>OX438582.1:5744202-10744202 GCA_949316365.1 Hoplodrina blanda
GGCAACTGTATCTACTACCCAGTAGGTACGTACAGTTGTAAGACAACTCAACGTGAATTTCATGATCGTCCAATTAATGACCATTAATAAAATATAAAAGTTTAAATGAGAATGTCCGTTTGAGATGTTCTTAAAATCATTTTGAATTCTAATTTGTAGTTTATAAAGCGTTATTTCGCAACGAGGCTGTGGGTTTGCAACCGGGCACGGATAAGTCCTAATAAGACATTTTCTATTTCATGTCGTACTTTCTGAGTTTATCTTTTGCATCACTGACATTGGTAATAGAATTGAAAACGTAGATTTATAATTAATATACCTACCTAAAATCCTAAAATCCTAGTCTAAAATCCTTGGGGTGGTGATCAGTGGTGATCAATGCTCGTGCCTTCTCTGTATGAGAAGAAGCCTTTAGCCGGCAGTGGGGCAATAAAAATCTGATATTATTGTATTTTGTCTTTTACCAAATTTAAATAGAAATAATTATATTACAATTGCTAGAAATATAGTGGTTACTAAGATAGTAGAACCTAAATAATAGAACGTTATTAGACTTTTTCAGAATGATAAAAAAATCTCAAATACTACTTTTTTAATTTCAATTAAAAAGAATTTATCGTCACTAAAACTTGGCTCAAATAATTTTTTCAGTTCCATCCAGACAAAAAGTTTTAAATTAGTTTCGGGAGCGAACTTAAAAAAAAAACTTTCTAAATTAGCCAAGTTCAGTACAATCTCTTTTAAAACAAAGATAAGAGAATATACATTTTCGAGAAACTACATAGGAAAGACTAAAACACTTAAGTGCCTAACTTGTAGCCGTAATTTTATTTAAATGTTACTTTTTTTATGAAAACTTCACCATGTTTCTTACCCCTGCCTTTTTCAGTACGGTAGCCTTTGTAAGTACCTACTATGTACTTATAACGGGTAGAAGGGACATTGTAGGAAAAACTTTTACCATGTATTCAGTAGTTTGTAGACCCCCCCAGCGTTAATTAAAAATCGGCTGTTCCATATTGAAGTGCAATACTTATAGAACTCATATTGCATTGAAAACTTGGTTCAAGTTCGTTTTTCATTTTCATTAAGTTTAACTTATGTACTAAAACATTGCTGTTTTCGCCTTACCATGTTTGAGCTCCCATTTAACCGAATAATGTCCTGTAAAGTACCGGTGATTTGTATAGTTTTGGAAAGCTGAGTGTCCGTGGAAGATTTTAAAACTACACACATCAAAAGTGTCTAGGGATCAAGCATTTTTATGCGGATTTCTTGAGATTGAGATGTGGCTTTGTAATAAATTTATGATTTTATAAATTTATATGGATCCTTTTTGGTGCATTTCATAATTTGAATCAGGAACTGTGAATCAAATTCGAGTAAAAGATGAAAATCAGCTGTCAATATTTTCCCTATAAAAACATACAACGCATTGAAGACATTATTAGTGCTACTGTTTCCCTACTACTGATTAAAACCAACGTTATTATGGAGCGGCGACGTCATTTAAGCAGGGAAGAAATGCTCAGAGCCGTGGGAATGATAGAAGCTGGTTCCCGGCAACGTACTGTGGCTTTAGCTCTGAATACAAGTCAGAGTGTTATCAGTCGACTTTAGACACGTTACCGAAGCACTGGTACCGTGGCTGAGCGCCATGGAGGACGGTATCGCTGCACCACACGGAGACAAGACCGATACATTCAAATCTTAACTCGAAGAGCTCCAACAATAACCGCCATGATGTTAGCCGTGAGGCTTCATCACTCTTCAGGGAACTTAATTAGCGACCAAACAGTCAGAAACCGCTTGCATGAAGTGAACCTTCATTCCCGAAGACCGCTACGGGTACCACCTATAGCAATGCACAATCGTAGGATTCGATATCAATGGGCTCTTGAACACAGAAATTGGGCAGAAGAACAATGGCGTTTCGTGTGCTTTTCTGATGAGTCTCGTTTTGGTATGAGACCGGATACAAGACGTATACGACACTGGAGAACCCCTGGACGCCAACAGCGATTAAAATCCTGCCAGGAAGTCCATCCTTATAGTGGTGGAACCATCATGGTATGGGCGGGTATTTGGATCGGCGGAAGAACTGAGTTGATTTGGATCAGAGGCAACCTCAACGCTCAAATTTATGCTGAGACGATTGTATCAGACGTCATCGTTCCTCTACAAGTGCAAATCGGTCCCTTATTTCAGTTAATGCATGATAATGCACGACCGCACACCGCAAGAGTTGTAAGACAGACTCTCGCCGCAGCTAACATCAATGTCCTGCCCTGGCCTGCTCAGTCGCCAGACTTAAATCCGATTGAGCATGCATGGGATATGCTACAGAGAAGAGCTCTGCCGAATATGGAGGGTATCCAGTCGCAAGAAGACCTTTTTTTTGTTGTTGCAACGAACATGGGCGGCCATTCCACAGCGTGATTTGGATGAACTCATTTTGAGTATGCCAAACCGATGTTCTTGTGTTGTTAGTGTTCGCGGTAGAAACACGGATTATTAATTGTTTAAGTTACCCAATAAAATTTTAAAGAAAACTGTTATTTCAGTCTTTTTTTCGAACTTTTGTGTTAGTGGTTCAAATGTCAAAAATCCCTTTATTAGGAAAATGGCAAATTTCTTTATTAATGCAAAGGTTGGTTGGTTTATCGTTACTGTGACAAACGAAAACACTTTATTTGATGAATCCTTAAAGAAAATTTTAATTAATATCAATCAGGAGAAAAGTTATTGCAAAAATATATGTTGATCCCTAGACACTTTTGATGTGTGTACTTTAGGGTCATTTCCAACCTTCTTCTGTTTTCTTTCGAGGAATTGGATATCTAGGACGAATTTTGTTAAAAAAAAGTTAATCACTTTGGTGATGGTGATTAGAGAAATGGTGTTTTTAAATTGATTACAGATCATAGCTTCAGGATTTAGTTTAAAAAAAGGGGATAAATCTGATATTAGATTGGAATTTTCTAAAAATTATTTAAAAAACGTTTAGCTCCTAAACTACAAAAAAAACTCAGGACATACATTGGGAGAGTATTTAGGGAAGCCCAAAGTGAATTTTTATCTGGAAGTTGCTATCTTGTAATAAAATAAATGTATTTAATACATTTTTCTTGAGTAATCCGTACAAGTTACTTACTAAATAATTTGATACGATATAGGTACAGACAAATACAATACAAATCTTAGAAGACCAACACACAATTCAAACCTACACTATATTACCTTCTATAAATTCTCCAACCTCAGTACCTACGCCGGTCCATACCACATCCATTCTCAGTACCTCTCAATGTGTTCGGTTAGTTAAACCGTAAAGACGCCGACATAACTTCATTGATTAAAGTTCATGTTAACTGCACGTTCTCTCTGATTTGTGAATTTGTTCTGAGGGAGAAACTGCTCGGCTTGTGTGTGTTAGTTTGTGTTGTTTTTAGAGTCGGGTATGTTCACAAATCGTGGAATATTCTGATGTGTGTTCTATGATCTTGTTGTTTAAAACTTACGTGAAAACCATAGGAAATATAAAAAACATTGCTTTTTCTTAAAAACTTACTGAAAGTTTTTATGCAGTACTTAATGATTAAATCAGTTAAGGAATATTTAATGAGGTACCGCATTTATGTCTTAGAAATTAAGTACCTAATATAATAATAATAACTAAATTGACGACTTAATTTTGTCTTGACGATTTCAAAAAGTTTGATTATATCCATCGAAGAAATAAATTTTAAAAACAATAAGCTGGTGCACTAAATTGATTCCCATAAAATACTTTTTAATTAATTTCACCACCGGCCAAAACCCCGAACCCCTTGCCTAGTGGTTGTTAAGCAGAGCTCCTAACTAATCAACTTAGCTGTAGGAAGGGGTCCGCGGTCCGCACGCACTGCGCACGCGGCGTGAAGATGCCGCGATAGCAACCGCCGCGCTGCACGAGGACATAGAGTAGAAAGAAGCAGAAGGGACACTTGTCTTGTTTCTTAGTCGGACAGCTTCAGGCTCTTATCCATCGTATATTTTAGACTCATCCGCGTCAAAGTTAATATACCTATTATCCCACGGGAACCATACATTTTTCCGGGATAAAAAGTAGCCTATGTGTTATTCCAGATCATAATCTATCTCTGTGCCAAATTTCATCCAAATCAGTTCAGTCGTTCTGGTGTGATTGAGTAACAAACATCTATCCAAACTTTTGCATTTATAATAGTAGTAAGAAGAAAGAAGAAGAAGAGAAGGAGGAGTAGAAGATATTGGGCTATAGTTTTCAGTCCACCAATGACTGAAGACCTAGGGAAAAGACAGCATAACGTAACGATTAAAATAATTTGTGCCGGAAGTTTTCTCAATCCACCATATACTAGACAAACGCTTTGTACAAAACGAATGACTGAACCAGGAATTTGAGAACTAAAGGTAACTGCAAATCCAGACCAGGATTTACCGGATAGTATTGATCTATTAGGTTGAAATTCCAGTACTTTTTCTACTACCTACCAGTTACCAGAACTTACTTGGCCAAGACGGGTTTACGTTTTGTGTGTGTAATTTTAATCTTTCGTGCAATTTTCCATGTCTGCTTAGATTAATATATACCACAAAAGTATGTTAAGCGTTGTACTCAGTAACCCTTCTGTGCTTTTATATTCAGGTGTTATAAACAACCGCCGGCCATATGACGGTGCGCCTGCGCTGCGCGGTCGCACCTCGCCGCGCTTGCGTGTCACACTTGCGAAATTACTCGAAACTTTCTGGGCAACCATTTTTTTTTATTTAATTTTTTTATTATATACTAGTGGTACATAAATAGGTAGTTTTAATTTGAATTCAAGCTGTAAGTATTTTGACAAAAATAATTTAGTTGAACTACAGAATCTCAGTGATGTTCATGACTTCTAATTTAAAGTCTGCGGCAGCAGTTGTTACCACTAAACTTGTCATCATGCTCTTATTACCGCTTATTACTTTTTCAAAAAAAAATTAGGTTTGCCTATAAAAAGTTACCTTAGCATGTTGATGTTGAAAATGTTTCCGATGAAACTTTTTCGAACCCAAAAACAAAAAGGACCAGAAATATTAATTAAGAGCTTTTTTTGACCTTGCCAAGCACTGCACCTCTTGAAAGTCAGAATCAACAGTGGTGAACACCAGAAAAGCGCCGAGGAAATGAAACTTGACGAATCCCAGAGCAACGATAAACTGTCTTAGATTCCGAAACGAAATTAATGAGTAAAGAACAGCGAAGGAGTAAGAAAACACATAATCTGGCTTTATTGTTATTAGATTGTCTTAAGAAACGGAACCTGCGAGTTCTAGCACATTCATTTATAACATATTTAAGTTACCTCATATTCTAGAAACAAAGCACGCACCGTACTTACGTAACAAGACAGAATTAGCATAATATTTAGTCTGTCTAGTCGTTGCCTTATTTCGAACTGCGACTTCTACGTGATATTAATTCTTATTAGATCTTACGATGTCTCTTATCCACTCGACAAACTCTGTCAAAATCCAATTTTAGGTAGCTTTTTATATAAGCCAATTCTAAAGCCTGCCATACATGTCAGTAACTTGCACAAAAGTATACAAGTAGCGTATTAAATTTCCATAGAAATTTCTTTCGGGAGTCACAATGGAACGCAAACTTCTTTACTTTTGTGCAATTGATGAGCATGTGTATTCCATGCTAAATATGCTTCATATACCTACGGTTTCTTTCTACGTCTCGGTACTGATGTCTAGTCTTAAACATTCGCAATAAATCAGTCCATCGGAACTCAAATCTTCCTTCTCATCATTTCGCTACATGATTCTCAAGTTAATAACTCTCAACAACACGACCATATCACAAGTTCTCCGTAACAATGATGGGAGGTGCTGTTTTACATCACATAATGAATCTCAGAACAAGAGGGCAATCAAACATCGAGGAGTGTTACATACGAGGCTTACGGGCTCTCAAATTAAATTAATATTGTAACAAACGGTCAGTCCGTGTGTAGGCGGACTTGAAGCGCAGAATCCGATGATTGCTTTCTGATAGGTACCGTCTTACGAAATACACCGTTAGTAGACAAACTAAAAATTAAAATAGCTAAACGGCCGGTGGTGAGGCGGCTAAGCAGGGCAATTGTAGAACCCAGCGGGCGGTTCGCCTTTCATTATTTTATAATAACTCGAATAGAGGGAGAGCGAAACCACCGTGTCATGCTGCCGGCCCACGGCAAATAAGCAACTTTTACCGAATTAATTGCCCCATTCTGGGCGGTAACGTCAATCTGGACCGAGTCAATCGGCTTATTGTCGCTTCGCAGAAATGCTAGATCCGCTACTTATTGTTAGACGACCTGAGGACCAGAAGGCCAATTCTACTAATTAAAATTGTTCTAAATCTAGTCTATCTTTAGTGATAATCAAGGTCAAAAAATGTAGGTAAATTAGAGGCATTTTTGACAGATTGAGACTGAGATTAGATTGCGATTCTTCCTTAAAGTTAGTAGAATATTTTCCCACTAGTATGAGCGCGCTTACGTACGAGTAGTCGATTTGAGTCGATTTTTTAATTGGACATACTTAGGAACGACAATCCTATAACATTTTGGTTCATGACTTTTCTCATAACAAAACAAATCAAACAAACAAAATAGAATGTGAAGCATTTGACGAACGATTCAAATCTTACTACAAAGGCAAAAGTTTGGATTAATGGATGTTTGTTACTCAATCACACCAGAACAGCTGAACGAATTTGGAGGAAATTTGGCACAGATATACAATACTAGCTTTTGCCCGCGACTTCGTCCGCGCAAATTTCGGTTATCGCGGACGCAGACGAAGTCGAAGTCTAATAAAAAGTAGCCTATGTCCTTCCCCGGCTCTTAAACTATTTTCATGCTAAATTTGATCAAAATCGATTCAGCGGTTTAAGCGTGAAGAGGTAACAGAGAGACAGACACACTTTCGCATTTATAATATTAGTATGGATAGTCGGGAACAGCACAGGCTGCTTTTATGTCGCAAAAATGTACGGTATTAAGCGGACGACGTCGCGAGCGAAAGCTCGTCTTTAATAATTATGTACTTCAAAATCCCGTGTAATTCGTATTAGTAATTCGGCATCATCTGCGGTCACAATGAACAATACTTTTCACAGAAGTCCTATGGTTCATGTCATGCAGAAAGTACCAGGGGATTTCCGTGACATGACGCATTTTTGTTTATATTCATATTCAATTGGAATTCAATTGCATGCACACGTACTCGACTTTTTTCCTTTTTCCTTCATCAGAGTGGATTAGAGCATATTTTATTTCCTTTTAGTTTGTTAATTTAGTAAAGTGACAAAAATACTGGCAACTATAGGTATTAGGATCAAATTGTAATTAAAACTATCAAATAAAATTTAAAAACAAAAAGGATTGCAGTGCAGTAGTCTTACATAATAAATACATACATAACATGATTTAAGACTAGTGAAAATAATAAGTTAGTAAAATACGTAGATTTCAAATCTAATTACAGTGCAAAGGCCACGTGCCTTTAAGGTTGTGATCGGGTTTTAGAGAGAGAGAGAGAGAGAGAAATAATCACGACGATAATGACAGACGAAGCAGTATAAAGTCAAATAAACACAGGTCAGGTACCATACGAGCTTACTTGTAATTAAAACAAACCAACGCCAATAACATATCAAAAAAATGAACATCACTACATCAATATCAAAGCAAGGATATCAAGCTCAACCCACAAGATCCCATCCCTAAGTTCACAACAATATCCGGCACGGGAACTCATAACCGGGCGCCGCAAACATCTGTACTGATCGATATAGCACTCGATCGAACCACAGATTATGCTAAGGCGATGTCGAGACGTGTCGAACGCCTATCTCAGATCGATATAAATCATCTTATTAACTATTGTTTTGGGAGGTGTGGTGTGAACGAGCCGATCTTATCGACACTCTGATGTGTTTTAAATTAACATAATAGGTTTTGTGAATGGATATTGCGTTCATGTTTGTTGTGACTGTAGGGCCTATGGGAACGTTTAGGGGATAGGGTTTGGATGACAGATGTTCTCTTGTTTTGATCGAAACTTATCTGTGTCCTTTAGTTTATACTACCTGCTACCAAAAGCTGCCTATTAATGAGAAACGTTCAAAATCTAGTCGCAGTCTTAAATCAACGATAGTGAATATAAAATCATCTACATTTTTTGACAATGATTGTAGGGGTATCGTATTACCCAGTTACGTTGTGGAGGTCAGATGGGCAGTCGCTCCATGTAAAATACTGGTACTCAACTGCATCCGGTTAGACTGGAAGCTGACCCCAACATACTTGGTAAAAGGCTAGGCAGATGATTGTAGCTAAGATGAGTTTGCGACACCTATGCAAGAAATCTGTTATTAAGTGCTGTATAAGAATCGATTATTGTCTTAACCAAAGTGTTAAGACAATAATCGATTCGGGCTTTCAAATGGATGTGTACTTACAGTCAGCAAAAATTATTAGCATTGTTACTTTTACATTATTATTGGCATCGTGTAAATAGACACAAAATAATACGACACACCGATTTTCAGTATTTTAGATATGTACTTTCGAAGAATTTATTTTGTCTTGAATTTACATCCATTTCAATTTCTTTAGGTAATATTGTATCCAGTATAGGAATTTGATTTTGGATTTTGTCTTCTTTGTGTCTATCAAACGTTTTGTTACAAAATGAACATACCTAATTGTTAAAAAGTACATTAATAATATTTTATTAATGTACTTTACTGTTCTTTACTTATTAGTAACACATAAATCAGCATTATCCTAAAAAATCAAAACTGATGGCATATCAGCTTATATTTCTATCTGTCGGGAAAGGACGCAATATAATTATAACCAGTGATTAATATTGTAAAATATCAAACGTTACTTCTATTTTGTTACTTGATATTTACAATCAAATGCCTTCGGCAACGTGCTGACATAAACGTTAGGTGTAAACTAACGTGTCGAGTAGGCGGAGGTTACGTATGTACACCCACATTTTGTAGATGAAAGTGTTAACTACTAATATTATAAGGCCCGCTTGCGCTAGGCAGGGTTATCTTTTTAACTCTGGGTTAGTTGCTGACACGAGCCCATCGTAATTAAATTTAGTAATTTATCCACTTTTAATAATATCAATAATCGTGGTGAAGTTTACCTTGGACATCGGTGAAGTAAAATATCGTAAGGAAACCTGAACTTATATCCTGAAATTGCCAATCTTCCTTGAGCAAGCATGGTGATCAATGCTCGTGCCTTCGTTGCATGGGAAAAGGATTTTGCCCTGCAAGGACCCTAATAAGCTTGTAATATTAGTAATTCATTCTAAGTTAAGTTTTTGGCGCAAGTGGGCCTTAGATTCTTTGGCGCTATTATGATTGTGTCTATGTTTGATATAAAGATCCAATTTTAAATTAAGTACAGGTGTGTCCACAGCAATGTGACATACTACACAAAATCCTGTAAGTAGCAGCCTCGGAGTCTGGATTTGTGCCCGGTTGATGGCAATAGGCTCACCCCCTATTACATGGGACTTAAACATAACCGGCGAAATGTGGGTGTACTAATGGATACATCTCTGCCTAACCCTTCGGGGATTACAGACGATGTTTATGTTACTATTCATTATTAATCAACATGGTAAGTATTCAAATTGTGTGCAACTTGCGATTCCTGCCAAAACTATGACGCGCTAGGCCTATTGAAACACGCAACAATAATGCTGCACCGCAAAAAATCAAGGCGACCAAACAAACCTAATGCGGTGTACATCCGTTTTCTGCCTCTTTGTACCCACATATAGCCTACTTACACGTTTCTGATTGTAATGTGTCATCGGCAAAAAAAACAAAGAGTTGAATGCCCGCCGTGGTACAACGAAACATCGAATTAGTATGTATGGAGCCGGGTCTAGCGGCGAACATGAGAAACATATGCCGCTGACTCATCGGACGGTCTATCATCTCGGGACCATTCTGTGATATGAACTTTTGGGGATTTATTAAAGCTCTTGAATATATTTGGGACACATATGACATCTTTGGAAGCTGTAAATCAGGAGGTCGACTCGAAAGTGTCAGGGTCTTTCGGAGGCCGAATATTTTGTTAGGTGCTCGGAATCGTGAGATTTGAAAAACTAGATTTTTAAGTAGATACATTTTTAATAAGTAGGTAGACTGATATGTCGTTGAAATACTTATCTTACTGATAAAATACCCCTGAAGTTGATTGTATCTTATGTGTTAAACTAATGATTAACCAACAACTTTAATAAATGAAAAATTGTCATTTGATCGACTGTATCCATTCGAGCCTTTCATCTTTTAGAACACTTTATTATAACAGTTAGTCAGAAAGTTGAAGCTAGTTTGGTCGTTCCAAAACGTAGGTAGGCCTCTATGGAGAAGAACGAGCAAGAAACTCCACGGACACTTTTTTCAATTTGGTTTTTATTTTTTTTTACAATTCGACTGCCTCTTTGGTCTAGTTGTCGCAAAGCGCGACTGCTGAGCATGAGGTCTTGGTTTCGATTCCCAGGTCCAGCAGTGTTATAGGGTTTTTCATTAGGAATTTCTAAGTAGCAGCTTCGGAGTATGGATTCGTGCCCGGTTGATGGCAATAGGCTCGCCCCCTATTATGGCGAAATCAGGTTGTAGGTACTGTGGGTATACCTCTGCCTAACCCTTCGGGGAATACAGGCGTGATGTTATGTTTTGTTTTACAATTTAAAATCACCAATAATTTATTACAATTTCCGAGGTCACCATCATTACTTTTTCTTAACATCCTGTATCGTAACAAAACAATGCAGCTTGCTAAACAGTTCTCCGGATCACTTTTAATTAGCTCCATTAAATTCCCCTGTAATCCTCAAGTAACTTTTTGTGGGTCGTAGTGATGTAGCTGAATTGTTTGGTCGTTGTCATACAGTTACTGGAAGAGGTACGCGCGGTCTCTTGGAATAGCCACAAAGATTTGTAATGCTCGTAACTGTCATGTTGCGGTTTGCCTGTCTAAAGTGTATGTCTGTTTAAATGTCTTGTTTAAATTAAAATATAGTATGTACAGGGTCTATTGAGTTGCGGGTTCAATTTGTGCTGCAGTTTTTGGGGTTCTGTATCCGAAGTGTGCCATCGAGGCGTTAATACTAAGCCTCCGCTGTCTATCCTTCCATCTGTCCATCTATCTGTCAGCGGACTGCATCTCGTGAACCATAATAGAGAGAGTTTCCATTTTTAACCGACTTCAAAAAAAGGAGGAGGTTATCAATTCGTCTGTATTTTTTTTTTTATGTTTGTTAGCTCCTAACTTGCGACTGGGTGAACCGATGTTCATGATTCTTTTTTTATTTGAAAGCTGGTGCTTCTCGTGTGGTCCCATTGTCACCATTTCAATATCTGATGATGAACTTCGGAGATATGGAATGGAACTCCTCATAGAATCACAGCAGCAATATCGTAACAAGTGAAATTAAATAATAAATAAATAAATAAGTCGTAAGTAAGTAAGTAGTCGATGACTGGCTGAAGGAAAAAAGGGAGGGGGTACGTCAACCCCCCTCCTACCAGTTTCCAAAATTAAATATATCGTGTGAGGTAGGTATTGTTTGAAAGGGCTTTTTGTAAGGATTTCAAACATTAATACACAAGCACTACAAAGTGAAAAATAAAAAGCTATTTTACAAAAAAAGATAACCGCCTTCAAAAACTACAAAATCATAATAACTTTAGTTTTGGAAGTCGGTGGCAATACTTACCTACATAACAAACAAAAAAAAAACCAAAGCCGCCGACTTAACTTTTTGAAGGCGGTTACCTTTTTTTGTAAAATAGCTTTTCATAGTACGTATTTCTATTGCCGCAACAAGAAATAATAAAAAGAAAATAAAGTAAAAAATTAAAGGGGGTCATACAAGAAATAAGTTTCTTGTGTCTGTTTTTGTGCCCAGTTTTTTTATATAAAGATGATCGCCCTTGTATAAGCTAGTCTTTAATCATTAAATCGCTAAAGTAAACCTCTCACTGACATTGCTAAGACAACTAATATTCTTTTATTAATGTAGCCAATCGTTTTCGGAATTTTTACAATCAAATATCTTAATTAGGTACTACCAAATAAAATAAAAAGAAAATACTGCATCTATCTCGATTATAGATCCAAGAGCTACTAGATCAGATAATAATAAAAGGTATCTCTTCTAGGAACTGTCTACATCCGCGTTGTTGGCCTTATTAGGAGCCGCGGTATGACGGGAAGTGATTGTCGTAAATATGATTAAAAAGTGAACACAGTTACTTAACAGATTTTGTTATTGTTATGATTTTAGGTGGAAAAGCAGTGTAATCATTATGCTACCTTTTCCTTAATAGAACATTAACTGGTGTTAGATGTCCAATTAAGACAGACGATGGCTAAAGATTTTACTTGATATACGGTATAGTGACGTCACTTTGAGGCTAACCCTAATGTTGCACTCCAATTTATGTAACGATCTGAAGAATGTTGATCAAAATTCATAAACCATTGCTTTTTATGTTTTAAAAATTTGTCTACTCGAAATAACGTTGAGAATATTGTTGAATTGAGTTTCGTTGTTAGGTGGTTGAGCGATTGGCGGCTGTGAGCTGTGCTACGTGTCACAGGTTCGATCCCTGAACGTTACATTAAATATGTGTATGACTCACAGGTAGTTGCTCCGCGTTTCGATGTTTATGTATGTGAGTTTAAGTTAGTAAACGTAGGTACTCATGATACAGTAGAAATTTCTAATGTCTAGTAGAAATCTCTCGGGCAACAGAATTTCTCCCAGAAGTAACTAAAATCTTAAGAAGCCATTTAAGTTTAAAAAACAGTTGATCGTTTAGTTTACAATAATTACTACAAATTGGACCATGCCATGTCTAATTTGTGACTAAAAGCCCCAAATAAAACCAGATTAAAAAAAAGTACATAATTGAAATAATTTTGGTTAATTATCCCTGATTAATTTTAAATCGGTTCTAAGCATGAGATACGCCATTTATACGTACGTATATACGCCAAATTTTATTGGTGTATAGCAATTAAACACATTTGTCATACTTAATTATTTTGACTTAATTAATTGTTGATAAGTTCATTTTCGTAGAACGGGTTCAATGTAATTGTCAAAATGAAAGGCAATGCCATTGTGTGTTACCCAATTAGGCAGCCGGTGTCCTAAGATTCAAAGAATAGCGGGACTGGTGACAACTACGTATGTCGTGCGTAAACGTGAGAAGAATTAGGATTACCTACTAACAGAGGATTGCAGATGTCACATAGTCAGAGGCCTTATCGCAAGTGCGACGTAAAAGCATTCAAGTTGATTTTAGAATGTTTTATACCTACAAATAAATAAAATTTAAGTCTGTTTGCAATGTCAATTTTTAATAAATGCATAAGTATAAATTACAGTGCTTAAGTACCTACCTATGTAACATATCCGTATTTTTTGTTTTGTTTGTCGATCTATTTGGTCCTGATAATCTCCGAAACGGCTGTAGGTACCGATTTTTTTATAAATATACAGGTACAAGTAGGTATTACAAAAACTGAAGAGTTTGTTTGTTCGAACGCGTAATCTTCTTAACTTCTAGTTCGATTCAGAAAATTATTTCGCTAATGCAGTAAGCTACGTTATCCCTGATCCCTGATAAAGGCTATATATTAGTTTAAAAAAAAATAGGGATCCGAAAGAAAATTCAAACAGAAGAAGTCGCGGGGCAATATGTTGTATATATTTATAAATAACTAGCTTTTGCCCGCGACTACGTCCGCGTGTAACTTGTTTATATCGTACTTGCATACAAACTTCAACCCCCCTTTTCACCGCCTTAGGGGGTGATTTCCGCGATAAAAACTATCCTATGTCCTTTCTCGGATCTTAAACTATCTCCATGCCAAATTTCATCAAAATCGATTCAGCGGTTTAAGCGTGAAGAGGACAGACAGACACACTATCGCATTTATATTATTAGTATGGATTAAATAGACACTACCTATATTCTATAAGTATATAGGTGTGCTTAAACTTATTACTAAAAGCAAACGCGTACGATACAAAAATAAATCGATATTCAAGTAAGGTAGGTCACAGACTAGTAATTTTATCATTTTTCATTCGAAGATTAATTTTCTTAAGCTGCTGTCAGTCGAAGCTGTGATGTTAATAAGTCATAAACTCGTAATGGTTCACAGTTAATGGTCGAGTATGATCATCGATAGTGAGGCTTATTACTACTATCTGTATCTGTGTTAGGGGGTGGATACATTTGTATGGGTTGGTCGGAAACGGACAATTGGATCATTCTACTATTTTCACCTGGGTGATGTCACCCGGGTAAACATAGTGGAATACTTCGATGTCCTCATTTAACCTGGAAATTAATTCACCAGAGTTGACTATGCATAAATAATCAGAAAAATTTATAATATTAGGGCTTCATTTTAGGGCTAATTTTTCAATATTTAGATAACTTTTATTCAAAGAATAAATATGACAGTTTGACATATTTTCTATACATAAGCTGTCAAACCTGATATTTATCCCTCCGTTAAGAGTTATCTGACGATTGAAAAGTTAGCCCTTACGGACTTTATCGAAGTGATTTTCAACGAAAATTTTCACAAGCTAATGGCAAGTAAGTGATCCTTATTAATGAGGTACTTAATAAAGTCCCTGATACATTCATTCTATATTGTTGTCCCTTAATAAATTCCCTGATACATTCATTCTATAATGTAGTCCCTTAATAAATTCCCTGATACATTCATTCTATAATGTAGCAAAGTAATAAAAAAAACAATAGTTTTTGATATTTTATAATGAGAAGCGTCCCAATTTTTATTTTTGTATCTACTTATGCCTACAATTATAGACGAAAGAATAATGATACAACGCCAAACCATTACGATAAAGTGTAAAGCACCCTTTACACTAGTTATGTGGGTATTTGAAAATGTTGTATCCATTATCGATTAAAATATTACAGGTACTTGATATTGATGTTTAAAAATTAATAAGTGCATATAAAAAGATAACTTAGTACCTACTAAAAACCCATACCTACCTAATTGTAGAAGTACGCTGATCATTTGAAAAGGATTAGTTGGTACCTACTGCTTGAATGTTAAAAACTAAAACTAATTACAAATACTTTTACATGGAATGTGCATTTAAAACCGTAAAAAACTAAATAAGTAGGTAAGTGCCTCATCTGTGCTTATATTTAAACATTAGTAATAAGACAAACAAGCAGAAAGAATTTCCACAAAAGGGTGTTACAAGAAATAAACAAGTGACGAAGACTCCATACAACGCATTTGCTGTGGCTTCTCTTCCAAAGTTCCTTGAAAAATGGCACCTCTAATTAATTAGACCTACTAAAATTAAGCAAATTCTGCTTAAGCATCCCCTCTTATAGTTTAGATGTTGCTTTTCACGAAAGCGCATAAAATTAAACCTAATTTAAACCGTAAATCGATGACATAAAATCACATGACTATACACACATTTTAACAAAATTAGGTACGTACATACCTTAGGTATTTCCATTACCATCGCACATTTCATAATATTATAATATGAATATAGCTTGTCCGAAGTGATTAGTAGTGGGATTGTCCAATAAATAACGTCTCATTATAATGGCGGCTCCACTACAGATCGGTCGGTATTTCGCGCGCCCTCGCGCTTTGGGGCGCGCGCGCAGGGCCGTAGTTGGATCTTAATTTGAAGTTTTAATTTTCGAAGAAAAATAAATAAATTACGATTAAAAATGAACACATTCGAAGGCAAATAACAGAGTAAGATTGTGTACCTACTACTGTAAATATGCGAAAAGTGAGGATGGATGGTTGTATGGATATATATTGGTTGCTCTAAACGGCTGAATTACCTAAAAGGCGCTCAGGTAGATGTTAATTTATCTTGACACTTTGGACATTTTTTACTGTGTTTGTGTTCCCGTAGGTAATTTAGGACTTTGCCTTAATTCTGAAGTCTACACAAAAATCATGACAGTCACCAAAGCAATGTACCTAATCAACGCCTGAAATAAATGAATTATCTATTCTCCAATTGCAACTAAACTTACAGACTTATATAATATAGTTAGATGTAAATGCCCCCATACCTATCCAAAATAGTGGTGGTTATGATAAATTATTATACATTTTACAGTTTTTCAGATCATACTAACATTTGATTTAGTTAATTAAAATAGTGCAAGACAAATTACAATAATAAACATGGAAATAAGTAAACTAACATGGGACAGTGTACACCTTCGGATACAGTCTTTCACAGAACATCAGACAAATACGCATACTTTCACTTTATTTATCTGCAAACAATGATTTTTATTTTTAGTTTATTTTACTTATTCGGGGAAAAAAAACAGGTATAGGTACATTAAAATCTTAAAGTAAGTTACAAATATGCAGGAGTTAGAAATGTATAACCTACGACATTTTCCGTCATGATTGAAATGAAGGGCACTTTTCAGTAAACTCCATCTGAAATTTGAGCCTTCACAAGCTTCTTTACTTTGTTTTTGGTTTTCATAACATCACATCACGCCTGTAATCTCCAAAGGGTTAGGCAGAGATGTACCCATTAGCACACCCACATTTCGCCAGTTATGTTTAAGTCCCATGTAATAGGGGGCGAGCCTATTGCTATCAATCGGGCACAAATCCAGACTCCGAGGATGCTTTTGGTTTTCCTGGCCTAGAACCTCGTATCTTTTTTCCCAACACCACGCACAGGTCCAGCTCCGCTCCTGCAGGGGGCGTGGTGGTCGTGCAGGCGCCGCGAGCGGGGGGCGGGCGCGGGGCGAACGCGTGCGATAAATGGCCCGTCCGAGTCCCGCCGCCGGCGCATGCTCTGCTTTGCGCACTTTTGTTATGAGTGCTGTGACTGTTTCACTGGCCGAGCGGTTTTCTTTTTGGGGGTGACTTTTCTTGAAACCAACAACCTATAGATATCTACATGCGGCATTGGTTTGGGGGACTTCCTATGCTATCCCAAATCTAAAGAAACTCACATGTATCACTATAGCCTATTTCATGTCCAGATTAAAATTTTAATTGTATAATAGATTTTTATAGTACCTAAGTACTTACATTTTCTTGTAAATAATTCAAAAGCTGTAGCAAAAAAGGTAGTAACAAAATCAGTTCCAAATTCATAAAAGTGTGTAATTAGACGTGTACGTACGAAAAATAGAAACGAATTGTGTTTCAGTCATATTTTTATTTTATTTTGTTGTTCGACTGTATCCTTCATAGGTAGATATGCTCGTTTGGTGGAAACCACCCTTAACTAAAAGTCGATACCTGATTTGCTTTTTATCACAACCGTTTGAGCAATGTTGGATATTTGTCTTGAAATAGCTAGATATGGATACATGCTTATTACAGCTTACAGCATAAATATCAAAGTCTTATATACATATATATCCTTGGTCATAAATATAAGGGGCGTGTGAATAATAGTAACAATAGAAAGCTCGTTAAATTACATCTACGACTTACAAGGCTGTTTTCAAAGATCGTAAATCAGAATAAACTTTGCACTTCTAATATATTTGCGAGGAGTAATATCCGTATGTGGCTGCGATTGGATTAATCTTTCAGTGTTGTACTTTACGGGGAGGGGTGAAGGTACAAAGTACTTATTTACATGTTTTCTATTACGATAAAGTCAATTACATGGAACAAGTTGTCGTGCCAATTGGGTAGTTTGACAGTACCGATCAATTGACATATCAGATTTATAAGCTCTCAAAACGCAATTCCCCTATAGATTTTGCATAGAAATAGTGAACTGTGACGTCAATTATTTGCCATCTTAATTGATTAATTATTTATAGATTTCAAAGCAATTACAATCAACTGTTAATAAATTGAGTTTTAAGAATTAAAATAAACTGCTTTTTTTTAAGTTGTAACATAATATCACGCCTGTAATCCCCCAAGGGTTAGGCTGAGGTGTACCCATTAGTACACCCACATTTAGCCATTTTGTCGTTTGTAAGTTGTGTCCTAGAATTATTGGTTGATGGGGTCAATTACTCAATTAAAGCATTGGTACTAGCATGATGGGTTGCTCATTACTATCTAGTTATTTTGCTATCCGCTCAAACTGGCTTAAATTGTCCCACTGCAGGGCAAAGGCCTCTTTTCTTACAGAGAAGGCACGAGCATTGATCATCATCAAGGGCGGATCCAGCCTTCAAGTCAGGGGGGGTCATATAATAAGGTCTAGTCAGGACAGGCTCCGTTTCGATTACAATTATAATTCTAATTAAAAGAAAATAGTTAGCCCAGGGGGTGTCATGACCCCCATGACGCCCTGAATCCGCCCTTGATCATCATACATGCTTAAACCAGATAGGCGATTTCAGACTTATAACAATAAAACCAGGTTTCCTCACGATGTTGTGCCTTTACAAGATTAACTTAGAATGTGCAATTGTGCATATGGATTAGAAAAAGTCACATTAGTACTCGCCCGTGTCCGTGTCGTGTAGGCACTTATCAATGCAGTGAGCAGTGTTAAAACTGTTATGATTTTACCACACCATTCTTCATAAACCCAAATCCAAGATGCTCCATCCAATCTCCAGTAGGTGTGAATGATAATTTCTTTCATCCACACCAGTGTTATCATTTAACAATGATTCATATCTCGCGAGGTGAGCCTGGTTTAATAAACAGCGATAATTAAATGTTGTAACTTGAGTTGTTTATGCCGCATGCGGCTTCGCGGGACGCCGGTGGAGGCCGGGGCTCCGCCCTCTAGCGCCCGCCTCGTTATAACCGTAAGGGATTAACGAGGATCTTGTATTGTTGTATGTTACACTTATAAAGGTTGTGTATTCGATTTTGATGGGAGTTTCCTTTGGTACAAAGTTGTTCATCTTTTTAATCATTATAACTTGTGGTACTGCTTTTGTTCTTAGATTAGACTTTATTCCTTTGCATTACGATGTATTCTTGTGCCCATATTTCGGTTCACTGATGACACGATCCAGATAGTCAAGAATTTACACCTCAATATTCACTTAGCTACAAAAAGAAGAAGATCAATGTTGGGTAAAAGAATATTCAATGTTTTCGAATTTAAGCAAAAGTGAGAGAGGCCTATTAGGGTATCAGGGACGGGGCCCCAATAGGGGCCAAACGCCTGCCGGGGTTGCGGGACGTCTTAACAGGATACCGTGGCCCCGGAACGTAAAGGGCAACTGAAGGAACAGGGTGGTTTTTTAGTCAGTAAAAGTCTGACAGTCCCTTCCGCCCCACCCAGGGCGGAAGGAGTCATTTGATGATTTTTACCACCTAAAAAAAAAAAAAAAAACGCATAGGTATACTATCCATTAAACTAAGTATAATTGAGCAAAAACGGGCAACGGTTTTTTTTATATTTGGTGTAAAAAATCACTGTAGGCATACATATTATAAGGCGGATGTAACGCATATTACTCAAGTCCCACGTAATGAGACACAATTAATTTTCTATTGTTCTGTCATACCGGTATGTCAAGCCTTGAGCGGTTGAAGTTTTCTAATAACATTTAAAGCTTATTTTCGTTAAAAAAGTTAAAGTAGGTAAAAATCTAAGTAGGAACCTATAATACATCCGTAACCCTGGTATATTCCAGAACAAAAGTGGTCGCATAATGTAAAGGATATGTAAGTTTCAGTGTCGTTAAATGTCTTTCACTTTCAACACCCGTTATTACATGTCATCATCATGGCAATAAAACACAGAGATGCCGTCACTGATGTTATTTCAAAGACAGGTTTTAATGCAATTAATTACAATTTATGAGTGATGACACGCTATTAACCCATTAATGAAAGACCTAGGTACCTGTTGTAAACCCTATTCGTGCTAATGTACTACGTAAAAAATGAAGAGGATAAGTAATGGGTTAATTGCTATAAAATCGAATCATAAATTAACAAAACGACATAGGTAGCAGCGTTCTTAACTTTGTGATTAATGAGAAGAGAAGAATCCGTTTTATCTGCTTGAGTATGTAGTACAAGTAATCTAATCATAATACCAGGCTATTTTATTATCACTCACTCACTTCTTTTAACTGGCAAAATGTGGGTGTACTAATGGGTACACCTCTGCCTAACCCTTCGGAGATTACAGGCGTGATGTTATGTATGTGTGTTATGTTATGTTTAATATCGTCCACTAACACATAATTTTGAAGACAATAAATTAATATTCTTAATTCAGCTGAACAGACTTCTGGAAGCAGTAAAGACCTCAAAGTAAGTAGGTAGGCATTACGTCCATAAAGCTTAATCTAACCTACAAACATTAACATTTGATAGCACACACAATTCAAGCAATATAACAATCTAAATGAACACCCACGATACTAGAGCCAGCAAAAGCATGTAATACAAGTACGCAAAACGAATTTTAAAGTCATTTCTGTTCCAAATCTCAAGCATATTGCTAACAAATCACAGGCGAATGGGTCGTTTAGCCACCATTTGTTGCCCTGGGCGCGACGCAGGGTGGTAATTGTGTTTACAATACATCCCCCCTTGGCTTCCATCCCCCTTCCGCTCATTTCTCATCCTCAAACATCAGGGCAACGCTTAGCGATTTCACCTCGGGAAATCTGAGGAAAAGTGGAAAATGCGCTGTGTTATGAGAGAGTCTCCGATAGCTAAATGTTCGTGTTCGGGTTCGCTTTTGTGTTCCAACGAGCTGGGTAAGTTGGGCTTCAAATTGAGTACCTACAGGTAGGTTTGATTGTTGTTGTGTGTTTATTGGTGAAGAAGAGTTGATGTTTTGTTGGATGCTCTTCATTAAGCAGTCGTGAATGGATTGTTGTTAATGCTTTGGTCAAGTCTTAAATTCTCTATTTTTGTTTATTTGTTCTTCTGAATCACAAAATATAGACTAGATTCTAATCAATGCTTCCTATGCTTAGATTGATTAGAAGTTTGACAATTTTATCGTCATAAATTTTAGAGCTAGAATTTGTAAGTTACCTAAGTTTAAAAGAAAAATAGTTTTGTAAAAGACACCTAAATCTTTACACAATATTCATGCTACACTTTTTATACGTATTTTTTTGTCGATATCAGACTTATGACATCATCTAACTAAGAGTACCTACTTAATGCTTTGTTTTTTGTTACTTCGGAATTTCGGCGATTAACACGCGTCTCAAATGAAAGTAACAAAATACAAATATATAAATATTCACACTTTACTGAGTAAAATACTCGTAGTTTGAACTGTTAGGTATTACTTTAAAAATTCCAAAAAATCTTAAACAAAGGCTAAAAATTCCAGCTACATACAATAACCTTTGTGGTTGTCATGGACTATAAATGAATGGAGTGTTAGGTGTATGTGAAAAGTTTCACTAACAGTAGTTTAACTAATATGTGACAGTTGTAATTTCAATGCGATCGACTTACAGGTGCCAGGACTATAACAAGACAGATGCGAAGAGTTCAATTGAGCTAGTTCCCAGATTTATCTATAATACTTTTTTTATTGTGATTTGTAAAAATGCCTCATATATGTAGTTATAAACAGAGCATTGGTTTGATGATAATTAGTTTGACATACTGCCAAGCTATTTTATTTAAATATTTTACTGACGATTTCTTCCTTGAAGATGATGTTGATTGATCGACTAAAGTCATTACGACACAGGTCCCGGCCTTGTCCTTCTTGCGTGTTTTGTAACATGCAAAATCTGTCATGGATTAACACTCCATTCATTCCATTTTCATTGCCTCAAAACCACCTTTAACGAGTCCGGGACGATCGTTCTCATGAAAATCCCATAAAAAATAATAAACAATTTACGTTCACCGACACGCTCCGACTCTGTCGCTTCACCTTTAGTATTAGCTGAGAAGTTTACTACGCTATTTTTTTAAAAGAAATCTGCTTCCCCTTCTAGATAAAGTGGGGGGGAGGGGATATAAAAAAATAATTGCGATGGGTAACTCTTTTGACTTGACGTTGGTAAAGAAAACGATGCTTATATTGAAATTCTGTGAGAAAAAGTGTGTTGCGTCAGTGTGTAAAAAGGATTGTTTAGTTCATTTCATAGATGATGATGAAGCATTGATAAGGCAGTGCACTGACGTTTTTGCTTCAGCTCTTTCAGAAACACGTCGGTACTAGCGGGGCAATTCCCATAAGTTTAAACAACGATCGCTTTCTAATGTTCTCTTCTTTTCTAATGCTTCTGTCTCAATTTGTTAAAAATACTTATGGTCAGTTTTGCCTACATTTTTGTAAAATTTTTGACAATTATTATCGCTGAGATGAGATGGTGTCTACATTTTGAATGTTTTTAGTTACGCCTTTTTGACTCCGAAGACTTAAACTATTTAGTGGAATTGGGCTTCTGATCACCTTAAATTCAACAGATCCATATAAACTTCTCGATAAGGAATTAGGCCACCTCTATCATAGCTGGGTTTCTTGTATGAGAAAAAGAAGAAAAGAGAAAGAACGAAGAATAAAAAGTCTGTCATTATTATTTGAGCGATTATTAATCCAGCTGATTTATACATCATGCATTCAAGTTCTACTTTTGTAACATTTTTCTTTACCCAAAATCTAGGCCAATAGTTTTCAAAAATTAATTTGTCCCGGACACATTGAGCGGTGCTCGATTGTTCCAATCCCGCGTGTAAGCCCGGGATTATGCGACAATCGCCAGCGGCGTTCATTAGTAATACAGGTGGAGAACTGTTCCATGTATGATGTCAAGTGGTCATGTAAAGGTAGGATGTTGTTTTTCTTCTATAAAATATATAGATTCTATTAACTTGTAGGTGATTCTAAATTTGAATTTATTTCACTCGATTATAAAAAGGGCAAGTGTTTCCAACCAATTAAAACTTAGCACTGGCGTGTTTTGAACCAATTAGAAGTAAAAGTTACAAACAGTTTTCCAAATATATTTTACTCTAGTTAAAAAAACAATAAATTTCTCGAAGCCTGGATTAACAAAATAGTACTTTTATAAATACCTAGATAGGCTAGGACATTTGGAAGCAAACTACACGGTTACCTAAATACATAATAATGAAGCTCAACTTAAAACCAAAAACGTACGTAACACTAATAAGGCTAGGCCTCATTTTTTATGACTATTTATCGAAACTAAACTCCGTCGAAATACGGAGAAGCAATACGATATCATCTATCTATCTCGTTAGACCATTCATTACGGGACACTGAAAATAAACCGGCCCCGTCCAGAGACCAACAAGTGTATAATTCCTGGAATACCTAACAAATGTTACGTTTTTTCCGTCGGTCTGTACATGGCCCAATTAAGGGCCCGACAACGCCAACCGACTCTCTATATAATTTATTCGCTAAGGATTTTGTCTTGTGGCACGTTTTTCGAGATCAAAATCGGAATCGTAAACACCTTGTTTAGCTCTTTTGTTATCGATAAAGTTTTGTAATGCTATATCGATTGTAATCGATATTGGGTTTCATTAGGTTACGGTTATGATGATTTTTATTGGAGCGTTTTTAAAATAAATGTTGGAAATTAGATGGAATCTTTTTCTTATTGTATTTTTATTTTTATCTTTTAAAATGCAATGAAAATTAATGTTGTAAGTTCGATTATAATTGACATAATGAAATCTTTTATTTGATCTTACTCTTTATTGATAATATTCGGTGATAAGGTATTTGTTATTTATGTAGGTACTGCTGTGTCTTTGACAGCCGCGACACCAAAGGGTCTTGTGTCATTAGAAGTCACACGAAAGCCAGGTTAAACGCGTGGTACTGTTTATCAACTTGAACATTCTTTTCTTTAAAAGTATTTTTGGACACCAAGTTCTGAACTTGCAAGACTTGTATCGTGATGGCCCATTGGTTAAGACGCACGCCTCTCATGAATGAGATGATGGATTCGATACCGGGTAAGTACCAATGCGTCGTTTTCAATACATGTCTACTTTCCAAAATTATCTTGGACATCACTGACATCAGTAAAGGTAAACATTGTAAGGAAATCTATACATATATGTCTGAAATCGCTAATCCACCTTGTACAAGCATGGTGATCAATGCTCGTGCCTTCTCTGTATGAGAAGAGGCCTTTGCCCTGCAGTTGGGTAATATTAGGCTGATTTTATTATAACATGAGCCTAAAGAATTGAGCCAAAGAGAAAAAATATAGTATTTGTGAAACCATCACGACTTAAGCATATAATGTGCATTACCTGACATATAGATACAATTATTTTTATCCCCTGTTCATACGAATGGCGTAACTATATTCGTGCAGGCTCCGTGCAGTCCCGGAGCATCGATTCTCGGAACTCTTTAATTGCACCCACTCCGACGCAGATCGAACGTTTAAAATCGATTTTTTTATTCGATTTATTTCATGTGAGCCTCGAGTTCAGAATCGTGTTTTTGTTTTGCGATACCGAACGCTGTGTATATGCAAATTTTACACGCATCTACTGAAACTTCTCAATTAATTTAATTGTGTGACAGTTAGTTTTTGTCATAATGTTAAGTCAACGTTAATTAAGTTATAGATGAGTCTCTGAGGTGAGTAATTTGTCACTGATACAAAGTATTAATAAGCTGTTTTTCAACTTATAGGCAAGAAATCGAGTTATTTAAAAAAACAGATTGTAGCTAAAATCAGATCAAATGACAATTTAATTAAAAAATGCATAATATACAAGGTATCATATTTCTTACCTACATATTAAAATTTTCAAAACTGGTATAGTCCAATAACTGGAAACAATTTAATTGGTAATAACATAAAAATAGCGAACCCATTAGTCCCACTTCTGTATTCGAATGAGCAAAATTGTCGCATTCACCCTACGTCCGAACAAACAGGCAGCTTGTGTTTTCACACCTATGAAATTCTAGACCATTCAAACCATTTTAAGCTTTATTACTTTCATTTCAAAGTATAAATTTAATTGTATTATTTCTCATAATCAGGGCAGATATAAAATCAGGCAATTCAGAAATTTCTAGCCCGAACTTTTGAGTCGAATTTTGTGTAGTTAAAGTCTTCGAAGGAAACCAGCGTGTAGGATTAGTGTTTGAAGATTAAACTCTATGTCCAGCGAGTTATAGTTGAATTTTAGTTGGTAAATAAGGCACGAGATTCAAGAAATGTTGGCGATATTCGTGCACGTAATGAGGTGAAACAATTCAAAGTACGAATGGACAAAGACTTATAGAGGTTTTATTTTTAAATAAACGAAATTAAATTCGTTACATTCTCAAAGCTTGTTACAGTGAAACTTTTTCAATTTGTTTTGTCAAAATATTCTAATAAGTGGGTAGGTTTCAGTGTATATTAGAAAAAGTTAGGTGTTGTTATGTAAACTTAAGTTGTTTAAAACATATTTTTGTATTAGTTCTTTTATAAATTGAACAAAGCAATTTTTTTATTTATTTTTGTTTATTTTCAGTAGTCATTACATCGATTATTATTTGACATTAAACCTTAAAACGTATAGCTTAGAATCTATGTAGGCAGGTACACATATTACACATAAGCGGGTCGGCACATTCGGTTCGGTATTTTCAATATAACGTTATTTTAGGTTGTAGTGAGAATACCGAACCGAATAGGTAGAAACGACTAAAATGTACCTATAGTGTCTTTATAAGCATTCATTATTGTTAAATTTTCAGTACCTACAATAGATTATTTATTGTAAATAAGCACAACCATTTTACTTAAAAATATATAAATTTACAAAAAGCGCTATAGACTTTTGCAAGGGTGCAACCATTTTTTCATGTTTTATATGAACTAGTAGAACCAAAGATAGAAGGAGATAGTAAGCTGTTTAATCATATGAATGAGCGAAATAGATGTATATTTCACAATAGGTGCATAATACAGATGTATCGCTCTGAAATGAAAAAAACTTTTCTCCAAGGAAAAGTGGTTTTCTAATTGAATAACTATAAGTATATTAGTTAAATAGACAGCAATAGCTAAGTATTAAATTATGTGTCATTAATTATTAAATTAAATTAAATAATTAACTTTGTCGGAGTCGGCTTTCAGTATAACTGGTTGCACCTAACTACCAGTGTTTGACATGGCGTGACTTAGTTAAATACTCGTAAATTGGCATTCCAAAAATCATCGGTGTCTTCAACGATGATTCATGACATCAAATGATGACACCGATTGCATCTTCTGTCGCTTAACTTTTATATGGCAACCGTTGAAATTTGGAGCAAGGTGCACCGTACACCATCGATCAGGTGGTATTTGTTTACACAAGGTGCATTCAAACCTAATGAAGTTACTCCATAAAATACCCAGTTCCTAACTTCTAACATTATTGAAATGTAGTAGGTGTAAAAAACATGATATATCCGTTAAATTACTCATACTGCCCAACAAACTAAGTTTGGCCCAATAATTATTGTAAGGAAACCACTTTTATTTTTGGTGTGAAATGGTTTATGTAACGCACGCAAAACTTTGTGTTTATGGGTGCATGCAGGCCGTGAAGTATTTTAAGTTTAATAAAAACATTGAGCTTATTTTTAATCGTCAGACAATTTTTCGATCGTCAGATTTATTCGAGGTAAGAAATATGACAGTTTTACAGCTTTTCTATAGAAAATATGTCAAACCGCTATATTTACTTCTCTGATAAAAGTTATCTAAAGATAGAAAATTAGTGAAAAAACATACAAAAAAATTGTAACTTTGAACTTGAATATCTCCGTTACTAGAATTTTCCCAGATGTGGTCCAGCAGATATAAATGATCATAGTAATGGGAACAACATGGGACTTTCGGCTTTATAAGTGAAATTACCTTAGCCAATTTACCTTAAGCAAGCGTTGTGATCTATGTTCATGTCTTTATAGTGCAGGCCTTTGCCCTGCAGTGGTACTAACAATAAATATATATATCAATGTGGTTTTTTAGGGTACCGTACCTCAAAAGGAATAAACAGAACCCTTACGGGATCACTTTGTTGTCCGTCCGCCTGTCTGTCTGTCTGTTTTAGGTATGAACTTATTCTATCTCTTTCTTTCTATCTGCTAGTAAATGTATCAATAAGTCAAGTTCAAGTTTACCTAATTGGTTCACTGAAGTAACACAAGATTAAAGCCGAATTCCTATGTGGTAACGCGACCAGGTGCAAGGCACGCGTCCCGAGTGCGTTGATCCGCGTGTAATCTGCACCGGGTGACAGCGCGCGCGCAGCTTGTATCACGTTACGTTACATTATACTTACTAATTTGTGGTGAAAGAAGGATAGTTTTCAATATTATTACGGCGATCTATAAGTAGCTATATATAGTAATAATAAAGAAGTTCTAGCCAGTCCACTTTAGCCACCTAGATCCATAGTCTCATACTTTGTTTGCATAATCTATAATAGTTCTGCATCAACCGGGATTTTGATGTATCGAGGTAGTGAACTGTCGCGCTTATAATTTTTCGAGCGAGTGTTATTCGATCTTACGTCACGTAGGGAACCCGTTCAAAAGACAGCCTTGTGACACACGGATGGATGGATAGTCAGATAGACAGACAGTGTCAACTTTGCAATGGGTATTGGTATTGGGGTACGGTATCCTAAAAAATATAAGTAAAGTAGAGAGTAAGTATACACCTACACTTTGAGACAGATTAGAATGCGAACGTTTCTTAAAATATGAGAATTGTATCTCAGTACTATAAGGATATTACTGTGTGTCTTTAGTAAAGGTAGGTACCATTCTGACCTTCAAATCCTGTAATCAGAGAAAGCAAAAGTGCTACATTTACCTAATTCAAAGTAATAGATTCACCATAGACATAAAAGAATTTATTTAAGGCAGGTGCACATCGTTTTCACCGAGCTAACGAAGATTACACAACAGTTATTAATTACTACAGATTATAATGACATTACTTGTACGGACACGCAATTAAAATACTAGGACAGCAGTAATAAAGTCTTGTTTATTTTTTACTAGTTGCTCCTGCGACATTGTACGCGTGTTTTTACTTTGGTTACTGCTCCGTCCCCGTGGGTCGTACCGTGATACTACTACTACTACTACTACTACCGTGATACTATTCTTCATGATTCTTTCTAATATATAATAAAATCATTTTTTCTAATCGGAATGCAAACTAAGTGTCCTAATTTTCCAGTTTTCCCAAACGGACAGAATATCCCAATATAATAAGAGCATTTGCAAAATTTGAATTAAATTTTATTATACACATAAGTTATTTAATAGTTTTAAATAACTTATGTGGAATAATAGAAGTAGAATTTAATTGCTATAATAGCTAAACTATGTAATTTACAAATAACATGTATATATAAAAAAGTGTAAAAGAATTTTCAAAATCGGTTCAGTACATCCAGAGATTACCCCTACCTTACAAACTTTTCCTCCTCTTTATAATATTACGAGTATACAGTAAAAAATATTTGATTTAAAAACACCTCAAGCAAACAACAAGACGAAAACAAATTAAAAGCCTACTAACACCTTACGAACAAAACACAACCGCTGTAATGTAACCAGGTCAAAACTGTATAGGAGGCACTAAAAGGTGCGTAGGTACTTCCGCTAGAGGGTCGGAAGTGAGGGTGCTTTCGATCGGCACATAAACCGGCCAGTAAAATACCTGGCACAGGTGCCAAGATTACCTGTGCCTCATTTTACTAAAGATTTTTACTTTTTTTTTAACGATCTAAAAAATCTTGATTTTAAAAAAGGAATAAATGAAGAGGCAGTGTGTATTTTTGTACCTAGGCGCTTATTACCTTGCCTTTACTCCGATTTCAAAAAGAGAATGCTTTTTTTTATAAATTAGTACATACAGTCGTATTTTTTTTGTTTCAATTTGATTTTGGAGCGAAAAAATAAAATGGAATGTTTTAAGTTTCAGCTGCTTGTCATTTGTTAGTCATAAAAATCGAAGGGGGAAGGTTTTACGAGTATTTTTAGTGGTATAGATAGATACTGACAAGTACCTATGTACTTACATACAGCTCTTTTATTCATTTATAGATAACATTTCGCCTGTAATCCCCGAAGGGTTAGGCAGAGGTTTACTCATTAGTACACCCACATTTCGCCAGTTGTGTTGTTGTGTAATAGGGGGCGAGCCTATTGCCATCAACCGGGCACAAATCCAGACTCCGAGACTGCCACTAAGAAATTCCAAATGGCAAAATCCAATAACACTTTGCCCGACCTGTGAATCGAACCCAAGACCTCATACTCAGCAGTCGCGCTTTGCGACCACTAGACCGAAAAGGCAGTCTTCTAAATCAAGGAAATCTTTATTTTATTTCTGAAACCTTACAGCAGTATGTCATTTAATCTTAATATCTACGTGAATCTATATAATAACCGTAAAATCTTATGAGATTTCAAATAAGAAAAACAAAAAACCTTATATTAAAACAAAGTTTCACAAAAACAAAGCTTGGTTTACCCTTCACTGCCCGGATTGTTCAAACATTGTGACATTCCTGTAAGCAAACCCGCATAGCATGGCTTAATGAAATTCTGACAACATACCTAATTAGAATAGCAAATAAGTACGTGACGTTCCCGAAAATAAGCTGAAGGCACTTTTAATGTAGGTATTTTGCAATTTAATACATAAACATCACGCCTGTAATCCCCGAAGGGTTAGCAGAGGTGTACCCATTAGTACACCTACATTTCGCCAGTGATGTTTAAGTCCCATGTAATAGGGGGCGAGCCTATTCCCATCAAACGGGCACAAATCCAGACTCCAAGGCTGCTACTGAGAAATTCCTGTTGAGTAAACTTAATAACACTTTGCCCGACCTGGGAATCGAACCCAAAACCTCATGCTCAGCAGACGCAATTTAATACATACCCTAATTTACAGTTCACATATTTCTAAAGAAACTTGACCTTTTGTAACTTGTTAGAATAACCACCTGAAAATGGTACTAAGGTTTTGGTTTCTCTCATTCTTATTAGGTATATAAAAAAATCCAGCCTACTTGCCCCACTACAGGGCAAAGGCCTCTTCTCATATAGAGAAGAGCATTGATCACCGCGCTTGCTCAAGGCGGATTGGCGATTTCAGTCTTGTATTCATTATAAGTCCAGGTTTCCTCACGATGTTTTCGTTCACAGATGTTAGCGATGTCCAAGATCAACAGTAACTTAGAAAGCTAAATAATTGAAAAAAATCACATTGGTAGGTTACTTGTACGGTATCGAATCCACAACCACAAGCATGAGAGCGGGATCATAACAACTGAGCCATCACGACCTTTGAGTTAGGTTGCCAAAAGTTTTATTGGTCAGATTTTTTTCCATTACGCAACTTTCAGATTAACAAAAGTGTCGCTTAATGGTCTCAACACAGAGTAGTGTTGCAGTTGCGAATAAGTTCGGGCATGCGCAGTCTTATAAGGCCTTTAGCTAAGGATTTTTTTTATAATCTCTTCTAGAAAAAACTACTACATATTTTGAAAGTTTTCATAAAACTACCTGGGTTCTAAAAATATTATTGCTTATTAAACTGTACAAATCCAACAAGACGAAACGTAAGGTTTGGTCTTGTTTCAAACAAACATTCCAACGAATCTTCAAAAATCGTTAATACGAGTAAATCTGATAAAATCAACCTGGTTGTTATAATACGTTGCAACAAAAGTTACTAAAAATTTAATTGTATTTTCTGCTTTTTTCAAAGCACAGTCCTTAAAGTTACAATTCAAATAACTACAAAATTTTGTACCAAATGTTTTTGTTCATTCATATCGCAATAAATAATACAAAAATATGACTGCATCATTTCATCAAAATTCCGTCACTTTTTGTCGTCCGTGTCACCTGTCTTAGGACCCCTGTACAACGTCCGTTACTACCGCTGCGATTAGCATACTTTGGACTCAAAAAAAGATTATTACTCGCCCCCGATACCGGACTTAATATTCAATACGTTTACACCAAATAATAATTACAGCAGTTCGTCTGCCGAATGCATTAAAGGGTCGTTTTCCTTGTATATATTATAATATTAATGTGCGAGGGAGGGACGCGGGCAGGTGCATCCAACCTTATTAAGTTACAGATACTCAATACCCACACACTTTGTTTATTATTATGAGCCGCGTACGTAAATAACATATTATAAGATGTAATAACTTAGGTTTGCTCTACGCTGCGTTCGGTTGTCGACGACTCTTCGCCGTAGCGTCATTTCAAATAGGTATTTTATTCGTATGTCGCCTCCGCCTCACAGTTAAATTCCGTCTGGGAGTTAATCGTTTCTGTTTAATTTAAATGATCTTTGATCTGTTATCTAATAGGAGTAGTTCTAGGAACTGAATGTTCTGATTCTAGCGTGTCGTGGAACTGGTTCCGTCATCATTTGTTACACTGTTTAATGATCGAGTTTACAATATTATACATTTTTATGTTTGGTAGGTAGTACGTAACTGTAAAACAATATCAAAAGTATCATCTCAAGTTTCTAGTAATAGTCGTGAAAAGTTTTTTAGAAGCTGTTGAAAACATTGGACTTTACGATTTCGCGATTGTTATAAAGCAGTGTGCACACTCGGGCAATTCAGTAATTTTCTTACTCTTTTGATACAATATTTTTTGCACCAAAGTGCAAGTTGTTCATTTTTTTTTACATACTTTAGGTTTCCTCTTGGCTTTAGTTTAAGTCAGAGTTGACCGAGACCGAGCTTACCCAGAAGAAGCCTGTCTAACTTTTAAAGCATAAGTTTACAGTGTTTGTGACCAAAACACTTACATTTAAACCAAGGCTGCTCAAGGATTTTGAGTGGCCCGCGTACCTATGCAAGTTTCCGCTCTTACGCTCATTTTTATGTTAATTACCGTCTCATTTTTCGTCAGAAATCAAACCAATAGAGTGCGCCCACGTGTTTACTTAGGTACAATTCTTTAAATAAACATCAATTACATTTCATCTTTGTTTTTTTTTTGCACAAGTCCCAAATGTAACTAAAATAGGAATCGTTAGTGGCCCGCCAAAAACTTTTAATCTAACGCTTGGCCCGACTGTTAAAAAAATTGAGCACCCTTGATTTAAACTATAACTGACTTGTGACACTATTTACTAAACAATAAAATAAATAATGTTTATTTTCAGTCCATACTTTTGTAAATACTTTTTTAGTGATAGTAACTATAGTGCCTAAGTAAATATGTACATAGGTTAGTATTGTTAATTTAATATTATATTTATTTTCCAGATTAATGACGGTCCCCACCGAGTGTCTCTATAAGGGGCAACCTGCTAGCAGCAATCATTTTCAAAATTCTGTAATGCTTATTAGATTCCTATCGTCTTATCAAAATGCTTGCAATATTTTAATGCAGAAAATAGAAACGGTAGTTATGGTTCCGCCATAAAGATTAATAGCTTACTTAGCTACTGGGTAAATAACTTGTTTGAAATACTTACGTACTGATTATAACCTATCTGTGTTTCTTTAAGTAGGTGCTACTAACTAAATAAAGTTAAATTTATTTGTAACTGGCTTCTGTCAAAGTAATTTCTCCATACAAACTTTGGACCCCGGTTTTATCCCTGGAGGGGATGAATTTTGGAAAATCCTTTCTTAGTGGAGGTCTACTAACTATAAACTACCTCCCTGCCAAATTTTATCTTTATACGTCAAGCGGTTTTAGATATTTCGTGATGAGTGAGTGGGTAAGTGACCTTTTTCATTTAGGGATTTTATTAAGTTAAACTTAATATAAGTATTAAGTAATAGGTCATGAATCAGTAGGAATAACAGTGAAATCTCAAGTGCCTATCTATTTCTTCATATTCACTTACCAAATCACTTGCCAAATTGAAATGACTTATGCTACTACGACTACGCCAAATAGAAATAATACCTAATATATAGATAGATGATAGATAATACTTATATAGTTGTTCATAATTCCGTCAGCCAATTACAGAAGCTTATAGGCATTTGACAATTTCTCATATTGGTTTTTCGAGTAACCGGGGGTTAACCCACCTCCAAAATGATATCTTGTGTTCCATGGTGTTTGAGTCTCCACGCTTCATTTGCTTTAGACAAAAAACGGCCCAGTAACAATAGTTATTAGGTTATTTGTTGAAATAACTGTATTTTAGTGATATTTTTTATATGTAAATATTAAATACATAGTTTACATTACCTACTTTATATTTATCGTGAAACAATGAAGCTTATTAAATGCTAACATTGAAATGACGATATTTGTCTAATGTTATAATGCTGGAGTATACAAACAAACCTATACAGTCAACACCAACCCTTAATTCCGGTCAGCCTGATAATAAAAATGACTTTGCGTACCTCTAATTCAAGTCCAATGAAGCGACAGAAAGAATGGCCAGTATAAAATTGAAAAGCAAATCAAACGCGTCGTGACACGGCGCGGGGTCAGCGAGATAACGCCGTCTAAGTCCCAGATTGATTCCCGGATCAGCTGGATAGTCGCGGGCGCTCGAGTGTGTACGATCCCTTACTCACGACTCGGTGACTATGAGGCGTCCCTACGGATTTGTGGAGTTACGTTTACTTCTTTAAATTCAGAGAGTTTATGTTCTGTTTGTGTATACTTACAATGTTTTGTCCTGATGTTGACTGCTGATGTGATGTGGAATATTGCGCTTGCGACGCGGCTGGAACTGTTGAAGCTACAAATGGCGGAGCAGTGAGGACTCATCATCTGCCTAGCCTTTTCCCAACCATGTTGGGGTCGGCTTCCAGTCTAACCGGATGCAGCTGAGTACCAGTATTTTACATGGAGCGACTGCCTATATGACCTCCACAACCCAGTAACTGGGTAATACGATACCCCTAGGTAAGTCTGATTGTCATACCTTCAAGCTTCCGACGACTCGTAACGAGGCCTAATAAGTATAATTGGTATAATAAAATATCGAAGTCTAAAGGTGCTGATAAACTTAAGCATTCACTTGTAATGAGCATTTGTGCGAATGTTACATTACAGAAAAATACGAGAACATTTTAGCGAACATTCTATCGAGCGTTCTGGCGAGCATTCTAGCGAGAATTGCTTCGAGCTTTTTCCGAGCGAAGTTTCGGTCATCGTTCCGCGCCCCGCCGCTCTGCGAGATTAGTTTGCCACCTTCTTCTATTTTTCTTTTTCTTTTTTTTTTACATCAATAATGCAGCAGACGCGACCGTCAAGTCTGACATCTTCGTGAAGAATATTTTTTGACGAGCATCGACTAGAGCGTTCACTAGAATGATCAAGAAAATGTTCATAGCAATGTTTGGCTCTAAGCTTGGCTCGGCTCGTTGTTCAGTTCGACAAATATAAAAACGGCGAATGCTCGATGTTCTGTTACAAGTGAATGCTCAAGTCTAGCAGCACCTTAAAATTACATGTTCTTCCTACTATTGCAATGTATTGTTTCCCCTACCCTAACCCTATGTGGATTACGGGCGTGAAACGTTATGTTATATTACTTCGAAAAAATTGAAAATTTCTGACGTGAGTTTTGTTCACACAAACATAACATCACGCCTGTAATCCCCGAAGGGTTTGGCAGAGGTAAGCCCAACCCAAAAACCCAATACCAACCCCAATTAACGTATTTTGCTAAATCAAAAACATATCAAAAAACGATACATTTAATACCCCCACCAATTATTTCCATCGCACTAGTTTGGGAGCTACGAAGCTATTGTCAAAAGCTTTTTCAGACTGTTACTCCACAAGTGTTAGCGTCTTCCTAGTGCTGTGGAAACCAGAAATGATACAATGGGCCATTTCAATTTTATCTCTCACAGGCTCTTGCAATTTGTCTAAAATGAATTGTGTTCACGTTTGTAACCTATTTGGTTAATGGTACTCCTAAGTCGTGTGAATGTGGGCCTACTTTTTTAATTACAATAATTATCTTGTTTTAAAGGCTTACGCATGTTTTGTTACTATTACAAGAGGTCTCTGTGATGGATGGGAGTAAAGTATTTCTGCTTGGTTATAATAAGTTTAGGCCTGCTATTACCTAAATTTCCAGAACCAACCTGGATAGAAACTCCAAAAACCTCGGACATTTGGGTGACAATAGAGATTGTTTCCCGGGCACTCTTGACTTCTATTGTTATTTGTATCATCCTCATGTGTCTCAATATTCAAGCAAATTAATTAAAAAAAAATCGCTTATTTTTCAATAAATCGAGATTCTCCTGACACAAGGTTTTAGGGTTTTACCTGATGCTTTTTGAAAACCCCTTCTGGACAACAACCAAACGCCGTCAAAACTAGAACAAATTCAGGAATCCCGAACACACAGCCTAGTTAAGTAGTACACTTTGACTTCAATTTATTGAAACTTTACATCAGTAAAATGAATACTTAATTCTTCAACTTCATTGACGTCGACCGCTACGCGTGCCCATTCGACAATTACACAATATATTACGCGTCATTCAATAAAATTAAACAAATAAATCGTACGGTGCGAACATACCGGCGTACGTTAACGCTCGTAATTTTGCCAAGTGCGAAGTTCCGTCACATCGGGGGGTACGTCGCATACCGCTTTAGGTGTAAGAATATTCGTCCAAGTGTCGGCTCTCGAATATTCCGCGGTGTTGCCATGTGCAATAAATCGCAGGGAGTGATGCCGTGGTTTTTGCCTGGCGACATTTTTTCCCGCGCTAGCGGTGCATTTATCACCACGGTGGACTGGCCACGCCGGCCGGTGACTTATGCCCGCTCCACTCCCGAGCAAAATGCCGTTTCATTTTTAAAACTACAAACAAGCCACTTCTTGTTTTGTTTTGGGAAAGGATATACATATAAGTATAGGAATATAGGAAGATCTTTGCCTTGGTTTTGTTTGAATAACTCTTGTCTGTTAGTTTGTTTTTTTTCTCGTTAGACTCACTCTAACTCTCTTATTTTGTAAGTTGTACGATATTTCGGGTTTTAAGCTTTCACACAGAACAGGATTTTACCTACTATTTCCTAGTCCCTTCCTATCAAAGTTATATAGAATTGTGCGTACCTTGTGACATCAGGTAACCTCACCGTGATTCCATAACAAACATCAACAAAGAATGTATCAAAATTCATAAGGAAGTCTGCTACAGAAATCTTTACAAATGTCAACTCGTACGATCACAGATCCACCGATGCATGAACGCTAAGCGTCCGCAAAATAACCGTGCAACTTAAAAAGATCAAAAGTAAACAATAATTGTATACCAACAAAAGGCACCCTTAAAATCCGTCGGAATAAACCGCAAATAAAACCAAGTTATTAAGTAAGGCCTATCGTGAACCGGGAACCATTTTATACGTACTTTTATCCAGTGTCCATTCTTCTGAAATGCGATTAAAATTGAATAGGTCCATATGTCGCCGGCATCGGGTCCGTTGCGTCACAATCACACGGCCGGCTGCATTTTCAATTTGCCGCGAGATAAGCGCGAGTTTTGGACGACTTTTTCTGCAGAATAGCGGAATTGATCCTGTGACTTATGGCGGACGACGTATAAGACGACGTAATTGGATGGTCAATTGATCTGCTTTCCAATTTAAAGGGACCTCCGCTTTCATAGGGACAGCGGGAATTACGTGCATGTTTATCAATTCAATGAGCTTAACTTCGTTTTGTTTGCAAGGGGAAATGAAATAAACGTTTAATATCAATATTGATAATTTATTCACAATTTCATTTAAAATACACAACTTCACAATGTTTTGTTTTAAAAACTAAAAACTTTAGGTACGGGATATCGTTATAGGCTGTTTTGCAGTGATCTCTAATTTACATCTTTTTTTTAATCTGATAGTCTTATAATGATTTCATTTATTTTCTACATGTTTCATTTACATTTCATATTTACATATTTTGGGGTACAGGATTATGTTTGTGGTTGTAACGTGTAATTATATTCAAAGGTTATGACTCAGCTAATGTAGGTAGATTTGATTGGAGCAAAATTACCCGTGAATTAAAAAAATAATGAGCCAGCAGTCCAGTTCACCATATTTTTACAAGGTGCATGGTAATATTGAAACATTGTGGTGCTACCCACCTTGCGCAAAATAACTTTCTTTTGTTTACATGCTTAAGTTACAACCACATACAAAGCCCCGTAATTTTTTAAATTTATGGCCACTCAATATTCTTAATTTTACAACGGTAATGTGATACAAAACTTTATAATACACCTTGTGACAAACAAATTTATTTTTTTATACATAAATATTCAATAGCTAATTCGATTTAGTGACCACTTGAATAATTTATTTAAAGAAATCATGGTTAATGCGCTAACAAAGTCAGTTCTGCGAAATGTCACTATTTAAAACTGCTATTTATTTACAAATTGCATGTTTAACTATTACATAAATTACTATTGCATTTCATTCATATAACATCTACACAAAATAATAAAATGTACAAAAAAAAACATCTTCGCTTTAACTTTCTGAACACATCACAATTCCTATAGCGATACGAAACGAAACGTTCGAATTAAATATTTAAAAAAAGAATTAAATCAATGTACACAGGAACGGAATATAACTTATAGAGATATGTACAAATACACAAAATTATTTCTTCTTTTTTGAACTATACTTATACGATTAAGACTTCGTAACCGACCTTACCTAATATTATAATACTGTACAATTTCGCTAGTTACTTCATGTAAAACACTCTTAATTTAATACTTGTAGGAAACTGATCGTGGTATATCAAAGTCTTTCATTGGGGAGCGATAAACTGGGACAAAGTTTCATTGTGTTCAAAATCAGGATATGTTCAGTTCAATTCAAACTATAAGGCGAGGTGTTACTGTGAGCGGGGTGTGAGCGACGGCTTTGCCTTAAGAGGGAAGCCTGGAGAATCGACTCACTAGTTTCTTGAATTAAAAGCCTCGTTAATCACAGTGTGTTTGCCGTCGCTTTCCGCTCTCGTTGCAACTTCAGCCTAGTTTGTATAGATGTAAACGTCAATTCTGTTCAACAGTCTTATTTATTAATGTGATGTGTCGAGTTTATTACCTATGAGCGAATACTCATAATTATGAAATCACAGCGTGTTTTGTTGCCTCTGATTTCTTTGTAAGGTCATTGTGTCTGTCCGTTAGGGACAAGGACTCTTGTTTACGAAAGACATTATATTAATAAACTGCATTCTCCTGTGTTTGGTTGACTTATCACGTGTACTCACTCCTCCAGCCAGTCTGTAAAGAAGAAAATATTGTTAATAATGTTATTTATACATATGTAGTTGTCTAAAATATATGAAATTGGAGTGTCTGTTTTTAACATCACAAGAACAGTTTTCTAAATTTATCTTGGCAATCCCTTACATTGTTCAAATCAAATAAAACATCATCAGGACTTTTAAGAGGACTTCTAAGAAACCTGGAGTTCTAATAATTATAAGCCTGATGTCGTCAATCCGCCTTGAACAAGCGTGATGATCATGCCTTCTTTAAAAAAGTGGCCTTTGCGTTGCAGTGGGAATATTATTGTATCTTATTATAGATGTACTCGACTTGGGACTCTTTTGTGATTCGTTATACTAATGCCCTTGAATTTTTCTGCTTGTCTTTCTAGCTTAGTAGGTACCTAAGTGATTTTCACGAAATGCAAATAAAGTTTTTTTACGCAAAATCACCTCAAACTCGTTTTATTGCAGTGTTTCAAAACGATAAAAAGCGCCTATGCCTAAGTCACCCTTTTGGTGTGAAAAATCAATGTTTATGATAGCGTGCAATGTAACACACGTAAAACATTATGCTTACAAGGGGTCACGGGGGTAATTAAAGTTTAGTTATAACATTTAAAATACTTTCATAAAAAATAAGGTTAGAACTTTGACCTTTAATATTTCGGTCACCTGAATGAAGGTTTCTAATAGGTAGGTATGGTACAGAACAAAAAAATTATATGAAATTATGGGAAGAACATGTAACTTTTAACTTTGCTAAGTATCTTTTTACACCCGTTACAATGTACACGACGTTTGGCAAAGATAAGTAATTATAGTTTCAACTATTAGTAATGGGGCAAAAATTAATTATAATAATAATTAATACGGAATCATTCTACATAAAGACTGCCTCGTTGGTTTAGTGGTTGCAAAGCGCGACTGCTGAACATAAGGTCTTGGGTTCAATTCCCAGGAAAGGTGTTATTGGGTTTTTCCATCAGGAATTTCTCAGTAGCAGGCTCGGAGTCTGGATTTGTGCCCGGTTTATGGCACTAAGGTGGCCTGCTATTACAAAGGACTTAAAAACGTAATTGGCGAAATGTGGGTGCGTACTAATGATTACACCTCTGCCTAACCCTTAAGCGATTACAGGCGTGATGTTATGTTTGTGTTATTTTACATAACATCCTACTAATTCTTACAAAACTGCATTAAATGAACATTAGGTAGGTATAGTATTTACGAGGTTCGCTCACATAAATATTTATATGACAATAAAATTTGTTAAACGTCAAAACACAATTTACTAACGTTTTTTATTGACTGTGTAGTAGTCAACTGAAGACTTTTGCATATATTGCAAATTTTGAATAGGTGTAATAATGATATCAGATCTTGACAACTTATGTTTAAAATGTAAGCAAATTAATCAGTGATTCAGTGGTGATAAAACTAATATAGTCCATATTGATGATATCTTAGTGTTTAAAATTCATTAGAATGAAAAAAATAAGAAAACATTTATTTCCTACAAGAAATATATTGGGCTAATACAAGCAGTTTACATGTAACATATTAATCCTAACTAATATTATAAACGCGAAAGTAAGTTTGTATCATCCTGAAATTTTGCATATACGTTGTCAGAGTACAGAAACGGACATAAGGTACCTTTCAACCCGAAAAAAAGTACAGTTCTCGAGAGAAATCACAATAACATTCTTATGATGATAGATGGCGCCACATGTCTTCCTAATCATGATCGAATTTTAAATTTAAATTAATTTTAAATTACGAGCGAACCCGTAGGCGAGATCTAGTTTTAAATATGTCTATTTAAAAGACGGAGATTCCCAGACTACACGGATACCTGTATCTTGGGAATTGTCTTTGCCTTTAAAATCTTAATGAGAAAATTCTAAACCGATCTACCTGATATTTTATATTATACAAAATATATGTCTAAATATTAATTTGTGTAATATATACCTACCTACTCCATTTAATTGGATGAAATACTTAACACCGATTTTTTATAGCGCTTCCCACGTTTAATTCAAGAAATACTAGTTCTAAAACAACAAAAACTAGATTTTAAAATATCTAATTATTTTGTTAGGTAATTTCTTGTGGAGCCTGTAGGTATTAACATAATTATGAAACGACTTGCTCTAGACAACTTCAATAATTTTTCTATGCTTTTTAATAAGTACCTACGGTTAGTATAATAACTAGTTTGTGTACCTACTACCAACCTAGGGGAATTATTGTTTTACAATCAGCTCTACGAATGCAATGACATACATATGCATAAAAGAACCACACTCTCTTTTGTTTTTAAAATTCTTATTTCAAAAAGACTGCGTAGTCTCATCTACTTAAGTAGCAATCAATGTCATATACTTGTAATAAAATGTATTAGATTTTTTGACAAATTGAATTTGAAATTAGAATGCGAAAGTTTTTAAAATAACAACAATAAAACCACTAAGAAGTTCATACGCTTCGTCAATTCGAACTTTATTTATGACAACTTTATTTTCTTTAGCTTCGATTTAAAACTTATTGTGTGAATTAGGTATCTCTTATAAATCATAATTTTCTTGATGTTAAATCAAAATTTCCATAATTTCGACAAATCATTGTATTGTAAAAAAAAACATTTCATATTTCCACCTAACAATTTCTAATCTTCAGCTTAATTTTCGAAAGTGCTAAATTAGGGGCTAATTGTATGTTTATAGTTGTTACTTACCATAGAATTGAGCTGCGCGAGGTGGTGATGATGGTAGGGGTTGTGCGAGGCAGGCGGGGGGGCGAAGCCTTGGTGCGGCGCCCCGTACCAGTGCGACATGTGCGCCGCCGCAGGGTGCACCAGACCCACTTGGTGCTGACCTGGAGGACAAGACAACATGGATTAATATACAATAATCTATTTCACTAATGATGGATATAAAATTTGGACTGTGATAGAAAAGTCATGCTGAATACTTATACACATGATTTTACTCATGATAACAAACAAATTTCCCAAAGATAGGATTTTTTTAAAATTTTAAAAGCGCTTGGCCTTTATCTGATATACATAATATTTATTTATAATCTCTTAAGCCTTGAAGACTTGTAGGCATATTTTTGGTATTCACACTCAGGCGGAATATGCACATTCTAGAACTCAAAACTACTTAAGTTAATGCTCCCGTTTTTCCCTTCGGTATTTAATCGTATAAAATATAAAGCCTCAGTAGGATTTATTTACAGATTACAAGTAATGGTCTGCAAACCAGTCTGCAACTTAGAACCTATTCATCTCTATGCGCTCTCAGATAACTTGCTGATACGCTTAATATTTTCCCTTCATTAACTCATTACTTAGTTAAGTCTTAATTAAGTTAAGGTAAGGTTTTTTACTCGCAACTTAAAGATTGGAGTACGGCTCGGCTTTAACTTGTAACAAATGTGCGGATTATAAAAGTAATTAAGACATTTCTTTAATTTGAAATGGGTTTTAATTTTTTATTTCTCCATAATAGAATAATGTAACAAGTATATCAATACTTGTTACATTTTTATACATTTAAACGATTGTACAGTAAACAAAAAGAGATAGGCATGCAGTGTCGTCAGATATAGGTAGTTGAAGTTTTGTCAGAAACCGTTGGATGTCTTCGATTGAAACTTAATTATTGAACTGTGTATTATCTAATTTTTCAATTAAATTACATTTGAAAACATCAATCAGTTTCTAAGAAAACTTCAACTATATCCGTCGACCCTGCATACCTATCTCTTTTGTTGATTGTACATGGAGTTTTTGTTCCTCTCCGTAGACTTCTTCATCTCCGTAACCTACTGTTTGGAACTTTCGGACTAACTAACTCTTTGACAGTATAAAAGTACCTGTAAATGGTTCATCATCCTAATATTATAAATGTGAAAGTTTGTGAAGATGTTTGGATGTTTGTTACTCAATCACAAGTAAACCGTTGAACAGATTTGGATGAAACTTGGCACATAGATAGACTATTTACAAGATTAACACATAAGATACTTTTTATCCCGGTAAAGTGTTTCCTTGGGATATTAGTTCAATTTACTTTACGGAAAGATACTTTTTACACGGGTGAAACCGAGGGCAAAAGCTAAATTTTAACATTTACAAATAATGCGAGAATAATGTACTTAACAAGTTGTTCACGTCAAAAGGGATCTAGGGTAAAATGTAATAGATAACCACATAGAGGTCGGTACAATTAAGGAAAGAGGTCTCAACATTGATGAAGTCAAGTTTCAATTTCTCTCACTCTTTCTGACTATAGTAGGATATATTTTTTAAATATTATTCTTGAAGCAAAGACATCTAGGTATACTATCCCTACCGCTTTGCATATTATTATGCACAGTTCTCAAGATAATTAAGGCTTAATTAAGTAAGGTGAGATATTCAGTTAAAATTAATTGGACTCCCAATCCAACGGCACATGCAAATTTTATAATTTTAAATCCGTTAATTGCATAGACAAATATACCCATAGACAAATTACCATTAATATTTTAATAAACACATAAATAATAGAGCCAGTCGTAAACTCTTAATTGTCTGTCGACTTTGAAAATTGATATAAATTTAAATAATGACGAAGTTTATTGCAAAAATGTCATAAAACAGCGTGATTATATTTTTGTTCCGACATCGAGAACATTCCAATAATTTTGCATATAATAAATATTGATATTAAATAACTATTAACTGCCATATTTTTTTTATTAGGCACGAAATGAATATGTATTAGAAGGTTATTTAGGGCTAATAATATCTTGCACGTGTCGTTATTTAACCAATAATGTTAATAAAAAAAACATAAATACGTCACTAGCCGATTTAACGACAGTGTCATATTACTAATGTGTCCTGTAATCCTAGTGTCTTACAGAATTACTTAGTCGTTGGTCTATTGGTGCGCAAGCAACTGTTTAAGCGTCGGGTTTTGGGCCCGACAGCATTACCTATTGGGTGTTTTCATACGACTTTCATTTCATAAGATGGGTTACGGCTCGGTTTCGAGTTCGAGAAGAGTGCCGTGGAGTTTCTTGCTCGTTCTTCTCCATAGAGGCCTACCTCCGTTTTGGAACGTGCGACTAGCTTCAACTTTCTGACTAACTGACCGACTCCTTGACAATTCAAAAGTGCCTGTAAATGGTCTAACTGAAATAAATGTTTTGACTTTGACTTTGAATTAAAGGCAATGGACTCGGCTTTTACCATCAAGAAGAGACATGAACACAGTTGACGTTTGGGTCTTAATATTTTTTTTCTAAAATAAAGAACTTACCAAATAAAACTTACATAACCTCACGTAATAACTTACAGTACTTACCGAAGTCCATAGCAGACGGGAAGGCGGACCCGCCGAAACCCTTGGTGCCGTCTCCTAGGGGCTTGATCATGTCTCCCATGACTCCTCCGAGGGCCAGAGCGCAAGCCCCGCCCCCTCCCATGCCCATACCACCCTTCTTCTTCTTACTCTTACTACTTAGCTTGCGGTTTCTTGTTTGAATACCTTCTTTCTTCATCGTAAGGGGTCGGTTTACCTGTTGACAAAGAATTTTGGGGTTAAGTTTGATATAAAAGGAGATTTTGTTATTTATTTACATTCGATTTTGAACAAGTCATAAGGTACAGGATGGTTAAGGAAGAATTTCAATAAATCCATACTATAATAATATTATAAATTCGAAAGTAAATCTGTCAGTCTGTTATGCTTTCACGACTAATCTATTGAACCGATTTTGATGAAATTCGGTACGAGTTTTTAAGAAAGGACAGGCTTCTTTTCATTCCGCGACAACAGACATAAATTACGCGGACAAAGTAACGGACAAAAGCTAGTTACGAATAAAAGCAAGTCCAGATTTCAACTGGAATGATTGATGCTAAAAAGTACCATAACACCATAATAGGGAAAACCATTATCATAATAGCAAAACAAAAGACGCACGCCAACTCTCATTGTCCTGAATGAGAATGACATTATGAAGTGAAGCTACCATTAACATAAATAAAACAAAGCAACTAGGATTTACTTGAACAAGCAAATCACGTATCGACCAAATTATTCACTCTGAATATAATATTTAGCTTAATTGAACCATCATAATATTCTGGACGAGGCTAATAAGTCGTAATTGTCCCATGTAGCATCACACAATTTTGTTAACCGTCAGTTATTTCATTTTATTACTCTGACACGACATTTAGCGGTATGAAAAAACGTCTGCGGTACCAATTTAGAATGCTAACTACGGAGTATAAAGGCAGGCCGAAACCATAAAATGGTATCACAATAGTTGTGTGCGAATATTCAGCTGTTTGGTGTCCGATGCCGCCGCCGTCGGCGTCACACTGTGCATCCTAATTACTGCAGCGATGCACTGTGACTGTTTCGTACGCGTTTGGTGGGAAACTGCGGTGACGCGCGATTTGAGGTTAAGGTCCTCACACTATATGGATCGGGAATTTCCTGTACGATGAAGAATGCCTAGGAAACGCCATAATATTTTAAAGACCCGTTATAGTTAAACATTCGCTTCTAAACGATAAAGGGATAGGCAACAAGGAGGCTGTTTATTTATTTACATGCACTGAATATAAGGGACGCCATCTCTCGTCTTTTGCATGATTACGTAAAGATAAAGTTTGCAACGTGCTTTCTCCATCAGATAAGCTCATATACATTTCCATAATTGTGCAATTTCTCCGCCAAATTCTCGGGTCAACTATGTCGGTCACTTCTGCTTTGCATCGTGTTGTTTCTTAGAACCGTGCGTCACGACGGACGGACGGACGGACAATGAGTTATTCATCGCCTTCCAGGGAACTTGGCGGCGGCATGTGGGCCCTAAACGCACGATTGCATTGCGCCTGCGCGAACGCAGCCCATGCGCATGACCTGCCCTTGTTTGTGTTTGTTTTTGGCGATGTGCAATTGGGTTTACTTGTCGTCAGCTTTTGTAGCTGAATTAATGTTAAATTTCATACTAAATGTAATCAAATCTAGAACGACGAGGAATTACCACGCTTTCTTTTTTTTTAAGATTTGTTTCATTTTTGTCTAGACAAGACACGTGTTGTGATCGTAGCTTCATTCAAAAGGATAAACAAATCGTCAAACGCAGTACAAAGTGCAATTCCTCCAGACGGACAGTGATAAAGCTTCATTAATCTGTTGCTAAAGTACTGCGTAGTCCAGTGCGTGCCAGATCCCGGCGTCCCTAATGCGTTCCCGCGAATCGCCCACACATCGCGCATACCGCGCCGTCGCGCGTCTCTCCTCCCAATTGAACCAATATAAAATGCATTAACATCACTGCATGCCGGCAGATTTAGACTGCAACCAAATTAGGTCATTGCGAAGCCTTTGCCAGCTATATTTTTTCTTAATTACCCAGTCGACCGCGCGCACGTAAAACGGTCTGGTAGCTTTAATTTTTCCGTATCAATTATTGCAAATTAGTTCCTTGTTAGAAAGTACGTACTCGTTTTATTGCTCGTAATAAAAATGTGTGTAGAAGAAATAATATATGGCTGACACTGAGATGCAAACGTGAATACTTGCGAAAACAAGATGGCTCCGAGATAAAGATCATCTTATAGTCCTGATTATGTGTTTTTAGTATTTTTTAGGAATTTAAATAGACGAATAAATATCAAATGCCCAGCAATTTGTAACATGATCCGCTAATGAATTCCATTTCAGGAATAAATTAATACATTATAATGAATCAGTGTTCAATGTTGAAGTAATTATGTGGATCTATAAACGTAGTGGAGTATTTTGAAGTCATCAGTTAATTAGTATGCGAGACAATAGCATGGAAGGATTATGTTCATAGGTGGGTAGCGGAAGAGGGCAGAAGTAGTGGGGTACCTATGGAGCTGACAAGACATCCGCTTCGTTTGCGCAGAAATTGCTTAATAACTGGCCTTTATGCCAGGTTAATTACGTCTGTCTGTTCTCACTGTCCGTGCTAGTTAGGTGGGTAAATGTGTAGGTATTATGCTGTACGTGTATCCAGTAGGCTACACATACCTACCTATAGTACGGTAGTTATATGTATACACAGTGTATATCAATTAAGTGTGAGGCAAAAGGAACGTAATTTTGTGAGTCGCGTAATTTACATTCAGCTGAAACTGACCACTCATTTTGCGTCGCCATGTAGCGCAAACCGGACCTTTGTATAAAAAGGAATGTTACGCTACTCAAAAAACGAGACTTGCAAGTCACAAAATTACGTTGGCCTCCTACTTAGTGTTTGCGAATATTACGTAACACATCATTTATTCTGCCTAACGTTTAAGATTATGATCAAAACTAGTTTTTTTGCTAAAATCTGTCTTTTGTTTGGTACTGGGATAAGATTAATTACTAGACTGCAAACTGTCATAGTTACTCTTTTGTTGCGGTATCCAAGAGAGTTCAATCGTTTCTCCGTGACTCGTCGAGCTTCATTGCCTCAGCGCTTTTTCTGGTAGCCGCTGTAGATTCTAGCTTGCAGGATAAGTTGGGAATAGCGAGGTGGGCTTACCCATTAAAAAAAGGCCTCTCTTTGGGTCATCGGCTTTCCTGGCCCGGTAAAGAATCATAGACGTAACGATATAAGCAGGTACACACAGCAAAACAGATAGGTATGCAGGGTCGTCAGATGTAGTTGAAGTTTTCTTAGAAACCGATGGATGTTTTCGAATGTAATTTAATTTAAAACGTAGATAATAAATAGTTCTTTATTTAGGTTAAGTTTCAGTCAAAGACATCCATCGACTTCTTAGAAAACTTCAACTATATCTGACGACCCTGCATACCTACCTATCTGTTTTGCTGACTGTACATACTACCTACCCACGACTTATAACAGCGGACGCGTTTAAATCAGTGTTACGTAAACCCTTTAGCATCAGAACTTCCTCATCCAATTTTTGCGTTCCATATTCCTCGTAGCTACTTAGTATGCGCTTTACGTTATCAGCGCAAAGTTTCCACGGACTCATAATTACGGTCAGAAATACAACGGTCATAGAGCAATGAATTTGACCAAACACGGCCTTTGCATGCAACGATACGGCCACGAGACGTATACCTAATCAGACGAATGTGGGTCGGTTATAAAAAGGATCCTTTGGTCTAATTATTATAATGTTTGGTAATATGAAACTGTGTGAGTTATAACGGATTGGGATCCCATACATACGTAAACTCGCGCCTTTTTCCCATGGGGGTAAGCAGAAACCAACCTAACCTAACCTAGTAGATCCCATAGTCGCTAGATATATGCCATTTTAACATGGCTATGAATTTTTTAAGACGCTTAAAAGCGTCAATTCTGAAAAAGCAAGGAAAAATCTCTATTTATTCCAAAATTTTTGTTATACTATGACGAAGGTCAAGGATAAAGACTTGCAAATGGTAGATAGACGAAAGAACACCAGATTTTACGTACCTATGACTCTGCTACTTGAAAAATACTGCTGCGCTCGTATTGGAATAACGACTATCCTTTAACATTTTGGTTTAATTTTAAATTACTAGCACAATAAGGACAGCTATCACTCATTAATATGAACAAAGTCTTTAAACTAAATAAATACCTACTACGTGTTACATTTTGAAAATCGATTGATTTTATATTACGTTTACTATATTATTTTAATGTTTACTTCACCAATATCGGGCCCTACGTAGACAGGAAACTTAGGTAAGTAACTTCTTAACACTTGTACCTTTTTAAAACTCATTTTAATATAGAAACTATATAAAAACATACAGAATTGTAAAACAAATGGAACCAATCTTCAAGTGAACCGTAGCGTGCGCCAAACTCATTACTGTATGCGCCCATTCTTGTAAATTGTACCAAACATTACATACTTACAAATACCTACTTGTAGCTAACAATGATTTGTAGAAATCAAAATATTTTGTACTTATTATGAACTTGCGTCAGAAGGTACTACTGACATAAGTGCCTAATATTATTTTGAAAAAATAAGGTGAGAAACCAAAAAAAGAACACTTGATTGAAAGCAAAGTAATTATTAAATACTACCACTCTCGCCGCGACTTTGTTCGCGTGATTTTCCTTACGGATCCCTAACTTTTTTGAAAATATATTAAAGCCTATGTTACCCGGGGATAGTGTAGCTTCCCAAAGTGAAATAATTTTCAAATCGGTTCAGTAGTTTCGAAGCCTATTCAATGCAAACAAACAAACAATCAAATCTTTCCTTTTTACAACAATATTAGTATAGATAGATATTGAGGTATTTATTCCAACATTCTTCCTGAAAGTGAACTAGTTGTCACAATTACGGTACAGTGAACTGGCCACTTTAATACTACCTCAGAAGCCAGGCAAGGATTTCAAATAACTAAGTCCAAATGAAATGGCAATCAAAATCTATTATATTTAAACCTACTCCTAGATTATTTTATGAAAATGAAACATTAAAATAAGATAAGAAAAACGAAAAATAGTTATTCAAAAACATAAAAAACCGAATTCTATAAGTAGCCATAAAGTTAAACAGAAGACTAGTAGCAAAAAAATAAAATAAAAACGTACTAGTAATTTCGATTTAAAATTCCACTTTTGTCATTCGAAAGAGTTTCGTGCAATACAGTTCAGGGTTAGTAAAACAGCGGGTAGGTACAGTCGGCATGCACAACATGCATCTAGTTGTCAATGTAATATCGCCTGAACACGCAATCCTGAATAAACTATGAAATATACCTACCTGCACTTACCGCTCTGTAGGTATAAAATTGCATGAGTACCAATTTAGACTGAGTTTATAAATGGTTTCTTTTTTAATATATTGATTTTACATACATAACATCACGCCTGTAATCCCGAAAGGTTAGGCAGAGGTGTAACTATTAGTATACCCACATTTCGGCACTTATGTTTAAGTCCCATATACTAGGGGGCGAAGCCTATTGCCGTCAACCGGGCAGAAATCCAGACTCCGAGGCTGCTACTGAGAAATTCCTGTTGGAAAAATCCAATAACACTTTGCCCGACCTAAAAATCGAACCCGAACCCTCATGCTTAGCAGTCGCGCTTTGCGACCACTAGACTAACGAAGCAGTCATTCTATGTTATTAAATGGTTGATTTAGTTCTATGCGATTAAATGGTGTTTGAAACTTTACTGTGTTAATTAGAAAACACTTAATTTATAAAATATTTATATGTATTATAAATATACCCACATACTGTATGCAACTCTGCTACCGTGCATTTACGCATACATGAACCAATTTACGCAATCAAACTGTGAGACTATACCGTTTTTCTTGTATTGCACGCATTACATCGACTGCTTACATCGGATAGGGTGTAAAACATTAGGAAAAAACAGCGCAATAGTGGCGTGACAAAGCGAAATATTCGCGAAGAACAAACGCGTATTGCGTCTCGTTGTGCGTGCAAATAATTGCGTTATGTTTCTAGGACGGAGAGTGCGCTTATTACGCTATCTGCACTCATCTGCACAAACACAGCCATAAAACCGCTCAAATGGGAAAATAACAGGCTCATACCACAATGCCATGGAAAATGTTGCTCACGGCCCCTCGCTGTAATTTTTTCCAACCGCTAGAAAGCTTTATTATGTCGTTAATTGTTGGAAAACGGCGAACATGCCTTTTATTGGACATAAATATTGTAATGAAACGGAACAGGGACGTACGAACCAATCGCAGAGCAGTAAAATTGTGTTGTAATGTTCGATAAAACAAAGTTGACACGTTATTGTTGCGAAACAAAGCGTTGTAAACGAGATGTTGCCACCTTACCCCGATATCTAGATGGGGTTAAGTAGCCGAGATAACGACTATATCGATATCAATCATGAAGGTAATATAAACGCAGGTAGCATTCAACAAATGCATCTTTAAACGACTTGTTTTAAAAACCCTTTTACTTGATATAAAATCAGTTACTATTTTAATCTTGTATAATGTTTTAAGCCTCTTCCTATACAGAGAAGGCTCGGAGTTAATCATTACACTTGCTCAAGGCAGATTGCTTTACAGTAGGACAATAATAGAATGGTATTGTTATTATTTTTCACTAGCTTTTGCCGACAACTTCGCCCGCATAAATGTCACTTGTCGTGGACATAGACGAAGAAATAAAAAGCCTATGTAAGGCCTTGGGGTTCAAACTTACCCCTTACCAAATTTCATCAAAATCACTTCAGTGGTTTATTCGCATTTATAATATTAGTAAAGATTTTAGGTTTTAAATTATTTCTCTAAGTTTTTTTTTTTATTATATTTTGCACTTGAACACCAAAGCAATAAAAAACTATAGAGTGCCAAGTTCACGTAAATTAATAGATAAAAATCCAATAAAAATTAAAGCAACTAACACCACATAGGTACTTTAAGAATTATCACCAATTATACAGCAAAAACACTATACACCTATTAACGTGTAAAAACTAGTAAATTGCCGTATTGAAACCGATGACGCTATTACCCTGTGAGACTTTAGTTTTTATCTCAAATACGCTTTGTCAATGTTTACCTAAATAACGACTGTAACAGTTACTATAACCTGCTGTTAGTCGTAAGTAATTGTTACACGATTAACTTTTTTCATGTTCTGATGATAAGTTGCTTGTTTTTTTCGTCTATAATGCACCTATTAGTTACTTGACGAGTGATTTATAGTTTAAAGAGTGTATTCACTGATGAATAGGTGTTAAAAACGTAAATGGTATGGGTTTTGACAGCGGTACAATCTAATTAGTGGTTTTTATCGCACTAGCACAAGTTATTGCGTTTAAGAAATGTTGAGCAACTCCGCCATTGGAAAGATTCCAAGTACAAGAAAAAGTACGTGAATTATATTTATTACCTACTGTTCCTTAAGATACTATCGCACACACGCTGTACCGATATATAAACTTTATTAAAGTTTAAACAGTAGTAACTAAAGTATTTATAACGTGCATAATATGCACGTTATAAATATTTTAGTTACTACTGTTTAAACAAAGCAAAGTTTCTTGCTAAGCGAACGTCAGATAATATTATTATCTGACGTTCGCTTAGCAAGAAACTTTGCAGTTGAAAAAGACAGGTGTCAATTCAATATCAGTGATAAAAAAACAGTTTTCAGTAGTTACGCGCACTGTCTGTTCGAATCATTTAGTAGAGTTATTAGTGACACTTCACTTAAGATCGTTAAGGCGACAACGTCTCCAGCGCTGGAATAAAGCGCTTCATTTTTTTCCTTTTAAATCACACCACTCACTCTTACAGCTAAAATCGCTACATTAAAAAGGGCTTTCAAATTCGAAATTTAAAAAGCATTCTTAATTTGAATTGCTCTTTGAAGTATTTAGCTTGTGATTGTGATAAGTTGAACAAAAAGTTCTTATGATATAAAAGCTATTGTCACGTCGTAAGGTGTACGTGAAACTATAAATAATTGTATGCCATTCCGATGCATTGTCTTATTAATTTGCCGAGAGCTGGCGACACCTTAAGCATCGCGTGCGAGTTTTTCAAGCGCGTTTTATATTTCAACTCATTATAGTGAGAAATACAGTACGGCGTGCATTTTCGCGAGACGTGTGAATTGTGAGAGCAACGTTTGACAGTTCCGAAGTAGGAGAGAAAGTGTTTAATATTATACGATCAGCAATGTAACGGTAGCTTTATATAAATTTAAATTGGGATTTGGACGTGTTCAAAGTGAGAAGATAACGATGAAAAGGAGACAGTAATAAATATTTTTGGTTAATCAAAATGAAATGTGATTGGATGCTTGCTTTCATAGATTGTGGTGAAAGATTTTGTTATCTCGATTGGATAAATTTTCGTTCAATCAATTCATTTTACTATCCAGGACTAGACCGAAAAAAACTCATTAGAATTTTGCAATTAACCCAGAGTTAAAAGCTACTTATTTTCTTATAAATACACCATACGATATAGTCCCTAATAAAAAGAAAGAATTCATTTAATGTACGGTGTAAGTGGCAAGAATTTATTATCGTCAACCTGGGGATAATTTAATTGGCATCTTATATTACGTGTCGCGTGGCTTGCGTTTGATTTTTGCACATTTCTTACGCATAAAACTGGATGGTAGCGATATAAATATTGAGTTCGGGCACCTAGTTTTACGAGGCCCAGTTGCTTCTGTAAATTTAGACTTTAGAGGTAGGACACTGAATAGTTCTGATCCATTCCACATTTAACGATTAAATAAAATTCAGTATTTCATGCTGAACGACGTCAACTGCTTGAAATAGGCCTTTCCTAAAGATGGCCGCAATGACCCTAAAGATAGACATCTATAAATTCAGTATTTACTTTTAATCGTACTTTTTTACTTTTCAATGTTTATTATTAATATCATTTTATCACTGATAGATAGGTAATTTGAGATTTACAGTTTTCACATAACCAGGAACTTTATTAATGAAAGTCCCAATTCATAGTCCATTCATAATCTACATTGACACCTCAAAATCTTAAACATCATGGTTTTATCACTAATGAAACAGCTAACTTAATGGAGCAGCCATAGAAACCTAGTGTTTCAGATGAAATCAGTCCTCTTTGCCTTCCAATTGACTTAAATCTCCAATCGTTACGAACTAATCTCACCGATGCCATCAACTTAAACACCAACATATTCAGTAACTTCTCGCTAAACTGATAATTCCTAGGAAGCTTCTATCTTGCAATAGGATATTAACAAGTTGGCCATAACTCGTTACTCGAATCTTGATAATGTTTGTGTAATCGCTCTTAGCTTTGAAAATGGAAAGCAGTTTAAATTTTAGATGGACATTTTGAAAATAGTGCTTGAATTCCTTAAATTGGAAAGCTTGCACGAAACTGATCAGATCAGCATATCTATACTAATATTATAAAGAGGTAACATTTGTTTGTAAGTTTGTATGTAGGGGGTAATCTCCGGATCTACTGAACCGATTTTGAAAATTCTTTCGGGAATTGGAAGCTACGTTATCACTGAGTGCTATAGGCTATATTTTATTTCAGAAAAAATAGGGGTCCGTAAGATATTTGGGTTTTTCGGACCCAAGGTGTAAAAAATCATTCAAAAAAGTTCCTTATTTGGCGTACGCCGCCTAAACTATAAAAGATAGAACCATAAAATGTTCTAATTAATTGAAGACCTTAAAAATATCTACAAAAAAGTCCGCGACACACTATACCTTTCTATTTCGAGATAAGCATAACAACCAATTTTTTATTTAAAAATCTTGAATTTTTTTAGGACTTCATTTAAGCGCATTTATTTCACACATGTCATTACTCCTTATCAAAATAAACTATTTTGTCACCAAGTTCTGTTTATGTAGATAATATTTAGTCTTTTATTCATTAAAATTGGACGTTTGGTTCGAAAGTTTTGGCGAAATCAATCTCTTCTCTATATATATAAAAATCAATTGCTGTTTGTTAGTCTCGGGTCTGGGGTGGGGGTAGGGTTGGGGCAGGATACCACGTGAACGAAGTCCCTCAAAACGGACCTTTTAATATGAAGTCGGGAAGTCGGTCTCAAGGGTATAGGTAGGGTAGGGTAGAGGTGGGGTATTTGTAGGGGTAGGGGTAGGGGTACGGTAGGGGTAGGGTAGGGTAGGGGTTGGTATTGTTTGGGTAGGGTAGGGGTAGTGTAGGGTTTAGGTAGGGTATCGGTAGTGTAGAGGTGGGGGATACCACGCGAACGAAGTCCCTAAAAACAGCCCTTTTAATATGAAGTCGGGAAGTCGGTCTCAAGGGTAGGGGTAGGGTACGGTAGGGGTAGGGTAGGTGTAGGGTAGGGTAGGGGTAGTGTAGGGGTAGGGTAGAGTAGGGGGTAGGGTAAGGCAGGATTAGGGTAGAGGTAGGGTAGGGTAGGGGGTAGGGTAAGGCAGGGTTAGGGTAGGGGTATTGGTAGTGTAGGATACCACGCGAACGAAGTCGCGGCGGGTCAGCTAGTGATATGATAAAATAATACAGTTTGTGAAATAAGGGGTTGTGTAAAAGTAGGTACACATCACATATACGTTAACTACCTATATTGACCATCAAATTAACCTTTTGAATGCCAGAGTATAAACGTATCGCCGTACTCCTGACGCCAGGCCACTTTTTCTGCCAAATGACCTTCATAAAAAATAGGAATTCCAAAACTTGATTAAATTGTTTATTTCATAATATGGTGCGACGTGTATTTTATCATATATTTGTGACGTTGGCGTTCAGATTTCGTTTGTCACATATGTGACAATGGCGTTTAAAAAGTTAAGTAACATTGAGCAAATATTATTGATGGGAAACGACTTTTGCTGCTGATGTCAAAAATCACTGTCATGTTTATACATAGTAACACTGTGCACACAAACGATTCAAACAATACAAGAGTCGCTGGGATATTTATAGCTTTTATTTATAACATTAATTTATTAAGTGATTTTTAACACCAAAAATAAAGGTGCTGTTTCCGAGCAATAATATTTGATCAAACTTACTTCGTTTGATGGGCAGTATATGTAGTTAATAAGGTGTCTGTTTACAACCCGTATATCAAACTGGCTAGCCAAACAAATCTTTGACCCTCAACTTCACCTAGAAGTGTCAAAATGTACAGAAACCATAGGTGTAACTCCTTTAAACATTTGTTTATCTCTCAAAACAATAACGAGAAATACCTACACGTCGAACAACAAAAACGTTGTCCCGACAATCGTGTCGAAAGTTGCAATTAGGAGCAGTGCAGGAGATGTAGCGTGGAACACAAACAAACAAGCCGTTGTCAATTGGCCGCGGCGAACGCCAGCGGAGGCCACACAGATACTACGGGGAATCATGTGGACTGGTGAAAAGTTATTAAAAATAACTCGTGGGCTTGTTTTTTTGTACCGACAATGTACGTGATTTCGCTAGACATTTACCGAGTACTCTTTGAAGGATTTGTAGAAGTTTTAATGCAGTTATTTTAAGGATCGTACCTGCTTCAGGAAGGAGCAATTTAACATTCAAAAATGCACCTTAATTAGCTCGCAAAAGCGGTATTCGGTTATCGGTTGCTATCAGCTAAACGCTTCAGCGGTAACCATCCTAGTGTAACTTAAAGGGTTTAGAAACAATCCTAGAAATAGATTATTTTTTGCTACGACATAACTCAAAAATATATATTTTCGTTGACGTGTGCAATGAACTAATGACAAAAAGCGGCTGCGGTAATGTCTCTGGTGAATTAGTTCCGCATAGTTAGTCCGCGCCGCAATCAACCGTGCCCGGCGCCTGCGCAAGCTACTGAAATCCCTGCGGTATGAAGCTTACACACACATCGGCAGACATAAAAATATACTGACATGAAAAATAACTTGTGATTCTGAAAGACTACCTATATGAATATTTACTTTAACATTTTTAAGCGAAATACATCCTTATTTAATTCACTATAACAAAAAGAAATTTAGATCATCACTCATCCACATTCTTTCGAAAATAACCAAGGCATTTATCACTCTTTACTCATCCCTGTCCACGCAAGAGTAAGTCATTAGAAAATACCAGTCTTTTTCTATTTAAATTCCACTTTTTAACTCGGATTCACATACATGGTGTAGTAAACGCTATCTGCTAACTAAACGCCTTTTAAGTATTCCTCGGAAAGGGCAGAGTGGGTTCTAATACTTTAAATGCGCGTGTGGCAATGAATCAAATAGGGCGACTGCTTCTAATCAAGTGGCGCCTCAGCTATTTAACACTAGCAAACGCCTGCCGGATCACGCAACAAATTTAATTAGGAAAAAATTACTACCGTAACGTTATGTATACTATATAGCAATTAATGCTATTTTATGCAATTTCTCCTTTTATTACTATGCACTTAAAGTGTATGCAATTTAAGTGTAATAGAAACTGTGGAATTAAAATAAGTAAATTTCATAATTAAGGATGTGTTGGAAGACATGTCGATAAAACACGGTCGTGTTTGATATGTGCACGTGATTAAAATAAATACTCCGGGCAGTAGTCGGGAGTGCGCTGACAGCTGCTACTCCGGGGGATAATTGAAACGACGATTTATACACCCGCCAAATTTATCGACATCGACGATTTATAGTGTGAGCACGGCCTTATGCATCGGTTATTATTGTAACGTTTCATTTTTGCCATGCTCTCGATCACTTCACTTATAACGCGATTCAAATAAAGATAAATTCGTGAAGTTTCTCAAGAACTTTATGTAATTAAACAACGCAATTAAAATGTCACTTAGTAATTATCATTTGAACGAGACAATCAGTGAAATGCAATTATTGTAGGAGATTAGTTACTGTTGATATCTAGTGAAATTAGATCGTTTCTTTACAAAAGTATTATTATGATTAATACTTATCTTATTAAGTAACTATACAACAGTATATTTTGTGGCACGGATTAAACAAAATATTATTAAGTCAATTATCAGGTATCGATAAAAATATCGACATTTCCAATTTAGGGAGTTGATAATGAAGTTATGTTTGTCGTTTTATTAACACTCTAGATAAGGATTAAGAAATCAGTCCGACACTTGAGCAAGGCGTTGAACACCGTATTGAATTGTTGCTTTCAAATATTAATAACATTGTTAATTTAACAATAGTCTAATCTTTGCTATTTAATTAAGGCTTTGACGTAACGGTACTCTTACTTAAAACCATATTTGCGATGAAGATAGTATATGTGGCAGGAGCACCAACTTCACATCTCAAAAACAATTATGGAAACCAATAAATTTAAATGTTTCGCGCCTGTGGCAGTGAACCCGGTCCAATTAGAGTCTGGCGGCGTCCGCACTAAATCTCACGATGCTACCACGCTACACTAATTCATACGAGCCCGCCAACGAGACCTCGTAACTGTCCACGTCGACACAAAGTTTAACAGCTTCTCGATTATCGATAACTTCTGCTTCCCAACACTAATGTTGCGTACAGTTGAATAAGTTGGTATTGAACACGGAAGTTTTTAGTACAGTTATATTGAAATCATTTGCGCTTTAATTACTTTCCGTTTATTTTTAATCCTATACTAATATATTATATAGGTAATATTATAAAGATAAAGAGTTTGCTTGTTTATTTTTTTGTTTGAACACGCTAATCTTCAAAACTACTGGCCCGATTCTGAAAATTCTTTTGTTAATCGGTTTCTAGGCTACATTATTCTTAGATTAAATGCATTGTATTGTCAAAAATAAATAGGCAGCAATAGGGACTGCTGTCAGAATTAAAAACTAAACATCACATAAGCATGTCGGTGATGCGAACCCATAAGTTTCACTTCTACCTTCTACGAAAATCGCTCAATGCGACTAAGAAAGTTTTCGCTTTAGAAATTAAAGACGTAGTCGCGAGCAAATGTTAGTATTGATAATAAATTCTAACACTAGGTAAATAATCTACATTTTAAAACTACGAAAGCTGCCAGTTCTTGGTTTACAACTTAACAATACTTAATCTACCACATTTTATACAGCCGCATAATAAACCCTCATAATATAACGAACTAAAGAACAAAAACCACTATCTTATATCATGTAATAGTCATTTGTCTTTCGTTCGGTCAGCAGTAAAAGCGGCTCGTATCGACGCGTGCGCAAGGCACCTGCTCCTAAACCCCCCACTAATTATTCCACCACTTATTATATGATTACGAGACTTTTTTGGTGCTTTCAATCAAATTACACCTTGGCCTGGCCACTTTGTACGAGTGAGATGTCATAAAAGTTTTTTTTTAAAGTCCAATTATACTACGACCGTTGCGTGCCGGTGTAAAACGAAGTATTATCAATTATTATTAATTTTAAAATATTTGGGGTCAACTGAAATAAGTGCTTCTTGTAACAACTTACTTAAAGTATTCTATATTTATTGTAACTATTTATAGGGGCAACTAGATTCAATTCCTTTCTTCTTTTTGTATATTACGTTCAAATGTGCCTTATACCTAATGGCCTTTTGAAATAAATGATTTGACGTTGACTTTATTTTTTCTGTTAAAACTTTTGGGCATCCTAGAAACGTAAATAATAACGTAATTTATTCTCGTAAATTTTCTGTATCTGTGCACCTACTATGTTTTGTCTCTGCATCACCCTAAGGTAGACTGGTAGAAAATGCCTGAGGCATTAAGTCCGCCTTTGTACAGTATATTTTTATATTTGTGCATAAAGCTTTAAATAAATAAATAAAAGTAATCTCAAATAAAAACTTTTAAGTGAGCAAGTACTTAAGGATTAAGATAACGTATTGTCAAATACTGAATACTGACAAACACATTTCAGTGTATTTACATAAGCCACAATAGAAACAGATTAACACAAAAGTTTGTCACAAACAGTAGCGCAAAGTCCAAAGCAAATCCCGGATTTAAAAAACGAACGAAAAAAAAATGAAGACATTGCGCTAATTTCAGTTTAAACTGTCACCAAGATTACCTACATGATAACGAAACGGAATTCTAAATATGAATTCGTGTAGTGCCCGCACAGTTTTGCACTCAAGCGCATCGATGGTGTGATAGGAGGACATAAATAAATAATTAGACGGAGGAGAGGAAGTCGGGGGCGCGGCGCGGGGGGGGACGGGGACGATAGTTTTGAGATACTATCTCCCGCAACCGCGCTTTGTGTCAAACGTCAGATGTTTATCGGGAAGATGTTTACAGATGTACTGGAGGGGTAACGGCCCGAACATCTCATGGAAGCAATCAACCGTACAACACTAATACGCTTGATAGACTGTTCGTTAATTATGTGCTTTGTTTTACGTATCGCTGTCATAAACCACTCTTTTTTCAAAGTACTAGTATATTTATCGCTTTGAAAATAAAATTCTAATGTAAAGGAACATGCGGATTATTCTTGTGCTCGTAGATCACGCTAGATGGCGCTGATAGTGTGGCGCAGCGCCAGATCTGCGATCATCTCATTCCCGGCGTTTCATCGCCTAATTACAAGACGTTCACGTTACTAACCTGAGTTATCAGAGAATACATCTTTCCTCTAATAGTTTTTCTATTTTTATAGAGTTTAGCGAGTGACTGTTTTGTTAAATGTCATGTAGGTCGCTCTGATTGCGATCTATGACGTCCTTCTACAATTACAATGTTGTTTTGTATTTGAAAAATAAAATATTTGATGTTGATATAGGTATGTATGTACAAATCAAGTTAAGGTTTTCTGCAATGCCAGAATATTTTTATGACTGTTTTGGCCAAGCTGAAGTAAAAACAAATATTTAATAAAATTAAGACGACATTTCTCACTGGCCAAATATTCAAAAGAAAATCAACGTAATCGATACACAAGATGAAAAAAAAAATGCCGAAACGAATCGAGAATAGCACTCGAAATATCGATAGTTACAAATATCGCGACAAAAGCTCGCGTACAATGAGCATTGCGAAACTCTCGGTGCAAGCGCAAGTAATTGTTTTGTAGAAGGACACACCAAGTTATCGCGCGAACGATCGCCGAGTGACGTGCAGCTGCTATTTCGGTTCCTTTTTTAAATATCCCCATGGAACTAGTGGAAATGGAAATTGGATTGACCGTTACATTGGTACTTGTGATTTCTTTTGTTTTTTTTTAAGGGAGAAGAATTGAAACTGGTCAGCTTGTTGCAACGCCATTTGATGCCAAAAAAAAGCATGATATCGATGTTCGATATGTAACGATACTAAATAGTAATTTCTTAATCGTCTCGTAATCTTTTATTGTAAAATTCATTAAATCCTATTTTCTAGATTTTTATATACATTTAATTACAGCCTGGGAACACTAGCGAGTTTCCAAAACATATTCGTTTATTATGTACCTACTTAAAATAGAATTTAATTGCTTTTGCGCAGTTTCGTGAATAATTCTCACATTTTCACAAAATTTATATCCAAGACAGTAAATCAGCTGGGGCCCGCGCACTAAACAAAATGGGAGCTTAAGGCTCATGAATAAAAACATCCTATTTAGCGCTACACTCACCACGTCCTCAAGTGTACCGAAACATCTGACCAGAAGCCTGATACGCGATACGTTACCCTAAACATATCAGTCGCAAGAATCAAAATTGCTTATAAACTTTATTGGACATAACGCTTTTCGGCAATGTTAGGCAGTTCTACGCAAACGCATTTCCGGCCGAACGCTGCCGGGAAAAAGCCATTTAAAACAAAAAAAGAAAAAAAATAGTAACGCGCCGCGCGCCGCTCGGACACTTCCGGTGGGCGCCATTTTTTCTGTATTGCCAACAGATAAAATCTTTCCGGCCTACTGCGCGAACGCCCGCTTTTATTCCTTTTATTTGATGTGATCACTTTTTGGCAAAATTATATACATTTGTTAAAAAAAGAAACGTTTTATTTTATTGAAAAAATATGTAGGGTAGGTTTTATTGATTTGTATTTAGCACAACATTTATATAATCAAAGTTTTACAAACATTTAACACCATGCAGCTTATTAAGCGCTTTACATTTTATAATTTTAGCTGATAACCTTATTAAGGACATCAGTTATAAGAATTATGTTGTTTAATCCAAGCAGTGACAGATCCACAACAAAGTAACAATTAGTGACTGGAAGGCTTACAAAAGCTTACCTATACAATAAGCCAAAACTACCAAAATTTTGAAACTGCCCAAACAAAAAAATACCATAACAAGTTAAAAACAGTAAGCATAATGAACTAACATTGAAAATGTTAACTGGAACAATGAACATCACAATTAGTGTAGCGAATAGCATTTGCATCGCCACAAAATTCAACGGTCGAACTTATGTAAATGGGATAGCTGTTCAATGTTGAATATTCAAATTGATGTCATTATAACATTCGGCCAAACGCGTCGGCCGTTTGGCCGGCAGCCAGCCGCACCAACGAATATGTAATGTAACGTAATGAGTAAATTAAACGTATGCCTCGTTTTTTTATCTCACACGCGAGTTAAAGCCTGACTGCCTGACTTCTACCACCGGTAGCCATGTTCCACAATGTTTGGCGGTTGCGAAGAGAATTTTAACAAGCCTAACTTTCTCATGTTTGCTGCGATTAACTTAAGTCAGCTTGGAAATGCAAACTTCATTTTGCGAGACTTGTAGCGCAGTGAGGAACTAAATCATAGATTACGCGTCTCAAATGCAAACTGCTTACTAAGATTTCTCTACGACTAGACAAGGATTGTGCTTTCGTGAGCGTTTTGTTACACAGTTTTGAGTCTAGACAAATAAAAGTCTCGCAAACAAAAAGAGTAGCCGACAAATTCGTGAAGATATCCTTATCTAAAACACATTGTATCCATAGCCTAACATTAAATCTAATGTCAGAGAAAAACGGGTGAAAAAACCTGTGGAAAAAACAGTGACTGTCAAATTCCCTCGAATGTTGGCTGAACAAAACAGCACTTTAGACGATAAAAAAAAGAAAACTAGAAGAGCGTTCTCGATTCAAAAATTGAATTGATCGCCCCATTGTATTCCAAATGTATCATTTGAGCTGTTATTATGGTCCCTCTCTCTCTAGCTCCATACAAACTGGTAATCCAATACTTTTGTATGGCAGGCACTTAACGCACCGCTCTAGAAACGAAACGTCCAATGTGTAATAGGGTATTTATTTGTTTAGTGTTTCATTGGCTTACGATTAAGAAACATATTGTATTAAAATCGTACTACACGTCGTTACAAATGTTTTAGAGTGTACGAGATAATAGTTATTAGCGATATTACAAGGCTCGTCTCCTTTATTAGCTGTACAAAGTATGACAAGCAATATACTTAGGTATATATATAAAATACATCTGTGATTATTGCTTATAGGAAAAAGAAACTTCCCTTTTGTATGCCGTCGGTTAACCAACCAAGAAATCGAAAACAAACGAGTGGTACCGCAAAAACTTAATACAAATTCATTGGGAGCATAAAGGTTGTTCTAAAAAAATTGAATACAAACCACAAAAAGCTAATCGGCTATAACACGAAGGAAGTAACGTATAAACGAGCGTGATAAATTAAATAAACAAATTTATAATAAAAAGTGAGTCGAACATACGGATGGATCGTTTTGTTGCGGTGGGCAGGTATGGGACTCGAACCCACGCTCCGTACAGTAATCCTATTAACCGGCCATTGTGGATGGCCAAATAAATAATTTATTTTCAATCACGTTTTTATTGGTACCTACTGAGTTAAGTTTCGAGCCCTTGGGAGTTGTAGCAGTTTGTCAACTCATGCGTGTTGGCAAATATTGCAATTCATTGTCATATTTTTTGGAGTGTACTCTACTTTAATGTTTAATCCCGAGTTTATTTAAACGTCAAAACACTCTCAAATTTAGCAACTAATAAACAAAATCAACAACAAAAACACTTTTTCAAATCTTAACTAAAAGTGCATCACAAAAATTAAACATTTTTAAAACCATTCAATCAGTTTCCCACATCAATCAAACAATACAGTATCACAATCCAATAAATGTTCTTATTAAAAACAATAACACAAAGCGTTATAGCCTCTCAGGCCAAAATAACAAGACCCTTGTCGGCTTCTCGGGTCTATATGGCCTGTATGAGGGCAATTTGAACGCTTATGGGCATTTATAGTTAAGTTACACAACCAAATAGGGCCACTAAAGGATATATTTTGAGTAAACATACTTGAGCATTGTTTGAACAATACGCCGCCCGAACGATGTTGATATTTGACCTTTTTGGTAATTTAAGCTTGGAAGAATAATATCTTTATACGGTAAAAGATTTTGGACGACTATATAAAAAATATGAAGAAAATAAGTATTTTATTACAGTTTAACATAACCGGTTATTTTAAAGCATGTCATATATTTTTTTAATTTTGTGACTAATCATATATTTTATCTAATCATGTTGAAATAATAACATATCAACTGCTTGAAGCTATATTTTATCTAAATGTTTCTTTTTTTATATACATATTTTTTTAGGTATTTAAAATTCTGATAAATATCACACCTATCGAATTTCTAGAACCGTGAGAAATTAAGAAATGTTATACATACTTAACAAATTAAATATATATCGCACTTCGGATTAATCACACCGATAGTGCCATTGTTCGAAAAAGTCTAATCTCATCTTAATAAAAGCCTTTTTATTTACATAAAATACGATTATTATCCATAGTAAAGTCAAATCGTGTTACTATCTAAAAATATATATTAAATTGTTTAAAAAGTTAGTCGAAATTGGGAAGATACGAAGTCATATTTTTGTATTTGGTATTTTTTTTCTAGTAATTTTGTAAAGCTGCCAAAAATATTGTTGATTTATTCATGACATAGTATCAAGACGGCTAAGTCGCACGTGGGAGGGTGACGTTGGCTTGAAATCACAATGCGCTCGTGCTTTGTTATATGAATTGCGTTTTTTGAGTGAAATCGATCACGATATGTCCGCCTCGGGGGCTGGCTAATATTATACTGTATTTATTTACACATTGTTACTTTAAATTTGCTTTTGAAATCTTTACCAATCGGCTACTGAATACGCATTATACGTCCGTAGAATATAAAAAGAATGAGATTTATGTGTGATTTTTAGTCTCGTTGCATTTTTTTTTTTTTGCTTTTGAACAAATTCGATTACTTAAAAAGAAAAAATATAAATAGCCTCGAAGCAAGTTTATAAGAACTTGATATCGTAATAAATATCCATGAATGCAGATCATTTCAAATTAAGACGAAGTCATTTTTTAAGGCTCGTTCACACGACATAACCCAAAATTTATTGTGCCATTAAATTATGTTGTCCTGAGATAGGCATACATGTTTATGGATACGCATATACCTAATAATGACTAAATTATTCTAGTTCGTTGAATAAACTGTAATTTTTAAACAGTGCGACTTACAATCCGGGTAGGTATCAATTTAAAGTGTCGACAACATGTCAAAATTTGAATATCTGCCTTCATTACTATTCATGTATTCTCTAAAAACATGGTTTTGGCAAATGTATTAGATTAATTATTTATTGCATTTCGAATATCTGTTTAAAAGGGCATGGAATCTGTAGCGAATGTGTAAGTGAGCCGTGTATAAATATGTATGAAGAGGCGGGCACAGCCTCTTGACAATGCTACTGCCATTCCCGTATTGTGCCCCCGTCATTATACCTTCAGCGTCTGAAGTAGGCAAGTAACAGGCACTCCCATTCGCTCCTTTGTTGCTCCTTCCGAATAATTAGAGCAAACAACATTGTTGCTCTGATACTTAGAGTCGGCAATAAAGTATACATTTCAATGTAAAAAAATCTGGAGAGTCCTTCGCGAAGGGTCGCTTTGACAGTTAATTTTTGTCATTGTTGCGTTGCCGCGTGATGTTTGTACTTTTTCCTTACGAATGTACTGCGGGGCTGGGATCGCGTGAGGGTTCAACTTTATTGTTTCGACGGGCTGTGAGAGTCGTGAGAATTGTTACTTAGTACCGCTTGACATTTAAACTAAACATCTTGTTAAATCTGCGATAAAACGGGTTCTATTTTTGTGGGCCGCAACCGGATATTGGAAATAGTATCATTGTTCAAACTGTTCGGTAAGACTTTATCTGTTAGCTGTGTATCTTGGTGCGAAATCTTGGTTCATTTAATTTTTGTGCCACTGTCTACCTCGTCTTATGTAATACTGCTAATTGAATAACCTTACTACCTATGTAACCAGTCTTTTGTTATTTTACGAGTATCTAATACCTTTCTCTCTTACACTACTTGTAATACATAATATGAAACTACCTATATATAGGCTTGTACTATAGGCACCTAATTTTCTTTTGCGGTTTTCCATTACGATAATCTTTCAGTAAAAACTCATATTTCTTCAATTCTACAAAAACAAGTACTTCCATGCCATATTCGGAGGCAAGTACTTACTTCTTAGCATCGATAACCAGATCGTTTGATAGCTAAAAGTAATTAATGGCTTAATTGCATTAGAATACAAATTCTTAGCACAAAATTGTTATCACTATTACGAAGGAATGAAAAAAAGATACCTAGCTGATGCTGTTACAATTATGTTATGAACGATAAGAGTTTATGTGTTTGTTTTTTTGTTTATAAAAACGCGCTCATCTTCGGAACCTCTTGTTCGATTCTAAAGATTATTTTGTTTATATGAAGATACATTATCCCTGAATGCTATAACCTATATTTGATTATGACACAAAGTTCGGTAAAAGTTAGGTAAGTAAAGTCACGCGGAAGAAGTCGCGGGCAAAAGCTAACTTAAAAGATAAAAGACATATGGATATTCTAACTAATATGAAACAGCATTGATTAAAAATCAAGAACTTGTGCTGATCCCTAAAAGCTACGATTCCAGTCACTGGACTTGTTGTTGTATGCCCTAATCTAAAAAACAAACAAAACTAAATTAATTAATCAGCCCCAAACGTTAATGTAACGTTATTTAACCGTTTAGAAACGGTATCACAATCGTAATTCATCTGAGACAATCGTATTGGCTTTTATGACGCATTACAAGCCCAGCCTGCCCCCAGTTATCTGTCACCAAGATACCGTCAACTCGTCCCGGGGGGATCGCGGGACACCCCGGGATTAACCGGCGAGGGACCGATTTATATTTGGGACTTTATTAGAGTTATTTTATTCTGGTTATAGACGATTTGATTTTTAATTTGAATCTTGGGGTTGGGGTGTTATTTATACTTGGAGTAAGGGTTATTTAAGGATATTAAGGGGGTGTTCTACCAGTTAGGGTGTAAAATATTTTAACTTTATCTGGGAGTGGATCTTATCTTAGAAAAGCAAAAGTAGTTTAGGGGTTGACTTTTGCGACTTAGTACTGATTGATACTCAAACTTTAACTTAGTTCAAAAGTCTATTTAATCAGCCAAAAACCTTTAAATCTATACTAATATTACAAAGAGGGAAAGTTTGTGAGTTTGTTGGGGGTAATCTCTAGATCTACTTAACCGATATTGAAAATTCTTTCCCAAAATTGGAAGCTACATTATCACTGAGTACTATAGCCTATATTTTATTATGAAAAAATTGGGGATCCTTAAGAAAAAATACGGGGCATGTCGCGGGGAGAGTGCTAGTCTACTCTTCTACACTATATATTTATAATATATATAATATTATAAAGAGGAAAACTTTGTATTTTTGTTTGTTTGTTTGTAATGGATAAAATCAAAAACTACTGGACCGATTTTAAAAATTCTTTCACTGTTGGGAAGCTACACTATCCCCGGGTGACATAGGCTATATTATATTTTAAAAAAAGTTAGGGATCCGTAAGGAAAATTACGCGAACGAAGTCGCGGGGGAGTGCTAGTCTATGATAAAATCGAGATATATGCTTGTGTATCATTCTGTAGGTAATACCTACTTTGCTTCTGTCTAGCTCCTTACGAATATTTTGACGTCAGATCATATCCATTTATGGAATTCTGGTCTTTAATGATATTGTGTTTGAATCACTTTCCTTTTATGTAATTTGATCATTCTACCATTTAGAACCAGTCGATCGATCAAGCTTAGTCAGACATGATTATAATTAAATAGATATATAGAACTGGAAGTGAATTCTAGACTCGTGCGAACAAGTTTAATTGCGGTATGCATATAATAAATCCATATCAAATGTCATATCCTGTTTTTTGAGTTAATTACTTCTTTGTTTTCATTTTTGTTTGCTACGAAAAGTGCTACGCTTTTCTTTATTCGTTGTTTTTATGACCATTATAACTGCCATTATAAATAAAATTACTTCTCGTGGGCATACAATAAATCCATGTAAATATTAAATGTTAGATTTCCTTTTAAAGCAAAAATGTTAAAAAATTTGTATTTTTTCTTTGCTACGAAAAGTGCTACGCCAGTGACGAACGAAAATCTATCAAAATTTTAATTTTAATAATTATTAAATGATAATAATTGTAATCTTTAGCAACGCACCATGATTTATTTCTTTTACATTTTGACATCCCGATCAATACAATATATTAGAAGTGACAAGAATTTAGTTTGTCGCACTTGGTACTGACGCTACCAAAATGCCCTAACAAATGATTCATGACATAATAAGAGAAGCCGTTTCAAGAATATGTGTCCAAAAATGTAGCGACACTAAATACAAGTTATTGCTATGTGGAGAAAGAATAAATGTATCATTCAAAATGGTGTCACTGTTAAGGTCAAACAGAGCAGTATTAATTTATGAATTGATTTTGAAGTAATATATCTTAGAAACACAGTTAAAAATGTGCAATTATTTTGTGGGGCATTTACTATAAATTATTTATTTATTTACTGGTGGAATGAACAATTTAATGAAAACTTTTACTACGGATTCAGTATAATAATATTAATTTGTAGACTTCAAAACGAAGAATTTTTTCGTAAGTTATTTATATAAACTCAGCTGTTCTATACAATAGTGTAATACTGTATCAAAGTACAAAATGTATCAAAATCAATATATAGGAAAAAGTTGCTTTTTTTTTTAAATAACCGACGAAAAAATTCTTCTCTGTAGAGTCTAGAATCATGTACTGAATCCATACGGCTCAACAGATTTTAATTAAACTTGGCACAGAAATAGATTATAGTCTGGAATAGCACATAGGCCATTTTTTATCCCGAATAAAATTGGAATAATACAGCAAGTTTGAGGCGGACGAAATCGCGACCGTCTGCGTTCACCGTTACGGTGTAAAAACAACCTATAGGAGCAGACTGTCAACATTTTTAATAGTTTTTAGCCAAGATTTTCTCCACGTAAAGTCCCCCTTTCAGTTAAAATAAGGCAGTACTCACATTATGTAGTTTGTAGTAAAGGCCGCACGCGTTGCAGACCGGCTCGCCGTTCTGGTTGCGCCGCCATAGCGTCGTCGTCGTCGTCTTGCAGTTGGCGCAGGAGGTGCCTGCCCGTCGAGCTGCGCTTTGTAGCGACTGTAACAATAACAAAAAAAGGGTAAGCTTTAAAAAAAATCGTTTTCCCCGTACTAAGAATTTATCCTGTATCGTGGGTGTGTTTACAAACATATAAAACTCATATACACAAACAACCAGACTCGGAACTACCTGTAGGCCATACAAATATTCAGTAAATCAAACCCGAGATATGCAGAACCTAGTCAATCTCATCTCAGTGACAATCAATATAAAGACATGTAGGTAAGTAAATAAGAGTCATTTTGGACTGAGATTAGATTGCGATCGTTCTTAAAAGTAAGTAGAATTGCTCCCTGGTCTACAGTAGCGAATGAGTGGACAGTAATGAAACAGACCTTAAGTGATGCGAATAAGTTTTATTTTTGTTGTTACAGGTTGCCAATGTTAAGTACATGGTTAGTTGCATAGAATCAAGGAAAATTCATAGGGACAACTATTACTTGTATAGTCATCACAAAAAGAGAGGTATAGCCAAAAGGTTTATGGTAAATGTCATTTTGGTGGATTTTAAAACACCGTAGGTAAGTTTTGAGAACAATGATGATGAATTTCCTTTTCGGGATATGAAACAGCTGATCATTCAATTGAATGCGTAAGGTACCTACATGGAAATGAAATTGTATTTTAATTTTATTATATTACAACACTTGTGTTATTAATTGTACCCGTTGAAGAAGTTATTATGCAGTAAAGTGACAGTAATGCGTTTATTATTATAAGTACAATTTTTTGAAAGGGCAATCGCATAATAAAGATAAAATAAGTATACGCGACTGAAATTGTTGAATACGGAGCGTTTAAAGTTCCACAGATGTAGACAATTTATTATTATGTTGATTTCATAAAAGGATATACAAAATGACGTCTGAATGATGATACTAAAACTTGAATGTAGGTCCACATACAAATTGATGCATTTACAACCGCGCAGAGCAAATGTTCGAAGACAAAACCTATTGAAACCAAATATTATTACCGAAAACATTATAGAGCCAAAATTTAGTACCCTATTAGTACTACGTTAAAACAATCAAAATAAAAATATGAACAGTGGAGTCGCAAAACGACGCGACCAACAAAAACTGAATATTCGAATATCGAACGAAAAAGCGAGGTAGCTGACGGCGGGCTCTCTTACGCACCTGCCCATTACTACCCGTCAATCAGACAAAAAATATCCACGGCATGCGGTGGCCGTTTTATACAGTCCACAAAAGTGCCTCACTCAATTAAAAATGCATTCGTCCTAAACCGACACCAAAATAAAAAGAGCCGGCGCAATCCGACTCATAATAAATCCATTAATTTGTCATGTCATTTAACGAATAAAAAGTATTGAGGTCGTAAAACATTACGAGAGGAACTATTCGGGACAGCGGCTGAGGTTCTCGGTAACTAGCATCGAATACTACCAAAGATTATCGTGACCGCACCGCGGCCGTATTGTCCGATTTAATATCGTAAGTGACTGTGTCGGGCTCCGCCAGCGGTCGGTACAACCGAGCACAGAAGGCTTCACAGACCAAATATTACTTTAGTACAAAAACGTGAATTTTGTAGGTACTGCGCAATATTTCAATGTAGCTAGTCCATTTTTAATCCTCTATAGGTATTATCTTTAAGATAATGTGACATTCAATCATTTTATCAATTCCCAACACAATTTTGATTTTATGATAACATTATCTTTGTTCTGGCCTTCGCTGAACCGTTAATATAATAGGTACTTAATCTTGTAACAAAAAGAACTGATTTGTAAATCATGTACATGCCACTAATGTAATGTAATTGATTAAAATTGTTATCATTTTTGATAAGGATCCATTAAACACAACATACATTTTCATTTAACAACGTTTTCTGGTAATTTCAGTGAAAATTTCCCCTAATCTAAATGCCCTTGGCGCTCTTATTGCAATGCTATAGATAAAATCAATAAAATTAAATTAAATGTTATTTGTGGTTCAAAATGCTGTGAGAGTTTTTTTACCGTTTTTCTTTAAATTTAAATATTTCGTTCTTTATTTAACTTGGTGAATGACAAAATAGAATACAATTGAGAATAAATAAAAATAAAATGTTGTACTTGAAACACCGTTCCACCCGTCAGTACTTGCATATTGGAATACCTAAATATTAAATGGTTTGCGTCAATATCTGCCGCGTCATGGCAGCTCCTTTGTGCCTGTATAAGATTAGAGTTGGCCATATTAGCCGAGCCTATAACACACACTTTTTCTTCCCACTGTATACTCGAATAAAGTTTCATTTGTGACATACGAGCTTCAGATTTTTTGTTTTATGCCTTTTTATAGTAGGTATATTTGTGTCTTATTGAGTGATGTTTTAAATACATTTAAATAAAATGTACGTTGCGACGTGACAGATGTGCTGTCTAAAGATGGATGTAGGTCTTAATAAAAATAAAGGGGAGGTAGAGAAAGAGATAGTTTTATCAACTCTTTTCAAAGTATAAAGTGCTCTATGCCTATAAAAAACTTCGTGCAACAGTTAATTTCGTTCCCTAACGGATGATTTTTCAATAGTCAGATTACTTTTATTTAAAGAATAAATAAGATATTTTGACATGTTTTCTCAGAAGCTGTCAAACGGCCATAAATATGAGTTTTGTGATCATTGAAAAATCGACCCTAAGAAAAAGTTACAGTCTGTTAAAATTGCTTAGGACTGACTTTTTGCCTTGAGTCTTTAGTTTCGTAATAATGTTAGGTACTAGCTAGTTTTTCCAAGTACTTTGAATTATAGTAGAAAATTTAGATTTTCTCTCGAATATTTACTCTATTGAAAGTAGAACTATTAAGACTTTCTATAACTTTAACCAAATACAGAATAGTCCTGTCCACTCCAACGTATGCAAATATTGCTAATATAACTTCGTAACTCATATCAACTTAATATCGAAATTAACTGCACTAGTTTACAACTCAATTACCAGAATCCGATTACATTAAGCGAGATAAGAGTTCCCATCAAGTTATAACTGTTGGTGCATCACGCGTGATCCCAGGGGAAAGGGGGTCAAATCAGAGGGGTTCAATGGTAAGCCGATTACAGGAGTCAACCCATAACCGGCCTCACCAGTCACCCCCCGGTTTTATTTCAGTGGAAAAACGGCTGTTTACTCGTAATTTTATGGACGAATTACTTTCTCTCCTCAAACGCTGAAATGGCTGGAAAAAGTCGTAAATTTTACGAGCCGGATTATTTTTTATTTAGGTCATTTTTTATTGCGCGGACCTTGCCAGTGAAAACCCTGTATTTGGATGACCCAGAATAAAATAAAGCTTTGTTTATTATCGTCGATAAAATGTATTGTTCTTGTGATAGAAAATCTTTATCAGAATTTGAATGCCGGTACAGCAGCGATTAATCATAGCTACCTCCCCGATTACATAACATACGTACTTAAAAAACGATGCGGTTGAATAAAATACAAAGAATCCAAAGCATTCGAACACTTGTCCTCTATATCAGAGAGGTTTATTAATTGTTAAACCCATTTCACTGTCAACGACATTCCTCTCGGATCGATATCTTACATACACGCCAAAAAAATACCAAACAAACGCCGACAAAGATAAAAAGCATCACGAACAGATAGTACATATTGTTGGCCACTTTAATTTCCACTGTAGTGTAAACTTAAGAGCTGTGACAACAGAGGACTCTATTGTGAATGTGACGGGAACAAAAACAACGTTTTTGTGCTTTTACAAGCGGAATTATAGCATAAAGCTGTAAGCTGACCGTATTAAGTGGACAGTTCACAATAGTAACTACCTTATTTGAAGAATCTCTCTTGCTACTAAAGTTCAATACAGCTGCTTTATTAAAACAACATTCCAATCAAAATGAATCATGTGGTTTGAAAGTGATTAAAGCTCGTATTTAATATCTAAATTATATTACCGGCCCATTGAACATCTAGTTAATTATCAACAGCGACACATCAAACGGATTACTCCCGCGTCGCTTCACACTAACTCCCGCTAATTCAATAAACCACCCACATTAAAAACATATTTCCATAAAGCCGTGCCCCCGAGCGATCCAATCAGCGTTATCTCCCCGTCCCTACTGCAAACACCTCCTAATCAAATCAAATCGCAGCCTCCGTCTTGCCTAATCTATCTACCTATCTACGCTACAACGTAAAATTATATTGCAAAAAGGGATACCTACGTCCCCTCATATATTTGCTAACACAAGCAAAATTTATCCAGCCCGGAAGCAGCCCTCTTACAATACATACCTACACGATTTTGTAGCCGGAAAACACAAAGCTATGCGCTACACACACACAGACACGACAGTCACATCGCGCGCACACTCCGCCGCCTATCAGCATATCTACACCATCTAGATCCCACTATGAGAACCCCCAAGGGGGAGGCAATCCATTTACCAGGCCCGACACCGCACTGAAAATTTCCTCTTATCCATATAAAGTTAGAGATGACAATCGCGTGGCAAAAGCAATGTTTTTAAAGGTTTACACGGCCCCTAGCAGTGAAAGCGCGGAATCGATGTAGCCTTTACCCCTCGCCCCGCGCCAGTTTTTCCGGCGCTCCGTCCTTATCTGACCGGGGCGATTAGATAAAGAGAGATAGAGCGTGAAAATAAAGATTTTCATCGTGTTCACTCACACCACGATAGTTTCAGCCGTGTAGTAATGTAAATGTAATAGCGGTGTCGTTGTGTGTGTCGTTCACATAGGAACGGGGACGTATAGACGGAAGGGCTCTCCGAATAGAGCGGGGGTCGACAAAACTTTGATGTTGTGTGTAGGTTCTTTTGAAGTTGCTATCGTACCTATTTATTCATAAAGTACATACATTCTTGATGGCGTTGGATGATTAAATATGTTTTGAAGTAACAAGCACGCATTAAAAGGCTAGACAGAACTTGTAGACTGTGACATCGTTAGTAAACGCGTTTGTTGATTATTGATTCACCTTTGCAGTCTGAAGCTGAAATAGTTTCTCTATCCAGTTAACGTTGACTGTTCTTGAAAGACAAGTAATTTCAGTGTACGAATATTGTGTGTACAGCTATAAAGTAATTTACAACTTGTCGATCGTGTCTCGGTGGAAGTTTATCACGTCGGTCGACGGGCGCCTGCGAGCATCGTCGAAGCGGTCATAAAAATAAAAGCGGTGCTCGTAATTTTTTAAATTTTCACACGAAGATGCAGCGCCGCGCCGCCCCCGCCCCGCGCCGCCCCCTGCCTCCCATTGGCCGTATCCGCGGAAGCCATGTTGGGAAATTCGCTTAACGATTTATTTGTGTGCGGATCGTAGCGCCGGCCGGCCGCGTACTCGATTGCCGTGTTACAAGCAGAAATAGGACGCGTGAAACTCATTCGAGACCTTTAATTGTCGCGGTCGGATGTCTATGTAAATTGGGGCTTCACGGAAATATTTATTGGAAAGGCGGACGGTATTGTCCGCTCGGTATCTGTTCATGGGCCGTCGAATTTTATAAGTCCGTTAGGATAACAAAGCGCGGCGGTTGCCCAATAGGAGCTATCGGCCGATAGCGATCGACGCTCGCTCGGATTGACACATCAAACCGCCAGTCGCTCGTTGAGATTACCATCGAAATACATTCGCCTCGTAATCGACACGCCGACGTCACGCTCCGCCTCATTGATGCTGCCAAATATCTCTCCGTGCATCCTTATTCAAGCGCAATAATAGAAACATCCTAGTAAAGATTTCAAGATAAATGTATATTTTATATCTCTGACACCTAGAACGGACAGCATCATGAATATAATGATGGCGTAAAGTCGCAATGCTAAGATTGTGTCATTTACAATTAGATGGGCAGTATAAAACGCAATAATTATCTTGTTCCGACGTTGATTGACACTTTACATTTTGCTACTGCTATTGAGTCGCACCACAGTCTCATTAACACAGCAGGTAAACAATTTAAAATCCAATCAACATAGAGGAATAAATTAGAGATCCCATTTTAAAATAAAAAACTTTCTTATATAAATCAAGAAGCATTAGAAGTTCCGATCTGATTTCCGATTTTGCCTGAACTCAAACTTCCTCTATTTCTATCTGAAAAATAACTAATGAGCAATAAGGGTACCTATAAGTGAGCCTAATAGCCTAGATTAAAAGGTAGCTATGTCCAAGGGGACACAGTTAGCAAAGGACAGGCTAAAAGTTCCTACAACCACCAGAGTAGCTTTCTATGAGGAAACAGTACATTATTTAACATTTGCTAAGTCAAAACCAAAGTAGGTACGTACAAATTCTATAAAGAACCTTTACAAGCATAATATACAATTATCGGATAATAAAAGCCACTTCAGTTAGCCAACACTATTAATAAAGCCAATCCCTCATCCAAGTCCCATCCATTTAAAAGCAACTATATAATGACAAACGTCAAACAAAATAACCTATTCGCTATCATACACAGAACATGAATGAAGGATGTGCGCAGGCGCGTCCAAGATGGATGACAGTCGCGCAGGCGTTAGTGCATCATACAGTGTCACCGGGTGAAGGCCCAATCTTGATACTTGATAGATACATACCTCTATATGTTAATAGTCAGTACAATTTATAGCTTAAACTTAACAAAACACTACTGATAAACATCTTACATAAGTAATTTTCGTTGTGTTCTATTACAAATTATCTTACCCACCCAAATACATGTTGCACATAATAATTGTAAGTGGGTAGGTATGATCTGTATGAGAGTGTGTGTTTGAATTTACTGCCCAACTATGCACACACACAAATATTTTGACACACATCTTTTGTTCTGTGAGTGTGGGTCTGAAACCGAGTTCATAAATTGAAACAGAATGTCAGTTATTCAGAGATATTATCGTAGATCACTAACGATCTGCATATTTGGATAAACATTATAGCATATTTTTGGCACATAACTATGATAATTAAAAAAAGGGATTAGCTTATAATGAGTTTTTCTAAGAAAACATAGCAGTTTTAGTTTTTGATGTTAATTTTAGTATTTTAATTAACATAATATTTATATTTACTACATACGTAGGTAGATTATAAAAATAATATTATACAAGGTATTAGGTAGAAGGAGTGACGTACTTCAAGGGAGTAAAGTACTTAAAAAATCAGCTGTTCAGTACAATTTTTATGTTTCCATAACTCAACCTAATGTTGGGAACAGCTGATATTTTTTGCGATTTCTACATTGGTTCCTTATTTTTTAAAGTCGTTCATTTTCATAAGTACTATACTCCCTTGAATTACGTCCCTGGTTCTACCTAACACCTTGTATATACATAGGTACATATCTGAAGCGACCTATTACGTTATGCTCAAAGCCCAGCGGCAAGGTTTTGAACTTCTAATCGATAGGTCGTGAGCTTAGATCCGTTCCCAGTAGGCTATTGTGATGAGCCCACTTGCAGCCTTGTTCAATAAATTAGTAGGTAGTACTCAAAGTGATAAATTACTAATTTCAGGTTATGTGGATCTTTTATTAGTCAAGTAAGTATTATTAGGTAGTTTTACCACATGCGGCCGCAAGTTATTTGTTCACTTGACTTACATATACAGTCAGTAACCAGCATTACTTGACCCCTCTTCCCCTCTTCTTCTGATCCTGTATTTGTGATTTATTTCATTTCTAATATTGTTAAATTAATACTTTTATACATATTATAGAAACTCAATAATCTACCCCAGTTTATTGAGTTTCTATAATATCTATAACACCAAAAATCTTACTAAAAATACTTTGACTTTGACTTCTTTCTAAGACGGGTTAGGAGGCAAGGCACTGACGGTTCAGTAGCTAACCAGCCTTAATTATTTTACACACGATCACGCTTCCCATTCATCATAAAACACTCATTTAAAAACCGCAGAAACACACTACATTTACATAATGTAATAATTCAGTTAGCAAGCCACAAGTTAAACGTTACCTCGTATAAAAAGACAGGTGTAACACTTAAAAAGAAATGAAGGCAACTTCTAAATTACACAAACAAGGCGTCAGTCCTGCGAAATTACAAAGTAACTCGGGAATTATGTCCTGGAGGCGACTAAACGCTAGTAATTCTACCTCGAAACGCTTCTTATAACGTATGAATTTGCATTGAATGGCAAAGGACACTGCGGGCGTTTTCAAAACTGACACACACAGAATTCCGTGTACCACCGTGCCGTGTATCTCACGTCTCATCCTCGAACACCGTGTTCCTTATGCACTTAGCTGGAAAACTGTTTGGGAATGTATTACCCGAATGTAGGCTTCACGACCGCCGTTCGAGCTTTGATTTAGCTTAGTGCAAACAATTTAGTGGGAATGACGTCATTCATTTCTTGAATATGAAATGAGATGAGTACCTACTTTAATAAAGTAATATGGCTTAGTCGTGGTACTACAATAGAAAAACAGTTGTCGGTAATAGCCCATTGTTAGGAGAAGAGTTGTTGCAGTTCAAGTCTTTGATATTTCCAACCATTAGAGCAATTTACGAAACAGTGGTAATAAAATAATTTGAAATAGCTTCTATTTTATATAAAATGAGTTTAAGGTCAGCTCTTACCTAGGATTTGAAACAACCATCTTTCAATAAGCTTTTGAATTACCTATACCAAGAATAAATTAAACTTATCATCGTAAAAAATATTAATACAGCAGACATAGTTGTTGAAAAAAACTATTTCACATCAAAGTGTTCTTTCTTAACGTGAAGATAATGATACAATTATATGACAGGCCGATTGGTTGTAGCAATTAATCAACTGAAACAGGTGCATAAAACAGTGCAAGTGAGCGAATGCCCCGGGTTGTGTTGTCGCCCGCGCCTGTGGAAGTCGTAAATACGATGGCAGCTGCCCCTCGCCAATCCCCTTAATATACAGTTCTACCTTCTTGATGATTTGACATTTGTATAGAAATTGTACGCAGTATTTGAAAATGTGCAAATGAACATCCAATTCAAACAAGAACAAAGTTCGTTAAACATGTTGTAAAACAAAACTAAACTGCAATGCTTAAAACAAAAGCCTGTAAAGGCGTTCTTAGATTGAATCGTCGGTTTATCTGATTTAACACTTTATGTTAAGGGTCGTTTTGATAAAACACACGCTAGATGTTCGTACGCACGTAGCGCATTGCGCAGGAGTGCGAACGCTGGTCTCGCAGGGTCGGCGGGTCAGTTCGCACAGTTTAGCACCGCGTCATATTTATAATTACGGCAGGCGGGCGCATGCGCGCTAGGCACTCTCCCGCGCAGCGCCCGCGCCGATAAATCAAAATTTTAAATCACCGGTGGGCGTACCGAACCGCTCGACCAGCGCCGAATAAAATGAATTAAAAATAAAATAACGCGAGGGGGCGAGCGCGTCCTGAGAAAATTTAAAGATATTTCGCTTTAGTTTTTTTAATTAATACCTTGTTAAAATTTAATATTGAGGGCGCATGCGTTATTACAATGGGTGTGCGCGAGATTTTAAACCCGCTTTCGGTAACTTATTGAAGCTGCGGGACCTTTTAATTGGATCATTTTTTAACGAGAAATGATAACATTCGATCACGGATGGACGAGATCATTACGCGGTTCAATCGATCTCGCGAATTTATTGCAGAATGTTGTCGAACCTGTGTAAGTATATTTTGATACAAAACGTTTCTCAAGGGTTTTACGGTGAAGGCTGCCATAGTCTACGGGAGGCCTCGTCTCTTTATAATCGGTTCTCACAGTTGGAATGTGAACAGCAACGTCACGCGTAACATGTAGACGATCAAAGTAGACAACCATTAAACTCGGTCCCACACTGTTATGTCGTGTCAAATTTTAGTTCCACTGATGTTTTCTAATAAACTTATTGTAATTTAGTAAGAATGGTAATAATTTAATGTTTTTATTAACATAATTGAGCTCAGTTGATGTTGATTGGATGCGTTAAAAATAGAGAATGGTAGTACGGTGTAGATGTTGCGTTGGCCACATAGACTGTAAGATTGTTTTAGAGAGAGAGAGAGAGAGAGAATTGGTAACTAACATGAATTTAAGAGCAACCCTCAAAAAATTAAAGGTTTTCTTATTACCAGACCATGTATCAGAAAATTGGATATATTTTCAGGTATTGGCTTAGTATGGAATAGACTCTAGTTTTGAAAAAATCGCGATTCCGAGATTGCTCAGAATTTTCCTATTAAAATTAATTATTTCTAGAATTCATATCCATACTTTTGTAGCCAAACATGCACTTTAAGTTAATATGTATCGATACTACACTTCATCTTGAACTTTTCATCTAATATATTTAATCATTTTTATTTTACCGCTCCCATAGCCTTAAAACACAGCCAAATAGCTACGTTTAAACGTAGCGTAGTTAAAGCTATTAAGTAACTAGATATTGAGATAATTTTGGGATAAAATAACCTCTTAATAGGTAGGACTATCGAAATCAGCACCTAATACTAATTTACCCATATCAACAATAACCCGTCATTGCCAAGCTTAACCCAAAGGTCATGGTTTCCACGTGAGCTGCTGTCGGTTGGTAGCCTTCACTCTTGACAGCTCATCGGGTAGACATAATGTTGATGAGTGTACTTTTTTAATCATTCTCTTTGCCGACGGTGCGCTGTGCGTAAGTGTGGATGTTTTTTTTTGTTCTCTTTTTGATTTTTGTGGTTTACATTGCTGGCCAGTTGGTTTTTTTTTGTGTATTTGTTTTTTATTGTTCGTAATCAAAATCAAAATTGGAAGACATTTTGATTTTGATTCGAATATGCTAATGCGTTTTTTTTCTGTTTTAATAATTATATTTTATTACTTAATTAAGTGCAGTAAAGTTCACTCGGTAAGGAAGACTTAACTTAATAGAGCAAGAGCCCATGAGGGCCAGACCTTCGTTATTTTATAAAAGCTGAAAGTTTGTCAGCGCATGCTCCCAACACAGGTAAGAACTATGCACGAACGATGAAGTTTGGGTAACGGTTGCTTTGGCAGGTACACGGTTCTAAAGGTGTGACAAATTTAAATCTACTTTCGTCATTTTATAAAGGCTGATTTTTTGGTATTACCTTTAGAATTTTATTAAAAATCACGTCATTCATTGCCAGACACTTATCATGGTGGAAACCCCTTGCCAGACACCCTTATTGTTCATGAAATTATAATTCTACTTAAGTTATAGTATAAAAAGCTGATTTTTACTTATGGGATGTCCGGTAATTAATAGATAACCATGAAATGGGTCATGGTAGAACTAATGGCCATTCCGAAAAAAAAAAAACAAATAAAAAAGAACAAGTAGTACCAAAGATATGGGCTTTTTAATACTAATCGATGTTTTTTGTTCCCTTATTTTACATTCTTTAAGTACACCACGACCACGAATTAATGAATTAAATCGTTTTTTTTATTGTTAACGTAAATCGTGCAAAGTTTTATTGGGTTTTTCCTTCAGGAATTTCTAAGCAGCAGCCTCGGAGTCTGTGGGTGTGCTTATGGGTGCACCTTAGCCTAACCCTTCGGGGATTACAGGCGTGATGTTAACACTGTAGGTATTCGTTGTAAATTACAATAATAATAATAATATTTCCCTGTTTCCGCCTCCGGTGGGCTACTATTTTTTATATTTTTAAATGTTTGTATTTTTATATTAATATTTAAAAATGTAATTTATACGTATGTACAATTAATAAATGAGAATAATAATATAAAAGATTAGTAGACGTTACTACTGAATAACAAAGCTTGGTTAGCCTGTTATGGGACTTGTGGGTTTGAAAATGTGGTGTGACCGTGTTTCTTTTCTATTGGGGCTGTCATAACGTCAAAATAAAGTGCGCGGGGATAAATCGGTGGATGTTAGCCACCGAATAGAAAATAAGCGAATATATTGTTAAAGTTTTCTTAGAAACCGATGGATGGCTTCGGTTGAAACTTAGTATAATTAAGGAACTGTTTATTATCTACATCTTAAATTAAATCAGATTTGAGAATATCCACTGGTTTCTAAGAAAACTTCAACTATATCTGACGACCCTGCATACCTGTCTCTTTTGTAGACATTACTGACATCAATCCGTGCCTCGGAAAGCACGTTAAGCCGTTGGTCCCGGCTGTCATACGTGGATCTTTGGCAGTCGTTACGAGTCGTCAGAAGCCCGAAAGTCTGACAACCAGTCTAACCAAGGGGTATCGTATTACCCAGTTACTGGGTTGTGGAGGTCAGATAGGCAGTCGCTCCATGTAAAATATTGGTACGCAGCGGTTGGACTGGAAGCCGACCCCAACATAGTTGGGAAAAGGCCAGGCAGATGATGAAATATTCCAATTTCTCAAACTTTAAATTTCACTCCTTTTGTAAACGAATAGCAATAATTCACTATTCATACTCTAACGATTCATATTCTAACGTTGGAATTCATTAATTCGTGGTCGTGGTGTACTTAAGAATGTAAAATAAGGGAACAAAAAACATCGATTAGTATTAAAAAGCCCATATCTTTGGTACTACTTGTTCTTTTTTATTTGTTTTTTTTTTTCGGAATGGCCATTAGTTCTACCATGACCCATTTCATGGTTATCTATTAATTACCGGACATCCCATAAGTAAAAATCAGCTTTTTATACTATAACTTAAGTAGAATTATAATTTCATGAACAATAAGGGTGTCTGGCAAGGGGTTTCCACCATGATAAGTGTCTGGCAATGAATGACGTGATTTTTAATAAAATTCTAAAGGTAATACCAAAAAATCAGCCTTTATAAAATGACGAAAGTAGATTTAAATTTGTCACACCTTTAGAACCGTGTACCTGCCAAAGCAACCGTTACCCAAACTTCATCGTTCGTGCATAGTTCTTACCTGTGTTGGGAGCATGCGCTGACAAACTTTCAGCTTTTATAAAATAACGAAGGTCTGGCCCTCATGGGCTCTTAGGCTATAATAAAAATACTTTTATAAAACTTGCCATATTACTATTTAAATCCACAACATAAATCTTAGTAAACGAAGTACCTACACTCATGTTATTTAGAATTCTTATCAACACGATAGGCAGGCATTTATCTAATCGATTAAATATCAAAACTGTGGTAGTGTTAATTGATAAATAATTCAATAAAACCGCTTTATTTCGCGAGTGCAACAAAACGTTGGCAACATAAAGATAAAATATAGTACATAATAAACACATTTGTATTGAATTTATTGATCCGACCCGACTTTATGTTAATGTTCAAAGCTACTGCATGTTTTGTTAAATTTAAATATGATGAATGAACAGGATTTGGATATCCTAGTATTTCTATAATACAAAGGAGGTTTTTTTAACTTTACTTATAGTTTAGACCAAGAAAGATTAGCACTTGTTAGTTTGACGTAGAAAGATTTTGAAGAAAGTCATAATGATAAAAATCAGAGTAGACAATTTGCTTGCAACTGTAAGCATATTGAGGCTATGATGCAGTTTCTAGACTGTTTACCGACGGCTAGTTTTGGGTCAGTCTAGAGCGTAAAACCAATATTTTAAGTCCCAATATGAAAAGAAGTCCTTAATCAATTTCCACTTGGTATGTCAACAACACTGGCCGGTTACACATTGGTTCAAAGAGACGAGAATTTATTTCAAAATTATTCCAATTCGTTCGATATTCATTTGTTTTTTAAATGTCGTCACAATAGTACATAGGCACACCGGCTGATTTAGTACTGTCGTTTATTGTAGAAAGGTACAAGGGCAGGTGGGTGCCGGAGGTCGACCAAGGTGGATGGCATTTTGGTTTATCGCTCCCATTTAGTGCGGCTTCCATCCAATAATGTTGAATAGCGGTGACGATCAGCACGCGTATTTGTTTTAAACAGATGCCTTTTTAGTTAACCTACATTATAATAAGTAATTTTAACAATTTGGTGTTACTTGTACACTAAATTATGAAGTTTTTTTAAAGTTAAGAACATTTCTAATTTATGTTCAAACCAGCCAGTAGCACAGTAATAAATAAGTCATTAAGTTATGGACCGAGTCATAGCCGTAAGGAAAAAACCTATAAATAAATTATAACCGTCTTATGACTATGGGAATTGTATGATCTAGAAAATATACAGGATGTTCTGTATAGTGGTAACTGTGGTAATATTTTAGGGAGGTAAAGTAATGGTCTAAGACCTGTCAGACTTACGTCATGTTAGCATCACTGACATTTTGAATATAGATATAGGAGTAGTATGTTATTAAGAGGGTACCTATTTGTACCAGAGAATAATTCTACTATTTCCTTTATATAACATTTATACAGCCTTCTTCTGGGTAAGCTCACCCCATCGTAGACTTTGTCTCATATTAAAAATCAATTTTCTAAGAATAATCGCAAAAAAAATCTCAGTCGCAATCTGTCAAAAAATGCCTGTAATTTATCTACATTTACATTTTTTTAACATTGACAGAGATGAGATTACGACTAGATTTTGAACGTTTTTAATTCGTAGAATTATTAACCTTCTAGTTTAAATAGAACGTTTAAGTGAGACGGTTAATATTTTAGGGGTACTTATAGATATATTTGTATTTGATCTTCAGTTCATTAAAACGAACCCCATTTAGTTAAAAACACATGGTAGCTAATAAAATAAATTATTTAATTATCTTGTTAACTTTTTCTAGCAAAACCAACTTTATAACCGTACTTTTCTTTAATAAACATACTTAGGTACCTACCTACACGCGAATAACGTCCTAATTGCGTCAAGTACGATATATTAATTAAGAAAAATAATTAACGTATAATACTTTAATTACTTACTTTAATAACTGCAGTGTTAACTAGTAACCTACATGGGTGACCTTTTTATATAGAATATAAATTCAGTTAAAAACATGAAAAATACTTGTAAATATCACTTTGAATGGAAATATCATAAATTAATAATAACTTTAATGTCATAGAAAAATATCGGTAGGTACCTAGTACCTACTCATTCATAAAAATAGTTAGGTCTTAAAGAAAATTTTATCAATCTACCTATACCTACTATCTATACGGTACCTAATATTATAAAGCTTTTGTTGTTTGTTCATTTTTTTGTTTAATCTCCGGGAGTACTAGTCTGATTCTGAAAATTCTAACGCATATAAGAAGCTACGTTATCTTTGAATTTTATAATTATAGCATAAATAATATGCTTTTAAACTTTACACTTAGGTACACTTACTTTACATTATCACATAAAATATATTAAAAAAATTTAGATCTGTGAGTAAAATTTTGGAAAAGAAGAACTCTAACAAAATAAAATTCTAATGGTTACTAATCTCCGAAACTACGGGTCGGATACTAAATATTACACACATCAAAAGTGTCTAGGGATCAACATCCCTAACATTTGTTAGGGATGTTGATCCCTAGACACTTTTGATGTGTATATATCACTAATATGAAGCTACGTTACCTCTGACCGCTATAGAAGTAGGTAGGTATTATTAAAAAAATTAGGTACCCGTAAGAAAATTCTTCCAAAGAGTACTAATAAAACAAAATTTTATAGTTGTCTAAAACATGACGTTTGACAATACTTAAAATATACAAAACCTATAAATATTGTTATTGATAAGTTTCCTTACCCGAGGCCAAACGTGCACCTCTTGATTAACATAATGGTATTTATATAACAAATGTAACACCGGACTTATTACAAAGGTCATTATAAATTACCCAATAAATTATTACACTATCTGAAACCACAATGTGAAGACAAATAGAGCAAATGAATGCGTCCGCGCAACAATTACTCAACTACTTATTGTTGAATTGCAATTAATTTGAACCCTTTAAAATTAATTAAAAAAGGATACTCGCGTCAGTGTTCGTTCGCTAATACAATGATAACTAATTAATTTAACCTCCGCGTGCCCCAAATGACCGTGAAATGACATTCGAATAACATAATGTTTATTTCTTCATAAAAAACGAATATATTTTCAGTTTTTGTTCGCGCAACACGTGAGCAGAGCGCGCAGCACATACCTCACTATCCACTTTAATTAGACTTCATTTGATCCAACATTTTTTCGCAAAGAACTTTAAGGATAGGGTGTTATTCAATTTATGTTGTAGTTTTAACCCTGCGCATGCGCATCCTATTCATAAAATTTTATATTGTGCGAATGGCGGAATACATCAGTTTTAATTAAATACTACTTAATTGCAATCGTATTCTTTACTTCGCGTACGCCTATTGGCGTTTTATTGGCGTATTAAATTCCTTAGATTTATACAGAGACAGAATGTATTATGAATTCAGAAGGAGGAACAAAAAGGATGCACAAATTAAAAGTATGGTAACAGGACAAAGGGTCGGGATGTTCGATTGGTAAACAAGGGTGGCCCATTTCAGTTAACAATACGGATTAATTATCGGCCGAAATCGACGACTCAAATATACCTGTCACGAGTGTAGAACGTCGCGGTCCAATTTATATGGGCTCCGGGCACCCGAACAATGGTAAAAGCGGTAAACACAATGGGAAACGGGTGCAAAATGAGCAAAAGTGGAGCGCCCGCGCCGCGAGATATGCTCGTACACATGCGGACTCCGGCAGAAATGTACGAAACGATTAATTACTTTAATAGACTTTGTTACTAACAAATATTGCTTTGTAACAACAATTCACATTAATTTTCTTTGAACATGCACTTCAAGTAAAAGAATCTTTCATACAAAACTTTTTTTTCTTTGGATACTTTCAGCTAATGATATCTCGTATGAAAACAATTGTTCGAGCTGCCTACATGTGGGGCGCTGTATGTAAATGTTTAGGGTTGAAATACATGCGAACGCCGCGGCGCACGCGCGTGCAGTGACGCGCGGACCACCAGGCTGCGGTGTCAGCCCTTGATTCACTGACGTATAACTTAGGGTTGGCAGTTTGGCAGAGGTATTTGATGATAAAAAAGCAGTTATTATACCGTCTGTTGTATGGTTACGTCGTTTTGATTGGAAAACTACACCTACACTATTTTGAGTGCCTTGTATCAGCTTGTTGAAATGAATGCCAAAGTATATGCTAACAGATGAACTTGAGTAATAATACTATTCGTAAATGAGTACGAATTCATTGCAAAAGCGGTATGTTGCAAACCATTTTCAGTTCTTTTAGTAAGTTCGTTTGTAATGTGTCCCAATATTTGAAACAACAAGCGCACATTTGTGAAACTTGTTGAGCCAGCCCTGTGCGAGCGGCGTGGCGGCAGCGACAAGCGTAGCATTGTTAGGTGGAGGCCGCCCTCAGCCCTGAATAAATACATTCATATTGCCACTCTAAATATCTGCGATCGATGCTCCGTACGCCTCTCAAATGCCGACGCACCATAAAAAAACGATCATCCATTAAACAACACATTATTACCTACGTTTTATTTGTTCCACAATTCATTATAGTCTCTTTAATTCTCAGCGTCAGCACTGACTAGCACCTACGACAACGCTTATAAAATCCGTATCCAGCTCGTCCCTACGACAGTAATGCCGACCTGTATCCACTATTATCCATATAAAATAACATCAGCTGAAGTGTTTGCGAACGATTTAGATCGTTAACACTAACAACTTATTCTATCGACCTCCCGCGTTTAATCGCGCAAAATCTACCGCATCGCGTCGCATTCGGCGCGCCAAAATGTGCAGAAAATGGAAAAAACATGGCGCTAAACCGCGAATCCGTATGTATTTAAACGCCGAATTCGAGATTCCGATTCTCAAAAAAGCGGCCAGCGCTGGGTCATTTAAATTTTTCCAAAACGTGAACACAATGGAACAGATTCAGAAAGTTTGTTGATTTTCTTGTTTTATTTTTAATTTTAAATATAAAAAAGGTATTCGGTTCGGCAAGGGCTGTCACATCATTCCAGCGCTGCTAAGTGACGCCGGACGCACGTCAGTCCCTGGATGTGTTTTATTTTCATACGAATCGGACTGACTCGACTTGTTTTTTGTTATCATAGTTGTTGTAACCGAGTCTCGTACCTAATACGGATATTTTTATAATTGTTTATCGTGTGATCCTTTGTTGGGCTTTTAATTTTATTGTAAGCTTTTGATTTTTTTATTCGTTTAGTCGTCGCACATTCCAATAACATTTCAAAATAATGTTTTTGGTATCACATCTTTAGTTTTGTTTATTATTATGACCGATACATAATTTCAAGAAATATTTTACAGATGGGTTTAGATTGCAAAATTAATATTCATAAGATATTTCTATACAGCGCAGCCTAGATTATGAAACGCAAGAAATGCGCAACGAAACAAGTTTAGAGACGTTTATAGATAAGTTTTACGTTCATAGGTCGGCTATTCGTCATTTTGTATCAGATCACAAGAAATTTCACGAGACTGATTAAAAGTAACTGTAGCCCAGATAGAATATCGAGGTAAGACAATAAAGGCTCGCTCAGAGGCGACACGCCGCGTCTTGGCGCGATTGACGTCCGACCACATGACGCTAAAAGGTCTATTGTATACGAAACGCTCGTTACGACGCCGTCCAACCGGTCTTTAACACGCTCGGACAATGATCACTCTATACATAGTAGCCGTTCATCTTCCACACAGTGAAACATAGCTCGTATTAGAGATATTAGCTCGCCGACCTGTTTTAATTGTGGAACCTATTTCTTTGCGTTCATTTAAATGTTTAGGGGCGTGGTTTTAAATGAAGCCAATATTCTAATGTTGATAGGTTTATTTTGCCATTTTGATGGCTTTATGTTTAATTTAGAAAGTTAATTTAGTTGTAGGTATTATAGACTAAATAACCGCCCGTCAAGATACTGTTATAATGTTACACGCGCTTAAGTGCTAAAAATCACAATTTTAACACGACATATCTATGCTAACAGCTACCCGAAATACACTAAAGTAGTAATAAAAACAATTATGTTAATCCGAAGCTCATTAAACAATTCACTGGTAAATACTGTCACAGTCGATAAGGCTATCGCATCGCGATGCGTGATCTTACATCGCGGATAATATCGGATTGCGTCAATTACGCGATCCGCCTCGATCGCGCGATACATACAAATGTATTGTATGCAACGACCTTTATTTAGCAGACGAGTGGAAGCTTGTGTACAACCGCTTTACAATGCGAATCATAAAATAAAAGGCACTAAAATCCCATTAATAGTTATCAAAGATTTACTGTTCCTCACAAAAACATGAGACCAGTTTAGGGTTAAATTATAGATTTATTGTATACTATACTGCATGAATCATCTACAGTATTCTACAGCTATTCCGTTAGATTTTCTTACATAATAAAACCATCTAGGCGCGCAGTGTTCTCCATAATAAATGCCAGTATTAACCCTGCCACTACCAAGCTGCTCTCATTTTATTAAGATGTACCGTTAGAATAGTAGCGTTAACTTTTCATATTATCCTGATTGATGAAGCTTGCTTCATTAGAACATTTCAGTACGAGTGAGCACGAGTTTTGAACAATGTTCCAAACTCAAAATGGTAGGGTCCTTATTACGTATAATTTATTCGACATGTACTAAACGTCCTGTCACCAATAAGAGAGCGGGAGCGAACTATCAGATTCTAATTTGACCGGGCGGCGGGAGTGTCGTTTGTTCCATTTAGCGGAGCAGTAGCGAGACACGGAAGTGACCGGAGACCTCAAGTAGGTCCCGGTGGCTTGTACACGGGCCGCGTGGGACGACATTACAACGTTGACAAAACACTCGCCTTTACCCAGTATTAACGTTTCGCGAATACAGTTAAATGGAATTATACGCGCTTCGAGATACAACACAAACTCGCATGAACGCCAAGATTAATTTGTACCGATTTTTCACATTGATAAATAACATTATAAAACATACAATTAAAGTGAATGAATAAAATCAAAACAGAGGTTTTCGTGTCCCGCGGCATATGTTGCAGATATCAATAATTGAAAAGCGAACTTATTAAAAATATGCTTATAACACGGTGTTGGCATTGTTCGGGAGTCGCGTCATTAGTCAGGGAGACACCGCGCTCAACCCGACAATTTGAGCGCGGCGCGCACTCGCCGAACGCACCAGTAAATTGCGGGTTGCCACCTCGCACCACTACTTTTATTTATTTGTATTTATAAAGCATTCGGATCCTAATTATATTGGCGGTGGACGTAAACTGTGATTCGAGTAATGCTTTTTGGAACAGTTGGCGGGTACCGCGCGCTGACGGGTTAATGACAGCCCGAGCTTCCTGCTATGTTAATTGTGTAGAGGAAGTCAATAGGCGCGGGCGCATCGCATTATTTATTACATCGAGTTTTTGGTTTTGTTTTCTTGCATCACGTTCGGTAGCAGGCACTTACCCGTCTGTCAGTCTACCCGAGGCTTAATCCAGATTATAACGTAATACGGTAGTTTGCTTGTCTGTTGTGCCATTCAAGCGATTGCTTAATGCATTATTTTAATTGCTGGTCGACTAACAAAAAGTTAGTGACGAATTTTTGACACTCACGGATAAGATTTTTTTCAACGATTAATCGCAAACGATTAGGCACTTGTTCACGGGCGCCTTTTTTATTATTGGAGTGTAAGATAACATCAAGATACATGTTTAGATTTTAATGTTCTACGCGGATTGATTTGTTTAAGTTTTTTTTGCTTCGGAATGTAATTTAATTCTAAATAATATTTTTAATTAAAGTTCTGCATCATACAAACAAGATACCTGTAACTATATCGCATATAAAAGGTATAGAAGTGTTGATTGCACATGATGTTAAATCGAGATGATTGCTCTGGTAATCCCGCGCCGTGCAATTTGAGGCTTTAAATCATTGGGGACGCTTCGCTTCTGCCAGCAGCTACTGATAAATAACAGCGGAGCCGCGAGACGATTAGTGTAACAAGAGAATCATTCATTTTTAACTGCAATACAGCTTTTATTAAGCTATTATGCCACTGAACATTAATAATGCCGAATGTCAAGGAGATGTGTTCTGCGGACTTTTTAGATTGCTTTTTCTAAAAGCTTTAATGACGTACGGGTTTTATTATTCCATTTGCAGATACATTCCACTCAACTATCTTTATTTGAATGACTCATTGGTAAGTAAAAATGCAATGAATTTTCTGCTTAATAGACATTAAGATATGAAAGATGGAAGTGTCCTACTACAAGCATTTCTTGCCTAAAAGGATGCTTTAAAGTAATGTAATATTACAAAAATAATACTAGCTTCTGCGCGCGATTTTGTCCGCTTGAACGTTGATAAATTACCCCCAAGAACCGTACATTTTTCCGGTATAAAAAGTAGCCTATGTGCTATTCCAGACTATAATCTATATCTGTGACAAGTTTTATCCAGATTCATTCAGCCGTTCAGGCGTAATTGAGTAACAAACATATCCACCCAAACTTTCGGATTTATAATATTAGTAAGATTTGTTTGTATTTTGTATTAATTACGAACTTAATACACGTTCAGTTTATAAATTCTATCGTCTAATTAAAAAGGGAATAGGTATACACGTGTATTCTATTAGCTTGACATGTGTAGGCCTAGTTACAGAGCTCCCATGCTCGTGAATGGAGGCACGTTCAAACCGAAGAATCGATTCTCCCCGCTTCGCCGCGTGAAATCGGGCGCGCGCTCTCATTTACAATCGATCGCCATTTACTCGACCGCCTGATTCGATTACACAAACCCTTATTCGATAAATCGATACCGACTAAACATGATATTGGTTACTCTAATGAAACTGTATCGTTGTCTTTTGTTGCAGGTGAGGAGTGGAGATGATGAGGGGATGGATGTGAGTGACTTTTAAGATTTAGCAATAGGTAAGGTTTTGCTTTAGTGAAATATTGACGAAGCATAACTCACTAGTTTTTCCGTTTTTTTTTTTACTCACGTTAAGTTATGTCTTTGGTTACTGCTCCGCTCCCGTCGATCGTAGCGCAATGTTATATAGCCTATAGTACTGCTCATGAATCTGGCTAGAATATACAAAAAGACTTTTTTTAATCCGACTGAAAATTCCAGAGATTAGCTCGTTTAAACAAGCAAACCAATAAACAAAAAATCTCTACAGCTTTATTATATGTTATTATTAGTATAGATTTGCTTCAGTAGATTTGAGTTGATAAAAAGTAAAGTTTTCTTAAAGATAGAACAAACAAAATATTAGGAAACAAAAAATGTCAAACGATATTTTGACAAGAAATGGGCATGTTTCTCCGTTGCACTCCATCATCAGAATTTATGGCCACCACAACGTCTGTTTCCTCGTTATTAATATCAACATTAATTGTGTCCCAATATCCTGACCATAAATGTCAGGGCCACTGGCGCCTAGCACAGGTACAAAAAAAGCCTATAAAAGTAGGTACCTACGTACAAAAACGTTCAATTCCCCCACACAATGAATGGTGAGTCAGGTGAAAAAAAAAACTCCAAAATTTATAACACCCCGGCCACCGGTATAAAAATCCTGAGAATAGTAATTTTTCTTACAAAATTTAGTGATATGTCAAACCTGTTCGACGTAGCAAATAAAAATGTACGAAGCGATGTAGAAAAAAACAAAACTAAAGACTTTGGGTTATTGCTAAAACAAGGGAGGGTTACCATATCAATCAAGGCGTTGACAAAAGTGTATTTTTTTCCTCGTACACAGACCGTGGGATGAAAAAAGGGTCCGTGTTTATGGAAATGCAATAAAAGAGAAGCGAGCGTTGCGCGGGCGCTGCCCGGCTCTATACCCCTCTGTAGCGTCACTTGCTTTAAGTGTATATTTGTTTAGATTTTTAATGATTTTGTAACGGTTACATTACACAATAAGTTTTTGATTGATAATAGCCGGGTATGATAATATATGGATAGGTCGTTACTGAGTAGTTAATTAAAAATATCTTTTATTTTTGTCGTAGAAATAAAGAAGACATTGTTGCTAATGTTAGAAATACATAGCAACTAATAAAAAGATATAAGTAAAGATATAAGTTACAACGAGAGTTTAAAATTTTCACACAATTTTTCCCAAAATTCAACCCAATAATCGAACCTGATCCTTCCGACCTTCAAACAATTCCACCACCCTGACACACGGCCAGGTAGGTTGGATGGAGTGCGAGAACAGTAAAAATGTTAGTACGATGCGACCCCCGCGGCGCGGATAGTCCTGTGTGTCACTCACGGTCTCACGGAACGATACGTTGCCTTCGACCGGGCATTTTTTGCCGGACTCACTCAATGTTTTGGCGTTTATCATGTCATTATTAAGGTATTTGACGGAGATTTCTCTAAAACATCCTGTCATAGGAAATATACGACACTACGTACACTTGCGGTAAGAAAAAACAACAAAAAATTTAAACAAATAAAAAAGCAGAAAACATAAGAGTAACTTTAAATTCACTAAAATGCGTACTTTAAAAGTAATAAAATTGGACAGTTACAAACAAAACTCAACAAAAACAGGATACCTATTCCAAAAATCGCCATCAGCTCATGCAATACACCGCACTAAAATGGTCTAGATAAGCTATTAAATTTTAGTACACTGCAACTTTCCATCGGCTACTCTTTCAACTTGAACATTAATATCTAGATCAAACATCAAGACATCATACACATTTAATTAGGTTACAAGAACTTACGTAACCATTGTACTGTTAAAATAACAATTAGTATGAACTGTCAAGCTCCATTTCAATTAAGGTCTAAAAATGAATAACAAAACGTGTATACACGTCTGCAAGGATTACGATACGTATCTTAAACTGCAATGTTTATTCAACAGCCCGTTATAATTTCAATCATAAACAATAATACAAATCAACATATCGTGGAGTAGGTAATCCGTAATAGCGGGTGACCGCAAACGTGAGCGACCGTACACAATCAATTGCCAGTGACATGATGTGAGTCAGTTGGTTGTCTTATAACAGATAGGCACTGTTCATTATGGATCTCGTATGTTGTGTGTTGATAACGTTAATTCAGGTTACTTTTAATTATTTTAACAAGCACGACACTCTGTCTGCAATTTAGTCAAGTATGTTTTATATTGTTAGTTTTCAAAGTCAAGAATTTTAAAATTAAATTAACAATTAGTTTAAGTTTTGTGTTTACAGTCATATAGCGACAACTTTGTTTAGTTTTTAGCAGTAAAATAGTTACTGGTACCTTAGCAATTGCAGGGTTATTTATAAAGACAGGTAAAATTAAAAGTTTAAAAAAAATTGTTGCACAAAAAAGATATGCCCTAAAATATAAATACAAAAATCGCTGATAACCCCTAACTTGGGTCACGCTAACGGCCACAATTTATTCGACGGCGCGCGGTGATCGATGACCGGCGAGACTTGTCCGGCCACCGAGACACGGACAACGGCCACTACCGTTCCTAATGTTACAAAAAATATTTTACCACGATCCAAATACGAAAATTTAATTATTTCTTTATTTTATTTACACGGCCAGTTAACATTTTGGTGGGAGTTACTTCGTTGGTAAGAGTGGCCTAAAATTGTGTCCGCAAGTAGATTTTTATTGAAGAATGGTACAAGAAGTTCTTTTTTAGTATCTATTTATACATTTTAATAAAATAGAGTTTCTTAGTCAAAAGTAAATAAGTTGGTACCTAGGTAAACATTATATATGTATATTGTAGAACCTAAAAGCTTTCAGACATTTTTCATGTCAGATTAGAGATATTATAATATACATGATGAATGGAACATCGTGATACAAAGTTTTGCCATGGATTCAGTTCATGTTTTAGACTCCCAAGAGTAGTATTTTTTTTAATAATCAGCTGTTACATACAAGGGAGCCTACATAGTCAAAATGTTTGGAACAGCTATTTTTTTTTTATACCGATCATAATTGTTAAACCTGAAGTATCTAAAATCATATGTACTGAATCTATGGTAAACCCTTGTATTCCTTTCATTTTATAGATGTTATTGTTATGTAATATGTTTCTGGCGTCAAACAAGCAGGAGCATCATAGTCACCTCCATCTTTGGACATCCGCAAAACCAAAGATATCACTTTACTATAGGTCTATCTTCATTCATCAAAGGAATCAATGAAACAATCGGAAAACTTGGCACCTGTTTCGCGACAAATTATGCGTAACTCCTTTTACCCGCGTTTTTGTCTGTAAGTATTTTCTTAGGGATATCTCATTTTTTGATAATTAAATATAGCCTATAACACTTGGGGATAAAGTAGCGTTCTATTAGCGAAAAAATTCCCAAAATTCAAACAAACAAACTCTTCAGCTTTATAAACTTACTACTGTTATAGTTAATAGTTAATGCTAAAGTTTTGATGGATGTACGTTTGTTACTCAATCACGCCAGAACAGCTGAACTGAAAAAAAAACTTCTGACTGTTTTGCACTACTTTTTAACATAACATAACATCGCGCCTGTAATCCCCAAAGGGTTAGGCAGAGGTGTACCCATTAGTACCTACACCCACATTTCGCCAGTTATGTTTAAGTACCATGTAATAGGGGGCGAGCCTATTGCCACCAACCGGGCACAAATCCAGACTCCGAGGCTGCTACAGAGAAATTCCTGATGGAAAAACCCAATAACACTTTGCCCGACCTGGGAATCGAACCCAAGACCTCATGCTCAGCAGTCGCACTTTACGACCCCTAGACCAACGAGGCAGTCCTACACTACTTTTTATCCCGAAAAATGTACAGTTCCCGTGGGATAAAATATTAACTTTGACGCGGACGAAGTCACGGGCGGAAGCTAGCACCTATTTGTATAAATTTATGACATCATACCGATTAATAGATCAAGTACTGGCAGACAGTGTGGGACCGATTCCTGCTTTAACTTTTAAGGCACAGAGTTCTTATTGTAATAGTTTATTTGGCACCAGTTCCACTTCTGAATGCCAAATAGGAAAGTTATATGACCGGGTTCGGTTTATATTTAAATATGTATGTACTTCATGTACGGTGGTACATTATGTATTCTAAGTACAAATGTTGAGCAATAAAAATTAATTGAAGTGTATAATTTTAGTTCCATTAATTCTTGAGCAATGTATTCAGGATCTGTGTTATAGGAAAACTAGAAAACGAATGTTTATACAAAAATAAACCGGCTCAGTAAAAAGTGAATTTTAAATAAAGACTGAAGAACAAAACACGTCCAGCAGTCTAGAGTTCTGTTAACTACATACTTAATCTTAATATATAAAAGCTAAAGGTCACTCACTCATTCACTCCTTCCCAAAATTCGCTTTCTAAGGGGATGGAACCGGAGGTCCAACATTTACGCGGGCGAAGTCGCGAGCAAAAGCTAGTATTGAATAAGTAACTGCACCATTAAAATAAAATACAGTTTCATGACCAATACTACCTATAAAACAAATAATAAAAATCTTACTAATATTCAAAGTTTTAATGGATGGATGTTTGTTACTCAATCATGCTAGAACAGCCGAACGGATCTAAATTAAAGACAAAAATAATGTACGGTTTCCGTGGGATGAATGGAAAGTCGCGAACGGAAGGTAGCAAATTCTTATACTGAACATAGCGACTTCAACCAATTAAAAATTTAGACTGGCCCAAATGTTCCCAAAAATGGGTCCCGACTGTTATAAAGTCGCTATCCATGTATGTATGTATAATAGGAAACAATCAAAAAGAAAGTTTTTCGTCACGGCCTGTAGATGCAACATAATGTAATAAAATCGTATGAAGCTTCCACGGACGGAAATCGCGCTAATTATATTAAACTATTATTCATTAAATTTACATAATCCCTGATATTTAGTTTATTACCCGTGCATAATCCTTATTGTCTGTATTTTGATGCAATACCTAGTATTAATTTTGTAGCAATTTAATTGAAATAAAATTGGTTTAGTTATAATTGAGTAAAGTATTGCCAAGGACAGCTTAACCACGATAATTCAACTAATTTCGTCATACTAATTTTATTATAATAAATCTGTTACAGCACTAACCTACAGATACAGTTCAATGTACAGTCAGCAACAAAAGTCGATTAACAATGTTACTTTTTATATCATTTAAACAGACACTAAATACATAATGTACTGGCTTTCAGAATTTCAGGCAATAGTAAGGGTTTATTTTATCTTAATTTTATATTCATTGCGTTTTACTTTTAATATTGTACTTAATAATTAGGATTTAAAAATCATAAATGTTAATTGACTTTTCTTGCTGACTGTACATCAGAAGCGTATGCTTCTAGATTTAAAACTAATCAGCGTTAAATATCCAACATTACAACAATCCACTACGAAAAATATAAAAAAGTGGGGTTTAGTTTAAGTGGAATTATACACTCTTAAAACTTATGTAAAATTCGATATCTTTATTTCAGAAAATTCTAATTATAAAACATTGTAGATTTTTATATTTCCAATTTCGATATAATGACTATTAATCTGCCGTAAGACTTCATAGGCCCCGACTACACTAGAAAGAACCCTTACTATTTTTACACTTTTGCATATAATTTTACACAATAAACTCACTAGTAATACAAGTAATAAATACGTTACGCGGCTTGTTAAGCTTTATATTGCTGTAAATAAATAAGTAGTTAAGTTACACATGTAACATAATCGCATAGCAGAATGCATACGTGTCCACACTACTGTCTGCCTATATTTCTGTCTGCTCTCGCGCCGTGCGATATATCGCCATTCGTAGAAACGCTCTTTATTTCTACTCCTGCGCATTGCGAGAGAAATTGTGAATACTTTAAATTGCCGATGATAGATGTAAAAGGTACTAAGCAAAGTGTGTACTTTCTAAGTTTATCTTGAACATCATTAAATCAGTGAAGGAAAAAACACGAGCACCTATAATTAATATAAGTCTGAAATCGCCAATCCGCCTTGCAAGCGTGGTGATCAAAGCTCATGCCTTCTCTGTATTAGAAGAAGCCTTTGCCCTGCAGTGTGGGACAGTAAAAGCTAGTATTATTAGAGGTAAATTCCTATGATCAGCGAGATAGGTATTTGACAAGATACGGAAAGTATACACATCAAAAGTGTCTAGGGATCAACATCCCTAACATTTGTTGGGGATGTTGATCCCTAGACACTTTTGATGTGTGTATATAGTACTTTCCGTATCTTGTCAAATACCTATCTTTGAGGAAAAATATTGTGTTTAAGGAAATCTTCAAACAAAATACGAGTAAGAGAAACCAACGTACCTTCCTAAGTAAGTATATCATTCATCATATCAGACAATTTCAATTTGATCATACTTAAATAGAACAACTGGATTTCACAAAGATTTTCCTTAGAGGACAACCTAGTCATTTTCCTGTATATTTCAGTTTATTCAGGTCATTAAATCACATAGGGAGTAACATTGTTTTAATTGGGTAGTTTACAACACTAATCAATAATTCCAAGACTTGACTTCTTTAAAGAAACACTTTATTTTAGCCCTAAAAATCCGATTAATTTTCAATTTTAGAAAAATTAGATTTTTGTGGCTTTGAAATCAATATATAGTTAGTCGATTGAGTTGGCAGTAGAGGTTGCTAAAATTCGATAATTTTGATTTTCGAATATTCGAATATTTTTTCAGTGATATTCGAATATTATTCGAATATTCGAATATTTTCAAAATATAAAAAAAACCACTTAAAAATCAGCCTTTTATAAATAAAAGGCTGATTTTTAAGTGGTTTTTTTAATGAGTGGTGTTTTTTGTGATTTTATAATTGTTGCTAAGACATTGTTTTTTTTTATAAATAAATTTATAAAAAAAAACAATGTCTTAGCAACAATTATAAAATTAAAATAAAAAAATAAGTAATAAAATTGGACACATAAAATTAAAATTGGAAAAATCAAATAAAATTATAAAAAAAAACAACAATGTAATAGCGTCAATTAGAAAATTAAAATCACAACATAATAAAATTGGACACATAAAATTAAAATTGGAAAAATAAAATAAAATTTAACAAAGTTTCTGAAAGGCTTGTCATTGAAATTAACAACAACGCGTTCTGTAAGTGAATAAACGCAACAAAATGGCGTCAGTCAAGTCAAACCGTCAAGCAGTGTTGCCAACAACAAATTTTAAGTTCTACAACATAGACTTAGACTAGTAATTTTTTTGGTAGTAAAATATTCGAATATTCGAATATATATTTATTTGCTATTCGAATATAAATTTGGAAAGCAAATTCGAATAATTCGAATATTCGAATATTCGATTGCAACCTCTAGTTGGCAGTAGGTTCGCTGTCATCGTTCGGTCGTTCCAATCGATCCAGAGCACGCACCATGCAACATGGCACACGGATTACGTTCAGCTATCGACCATCAATCATGTCTGGAGGCGATCAAATTCAAAACAGTATCCTCATCATCAACTTAGCCTTTACTCAACTATATTGAAGTCGGCTTCCAGTCTAAACAGATGCAGCTAAATACCAGTGTATAAAATGGAGCAACTGTCTATCTGACATCCACAACCCAGTCACTAGGCAACTAGGCCTTGTCAAACTTTCGGGCTTCTGACTATCCGCAAAAACTTTCAAAGATCTACGAATGTTGCCGGGGTCAAGGATAATGGGAAATGTCTAAGTAATACCTGACCATTTTAACTTGATACAATTTTAATCGTAGAATTTAATAAACATAAACTTGTAGTAACTTCCATATAGCACAAACAAATAAAAACACATAACGTTAACACTAGTGTCCACTTATATTTCTGTCGGCTCCCGACTCGGTGACCGGCGATATATTGCGAGATACCCCTCGTAATGTATGAAGCTCTTTATAGTCGCCTGCGCAGCTTTATTGCTTTTGAACTTAAGACGTTGGTTCACTGGTTGAGTTTTTGAAAAGAGAACGAATTGTAGATAGGTACTAAATACAGTAGTAAATCATTTCTAGATTTTTTTTTCCAGACACAGTAACAATACAATATATTTTTGTTAACGTTACCCCAAAACACTATTTTTATCATTATGGTATTTATCATTAAATACAACATGACTTCTTTTTGGAAGTAGGTAAGAAGAATACTAGGAATACCAACAAGCTAATAAATGGTCTACATGACACAAAAACTAAGAATTACAACAAATTATACAAACTTTACCATCAATAACGACTTCATTACACACTCTACGCGTATAATTATAATGTGATCGATGGACATATATGTACAACTGTCCCTATAATTTATTGACATTACAAGTAGGAACTGAATAATAAACTACACATTACATGATGTTTATTTTTTCTTTATATCAAGTAAGTTAATTCTAGACTAACTTTATCTTAGGACATTGATTACCATATAAGGAGAAAAATAAAGAAACAAAAAAGCATCGAACATGTCGTACCTACTTATTTTGTAGGCATACGCTTGTCAAACGTCAACTTTGAAGTTGGAACACGTGTTTGCGTCAAGTGGGCATGCTCCTTTATGTGTTCAGAAATACAGGTGCACGCGCATACTCTTTTATTTTCCATAATTCTATTTTATACTTATACAATTTATTGTTCCTGTTGTCAGTACTGACAAACAAAGCTTGCCGCCATTACGAGTTTGCGCAAAGTAAATATTTTTATGAATAACTAACTTCGTTCGCGAAGTTTTTTTTTGTCTGCCTTAAGTTACGTCTTTGGTTACTTGTCGGTACCCGTGGGTCATAGCGTGATAATAGGTAGCCAATACCATTCCTCATGAATCTGGCAATCATATACAAAACTGATTTTCACAATCCGACTGGCAGTTCCAGAGAAAACGCACTTAAACAAAGAAATTCTGAAGAATTTCTTTGGTTGCTTAATTATATTAGTACTCGTATAATACTGCAGAGACAAAGCAAGTTAGTTATGTTTTTTTTATATGCTTGGGATTTTAAATGTTAATTTTTTTTAATTGTTTATAATTTTATTTATTTTCATAAGAGTAAATTTATCAAGATTTTTAAATAATGTAAAAACCAGTATTTTAAATTTCCATTTAAAGCTAAAATTAATGCATTGTAGGTACTTTGAAACTGCATATCACTTTAATATGCAAAATTTTCTTAAAATCCTGCAATATATCAACACTAATGCAAAACAAAGCAAGTAAAAGCTTTTGGACCATGATAAAATATGCTGTAATTGAATTATTCTAAGAAATTATAAAAAAGACAATGCATATTAATATTCATTGTTAATTATCAAAATAAAACAAGATATATTGTAAGATAAATTCTTTTATGAGGGATAAAAGAATTTAAAACTTATATTTTAATACCTGGGTTTTGCATAGCGACAAACTATTCTTGGTAACACTATAAACTCACCAAGATTTTAATTTTAAAAAAATACTGTATAAATTTCACTAAAATTGTCTTATTTTGGTAATAAAATCTTTATCGCATACCATCTTAGTTTTTAACATAATTATGCTATGCGTTTACTACGGCCGCGTTGGTAGTAAATCTATTTGCAATTTTAATTTCACATAAGACGACAGAAGTTGTGTAAGGAAATTAATCTTTGTCTCAATTTAATTTAATTTATTGTACTGCATTTATTAGATTAAAATGTTTAAATATTTTAAAACCAAAAAATATACAGCGAAAGTGTGACCTTAAAAAAATATACAATACAAACCCACATTTTATTTAAAAAAAAAACTTGTAAATTTAGAAATTACGAAAAATTTAAAAAACTTTAGGGCACTTGTGTTCCATTTAAATTGACGGTCAAATATTTTGTTGTTCTATGAGCATCCCCCTTTTTTATCTGTATATTGTACCTTACATTTTTATTATTAATAAGATAAGATTTTGTCAATGAAATTATAAAGTTACAACAAAAATAAAATATCATCCGAACGATAACTACCCTACAAATCGTTTGAGGGCTTGAGAAAAAAAAAAGTCGTTAATATTACATTTGCACAAAAGAGAAACTTTCAACTTTAAGGGGAAGAGAAAAGGTGTTTCTTTAAATTACTAAGTGTTTTTTTTATTATTAGTTAAAGTGGATTTTTTATTGCAACTACAGCATAATTATTGTTTAAAGAATAATCCTATTTCACTAATTAATGTGTGCAATATTCCGAGCAGTGATTACGCAAAGGTTATATTTTTGTAACACTATTGTCTTAGTACAAGGTTAACGCCATTATTTTATTAAGAAAAATAATTGTATTTAGTCCGCACATTAGACCGCGTATTGTCCTAAGATTCCCACTTCATTCTAATTCGTGTCAAGTGCAGTTTATAATTGGGCTAGTCCAATTATTATGAATAGAAATTATTGTTTTAATTCATTGTTGTGCTTGCATTAAATATTCAACGTATTGTCCAATTAGTTAGAACAAGGCTGTTGTTTCTTAATGCCTTAATTGCCGCCATTTTGCCGTCTAACAATTTAGTTTTAATTAATTCTAATAAGAATGTTTGCAGGATTGATGTTTAAAGTGGTTAGTTAGTAAAGTCTGAATACCTACTATTGTCTAGGACACGAACTTAAAGGACTAGGTTGGGCCTTTGTTTTGCAATCGATAACTTTGCATTGCTAGTGAGATACTCGCTATATATACGTTCATATTGCAATATCTCAGGTACTTCAAAAGTGAGCTTATTTATAGAAACAATAGCAACTGATTTAGTATTTATGTAGTAAAGGAAACGTAGCGTACTTAACAGCAGTTAGCACTATTGTATCGCCATAAAAATAAATGCACTTATCTTGATTTCTAAATAACGTTATTAGAGTCATTGTGCCACACGGGCAGAATGGCTGGCTTCCTCAGGATTAGCCAAGAACACGGACAGCGGCGAGAGGCGCGCATTGTCTCACATTTCCCACAACGAAAATAAAAGTGAGAATTCAATCTTTCCCCGTAGCGCATTAACGGTATCTCTCCACACTACAGTGAATCTAAATATTAAAACCGCGTTACGAACATCCGGGTTTAAAAACCATGACTTCGCTCTCGTATAAGTTGTTTTACAAAATCGCTCCTATTATACTATTGTACAAACAAAAAAAAAACGTTACTTTAACTTAGTTTATCAATTTAACTAATCGTTAAACAGGAACGCCATTATACGCATGTGGCCCGCGGCCATAACGCTCTACGTTGCAATGAAATCATAACGCTGGCATTACGTAATTTGGCCAACAAAAGGCAAATATTCCGAGCCATTCCGCTAGTTTATGTCTGCGAGACGGGTATTAAGGTAAATTGTACGTACAATTGCGCGCACGGGCCACTCGTTAGCCGACATGGGCTGACGTGACACCGAGCGGGCCGTATGTCGCATTGTTTCAGTTTTATGCGTACCCGACCTTAGATTAAATGTTAACTCTAAGATTTATGGCGGTCATGCGGAGGCTAGTTTAGTGGACGTTGAGGTCTTTCGTCGAAACGTTCAACTTTCATAAGAGCCCAATTTGTGGGAGCGCTTAATGCGGTGTCGTGCGCGGGCGCGCATGCTCCGCCTTTTTATTGCTGCCCCTTAACTGTATACAACACCCATTCTCTCCGAGATTGTCTCGCTATGCTATTTGTAGATGATGGAATGTTATCTCGAACACACGCAAGTTGTAAAAAGGTGCACTGTGGTTAACAATGCGCCCAAATGCTAATAAAACGGGTGTTTGATGTGATCTACAATCGTAAAATGAATCGCTTTCGTTACGACTGTGTACTCGGAAACCGAGCATCGTGGTAAAAAGTGGCGTAGTGAGCCAATACATCATAGTTGCACGTTAATCTAATTATTATAATAGTCTGTTAATGAATGCACATACATTAGTTCTAAACGGGATTGATTGGGATTAACGAGTCGAATCGACTAACGCAACAAATGTCTGGAACATAATTAACACATGATATACGAACGATAGCGGATATTTCTGTGTTGTTGTAGTAAAACTATTAATTTGTTAGAATTCCAAAAAGTGTCTAAGAACTTGTCTAGATAAACCGATCTAACATGCCTTTATAAACACAACATGCTAAACGTCAGAATTCATATTATTTATTACGCAGACGTTTGTGGTTTAGCGCACATTGACTTTAATTCTTTTCTTGCCGTTTTCATATGCCGACTAAATTATTTAATTCTTCCAAATATAGTAGCTGAATTGAGCTGAATAAAAGTATTTAATTAAAATTATCTTTTTAATTTTAGAACGTTCAAAATTTAAAAAGTTTTGGCGGTTTTTAGTTTACGCGCTATTTTTGGTCCTTCAATCGGTTTACCAAGACAATCAAAAACAACAAAATTGGTCGGATTCTTACACTCACCAATCTTCGCTTGGGCTTGATCAGGGGTCGATTCTGTCCGTTCATCTTGTAGTAGAGACCGCAGGCATTGCAGAGGTAATGTCCAGTGCCGTCGCGTCGCCATAGAGGTGTGCTGGTCGCCCCGCAGTTGACGCATTCTCGCCCCTCTGTGTTGTAGACAAGATAGTCAGATAGGGCACGAAAAGGGGTTGAGATTCGTGTGTCAATTTGAATCAGGAAAGGTTTATCAACAGAGGTTTCTTGTTTTGCTATTATAAAGACTTTCAAAGTTTGATAATCAAATTGTAAGTACAGTTAAATTATAAAAAAGTAGCTTTTACAATGAATTATTCCACAGATCAAAAAAGAATATTTATGAGAAGCAAAATAATAGATAAGCAAAACGTTAACACCAAAACCAAAGACAAAACTGCCAAGTAAAACGAATCTGTGTACCAAACCATAGATAATGTGGCATTGTATGGAAGGGTGGAAATTACCTGTCTCCTGGCAGGCTGGGAAAGATGAGAGAAAATCACATTCAGAAACATTACAAATAGAATTTCACTAACTAACAAAGCATGCTAACACCAAGCAATTACATAAATGTTCTACATCATCCTTCACAACACTTTTTATCTTAACATCAACATAATTGCAATTACTACGAAAAAATAGTAAAATATTCAATTAACTAGGGAAAGCGCGACGAGTTTCACTTTGAAGAAAAAATATCAAGATTTTTTACACGCGAAGGAAAACCAAGAGAAAGTAACGCTTGCGTCGGTAGTTAAGTTTGACGGACAACTGCGAAACGCCCTTATCACCATTTGCATATTTGATTGAAAAAAACGTTCCAAAAAATAAAGTTCCAAATTTGAATACTCTATTGGAGCAAGCTAAAAAACCTAGTGTTCAAACACGTACAAAAAAGAAACGAAAAGAAAAAAAACAACTATCACAAATAGATCAATAACGCATTATAATTTCGACTGCAACAACAAAAGCGAGTTGCTACAAAAATAAATAGTTGTTGCAAAAACATTGGTGAGCGTCTAGTACTAAACAGAGCGGAACCAGAGCTATAAACTATTACCCACATGCTAATTTTCGCTGTGTGTAATTGTACACCAACGTCTAAAATAATTTCAAACGCAAGCCATCGGCCCTCATCCATGAACCGACTTGAATTGCAAATCTTCGTAAACGAATCGAAATAAAAAAAGGTTTTATAAATTCTACGTTTGACACCTAATTCATCAAACTAGCCAAGCGATGAAATACAGTAATAAATAAAACGCTAAGTCAATATTTTACTCATGCGTTAAGTTTATAAATTCATGCAAAATCTGACCCCAAGATGAGCCGTCCTCCGGGAAACTTGTTAATACGATTTTTAAAAGATCACAATAAGCAATTTTACCAAAGTGCTTACATGGTTAGTGAGAGGATGTGTTCACATATGGGATGCGCGTGCGCCGCCCACAATCTTTCTCTAAACTCGATTACACGATCGATGATTTACCGAGATCGAATTTAAAAGCTCGTTACACCTTCGCATCCTCCTCAGAGGCGTTCGATAACAAACTAACTACTATCAGTGTGGGAAATCTGAGGACGCGTGACAAACACCCGCACTGTACTTATCTGTTTGTTTGTATAGAACTGGTTTGTGTCGAGCATATCGATCGGAAGTGTATCAATAGGTATCGTAATAATTATGTAAGTATCTAGATCTGATTATCCAAGTCCCCAGACGCAGGGCTCGCCTTGAATAAATAATAATACGCGGGAACGTCTACGAAGGTGAAAGTACTCGAATATCTGATAGAAAAAATACGTTAAACGAACCGAAAATGTTTTACGAGCTTTAGGCAGTGCAGCCATTCATCTTTTTTATGTAAAACCAGATCAAACCCGGCAATTAAATCGCCCGGACTTTATCGAAAACTTATTGCGATCGGGCCAACGACTCACTTTTTGGACTAACCCTTTATATTTTTTTTTTGTTACATCGATAAAACCTGTAATTTGTATCGAAGTTTGTAATAAATAAACACCAATAACGATTATTAGGAAAAAATAACAGGATATTACACGAGCCGCGATGTTTTATGACATATCTCTAGCTTCAGAGACGGATTTAGTTCATTAGTAACGTCTCTATTGGTAAAAACGTTTGTGAAAGCCCGTGATGCCGCGGGCGGCGACGTTTCACAAGATTTACAGCCGCCTGCCCCTCATACATCGACATTACACGTATTATTAAAGAGAACACTGTTCTGATTAATTACTATACGATTTAATTGTTCGATCCGGTTCAATGGTAACGTTTTAATACATTCACACCGAAGAGTTATTTCTTAATTTCCCCTGACGGACGATCTCGGCTGCTCCGCCCGGCACGTGATTTAGACTCGACATAAAGATATCGTTTTATTTCATCCGTAACGGTACGAGTCCACAGAGACTGCCTATCCTGATCTACTGCGAAACGTATGAGGCTCAGCGAAAAATTCCTGTGTTTATTCAAAATTAGAATGCGGCGCGCTCTTTATAGCCCGGAGTGACGTGCGCTCGTGACGCAGCGGCGCTACGTGACCGCGATAAAAGATTTTCATCTGCCATATTTACGTAGGCGAGTGGGCGGTTTTTATTTTTCGAGAGTCTCCAGGCACTCGGGGCCCGTCGAGAACTCGCAAAGTTTTCACACGCTCCCGCCGCGTAGGGAAAACACTGCATGCGGCACGGTTTCGCTGAGAGTGCAGCTCGCGCGCCACACGAGCGATGTTGACCTCAGAGCTATCGATGCGTTCGAAACAAACGAAGCCGGCCCGTTACTGCTCGATGAAACCACAAAGTAAAAACTCGTACATAGTCACGTATAACGTTAATGTGCACCAGGGTAATGTAATTTAAATGAAGGACTAATTCGCTCTCGTGTACCGTGACGCGCTCTCTCGGCGCATCGGCCCATCAACACGTAACGGTGAGGCTATTTTGCATACAAACCATTAAATTATTGCTCAAAACTTATTCTTTGTTGCGCCACAGAGGCTGTTATTACGCTTTAATTATATGCCTGTATGCAAATAGAAAAATTTAATGGAAGCTGATGGTCTCGCTCGAGGTTTATTTTTATTGAGCATTGTGTTGCCAGGAAACATGTTAAAAGCAAAAAAGAGATGTTACAAGTCATTGACTGGCTAATTCTATTTCACTTTTGTTTAGTCATTTAGTGGCGGTTGATAGCTGGTGGTACAGTATGATAGAATGTGGAGTGATCAGAAATGAAGCCATTTTTCACGGCGCTTGCACTGCTCGATGCTGTGTCGGTCGGCGGTCGGACGCTCGTATTTGCATTCGTTATTAGCATACTGCGAGATAATTACGTGTGACGAGCGATGCGATGCCGCTCAGTAGCAACTTGCACTGAACCCGATGTAATTATTATATACCGGTCATGTGATGTCCAAGTAGAGTGCACACCTCTTAGGACCGGTCCGCACTATGATTTTTTGCTATAACCTGACTTTAACTGTTCGATTTGCATGAAACCATGAACCGTTCGGATGCAGCATGTATTACAAGCTGAGCAAGATAACGTAACATCTCTGTCCTCTAATTTTTATAATTGAATTAATAGCTCCGCGGATGTCCAATGTAAAATGCAAATTTCATGTTGATGCAACACTGTGGTCTGTAAGCAACAATACGCGTCGGCAGACCGTGACGAATTTGCTATACCTACCTACCAACACTAACTTTGTACAATAAACTTGGCAACATTCATTTAAAATACGTTCGGATTAAATAAATTGGTTGGTAAGTAACTAAGTAAGTAGATATTACTCAAAACGTAAAATAAAGATTTGTATTTTGTGTTAGTAGGAATATAGTGGAATAAAAAAGTATTGCGTCGTCAGGCAAAAATAATAACATATTAAGAGTTGGCCGGAGCCTCATTCCTGTTGTGTGGCGGTCCGTGGCGCGGGCGCACGTCACCGCTAATTGGTTGCGCAACCGCTGCGCGTGCAAGTTGCTGCAACACGGCGCGTGACTCGCATCCGAATGTTACACGCGAAATTTTCTCTACCGCTGTCAACATGTATCTTCCAATTAATTATTGATTTTCACACCGATTACTCGAGATATTCAAGCGAAAGAACTCTTATTGCTATGGTTTTCTGTCGCATTATTATGTCAAATTTGCGAAGACAGCAATTTATTATTCATTTTGAATGTTTTACTCAGCGTTGAATTCTAGTCTTTACACAACGGCAATAAGAAAATAATCGCAAGGTTCCGTATCAGTCGAACAAAGCGGCTGCATTTGAATTGTTATTGAACACAAAATCATTGAATAATTTGAATACAGTCTAAGTGAACGCAACATTGTTTTAGAAAGTGTTGAATGGTACTGTTTAAGAAATAGCCCGTATAATAACAGGTTACCAATGGAACTGACCGTTTATTATTCGAATTGCCCTTTCCATGACATTCTTCAAATACATACTACGTTTTAGATCACGATTTTTCGATTGTTCGATCTAAATGCTACGTTGTACTTAATCTTGTATCATTAATTCGTAATGTACAAAGAATTGATACTATAACATTAACCGATGCTCAGGACCGGAGGCCGAATACTTAAGTTTACCTAACAATTGACTTTCATAACCTTTTGCATTCATCCTTTGAATCAGTGACTACATTCAACGACCGATCCAATCGAAATATATCCTATCTTGGTACTAAAAAAGCAAGCTGTAGTCCTCAAAACATTGCAATCAAATGCTGTATTAATTTGTCCTAAAGTCCGCGTATATTGTAATAGGCAGGGAGGCTCGAGGTCAGGCGATCGCTAGCACAATGGAATGGTCCACATCCGGCCGCCGCGCATTATCATAATACCGCTTCCACCAAGGAACTGCCACCTACTGCCCGATATAAGTACATACAACATAGCATATTTATATCTTCAACAGCGGCCCAAACTCATTTGATGTTCCGACAAGCACCAAAATATCTTCAAAATGTCACCACTTGTGTATTTGAACACCTATAATGTTAGTCGAATTAAACAAATTGAACAATTGACTACAACATAACAAGATTTCCCCTTGTTGAAAATGGAAATCATCCTTCATCTTTCATTTATATCCTCACAAACAGCTCATAGGCAATAAAATCTAATTAGTTATTGTTATTACCAATTATAAGCTGTGTAGTTTCGTAAAGATTAATTACATAAAAAAATTAAATTAAAAACAAATTATTCGGGCAGTATGTAACGACTGGCTATCAATTAAATAAGTGAGCTAATAAACTATTTCCAATTATAAACACACATTATATGGCGGGCGTGTATTGAGTTTTTTACGACAATTATCAAGAACACGTCGGTTTAACAAAAACTTAACGACGCGTAACATTGTGTAAATTGGATTAAAACCTGAAGAATCTTTTCCATAAGTTTTTAATTTTTTTTAACAAATTGACATACTGTTTCCTAATTTGCGCTTTGAAAATGGAATGATGATTATGTCTGTGGGAGAAGTTTTAGTCTGTGGGCGAGGACTAAAATGTCAAATGACATTTTTAATCAGCTCTCTCCTAGTGCAATGGCAATGATTGTATTCAATCTACTATGAATATTTAATTCAAAATGAATTGTTACAACAGACAATAGACATAATTACTGTCGACATCTTAAATCAAAACAAATTAGCTCAGTTGTATAACACTCAAACAATTCGCGAAACGAATTCTTTGGAGAGATTTATATTTTCATAATACACGGAAGTGTAAAAAATAAATAAGTGACTACTTACTTAATGGCTTTATCCGACGTAATTAACGCAGCGCCTACTTTTTTTCAATACGATTCTAATTATATCATGAGAAATCCATTATAACAATCTAGATGCGACCGCGTTCGTGAGCCAGCATACTAATCTATTTGAAATTTCACAAAATATTGAACAAACATAATTGTAACGGGAACTATTTAATTGTCTGTCTATATTAACAGTCATTGTACATAATTCTGCACATTCATTATTCTAATATGAGACAATAAGCCGCCATTTTAGTTCCCGTCCATTGTCAAAGTTTAACAAGTACGGGAGATATAATTACATTTTCAAATAAAATAAAGCTGCATTATGTGGTGTTAATACAATTAGTGTTGTGTAATTCTTTGTGTTATGTTGGCAATGACGTGGCTGATGGCTAAGAGTGCTCTCGTTACGAAAACGCATATAACAATTAAAGGTCACCATTGGCCGGGCACGCTGCAATCGCGGCGGTAAGACCCCTCTTTGAGGAGTGGCTAGAGAGGCGCCACGGCGTCCTCACCTTCCGGCTGACGCAGGTCCTCACCGGACACGGTTGTTTCGGGAGGTTCCTGTGTCGGATTGCACGGGAGGAAACGCCCGGGTGTCACCACTGTGTGGACCGCCCGGAGGACACGGTGGAGCATACGGTGCAGGTCTGCCCCGCTTGGGCAGAGCACCGCCGTGTCCTCACGGAGGCGATAGGCGGCGGCGACCTCTCGCGTCCGGACCTGGTTCAGGCCATGCTCCGGGGCGAGAGGGAATGGGATGCAGTCACCTCCTTCTGCGAAGCAGTAATGCTAGCGAAGGAGGAGGCGGGCCGCGTGAGGGAGAGAACAACACCCTCCACCTCACGCCCCAGCCGCCGCGGGAGACGCCCAGGGCGTCGGACGTCGCGAGGCGACATCCGGCCACCGTAGGCGCGGGCTTGCGGACGGCGAGTAATGGGTAGCTCGCCGTCCGATCAAGGACCATGCCCGGGTCGACGGCGCGTTCTGTTCGCGCGCGCCTCAAAGAGCTGTCAGCACAGGGACGGGGCCCCAATAGGGGCCAAACGCCTGCCGGGGTTGCGGGACGTCTTAACAGGATACCGTGGCCCCGGAACGTAAAGGGCAACAGAAGGAACAGGGTGGTTTTTTAGTCAGTAAAAGTCTGACAGTCCCTTCCGCCCCACCCAGGACGGAAGGACTCATTTGATGATTTTTACCACCTCAAAAAAAAAAAAAAAAAAAAAAGGTCACCATTGGCTAAGTTTGACTATAATTATGTAGGTCCTTCTAGCTAAAGCCGCATTAGTAAAAGACATTTTCTTAAACAATAAAGAAAGAGAAGAAGCATCGCAGTTAATTGTGAAAGTAAACAAGAGCCGTCTCTCCTAATTTAGAGGACTGTCACGACACTTAATAGAAATCTACTTAAGAGAATTTATTTAATTATCTAGTTAGAAAACAATGGCAGGTCGCAATTAAATAATGAGAAACGTCTAGCTTGTTTGGTCAACATCAGTCGAGGCCGCGTCAGTTCACATGTACCGCCGCAACAATGAAGTGCGCACCGCCCGTCCGCCCGGGTTTACACCGTAAATATATTAGACAAGTTAATTGGGGAATTCCTACTCTCATATACCGACTGAAGATTGATTAAATTCACTTTGAAACTATACGCTTTCCAACGAAAACCTAACCACGATTTCCGCAACTCAGAGAATTTATCACGTTCAGTAACTGCAAAGAGCCAATATTATAAATTTATTAGTACAACACCTCCACCGTTGAGCAGTTAGTAAGAGAAGCGTTAGTACCCGACATGATCCCAAGCCCTAGTACCGTGTTAGAGACTCGTGAGGCGCCACAACCCCCGGTGCAAGAGCCGCGCTTATCCGAACACATCGCGATATCACTCGACAATGCCATTTCGAAACCAAATGAAATATTAATCTTGCTACGTTTATCGAATTAATATATCTCAATTGTCGATGAGACAATCTGTAGAGATTCTAATTACGCGGCATATCTCCGCTGCCATTCTGTAAAGGCTTCTATTAGGCCTTGGATGGTCGCGTATTTGATTTATTATCTGATTAGAGAGCATTTAAATGAAAGCTTTTCTAGGAGTAATATAAGTGAATATCGTGAGCGAGAGATGTGGATCATCTGCATCGCTTACTGTGATATCTTCAGTCAGATGCTGTTATTAGTGTGTGATCGGATAAGCGCGTGTAGTCGTGTGTGTGGTGAGTGCACGCAGCGGGAGCGGTGCAGTGCGGTGCGGACCGCGGACTCACCGGCGCTCGTTCGCGTCTTGTTCGGTCGCGGCTTGCTCTGCTGCTGCCCACTATACCCTTTGCCCTGGTAGTTGTAGTAGTCGCCGCCGGCGGCGTTGTACTGCGCGTTGTATTCCCCGGAGGGCTGGCTCGACTCCTGGGGGCACGAGTCCGGCTGCGCACCTTCGCGCTGCTTGGAGGGCGGCGCGCCCATCATGGGCTTGACGTCGCCGCACAGCGGGAGTTCCTGCTGTTGCTGCATGAAGGCGACGCTCATGGCGGTGGCGTGCGCGACGGCGGCCTGGTAGTCCTGCTGGCCGAGCGCGGCCGCCGCCACCGAGTCCGGCGTCGAGTCCTTCGGCGGCGTCGGGGGGAACGAGAACAAGGGGTGCGGGTGGTGATGCTGCGCGGGTGAAAGGGGCTTGTCCGCTTGCGCCGCATCCTGCTGGAAGCCGCTGCCCCACGCGCCGCCGCTCAGTGCCTTGGACTCCAGCCAAGGATGCAGTGGCGTGTGGAAGTGCGGCCGGCACACCTGCCCGCTGCCACCGCTTAGCGTCCGACCTACACACAAAAACATCCTGTTTAATATCTACCATAATAGTGATGACTCCTGCGCACTTTGATTCCTAAACCTCTCATATTTACGGGCGTTTAAGTAACCATTATCGTAGCTGAGATCCAACGATAGACAGTCATTGTAACTTTGTAACACGAGTTTGAATCATCAAAAGTTGTTGTCATTATAGCGGACAATTTGGAGGCGTTTTGTTACCCCAGTGAGCTCACCTAAATTAATATCATTTGTATCTAACAACTGGTCTTTCACACGACATCTTCATTTTCAAATATTGTAATTGTAATCATGAATATTCCGGGTTCTAATGGCTATTTGATAAACAAATAATGGAGGCATTACGCGGGTCTCGATGACTGCGTCCGTGAACAAAAGGCCTTACTTTTCCGAAACGTTTCAAAAGCGGCGTATCACAACAGCGAACAATTAAAATTGTAGGCCAGCTGGAAATTTCATTAATTATGTACATAGTAGTGTTAGTTTTGATTATACACTGTGTTCATTAGTTTGCATACCCGCTTCGTAAATGTTTTGATCATTATGTTTAGTTCATCGTTAGGATTTAGATGCAGTTGTACCTTTAAAAAAATACTATGGGGATTCAAAACGTTCATGATAAAGTCTCTCCCCATTTTAATTTCCGAAGCAACATTCGTCAATTATTATTTATAGAAGTGAAAGCAAACATATGTACGTACGGGTGCATTTGTTAGCCGAGGGTGGCGGCAGTAATGATATCTGTGTTGGTGAACTGTTCGGCGATTGGTTGATTTCAGTTAGGGGCGCATCCCTTCACGCTATTCCCTACGGTAATGCGACAGGGAGCTCAGACGCCGAGCATCCCCGCGGCGCACTGCGGGTACTTAACAACTAGTTACACTCAACATGCAGCCAAACATATGTTCAATGTGATTTAATCCAGAAACGACCCAGTGTATTTACAAAACCTATGCAGATGCTATAGGTAACCTGATAAAACAATACAAATTAATACCTTGACCTTCCGAAACAAAGCTGGCCGATTATAAAATGGTATCGTTGCGTCAATGAATTCGTCACAAATAACGTTGCAGATATATCTACACAAGCCCGCATCGTGTCGATCCAGGTGTCGATCGCAGTTTGAGATTATCAACGATTGTTATCACAAGGGCACCCGTACATTGCGGCCTAGTCACGGCTAGACCAGCTGGGGGAATGAACCTTACCGACAGTGAATGTTGCCGAATGTCGAAAGTACATATTTAATTAGTGAAATCAGATAAGTCAACAACACCTGAAACCTTCAATCAGACCGGTGTGTCCCAAAATCATTTGACAGATTGTAATGACTGTGAATCTGATAAAAGTTTTAAAAATAAAGTCACAAAACAGTCACTCATGATATATTCATGAGACAATTGAAACATATAGATTTCAATCAGTCAACTTGCAGTTATCATAATTATTTTAGAGGGCCAGTTTGTCTGAGCCGAATTATGTTGGACGAGTTAAACAGTCGATAGTATCGCAACGGGCTTCAGTGAAATAATTGAACATCGGTTTGAAGTCATTACGGTAAACAACACGGAATAAAACAATAATCAATCCGTACGGGCGTCACATTAGGCCGAATACACACAACAACGTTTTGACAGCGTCCGCGACAACCGGGAGCCACCCCTCGCGCGTTAGGCCGCGTTCACAATAGCCCCAGCGATGGCGGACCGATAACGCGCGTATGAATAATTCCTGTTATCGCACCATCTCGCCACATGCCCTACCTGGCCGCTACCAAGCTCCTCCAAAACAGCCGTTCCGATGCGACAGTTTAATCCGTTCCCGTACGATAATACAACAAAGTTGATTTTCCGGCGATAGCTTGGTACCGGGTGGCCACCGGCGCTTTTTATTCATTAGAGGGCTGCAAGTTTCGGCCATTGTACTAGATACGCAGTTTGTATACCACTAAGCCTTGATTGTTATGGGATTTCGTGTTTTACAAGCACGCGGGGCTAATAGAAAACAAAAACTATAAATATAATAGTAAAAATACGGTGGATATTGAATTAAGAGATCGTCTTTTGTCATTAGGTATCTGTAGATCTCTTTGCCAGGGTTTTTAAATCTATCATTTGTTAATGTGTGCTTGGTGATGCTAGAGAATTGATACACCGAATAATTTTAATTGAAGAATTCATTTTAATCAAAACTGTGCTCTTCATATGAATTACCCTAAACACAAAACTTACAAATACTAATAAAATTACACAGTAGGTATGTACAATTCATTAAAAAGAAAGGAGGAAGATTAGGTATAAGGGCATTAAAAAATTCGTCTGTATTACTGTCAAGTTCATCATTCTCTTTTTGTATGATAAACTTCTTGTAACTTAAATACATTAAATGCAACAGTATTGCAACACCCAGAACAATCAACCCCCAAACCTCACATAGGGGTCAATAAATCATTATCAGCAAAAACCCCCATACCTCACACGGTAATTAAAGCCAAGTAAATACGAAAATCAAATCATAAACCAATCATAGCTAAGCCGTTATTTCCCACAGACGGCGCCGAAACAAAACACCGGAATTGAACCCCGGCCCTTGCCATGTGCCTACCCTCGGCAGATGCAGCAAGAGATCTTATCACCGCGCCACAGGGCACTAACACTGGTGTTCAAATTGACGATGTACACCCGCCTTATGCATGTACTGTAACGGTTTTCTACCCCCTTCAAATTTTTTCGGGTTGCAAATTTTTCACATACTCATTGGGTGTATAAAGAATAATCAAGATACTGGCTGGTTTGCATCGTGGTAACTTTTTTTTTTGCTGTTGACAAGGTACTCATTGGTGTGTTAACATTCACACTTCCTCTTTATGCCAATGGGTCAGGTTAAAATATACGTATGTACATTTTATATAAGTCATGCTACAATGGATTAGAAAAACTCGGTGGGAAATCTTGCAATTTTATTGCTAAAGTAGTTAAAATCAAAGTCAAATGATTTATTACAATAAGCATATTGAAATGTCCTTTTAAACGTCACTTACAATTTATAATTTAATCTACTTGCCTGAGAATCGAACATAGCATAGCAACATACTCTTTCGCAGGAGTAGTCTTGGCTAGTAGCTTAAATTATACATAGAATCTTCTCATCAGCTGATTGTTTGGAAAAGTGTGTTCTACGTGTTCGTTTGTTTACTCCCTTATTAAGACTGTTGTTTTCTATTATATGTACATCAACGACAAATTGAAATTAACGAGAAAAAACTGTCTTTTCTATACTTCCATAAAAGTTGTAGTTTCAGAATTTCCATGTGCTACAAAATGTCTGGTATTCTCTTTTTATCCCACTTATATAAGGGCATACGCCAAATTTATCGCATTCATATTGGATATCCGTAAAAATTCATTGAGTCCATTAACCCGCCCCTTGGTCTTGCATCCACACAAGCGTTAAGGCGTGGTTACACTGAAACCGAGCTCCCTCCTTTATGCTCCTCGCTTGCGGCGAAAATTGCCCCTTACGGCTCAAAGTGCCTCGTAACTGGTGCATATGTACGTAATAAACTATAATGTGTGTTGTGCCCGGCGTGACGTCTTCCGGTGACAGTTACAACTTGTAATAATTATAGCCCTAGAGTTAGGTGATTTTATTGCACCCGTCTACATGCGTTTTAATGAAACAAATTATATTAACTGCGGAATTGAAAGAATAAATGAATTACAAATGAAATAAAGCGAATTATTCTTATTAAAAAGGGGCATCTAGTTAGCGATAGTACAATAGTTAACTATCTATTTAATTCTTTAAGATAATTTCTTTAATAAAAAAGCACTCGGTATTTGCAGTGCACACATGTACTAGTTGATTGGAATTGACTCATGAACAAGAAGTGACAGGCATCGTGAGAACTTTCCCGGGGCGCGTCAAGGTCATACGGCCAGCGTCGTCCAGTCTGCCGCGGTTTATTTGCACGCCGTGACATCAGCCGCATCCGCATGCGAGCTGCGTGCCCGCGCGTGTGTTGACGCCTTTACAACCGCCAATACGCACGCCATCTTATCCCTTCCACTTATTGTATTTAGACGTGTTATCCTTTGTTCCCGTGGCGGATCATTACGTGCCCGATCATCACGACACCGGTAATCCCTATGTACGTTGTCATAAAGGACACATTCCTTCGACGAACGAGCCCTGTGAAATGTCCGACGTGTTAGCGAATGATAAATGTAGGCGTCGGTATCGCGTATCGGATCTCACCGTTCGCACGCCGAATTAATTTTAATTTATTGATCGTCGTATCGACGACGAGTATTTTAGGTGCCTACTAACGTCGCAACGCTGCTTTGCTTTTAAAGTATTTATTTACAACATTGTCTTTTTTACTGGTTTAATATATTGCTGGTAAAGTTGAGCTATTTCTCATGATTCTTTTGTTGTTCTCACCTTGTTATCGACCAAATTGTAACGTTTATCCGACTATTTACATTAATATGTTAAGAATACACGTACTTTCTTCTGCATTCACCACATAAATATGATGCATTACATGTAATTTCCGATTAGATTAACATTATTTAAATGGGCTCCTCGTTAACGCGGGAATTATGCAATTCAAAATATAGACTTTTATGATTGCCATAATACAAGTTCTGCTACAAAAGTATACGGCAGTTAACTTTATAATTGTCAGTAAAAATATAAAATCGTTTATTGTGAACGAGTAAAGAGCTTGCGAGCCAAGCATGACGGTCAGATGGAAAATATTCGCACGCTAATTAACCGGATTTCCCTTATTATGAAAAGTATGTAAATTATATTTGGAGCAACAAAATACCTACCTTTATTTCAAAACATGGTCGATGTTTTTATTTTACGATGCTCGGTAACTTTATACCTAAAAAGTGAAACCCAAACAAAACCAGTTGCGAAGTGTCGTTTGTTTATGCTTATTTGTTTCTGCGCTCTATGTAGTGGTTACTCTTTACCACGAGGACTATGAGTTAACTGAATAGGTACCATCAGTAGGTACTTAAGTGAAGACCTTATCGATCAAACGGCCCGACTATGAATGTGACTCGCGTTTGCAATAATGATCGAATTCAAGTTCAGAAACGTCAATGAACTTATTCGAAAATTCGTGGAACGCAATCCGCCGCTGAAGTCGAAAGTGATCGAATGCGACTGTCCACTTTCGTACACTCCCACCGCACCGTGTGTGTCTTGTACTGACCATTTACTTCTAATTCTTCATCCAAAATTATTTTATGATCGACATAGCCGCGTCCCGAATGGTAATACGTGCTCACGGGCGGTCACACCTCACCTTACCTCCTGATTGGATTATAATGCTTTTATATTACATTTCTTATTATTACGGATGGGTGCTACCGAGTGGCGTGTGACAAGTGACGTAGGGAATACCAACTAGTGTCGAAGGCGGACGGAAAAGCTGTCTTTTCGAACGTTGTCGAACGCGCCGACCGACACTACTTCGACAGATTCGAAACAATCGTGCTTTTAATATCCGGCTTGACATTTTGCTATTAAAATCTATGTTGGGATTTAAATGTGTAGTAGTAAAATTTTTAATTAATAAATTAATGATCGTTCGATTCGTTTTAGCAGATCATGTTACGAGGTCACATTAAGTATGTGTCTTATTGAACATAAATGAGCCAAAAACATTGCTTAAAAATCTTAACCTATAAAATCTTTAAAAATTTAAATAAATTATAACCTTTGACAATTAAAATACAGTGGAATCAAAAAAATCCTGTGGATCACTATTATCTGGTAAAATGCCCAAGAAACTGGCGACATTGCCACGTTGGATGGCAATGCTTAGCCTTTGGTCTAAAAAAAAGTTAATTAATAACATGACATTAATTGTCTTTCGAATTGCAGTACTTCATATATTTTTTACATTTTCGAAATCTCCCCCCATCACTGTTCGCCTACAGCGAACTCAATTTTCGACACGACACAATCGGTTAAGCCCACTCGGATTAGAGAACCACTAGTCGAACGTCGTCTCATCGTGGGTGTCTCTCTGATTTATTACTGTTCACATCAAGACGGTTAATAGTCTTTCTATATAATAAATACCATTAAAATCCTGTAGTCTTGTGATAAACATAACTAATTAACGAACGGTAAGTTGCTGTTGTATAAGTTTAAATTACCGTTTATAGAAATAAGTAAGAAATTCCAAAGAGTTTATGCTTTAATTACTTATAGACTATGGTCTCAAAGACAACAGACTTTTGTTATTTTAGTATGGAACAATTTGAGAATGGATAGAGAAATATGTGGTAAAGAAGGTAGGTATGCATACTTACTAGATTAAATGCTGAGCCTTCAAATTACCATCTAGCTGTTAGTATTTCGTAGTTTTAAACTAATAAATAACTCGAAAAGCATCATTTCGGAATCTATACTGTATACTCGTATAATATAATAAAGCTAAAGAGATTGTTTGCTTGTTTGTTTGTTTATCTAATCTCTGGCACTGCCAGTCGGATTCGATATAAATAAATATTTTTGTATGTGGTAGCCAGATTCATAAGGAATAGTATAGGCTCTATAACATCACGCTATAACCCACGGAAGCGGAGCAGTAACCAAAGATAGATGAAAAACGACGCGTACGAAGTCGCAGGAAGCAGCTAGTCTAAAATAAGATTCTTAGCATAGACATTATCTTTTTCTGATAAAATCTACGACTACGAATAATTGTTGGTCAAAGCTACTTTAACGCTTCGGTTAGGTATTGCATCAATCGATTCTTGATTGTAATCGATTAGGAGGAATTGAATTACCTGCTTTACGCGGTGGAGTTAAGATTCGTTTTCAATCAGAGGGCGGAGTAAAGAGGTACCATCAATTAATCATAGATAAATACAGCATTAGGTTTATCATAATGCGGTAGTTTAATGCTCGAGATGATAGGACATTTCTTCTCGATTGCAGTGACACGGTTGAAGGAATGTCTTGCATACAGGACATGTAATTTCAAGCGCATGCGCCCTGCATACCGAATGCGCCCGCCTCGTTGGAAACCGGGGTGGGTACATTGTATTTTTATTTTATTTTCTGACGAACCCATCACTTCTCATTAAGTGGCGTTTGGAGAATAACTTAACATCACTAATGTCCGGACACGAATTTTATTGTTATTGCATTTTAATAAATTTTCATTGTTCCAACTTGTCAATGGAGCTCTCAGTACATTTCCGAGTATTTAGGAAGGAAATCTACCTTTTGTTATTGTTTATTGGTGAGATTTAAAAGCGTTTATTGAATATGAATATATTATGAGACACGTTATTAAGAACGCGTTATCGATACCAATGAGTGGTACCCACGACACACATATTCAATTTCTTCTAAACGACTAAACAATTTTTGTCGTCACTCAATTCTACAGCAAGAGCTGCTCAAAACGGATGTTAAAGTCAACCGCATTACTCCCAGACATTGCAATAACTAAACCCAATCTATCACAAGTTAGAAACCCGAATCCGATTCAACTCGATTCTTAACCGACAGATATCGATATGCCAGTAGTGGCACATCGGTACTCTTGAAAGCGTTCATGGGTCCGTAAGAAGTCGGCTGACTGCAGGGTTACCGTATAGCAAGAAAATTACAGAAGTCTAAACTGCCATCTACATCGCAGCTACGCAATACGCAAACATTGTAAAATGCAGCTACGCATAGGGCGTAGCCGCGTAGTGGGTCATGCGCTACGAGCGTCGCGTCGTAGCCGATGATACGCTACGCTACGAACTTCGTAGCAAATACGAAAACAAACTACGCGGCTACGATTTTCGTAGCAGATAAAGTATTACAATGTTCGTATTTAGAAAAATGCTACAATATGCGTGTTTTGATTGAACGGAAAAAAATAATATATGTGTTCCAAATTTCAGCTACTTCCATTCAGCGGTTTAAACGTGAAGGAGGATGCACCCTCACAAAGTTTCACGTTTCCTAACACGTCAAACTAGTAGGATTACCATCCTTATCGTATGACCAACCTGTGTGAAACTATGACCTAACCTTCTGCATCTACTTTCAATGTCGGTATTCTTAAAAGCGTGCATAGATCCGTAAGAAGTCGGCTGACCGCAGGGCCACCGTCGGCCAGTATGTCACGGAATACAGCATCGAATGATCAAACGCGCCGTACTGAGCGTACTGACCACTTTCCGCTACATTTCACCTGACAGATAGTTTAGTTATGAGTACTTATGAGTTTTATTTGTACTTAAGTATGTATTTATTCAGCAGCAGTGTGGTGCGGAAGGTTTTATAAGGAAAGTCAGTTATATAATTACTTTATTGCCTTGTTGGTCTCGTGGCCATACGTGCGACTACTGAGCGAAGGGTCGTGGGCTCGATTTTCAGGTCGGGCAAAGCGTTATTGGGATTTTATTGTAGGAAAACCAAACCAAATCAAACCTTCATCGTAGATTTTGTCTATGCCACTTCTAACCTAGAGTAGAGTCAAGAGCAAACCCAAACGTATAGTCCGGAGTTTGGATGATTGGATGTTGGCGGTGTACAACCCTCATACCTTAAAAAAGCACGCTAAGCCGTTGGTCCGGGTCCTAGTCGTGTCGGATTGCCGTCCTATCGGACTATGAAAGTATGAGAAGAGGGACTGTGGGGGATAATGTTTTAAGTTTTAGTACTGCCTATAATAGTTTATAACTTCTTATTGTTATTAAAATAGATGGGGAAAGGCAAAACAACAAGCACAGTAGTGTAACACCAAAGTACCTACAGGTTACTGGAATAGATCTAGTTCTTTGTACATATAGTGAATACCTATAGATAAAGATGTAAGTAGGTACCTATTCACGTTAGATTTACTGTGCCTTAGGCTATGAATTAAATATGAAGGTACTTAATGACACGTTTACAACATAAAGCGATTTATCATGTATGAGTTTACTAGTACATACAATACCTACCTAAGTCTATAAATACTAACCGTCGAACGTGGTAACTAATGACGTTCACATGTTTTTCAATTTTAAAATGTTTTACTTTATTACTAAGTCCACAAAATAATAATAATAATTAATAAGAGCTACTCCTAGACACGGCGCGTATTTTTACGAGATTCCTTTCTCAGGAACCCTGACCACCGGTAGCTTGGACCCTGTTCCCGATTCCAATGGGCTACTATTTTTTATATTTTTATATTAATATTTAAAAATATAATTAATGTGTATAGAAAATCAATAAATGGATTAACAATTGTCTCTAAAGTATAACAATGTCCTGTAAAATATATTATACTATATGACTTTTAATTTGTTATAGATCTTTCTGAGATGAAAGTTCATGAATATGAACAACTTTTATTACTAAACCTTCTCTGAAATATGAAAAAAAATCAGCTGTTTCATAAAATTTGATCGTGTTATAATATATTTTTGTAGATAGCTGTTATTTTTTTCATATTTCAGAGTAGATCTTGTAATAAAAGTGTATACCTATATAACAAGTTAAAAGTCACGTTGTATAAAAATCACTCGTCACGCTAAAACTGGTATACCCCAGAATCAAATCCGGTATTAGGTATACAAAGTTTACTTAGATAAATCTTCGCAAAACAATCAAACAATTCAAAAACATAAGCCGATCCACGTCTTAACAAAGTGATAGCTTATCTCAAGAGTCTCTAAATCTATCTATCTTACCTACTATCATAATACATAGTTTGGTTTGCGCAAAAGCAAGACCATATTTATACTTCTAACCAAAAATTCGACTTTATTACGTAGCAGTAACGTCCATTTTCATACTTCAACATCGTGCAGTTGACTGTACAAGTGTCTCTAGTAATAAACACCCTTCAACGTCTTTGTGATAACAAATGACGGTAGCAATCACTGCTCCTGCGCATCAATGATAGACGTACGTAAATCAGAACAAATCTGCGTAAGAGCTGATTAGATAAGATTTATTAGAAACAGTATAAATCATGTAAAGTGACATATAAGTGAAGGAACGAAAACTATACATCATATTGTGATAGTGGAAACTTTGAGGGTACTTCAAACTGTATTGTGAACTTGTCAGAACAGGTATATACCTGTTAAGACAAGTAGACATAGCTACCTGAATAATAATAATACCAAAACATTACCCCAATGTAGGGGAAAGGCTTCTTCTCATACAGAGAAGGCATGAACTTTGATCACTATACTTGCTCAAGGCGATTTCCTTCAATGAAGTCGCTGAAGTACAACATAAACTTAGAAAGAAGATTTGAATTGTTAAAATTACATTGGTACGTGCTCTATTTCGAATACACAACCTCATGCATGAGAGGCAAACACGTTAACCACTAGGCCATCACAACAGTTATTTTTGTAGCAAAATATAGGTATATAATAAAAGTACTTACACATAAAAATCGTGTGCCAAACTCATGCTTCCTCAATAAAAAGAGGAAAATAAACACAGAGATCATACTAAAACACGTATAAAATAAATTAAGTTAGCAACATAACCATTCAAATAAGCCTCGTAACTCGCTTAGAATATAGCAAATAATGACAATAACGCACCACAAGCACGGCTAAAACACGACACGAGAACAATATGAGTCGTCATAATCATTTTCATAATTAATAACCGTGTAGGTACGAGTCACGATGCCTATCATCTAGCGTGATCTAAGAAGCTGTTACTTCTCTGAATTTTCATCAGCGAACACGAACAAATTGTTTTACAAGCTACGATTTATTGGGTTATAGGAATTGCGAAATTACAAGTTGGCTAACATCGTCCGGGGTCTGTCTGACCCCACAATCTTGACAATGGCCAGCGAGAGACAGAGTGTTCCTGTAATAATGCCTATAATGACGGCGCCGGCCAGCAGCATGCTTACATAACAGTTCGTGACTTGCGCATTACGGTATCGGGAGAAAAATACGAGTCCACAACATACAGGCACGCATCTAACGTCAATATGCTATCGATATTCCATCATTTATTCTTGAAGAAAAATAAACACACATCGTATTGAAACAACAAAGGTATTTTAAAGATATCCAATGAAATGGGTTTCTAACTTTTTAGCTTTTTGTTTTAATAATATAATTAAAAGAACCAAACCAAATAAAGGACTTCGGGGTGGCCTTTGTCCAGCGGTGAAACATCATAGGCTAGTTAAAAAAAATGCTGCGTGGCTCAAAAGGTTGGCCAATTTAAATGGGAATGGGCAGCACATGTCTGCTGCATGCTGATAAACTCATGTTGCACAAAGCTGGTACTCTAAGGCTAAAGGCAGTGAGACGAGGTCGCGGTATGCCACGAAGGAGATGGCGAGACTAACTGGATGGATTATTCCAAAACTGGAGGCATGAAGCACAAGATTGTCAAGTGAAAGGAGTGGAGGAAGGCCTTTGCCCAGGAGTCTAACAGAATAAGCTAATGAAAAAAATACAAAAAAGGACTACTTCACTAATTAGGAATAACTTATTGAAACGTTACAACTGTATTATCCGAAGCCAGAGGCGTACTACCAAACATCCACAGTTCAATAACTATATTAGATCTTCAACGATATCTACGTCTAGTAAAACTTTTTATATTTTATTTAACATTTTAAATTACGCCTGAACTTTTATATTAAAACCGCACAACAAATAATAAATTTCTAAAATAATTATAGAGCCATAAATTGTGATAGAATAATATTAGAAACAGCTGTATGTAAAAAAGGCATTTCTTACACGCGATCGGGGGATACTTTGATCATTGGAAAGAAAACGTTAAAACTGTTCTTATTTATTAGTTGGTCGGTATTAATGAGTCAATATCTTTCTTTATTAATTTTAATTTATCGACGTTTGCAATCCGCCCCTGTGGACGCAGGAACTCGTTCGCAGGTCGTCAACGAGCTATAACTTAATCCTACTAGGTAAGTTCGATCGACCTTTCGTATGATTCATGATCACGCTGGTACTGTTTATTGCTTTAGTCATCAACACAATAATTTGGTTATTAGATTATTGACGTAATACCTACCTAAGTATAATAATAGTTTCTTTTTCTATCATAATGTTAGAAAAAAACCGACCAAGTGCTAATCGGACTCGCACTAAAGGCGAATTAAATACAATATTTACATAAAGCATGTTTCTTGACTCCCTTTACTTAACTGAAATCAAATGCATCGTTTTAATGACTAGAGTCTAGAATCTGTAAGGCGTAAACAACCTTCTATCTTGCCCTCTGTGCCCCAAAACATGCAGCCCAAGTGACCTATGTGCTGCCGTAGAAGTGGCAATGTTTTGGGCCACCCAAAAACTGTCGTGCCAGCGACACGAAAAAGAAGAATGGGAATAAAGGTTATAAATATTATTTTCTACTACGGGCTGTTAACACCTCCTCTGATCTGGTCTTAAATGAATTTGTCTTTCACACGAAAAGACACCTGATCCTTCACTTTGAGGTCAAGTGTTAACACACTTGCTTAACATTCGTTTTAAATGTAAGCCTTCTAATTAATGTGCCGTGTATTTACAACTTTTGTTTTTATTCAATGTTTGCAACACAAAAGAATGGTTATAATCGTACTTCATACTGGAATAAAAAAATACCATTAAAAATGAAAAACAATGAAGTTGAAAATCAAGTGTTACAAATATGTATTGGCCATTGTTTGAAGACACAGTTGACGGAGTGACTGAGCTGTGTGACGTGGGTTCAATTCTCGCATGGATATGGATGTTTAGGTCTAGTTGTTGTCTAGTTGTTTGTGAATGTATGTTTCTAAACGTACCCACGATACAGGAGAAAATCTTTCTGTAGAGCAGTGTTTTTTAACAAAAATTAGGTCCTATTTTGCGAAACAAATCCATTACGCAAGTAGCTTTTAATCCACCAGGGTTTATTAATAACAATTTTTGCTATAAACAAAAGACTATGATTGTGAGAAACCCTCCGTCTTTCTTTATCGTGTAGGCAGTAAGGTCTTACGACCCCACACACCTTAGTGTCAGAGTTTCTAAACCGCCTCAAAGGCCTCTGACATGGTTTGAATGGAGCTGTAAGTCCAGGTTTCCTCACGATGTTTTCCTTCACCGATGCCAGTGATGTCCAAGATAAACTTTAGAAAGTACATATGAATTGAAAAATTCACATTGGTACTTGCCCGGATTTGAACCCACAACCTCATGCATGAGAGGCCTTAACCACTGGGCCATCACGACACGAAACCCTCCGTAAAAGATAGTCTTAGATCATTTCTATATAAACTTTTGAAGTGAAAGCCAATTATAATCGTCGTTCTAAATCTAATCGCAATCTCGTCTCAGTAACATGTCAAAAATGTCGGTAAAAATAAATGCAATTTTAGACATATTGAAACTATGAGATTAGAATGCGATCGTTCCTAAAACTTACTAGAATTGCCTTCCTGATCTCAAAGTCATCTTTCTCAAAACACTAATTTATTATCATCAGCGCGCCACGACAGTCAACTCCGGCGTTACATTGCAATCAAATATAATAAATCAATAGCTACATTATTACTTACTTAGTGGACATTTTAATCAATGTTATTTCGATGACAGATCGCCGCGATCGGCCGTAGACTGTGATCAATATATAGCCTCTACAAGTCACGAATACTGGCTATATATACTTGCTTATAGACAATGTTAATTCGTGGCCCGTTATACGTAGGTTGGTGACGTCACCAAAATTGTCAAAGTCTGCTTTGTGACCTAAAATGCGTGGTTATGTTGGAAGAATTAGATATTAAAAGTGAACTTCTCTAAAGCGTAGGTATATTTTTTTTAATAGGAAGCTTTGGAGCAAAATACAAAGAAAGAAGATGACAAACAATCTTCTTTCTTTGTATTTTGCTCCAAAGGTCAGGTCCAATTCAAAATATTGACGCAGTAGCGATTAATGCCTTTGCAAAATAAAAAAAATAACACAACTAAGTAACATTTTAATGCCAAACTAAATAAAAAACTAATCTATCTAATATTATGGACGTCAGATTATATGTAACACCTTTGTAACAACAATATTCTAACAAATAAATACATTATTATTTTATTATTATTATTAAAAGATTTCTATTTTTGTTTGTAGCATATATACTCAAAAACGATTTTAAAACTTCTTTCACCTACCTATGGAAAGCTACATTATCAGCGAGTAACATAGACTATATTTGATTTAAAAAAAATAGAGTTCCCTAAGAAAATTCACGCGGTCAAAGTCTCGGGCAAAAGCTAGTGTAGGTAATAATAAAATGAATGCATCCAATACGGAAATTAATCTAAGACTGTTGATATTTGCCATTGCTTTTAACCAGGAACCACATTTTTCAACAATTTCTCCTTGTTAAAGATTTCTTAAACAAAACCTAACAAAAATGTGCAAAATCCCGTCTAAACAACAACACTAACAAGTCGCCATAAGCACGTAACAGCACACCTGCGCCTGCGCCGGTCACTGATGACGGTTATTGCGCGCGCACCCGCAAACTGTGCTCTTATTACCAGAGTACACAGACTGGGCGAATTGTTGCCTTGTCAGGTGCTGTATCGGCCGGGGTCAATGGTTTGATGACCACAGTGTAACTAGGTGATGCAGTAGATCAACAGTTTTTGACTTGAAGACTTGAGACTAGAAACATTGTTGGGGTACTGATTTGGTATTACTGCCTATACTGCTTTGGTTATTGATTGTTTGTCTAATGGATTTGGACTTCACATTATATCACTATAATTTAATATTTTAAACAGGTAAAGCTATTTTGTTTAATCGCGCATATCTGTGGAACTTTTAGTCAGACTGTAAAAATATTTTTGTACAGTCAGCAAAACAGATAGGTATGCAGGGTCGTCAGATATAGTTGAAGTTTTCTAAGAAACCGATGGATGTCTTTGACTGAAACTTGACCTAAATAAAGAACTACATATTTATTATCTACGTTTTAAATTAAATTACATTCGAAAACATCCATCGGTTTCTAAGACAACTTCAACTATAGGTATCTGACGACCCTGTATACCTATCTGTTTTGCTGTGTGTACATGATAGCCAGATTCATGAGGAATAGCATAGACTATATAACATCACGCTAAGACTTTTGGAAGCGCCAAAGATGTAACTTAAAGCAAGTAAAAAAAAACGAGTTTAAGTATAAGACTACAATTATTACAATTTACCTCTTCAAGGAATACGTATAGTTATGTCATATTTTACAGACCTGTTATTAGCGCTAGATAAGTAGATACTAGCAAGTCGCACAATCGTTAAAAGGGGTAGGTGACGCAGCCACTCTACCGCCAATCAACACTAAAGCCGTTAGCCATTAATTAAACCGGCTGCTTCAATTAATTAAATTAGAATAAATGTACCAACATTCATTAATTGTGAATACATATGTAATGAGCTGTAAACTAATGAAAAACATTCGCTTCCTCACACATAAATTTACGACGCTTTTATTTAATTATCAAGCATAACCAATAGAAATGTAGATGTTCAATAAAGTGCATTCACTGAGAAAATTTTAATAAAAAGCCGTTTTTTGCAATCCAATCGATAAAGAAGTTAATTTATTCCATAACTAAAATACATTTTAAACTTGGTCTTAACTCCATTAGAATTTAACCCTCTGTTGTAAGAAATCTGTGGTTAGCAACCGGTACTTGCGTCCCCGACAAAGATTAACGACCGAATAATTCAGACGCGTCATTACGACTACATTATAAAATTACAAGATTAAAAACACTGTTTGTTTTAATTAAATGTTATTATTTAAAACATTTTTTTAATAGTTTCTTTATATCATCTACATATTATACCTAGTTGTAATCAATGTAGGCAACATTCAGTAGCAGATAAAAATCAGTTAATAAAACTCGAGTATCCAAGTCGATGGTTATCTGCATTCAAAAGTAACAAAGAAAGACAAATGCCACACTTTCCTTGCACAAAGGAGTGTCCATTCTTTACCGGCGTTGTGGTAATGAGTCTATGTCGCTGGCCCCTGGTAGCCAGTACAGAACAGAGGGGCATAAATCATGGCTGGCCAGGAAATCATTCATCCTCGGTAATGTGCTGCGAAAATAGGCTTCCACTCGGAACGGCGCCGCGACGCTCACGCCCCGCGCCCTAAATGTTTTATAAAGTAAAAAACGTACGACGTTAATGAAAATATAAATCTGAAATACTCAGCAATTTACACTACAACGGTTTTTTAACGTGTACAATCCACGCCAATGTTCTAATTATTAACTAAAAATTTTCAAAATAGGAAATCTAGATTACGATTTCGATTGTTGTAACAAAAAAACAATCTTAATTTGTAAAAGAGCAACTGTAAATTGAGTGAACTCTACTCAAAAATTGATCAACAGAATCTCAAGTATGTACAGTAGGGGTCATAAGTGCAGTAGGGTGGTTCTCTGATTTCGGTTCAATTTGAACAAAATGAGAGAAATTTTAGATTTTGAAAATCTTAGTGTGAAACGAAAATATAATGGCTTAATAATATTATGTGTAAATATTTTCGAATTGCATCGATTAACGTCCGAGATATAGGTAGCTAAAGTTTAAATTCGTGATGGTAATGATTTTTCGTGTTATGGAAATGATTACTATGTACAATGAATACATGAAATGAGATACAAACTAAAATATTTTTATTTATTTTCTTAAAATAAGTAAAGCACAAGTATTTCTCATTTGTTTACTGTAATAATCGTTTACCTAAGTGTATTACTATTAAAACTACACAAATTGTAAAACAAAATAACAACCAAGGTGTAATCTAAGCAACTAGCCTCTGACTCCTCTGAGTAATCATTTGTTTCGTTCAGTCTCATTTTCTTCTTTATTATACTAAGTACTAATAAAGAGGAAAATCAGACTGAACGAAACAAATGATTACTCAGAGGCTGAAAACTGATGGTAAATTATGGTAAAGACTATCACAGTAATGACATTTTATGTTATTTTGATTTTTAAATCAATTATGTTAAAGGCTATTTGTATAAATATTACTCTCGTAATAATACTCATCAAGACAAACATTTCAGAGGTACATTAAAAATATTAATCGTGTGACTTACCTAAAATTTCTCAAATACGGTAAAGACCACTAAACCGGACCAAAGGTAATTTTTGATAACAATTACCTAAGTATCTTTTATTTCTCGAGAGCGCGGGTTTCTTGCTCAATTTGCTCTGAAGCGACCGGTCGCTGCGGAATTGTGCGGGGGAAGGGTAAAAGAGTAGAATTTCCATGTAAAAAGTTGTGTACATTTCTTTCCCTGCTTACGGTAGTGACTATTTTTCGGTGACAAAGACAAATACATTTTTAAAAAAATAATGAATAAATTCGTATGTGTGATATTGAAGGCAAGTAATCCTTAGTATTAGTTCAGTAAATGGAATAAATTACAGATACATATAACTATACCTTCTTAGAAATTTTGGACTCTAAAGTTAAGAACTAGCGTAAAGGACATCGATGGTAAGGACATTTGTGAGTGTTTTTCATTTTTTATTATTTTTGTGTCTATAATTACGTTATTCTTTTGTTGGATACACCTCGCTAAATGTCTTCAAATCAACCAGCTTTAATCGAATCTCCTTAAATGTTAGTAACTTTTTTTTTATGCAACCGGACATGTGATTGGTGCGAAATCAGAGAACCACCCAGTAGCATGCTACAGTTTAAATTGCTGTGAACACGGAGTACAAGCCATACCTCCATCTGTGTGTATAAGAGTTAAAGTCAAAGTCAAATTAATTATTTAATTAGGCCATTATATAAGGCACTTTTGAACGTAATAACACAGTACCTACGTACACCTCAAAATTGGCACACGACGTTGAAAGGTCGTAAGTTTAACCAAAGTGTCAATCGATTTGCTTTGTAAATTGCTACTCCACTTATGACCGCGACTGTACCTAAGTATATTTCTTCCGAACGTTAATGTAAAGTTTAATGACAGGCTACCAATGGCTTACTATTTATACTCGGTTGCGAACCTGATACACTTGTAATTCTCTTGGCCCAAAACAAAAAAGCAAGAACGGACACACAGCTAACTGTGTTCGTAACATATTTGAGAGCAGAAAAACAACGAGCTCCTGAGGTAACTGCTTTATACTTTATTTATATTTGTTATCTCATCAGTTAAACTAACGATCCTCTTATCTTTTATTGTTAGATACACTGTCTGTAAAACACAGTATATATAAATCGTGAATTAATAATTAAGTCTCAGTTTATTGCAGTCGCTCTGTTAACAAGTTATTTTGTTGTGGCACGATCGCCATTAGTCGGACATTCGAGCCCAATCAATTAAAAAGAGTACAATACAGTTCGTTGGCCGTTCCCACGACATTTTTGTCATAACTTCTGCTTAAATTTTAAGCTGTAACTATGCCTAGGGACGTCCGTAACCGCATATCGATGTATGACAAATCGTGACAAAACCACCGACTCATCTACACTAGTTAAGAGTTCAAAGTTATCTAAGACTATCTACATTCAATTTTCAATCTTATTTGCTTGAGATAAGAGAGCGATAAGCTAGAACTGTATCGTTGTGGGCAGAAAAATAAAGTTGGCATTTGTGTACACGAATTCATGTGGCTGAGCCGCATGCCTGCGCCTGCGCTGCCTTCATCCATCAAGCTCGGCGCGCATCACCTTCAGCGTGGCAATCGACCGGAAACATACCCTGCCAGCCTCTAACTTGGACAGACCACGTAATTAAACAGCTTTTATACCTAATGCGAAGACATGCAGTGAAGAAACAAACATTAAAGCGATGGAAGGATTTATATTTGAAAATCGTTTTTCTCCATGCAACTATGTAGGTTTGAGATACCACCATGTTTGCTTTTTTTGCTACATGCCCAGTGTATCGCAACTTGAAGAGATAAGGAAAAAATGACATTTAGATATGAGCTTTGAAAACTTAGCGCTAACATAATTATAAGTGCACGCGCACATTCAACGTCGACCTGATAACAACTTAATCGTAGATAATTATTAAATACCTTACATAACGCTTAAAATAACATTAAGTTTTATAGCAATACACAATTCACAAAAAAAAACAATTACCTTTAATTTTAAGCGGCAGATATCATTTTCATCACTGGCAAATTTTTTGCCGCTTCAGAAAAACACTTCCTAACATGTCCCATACGCGATTATTATTCATTATCATGCGAACGACATGGAAAATAGTACGCTGTCCCTTTTCGTCTCACATCACTGTATATTTCTGTCCCTGTCGCGGGTCGGTCGCCAGAATTTAATATCAAATATCAATATTTGGATGCAATCAATCAAAGTTAATCACGCGAAAGATATAAAAGCAAAATGAATACATTAAGTTCTTTAGTGGACGGCGTCGGGTGCATTGGAGCGAGCTGTACCGGCATTATTTTTTGTACGGGCCCTAAGAATGACCGATTAGGAAAAAAATACGCTGGGAACTCTGTTGTCCATTGTATTAAATACATTGTCATGACGTAAGCACATTTAAATATTAATTAGCTTAGATTAGAATGGTAAGCTAGGGGTAATCAAATGGAGCCAATGTTTCTCAAACTGACCCGTCTCCTTTATATGTAAATTAGTTGGTTTGCTAAGTACAAATTAAAATAATGTTTATCGGTTGGTTAGACGTCTTATAGTTAGGTACTTTGGTTTGTGATTAATTGCTTTGGTATATCGTTAAGAGCAAGATAATGTATGAACATGGATATAGCAAAAGGAGTTTATATAAAGATCATGAATTCCCACTTATGGCATTGAGTACCTTTGTATAGTTTCTAGGCAGAAACTAACACTAACGGGTACGAAATCGCGGGCAAAAGTTAGTTTAGAATAACATAACATCACGCCTGTAATCCCCGAAGGGTTAGGTAGCATTTCGCCAGTTATGTTTTTAAGTCCCATGTAATAGGGGGCGAGCCTATTGCCATCTACCGGGCACAAAACCAGACTCCGAGGCTGCTACTGAGAAATTCCTGATGGAAAAACCCATTAACACTTTGCCCGACCTGGGAATCGAACCCAAGACCTCATGCTCAGCAGTCACGCTTTGCGACCACTAGACCAACGAGGCAGTAAACAAGCTTTTTCTTAGAATTTTCCTAAGTCCTTATTATTATTTTTTAATAAAATGTAGCCTATGTCACTTGCTGATTTATTTATTTCAGCTTAATGCAACAAAAAGTACAAAGGCGGACTTAATGCCTATAGGCATTAACAGTCAACCAAAGGTGGTATACAGAGATAACATACAATGTTGGTTTCCATAGGTGGCAGTTTTTTTTTAAATAAGTTTGTAGTTTTTGAGTTTATACAATACAAACAAAAATACTAATCTTTTCTCATTTTAATACTAATTTAGAAGAAAAAATGTTGGAATGACTTAGTTACAATCCAAGAAAAGAGCACTAAAAATAAACCATAAAGCATAATTTGAAAACTTCAAAATCCCCCCATTTCCCCGTCCAATTTCTTTCTGTAACACATTACAAACTTCGCCAAGTGCACTATTTGTTTTCGTAACAACAAAGCTTAAAATAAAACGAGCATTAAGAACTAAAGTTCTAGACAAAGAACAAATGTGTGGTAATTTAAAAACTTAAGTAATTAGGTCAACTGTTCCCGCGCTCGATCGATGCACGATGGTATGGAAGCACGCCAAACTTTTAACTACAGTAAACGTCAATAAAACGGTGTTTTCTAGTTGTTTGTTAGCTGCCAGCAATCGATATTTGTAAGCGGTGTTTTGTTTGTTCGTTGTTTTAATACTGTGTTTAAGTTTTCAATATGTTATTGTATTAGGGAAACTTTATTAATCGAGAAGCTTGGATTTAATGAAGATGAGAAGATTATGGTACAATACGTACCACGAAATATGAGACTCGATACGTACATTACACAAACACTTACAATATTGTTTGTCATCGAAAGATCTTGAATAGATACCTACACAAATTATGGATAACTATTTCGTACATCCATACCTGTGCAAGGTTCCCATTACTGACGCTTGTCAAGTCTCTCAATCTTTCGTAGCGCGTATTATACCGATTGTGTTTAAGTATAAGGGTTGTAGAAAGTCACATCACATAGCCGTCGACTACGCATATTGTCCATCACACTAAGTAACTTGGAGCAAAATAATTGCTGGCAAACGACTTTTATTTTTGGTGTCTGAAAAGTCACGGTTTACTGTATGTAATGCACACTAAACATTGTACTTTTGGGTGCATCCAAGATTAGCTTAATTGTTTCTAGCAATAAATTAATTTTTCTTTGATGCATGCTCAAAAGACGCTTAGGTTTTTGCATTCTCTTTTCTTTTACACAAAGATTGGCTTAAGCTTAATTGTTTTTGCCAATAAATTATTTTCTTTCTTAAAAGCACTACATTGTAACCATTATTCTGCACAGTAAGTAGATAAAAACTTAACTTTATGGTTTTAAATAGACTAGAGTATCCTACAGTTAACTAGTAGGTACTTTTTGTATTACTTTTTCCTGTCCTGAGTGATCAAAGCTTCAAGAAACACTTCCGCTGACTTAGTTCTAAGTAAAAACAGCATGTACTTAAGCAAATGTCTTTAGCCATGTGCGGGTGCTATTTTAATTTCCATTCGTCCAAGGATAAGTTTAAATAAAAGATAGGTATTAAGATAGTCAGGTAAAGCAATGTAGGTATTCACTGGTATATTTTAGTCAGTTGCGTTGCCATCTTTTGTTGCAACGTTATGTGTCTTAATCATAAACAAATTTTAATTAAATGATTCTTTTTACATTTTGTAACAGTATTAAAAATCGAATTTTGGGAGGTAGATTTTTAAATATGAAACAGAATAAAAGTTTTCTTTATAACCGTTCTAATTTGGCCCTATTTTATTAAACATTTTCTTTTGCAAATTATTTTCCAGAATAAGCTGACCTGCTGCCCTACCATGAACTCTTATTGCGATCCAAAAAACTGAATTGTTCTTCAAATAAGTCAATATAACGCATCAATTTATGCGTTATATTGACGTATTTGAAGAACAGTTCAGTTTTTGGATCGCGATAAGAGAAAATACGTCAATAAATGACATAAATTGATGCGTTATATTGACTTATTTGATGAACAATTCAGTTTTTTGGATCGCAATAAGAGTTCATGGTAGGGCAGCTGTCCTTGAAGGCAACTAATGAAAACGTATAGCTTGAGATGTGGTCGTGTGTACAAGTAGTGACATTATGGTTGAAGGATTGCATTATACTAGTACTTACATTATGATAAGCACAGAGTCGTGATTGCGCCACGCTTCTTAATTCAAACGTAACTCAAAATGGCTGCCGTTAAATGTATTTTGACGGCCAGTAATATAAGTGGCCAGTATTACGGACAGTTTGACTTAATTAATGGTGAAGTGCTTCTGTGCAGAGTATGTCTACTTTCGATTTTTATTTAGTTATTATTATCTTTACATCTGAACTCTTGAAATATTTTTGGTTAAATTCAGCGGTGCGTTTCAAACAACTTATTGTAGCGTAGGGTTACCCCTACGCTACAATAAGTAGTTAGTACAGTCATGTAGAAAAATTACTCGCCTAATTTTTTGTCTTGTTCTGTTTTGAATTAATGATTGCTCGAGCTAGTAATTTTCTAATGCCTAAGTAGTTACTTACATGTGGGTGTATACATGCATAGAAATACATAAGTGCATAGTACTTACATAGATGTTAAAGTAAACCTACCTACAGGTATTCAACAGTTCAATAACATCAGAAATCTATAAAATATGGTCACTTTACTTTAACCGATGAATAGTAGTAGCACAAGTCTAAGCTGTGTCTATTTTACAACTGCAGAGGCAATGTTCTCTGAAGTGATGGCTATTCCATTCTCTGCCGATCGTTGTCGACTGTCCGGCGTGTATCGATTGTGTAGTAGCCCTGAATGTAGGAAGGAGTACCATCACGAACAAAACAGTCTTATGAGAAATAATTTTATATTAAAAATATTTAGCCATCATCAATATTCCAGCAATATTCTTTTTTCGAAAGTGACTATTGGTTTTCTTTTTTAAGTTTTAAATTAAGAATTATTTTAAATAAGTAATTGAATGATTTCCAACTTAATGATAGGCCTGACATCAAAAAGTCTATAAACAACACTTTGAAACTGACACTTCTACGATTCGAATTAGATTTGTCCGAATTGAAAAGCCAATAAATAAATTTCAATCATAAAGTAGCTTCCAAGACATACCTACACAGTTCAACTATCAGGGCTAATGGCATAATTGGTAAACAAACCTTTAATGTTAAAATGAATGCAAAGAAGTGCTAATTTAGAAGCCTGTGTGGCTCTGAACTCCGTTTTTTCTAGCAAATATTTAATTCATGCGGTTTAACTATGCATGTCGCCAGCCATAGCTCTGGTTGCAAAGTACAGGGGGAAAATAATTAACCGTTGATGGCAACATTATTTTGTGGAATGATTACGGGTAACGCAGCAGTGTGCGTCTGGGAGGAGATGTCGCGGCTTGCGCGGGCGCAGGCCCCACCCCCGCGCCGCTAATTGCGCCAATCTGCGGGGCGCACCGCACGCACACACGCACGACGCACGCACACACTGGCCCCGCGGTGACAAACGCTGCATTCGCCAAATGTATGTACGTTACTAGTGTATGTAAATGAAAATGTAGAGAGGAGCATGAGGAAACAACAGCAGTCATTATACGGGAGCGCTGTACAGCTCACACAAAGGTGGGATCATCATTTTAGTGGGAATTGTTCATGTTTTCTTTTTTTATGTCGCACACATTCAATTATTTTTAATTATGTAATATTTCGCACAATTACTTGCTGTAATAAGGGTTTGATGTGCCTCCCTACGTGCAGGATTGAAGTCACTAAAGAATGACACATCTGCTGTGCTCAGTAGACAACTCGAATTTGAAAAAAGAATGTTTAATCAATTAAAAAGTGGGTGTAGGTAGTGGATGAGGCAGTCAGACGACAAACAGGCGGCCGGCGCTGACGCACTCGTTACTACATTCATTTATTTAACCAACAGAACGCGGTAATTGAAAAAATCTCATTTTCTCCCGTCTAGTGATGTAAACTTGTGTTAAAGGAATAATAAAAAACAAATGAACGTCTGGCGGTCGGTCCTGCCGCCATGCCGGCCGGCTACTTGTTTGCTCATGTTATACTATAGGTAGGTACGTACATACCTACATTTTTACTCAACCACATTATTCAGCCAAGCGAAACTGCAAGTGAGGACTTAGGACCATAGGATTTTTATGGGTTTCATTTACATATACTTACATTCTGGTCCATACACTTGTAATAAAAAAACACACAGTAAAAGAAACAAAGATAGGCATTGAAGGCTATCTTTTTTCATAGGAACGTCGTAACTAACTACAATTTGTTGCCTATAATAGGTCAGTTCAGTAGTAATTTCAATCCACTTATCTACATGTGGAATTGCGTAAGTGCACACAAGCCAATAATTTAAAACAACGTAGGTATCATAACAATTACTATTTTTTATGGTCAAATAGGACATTGGAATGTAAACTTTACGTGGTCATGTTAAGGCTGTATTTCAGTTATCTTCGCAGAGATTACGAGTGGCCCGATGTTTGTCATTGCTCAATAGGTGTGAAATTGGCGATGAGTCGATACAGACGGTGGATTGAATAATGTGCTTGTTTTGTTTGTTTGTTTGCCTTCTTGCCTTTCATATTGTTTGCTTATTTTTAGCTGTAGGCGAGAGACACTTTGAGAAAATAATTATAGGTTAGTAGGCTAAAAATACAATTAATTATACTTTTGTATTTAGTTGTTGATATGTAGATTTTGTTTTAACGTACTAACTTAAATAATTTAACACTTAAAACGTTAAAAATACCTATGTTTAATATACAACGCACTATAATATTTTCACGATTTGATTTAGTAACCTGAAAACAATGGATTGTCGAAGAAAACAGGTACCTACCTAGACACACAAATTTGTAAAATGGCTAAATGCTTAATTAAAAACTAATGACGTCTGGACACCGAACTATTCAATTTAACAAAACCCTGAGAACCAAAGATTTTTTATTTTCATTTATCATCAGTCCACAAATCAAATGAAATATAAACCGTCCTCCATTAAGTAGGTATCGCGCAATAGGTGTAACATTTCAGAAGTTAAACCGTATAAAAACAACAATAAAAGTGAAACTCTCTCAGTGGAATAAATAATTTCCACTATGTCATCAATCGCTTCAGTAAACCATAAATTGGGAGTGCGCGTCAAACGCGCGGCCGTATCGCGTTACAGGGACACACCCGTCACCATGGCAACCGAGCTGTCATTAAAAAAACGTTTCATTAGCTCAACACTACGTCCCAACGAATTCCACCCAAATTAACATAAATTGTTTTTTCGTTGACTCTAGATAACTTCTTGATCTTAGATACTTAATGATTACGAGCACTTTTATATAACGCGACACGTTCATGTAGTTTAATTCGTAAATAAAATAGCCATTATTATGCGAGATATGCTGGTGACGGAGAAGCATAAACTCAGCAGTAAAGTTAGTGACCAAAGTGAAAACGATCCGAGCTGTCATCGTAGTAAGTTTATGTTCGTCTCAACGCGGTTAAATACACTTTTTATACCTCAATGGGCCAAGCTCCGCGATGAAGTACCGGTCCTACAAAGCGAAACATTTCAAAACCGCCTATTTATGCACAAGTAAAAATATAAACATTAAAGTAACCCGTGTTATTTAATTTGAGAGATAACACAGTAAGCAGCGACATTCGGTTAATATTTTTTAATTTACTTATCTGTCGGAGGAAATCAATGTTTCACATAATTTTATATGTAAGTAACCTAATCGAAATGCCGCCGTGTGTCGACGGACGAATTTACCAGATTCAGATATAATCAGAGCGACAAGAAGCCGCATCGAACCTCGACACTAACACGATAACAGAGTGGGTTTACAAACAGGACCAAGCCCGAGTGGATGGCGGGCGGTCGAGACCGGGCCCGCGTCCAGCGAGCCTCCGACACACATAAACTAACACACATAACTGCTGTGAACTCGACGAAATCAATTCCCAGTTCCGATTCCGAGAAGTGACACAGTTTCTTAAGTGTCGCTTCACTACCGACGGACCGCTAAATAAATTCTAATCGTCCCATACCGTCCACATGCCAATCTAGTCCCTAACACCACGATATAGACGAACTTTTGTACTCGCGCGGTCGAGTAGTTGGAATATAAAGAAGAGCCACCTGTCCCCACGAAAATCTTTATAGCCGCCATAAAATTTAAACCTCAAAAGAAAAAACAAAAAGTATGGATTCATTTTTTTTTCCTTTACGAGCGGGGCCCATTTTAGATCGTGTTTACCTAAGCTGTCACCTTACAGAATGGCGATTTTGACTGGTCGGGTCCGTTGAATTAATTGTGGAGTTTTGGAGAGATATCGTCTGATGTGCGATAACGTCGGATGGACGAGCTGCCTACCGTCCGTGGGAGCAATTTGCTTAATTCTGACAGCTTCGGTCGCGGAATTAGAGGTCCGCTTAACGTGCTTAATTGTTACGACGTCCAGTTCTGAGAGCCAATGTTCGTAAATTGCATGTAATGTGAGTGATTTAGAGGTTAGGCGGTATTATCAATTAAACGGGTGCTGTGAACTTGAAGCCGACAGCAGCCATTCTAACTTCTGCATAATATGACTGACATCACCGTTACATACAGAACCTTCAAGTTAAACAGATCAATAAACAAGAACTTACCGTGCGAGCCGACAGCGGCGGAGTAGGGGGCGTGCATCTGTTGATGGTAGTAGCGAGCGCGGCTGTGGTGGCCGCCTTCCAGCGGGGAGTGGAAGAACCCGTCGCCATTGGCGTCAGCGTTGACGTCGCCGGCGGCCGGGCTGCCGTTGACGCGGCCCTCGTACCACCGCTGCTGCAGCGCGCTCGCCCCCGACCCCGCGCCCTCTCCACTCATGTCCATGGCCGATCCGACCTCACACACCATGCATCGCTTTTATACACACACACTATAAGTCCACTCCCCTATCAACATTCCTAAAGTCAGCTTGGTGTATGATGAACCCGAACTAAAGTACAGTCGGGCTCAATGTTTGCATTGTTTTGTGGGCCTCAACTTGACGCTTTTGTTGACGACCAGTTCATATTGCACGTATCTGTGGAAGATAAAACATAATTAGTGTTGGTTGAACAAACAATAAAAACTCAAATGAATTCAAGAAAAAACGAAAATATCATTCTCAACACACACATAGTACACGCAAATATCATGAGTTCGTGAGGACATTTTGGTGGACATCAAAGAAATACGTACGATAAATCCGAGCCGGTGTTTTGTCAAAAAATAGACAATCAATTAAGATAATAGTGGTGTGCTATCAAATACGTCTGCGATATCGATACGCTCCCAATTTGATTAAGTGATAAGGTGCGAACAACACTCGAACCGCCGCGATAAGCGATAACCGGGTATTAAGCGTTGTTAGCCAACCGAGCAGTGATTTTTATTACTACCGAAAAGCTGCCAGATATATCTTTATCTGCTTTAGACACGTTTGTTAAACACTCTTGAAAAATATGACACAATCTACCAACATGAGTTAAGTAAAATTACTAACGTGATTATTCTGTAAAATAAAAAGAATCCCTCGGTGAATTTAGGCGAATTGAGGGGAGCTATCGATCCCTAGCATAGCATCGATGCCATCTCACTTCAAGCTCACTTGACCGAAGGGAGGAGATTTACAGAATAGGTATACCAACTGAATTTACTTCATAAATACCCCGATTATGTAACCCACTAACAATTACAATCTCCTTAATTTCGAAGAAGGATTCAGTATCCATTGCTTCATATATTTAAATAATTAGTATGCTCACATACGTTAATAGCGCAATGAATATCATTTAATTTAAAAAAATATAAGATATTGAGATTGTATGTAAGTATGTTACCCACTTACGTAATTAGGCTGCTAACCTATCCTTTCATGTCGCGTTTGACATTTCACATGCTCATAAAGTGTTGCAATTGTTGACATTTAATTCTAAGTGTATAAATATGATACTTGATAGCCCATCACCACACCCATAGAGTATTACATTAGTTAACTCCGGCTTTGTATGTTAACAATAAGAGAACTTCATGGACATCCCAAAATATATGCGATATCATGTACTTAATAGAGGTATTTTAATGTCGTTGTGTGCGCACAATACAATTTATTTAAAATAACATACAATTTTGGGTCTTTGTGCTACATATAAATAGATAACCAAATTGAATATTTATTTAAGCTGCCTGTTGTAATCTATACTATGAAACGCTATGATTCATATAATAGTCAATGCTACATGTAATGCAATGCCAAAAATCACTGACATTTTAAAATTATTACAAATATTATGCATAAAATAATTAACATCACGCCTGTAATCCCCGCAGGTTTAGGCAGAGATGTACCTATTAGTACACCCACAATTCGCCAGTTATGTTTTAGTCCCATGTACCTAATATGGGCTAGGTTATTGCCATCAACCGGGCACAAATCCAAACTCCCGAGGCTGCTACTGAAAAATTCGTAATGGAAAACCCAATAACACTTTGCCCGACCTGGGAATCAAACCCAAAACCTCATGCTCAGCAGTCGCGCTTTGCAACCACTAGAACAAGAAGGCAGTCAATTTCTCAATTCAATTATATTTTTTGGCCTATTTTTTTATCCTAAGCATATTTTATACCTATCTAAAATAGATTTTTACTTATACCATCATTCTATCCTATATTATAAATTTATTTAAATTGAATCTGTAATCGGATCTTTAATTCCTAAACATAATGGTGTCCTTTTACTGTGTAGACACACAACAAGATATGTTCAAAAATATTTTGAAATTTCTGTAACAATGTAACATTTTTGTTAATTAAAATTATTATGATCTATATTTAGCACATACCTAAATGTCAAACTAATTATTTTAAAACATTATCATAATTTAGTTTTTAGAAAAACATACTGTCACCAGTTCTGTAAGAGTCATTTTAATAACTGTTGATTAAGACTTAAATAATAATACCGAAATGGGTATCCATGACAATATTGCATTTATAGCAAAAATGCAAAAAAAGCTATATATATTTAGTTCTATCGTGATGGTTCAGTGTTTAATGCGAATGTTTAATCATGTTCTAATAAAAAAATACTGTTTAAAAAGAACTTTAAACCATTTTTATTAATCTAAGTTAAATTGACAAGCCCACTCTCATGTACGAGGTTGCAGGTCGACACCGGGCAGGTACCATTATAACTTTTTAAATTAATTATGTTCTTTCTAAGTTTATCTTGGACTTTACTAACATCGGTGGCGGAAAACATCGTGAGGAAACTACATCTTAAAATTAATATAAGTCTGAAATCGCCAATCCGTCTTGAGCAAGTGTCATCAATGTTCGTGCCTTCTCTGTATGAGAAGAGGCCTTGGCCCTACAGTACAACTATAATAGGCTGGTATTATTATTTATTCATCCTATTTTTATAAATGTGATTATTTGTTTCTGCCTTAGGCATTTACAGCTAAACCACTAAAAATGTTTTAGAATTTGGTACAGACTAAGCTTGACCTTCAATAGGTACAGGGGGCCTACCCCCATCTCTTAAAACAATATTATTTTAATATTACTTTGTAATTTCTGTTGTTGGATTTTCAACTCACGGCGTTAATCCGTACGTTGATAATCCAACAGTGCGTAAGGCAAAGTAATATTAAATTAATATTGTTTTAAGAGATGGTGGTAGGCTCCCAGGACTACTTTTTACCGCGTCTTTTTCTGCAATCGCGATAACCAACATTTACCAAAACCTAGTCATATATATGAAACTTAGGTAGTATTAGTAGTAGGTATAATATCCAATAATACTTTATATCTTTAAAAAATATTTAAAACCATTTTGAAATTACTCATGGATTCACTTCAAACAAGGACTTAGTACTTAACAAAATATATTTTTAAGCAATTAATTATCGTCGTGATAAGGTACGTCAGATAGCCCAATCGCGATAATATCGATTTACATTATCACTTAAAGAATTATTTTATTAAAAGCAAATTCGAACACTTGGCTTTACTTATCAGACTTATTATTTGATAAAAAATATTTTTAAATGTTTGCCTAATTTCCTGCCCCTTAGATAGCGATAAGAATCTTAATATTAAATGAAAAAAAAGTGTACTTTGGTACCTATTCAACCAACGATATTTATAATTAAATTCTATTAGGTAGGTAACTGTTTGGATCTATGAATTAAAAAAAAATAAGTTTAGATGTTTGTGAGTGACGATGTTTGTTTTAAACAACTGAACAGTATAAAAAATGGTGTACAGGTAGACTTTGTTCTGGATTAATATGACAGAAACATTTTATCCGGGTAGGTTAGGTATACGACGAGTTTCCTACGATGTGCATAAAATGATAAACTACAGCAGCTATGCTAATAAATCACAAATAGGTAAATAAAGCAGGAAAGTATAATATCTATAGAGGTACAATAAAAAATTGGTTCTAAGTAGTAAACAAGGTATTTGGCAGATAAAATAAGTGAATGTCGAAAAATCTCGCATCGTTCAGATATTGGACACGAGATAAATGAAGATTCACTTGTTTTTGCTTCAGATATACATACATAAGTACCTACTAGTTGCTTTGTACATTGATATGTACACAATGACTTAACATAGCTCAAGAGAGACATTCTTAACGCCCATACGAGAAGAATATCATTTATACTAAGCAGCCAACAGATATATAAAAAGTGCATTATGCATTGGATGCCTACTTCTAAGTAAAATGATTTGTTGCAACAATTTTATTGTTCTTAAATTGAATTAATTTTATATTTTCTCACAATTTTAGTTTTTAAAAAGAAATAAACACAAATAAAGCTAGATTTGACCCTCAACTCAAGTCAACAAACTCTTTTTAAAGTTTCCTTATGCACGGATGATGGAAAGAACTGGTGCTTACAGCCAATGGCGGATCTAGAGGGGGGCAGTGGTAAATCTAACAAAGGATCTCATTCCCCCCCCCCCCCCCCCCTAAGCATCTGAGTTTTTCCGTGACTAATCTTAAAATGAAGTTGATATGATTTTAATTAAACTTTTTTGCTAGCATTTCCCTACTTTAGGTGTTTGCCTTAGGTAAAATGTGAGCTTTTTTTAGTGTTTTCTTTGTTAAAAACCTATCCTCAGCGGGGTTTAAGCATGGGGCCCCAAACGACAATCCTGGATCCGCCACTGCTTATAGCACAGAAGTTTCTCTTACTTTAAGCCTAGCTGGATATTTCAAGTAACTTTTATTAACATTTTTATATTTCAATTTGGAATATACGGAAGAATTATTGTGCCAGCATTAGGTTAAAATGCTTCTGGAAAAAGGACGAACTATTGTTCCTCGTAACGACTCAAACGCTTACCTATATTTGATCAAATTTATATGCAAATTACATTTAATTAACTAGGTAGATACCTACCCAAGTAAGACATGTTTTCCCGTCCTCTGTTAAAACATACCTATTCTCACTGAAATTTGAATCCTGTTCAATCAGTAGGCTTTAAAACATGTAAATCAATATATCAATTTCATTATTTTTAGAATGGAAAAAGTGAAAGTCATATAATATATTTTGTGTCTATATTGCAAGTTTTGAAAACTTGATGTTTATTTTGAGATCAAAGGATTTAGTAAAAGTTATTTTCCTAATACATAGTACCTACTTAATTTATTTATTTCTTCTCTTTCCATAAAATACCAAATATATATAGTCTAATAGACCAAGACTATAAAATTACTTGAAACCTACAGAAAACAAGAGTGAAACACAAAACGTATATTTAAAGTATCAACCAACATTTCTGCTGTGATTTTATTGTAAAACAAAATTCTTTTCTAAGTATTCAAATGAGCTAACTTTTATGTCTTTTACATGCCTCATGTATGTACTCAAACATACTATAATATGTAGAACATACAAACTATAACGGTCAACTCGATCAGTCCAAAATTCCTTTAGTTTTACGACATTTTAAAATAACTTTCATTGTGAATACATTTGGTCCACTATCAAACAAAAAAACACAAGGTTAACCAAACTACAAAACATTTACAAACACAAAAAATAAATCAAATATAAGTAGCTAAATCTCTTACCACTGATAAGATGAAAATCTTCAGTTTGCTCGATAATTCCCAAGAATATAAGTATAACAGATAGAGTATAAGTAATGATCTATCACAACCAACACAACCGCTATCTGACGATCGACTGAAAAATGGATTTGCCGATAAAAAAAAGAAATCTTACGTTTTTATCGCAAATTACGTCGATTTTGTGTGATTTCCTCGTAATATCAGTCGATAAGGTAAGTTATCGGGCGGCACCATTGCTCAGTAATCACTATTTTTTACTAATTTAATGATTTTAAATTTAATCATAATATACCAATTGATTTAAGGCACACTAATTATATTTTTTTATTATCTTGGAAACTGATAATGAGTAAATTCACAATGTAAGAGTGCATTAATTGTGTAGGTATTTCTAGATTTTTTTAGCAGTGTTTTGGCTATACTCCAAATCGTTCTAACATTGATGTAAATATAAAAGTGCCTTATTGGTCTAGTGGTCGCAAAGCGCGACTGCTGAGCATGAGATCTTGAGTTCGATACGCAGGTCAAGCAATATGTTATTAGGTTTTTCTATTAGGAATTTCTCAGTAGCAGCCTTGGAGTCTGGATTTATGCCCGGTTGATGGCAATAACTTCGCCCCCTGTCACATGGGACTTAAACATAATTGGCGAAATGTGGCTGTACTAATGTGTACCTCTGCCTAACTCTTCGGGGGTTCCAAGCGTGATGTAAATAAAAATTTCTAAATTACACAACAAATTAAATAAACATAAACCACAGCCGGCTTAGGTCAAATGTAAGTAATTCACAATTCAAATGCATAAATTCACACCCAATATTGTTGAATCATTATTCATAAAGATATCATAATAGTAGATTATCATAATTTTATATTTGACCATATTTTCACAAATCATCTAAATCGCCCATAGAACTCCAGCTGTGAAATTGCCTCTCATACATTTTAAGTGACGTTTATCAAAAAAAGCTTACTTATAAATTATATATATACAGGCTACAAATATATGTGTAACATTACAGAGGATTTTATATAACAAAAGTTTTATATACTTAGTTACTATAATTTAATATTTAAAGTGTAACCAACATTAAAATGTTATAATGATATGGTTTAAACCATAAATAGTATGGATATTAATTAAATATGTCCAATGGCGAGTAGGTATGTTGTAGTTTTATTTCCCCGAGCCCTGCATAAACTGGTCTTACAATTGATCCGGCAAACGCAAGTGATCGATGCGCCTGCGCAAGTTACTTATCTATACGGTACGTAGGCCTATCGCGGTTGGGATCGAGCGATCGCGAGCGGTAGCACATTCGAGTTATAAATCATCGCTGATTGCCTATAACTCGGTACCAATGATAAACATTGTGATTTTACACCCGTCCAACGGTTTAAATTATAACTTCATGAATATTATTAGGGTACAATGAGTTGTTGCTAAAATCCCTCTTATGTGGTAAGTATCCGGGGTTGCGGGACATCTTAACAGGATACCGTGGCCCCGGAACGTAAAGGGCAACAGAAGGAACAGGGTGGTTTTTTAGTCAGTAAAAGTCTGACAGTCCCTTCCGCCCCACCCAGGGTGGGACTCATTTGATGATTTTTACCACCTTAAAAAAATGGGGTAAGGATAAAATTAAAAATAGAACTGCAACAAATATTTACAAGTAAATGTAGGTAGATACTACAAAATTATAATTGTGAATAATTAACAATAGGAAAATATCGTGAGAAAACCTGATCTAATGGTCAAACCTTTAGCAAGCGTGGTGATCAATGCTCGTACCTTGTCTGTTTGAGAAGAGGCCTTTGCCTTGCAGTAGGATACTAATAGGCTGGTATTATTTATTTTATTTTATTTTATTATTAAATAAACATAACCTTGTGCCTGTCACTGTAGTTTGTAAAATACATGTCATGATTAGATCTATGTATCACAGTTTTCTGATACCAAGAACGCTATACATATACTTATAGGTACCTACTTTGCTTATCAACTTTTACCATATTAATAATTTTACCGTAGTACCTACCTAAAACTTTTATCCATAAGTACCAAATACGCACTCTATTGACAGCAAAATAAAAAAAATAAAAAAAAACTTTTAATCAGCTAGGAGTATTTTCGAAAATTAAACCCAAGTAAGAAACCCAGAGCAAAGTTCCGATCGACGCTTGACCGTTTCGCAGTAAGTTTCACTATTTGCATCAAACAGTGTTGCAGGCAAAGCTTGTATGTATTCAGTACAAAGTGACATTTTCAATTGACGCCCTCTGTATTTTGTTTTCACAATGTATTTAAGAATAGTGCCATATTTTATTAAGTAGATTGAAAGTCGTTTAGAATATCTGCTATAATTCGTGTACCGAGATACCAAAGTAGCCAGATCAAAATCATTTTAGAATGGCTGAAAACATGAGAAAAGATAGAAGAATATGTCTCTAATTTGGTTGTTTTACTCATCTTCATCACCTTTCGTTGGTAGGGAATGCCTAAGGCATTATGTCTGCCTTCATACTTTTTTGTTGCATAAAGTTAAAATAAATAAATAAATATGTAGTTAATGTTTATTTGCTAGTGTTAACACTTGGTCCGTTTTCAGGTATCAGGTATATAAAGTACCTTATTCATTATGATTAACTCAGACGGTTATTTTATCTTATATGTTTTAAAAACAACATACACATACATTATTGCCAGGCACATTAAGGCACCTTGCTGAAATTATGGTCCTAGATAAAACCAGCTCAATAGTACCTTAAACATGAAAAAGTGTGTTTATAAGTGGAGCTCAATAGTACCTTAAACATGAAAAAGTGTGTTTATAAGTGGAAATTTGTAATTGCCCATAGTCATAAGCTATCATCAGTTATCTTAAAATTGATAAAATAATGTTCTCTGAATTGAAATAAGCAAGAATGCATACCTTTTTAACGATTTATTCCTCTATTTATTTCAAAATTTCAGCCACTCTAAAATAAAGCCAAAGTTTCAGTCCTATCATGGATCAAGGAAAAAACTCTCACCAGTAATTAAGGTACATTTTTTTGGGACACCAATATTTGTATTGTTAAAGGCATACCTACATGACTATTTTCCCTCCAGTAAGCTATGAAGGTTTTTTAAATAAAAAACAGGTCTTAAAAATCTAAAATAGAAGAAGCAAATATTTAGTACCTACCTAATTATTTAAGCTCTCTATCTATCTATTAGATAGACGGCAAAAGTTTGAAACTTAAAAAAAGGTAAACAAAACATATCGGCAAATAGGTAATCAAACTATCTAACACAAAACAAACAGATCTTTATCAATTAAAAGATAAACAAATTAATCTAATACTCATCTTAGCTCACACACGCGTTTACACTCTCCTATCGGTCTTATTAAGATTAGGCCAAACTCCAATTAAGATAATTGATTTCCCTCGGACCTCCCGGCTGAACGAGGCCTAAATCTTATTACAAAAAAAAAACTTGTATAATCTCTAACCTTTATCGATTCTTTCCGATACTAAATCGATCAAGACTTACTATAAAAATATTTGGTGTTAATCTCTATGTTGATAGTTATTTTATTATTGTTATTATGGTCGGAGTTTTCGATGGAAATGGCGATACATCGGAGTTTCTTCCCACGTGTGTTTAGTTGCTTTAGGCTTTAGATGGCTGATAACTGGCTTCAAATACCTACTACTCTTTTTAACACTCATTAATTTTGATATATTTTTATTACGATAATGTTGTTTAGAAATATTGATTTATCGATTTTAAAATGACCATTCAAAGATAAAATTTAAAAATATCTTGCCTCATTTTTTGACCACCCAAGGTTCATAATATTTAATCAAAGCTTTATCTAGAGGCTCAAAAAGTGGCATTATTAAGCAACTAACACACAGGAAGCTAACAAACTGACTCCACTTAAACAAAACAAACAAAAGTGTAAAACATTAACCGGTACAAGTCACAATGTATCTAATAGCTTTATACAAAAGCGTTGAAATAAAGAAGGTTACACCAGCATTAAGAGTAGGTCCTTAATAACATAACTAGAGAAAAAAGACAGTTCGTCCCACACTTTATTGATAGCCTAATAACCGGGATAGCCTTTATAGCCTTTATAACAAGACTAGCTAGAATTTCGTACGCGCGGTTTTATTCACCCGTGTTAAGTAACGTCTTTGGTTAGGTACTGCTTAGCTTCCGTGGTTCGTAGCGTGATGTTATATATTATATAACATCACGCTATACTATTCCTAAAGACTCTGGCTATCATTTACAAAAAAAAAATCCAGTACTCCTGGTCGTTTCAGAGATTAGTGCGTTCAAACAAAGTAACAAACAAAAATCTCTTTAGCTTTACTTCTTCTTCTTTTTCGTGGGTTGTAAGGTCTTACGACCCCACACACCCTAGTGTCAGAGTTTCTAAACCGCCTCAAGGGCCTCTGACATGGTTTAAATTGGACAGTATAAGTCCAGGTTTCCTCACGATGTTTTCCTTCTTACTATATTTTTATATTAGTATAGATGTGCCGTCCTATTTTAAAAGATTTCGAATTAATAAAATTGTTTGGTGAATGGACAAAAAGTCGAAAGCTGCTGGTTCTATGCAAACTAAATAGTCCTTTTGCCTTCAAATTGCAGGTGCCGTACCTATAATTTGTTAGCAATACGACAGTCACTCTACCCTTAATTTTACGTTAGCCACGATTTAATGTACCAACAATTTGTGACTAAAAACTAAACGATACAACAGTCAAATCGATTACCTGAGCTGATCACTCAGATTGATCGATGCCTTTTAAAATAACAGCATCGAATAATTTATCGATTCTACCAATTTTTCATTGAAAACTTATAATCCATGTTGATAGGTGTTTATTCAACCGTTTGAATTTATTAACTTAACAATTTGTAGACGATTGTGTTAATTGAATGATTAACTAATAGCTGTTTCGATTAATATTATTAATCGACGAATACTATGTTTACACCTTGTTGACATATAATATACATATATAATATCAATATAATTTTTTATATTATTGTAATATGTTTAATGTGCATAAATGTATGTTAATAAATATTGTTAACAAAAACTACCAAAATTATAATGATTGAAATATACTATCTCATTTAGGTATAATACACAACTGATTTAAATCAATAAAATATGTACACATGTGTAATTTTTTACTTATGTCTATTTTAATCTGCAATATACATAACTTAGTAGGTATCTACCCAAAAAAATATTTTATTTTCAAAATTAACTGCATCGGTTTAAATACCAGTACCGACATTAAAAAATATTTTAAAATACCAGTACCTCGGTACCGGTATATTCAATGGTAATGAGTGATTTATTAAAATTAAATGAATAATATAATAATGAATAGTAAAATGTTTTTACAAATATTTTACCAATAAATTTTAATATCAATTAGATACCTATTTTTTTAAGTTACAGCATGTACTGAAGATAGAGATTTTACATAAAAAAGTATAATATTATTTATTTACCTAGATGAGCAAAAAATAAATCTAGGAATCTGGGCTATGAACTTAATATTTTATTTCTACTAGCTTATATTGTTGTAATATATTCTTTTCTATCAACTAATAAACCTATCAATTTTCTACTCAAATTCAAAAACAGTATCATTAAAGAAACGCTTTACTTGAACAGTTTCACATTAACTTAGAATTAATGTCAAGATAATTTTCTCATTATAGACACGAAAAAAAGAATGTTTTACCATATTTATGTCATGTATACATATTTAAATGTAATAATTTATCACCAAACATTTGTAATTTAAAATCAAAAACCTTGTTAACATGTAACAGGTACAATTCGCGAATATCAATAAAACGTAGGCATTTACTTGAATTTATTTAAAGATAATTCTGTAGATTAACAACCCATCTATCTGCTTAGGAACCCTAGGTTTTATTTAGCTATTCAGTACATTTTTTAGGGTTTTCTAAAGTGCCAAAAAATCACTAGTCACGTCAGCTCATTAGTTTCAAAACGCCAAACTCCAAGATTACATTTGTAATTTTGTTAATAAATTATTTGATTATAATTATTTTATAATTTATAGCCCAAGTAAGCAGGATGTGGCACTACATAGAACCTCCAACGGAAACGTTTACTTAATACAAACTCACACATACACGAAATATGAAGGCTTATCGGCAGCTAATCGATTTGCGTTTGCGCATCTCGGGACGCATTCAAATTTCGTTCGCGAACTGTCATGGCGGCTCGATTGGCCGAAAACAGCCGAACGACCGATATGAAAACGAAACGAAGTGGCATTGACATTGATTGGTTGTTGAGAAACTTTAAACAAAGGGTACATAGCTTCTATTCGGTTACACACAAGCACAATAATTATATTCAGATTATAATGCACACACATTTAGATTATCTTTGCATGTGAGTGTATCTAGGTAGAACGAAATATGTAGTGTATACTTTACATTGGCAGATGTCTAGCTAGGTATATATTTTTTTAAGATTTCAAACCTAATAATAAACGTCAACATATTTTTTTATGTCTAACAATAAATAGAAAACGAAATCTCGTTTTATAATTAAAACATGAATGTTGTAAACTACATGACGCATTAATAGGAAAAAAATAAAGGAAGTAGGTAATGTCCGTGCCTACCTAAAGGCTGTATTATTATATAAGTAATGAATTAATTAGATGCTTACACACCTATTTAGAATTGAAGATAAGTATCTTATCTAGATTATCTATATCTGCCTATATGCAACCTTAGATTAGATTCATTTACTTTCCCTGATTAGATGACAAATTACCCTATTACAATAAAAAACATTAAATTACTAAAAATAAAAATTGCAAATAACTTCCCGATTTTTATCCCGAATTTTGGAAACCCGTTTATGTCTTTTACTAGAGCAAAACACATTTCATTCAAAATATTTTATAGACCTAAATAAAAAATAATTTCATTTCAAATATGAATTTGAATACATAAGACATGTAATAGACAATTTCAGTCATTTTGAAAGATAATTGTTATTTATATCATAATGATAAAAATCTTTTAGGTACATTTATGATAAAAGTAATGGATATTAAATGTTGCTTAATAAAAATGTTAGATAAACTTTTCGTCGTTTTAAAATTTATGATGTTGTCGAGTTTAATAAATCTAATCAAAACAATAATTTTGTGAAAACAAATATTTTTTTATATTCGCGCTCTTTCCGTCGGACATAGAATCAACATTGCATTTTTGTATCGCCAAAAGTAGCAGCTTAGAAACTAAGTCATTAAGTTTTGTTAATATGAGAAGAATTATTTAAATGGACTTTACATTTACATATAACTAATATGTTAGTTCATATTGTATTGTTTTCATATGTAAACTTTGTCTTATTAGTTTGAACCAAAACAAAAAGTAAAACTGATGTTGTTTTCAAGAAACTATATTAAAAATTGGCTTTGCTTAATGTAAGTTATGTAAAACAGCATGAGCACTGCATATTTAAAAAAGAAAACACAAAAATATTTGCTCTTAATTTTCATTGGCTGAGAAAAATAGACTCAACATGTTTGTAACGCAAATAAAATAATAAAAATGATTAAATACCTCGAATGTCCTTATCAGATGCTTATCACAATGTAGTTCACTATCACTATTTATCACTGTAAATACTGTGCAGATGCATAAACACACTGAAATCATGAGCTCCATTCCGTTTGCATGTTCATTTTCATTGGGAAATCGGAAAATTCTTATTATCACAGGTCACAACTGGTTCTATAATCTACGATGGTAAGGTTATGTATGTAGAGGAAAGTACTAAAGCGCGTTTATATTGTGTTTAAAATTACAAAAACAGTCCATGTTAAGAGCGCAAGCGCAAGTGCGGCGACGTTGAGGCGTGCGGCACGTGATGCGGCGTCGATGGGACGCAACCCGACACTAAACCAGTCGTGTGACTTTTTGTTGTGAACGCGCGCAATCGGACGCCCTCGGGTGCTCTCGCCGTCGACGACTGCCGTTCGGGTGTAGCGCGTCGCTGATTGGTTGTGGCGTGATTCAGGCGGTGGGCGAGGGAGGAGTCTACACCGCGATGGGAGTGTTCTTCTTTTAAAATTTTCTTTTTCTCTTTTTGGGCGGTAGTGCGGTGGTGTGCGTTAGTCGAGGCGCGCGCGCCGCGGTTGATGGATGGCTCAGCGGCGGTCGCTCGCACTGTATTCTGTTATGCCGGATGATGGCGGCCCGACGGCTCCTAACAAGATTAATTGCCTGAAATTAGTGGTACTTTCACAATCAAAACGACACCCCATTAAACAATAGCGGTCACTTTATTTAGAACCAGTCTATTTTAACTCTTATTTGTGAGTTTGTTGATAAAAAGACATTGTATATTTATTTATAATTCAGTTGATAAGTAATGCGATACGGCCATTTTGCATCGGCTTAAGATCTTATTTGATAAAGTTCAGAGATAGAGTACCTACACAGATTTCTACAAAACATTTCACTTGATTTTCATCAAATCATGGAAATTCTTGCTTAGACCTTTGAGTTAGCATTTCCTGCGATACAACATTATCCTAAAGCTAAGCAAGTACTTAATAGTTTATCCTTCTGATATAATAATAATACCTAAGATGTAAAATTTTAATTTTACATCTTAGGTATATTTCTATGAATATTATTTAAATGGCATTGATTTATTAAATGGTAACATTTTATTCAGATCGAGATACCGATATAGATCTTTCTAAATGGGTACATCATGATATGTAGGTACAGATAAGATTTTTACCTAATATTAGAATATAATTAGGAGGCAGGCATATGTTTAAATCTATGCACATAATTGCTTCATTATGAATTCAGAAGCTACGGATATAGGTAGGTATTATGAAAGGGGCAATTATTATGCATTTTTACTCAGTACCGGTACTGTATTGCTATAGAATTACCAGTACTGATTTCCCGGTATAGATTTACCGGTACAGATTTACCGATACAGATTTACTGGTACGGATTTACCGGTACAGATTTACTAATACAGGCTTAAAAATTATGATAGAAGTAATAATCATCCTGAAGAGTTGGACGGAAAACTAACCACGTTAAAAATACTTTGGACATTTATAAAGGCAATTTCATAAAATATGGGTTTATTACTTAACAGACATTGCATAGTTTTATAATTATTTATGATAAATAGTTTTTATTTATTTTACATGTTTTATTTTGATGTGGGGTTTTTAGATAGGTAGGTACACCTTAACACACTCTAACCTTCTAACTTTTTTTTTTAAATAACGATTTACCTTTTAAAAATACCATTAACGTATGGTTTCGAAAATACAATATCCGTAACACTATAAAATTTTAGGAGAAAATCGCTTTTGCATTTAGCGTACCTAATTACCTATAACATACCTACTTATTTATGGTTGCAACTGTACCTATGTTAGGACTCCAATGCAGGCTCTACATTTTGTAAACGTAAAACCGATTCGTTTTGAGTTTTTATTCTCTATGAATCCAATAAATAATATAGGTAACGTACTGTAACCTCTGGACAGTCAGCAAAAAAAGTCAATTAACATTTTAGTTTTATTAATCCTTATAATATCAAAGGAAATACAAAATGGATGTAAAATTAAGATAAAATAAACTCTTGAAATTCAACCTATATGATTAGAAAAAGTGCACTGTGTTAATTCGTATCTATCTAAATGATATTTTAAATTAAAAGTGATCATCGACTTTTGTTGCTGACCGTACATACTGTACCGGGATAGACAATCTACTTGATCACGAATACTGAATGTATTATATTCTCGAATTATATTTCTCTAACTAAATCACATCTTGTCAGCCCTCGTAGCCAAAACCAACTGTTAAGTTATTCCAATTTTAAACAGAATTTATCTCATATTAGGTAATAATAATATAAAATAAGGTTGTATATGGCTAAACCAGCCAGTCTCTACAGTAAATAAGTACTCATTTTATGAAGTCAAACTTTTTGTTTTTTTATAAGAGTAATACAAGACTCTTCCAATTACATTCTTGTATTATTGTTAGTGCCAGTAAGTATATTTTAGAAACTTAATAGTCTATACGTATCATTTATTTTAATTAGACCATCTACCTAAAGTCAAATCATTATTTTAAATCACTTATGTATGAGGCACTTTCATAAGCCATAATTTTTTATACGTACCTACCTAATAAAAAAAGAAAATGTAAGAAACACTATTAATAGTAACTTTAATCAACGTTCGCATTTTAACCACAGTCTCAATCTGTCAAAAATAGGTACACACAGCAAAACAGATAGGTATGCAGGGTCTTTAGATATAGTTGAAGTGATAATAAATAGTTCTTTATTTAGGTTAAGTTTCAGTCAAAGACATCCATCGGTTTCTTAGAAAACTTCAACTATAATATCTGACGACCCTGCATACCTATCTGTTTTGCTGTCTGGACTTACCTCTAACTTATCAAAATGTTTGTCAAGATTTTAACATTATTTGTTTCTAAGATTGGAATGCGACTAGATTTTAAACATTGTTTGAGAATTGGCTTTCGATTAGCAAGCTTCCATTGCAGTAAATAAAATTAAAAACCTAGGCCTGTAACGGTTATTCAAAAGAATTTAAGAAATGATTACCAACTCAAATGAGTTGGCATTGGATGCTACCCTCAATTGCTACCCAACTTGTGCTAAAGCGTAGTAAAAAGTAGGTAGGTACTTACTGTGATCACTCTATAAGTGATCGAGGCCTACCTCGAATCACAACAAAACAAAACACTTAAAATTATTTTATGAAAAATTGGAAATATATTACATTATAATCTGCTGTAAAGTCATTCTAATTTTAAACGTTGTTTATCTAATAGAAATAAAGTAATCAAATAAGGTTTGATGTGGGTAAACCAGCTAGAGTCTCTACAGTACTTACTAAAACTATAGGCACATCAAAAAGTCTAACATAGTCTGCAAGAAAAAAAAAGACAATAGCTCCCCCAAATGTCTAAGACTACCCTCCCTTTGAACGTGATTTATTCTATATACCCGAGCTATAAATCTGTCGGGCACAACACTATCGCTAGTGCTGCGCGGTAATGGCTAATGACATAACACCCGGCTGCCAGAGTTCAAGCTAAAAATGGCTTCTTAATCGGGTTATATAGATAAATGTACAAGACGGAGAAGATATCTTTATACTTTGGATATTTTAGTGGGTTATTCTGTAAATATCTTATTCAGTGAATTTAGGTGAAGTATGCTTAAGGTGAGCTGTCAATTCCGAGGCCTACTGAGGCCTAACAATAGTAATCGACTCAAGTCAATTTTCTAATTAGGAATACGACTATCCTTTAACATTTTTGTTTAATTTTGGAAGCAAACGAATATGAATAAATCCTAAAACATTAAGAACTTTGCCTGTTGTATTTTAAGAGAATGGACTATTTCTTGTGGGGCCATGTTAAGGCTCATGTCTACAGGGATAAACCAGCAACGATTGACGCACTGGGAGCCAATATTGAAGCATTTATTCGTGATATACCGGCTGATATGTTGGAGAGAGTGTGCCGAAATTGGGCCTTGCGAATGGGCCATCTAAACCGGAGCCGCGGCCAGCATTTGCATGAAATCATCTTCAAACATTAAATTATATTGATCGTTCTATCGATTTCAATAAAGATTTCATCAAATTTTTCAAATTTTTTGTGTTTTTTTTTCAAAATCAAATCCTATACGATCTAACGGCAGGAAGAGACTTTGTTTTATATTAGGTAGAGATCACATGAACAACTCTTTTCATTTCAATATGTAAACGCCTTATTGGTAAACACGGGCCTAAGTTATCCTATAATTTACATTCCTACCTATAATCAGCAGTATCCTTACACAAATAGTAATTTTAAATGATGAGTTAAGTAGGTACTTACGTCCTTCTTATTATCTTTTTATAGATGCCTTATCACATATCTAAATTGTAAGTTATGACTGACAATAAGAAGTTTGAATCTCACACGTAAAACAGTAGCCACTTGTAGTTCCAGGGTTGAAAGAGTTTCCGCGGCCCTGGAACACAAAGGGCATTCATTACGCAGTCGAAAGCTAGGACCCACAACATGACCGAAAATGAGTTAAGTATATCAAACTGCTCGTCAAGGTCTAAGTATATTTTCAATTAGCAAAAACAATCCAAGTAAAATACGAATATTTTGACATTAGAATGACACTGGTAACCAAGCCACATGTATGGCGAACCCCTATTTTAGTTTCGTAAAAACGATCCATTCTCCTTAGATCATATTGTAAAACGGTCAGTCTAAGAAACTGACACAAAACTAGAATGTAAAAAACATCCAAAGCATGTGGATCCTTTTAGATTATAATATTTACTTCAAATCTATGCAAAAGATAAATCACTAAAAAGATTCAGAAAGCATGAATCTTTTTTGTTAAACTAAATTTTTACTTAAAAAATGCACTGGGTTAAATCACAAAAACGATTCAGAACCCTTGGATCTCTTTTGTTAAACTAAATTTTTATTTAAAAAATACACTGGTTAAATCACTTATACGATTCAGTACGTGTTCGCTTGGATATTAAATTTTTCGCTAAACACATTAATGAAGTCCAAAGCTTTTGGATATCAAAACCGTTATATTCATATCAGATAATATTACAGCATAATATCCCTATATGTGACACATAAGCTCTTCATCACCAGTAGACATTAAATACCCTCATACATTATGTACCTATTGCACACACACATGGACACATAGGTACGTACGTAATACGTAGTGTCTCCGCGACAGTTAATCAGTGCGAGGTCGTGCGTCTCTGAATTACCTAGCGAGCGAACACGGGAGCGTAGAACTATAATTACTACCTATTAACTGGTATATTAACCCTAAAACCTAAATATACCTAATTAAGACCGTAGTGTAGAGCTTGGAAAGAAATGTTACAATGAAATGTTTTTAAATTCAATTTGACAGACATATTTTTTTCTTAAAAGTAGGTATCTGTACTGTAAGTGTCGGTGTCTGTGTGTCTATATAAAGTTTATCTTGGACATCACTGACATTGGTGAAGAAAAACATCGTGAGGAAACCTGGACTTATAATAATATAAGTCTGGAATCCAAGCCATCCAAGTAGGCAGAACTTCACCTGCTACTATTCTACTCCTTCCGCCTAGTCCACTTTTAAACATCTATTTGCGAGTACTGCGCACGTGACCTTTCTGAAGAACCTCACCAATAAGGTCAGTGTAGGTCTTCCTAAGGCGTCCCCTGCCAGCGTTTCCACTCACATCTGCCATATAAAAACCTACACTTTGAGATTACTTTAATGTACCTATAAAGTAGAAACTTCAAGAACGTTATCAAAAAAGTTCCAAATAAGTCAATTCCAGGAAAATCATTGCAAAATTCTAATATTTTTCCACATAAATTTTCATTTTCCGTCTTTGAGATGAGCGTACTCGCGAACCAAAGCTTGTTTAGCTGTAGTATCATCATGTAGGTAGCACAGTACGCCTACCATCTCATACTACATTAGCAATCTCAATAATGACGTAGTCAGGCCGATCGCAGACTAGCATATTATCTATCTACCTAGCGTTACTATACCTATATGTTATGTTATGCTATGTTGTAGCTATATGCGTACATGACGAGCATTATTTAGACATGTCTTGTTAGCGCTGCGCTGGATGGAGGAGGCCTGAGGTGGTTAATCAATAATCTGAACGAGGTTTCGGTCTTAATTTGACATTAGTATTAAGTATTGTAGTCGAAGATACTGTTAAATGTTTTGTATGTAAATGTTGTGTAAGTTGAATGAAATGTTTATCTTTATTGTAATACTTTTTATCTTAATTTAGTTATTATAATATATTTAGCCCACAGTATGCCACTGCTGGGCAAAGGCCTACCCCAATTCCTATTATCGGGAAATCAATTTCTATCATACAGGAAAATGTAGTAAATATCACCTAGGATATCTTACAGTACAATCTAAGTAAGGCTTTGCTATATCTTCATATTCAATGCCTACCTTTTACTTTTCACAAATCAAATCAGTTCCATATCCTAGAAAACAGTCAGAGGAAACGAATTAAGTATATTCGAAAAAATATATAATTTAAACGGGATGTATCGTTGATATCTACATCAAAATAATGAGAATCTAAATACTCCTGCCGCTTGATGATGAAGATTTACTAAGATGATGCGACCACCAACGTTGCCCTTCTTAATCTTAATAACAATTAAATTTTATTTCCTCAAGATAAAATCAGCCAATTGCGTTAGTTTCGTAATTAACATATTCAATGATTTCTATTTGAATTTACATTACATTTGTCAAAATTACGCCTCAGTAAAAATAAATACAAGTCCAATTTTCATAATATTTATAATACAAGATAAACCCCCAATGTTTATGTAGGATAATAACAGGGATGAGAATAAAACAAATAGGTACCTACTTAGGTACACCGAAAACAGTACGGTGCGGGTTCCAAGGCCCCACGACACCCACACATTTTCTAAGCGGGCAGCCAGTCTGAATAACATTTAACCCCTTTGAAATGTAAAAGCATTACGGAATGAAAAAACAGCACTTATGTACCCCGCGACTCAGATAAACCATCTCCCGTACAAAGAGCACAAAGATACAATGCCTCTGAAAGGGTTCAAGAACGCACTTTTAAATTAACCGCGATGAATTCCAGAACGACTTATATCATACACAAACTACAAGCCATTTTCAACCCTAGCAGCTGCATCTAGCCAATATTTAACGTCATAATCGTATGCACTAAAAGTACGATATAAAATATTAGTCGTCGCAATACGCCTATTTAAAATAGGTCCGTTTACATTTTTCCTTTTCATGTCATTGTCTCTGGCCGAGAGCGCTTGCAACCGTCACGTTCCAATTTTGAAAAGTGTCGGAACAAAATGGTAGTCGCTTTGTGTAGTGCCCCCGCTCCTGACTCGAGTTTGGTAATTTAGCAGATGTTCAGAGAGCCCCGACTACCTTTGAAGTCGACTACAGCTTCCAACTAAAGAAAATGGACTTTCAACGTTTGTTTATTTAAATGCGTAGTTAGGAAATACGTAGCGATTTCTGAGAAATGTGATCGGTAAGTTGTCGGTACGTTTGGAATCATTCGGAACATGATTCGTAATTATTCAAACCGCATACCGACGTCAAAAACATCATCCGACATACACGAGGAGTCATAGATCCAACCACCCATCAGTGGAGGCTGGTAACCAAATTGGAACATCACTGCGCCGTGTTTACAACTCGACAAAAAAAATAATAACAAAGGAGCCGAATTTAAATTCCAATCGAACTTTGACACATGTCTGCCACCATAAACAATGGAAATTCAAATCATCGTTGCAGCGGGCTGCGGCGGACTAATGCGATTGTGGCGTGAGTGAGTCTATTGCTCTTCATCTATAAATAGGAGCCTTTTCTCTCGCTTTTTCTTCACAGAATCTGAGTCGAGATCGGGCGATAAGCTATCTCGTGTGAGACGGTCTCAATATCCACAGATGGCCTTGCTCTGAAGTAATCTCTGTTCCCGACGTGGATATTTTTGACATTTTTTGCTTGTGCTTCTTTGAAAATCTCGCTTTGTGCTCTAATAGGGACATTATTTTGACGTGGAGCACGCCGCTGTAATATTGTAAACACTGATTGAGTATAGATAAGTAAGACAATCGGACATTTTGTCCTTGGTTGTGACGTTTTTTGTGGTGACGCGAATTTAAGCCTTAAATTGAGGCTTGATGTTACCGGGAAATGTTTAGCAGCTGTCCTCTGTACACACTGGAGTGAGAGCGGTGTTAAGTACATTATATAAGTACATACAATCTCCACTGATATATCGAAATAAGACTCGTATATTTTTTATTTGTTTGCCAAGCTCAGCTCTACGGAAAGGCCGCGATTTTGAGATATGGTCAAACTTTAGGAGCAAACAGGAAAATAAACAAAATATCTGCAAGTTCAGGTGTTTGGTGTCCTTGTTTATGTCGACCTACAAAAATAAAATAAATGTGCCAGTGTGCACTAAGCTGAAATATTATGTTAACCAGTAGTTTTGAATCCATATAAATAGAAGTCATTATAATACAATTTGTAGCGGAAAATTCTTAATGATACTACTGCACAAAACAAATTGGAATCATTATCTGTACAAGTAGGTAGGTACCTAATACATGCACAATAATGTTTTTGAGACAAGCTAGTTAATTGCGGACAACATCACGTAAACATATCTAATATATCAAAAGTGGTCTCCCACAATTTTAATTAAAAATGTCTAGCTAATAATGAATAAAATTATCCTTACCCGTAGCCCACGCTAAGAATACACTACAGCTCTCGTTAAACAAGTTATTTAAATATTTTTGAACTCAACAAAGGCAAAGACAAGCTCAGTGTTATCCTATAGGTCTATAAAATGTGTGTTTTTATGGAAACTTCCTTCGGAGGGTCGGTTGAAACAGTTAACGTTCGACTCTCCAGCACTGCTATTCTGTAAAATCTCACTCGTTGAATTTAGCTGAAGGTGATCTGTCAATACTCTAGCATCAGGCGAAAAGACAGAGCTCATCTCACCTCAAGTTCACTTCACCGAAAGCCGAGTGACATTTTTACAGAATAGTACTGCAGTTAGAGCTATGTAGTTTACCATGTCGATAAGCCACACATTTTATATACTACTAGCTTTTACCCGCGACTTTGTCCGCGTCGATTTTGACTTTGACTTTGATTTTATTCGCCAATAAAGTAGCTTTCTATTAGTGAAAGAATTTTGATCATCGGTTAAGTACTTTTTGTGTTTATCCATTACAAACAAAAACACAAATTTTTTCTCTTTAGTTTAGATGTACCCAATATACGCTCAAAAGACGTACTCAATACGTTAATACGCCTTGTTTATAAATTCGCTTCGTGTTAATCTGATAACGTTTTAATTTCACGTCAAAGTTCGTTAGCTCGGCAAAATATTCCACGTTAATCATGTGCTTTTTAAAACTTCTTTTCTTTATGTTTTGTACACACATTTTTCGGTAATACGAAGCAGAATTTAATGTGGCTGAATCTGAAATATTTCACATTACAAACTCGTTTTTCTTTGTTACTCGCGTTGCATTTAATACGTTTGAACGTAAGACATTCGGATTAGAATTAATACCCAGCTCGTATATAAAGTCGCGGTATTTAAATGAACGTAAATAAAAAGGAACATTGCATGAACTAGTGCTAAGTGAAAGTGCGATAACCGTCTGACTGGTGGGTAATGCTAGGTTCTGTTCCACGGTTGGTCATTTAAACAGTTTCATGACTTTCCTCACGTGCCACGGACTTACACGTGATGGATTGTTTGTAAATGAATAATTAATTTTATTTCTCACAAAGCCACGACGTAGCACGTAATAAAACAATGACGAACCGAAATAAAAACACGAGTAGGTAGCCGACAAAAATACGGCGGCACACGTCGTCCGGCCGAGCAGACAATCTCCATACCTATCCCTTATCTGTGCAACTTAGCAAACAAAACATCGCAACCGGCAATAAGCATAAAACAAAATCGTTTCGACCCCACACACGCCGTCGCCCGAACACTTGGAAAAATCCCTATGGATTTTCCGCGCGGGGTGACGAGGGCGACCGGCGGCGCGCGGGGGCAGGGGGAAGGAACGTAAAAGAGAAAAGCTGCGAGTTTTTATCTCGGCGCCATAAATTTTATTCGTAGCGTGATTTAGTGCGCAGATTGCCCCCCGCGCCCCGTCCGCCCCGCGCCTACGCCTCGCCCGGGTAAGGCTGCTAGTCATTGTCAAAATTATTGCACCCCTATCTACTGAAGCTTTAAATATATGTCCCCGACACGTAGTTATGCCTACAACCCGTTCCTACGCTGGATACGATGCTTTGATGTAAATTTTATAAGATGTTCCACATAAAGAATTGCTTTTGCACGATTCTGTGCCTAAACATTTGAGTAAAAGTGAAAATAAATAAAAGAAAGCGTATTACAATCGAACAAAGGATACAATACAAATGTATCGCCCAATAAGTACAAAATCTATTTGAATTAAGCCTATTCATTCCTTTGTATCAGCTATGTTTATTCTAGTGGATAGTTACGCAAGCTTCGCTTTCCTTAGCTCTCAATTGCATCGAAGTTTCCACTTGATTTGTTCAGAGTATTGCTGCTAACACTGCATAAGCATCGAACCGACTGCAGAATAATGCAATATTGGACCAAGCAATGGCGCCAAGCATTTCTAAGAGAATGCTATACAAAAAAACTGCCCCGTCCTAATCCTTCATTCTTACTCTAAGCGTAAATCTTACTTATTTGTCAATACCGAGCCACAAAGGCGTCCAAATACCCTTACACTGGATGAAAAGCATAATACACGCCTCATAATAGTGTAGCAATTCAGAAACTGTTAAAATCATAATGCGCTTTTGTTGTGCTCTTGACAGCTTGGTTTTTTCAATAGTGGTTTCGTGTTGCCGGCCTGTGCGTCGCGAAAGTGACGTCCACGATTTCTAGCGAATCGATCACTATCTACGGGGCGTATTTTATGTAAACACGACAAATTTTGTGATGTAAAATAGTAGCCGCAGATGCGGCCGTGTTATTTTTATTGTCTGCGCGAGAGCTGCGGGTTCGGAGGATCCCATTTGATCCGGGACTCACTCCACACTGTGTCTTATCTCGGATCTGGTTTTATGAAACCCTAAATTTACGACTGCGGCGAGGGGTGGGGGCTGTATTAAGCCGACTCTCGTCGCTTCGCTGCGACAGACACTTTTGTCACCAACAATTCATGGCTGAAGCACGTTCGGCAAAAATTTTGCGTGTCAAATTACAACGCAGCGAACAGTCGATTGATGACGAGATTAGGCAATACGAGTGTCGTTATGAAACGTACTTCACTTTACGATTATTACTTATGTAAATGATGGCATAAAAGATTCTTTTGTAGCAAATAAATGGAGGTTTACTTAAGTAATTTTGTTGTTGATTCCGATCAACGGCACCAGACTATTTGTCTGGGGAATTTATTAAGAACCAAAACTTTTGTAATGATTACTTCTGTTCATACAATAAAATAAAGTTGAAGCCGTAAAGTAGCTTCTTCAAAACATAGCATCGTCCTTCTAAAACACCTTATTTCACACTTCAAATCAAAACAAATACAATATTCCTCCCATTCACAACCAAAACTGTTGATAAATTATTATATTATAGATTATAGCATCTTAATTAGGGGAGGAAGGTTAGTCTTAATTGCGGGCCGCTTGCCGGGGAGGGCGGGTTAGCCCAGATACAGACCGATCCTCTATAAATTACGGGAATAAATCCCGGGAAAGAAAAATTGCCCTCTGGAGCACATAATTCTTGCCTTGTCACAAGCTCTCCTTATCTATAGCCAATACCGGATTACAATGTGATTTTTATTTCATGCTATATTCGTTGGTACTTCCAACCTACTTACGTTGTCTTTATGTTAAGTTATTTATGTTACCTATGTGGAATTTGTTTTTTGTAGTATAAGGATTTGGAAAACATTTTTCATTTGTTTTTGTAATACATCTTAGTTTGCTACCGATTTTTGAATTTTTTGTTTTTTACAACACATCACTGACATCAGTAAAGAAAAACATCGTGTGGAAACCTCTGGACTTTTATATGATATAAACCTGAAATCGCCAATCCAACTTGAGCAAATGTGGTGATCAATGACCGTGCCTTATCTGTATGAGGAGAGGCTTTTGCCCTAGAGGCATTATTACCTATAGTGAATAATATAAATCTAAATATATAAAAAAGAGAAAGGTCATACACTCATTCAAAAGTTGAATGAGTGTGTGTGTGTGAGAATTAGATGGTTCGGTCATGTTGAGAGGATGAGTGAAAGGCGATTAACAAAATGTATTTATATGGCAGGGGTAAGTGGCAACGCAGGGAGAGGTCGCCCTAGGAAGACCTACGCTGACCTTATTGGTGAGGTTCTTCAGAAAAGTCAGGTGCGGAGTACTCGTAACCGGCGTGCTTGTATGACGAGATGTATGAACGTAGATGAGGCGAAAGGAGTATATAAGGATCGTACTTAGCAGGTGGCGTTCTGTGGTTTCTGCCTACCCCCATGGGAAAAAGGCGTGAGTTTATGTATGCATACACTCATTCATCACGAAATATCGAAAACTGCTTGAGGTCGCGGGCAAAAGCTAGTTAATGATATTTCTACTTATTCTTCTCCATTTGTATATTCTTCTTAGCAACTTGGTATGTTGTTGGAGTACATTTAATTTGTTAGCAATCGGTCGTTACTCGTTTGGTCAATAGCAAACGTGCTACCAGTTGCTTCATCCGTATTTTAACGTTGCTACTTGCCGTAGTATTTTTTAGTAGGTAGGTAAACCCGAGTGATGGTATTAGTGCGAATGTACGCAGAATCTAAAATTTTCTGTTGTAGTAGTAGTTTTAAGTGAGGAAAGTGGGTGAAATCAAATCTGAAAAAAGTTAATTAATTTGATTTTGACATAAGATTAATACGTATATAGATTTTTTTATAAGTAAGTGCCTGCTTTTATATAGAATCTATATAAATATGCTATAATTTCTGATATAGTAGATAACATTTTTTTATTTATTTTAGACCTTACCCCTAAAAAAAAATTTAAAAAAAAATAAAAAAACCCCTAATTATTTAAATTTCACTTTTCATATATCACTTTCTGTTTTATATTAAACAAAACACATTCGTATAACTAGTATGAACATAACTAAGGAAAGTACTTCAAAATAAACTTCAAATCATTGCCAGAGTGTAAATCAATACTTGAGCTAATATTTTATAATGTTACCCAACAATATCGTCTAATGGACAATGACAAATGATTCTCTTTGTATCGAATTGAGATGTCACGGCACACAAACGAATTCACGAAAATCAGGAAAAAAAAATACAACCTTCTCAAAATTTGAACGAAATATTTTGACAACATAATGTATGGGCAGGTATCGCTGAGTGACTGGCTAATGATCGTTTAATAGTTATTTAAATGTGGGCGAAATTCCATAATTTTGAATAAAAACTGCTTTTAAGTTGATCATTCCTGGATACTTTCACTGCTAACCGAATTCAGAATTGAGAGTATTTGAATTTAGAACCCCTATTTAGAATGTCCATTGTTTTCAAATTCGGCAAAATTCTAAATGTATCGAATCAGATTAATATAAAATAAATATAAAATAAAAAATTGATTAAATATAGCCTACGGTTTGATTAATAAAAATTATTAAATTGTTAAACAATAGATATCCATTTCATAACGTCAGCAGCGGTAAAGAGGTGTGCGTGTGGTACGAGTGATCTTTTTTAAAAGTTCATTTGATCCGGTTTAAAAAAAGACAAGTAATTGAGGAAAACTGTTGAAACATGATGGTAAAGTGAAAAAACTGTTAAACCTGAAGCAAAAAAGTTATGGTGAAAAAACTAGATCACTCAATCTGCCCATTTGAAGAAAATGTCATAACACGTATCTCAGAACATACTACCTTCGTGGTTTTAAATTTCATCTCAAAAAACTGTAGATAACATATCAAAGCTAGTAAGAATTACTCGTTTCATTGGAATGTCGCGTCACAAAGTTATAACGCTTAATGTGGATCACTCAATCCACACATGTGGCGGTCTGAGTGATCTTTGATTGACCGCCTTAGACTAAATAAGTACGTAATATTTCTTTTGAATATTATACATAAGCTTGAAAATAAATTGTTGAAACATAAATCGTGACTAAATACCTATTAGTTCAAGAGCTAATGAAAGTTGAAAATTTGATTAACTGCAGACCTGAGTGATCTTATATTAACGAAATCCAAACTCGTAGCCAAACGGAGCTTACATTCAAAACTGCTAATTAAACTGTTAAAACTTTTGATACATCATCTGCTTATCTACGTATTATACTTTAAGAGTTATCGCATATTTTACATTCTCAAGGAAAAAAATTGTAGGGTGTCCAAACGTTTGCGGCAATTACGGCGACCGGTCATAAACTAGTAGCTGGAGAGCCGGCCATGGCGTGACGGACATGGATGACGAAAAGTACTCGTACCGCATAGTCCGGGAGCCGACGCTTCGGTTGCCACCATTTTGGATAGCATCGACAGCACATTTAGGAGGAGTGCCTAGCTTGAGCAGCGCAGCCCCGTGACCTTGTCGCGACGGTCGGTGCTGCAGATAACCTCTCGCTTCCGGTCGTATTACAATCCATGGTCGAGGCATAGTCATGGGATAACGTCGTATTCTAAATAAGGGAATTCATTCAAAATGAATTCCCTTCCCTTGGTTATGAGTCTTATTAGAATTATTTTATATAATCCATTGCAATTCCAACTACTTAGATTAAGTTAGAATAATGCGAATTAGAAAGGTTTTTTGAAGAAAATTATGTAAGAATTTAATGTAGGTATGCCAATAATTACGTAACTTGAAAATGGAAAACTTTATTTAGTAAGGAATCGTAAATATTTAGATTATATCCGATAGAGACTGACTAAAAAATAAGATTAAAACAAGAATTTTGAAAATCGTGCAGAAATTGTAAAAGTTACAGCGGATCAAAGGTAGTAAAAATATCGAAAGGGCGATTTTCACGAGTTCTTGTTTAGAGATTTTTTTTGTGTAACATTTTACTGTTCTTTAATTCATTTTAATTAATAGATAATGTTGTCCTTTATCTGGAAAGGTATAATTTGTGTGAAAGGTTTATTAAATAAAAATGAGAAAGAGTTCGGAAAGGAAGAGCCAAACTCTGAAGTCAAGAACCGAATCAACGGGTTGTTTTATTTGCGGCTAATACCACCGTGGAAGTGGATCGTTCGGATTACAACTACGCATACACTAGGGGTGCGTGGGACGTGCATCACCAGCACCGCAGAAGGGGTGCATGTCAGACGTGGGGAGACCGTCCCCGGACTACGGTTGGTCGTGGACCAAGCCCCGTAGACCGCCACAGCGATCGTGGGTGCGTTTACAACATAGTTCATATCTATGTCACTTCTTTGCAAAGAGACGACGACGTTGTCCCACGACTATGCCTCGACCATGGATTGTAACACGACCGGAAGCGAGAGGTGATCTGCAGCACCGACCATCGCGACAAGGTCACGGAGCTGCGCTGCCCAAGCCAGGCACTCCTCCTAAATGTACTGTCGATGGTATCCAAAATGGTGGCAACCGAAGCGTCGGCTCCCGGACTATGCGCGAGTACTTTTCGTCATCCATGTCCGTCACGCCATGGCCGGGGATCTGGTACACTTGCGCGAAAGACATTTCCGCGCAAGACACTTGCTGCTGCCAGGATTGCCTCCAGACGAGGGAACTCCTCAACGGTTTGTTAACCGTACTGCAAGCAAAGCGTAAGCAAGACGTGATGCTTCTGCCATGTAAAATCTAAAATTTCATGTCCCTACTGTTAACCGTTGAGGAGTTCCCTCGTCTGGAGCCAATCCTGGCAGCAACATCACGTCATGCTTATCATAAACATGCATTGTCATTGGGACTGGACTAGTATGTAAAATTTCATGTCCCTACTGTTAACCGTTGAGGAGTTCCCTCGTCTGGAGCCAATCCTAGCAGCAGCATCACGTCATGCTTATCATAAACATGCATTTTCATAGGGACTGGACCAGTATGTAAAATTTCATGTGCCTACTGTTAACCGTTGAGGAGTTCCCTCGTCTGGAGCCAATCCTGGCAGCAGCATCACGTCATGCTTATCATAAACATGCATTGTCATGGGACTGGACTAGTATGCAAAATTTCATGTCCCTACTGTTAACCGTTGAGGAGTTCTCTCGTCTGGAGCCAATCCTGGCAGCAGTATCACGTCATGCTTATCATAAACATGCATTGTCATGAGGACTGGATCAGTATGTAAAATTTTAGCTCAATCGGACACCGGGAACTGGGTCAAATTTATGCCAAGGTAGTCGCGCAAGTGTCTTGGCGCGGAAATGTCCATTTGCGCAAGTGTCTGTTCGGGGAAACGTCTAGGCGCGCAAACGTCCATTCGCGCAAGTGTCCTGGCGCGCAAAGGGACTCGCGCAAGTGTCTTGCGCGCAAATGTCTTTCGCGCATGTGTCCTGATACCCATGGCCGGCTCTCCAGCTACTAGTTTATGACCGGTCGCCGTAATTGCCGCAAACGTTTGGACACCCTACAAATTTTTTCCTTGAGAATGTAAAATATGCGATAACTCTTAAAGTATAATACGTAGATAAGCAGATGATGTATCAAAAGTTTTAACAGTTTAATTAGCAGTTTTGAATGTAAGCTCCGTTTGGCTACGAGTTTGGATTTCGTTAATATAAGATCACTCAGGTCTGCAGTTAATCAAATTTTCAACTTTCATTAGCTCTTGAACTAATAGGTATTTAGTCACGATTTATGTTTTAACAATTTATTTTCAAGCTTATGTATAATATTCAAAAGAAATATTACGTACTTATTTAGTCTAAGGCGGTCAATCAAAGATCACTCAGACCGCCACATGTGTGGATTGAGTGATCCACATTAAGCGTTATAACTTTGTGACGCGACATTCCAATGAAACGAGTAATTATTACTAGCTTTGATATGTTATCTACAGTTTTTTGAGATGAAATTTAAAACCACGAAGGTAGTATGTTCTGAGATACGTGTTATGACATTTTCTTCAAACGGGCAGATTGAGTGATCTAGTTTTTTCACCATAACTTTTTTACTTCAGGTTTAACAGTTTTTTCACTTTACCATCATGTTTCAACAGTTTTCTTCAATTACTTATCTTTTTTTAAACCGGATCAAATGAACTTTTAAAAAAGATCACTCGTACCACACGCACACGGTAAAGAGAGGTATAATTTAGATTCCTAAGGTAGTCAAGTAAATCAGAAACTTTCACGAGCTTTTTTAAGAGAGATTTGGTTATTAAACCTTAGATATACATTTTTTTTCGGCCAAAAACATTTTATAAATCTCAAAAAGGTAACAACCTAATTATTTCACTTATTACGTATGTATTATAACAGCAGCTACATTCGTTAGTAAATTCCTTCGCATATCATCTCGTACGATCTTAAAAATCGAGCATTTTAATCTCAACACACCGCTTTTACGAAATGGCCAACATAACTTGATCCATCGACACAGCGCTGCTAGTAAAGAGGACTATCAAAATTAGTGCAGGAAAACTTAGTTCCTAATCTTGCCGCGGGCCAAGATACACTGCACATTTGTACTTGACATTCATAATGCGTATAAACTTGTTTTATTAATTCCTAAGTTTATATTAATTAATATTAATGGATACAGAAGGGATGACTGTTAGAAATTTAATAGGCACGAATTTCTTTGATTCATTTTTAGGCATGCATTTGTATGTCAGAAGCTAATTAGTAATTACTCCCTACTTTCAATGTAATTACATCTATAAATGTTACTATTAATCAAGATGCGATTTAATTATGTACCAAGTTTTAATTGCTAAAGTACCAAATTCGTATGTGTACTAAGGTACAAAATGCAATACAATAGTTCGTAGCACAAAAGTACCAACATTTGTCTACAGCAAATGCAGCAACAACACAGTCTGTCTTCTTTCAGTGTCATTATAACTCACGCATGCCTGTAATCCCCGAAGGGTTAGGCAGAGGTGTACCCATTAGTACACCCACATTTCGTCAGTTATGTTTAAGTCCCATGTACCTAATAGGGGGCGAGCCTATTGCCATCAACTGAGCACAAATCTAGACTTCGTGGCTGCTACTGAGATATTCCTGATGGGAAGACCCAATAACACTTCTGTATTTTTGCATGTCATATGCAGCAAAATAGGCAGTAGTAGGTACTGCAACAGAATAATAGGTACAGTGATGATAGTACAATATAATAATGTTTTAGTTAACGATTCTGTAAATCCAATCGATACTCAATCACATACTCATCGCGCCTATTCACATACACTATCCAATTCCAAATAATTGCATAACGAATGCGGTGACACAGCATTGTATTAGAATTTATTATTTTCTTTTGTTGGCAACACCCAGCCCAGTGGGTCGCGGTTGGTAACACAGAGCGATAATGCCGATATTTATTTGTGTAGAGGAGATTATTTATTTATTTTGTTCGTTAACAATGTTGATGTTTTGTTGTCGGTTCAATGGCTGTACAAATGATTTCCATTGCTCCTGTAGTGAGCAAACACTTATCTTTAAGTGTGTTGCGTTATTAAAAAAAAAGTTGAGAGGTGTACACTTAACCTTTTTTGTGCCAGCGTTGATTCGAAATTCAAAATTTTATAACCAGTAGCTCGCGTACAAATAGAAATAAAAAGTTTGAGATATTGACAGCGAATTACGTAATTCGAGATAGATAAAAACTATCTAATCTTTAAAGTAAATATCGAAACACGATCAACAATATTTTTGCAGTTGATTAAAATTAATGCACACCAAATTGCTTTTATAGAGATAAGTCGATATCCGGCTACAGATATCTGCAAGGTAACGTGTAGCATCTTTTATTTAATAATTTTATTGATCATCGTAGATAATATTGCAACTGTATCGGTTTTGACTCTTGTTTAATCCTAATTAATATTTTTAAAAAATATATCACTGAAGTTCGATTAATTTAAATCCAAATATTTTTTTAATTTCACTAAATAATTGTTGCGATAAACAAACTTTTTTTTCAACTCATTTACTAATCCTTTTTTTACTGACAATAGACAACACGTCATAATTTTGGTCCACCATTTTGTTCAAACCAGAGTGCTCCTCTTTTTTTTAAATATGCAAGCGTGCAAAAAACAAACAGCCAACAAGCTAGCCTTTATCTGTCGCTTGGTTTGATGCCTTTGTCTCCGTACCTCAGACGAGCCCCGTTAAATGCTCTGTTAACCATCACATAACAAAGGATTCAAGGAGATTATAGCTATGTTTTTATGTAATGGGACTTGGGAGTGAGTTTTCATTTCGCTGAAATCGGCTGTAATCCTTAGGTAGATATGGAAAGGGTATAAAATGGAATGGTAATCAAAATATTATTGAAAGTATAAAAATTACAAACAGTAGGTACTTAACCATAAAGGATATAGATGATTTTTTTATAGGATCGGTATTGCTATAGCCAAACGAAACAGATTTTTCAGAGATGGTCTCAAATAGTGTCAATTATTTTAGATGTATCATCGATACGAAAATAAGAAGATAGGTGGTCTATGTGTAAATAAATCATTTGTATCTTACGACATTTAGATTTAACTATATTAAGTTATACTCAGGTACAAACAAAAGAAGTTCTAGATTTTTCATTTACAATTCTGATTAATTTACTATTGTATCAAAGAAAATAAGTAACTAACGTACAAAACTTTTAACAAAAGTAACAAAGTAATTAAAATTACGCAACCAACCAAAAGTACAACAAAAACAGATAACGCGAAAGTGACAACTGTGTTAGCCATCCCAAATATTTGCAGGAAACATTATCTCAAGTTAAACAAAGCAACAATAAATCAAAAAACAAACTTCAAACCAGAAACAATTTACACTGAAAGGAAAAAAAACCTCGACCCACCGGGACGAGGCACATCACAACTCGGATACGGCCCAAACCCCACAATTGCACGCTCTATTAGACCTAATAGCATTCGGCATGGCCCGCCTTGTTACCAAACAGACATATTTATTACAATATTAGAATTAACGATGTGAACATGGCAACATTACCCCTAAATAAGAAGATAATTCGGTCAGACTTTAATACGTTGACAAAGATCGCTCAACTTCGTTATCGTTCGGGCGTGTTGCTCGAGCAGCGATTTCAATTTTATGTGTCGTTTAATTGTGAGAAAGTTGTGTTCAATTATTTCACTGTAAAATTAATTGCAGAAAAACGGGTGCTACTGCTATCTCGCGGTAATAAAAAGTTTTTTTTTTCTGATAGCATCAGATAAACAATTATTCTATTAGATTCCTGATAAAATTTAAAAATAACGTTGCCTTACATATTATGTTTTATCTTATCATTTTAGGTAGGTATTTAAGCTGAACATCTTGAGCTTCAGCTCCGAAGGTGACGCGGCGCCGACACCACGCTACGTCGCTGTAGTAGTTGCTTCTAGAGACGATCCGAAAATCGTCGAAACAACTAAAATACAAAAAATATGTAAATAGCGTTACTTAATGCACTCTTTCGAAATCCTAAACTTAAAATAACAACAACAAAGAATAATGGGAACTATGTAAAACTAGCTTCTGCCCGCGACTTCGTCCGCGTCAAAGTTGATTTCTCCATACAAAATTTGAAGCTCCGTTTCATGCCCTTAGGGGGTGAATTTAGAAAAGTCCATTTTTAGAAGACGTCTACTAACTATAAACTACCTCTCTGCCAAATTTCATCTTTATACGTCAAACTGTTTTCGATATTTCGTTATGAGTTAGTACGTGAGTGACCTTTTATACCTATATACATATTTAGATTTAGATTGTACTAACCTAAGTATCACGAACGAATTGATTATCCCATAATATTGAGGAGGGTCTTATTGCCCAAATACTCTCGTCCTTTATTCTAAGTAAGGTACCCACACACTAGGAAATGATGTTCCACTTGCTTTTTGCCAAAAAACAACATTCATGACTAGCTTTCTAAAACCTCTGACCTCTATTCCTAACTTTGCTTTCTTTTATTACATAACGGGTATAAAAAAAACACTTTCAAAACCGAACGTTACATGTTCTTCCCATCATTGTGATCATTTTTACGTTGTTACCTAAGACCCTTCTGATTACGAAGATTTTAAAGGTCAAATTAATAACTTTTAAAATGGTTTTTTGACGAGAACATGTTATAAATGATACAATTTAACTTTAAATTCCATCATAACAACACTGCTGCATGCACTCATGGTTGCGGGCTGCGCAGGACCGGCCATTGTGGCTGTCTTTAAGGGTAGCCTTTTCTTTTTTAAAGGATGGTAAATCATGAAATGACTCTTTCTGCTCTGGGTGGAACGGAAGGGAGTGTCAGACTTTTACTGACTAAAACCCATCCGTGAAACGCCAAGGGCACTAGAAGGACTAGTGCCCTAGGCGTTTCAGAGCCGGGGTAACTCTTGCGAAGAAATTCCGCGACCCTGAACGCCTTATGGGTAGCCTACGTTCAGCAGTGATGATGATATTGGGCGCTTACTATAAACAGCGATTTTTCATACCTCGACTGCCTCGTTGGTCTAGTGGTTAGTGACCCTGACTGCAAAGCCGGAGGTAGTGGGTTCGATTCCCACCCAGGACAAACTTTGTGTGATGAGCATAATTGTTGGTTCTGTGTCTGGGTGTAATTTATCTATAATATGTATGTATTTATAAATTATATAAGTATGTATATCAGTTGTCTGGTTACCATAACACAAGCTCTGCTTAGCTTGGGATCAGATGGCCGTGTGTGAGCTGTCCCAAGATATTTATTTTTTTTATTTTTATTTATTTTTATACCAATAAAAAGTATTTTACAGAATTTCTTTATGCAGTAGGTAGGTATGTGAGTAGAATATGCAGTCTATGTGATATGTCTTTCTTCACCCCATATATGTATACATATATTATACCTTTACATGTACAAAGTACCTGTGAGTACTACAAACCTATTTCGTAATCTACATTGTCAATCGTAAGTAACTGACAGACATATCTTACACTAAAGCAACGTAGGTACCATATATCTATCGTGTTATCAAACGTCGGTACTTTGATATCAAATATTTTATGACTTATCTCGTCTGTTCTCTCGTCGCCATCGTAAAATGTTGATTTTCATGAATTTCTTATACATATTTTCTTGTAGAAGGATTTTACCATATGTCTAATTGCTTTTTTATTGTTTTAGCTGTATTTCGTTAATTCATACAATACAATTTAATGGCTTCTATAAACATCGCTATTTAAATTCATTAAGATGCTAATTTTTAATCAAGCGCATGTTTCTTGTAAAATGTCTTGCTGATGATAGCGTATTATAAATATAACCAACCAGATTGAACATGGTTTTGTTAGCTGGGATTAAAAATAATTACTTTAAGGCCTTACACATAGGCGATTTAGGAACGCCGCGCGCCGCTACTTGTTTAAAAATTGCTGTTAATGTCATATGGCCCTTACGTTATTGCATTTTTCTTTTATAGGTAGGTAATATAAATTTTGTATCAAACGATAAATCTAAAAAGTCTTTAAAGGCTATATTTATTTTTGAAGGTATTTTTTTCTGATTGACTCGTCGACTTTCTTTAATAGAATTATGCCAAAATTCTATAATTATCCCACGGGATCACAAAAACGGGATAAAATTGTTATATGTCAAAAAAGATCAATGTCTATTTATGTGCCTTTCAGTCATCCAACCTCAGAAACTTTCGCATTTATACACAAGAAATTAATGCAAATTCTTTTAAGTTCTAAGTGTAAAATATTTCTAACACATTTGTGCCGACACACAAAAGCACATAAAGTGTATAAATCCTACTTAATCACCACTTATAACTGTTCTATTCCGCCTAATTACCACAATTTCGCACACCCAAGGTCGCACTAGCGGCACACTTTAAAATCGGTTTGCTCAACTTAATTTTGCATAATACGCCATATTTCTGGTTATAAAATACGTAACGCCAATAAAACGCAAATTACGACTGTGTTTAGGGTCGGTGATTAGGCGCGGTCCATCAGAGATTTGCCATGGCTGGTGATAAACGTAGGGGCGGTCCGTAAGCAAATTATTATTTATCTGTTTTGTGTATGTTGTTACCATGGGTTACTGTGGTTGGTTAATTAAATTAGACACGAGTTGAATTGCCGAATGTGTCGTAAAGTGGTAGCTTGGGAGATTTGTGTTAGGTCATAGCTTCTGCCCGCGACTTCGGCTGCGTAGACTTCAGAATTAGGTAAGCTAAAGTTTTAAATCAAAATATGGAAACACAACAACGAGATAAAAAATCAATCTGATTAAAATTATCTATATTTCAGCCAAATTTCAACTTATTCCGTTCAGAAGAGAGAAAGAGTAACAAACATTCATCAATCCATTCACCCATCCATCCTCATGAGTTTTAGCATTTATAATAGTATTAAGATATCTGTTAATGATAAGCTAGGACTGCAGGCGGTGAGTGGTATTATTTTGCTTTTCTGTATAAGTGTTTCTTTTTGTCCAGAAAAAAGCTTTTCCTAACTTTTTCGTAGAAAGGTCACTCACTGTCTCTCTTTGTCGTCTCCCCGATGCAAATTTTTCAGTTTTAAGAAGAGTCAATTTAGAAAAGCGCTTTACCGCTTAACAGAACTTAAAATCTTAATTGATTTAAACTACTGTAAGCCAGAGACATTAGCATTTACAACTTTAACCTTACCTGCTAAAACATTCACATCCTGTACAAATAAAGACTACTCAATTATCTAATCGAATACAAGATTATAACAGAACATTACCAATAACAAAATCTTCTTACGACCACGATACTTTGTAATGACATTAAAAACATATTGCAATAACCATTTATTTCCTAATTCCGTCTCCGGCTCAATTCAAACAGGTTCCAAACGTCAATTACGTGTCTATTATTTAACGACAAAATCGACTAATTAGTCTCCCGGCTAGTAAGCACCATACGTCTCCATATGAATTATTAATTTAATATTTTATAGCCACGTAATCCTTGCCACAAGGCAATAGAGATTACCATCGCTTCCGAACGCATCTCGATTTCTTTCATTACATCTAATTAGTCTAATTATATTTTTCTCTGAGAAGGCCGGTAGCTGGCTTGTAAATTAGTGTTACGATTGGGTAATGTAATATAAAATTCACATTTGGAAGCTGTTATGGCAAGGTTAGGTCGTGTGTGCACACTCCGGATGCGAAAATGGCTGCACAGCCCCATCGTAACTTGAAACATACGACATATTTTTATATGATTTACTTAATAAATATAATTTTCGTCATATTTCACAATATTATTATAATTAAGTGGAGTTTTACACGTTAATAGCTGTTTATTATTTATTAATTCCGTACCTAATCTTGGAACGGAATATTAAATATCCGTTGTTTTTTCCCACGCGGGTTAAAAGTCACATGAGACATTTATTATTTGCTAATTTACAATCGGACTAGATCATAATTTGTCACAATTTATCACATCTACATTTTTTGCATTGATGAGGTCAATGATGGTACCTACAAGATTGGTAATGGAAATGTGACTCCCCTATTGAAGTGTGTTCAATGTGAACTAGGTACAATACAGATTAATTAGAGGTGAGTAAGCAATAATATATTCAGCTTTTTATAAAGACACTAGCGACCCGCCCCGGCTTCGCACGGGTGCATGTATTATACATATAAACGTTCCTCTTGAATCACTCTATCTATTAAAAAAAACCGCATCAAAATCCGTTGCGTAGTTTTAAAGATCTAAGCATATATAGGGACAGACAGACAGACAGACAGGGAAAGCGACTTTGTTTTATACTATGTAGTGATAGTGATAGTGATAAGTCAATCCATACTTCTCTACATAGTATAAAACAAAGTCGTTCCCGCCGTCTGTACGCTTAGATCTTTTAAACTTCGCAACGGATTTGAATGCAGTTTTCATCAATAGATAGAGTGATTCAATAGGGAGTTTTATGTATCTACATTTCACCCGTGAGAAGCCGGGGCGAGTCGCAAGTTATTACTATTATAAATTCAAAAGTAACTCTGTCTATCTGTTACGTTTTCACACTAAACCACTAAACCGATTTTGGTAAAAAATTGTACGGGGTAAGTTTGAACCTCAAGATATATAGGACATGAACTACTTTTGATTCTACGAGTTTTTCTGCGTCCGCGATAACCGACAATTACGCGGACGAAATTGCAGACAAAAGCTAGGACTATAAATGACTAGATCACAAATAGGTATTAAGAGTATTAGTGATCTAGACATAATTGTGCAAAACCAAATACTAAACCGGTTTTTAACGGATATTGAGGCAAATAAAGACCAATCAATAAATATTAATGTTAATTGATTACGTAACACCAATATGGCTACATTTTAAGTGTGATCTGCACATACTTATAATGTTATTGCAATACTCGGGATTTTTTCCAGTGTAGCCCGGACACCGGCAAGTATTGTTACAATGGCGCTCCCAGGAAGTAATCCCGTTTGAGCACCTATGCACAGACCTATGCATTGAGCACCAACCAATATTTTAACGTGGTGTTAGAGCACCACTCAAGTGAGAATACCTTTGGTGCTCAAGAAATAGGTGCTCAAACGGGAATACTTCGCTCCCAGCAATGTTTTAAGTATTACTGGGCCGTACTCGTAAATGTCGCAGCTACATATTGTAGTAAAAGTGTTGCTATGTCATAGTCAAATCATTAATTTCAATTAGACCAGTAAAAGGCACTTTTAAAGGTAATTGACATGAAAGAAAAAACAATTAATAAAAGAACAATGTCAGGTGTCCATAGTAACTTAGGCTCAATAAAAAAATTTCATGGACAGTAAAAATTCTCACGTTATTTTGTGTAGTTTCATGTCAGAAGCTTATCTGTGTTTTCCACTTTTACATTGAACTTCTCAACAAGAAATTATTCAGACATTGTAAATTGGAGGTTATTTATTTCTACGGAGTAAATTAAACAAAACATATACAGTAATTAAACTTTTATTCGTTTTCATTCATTAAATCATTATCAACACACCTATAAATGATTTTTTTTTGCATAGTCTTCACAGGACATGTCCCACAACGCCCTCCTTGTCTCAATCTCGGTTATCAATCTTTCCGTGTCGGAAGACATCGCGATGATCACAAATCACGCTGTAGTTCCACAATACGTGCGGCCGCCGCGGCTAGTGCGCGCACACTGGTGATTTAACTACAATGCAATTGATCTCAGTGGCCGCAGCGACCAGCGACTGAACACTGGCCGCAAATGCGTCGCTTCGATCTCGCTGGCCGCTGCGGCCAGGTGCGCGCGCTCTGTGGCGATTTCATAAGTTAAGATCTCGATGGCCGCCGCGACCTGGCCGCTGCGGCCTAGCCGCTAGTGCGCTATTGCTCTAATAAGAATCGTACTTTACCTCAGAAAGTGAAGTCCATTGCTGTAATAATGAACGGATATCATCAGATTCAACTAAATGCCGTTTCATCCGAAACACATTTATACCACATTTAATACAACGTAGTTGATGGGACATTGTCACAAAATGTGTGATATTTGAGAAAAAAACAACCGTACTCATAGAAAAACACTAGCAACAACACAAACAAGATGATTGACATTGACTAACAGTCAGTCAGACAGACACGACAGACAGACAGAACCTAACAGGGTTGCCATTACATTACGATTAAGTTATCGAGCACAGGTCATGAAAATCGATTTCTTGAGTTTTTATATTCTATAAAAATACTAAATGTATTTAAAATAAACACGATAAACGTATTATTTAGGTAAAAAATAATATTAAGAGACAATTGTGAGGTGGTAAATAAAAAATAAAGAGTAAATCGGTTTAATTATTTAGAATAATCGATTAGTGGCAGAACAAGTTACTACCTGAACCTTTTTATTTATAAAAAAAAAACCTGGAACAGGATGGACCAAATGATTTACGATTATTTTTATGATTTATTTTTGGAAAAGTTCTAGAAAATAAACAAATGTTTTTTAAGAAGTTAGAATTTTATATTTAAATTGTTGTAGGTAAAAACTTTGTGTCCGTGTGAACTTAGTTTTAAAAGTTGTGTAAGCCGAAACCTGACATTGTTCTTTAATCTAGTTTGCCGTTTAGGACCAACTTTAGAAAAGCTTTAGGCTCGCCTTTGCCCGTAGTTATGACGTTTAGGGACCATGATGCAAGATTGTGTAAAAAATTAAATAACCTATTTAATAGCTAATATTATATTCTAAATGTAATAACAACATTTTAAAACCCAATAATAGTCAAGTATTTATTCTTTATTAAGCCGTGTTAACTCTTCATTCAAATTCTCATAAGCCACCATACTCATGGACCACATACCATCATACTGCAGGTAAATGCATTTAAATTAATTAAGGGGGAGCCAGACCGCCCGCGCGGCTACCGTCCCGGCGGGGCGCCGTGACGACTTCATGCGGCTTCCCCGAACCGGCGCAGCCCGGGACAGTACGGGACGCGGGATTTAGTGAAACTAGTACCTGGCTACGTGACACGAATACGAGTAGTTACGTCACGGAGTCACGGGTCAGCAGACTGGATAGAGGCGTAAAATGCAAGCGCTTGCTTTTTTTAAGTGGTCCAATATGCTGTTCGCAACTGCAGAGGTTGTTTGAGCCTGAAGCTTTTTTATTTTAGACGAAATACTTGTGGAAATATCAACTTAATCAATGATGTGATTAAGATTCATTTTTACTTTTTTAGTTTATCTCGGACATCACTGACATCGGTACAGGAAATCATCGTTAGGAAAGCTGGACTTATAAGAATAATTAATGTAAGTCTAAAATCACCAATCAAAAATGAGAAGAGGCCGTGCCCCGCAGTGGGACAGGAATAGGCTGGTAACCAAATGAATTGCAGAGGTGAGAATATAAATTATTTAATATTTATTTAAGAATTTGTGACAATATATAAAATTAATACAGTTTTGCTTAAAAACATATGCATAACTGGTGCTGACACCGTAATGTAAAAAGCTTTCAATAGAAGTAATTTAAAAAAATAAGAAATTACTGAAGCTGTCTATACTTCGGTAATTTGTATGCTAATTAAATAATTAAAATTTCACAACTACAAAGATCGCATGAATCTCACGATTTGTGTTATTGGCTGCCCACTGTGCGGCTACCTGTGCAAACACTGTCACAATAGGCGCTCACCCTTAACTCGCCCGCTATGAATTATTGCAACTGCCCCTTAAATATTTCATCGATTTTATTGTGGCTCCAATGTCAACCCCGTCTCGACGATAGCTATAAAGACTGTCGTTAATTTTTTGCGCAATAACGCAAATTGTGTTTCGCGCCGAATTTTTATGCTAATCACAACTTTGAGTAAGGTTTATTTTTACTACATAGATAACGTGTAGACAAAGCAGTTTTACAAAAATATTGAAAATTTAATTAGATTCGAAAGAACTTATTTAATTTTTTCATAATAAAAAAACAGTGCGAAAATGCAACATATATGCGAAAAGTGTGCGACGGGGTTGAGTTTACATACTTGCGCACCTCCTTATTATTTCTGCGGACTACCTTTTCCTATACTCGAAGCAAGAAGGATTAACTTGAATAAAAAATGAGGCCCACCAATGCGTAATACTATAACATAGACACATAATAGGATGTATAGAAGGCTGTATGGAGTTAACCCGTGCTCACCTGGCGTCACCCGCGCTCTCCCACAGATAAAAAACTCTTATAAAGAGATAAATTATTGCGTTATGGCTTTTTGAAAGAGTCCACTGCTGCTGAGAAATGACAATATTATTAAAAAGTACGCGTCTTTGTCACAATATCTTTTTGTGTTCAATATATTGTCGCCATAATAAATGCTGCCCCTTTATGGGACGAGCATTGTGCTCCGTACCTTTGTGGACATTATTAAATATATTTTAAAGAGTTTTATTAATGGTGGGCGTCGTAAAGAGAATGTTTGATTTATTTTTTCGACGCGTGTGCTCGATGTTAGTTTGATAGCCTTCAATCATGAGAATAAACCGTGAGAGGGAAATATTATGTCCTCAAAATACAGACGTCGGGTATTGCACAGAAATCATTACAACAAATCACGAAACATCCGCAAGTAATATTGATCAATAATGAAGAATGACGTCTGTCGCTTACTTTTTTATTGCGAACGCGCCAATAATGCAATAGCCATGCTTTAGGCGCGAAAATAAAAGATTCCCGCGCTGTCAATAAACATAAAACTTGCGAAAAATTGTCAATATCGAATTCGTTGTTTTGAAATACGATTCGCTTTCCTCCTTCAAGTATCTTCACGCCTTCGTTGCCTTTATAAAGATATTTTTATTATGTTGATTTTGTTTATCTCTTTGTATAGACGAGAATACGAGATCTTGTTACGTGAACAGGTATGTGACCACAATTAAATTTTTTGCCCCCACCCAAGTAATAAGATAAAATGGGTTTTTATGCGATATTGTGATGTGGTTAACACCTGCGAGATATGGCACAGAAAAAACCTATACTATGTACCATCATTTTGATATGTAAATGTTCTTATTCATAATTGTTTGAGTACCTATCATTTTTCATAAACGCTAACTCATCCGTACCTATACGTCACAATCACAATCTTATAAGCAGTTGCATACGTAGAATTGGATTTCATAAGGAAATGAACAATATATTAAAACATTCTTATTCTTGTAAATAAAATCTGACTTAATTTAACGATAGCGATAAATTATTCCCGAATAGTAAAAAAAATGTCTCCGTTTTATCCTAAAACAAATAACCTTCTTCAAATTATAAATGTCACATTAAAAATTGTTAATAATAAATCAATGCTTACCTGCAGTTTCCATGTTGTCCAACTTCGCAGGTGCAAAACAGACTCTCCTTAGTTCCTTATCTGTGCACATTTCGAAATTCATAAGATATTATTTTGAATTTCGAAACAGCTGTCATTTTTATTCCTTTAAAACATGCTGGTTTGCAACAACTAGATGGTCAACAAGTAAATGATAAATATATTATGTAACATTGCTTTGTAAAATAACCCAGCTTAATAGTCGTTATATCGAAATAACGTTAAAATTGTTTTTATAACGTATATTTAATGGACTATACTTTGATCAACGTTATTTTAAGAGCGTTGTGCAACCCTTAACGTTAACAGAACCAACATGAGCCTGTGTTCTTACCTACCCTACCAACCACCAAAGGGTGGCAGGTAGGTAGGAATCCTTAGTCATATGATATATAAATTAACGTCTCCAGGGAAAAAGCAGGTGGCCCATTCTTCACACTCAAACCACACAACATAAACTAACTATAAACACAACTACTAACTATATCTACCAACAAATCTACTATCTAAATCTGCTACTAGACTAACTTACACTTACTCCGGCATCTCTAAACCCAGTCTAATTCATGCATCCTTGAAGCTGTTGTAATGACGTAGAAGCCTGCTCGCCTGCTCGGTCCCATCGGAAGTCGTGAAGGCCAATAAATAATATAGTACCATCACGTGGCGCTTAACAAATGGTCACTTCGTGCTTTGCCACCGGTTCACCTGACTCGGAACAAAGACTATAAAAATGAAGAGACGGTATAATCTAATTATTTTTTATTCTGTACATTTGTGATGTGAAAGTTCGACTGTAAAATTTCAGGTGAAAGGGAAGCCGAAGCTAACTTTCACTACTAACCAAAGTAACCAATAATACCTACTACTTTCTGGCCAATGAATAAACTGCATTGACGCCGATTGACCATAGATTGATATGAACGATCTTTATCAATTAAGTTAGGTGATACATAATTACTAAGCGAATCTACCAGAGTGAATGATATAATGCGTGTCAAACTGGAGTCTATACTAAGACTCCGCTGTTTGCTTGTGAGTCCGTCTGTCACAGGGCTGCATCTTTTGAACTGTAAGGAAGGCACCATTTTCACAGAGTGTGTATTACTATGGCCGCTATAACAAAAAGTAAAGGTAATCATTAAAGGGATCCCCATATAATAAACGCGATTTGTTTAATGTAGTGTTAAATATTATACTGTGGTACGGACCCATCGTAGGCAGGCGTAGGATTTTTAAATATTTTTTGTCAAATTACAATTGCAAAATCCTTGTCTCTTATCCTTAACCTAAATTCTTTTAAACCAGAAAATATTAATAAAGAGAAAGCAAATCAAATCAACCCCTATTACATGGGACTTAAAAAAAACAGAACTTGCAAAATGACAAATGGGTACACCTCTGCCTAACCCTTCGGGGATTACAGGCGTGATGTTATGTTGAAATCTAACTAGAAGTGTTTCTAACTGATCCCAATTCCGGTTCCAACTGAAATTTTAAAACCAGCAAGACAGTATTAAAATCCTATCTGCCCACATATCTTTACTCTTTGCCGGGACCCCCGCGATTCGCCGGCAGCTGGTGTGTCTCTGCCGTTCAATAGTATCATTAATATCGTCCATACTAACATTAAATTGATTTTAAAATACATTTGCCTCTCCTATAGGTATTTGCGGCAGTTTCATACGCGGGAATGTATGCTTAGCGGTTCCCTATGTTTCCGATTAGGTTGTCAGAATATATTATTACTTACTGTCTATTGAAATTACGAAGTTTATAGATAACTGTGGTTCTTATCCTTGATATTTTATTTTGTTTAAAATGTTTTGAATTGCCTAATGTTTTAGATAGACGACATTGATTAAAAAAACCTTTCCCCACACTAGAAATTTCTCGGGTACTAGCGTAAATTTACAATCCATTCTAATATTATAAATGCGAAAATAACTCTATTTGTCTGTGTGTCTACTTTCATGACTAAACTACTGAATCGATTTTGACGTTGAGTTTATCTCATTCTTACAAGAAACCAACACATTTATTCTAAATGGAATTTACAATTTGGTTCTTATTATAAACGCAACGCAATATCGTCCAAGCAACCGCTATTTAATAAAAGTCGCCACGAGCAATTCCCGCGACTTGCCAATAACATTTTAAAGTCTATTTAGACCCGTTATCTTAACTGTTATGCTCTATGTTCGGTTAACTTAGACTTGTTATATTTTAGACAAAAGATGCCCACGACCCTAGATCTAGTGTTGAGTTAAATCTGAAAAATATCTCTTTGTTTAAATTGAATATTATTTATTTTTACTATTGGTAAATTAATAAAAGTAAAGTTGGCCAATATTAAAAAAAAACATCTCTGATGTAACGTATCTATAGAATGTAATTTTAATAAGATTTATAATTTATTGTATTTACGATTTATCAACAAAAGAGCATACAAATGAAAATAAGCATTTTCTGCCTATAGCTAGCCTGAAAATTAACTTAACTACCTATGTAATTTTTTCCAATTATTTATGTTTTTGCAAATTTTTATAATATTATTATAAATACCGTATCGACAATAGGCGAGGGTAGTGTCCTAGGTTCTTAGATCAGGTAAAGTGATATTGGCTCAGTAGCAACCCGGAGCTTCAAAATTGGCAGTGTAATACCCCCGTACCTCAGAAACCACGCAATGCTTGTCCTGCTCCTGATCTGTCCCCGGTCGAGCCCTATTACCGTCTCATTGAACTATGAGAGCGAGGAAAGAGGAAGTACACCTGCGTTTGCAAACACACTTGTGCACTACGACATCTCCTGCTTACTAGGCAAGTCTCGCTGTGTCCAAAATCGGTCGGCATAATATTATAACCGTAGATCTACAATACAACACCGGTGGTCTACCTCCACGTAGCACGCGCCTCAACATGCCCACTTCAAGCCCACTTTAGCGAACTTCCGCAACTAAACGAGAGCTGTTCAGTTTTTACGCTAAACATTCGATAATTCCATAAAAAAAATTATATGTAATTTTTTTTCTCGAATATGTGTCACTCGCTTTTGCCCGCGACTTTCCCCGCGTGGATTTTCTTTATGGATCTCTTATTTTTATAAAAATAAAATATTGTTTATGTCATTGTTACACGCTGATATTGAAGCTTTCCATAATAATGTGAAAGAATTTTTTAAAGTTATGTAGTTTTTGAGTTTATCCATTACAAACAAAAATACAAATACTAAATACTTTTCTCTTTATAACATTAGTTTAGCAATATCATGACACTTCCAACAATACTTTATTCGTTGATATTCGTCGAATAGTATAGGAGATATGCGCAGATGGACATACATATTAAATATGAACTGCTAAAATCACAACCCTCCTTTTGGCTTTGCTGTAGACGGGGTAAAAAATGTCGTATTTTATTTTCGCTAAACCATCTCATATTTTCTCTTCTATGTTGCATCACCGGTGGTCTACCTCCACATAGCACGCGCCTCAGTTTGCCCACTCCAAGCCACTCCAGTGAACTTCCGCAACAATACACCAAAGTACAGCGCTTTACACCAACACGCCGCGCATTAGCAGCTGCGCACGCGCTCTCAATGACGTCATTGTTTCGAGTGTCAAGTACTTGCCGTGGTGGTCTGTTACCATATTGATAGCCACTTAATGTTTTTCCTGGAACTTGTGACAAATTCGAAAATTCCCTTCGTAGGTATTGTTATATTTTTGTTGGTAACACGCAATCAGCTATTTTAATATCTGATATTGCTACTGATAATATTACTAGGTTGGTTAATGATTTATTAGCAGTTAATAAGTAATTGAATTGCATGTTTCTGCAACACTAATTTTATTATTACTTCAAGGAAAAACTAATAAGTCAAAGTCAAAGCATTTATTTCAATTAAATCATTGACTTACTCACTCATTCACTTCATTCACTTTTGAATTGTCAAGGAATCGGTCAGTTACTCAGAAAACTGAAGCTAGTTGCTTGTTATTTTAATCGTAAGATGCTAAAAATAAGCAACCTTTGCGGAAAGAGTAATATTTCTATGTTACCTATTATTTCCATTTATTTAATTTCTAGAGACCCGCCCCGGCTTCGCACAGGTGCAATGTAGATACATAAACCTTTCTCTTGAATCACTCTATCTTTTAAAAAAAACGGCATCAAAATCCGTTGTGTAGTTTTAAAGATCTAAACAAACATAGGGACAGATAGCGTGAAACGACTTTGTTTTATACCATGTTGTGATAATACATATTATCATATTACGTTTTTAACTATGTAAAATAAAAACAATAAAATTATTATCAATATTTAAAAAAAAGCAACATTAATGTATAAAACGTAATGAAAATTGGCGACGCATGCGCAGCTGCACGCGCCCTCAATAACGCCATTGTTTGGAGTGTCAAGTATTTGTCGGCGTCATTACACGGTGGTCTGTAAGTATTAAAAACATATTGATGACCACTTAATAGTTTACAAGCAATTGAGTTGTACCACAACAATGTATAGTTACGCTGTTTGACTACGAAGGGAACTACGTTGTAGCTTGTAGCAATTAATATTTACATGTACCTACCAATTTTAAAGTTATTTTCAAGGTGTTTCTATCAACAAAAGATGTATGAAAGACTTGTAATTTAACCCCGTATTAATAAACACAATACCTGACACTAAATCGACTGTGTACCCAAGTAGGCCGCTATAAATATAGTTTGGCAAAATGGGGTATCATAGACCCGTCCGACACCCAGTGCGATTGCGGAGCTCCAGTTCAAACTATGTCCCATAATGCTGATGTGTCCTAATTGTCCGTTCACCTGCACCCTTGACGACATGTGCAACGCCTCTGATGCGGCAGTTAACGAGGCGACCTATTGGGCCCAAATAGTTTAATTTATTGATGTATCATCGATACGAAAAGAAGAAGAAGAATTAACAGTCGCTCCATGTCAAATACTGGTATTCAGCTGCATCCGGTAAGACTGGAAACCGACCTCAACATAGTTGGGAAAAGGCTAGGCAGATTGATTAGTAATAACCCATTTATGTTTCCGCTGTGGAAAGTCCTCATTGATGTCTACCACCCTGGGGAGGGCGGAGAGGTCTGTCAGACTCTTACTGTATAAAAACGACCCCGGTGTTCCCTTCTCACAATTACACTGGGATCATTCTAAAACTTTAATTGATTTAATCTACATAACATTATCAACAATAAATTTTAATCACACTGTAGAAGAAAATTACGTTCATCCAATAATGAAAAAAATAGATAAAGAATAGACTTATTATAAAAGCACGTCTCCGTTAAAATAATCTTTGTAATGTCAAAATAAATAAAAAAGGTGACGACTCGCGGGCGGCGAGCTGGCAGGTAACGGTTGGATTTTCCGAGATATGACTTTTCAATGACCATTACTCGTTCAATTAAAACAAAATACTTTACCCTTGACCCGTCCCCTAATACATCACTGTATTAGGGGACGGGTCAAGGCTAAACAATAATTCAGTGTATCCCCTTGAGACGAACTGTCATCCACAGTTAAAGCCAACGATATTAAGTCCCTAAGGATCGATCCTTTAGCCATTAATCGTCCGCTAGTCTGATTTGCCAACATTACAGATTGTAAATCAAGTTAGATTACGGATAGTGACTTGAAATCGTTGAAAACAAAATCCGCCATATTACAGAACAAAGTATACCTTTAGACCAGGCTTCTTAAGACCCGTAACGACTGTCAAAGATCCACGTATGACAGCCGAGACCAACGGTTTAACGTGCTTTAACTGACGCACGAATGAGTCTCCATGTGTAAAGGTGGTATAACCCATCCACAGACCAACCCCGGCAAGCATAGCTTCAATTTGAAAACTACGTTTTAATATCGTGTTTACAATAAAATAAAGCTATAGTTTAAGAGTATTAGTATTAGACACATTACAAATTATTTCTAATAGATTCAGAACTTATATACAGGTCGATCCTTTTACAAACAACCCCAAAACTGCAGATGACAACACAGGAACAGGTTGATAACTCAAAATAAAATTTTCCCGTTATGTCTTTGTAAATAAGCAAGGGCGGATCGCCGTTTGAAGTGGAGGGTACAAAGGGATGGGGGTGGGGGGGACCGCAGATCCTATCGGCGTGTCCAAACTGCCACAGACAGATAACTGTGCGTGTGTGAGTTGAATTTTAATACACCCTGTGTTAGTTGCGGACTAAATGCTTAATTGAAACTTATTTTTATGTGGTTTGCTTTTGTTTTATGTAATGCTGGGTTAGATAATAGTTTAGAATATTGTTATTACTTTTGTGAAACTTTGAACAAGAATCTTTGATTATATCTATACAAATAAATAAAATTTAAGTGTCTGTTTATCAAAATTACAGCTAAGTAAATATTTTCTAGAAACTTACACGAAAAATCATTTTTTTTAATGTTTTTCCGTTTCGCTGTCGGTTCCGGCTAATCTTTGAAACGGCTAGACTGATTATGAAGGGACTTTCACAGGTAGATAGCTGGCCAACAACCTTTATTTAAAAAATAATAGGGTTCCGCACAAAAAAAAACAAAAACCCGTAATAACCAACTTTCTCGCAAACTAAGTCATGGCCATAAGCTAGTCATAAGATATAATCTCATATTCTTACAAATTCTGATGTACAATTGCTACTCTGTAAATTGTGTAGGTACAAGGTACTTCGACCTCGACCGTCTGCTTAGAATCTAGTTTTGTTATAATTGATAACTGTCTTAATTTGAAGATTCCTGCTATTATTTTCCCTTGTTCCTTTAAAGGGGCAAACAACAATCTGCTTGCTTTTAATCGACTAAGTCGGTTAATATAAATAAATAAAAAGGAGGAGGTTTTTGATGTAACTTTTTTTGACATAGTGGTTATTTGCTTTCCGTGTCTACTGAACGAAATACTTTTGTATAAGACATTAAAATTGTATACCTAACTAATGATAATTATACATTTTCTATAATTTTCCTATTTTCCAAATTGAATTCATAGGGACAAACTCTGCTTACGCTGCTATAAATTTTTAGCTTATCTAAAATCAAGATAATAAAATCAAAACATCTCTATCAGATAAGATTGTTATCTAAAACTAAAAATAAATAATAGGACAAACATTTTCAAGATTACCCTGAAAAATGTGCAGGGTCGGCTTCGGGTCGATACTAAAGCACCCCCGCGCCCCGCAGGTGCGACGAGATAATCCAAGATGGCCGCCGAGATAGGACGTGACGTCACAGCGCAGCCCGCGTGCCCCCCCGCACTCCGCAGCCGCCCCCGGCGCATCCTCGAAGCCTCTCGCCACCCTCCTTAGATCCTTTCAGAAATCCGCCAAGTACCGTCAGAAAGGAAATTTTGTTTTGGTTTGAAAATATTTTCTTTAGTATGTTGTTAGGGAAGAACCTGCTAGTCATAGAACTACTATAACAAAATAACTACTACTATATCAAAATAACACTCATTAGGTACCTATACAGAAGCGTCCTTGCTTGCTTGACACTGAAAAACATGATTTTGTAACTTTTTCACGTCGATATCCTTGTAACGTTTTAGTTCCTTGATGATTTGTTATGAAGACGCCTTTTATTCGCAAAAATGTTTTAATCCCACGCTTTATATTAATCAAAGAACTAGCATGTTTTTAAAAAGATAAGCTTTTTGAATACTTTTGTTTTTTACGGCAGTCTGTTACCTTCTGTGGCATAAGAGAGAATTTATCACACCTACCATTTTTCCTTTTTTTAACAGTTTTTCCTTTTCAATACTGTGTTACTGTGTTACCTTATTTAACAGTGACAGACAGTCACTAATAGTCATTCGTGCAATACTTATATTCCAACAAAAAAATATTGTGTCGTGTTCACTCATTCACTGTCCCATTAAAACATAATATTATGCGTGATATAACAGTAAAATTATCAATATGCTTGATAGCCGCCAATTTCATTATTTTTTTGCGAATTTATGAAACTTTCGCTTAATTTCACTTTCGTTTACTTACGTTATCGTGACATTTGTAGCGGAAATGGATCGTATTAACTGTACAGTCTACATTTGCTTTTGGTCAGTAGTTTCAAATAAATTAATACATTATGTAAAATAACTCATTAAAATTAAGTGGATTATGATAAAAATGTCGAATAATTACTTCCGAAAACGATTAGCAGAAGTTTAAATAATAAAATATAAATAAAATTTAGTAAAGCACAGGATTTAATCAATGTGACACACAAAGACCCAATTCCAACTTCCTTTAACCGTTAGTTTTAAATTTAAAGATTTAACATTTATTAGTGCTTACGCGTGTTAAGTACCCTTTACTTTTTCGTCGTATGATATAGTAACCTATATTATAAGTTTACAACTTTACAAGTGTTGCTACTTCGTCTCTTGAATGAAAGGTAATACACGATTCATGTGTGAGGACAGGCCGCACGTCCACTCGTGCAAGCCTCTTTGAACACCAGCTTGCAATTCAAAATTGAAAAAATACCTATATTGTATTTGAAAACCATAAAATAAAATTACAGTACCTATTAAAATATCATCTAATAACTTACAATACATTTTGCACCAACAACGAATAGGTAGTATTATAACGTCCTCGGTAAATATGTATTTCTTTATGTGTTTTTTTTAAGATAATAGTGCTGGGCCAAATACTTATTTTTTTAAGACGAACAATAAAGATGAGTACATCTTTATTATACATAGAAAAAAAAAACAATTAAAATTAAAAGCAAAACCCACTTGTTTGTCTGACGCTACTTGGGGTGGGCAGGCGCTATGTGCTCTGAGCTATGTAAGGGGTTATCTCACCAGCCGCGGCTCTATCTAAATCTGTATTATCGCAACACGCCGAATAATTATTACTACATGTATAAACTGTACTACTATACTGTACTTATGTATGTTTATTGTACTACATATATTTGTACATCTGTTGTACACATTAAGATGAGATGTCTCGACTATTCAAATTTGATCCGTATCTCTATATAGTTTTTGAGTAAGTTTTGTATTATCAATGTTACAAATAAATCATATATTGCATTACAACTAAAGAATTAAGTTTTGTTTTTTAGTTTGGAAGTTTAAAAGGTGATTCATTACGAAGTATCAACGTCGATAGTCGCAATAAGTCTTTATTTTTACCTTAATCTGTAAGTCGCCCAAGGACTCTTAAATTATGTTTTTTTTTTATTTATATTCAAAGTCAAATCATTTAATTCAGTAAGACCATTAGAAGGCACTTTTAAACGTCATTTAAATGAAGAAAAAAAATATGTGATAATATTGCCCATTCCAAAAGTTGGTTTATTGATATGCACTCATATTTATCTGTTCCTTATTAGCTTACAATGATAAAATACTGATAATTATCATATAAATTACTTAAAATCTACCTCATAATGGACACTCTAAATCTATCGCCATAATATACAATGAGAATGACTACATCATACTTGTGAGCTAACTTAATGCATGTCTACACGTACCTACTTATGGTACCTGACTAAGCTCATTTACGGGTCCCTATATTACCCATAAACCATTTTCAACTAAGCATGCCTTTCAAAAACCTTCACTCCTAACTGAGCGCCTCTCGATCCGTACTTAGACTGAAAAATCACATGAAAGCATAATCCCTTTGGGAACAATCCTGTTTCCCTCTTAAGGAACAAAGGACGGATCAGGTCCTCAGGTCGTGAGGACTTGAGGAGTCGTCTGCCTTATCGATGTCATCGGAGTACGTACTCCTGTATCGATTAATTTCATTCGGTAATGTGTTTAATCGATGGATGTATGCGGTAATGTTGTAGCTGGATTTATGTGGTCTATTTAGTAGGTGCTTAAGATAAGTATAGTGGGGTGACTATGAAATATGTAACCTAGGTATTGTAGCTGTTACGTAGAAGAGGTATTTAAAGCTGTTTATCAATCGGAGAATTTGACATTGGATAAAAAAATCAGCATTTCCATACAACGAGACGAGATGTATGAACGTAGATGAGGCGAAAGGAGTATGTAAGGATCGTAGCAAGTGGCGTTCTGTGGTTTCTGCCTACCCCCATGGGAAAAAGGCGTGAGTTTATGTATGTATGTATGCATTTCCATACAACGTGGCAATTATCACGGTACGATATGGACGAGTCTTTTTATTGTATATTTTAATATTAATATTTATAAACTAACTTCTCATTTTAAGAACTTAAATGAATATGCTACCTATTCTTTAATTAATTTATCACTTCCCTCATATTATATTCCCCCATATATTTTGTATGGCAAAATTGAACAATAACGTCACATTTTTGCCAACTCAATTGATTAACTATTTATTGATTTCAAAACAACTTTAAATCTAATTTTACTGTTGCTTAAAAATTGACTGAATTAAAGTGTTTATTTTAATTAGTTATATCTTGGAATTATTGGATAATGGTGCCAAGTAGGTACCCAATTATTATCATAAACCTTCAAGTACCTAACTAATAGTATCTCTAATACCACCTAGATACATATAACATGTTCGCAAATCACCAATCCGAAATCACACTCTAGTATCTATCAGTAACTAAAGGCATCCACACACGCGCGTCGTCTCGCGGCGGAAATGGCGTCTAACCGGATATTGTATCGCGCCTTCATCTCCGGCGCGCTTCCGGTTCCGGCGCCCACCTCCCATCGGCTCGTGCGTCGCCTAATTACTACCACGTAGATATATGTACTGTGTATATAGTTAGTTAAGGAAAGTGGTGCACAGTTAGGTACGATAGGTAGGTTTATATAGGGAACTAAGTTTTTCAGATTAAAAATGCCTTGGAAAGTTTAACCCTCAAAGGTGTGATTATAATAGGTAGCACTTAGCAGTAATGAATGATTAATTAGGTACAGCATAGCCTTTATTTGTAACTAAATATTGTTTTGGTTAGCCCTGATCTGTGGCTATTTCTAATAATAATAATTTCAGCCTATTACTGTCCCACTGCAGGGCAAAGGAGTCTTCTCATACAGAGAAGGCATGACCATTGATTACCGCTTAAAGCGGACTAGCGATTTTAGACTTATATTTTTTCATTTAAGTAGGTACCATGTTTTCCTTCAATAACGTCAGTGATATCTAAGATAAACTGCAAGTACATTTTTGAAATACAAAAAGTCACATTGGTACTTGTGCATGAGAGCCTGGCGCTAACAAGTAAAAAAAGTAGATAAGCTAAAAAGTTAAAAAATAAGTTAAAATAAAAATTATATAAAATTCGAATTCATTTGACTCAACACTGGCATACAATTCATTTGTATATCCATTCCGCCACTGCCATATGACTGAACCAATTAAAACTACCCTAAACATGTCACCATTGCCCAACCGCACAGTGTGAACATGCCTCAACAAGGCAAACAAATGTCTTGCTATAAACGACCCCGTACCCTCTGTCCTGTAGGGCGCAGACCTACCGCAGTTGTATAAGTAACCGTCTGTAATGGTTGTCTACATTGATGATTATTGGCTAAAGAGAACTTGATAACATGTTTGAGATACTATTGAATGAATTGGATAAAAAAATAAAGTACCTATGTAATGTCAAAAAAAATCACAAAGAAAACTTTCTGAAGACCAATCGCAATCTCATCTTAACAGCAATAATTATTAATGTCAAAAAAGCTTTTTTACAAAAAAATAAAACCGCCTTCAAAAACTACAAAATAAAAAATAACTTTAGTTTTGGAAATCGGTGGCTTTGGTTTTGTTTTTTGTTATGTAGATATTGCCACCGACTTCCAAAACTAAAGTTATTTTTTATTTTGTAGTTTTTGAAGGCGGTTTTATTTTTTTGTAAAAAAGCTTTTTATTTTTCACTTTTTAGTGCTTGTGTGTTAATGCTTGAAATCCTAACAAAAAGCCCTTTCAAACAATACCTCACACGATATATTTAATAAAAAAAAAAGTAGGTGAAAAGTACTGACTGAAGGAAAAGGGGGAGGGGGTACGTCAACCCCCCGTTGACGTACCCCCTCCCCCTTTTCCTTCAGTCAGTCATCGACTACACGTATAAACAAAGCAATTTTACTTGTTACGACAGTTATGCTGTGATTCTATAAGGAGTTCCGTTTCATATCCCCGAAGTTCATCATCAGATCATGACAATATTTGTATGGGACCTATTCGGAAGTATACTCTTTCAAACAAAAAAAGAATCATCCAAATCTATTCATAATTGGCTGAGAAATCAGGTAACATACATACAAAAAAAAAAAAAAAAGACATACGCGCCGAATTGAGAACCTCCTCCTTTTTGAAGTCGGTTGAAAAGTGTATGTAAATTAGAGGCATTTTGATAGATTGATTGATTTAACATAATCTGTAAAATAAATATATTATTAATTATTATGAGATATTATCATATTACTATAAAATATTTGCAAAGTATTAGTTAAGGCATTAACTAATTTTCTTTCTTTCAGCCAGTTAGGCCCACTTCCGCCTGAAAGTTACAACAAATTAAATTATGTGTGACATTTTTGCAATTTAACCTAGTAACTAACTTTAAGTTACGTCTTTGTAGAACTTACTCCATAGAAATAGGTGCAGTAGCTGTAGTTCAAGGTTGAATCTATTGACTAGCTAGGTCAAAGGTTATAAGTTCAAACCCTTTTCCGTAAGCTTCTAAGAATCTACGCTTATTCTGGCAAACTGTAGTTTGAGTAGGAAGTCTAAGTGCTAATACTAGGGTTGTCAATACGTCGTCGTGTAGAGCTGTAGATATTTTATTTTATTGGTTCTCTCTTACTCGAAGCCAGACACGAATATGCTATAAGTTGAAATACGTTTACTACTACATGACTTAAGTTTTACATATCTACGTAGAGTCTACGTATTTATGTTGCTTTGAGGCTATGACCATGATAAATACTATTGCCTTGTACATATTCTTCATCATCTGCTTAGCCTTTTACCAACTATTACATTACCATATTGCAGTCTAACTGGATGCTGCTAAGTATCAGTATATTACATGGAACGACCTACCTATCTGACCTCCAAAACCCAGTTACTGGGCAACACGATATCCCTTGGTAAGACTGGTTGTCAGACTTTCTGGTTTTGAATGACAGCCGGGACCAACGGCTTTCAAACTCCGGCCTGCTACTGAGAAATTCCTTATGGTAAACCTCAATGATACGTTGCCCGACCTGGGATTAAACCCAGGACCCAGAACTCAGCTATTGTAGCTTGCAAATATTGTCATTTTACTTAAAATATACTACATCTCTTATCTCCTCCTTCAAACAAACTTTTAAAGCTTACCTACTATAATTAACAAGATAACAAGACAAGACGTCTTGTTTTAGGCCTAGGCCCCACTACGGTTAAACCGCTGCGGTTTTTAATCGCGTGAATTTGTGCCCCTAGAAAACTAATACAAGCGGCCACACCTGCGGTTTTTTCCCGCGACTGTTTTCTAGGGGCACAAATTCACGCGATTAAAAACCGCAGCGGTTTAACCGTAGTGGGGCCTAGGCCTTACGGTATGGTTTTGTCCACTTTGTAAAAAGACCCCCTAAAATTCGCACTACTACTCAATGATGCTTCAAAACTAAATGAACACACATTATCTACAAATCACAAACCCTTCAACTCTTGCTGTCGTGCCCTATCTGTCACGGGACAGGTCACAAGTTCACTCTCAGCTTCCCATCTCTGGTCAGGAAGCGTGAATTAGCGCGGTGTGCGCCGGCGCCGCGGCGCGTGCGCCTCCATTGTTTGACGCGCGTTTGCGCGGGTGATGCGCACTTCCCCTAGCTGTCAGATGTTCTGAGGTAGTTAGCTGGCAATTGTTTAGGATTATACTTGAAGTGTTTGTTAAAAATAAAGCATTGACAGAATAAGGAGATGGGGGTTGTATAGCCAAATAAATTGAAAATAATGGGGAATAAGAAAGGTATCCCATATAGGTTATAGAGTTACTTTTCCCATGATGAACAACTTAGGGTCGTCGCTGTAACAGCACGACTCCGACACAACAAATAACCTGCCATTCAAGTTAGAGCTTTATATCGTGTGCCTTAAAATATGTTTTATTTTGACAAGTTAGGCGCGCTCTCAGCCAACAGTTGGATTTTTCAAAGCGATGTCAGCCGGGCCGTTGACGTGTCGTAGTTGTGCTGTTGAATTTAGCGAAGACCATTACCCTGTCTCGTACTTTTTTAAATTAGTCAACCATTAACCTTAAATTGACAAGTATAAATTGAAAGGCTTTCTGTCAAAAATATTCGTATGACAGATTAGTAACATTCCATTTGTGTGAATATTTGCTAAGATATACTGGTCAATTAAAGTTTTTGAATAATTTTTTTTTAAGTGACGTCAGTAATATACCTCCGGACTATTACTTAATATTTTATTACCCTCCCATAAAACTATTTCAATTTCAAGAATAACCGCAGTTAATCACGCTGTTACTTTTAATTAAATGAATTCATAAATAGACAAACGATTTTAATATAGTTACTCATAATTCTTGTACGTGACAGATGCTCAGTTAATTTCTTTTTAAAGACTCGGGCGCATCAAAATTAGCTCGTAATTAAGTGCAGATGCAAAGAAATAATCTTTTGGAGTCTTTGGTAGCGATCTAAGCTATTATTCTTTTAGATTCTGCACTGGACATCTTATTCTTTTGTTTTAGACTTTTCTTATAGAGCACAAATTATGGTGAAAATTATTGATTAATTGATAATTTACTATAACTCATCATGAATAGAGTCGAAAATTGTGTGCAAGAAATAATTTCGCGTGTCATTTATTATTTTACACAACTTTTAAACCTGCTTCTGCTGTATTTTAATACAAGTCTGTGATGTCCCTAAGGGTTAAGCAGAGGTGTACCCATTAGTATACCCACATTTCGCCAGTTATGTTTAAGTCCCATTGTAATAGGGAGCGAGCCTATTGCCATCAACCGGGCACAAATCCAGACTGCTACTGAGAAATTCTTGATGGAAAAACCCAATAAAACTTTGCCCAACCTGGGATCGAACACAAGACCTCATGCTCAGCAGTCGCGCTTCAACAGCAGTTCATCTAGCTATTTAAAGTGTCTATTCAAAAAATTCCCGGATATCACAACAGAATAAATACTTAAATCTCAGTTACCGCAAGTACAGTGTGGGGGTTGCCCCACAATGAGTTTGATTTACTGCCTTCTCCCGTTTCACCCCTTGTTACTACCCGAGATGTGGTTACACCATCTATCTCACTGCACTCATACCTACTTATTTAATAGAGAATAGATTTTTAATAGGTATTGAGGAGGTATTTTGTTAAACCGAAATTTCATCAGACATTTTGACAGCTGGCAAAAAAAAAAATTATGGCCTAATTATTATTTAATTAAGCATTGAATTATAAATATACCTACCTACTTATATTAAATACTCGTGACTTCGTCCGCGTAAATTTTCTTAAAATCCTCCAATTTTTTTGTATTACCTAAGTGTATTGCCTATTTATAGCACTTAGGGTAACGTAACAAAAGATCATGATATTTGTTTATACAAATAAAAATAAAAAAAATTCTGCTTTAAAATTATAAAATTATAAAACGACGCGGTCTATAAGTAGTGTAAAATACCTGTATTGTTAACTTAAATATGGATTGGATGGACGTTTTGAATTGAACTGAATATACTCAGATGCCTACATTTATAAAAGACTTATAAAAAAATTAATTAAAAATCTATAAAGCTAATTAAGTATATTTTATCATTAGGTACGTGGGTAATTTTGTCGCAATAAAACAAATACAGAAAAAGAAACAAAAGGTCTCATAAAAGCTACAACATGCATGTTTTCATGTTAATTGAACAATTAGTATTTTATTGCGAAGTGTTTCCACAAATGATAACTTATTCTCCTAATTATTTAAATTAATTGCTAAAGCGCAAGTGGGCCTATAAAGGAATAAATTATTCTATGTACTAAGATCTATTGCAGGCCCTTAATCTTGAAATAACTTTTTTTTGTAGTCGACCATGCTTTCCATTTATAAAAAAGTGACATAAACAAAATTGATAAACGCGGCTAATAAAAAATAAAACCGACTATTAATGGCCAGTCTCCCACAGCGTTAATTACGATGACATTCCTTCCACTCGTTCGATTCCGTTCATTCATTCACAATTACATCTGTTAACTAAACTATCGGCGTCACCCTCCTCTCTGGGGTTCATTTTAACCCCTCGAATATAAAAGGAACAATAACATCGACTGGTTCGGTCCAGCAACTGATTGCGCAGTATCAAATCAAAGGCGTCGGTGTTTCAATTTTCTTCTGTTGAATGTTTTGTTATTGTCCGTGTCAATCGAAATAATTCAATGAAATAGATGGACATTTTTTAATACAAGATAGGTATGGAACGGATTTTTTAGGCTGATTTATCATTACAATAATAATGTTACAAAGTTTTAATACAAACCCCGCTGATCCCTTAATCGTCCTAGCAGACAATGAGGATTTCATAAATCAATCAAAGTTTCAAACAAAGATCATAACTCCAACGCAACGACTCTTCTGGAAAACTTAAATTACTCTTTTTTCCGCAATGCGAGTGCGAATAATCTTCTTGACGGGCTGAGAAATTGATGGCGTCGAAAAAACGCCAACTCAAAATCCGACAAACTTTTTACGTCAGCCGAGTTTCACTTAGAGAAGTTTCTACATCCATTTAGAAGTTACTCCTATACGACAAGCTGACAAATTTTAATGAACCCAAGAGGGCTGCTAATGTCTGCGAGTCGCGTAATGGGAAAACTTTGACGCGTTCCCCCGCCTGCCGCGCTCAGTCTACGCGCTCAACATTTTTACTTCACATATTCTATTGTTTTCAAGACATATTTACCAAACTCATGACAAAACAGCGATTGTGAGTTCGCCAACTCACATTACGAACACAGAATTGTTTGATTACTTTATACCGCTAATTTTCGACCGACGAATCATGTACGTTATGGGAAATGAAGTGTAACACTATACCCCTGGGCGCGTAACAATAAAAAGCGCAATCATTTTGACGTGTGCCATTTGAACTCTTTCACTGAACTCCGCCTAGTATAAATTACATTATAAATTTTAACGTAAACGTTCAGTGACCAACGAAAAAATGTATTAGGGGTGACATGATTGTGATTTAAACGGCTAACCCCCGCTTAAGGGCGGTCTCGCGTCATCCATCATACGCTTTACATATGTTTGAATAAAGCTCGTGGGAAAAGGATTTCCTCTCAGAAGTCAAAGCGGCATTTTGCTACAATGTAGGGTGGCCAACTAAGCGAAAATAGTAAGGAAATGGATATGTCTTATGAATGTCGTTTGAACCCCAAGGTAGGACATGTTACTATTTATGCCGCGACTTCGTCTGTGTCCTCGATAATCGACATTTATGCGGACGAAGTCGCGGGCAAAAGCTAGTACTCTATGGTGCCTCCTAGGCTCCTAAGTGTGTGTTGTATATACAAAACCTACCTTTAGACGTTTATAAGTTTCCAGATACCATCCTACCATAATAAAAAATTAATAAATATTTAATATATTTTTTTTTTTTTAATAATAATAATAATAAAAAAACTAATAATAACATAATTATATCAATATAATAGATAGGTCGAAAAAAAACTTAAATATCGGCTTACTTACTTACATTTTCTATCCTTGGGTACCTATCCTAAGATTCGAAAGAAGACCAACAAATACAAATTCCAATAAAAACTTCTTCGAAGCATCGAACCCGGCATCTCACTTACCGTTCCCACCGCCTTGCCTAACCCATGGCGTCCCTATACCCTACAAATAGCGGATTAGGGCAGTTTGGCAAACAAGGCGTCGCCGGCGCGTGCGGCGCTTATAACTAATGCTGTATTAATGTCTATTAGCTGCCCGCCATTGTTCTGCACCTAGCTTTGGCTATTTGTTTGGATTTGTGCTAGTAATGCGACAGTGAGGACTAAGCCGATGAATTTCGCACGAGAGGCGTTAATAGAAGTCAAGTAGGTACGTTTGTTGTGATTTATAAAGATTAGGGCATATTACAATTGCGTTTTTCATTTCTATTCTATGGAGTAAAGGAGCAAAGCGTAACTAAGAGATTACATTAAGAGGTACTCACATCTTTAGCTGTAACAACTTACAGTACTTAATTGCAAAGGTAACATTATTCAAATGTGCGATTCCAATTTATTTATTTAAACTTTAAGGAACAAAAAGTACAAAGACAAACTTAATACCTTAGGTGTTCTGTACGGTCAACCAAAGGTGGTAAAGAGATAACATAGCAGCCATAGCAGTAACAAAATTAAAAATGTCAATGTCTTAACAATCACACATAACCGGTCACAAATCCAGACTCCGAGAAATTTCCTGATAGGAAAATAACACTGCCCGTTCTGAGAATCAAACCCAGGACCCCACGATCTACTCTTATCTGTCTTACATGTGATTGTGACTCGAAATCATTCATCTAATTTTTGAACTCCAAACTTCAGAGGGAAATCTCGTATTATTTAAGAACGATCGCGTTTTAATCAGTCAAATATAATGCCTAAAATTTACATACATTTTTGACAAGTTTTTGACATTGATTGTCGCTGAAATGAGATTGTGACTAGATTTTTAACGTTTTTAACTACTACTACTACTAAACTTTTTCGGATCGCAATTTAATCTCGGTCTCAATCTGTCAAAAATGCCTCTGATTTACTTTCATTTTTTGATAGTGACTGTCGCTGAGATGAGATTGCGACTAGATTTTCAATGGTTTTAGTAGAATTGCCCCCTTAATAACCGATGTCCAAACATGCTTAGTTACAGTCAACATTGCCAATACAAACTTGTAGCAACTTTACAAGGCCAATGCCGCGGATCGATTCGCTTCTTGCCTTGTGATAGTTGCGATAAAACTGTTGAGTAACAGGGGGCTGCCTTATCGCAGGAGGCACGTGTCATCAGCTAACTCAATGCACCCCATCATTGTTGTGACGTCAGAAAATAGCATTCAGGTCATTGTTATTGTGAACTTGGCGGCTGAAAGCGGCGGCTGTTCTTAAGATGGTGTAGGAGTTATGGAATAATAGGTATCAAAGCGATGCTATCATGGTCAGGTGGCCCACTGGTTTAGGCACCTGACTCTCATGCATGAGGTACTGAGCAAGTACCTACCTACTCTTTTAACTTTTTCAATCAATAATAAGTACTTTCTAAGTTTATTTTAGACATCACTTTCTTTCTTTCTTTATCGTGTGGGCAGTAAGGTCTTAAGACCTCACACACCCGTGTCAGAGTTTCTAAACCGCCTCAAGAGCCACTTAGACATCTCTGATATCGGTGAAATAAAACATCGTGAAAAACCTATGATGAATATTAGTCTGAAATCACCAATTCCCCTTGAGTAGGTAAGCGTGATGATCAATGCTCGTGCCTTCTCTGTATGAGAAGAGGCATTTGCTCTGCAGTGGGACAATATCAGGCTGGTATTTTTATTATTATTTAGGTTTCGAAACTAGAAACTAGTCGGATATCATGAGGCTCTGATTTTCCTTTCTTCTTATATGACGTTTACCTACCCCTTTTACTCCCTCCATCTACATTTTAAACAAAATAAGCCCTAACTTCAAGATTAGTGGTGTCGCTACATCTAATCTAGAAGATAATGAAGCAGTCTGCATACTATTCACACCGTATCGTAATAGTTTAGGCCAGAAACCGCTTAATCGCAAGCAATAACACAATAACATTTTATTTCCTATCTCATTACATCGGTCCTCCCACAAAGCGTTCTCATTACCGGCGTTTCACTTTACACTTCCTGCTCATTCGTGTGCAATCTGTAGTGTGCAAATCCGTTAATCTTATTTGGTGGGTAGTCGGAAAGCACGTGGCGCCACGTGGCGCGAAATCAAACTAATCTCCAGGCCGTACGCGTCGGCGGGCAGCGCGCGTGCGCCGACCCGATAACGCCAAGAAACGCCATTCATTCCCGCTCTTTTGTAGTGAACAATCACTTATTTATTTATGATATTTGCTACTAGTCAACCTGCCACCCTCACGAGTTAATGTGTACTTAACTCGGCTAAAGCTTCGCGTCGTCAGATAGGGTGTGTGTCTTATAGGGGTGTTATAGTTGCCGTTTATGTTTAAGAATATGACACTGATTTGATTTTTTTTTTTTGGGACTTAAACATAACTGGCGAAATGTAGGTGTACTGATGGATACACCTCTGCCTAACCCTTCGGGGATTACAGGCGTGATGTTATGTTATGTGTTATGTTAATATTTTACCACTACGTAGGTACGTAATATTTTCTTTTACAAAAGCAAAAATAATGTAAAAAAAAAACAATGCCCGGCCGTGGCCGCAGTAAGATTGCTAAATAATCAGTAAAAGAAAGTACTTGTCTTGTATATTAAAATTAATAACAGTATTTTGTTTTGTAACGAAACTAAATTATTTAAATATTAATTTTTGTAATTGGCCATTGACAGTATTTGACCTTTGCTGTTTTACTACTGTACTGTACTTCTAACAGGATTGGGATTCTTCTAATTAGTTCGTATTCGCTAACACTAGGCTGTTGCATTGTCAACATCCTGAACCGAGCGATGAAAAGTCCGGGTCACACTGGAATTGCGAAAAGCGGTCTTACTGCTACGATTTAAGGCGCCATAAATCTCTAATTAGTTCATTATTATGCCGTGCGGTTAACTGCAGAACAATTAAGGTCCTACTTTTCCTCAAATCGCGTCCGTTCTCATCATATTACTTTCAAATAATAAGTTAATTTTTATAGTGTTATGTTACAAAAGCTTAGTGCTCCAAATTATAAAAAAAAATCTAACTGACAGTGACAGACGATGATGTGTCATGTTAATGACTTTGACACTTTGACACTGGCAAAGGCAAACAACAATAATTAATCAATCAATCGAAAACTGCAAATTGTGAAAATATAAATAAAGAACAAACGTTTATTAGTGTTACGTTAGTTATTAACGTAGAATCGTTTAAAGAAATTCTCCGAAAATGGGCGAAGAGGACGAATACGCTTGCGTTAACAGAGCACATTTAAAAATCAAGGACACCTCTGGAATCAAGAAGAAAAAGAAGAAGAAACCCAAAAAAGAAACAGATAAACTAATGGAGAATGAAGTAAAACAACAGGTTCAGCAACAACAACAGCAGCAGCAGCAACCAACAACTATTACAGTTGTAAACACTAAGACGAAGGCTGAGATGGCATTTCAGAAGATGCAGGAGAAAATGGTTATTGATTTATACTATTTTGGTTTTGATATTGTTTATATTAGTGTTATATTCTGTTGTTAGTGAAACTAGTTTATAGTTTATGTAACTCAATTGTTTTTTATAAATGAAGCATAGTTCCTTATTTGTAAATAATATTTTGCAAAACATCTCCTAATCAGATTTCATGTTGGTTACAGCAAAAACAGAGGATACAACAGAAAGCCGAGATGACTCACAAACAAAGAGTGGAAAAGTTTAACCAGCATCTGGACAGCCTGACTGAGCACTTTGATATACCTAAAGTATCTTGGACCAAGTAAACTGTACTTGCGACTAGCATCTTAGTTTTGACTCACCTTACCATCAAATCACAAAGAGATGATGGCTCAAAGGATTGTGTCAAATTGATGAAATAAATAACTCTTTTTATAAGAAATAGGTTTAAGTATATAATTAATACATTTTTAAAAAAATTATTAAACTCTTTTATTTTCTCAAAATAACCATATACTGTACTAGCTTCTACTTGCGATTTCATCTGCATAGTATTTGGTTACTGCATTGCTCCCATGGATAATAGCGTGATTTTATATAGCCTATACCATATCCATATTATACCTCATGTGTTTCATTTATGACTGTTTAAAAATCAAACACAAAGTTATTGTTATAACATTTTATTCAGGTGTCTAAACAAATATAAAAAAAAATGTGTATAATGTCTTATTTTGGACGGACTTCATTTCAGCATAGTAACACATGTTACTGTAAATAGATAAAATAAAAAATGAATTGCATAACAACAAAAAAACAATAGTACTTGATACTTAAACTATTACTCAATAGAGTAAGCAAGTGGACTTTGATTCTTTCCTCATGATGAGGCTATTTAATTACAAATAACAAGGCACAGTATGCATAGAATTTTTGACAGAAACTGTCATACATGTGAAAGACGGAAACACTACAAATCTAAACGTTATTGCGAAACTCATTGTGGCTTCTTAGTGACCGAGAACAGTCAATACTCGTTGTTTCCAAAGTTAACTGAACCACGATTCACAGAACAAAAAGTACAAATTTGTGACTTACCTTTTAGTTTTCATGAAGAAATAAAGGTCATAACTATGTGAATGAAGGACAGTTCAGGGCCCACGCAACATTCGCTCGCGGCCCATACTTTGGGAACTACTGGTCTACTCTATATAGAATTTAAGGCACACGGATATGAAGGCTTATTATAGATTCGATATAGTCTAATGTGTTGAAAAAAAAAGATTAGCACTATTATTAGCAGTCATATACAAAAATAGAAAAGCGCTTTGAAAGAAATTAACATCTTATCTTAGTTTACACAAGCTTAAATCTTATTGATGGAAAAATCTCTGAATACTAAGTTGAGGAAAAAGTTGTTTTACTTCATTAGGATAAACTTAAAGAAAATTATTTATGTTAAGAAAAAAAGGTCCACAGTGAATTATTATAGTTGTCACATTTCAATCAAGAGAGATCACGCAAGTAAAGCCTTATTTAGACGATGCGAGAATATCGTACGATTTGCCGTACATCGCGCGGCTGTCGTGTCGTAAGTGACCGATCATCGATGGAAATGTACCACAACTTGCACGATATTTCTCGCACCGTCTAAATCAGCTTTAAGACGAACTCACGAATAGAATTGCTTGAGATACCTACCTATAGTTAAACCTAGTTTCGATTGAACACTAATAGTATCCTGTGTACAGATTATTCTTTTCATTTCAGAAATAAATTCTTTAACCTAACAGCGTCATCCCATTCATACAAAATCTGGTACATAATTATTACTGCGTACATAATAACTAACTAACCTATTGAAATGTGACATTGTCATCTTGAAATGTTTTCTAAAACGTCTTATTAATTACACATAAAAATCATCTAATATACATACAACATTAAGTCAATTGTAAAAACAATTATATACTTAGATTTAAGGCACATTGCAAATGTTGAGATTCGATAGTATAAGTCTACGACTGTATAATAGATACAGAATTTTAATAAAAAAAAAACAATGTGTAAATAAAACATTCTGAATACAAAAACTGGTATACAAATCATAACTGGACGGACAGAATAAAAAAACAGGAAAATGAAATGAAGTAGCATTTCTACAGCAAATAACTTCCTGTGAAAATTAAGTTGAGACACAACATCTATCTAGAATTCAAGTCAACCTACTTGTAGTCTACATCAGTCAAATCCCGGATACTTAAACGCCACTTAAGACTTTCTTATAACTCTTTCTGCCACTACTCCACCACTACGACAGCATGAGATTAAACAGCGGCTTAACATTTGTGGCGTTTTAGTATTCGGCCGTTCACCTACTATTTACTGTATTAATGCAATTAAAGCTACCAAAAATATAAAAACGGTATTAACTGCCATCGCATGGGCAGAACTATTGCCCCAAAATGAGAAGCTGAACACTTTGATGTAGTTTTCCTTCGTCGACCAAGGGTCACTGCCATCGTCGAAATGCATCGGACATTGGTCGCGTTCTCTCTCGTACTCTTCCATCTCTACGGCCACTGCTGCGCCTTCCGTGTAGTTCCATGACGTCACATCTTGTTTTAAGTCGCAGTATGGGCCTAAGGCTTGAGACATTAGTACTCTGTGAATATAAAACACAACATATCAGCACACAAACTATTGAACTTTATCACGTAATTAAAAAAAAAAGTATACAGCATCGAATTTAGGAGAAAAGACATTTGGGGTATTTTTTGGAGGTCAACATAAAAAATATAAGTATACAAACCTATTCAGATCAGCCCGCTGATACACCCAACACCTATACTTGGAGAAGGGATCCAACTCATCATAGGTAATCAGGTAAGACTTGAGATTCTCCTTCCAAAATCCAATGCACTTCATCCTATAATCAGGATCACTGTAGATATCCACAGGTCTACCCAAGTAGTCCACAGATAGACAGTAATTCTCCTTGATCTGTATAGTTTTCTGGTCTATATCACAAACTGAGAAATCACTTATGTTTAGCTTACAGTACAAGTTTGGTCGAGGACTTAAAGTGACACCTCCCAATATCCTCGTTTCGAACCTTACGTCGCCTCTTTGTGTAAAGTTGAACTTCCCTGCGACTGGGCATCGGATGGGCGAAGGATCCTTTTTCAAAAATATATCATAACGCCATTCTTGTTTGTTTTGGAACTGTACCCATGAACATACAGTATGAAAGTTGCTTTGAATCATCGCCAAGCCTTTCCGGTATCTGAAACAATAAACGTGTAAGGTTATTGGTGGTCTATGAGTTTCTCTTACCTCTTTTATTTATAATTATGGTAAATAAAAATATTATTATTAGTTTTGAATATAATTAAGTGATGAAAATATAAATAAGAAAATATTATGCAGTTATTATTTTTTAAATAATAACTGCAACATAAACGATGAGATATTAAATAATGTTTACCTTATCACATTGTGATGTTGTGGCACAAAATCGAAGCAGACATAATCCTTTTGGCAACCATCAACTGTGAGACGAGCCATCATAACTCGACTGTCACGCTGCTCTCTGCAGAGAATTAAAGTCTTAGAAATAGTATTTTCCAAAGATAGTACTGTAATAATGAAATGCAAGATGGAACAGTGGATTTTCCATTACTGTCCAATAGGCCTTGCTTTAAATATTAAGAAACAGGTTCTTACTTATGTAGAATATACTTTACATATTTATTCAATCATTGTTTTATATAAATTACAATATAAGGTTTTACCTGCAAACATAAATAGTCCTTCTGAATCGACCTTCATCAGGATAGTAAGTTTCTATGATATGTGTTTCATTGATGAATACATCAGCATCAATATTAGCAGTGTTGATCCAATCACCAGAAAAGTTTTGCGGTAATCTACATCCTGGTTCTACCACTTCAGCCTAAGAGTAAAAACAGATTATTATTTTTCTTGTTTTTAAGAAAATATTTTTTATTATAACATGATATTTCAACACACACTTTTTAATTTATATTGTTTTTGATTTACCTTGACAGCCGTAACGCGATATCTTTCAGGAGACTTTTCAACAGTCTTCAGTGTGTTACATTCTGGTGTTATTGAAGCACCAATATACAGATCATCATCTCTGTTCTTGAGGAAACAGCGGTACCTCTCGTCTTTACGAGATTCTTTCGTATTTGCAACCGCAAAGAAGTGATTCTTGTTGACAAACCAATGTCCTGAAATTAAAGATATTTCCATAAATAAATACTCATCAAATACCTGTAAAATTCTATTTCCTTTCAAACAGAAGATAAACAAGGTCACTATACAACAAAGAGATATTTAAAAAAATGTTTAAAATAATTTGTGTATATGCATTATAAGGTTTAATTAGAATATTTTCCTGAAATTAGTGTATTTATTTGTATTACCTTAAGATGCGCAATGGATTTTTATTTCGCAGTTTTGCATCAACGGATAGTGATTCAAGAGAAAGGTCTATGTATCTACATTGCTTCTGTGAAAAGCCTGATAGGGTCATTAGTACATTATCATACTCACCCAAGCAACTGTACTCCACAACACCATCAAATGTATTAGACATTCCAGCGCATTTTCTATACGTAATGTTGAACTTCTGATTGGTAATCAAGAACTGAGTACCAGCAGTTTGACAAGACTTAATCTGTGCATCAGGGTGGTTACATTCACCCGTGAACCGGAAACGATTCTGATACGCAAACTGCCATACACCTTCCAGAGATGAACGACAGTTTACCTAGAATTTAATGAACTGTGTTAGTAAAAAGTTGTAAATTGATTAGATAAAAAAAAGAAATAAAATAGGATGTGATAACGCCACATTTTAGTGACTTGGCCAATTTTCAGTTTCTTTAGAGAATCTGAGAATTCTCAGTTCCTCTAAAGAAACTGAAATTGAATCAGAATTGGTCTAAAATATATTTTTATATTATATAAGCACTTATAGCATCACATTGGCACATGTTAGCCATAGTGGTGGTATTTACAAAATTATAATAAATACTTAAATAAAGCTATAAGCATGATCTTATTTGAAACTTACAGGTACATAGTTCTCAGAGAACAAAGTTATGAGCCCCTGCTGATCAGGATTGAGCCCACGACACACTCTATCCACAGTAGGTTCCTCACCAGGGCCCAGGTTTACACAAGGAGACTCTATCTTCTCAAGCACATTCACTGTTCTCACAATCAGCTTAACACAGTAATAACACTTTGTGTATGAGAACACCATTGTGTAGTTTACTCTGTATTCTGCCTTTATGTTTACACATACACCTCTGAAAGAAATATGTCGGAATTTTACTGATAATTATTTTTAAACTTCTATTGGTACTTTTTATTTACTCTATAATTTAAAAAAATATTTTCGAATTATAACAATTTGCGCGAATGTGAATGGAACCTTATGCAACCAAGTAATAGCAAAAAATTATGTCATATAATTGTTTATTCTAGTTATGTGTAATTCACCGGCTTTTTTTCCAATTAGATCTCTAACCCACGGTGTTTAAATGTGACTCATAAAAAACTTATAAGAAATACATTACCTCCCAGTCATATCACTAGCATTGATATCGGTAATAGTTTGTTTGCCATTTTCAAAGGAAAACCATGTGTTTCTCAGCACTAAAGGTATCATACATTCTGCGACAACAGTAGCAACTAAAACAATACAATAAATACGTTAGCACTGGGCGTTACCACTACACGATAAATAAAAATTTAAAAACATTACAAAAAACTAACGGCCAAGTGATAAAAAAGATATCACGGTGATTATGGCTAAGTTGCGAGCCATTTTTGTAATAGTATTTAATTTACGGATACATTAAAAATAAATAAAATGCACGCAAACATAATCAACAGCGCTTTCCAAGATCCAAACCAAACTTTTTGACAAACTGCTGCTGAACAAAATTAGTGAAGCTGCACAAGGAAGAGGGCGCTGGGGCGCAGTCGATGCTCGTGTACTGTCAACAAATAAAATCACCAACCGATATTCTCTTAGCTTAAAATAAAGCTAGAAAAATGCTGAAAATAGTGAAATGAAGTAAAATCAAACACACACGTGCTACCATATTGTTACATTTAGTATTTTTTTTGTTTTGTGTAAAAGTGGCCCACGATTTTATACTCAAACTTTACGTCTTTTAAACATGCCTCACGCTAAAACCCGGGGTATTATTAATAATATTAATATTGCAAATCCGTGTATTTTTGGTATGTTCGAGGTTTTCAGCGGAATTAACTTACGTTCAGCTATTTATTTACGCTTGCAGTTCCGTGTTCTTATGATGCATCTGTGGTTTTATCTCATCTGTCTGTCAAAACTTGACGTGTTTGTTCGTGTTTTGGGTTGCGGATTATCAACAAAATATTTCTTGCAGCTATTAACGAATAAATAAGTAAGTAACACAGTTATTTATTTTATTTTCCTAAAAAATGGTAGAGCACTGCTCTTTGTTCCTATCGAGCATTTATAATCATGCAAAACATAACAACTAATATTGTTTATGTTTCAATGAAAATTTCAGGCATGGGTCGCCGAAAATCAAAACGAAAGCCTCCGCCAAAGCGAAAGGCCATCGAGCCATTAGATCAGCAGTTCAACTGCCCATTTTGTAACCACGAGAAGTCTTGTGAGGTCAAAATGTACGTATCAACCAGCTGAAGACATCATTATTGCCTACGTACCTAAGTATGTTGAGCGAACCATTTCTTTTTTTTTTTCAGGGATCGAGCTCGGAATACGGCTCGGATACAGTGTCGAGTTTGTTTAGAAGACTTTCAGACTACAACAAACGTGTTATCCGAGCCTATAGACGTTTACAACGACTGGGTAGATGCATGCGAAAGTGCCAATTAATTTTATGACATTTTATGGTTACTTTAAGTTATACTATAAATCTCGCCAATGTTTAGTCTAATATAGACATATTTTCCAGCTGGAGTTCTTAATTAAATGTGACGAGTATCAATATAATACTCCTTTATATTGATTATATTATTTATACCTTGGGAAGAGCATGTGATTGTTTTCTTATATTGTAACGTAAAGGATATTGAAATAAATTCTCAAAGAACATTTAAGTTTGTCATTTACTTTATTTACCAACAATAAAGCTTACAGGATAATGTGACACAGCCACTGTAAGCAATGTTCCATACATTTAAGCAATTTTCCGCATTAAAAGCTATGTAAATAATTTGCATTACTGCCTCTTATGTACAGACAGTTTCAACTCTCAGTACTGGTAATCAATTTATTGGTAAATCCCTTTTCTAAGATATTTTGATGTGCGTAAGGAGTAACCAAGTAATGGAGCTATATGTCCATAAACAAATGTTGGCAGTTATACACTTTTCAACCTTATAACTAAGGAAATAAAGCTGAAAAGTGATTTTCCATCGACATTCGAAGTTGTACCAATAAGAAACAGTCTTGTATTCGTAAAAGATAAGTTAATAATAAAATCAATTTGATAATAGTAATTAATACTCAGAAATAACATTCATACAATGTAACAGTTTTTAAAATAAATAGGTAATACTTATATTCAATTTTATCTTTTTAATATTATTAAAAATGTGCCTATAACATTATTATCTATCATGCATTTTCGGAGCAAGTCCATACAAAATTAGGCAGAGTCCAGGCAATGTACGTCATTCTGGGATAGAGTCACATGATTTGCTGAGAACAGAGTGCTATCAAAATACTTGCAAGATAACAATTCATAGAAACATAACAATTAAATAATGCATATGATTTGCAGAACATTATATGCAGGAGCTATGTCTCATATCTCAATTTACAATTCCACCATAATTTATATACTTTTAATGTACTAGAAGAAAATATGTACCTAATAGCGGTTAGTATATTAGAAGCCATAACACTAGTTTATGACATAAAAGCTTTATCAAGTTATAAGAAATTTCGACATTAATTACTTAAATATTTGAGATTATATATTTCTAAAAAACAGTTCTACACTGAATCAGTTTTGAATGTGTGAGTGGAATGTTTTATCCTAGATCAAAGACGATAACAATGCATCTAAACCTGTAGAATGTAACAATAAATAACTACAAATGTATAGCAACAATATTATAGCTATGATTCGTTAAATATTAGAGATATTTTTTGATTTATAATCGATGTCTAAAAATCGTAATATTCATTTTACGCGCGCTTCATAATTTATCATTTGTATATATTTACCACCTACATAACATTTATGTAGAGGTATTCTCCGGAAATCTTCCTGATAAGTATATTGTTAACAATCCAATTAGGTTCGTAAAAGTGTTCTTTAATTGACCGCAAAATTTACTACATGTGCAGGTAAGTACTTAAACTTTAATTGTACTAACGCTCAAGTAAAAGCTTTGAGTCCTACTGAGTTATAACAACAATATTCCTCAAATGTTTTACATTACTACATTATTTTATTGACATTATCAATATCATTCCCTTACAGCTATCGATATTACACATTGATCAAATATCCCTATTTAAATATTAACATAATAGACAGCGTCAAGCTGCATCACATTTCAATAACAAATTGAAATAAATAAAAAATCACTCTATAAAAATAATATAATACATTGTAGATAATTGAGCTATTGCCTAGACTTACAACCCAGGGATATCTGTAACCATGTCATCGTTCACGTAAAACTGTATACATACTAAATTGCACGCGCTATGGAAACATTACGTAATATTTACAAAAAGACTACCGAGTAGTAAAACTATAACAAGTGTAGACAGAGACATGACATGGTTACGAGAGCCGCATACCACCGAGCCCCTCTGTGCACAAGCAGTGTTGAGAAGGTATATAAGGTGTCAGAATAGCTCACACTAAAAGTTCACCACACTGGCGTACTAAAACAGGAACTACTTTAATCAAATCCTTCAATTGGAATGTGTGTTTGTTGAAACAATAAATATAAACAATAACCATTCACAACTAATATGCAACGTCCAACAGCAATCTGCATAATCTGCATTACACATATTAAAATCCTTTATAGCGATACAAGTTAGAAACATCCACAGAGAAGCACAATTAGTTAATGCAAAAGTTTAAACATATTTATTTAAGTACTCGAATATTAAAATTTGCCCATGTCTATGAAAGAATCGTACTGTAGATCATAGCTGTCGCCGACAGTATTGTCGTCTGAAGAAACGTTGCTACTGAGGCTTGTTAGGTGTTGAATTGGAGCGTCTGTGTCGCACGTTGCAGTATTATCCGATTCGTCTGAACTGTCGCTGTTACTATCGATGTATTCGTACAATCTGGTCCTTTCAGCCGCGATACTGCAGACCTCAGACATCTCGTACGAGCTCATTAACGTCGATGTTTTCTCAATGTTGATCGCGTCAAATGAGCTCGACAGTAAAGCGTCTTCGATGGGAACCGTTTCGAAATGAAATGAACAAGCTTCTTCTGTGAAGCGACCCGAGTCGCCGATTTCGGACACATTCGGCGACAAAGTCTCATCGATAGCTAACGTGACACTTTCACTTTGTACGTGAGAAGGTTCGTCGACGTCTTGGAAACTTATTAGGGGAACGTCAACTTTAGGAATGTCTTCGACGATATCTTTTGTAACTGAAATGGAATTGTCATCTGACAAATCGCCTTCAGCGTTAAGCGTCACTGAATCGTAGTTGGGTTCCTTCTCAATGTTCAAAGGTTCTAAATCATCGACACATTTGGTAGAATCATCACTGCTGTCAGACACTATTAACTCGATGCTCCTATCCAAAATACCGGTGTCCGTGCATGTAGACATTTCATCTTCAAAAACAATTTCAACGCTCCTAATCCTCATGAGAGGCATTTTAGATGGTGACATTTCGTTGCCTTTCGCTGTCATACCTTTTTTATGATGACTAGTATCGAGTAACGACTCGGTGCATTCGCTGATTTCGTCGTAATCGATTTCGTAGCTCCTAAGGTCGGAAACGCAAGGTGAGCTCTCTGTAACTTTGACGTTTGATGTTTTAGAAGTACAGATATGTGCATTAGTGTGATCGGGTGAGGGCGATAGAGTGGTATGCGCATGGTGTCCCTAAGGTTGCAATGATTCTTATTGTACATTGGTGCCTAGATCTAGACCTCCCTCCTCTTGCATTTTCGTGAGGAACTTGAATACTCTGGACTCTTCGTCTGTCTGTTTGACCATGTCGATTAATGCTAGCAGCTTCTTGATGCCGATGAAGATCCTGTGGAAGAAAGACCAATTATTATTATGCTTCTTATACCTAAAGGATCAGGCAATGGGCATACTGAGAAATCAACACTCCAGATAATTATTTGCTCAGAAGACGCAAAGTGGTCATTTGACTGTCTGTGTAGAAAAAAATAATTAATAATATCTAGCCTGTCTTGGCAGCGGGGTTCTCGTGCCAACACTAGTCGAGTAATATTTAAAAACCAACTACATACCTCGGATATCGACTCAATTGTTGGTCCTGTAAATCCAGAGTCTTACTGCATAGGTACCAATATATTTTTTTCAAACGAATCAAAGAATTCTATTATATTTAGTGACCACACTCTACTAAATAAAACACGACAACAAACGACAACAACTGACAACTACAAGTGACTACTACGTCACCCACCTTTTATTTGCTGCAGCCAAAGCAATTTCTTCTTCAGTTGGTTTTGGTGCATTGCTCAGGAACTTGCGCAGCTGCTTCATGCGGGATGGTCTAGACAAGACAAATATCATGTCCAGTAATCACATATGTACTATCGGCCAAACTTAAGCATGCTCACTTAAGAAAATAGTCCTGCGGAAGCGCAGATAGTGACAAACCACGCCCCTTCCTTGCTCCACCCAATTAGAGACAATACATATTTGTGTGAGTGCAGTAAGTGCGTGCGACAAAAAATATCAACAAACATTAGCCAGTGCCAATTTGCGTCTCGCTAATTGTTCACGCTTCCTGTATTCCTGTTCCCATCGCAATTTTATTTTACGACCTGTTTATTTCTATCGGACTGATTGCCTGCCCAACTGTGACCTTTGCTTTGTATACCGGACTGTGATCGTGGAACTATTGTTCACCCTTGCTCGTATCCTGGACTGTGTATCGTGACTACCTGTGGGCTGATTTGTCTATAACCCTGTCAGGGTTAAACCCGAAACCTCAATCAAGAAGAAAATAATGAAATCATTGTCACAAGTAAGTTACTTTTTTTATCCAGAGAGAGATAATAGAAATAAATTAAGTGCATGTTGGTTTCCTTTACTGAGCTATATTTTTATTGTTTGCATTATAAATAGATCTCATTTTTTTTCTTCTGTTACCGTAATTCACAGACCCAATTAAAAGTTATTGTTTCGCGAGCCGACGCCAACCATGCAGTTTTTATATTTCGTATATCTTTGTTGTTGTTATTAGACAATTTTTTATTTTAACGAAAGCGTGTAGATATTATTGAGTTTCTGTGTAAAAGAAATACACAAATAATATCAATGATAGCTGACTGCAAACATATTTCATGTCAAATCTCTACCTCGAGTCTCTAAATACTCGTAGTATAAGCAAAGTCGCTGTTTCTGTCTGTCTGTCTGATTCTCCGATATTTTTTTCTAAACAATGCAACGGATTTTGATATGAGTTCTCACTCTCATTTAGAGAATTTCTTTTGGAAGGTTTATATGCATGCAAATTATTATAAAGCAAAGCGGAGAATTTTAGAGATTTGTAAGACCGTGCGAAGTCGAGGTAGATCGCTAATTTACGATAAATATGACCGATAACAAATCTTTCAACACCTAAACAATGGCCTTTCATTTTAGTTATCACTGCATTTTGAAATTGAGTTACCGCACTTAAGTCGTTAACAATAATGCACAAATTTGCTTGGGAGAGTTTTACACAATATTGGAATTTACTACAATGCCATTGTTAAATATCTGTTTGTGGTCTACTACCCATATAAAATACAGATGACAATGTTGATACCTAAAGAAGATATTTAAAAAGTTAGGGTTTATTTGTTGTTAACTTAATCCTTTTGCACACTGCTAGTAATGTATTGTTCAATTCCTATATTATGTGACAATTCGATGCTAATTGCTTTTTTTTTTTCCAGAGAACCACAGTGCGCCGTTGGGTGCGTAGATATGAAGAAGAAGATCCAACTCAGCGCGTTCGTGCACCTCGGCTATAAATGAAGGGCAATCGGCCAATATGATAGCCACGACATGTGAAAAAAGCCGTACTGGAGTCCATCACAGACGGTCACTTTGATGTGTTTTTATTACACCCTATATTTTAGTATATTGTTTCAATCACTCTAACTCGTATTATTCTAATTCTTAAATATTATTATGTTATTTTGTCCAATGATTGTGCCAGTTATTTTAAAGTCGTACTGTATAATTAATATTAATAAATGTGTACTAATAATATAGTAAATCTGAAGATTTGTTTGTTATTGTATACCTATAATATATATATATTATACAGTAATTATTTTTGTATGATAGCCAGATTTAGGAAGAATATTGTATGTAAACAACGTGTTCCATAAATGCCTGCTCATATTAACACATAGACACTACGTCTATACACATATATATCAAAATAAACTATATTAAGTTTTCGATAACTTTACGAAATATATCGAAATAATAGATGAGGCAAAGAAACACCAAAACTCAGTATAGTTTGATATGGGAATTAGGCTCTCTATCAAATACTGCAGATTACCCTTAAATATGCCACGCATTTCTGGAACACGTTGTAAATATCAGCCTCATCACGGAGCAATAACCAAAGACGCGTGGAAACCGCGCGAGACACTAGTATTAAAATGTGATAAATAATGTAATAAAGTAAGTGTAATGTATAATATTATGTGGTGTGTTAAAATAACGTGTGTGTAATAAGCAATAAAAGATATGTATTTTTTTTTAATATATATTTATTATGTTATTAATTAGGTAGTAATATTGTTGTATTATTTATTATTACCTAATATGAACAATCTGTTAGGCTGATTACCTGAAAATACGAATATGTTAAATGCTATGCTATTTCGCGCGGTAGTGGCGCATATTTCTTATTTGTATTTATCTTTTGTTTTTAGTTTTTTAGACTTAACCAACTTGTTTTTATTTTGCTTTTGTATAAAAGTTTTCTTATGTTATGTGTGTAATTTTCGTGTAAATAAACAGTTTTTCTTTCTTTCTTTCTATGTAATTTTTTCAATATATATCTGTTATGTTTTCTTGGACAATCTTGAAAAGATGCATAGAAATAAAATAAATTATAGGTAATTAAAGTTGTTGTTTTTTTTTCTGAAAAAAAAAGGCAAATCCCACAAGCAACCAGTTAAAGAACCCACAAGCAACCAGTGCATATATCACACTAAGACTAACTTTAAAACAAAAATCTCTTACTATACATATAAATGAAAATATTTAATAACTACCTACCTAAAATAAATAATAATTTAAAAAAAACACTTTGTTACCCATGGAGGTAGAATTTCCAATATTTTCTTTCTAATAGAATTAGTTACAGATGAAACTAATGAAAGCGTGCTAATAAAATAATTCTAAACAGTTAAGTAAAAACGTGTATTTTATTAGCCAATATTTGTTTTTTCAATTCTCCGGTATTAAATGCTCTTTATGAATAGAATGTTCAAGCAGATAAAATTCTTATCCTTACATATAATAAAATAAAACAGCCCCCTGCGGCCCGCCGCGCCGCGTCTCAAAAACTGCTGTACTCATTTTCGTGGGATTTTATCTACTATTATACAGAGTTCATAGAGATTTAGGTGTATAGGTATTTATGTTATATTAGAGAAAAACCGAACGTTTTAGTGATTTGTAACACCCGTGCAAAGCTGGGGCGAGTCACTAGTAGTTGTTTACATTATTATCTTAGTACGAAATAATTATATTTTTTTGTGGAAGGTTGATACTAATTAAATAATAATACCAATAACACATTTTCTAAATCAAACATAATATATTATTATGAGTACGAAATAACTTCTTGTCAACAATAATTTATAAAAGAGCTCACGCGGGCCATATCGTAGTTTGAAACCGAACCGACAATTAGAATTTGTTGCAAAACATTTCACAAAACGAGGGACACAGCTTATTAATGTGCGCCCCTGCACACTAGTGTGAGTGTCCACTTCTACACATCATTGTATTACGACGAACACAACTAAAACTCGCTTCCTATTGGTCAAAACGCATGCATACGGCGATCGAGCCGAGAGCCGTGCTATGCGATTATCGCCTTAAAGGTGAGCATGCGGAAGTTTGGTCGATAGTACCACTCGAAGCTGTAGACGGATCGCATGCAATTACATTCAGCTGCTGCTGCCAAGGTTCTTATTGACTGACTGCGAACACCACCACGTACGGACTCAGCGAGTAGTTAGCAAGGGCTCGGAAACTGAACCAATCGTTAGAAAGTGCGTAGGAGAACGATACTAAACATAGCCTTGATTTAGCAAGAAACGACAAAAGTGTCGAGTAGAAATGACCTCAAACAGTCTCGGCTAGCAGCGCGACAGCTGGTTAGGACAGGTCTATTGCAACGGGGACAGCATTCTTGCTTCTTTGGCACTGTTGCTTACCATAACCCTGTCGACGTCAAATCGTCCGGTAACTGCCTCCTATAAAAAAAAATGACATACCTCCTTCTGATCCTCCTGTGCAGCGCGAGGTGGTTGACAGCAAGAGGCATCGAGACGAAGCCGAATATTTCTCTTCCCCTTCATTTACCTAGTACGAAATCCAACATACCTAGCTCCACGAATATCATGCTGTATCTTCTGGAGGTCCTGCTTGGAGAATGCATCGCTCTCCTCAAGTACCGCCATCACATGCTCCGGTTGAGACAAATTCGGTACGTGGAGAACGCCTGTGAATGCGGACAGCATCTCCATGTCTTCGAGAACTTGCCTGGTAACAAAGTAGTTTATTTAGTAACTCTTCACTTATATCATTAAGACTAGTTGTTTGTAAAGGAATGGAGTATAGCAGAGAAAGGTAACATATTACGTGTTTAGTTACTTTTATTATTTAATATGTATTAGTTTATTTTTATTAGACTATTTTGTGTATTCTTTCTATGGGCCACAGTTGCCTGATTATAAAATGATTTATTATTATTTTTTATTACAGTCTCTTCTCGCAAATTAAGTCCTAAAATCCCGATTTTATCAACCAATTTATTAATCCTTACCTCCGACTGCTAGTACAAAGAATTAGCAATTTCCGTCCCTTAGGCGGCTGTTTCTTCAACAACACGAGTAACGCTTGCAATGTCAAGTTAGAGTAGCGAGGTCCAATGGGACCATAATCGAGAAGACGCTCGATGTTGTCCACTAAGATGCAAGACAGACTTGAGCGGTAGGCGTCATCGAAGTACTGAGAACAAAAGTTTAATTTTGAGATAAGGACCACTTTTGTAGTGTAGCATAATGTAAGAGCAGGAATAAAGCGAAAAATCGACCCGTTAGTTGCCAGCACGCCGCCCGAAAGCTGTCACCTTTTTATCTTGTCTTTATAATAAATATTTAACGCACACGATTTTATTTATTATTAAAGCCGTTACTTGAATAACAAATAATTTGCTATGCACTGAAATGTAATTATGAAATTTAGTACAAAATAATAGGAAATTCATGCTAGGGGCGATAAAATGGGCGTATTACAATAATCCTTGTTACTTGTTTGAACTGTTACTAACAATGTATTCTATACTTTCAACATTTATATAAATAATTTTAAGGTATGTTGTAAAAAGACAAAAAATGTTGTCAACTTTTATAATTTGTATACCTTATTTCTAAGCCAATTAAAATACCTATATTTTATTGTATGCTTCGCTATAATACAATATTTGCATACCTTTCTGATCTGCAGACATTTGGACGTCTCCGTGAAGCCGACCATGTCTTCAGGCGAGCAAACCTTTACGAACGGGAAGTCTGAAAGCTTGGCCAGTTCTGCGGCCAACGCGGTCTTACCACTGTTTGGTGGTCCTTCCAGCAGCACCGATACTAAACCTGTTTAGAAAGATACCCTATTAGGACCAATTTTTTAATAGTCCATTTTAAAAGGATCACTTTTTTCACAGAAGCAGGTTTCCGTAACATAAGGGCCATTTTTTTAAATGAATTCGTTTTGTTTACATTTTCGGATAAAAGGACCAATATTTTTACCAGTTATAATGTGATTCCGACACGATTTTATCACTATTGAGAGAAAATACAATTATAACTTGGCAGATTTCCCGAGGTAAATCTGTTAAGATGAACACAGAGTGAAGCGATAAGGATTAAGAAAAAAATAACTGTTTTTATGTTTATAATAATAAATAGTTTTATACCACTAGCTTCAGTAGCACGCGCCTGCTGAATATAAAGCTGTCCATCCTCAAGCAGTGAAGACACAGGAGTGCCCCAATTGATAATGCCACGACTCAGGAAATGTTCCAATGCTTCGGCCGCAGTACCGAATGCTGGCTTGATGTCGTTCTCAAGCGCGTGCAGGAAGTCACCTCGTTCAACCATGAGTTTCTCCATGGCTTCGGGATCGACCTCTACTTTGCTTGAGGCTTTAATCAGACGGTTCATCGCGGTTGACTGAGCAGCGCGGACTAGACCTTCAAGTTCAGCGCCGGAGAAGTTCTTTGTAAGGGTCGCGAGTTCCTGTGGGCACGAGTGGAGAATGACCGTCTGCCTATGTATTGAAAGACGTAATAAAAGGGTATGCTTATATTTATATCTATGTAGTATTGGAATTTTGATGATGTAAGCCTATGTGAAAGAGCTAGATGTGAGAGAAAATGACGTTAAAGATATTCATAATTCCTTATCCGAATCTTCCGATTTGAAAGTGACAGAGGAAGGACAGGAGAAAAGACGTTAATACGATGTTTTTTATAAATACGATTAAATATAGAATTTAAGAATATACCGTACAACTGTAACCGTTTGTTTTCTGATCTAATCTCCTCTACAAACCTCAGAAACAACATCCTCAGCAATCTTCTTATATTCCTTCATACGCTTGGTGTGGATGTTCAGGATCTGTACCCTGCCCTTCTCGTCGGGTAGACCGATCTCCATCTGGACCTCAAGACGACCGGGTCGCATCAGCGCCTCGTCAATCATGTCACGACGATTCGTCATACCGATGACGAGGATGTTGTTAAGTTGGTCGACGCCTGGAGAAAAAGTGGTACTTAAAGATTTGATTGCCAAACTGGACGTGACATCATTTCTTTTTGTGTAGAATGTTTGCCTTTAGTGCACTCGTTTGCGCAAACACAACTCCACTATAATATTTCTGATTAGCCACCGTGGCCGAAATTCGGTCAGGAAATTTACTTGTCTTGCGCCTACATTTCGCTAGTAATGTAATGGGGGTAATAAAATAGCCCACGCTCAAGTCACGCTTGCGACCTACCGACTACATCAACGATTTAACTAGAATAATTTATGCTTACCATCAATCTTTGAGAGCAGCTGGTTGACAACGGTATCATGGACGCCAGTGTTGCCTCCCACGGAGCCTCTAGATTTGCAAATAGCGTCGATTTCATCAAAGATGATAATGTGAAGACCACTGTTTGGTCCACACTGCAAGTAAAAAATAATTAAGAAAAACTGTCCTAAATCCAATAAGTCTATGTTTGTATTAGAATTGATAAAAATATTTGACCTAACATTTGGTTAACTCTTACCCTTTTCTCTTCCTCTTCAGCGTCGGCGAACAAGCGTCGAATGTTAGCCTCACTCTCCCCAACGTATTTGTCCAAGATTTGCGGACCGTTTACAATCTTGGGCTCGCGAGCGTTCAACATCTTTCCGATCTGACGGGCCATGAGAGTCTTACCAGTACCGGGTGGGCCGTACAGTAAGATACCCTTTACGTGTTTGCAGCCTAAAATAATACGAAATGATGGATTATTAAATTCATTGATGCTTCGAAGCCCGTAAAAGTAGAGGTACTTGTAGGGAATTTTATTATACAGGTACATGGATGCATCAGTTAAATGAGACAGGTTATTATTTATTATTCGTACAGGACTGATCTCCACTTACATAAAAAAAATATTAATTTAAGCTACTCTAAATATTCTGTCACCTAAGTGTGATCGACACATATTGCCTTATACATATAGGCCAGCTTTGAATTCAACCATAATGGTTATATATTTGTATATTTACCCAATTGTTCTACAACTTCAGGAGGGAACACTCGGGAAGCGAAGGCTCGTCGGAAGATGGCATTAAACTCTTTGTCCAGACCGCCGATGCCCATCTTGCCGAAGTCCCAATCAGGGTTGATGATGGATTGGCGTGGTTGTTTCCTACATCGTAAATGTTATTAGTTTATGGTTTTGTGTTCCAACAAACAATTTCGAAAATCGAAGGACCATTTTTTTAACCTATTTTAACTGGTCCTTTGGGACCATGTCTTAAAAAAAATGTTATAAGAGTCATCGCAAGAATTTATGTTAAGTCCTTCTTAATAAATTGATGATCCTTACCCTTTAGCCTTTCCGATTAAGTTAAGAGAAGAGTTTTCGGCTTTGTCGAACTGAATGTTACCATCAGGTAGGAGCCGGCCCATCCTCACACGACGAGGCACGGCGTTAGCGCCAGCAGCCAAAGCTTGGACGTCAACAGCTAAAGCAAACATTCTTGGCATGAAATGGTGAAAAAAGATGGTTTAATGGAGTATGATTTAAATAATGACAAATAAGGGCGTGACTCATGAGATCCGCCTAATAGAAAAAGAAGACATTCTGCACCAAACTCCGAAAAATTGGGGTAGCGTTGGAGGGTGATGTAGATTATAGATGTAGGTAAATAATAAAAGAAACATTTTCTTGACCAGATCTCTGTTATATAAAGCCGCAATATACTCGAGCTCCTTTCATTAATTAACTAAATACTACAGAAATAGAGTTGATAATTGCGTAAGATAAGAAATGCCGCACGCAACTTTCACGACTTCACGATTGTGCCTAGCTAAGCCATTTTATGATTTGTATGTAAAGACCTTAAAACGTTGCAGGGTTTATTATTTATTAATTTATTTAATTGAAGGCTTACAACTAAAACCAAAACAGACTTGTAACTGACAGTTTATGAAATCATAGAAAACATTAGGTGTTCAAAATGTTTCATAGAAAATTTACCGCCCCTGATAAATAGGTATAATAATGTAAATCTTACAACTATGTGCAACAAGAATCTTACCTTCCAAATTCTTCACAACCAGAGACAGAACCTTCTTGTCTTGGAATGAGAAAGCTAACTGTTGACCAACAGTGAAGATTTGGTTGGAGAACTGGATTAAGAAGTCGCGAGCCATTTGCTCCGAATCGTAAGGATCCATGGATGTACTGAAAATAATCACATAAATTCTCTTACATTTCTAACTGGTATGCCTGAGATATAATTCGCTAGACATATAGCTGTATCTATCACACAACATGCGAATTACAACTGGCGTTCCCCACATAAGTCGTGATAGCAAAGTTCTCCGCTACGTTGAACAAAATCCCGACAACAACCGTCGAGCAGTACCTAACCCACCAGACATAGCACCCGTCTGGTCGAAGGATCGGTCAGTGGGTCGTCTTAGGGGCGGATCCTCTCTTTTCAATAGAGGATGAGGAACTTTCCAACCTATTCCTCATACCTCTAAAGAGATAAGGCGAGCACGAGTGATCTGCATACTGCGCTGGCTCGCTTATTTACAACCCCTCTTTTTGCGTCAGGGGTTAAAAAATACTTAGCTTGTTATGTAACGTTAGATGATACGTTTTGGAGCAATGGATATAGACATTTTAATGAACCTTGTTTACGTATTCATCCCCCTGAGGGCAACCGTACCTATGTCACACCCCCGGCATTATATGCAAGCTCGTATAATTACTACGACAAGGGCAAGGGCTGAGTTGAAATTGAAGCCAAACGAGCAAGACTATAATTTTCTTTTACAATTATTTTTATTATAAAACATAAATATCACGTAATTTTAGCAACTTTACTGAAATTTAATAGTTCCTATAATTGCATAAATAAGTATGGAATTAATTGTATTATGAAATATGGATAAGAAGCATGGAATCGCTATAGACGGAAGAAATACAGGAGAGACTTTGCCTCCAGCTGAGGACTTCTATAAGAAGAATTTATTACACACTTCTGCCTTGTAATAACTATCTTAAAACCATAATACATTTACACCTCGCGAGTATTGAACTCTCACCTTTCAGTACAAGCTAAGCTTTGTGGCACTGTGCCATTTGTGCAAACATTAGTTCAACCTATAAAACTTTTATCGTCACAAAGTAACTAGTATACCAGTTTCATACTATCGGCTGTGCTATCGGTAACATTTCAGAGAGTGTGCGTTGGAATTTCACAACTTAATGACGGGCGACCAGACGTACTGCGTCAGTGACGTTGTGACGCTTTATCGTGGATATTCCATACGCGCAAACCGCTGTGGTATCATTCAACTGCAACATTGTATATAAGCGTAACCTAGGAAGCTCGAAGTCTCAAGTCGTCGGCGCCACACTCTTGATTCTCATAAGGTAAGGTAAGATAAAGGTTAAGCAAGCAGTTTAGCATATTCATCTAGCTTCAGGAGGCTGTCACAAAAGACGTAAATAAACAAAAAAGAAATTACGACAGTATTTCAAAACATCTTTCAAAGAACAGAATCGCCTCGTTGCCTATGTGGTAAAGTGTCGCGCGACTATTATCTGTGTGTGCGTACGGGTTCATCGCCCCGCCTGCCTAAACGCGGTAAGATGGCTAGACCGTATTCAAAAACCACATACCTACCAAAAAAGAAAAAATTTAAAAATCTTATTTATTTTATTATTGGCTCGTGTTGTAAATTATTAAGATTCTAACTGTGTTAATGATTTTGTGACGAGTCCTTCATTACCTCCTTGAATTTGACGAAGGTGCAGAACTGCATCATGTTTATTCTCAAAAAAACGCCAGGAGGTTTTATTTTTTTTGTACAATTCTATACAAATAATTCAAGCATTACCGGAACCATGTAGGTATGTACACATGTCCATGACATCACTATGTATTACAGATGACTCACATAATTAGATTACACCATTGATACTCACGTTTTCTTCAACATGAAGTCTGCCTCTAAGGTCACACTGCACAGACATTCTGCATTCTGAGGCTTGAAGGGTTTCACATCAATTGGCTGCAGGAGACAAAAATAACTTGATATTATTTAGCCTTGTGATATTCTCAATGCATCTTTACATACATATTATATAACAAAGTCACTTCGCGCCATCTGTATGCTTAGTTCTTTTTCTTAAAAATAACTCCGCAACAGATTTCAATGCAGTTTTCATCAATAGGTGAAATGATCCAAGATGAAGGTTTACACATTTAATTTTATGTATCTACATTGCACCCATGCGAAACCAGGGCTGGTCGAGAATAACAAAAAATCAAGAATATCTCTCTGGCTTTGCTTTGTAAAAACTGAAGCAGTATATTTTGCCCATCTCTTTTCATGATCTTAAAAAAAACTAAGAATGCTTATAAAATGAGATAAAACTGATTATTGTAGTTATTACTCTACAACTCACCTGACCGATAGAAAGTGTAGCCCATTTACGCTGTGGTGCAGAGAATCCAACAGTGCCACGGTCCACACCATTGTAGAACCGAACACTGAATACAAAATGCTGTGATGGTCCGGTTGATATTTCAATGTGTCTGAAAACAACATTTAATTCATAGTTTTGTTACCGCAAGGCAAAAAAAAAAATTTGTTGTTTTATGAAAAAAAAAAAACATTGACTTTTAAACAAAAATAAAATTGATTGTTTCAAAATCTTCAGTTCTATGGTCAGAAATGAAAAATAAAATTGTTATCTTTTAAACTTTGCAGGACAGTTATAGAAGCACACTGTATCTGTACTAGCATTATAAATGTGAGACAAAAAATTATATTAAACTAGCATCTGCTTGGTCCACATCAACATTGATACATTAACCCATGGAACCATAAATTTTTTTGGAATAGTGTCTAAAATAGTGGAGTGGCCCATGATCTATTCCAGACAAAAATCTAGTTAGATTTTTCTGTGTGCAACCAGATCCCTTCTGCTGTTCTGGTCTGATTGAGTACGAAACATCCATCCACCCAAACTTTTGCATTTATAATAGTAGTATAAAAGATAAGATTAATCACACTACTTGTGATTTATAAGTTCCACTAGTGTTTCAGTCAATAATTTGTTGCTTTTCTCACTCAGTGCAGATGTGTATTAACATGACTGATTTATTACTCTATTAATCAAATAATATTAATGTGTTGTGGTTACTAGGATGTCGGAAAAAATGTGCACACCACCACTGTTCCTGCGAACCCAAGCAATGTCTGATGAAACACCAAACTAAATGAATATACTTTTCTTAATCCTATCAGTCTTTAAAGAGTTAATGATGATGATAATGAAATTATAATAATAACTTACTTGATATCACTATTGAAATCATCCGGGTTGATCAGGGCACAGTTTGTAATGGCAAGCTCGTCTGATGGACATTTTGCTGCCTTCATCCGCTGTGAATAATAAAATATACTATTAAAAACTTTGGTCACAAAAAATGAATTTCCTGACATGATATGAGTGTTTGTATGTTTTATGCTTTGTGATAAGGATATTATATGAATTTTAATTGCAACATTTTAGGCAGATAAATTTTAATTAATGTACTATTTTAACTCTAGCTTTGGTTAATAAATACAGCTAGTTTAAGTAGCGAATTATTTAAATTAATAGATTTATTATGATATAAATAGTAGGTACTGTGAGACAGAATCGTCTGTGATGATGACAGAACCTAGTTGTTCTAGTTTTCAGTTCCAATTAGCAAAATTCAACCTTAAGCAGATGTTCCACACGGATAAACTTTTATTTCATATTGCCGAATTACGGAAATTATTTAAAGGAAAAGTTGTAATTTCGGTAATACCTTCATGAAGGTTCATGGGGAAAATGTCTATATTATTATTAGAGAGAATGTAACTTACCATTGAAGACATTTTGATGAGGATTCCTTTATTTTCAAAAGTACTATTTTGAGTTGTTCTTTGGTTTTGACAAATGATTCACGTCGACTGATTTGACATCAGCCCCTGCTGAACAGTCACCGTTAAACGACGAATGACTGCATTGAATTTATTTTGCCTGAAAATCCATTGGCCAAGCGATCAATACTCAACAGAGATTCGTGGAACAGTGTTGCCATCCTAAATATAAAATGAAGGATGCCACTAATGTGTACAATTATGGTGATAAATATTTTTCTTCTCTCTTTAAAATATTACCCTAAGAAAATGACTTCCTGTCATGACTAATTTTTAATTCCACCACTTCAAATGATCAAACCAACACTCAAAGACTACAATATTACCAACACTGATGCCGTTACCGGAATTATCGGTTACCGTTAACCGTAAACTGTGAGCTTCACTTCACTTCACTCAAAATTACAAATGGCCGAAAAAATTGGATCGGTGTTGAATTTATTGTCGAAGAAATGTTATTTTTGCGACAAGTTTACCGTTTACAACTGAAAAAATAAGAGTGTCTTGTAAGATAATTTAACAAGAACAGTAAATTTTGTATGATGTGATGTTTGTAATGATGTAAGATACTTATTACACAGTACGAAGGAAAGAAGATAATTTTCTACTAACATAACCTTAATTAACTATTAAAAAATGGAGCTTCCGCAGCCGCCACAAGGTGCGTCTTATTGTACCCAAATATATTTTCATTGAAAACTTAATATTATTGCCTCGGTAGCTAAAAATAAGTTATATTTCTAGATCAAGACCTACGCAACATTATCGACAAACTCGCACAGTTTGTCGCTAGAAATGGACCTGAATTTGAAAAAATGACCAAGAACAAACAAAAAAATAATCCAAAATTCAGCTTCCTTTACGGCGGGGACTACTTCAACTACTACCAGTACAAAGTGACAACGGAGCAAGCAAGTAAGCATAATGAAATGACGATGGAAGAGTTTTGAATATTCCAATGATCGCTGATTGAGTGTTGTTATAACCGATTAAGTGAACCTCCGCTGTTTATAGTTCTAAAGCAATCGGCCGGTGGCCAGCCGGCTCCTGCTCCCGCCGGGGCTTATATGGCACAGAACAGGCAATATGTAATGCCCCAACAGGCCGGAGCGACTCCCGCTCAGCTGGGCCTAGCGGCGTCGATGGCGGTGGCGCCCGCGCTCCAGCAGTGGCTCGCGGCTAACTCGGCGCCATCCGGCACCCCGCAGCACGCCCACCATGACCTTGACAACATCTCCGCACAGATCAACATGCTCAAAGAGCAAATTACTCAATCTGAGAATAATCTTAATGCTCAACACACTGTAAGTTTCCATTAGTTTAGATATTTGTGTTTCCATTTTGTAAAATGTGTGGGTACATTTTACAAAATATAAATGATTGTTTGTTGTTGTGTTAGATTTTTGTGTGAAATGTTGATTTACGAATTCATTAATTACAGGCTGTATTGTACTTTAGTATGATTCTACAATATTTCATGTGTACTTTATTTTTGTCTATAGTTAATTCTATATCATTATTCTATGTTGTTTTATAATTGTATGGAATGCGTTGTATTATTTTTTTTCTATTATTAAAATACAGTTTCATTTATGAAAAGTTTAATACAAATGCTGTTGAATGTTGTAGGTGTTGATACAACAACAGCAAGCTAAAATCAACGAGTTGGTGAGCAAAGCTCAAGTGGAGACGATCCAGATGATGGCAGAAGACAACCATATCAGCCTCAGCGAACTGGACAGCATACTGCAGCCAATTATTGACACATGCACCAAAGATAGCATATCATCAGGTAACATTATTATTTTTTGACTAAACTTTATTCTGGCTTAATTCATTTGATATTATACCAATACAAAAATAATATTGTTTTTTTTTTATATTTTATTACTACCTAAGTGCATTTTAAACATCAGTGTAAACAAAGAATAAGCTAATAAAACAACTAGATTAAAATGGCCTGTTTAATTTATACTTAAATTTTGCATCTCAATTCTTCCCATAGGCAAAGGCTGGATATTACAGCATGCCAGTACACACGACGCAGGCAAAGTGATATCGCAGCATCTACTTAGAAAAGTGACTCAGCCGGGCGCAGCGTTCACGCAGAAACTCCACATCATTTACCTGGTCAATGATGTCCTACACCATTGGTTAGTTCCAAACTCCAGAATTATTTACACCTAAGCTCATTTGTTCATGTTCAGGGTCCTATTGTATTTGTTGATAACCTAACTTTAGTTGTTTTACTTTGGAGTCTTTAAATATTTTGTGGTTCTTATTGTTTACTTGGCATAATTATAGAAACAGTAAATAGTATTCTTGTGTTGTTATGATACCTAAATATTTTATTTATTTACAATTACTTTGTATGGTCTCTATAAGTTAAAATTCATACCTACATATTTAGTGTAAAAAGTAAGCATAACATGCAGGTATTTAATTATTTTCTTTTCTTATCTAAATATGTGACGGCGATATGTAAACCATATATATTATTACTTATTTTATAGCAATTTACAAAATGTCCCCTTATAGACTGTGTACCTCCCTTTACCTCGTGTCATTATCAAATCGGTGTCTATGATGCTATTATTCCTAATTACAGTGCACGCAAAAACGCAGAAGATCTCAAGAAAAATTTGGAAAATGTGGTGGTTCCAATGTTTTGCAATGCCAGTATAGGTAACATATTTATAATAATGCCCTCAAGATGTAGGTCTCTCTTGTTCGATTGTGCATTCTCATCTTCAAGTTAAAGCATTTTTAGTACATCATCGCCTGTGGTTTGTGCCAGTCAGGTAACTTGCTTAGTGTCGGCCTGGCTCGTATGACAACTCTTTAATCATTTTGCTGTTTCAGCTGTTACTGAAGAGCAGGAGGCTAAACTTAACAAATTGCTGCGTCTTTGGGAATCCAAGTCTAATTATTTCGAGACTGCAGTCATTGAGAAAATGAAGAGTCCCACCAGCTCCTACCAAGAGTACCAGAACAATCTGATCTCCCAACACTCAAATGCTATTGCACATTTAACTCAACAAACTAAATCTACCTTTGAAAAGTAAGTAAAACGTTTGTATAAAATTGAAGTAAATCATAAAACAATCTATGTTAACTTATTAATGACTTTACAGTTATCAAACTCAGCACCAAGCCTTTGTCGCTCACACAATGCAGCAGATCCAACAATTTGAAATGCAGAAACACGCGATTGAGTTACAGAACAACCATGATCAGAACAAAGACAATGTTCAGCCAAACAACCTGCAAAACAATTTCCAAAATAACAATTTCAATGACCAAACCTTCCCAGCAATGGGTGGCTATGAACCAAACTTTAATTCAAATAACCAATATGGCAGCGAAAGTGGCGATAATTATGCATCTAACAATAGTCTTAGTGGGAACGAAAACAGTTACGACAGTCAGACATTTGACCAAATAACTAGTCAGAAAAAGAAAAATGAGATTAATGAGGAGCCAGATTTGTCAAATCTGCCAAATATAAATTTCTCCCAACCACCTCCTGGTTTCGTACCTAATGATAACACAGCACTGTTAGCATTCCAAAATGGTCTACCAGATCTTAGTAAGCCCCCACCTGGATTCCCACCATTCCCTGAAGTAAACAATGAAGATCTAATGCCTTCTGTACCCTATTTTGAACTACCGGCTGGTTTGATGGTCCCACTCATTATGGTATGTAAATTCAATTATTTTTGTAATGAGGAGTAACAAACAAATGGAGTGATAATCTGCGGGCACTTGACATCTGCATAAAAAATATGTATGCTGTCTGACTTATTATAGGTTTTTCCCAGTTTATCTCTCGACTTTTTAAAAAGAGGAGAAATATTAGCACTCCTTTTGTTAATCACTCCAATCCCTTCTCCCGTCGTTATATAATTTTCACCTCTGATAAATATATTTATTTTAGTTGGAAGATGACAGATACCGATCATTGGATCCGGCAAAAATTCGTCTGCCCCCGCCTGCTCCGCCTAACGAAAGACTACTGGCTGCTGTCGACGCATTCTACGCTTCACCTAATCACGAACGGCCCAGAGACAAGTCAGTATAGATATTTATTGTTGAGTAAACCTATGTATTTTAATCACTGAGCTACTTTAAGTCATCAAATGTATTTAGGTTTCAGTATTCAGCTTATATTTAAACATAAGTTTTATTTTATTTTTTTGTTCACAGTGAGGGCTGGGAGAAATTGGGCCTGTACGAATACTACAAAGCTAAGAATGCTGCTAGGAAAATGAAAGAAGAAGCAGTTGCCCAGGGTTTTCGAGAAAAGTCCAGATCTCCAAGTCCTATACCAAAAGACTTGCAGAAACAACCTACACCTCCCGGCAGAAGATACAGGTATAATTTTATTACTGTTTGAACAAATTAATGTTGAAAGCAAATTCAGTCATAAAATAAGAGCGAAAGGTAACGTAATTGTCTGTATTAGACAACGACGGCAGTTGTTAACGTTAAATGACTTTCTTTTTCCTTGCCTTCAAACACGGTGAGTGAGCACCCCAGTTACTCTGTGTTCCATGCTTTTATTTGTTTATATTTGCATCATTTAAGTCTGCAAATTCAAATGTACCTACTACTTTACAAAAAATAAAGGACAAGTTATAAAAATACTTTTTTATGAATACAGATCAAAAAGTAAAACGCCAGAGAAACCTTCGCCTACAAAATCAAAGTCAAGATCACCATCTCCAAGAAGAAAGTCAACATCATCTTCATCAACTTCTTGGAGAAGAGAGAGGGACAGAGACAGTCGAGAAAGTAAGTTCTGTGTTTATTGACTGATGATACACTGAAGGGCGAGACAGACTTATAACACGCTACGCCATCCCACGCGTGCTTATTGGCCAAAAGACAAAGAGTAGTTTCACGAGATGAAATGTGGCCAATGAGAACGCTTGAATGCCGTGGCGTGGCGTAGCGTGTTATAAGTTTGTTTGTACCTTAAACAGACTGGATGCAGCAGCAAGCACAGGAGAAAAACCTATGTCCAGTAAAGAGGATGTCTTTCTACTGATAATAGCAACAAACTTTAGGCTCTAGACAGACGGACTGCATTTCAACTGCAATCCAACTGCAAATTTGCAGTTCGGATGCAGTTTGAATGCAGTTGACACGACTGCAATAGAACTGCAAACCAACCGTGCGGTCCAATTGCAGTCGGCGGCGGCGTGCAGTCGTGTGAACTGCACACCGACTGCAATCGAACTGCATCCGAACTGCACCATACCCACCCGCCCGCACTACTTTAACGCTCCGCCCCCCCGCGCATAGAAGTGCGGGCGGGTGGGTATGGTGCAGTTCGATTGCAGTCGGTGTGCAGTTCACACGACTGCATGCCGACTGCAATTGGACCGCACGGTTGGTTTGCAGTTCTATTGCAGTCGTGTCAACTGCATCCGAACTGCAAATTTGCAGTTGGATTGCAGTTGAAATGCAGTCCGTCTGTCTAGAGCCTAACATCACCTAAGCAAGTATCAAGACTGCAGCCTTCTTTTATAATATGGACATTTCCAAATAACTGAGGTATATAGGTTGTTATACTAATCAGATCCCTGTTGACAAAGATAAGAAAACCAGTCAGCATAGATGAGTTACTAGTGTAGTACGTAGTTCAATGTAGACTTTGTCTCTATAACCTTTGACCTAGACTAGAGTCAAGAGCAAACCCATCTTATATTAAAAAAAAACCCTTGACAAAATCAGAATTTAGCAATAAGGTATTATTGATGCATTAAACTACCTATACAGCTTTACTAACATAATCAATTGATAATTTTATTATTGACGACAAATTATACAAAATAAGTAGCATCTACCTCTGCCTTGAGTACCACTTGCCTACCAAAAGACAACAAAACATAACATCACGCCTGTAATCCCCGAAGGGTTAGGCAGAGTTGTACCCATGAGTACACCCACATTTCGCCAGTTATGTTTTTAAGTCCCATGTAATAGGGGGCGAGCCTATTGCCATCTACCGGGCACAAATCCAGACTCCGAGGCTGCTACTGAGAAATTCCTGATGGAAAAACCCATTAACACTTTGCCCGACCTGGGAATCGAACCCAAGACCTCATGCTCAGCAGTCACGCTTTGCGACCACTAGACCAACGAGGCAGTCAACAAAAATGAAAAATTAATAATACCGATAAAAAAACAGTGCTCAAAAGTGCAATTTTATAGGTCGCCGGAGATCCCGATCAAGGTCAAGGTCGCGATCTCGAAGCAGATCAAGAGAACGGGACAGGCACCGGGAGTCGCCGCGGTCACGTCGCGTCGAGCGTTCTAGATCGCCTACACCCCCTAGCTTCCTGTGAGTTTGACGTACCTATTCATCTAGGACATTTTTAGGTATGGACGCAAAAATTTACAATTTCGGTTTCAAGAAATGTTTTTCTAATCAGAAGTGATTTGTGGAGCAAGTGGGGACTTAGTCCACAAATCACTTACTGAATGTGTATCCATTGCTAATGGATACATTTAGCTAATACACTGGCACCAAACCTAAAAATCTCTTTGAAGCTAATCATTATACTAACATACTTAACATAATTCTGTCTGCCGAACGGAGACAGAAAAATGTTTTCGGTAATGGTAATTGTATTTATTTATGGAACAGGTAAGCCTTAAAAACATTGGCAATTTCATCTAAACATCATAACATAAAACATCAAAGCTTTTCAAATTACTGTTCCTCTAAAAAATACATTTTACTTAAATTTCCAGTGGCGGAGCATACCCCAGTACATCTACGTCAGGTTTGGATTCTAGCAACAAAGGTCACCAGTTGTTACAGAAAATGGGGTGGAGCGCCGGAGGGCTAGGCGCCTCCGGGCAGGGCATCGCCGAACCGATCAGCGGCGGCATTGTTCGGGACAGACAAGATCAGTATAAAGGTAATTTAATATTCTCTACTATACTATATCGGGTTTAAAGAGGCAATCACATTTCCGAGAAACACATTCTATCTATTATTACGATCGTTTTTTTCTACTACATCATGCCTGGTAATTCATTGGTTCTGGAGATATTGAAGGTCAAGGTTACAAGTTACTTATCACTACGAATTTTGTTTGTTGATCAATATTGTTTTTATTTCTGAAGCCTTTTTTTTTTAAGTCTGTTCTATTTTTAAATAATCCTAATTGTTTCTTTTTCGTCCCAGGTGTAGGTGTAAACTTGAACGATCCCTATGAGAACTTCCGAAAGAACAAAGGAGCAGCATTTATTACGAGAATGAAGGAGAGAGCATTAGAGCGTTCATCGTGATCGCTAGTTTAACTCATAATAAGAATTGATGTAAATGTGTATGTACGGCGATAGTGTGGCTGGGATATGATTTATTTTATCTAAATCATCATAAATAAAGTTATATGAATTTTGAAACTTTCCTTTTATTTATTATCAACTAAAATAACCTGTGAACTTTAAATTTTTTTATTGTGGTAATATAAATTAAATATAACATCAGAAATTAATAGATAGTACTTAGATTTAACTTTAAAGCATCAGGGTGTGTTCCAAACCCGGTAAGTAGATATTTACGAAATGACTTTAAAACAATTATACTTTTGATTTTTGCCACCACCTATAGATATGTTTTTTAACTTGAAGTTATACTTCCCATTGCAAGGCTAAGGTCTCACCCGTAACCTTGCATTTTTCCTTGTGTTCTGCCTTCTCTGGCCAATCTCCCATAAACTTCTCTTATCATGCTAACGTCCCATGGCACCCACAGTGTAACAACAGGCCAATCTGTTATTCATGATCATGATGTATTGAGTATTCTACAAACATGGCCTGCTCAATCCCACATTAACCGATAAAGACTTGCTTTTCTATATCGGCGATTCCTGTTTTTGAAGCACATTACGTATTTAGTCGCAATAATCTACCCTCCATCACTCTTTAGCAAACCTTTAGTTTAGACATATAGTTATAAAAAAAAAAATTGTTCTTTAAGATTAAAAAATATTTGAGAAGTGTATGTAGTTTTATTAAAGCTTATTATTTAGTAATTTTAAGTAAGGCAGCAGTAGATTATTATTTTTTTTTTAAAGTTCAAAGTCATCTTCATAATTATCTTTGAATTCTGCAAGCTTATCTAAAATTTCACTGTATTCCGAAGCTTCAAACCCTTCTTGGTTAAACTTATGCAGTTTGGAAAACTTAACCCTACTAGTTTCTCTGTGCAATTTTTCAATCATGTCTGATAAGAAATTACCATTGTGATATCCTGCAACAACAGCGCAACTGTCAACCTTCTCTTGGCTTCCATCACTTCTTACAAACCCATATTTATTAAGTTCATTTGAAAATATCTTTGGGAATGGGGTTTTAACTTCTAAAGGCTTTTCGCATATCGTTACATTTGTTGCTGAAAGGAAATTATTTGCTTGGAAATATAATTCGAACATCTCCTTCACGTTATTGCACCGGTATGCTGGTATATTCAGTTGTTCTTTGGCTTCTTTCAAAGGAGCTTTCAAGTAGCTCTCAGGAACTCCTCTTACTGTGATCAATTGGAATATTTTGTCTGTGGCAATCTTGCAACTTGGTGTAATACTTGTGTAAATAGGTTTTGTTGTAGTATTCAAGTAATCTATTAAATATTCTGATTCATTCAATGGTAATGGCATTCCTAATGAAGCTGATGCCATTTTTCTACCATAACCTGTGAGATCAGCACAAATATCTGATAATGTGAAAATGTTGCTTTTTAGTCTGTACTTCTGACTCAATGTGTCCATGGCTGATGCTAATAAAGCTGAAGTATGATAGTACAGTTCAGGGTTATAATTCAGGTAATCATATTTCCTAGGGCTTCCTGGTTTTCTCCACCCTTTATCTCCAGTGCATATGGGTACAAACAATGTTGCATGTTCTGACAATTCCTGAATAGAGAGTGCCGTGTTCACAAGCCTGATGGAATCTTTTAAATTAGATTTATCTCTTTCTTCTTGTGTTGTAGGATTGTTATCAGGAAAATGTGAAGGTATAATTGGGTAAGCTAGTATAGTTTTATTATATTCATCTGTGAGATGCTCTATACAACTAAGAGCAAGGCCTGCAAACCCATCTACACAGTCAAAGTTTACTTGAAAACCTTGCATGCTGTCACATTCTTCCACATATCTTCGAATATTGTCAGTAAATGCATCACCAAAATCCAGCTTCCACAGTGATTTACCATTATGATAAATATCCATGCATTCCTGAAAATAAAAGAATAAATTATTTACCATAATTACATTATTTTCCAACTTCTTTTACTTACTCAAGGCTAAAACTTACTGTGTCATCTCCATGAACATAATCCTTTACAATATTAATTGTTCTCTCGTGCAGCCTGGGGTATAAGTAATCTGTCCAAGTCTTAACATCCTGTTCAAAGTTGTATTCCTTTGTGTGAACACTTGGTTTCTCACTATCAATATCTGCCAAGTACTCATTTTTCTGTGGAACAGGTTCTTCTATTTTTTCAACAGCATCCCAAGGAAATTCATGTTCTTCTTGGTCATTAGGCAAACCACCACTTTCAGGCAAAGTTTTTAGGGAACCTTTGAGGTCAGCCAAAAGGAGCCGTGGTGTGTAAGTCACTTCACCCTTTGCGGTTTGACCTTCACGGTATAAAATATCGTGGTTCACTTCTGTTTTTACAGTTCCTGTATAATCAAAACTAAGTTCTTGCAAGTTCCAAAAATGTGCACCAACATAGTTCGCGTAGTGACCAAATTGAAGAGTGAGTATTTCACGGGTAGACATGCTAATATGTAACGTATAGGTATGAAACAAAAAGTATAATGAATGAATGAATTAGTAAGAATAACAAATCATTTTAAAGTATCAGATCAACATTTGCGTTTAGATTTATGCAGTACACTATCACTGTAATAGAAATTATATGAAAAACAGAAAATGTGGTTGTTTCGTTTTCAATCCGGCAAGTAGAACTTGAGTAGAACGCATGTCAAACATTGACAAATAGTCCAATAATGTTCACACAGTTGATAGAAACATGACAATAGCCGTCACTCATTCTAAAATGTAAACACCACAGATAAAATTTCTCAGTAAATCAATGCAGTGCCTAAATCAAAGATGAAATATGCAGGGGGCTTACTATCACCTCTATAGCAGGGCAGAAGTTGCCCGGATATTGAACTGCCTCGCTATTTTGTACTATGACATCGTTATAGCAGGCCTGTAACAGGCCTGCTATGTTAACGTTTACAAAACCGTTCACCTTTTTTTTTGTATAGACTTTCGTACTATGACGTGCTATTTGACAGCAGCAAAATGATAATGGAACGGCTGTAATGTCAAAATTAGCGATTGCTAAAAAGTTACTATGGGACTAGCTTTTTCAACATCGTTTTGTAATCTAAAATGATATTCGTGGCAACATGTTAGGTTTATATATATATTATGAGTTTTTAAAGTGGATAGTGAGAATTGTAAGCGAATTAAACCAGACTTTTTCATTTTTGTAGCTGTGTAACGAGTACGAAATATGTAAATAATAAAATTGAAGTGTGAAAATCGTATGGAAAAACATACCAACGGCGTTGCATTTGGGAAATTAATAACAATAATGAAGTTAATGACAGGGAATAAGAATCAATTAATATAGGTAAGAAGATATAACTTAAAATCATCAATGGTAACCAAAACCTATGAAAATACGTAATGTAAGTATAAATAAAAACCTACTCTACAAATCTACAATACTCAATTAATATTTGTATTTTACAGGCCTATCAAAAGATTTAGTCCCCCGTTTGTGCGAGGGTTTTGAACCTATAATGAAAATAATAAATCCTCCAAAGGCTTAGTGATCTAAGCAGAGACTAAGGTGAGTGTTATCAATTCATCAGATTTTCTATTGTGGAGCATAACTACACTAGTGTTTCTTGTGTATGTTCCTTGCTATTAAACATAATTTGCTGTGTATTAAAGTGACAATGAAAAACATAAGCAAGTAATCTTTTAATCCATTTATTTCAGGAGATTCTCGGTATTGACTCAGAAACACAATAATGACATCAATTTTATTTGGAATGCAGAACCAGTCTCCAGAAGCCTTTTACACTGAGAAGCATAACAAGACCAAAAACATTATTGAGAGGACCATTGTTGTACTAAAGGCTCGATTGAGATGTTGATTAGCCCATCAAGTCCTACATTTCCAATCACAAATGTTTTGCAAATGCATGTGTTTCTACACAACATAATGTAACACAGTAAATTTATGAAAATAAAACAATGACCGCATCTAGTTTAAAAAAATGTGTTTAATTTTTACCTGTTTACAAATTAAATTATTATCATTTATCACATGATACTTTCTTATGACTGACTGAAACATATATACATTTAAGTAGGAACCCATAAAGATGTTACATAATGCTTAAAGCTAAAGTACATCCATTTAGATGCAATGAAAGTTTACAAGAACAAAAACTGGTAACAGAGATGACTGCCTGCAGGAGCCATAAATTCATATGGTGTACTTTGTTGGTTTCTAATATGCAGGTTTAAGTATATAAAAACACATCATGAGTATTATTCTTTATTTTAATTTTCATCCTAAATACATAGGTATGGATAATGATTAATTAGTTAGGCTCTCCACTGGATGGAATTACTAGATAATTATATTATTTTTCAGTTTAGTAGACTAGGAGATGTCAAGAATACTGGGGCTCCGTTGCATTCCTGTAAAAAGGTTATGTTTCTTGGATTATGGGCATTGCGGTTCTTGTATTTCGATATTTCAATAAATTCCTTTACTATAAATGTACCCATGTGTGTATTTTTGTAGGAACAACACAACAAAATACTTTTTTACAATAATTGTGACTGAAACAAAATTTACCAAAAGCACTCTATAACGCAATAAATAAATTACTTCTTATCGACTTTAATGTCTAGTAGGGCTTTGAACATTATATATTACTTTTGTAAAAGGCTGTGAAAATCATTAAATTAATCAAGTGAAATGTTGTTTATATTTACGCGCTGACAGTTGATGAACGTAGGTACGTTCTGAATATCACATTGTATCTTTAATTGTTAAAAAGGTTTTTTTAAAGTGAAACTTGTGCTTTTTAGAGCTTTTAGATAATAAATTATGGTAAGTTGTAATACATAATCTTAGTTATAACGTGTACTTATCTAAGAAATTAAAGTTATTATCATTAAAAAAAAACCGGTAATGTGTTAGAAAATTATATCGTAGTTTTTGAACGTTGTTTAGTCACAACACTAAGACTTCATCTTCATCATCATAGCGGGCAGAGACAAGCATTGCCGTTCAATAATCGTTCACCTTTAATACGGTCATGGTACGATTTTTAGCGATTCCTAAGCAGGCCTGCTTTTGAATGGAAGTTGACTGACAGGCATTTGAACGTTTTCTTAAAAGGTGATGGTAAGCCCCCAGTTATGATTAAATAAAACATAGAGCAACACGGGTGTACCCGTGTTGCTCTATGAAATAAAATTACGAAAACCGACGAGGCCGTTTGAGCTTGCATCAAGCTCAAAATTTGCTTTTCCGACAAAAAAATATTAGTCTAGGAATATTTGCCGCGTTTTTGTTTTCTTCAAATCAAATACGTATATTTATAAGTTTATTTTAATTTATTTTTATAAATAACTTAATGTTCTAAAATGCTTATCTCATATTAATATTGTGTTAATTTTTTCGCAATTGGTACGGAAAGTAGAGTATTTTCCTCGGTGATAAAGCTGTCTTAGTCTTGGGTGAACTTAGATCCCTCGCTACACTCAGGAGTCCTGGGGGCTTACTATGACCTCTATAGCAGGGCAGAAGTTGCCCGGATATTGAACTGCCTCGCTATTTTGTACTATGACATCGTTATAGCAGGCCTGTAGCAGGCCTGTAGCAAGCCTGCTAAGTTAACGTTTACAAAACCGTTCACCTTTTTTTTTGTATAGACTTTCGTACCATGACGTGCTATTTGACAGCAGCAAAATGATAATGGAACGGCTGTAATGTCAAAATAAGCGATTCCTAAAAAGTTACTATTATACTAGCTTTTTCAACATCGTTTTGTAATCTAAAATGATATTCGTGGCAACATGATAGGTTTATTTAAATAATAAGAGTTTTTAAAGTGGATGGTGAGAATTGTAAGCGAATTAGACCAGACTTTTTCATTTTTGTAGCTGTGTAACGAGTACGAAATATGTAAATAATAAAATTGAAGTGTGAAAATCGTATGGAAAAACATACCAACGGCGTTGCATTTGGGAAATATGATAATAAAGTCAATGACAGGGAATAAGAATCAATTATTATATTTATGAAGATATAACTTATAATCATCAATGGTAACCAAAACCTATGAAAATACGTAATGTATAATTTATTAATAAAAACCTACTCTACAAATCTACAATACTCAATTTAATATTTGTATTTTACAGGCCTATCAAAAGATAAAGTCCCCCGTTTGTGCGAGGGTTTTGTGAACCTATTATGAATATAATAAATCCTCCAAAGGCTTAGTGATCTAAGGTGAGTGTTATCAATTCATCAGATTTTCTATTGTGGAGCATAACTACACTAGTGTGTTTCTTGTGTATGTTCCTTGCTATTAAACATAATTTGCTGTGTATTAAAGTGACAATGAAAAACATAAGCAAGTACCTAATCTTTTAATCCATTTATTTCAGGAGATTCTCGGTATTGACTCAGAAAAACAATGATGACATCAATTTTATTTGGAATGCAGGACCAGTCTCCAGAAGCCTTTTACACTGAGAAGCATAACAAGACCCAAAACATTATTGAGAGGACCATTGATGTAGTAAAGGCTCGATTGAGGTGTTGATTAGCCCATCAAGTGCTACATTTCCAATCACATGTTTTGCAAATGCATGTGTTTCTACGCAACATAATGTAACACAGTAAAGGAGCATGGGCACCTTTGTATGAAGCCTGGACCCACTTTCAATATTGCTCAACAGTAATGAGACCTATATCAAATGAAAGCTCTTAAGATAGGCTTCATTTCATTCTATGGCAGCTAAGTTCAAATCGAGGGCGAAAATGGTGTTTTAGTGCATTTTGTCATTTTTATTAAAACCTTGAGCCCAGTTTTCCACATTGTTCAACAGTGATGAGACCCATGCCAAATGAGAGCTCTTAGGGTGTACTTCATTTCATTCTAAGGCAGCTAAGTTCAAATCCGGCGCCAACATGGTGTTTTAGTACGTTTTCAAAAAAAAATATTAATAACTATTAATAACTGAAAAATATGGTAGTGCTTCTCAACAGTGATGAGACCCATGCCAAACGAAAGCTCTTAGGGTGTACTTCATTTCATTCTAAGGCAGCTAAGTTCAAATCCAGCGCCAACATGGTGTTTTAGTACGTTTTCAAAAAAAATATATATTTGTAACTACTATAACTGAAAAATATGATAGTGCTTCTCAACAGTGATGAGACCCATGCCAGATGAGAGCTCTTAGGGTGTACCTACTTCATTTCATTCTAAGGCAGCTAAGTTCAAATCCAGCGCGAAAATGGTGTTTTAGTGTATTTTGTTATTTTTATTAAAACCTTTTATGTCATGTGGACATTGATTTTAGCTATATTCCAGATGAATTGTGACTTGCTAGCCAGAACTCTAATATTAGATAAAACTTTATGAACTTAGTTGCTATACATATAATGAAATGAAGTACACCCTAAGAGCTCTCATTTGGCATGGGTCTCATAACTGTTGAACAATGTGGAAAACTGGGCTCAAGGTTTTAATAAAAATGACAAAATGCACTAAAACACCATGTTGGCGCTGGATTTGAACTTAGCTGCCTTAGAATGAAATGAAGTACACCCTAAGAGCTTTCGTTTGGCATGGGTCTCATCACTGTTGAGAAGCACTATCATATTTTTCAGCTATAGTAGTTACAAATATATATTTTTTTTTGAAAACGTACTAAAACACTATGTTGGCACTGGATTTGAACTTAGCTGCCTTAGAATGAAATGAAGTACACCCTAAGAGCTCTCATTTGGCATGGGTCTCATAACTGTTGAACAATGTGGAAAACTGGGCTCAAGGTTTTAATAAAAATGACAAAATGCACTAAAACACCATGTTGGCGCTGGATTTGAACTTAGCTGCCTTAGAATGAAATGAAGTTCACCCTAAGAGCTCTCATTTGGCATGGGTATCATCACTGTTGAGAAGCACTATCATATTTTTCAGCTATAGTAGTTACAAATATATATTTTTTTTTGAAAACGTACTAAAACACTATGTTGGCACTGGATTTGAACTTAGCTGCCTTAGAATGAAATGAAGTACACCCTAAGAGCTCTCATTTGGCATGGGTCTCATAACTGTTGAACAATGTGGAAAACTGGGCTCAAGGTTTAAATAAAAATGACAAAATGCACTAAAACACCATGTTGGCGCTGGATTTGAACTTAGCTGCCTTAGAATGAAATGAAGTACACCCTAAGAGCTTTCGTTTGGCATGGGTCTCATCACTGTTGAGAAGCACTATCATATTTTTCAGCTATAGTAGTTACAAATATATATTTTTTTTTGAAAACGTACTAAAACACTATGTTGGCACTGGATTTGAACTTAGCTGCCTTAGAATGAAATGAAGTACACCCTAAGAGCTCTCATTTGGCATGGGTCTCATAACTGTTGAACAATGTGGAAAACTGGGCTCAAGGTTTTAATAAAAATGACAAAATGCACTAAAACACCATGTTGGCGCTGGATTTGAACTTAGCTGCCTTAGAATGAAATGAAGTTCACCCTAAGAGCTCTCATTTGGCATGGGTATCATCACTGTTGAGAAGCACTATCATATTTTTCAGCTATAGTAGTTACAAATATATATTTTTTTTTGAAAACGTACTAAAACACTATGTTGGCACTGGATTTGAACTTAGCTGCCTTAGAATGAAATGAAGTACACCCTAAGAGCTCTCATTTGGCATGGGTCTCATAACTGTTGAACAATGTGGAAAACTGGGCTCAAGGTTTAAATAAAAATGACAAAATGCACTAAAACACCATGTTGGCGCTGGATTTGAACTTAGCTGCCTTAGAATGAAATGAAGTACACCCTAAGAGCTTTCGTTTGGCATGGGTCTCATCACTGTTGAGAAGCACTATCATATTTTTCAGTTATAGTAGTTACAAATATATATATTTTTTGAAAACGTACTAAAACACCATGTTGGCGCTGGATTTGAACTTAGCTGCCTTAGAATGAAATGAAGTACACCCTAAGAGCTTTCATTTGGCATGGGTCTCATCACTGTTGAGAAGCACAATCATATTTTTTTGTCAGTTATAGTAGTTACAAATATATATATTTTTTGAAAACGTACTAAAACACCATGTTGGCGCGGGATTTGAACTTAGCTGCCTTAGAATGAAATGAAGTACACCCTAAGAGCTCTCATTTGGCATGGGTCTCATCACTGTTGAACAATGTGGAAAACTGGGCTCAAGGTTTTAATAAAAATGACAAAATGCACTAAAACACCATTTTCGCGCTCGATTTGAACTTAGCTGCCATAGAATGAAATGAAGCCTATCCTAAGAGCTTTCATTTGATATCGGTCTCATTACTGTTGAGCAATGTTGAAAGTGGGCCCAAATTGTCGCATGGTCCTTTCTGAAAATAAATCAATGACCGCATCTAGTTTAAAAAAAGGTGTTTAATTTTTACCTGTTTACAAATTAAATAATTATTATCATTTATCACATGATACTTTCTTATGACTGACTGAAACATTAATAAGTAGGAACCCATATTTATATTAATTTGACTGCCTCGTTGGTCTAGTGGTTAGTGACCCTGACTGCAAAGCCGGAGGTAGTGGGTTCGATTCCTACCCAGGACAAACTTTGTGTGATGAGCATAATTGTTTGTTCTGTGTCTGGGTGTAATTTATCTATAATATGTATGTATTTATTAATTATATAAGTATGTATATCAGTTGTCTGGTTACCATAACACAAGCTCTGCTTAGCTTGAGATCAGATGGCCGTGTGTGAGTTGTCCCAATGATATTTATTTATTTATTTATTCATATTATCCATATAAATGCAATGAAAGTTTACAAGAACAAAAACTGGTAACAGAGATGACTGCCTGCAGGAGCCATAAATTCATATGGTGTACTTTGTTGGTTTCTAATTAAATATGTAGGTATATAATTATATGTATATAAAAACGCATCATGAGTATTATTCTTTATTTTAATTTTCATCCTAAATACATAGGTATGTACTCAGATCAAAGAAATAGGTAAAAAAATACCTATTTCTTTGATCTGAGGGTATGTATAATGATTAATTAGTTAGGCTCTTCACTGGATGGAATTACTAGTTATATTGTTTTTCAGTTTAGTAGATTAGGAGATGTCAAGAATACTGGGGCTCCGTTGCATTCCTGTAAAAAGGTTATGTTTCTTGGATTATGGGCATTGTTGCGGTTCTTGTATTTCGATATTTCAATGAATTCCTTTACTATAAATGTACCCAGTTATAAATAAAATTGTGTGTATTTTTGTAGGAAGAACACAACAAAATACTTTTTTACAATAATTGTGACTGCGGAAACAAAATTTACCAAAAGCACTCTATACCGCAATAAATAAAGTGCTTCTTATAGACTTTAATGTCTAGTAGGGCTTTGAACATTATGTATTACTTTTGTAAAAGGCTGTAAAAATCATTAAATTAATCAAGTGAAATGTTTGTTTTTATTTAATTTTACGCGCTGACAGTCTGTTGATGAACGTAGGTACGTTCTGAATATCACATTGTATCTTTAAGAGTTAAAAAGGTTTTTTTAACGTGAAACTTGTGCTTTTTAGAGCTTTTAGATAATAAATCATGGTAAGTTGTAATACAAATCTTAGTTATAACGTGTACTTATCTAAGAAATTCAAGTTGTTATCATTTAAAAAAAAACCGGTAATGTGTTAGAAAATTATATCGTAGTTTTTGAACGTTGTTTATTCACAACACTAAGACTTCATCTTCATCATCATAGCGGGCAGAGACAAGCATTGCCGTTCAATAATCGTTCACCTTTAATACGGTCATGGTACGATTTTTAGCGATTCCTAAGCAGGCCTGCTTTTGAACGGAAGTTGACTGACTGGCATTTGAACGTTTTCTTAAAAGGTCATAGTAAGCCCCCTGTAATGAGTGTAGCGAATAGAGTATAGTAACTAAAAAAGGAAGTGTAGCGAGGGATTTAAGTTTTTAACACCCTCGCTGCGCTCGGGAGTAAACCTCGGGTCCTTCGTTACGCTCGCGATTTAAATCGTCACCCGCGACAGAAGACACTGCTTTATCCCCTTGCACAGTGTTTCAGGATTGCTTGGGAGCGGACATGTTTTAACTAATAGCATATATCGATGTAGTAAGACCTAATAACAAAAACTGCAAAAGAAACCCTATGTCAAATATTCTTAGTTTTCGAGAAAAAAAATGCTAAAGTTGCTAGTTCAGAGTATGTGTCAAATAGTAAAAATGTATTTTTTTCTTGAAGAGTCAAAACTAAAAGTAATATTTAATAACCTCGTTTTAACACATAAAATGATATGTTATTTAAGCTTTACAACAGCTATGAAATCTAAGTAATTACGAAGATATTAGCAAAAAATCGAATTTTCGTTTTTATTTTTTATTATGTTAATGACATCATTTCCGCAACAAATTTTCTCCTAAAGGGTAAGTTGACCTTTTGTTCTTGCTGTATAAAAAAAATCAGCCATATAACCCGCAGAATTAAGAAGTTATTAAAAATTTAAGAAAACACTCAGCGCATCACATTTTTAGAAATAGCAAATGTACTGTGTGATTTAAAATTTGTTTGCTGTTAAAAGTAAGACAGGCGTACAATTTAATTTAGACGATCAAACAAATAAAATATGATTATACCTAATCTTTAAAATAGAATAAATGAGAATTTTAGCTAATGATAAGATTAGGTATAATCATATTTGTTTGATCGTCTAAGTTAAATTGTACGCCTGTCTTACTTTTAATAGCAAACAAATTTTAAATCACACAGTACTTTTGCAATTTCTAAAAATATAGGTGCTTAGTGTTTTCTTAAATTTTTAATAACTTCTTAATTCTGCGGGTTATATGGCTGATTTTTTTTTTATAGCAAGAACAAAAGGTCAACTTACCCTTTAGGAGAAAATTTGTTGCGGAAATGATGTCATTAATATAATAAAAAATAAAAACGAAAATTAGATTTTTTGCTAATATCTTCGTAATTACTTAGATTTCATAGCTGTTGTAAAGCTTAAATAACATATCATTTTATGTGTTAAAACGAGGTTATTTAATATTACTTTTAGTTTTGACTTTTCAAGAAAAAAATACATTTTTACTATTTGACACATACTCTGAACTAGCAACTTTAGCATTTTTTTTCTCGAAAACTAGGAATATTTGACATAGGGTTTCTTTTGCAGTTTTTGTTATTAGGTCTTACTACATCGATATATGCTATTAGTTAAAACATGTCCGCTCCCAAGCAATCCTGAAACACTGTGCCTTGGTTAATAATCTACTATTTTTATTGGTCTGAGTTTAAAAGTTCTTTGTTCTAGCCATACACAAAAAGTGAAATAAGAGTATCTAATATACCTACTAAGCCCCCTGAAGTGCTTTTGTGTACAATATGTTTCTAAATCTTAAAATTATAAGTTTCTAGTCCACCGCACAGTATCAGTTGAAACAAAAACAACGAAATTATGATTGTGCAGGCTCCTACTACTACTGTTTAATGTCCAACAGTAAAGTCGGAAACACACTTACGTGTCGTGGCGTGTCGTGACGCGCCAGAAGCAAATCGGTTTCATACATTTAAGGCGGAAACATACTTACGTGTCGTGGCGTGTCGTGATGCTTACTGTCGTGACGGTGAGTGTGCACACTAACGTGTCGTGTCGTGGCGTACTCTGGCGTTATTTCTGAACAGTACTTAACAAACCTTTGCAGCGTTCAAACATACATAATGTTTTCTTCTGATTCGGATAGTGATTTAGATGAAGACCTTCAATTTCTCTTAGCAATGAAACTTCTTAAGAGCAAAAAAAAAGAAAGAAGATACTGGTTTCACCCTATAAACAGAGGTAGACAAGACAAAGGTGAATTTCATCGTCTCGTCAGTACTTTAGAATGAACAAAGCACAATATGAGGATTTTTGCTGCAAATATAATAAATTAAAATGTGCCCGCTAGATGTTCGCGCCACGAGCCACGCGCCAGTATAGAAACACATTTTGCCTGTGTGTCGTGTCGCGTCATAAACCCCCACCACCGCTCTGGCGCAATCGGTGGCGAGCAGTCGGCGCCACGACAGAACGCGTTGCGACACGACACGACACGCAAATATGTCCCTAACCATATTAAATGTATGAAACCGATATGCTTCTGGCGCGTCACGACACGCCACGACACGTAAGTGTGTTTCCGACTTTAACAGAACGCGTTGCGACACGACACGACACGCAAATATGTATGTCCCTAACCATATTAAATGTATGAAACCGATATGCTTCTGGCGCGTCACGACACGCCACGACACGTAAGTGTGTTTCCGACTTAAGGCCGCTGCATACGTGACGGGTTTTTATCCGGACGGGACGTCACGGGAAGTTTTGGAAACATCGTTGCATACAAAATGTATCCAAATACGTATATGTCACGGGAACATGGACGGGCCGGGAACGTGGACGGGAAAAATATCGTCGGCGACGATGTTTAGCACGTCCCCGTTTAGCAATAGCAATTAAAGCCAATTCTTGAATTGAAAAATCCATCTTTCGTTGTTCACAACACTAGCACGTTAGATACGAATCAATGTCACGTTGCGTATGCGTTTGCACTAGCCACTACGTGCCCGTTTTGAACGAGGCAATCACGTGCCCGTCCCGCTCACGTCCCGTCCGGAGTATTTACCCGTCACGTATGCAGCGGCCTTTAATCCGCTAACATACGTGGGCTCTACTTGCCCTGATATCGTTTTTCTATGGTACAAATGTCTTTATGGAATTTTTCACCGTGTTCATCGCTGACGGCGCCCAAATTTTCAGGAAAGAAGTCTAAATGTGAATGAAGAAAGTGTATTTTCAATGACATATTACAGCCCAAAGCCTTATAAGTAGATAAAAGCTCCGCGATAATACATTTATAGTCACTTGATCGGCGATTTCCTAGAAAATTTAATTTAATTAGAAAATATATAGAAAATTTAATTCTTACACTTTCTTGACATTATTTAAGAATCACTTCACTCTTAAAACAGAAAAAACCACTACGCTCTTCAAATAAACAAATTCTCTGGATGCGAAAGTGAAACAAAAACGGTTAATTTTCAATTTTGTAGGTAGTAGCTGTAACACGAAAACTAGACCTGATGGAATCAAAATAAATATGGTTATAAAATGAGGGTAGGTAGGTAATTTAAAATTAGCAAGCACCTTTCTTGTTACAAAATTTTGTTGACCAGTGTAATTAAAACAACTGAATTTAGGTACTCATTGAATTTTATTACAAAAATGTTATGAAAAATCGTTCACTTCATCTATGTTTTCTTAAGTGTATGTACTAACAACTAAACTAAGGGCTACTCTTATTCTAAATGCTTATTACTTGGATGTTGCAATACTGGCAGTGGAAAAATACATTAACTATTTTGTATTGTACAAAATTACAGCTAACCCACGGCTAGTGACAATAATGTTGAATACAGTGGATAATGTTCAAAATCAATTAATGATCTTATTTATTTCCTTGAATATCCGCATTTGGGTTACTAAAGCGTGGTTGCAGTCAATATAATTATCAACTATACATACCTCATATTAACTATTACATTACTTTGGAAAATGGCATCTACAGATACAATTTATAAACACGATACGATTGATTTATTTAATTAGATTCACACGCAGCATAACACTATCGAATTATAGCAGGAGATATCAAAACGCACTATAGTAAAATTATATATACACAATTGCACTGTTGTGTCTAAGTATACGATATAGAGCACCTAATTCAAACGCATTTATTGAGGATTCTTTCATGGTGTTTCCGTACCTATTTGTATTTAGGTTTATAAGTACCTATATAATGTAATCTATACCTACCTACACTATAACTATTGATTTCAAAACTTTTTATTTAGGTACATTGGAATAACTAACTTAGGGTCGCTACTGGTGGTGAAAGACCGCGCCTAACTTATTTACCGCTCTGGCTTTTGGGCTTGTCGAATACATTATAATAATTATAACGATAATCTGCAAACATCTACTTTATAGGGGCAAAGGCCTCGCGAGGCATGAATAACATTTTTCTAAACTACAATATAAGGCAGTATTTTGTACATTAGTCTATAGTGCTTTAGCTGTAAACACGCATATAATTCTGAATTGTCTAATCAATACGAAGTCAAGCATTTGTTAAATATAGTTCACCAAAAGCAGTAACCCTATATAGATAATAATCAAGCATTAATAGGCAACGAATGGGCAATGTTAGATACCCGCCTCGCGTGAAACAAAATAGATAGGATAACGTTAGGGACTACTCACACTTATTCAGCTCCATTCAGCTTTTGTCCATAGAAAACGCCAATTTGTATGAGACGCGTACGCGTCCGTTTAGCTTTCCGCGTCTGAACGCATGCGATACAAAATCGTTGTTTTTTATGGACAAACGCTGAATACGTGTGAGTAGGTAGTCCCTTACTTAGTTTTATCGAATGTTTCTAACTGATAAAACGGTACGCTGTCTTCCTATCTGTTTTAGAGTTTTATTTCTGTGCCTTTTGCTTGACAATTAGACGTAGCTCGCATATCGCCTCATACATTAAACTAACTGCAAAGCAGATAAGTCTACAAACATAGTAGGTAAACCTGACTGTAATAACTTGTGATAAATATGATTAATTTCAGTAGTGATTTTAATATTGCTTCATATCACAGTAACATCTAATCTATAAAGTATTTTTCGTACCACTTGCTCAAAAAAGTGACATTCTATGCCACAAAAAGCGAACATAACAATAGTCATTATTAATCTGTCAAAAACAGGGAAAGAAAATTGTACTGAATTTCATTTATCCTCTAGGGAGAGAATGTGATTTAAATTTGGAATACTTACCGAAATTTATACTGCACTACATCTGTGTTTACACCATTGAGTTCGTATATCATTATACATCTTTTTGGAAAAGGAATACGCATTTATTATGCAGTTATGATTATTAAATATAATTACGAAAACCGACGAGGCCGTATGAGCTAGATGCGTTTGCTTTTCCGACAACAAAATATTAGTCTAGGAATTTCCCGCGCTTTTGTTTTCTTCAAATACATAAACGTTAAGTTTATTTTAATTTATTTTTATAAATAACTTAATGTTCTAAAATGCATATCTCATATTATTATTGTGTTAATTTTTTCGCAAATGGTACGAAAAGTAGAGTATTTTCCTCGGTGATAAAGCTGTCTTAGTCTTGGGTGAACTTAAATCCCTCGCTACACTCAGGACTCGCCTTAAATCCCTCGCTGCGCTCGTGATTTAAGTTTTTAACACCCTCGCTACGCTCGGGAGTAAACCTCGAGTCCTTCGTTACGCTCGCGATTTAAATCGTCACCCGCGACAGAAGACACTGCTTTATCCCCTTGGTTAATAATCTACTATATGAAATATTTCGTACCTTGAATATAATTTGATAAATTACTCGTTATTGTATATCGTAAATATAAATATGTAAAGGTATTAAACTTGGTGTTTGTCTGTAAATCTATCTGCTCATTACTATCTGTCTAGTCTTCAAGACCACATTTGCATCGCTCTTTAAGTCTGCTGGAGCACAACTCATCGAGCCTGCTCTGTCTGTCTTGACATCGTCAACAAATTGGTTTTAATTATTATTAATTATGTTTCACTATAATATTATTATTATTACGATGGGCAAAAATATTACAATGAAAATAAGCATGTCAATTTATTCACATTCATCATGAATTCATCGAAACTTTACCGTTTCTCGCAAGTGACATTTTCCAAACCTACAACTAATGCATTAATCTAAACTCACAATTTCATTTACTACATTCGAGAGATCCACTAACACAACCAATACTACAAAGACCAAGTCTATTCCATTCCATCTTCACTACGCTAATCAAAATATGTTGTTAATTATAATGTTTTCATTATGTTTCGTCAACTACAATTTATTTAATTTTGGAAAGTGTAAAAAATTGATGTTAAGAAAACATAACAGTGTATTCATTAATGTATAAACCACATATTTTTCTCCAAACAATGGTTTTGTATTGATGTTGGAGTATCTAACTACATCGACACCGGTATTCTCCACTGTAATTGCACATCTTACGAGTAAAATCGTAAAATAATAAAAATGAAAGTGGTATACTTCTACAATACGGTCACAAGCAGAAATGTTACAATTAAGTGAAATTAAAAAACGATTCTCTACTAATTTTCTTATTGAGATGTCTGGTGTTATTTTCGAAATCATACTAATAAGGAATAAGTATTTAGTCAAAGTTCGTTATTTCATACATATACCGCTTTTGAATTTTCAACTGTAACATACCTACCAATGCTCGTGAAGGTACAAAAGTTATTTATAACAGGTACAACGTAAAGTAACTAAATATAAGTTGTGGAGTAGTGTGTTGTAGAAATCAGCTAAACATAGACATAAAAACAAAAGGTTTTTATTACTTCTTAGTAAATAAAACATTTCTGCTACCTTGTAGCTAGTTCCGAATAGCTAGTTCTATTACGATAAGCAAATAGTCCTTCTTGCTTGAATTAATCTAAATGAATCTTGGTTAGAAGTATAAAAATGTCTTGTAATTATGACTATAGTTAGCTAGCTATAATCGACGTACGGCAGCATTGACATCAAAAATTATGAAAAAAAAAAAAGCTGCCACTAACAACAAATAATATGCAGATACAATACATAAGTAACAGACAATATTTACATTATTATCAGCGGTGGGAACTTCACATACCCGCTATAGCGTTTGTTGCTAGATTGAGACATCATTTCACGTGTAGTTTCTTCATTAAACAGCTCGTGGTAGGTACTTCAGTCCATAAAAACGAACTAACAATAAAATAAAAGATTGTCAATTCTCCGAATGGAATAATTTTCCCCATCTTGGTAAAAAAAAATAAAAAAATAGTTCAGGTCAGTTCGTTTATATGAAATATATCGTATTCCAGCTTTAAGTAACTTGCTAAGCTAAACATATCATGTGTTTGAACGCTATTGGGCAAAATTCAATGTCACTTCTTCAAACCAAATCAACACAAATCTTCAACCGATAATGACATGTTAGTACATATCAAAATCTAGGCGCATCTTTTTTTCTGGTTGTCGCTTTACAAATAATATTATTTTACAGTGTAAGATATGTAACAAGTGTTCCGTTTTTGTAAAAATACATGTAAATACACTTATCTGGTACAGACTATCACGATCGAATTTGATATACAAACATTCAGCACTATAAAACACATTCACACATAATCAATTCAATTCGAATTATTTAACGTAATCTAAGTTACCTAACAATGGAACAATCACTGGAGAGACTACGCTATGTACTATCGTTGACCCCATAACGTTATGATCACAATTTTCTATGAATACAAGTCTTTAAGGTTGTTTAGGAATTTCGCTTATATTAATGCGACTCGGTTGACGAGAGGCGTTTTTCTTCTACTAGTGTGCGTCTGCGTTGTCACTGGCTGATAGATGAAGCTTGTCTTTGCTCGTTTTGTTTGATGTACTGTAAGACACAAAAAAAATAATTAAAAATTATCTAACAGATTTCAAAGAAAAAATGCATCAGAAATGAATCAGACCTTATGTACTTGCTAGTAGTTGTTTTTTAATGAAGTAAACAGTTTATTTTATAATATTATTACGGCATTGGTTTCATAAGGTATACATAGTACTGAAAGGCATGATGTCATCATCGTACTTTTCAATACTTATGTATAGCCCATACATAACATAACAGAGCGAATTTAAGGGTTAAGTTTATAAAAATGAACAACATGCTAATAATACATCATAACTTACTTGTATAGTTTTCTGTCATAGACAAGTCTAATTTAACAGGTTTTGTAACATCAATGTCGATTTCTTCATATGATTGATCTAGGATCTAGAAACAAAAATAAATGTTAGTTTAGTTCGATGTATTTTAAATAACATAATTATGTATATGCTATACCTTAACTAAGTACCTACACTGTATTATAGATAGGTAGGGTACATTAATATTATTAGATTGGTTTCACAAATAATCTGTATGATTATAAACAGTTGAACTTCTATAATACTTACTTCAATATCGCTGACTTCTTCGCCGGATTCTACGTCGGTTATGTATGAGGTGAGTGATGAAGGTCCCGTAGCAAGCAATCGGTACGTGCCACCCACCATGCCAGTCCCTTCAACTACTTCTTCAACTTCCAACTCCTGATCAGACACCTCCTACGCAAAATGATTAAGTTACTCAAATGTCACGCAAACAAGATAATATATTCGGCCTTTATCGCAGTTAAAAATAAACAGAGGTTTGGGCAAAATAAAAAAGAACGATAAAGATTTGACATTTTGGTGCACCTGTTTCTACAATTCGTGACTCAGGTCTTTGGCCGCAAAAATAAAAACACGTTATTATGAACTGTATGTTTATTTTGGGGCTTGTTAGGCTTGACGTTCCGAGAATTGGTCTGCAAGCAACACCTCTTTTGTTAGAATGATACCTAATAGACGGATAAAAGTAGTAGGGAAAACATGAGACCAAATAGTTATCGTGGAAAAAGTCGAGGGTAAACCGGGGGAAACTGGCCTATGCCCTTCCCTTAACTTACCCCGTACGAAACATCAAAATCGGGTGTTGTTTGGTCGTGGAAGCGTAACAGACAGACCGAGTTACTTTCGCATTTATAATATTAGTAAGGATAAGCATCACTACATAGTATAAAACAAAGTCGCTTCCGTCTGTCTGTCCCTATGTATGCTTAGATCTTTAAAACTACGCAACAGATTTTGATGCGGTTTTTTTAATAAATAGAGTGATTCAAGAGAAAGGTTTATGTATTTACTTTGCACCCGTGCGAAGCCGAGGCGGGTCGCTAGTAGTTTATATAGGTTGCTATAAAAGAATATTCACCAGTACATAGCTAACATTTACACCAAGGCATGTGCTATTCTCATGTGAGAGTAGCACATGCCTTGGTAAACTATGGTACTTGGTACTTGTTAAACTATGTAGTTTGTGGCTATTGAAGAGCATTGCATGATCATATAAACTCACCTGTTCTATAATAGCCTCTTCCTCTTCAACTTCTTCCTTGATTTCGGGATCTAATTCAACATCCGCATCCAGTTCAGGGTCAGCGTCAACATCCGCATCATCCTCACCGTCATTGTCCCCGCTTGCTCCGCTGTATTTCATTTCACCCCTTTCTAAAGCCTCTAAGTTTTCTGTAAAATATGACCACATTGTTAGCGCACTGAAGTGGCAGTAAGCTTTTTGTCTGTTGTAGGACCGAGCCGTTGAATTAGACGAGTTTTTGAGTGGGGATCGAGTATTAACAAATCAGAAAAGGGCAGAACATACAGGATGTGGAAAGCGGAAAACCGGGTGTTGTTGCGCAACTTGGGAGATGCTTAAGTCCAATGGACTACAATAGGCTCTGTTGTGATTGATTTATGATTATAATTTTTACTTGGTAAATTATCTAAGTGTATAGCACTAGACCAGCGCCGCTGCGAGAATGGAGTAAGGGAAAATGAGCTTTGAGCTGCATGTTACACGGTATATTTAAGAAAAGTATGCGATAACTGTTGACTACGGATAGATATCACGGCATGGGGACGGGGCGCACAAAGAGAAAAAAAAGGTTACCTGGATAAACCATTGCCTTCTTGATAGCTTGTGGATCTTTTCGTGACCATTTTTGCACTTCTTCATCCATTTTTCCTACTTTCGAAGGATTCATAGCCCATAGGCAACCTGTAATAAAAAATATCGTAATTAATGAATTGCATTCTTGACACTGTGATTTGTTTTTGTCAAATAAATGGTTTGTTGTGTTGTATTTACTAAAATTTGCATTTTTATGCAGTATTAGTCTTTTGCAAAGACCCAAAGGTTAACCAATTTATTTTCAAAAAAGAAAAAACGTATCTAGTAAGGTTTATCTTTTTTCGTGTAGATGCTTGGTGGTTAAGTTGCAAAGAACCGAGATTACCTTTTCTTTGACTTCCATTTGTCGATGGTTTTTCAATCTTTTCAAAACATTTATTCAAACTAAGATTATGCCTAACGGAATTTTTCCAACCATTTGGTGCCGTTTTGAAATAAGGGAAATGTTGACTGAAAATAAACATAATTTTGTTAGTACAAAAATGTAACAACAATATTATTTACAGCAATATGTACTCCCAATAGTATTAAACTTACCACATGAAGTTGTAAATCTCTGAAACAGGTAAGCTACCTGTTCTTGAATTTTTTAGCGCCATTGCTATTAAACATGAATAAGAGTACGCCGGCTTAGGAAACTCTCCGACATTACTTTTGGTAGAACCATTTATAAATTTCGCATGGCTAGTGTCTAACGTAAAACCTCCACTTACTGAAGTTTTAATTATTTGCCTACTGTTATTTAATGAAGAATTATCAATTAATATTGTTGCCTGGTTTTTGTTACCATTAGCTAAAATTGTTCTAGAATTGTTAATTTGTTGTGGGTCCAGTATGTGTATATTACCAGATATAATTGTTTTCGTTCCTAATGAGTGTGCAACTTTTTGGTTTGTATTTAAAATTGAACAGCTTTTGTTATTAACTTTTATTATTTCCGATTGAGATTTTATTCTGAGTGTTGGTGTTGATAAACTTGACACTTTAGATTTCTCCAAGTCTTTTAACAGGTCCTTTACGACATTTTTCTCTTGTTTCCTTACATAAATCACCATTTGTGTTGCTTCTTCTAATTCCTGGCTTTTCTTGACTTTTGGTTCTTCGGGTTCCTGTACTTTTGATACTTTAATCGCATTTGGCGAAAACGTTAAGTGACTCTTTTCTTCTTTGGGACTCGGAAGTGATATGCTATTATTACTTAAGTCATCGTTTGCTGCCGCCGATGTTAGCAATAAGTTCGAAGCTTCCTCTTTCACTATGCTCTTTACTGGAGTTTCTACAAAAGTGGATGGCATTACCGAATTTGGATTAACCATTACAGCATTTGCCTCTGATCCATACAGATCCAGATTATGAACAAAACTAGAACTATTATTAAGCCAAGTTGCAGAATTATCGGTGTCCATATCTAATAATGGTGGTAGCTCCGAAAAGTGTGATCCTAAAGTGTCCTGAAAAGAAAATAAATAAGATAAAATTATGTGCCAATGATTATTTAATCACTAAGTTGTTACAGGTATTGTTATTGGAAAACAATAAACTTACAGCAAAGTCTGTCATACTGCTAAGGTCTGTTGCAATCTCATTTTTTATATCCATGTCCAGCATATCCTGCAGTGAGTCTGTGATATACAAATCCATGTCTGAGCACCACTGAAACAAAAACGTTACTTATTGTGGACGTTTAAGGCTCATCGTTATCGTGTAGGATTCATAGTACCTACCTATGCATAATAGTGAGCTATGTCTATGAATGGCCGACATAAGGTTTTTATAAACGTAGAATTGGATTTCGCGCCAATTTTTTAAAGAATACAGTTTGTATAGTATCTACTGAGTCGGACAGTGGGACGGGAGGCGGTACAATGAAACCACTACGTAGTACAGAAACCTGTTTTGTCTTATGGTATGCGCTACCCTAACAGCGACGGAGTACCTACAACTGTCTTGTTTATAACAGAAACAGTAATTTTAAAATATTCCTTTGTATCTATACCTACGTAAGTGGCAGAACATAATTATTCTAGCGAAGCATATATTTGAAAAATAAAATTAGTTAGGTACCTAAATCAACGTATTAACACGTAAGGTGAGGTGACCGAGCTAAAAACATTTTTATATTCCATTCCATCCTTTTTTTTTATGAAGACCTACACCAACCCACGATCACTTGGGACGAGGGGTTCGAGCAGTCCGGACTGGGTCGTTTACAAACTGACGTGTATAAAAACTAACGAACGGAACCACTCGGAAGGCTTCCAACATTCGGGACGAAGTTTTTTGTCCATGCTTTTACTCGTCTCTATAAATAACTTGTTCTGGTATGCTGTTATGACCGTGATCCATTAAATAGTATTTTCATGTTGTATAATAGGTACTTACCTACCTAGAACTTTCATCTATACTTACTAATATTATAAAGAGGTAATATTTGTTTGTAAGTTTGTATGTAGGGGGTAATCTCCGGAAGTAATGAACCGATTTTGAAAATTGTTTCACAAATTGGAAGCTACGTTATCACTGAGTGCTATAGGCTATAGGCTATATTTTCGTTTTAGTTAGGATCCGTAAGAAAAATCACGCGACTGAAGTCGCGGGGAGTTATTAAAGCAAGTAAGTAGGTAAGTATGAATGAATTCTTAATTATTATTTACCTACCTATTAATTTGTGGACTCTTATTTAATATAAGTAATGTCTATTAAGTATTTATTTTCTATTATATGCCTACATAACCTACCTAAGGTGAATGCAGTGAATACTAGGACTGCAAGTACTGCAACTAGGTACTTAGGTACCTATTTTACTAACTAAAGTCCTTGATAAAAACAAGTCTTAAGTACCTACCTAGGTAGGTACGTAGGCACTGGTTTATCTCAAATGTAGTATGTATGAATGAACAGATTTTAATTGAAGTTTTAAGAATTTTACCTGTACCTAGGTATCGCGATCGCGAACACTAGTTACGGTATACCCGTATACATTCAAAGTATGGTAACAATAGCGATTCGAGTGTATAAGTACCTAGGTAGCCATGAAAAGATATTGTGTTCTTCAAGACATCTCGTTTTAACAGACTTCAAAAAAAGGAGGAGGTTATCAATTCGACTGTATTTTTTTTATATGTTTGTTAGCTCCTAACTTGCGACTGGGTGAACCAATTTTCATGATTCTTTTTTTATTTGAAAGCTGGTGCTTCCCGTGTGGTCCCATTGTCACCATTTCAATATCTGATGATGAACTTCGGAAATATGGAATGGAACTCCTCACAGAATCACAGCAGCAATATCGTAACAAGTGAAATTGCTTTGTTTATACGTGTAGTCGATGACTGACTGAAGGAAAAGGGGGGGGGGGGGTACGTCAACCTACCAGTTTCCAAAATTAAATATATCGTGTGAGGTATTGTTTGAAAGGGCTTTTTGTAGGGATTTCAAACATTAATACACAAGCACTAAAAAGTGAAAAATAAAAAGCTTTTTTTACAAAAAAAGATAACCGCCTTCAAAAACTACAAAATAAAAATAACTTTAGTTTTGGAAGTCGGTGGCAATACTTACCTACATAACAAGAAACAAAACCAAAGCCGCCGACTTCCAAAACTTAAGTTATTTTTATTTTGTAGTTTTTGAAGGCGGTTATCTTTTTTTGTAAAAAAGCTTTTTATATTTAACCACTTCTTTTTCTTTTACCACTTATAAGATTTTTATGTGACCCTTCTACGGTTGTACTTGTACGACAATGAACACATTTCTCATTAAATAATATTATGAACTTGCATAATTCATCAACATGCCAGCTAAATCCATATGAACGGGTGCAGTGACTGATAAGCGGCCATAGCATATCTACAAAGCAAACCTAATAGGTACCTACTAAATTCGGTTCATTCATTATTCAATTTGGTAGACCTATTGCTCAGAAGATAGAAACCTAACCTAGTAAATACGATTACATGATTTATTTTTTCAAACAGAATAATTTTAAATAGGCTTTAGTAAAAATATAGCTAATACATAGATAGGTTTCTATGGTGGAAATGATACGACGCTTAAATTCCAAATTTAAGTCGCATCGTAATATCGTTCCCACCTAAAGTGCGAACTTTTCCCGCCCAAACAGGATAACGGGATCGAAAATTGGACACACACCTTACTCCGCAGGCAGAATAGGGAAGGGTACAAATGGGGTGAGGAAAAGAGATAGCTATATAGGATCGAAAGAGGGGTGAATCAACCCCTGATACATTACAGCCACGCCGCGCGCCGCCGCCGCGCCGCCGTGCCGCTCCCTTTTGAAGTTTACGCAAGCATTGTTGTTTTTTAAGTTACTAGGAGGCAGGTAGGTATACATTTTAGCAGTCTAAAATATTCTGCGGGCAACGTGGCCTATGCCAAATACTATAAGGTTAAGTATCAGATTAAATTCCGCAAGGTACCGATTTTGGTACAGTCACACACACCTAATTGGGTTGTACAGTTGAATATTATGTCCATGCACAGAGCACTGATGTCGTGTCATTAAAGTCCATGAACTCAAATTTAATATTTCTCGAGTTCATGTTACTCACGAAACGTGCTTATGGATATGACTTGAAAAAAAAATATATTTAAGTTTTTTGCATCAGTTAGGTAGGTAGGTACCTACATAGACTGTTTTGTAGAATCCTAGGAGGTAGGTAGTACTTATGTGTTAGGTTCTTTTTTCATAGCATGCTATGAAAGTCACATTATTTTTAAGCATCTTACTACCTATGCTAGATTAGTCTAAACACCTGGACAATGGGCAGTTTTATACATTTGGACCAAGTTGGAAAATAATGCGGTTTGTGCGGCACACAATAAGAGAGCTTGATCTAATCTCGTATTCATGGCTGATAGTACTACCAAATGGTGTAAATTTCACCGTCAAAAATGTTTTAATAAGGGAAATGTCTATGAAAGTAGGTATATTTCGGATTCCATTATGCACTGGGTCGCCGTTTAATATTCAGGCCCTACAAATTTCAGCAGAGTAGATGGTGGGGAGATGTGGAGGCGCCGCAAGGGGCCCGCCGCCGCCGTGTCCTCGAACCTGACCGCGCGCGCTCGCCTTGAACTCATCGTGGTCGGCTCTTGCGCCGCCCGCGCCGATGGTCGGCGGTGAGCGGCGGCGCTCGTCTTGCACGAGCCACGGAAATTCGACGTCTCGGAAAAATATTTATTGTAAATCTTTATAGTTACCTTGTTAGTTACCTGGTCTATTGCAACGCGATTACGAGCTATAGCACCTGCTTAATTAAATTAAATTAATTAGGTACTTGCTTACCATCAGAGGTACCTGTTAATAGATACACCTACTTCACAAATTGCAAATTTAAATTTGTACTTCATATCCCTACCTTATTAATTTATCTTTGGAAAATTACAAAATGATTTGGCGCGAAAAATACGCATAGGAACAGAATTGCGCGCGCAACCTCAATACACAAGCATGGGTGGGGTTCTGTATTGATTGCTGCGCGAGTTTGTCCCCTCGCCTCAGCTTTCTCTAAGTTGCTGTTTCAAACGTGGGGAGGAAACTGAAATATTTCAGCTCAACTTTTATAGGTAGCTAGGTGTGACGGTGATGTAGGTGGGTATATGCTAAGTCTAGACCGGAAAATGTGATGGCGACGATGCAGTTCGCGAATAGCAATTTTTGCAAGTCGCTAAGTTCCAGAGCTAAAACCCCTTCACTCTTTCAATAAGAAGGAAGATTGATCTTTTCGTAAAAAAAAATAATTCTTAAATAATTTGAAATTACATAAAAGTATTATTTCAAGTTTGCACAACATATCCGTGAGGCAGTCGGAAAAGACAGATGGCGCAGAGGTCAACGGCCCCACTGTAAATTACTGACTCAACGATCTATGAATAGGAATCTAGGTATAGGTACCTCCTACCTAATTATTTCACATTTTCCAAATAGTTTTTGTGATTTTATGTTTGAGAATTCGACGTTTACATGTAACGTGGTAATTATTTAGTGGTCTATCTAGATAGGTTCTAAGAAAATTAAGTGGTATGTCAGGTCGCAAATTGATAACGTTTTCTTTGATTTAGTAGGTAGGTACTCAGTGAATGACCTATATTTTTATTATTATTTATTGATTCGATCGTTTTTAATAACTCGATGATAGTAGTATGATGAAGGTAGAACTGTTTCTACCTAGTCCTACCTTTAATAATTTTCACAAATCTGTGGGTTATTGTAGTCCTAGGTAAGTGGACCTATCGTCAGTTTTTTTTAATTCCGTACGTTTAATTAAAATCGGTCACAGGTACTTTTATTATAATACATCTATTTAATTGGTTACAGGTGCCAATTTTATTATGATAGGTACCCAAGTCAATTCAACTTTTGTACAGACAGCAACAAAATCGGTTAAATAGTAGGTATCGGTTCAGTAAAGAGCTAAAACATAAAATGACTTTTGTATCTTGCGTTTAGGTAGGTAGGTACTAGGTACCTAATTACCTATGGAGGTCTTAAAAATTAAAATTACCTACCTATTACCATTAACACGATGGTATAAAGGCGATGTCAATGTAAAAATTTTACCACTGATGTGTGTCTAATTACTGTACCTACTAAGAATGTAGATTTGCTAATGAATTAGTAAGCAAATCCAGTTTCACTGAATCGCATTTCTTGCCAGTCTAGTGTTACTAGGTTTGTTAGGTGCTGTGCTGTCTTTTAATTACAACGAAACTAGGTGCCTGCTGCTATTTTTGAAATTCAACAGTTGAAGTCTTTAGGCACACAAAGAGCAACCTTTTCTTGTCGACTGTAGTTTTCAAAAATTTTAAACAAAATGAAAGAGAGCGGCCAATTCACACACAATTATTATTTTGCCTGTGCCCAATTTCCATAACCCAAAATTGTGACCTAAAAATTGTTTGTTGGTAGGTAGGTATGTAGGTATAAAAAAAACAGATATTTCGGAGGATGGATTAAGTCAGGTATTAATAAAATTAATTAAAGAAATTAAACAATTATCTAATAGTACCTACCTAGGTACCTACTAATATCCCATAATTATATTTTTTTAGGTTTACGTAACTATCATGCTTCTTTTAGAGTTATTAATCAGTTTATTTCTGAGTGAATATTATTGATAGCATCACAATATTTACTGTAAATTGTTGCATTTCGTTGTTTATACCTACAGAGAAATACATTGATAAACTCGGCGCATTGATAGGTTGCAGTCTTGCAGTAAAACGCCACCCGGCCCGTCTCGCCGAGTGCACCACCGCACGCACACACGCTCACAATGCAATGCCACACCGAACCGTACATTCACAACTACAAGAGCACGTTGCACTCATTGTTCAACGTTTTGAAATTCTCGCTCGCTCAAAACCGGCCGTGGGAACAAATTGCTTCGTGGATTTCTGTACGTTACACCTACCTATTACCATTATAAAATAATAAAAAAAAGTAGGTAGGTACCTATTTGAGTTGATTTATTGATTGCCTTTGAAATAATATTGGCATGTTTTTTTGTAATGTGAGTAAATGGAATGATTACTTATTTTCTAGGAAGCCTGGTCACAGTATAACCTGGTTAGACTTCTTAAATTATGCAATTCTGATTTGCTCATTTTATTAAAAGTTTATAGTGCAATATCTTTGAAGGGGTTTTTGTATACCTACCTATTCCAGTTTAAAACAAAATAAGTAAGAACCCAGCAGTTGCATTGCCTATTATCAAAATGGGGTTTGATATCCTAGGTACTTCGAATGACGTTTTATAGAAGGTCCCTGAAGATGTACCTACTTCATAGATGGGTCGTTACCTCGAATCCACTCTTCGTCGAAAGCTCATAACCTAGGATGTTACTTCGAACACGAGTTAAATCGAAGGTAGGTATATTACCTCGAAAGTAGGTATTTAGGTACTTACTTCGAACCTAGATAGATGTCTCCTCAAAATCAATAATACAAGAATATTACACCTACTCTATAGGTAGGTGATCCTAATGCATATGAGAGTAATAATAATGAGTCTTCTTTTATTTTCTACCTAGGTATAATTAAAACTTAAATTTTTACCTCAATGATATTTTGATTAGGTAGGTCCTGTACCTACCTTACCTACCTACTTATTAAAATAAAACCTACAGGACTTGTAAATAGGGCTGCCATCCGTCCGGGTTTCCCCGGATTTGTCCTAGTTTAGAGAGCGTCCGGGGGACGTCCGGGAGGGTCTGTCAAAAGTGTCCGGGTGAAATCCGGACACTTTTAGTGTCAGGGGAATCCCGATTAATTGAAAGATAGGCGATAAATCATAACAAATCTGAGTAAAAAAAATGTTTTTGGTAGCCTAGCCTAACCTAACCTACCTAGGTACTACCTATGCCCGGGAAAATAACTCAATTTCACCCGAACGTCCGGGGTTTTTGAAGTATTTGTCCGGCGTCGGCAATTTAGGTGATGGCAGCCCTACTTGTAAATCACTAAAACTTCGTATACCTACCTACTTTAGGTAAGTACCTATTAATAGGGGTATGTCTAATGTTTTAGGTACTTATTATTGATTTTGAAGAGACAAAATATCTTTCGAGGTAATGACCCATCGATGAAGACTTCAGAGGTTACGTACCTACCTACGAACATAGTATTTTTGAAACAGTAGATAGGTACCTACCTACCTACTAGGAAATACATTTTATCTTTATGAAATAATTTTAGGTACCTACCTACCTACATTATTAAAATGTATGCTCGTGACTGTACCGTACTTTTGAATACTACCACCTCTAGGTAGGTACTTATTGTACTTTTACGTCTTTAGCACAGTATTCACATCCCTGATTCCCTATACCTGTAAAACGAGGCAACCCTAGATCACAAATAGAACAGGATTATCATCGGTCTACGTAGATACCTATACCTACTAGTCTACAAATTTACAACCGCACTCGTGTGAGCCTGTTGTAAGTTCATTGACGACTAATTGCCGCCGTTTGCAACTACTACGTTTCTATGTAGGTGTATATTTAGTAGGTACTCAATGATATCAATATTCCGGAATAAACAATATAATCTACTTAATCTATCAACATATTTTTAATACACAACACGAACAAAATAATAATAATTTCCAAGCTGTCGTTTCGTTCGCTATCAACAAGATATTGATGAAGGAGACTATTGCGAGGAAAAGAGATAGAATATAAAATAATGAATGTCCGTTATTTGTGTTTTAGCAAATTGAGTTCATGGAAAACAAAACTATTTTATCATACTTAGAGCGCATGGTATTTTACACATTTTAAAAAACAGTAAACAACATTTGTATAGGCGGTACGTTCTCAGACATTACCTAATCAATTAGTTAGTTATTTGGTACGAGATACCACGATTTGTCCATGCGAGAAAGAGTTGGAATGATTTCCCGCCACTTTGACAAAGTGACTAGGTGTGTACAAAACTAAAAACAAATCAGCAAAGAATCAAGGTGAATAACACAATGTTTTACCACACAATTAACTTAATTTGTCTCGCTGATGACAACAAAATTGATAAATGACATCAAAAAGAGCGGGACATGTTAACTCGTTGGACTTTCCCATTACAAATTCCCTGTTTTTTGAACTTTATTGAATAGTAAGCATAATGTACGATTGTAATATCACTTACCGAATATTTATTGTTATAAATATCCTTACGCTCGACAGAATAATCCTGAATTTCACACATTTACGCTTTTAACGTCATTAAATTGACAGATATACACCACTCACTCCTATAAAAACCACAATCTGTTTTACTATTCCGTGAAAAAGTACACAAAGAATGGTCTTCCTTTCTATTGGAGGAGCCAACCCACGTGACTAATCATAAACGGTTTCTATTGGTGTTCACCTCGACATGAATTGACGTCACTACTCAATAGATGTACTATTTATAAAATATTTTGATAAAATTTCTATCAAGTATTTCTCATTAGTTTATAATTAGAAATATAATTTATGCTTGTATCACTTGATTTTTAAATGTATTTTTCGTTATACTTACGACATCACTTACCGGTTACATGGCTCGTCCATTCACAACAACATGGCGGTTTGTTTACACCGGCATGATAAGGCGGGAAGTACTTCTGCCGTGTGTGTACATTTATACCGATGAAAGTCTATGTTAAAATAATCATTTCTTTTGAAAGAATATTTTTATTGAAGTAAATAATAAAATGTCCAAATATTAGGGAATAAAATCGGAAACTGAAGGCACATGGGCGATACCACTTTTTTTAGACGCCAGCGCTCTCTAGTGGCTGTTATCAATAACATTGGACATTCTGGCGGTAAAATCAAAAATACAAATTCTGATTTTCAACCATTGCGTTCTGCATTCATTTACATCAATATTGGAACGATTGGAACCTTGAAAAATCATTATTAATATTTAGCATTGTTGATACATCGAAATAATATTACTTAATAATAAATTGATCTGATTAAATACAATAAACAACGCGCAGAAAATTATCAACAAAATGCTATGCCCTGTAGTGTAGCCTTCAGCAGTAATAATTTATACAAAGCTTTGATTCCATGCAGTTTCAATACATACATACCTACTAACACAAAAATAATAATAATAAAAGTAATTTCTAAAAACAAACAAAAGGTCAATCATGCTCAACACAATATAAAACGAAACGTAACTTTTCAGACAAATTCGAGAATGAAACATCATTTATAAATCATATTACAACATTTTTAGATAAATAATGCTATCATAATCAATACATACTTACTTTCGGCCGTTTTCAATTTATAACAATTATTGTAACATGTCTATAAAGATCTAACAATAAAAAGATATTACAGTTACAGCAGGTTACAGCATTTACATCCAAAAAAAAAAGAGTAGAAAAAAGATATAAACAGCCTATACACTAAATTAACACTGGAAAAGTAATCAGGCGGTATCAAGGCAACATAGTTCAAATATGGCTGAAATCCATTAGATAATGTTAAAATTTGGCTATTTTAATGTTTCTCTGTCTTTTGTACATTTCAAATGTTCCTAATTTTTTTATTCTTTTCTTATGCAGGTAATCGTTTTTGAAGTTGGATACATCACTAGATTGAGCAACAAATTTTGTTTGATGAGAAATTACATTGACTCTAAACTTAGTGGTAAAACCACTGTCTGACGTTGTGGCAGTTGGTATGAAAGGCAAAACCTTAGGGATCTTAACTGAACGTTTTTGTTTTCTCTCATCCGTATCATCATTTATACAATAAACACTTTCTTCTAAGTAGTTCGAAGGCTTGGTTCTTCTTCTTTTCGTTTCTTGCACAATAAATTCTGACGTAGATATAACTTTCGTTTTCTTTTCTTCGGATACATCTTTTTTAGGTTTATCATCTAGTTGTTTTATAACATTCGCAGGCAACCGTGGAATATGAATCTTGTCGAAAGAATTTTGTTTAAGAACCTGTGAAAAGAAAAGGAATCAATATAATTAGCTACAACAATTAGCTTGCCAAGATAAGTAATAGAAATATTTGTAAAAAATACTCGACCTTTGATATTTCACTGGCATCATCATCATCCCTTTCCTTACGTTTTTTGTTCTTTTTGGTAGCTACTGAAATTAAATAATTTGTTAATACTAAAAGAAAATGTAAGTATATGATAATGGTCTTACAAACTAGTCGTTTATTTTATTACCTATTACTTTATTACATAGCGTATGTATGTCGCTAATCAAAGTGAGCAAGTAAGAGTGCATTAGAAAAATGTTGGTTTTTAATAAAATATTCATAAAACAAAACCTTTCATACCTTCACCAGTTTCACCCACTTTTAGATTTTGTAGTGTTTTACTTTTCTTTTTAGTGTTTTCAACAGGTGACTTTTCTTGCTCTTGTGTGTCGATCACCGAATCTAAAAGTAAGAAAACCTTATTATAATATAATTATGCAACCCTGGGGAGAGACCCTCTCCCATTCTATAAAACAATAATATTATATAGTTAGGCATTCGCATGTCTGTGTTTAGCTCATGTACTTAAGTGCATAGCAGCTGAGATAGCTGATCTTAAAAAAATGCTCATAACTTAAGGTACCGTACCTTACATTTTTAAATATAGGTCAATCAATGAACTGAAAATGTTGGCTGAACAGAGTTGGTTTAATAATATTTTGGTATATATAACTTCTGTTGAAAATTGGGACAAAAATCAGAGTAAAAATGGAGATTTGCATAGGAAGTTACGACGACAAGTTCGACTTGCCAGTAAGGTCCGACCGAACCTTGATTTTTTTTGTCTCGATCGAGACCGAGAATAAAATGAATTCTCGGCAGAGGCCGAGACAAGACGAAATAACATTGAATATGAGACCGAGAACTCGGCCTGATTTTTAGTCAAGAATGACTAGTACCGAGACCGAGATCTCGGCCGGACCTTACTTGCCAGGGTAGAAAGCTGGGATCTGTTATATCTGCAACGAATTTGTGCGAGTACACCCCACACTTTGACTCACAGAAACAGAACAAAGCCTTTGTGATTTTAGTCGTTGGGAGATCGACGTAAAATTTGGTCCTCCATGGCGAGAGGATGTGAAAATTTTCATGGATATGGCGCTATGAGGATTTTAGCATTACAAAGGTTATCTATAAATATTCCTTAGAAAGTACATGTGAAAGTCCATTGTACCCACCTTCAACTTGGGTTTTGATGTCTTCGTCATTATTAGAAATTTTCCTTTTCTTCTTTTGATTTTTAGTTGGTATAGATTCGACTTTAGTAAGTTTTACATCATCTGAAACAAAAAATAAATAAATAATTAAATATATATTTTTTTATTAGTGTTTCCTAATAGTTGTGCAGTCCATGGATGCATCAGATGGTTCAAAGCAGGAGGATTGCCATCTTCAGAGAACGCTTGTTCCAAAAAGGTAAGAAGCAGACGCATTTAGCAACTACTGACGTACTTTTAGTGATAATTCAGATAATACTCTCAGATATTGAATTTGTAAGGATTTTTAAATAATATTGAGTAAATTTTACGAACCTTTAATTATTATTTCATCAATAGTTTGATTGGCAGATGATTTGCGTTTGCGCTTCTTTGCGACTAACTCTTGGTTGAATACATCTTCATTTTCTGCGAAAGAATGTAGGTCTTATGTTAAGTAGAATAAAACGTAAGCAATTCTATTTGATGTTACCATGTCCGTCAAAGTGTAGCATGTTTATTTAATGTTTCAGCCAATGTTTAAAATAAGTTTAAAAAAATCTACCTGTGTTTATATTCTCACTTTCTACAGCAGTACTTTCTGTAGTAGATTTTTGCTTCTGTTTCTTAGCACTGCCTATAGAAACATTTACGATAGGTTCAGCGGGTGTTTCATTTTCTGTAAGATAAACATTATTTATTATAGTAACTGACAAAAATAGTTACCGGATTATATTTGTTGAATTATGAAACTCGTGTTTGTTGGAATAAAGAAACATAATTATTTAAATTACCTGTTTCCTGTGCTATTTGAGATTCAGATAGTCTCTTCTTTTTCTTTTTAGCGCTGCCTTCAACATTAGCCACGGAAGTATTAAATGACTTTTCTGCTACATTATCTGAAATAGATAAACATGGGTTTAACAAAACTTTAAATAAGATAGACATATTTTGATAACTCTTAAAATCTTGCCACTATTATAAATGTGGAAGTTTGGATGGATGGATAGATGGATGTTTGTTACTCAATCAGAACGGCTGAACAGATCTGGATGAAAATTGGCACAGAGATATATTATAGTCTGGAATAGCACATAGGCTATATTTTATCCAAGAAAAATGTATGGTTCCTGTGGGATAATACACTATGTAACAAAAACCCTGTCAGATCAGTGTTGCCGTTGATCAGTTTTTATGTTTTATTTTAATTTAATTACTTCTTCTTTCTTCTTTTTTTTTTTTCACTGGGGAAAAATAATAATCTCAAATCCATTAAATGGTTACGTATATGTGTACGCAATACGATGCCGAATAATACCCTTAAGGGATTTGTCACACTGCATGCGTTCTGCGGTCTCCCGTCAGGTCAAAGCGACAATGTTTGTTCGTTTTGACCTGACCGGAGACCGCAGAACGCATGCAGTGTGACAAATCCTTAAGGATTGGACAGGGTTTTTGTTACATGCTGTATATCATCTTTGAAGCGGACGAACTCGCGGGCAAAAGCTAGTTTATTCATAAGAGTCATAAAGCAAATACAATACTATTAGCAACAGCGATCAACAATTCAAAGTAAGGAGAGAAAAAAATCCAGATACCGAGGCTGCTACTAAGAAATTCCTGATGGAAAAACCCAATAACATTTTGCCCGACCTGGGATTCGAACCCAAAACCTCATGCTGATCAGTTGCGCTTTGCGACCACTAGACAAACGAGGCAGTCACATCTTACTTACATTATTGTAAGAAATTATAAAAAAACCTACCTGTATTTTCAATCACACTTATTTCAGCAACATTTTGAGAACTGTTCAGTCCTTTCTTATTCTTCTTCTTCTTTTTGGCACTTTGATTTGGAGTTCCAACAGCGGCGCTAGCTTCTTGTGTTTCCTCATTCTCTTGGGTTATATTTAAGTCCTGTTTGGATTTGTTTTTCTCGCTGCGATACGAGACCTCCAGCGGAGCGTCATTGGAAGCATCTGGAACATTAATAAAGGATTTTTTTAAGAAAACTGTTGCAATCATTAAATATCTACCCAGAAAATGGTCATTAAACTGTGATAAATATGGCAAAAAATATGCTTTTGAAGTTAATGGTCTAATTGAAATAAATATCTTTAAGCACAACCAAAAACAATACTTGAAATTGTACTGTATAATTAAAGTCCTACCTACCTACCTAGAAAACCCTACACATAGTCCTATTACATGGGACTTAAAACATAACTGGCGAAGTGTGGGTGTACTAATGGGTACACTTCTGCCTTCTGCTTATGTGTCTACCTAGAAAAGTACATAAAATAAACATACCATCAACTGTAATTTCTTCAATATTTACGAATGACACATTATTCTTTTGTTTACTCTTCTTTGCACTGCTTTTGACTGAAGTATTTGCATCAACCTTATTATCGCTTGTGTGAGTTCCGGTTGTGTCAATGAAGAAGCCTAAATCATCATCTTCAGGTGTACCTAGAATTATAAATATATATATATATATAAAGTATCTTCCAGTTTATTGTGATCAAACTACAGAAGTTGGTCCTCTGATATTGCATTGCCTTTCCAAAGATCACATTAAAATGTTTTATGGTGAGTAATTGGCCTGTAATTACACAGGAACTCATACCCAAACTGACACAGCAATGCTACTAAGCAGCAGAAACGAGTGTGTTGGTAGTATTTCTCTGGCCGAGCTCTCGCACAAAGAGCACTACTACCTACTACTTTACTTACTCATTGCTAAGGCCTCTTCAGTCTGGAATGACTTGCGCTTATTTTTCTTCTTGCCGCTTCCATTCAATATAGATTCATCCTTCGACTTGTTAACAATGTTTTCTGAAAAGAATTTAAAAATTAGTTGTAGACCTTGTGTATATATAAATATATAAATCTATTGTGTGATATAATATTGAATCCTCATTTGGATTGCATTTTAATTTTCTCTAGGTTTAGATGTGTCTTATAATTAATATGCTGAAAATTTAATATGCTTTATCACCTAATGTTAGTATTGTAAAATTAAGAAAAGTCATTAAAATTCAGATGATATCAATGATGTTTTAAAATGATTCCAATTTAAAATGGCTTGGTAAGTAAATCCATAGAACATACAAATCATATTGTATTATATGCATAATAATTATAAGGTTAAAAGTAATTATGTAAAAAGATACATACCCATATTTTCAAATATGTTTGTTTTGCCCTGACTTTTCTTTAAAGGTATGAAATTCTCTGGAGCTTCTTCATCATTCTCTGTCTGAGTGGTTTCCTTTACAGACTGATTCTTATTATCTATGACGACCTCACTGTCATTGCTATCTTCAGGGAACAACAGTTTCATGTCGATAGAATCAGATGAACCTTCAGATAAGACATCTTTATTCACCTTTTCTAAACTCTTGTTATTCAGAGATTTGTCTAGCTTTTTAGTATCAGTAGCAGCTTCAGTAGCAACAGCATTTTTCTTCTTAATTTTTTTGACCTGCGTTAGATTCAGTTGGTCCACTATTGGTTCTTTAGACTTTTGCTTAGCCTTCTTGTCGAGGTCCAAAGAAATGTTAGATGATTTTATCTTCTTTGAGCCAGATTTGTTCAAATTAAGGAGAATAGATTCATAGTTTTGAGTGATTTCTTCGTTTTCGCTAATTGAACCTTCATCAGTGTTATCCTCATCATTTTCTGCGATGGAAGCTTGCAATGGGTCAGATGTTTGGTTGGTTTTCATAATTGTTACATTTTCGTCAACATTCACTTCTTCAACTTCATCCATATTGGTTACAGCCACTGTTGAAATGTTAAGTTCTTTCTGAGGTGTCTTCGGCTCTTCTTTAATAACATTGAGCAAAGGATCCACTTTTTCTGTCTGATTTTCATCACATATAGTGATTTCTTTTTCATTTTCATCACACTCAGACTCTGATAAACGTTTAGCCTTCTTCCTCTTTTTCTTAGACAATGTCTCATCAGCATCCGATTTTAAAGTGCTTGCTTCATGAGTAGAATCGATTCTTTGACGCCTATTCTTCTTTGGCTGTGCGACAACTTCTTCCTCAGATTCTGATGAAGACGTGTCAAAGCGCTGGCGGTTATTATTTTTCGACTTCGAGTTAGGTGATTTAATACTCTTATCGGACTTATTCAATTTATGTCTTGCTTCGTACATTTCTTTGGAAGCTTTTTTTTGTTCTTTTATTTTGCGTTCATTGAATTTCTTTTTAGATTTGGCAGTCATTGTAAGTTCGTCAGCACTCATGGACATGTCATCGCCCGAGCCACTAAGCAAACCATTATCTTCTTGATCAGAACTTACAATAAATGAATCTTTTTCGTAATCTGAGTCATCAGACAATTCTTCTTCATCTGAATCTAGTGTTTCACCCCTTTCTTTTATCTCGTTTTGTTTTTCATATTCTCTTTCATCCTCATCTCTGCTGTCTCCTGACTCATAATCATCACTGGCTTCTTCAGCCTCATCGTCGACCAGTTTGCCCTTTTTAAACGATGATTCTTCTTCCGAATCTTCTTCAACATCTTCCGAATCGTTTTCGGCATCTTCTTCCTCTTCTGAGGAATCAGAACCATCTTCTTCTGTCATGATAGATGATCCTTTATGCGATTTATCTGCCTCAACCAGTTTGTCTATTTTGCTTGCACTGTTAGGGGCAATAATTGAGCTATTAATCTGCAAACCTAACTTTTTCATCGCTTTTTGTTGAAGAGGTGTACTTGTTGAATAAGTTAGTGAAAGATTCTTTTTTTCAATATCTTTTTCTGTGGCAACATTTGGCACAGTTACAGATTTAGATAGTTGTTCGTTTGAATCATTACTATCTTTGGCCACATTGGATTCAGAATTGACTTCATTTTCCGAAATATCTTTTAGTTGAGACAAGACAAGAGTACTTTTATTATCGTTGTCAGAATTATCCAGATGGGGAGCAGATTTGTTTATAGATTTATCAGAGTTCTTTTCCATGCTGTCACTTGTAGGCATATTGGAAATTGATGACTTTCTCTTTGATTTGTTGGAACTTTTATTTACCATGTCATCATCATCATTATCATCATCTAAGACCGAGGTTTTTATTTTATCCATACTAACTTCAACAACCATAGCAGTCACAGATGACTTTCTTTTAGACTTGTTTGAACTATTGTCCAAATTCTCGTCACTAGCCAGGTCTGGTACTGAAGATTTTCTTGCAGATTTGTTAGAAATTTCATTTGTATTTTCATCAGGAGCTATATTAGATATTGAAGACTTTCTCTTCGATTTGTTAGACTCTTCATTCAAACTTTGATCATTGGACTTATCTGTGTTTAAAGACTTCCTTGGAGAGTTATTGGAATCTTCATCAGCTATATTAGATATTGAAGACTTTCTCTTTGATTTGTTAGACTCTTCATTCAAACTTTGATCATTGGACTTATCTGTGTTTAAAGACTTCCTTGGAGAGTTATTGGAATCTTCATCAGCTATATTAGATATTGAAGACTTTCTCTTTGATTTGTTAGACTCTTCATTCAAACTTTGATCATTGGACTTATCTGTGTTTAAAGACTTCCTTGGAGAGTTATTGGAATCTTCATCAGCTATATTAGATATTGAAGACTTTCTCTTTGATTTGTTAGACTCTTCATTCAAACTTTGATCATTGGACTTATCTGTGTTTAAAGACTTCCTTGGAGAGTTATTGGAATCTTCATCAGCTATATTAGATATTGAAGACTTTCTCTTTGATTTGTTAGACTCTTCATTCAAACTTTGATCATTGGACTTATCTGTGTTTAAAGACTTCCTTGGAGAGTTATTGGAATCTTCATCAGCTATATTAGATATTGAAGACTTTCTCTTTGATTTGTTAGACTCTTCATTCAAACTTTGATCATTGGACTTATCTGTGTTTAAAGACTTCCTTGGAGAGTTATTGGAATCTTCATCCGTATTTTGTTCAATTACATTGGATATTGAAGACTTTCTTTTCGATTTGTTGGACTTTCTTTTCATACTCTCATCACAATTGTCCGTATCTATGACTAAACTTTTTTGGTTGGACACATTGTATATACCATCTGTAGTGTCTTCAGAAGCCACATTAGCTATAGACGACTTCCTTTTTGATTTATTATTATCTCCTACTTCATTATTAATCATCTCTGATATGGAAGATTTTCTTGGTGATTTATTGGATCCCTGATCAATGATGTCTACTGAAGTCATATTTGAAATACTAGACTTTCTTTTAGACTTATTGATACTATCATTTTTACCTTCAGTAATATTTACCATTGACTTTCTATTTTCTGATGCAGGTTCTTTCTTGTCGAAACTGGATAGCGATACGTTATCTGGCATAGTTTCGTCAATATCCATCGGTTCATAACTAAGATTACTTTGCGGATTTTTGGAAGTTTCATCTTCTGCTAACTGATGGTTTACAACCGGGACACATTGGTCTCCACTATCAAAGCTTTTACCATTATTCTCCTTTTCAACAGTTTCATGATTAGAATCTGAGTCGTCGATATACACTATAGAATGAACAACGCGATTTGGATCTAGCCCAAATAGCCGAGAATGACTAGAGTCATGATTTTTTGATAAATTTAGGCTATTTTCTTCCTTATCCTTATCTTTGACGACTTCTGATATTTGGAACGATGATTTGTTTCCAAATTTACTTAGCAATGAAACTTCATGCACAGATGTTTCAGTGTCTACTGACATAGACATTTCATGCTTTTTCTTTTTCTTCTTGTTAGATAGAGTTGATGAATTCAGGGAAACATTTTCAAGTTCTTTGTTAGCCTCCTCATTTTTACTGCTTACTTTCATAAAACCATCACCAGAGCCAGATATGTTTGAAAAATTAAGAGTGTCATTTTTCTTTTTGTTTCTAGTCTTAGAGGCCTCACTATCGCTACAGAAGCTGCTCTCATGAGGAGATTCAACAGATATTGTGGTCCATGACTTGGTTCTGTTCCTTTTAGTTTTGATCTGTGGTTCTTCAACAGCTGTGGCACTTTTATTGAAGATGTTTTTAGCCTTTTTAGGTGCTTCCTCTAATTCTTGTATGAGATTCTTACTGGTTGCAGATAGGTTGACTTGTTCTGATGCCTTTTCGTCTTTCACTTCAGTTGCCTGTTCAGGTTTAGGTTCAGACACAGATTTATCTGAAGGAGCAGCAGTTTCACTTGCTTCTTTATCACTTTCGGGTTTATTTTCTTTGTTATCATTATCTAATGTGGAACTTTTTCCACCAGATTTTCGAATCAACCTGGGACTATTTCTGAGTGAGGGTGAGTCATTTTTAGATCTGTCAGTGGTTTTAGTTTCTTTGACATTCTCAGACTCCTCTTCAATTACTTCTTTAATTTCGCCCACTAATTTAGCAGTTGGTTCAACTGAAAAAATAATTACGAAAATGTTATGAACATAAAGTTATAGAATCCACTAAGAAAAAGAGAAATTAAATATACAGGGTTATTTTTAAAACACCAGCAACCTGAAAAGGGGTCATTGTACTCATCATTATGAACAACTTTTTCTATGGGACCAACCCTGAAATCATGAAAAGAAAAATCAGCTGTTCCCTACAAAAATGCTATACAAAACAATCATAATGTTTGCTGAAACAGCTGATTTTTTTGAAGTGAAAACTTCTTTAGCGGCGTTGAGCACTTTTTCTGTAATGGGTATAAAATCTTAAACTCGCGTCAGGACACGTGACCACGCGCGTCAGGACACGTGACCTGATCGAAAAAGCGTAAGACGGATGGAGAGTAGACAGCTATCCCCTCTCTACGGCGCGGCGAAAATGTATGCCTGGGCCTACTGTTTCGTTTAGACAGCGCAGGGCGCTTGCGCGAATGATAATTGTAATAGTTTTAAAGTTAATTTTTTAATGTAATATAAATTGTCATGTTTGTGTACGATAGCGCAATAAATGAATATTGTATTCTACCACATAAATGATAGTACTTTTATACTGATAAAGCAATTGGTGCAAAATTATTCCCTAACCATTCCAAAATATCAAACATGCTCAACGTTAATAATCAAGTTTTCACTTCTGCCGGCACTCCCGGAGTGCAATTTTTTTTCATAATTCCTGGGTTGGTAAATTCGAGGCGACGCCGTGCTGCTGCTGTGCAGTCTGTTGCGGTGCTGTAATAATGTGCCATGACCTTAAGGCTTATGTTTTCTGCTTGTTAATGCAGGCCCTGGTTTGAATTACCTGTTAATTGTAATGATGTGAAATATTTAAAAAATACAAAAAAATGTAGTTACCTGGTTTGTCAATACTAGAAGTGGAGTTATTCCTAGTTCTTCTTGTCTGTCTAGCTGGAGTGATTGGAGCTTCAGTGTCACTCCCTGTAAATATTAAAATGTCATGTTGCATTTGTAAATTGTTAAATGTATAACACAACAATTCTGAAAGTGACAGCTAATAATGTAACCTACAATCCAGTTAACAGTAACTTCACGAGTACATTAATATATCTATACACCGTGAATTTTAATCCATTGTAAATCTTTCAGGGGGTGAATGTACTCATGAATATGAACAAATTTTATTAAGGGTCATAGTACGAAATGTGAAAAAACAAAACAGCTGATCCATACAATTTGATCGTAATGTAGTACATTATTGTATGGATCAGCTGTTCTTTTATTTCACATTTCGTACTATGTCCCTTAATAAAAGTTGTTCATATTCATGTGTACATTCACCCCCAGAAAGATTTACAACGGATTAAAATTCAGGTTGTATAAAACTAGCTTGTGCCTTTGACTTCGTCCTCATGAATCAGGCTATCATATACATTAAGAATAGGTACATATAAACAAATACACAAAAAACTCTTCAGTTTTTCTGCATTAGTATAGATTAATTCCTTACCAACTTGTGAGAGTCTCTTAGCAGCTCTCTTCGCTCTAGGCGAGTTAAGATTGACAGGTTCAGCTATAAGGCTGGTATTAGACTTGATCCGGGTGCTACGTCTTGATGGTGTGCCCTTGTCTTCAGCTACATCACCTGGTGTCTCAGATACAATGCTAGTGTTGGACCTGGCCCTTGTACTACGTCTTGCAGGGGTTACAGCTTTCTCTTCAACAGGCTCTGCTACCTCTTTGACTGTTGACTTTGTTGATCTTTTAGGGGCTGCTTCTGGAGCTGAAAGGTAAAGTCAACATCAAAAGGTGCTAAAAAAAATGTCTTATAAAAAATAAGTTTTTCAAACATTTCATAATGTAATGTGTAGTTAAAAAACAATAAAACAAAAAACACTTTGTTTCAAAAACAAAAACAGTTTTCTTGAGCTGAAAGGTAAAGTCAACATTCAAAAGGTGCTAAAAAAGATGTCTTATAAAAAATAAGTTTTTCAAACATTTCATAATGTAATGTGTAGTTAAAAAACAATAAAACAAAAAACACTTTGTTTCAAAAACAAAAACAGTTTTCTTGTTTTTTTTTAGTCTTTGTTGTAGAGAAAATAAAGTATATTCAAATAAAGAAAACAACCAAAATGATTGCAAGTAAAACTGGGATACCTCCTTTCAACAAAGTTAGTGTTGTCTTGTATCTTGACACACTGAATTTTGATTGTTAATTATTAAAAAGTAGCCTATTTGCTATTCCAGACTATAATCTATCTCTGTGCCAAATGTCATTTAGATCCGTTCTGGCGTGATTGAGTCAGAAGTATTCATCTTTCCTAACTTTCGCATTTATAATAACAGTATCTATATATATAAAAGAAAGACGTGTTTGTTACAACACTTATAACTCGAGAACGGCTGGACCGATTGCCATGGTTTTTGATTTGTTGGATTTGTTTCCGTCCTGAATAGCAGAATACGAAAAAAAAAAGAAAATAAGGTAGGGTAGGGGTAGGGTAAGGTAGGATACCACGCGAACGAAGTCGCGGCGGGTCAGCTAGTCATATATAAAAAGATTTTTCCAATCTGACTGGTAGTTTTAGTGATTAGCGCGGTAAACAAACAAACAAACACAAAATCTCTTCAGCTTTATTATATCAGTATAGACTGTTACAATAAATTCTGAGTGTGATTAAATAAATTAAATAATAAAAATCATGGAATTTTGAATTAAAATTAAAATAAAGTTTCTTTACAATTAATTAATTTAAAATAATAGAATATGACATACAATTTTTTATTATTCTAACTCTTTAATTTTTTTCAAGCTAATCTAAGTCTTCAATATTTATTAGTGTTTATTTATTTTTATTCTTTTGAAATTAATATGTGTTTGAGAACCTGTTTACTTCTTAATGTTTTAATCATTGTTTAATTAGAACACCATGTTTTAAATTTAAAACAACTTGTTTCAACCATGCCAACTCTGCCTGTCAAACAGAACTACTGAATTCAACAACTCAATCATATTTAATAAGACTTTGGGAGCAGACAGACTGGTCATCAAACCTATTGATAAAAAAATCTGTGTATAATCATGATCAAAAGGTATAGTTACAATAAATATTCTACTATTCAACACACAATACAATGGCATAGGCTTGCTGATACATCAACTAAAAATCAAGATGGAGAGAGTATAAATGCTTAAACATAAACCAGCTTATGATGTCACTAAACTGATAATTCTACCATGTGAAGGTTTATTTTTTTTGGTCTCTGATATAGAGATACTCTAGAGACACACTAGAGACTGATACATAGAAAACATGTGTCATGTGCATCTATTTTTATTATTGTTACCCCAAAATGTTTTACTAAAATATTTGTGTGGGATAACTGCTTAAAACTCATGCTTTCTTCACAATAGATTAGATTCTTTAGTGGTTTTGATGCATTTTTCAAGTGACTAACAGTATACTTTAGCAAGCATTACCTACTTGGTGACATATCAATGAGCATAAAATGTAAATAACTGTATGTATTGTACTAATAAAACAAAACAATAAACATTTGCAGTTTGTCAAGTAGCCAGCAAAGAGGTTGATTCTTACCATTTTCATCAATTAGTTCCAATTGTGGCTTGGCTGCAAGTCTTCCACCTCTTTTCTTAGTTGGTGTTGAGGGAGACTTCACATCATCAGACTCCACAGACAGCCTCCTCCTTAACCGTGTTACTGTGAATGTATTGTTATATTTTTTTATCATTTAAAAGACATATTGGCCCCATTATGTGACCAAGTTTATTGAGGCATCAGTTGTGTGTTTAGTGTCCTCTAAAGTGCAGGTGTACACTTTGGACACTGTAGTAAATAATAATCCCCCATTTTCCTAGGTAAAATCCAGTAAATCCATTGAACTAACTTGTAACAAATAAATTAACAATGGCCTGAATATAATACAATTTTAGAAGCTATGCTTTTGTGTAATATTTCAATATTGTGTCCTCATTAGCAAGCCACTGCTTTTGAAATGCCTTCAGCATTTCATTGTAAGCAGTTTTTTATGTACAAGATAGATAACAGAACCACCCATAAAATAATATTGAAAGTTGTTTTTTTTTGGAATGGATTTTTATTACTTAGGGAGGAAAAATGCTTTGATACTAGCTTGAATATTATAGGAGGAAAATAGCCAAACGTTTTTAAAGAATTTATTAAAATTCTATCTTTCAAGTAGGCTTTGTGTCCATTTTATCGTGCGCGTTGCGTGGCTATTGCTATGCGACAATCGATTTTCACAAGTCTAGGAGACAATATTAGAAAAAAAGAATAAAACGGCTTCCTGGGTACTGAATTGTAGCTGAAAATGTTATGAAATAGAGTCGCAATAGTGAATTGCGTCGCTTATTAATGGTAGAAGAAAAAAATGTATTACAACATGTGAACACATTTCTACGTAGCGAGATTGGGAAGAAATTAAGAAAGACTTAATACAATTACTTCTTTCTAAAATGCTTCTTCTAGAACGCTGTAGATTTACCGGTAGCGTGATCTCCTTATCAATACCCAGTGTACCACGCTTCCATGCCGCATTTATTGGTTGTTAAGTTTTAAAACTTACCTTTAATGCCGACTTCTTCTTCCATTTTTAACACTTATTAAACACAAACGACAATACTTTTTAAAATTAACATTAAGACACGTGCAAACAGCTCAACCGATTTTAAAATCGTGGTTTTTCGAGGCAATTGGTAAAACAGCTGTTAGGACGCGGCGAACTGTCAAATCAAATTCAACGCGTGCTTTACTATGGCAACACAGCTGTTTCCGCCGAATAAGGATGTGATAAAAGTTACTTTTCGTTTTGTTACGGTTTTAATCTGTTTCGTAATGAGGTTTCGTATTGTAGCATAAATGTTGTTGTTAGCGCTAAAGTAAAAAAAGAGAAATGGCCCTGGATAATGTGATGCATTTTTTTTGATTTTATATCATACGAGTAGAAAAAAGTAGACCACATTGAACTTGTCACAAAGTGAAGCTTTCTACGGGTTTTACATATTTTCAAATCGATCAAGGGTAGATTATTTAGGACTCGGTTAATGTATTCTCGCGACTCTCAGCCTAAGATTTTGAAATAAAAGTAGAAGAGCTGACCGTAGGTAAACTGATATGATCGATAGATCAATCTATCACCATCTGTGAATGTGCACGGCAAATCGAAGCGTAAGTTTACGCTAATCGTTGTCTCTGAATTTCAGCCAAAGTCACCACACTCAAAATATTAATTAATGGATGGGCTTTAGATTCAGATCGCCAGACATGGTAGAAGGAATATTAATCTAGTTCATAGATATTAACCTGCCATTCGACATCAAAGTTATTAGGCAAAACGCGCACGGCCCACGGCGGACTTCATCAGTCAGACACGAAAGGCCGTCTTCAGTTCTTCACCAAGTTCAATACTCTTTGTGGAGATGGAGCCACTGTTGTCTGTTTAAGTGTAATACTATTTTATTAGAATAGGTAGGTAGTACTACCATACCACGATATCTGTGTTAATACTTTATACTTACAAACATATCTATTAGGAAATCAAATGGTTAAGCCAACCACATAGTGCATCAGTATAGATAAATACTTACCTATTATGCAATACCTAAGCACTTAAAACGTTTTAAAATTACCAACCTACCCGCAAGTACTTAGTCTTGAAGAAGTTAAATTAAAAGAGAACAGCAATCGTTTCCATTTATTTTGCACTCAACAACCACAAACCACGGTGCCGGTCGGTATAATACTTACCCACCTACAATTGAAAATATTAAAAGCTCTGTGAATTCCATTAGTTTTTCCGAGTTGACAGCGAATAGCAGCAAACTCCGCCCCGCGTTAGGGTTAAGTGGGTCCGCACTTAAAAAGACATCAAGGGTACAGAAATGGCATTATATCTTCCTGATGACCCTCTTCAGAAATTACGTTCAACGATGTTAACCCCATTTCTCTCTGGGGACGTCCGTCTAGAACACCCTCGAAGGGATATTCTGGTAAATGCGACAGGACAGATATGACATTGATTGTGTAAAATGAAGGTAAACCTTACCTGTGGACGGTAAATAGGTATCGAGGCTTCATTTTATTTTCTGCAAACATGGCAGACCTAGGTAGGTATCGGTTTTCGTGTACCTACCCTTATAGAAAGGTCAGTGGGTCTGTCTTAGGTTAAATGTAAACCTACTATTATAATCCATATCAATACGTGTTTCTTCTGACACCTAACGAAACCGAAAGTTATATGTTCCTCCCATCTTTACAATTTTTTTTCCTGGAAACTTTCTTGTTTACGGAGATATTGAAGGTCTATGTTCCAACTTTTTTTGTTGGTTCCTATTTTTACGAAAACGAATTTTAAATGTCTTAAATAAACTTTAAATATTCCTACAGCTCCCGCAGCACCCGTGAGCGCAGTTTTACGTGCCTTATGTTCTGCGTATTTACACAAAAAATAAAGTCATTTTCCAGCAATATTTTTGCTAAATGTTACTTAGTTTAAGAGCAGTAGGTATGTATAGTTAACAGCTACGTGATAATATATCCTTTTACACCACGTATTATGCACTGAGTGTTAGTCATTGGTTTAACTGGTTATCTAGATTCACGTTAAAAGCATGCACAACTTGCCATTAGCTGGTGCAATACCTTCCTGCCAACTTGTAGTTGTAACTTTAATTACGATACCTATCGTAGATTGTAATCTACTATGGCAGCTTGAAGAAGGCAAGAGGCAAATTAGCGTAATCAAGTTACTGTTACAATTAGGTTCTGCAAGTACCTAAAGCTCTTATTTCTCTTAGTCGCGAGTCATTGGAATGGACTATTTAGCACTTTTCTTAACCCAGGCGCTGCGAAATGTATCGAGCTATACTTAGGTAGGTACAGTTACAGTAGCGGTCATAAGTGCAGTAGCAAAGATTCGTAGATCTTTAACCAGGAGTAGTCAGAAGCCCAAAATAATATTCTCGTAGTACCTATATACACAGATGTTGGTTAAATCACAGAGGTAGGTAGAACAGATGCGGAACTACAAGCTATATAATTTCACGTCCAGGCATTTAGATAATGAATTTTTCATCTGAAAGTGCAGCAGAAACAGGATTGAAAATTTTTATATAGGTACATTTAAAATGGAAATGGTGCACAGCGCCCGCGAAAAGCCCATAATGTATGTACAGACTATGCAATGATGATTGCATTTACCTAATTTGATTTACAAATTTTATGCTGACAGCTGCAGGTATTCAGGAAAATGCGGAGTAGCCTATAAATGGCCATACTTTTTTATCTTTGTGGTGAAAAACAGAACTTTTTCATAGACAAAGCGCGGGGGCACAATAGGGGGAGGAACGTTGGTACCGAGATCAGGCATTTTCATAGAACAAAACCAGTTTTGTAGTCTCGGCCGTGGTCGGACTTTATTGCAGCAACGGATTTTACAGTTCGGAGTTGCTGGCTAATTTCAGTCCTGATTAAAGAGCTTCCTTACAAACTTAGCAAATGAACGAAACAACACTGGCTGTAAATAGCTTGGACCAAGTTTGTTGTACTTTGTTTGGTCGTTTAGCTTTAATTTTTGTTTTCGTTATTATTAAAACCGCGGTAGCTACCTTACTATAATGCATCTTGATATTCTTTGTACGTACAAAAGTAGGTACTGCTAAGTACTTCTTTTTATGGTAGTCAAAGTCAAATTAAAAAGCACTTTTGCACCTCATTTACAAGAAATAACGAATTTAATCTAGTTGCCCAAAAGCTAGTTAGGAATCTCCCACACATAGGTACTTATTAGTCCCGAATTCTCAAACGACACTTAATACGTTCTAAAGTGTGGCTGTTACGACAATAAACTTTAAAGTGACAGAGATAGCATTAGACTTTAAAATAAGAACGCGTATCAAAATTGATTTTTGTTTTGTTTGGCCGTATTTAAAAAAAATATTTTACAATATTTTGTATAAAGAATCATACAGGATTACACGTGAATAGATACAATGTAGATATGTACTTTGTATAAAAACTATTATTTTGTAATGAAAACGTCATCTTCAGATAGGTAGACTATCAAAAAGTTGCTAGTTCTTGTACAATTTTTTTAGAAATTCTACCACCAAATCATAATTAATTACGATCAAAGTTAACCGTATACTTACACGGGGAGAAAAGCTTCTCTAAAATAAAATTAACTCGAAGAATAAATATTTTCTCTCAAACGCAACTTTCAAAACCCTATCCTGCTAATTCTTGTTATTTCTCAATAAATAGTTAACTTACAACTTTACCTACCTAAGTCCTAACTACTTGCGCCATAACGTTCATAGCTGTTGGAGTTTTGCCCACACAGGAAAATTAAGGTGTATTCATTGAATTTTCACACGGTTTTCTTGGCATAAACAATTTTATCGAGACGTTGACACAATTGCTAGTTAAACAAGTCAAGTATTATTCGTAACAAGTCGAAAATCTTCGTTGGACTAAGGAATTAAGTAGGTGCAGGTACTTACGCCTACTGTCTACTGTAATATGTAATATACCTCGCGGTTTTGCCCACGTTCAGTTAAGTCTTTCAAAGACGGTCTTTGATTACTGTTCCGCTCCTTTGGGTCGTAGTGTGATGTTATATAGCCTATAACCACCCTCAAAAAAAGGGCTACGGAAAAGAATGAATGAATGAATGCGAAAATGCGAAAGGATTTTTCCAAATCGCATCAGCAGTTCCTGAGATTAGCGCGTTAAAACAAACAAACTCTTCAGTTTTATAATATTAGTATTTAAAATATCATTAGATATATATCATTAGATAATACTTTGGCAATATTATTATCGTGATTGACATAGCAGCCTTCTTTCACTCGTGAATACCTAGGCATTCTCCGTTTTGTTCCATAATACCTTGGTCTATGAGAGTCCCATCTAGCAGTGCTATTCTGTATAAATATTCCTCGGTGTAGTAAGCTTAAGTTGAGCTGTCAATCCACAGTTCACCTTAAACCAACTCACCTTGTTTTTTTTTTACCGGGTGGATTATGCTCATGGATGTCCACCGCCCTGCACACTCTTACTGACAAAAAACCACTACGGTGTTCCTTTCCCACACTTACCCCGGGGATCACAGGAACGTACGCGCCTTCCGCGATCCCTGACTGGTGCTGGCCCGCCAAATTAACCGAAAGAGTTTTTTACGGAATACATCGGTAGGTTTTAGCCACGATCATTTATCGGTTTTCCATTGACATTTCTATAAAATCTATGGATCATCCCATTGAATGAGACCATTAGAATAAGTAGTTATGTGATCATAACTACTTATTCTAATGGTCTCAATTTATTAGATCAAACGGATTTTATTGCGATGTTGCTATTGATTGCCCGATATAAAATATTTCTACGTAGTGTTACCCTTTACTTTGATTTATTTGATACGGACCTGACGATATCCATTACCTGATTACATAAGCCGGTGCCGCGAGGTTTGGATATTTTTATTGTTGATGTTTTGTGCTCGTACTTAGTGAAGCTGATTTGTGTAAAAATATGTGTAATAAACTTATAGTTTTATTAACTTTATATAAGTAGTTACTAGCTCTGCACGACTCCGTTCACATGAATTTTCTTATGGATCAATAACATACATAACAACACGCCTGTAATACCCGAACGAAGGGTTAGGCAGAGGTGTACCCATTAGTACACCTACATTTTGCCAGTTATGTTTAAGTCTCATATAATAGGGGAAATCCCATTGCCATCATCCGGGCACAAGTCCAGACTCCGAGGCTACTACTAAGAAATTCCTGATGGAAAAACCCAATAACACTTTTGCCTGACCTGGGAATCGAACTCAAGTCAGCTCAATAATGTTTTTGATAATTAAATAGTTATATACGAAATAACTGTCAGAATCGGACCAGTTCCGGAGACTAGCGTGTTCACATCATAAACAAACTCCCCACTCCCCAGCTTTATAATATTAAGTTATATAAACATGAAAATCTACTCGAGGTTCCTTAGTTTTTCTTTCTTTCATTTAATGTTTGTGCTAACAAAATAGTCTAAAGAGAGAAAGAGAGATAGAGAGAGAAGAAGATACATTGTTGCTCTTCCACAGCCTTTGACATCTACTTAGAAGAACAATCCCCTATTTACATTGTCCATCATATTTGTCTAAGATTTCTGAAATCCCAAAAAGAATGTTGGTAACTTTCTGCATGATTACATCCAGGGGTCGTTTAATGTCGGAAGTAACCAGTCTGCGAGCTTCGCCGTTGGGACCGAGCGAGCGTAGTTCGCTCGACCATGAAATTGCACCGCCGAGTCTCGCTTAAATGACGTGATAATTTACAAGTGTGTTCATCCACACTTCTGTCGTCCCGTTAAAGGCGAAACTTTCATATTAATTTTAGCCGTTGAAAACTAGGGACGCTGAAATTTTGTCCATAAGTGTGTGTGTGTGTGTGTGGGTTAAAATGTTATGGCGTTTGCGATTTACCTAGGGCTGTTTTTGAATGTGTGGTGTAAATCTGCGTTTATCTCTTAACGTATTTGTAATTTTTGCATTTTATTCGGTGCATCCTTCTCTGTTAAGCCTTTAATGAAACAAGTACATACTTACAGTCTAGTTTTGTAAGATAGATCACCAACTCTCTATTCTCCTTTGTAGAGCGACAAAATAAGACCTATAGTAGGTAAAAGAAGAAGAATAACAGAGAAAAGACCCTACAAAAATAAAATGTAATCCGCCATTTTGTGGCGGCGGCCATCTTGAAACGATTTTCATCAATCATAGCTAATAACACTCCCGACTAATACACCTTTCCAACAAAAAAATCATCGGTTCATCCGTTCGGGACCTACGCCGCGAGCGAGCCACAGACACATAGTAGTTTTTGCGTCGGGGGTTGAAAAAATGCTTCGAAATACCTGAATGAGTCATACACAGTCAATAGGTACAAATCTACTGTGAGATTAAATCTGTGTTGTAGTTCTATTGATAATTGACCACACCGCGGCCTGCCACTTTTAATTGGCACCCCACGTTGTGGTTAATTTGAAGAAGAAGCCTAACGAACCAACCGCACCTAGTTAGTGGACAGGTAAAGGATTTATCTGCATTTTTAACTATTTTTATACAGCCGGAATAAAAATGAAATGTCCGGAAAACTTTGGAGGTTTCGCTGCAAGTTTAACCGGGACTTTTTTACAGTGCACGACTGTTAAAAATGTACAATAGACTGCATACTATACCTATTAGCTGGCGTTTGTGTATTTTCCTAGTGTCATCAAAACTGCATAATAGTTGCTTGCTACTTCGTTTTCGCGGGATTTTTTTTTCAGTTTGAAACAAACAAGTACACTACTTATATAGTTCCGTTTTTGTAAAGAAACTAAGGAACCGCTGAAAGTAACACGTAACACTAACGTGACGGCCTGAAACAGAACACAGAAAGGGCTAAAAGATAAAATCTTTGAACCTGTCTAGTTAGATTTACGATTACTACTTCTTGCATGTTGGCGGCTTTGTTTATTACAGCATTAAAGTAAACAGGCCAAGATATGCCTGGAATCTGTTTGAAAGAATGCAAGAAGTGTTTTAAAAGATTCGAAAACGTTCTAGAACTTGGAACGGAATAAAAAAAAGATACAATTTGTGGAGTTACTCCCTATCACGTTCACATCCACTGTAACGGGCAAAGGCAAACTTTCGTAAACTCGTAACTACTCGCAGTTTGCTAATGACGACATTAGGTCCCTCCAAATGTATCTAAAAGGAGTCCATCGCTATTTTCTCGGACGTAGTCTTAATCACAGACTAATACTGAGAATTTCGAAATAGGAATTCGCAATTACATTTGGACTTTGAGATCGAATTCGGAACCACATAAACGGGAGCGGTGATTAGGACCCACGGACAGTGACGCAACACATTATGTACTCGATTTACGTCACAATTGCATCGTACTAGAGATAAACTACTATAACATGGCGCGCCCCTCCATATTACTATTACAATAATAATGAGTAATTAATGACGCCGCTAGTCGAGCAACAATGACACGCTGATTTGTTTTTGTTTCGAGAGCCGTTTCAGTACGCACACAGGCGTTATCAGTCTTGTAAATACTGTCACAAATACTTTCAAACGTTTTGAATTGTGGAGGGGCAAGCCAAGTTATCGTAGTTTATCTCTACCAACATATTTGCTGACACAACGTTTTGTAATGCAAGGTAAATGTTACACAACAGTAATTCTGTTACAAACAATTAGGTGACCATGTCCCTGGTTTATTTAGCCTCGTCTATTTTTATATTACAGGAAACTTTTCTGACATTCATTCATGTTTTATTTATGGGACACTCTTTGTACCTTTGATTAAAATAGAGCTTAATAAGGCCCTCTCCTTGACTCTCTTTAATATGCTTCTTTGTATCTAATTACTTTTTAAACCAACATTTATATTTTGGTGTACGTACCAAGTCGTAGGTACTCTGTTCGGTTTTGAAACTAATCAAGTTACTAATAGTCGTAGCTAAAAGCTCTAATGAAAAAACACACTTATAAACACTTCCGCATGAAAGTCAATTATTTGCGAAGATATGCTTTTGCGCGAATCTCTAATTGTATAATAAAATATATTCAGATATTGGTCATTGAAAGTCCCGTCAGAATCGGTCCAGCCGTTTCGGAGATAAACCAGAACATACAGACTGACAAAAAATGTTTTTTTGGTATTTAGTGAAAAACTGTTCAATTGACATTACAAACGGACACAATTTTATATATTTGTATAGATAGATACAAAATCTCACACACCATTGGGATTAGATAGAAAAGTCTGTCGGAAAGTTAGTGTTGGTATGTCTAGTTAAGTTTTATACGTACTTTCGCTTGCCTTATCCGAGGCGAGGCGGAAGGAAACTTGCTCCGGATCGCGCTACACTGATTCAATAGTTGTGTTGCTGTCAATGTAGGTATATGTGGGTAGGTGATGCGTACCTATAGTGGAAGATGCAAGAGAGAGACCTGATTAATTACGTTTATTGCTGAAAGGTTTTTGTAAATGAAATCTAGCTGTATAAACTTAAAGTGCAGTTTTGCATATTCGTCTTTAAGGAGATAACTATGTTAGTGATTCTCAACATGAATCAATAAATAAAATAAAATTAATAAGTTTTTTTTTGTATTTGATTTTCGAATTCGAACTAGATATGAGCGCCGCGCCGGCGCGCCGCCGTCGCCGTGAGTTCATGTCGACGCGTCGTCGCCGAGCGCAGGACGCGGCGCGCCGTCGCGACGAGTCGCAACTTGCTTTCTCGCTCGCACGCGCGGCCGACCGCATTAATAGGCTCCTACACAGTGCCGGCGGCATGGCCGCCGGCAACGCCGCGGTGCGCGGCGGCTTACAAAGCCGCACAAAGGAGCCGCTGGCATGGACGCGCGTGCCGCGCGGGTTGCAAGGACAGTTCGCACACTAGGTATTACTGACAGTCCTTTGTGCAGAGCATGCATGGAGGCGGAGGAAACAGTGGCGCACGTGCTCCTCGAGTGCACCGGCGTTGCTCAGATCCGCGAAGAGATTCTCGGAGCACCGGGATCACTCGCGGATGCCCTGAGAAGACCGGGAAGACTGATCTACTTCTGGAGGGAGGTGGGCTGGCTGGAATAACCGGCCACCATGGCTCACGTACAATGGTCCACTTCAAGGACTAAGTGCGGAAACCAACACCGAATAGAATAGAATAGAAGGACAGTTCGCTATGGACAAAACTGAAATGATGCTCGTGGTGCGCTGTGACGCTGAAATGGTGCACGCGGCTTTGTGCTAGTTTCTGCGGCAAAAGCCGGCGGCACTGCCGCCGGCACTGTGTGTAGGAGCCTTTAGTTCGCTAGTCGCTTCGCCACACTCGTAGCTCACGCAATCGAGTTGAATATTTTACCGAGTAAACGTGTATTATTGTGTGGTGTTAACGATGGCAGCAACTTCGACTACTTACTATTGATTAGTATTGATGTTTATAAAAGGAAAATAAAAAATATTTATGTGACCCCAATGAAAAATCTATTTAGATTTTAGAAGACTGCAAAATTGTAATTAACAAATAAGAAAAAAGCTTTTTTTGGTAACAACAATATGGTTTTCTTTGTTATTTTTAAAAATCTGTCACTGATAAAAAAAAAACTAAGGCCCACGGACGGCCACGCCACGCCGCCGCGACGCCGCCGCCGCTGTGGAAATTACCAGGCCACGCCGCCGCCGTGAAATTGGCCATCGGCGCTCATATCTAATTCGAACTAGCCATCTTGCCGCTGGGTTTAAGCAGGCGGGGCGATGAATTCGCACGCACACAGTGAAATAGCCGCGTGACACTACCTACCGAATGCACAACGGGGCGATTCTATTGTTTAAAAGAGGTGTATTCTGAAATACTGTCAAACAAAATCAACTGTAAAACCAGTATTTAATAATTATTGATCAGGTGTTGTTATTTTATTTATGTCGTTAATGACGACCTCCTGGAAGATGAGGATAACTGAGGGGAACTGATAATACTGACATACCTATTTTGTGCACTTCTGTAAGTAGATGCAAACAGAAAACAGAACAGTTATATGTGTCTTAGTGACAATTATTTGTCATAGCTTTTTAAATTATAAATCTGTCGATATTAGACAGGGTATTGCTTGTCACTTTAACATCACAAAGATCGAAAACCTCAAATATGTTTTGGGTCATCAAATTCTTCACGCGCTTCCATCGTCTACGTTCAGGGCAAGGAAATTGATTTTCATTTTTAAGACACGCTTACTAAAACGTATCACATGAAATTCAATTTCCTAGTGTATATACCTACCTACATACCTTATGGTAAAGAATTGAAAAAAAAAAGATTTAAAAGACTACAAAAGAAGAGTAGGTGGGTCATATAAAAGCCTTCCACGACAATACAATTTCTTTGTATAGGTTAAGAAATTCTCGTTAAATAAATTCAGGCTTCCATCCAATACAGAAAATGTGCTTCAAGATAATGATTCATATCCCGCGATTTATATACAGCCTTGTTTACATTTTATGTTACGAGGACGTTCGACATCATTTAACAAGAAACTCAGGACAAAAAAAAAACATGGTTGAAAGATAATTCGTCGTTCGAGCGAGTCGAGTCGAAACGACGGATAAGGCGTACTCCTGATAATAAGCTGCATCCATTGAATAGCATGTGCTTATTCCGCTTTGATAAAAATAACGGTTTAAATAAATCAGCGTGTGTTGTCTTGAAGAATACTGAGAGACGCGTCGGGAGTACACACAAAGCCTTATTTATTTACAAATATTTGTTTACTCCGTGAGATCATTCGTACGAGGGACTAAAAGCTGAGTATCTAATTTTTTTGGCTTACAGGGTAAGTATTGTTACTTTAACTTTCTCGTGACACATAATTTGGACTTACGTTTGTCACTTTTTGGGGTAAAGAATGCTTATTGTAACTTGCCATGTTAGCGTATCTCATCTATACTAATATAATAAAGCAAAAAAGTTTCTTTTTTGTTCGTTTGTTTATCTCTGAAACTAACAGTCGGATTGGAAAAAACATTTTTGTATATGAAAGCCATACTTATGAGGAATAGTATACTTAGGCTTTATAACATCACGCTACGACCCACGGGAGCGGAGCAGTAACCAAAAACCACGCGGACGAAGTCGCGGGCAAAAGCTAGTACGACATATTCGTCAAAATGTTCCTGGAATTAATAACGTGAGACTAATAATTGGGAACAGTTTCAGTTCACAAATATTGGTTAGTGAAAGTTGATTTAGTTAAAGATAAATATTTGATGTTATGTTACATTTAGGTATATTTTGTGTAGGCATGCATAAGTTGAATAAATAAACGTTAATTGATTTGTTGGGTGCAACTGTACCCTACGTATTCAACTGAAACTATAAATCCGAATGTTGACGCGACGATCAGAAGGTCAATTTTTACTAAAACAAAACTTTCAAAATCTAGTCGCAATCGTAAATCTCATGCAGTGACAATCGTGTTACAAATTAATATACAGAAAGAGTCATCAACTACCTCTCTAGATTAAAATTCATTCGAAAAGAGGGAACCAGTTAATGACGCTGTTCGTACATTAGAGGCATTTTTGACAGACAGAGACTGAGATTAGACTGCAATTGTTCCTAAAAGTTAATAGAATTGCCCCTTAGACAGATTGTTTATTTCACAAACTTTATATGTAGATACGTCCTATATTTTTTTCTAAAGGGGTGAGGTAGTGGGGGGTTTGTGAACTTAACCCATTTTCAGATAAAATAAGATGAAAGCTTTATGTAGAAGTAGTCTCTCTATTTGCAATGAAACTTTTATTAAACAGGAAAAGTGCATAGTTTCATAGAAATACTTTCGTACTTTTTCTGCTTTGAAATAAAAACAGGCAGATAGTGTTTATTTCTGCATTTTTATAACATTCGTGGGATTATAAATATTAAGTACCTACCTACTTATTTAATCATAATACAAATATGGAATCTTCTCAAAATTTCAAAGAGACAACAAACGCTTTCCGAAAGAAACAAAATATAAATAAAAACGGGGTCTATCTTGTATCAGGTTTTATTATTAACGATTAAACTTTACAATAACGTGAATAGTTAGATAGAGCATCAAAAAATTCGTCCGCATCGCTGTCAATGGGGCGAGTGCCCAAAAGATATATACAGGCTTAGTTTTTGTTTACTAAACCTAAAGTTGTTCATGATCGCTTTTACTATGGGACCCAACCCTGAAGTCCCGAAAATATCACCTGCCTTTTGTATGTATGGAGCAGCTGATTAAAAAAAAGCTAAGCTTGTATACCTATAGGTACGTTACCTAGACAATACGACCACACTGTGCCAATACTTGATGCCACACAGCAATGGATGACACTATCTATCTTTGTTTTCATGCTACTTCACGCGATTAGGTTTACCGATACGGGATTCTTCACAGTGTTTACTGGTCAGCTTAAAAATAAATACATTTAGGATAGATTTAGATTTCAATCTAATGGTTTAATTTTAAATTTGAAATGTTCAAACTTGCAATTTTTCCTACTACTATTATAAACGTGGTATGGATGGATGGATGTATGTGTAAATGTTACTCTTTCACATTGGAACGGCTGATCGAAAGTGGAAACTAAATTTTGCACATCAGATTTTGATCTAGCTTATTACATCTAGAGAATCTAATATACACATCAAAAGTGTCTAAAGTGTCTAGGGATCAACATCCCTAACAAATGTTAGGGATGTTGATCCCTAGACACTTTTGATGTGTGTATATCTAGATTATTTTTTATCCCGTGGGATGATTTAGGTCTTTTGCTTAATTCTGAAGCCTACGCAGTAGTCGTGGGCTGGTACCTATGTAAGTATCTACTCGATTTAATAGTTATAAGAAAGGCCTCAATTCCAAAAATAAAACGTACCACCTATATGGTTACTTTGGCGAAGTACTCGTATTAACAATAATTTAGTCGACTCGATATCTTATGTATCAAACCAGCATTATCAAAATCGCCTCGCTCCTTCGAAATTTAAAACGAATTATCCGCCCAGTTTAAGTGTAAAGTTTCAATAAGTACGTTCTCGGTGTCCGTGTGAGAGATCTAATGAATGAAGCTTGTTCTCTGCGCACTTCCGCAGCGAAAGCATTCGAATTAAATTACAAGACACCCCGCTACACGTGAACGAAGAATTTATAAGATTAGAGCTGAGACGAGGAACTATAGAAAGCCAAGCCGGGTAGTGCTACGTTCATGTTAAATTTATACACAGCTTGAATTTATGTAGAGTTATGGATGGTGAGAAGAAAATTATGAAAAGCACAAAAAGAGAACACTAAGAATTTCATGGGATGAATTTACGAGTTTTCAGTTAGTCAGGTAAAAAGGTCAATTGGAGACAGAAATTATAGTCGATAACTATTCTGCCTTTTTTATAATGATCAGCGGTGCTACCCTATAAAAATCTCCCTTGGTGAATTTAGGTGAAGTGAGTTTCAGATGAGCTATAAACCTATAACAAGAACACTAATTCTACTAATAAAAAACGTTCAAATCAATCTCATCTCAGCGACAATTAATTTCAAAAAATTTAGTGACAATTCTGACAGATTGAGACACATTAGATGAGGTTTATAAAAGTTAGTAGAATAGGGGAAAAAAGCTCACCTCAAACTCACTTAATCTAAATTCATCGAGAAACATTTATACATTTTGCGAATTGCTTTTTCATTGAATAAGTTGATATTGTCATAGTTGAAGGCAAAAAGCTTCTGTTCGAAAATGACTTTATACAAAATTGGGGGAATCGCAACCTCTTTATTCAAAAAGGTAACATATTGAGTGGAAAATAAGTACAAAGCATACGCTCCCGGGGTGGCGTCGCCGGCGTCTGATCTACTGTGGGTCCTTCCTGATTTACGCCCCCGTTATTTGGTTTTCTTAATGGATTTTTGATACACATCTGCTATTTTATGGAAGGAAGCTTGGTCCACCAGATGCGATTTTTGTTTTGTTTTGAAGATGATGGATTTACGCAGATTAGTCAGTCCTTGATTTTCTGGAGATAGCACATGCCATACCATTAACCAATATTTCCGAGCCACAACTTCTATAGAAAATAGTCTCAGGGCTATTTTAGCTCTAAAAACCCTATTAACTTTCAATTAACTGTAACTTGGTTTTTGTTTTTGTCAATTTATTTGGCAAATATTTATGTGACATCACAGCACCCTTCTGCCATACAAAATCTATAGGAGAATCATGTTTTGACAGCTTATAAAAAGTATGTTTATTGATTGGTGGTGTGTACACCAGTATTCCTAGATTCCCTAAAAATATCGACTGAATATCCTACAGTAATGACCACCTACTAAGAAACTCCTGAAAGTACAATAACCTATGGCCGTATTATGCATAAGGAATGAAAATAGTCGTCAAAGTTTATTCGACCCCGTTTTGCAAACAGTAGGCAAGCTACCCTTTTATACGAGAACTTTCCCCATAAATTAAACTGTGAAACACCTCGGGCCTTCAAAGTAAATACACAATGATTTAGTAACGCCTAAATAAAACGAAGATGAGCTATTCAGTCGAGGAGGCGTCGAGAGTCGTACGTAGGACGTAAAGACTTCTTTGAGGATTTTATGTATCGAAGAGTGGGTACAGAAATCGCGGAGGTAGCGGGAATTGTTAGGAATGATAGGAGATTTTAAAAGATTTTCAGTAAAAACGGTAAGTAACGTTTGTTGTATTCGCTTATTGCCTCTTGACTATAACGTGTTTGCGCGGAATGGGTTCAGGTCAATAGTGCAATGGTGGAACTAAGATTACGTGATTGTTTAAAATAGTTTCTGAACTTAAACAATCCATGAGCTTGTAGGTACTATTAAAAAACAACTTTTTTATGTTGTTCATAGGCTTTTTCGACAACTGTCGAGCGATTCTTAAAATTCTTTTTCTATTCAAAAGGGTATGTCCCTAAGGTGGTCCCATATTAATTTCGTCAAGATCTGATGAAAAAATCCGGAGATAAACAATGGAATTTCTCAGTAACAAACAGTACAAGTATTGAGTTTTGGTTATAACGAAGACCAAAAATACTTACTACTACTTTTACTGCACTTAATTATGTATAATAAATATGTAGATACAAAAATTAAGAGGACTTTGCTAAAACAATTTCAAGAGTTTTCATAAAAGAAACTCTGTCATTCCCTTTTCTTCAATACCACAAATTCTGTCACTACAAATATCACGAAAAAAATCAAGGCTTTTTGTCGTAGTCATTCAATCACTTTCCAATCGCGATGATATCTGCTATGTACACGTATTGGCACTTACATATCGTTCACATCAAGTAAGTCAATATTTGTGTGTACGCTAAGAATAGTTCAAACGCCCTCCATTTGTAGATGTTGTTGAGGTGACCTAGTACTTGAGAGGGTGAGTAGTCAATACGGCTTTGTATGAGTTTGTAATAGTACAGACAGGTATTCTTATGGTGTGTAAAGATATAAGGGGGCTATTTTTCAGGAAGGGCCTGGCCCCTAATATACCATTTTGTATGAAGTTTCTTAGGTGTCCATCCTAGAATTTCGAATCGGTAATCCAACATCCTGGGGTGGGCACTAGACCATACTAGGGTGGGCATGGCTCCCACCCCCTCCCCCTTATATACGCCTGTGCTTAATAGGCTAGTATTATTATTATTCCGTTCACTGCGTACCTATGATGACTTTACAGTTATTATCAACACAATACTGCACTTTCAGTTTTAAAACGGCTGATTAATATTTGTACTATTAATTACTGATAGTCTATCTATCTATTAATTAAATCATTATGCAAAAATAAAAGTGGATGTTTATTTATTTACGATTAAAAACATTGCACTGAAAATAATAAGAACAATTTTATTACACGGCTGTTAGCTACGTAGTCGGTAGTTAAACAAGCGTTTAAACTACAGTTAGGCTAACGAGGCATGCAAAATAACGTGTGTCCTGCACTCATGACGTAGTTAAAAGTACCTAAATATACGGTATTCCGTCTATTTTGTCCAGGAAATTATTGAAATAATCTAAAGGCAGAACCCGTAATTCAAAAAAACATAATTTAAAAGACTTAATGAAGCGACTGCCTAGTGATCTTCTACAACCCTGTACAATAAAGCCTGAAATTATAATTAAAGTTCTTAAAAAAAAATACAGAAAGAAGAAATTTTTAAAATACGATCTCCTCAGTTCAAAGTCATTCTGCCTTTAGAAAGAAAAGTAAAAAATTCCGGCCAAACAAAACACTACCAAAACGATATTCTTATTTCTTAATGTAAGTCGCACATTCTATTTTGCGGTGGCAAGCTCTCTGGCAGTTAAACCGGCGTTAAACCACGGTTACGCTAATGACGCCATGCAACTGCGGTGTGTAAGTCACGCCGGTGACAGAACAGCGCAGCCGGCACTCAAACTACTTCTGCAAGTATTCAACTTCTAACCAAGCGTTATGGAATGAGGATTTAGTTGAGATACTGTTATATTGTTGGTTTAGAACAGGGTTACGTTTAAAAGATTAAACGAACTTTAAAGTACTTATGATCCGAGAATCTAGCTAGTCATGTGGTTAAAGAATCTTTATTTACTCAAAAGACACGCTTAATGAGAAAAAACACATCACATCACGTCTGTCATTCCCTAAGGGTGAGGCGTACTCATTAGTACACTCACATTTCGCTAGTTATGTTTAAGTCCATGCCAACAACCGGGCACAAATCCAGACTCTGAGGCTGCTATTAAGAAATTCCTGATGGCAAAACCCAATAATATTTTGCCCGACCTGGGAATCGGAACCTCATGGTCAACAGTCGTGCTTTTGGACCACTAGTCCAACGAGTCAGTCTACCCAATAGTCGGATTTTGAAAAAGGTTTTTCATTTACAAAATCTTTCCAAGTAATTTCCGTCACTTCTCAAACAACACACCCTTTAATAGCGTCATTCCGTGACACACACCTCCACACGTATATCACTTCCAAAGTTCCCGTCAATACGACCTCGTCTAAGAACAGGCAGCGAACTCAAATACCAAGCGTTCAGATCGTGCCGTACACTGCGAGCCTGCGAACAAGGTGAGCTAATTACCTATTAATTTGAGAGCTCCACGAGTATGCACTTTGTTAGAAGCGAGTGTGGAACGAGATAGCCTGGGTAATGGACCATAAATACATCGTCTTTTTTAAGGAGTTGAGCTGAAAGAACTTTCGTAATGAGTTGCTTGAAAATGGTCGGATCCACAATTGAATTTGTATTTGTAAAAATGTGCAGTTCAACTGTTTTCCCGGACTACAAAAGCGACTCCGAAAATATGCCGAAAATACGCCTCTAAACTGTTTAGTGCAAATTATATGCACATTAAGTTGAATTATATGTATTGTGTCCAGTGGCTAAAAAAATGTGCAGTTACATTTACGTTACTTGAAATATGTATACCTACGAATTATTTTTGTGCCGTTTTTTGTGGCTCTTAGTGCATACTACTTGCGTGTGTTTTTTTTGCAAGTTGGCATACATTGCGGGGCTAGTTGCGTGGTTTTTCCGTCGCGGCCGCCAGGGGGCGCTAGTCGTGGGCAGTGCTGACAAACTAAACACTTCTACTTTATGGATGCTTCATAGTGTATATTGTATTTTGATATGCTCTTTATTTTAGCATACGTATATTATGTGTCCGTATTCATACAAAACAGGCACTTAAACACTATACAGATTCAGGAGTTATACAGATTCAAATTGATGATAACATTGAATGGAAACATGATGATGCGGAAACCTTTTCGTTAGTAACATAAATCTACACAGTGGATTAATTTAGAGCAGCCCACTTCTCGTCCGGTATAATTATCTTAAATTGTAATATTATGCATGTACTTACGAAGGAAAGTACACCAATCAGGGAATGAATTTAGGGCCAAAGCATCAATTTCTTATTAAATTAAATAAATAAATAATACCAGCCTGTTATTGTCTCATTGCAAGGCAAAGGCCTTTTTTCACACAGAGAACTGTTCACCGATGTCAGTGATGTCTAAGATAAACTTAAAAAGTACATATACATTGAAAAAGAACACTGGTACTTGTCCGGTTATGAACCTACAACCTCATACATGAGAGGTACAGTAAACAAAAGAGATAGGTATCCAGGATCGTCAGACATAGTTGAAGTTTTCTTAAAAACCGATTGATGTCTACAATTGAAACTTAACATTATTAATGAACTGTTTATTATCTACTTTTTAAATGAAATTACATTTAAAACCATCCATCGGTTTCTAAGAAAACTTCAAATATATCTGACGATCCTGCATACTTATTTCTTTTGTTTTTGTACTGGGAGATCACAATTATTTATTTTAATGTTATGAACTTTTTTAAAGGCCACTAAACAGTTACGTACCTAGCTGTTAGTTACCTACTCTTAACTTTTCATTATCCTCTCTACAATTTCCCAGTATCTCTCTCTACATACGAATTGCGAAACAAGTGTAATTTAAAACATTCACCTACTTTACAATTTGCAGTGGCGTGTAATGTAGTTAAAATTCCGTGCTCAACTTGAGAGGGCATTGGCAGGCACTTAATAAATGAACCTCCTTGGCTTTACAATTCAGGAATGGAGGAAAGCAGGAGAGTACGTAATTTGTACTACATAAGGGAAGAGTACATGTATGTATAAAGAAAATATATATACCTAAAGAATGTAAAGAAACGTTAACAAAGCCGAAAATTATATGTTCATCTAATCATTGCGATCATTTTTTTGTTCTATAATCTAGAGACCATACCTGGCAACCTTTGGGATTAGGGAGATACGAAAATTAATAGTTTTTTTTTCTGTAAAAGGAAGATAGTCGTAGTTCCTACATTTTTATCTATAAAGTAATGTGTTTTTTTTACACAAAAAAGACAGACTTTATTTTTTGAAAGGCTTGTTTTTCTTTACTTAATCTAAAATAATGAGCGAAAACCAACACTAATTTGAGCACGGTAACTTTTTTGTAGAATTTGTATAGTAAACCGCAGCGTCTGTTATGTCATTGTCGTAGCAGCAAGGGTTTTCGAACTTCAAATGTTACCACAGACCTGTGGTTGACTGTACCAAAGTCCTTAAATCAAGGCAATTAGTATTTTGGAAGCAGAATATAAACTAATTGGTGTTAGGTGCTAAAGTAAATCTATATTATGACTTACAATCAAAATATAAAGAGCTTTTAGTCCTCGTCTTAGCGATAGGATCTAATTAATAGGTTCTTTTATATTATCTTAATTAGCCATTTAGGTTTAAGGGACCGTATTTCAGTCAGCGGGGCTGATTATTCAGACATTTGATCTATTAAGATAATGGAACACCTCTTGAGACAAGGAAAATTATACCTCTCTAGTTTATGTTCTTTTTGACAATATAATATCGAAAAGATAAAATTTAAATCAGCCTGTTATTGGGAAAAAGCCTCTTCTCATACTGAGAAGGTACAGTACATTGATCACAACAGTTGCTTGCAGACTTTTATTATTATAAAGACCTGGGGGCCTGCCACAACCTCTTAAAACAATATTATTTTAATATTACTTTGTAATTTTTGTTGTTGCATTTTCAACTCTCGGCGCTGATCCGAGCGTTGAAAATCCAACAGAGCGGAACGCAAAGTAATATTGTTTTAAGAGGTTGTGGTAGGCCCCCTGGTTTCCTCACGATGTTTTATATTCTTACATAATTATAGGTAATACATACATAACATCACGCCTGTAATCCCCGAAGGGTTAGGTAGAAATACCCATTAGTGTGTACTAATGGGTATTTCTGCCACATTTCGCCAGTTAAGTTTAAGTCCCATGTAATAGGGCGCGAGCCTATTGCCATCATATGTTTCTGTTGATGGCCTGTCAATTGGGTGTTTGTGAAGGTATGTGACTTTATGTGTTTGTAAATGTACCCATAAAACAGGGGAGCTAGAGGGGGCAATTTTTTTTAAACCTACCGCACCTTGATTTTATTTTATCATCCCCTCGAATTTGTAAAAGAGTAAAAGAAACAACCTGTTCAACTGCTTCATCATAAATATTGATACACTACCGTTATACAAATAAAACAACAACAACGAACACTATAATCATCGAACCATACTTAAAATAATAAGTTGTTGCGATCCAAAAGTGTTGCTTATTGAACTATAAGTGATAATCAAGCAGAAAGTTCGCTTCGGTTCGGCTTTAATATTATATTAGGTAGACGAAGTTGGTAGTCCATTCATTACTTATGAGGACTACAGCGGGATAGGCGCCGTTGACATTTATACACCTTGTATATCGACTGAAAGGGATATTCCACCCTGTATATTTAAGTAAAGGTACACTTTTTGTTTAACGAAACAAAACAATGCTTTTAAAAAGTTTTTGTTTATCTAATTGAATCCTTTATTGTGTTTATCAAAAGTTCCATTTTGTTTTTAGGTTTTTTAGTTACCAAGCTGACAAGTTTGGTTTTTAATATCTATGTTTTATAATATAACGATAGGTATTATTGTCACACTGCAGAGTAAAGTCCTCTTCTCGTATTGAGAAGGCAGTTAGCATTGATCACCAATTCACCACGCTTGCTTAAGGCGGATTTGCGATTACAGACTTATATTAATTACAAGTCCAGGTTTTCTCACGATGTTTCCTTCACCAATGTTCAAGATAAACGTAGGAAGTTCATATGACATAGAAAAAATCACTTTGGTAGATATTTGGCGGTGCAAGGATGCGAGCAAACAACCTCGTGCATCAGAGACATAATTTTTACAAGTTTTTTATACTACAAGTAAGTAGTGAGTAAATATGTAATTATAATAGATTTAAAATAAGACACTTTATAAGTAAGTATCTCAATTTCCCATCTTTCCCGTACGAACCCTAGGTACATATTACCTAGCAGGAAAGCCAGTCTATAGTAGCCTTTGGTAGGTAATATTCAACGAGTATGTACACAAAAATATTGACATGAGTCTGTTAGTACTTACCCTCGACACCAACATAGCTGTATCTAAAATTGCAGAACCCCGGCACAATATTGTGCTAGAAAGAAGATTTTGTTGAAATTCTATAACATCGAATGGGATGGCAGCAATCTCGGAGATATACTGTAAACAATGTTTTCGAACGTTTTCTACGAACATTTTCAAACATTGTAAGGTTGCACGCAGACCGCGTTTTATGGCGCGGACTTTAAAGCGCAGGCCACACCGCCAGCTAGCGGGCGGGCGGGCTAAGCGGACGAACATCGTTTCACCTCTTTACATACTTCGGTTCACACCGCGAGCTACCGACTAACCTAACGAGCTAAGCTAACGAAATATCCGACGATTCCCAGCTAGCGGGCGGGCGGGCTAGGCGGGCGAACATCGTTTCACCTCTTTACATACTTCGGTTCACACCGCGAGCTACCGACTAACCTAACGAGCTAAGCTAACGAAATATCCGTCGCTCGTCTGTCCGTAGTTTTCGGTGTGAACCCCATAGTTTAGCTCGCCAATATTTCGCGTAGTTTGTATAGTTTCCTTCGTTCGCTTCGCCCGCCCGCTTGGCCCGCCCGCCCGCTAGCTGGCGGTGTGGCCTGCGCTTAATACTTCGCAGAATTGATAATCTTTGAAAATGTTTTTAAATTGTTAGAGTTAAATGTAGCAAATGTACAGCAGTTTGGTGAGTTGGTATTTAAATGGTGGTTTAAAAGTGCTTTGCGTAAATAAATTGTTAGTATAACAGCATGAGGTTGCTCGTTTAAATACCGGCCAAGTACCAATATTATCATCTGCCTAGCCTTTTCCCAACTATGTTGGGATCGGTTTCCAGTTTAACCGGATGCAGATTCATAAGTATTTCTAAGTTTATCTTGGTCACTGGCACCGGTAAAGAAAAAACAACGTGAGAAAATCTGGACTTATAGTTAGGAAATCGCCAATCCGATTTAAGCATGAGTGGTGATTGATGCTCGTGTAAGAAGTATAAGAAGAATCCTTTGCCCTGCAGTAGAACAATAGGGGCTGGTATTATTGTTGTGTTATAACTAATTGAGTGGGTTTAGCTTAGAGTTTAGCATGCACGGTAATCCATGAATGCGATATGTACTTTAATGTCTATCTATGAGGTATATCATCTTACGATTAAACCATTCAATTAATCGTATTGCTAGATCGCTGGATAAACGTGACACGTGGGTCGAAAGCATCATTAGCGATTTCTACCTATAGATATGTAGGTACAGTTGGCAGCAAAAGTCTTTAAAATTCATGGGCTATTTAATACTAACTGTGAACGTGGCTTCAAGTAGAAGAAGTATTGAATTCTATGTCATCATAGCCTTTAAATGAATAAAACTGGTCTAATGATTACAAGCGCGACTGCTGTAAGTTTTAATAGTGGCTTTTTCCATAAGGAAACTCTGTCCCCCCCGAAGTGTGGATTTGTGCCCAATTGGTAATTAGCTGGTTTAATTAGGCAGAACTTAATGATAGTCTTAAATGTAACATAATTAATACTTCTTTACAGTATTTCTAGTCTTCTAAAACAAGTGCAAGTTTTAATTGATAAAACTCTTTTGAACAAAACACAACTATTTTTTAAACATACGTAGGGAACTGGCGAATAATGGGTATACTAAAAAAACCAGGCGTGATTTTATTAGACGTTTTAATTTGCGACTTTGCGATTGTAATAATTATAAAAATTGATTTTATTGTTTTTTATATTTTTAACACCTTAATTACATGAGGCAACCCCAGTAAGTTATAAAATATAGGTACTTGTGTTGTTTACCTCACTACTTCCTTTAATTAAAATGTTGAGACCAAGTAAATAAGAAATAAGACAAAATAAAAAGAAAAAAAAATATTATAATACAATTTTGATAAATAATAGTCAAATGTACAACATTGTACCAAGATAACTGGACGATTGCAAAATCGTTAAGACATTGCGACGATATATTAGAAGGTGTAGGTATGACAAGCTTAACACCGCGAGCTAAGGATAAGGTAATACCACATGTCACGGTGGGTATAAACTATCGATAGCGTGCATATAGCACGCTGCGAGGCGAGACAGACGCGTGATTAATTATCGCGTCCCTTCACGGGAGCTGCGTAATGATAGTTTAATTTATTTGGATGACCTACTTCTGTTATTGGTTATTGAATGGAAATAATTTGAAATTGATGAGTTGCTGCTAATTCGTGTAACTTTGATGATATTAAGAAAAGATATTACCTATTATCTTTTATTTTGGATAGTCATTATCTTTCTGTCCCCTTTCTCCTAAAACTTCTTTGATTTTTTCTTGAGTGCAAAGTCGACGTTCTATATCGCCGAGCCTTGCAATCTACCTAACCCTGTAATATGAAAAAAAACCAGCTGTATTTCATATTGTAGCTAAATTTTGACTGTGTAGCGCATATTTATAAGCCGGAGGTAGTGGGTTCGATTCCCACCCAGGACAAACTTTGTGTAATGAGCATAATTGTTGGTTCTGTGTCTGGGTGTAATTTATCTATAATATGTATATATTCATAAATTATATAAGTATGTATATCAGTTGTCTGGTTACCATAACACAAGCTCTGCTTAGCTTGGGATCAGATAGATGGCCGTGTGTGAGTTGTCCCAAGATATTTATTTATTTATTATTTGTAGGGAACAGCAAATTTTTTTTATATACCACAGTTGATCTTTGACTGTCGTTACGAGTCGTCAGAAGCTTGAAAGTCTAACAACCAGTCTTACCAAGGGGTATTGTATTAATTACGCAGTTACTGGGTTGTGGAGGTCAGATAGGCAGTCGCTCCATGTAAAATACTGGTACTCAGTTGCATCCGGTTAGACTGGAAGCCGACCGACCCCAACATAGTTGGGGAAAGGCTAGGCAGATGATGATGACAACTTACAGTTGGTCTTATAATAAAAGATTTCCATATTTAAATAAAAGTTCTTTTTTTATTGATACATGGCCATTGTTCTTGAAAAGAAAGCCAATATACGACAGGGCATTGTACGCTTTATAAAGGCCTATGTACTTACAACCCGAAATCAACACATGTAAACAATATCCCTATTAATGTGTGTTTATAATATCTTGTTGTACTTTAATTACCTACCCCGGCTGTTGCCAGTTTTCTATTTCCGGCTCAATATCTCTGGAACACGATGCTACGTTTATTGGTTCTCATATCGGGTTTCACAATACCGTACCAGCAGCTGAAGCACAACTTCTCATTCTTACGACGTCAAAACATAATAATACTTACCACATATGTGCCTATATTAATTTCAGTGTAAGACAAGATTCGCTCATCTAAGGCATTTTGTGCTTGTTTCAAAGTTAATCAAATCAAATCATTAATTTCAGACAAATGCATAGGTATGACATTAAGGCTACATGGTAAATTACATTATACGAGTATTTATCATAATAATAATATAGAAGAGGTGTTAATGGTATATCTATGCATATACCTATGCATTTGTCTGAAATTAATACCTATATACATACCTATACAAACACATATATACACACATCAAAAAAGTCTAGACTTTTTTGATGTGTATATATACGAGTACATAGTTAATGGTAATAATGAAGCTCATTTCCAGAAAACAAGTTACATAAAATTGTAGGGGACTCTATTTTAAGATACCTAGCAAAAGATTTCCCCCCACCCTCTTCTGTATTATTATGATAAATATAATGTAATTTACCTTGTAGCCTTCTTAAATATAAAGCTTCTTGGACGCCCTGGGGTCCTACCATGAACTCTTATCGTGATCCAAAAACTGAATTGTTCTTTAAATACGTCAATATAACGCATCAATTTATGCGTTATATTGACGTATTTGAAGAACAGTTCAGTTTTTGGATCGCGATAAGAGAAAATACGTCAATATAATGACATAAATTGATGCGTTATATTGACCTATTTAAAGAACCATTCAGTTTTTGGATCGCGATAAGAGTTCATGGTAGGACCCCTGATTAACAAAATTAATTACATTCGACGGTACTGTTAGCATATTGGCTGAGCGATTGGGTGTGCGCTGCGTGCCGCGGGTTCGATACGCACGAAACAAATATTCGTATGCTCTACGGGTAATTGTTACGGGTTTGGATGTTTGTGTATGTCAGTTTATATGTTTGTATACGTACAGTCAACAACAAAAGTCGATTAACAATGTTATTTTTTACTTATATCATTTAAACAGACACTAAACACATAATGTACTGGCTTTCAGAATTTCAGGCAATAGCTTTTTTTTTTTTTTTTTGAGGTGGTAAAAATCATCAAATGAGTCCTTCCGTCCTGGGTGGGGCGGAAGGGACTGTCAGACTTTTACTGACTAAAAAACCACCCTGTTCCTTCTGTTGCCCTTTACGTTCCGGGGCCACGGTATCCTAAGGGTTTATTATATCTTTATTTTATATTCATTGCGTTTTACTTTTAATATTGTACTTAATAATTAGAATTTAAAAATCATAAATGTTAATCGACTATTGTTGCTGACTGTACCTACGACCCAAGAAAAAATCCTAGTGTGGGAAAAAGAATTGAACAAAATGAAAACATTATAAAAAAATACAATATCAGCAGTTTTGAGTTCAAATGTTTTAGCTTAACGTTGAACTGCCTTAAAATATCATATTTATAAACGACTCCCCACGTTTGCAGCTAGCCAGCTACTTTAAACGGTATATAGGTCGGTAAAAATATAAAGATGTAAATATGAATCTCTTCAGCAGAACAAATTGAAAAAGTTTTCCATTATATTTCGGTACTACAGAGCTTGAGTTTTCAACTTTCTATCAAGTTAAATATGCCATAAGCTCTAACTCAATAAGAATCGGCATTTCTTGGCAACTGGTCATGATCGACAGAATATTTATTTAACTGAAAATTCCTTAGTTTTTTTTATGACGAAATATACCCTATAAATTATTCATATTTTATTTTGTTCACATCATTTATGTTGATCATCATTTATATTCATTTATTTATTCGTTACATCGTGGGTGAATCTTACTCTCAAACTTTTTTAATATGTAAAAAGACTTTATCTGCTGTCTAGAACAGTGGACGTTTTTAGGGTTCTGTAGTCAACAAGGAATTCTTATAGTTTCGCCATGTCCGTCCGTTTGTCTGTTTATCTGCTTTTAACTGAGAGCCTCTTAGTACTAGAAACCCTAATAAAATCATGAAAAAAACATTTTTAGGTTAGTTTCTCTACGAATAAAGTGGGGATGTTTTTGGTGCAGGGTTACCAATGGATAGGTCTTCCAAAAGTATTGTAAGTTTAGGAAAACAATTTTTAAAAACAATTTAGGGATTCGTTTGCGAAAAGTCTAGGGATCAACATCCCTAACAATGTAATAAGCTTTAAAGTGCTATTTTTGTTAGAGTCCAGTGTCAGCTCCAGACAAACGGTTGGTTTTGGATAATTATATGAAAAAAAAAATTTAACAAAGGTCAACAACTATCACAGCTAAGTAGGCTTTACAAGTAAACAATTAATAGTCGACCAACTTATAAAATGTAGTTAGAGAAGTAAACATTTCGTACAAATTCCAACGAAAGTCCTCTTTTTAGTCTGCATTATTGTGATGGGCAAGTACGGAACCCTAAATTGCGTGTAGCCCACGTGTGCGTTTTCAGTTGAGAAAATGATTATACTACTCCACAATTTGACACAATACCGAGAGATGTTCCGCCAAAAAAATACAAAATATATTTTACCAAAATATCTAAAAAAAAATACGTATATACGATATCAATAAAGTTGTCAGTAAGGCATCAGGGTGACATAAAATAAAAACGTGACAGTAATACTGAATATTGTTCTACGTAACAATAGGTAGGTGGGGGGAAAAATGGTCCAAGTTGTTTTTATTTACGATAAATCTTAGTGCCTTTTAACTGTGTATAAAAGAGCTATGTGTTACAAGAAGGTGGCTGTAGGCACGTACTCACTTATGTTATAGTGTTGTACTGTGTTTATTGTCGTATCGGGAATAAGACCGAGTGCTCGATTGTGCGGTTTTATTAAAGAATTTTCTCGGAAAACTAGCAATGCGTGATGGTTTAATAATTTTTCTTTTTCTTGCTGCTGTGTTGCTTTTCTAGCGTAGAAATAATACTAAGAAATCCTTTTTGAAAAGCATATGGCTACTTCTAACGAAAATGTTCGGTGCTTTTAAAATACTTTTAGCGATATGTTTGAGCTGTTTGGATGTTAGTCTGCTGTTGAAATACTAGGAACATGATGTCTGAGTGTTCATTTTTGTTTTCAGGATTTTGGGCATGTGTCCCGTTGACAGAGATGTGGACAAGTTTTTTTAATGCGCTATTAGTTCCCTCCCTTTTTTTATAAATCGTATATTATAATATGAATATTATTTATAAGCTTTGTATATGTATATTTCATTCTGATTTTGAGTTCTAAAATAAACGGACATGATAGTACCTACACTCTTTTCCGAAGAAAATGTTTAATAGGTAATTTTACAAGGTAAGCAACATTTCCAACGCCTCCCCATCGCCATAAAGCTTGTATAGGTGTTGTAAACAAACTATTTGTTATTGATAACGATCGCTACGTAATTAAATTGGGCACAGTGGGCACAGCAGGCACCGATGAAGGCATAAATTGTTTTATATCTACGTCGATCTTAATTAATGAACATCTAACTTTGTGTTGTAAATAATGTTAAAATAGGGTAGGTGTTTACTTTTTAGAGATAATTTATATTCCTATAGGTAAGGTTATTTTACTGGTAAAAAATTTGGGGAAAACAAACAAACATAGATAAAAAAGTTGTTATTAATTCTATACACCCCAAACTTGAGTTTTAACCCTTCTACACTAATATTATAAAGAGGAAAGATTTGTATTTTTGTGTGGGGGGGTGTATGTTTGTAATGAATAAACTCTAAAACTACTGAACCGATTTGAAAAATTCTTTCACTGTTGGGAAGCTACACTATCCCCGGGTGACATAGGCTATATATATTTTGAAAAAAGTTAGGGATCCGTGAGGAAAATCACGCGAACGAAGTCGCGGGAGAGTGCTAGTAATAAATAAAGTCGATATCTGATATAAGTTTGTCAGACAGTCTGCTTGTTCATGAAAGCAACTCTAATTCTTACCCTGAATAATACAGAAACTTGTGTAATGATAGGTACATTACGATTCAGGTTCACGTAATTTCGCGACACGGTCCTTTGAATTCATGCTCCATTGATACCTGGGATTCAATCTGACATTTGCAGGTATGAGCAGTTTGAATATATCTTTGTTCGGTGCAGCTATCAATTCAACTGATATTTAATTTCTGAGTTGCCTTTACGGTAGTAAAGGGAAGAGGTAGGTAGAATCATTTACTGAAAGCCGGGCACTAAGCCATACACACAAATATACAAGACTAACTTTGACCTGCGTACTGGCAAATAATTGCATGAATGATCGTAAAAGCTTGGAAGGAACAAACAAATAGGCAATAAAGCCTCATGAGTGATTATAATGAAATTTATGTTTACTGTAAGGTACACTCACTGATTGGTCCGACGTCTAACCACCGTGCAATTTAATGAATAAGTAAGTATAAAGGCTTAATCATAATAAAGATGAAAAAAAAACGTTTTGAAACTGACACACAGGCCATCAAATTCGGTGTCATCATAGTTCTGAATTCACTATTTACACTGTTGTTACATTTAGCCCTATAAAATTCTAAATAGATACAGTAGAAGAATGTCTAGAAGAGCCAAAAATAAGCGAAGAAATACGAGTCAGTGTTTACGTTAGAGAATATAAATTATATCAGTCTGCTAAGCACGATGACAAATTGCAAGACATGTGTCTAATACTCTTCAAGTGGTCTTTAGTTCTTCAACAAAGTGTAGTCTGATAATAATGCTTTGTCTGAGAAGCTTTGTAATAACTTATTTGCATAATAGATGCAAGAGTTGTTACAGCTCTTACTGATTTATGTACCTATAGTTAAGCTTTATTTTAAAAGAGTCTTTAGAGGGCAGCGATCTGTGAAGGGCACAGAGAAAAAAATGTTTGCCATCTCATCGCTCTCTCACTGCTGAAGATCACGACCATAGTATACGAGGAGTTTCTAAACTATGTGATCTTACGTGATGTGCAACGCTCGGTACCTAGATGTAAAGATACATCACATAGCCATTAACTATGCATACTGTACAGCGACTCAATAAAATTGAACAACATTTGTTGCTGAGAAAGTAGTTTTTTTTTGGTTTAAAAAGGTAGGTACATATCGTAATGTAACATACACATGCACACGCACTTTATTGTATTTACGATACATAAAACGCAGGACAGCAGTCGTGTTATTCAGTGTATAATACGCGCCATGAAATATAAGACTTGGTAAGCGTCAGTAATGGGGAGCTTGCGCAGGTATGATGTACGAAATAGTTATCCGTAATTTGTGTATCTATTCAGACATTATGATTTTGATTAAAATTCTTAACAATATTATAACATTTATTACGAAATTATTAAGTTTGTGTGGTGTATCAAGTCTGATCTTTCGTGGTACGTATTTTGATTTATAGTAGAGCTAATAACTGACTTAAACAAAAACCTCGAAAGTCTTTTCAAATATCAAGTATATTGAAATTTTAATATGACATAGTCTATCAATGTTGGAGGCTAATATTACTGGGAGAACGGCTGGGGCAATACAATTCGCGTTAGTGTGAAATTTCCCACCCACCGTGCTATATAATAAAAGCGAGGGTAAGGACTAAAGCGGGTGCATTTTACGCCAAATAGAATTTTGCCAATATGCTACTTCATAAAAGCATTAAGGACCCTTTGGTTTTGATTTTAGAGTATTAGGGATGTGATTGTCGTTTAACCGGTTTTTTATTATATCGGTAAATGGGAAGGGATATGTGCGGAGTTTATATTTTAATACGCTTTTAATCGAGGAGTATTTTCAATAGTGCCTCGTGTCTAGGTATAAGTAAACTAGAGTTAGTCAGTAGTGTTTTTACACGAAGGCTGTCTGTCTTTATGATATGAAGGATCACATGATTAGGTCTTAGCTAAATAAAAGAAAACAAATATATTTTATCTGAATTAATAAAAATATTGGATTTCATGGCTATACAGTAGCTATTAGCTAGGTAGCCAACAGTTCTATTCTGTTTAATTATACCTCTTGTCTTCTCCCTCTGTAGGTGAAGTGAGAATGCGGTGAGCTACCATCCCACCAAAAGCTAGGGATTCACAGGTCACCTGAATCTCACTTCACTCTAATTAATTTTACAGAATAGCACCTCTACTTATATGCTATAAGTAAGTACATACCTTTATATGATGCAACATGTAAAAATAAAATATCCTATTATAGCTCATACGACAGTGGCGACAGGTAGCGCCATCTATATGTATTACACTAATCATGAACCATAGGAGTACGTGAGCAGGGTTTATCGCTCTGACACTATATTAATTTTCTCATCTCACGAGTATAAATGATATTTTTTTAACCCCAGCCTTTATCATTTTTCGTTAGACACTTTTTTTACTATCTAAAGTTTTACACTCCGATTCACCTAGGTACTTACCGCATGATGAGCTCATGATCAAGAGCTCCGTACAAGTTCCAAAATAGTCGGATAAACTCGAAATTAATACCTACTGCTACGAGCATAACGATTTCTCGGCTATAGGGTGGTCGTTTTTGGATAGAGTCTTTGAAAATGAGAAAACTGTTTTACTTAATTATACTTAGTCAATATAGTCAATATAGTCAATATACTACTTATAATAAATACTGGGCGTTAGTGACAGGTTGGCAAAAACTGAAACTGTAGTTTCAGACCACGATTTGTGATTGAAAATAATTGGAATTTTTCTCCGGAAAATTCTCAAAATTTTCGGACCGATTTTTCACTTGATTCGTGATATATTGATATGTAAGTACCAAGTCCAGGCCTCTAAACATAAATTTAATAAAAAAAACAATAGAAACTTAACTCGGCAATGTAAACACAACAAAAATAATTCTAGGTACCTACATTTAAGCTATGTAGGTTTACGCACAAATAACACGCGCCGCCCGGCGTCGCCGCATCGGTGCGATATCCTCTGCTAGAGCTGTACCGAACGAAACTTTAAATAGTTTTTAAAGTTTCGTTCGGTTTTCTTTTAATTTTGAGAATTTTCCGGAGAAAAATTCCAACGATTTTCAATCACAAATCGTGGTCTGAAACTACAGTTTCAGTTTTTGCCAACCTGTCACTAACGCCCAGTATATTATTAAGGGTTCTAAGTTGAAGAGGTAGTCGTTTACAGCATGATGCTAACGCCTTGATAAAATCCCATAACATGAAGATTAGGTATATGGCCACGTTAAGAAGGCGACGTTCGTTTTTATGATGCTGTAATGGTGCAGAATTAGGTAGGTGTTTCTAATTTTATTTGGGGCAGGTAACCATTTCATCTCCTGAAAACCAAAATCAAAAGTGGCAATCACCAACAAAGCGTCGAGGCAATGAAGCGCGACGAGCCCCGGAATAACAATTCATCTAAGTAGCAGGTAATCTATAAATAATAAAAAAATCACCTCGAAAACTGTTTAGGTAACTAGAATAGGTACATACTTCAAAAGGCCAATTTTACTAATTAAAAACGTTCAAAATCTAGTCGCAATCTTCATTTTGCGACAATAACTGTCAAGGTAAATTAAAGGCATTTTTGACCAGTCTGTCAGATTGAGATTAGATTGCAATCGTTTCAAAAACTTAGTAGAATAGCGCCACTGAACCTAAATCCGTCCGTTCTAATCTATTTCTCTAGCAATGAAAAAGAAGTAATTTGTTCAGAAACATCTAGCCAGCTACAACCATTTCCCTCGGGTAATCATAACTCGCAAGTTTGAACTAAATAACTAACAACGGCTCGTTCAAAAACTGCAACTGAACAAAATAATAGCGAACAACTAATAAAACCTGTAGAAAGGTTTTCGATAAAAGAAACCTCACGATTTTCAATACTCGATTCTTCAGTAAGTCTGTGGTTGTGAACGAACAATGGTGGGTTGTGGTTGAAACCTCTCTTAGCTTTGCATAGAAAAGTATTGCAATACTAGCTGTGAAGTGCGTCTGTGCCGTTATCGAACAATTGGAATAATTGAAACTACTCGACACTACCACTACATTGCATAACTTCATTATTACATGGCATTTACAATCTGCATTATGTCCGTCAACTACATAGACTCTTTTGGAAGGATGGACGATTACTTCTTCAAATGTTTACAATTTTAATTCGGTATTTATCATAATTTGTAGAATTTATTTCAAAAGGATTATGTATACCTATGGGCTATAAGAAGTAATAAATGTACAACAAAAAATAAAATTAATGTGTCTTATTATAATACGTATACTACTGCTATTATTCGGATATGGATTTTTAAGCTTTAAAGGCAGAACAGAATTAAGTAGCTAAAATTTATAGAAAATGATCTAGCTCAGGGATCACCAATTATTTTCGCTCGAGGTCCGTTTTAAGTAATGAAATGACCATCGCGGTCCGCACAATATTTTATAGAAAATACATTTTATTAAACAAAATAATGTCATCATCATCTTCCTGCCCTTGTCCCATGTTACTTGGGGTCGGCGCAACACGTTTTCCTCTTCCACTCCGTCCTGTCAGCCGTCATGCAATCACTGACTCCCTTCTTTCATATCATTCTTTACACAATCCATTCATCTTTTCTTTAGTCATCCTCTTGCTCTCCATCCATCCACATTAATATTCATAACTCTCCTGGTCACATGCGTTTCATCGCTCCTCTTCACATGCCCATACCAAGACAAACGATTCCCTTTCAACTTTCTGTTACTGGCGCCACTTTCAGACTTCCTCTTATGTACTCATTATTGACCTTATCAATCAGAAAAATGACACACCGCGACGATCCGGGGATACATTTTATTAAATTACATACTCAGTAGTGCATGTTGCTGTGCAATGTGCTCGCGGTCCGCACAAAATGGGACGGCGGTCCGGATGCGGACCGCGGTCCGCCATTTGGTGACCCCTGATCTAGCTTAACATATAGAATGTTTTTCATCGCCTTTTTGTGTTAGCTTAGATAATTTATCGACTTTGACGTGGACGAAGTCGCGGGAAAAAGCTAGTATAGATATAGCACTGTAATCTGTTTTGACATGTCGCCAAATCTGTAGAATGTACCCATGTGGACTATAGGCGACGCACTATAATTTATTAAATAAATGAAAATGAGAATTCCATTTATTATCAAAATAAACAGAGCTTTATACAACAATCTTATTGTTAAATACAAACAGCCGTCGAAGTTCTATTAAGTAAACTCTAAAGAAAAGAACTTTAAAAAGTTAACAAGGCGGACCGTGAGCCTGAACTATTAAAGAATAAAATGGTTCTGTACATCTGGTCTCCGATATAGAGGGGGGACTATTACCGCTTTCTTAGAAGTCGAATCGAACACGACCATCTTCTAACTCTTTCTAATGTTCGAGGAAGAAAGAGAAGTAGTGGTTGAAAATTGTGTTTTATCAAGGTGTATTGGACAGTTTTGTTGCACTATCGGTCGTGGGCTGAGACTCAAAAGACAATCCAATTACAGCGAGATATAGCTGCGATGCTCTAATAAGATTGCAATCGTAGGTCGGCCAAATAGAAATGTGCTCGGACAAAGATCAGTTTTGATTTTAATCTATTATTTTCTTAATTGATAGCCTTTTGGCTGTTTTAGTAAAGTGGAGGAAACAGTGGAGTACCAACTTTAAATGGAGGTTAGGTACAAATTTCACCTTAAAGGCTGATTCACACATATCAGTTCATAGAGAATGTATGTAAGAATAATTTATCACTGAAACGGGACGGCGGTGCCCGAACTGCGACTTCACTGATATGTGTGAATCAACCTAATTATTACCGGATTTTTTTGAGCTATCATAACGTCAACTCGCGATCTCTCAAAAAAATAATAAGTTTTTATTATTATATTATTACTATATAGTTTGCACTGTTTGTATTTTAGCTTTTTTTCAAACTAATTTAATATCCTAAATGTGTTACATTACTTTTCAGTAATACAAGTTCAATGTACAGTCACGAGCAAAAACAAGTATACACTTAGCAAAATTCAAAAGCGATTTTCTTGTGAAATAATGGTTGTAACTTTGATAAAAGACCTATTTCATGGTAGTATTGTATTCAAAATATTATATGCCTAAAAACAAGACATTTCTATCAAAATATTCAAAGAAAATAGCTTCGTAATGTTGCTAAGTGCATACTTGTTTTTGCTCGTGACTGTACGTCCTAACCTTATTCTTAGAACAAAATCAGCGTTCAATAAGTTTTCAAAAACATAACAAATTACTTCGAAAAATGTCAACATTTTTGACCGGGTTTCAGCTGAATTAAACCATTTTCAAACGCTTTAAAACTTGTAAAACAACTCAATTAAGTTGCTAAACGGTTTAAAGACGTTTATGCGTTATGTATATCATACCATTTAAGTTGTTAAACGATGTAAAGACCTTTATGGGGTAACTTTACCCCTTGCTCACCCATGGGTGTCATGAAAGACTGGTAGAGAAGCACTTACGGGGTATTGGCAGCAGCGTACCTATTCTTGTCTGCAAATAACATGAAACTAAAAACATCTTGCCATTTTTTCTTATCAAAAATGTTAGAGCTTACACATAAACATATTATAACATCACGCTTGTAAGCCACGAAGGGTTAGACAGAGGTGTACTCATTAGTACACCCACATTTCGCCAGTTATTTTTAAGTCCCATGTTATGTTGGACGAGCCTATTGCCATCAGCCGGGCACAAATCCAGACGCCGAGGCAGCTACTAATAAATTCCTGGTGGAAACACCCAATAACACTCTGCCCAACCTGGGAATCGAACCCAAGACCTCATGAAAGATTATAAACATCATAATTATACGTACCTAATAAAGTTTGCAATCAAAGAAAATTATTAAAATGTTACGCTAGTCATACTCTTTGTACCCTAGGTAGGTACTCGAACTTACGAGTACATCCCTAACTCAGAAATATTTCTTTCCTAACTTGTTTTCCAATTTGAGACGTCCAAATTGAAATTATTTTTCTCAACGTTAGAGCTTTCCCCTTATCATATTTGAATGCATAATCATACTTATAAACTTCATTTGAAGGTTTTTTTTTTAAGGTTATAAAATGAAATCTGTATATTTTTTTATCTGTTATTTGATTTCATTAGCATCGTAATGTTTTTTTACAAATATCATAGCATCACGCCGGTCATCCCCGAAGGGTTAGGCAGATGTGTACCCATTAGTACACAATCATTTCTCCAGTTACAATAAATCCAGACACCGAGGCTGCTACTGAGAAATTACTGATGGAAAAACCTAATTTAGTTAAATACATCAATTTAGTACTGTAGCACCCAGACGTGGGTTGCTACTGTACCGGGATATAATTCAATCTACTTATGATTGAAACGCGTATTAATCTTTATACTTCGTATATTCTTCTTAAATCATATTAATATTATATTTTAATAGTAGTTTTTCGTGTCAGGCTTGACAGCCGTCGACACACCGTCTCTCTTCTATTCTAAATTATTTAAAAGTAATATTTATCTCATAATATCAAATAGGTTGTATATGGCTCAATCAGCCAGGGTCTCTACATCAGCTACGCCTCCAAAGGATTAGTTTGAACGTAGTGATGGAACTAATCATCTATGAGATAAATATCAAAACCCTACCTAAAACTAACAGACGTCCCTACCTCATAAGGAGAAACCTAGGGAAATGTCTCTGGAGAGATGGCTTAACTCATGACATAGGTATGAGAAATTTAGATCTTTTACTAAAATGATATTAGGTTAAAATGTTATCCCTTCGAAACATACACATAGTCATGGTTTAAACCCTGTAGCATCAAAACTCCTTAAAAGTCCGCCACGCATTCCCATACCCTATGATATGGCAAGTCCACATCTACCTTAAGGGTTATAACAATAATAAGCTTAGATATATAAAAAGAACATGCACAGACGCATAAACTAAACATCCATGGCTTTAACGTCATCGTAAGTCATTGAGTAAGAAGAAGGAAAAGTCATGGTAGTCTGAAATAAACAATTTACATCACAATATTATGAACTCGATCCAAAGCGAAATCTAAAAAAAAAATCTTAATCAAACAAAATGTATGTTAACTCTTGATCACGAAATGAACCAGCAGTGTCAACCAAACACTCTTTGCAAAGGCTATGCCCCGTTAGCAAAGTTGGTTTCATCAGTGAACAAAGTGAACAACTCTTCTCTCCCCTCTTTTTGAAATTTCGCTATACGTGGAGCGTGTTCGTACTAATAGACTACCATATAAAAATACAACATATGGAATCGTCGTTGTCGCCGACGATCTTCTGTCCTTCTTCCTCTCGATTGAAGTGGATATGAAACAAAAATAATAATTAATATGACATGTCCTGCTATTCATACAAAAATAATGCAGTGACATGATAAATAAAAATTACAGTGATAATTATATTTATAAAATTTTCCAAATAAAAAGTTTCCAATCATTTACTTTTAAAAATATATCTTTAAATTTTCCTCTATTAAACGTGTTATAATATGTCTTTTGAAAATTAAAACTTTTTCTTATAAAATGACTATAATATTTTTTACAGTTATTTTGTAAATTAAAATCTCCACTGGTTTTATGAATTGATGAATGAATGATTCTTAAACGTTTGGGAACAAAACCTTTTATTGTAACCTTCTTATTAGATATTATGTCCTTTTTCTTTGTTTGTGTTTTCTTATATTTTTTAATAGCACATCGCGGAATAATGTTTTGAACCTTTGGAAAACAAATAAATGCTCCACTACCTTTAACCAAACCAGAGTAACCTGTTCCACCTTTGACCTCATCTGCCGACAGAAAGATATGATCTTTCTCTTGTATCTTTGTCATTATGTCATTTGTCCTATCCGATGACATAGTGATTCCGCAATTGTCTTGAACTTCAGATAACGTTATAACAAAGTCATCCTCTTTTCGATCATTTTCAATGATAGTCATCTGAATATCATTATAAGGATTGTCATCATTCCCTATTGACAATAACATATCCTGGTCCTCTGAAACATCGCTATTAGATAAAATAAATGGACCGGACTGACCCGATTTATCATTTTCTTCTTCGTGTTCTTCCCGGAACACGACCGTCATCTCCTCCTCTTCTGTGTCAGGGCTGCAGTCTAGGCAGCTGGCCTCAATAATGTCATCATCATCGTTTGCTTGGCAGCTTTGCTCATCTACTTCTTTTTCACTAGAAATTAAATCAGCATTATTTTCAATATTTACATTTTCTACTTCATGTTCCACCAATGGAACTGCGGTTTCCTTCTGCACGCTTTGTACACTCTTTACTGAGCGGTAGCGTCCAGGAAACTCTGCTCTCATCTCATCACATAGCGTGGAAAAATTCATATCCTCATGATATGTGTATTTATAAAAATAATAGGCGTGTCCTTTTAAGAAGGCACCCAAAATCAATGCGTAATCGCTTTCACGCCATTCATTATCTGCTGCAATCTCCAGATATGCTTCTAAAAAATTGTCGAAGCCCACAGCTTCGCTGCCAGAGAAATAAAAAGGAATGGTGAACAGCGAGGATTGCTCCATTTCACCTTTTATAATAAAATTGACAAATAATACTTAGCTTTTGTTTTTTTCAGGCGTCTTTCTTACGCCTAAATTCTTCAATGCGCTTGCTCCTTATGTGCGTATTATGCGCTTAAATATATACGAGACATTGGGGGACTCGCTTTACATCAAGGTACTTCTATTCTGGAAAAAAAAAATTCCAGACCGGCGTCCGACACCACTTTGTAGCACCCAGACGTGGGTTGCTACTGTACCGGGATATAATTCAATCTACTTATGATTGAAACGCGTATTAATCTTTATACTTCGTATATTCTTCTTAAATCATATTAATATTATATTTTAATAGTAGTTTTTCGTGTCAGGCTTGACAGCCGTCGACACACCGTCTCTCTTCTATTCTAAATTATTTAAAAGTAATATTTATCTCATAATATCAAATAGGTTGTATATGGCTCAATCAGCCAGGGTCTCTACAGTACCTACAACACATCAGTAGGGTGTCCTACATCAAATAAAGTTTATTACACTAAATAAGATGTTTAATAAACGCCATGTGGTGTAGGTAGGGTAGTCCCGTGTCACGTCGGACAATATTGTCCTGTTGTGTTTACCGCCGCGCCGGAGTCCGGGGACCCGACTCCGGACCTCAGGAGACGGCTCTCTTGCGAGTCACGTGATCTTGCACTTTTATTATTTTGTTACTCTGTGACAGCAAAACACATGCATGTTACAAATTAAATATTCTAAATTCTTAAAAATAAAAATATTATTGAAACTTTAATTTAGTTCAATCCAACTAAGTATGACATAGAAAACTATTTCAAATCGAAACTAAACTTTTTTCCTGAATAAAGTTTCTATACGTCGCCGTCGGTTATTAAAAAAAAAAAACAACGTTTCCATAACATAACTTCACGCCTGTAATCCCCGAAAGGTTAGGCAGAGGTGTACCCATTAGTACACCCACATTTCGCCAGTTATGTTTAAGTCCCATGCCACGGCTCCATACAAAAGTGCAACACCTACACGAACAAAATGTATTAAACATCTGCCTTTTGTTGACGAAAAATTTCATAATTCCTAGGTCTAGAATTATGTAGTGAATCTATGGTAAAATGTCAAAATCTTTTTCATCCTATAAAACCACTAAATAAATGTTCTACTGATTCCCGGAAATTTTCCACGTGAGACCAGATATTTTGCTCTGCCAACCAAACAATTATGTTCTCCGGTAATAACAATTAAATTGTATGATTCCGACAATTCGAATAAGGTTCACATCTGTTATTATAAGCTTCTAGGCTGTAATTTAATTTCAAAATAATTTGCCTCAAAATTACAGTATTAATAACACAAACTTAAGAGCAAGCTAATTAATAATGTAGTGTAACCCGTATCCGCTAAGCGTTACGTATTAACATACAAAGGTATATCATCACATATGGCGGCAGTCTCATTTAGCGGATCTCTGAAATGGAAATATAGCGGGGTGTGTCGGCGCGGGGAAGCCAACAAACGGTGACTGGCACAAGGGAACAGTTTCATTTCCTTTCGCACATATTCACGAGGCGACGAACAATATCTCAGTAACAATGGCTCCGTAATTTGGACGAGATGACGCCCACGGGACAATACGTCAAGTGACTCATTATTGCGGAGAAAAGCTTCGGGCAGAAATCATTCTTCTCGGCAGCACACAATGTGTGATGCGTGCGTGTGAATACGTCACAAACGTCACCCTAACACGAAAAACTACGTGATATACAATAACCAACCTTATGGGTCTACCTTTAAGGACCATCAAGGTATAACGAGGCACTTCTTAAGTGTAAGTTCGCTTTTATTCAGTATTGAGAGGCAGTGGCCGCGCGCTTCCCCGCTAACCATTAGATGCGAGTCGTGACCTATTCGAGAGCACTGCTGTTCCCACCATTATAGTGAAATATGCAATTATATTGTCGGCCTTTTTTGCGGTGAAAATAGATATAGATTTATTTTTATTCCTACATCATTGTGGTAGGTACTCATTAGAATCAACAATGGGAACTTATGTTTAGAAACAATAATTTGGATTTAATGATTGTAACGTGGTTATTATTTCTATGATTTGTGGTGCTACAAACGTACCTATATACTTCTACCATAAATATGGCACTGACTGTAACTATCTAGAATGCTTTTGTTCAATTTGTATTGTGAGGTTTTATTTCGATTTATTTCGCTCCTCGCACTTAAATATCGATGTTATTCGTCTTCAACGTGCCATTTACTTCGTTTTCTCTCTTCGTTTCTTATCTGATCAATGTATTGTTCGACTATCACGTGTAGTACTTGGATACTCACATGTATGTACAAAACATACGATTGCGGAACAGTTCGGTTGTTATTTTAGAGGTATTTCGGCTTGTGTTGTGAGTTGGTACAGGTCGTACATATTGTCTCGTTGGGACAATACGGCTCACGGCAGGTAATCTGCGCGAGGGCAAACACACGTCGTTTGTAATTAGCCATCTCACGTCGCCGCGACAAAAGGCAGGCGGGCCTAAAGCCATGGCCTTTGAGTCGTGTTCCGGTAGGCGCGCTTCGTAAGCCATGCGTGTAGAATAGCGCTACGACGCTACGTAGCCGCTACGACGTAGCAATTCATTACGTACTCGTAGATTAAAATTATACGTTACAGAGAATTTAATACTAAATAGGTACTTATGAGTTCTATTTTATAATTACTTTTGAGTTTTGAGAGAAGTTTGTTTGATAGAATATGTATATTATTTCATGTTCAGTGATTTCAAAGAAAACTTATTTCCATTCAAAACTGTTTTCACTGGAGCGTATGTTAAATAACAGTTAAAATGGTTTGAACATTTTGTTGAATAATATTTCAGTTTTACTAAATAAACCATAAAAAGTTATTGGAAAAAGAGTTACGTGAGTTATTCATAGTATGTTATTCATAACGTGGGGTTATAAAAGTAAATATCCTTATTGATGTACACATCAAAGCTTTAATATTGTATTTAATATTTTAACAACCTCAGAACCTCAGAACAAATATTTTTACGTCACGTTACCGAATAAATTCAAAGAGCATTAATTTATATTACGTAGGTACTTACATGTTATTAAATATTTGTAGCCTTTAACCTTTACATACATACATCTCACTGAGTAGGTACAGGAACGGACTGTGAATTTGTGGGACCCTACTTTGGGACCCTAATTAATCTAATTGCCATTTTGTCAAAAAACTGTTTGCTATAGTATACTGTACCTAACAGGAAACAAAGTAGGAGAAAAAGTCTATTATAATACAAGTAAGTTAAGTTTGTCATTACGGTCGAGACTTGCAGAGAATTGCAGTAATAGAGCCGACAGTGTAGGTCATAAAATACACTTATATATTTTAAAATGTTAGGTATTTTATCAATAGGAACTGGGGCCCTTTATATTAACGGGACCCTGGGATGCAGCCCAATAAGCTTTGATATAGATCCGCTCCTGGATAGGTATTTGTATTTACAAAGTGTGGGAGTTTTGGGTCACATAGTGTAGACATATATATACCTATTCAAGTATTTGATGACTCTTTGAATATCGTGTTACATAATACCTTTGTATAAATCAAATATACGTCTTACGATTATGTAGAATTCAATAGAGAACGGTGTGAAAAGGAAATTTGCCTAATTAGGCAGGATGATAAAGGATGCCTAGTAGTGGAATCGTTATACGTTCAGGAATAACCAATAAGTTGATAAATACTGCCACTTCAATATAATATCCTTTTGTCGATGACCGTACCTACTTCTATCGTTGATGTTTAGCAACTACTTATAACTTCATACTACAAACAAAACATTCACTTCTGTATTGCTGAAAGGTTAAGCAGAGGTATAATTCGGTGCTGAAACCTACCTACCACCTACCATTGATGACGGTTCACTCCCACGAGACCGTATCCCGATTTACCAGCATAATTCTAACTTGGAGACTGTAACCGATTGCCAATAGCAAAACTCAATTAAACTTTGTCAGTACTGGGATTCGAAGTCCAACCTCAAATTATTCAATGGGCGTATTCTGGAAATAGCCATAGGCTTCTATGGTGTACATTTAACAAAAAAGATTGATATGCATGCTGCAAAATACATATGCTTATTGATCAGATTCAACTTTTTTCCCTGTAGGTATACCAGTGTCTTTTATTGACTGTACTTTAACGCAGAGCTAGAAAATCATGTACCTACAGTGGTGAACACGTATAGTTACTCGTACGGGTCGTTTGTGAGCATATTCAAAAAACGAACGTTGGAACTTTATCTGTCAGTTCTGTAGTGCATTTTTTTTTTCATTGTACCGCCAAGTTTTTGCCTTTTAATAAGTTCTAGTTTCACGTCAGTCACGTTTGCGTCGATACAGCGCAGGCCACACCGCCAGCTAGCGGGCGGGCGGGCTAAGCGGGCGGGCGAAGCGAACGAAGGAAACTATACAAACTACGCGAAATATTGGCGAGCTAAACTATGGGGTTCACACCGAAAACTACGGACAGACGAGCGACGGATATTTCGTTAGCTTAGCTCGTTGAATAGTCGGTAGCTCGCGGTGTGAACCGAAGTATGTAAAGAGGTGAAACGATGTTCGCCCGCTTAGCCCGCCCGCCCGCTAGCTAGGAATCGTCGGATATTTCGTTAGCTTAGCTCGTCAGGTTAGTCGGTAGCTCGCGGTGTGAACCGAAGTATGTAAAGAGGTGAAACGATGTTCGCCCGCCTAGCCCGCCCGCCCGCTAGCTGGCGGTGTGGCCTGCGCTTACGTGCCCCTATGGTGCGATATCAATTGGGAAGTGAATTATTTTCCACAGAGTGCTTTATGGAAAAATATGGGAAGTTCTCTCTCACACGTAGGTCTTGTAATGGTCATCGCCCTTTATGACAGTACCGATCCGACACGGCATCGGCCCCGCCGTTATTGCCTCGAAAAATCCTACCGTTTGCCGCCACCACGCCGCCCGCGAGCCGTTACCTTCTTATCATGTCATTATTTAAAATATGTCATGTCATTGATTAATTTAACGCATACTTTTCAAAGCCTTAATTTAAATGTCAAAATGTATGTTAACCCTAAAACGTCGAGGCGTCGGAAAGGTTGATACTCCACATAAGCAGAACAGAGGTAAATTAACCAATATTTAAACGGCTCAACAATCATAAGGGGGTTCCTATTGGTTCATTTTCTCCGCTCCGCTCCATTCCGCCTCAGTGGAGAATCGGTCTTAGAAGAAGTTCTGAACGTGGGCAGCATTTACTATAATAGCAATGTCTTAAGATCCACCAATCCGTGTGTTAGCTAAGCAAAGTAATTAAGGTATATTTTTGTCTGAAAACGCAACATAAGAATTGTATCATCATGTAATGAATCTACTACGTAGGTATAAATGCAGGAAATTCCGACACTTATATCCTCTCGAACATAAGAATGATTTCTTCTTGAGCAGGATACCAAAGACTCTTTAAAGTTTTTAAAGTTTAGAGTACAGATAATCTAAAAATTCACAGTCTATGGGTATGAGAATTTTTGTTCGTACTACTTGAAGATATTGAAAGAAAATAATACAAAAAACAATAAACAAAAAAAATATTATTATTATTTATTTATTTATTCTGAACAAAAATAGATTTGTGTCGAATACAGGATACATTTACAATAATATAGGAATACAATACTATAAGACGGCAGGTTTCAACAGAAATGATTATAATGGGGAGGAACACTAACTTTTTATCACGAAAGAGGGCGTATTGATCGACTGTACCGTGTTTTGACGTAAAAACTGTCAAATCGTATGGATATTTGTTTTTAATAAAGTTTGTCGTTCCTATTCTTAATAATTTGAGCAGAAATGCCTCAATGTAGTGCATTAAATTGTAAAAATAGGGGAGTCCATTTATTTCCGAAATAAAAAAATAATAATAAAATAAAAAAGTTAGCACCAAAGTTCTGGTTCCGATCGTACGATTCCAACCTACAAAAAAGAACAGAAAAGTGATATATTAATCGTCATAAACGAGTACATTATAATCAAAATATCACTTTTAAATCGCGAAAATAGCAACCACACTCCTGTCACGGAAAATAAACAAGGTACAGTTGATCGCAGCGCCATCTACGATTATCTTTGAGTGTGGCTCCCCATTACTGGCACGTTATAGACTGTGTTTAAAAACAAAAAATACTTAGGACCTATCTAAACAATATTATGGCAAGGTATAATATTGCCTATGCGTTAACAAAATCGTGTAAAGAAATAGATTATGAAAGTCGATAATTATACAAAAATATTTAGATCCACAAAAGCGTATACAAAGTAACCTAGATTAGTCTTTTATTACCATAAAGTAGAACTCCGTCCATTTTATAATACTCACCATGAATATTTCGATTGTTACCTCCACGTATTGTTCAAGCTGTCGTACAAACTTCACTATCATAATGTGGGATTGGCGCCGGGATATGACGTCACTACCGGTTTGCAGGTTACATTCATACGTACATTATAATATTGTTTCATAACTATGTATACCACAGTTCACGCTCCGCTGCCGTCATTCATTAATCTTTAGTTAAATGTTTTCAGGATAAAGAATCGACACTGTGACGTAATTAATTTTTTTCTTAAAATGGTTGTGGTGGTTGTGTCATCATGTATTATTGGATATATTATAGTGCACGAGTGTGTACGTGTACCAACACGTACACACTCGTGCATTATAATATCTCCTTAGTACTTGGTTAGTCTCCATTTAGATTTGGCGAATACCATATTACTCAATCCATCAATAAATCCTAGTTCCAATCACAACGCTTTAGATGTCTGTTAACCCCTTGAACGGACACGTTTTACATCCTGCAGAGCCATACATACTACTGTAAATAAATATACACATCAAAAAAGTCTAGGGATCAACATCCCTAACAAATGTTAGGGATGTTGATCCCTAGACTTTTTTGATGTGTGTATTTTGATGTTCCGATACGCGTCGCCGCTCGATCTGTTTTTAGTTTTCCTTTGTTACGCAGTGTTTGTATTTATTGTGATTGTTCGCTGTGTTGAGAACATGGTGTGACAATATTGTTTTATTTTTAGTTTTTTTTTGGTTTCCTCGTATTTGTTATGTAAAAGAATTATTAAAGGAACCGATTTTGGCTTGTGGAAATTCAGTTATTAATTTTCAAACTGGAGTCGTATTCTGTAACAATCTCTCTCGGTAAACTTAGGTGAAACGAGTTTGAGGTGAGCTCTCAATCTCTAGAATGCGATAATAACTCACCTCAAGTACATGTGGCCGAAGGAGATTTTTATTGTCTATTAAGATAACCTCCTTGTTGAGGAGATTTATGTGGGCTGTATGAATGACGACGCTGATTTCGAAAATACTGGTTTATTACAATAATTAACAGTAAAGGTTTAGACGGCGCGCGACGCGTACAGTGATTTAAATAGATCGAGTCGGTTGATCGAGTGCGGGCCGCTCCGGACCCCGGTAGTCTCTTATATAGTTGCTCCCCGCGCCGCGCCGTGCCCCCGCTGACGCCTTCGCTGGTGTCGCCTCCGTCGACGTCATCGTTCCGTTCGAGAAGGTTCCGAACATCCTGCCCGGGTTGAAACATCGTCTTCAATAGGTAAAGGACATATGTTGTTGAAGGCCCTTGTAATGTTGCCTTTCTTGGTTTTGATCTCTGCCACCCTCGTGATGCCGTCAGGACCGGGAAACACCTTGATGATGCGGCCCATCAGCCATCGTAGTGGTGGCTGTATTTTCTCTTTGATCAGAACTAATTGATTTAATTTAAGTTCGCCTGTGGACGCATGCCATCTGGTTCTCTGCTGCAACATGACAACATATTCATTACTGAATCGGTTCCAAAAGTGTTGTCGGAGATGCTCAATTCTTCTGTAGCGATCCAATCGAGTGATGTTGATGGAGTGTACCTGTGGCTGAGAAACGGATATTAGCGGTCGTCCAATCAAGAAGTGAGAAGGAGTGAGAGCGGTAAAGTCGTCAGGTGGCGAAGAAAGGGCAACAAGGGGACGGGAATTTAATATAGCCTCAATTTGGACTAAGTATGTATTCATTTCTTCATACGTTAAATGAGAAGAATGAACAATAGTTTTCAAATGTTTTTTAGTAGATTTAACGGCGGCCTCTGTTATACCATTGAAGTGTGGACTATAAGGAGGAGTAAAGCTAAACTTAATACCATCTTGTGCAAGATCGGTCTCTAAATTTGAATTAGATAAGAATTGTGCAAGCTCATTAAATACTCCCACAAACGCCGTGCCATTATCAGAGAGGATGCTGTGTGGTTTACCCCGCCGAGCAACGAATCTTTTTAATGCGGCCAGATAAGCGTCTTTAGTAAGATCCGTCACAAGTTCCAGATGTACAGCTTTTACTGCCAAACAGACAAACACACAGATATAAGACTTAATGAGTTTGGTACCTCTGCCTTTACGGTCAGCTATCAGCATTGGGCCGGCGTAGTCAACACTACAATTATAAAATGGAAATTCAAGTTGTGTCCTCGTGCATGGGAGCTGACCCATGACAGGTTGCACCGCCTGAGTTCTAAATCTGAAACATTTGACACATTCTCTGAATATACCTTTAGATAGATTTCTGCCTCCTAAAGGCCAATAAGTTTGACGAATGTGTGATAAGAGAAGTTGTGGCCCTGCGTGCATAAGTTTATGATGTTCACAACGAAATAATATTTTTGTAATGTGATGTTTACTATCTAGCAATATCGGATGTTTAATGTCGTAACTGTAGTTAGCGTTATCTAATCTGCCACCTACGCGAATTACACCTTGATCATCTAAAAAAGGAGATAATGAAACAAGTCTATTTTTCCTAGATAATGGCTTTTTTAAACTAAGTGTTTTGTATTCGTCAGGAAACATTTCCATTTGACTAATACGTAGCATAACCGTAAACGCTTCCTGTAATTCATCACATGATAAATGACCACATAACCGGCCGTTAGGATTTTTTAAATTAAAAATGAACCTAAGTATATAAGCGATGATACGTTTTAATTTGTTTATGTTTGATTTATTACTGATCAAACGACTGATTATTGATTGAGTTGATTGATAGTTATCTAATAAATGAACTTTAATTTCAGGTATGTTGGAATTTGTGCCTATATTTGGCATTTTAGGCCAACGGTCTTCACCGAAATTTAAAAACTCTGGGCCCGACCACCACAATGAACAGGTGCTGATCTGATCGGCCCTCAGCCCGCGAGATACTAGGTCCGCCGGGTTCTCTTTCGACGACACGTATCTCCATGCATTTTCCCCGGTACTTTCTTGTATCTCACTGACACGGTTGCGGACAAAAGGTTTTAATTTATTTGGTGATGTAGATAACCAACAGAGAACTATCGTCGAATCACACCAATAATAGAATCTATTTATTTTAATAGTTAATGAGGTTACTACCTTTGCACACAGTCTTGCTCCCAATAAGGCCCCACAAAGTTCAAGACGGGGTATGGTTGTATGTTTAATGGGAGCGACCTTATTTTTGGAAGTTAAAAGGTGAATGGTCGTTGTACCGTCATTATTTAGGCAACGAACATACACACATGCCCCATAGGCACATTCGGATGCATCTGTAAAAATGTGCAACTCAGTTAATTTATAGTTAAAATTAAATGCATGCCGTGGTATATTCAAATTATTCAGACACGGTAGCGTAGTGACGAACGACAACCAACGTTGTTGAGTGTCATGAGAAACTGGTTCATCCCACGAGTATTTTTCTAACCATAATTTTTGCATTGTTATCTTTGCCAATACGACACATGGCCCCACTAGGCCTAATGGGTCAAAGATTTGGCTAATGCTAGATGAAATAAAACGTTTAGTTATTTTATTAGTTGGAGGTAGATTTATAAAAAAGGTTAATTTATCTGAATCGCAAATCCAGTTTAAACCCAATATTTTAGAAGTGTTGGGAGATTGTTTACGATTTAAATCGAGTATGTTATTATCATTCGGATCAAGAGATGATAATATGGCCTTCATCACCTGTGGGCTATTAGATTGCATTTTCTTAATTTGAATTGAGCTGATGCGAGAATCGAACTCACCTCCTTGCATAACTGTACGGTGGCGGACTCAGTGTCACAGCCTCCGAGATAATCGTCTACGTACATGTCTCGTTGTATAGCTTGCTTTACGCCGTCATTTGAGGCCTGTGAAGCGAGACTTACGAGTGACTTTGTCGCTAAATATGGTGCCGAAGCGGTACCATAAGTAACTGTATTAAGAACATACGTTTTAAGCGGTTCATGTTGATTAAATCTAAATAGTATTTTTTGTAAAGAGCGTTGTGATTTATTTAATTCTATAGCTCTGTACATTTTCTCAATATCCGCTGATACTACGTATCTATGTTGTCGAAAACGTAACAAAATAGAATAAAGATCGTCCTGCACAGTGGGACCAATCATTTGTAGGTGATTTAAAGAAATACCTGAAGTTGTCACTGCTGACGCGTCAAAGACAACTCTTAATTTAGTTGTAGTACTTTGCTCGCGCATAACACCGTGATGTGGTAAATAATAACTTATGTTATCATTTGAATTATTATCTTCAGACATGTGCCCTAGTTGTAGGTACTCGCGCATAAAATCTATATACCTATTTTTAAATAAGGGATCACGATCGAACCTACGTTCTAGCGAAAGAAATCGAACTTTCGCCATCTGGTATGAATCACCCAATGTTTCGGGTGTCTGTTTAAATGGCATTTTTACTATAAAACGTCCATCTTTGCCACGAGTAGTCGTGCGTAAAAAATGTTCCTCACATGCACGTTCCTCGGCTGACAACGAATGTTTTTCTGATATTGAATCTAGTTCCCAGAACCGAGTGAGTTCAGGTTTTATTTCCTGAGCGAAATTACACACTGGTTGGTCACGGGATGGACTAGGTTGTGCAATATACCCAGAGATAAGCCATCCTAATTTTGATTCATATAATCTAGGTTGATGTTTACCTAAATTGATTGTGTTGGTACCCAAAATGTTCCAAAACTGTTCAGCACCTAGTAATATGTCTACGCTTGACGGTTTATAATAGTGAGGGTCAGCTAGACTGATGCCTGATGGCAGTGGAATAGTACTAATATCGATTAATGTCGATGGTAATGATTCAGTTATCTCTGGTAATACTAAACAATCAATTGTTGTTTTATAATTACCTGAGTAAGATTCTAACGTTAAGGAACAAGACTGTGTGCTTTTACAAGTTTGCTGGTTAATTCCCGTTATTTTGGAGTTTACGTTACGTTTAAGTGAACCCAGCTTACCACACAGCTCCTTAGTTATGAAATTTGCGGTGCTACCGTTGTCCAGGAGCACCCTCGCCACGTGACTGCGGCCACTGCTGTCTCGCACCTTCACCCTCGCTGTGGAAAGCAATACGGTGGAAGTAGTATTCTGTATGGCTTTGGCTGTTAAAGTAACATTATCCGTTATTTGATTACTGGTCGGAGGCTCATTGTCTTTGTCCACGTGTAACAGCGTGTTATGTTTTGCCTTACAGTACTTGCACCGAGCCCACAATTTACATTTATTTTCGGAATGGCCCGGGTTTAAACAATTAAGGCAAACCTTATATTCTTTAGCCTTCTGATTACGTGCATCTGAAGACAGTTTACGAAAACCATCACATTTAAATAAAACATGACTTTGTTTACACATTGGACAATTTGAACTCGAACCTTTATTTGAACCATTATTGCAATCATTTGATGTTACTGCAAAGCTTTTTTGTTTGTTTAATTTATTGTTTGAGGTTTTGTTTTTATTAATTTCTGATTCCTCAACTGATTCTAACAAGTCTGCCCTGAAATGTTAAAAATTGAGACAATGTAGGTGCCTCGGATAAAGTATTTCTAAATTCTTCCCAATGAATATAAGTTTTAGTATCTAACTTGTGAGCCACTATATATATAATTAAGATATCCCAGTGTTGTGTCGGTTGTCCTAGAATTGTTAAAGCTCTCAGATTTTTAGTGGTTATATCGACTAGATGACGTACTGCTTTACTAGACTCCTTTTCTATTTGGTCGACATTAAATAACGATTGGACATGATTGTTTACCAAAAGACGATTATTATTATACCGTTTCGTCAATAGATCCCAGGCGATGCTGTAGTTACCAGAGTTAAAATCTAAACTTCTAATAATTAAGGCAGCAGCACCTTTTAACGAGGACCTAAGATAGTGAAATTTACTTATATCGTCCAACAATGTGTTCCTGTGTATTAATGAATCAAACGTGTCTCTAAACTCGAGCCAATGCTGATAGCTTCCATCAAAATGCGGTAAACTAATCTGAGGTAATTTCACAACACTATGTTTAGACTGTGTGACGTCATTAACATCTGAAGCCTGTACGGAACTCACCAACACGCTGGCTCTTCGCTCGCTATGATGACGTTGCACCTCGCGCGCCGAAGACACCAAGGAGAAGTATTGGTTTTGAAAGGTTTCGCGGTCACTAAAGGCCTCGGCGGGGTCCTCCATCTGCAGCTCGATCTCCCCCTGCAATTTATCATAGTCACTATATAATAAATCCATTTTATCAAGTCGGGTTTCTAGTTCTGTTACTTGTAGATCACTTAACCGTGCACAAGAAAGGACTACATTTAAATAATTGCTGAATAGCGTAAGCTTAGCCTTACAGCTTGCACGTTTCTTAATTAATTCCTTAACTTTAGTCTCCATAATTAAAGCAATGATTACGTTATAATCTGTAATTAACACGCAAGCAACGCGATGACTGATTCAATGAGTGCAAAGCGACAGCTGTTGACCTTGAGTAAATGAGCGGTCAAGCTACCACGTGCCCGTGCAAAACAGGTTTCTTATCTTTTGCACTGCGACTAATTATGCAGCGATGTACCTATAATAGATTTGAGCAATAACCAGGCTTGAAATATGTGAATCGAAATGAATGCGATGACTAGAAATTACAGGAAAGAGAATGAAACAGATTAAACGGCCAAAGAAAGCTGGGAAAAGTTTTGAAAGTATAAAGGGACAGAAATGTTTAATTGGAACGACACACTATTTACCGATCTGTAGCCACAGTTGCCCGTACTCGTTGATTTTTTCTCTCTGAGACGTATGCGCCACGTTGGTTTTTTCTGCACTGTAAGTACCCGCGTCCGCGCCGCCGCCGCCTCACTACTTCCGCCGCTGTTCGTCTTGTTTTTTCTTGCGAAGGACCAAAATGTTGAGGAGATTTATGTGGGCTGTATGAATGACGACGCTGATTTCGAAAATACTGGTTTATTACAATAATTAACAGTAAAGGTTTAGACGGCGCGCGACGCGTACAGTGATTTAAATAGATCGAGTCGGTTGATCGAGTGCGGGCCGCTCCGGACCCCGGTAGTCTCTTATATAGTTGCTCCCCGCGCCGCGCCGTGCCCCCGCTGACGCCTTCGCTGGTGTCGCCTCCGTCGACGTCATCGTTCCGTTCGAGAAGGTTCCGAACACTCCTGATAGATGAGGTTGCAAATATGCACATTGTATATGACTATTGGTCAATTTTCCTCTAGTTATAATACGATTGCCCTATTACAATTGTATTAACCTAGAAAGAAAAGCTATTTGCTTTTCTATAAAACTCAATACCCAAATGCCATGCACACAAACACGGAGACTCAAAGCAATTATAACAATGGTGGGCATTGAACCCACGACCCTCGACCCTGACCAAAGGGCGGCCATCACTGCGCTATTGGGGTCGGCAAATGTCAATGATTGCTATTAAGACTTATGGCATGAACGCGTAATCTGGAGCGAGCTTTTAACATAAAGACATTAAGGCCCGCTTGCGCCATCTAGGCTTACAGAGTATAACTTCAAGTTAGTTGGTAAAGCGGGCCTATTATTTATGTATTTTTATGATTTTATCTCGTGTTAGCAACTAACTCTGAGTTAAGTTTTTGGCTGAAGCGGGCCTATGAAAAAAATACAAGCATAGAGATATTATATTTATTTTGTAAAACATGAGTAAATAAAGTCTTAAAAATTTGAAAGTAGATTAGCTATATGTTTTGCTAAGTAGGTAAAGGCATACAATATATTTATTTGTTTGACATATGTTAGCTCACAGTAAAATTCCATGTACTTAAATAAAAATCTAAACGAAATGACGATCTGTAAATGTCGGAAGTACATTTATTTCTTAGGTATTTATTTTATTTCTTAAATAAGTACCTAATGCATTTATTTTTAGTTAATCAAACATTTTGATAAGCTGTAATAGCACTAGGTTATACACATAGCACATTGATTAATACAAATGGTATAAGTGGCGAACCAATTGACTGGAGAATCCATTGTTTGCTCTTGTTGATAGAATTCGAATTTCGTTTTATGTAGGAAAAACAAGATGGCTTTTTGTCTTTTGCATGGAGTTAGCCAGGGTGCGGATTTGTGAAAAACCCCTTTGTGACGTAGCTTTTTGTTTTTCTTTTTATGGTACGGAATCCCAAAAAAACACACTGAGCTTCTTTTTATATATATTTTACAGTTTTTCATGTGATTCACATACACGACATACCTACCTATGTACAGTCAACAACAGAGATAGGTATGCAGGGTCGTCAGATATAGTTGAAGTTTTCTTAGAAACCGATGGATGCTTTCAAAGGTAATTTAATTTAAAAAGTAGATAATAAACAGTTCATTAAATAAATTAAGTTTCAATCGAAGACATCCATTGGTTTCTAAGAAAACTTCAACTATATCTGACGACCCTGAATACCTATCTCTTTTTTTGACTGTTTGTACCTACACTTAATCACTTGTACAATTTTGGTGAATTGTCACTATGAGACAACCAACAGTACAGTCATGACGCAGCAAATTCTTGATATCATTTCTCACCTCACGCACAAGACAACCGCAGAATCCGTATTACTTCGTATTAGAGAAAAAGCTTCTCATTCCGAACTCCCGAAAAAGTGTGGAATATATTCGTAATACGTTCACCAATATCTGAAATGCCAAGCTATGGCGTGATATGAAAGGACGGCGACGACGGGAGCGTTAGGAAATAGGTTCTCGCAGATTGATGGAGGGCTTTTTCTGTCATGACAACACGGGCACATGAGACTACGTTTTTCCAGATTTTTCGAACTCATTGTTTGCGGTGTCCCCGTATTTCTGGGAATGATGACGTCGATATTTCGCCGGTTTGCATTTGTTTTTGTTGACGTCGTGTTGAGGCATGTTTGGCTCTTTAGGGCGAAATCATTTTTCGTTCATTATATGGACGGCCTCTGATTTATTTTCGTTTTCGTTTAGAATGAATTGAATGAAAAGGAATGAACCTTCACTTTTGATCGTTTTCTCTATAGAGCTGTCCTGCAGGCCTAGCACAGGCTCGGTAGCGTAAATGTAATTGATTTGATTGAATTTTCGAATAAGAAATACAAGTATTTTTCAGCAGATTAATTTCATACGAAAAGCACAATTAGTATGACGCATTACCAGCCTTCAAACTTAATCAACTAATATTGGAAAACCGGTGTTTCCAGTGTGAAAATCAATCGATTACGTTAAATCCCTTCAAACGTGATTCGATGTTTCATCTATTACGTATATATATGTTCGATCAATTTGAATAGCGTTACTAGGAATAAGGTTATTCAATTAGGTACGATGACAAATACTCGAATATTGTATTGGTACTATAACAATAGAGGCTTGGGTTGCTGTTTGCAATAAAGCAAGAAGTTGCGTACTACACTTAAGTACCTACAAGACTGTATTCACTAAGACAATGATTATGATTATGTACGTAGTGGAAAAGTAAATAATGCTTATGTATTATAAGATTTTATTACTCAGTTTGCTTTTGATATTCTCCATAATGTGGGCTTTTTATTTTTAGTTGCTTTGAAATCAATAAATACTTAATGAATTGAGTTTGCCAAAATGTGACGTCACAGTAAAATATAAGGGGAGGGGGTGAATCGCGTTTTGACAGGTCATAAAAAGTATGTTAATTGATTGGTGGCGGTAAGTACTTACTTGTTTACACTGACAAAGTTACGAATGATTCTCACTTACAAATTCATAAGTTTAGTGCAAAACACATTATAATTGTTTTGTCATGTCTATTAGATGCAACAATAGGACAGAAAATTTAGTACTGTAATAAATCCTAGCCTGTATGGTACTATGAGTATATGGTTGGGTTGGATCGTTTTCATTGCGTCAGTTTGTAAACCAGAATACCATGAGAGCGTCGTCATCAAAGTCAGTCATCCAGAATTCAGACGGATGGCTGGCACCCGATGTATCCTCGTCACATCGTTCGTTATCCTTAGTTAAGACCTGTCCATAACGTTTAAATAACGCTGGAAGGAACACAGCTATTGGGGGGGAGTATATTTTTTGTTAGGGTTAGATAGAGGATGCTTCACTTCACTTCACTTCGCTTGTAGTATGGCGAAAATCATCGATATGTAATAGTTAACTAGGTAGGTACTGTAAATGTTTTATGCCAATGCAAGCTAGCTGAAAAGTTTTATTCAAAAACCCAGGTGAATTCCAAAAGGATGAAAATAGATTTGTCCGGAGACTGCAAACTTGATTGACAACCTATCAATCAAGTTTAGTTACAATGCTGTATAGACTGGCTGGTTTAGCATATAACCAACCTTATTTTGTAAAAATATTTTTATGAGAAAATCTCTATTTAAAATTAGAAAGACTCGACAGTTTGCCTTGAGGGTTAACAAGACGTATTTAGCTTATAAAAATATAATATTACAAGATAATTAATTAATACGAAATAATAACTTTAAAACTATTTTAATCGCGTAGGTTTTATATAACGGTATACATTACTGCTTACCGTGATAAAATCTTTGTCTTACGGGGTTCGATAGGTACCTACTATTGTTGAACTTTATAATATAGGCCACGATTAGAGAAACTAAAAAGGGACCAAATTATGCTATAAGTTAGGTATTTATTTATTTATATTTATAAGCCTTAAAAATTATCATTACAGGTTTCTTAACCTAATGCGATAGCCTACCTACACACACATATAATTAAAATATATGCTAAAATTCGTCTACATTATCATGTATATAGAGATATATATTTATGTATATGGTTATTCTCTATGACACGGCTTTAATCTATCATAACGTCGTTTCTATCACTTTTTCCTTCAAAAGATTAATGTTTTTCATCACCTTTTTAAGAACACAGTTAAATAAAATTACTATGGGCGTATATACCGAGCGTCATGTTCCACAAAATAACATCCCAAAACGGAATACAGTATTATACAGTCAACAACACATACTTGATATAAAGCCTAATGCTCCATAAAAAAAAAGTAAAAGCACAGTTCACGCTCGAACGCGGTGCTCGGCAGTAGCTGGAGTGATTCCCGTCGGAATTCTAATGCCGCGGTATCTTTATTGGGCATATTTTTCGATTTCCCGGAGTGTGCTCCCGCCGATTTGATTTACGGGTCAACGGCGGCCATACGCGAAACAAAGTAACATGTAGATGTATAGCATGGAGCGCTGATTCGTACAAGTCATTTACTCTGATAAATGACTGGCCGGGAAAAGGAATTACTTTAATGCTGTGGGATACGAGGGTGGTTATGTGGAGGTTTGTAGCAAAATTATTTGATGGACAAACTTTGTTAGGTACCTACTGTCGTATTCCAAACTGGTTATAGTAATGCCAGCCTATTAATGTCCCACATTGCAGGACAAAGGCCTCTTATCATACTTCTTCTTCTTCTTTATCGTGTGGGCACTCAGTAAGGTCTTACGACCCCACACACCCTAGTGTCAGAGTTTCTAAACCGCCTCAAGGGCCTCTGACATGGTTTGAATGGAACAGTAAGTCCAGGAACGCACGAGTATTGATAAACGCGCTTGCGATTGGCGATTCCAGACACATATTATTTGAAGTCCAGGTTTCCTCACGATGTTTTCCTTTATCGATGTACATCGTACAACTTTATGCAATAAAAAGTACAAGGAAGGAATTAATGCCTTAATGTTGCGGGACGTCTTAACAGGATACCGTGGCCCCTGAACGTAAAGGGCAACAGAAGGAACAGGGTGGTTTTTTAGTCAGTAAAAGTCTGACAGTCCCTTCCGCCCCACCCAGGGCGGATGGAGTCATTTGATGATTTTTACCACCTCAAAATAAAAAAAGGCATTCTCTAACAGAAGTTATACCTACAAAATTTTAGAGAATTGAAAAAGTCCGTTGGTAGGTACTTGCCCGGTATCGAGCCCGCAACCTCATGTATTAGAGGCCAACGTTATAATTACTGCGTCATTACGACACACGGTTGCATAATAACAACATGTTTTCAATTACATTACCAATTATGTACTTCCAGGCTGAAATGACGTAAGTTTCTTCAGGAACTTTGACTATCATATCTTTGTCGTTAAAAACGAGTTGCGCCGACCCCAAGTAACATGGGACAAAGACCGAAAGACGAGATGTATATCTTTGTCAGACTTTTTAATTTCAAAATTAAAATATTGTAAGAATTTTATAAAATACCCTAGATTCCACTTCATCATATTTTTAAAATTCACTAGCCAAATCTTTGAAAAATACAAGTCGCCGAGTAAATTTCTCGTACAGTAAAAATGTTTTACATTTCAGCAAAAAATAGGTCTCCATTTTCTGTAAAAACATACCTCCTTTCACTATAAATAGACAGCGAGCGCTTAAATTGAATAAATAAAGGGTCTGGAATGACAAGTTCGTAAAGTAATTTCAGTATAACTTACATACCTAGATACTCGGATCTACAATATGAGGTCAAATCTAGGTCTTACAGAGCGAAAACAAACGCGTATTTTCCTTGCAATGGCATTTCAATATTCCCGCTGCCGAATCTTCATACAAAAAGATTTTCGTTTTAATAAAAGTCGTACATAATTTCGCCGGCGTATCTATTGTTTGTGGAACAAAAGTACGTGTAATATCATAGTGCAAGCTTCATTTCATCTAGCTATTGTTTTTGTGGAGAGTTATGAAAAATTCGACTTCATTCATAAATGTCTGCATTGCATGGTACCTGAAATTTTCTTTTTAAATAGAGTACAGTCAGCCGCTGAAGTGTTCATAAGTAACCGAAATTAAACAAAAGTACAAGCGCTTCAATGCCCAATTGGAAAGTGTGTAAAGTTAATTTACTTTTAATGATACAACTGGGAATAACGATGCCGGTTTTACGGAATGTTTTTTTTTTTGGTTTGTCCTTTTAAGGGTTTTGTGCCCAAAGGGTGACAAACGGAACCCTATTATTACTCCGTTGTCCGTCCGTCTGTCTGTCACAAAGCTGTATATTTTGAACAACAATAGACAAACGCTTGATTTTTTTACAGATGGTGTTTTACTATGGCCGCTATAACAACAAAAAAGTAAACTTGAAGATTGATGAAATGAAATGAAATGAAATGATGAAATGAAATGATGATTTATTCAGTAAATTGGTTATAAATAACACTTTTACACGTCACATCCAACGATTAACGGTTTTATCCTGGATTAACACCACACAAGCATCGTTTTTCTGTAGTTAGTGTTAAATATTGAACAGTTGAACGGAACCCTTCGTGTGCGTGTCCGACTCGCACTTGGCCGGTTTTTTAAGTAACTCCTTTGCGCAGTCCCTGAATTGTCTTTTTTGAAACCCATTTGCCACTAAGGCAATTAACACACCGCGCACCGCCGCGATTTTCGGTGAAGCGGATCTCATGTCGCATCAATTGGCGTCTAAGAAATCCGTTGATGCCTAACACAATTACACCCACAATACACACAGGCAATAACACAGGCAATCCGCACTACCGCCACCGCCCTCGGCGGCGGTGCGCGGTGCCGTGTGTTAATCGCCTTAGGGATGACTTTAAATGAAATTAGGTAGAATCGTTCACTTGTTACACACATAGATATAGATTACACACGTATTAATCCATTTGCCAAGCGTGATGATTACAGCAATTTCCCCTTTGGCTGTTCATTGTAGCGGTCATTGCGCATCCTTCGACCTAATGCGATAATGAAAGCTGATCAGTGTGTACTCAAAGTAAAGGGTGTGTGAGACGTCGATCGCTACCCTCCTCAGATTATTTCCGTATTCCGGATTCCTCTTTCCGTTTTCATTATTTTCCTCATACAGAGACTGCCAACTTCTCTTTTCAATCAAAAATAAATTGATTTAGTAATTATTTGACTATGTATGTTTGATCTGAAAATATTTTTTTATTTTGCTGTTGTAACGTGGATTATTTAATGTAAACACAATACGGAATGGATACTAAATAAATATTGAAATGTGAGAAATATTTTATTCAAATAAGAATAATTGTTATTTTGGTAAATAGTACCTACATACCTATGTTGAAACTATGATTTAAATTTTTAAACACTAAAATTATACCGACTTCAATCAATCTGCCTAGCCTTTTCCCAATTCCCCTATGTTGGGGTCGACTTCCAGTCTAACCGGATGTAGCTGAATACCAGTATTTTATCTGACCTCCACAACATAGAACTTAACTGAATAAAACATTAAAAAAAAACTGGATAAAACAATACCTCTTGGTAAGACAGGAAAATTCTACCGACTACTTTATAATTTTAACGGTTAGCGAGTTGTTTATAATGTAAGTTACGAGTTTGTGCTCGTGGTATTAAATAATCTATAATAATATTAAATATTTAATTAATAATATTAAATCATCTATTAAATACGATGATAAAAACCCGAGTGTCACGACAAGGAATACCTACACAAGACAACACTAGTTCTGGTAGAAAATTGAGTGAAAAATATATAAATACACAAAAATAGTTGTTAAATATCTAAATATAAGATCATGCACATACGTTAACTAATAAAAAGGTAAGTAACATAACAAAACCTAGGAGTGGAACTCTCTACCTGCGTCTGTATTTCCTAACGCATTCGACCCTAATCTCTTCAAAGTTAGAGTGTACAAGCTTCTTCTGGGTAAGCTCACTCTATCGTAGACTTTGTGTCTGTCAAGTCTGACCTAGACGAGTGTCAAGGGCAAACCCATCTCATATTAAAAAAGGGACTTCTGAAAAGTTGGGAGCATTAAAAGTATTACATACAAACATAATCCACCAGACATAAAGGATCATTTTCGTAGAATGAATTCATATCTAAAATTACTCAAAACTACAGCTACACTGACCTAAGTAAAGACCACTACAAGAAATACTCTTGAACAAACTTCCAACACAATTTTCTTTGTTCGCGACTGTACTACTTCATAACACAATAGCGCCAAGGAATAGTTAAGTATCGAGTAGTAATAAGAGTAATAACTTGGCTTGGCTTACATAGAACTTGGGCTTAAGTCTGGTTTACATTGGTGTAGTTGGTCTAGCAAGTGGGAGAGTATAGTAGCAAATCTTAAGTTTATAACTTGCCCAATGTAATTATTATGGAATATTGGTGTAGGCATGCTAGCGGTAACGCTGGACTTAAAATATCTAGTTTTATCTTCAGACTGACTGTAGGTTTTAATTCATTATTCCACAAGTTTCTTCTGCCTGCGAATTTGTTCGCGTGGAAATTAAATATACCACAAAACATAAATCCTATGACATTTAGCAATACATTTAGTAAAAGATTTTTTCTAATCGGAGTAAGATTTTTAAATTACGTCATACAAACAAAACACAAAAATAAAAAAAGAAAACTTTTCTTTATAAGACTTACCAGTTAATTAAGCTAGTACAGAAATTTTCAGAAAAAAATTATTGTGAACTAAGAACGAGGCTTCTCTGTACGACTCCTCCTATCCTTTTGATGTTAGTCGACCCGGCATTGAGCTTGCGTGTTTAGTACTCTACTGGATTACTTACTCGACCAATGTAAACTGACCTTTAAGGACAAGCCAGCGCCTTCTGTTTGCGGTAATTAGATAACTTGGTAGATATACAACCGCTGCGCTGCCCCGTAGTAACACGAGTACTTTATACTTGTTGCCTAGTAATTAGGACATTAGCGCTGTCCCTCAAAACTTAACGACTTGCTGTTCGCAATTACCCATTCATAGTGAAAGCAGTTTCGTTCATATTGTTGTATAAGTTAAGATATTATCTTGTTGACATAGAAAATTGATTTACAACGATATTGAATGTTATGTCGTTTTTACAGAGTAGGTTTTTGAATTAGCGGATCAGTTGAAACAGTGTTTTAGTTGTAGGAACATTTTTAAATCTAAGTGGTACTTAGAGTATAGGTATATTCAAACCGAAATATTATTATTCCCAGTATATCTATCTTCATTAAAATTCAAGCAGAATCTCCAATTTCCGGTTTTACAGTGTGAAACCGTATTCGTTTTTATTTTTTTGCAATTATCACCCAGTTTGATACTTTGTTGAGACTTAACGAGAAAAACGAATAATGACGAACAAATTGTTCCATAAAAATGGAAATTAAAAAAAAGTTTTACGTTTTCAGGAAATATTCCGAGTAATACAAGCATACTTTTCAACAATTTCAAACGCAAAGAATACTGTTATAAATGCTAACCACTCGTTATTTCGTATTATGTCGTTTAAATCTCTGTTCATAATAGTAAAATTGGTATTATTGCCATTATAAACGTAAATGTTGACAATAAGGTCCCTTTCCTCGGGCATATTTTTTGTTAACAAGGGTATTATACGACTTAACGTGTTCCCTTGAAATACGAATATTTCTGCGACCTTTGTCAGCATTTATTGGGACCCATTTTACTCGCAATGGACCGTATTAAGTTTTCAATCGACGTGCGTCCTAATTTTCATAATCTGAACGCAAGTGTGTCTTTTGTTATGCTAACAAAAGATTTCAATAATCCGCCATTTCTGTAACGTCGTCTTTTCGGTGAAGCCGGGCAAAGCGTCTGTGGATGCAGGACACGTAGTCAACTTTCAGCGGAGAATCGGCCGACGCCTGCAAAAGTTAACCCAAGTGTCATTCGCCCTGCAGCAAGAAATAATTCTTTGTCCCACTTGTCAAACTTGTCACTGTCTATTCCCGTCTTTTTTACTATATTACGTTATTTTACATAGGTTGGTATATTTGTGAGATCACAGTCGCCAGGGAAATTACGTGAAGGTGCTTGTGTCAAATTGCCCAATATCACGGAGATGGTAAAGAATCCTAATACATACGCATTGCCGTCGTTACGGGCGCGAATGGTGTGTTTTAGTATAGCTGCTACTCACGCTGTCACATAATTGGTGGTGTTGTGTGGCGTGGTGATAAATGTAAATCACTTGTATTCTGTTCACGAGTACAAAGTTGTGTATAAGTAAATTAAAAGTTGGTCACGTTTCCCTCTTTTCCAAATTATCACGTCGACGCTCGTCCAACTCCTGAAAGTTATAAAGTTGTAATGGATAGACGCACTTGTGTACCAGATCCTTAGCATACGAATTTCTTTTATATTTTACAGCTGTTTTAGTGCAGGGGTTGGCAGGCGTGTATGAATAAATCACTCAATATGAAAATGGAGTGATTTGTGATGAGTCTGTGTGTACCGTGTTTTGGTGTTTGGCAGTCGGAGCACGTCGATCCACGTTCTAGCGCTTGGTGGCTTTCTGGTCCCAGATATTTGTCAGTGCAGGAGCGCACTAAGTATATCGGACGCAAGTCGCTCTTATAAAATTTGGCAGTAGATACTTCTCGTACTGTTCAAAAGGCACAGGTTACAAAGAACATAGTTTTGTATGTAAATTGTTATTACTTTCCTTCTTGATTTCTTTGGAGCTACTTTGCCTAGATAAAAATGTTTTATTTGCTTTTTTTTTATGGCGCCTAAAAGTTAAGAATGGGCAGGCGGCATGGAAAAGACGCATAACATTTTTAAGTGGACTATTTATATGCTATGATTTTTCGCTCCGTAGTATTTCTAAGATCGTATTACTTGGCACGGCGCGCGTGTAAATGTGAGTTTAATAAGTATATTTGCAGTGCTCATTATTGCTCAGTCAGCTATCATGCCGCGTTGATGCAAGGGATTAACAGTTCACCTCACCTGGATGCTTATCCAGGTTTTTACAGGATAGATCTGATGTAGAGCATAAACAGTGACCGCCTTTTGACAGATAGTCACATATCAGACTACATTATGTCACGGATATAAAATCTAACTGTGGATTCCCACAATACAATACTATTGTACGTTTCACGCGGTTAGTGTTTCGATCCCTTTAGTTTCAAAGATTTTCATGATAAGGCCACTTCATCTAAAATATAAAGCCATATTTTTATACGACTCCTATTGATAACAAATGTATCTGCGTTAAGCCTTTTATTTTCGTATAAAAATATGAACACTGAAACTGAAGGAAAATGGACCATATCTTTTTTGTGTCAAAGTAAATATGTCCATAGGGCATATCATAAAATAACCTTAAATTTTTATACTGATTTCTTATCGCTCACGTAAAATATAGATCAGGAATTTTATCTCCTCTACTTTATCAGCATAATACCTAATTATTAAATATGGAAAATTTGTTAATGAATAGTTAAACTTGAAGTCGAATACGAAAATTTAAGTGAACGATATTTTTATTTAGGTTAGTAGACTCTCAAGATGTTGTGTTAAAAATATTAGGTCAAAGTGTTCCATTCCCTCATGAAGCTTTATTATTAATAAGAATAATAATGTTTTCTCAATCAGTTCATTAAAAGATAATCTATGTAGAACTACCAACTTATTATTAAAGTTTCTAAGAAATAGTGTTTTGTTTTTTATAGGTACAAGTTTTACGAGGCTGAATAGCGGATAGTTTTATTACAAAGTCGGGCTTCGGCTGACGAGTTAGCGTATGAAAGGCAGACTAGAGGAAGCTGTTCCGAAGACGTAAGCCCTGAATGCGTTGGACGGCACAACTTTCCAACTTTCCAGTTCTTCCCCTTTACGCAACATCAAGTAAGTTTAATTAAAAACATTGCCTTAATATTATGCCATTTTGAAAGCGAAACATCGAAAAGTTTTTATGTTTATTCGAAAAAGAACATTTCAAATTAAATGTTTGTTTTGAAGTTAAGCGTTTATGTTTCTCGGGATTTTCTTGTTTGTACTTTTCCGATACATTATGATTTACAGGAGACAAGAAGTTGGAGGTTCTGTTGGTGTGATTTTTATGGGGAAAGATAAACTTTTATTACAATTAGTTTAGCTTAGATTTGTTTTTGAACACCTACCGTTTATTTCTGTTTTTTTTATTCATCCACATAAAAACTTTAGTAGTTTTGCTGGACATAGCTCTTTCTATTTGTTCTAGCGTGCTCCGTCCACATTCAATACAAACGTGTGAAACAAAACAATTTTGAATGTTTGTGATTTATTGACAAATTTTTATTTTTCAAAAACAATACCTACTACGATTCATATGAAACATATGACACAGTATAAAAAACATAACGTTTTTGTAACTAAACTGAGCGTTCCATTGCATATTCGTTAAAAAAAATGTGTAAATTTTAAATGTATGACACATACAGTCAACAAAAGAGATCTGGTATCCAGGGTCATCAGACATAGTTGTTGTTTTTCGATTTTCTTCGATTGAAACTTAATTTAATTAATGAACTGTTTATTATCTACTTTAAATTAAATTAGGTACATTTGAAAACATCCATCGGTTTCCAAGAATATTTTAACTATAAAAGAGATAGGTATACGACCTTGTATACCTATCTCTTTTGTTGACTGTACATACCACAAGCCTTGGCGCCGATCAGAGTACCTGGAAGACCTTAGGGGAGGCTTTTGCCCAGCAGTGGCTAGAGAAAAAAAAACTATAAAATAACATCAATACGGCTCTGTATTCCTTGTGGACGTAGGCAGGTTAGTAGACCCCCATTTCTCCCAGTAAACCCTGAATAATAACCGTTTGATCGATTTACTACAAAAGCAATACGGCAGAAACCTTACAGGACCTATTATAGTAAGGAATGAAATCACAAATTAAATAGAGATTTGTATGAGAAGCGGCGGAAATCATTCGACCTTTTCTCTGCCCCCGTCCGTCCATTTTCCGGTGGCAATTATTTCCTACGAGAGCACGTCTCTAAAAGTAACATGGTACTATTGTACACATGTCCAGTATATCTAGACACCTTGCAGCAGCGCTACTTGTAAAGACAAATGTCAATGAAATGTCAAAATCTGTATATTCAAAAATAGTTTTTTTTTCATCGCGTGTCAAGATACACTGGGCGCTCTGTTCAGCTGATTTTGGTATCTTTATCGCAATTCTGTGAATCGATGCAATCTGTGCATTGATGATATTTCCAATGGTTTCGCAGTGATTGGGATATTTTTATACGTAACTTTCCAGTAATAATTACAGCGATTCTTGGATTATTTTAAAAAATGTTTTTTATTATAAGCATTGGTCCAATCAAATATGTTTCCTGTTTTTTATCTGAGCATTTTATTTACCTCTTCGATGCACTCATAACTATAAAATTTGAAATTAATTGGTTTCTAATGACCAAAATGTATGTGTCTACGTTTGGGTACCTACTTGCTCGACAGCGCGCTTCATACAAAGTCTGCATATTAGTCAATACGAACCTAATAACTTAAATAAGAACTGAACTTGTATGAAATGTTTGAGATTAGTCAGCTTTACGTGAAATAACTCAATTTCAAAATAAAACGTAATTCGAAAAAGCCGTTCGAGATTTAAAAATCATTTTTAATAATCATCATAGGTAATCATAATTAGTGCCTTACGATGATTTATTAACCAAATATAGTCTACCTTTATGTAAAAAGCGCTATCGGGAAAGTCTTGCAAAATATCTTCTTGTTAAAATGTGCGTTTTTGCTGTTGAACAAGATATCGTTGCTGCCACGAAAATATCTCATACCTACGACATTATCAGTGCTCCTTATTGATCATCTTTCAATGTCTGTCTATCTCATGAACGAAAAGGAAAAAGCGTAAATAATCCATCATTTACTTACATACGTAGGTACATTGGATTTCTTTCCTGTCAACACCGAAATCCATATTGTACTAAAAGACCCATTTCATGTTATATTTTGTTTTATATCAATACTGATTTAGTTTCGTATTATTGATATGAAGAATAAACTAGAAGGCTTTGAGCTCACAATACGGATCAAACAACGTAATCCTGAAGAACGATCTTTCATATCAATACAGTACGTCAGTTTGTTTCCGATCAAATGGCTTGTATATCCAGCGGCTTCATGGAAAGCTGAACAAGACATAAAGGGGCCTGAGATAAGCCGTGTAAATCTTCAAGCATACAAATGTGGACTCACCGGCCAGACGGATACGTTTGCTGATCTCTTTCGTGGAGTTACTATCATATATCATTCTGCAATGTAGCTAGTTATCAATTTTGCAAGGTCATCTTTGTGGGTTTGTGTAATGTGGAGGGGATTTTAAATAAAATTGCTTTTCGGAGGAGGTCGCTGAAAAATAACTGAGTTGTTGCTTATGCCCGTGACTTTGTCTGCGTGAATATCGGTTATCTGCCGAGTTTTTTTTTACGTAGAGTCTGCAAAAAAGCCATTAAAAATATATTTTTTTTTACTTTTTTATTACGAAAAAAAAAAGCTGCTGTTTTGTCATTTAAAAATAGCCTAAGTTACTTCTTATGACATCAGACAACAAAGATCGGTCTAGCCATTTCGGATATTAGCAGGAACAAACAAACCAAAATTATAAAAACTTTTTTTTTGACAAAGTACAACCTACCGTGTAAACATGCATATTGCATAAAAAGAAGAGAGATTATTTTGGCAAAACATACAGACTCTTCAATTTTACTTATTTATAGAGACAGTTCAAAAGTAAAATATAATAAGGATAATTTCTGGAAAAAAGTGTTTTGGAAATAGACGATAGTTCAACGGCCTTTCACTTGGTTAGCACGACGTAACGTACACAATGTGGTCGTGTAGAAAACATTCGACTTGGACGTTTTCATTACCTACAGATGGTGGGACGGACAGACTGACAGACGGATGGACAGGTGAACTTTATTGTGAAAAACCAAGCGGCGAAGAAAGACGCATCGGTAACAGTTTATTTATTTGCGATTTCGCCCTTTTGAATATCAGGTTTTTGGGGCGTTTTTGTGCAGAACCATAACTATAATTATTAGTCTTAAATAAAATAAGCCTAAGTTACTCCTTATAATATCAGTATCTGACAGCGAAAGTAAGTACCGTAAAATCGGTTTAGCCGTTTCGGAGATTAACTGGAACAAAGAGACAGAAAGACAAAAAATAAAAATGGTTAATAAAAATAAAAAAATACTGTGTACGGTACTGTGTACTAGGGTATACATTCATATGCTTTTGATGAAAATCTGTTATTTTGTCATTATAAACAGACACTTTAAGTAATTGTATTTTTTTTAATGTATATAGTAAAGGTGAAACTCTACCAAAAAGGCTTATTTATATCTAAAACTTCTTATATTTATATATCTTTGCATCAATGTTAAAAGTTTTCTAAAATACATTCAACTCATGTTTTATATCCTATTGTATAAAACCTGTTAATATATTTCATGAATTCCTGAAAGTCACGAACCAAAGTACTTTTATTCGCCTGAAAAAACGTCGTAGTAAATTGCTTTTCGCATCCGTCACAATTGTATTAGATGACTATTTATTACGCCTTTCAACTTTACCTTTACAAAAGGAGTGCGCCAATCTTTCAATGGGAGGTATCGTAAAAAAGTAATATACTGGATACTACCACTTTTTTAGGGTTAAACCTGTACGTGTGCTGGGTTCTAGTACCGCGTTAAGGGTTATGTTACGCGTTAGATACACCTAACTTAACCCTAAACGTAATTGTGTTTAAACAGATTTTGTAAGATTTACAATTTGGTTTATCTTTTTTGGCGGTTTTCGCTAAATTCTTGCATTTTTAAATCACGTACAAAATTAATTATTACTTAACTTTTAATTCTTTTATGAAATCGAATTGAAGATGATTTTGTTTTATTAATAATTTCTTGAATTATGGGAGATGAAAATATATTTATTACTTAGAATTTATAAACAATGATTGAGAAATAATCACTACTTTTTTAAAAATTTGCTGTGCCCGACTAAATTACAAATAATAGAAACAATCATGGACCCAATGATTGTTTCTATTATTTGTAATTTTTATTTACCAACTGTAAGTGTAGGTACATCATGGATTGCAATAAATGATTTAAGGTTTTTTAAGTATAATTAGCTGATTAATAATTATAGCTGCAACAACAAAAAGTACTCAATTTATCTTTTATTTCTGTGGAAGTGTTCGTCAAAATGCGGTCGTGTATTTTTTAATGAAAACCTTAAATCCTTCCGGATGTCCTCCGCCCTGAGGTACGGAGGAATATGGCATAAAATGAACTCGGTGACACGCTCTTACTACCTTTGACAGGGTTAACCATCCTTACCCCCGGCAGAGGAATTCGTGCTTGTGTGTATCACTATGTCCGGTACCCCCCCCCCCCCCCCCCCCGGCATATCGATATCATATTTCGACCCGATGCTCTTACATTAATGGAGTTCTGTTGGTTTTTGGCTATTGGTACAACATGTACAGCGCAATCCTTTTCCTTTTTTTATTTTGTTTTCTATTTTATATCTGGCTACTATTTTAACACTGAATTATTTTAAAAATAGAATTAGTAATAAACTTGTTGATAAATTACATCCCATAAACCAAACAAAAATTGCATGCAACAACATATTTTTCTATATGTTCTTAAAATTACAAAATTTTTTTTTAGTAGCAACCTCCGATTTTGGATTTGTGCCCGATTGATGGCATTAGACTCGACCCCTTCTACATTGAACTTACATAACTGGCGAAATGTGTGTGTAATGGGCACACCTCTGCCTAACCCTTCGGGGATTCCAGGCATGATGTTATGTTATGTGTTCTCAAAATTTCAGCTATGCTGTATCAGCATGATATAGGTCGGGTGACTTTGGAATCTTAGTCTTTGTAAGTAATCATTTAAGTCAACAAGTCAGATTTGGTAACATTATTGAACTGAAGTCTTACGAAATCCAGGATATATTTATGTATGAATGCCTTATTCTTTCAGTATTATGTATATTAAACAGGAATATGGTTCTATTTCGGTGCAAGGCTCCGCTGTTCGCTAACTAGATAACAAGAATATTGGATTCGTGCCCTCGTGAATATTTTAACTGCCTTATCTTACCTTCGTTTACTTTCGTTCCTTCGCGCAGGTATTAATTCCTTTGAATAATCCAGACTGCCGTGATAAGAATCTCTGCTGGAACGGTTTGCTTAGCCAACTGATGTAGAAGCTTGTGTTAATATTGTTTGCATGTCAGCACTGATACGACCAACCCCAAATAATGAATCACTTCCTTTATCTGATTATCTAAGATTACCAGTTTAATCAACGATCTACAAAAAACGTTTTAAACCACGTGACGTCATCGATGCATCTTGCGCGGTAGCGGCGCAGGCGCATGGCTCTCAAAACGCTACGTGCCGTGCTACGGCGTAGCAAACACTGCTACGATCTCGTGGTCGCTACGCGTTTAGAATGTCTTAAAAAGTATTTAAAAAAATAATAATTTAACTTTATTTTAGCATGTATGGCTATGGTACAAACTATGAAAATATTCTTAAAGTACATTAAAACCGGTAATGTCTCTTTGCTATCAACTGGTTCAAGGTAAACCAAAACTAAATTCCGAGAAATATGTACTTATACAGGCTTATAACTAAATTCTAAGGGGCAAGTATATGAATAGGCTTAAAATTATAAGTAGATGCTAGTCTATTAATTATTCCACACTCGTGTAACTGAGCTGGCTCGATACAGCCTACATAGTACATAGTTTACACTGGGAGCTGTTCCAAGAACTATAATTCCGTGAATCGGAAAGGAGCGTAGTGGTTACAATTAGGTACAACAGTTTACGTGGTTTCATAAAAAGTATATTTTATAGTTTAGCATAAGGTACTGAATTCCACGCTGAAGTAAATGATGTATTGTCTGAACTAATATTGCGAGTATAAAGAGAGAAGTTTTATTTGAATTTTTGTTTGTAAACATATAAACTCAAAAACTACTCGTACATAACTAGATTTTAACAATTCTTTCACCTGTGAAAAGTTACATTATCAGCAAGTAATATAATCTATATTTTACTTTCAAAAAATTAAGGGCCTGTAAGTGAATTCACGCGGGCGAAATAGCAGACAAAAGTTAGTGTCAGGTAGATAAGATAATCTGATTTATCAAAAACGATTTCGAAACTAAGCAGCCGGTTTATTCTGTAAAACGGTCATTGATCATCGGCTCTGACACATCAAACAAATTAAGGCTTTAAATCGAGCACGTTTACATAATTTTAATAATGGCAGGATATAAAAAGGTTTTATTTCACGAGGCGACGTCGGCCGGGCTGTTTTCGGAGTGGTGTTTTTGTGATGCGTTTAGAAATAACACTTGAAGTCTAAATCCAGGTTTCCTCTCAAAGTTTTCCTACAAACAATATTATTGTAATATGATTTGGCATTCCCCCTATTATTAACCTCACCATTATCTATGCTCCTAGATCCGCTTGCAAATTCCTAAGGCCATCGATCAGTTAGCTTTTGGCAACGCCGCGCTGTTCCCGAGGCGCTCAGATTTGGCGGTTCTCCAGCCACCAGCACATCATTCGGACATAATCTCACACTCCTTCAAGTCCAATAGTCCATGGCAAAAAACATTTGCTGGCCTACTAACCTTGCTGAGGAATTGGCAACGTTTGCCCGCCGTGTGGACATAAATAATGCATGATACACGAATAGCTTGTGCATGAATGTTATACCTGTTTATGGTGAATGCGATTTGTTTTTAAACTATTATTGCTTTTGTGGTGGGTTTACAGTGGGTGCTGTTTCTTGAGTTACTTGTGTTTTACAGGTGCATAGACACTTAAGAAGTAGGTTCTTGGATACTGCTCTAATCCCTAAAAAAATGTGTCGGTATTTCTACCAAATATTTTGTATTCTTTCAAAGCGAAAGGTCAGTCACTTATTTATTTATTGACTGACTAATCTTGAAAACTCCATGACCCAATTCAATGCAAGTCATTTCCACGCGGACGAAATTGTAGGCATTAGCTAGTATTATGTTTATCACTGACTGACACTGATAGTGTGAATAATCACATTATGTTTTGTGTCGTGTCGTAATCGTAACACTTTCTGACACAGATTTATCCAATGAAAACTCGTTCTGATGCTACGATATCCAGAATAGATTTGCTTGATTGGCCAATTGAGCATCACGACACGGCACTTAGAGCAGTGTAAATTCAGCAGTACAGTGTAAAAAACAATTGCTGAATCTGAGCTTTATCAGTCACCTTGCCTTGTACGAATTTAGTTGCCATCATTTTTGAATCACGCTTTTCCTTTCCCGGTAAAGTGGAAAAACAGATGAAGAATCCCAAAGTTATTTCAACTAACAAATAGGAACGTTGTATTTTTAGGTCTTCCATTGTTTTCCTTTGTCCTGATTCGAACGGATCGGTACAAGGACCAATGTATTAACCATTCCAGCCCCTGGAAACAACTGACAATCTTATAATAGAGAGACCCAATTACATTCCGCCTTGATTGAATTTAGGTTCGCACCTAAGTTGGTTATCCCTATATCAATGTGGGGGGCTGTCTGTTCAATTATTTAGATATTGATACTTGAAGGGACCGAAGGTAAATGGTAATCAAGGGACTACGACAAGAGCATCGTCCTTCCCTTATTCCCCTGTGTTTGTAAAAACTTGTTGCAATCTATTGATATCTAAAATATTCTCTTTTTATTTTAATAAGATTTGTTTAAACGAACCTACTGCCGATAAACTGCTTTGTAGTTTGGAAAATGTTATAGGTAGTATTAGACTTAAGGTATGGAAGATTGTAAAAAAATAATATATTATGAAAATCAAATGCGGTGTGTTAGTCTCGCAATATTTAAATTACCTAATATTGCATCCGTGCTAAGTCGAGGCGGGCTGCTATTCATCATTTTATATTTTTTGAAAAACATATCTCTTTCTCTTTCATTCCTTCGATATCTTTCTCTTTATATTTTGTACTATCATCCAAAAAACAATGCTTTTAAGTGTCACCATTAAGTAATTGTCACTCACGTATCTACCAAAAGCATAGTTAATTGAGGAAGTAATTATTTAGAAAGATTAATTGACTGTCTGTGAAGGTGGGCGTTTACTTTGGGTATCAACTAACTACCGCGAACAGTATGTGAACTCTAACATTAAGTCTGGACGCACACGGGCCACACGCAACAGCCACAAACGCCGCTTCAAACGCACCTAAAGCTAGAAGCGTCGTTGTGGCGACCACCGACGTCAACCGTGTGCGGCGAGTTCATATAAAATGTATAAAAACTACATAAAATACGTCGATGGCGACGTTTTATGGTTTCGGTCGGTGGCTCGTGTGCGGCCAGGCTAATACATAGGTGTCGTAGGAGACATCACGTGGTTCCACTGCCCTTAATAAGCATGGTGGATTTGTTTTTGTTTTTCTAGTTACTATTATTAGGGTGTAGACATTAAACTTTTCATTCTACGTATTATTTTATACCTTATTTTTACCTTACAATCATTATGAGAGTCTCTAAGTTATTTCATAAAATAATGAATAGCATCACATTTTTTTCAAGATCGAATTATTTATTCTTCTGAATGAATTTAAATTAGGAACATAATTTATCAGAAAATGGATTACGATGAAATAAAAAGAGTTTCTTTTGGGAAATTATGTCTTGTAAATTATACCTATAATTCCTTTGTAATTTTGATAAGATGCCTGGCAACAACTTTTACAATTATCCATGAGACTTTAACAATAGGGGAGATTATGTTTCAAACTTCCCTGTTTCAATTGTTTACAGGCAAAACTAACTATTTTATAACAGTCTGATGGATCTGCGGCTTGCCTACAATCTACCACGCTACTTTTTGACTTTACGCGAAACGAGACCCTATTGTATTCATATACCATTATTCTAACAAAGAGCACTGAACATTGAGGTTTGGCAAACATTTGCCATAAAATGTACGAAAGCCATTATGGTACATTTTCCTTTGTCCGTTTATTACGGTTCTACCTACCTCAGTCGGCAAAAACAGAACCCATATGGGATCACTTTGTTGTCGGTCTGTCTGTCCGTCTGTCAAGCCCTTTTTCTCAGGAAGGCGTAGAGGTACTGAGCTAAAATTAATACCAAATACTCAGGCCTGCTGCCCCTTGGAGCAGTGAAAAAAATAAACTTCTAAGTTAACGCAAACTAAAAATAAGGTCGTTTATGGCAAAGATTTTGATGCTCGCTAGGGAATCAAAACCTATAGGAAACTTCCAATGCCATAGGAATAAATCCGAAAACCAGAAATTTGTAGTAACATCACAAAATAATTATCATTTTTTTTTGTTTGTTGTGTTATACTGGTACGGAACTCTTCGTATGCGAGTCCAACTTTTTTGTATCCTCAATGCCTGCACCTTCGGGATTATTTTCAGCACAAATATTTTTGAAACATAATTCTCTTTTCAGGTTTAATGGCACACTGGGAGGAACTTTTTACTTCATAACTAGCCGATAACTGCGGGGTACTTACTGAACTTTGCGTTGTAAACACTTTCAAGTCAGAGAATAGATGGCGCCACGGTGCACCGAGGTAACTTGCTAACAACAATAAATTAATTCATCAACTTTTGTGCTCAGCTTCAGACATCGTAAATGTGTTATTTCTTGAAAACCACGCTCTATTGATTACTAACTGTGCCTCGCGGTTTTACACGGGTTTCGTTACGTCTTTGATTACTGCTCCACTTCCGTGGGTCATAGCGTGATGTTATAACCTAAACTAATCCTCATGAATCCGGCTATAATTTACAAGAATTATTCTAATCCGATCGGTAGTTCCAGATATTAGCCCATTTTATTTAATTAATATTAGTATTATATCTTTTTTTTTTTAGCTGGTAAAAATCATCAAATGACTCCTTCCGCCCTGGGTGGGGCGGAAGGGACTGTCAGATTTTTACTGACTAAAAAACCACCCTGTTCCTTCTGTTGCCCTTGACGTTCCGGGGCCACGGTATCCTGTTAAGACGACCTGCACCGTATGCTCCACCGTGTCCTCCGGGCGGTCCACACAGTGGTGACACCCGGGCGTTTCCTCCCGTGCAATCCGACACAGGAACCTCCCGAAACAACCGTGTCCGGTGAGGACCTGCGTCAGCCGGAAGGTGAGGACGCCGTGGCGCCTCTCCAGCCTCTCTCTCAAAGAGGGGTTTTACCGCCGCTAGTATTATATCTTACCTGACTCTTTTTACACGGCTGCCTCAAAAAAAGGAATGTTATGTTTTTTCGTTGAGATTTTTCAATAGGTAATAATTTTCACTAAAACGTTGAAGATGGTAGATGAATCAATCAGTATATGGGTCATAACATTTGACGAGCTTGAACTGCCATAATATTAGCCGTGCGTTATTGGGTCGTGTTATATCCTGGTATTTCACGATATTTATAATCCACCAGTGATCCAGTTTCACGTGTTAATAAAAATCTCAATACTGACATGACCCATATTGAGAGTATAGGATCTGTATTGCTGACGATAAATATAACTTTGGCGGGGGCACTTCCGTGCCCCCCGATCCTATTCGTACCACAGTAGGGTAATGGGTTTGATTTTTAAAACGGCAGGCTATACACTTAACGATCTACTTGCACAAGTAAGATGAATTAGCGCAAGTATCTGAGCTACTTGTTGGCAGTACGACATATCGATGACTTGTGCAAGAACGTAACGTAACGTGTGTGGCAACCATAACTTAAGCACACAATAAATATAATCCTAATCCTAGTGTCCTAAAACTGCCTCGTTGGTCTAGTGGGCGCAAAGCGCAATTGCTGGGTTCGATTCCCAGGTCAGGCAAAGTGTTATTGAGATTTTCCATCAGGAATTTTTCAGTACCAGCCTCGGAGTCTGGATTTGTGCCCGGTTGATGACAGTAGGCTCGCCCTCTATTACATGGGACTTAAATATAACTGGCGAAATATGGGTATACTAATGGGTAAACCTCTGCCTGACTCTTGGGGGATTACAGGCGTGATAGTATGTAATTCTAGTGTCCTAATCTTAACTAAAGATTTAAAAGCTATCCAAACTCAAATGAATTCAATCAAGATCACAACAGAATTTACAAGATTGTTCAGAAATCAATCATTCCGTTGACATTGGTACACCGTAAGCTCTCGAATTAACCGCAAAGAGGTGTGACCGGGTAGCATTGTCAACGACAAATGTAAACACGGTCCCTTGTATTGGAACCGCAAATCCCTTTAGTACTCTTTACGTTAGGCGAGACGACGGCGATCCGATTTCGTCTTCATCTCTTATATCGGGCTACACGATAAATCGTTTCGTTTAGGGATTGATTCTTATATTATGTTGACTATATGGCTACGAAATTGGGTGCTTGGTTTCTAGCAACGTTCAAGGCTCACGAGGAAAGAAAGTTCATTCAGAAAGGCAGAGAGGTACATAATAATATTTTATAAAAATGGAGTAAGCATAGTTTATTTACGAGAAAATTAATAGCAACGAACTGAGTCGACTTTTTTTTCTTGAGTCGGATACAATAAAAATCATAATTATGTCTATAATTATCGATAGGTAACTATCGATTAGGCAATAAACGTTTCTTTTTTTTTTAAAGATCAATTAGTACCTACATATGAGTAGGTAGGTATAGTTACCGGCACCAGTGGTGAGCACAAATGTCACCTGCGCAGTTGTTAATTTTTCGGTCTCTTTGGCGGAATGAAGAAGGCGGGGGGCGCCGATCCTGCAGTCGGATGCACGCGATTGGTTCGTCAGTCGATGCTCATCGTCTATTGGACTTTCGAGTGTCGTTCGGCTACTTGTACACTTTCGTGCAGTTTTAAAATAGTTTATTTTTGTTATTACGTAATAGTTGTTTTTTTTTATATAGTTTAATTTCGTTTTTTCTTATTTGTTGTTTTTTGTTTAATTTAGTTCATTTTTATTATTTCGTTTTTCAAATTACTGTGTTTTTAATTTTTATTTATTTTTTTATTGTAAAGTCATTTTCGTACTTTGAAAATGCCGAGGAGAAAGAATACAGTTTTGTTTTGTTTTATTGAGATGAGTTTCAGTCACGAAGGCCTACAACATTACAGTACCTACCTATCAAAGTAAAATTATAAGTACCACTAATATTTAAAACTTTTTTTATACTTCGTGTAAGTAGTTACCTACCTAACAATAATATTAATAAAACGGTACTGAATAAATTTGGCCAAAAGTGTACATGCGCGAAGTTGTACTATCTGTGCTCAAGATACGTGCCGGCAATTATACTCATCATCTCGGTGTGGTCAGACAATAAAGTCGGTGCCGTGTCGGTGTCGTATCGTCAAATGTGAAGGCGATCGTGTTTCTGCTTGTAAGTACCCTTCTTGGGGTTCAATAATCGAAATGACAGCATGCTTATTGATCCTTGACAGGGTAAGTAGAGTTCCAGGTAGATAGTTCTAGAGCAGTAGAATTTAGTTTGACAAAATATTTATTTATTAGCTTTTATTTTTTACAGAGTAAGTGTAAAAAGTTATATAATCTATTACTATCACCGATTTTAGGTACCAAACGAGTTGGGGTACTAGAAGTTTTGAGGAATTCGTTTTGCTTAGCAATGTAAAAAACTTACGTACTTACGTACTTTTTTAAATAAGTTACTGCTGGACATTTTGTTTTGTAATCGGCACCTTTTTCTTTTTTAAGTACCTACCAACTCAAGAAAAATGTAACATGGCTCGAGACGCAATTAGTACATACTATTTCCATAGATGCATAAACGGTTTTATCAACATCATAATTATGACAAACACTATGTTGTCTTTTAGCTATTAGCTGTCTATGACATACACAGGCACAGGCAGCTCTTGCTTAAAAAAATGCAATTATGTTTAAGAACTCTTTCAATTTAAACATTTGCTACCCGACTACTGCGGCACCGGAGTCGTGCGAATGTCGTACTGCACACAAACAGTTGTCTTCTTTTCATACAGTTGTTGTGCGTGCGCGGTACCGATATCGCACTGCACTCTCGTCGTGTCGACTGTATAAAATAAAACAATGGTCAGTGTCAAAAAAACAAACAACCGCACCGCTGCAATCCGGCGCTTAAATTGAAATAGCCCTAAATCAGGATTCCCAAGGTATGACGTAATCGACGCCATTCGTAAAGGCTTTATACTAGGCTCTCAATAAACTAAAACAAAACACATTTTATAAACAATACAAATGAAAATAAGTGAACTGATAACAGCAATGCAAAGCCACAGCAACTAGTTTATTAGCACAGTTCTGTAGTTTGACTTTGTTGTTACTAAATTACGAACATTGTACGGGCTATTTTATGTGTGAATACATTTTATTGCCTTAGTTATGTGCGCCAGACTGGCACGTTGATTTAGTGGATGCAACATTATCAATTCATAGTCTGTTGTTGCCGGTATGATAATTTTCATGGCGATTGTCATTTTGTAATGCTTTGTATTTTGTTTCTGAAATTAAATGTTGGTGAATCTTTGTGAATATGCGTATTTCTAATATTATAAGTAGGACAATGTTGGTACCGTAGGTCGAATGTTTCGTCAGCTATCTATCATCATTACCATAAACTGTTCAACGAAATAAACTTTTCACAAGGCTGACGTTAACAAGATAATGAAAAAATAAGTTATAAATAATATTGCTGGACAGTAGGTAGAACATACGTTTTGTAATCGGCACCTTTTTTTCTTGTTTAAGTACAAACTATAAAAAAAACCCATGGGTCGGACGCAACTTAGTACATACTATTTCCATAGATGCAAAAATAGTTATACCAACATCATAATAACAAACACTATCAGCATCAAACAACTAATTAGAAAAAGTACTTTTGGCGCCAAAGTACATTAAATACCTAGTATCAACAAAAACTTTATTGTGAATTATTATTCTTTTTTAAATTTAATTTTCGACATATTGAAAAAAAGAATCTTGTTTGGTGCAACAAAAACCACAAAGAAAAATGCACAAGCTATAAATTCAAAATTAGAATTCGAAAAAAAAAGAACACGATTTGTTGATGTTATTAAAATGTATGTACCAAAAACCAACAATTTATATGAATTTAACGGACGTTTTATTTTATTATTCTGTGGATTAATATAACCTACTACTTCCGATGTGTAGGTAGACTCGTGTCTCACTATTTTTTATCATTAAATGATTGTCCAGCTCAGTTGTGGCCTGATATTCTCCTGGGTAAGGACAATAGATGCCGATCAGACCAGGCACAAACAAATAAGTGGAAATAGTTGAAAATATGCATCTATGCAATGATATTTTAGCATCTATGTATGTGAATAACGTAAGTATACCTACTTTCACATGTTTTTTTCTCTAATAATGTATTTACATGTAAATCATTTTAAAATTGGAATTGGAAATTGTTTATTGTGTAATCCTTATCCATTTCGTGAAACTTTTTCGTTATGTAAGCATAACTCATTAATTTGCGTGTCAATAAAATAATGCCTCATAAGAATAGGTACCTACTGGTGGTAACATACAATACGTAGTGAAAAGATTTTTAGGGGCTGAATATTGTTCTAGAATTTGGATGCCGCGAAAGTGCCCCTGATTAATCGATGTGCTGTGCGTTGCCGCTTGACGCTGGCGTGTGGTAATATGGACATCTCTTCTCTTCTGTGAAAGGATCTTTTACTACAGAACCAACCCTAAGGTATGCTATTTCTTTGCATTTCTTAACCTCAAAAAGTAAACATGCTAAAACAATTTTACATAATTTAACTACTTCGGCTAAAAGTAATCGCGATAACCTGTCATACAGTATATTTAGGTATATAGATTCAGCACGTGTCTGTTTTTATGACATGCAGTGAAAATGACGAAACAGGTGAATGTTCCCGTATGTCATCTAGTTCAGCCATCCGTCGCATATTTCTATGACTGACCTATTTTTTATGGATATTTCGCTTTTTAATTTATTATAGATATTTAAATTCGATGTGTTTTTTTATAGGTAGGTACCTACTGGCATTCAATTTCAATATTTATAGGGTCACTAGCTATTGCCCGCGGCTTCGTCCGGGTAGGTATATAACTGTCAACGCAGACTATGCTGACGAAGTCACGCATTAAAGAGTAGTCAATGTCCTTTCTTGAGTAAATCCCAAGCTTAGTCTGTACCAATCGGTTCAGTAATTTAGTCGTCAATGCGTAACAAACAAACAAACTTACTTTGGCATTTATAATATTAGTTCTTTATGAGGTCATTAAGTAATTTGAATTCTATTGACCTTGTCAATAGAATTTTACGTCGAATAGTTTTAAGCCGTTTACAGCCAGCCACTCCGTGCCACTCTGCCCGTCTGTAGTGTCATTCTAAGCTCTGCTTTTAATGGTCAACATTCATAGACTTGACTTTTCTAATGATTGACGGATCTAGCTTTTTCTGTCGGTTTGTCATTCCAACAATGAGTACACAAAAGAAAAAATCCCTATGAGTTTAGTCTTCTTAATTATGAACCTAAAGCTTAACCCCAGTTTTGTTTCTGATCATGAAAATGCACGTACAGACCTAGTTTCTAGGTTGTGATTAGATTCTTGGCCATGACGAGCTGTGTTATATGACCTACTGGTTCGTAACATGTATTATTAGTGTCAAATAAATGACTGCCTCGTTGGTCTAGTGGCCGCAAAGCGCGACTGCTGAGCATGAGGTCTTGGGTTCGATTCCCAGGTCGGACAAAGTTATATTGGGTTTTCCCTCAGGAATATCTTAGTAGCAGCCTCGGAGCCTGGATTAGTGCCCAGCCGATGACAATAAGCTCGCCCCCTATAATATGGGACTTAAACATAACTGGCGAAATGTGGGTGTACTTATGACCCCTGCCAAACCCTTCGGGGATTGCAAGCGTGATGTTATGTTATGTAAATGATTTAATTTTTTTATCTACAAAGATAGTTACACTCACACGCTTAAGCTCAACCCTAAGGGTATAAGTATGACCTCAATAAATAATAACGTCTAAGGAATCAAATAATGTTAATAGTAACAGTTGTAAAGTTTCGAAGGCTTCCAGACTTGTATCTGTTTGAATATTGCTTTTAATTAATGTTCGTTTTCGAACTCACGAGACCGAATATCTTAAATCTAGTCCTTGACCAATTTAACTAATTCTTGGCAGAATTGTTTAGTGACCTTTAACATATTTTGTTAGTTTATTACCAACGAGTATCTTATATAATTAGCCTTATTCGTAGCTACACCACTCATCTACACTTACTACTTACTTCTTTGTCGGGCTCTCTGGTTACAAAGTATAAGATGGGATGTCTGGATTTGATCTTTAGTTTGGAATAAGTCTATTCTCGATACAGGTCGATAGAGGCTGATTCTCAAGATATAGGTTTAAACCTTTGGGGATCACCGTCTTTTAAATGGATGTATTTTGACAAGTTTAATTCAAAGTATTTTTTTTTGTAACTGTAAAAAAATAATTTTGTCATATTCTTATAATATACTAGCGAAACGCCCTGACTTCACACGAGTGCAAATAATCGAAATTTAAAGTGGATAAAAAATCTTGCCTATATACTTTGTCCAGGAAATTACAAACAACAAAGAAGAATCAGTCTTATAGCCGTTCCCGAGTTTTGCACTTAGCACATTTAACACATTGAGCCATTCATTTTTATTTATATATACATAGATAGATATAGAGAAGATAGGCAGATTATCAACACCTCGAATTTTCTTTTTTAACTTGTTTCAATTTTCTGCTGAATATAACGCTTTATAATACTAGTGTCATTGACCGTTACCTAGCCTAATTAACGGCTATAAATAGGAAAAGACACATGCCTACATAATTATATCATTATTTACCTAACCCTTCCGGAAACTTATGAATTATGATACATAATATCTACATATTATATCAATAACTTATTCTATTCACAAAATCCGCGGATCCCAAAGAAATCAAACGTAAAAACGGCGAGAGTTCCGTTATTTTTGTCTAGTCACGTTCCCCTGTTTCACGGTGAACTAACTTTGTTCCTTTCAGTTCAAAGTGTATGTCCCCTGACGAAAAAGGATTGTGGAACCTTCATAATATGAGTTATATCTTTAATCGTAGTAACTACCTATTATTATTGTTTTGGTTTTAACTACAAAATCAATTACAGTGGTAGAAAATTAATTATAGGATGAAAACAATATGCACTGTTTCATATTTCATCGGTGTTCAATATTTCAAAGAATAATTTAATTAAAACATAAATAAACAGATTTTAATTTCAATCAGTTAAATGAGTTGTAAATATTTTGTTAAAAAATTAATTTAATATTAGTGTTCATTATTATTTTTGTATTTGTACCTAAATATTTGTTTTCATTTGGGTCTTTTAGGTAGGTATGCACTTATTTAAAACTAGCTTCTGCCCGCGACTTCGTCCGTGTCAAAGTTAATATACTCGTATTAACTCACTGTAACCGCTAATTTCTTCGGGATTTATCCCGGAAAGGATATTTGTAAAGTAACCATTAGCTTCCAGACTATAATAATGTATACGTATCTGTACCAAATTTCATCCAGAGCCGTTCAGCCGTTCTGGCGTAATTGAGTAACAGTAAGTTAATTAGTAAAATTAAGCAAACAGTATATTTTATTGTAACGATATGAATCAAAATTTGAAATAATCTAAATACCTATGACACAGTTTCCCATTACACGTACAGGTTGAGAACTCCAGTATTCGAGTGATTTCAAATTTCTATCGAGAAATAGTTTTAGTCGGGCTTGCCCGTTCATTTTCCGCTCGGCAAAGGAATTTCGAGTCAATTTTGCAGTAGTTCTATTACTTTATAATACGAACTTCCTCTCGTTTAACACTTATAATGATCCATTTGCACTGACTTCGAACTTTAATATGATTTGTAGTGATAATATGTTATGTTATTGTTATATTATGAACGTTTATGCCGTAGGGCATTTCATACAAGCTTTCAAGTCCTTATTTATCAAAATGAATAAACTATTTTTTATGAAACTTCCTACGCATAAGCAGGATACATAGGTCTATAAAGATATTACAGAACATTTTCGAAATGTCTTATCTAAAAAAAGAAAATTGAAAATCTCTTTCTATGGAAAACTTAAAATAGGTCGAATAAAATAAAAGTAAGCTGTGAATTTGTAAGAATGTTCTACAGTTGTCTTTACGAATCTCCCAAGAGGGGTTAAACAAAATATTATTGTGGAAATGTTAAAATGGTATCTGATATTTTGATACGTCAATGTAGTTCTAGTAAGAATATTTTCAAAGAATATTTCTATAAGTTTAAACAATTCTTTATTTTATTCTACTGTTGAATTGTTTATTTTTTACTTAACTTTAAACAATTCTGACGTGATATATATTTCATTTATAACGCAAGAATTGTTAAAAGTTAAGTAAAAAATAATATTTTATTACCATAAACGTTATGTTTAGTTTCTATTATTATGAAGTTTGAACCTAATCAAGTTATTGTTATTCTATTCAGATACGTAGTTAGTAGTATCATTTGTTTTCGTAAAAACTTTTGGGTTTGGACTATGGGAAACTATCGCATTACTTTGGGTATTATAAATGTGGGTACCACCTACGGATAGTCATAAATCTAATAGGGTTTAATCCGAGGTCAAAATAATATCAAGTTAATCTTTATTTATGGAATTGTCGGAAGGCAATTACAGATATTCCTTAACCTGTTTGTCTGTCGGGAATAGAATTAAAAGTCTTGACTTTGACTTTGACTATTGAATATTATTGTACTTTAAGGTTATCTACTTGATAATGCGTAAAAATAATTATTGGGAAAACTGGCATTTAAAAAAAGAAACGCAATATGGCTGAAACTATTTTGAGCTAAAATAATGACATTTAACACCATCGCAATAAGAACGTATTTTAATTATTTCCGCCATGAAAGATATTCCGCAAAGGTACCAAAATCCAACCTCTACAATATTAGGGGTTTATCCCACATTACCTAGAACATTGAACACTGCTGTCGTTTGCTGCTAACTGTCCACTTACCTTATTTATATCATCTTTAACACTTTGACCTTCAAACCCAAATGGAAATATGATTCGCGTATCAAAAGAAACGACGCGATTGACTATTGAACGTTTGTCGCGTAGACTTTCATGATTATTGGAAAGACATTCCAAGAAGCGCTCACTCAGCTAACCGATATTTTTATTAAACCAATGAAGGAGGCTTCGTTATGCCAAAACACTTCAAAAAAGCAGCTAAAGTGCTTTCATGAAATTCATGTTCCCAACTTTTATCCGTTTTTTTTGCCGGTCGCCATTGTACAGTCGCCGCTGAAATCCTGCCTGGCTCAATTACCGTCATTTCTATGCCTGTCTTGTGGCGTCTAAAATTTTATTGGTCGCTCTAAACCTCGGGAGGTACGGCGAAACTTTTCGTACCTGTAATGCTTGCTCGTAATGGCATCGAATCTGAATCAAAGTTAAGATCAATAACAAATGATTTAATAGCGCTACCATGAGCTATTAAATTACTTACATAAATGATGGTGCAGAGTCAATTAAGTTATCCCCAAGATGAGAAACTTGAGAGGTAAATTATACGTTAACGCAATAAGGGCCGCCATTTTGTGCCGGAACCCTGACTGACAAGGTGCTTGTTAATCATGTAGAACGAAAATTAGAACCGTGAATATTTTTTTTTACTTTATCGCAATGAATATTTTGCATTTGTACAAATTGTAGAAACATGCAGATGTACAATCAACAAAAGAGGTAGGTATCCAGATACCTATCGGTTTCTAAAAAACATCAACTCGTATATCTGACGACCCTGCATAGTGCATTTGTTGACTGTACATACCTGTCGAGTAGAGTATGTGAACGTATTTGATTGGTGATAAGTTCATTATTTTGTTTTACAAACCAGAACAGTAGTAACCTACAAATATTACACAATAAAAAGTTTAACTGCAATGTTATACCCCAATTTTCAATACTGATTACCGATTCCAATCTTCGCATTGTCCAGTTTGATAGCTAAGCAGTAATGATAGCTCTTATTACAACATTATGGTGTTAAATCGTTTATAGTAGTCAAGCAAGTGTCACCGCCGGTTGCAAGGCCCCAGCCTGACGTAAAGTAATTAGCGGGGCTCTTTGGGCCTCTTGATTGCATTAGACACGTCCCACACATCGGCCGTCTTCACCCCACAGCTTTAAATATGAATAAGGGGTCACAACATGGTGATACACCATGGCTTAAGTGATGCATAATAAAGCATGGAATGTGGCGAATTGCTTTAGATTTTGTATAAGATTATAATTAACATAATAAAGGTCAAGTTTCAGAGGAGATTTATTTATTAACCCCCGACGCAAAAAGAGGGGTTAAGGTTGAGTGTATCTGTGTGTCTGACTGTGCTCCTTAACGAATGGATCGATTTTGATGCGGTTTTTTTTGTTTGACGCTGACGTGATCAAGATGGTTCATAGCTATAATTCATAAAGTTCTGTTCAGGCGTTTGATGATCTCAGTTCCTTTAAAACATAATATTGTGTAAGTGCTTAAGACCAAATAACTCACATTTTAGTAGCCTTAAAACTATAAAAAGCTCAAATTAACTCAGAAGACGAAGGCTCACACACATTTATTTATTTAATTGACGTCAACTTTAGGTGAAATTGAAATAAGACAACTTAAATATCTTTGTTAATGATATCATGCGAGCTTTGACCAGCTACTTTGCTTTAATACCATCATCAAATCAAGATAATAATTTAAGTACCCGATACACAACGTACTTATGCTAAAATTGTGAGCAAATAAATCATAATAAATGGGAAGTGTAGGTAGCTATGTAGGTACCAATATTGTTCGCCGATGTGGAAATGCATGATTGGAATATGGTGTTTCGGTCGCCGAATCTGTACACTCTACTATACAAATTCATCGAAACCAGAGACCTGTTTGTGGATATTCTCATACGAATTGCAAACTACCAATACAAATAATAATATTATTTGAGGTGAACGACACTCCCGCATGCATGTATCTGTGAATGAAACAGTTTCCTTTGCCGAGTATGTTTTTATTAGAATCATTCCACCATTACATTTGTTATTTACATTGATATAAGTTTGTTTACTTTGTTTACAAACTCCAACATGTCTGCGTCAGGGAGCACACAAAACTTTATCCAGCATCCTTCCGCTTGATACAAACAGTTTTCTCGTGATTTCTCTCAGCACATAATCATGTCTTTTGAAAAATAATGGCTCTCTTTATTCTGCAAAACCTGGCACGATGAAAAGTTACTGCAGATTGAATCGCAGAAAAAGACGCCGGCTTAAATAAGAATATTCAGAGTTTGCTTTTTAAATAAATTTTGAACATCTTTTGCAGTGTGAGCAAATAGAAAATTATTCCCTAATCCAATAAGGCGACTCGTAATCGTAACGATCAACTTGATTACAGATTCAGTTTTTATTTTAACGTATTTTCGCAATAAAAAATGAGAACGTTTTTCAGTTTTATGTTTACAGATTGTAGAACTATGGTCCAGTGAATTGATGTGGCCATCCACACGGATTGTTAGGCCACAGTCACACTTGCAAATCATATTTTCAGAAGCGTGAATCTGACTACGTTGAAGCAAGTATCGTGTAACTCAATTTAATATTAATAAGCGTTCACTTACGTTGATTAAATTTGCGGGAGACTGTCAGGTATAAGGTAAAAAAAAGTATATGAAAGCGTATAGGTAGTATGCAAGTAGCTGAGAGAATTCGACGCCGAGGCCAGGCGCGCGCCCCTCTAACGTAAACTCACTACTTTACGTAACAACCAGCTCTCCGCCGACGGTGCTCTCATATTGGCTCCCTTATGTATGCAGTGACCTTTTCGTGAATGCACGACTTAAAGAGATTTTTCAGCATTCTATTATGTAGACTCTCTTAGTTAATACAACGCTATCGTGTGTGCTTTGCTTTTTATTTTCATTCGACGTGTGAATCCAATAAAATAACCTCGGGCTGGGCTTTGTTCCGATGTACATGCTTATAGTGCGGCTCGTCCCTCTTATCTTCGGTGAGTGTTGACAGTGGTAGTCGATCAGTCGTGCTCGATACCGCACGCGTGGAAATTCCACCCATTGTGTGCACTGTGTCAGCCCCGCGGTATTTACTATTGCGCAGCACTGACCGTATTAGGTTTAAACCCTTTATATTGTTTTTAGAGTTCAATATCTACTTTCATTAAATTCCTGGAATAGAATTGAGAGATTTCATTTACTTTTTCATTCACATTCCGTATGATTGTTTATTTGAATCTTGCAAAATAATTTATTCTAGAAATTCATTCAAGTACACATTTCCAGTGGTGTTGAAATAACGAAACCCTTTTAATTAAAATGCGAACGCGGCTGTAAATTAGCTCGTCTATGGGACAGTTGACGAAAGGGGAAATAAACCAACTTTATATTTTAAATAATTATACTTATCTTGGCATAAGTAAACAATAAAAGAAAATTAGTAAACTCATTATAAGAGTTTTAGGAGTTATATCTACCCACAATAACACTTAATTTTCTATAAATTATTATGAGCGTACATTTTTCATGGGGTAGTACTTATTTCTGAAAAAACGAGCATTTTCACAACCTTATTTTGGTTTATAATTCCCCCCTTTATAAACTGCTTAACGATTCACAATGAAAGCCCTTTCCCAAAAAGACCTTTGTTGATCAAAAGCTGTTGAGGTATTTACTGTGAAATGTATAAAGAGAGCGGTAATGTGGGTTATCGATGACTTGCATCGTATGTTAAATAGGATAAGTGGAAGGGAATGCATCCCCCCATCCCATTCAGGGTGAAGTTAAGAGGATTGGAGGATAAACGCATTCGTTTATTCAGCTTTTGTACTAAAGCTCACTTGTTAGAATTGGTTAGTTTTATCTATCTCTATCTCTCTCTATTCTATTTAACTCTTTGTTTAATATCGTATAATAATATTTAACAGGAAACGTTAAACGGAAGAGTTATTTCTTTCTTGGTTTTGTTTAACTGCTGCGTTGGTCTAGTAGTCGCAAAGCGCAATTCCTGAGCATGTCTTGGGTTCAATTCCCAGGTCAGCCAAAGTGTTATTGGATTTCTTCATCAGGAATTTCTCAGTAGCAGCCTCGGAGTCTAGATTTGTTCCTGGTTGATGGCAATGGGCTCGTCCCATATCATGGGACTTAAATATATCTGGAGAAAAATGGGTGTACTAATGGGTACACCTCTGCCTAACACTTCGGGGATTACAGACGTGATGATATGTATGCATAATTTGTTTGAAAAATTACAAAGCAAATTTTTTTATTAAGATGTTTGGCAGAGTGGCGTGTGTGTATTATCTAGAACTTTAACTCCAGCTCCCACATAAGTGAGGGTTGTTAACAAGCCAATGGATATAATGTATACTTGGAACAGTAACGTTTTATTTTGTTAATGTAACAAAGGAAACTTCTGACCTCACTGCGTGGGCGGAGTTCTGTGCAAAAACTAGTTCCCGAATACGACCTTTGTTCGCAAAATACTTTGTCTAACAACTCCTTTAAGTACACAACTCAAAATACAACGTTCGACTTAAATAAACCTTTAATATCATGTTCGTATAATAACGTTAAATTAAAAGTAACTGCTATTCGTTTAAAATCTATTTAGGGCTACCCAAATTTAAGAGTCACGTTACGCAGAATTTGTTATCTCGGAAGCTTATTAAAATATTACAGGCAATTACGCGGGTACACAGGGAGCCTCGGAGGGATAAAGTGCTGATCGGTTTACTGCGCGCGTCAAACATCTCGGTCAAGAGCCTCTCCTCAAGAATTTTAACCGAGATTAATAAACGTTGACTGCGCGGTAAAGGTGCTTCTTTTGTGTTCTACATCGTTCTATATAATTATTGCCTGCGACTATGTCCGCGAAAATTTCGGTTATCTGTGGAGTTTCATGTTTTTTACGCGAGACCCTAAAGTTTAGAAGAAGGTTTAGGGCCTAAACCTTCTTCTAAAATTAAAGCCTAAGTAATTCCACATAAATATCATCTATCTGCTAGTAAAATCTGTCTAGCCGTTTCGGAGATTAGCCGGATCAAACAGACATACAAACAGACGACAGACGAACAAAAACTTTATAATTTGTTTTTTTTTGGTATAGGTACTTACCGTGGAAATATTCATATGAATTTAATAAAAAGCTGTTATTTTGACAGGACAAAAAGACACTGCAATTTTATTTATTTGTATAGATTTGCATATTTACCGTTTTTTCTAATTGTTTGATTTACCTACACAAAAAACGACGTTTACGACAACTGGGTTTCTTTTCCCTAATGAGATTCAGTTCTGTCTGCGAGTTTGTTTTATTCCTATCTCTTTGTAGTTTATGTAGTGGGTCGACTGAAAATATTGTCTATAAAGTTATGTTTACACACTATAAGTAGGCATCCTTTTTTTACTGCGGGCTTTTAGGCTAGAAAAGCCAGTGTTAGAATTATGAGCCCAAAATGTTAGGAAAAAATGTGTCGCGCATTGGTTCGGAAGATCGCAATAGTGCTTAGATAGAGTGCTTGTTTATTGCTTACCAACGCCACCGTAATCTATTCCCCGCAGTTCAGTTTTACGAGCTGCAACTGATATATTTATTTCGTTTCTAGATCCAGCTTCCACTTATGTGACAATTCACACTTTACTACAGGTATTTACTGCTAAAATAGCTCAGTTATTGATATATTTCCGAATTCTTGTTTTAATACTGATAAAATACATCACCATTATCATCATATCAGCCGAAAAACGTCCACTGCTGGACATAAGCCTTCCCTATAGATCACCACAATGACCGGTCCTGCGAATTTAATAATTTAGTTTATTACAAAAGAGTTAGTGAAATATTTTTATTGTCGGTTTTATAAAAAGTCTCCCCATGCACTTTGTAGAGAAACTTACAAATAGTTGCTTTACGCTGCAGAAATCCTGTTTAACTGCGATCTGCAAAGTCGTATATCATTTTTAAGAGCAGATGAATTATTGCGCGTTAAAATAATTTTCGAATAAAAAGCACGCGGATCCACCAGAAAGACGACACGAAAATTACTACGAAAACTGGACAAGAAAGCAAAGTTGCCAAGTAACATTATTCAATTAAATTCTGCGGTGGGTGGACCAAGACTGATGGGGATAGTTTTAAATTCAAACAATTTCAGTGTAATAGAAGCCTGCGGCAAGATTCATCGTGGAAGTGTCCACAGCGGCCATCCGGCCGGCACGTTTGTTTCCAATAAGCACGGATCACTTGGCAAATAGTTTGTGTAGGCAGAGGACGGCCACTTACGGGACGCGGTCGAAAAGTTACCCGCGTTATATGCTCTCCTGGTAATGCCTATAACATGAAACGAGCTAAATAGCTAGAGGCACGAGAGAATTTATCGTTCATTTTATTTTGGTAGAATTTGAACTGTGAATTTATACAATACATTTTTAAAGTTCGGTTTGTTCGGCTATTTGAACATGGCTTTTTCATTGCCGCTTTGCTAATACACTATTAGTTTTCGGCAAATGTGCTGCGTCGCTGTATGTATTTACTGAGGGTGTGTATTTTGGGTATTCGATATATTCGCCACTCCTGAATTGTGCGTCGACATATTGTAGGTAACTACATTTTAAAACGAGTAAGGGATATTGTGATTTAATAGTAGGTGTGCTAATTTTAAAATCGCATGACAAATTTTCCGTATGAAAATGTGAACCATGCGATAAGGGCGATAATGGCCAGTCACAGCGTTGTCAACGTGCTGTTATCAATAGAACCGGTGTAATCCAAAAATTAAAGCATCGTCACACAATCAGATATAAATGATTCCCCAGCGAGCTTTGTGACAAGCCGTTATCATATCATATCGTGCGAAACAAAATGGAAAAAAAAACAGTAGAGATGACAACATATTTATTTGCGTGGAACATAAACAGATTATCCCTGTAATTTACCCTTATCTGTAAAAGGGTTTTACGTACTGAGTATCTATTCAGTTTATTATCGGATGCTGATCAAATGTGAGGACTGATTGAATGTTATAGCCACTGCAAAATGATGTACATAAGATAGTAAGTGTGCAGTATGGTAATAGTACTGAATTAATGGCAGCGTCAGAAAGAGGTGGCGAGGTGATCTGGACTCGTACCACGAAGTTCGAGGTGGTGCGGGATAAAGAGTTCTTGGAAAGATTTGGGTAAGGCCTTTTCCCAGCAATGGGTCAGTGTAGGCTAGGGAAAAGAAATAATAATGGCAGCGTCGTATTATATTTGATAAAAAATGGAGATATTATATTGTATTTGTTTTACACAGAACTTTCATTATAGCGTGAGCCTCGCATTGAATATTTTGAATGGAAATCATAATTATAAGAATGATATTTTTTTAATAATAAATGGAAAATGTCTCTCCTGACAAATCGGTGAAGTCAGCAAAAAAGAACCCATTTATTTAATCAGAAACCATCATAAAAGGAGTAAATTTTATGAAATTCTTATTTAATGGCTAATTATGCCATTAATCATAGTCTGCGGAATGGTTGCACGAATCACCGTTGTGTGAATTTCATCTTCACAATGTAAAGATTATGCAAATATGAAAATAACATTCTCCTCTCATAATTTAGTTTCGGAAAATCTCATTTAGTTTTAATACGTTCATGCGTCGGGGTAGAAAATATTTTTGTTACAGTTTATAACACGAAGGAGCATTATTAGGTACATTCATTTTAAATTGGATAACATACATTGTTTGCACTTACTTTTACTTTAGGACCCTTGTGATATACAAGGGTCCTAAAGTTTTATTAATTTCTTAAGGCTATGTATTAAAAAGTCAAGGCGCCCGCTCTTCATATATGTGGTCGTCGTAGGTTTGTCGTTTGTGGGGGGGCTTGATCGGCTTGAGAACCTTAGTCCCCTGGATCCGCCACTGCTCTCATACATGAAGTTGTGAGTTCAAATCCGGGCAGGTACCAATGTGACTTATTCAATTCATTTGTACTATCTAAATTTATCTTAGACATCACTGAAATCGGTGAGGAAACCTGGACTTATTATTTTGAACATTTGTATTCCTAACTTTAAGGTGGATTATGCAAGGGACAAAAATGCTGTGAACACCTAAAGTTTACCTACTTTGTAAGCAAATAAAGATATACATACAGAGCTCAGAAACACGATAATATTAAATCAGTTTAAAACTTGATATTAATGGCTCTATCAGGAGGACAAACGGCATTGTCATTAGAGATTGACAGTGATTTGGACAATTACCTTGGTGAATTTATGTTGAGCGCATTATGAGGGTCATTTGTTATCGGAGCGCTTTCCATCTGCGCTTGACCCATCTGAATTATTATCTGCAAGGTAAGTAATTCGGGAATTTTGGGTTGTAAACTGTGCTAATGGCATTTAGTTAATGAGATGAATATAAAATGAAAATTTGATATTTGTTGTTTATAATACCAAGCTATTATTGTCCCACTATAGGATAAAGGCCTCTTCTTATACAGAGAAGAGTGCACGTGGTATTGATTACCATGATTGGTCAAGGTGGATTGGCGATTATAAGTCCAGATTTCCTCACAATGTTTTCCTTTACCGAAATCAGCGTCATCTAAAATAAACTTATGAAGTACCCACACCACATGAATTGAAATAGTCACCCTGATACTAGCCTGGTTTTGAAACTACAACCTCATGAATGTGAGGTGGGCGCTTTAACCACTGGGACATCACGACATCCATTGTTGTTAAAGTAACTTATATTTTTGGAAGTAGTGATAGTCTTTGCTTAAAGATTTTGGGTAGATCCTTATAAATTGTAGGCATTACAGTAAAAATATTGGGCTTTCCAGAGGTTTCCTCAAATGGGCCACAATAATTTTCAATAAGACCAACTAAAGCAAGTCAAAGTACTAGTACAATGAACGGTCGGCAGTATTTTCTTAGTGGCGGATGAATCGCGGCGGATATATCCGGGGGACTCGCTTCTACAGTTTATGGTCCACGCTATAAACGTTCACTATTGTTTGTGCCTTACACAACTTTCATATCCCAGTTATTAATTTCCCAAATTAAAATGCTTCGGAAGCCGCTAGGAACGCAACCGCGGAATTTGTTCCCAAACGATTATAATTATCAAGTCTTTTGTAAACGCTAACCCTCGCCGGCGACCGTATCGCTGTGAACATTTCTATGTACAACACGTAATTACGGGACAATCGGCCAAGTTATTACCATTATAAATTCCGTGTTCTCAGCGGGAAAAAGATCCTTTTAATGCGTGCTTAAATCATTTTTATTAACTTGAAAAGGTTGGATTTATGTGGGCGGCCTGGTGCTTGTAATTTGCGAGGCCTCAACGGAATTAGGGCTCGATGTAAGTTTGTGTTATGACAGTGCGTTGGTGGGAAAGCTAATAGAACAGTCCGCTTAACCCAGGGGTTCCTAATTTTTTTCTAGATATGGACCCCACTCAAAATTTCAAAGAGCTCACGGACACTTTACGAAAAAACAATAAAAGTGGTTTAGCTTTTAAAAGCCTTTATTGTTTACAATTAAACTTTACATATGAATAATTAGTGTAACAGTTGTTGCTGCTTATGCTGGATTAGAATGTCAAATTGAGAAGCCGTTTTTGATGCATTGTATGTCATCGTTCAGGTCTAACCGATTACGATTTTTAGTTTTTGCACCTTTTACGCACCTTTCACTTGCTTCAATAATAATTGTCAAAAGGCAGGAAAATGCAAAAAGGTCACGCACGCAGTATTTACTCCTAATATCCTATCCTATTTTATTTCACTCTAATTTATATTAATACATTATGTTAGGTAGGCTCGTCATGGACCCCCAGCGGTCATTACACGACCTCCTTAGGGGTCCATGGACCACAGGTTGAGAAACCCTAGCTTAACCTATTGTACTAGTCAATGTGGGCAGGAAAACATAACCAGTTTTGAATAATAATTTATTAACAAAACATTAATTCACAATTATGTATTAATTTGATGATACTATTCATAGTGGTGTGTATCTACTATTCATAAAACAAATATTGCACCGGAATTAATCGCGCAAATACAGCTCAACAGTTCTAAATTATTAATTACTGATAATTATACCACCACAAAATAATTTCAGATTCCAGCATTGAATTTGTGTTTAATGTTCATAGCATGGTTTAGTATTGATAATCATCAACAAAACATCATTTCCTAGCTGAACTATCGATACTAGTTTCTAGTTTTAACTAGACATGTACCGGGTAATAGATTTGCCGGGTACCCGCCTGCCGGGTACCCGGCAAAGAAAACGCCCGTACTGCAAGCGCGCTTGCAGCCTTGCAGCCTTCGCCTAGCAGCTCAGTATACAGCGAACAACTTTTCTCAGAGGCTGGCAATATTTACGAAACAAAAAGAAGCCGATTAGATCCACACAGAGCCGAAAAACTGGCGTTTCTACACCATAATTTACCCCTTATAAACTTTGATTATTAATGATTGGTTGATTTATTTTTGATTATTGTTTCTTTAATAACAAATTCTTGTTCTGTTTCTGTCGATCATTAAACAACATATTCGATTTAAAAAAGTGTTAAGTATATTTTTATTCCCAACAAATTACCCGGCATGACCGGGTACCCGGTGCTATTACCCGGTACCTGGCCGGATCCTAAAAAAGTGCCGGGTCCACCGGGTACCGGGCCCAAACCGGGTACCCGGTACATGTCTAGTTTTAACTCGTGCTAAGTGCGACTTTGGTTAGTACTGCTCCGCTCCCGTGGGTCGCAGCGTGATATTAAATGCCATCCTGCATGAATCTGGCTATTATATACAAAATGCTTTTTCTAATCTGACTTGCGCATTCGAACAAAAAACCTCTTTAACTTTATTATATAAATAAAGATTTGGACACAATATTGTTTAAACTACAAAGTTTTGCTATAAAAAGGACATTTCTATCTTAGTGTAACAAAAAGGACATCTGAGAGATGTATCGTTGTTCCAAAGAGGCACAGAGTTGCTGGAGATGACTTGCAAGTTTCGTGATTGCGATTAGTTTAGAGATCGATCGGAGTAAGCGGAGTTCAGAACAACATTGTTTGAGATGGAAAGTTTGAAAATATCAGTGCGGTTACAGACAGTTTTGCTGAACGATTATTCATATTGTCGATTTTATGTTTTCGCTTTGATAAACATCCATTATTTAGGTATTTCTTTCTTTCTTTATATTCTTCTAGCTTTTGCTCGCGACTTCGTCCGCGTAAATGTCGGACCCCCGTTTCATCCCCTTAGGGGGTTTATTTTGGAAAATCCGTTCTTAGCGGATATCTACTAACTATAATCTACCTCCCTGCCAAACATCTTTCACGTCAAGCGGTTTTCAATATTTCGTTATAAGTGATGAGCCTGCTACTTCCTACGTATGGATTTTCGTGGGTCCCTAATTTTTCTGAAAAGCCATAATTAAAGGAATTTTTATAACCGGTTTATCAGTTTTTGAGTTTATCCATTACAAATAAAATACATTTTTTTTTCTCTTTATAATATTAGTTTAGATTTTGGAAAATAGACATCACCGATCAATTGACATACTTTTTATGAGCTGTAAAACGTGATTCCCTCATATATTTTGTATAAGTAGTAATAGCAAACTATGACGTCACTTATTTATAAACTCAATAGACTAACTATTTATTGATATAATTTATCTCAATTGTTCTCTGGCATTCAGAGCAAAAATAGATTGTTTCTTTTAGAAGTTGTGTTATATAGCATTATTGGTTAATAGTGTCCACTATACACAATTATACAAACAAAAACAACATGAGACGGCTAATCAACTCATCACTCAATGCAATTTACCCTAATGTCACTTAGGAACGACATCGAGTTGCACACTTGCGCAGTAAATAAGGCTGTTATTACGGCCTGCCGCAATGTTTCAACTCTTAATCCCTGTTAGCTACATGCACAGGCCCCGGACATTTTTGTTTCACCAAACGAACTGCCGCAGACCCGCTGTAAACCTTTTATGATGGAAAAATGTTACAAAAAGGAAAATTGCTAAGTGTCCGTTATAAATGGCATTTGCGGAATGGCCCTTGGGCAGTTTAGGTAAGGGTCAGTTGCGTGATTGTTGTGTATTGGTAATTTTATTCGTGGCTTTTTTGAAAGTGGTTATGTACAGTTGAACGAATTGAAGCTGTAACAGGAAGCCGCATTTTTTTCACGATTGGGGTCACTTGGAATGTTTGCATTTCTACTCAAACTCTTTTCCAATTTATCATTACTAATACTAATATAATACGACAGTGAGCGACGTCTGTGACAGTCGTTACGGGTCGTCAGAAGCCGAAAGTCAGACAGTCGTATTACCCAGTTACTGGGTTGTAAAGGTCAGATAGGCTGTCGCTCCATGTGAATTACTGGTATTCAGCTGCATCTGGTTAGACTGGAAGCAGACCCCAACATAGTTGGGAAAAGGATACGCAGATTGAATACTAATATAATAAAGCTACGGCGATTTTTGGTTTGTAGCGCTAATTTTTGGAAAAAAAAATATTTTTGTTTAAGATAGCCTGATTTATGAGGAATACTATAGGCTATTTAACATTACGGTACGGCACACGGGAGCAGATTAGTAATAAAAACGTAACCCGCTGGTCAGTATGTAAAGTACCATACCACGACACTCATAGCAAAATCAAAGGAAACGAGGAAAAATGTTCAAATAAATACCTATGAAAATGATTGAAAATATTTATGATACAAAGTATTGTCAACTCCTCGGAGATTCGACAGCCAACACACATTAAATATGAAACATGTACCTAAGTACAACATTGGACATAAATATCGAAGTCACATGATATATAGCGGCTGAACCCATTATCTATAAGGAAATTTCCTTAATATCTAATTTTTGGTGCCGCTAACGGCCAAACTTTCCCCCATTATGGTCAATAAATAACCCATCATTTACTTTTATACGTATAATATACAAACTGCCTCCAAATACTGGTTTGTAATGAACTCGAAGCGATACATACTTAGCCTGATAGGATAGTGCGATTTATTTTTTGTCTAACCAGCAGTTTCCAGCGGTTTTACCCGCGTTGAGTTACGTGTTTGGTTACTGCTCCGCTCCTATAGGTCGTAGCGTAATATTATACATTCTATAACCTTCGATAAACGGGCTATATAATGTAAAAGATTTTTTTTTATAGGAGTTGTTCCTGAGATAAGCACGTTCAAACATAAGTATGTACAAAGAAAGGTAATAAAACTATTGAGAAAGTAGGTACCTATACTCGTTAACAATTATTTTTAATGAAAAAAGCGTCAATTATTATTCCAATCTCAGAGCAATTTACATGCTAAGCTCCTTTTCTATTATGCAAATTATCCGATAACATGAAGGCTTGCGAAATATAAAACTCCAACATTCTGTCTAACATTGTAAATCTAGTTAAAAATTGGTTCAAAATCTCGTTAAAGGTACCTACGGCTATAAATCTGTAAAAATATGAATCTTATATAATTAAAATACGATACAAAGTAATAAATTCACTTGCTTACGATGAAGCCGCTGTCGGAAGAGCTTGGGAGCCATTTTGTACGAGCTATTTCAAAGTGCCTTATCATAAATAATATTTTTTCCTCCTTAAATTTAAGGTAATTGTAATTCTTTAAAATTCATCTTTTATTTTTCGTGGTAACTTGAAAGGTAATGTCCTATTTGTGAGGAGGATTTAACAAACGGTTTTTAGTATTTGAATCCTTTTACTTTTAAGATTTTTCTTCGAAAATGTAAAAGAGTCTGTAAGTAAACAGTAAGCTTCTCTCGATTCTATGTCCAGACCTTTGGTGAAGATTCAGCTGGGCCATTTAATGTTACGGCCCCGGCGAGACCTCGCAGAATTTTATTGCTTATTTCAAATAATCCCACAAGTAACTACGTATAATACTTTATGTTCCAATTTTTTGTATTCTTTTTTCCAAGTCTAAAATATATTAAGTATGGCTTTCAAAGGCTTTTTTATCAAACGTAGAATTACTGCCCAAGTTACAAGGTAATGACATAGAATAAAATCAGAATAATACTATTATAATAAAGAGAGTGGTAGGCAGAGGTGGTGCTTATTGGTAGCCCTTAATAAAATTAGACTGAAGCCCGCTTTTGTTGAGCCTCCTGAATTATTAATGAAACAAGAATAAGAAAACTTTTACAGTATTTTTCGAGCAATGTTAGATCTGCTTCATTTAGACGTCGCCTGAATGTTTCAAAATCTTGTTATCTTAATACCGGTATCACGTCGGGGAAACTTTTGGGTGTAAGATAAAATAAAAAAATATATACAACGGAGGAAGTGTACCGCGCAACGGGCGGCGGCAGCACAAGGCGGGTTCGTGACACGCGCTCATAAAATCTACATCTCTCGTGTATCGCAAACGTATTTACACAGTATTTTTTCCCAATTCCTCTCATGAATGTAACAACAGTCTCATGAATTTTATTGCGCGCCGTGGTCGAGAACGGACGATTGTAGCAAGAATTGCGGTCTCTACTAGTCATAATTGAATTACAAATCATAGTGTGGAGGGCGAGCGGAGCGATGGCGTGCGGCGCGGTGCGGTGCGGTTGCGGAACACTGGTGGTCCGTCATTCGGCAATCGAGTCCAATATTCGAACCTATATACCGCCGCAACTTTGATATTGCACGCTCCATTCGTGCCAATCCGCAGCCGCAAATTGTGAACGTGCCTGTCCGTCGGCTAATATACCTACGAAATTCAGGCGGAAAAATCCGAAAAGTGATACACGGACCATACAAGTGTGTATGGTCCCAGAATAACAATCAGAAACACATACCTACATATGATGTATCTACATTATTCAGTAGACAAGTACCTACCTACTCGGTATGTAGATTATAAATATATCGCTCCAATTATTCATAACTCACATAGCTTAAGTAATTACCAAAATTCAAGAGCTTAATTTATTTTACTTTTCCAGGAATAAGTATTACCTACGGTATAGATTTTCTAAATTGCTGTAATTAGAGATATTATGTTTCCAAACAACGTACAGTGATTAATTACTGTAATACTTAATAAAAAATAAGATGAAATAAAATGCAAATTGTTCAGCATCGCGTGCGCCGATTGATCGCACAGCCAGCTAATTAGATCAGGAGTATAATTAATCGAGTCGTTGGGGCGACCAGCGGTGAGCGCTCGCTTCCACCGACTGTCAGGAAATATTTGCTTAATGATGGCTTTGACGAGCCCTCCGCCAGCGCCAGCTCGTTCAAATACACTCCAAACGAAATCATCGGGAAATTGGACCAAAACTACACATCGTTGTAGTACCTCTGTGTGTTCTAGTGTTTATAATTATACTCTACTATGACTAAAGTTCCACATAACATACGTAGGTAGCTAGATTATAATTTCGCTGCGACTACACCGGTTTTAATTTATGCATGCGTGGGCTGAGTAATGAAGGGGTGGCAGATTTATTTTAGAGCTATAAGCACCTAATTAATATTCAAACCAACAATTTTACTAACTGTTTTATTTTTATAAATACAATTTCAGTTCAGACGAGTTTAAGAATAAATAAATAATAGAAGAATTCTTCTTGTATTTATTGCTAGACTTTCACGGTAAAGCATAGTCGTGCATTCACGTCTTACTATTGTGGCTAAAACCTAAAACGTTGTTTGGTTGAAATATTATGCCCTGCCTGTATTGACAAAATTTATTGGACACTAAAGTTTTCATACGCTTTTATGTTTTCGGGAGATTACGGCACCAGCAGTTTGCCGGTACCCCGATGTTTATAAGAGTCCTCGCCTTCAGAAGGGACGCGCGAAATTGCTTCTTTTTCCAAACAATATTTGTGTTTCAATGTTAAGCAAAATCAATTTTTACAACCTAAGCACGTCGAATGGGAAACAAGATTTTTGTTCCGACGTACAGTTTGCTTAATTAAGGGACGCGAGATAGATGTTACAGATTTACCTGTTATTACAAAGAGTGAAGGCGGAACTTCAAAACAAAATAAAGTTGGACAGGAGGTGGTGGCGGGCTGCGTCAGCGACTGGGCCGCCTCGCTCGCTTTCCGCTCAATAAACGCTTGCAGGCCGCGCAAGTTTCGCCCTCGGCCGGCCGCACTCCGACGTACCTACAATAACAACTTTCGTCACAACTTTTTGGCAGAAAGCTTCATTCGACTTTACGTCACCTCGCTCAGGATTTGTGTCCCGTTTGAGTTTCAGATTAATTGGCGTACAGACAAATTCGTGTAACAAACTTTCAACGATGTTTTGAATTTGATGAACAAATGAAAAATCTGTCAGTAATTTGTGCGTAAATTCTCCCATTGTGTGGTGGTGATTGAGGTTAGCGTTCCGCGTTTGTATCCCAAAAATGTGAACCTAAATTGTATTTGTCAGACAGCTATTTCATTTTTATATCAGGAAATATAAATTCGATATTCTAGGATCAATTGAATCAACATAAATGTTTGTGAAAATAAATGCGATGAGTAGTAAAATTTATCAGTGTTCAAGAAATCTAGCTTTGCTATGTTAATGTAGATGGAATCAAACAATAAAGTCGTCAGATGCTTCCTAATTGATCCATTAGGTACTTGTTGAAATAAGTCTCTTGTAAGAAAGAACTTATGATGTTTTAATATGATGTGGTTGTTATTTCGACATAATTTTAAACATTTTTGTTCTTCACAAACATATAATGAAAGATAAAATTACTTAGTAAGTTATCGATAATTATACTATAAAAAAAATAGGAAGCCATATAAAAGTAAACGAAAAAGTTTGGAAAGTAACTCTTTTATAATTACTTATATACATATTAAATCTTCCAAATTAAACGGGCAGGTAAACGTTTTAAAGATAAGATTACCTCCATATTTAATCATTCCAGTATTAGGTAAGCGTATTACCAAACTCCATATTTATATTTTAAGTATGGAGGGATTTAATATTTATGTTCATGTGCGTTCATAAAATGGAATCTCTCTCGATTATTGTCGGTTCACGTTTAGTGAAGTACGTCGGCATGATAGATGTCACCGACGGTTAACCGGATCGTCGCTTCAAAAGTTGATGTTGTGATCACCGTAAACGCGGTCACACTGCACCTGAGTGCCTAGGTTGTAGGTAGTGTAGCCAGGAGTCCCGATTTGCGTAGGACGTCCCGATTTTCAGGCGTCTGGTGACATGTCCCAAATTCACTCTTGATTATGTTTACTTGTCTGAACGATCCTTCTTAGTTTGAACTTTAATCGATAATTTTGATAGAGTAAGCGAATTTATCTAGGTATACAGGTGTTATTACATAAGGATCGTAGCAGGTGGCGTTCTGTGGTTTCTGCCTCCCCCATGGCAAAAAGTCATCAGTTTATGTTATTATGTATGTGTTACTATATAAAATTATTTTTGTTTTCATATTTTCTTATACCAAACTAGAAAAATCTGTTATTTTTTGTAACCATTGTATCAGTCCCGATTTGAAAACCAAAATCCCGATTATTTTAACGTACCGTCCCGAAATTTGACACCTGCGCCTGGCAACACTAGTTGTTGGAGGAACCTACTGTGCATGTGTCACGTAGCTTTAATGTTTATGAACTGTTGTTATATACTTATACTTTAGTTATACAATTGCTTATATGGGGTGTAAAATGACACAATACATAACCGTCAACTGTGCATAGGTACTGTCCATCAAACTGAGTAAAATTGATCAAATATTATTGCTGGGTGCACCTTTCAGTTTTTGGTGTAAAAAAGCACTGATTATGAGAACTCTTGATATAAAGTACGTAAAAAATAGTGCTCACGGGTGTATGCAAACAGTACAGGGGTTGTTGGGGTACTGAAACTTTAGTTAAAACTTATTACTGTAAAAAACGTAAGATAAAGTTAAAACCTCCAATATTTTTTAACCAGAAGGTTCCCAGAACAAAAAGAAATATGACAATGATGCGAAGAATAGGTAACTTTCGCTTTCGTTAAGTGGCTTTTTACACCGTTTATATTTAAACAATAAAAAAAAACCTTTTCATTGGGCAAAAACTTATTCTATCTCATTCAAGTCGGCGCGCAACGTCGTAGCAATGTCTACGCCGCTACGGCGACTTGTAGCCACGACACTACGACAATGCAATAACGTAGCATTGTGCTACGAATCTTTAACTTTACCAAAAGACAAGCGTTTAACCTTTGTTGTACGAATTTAAATAACACGACACAGTACAATTGGGGTTGCTCGTGCCGTTTGCCTCGAATGGAGTCACACTTAGCTAAGAGTTGACGTCTTTTGTGAGTATTCAAAACGACGTGAAGATGCCACTGATTTATGAGCGCCCATTATTCTTACTTAGTGTGACGTAAACACATGCCGTTCATTCCAACGCCCGATACGTAGCGAAATAAAGAGAATCGCGACTTACTGAACACTACGTGCGTTTCGGTATTTTTTATATCCCGGAGATGTTTAATGGGAGCTTTCGTTGAGGCTTTTTTATGTAGCGGGAAGATTATGGCCATTACTTAGCGTCATAATACGCGATGGCGGCCAACTTTTATTTAAATACCGTTTTAACGAGGACACTTCTTGATATACTTATTTTAATGCTTTTCGTATTGTTTTCGAAGGACATGAGAATTTTTAACTTAAATATTGGAATAAAAATAACATTCTCCCGTCCGAATTTCGATCAAGCAGCCAATCTCATATGAGACTAGCCAAGTATGAAGGATTATTATAGTGCACAAACACAGGTACACACCCTCTTCCCTTACTCTCATGATAGTCCGATAGGACCGCAATCCGACATAATCGGGGAGAGATCAGTCGCCGGACCAACGGCTTTACGTGCTATCCAAAGCACGGCGGTGTCACACCACCACTTCGAAACTCAAGGCTACTAGTAACTGAGAAATTCCTACTGGAAAAACTCAATAACACATTTAGCACTGGATATCGAACCCAGGATGTTTCAGTTCCAGGAGGTTTTTTACGGACACGAGACCAACGTGGCATTTATATTGGAATACACGAGGTCAAAACGAACAATTCTCTTTTACTAGATGGATACCTACCTTCGTCACAAAATGTAAGAGACGGGAATCTTAGCAACACAAATAGTAATAAGCTCGAGAAGTCGCTCAAACTCTGCTGGGGCTTTCGGAGTCTTGGCAAATATTACGACAAAGCGACACAAACTTAGATATTGTTTGTTGGCCATCCTTCTGTCGTAGATTGCGCCACAAGACACGCTGTGGTATTTATTAGGTGGGCAACAATCAACTGTTTATCTTGTTAAATCGTCTACCACGTCTTTTTGTTCTATCTCATTAATTTAAATGTAGTGCGATCGCACTAATTAGATACCTACTCCATTACTACTTATACAGTAATTTGAAAAAAAAGAAACAAAGCTTAATTCAAAACAAAAAATGCTTCATTTATTTTGTTTGCTTTCACAAACAATAGGCTTTAGAAATAGTCTTTGTAATTTTTTGTACAACATTTTCTAACTTACGTATAACATTTTCTAGTTTATTACTTTTTTATCGAAAGCTGATTTCATAGTTACTAACCTATTGGAATGAGGATTTATTTAAAGATCATTTAAAAGGTAGGTAGGTAGGTAAGCCTCTTTTTAACATTCGGTAAAAATTTAATACAAATACTTACAGCTTTCGAATTGGTGCATCTCACAGCATTCCTGGAAGGTAATGATCAAACGAACATCAAAAATTGATAGAATACTTCGAGAGAGGTCGAGAAGCTCGTCAAATTCGCGTTATCACCGGCACTAACAAACACTAGACGGTCGGGAGCGCGCCGGCGCCTCTCACCTATTTCCAAATACTACTCTTGAATGGACGAATACTCTGCAGTCCGTATTGCAACTCCGTAAGGCACATCACAGACCAAAGATCTCAGAATTCGGAGCGACGTTATCTCAGTCTTTGTTATAAAGCTCGCTGGCGTCGGCACATCATAAAACGGCAAAATGTCTCTTACTCAACTACATCTAGATACATAACACCGTGTAATACCGCTCCCATATAATTGGTTGATGCAAATGCGCTCCTGTGCACATTCTAAGACATTTTTATTGCGCCCGGGAAAGAGTTAATATCGCTTTATGTAAAATGCTTTAGCAAGCTTAATTTCATTTTATTCCGCCTTTATTAAATCCGTTTATTCATAAAAATAACTGGCTGGAAGTTTTCTTGCGCGTCTAATTTTGCTACTGTTAGGTGTACATTTTAATGTGCAACTGTAATGCTAGGGAGAATTTACTTAGTGCGATATGAAAAATGGTTGCTTAAGACAGCTGAAAGATTTTAACTTTCTACTCCTGGGATAACTAAGTACCTACAAGTAACTTATGTGTACGAAGTTTCATTAAAATCGGATCATTCATTTCGAAAAATAAGAACTTGAAAGTTTGTATGTAATGTCGAAAGGTGTAAACGCTCATAATGCTGGAAATATTAAAATTAAAATGTTTATCCATTAAATATAGATAAATAAGTATTTTATCAAGAGTAGCTATACACTTATGCAGGTATATTCAGTTCGGCGTTCCCAATAGAAACTTTGATTACGTTGTTATAAAAATGCCGAACCGAATATACTCTGATTCTCTTATATGTAGGTATAGCATGCATGTTAAAGTGTGGCTTATAAATAAGTTAAGTAAATTATGTATAAGCCACACTTTAAGGCTGTCTCATAATTTTATAAGTAAAAGGGAACACATCGACGCCGTTGTAAGACGTTAGCGTAACAACATTTTAACGTGTCAATTTATAGCTAGTTTGATGAAGCAGCCGCCCGCCGCGCATCAGGCGGACCCTTAATCGCAGATAAATGAATTATGTAGGCACCAGTCATCCATCACTGTCGTAATTTTAAGATAAAAGCTTATGATGCGAGCTTGCTTCTTCAGCTTACTTATAGTGGGTAGGTACTGTGATCTCTGTGCAAGTGAACGAGAAGGGGTTTATGTGTATGTGGCCAATTCATGTTTAATTAAAAGAGTATTTTAGTTAGCTATATCGAATGAATTATCTTCTAATTCTATATTTTTACAAACTAAATAAGTCTTCTCAGCCCTGGCGGACTGTTAAGCCTTACTAAATTTTAACAGAGTTTATCTCACAGTAAATTGTTATGAAATAAGGTTGAATTTGGCTAAACAAACCATCTCTACAGTACCTACCTACTGTGATTCCACGTTGTCGCGATTATGATCAAGCATCAAAACACAAGACTTACAATAATGTGATGGTCTTCACATTATGTGTTTTATCAATATTCTGCCAATTATAAAGGTTCATATATTCTACCAATTAAAAAGGTTCAAAATGTAGTCGTCATCTTATTCCAGCGAAATCAATGAATGTCAAAATTTTTTGACCGATTGAGACTGAGATTAGATTACGATCCTTCCTATAATAATTGTCCCCCTGGTTTCTGTCTATGATGAGGACAAATCTATTTATAATAGATACCGGGTATATAGATATCTGTTTTATTTTAAATTGTAGATACCTACGCATTTTTAGCTAAATATTCACAAAGGATCAAAAGTTCTTAACTTAAGTATCTATCTACTTTGTAAATCCTTCTTAGGTTCATATTCTGCTTATCCATCTTGATACCTAATCTAATAGAGGTACGAACTTACCCACCCAACGTACACTTTTCTATTTCAGATAAATTGATGAAGGTTAAAAAATACAATACGCTGCGTTTATAATGAGGAATGGTAGGTAGGAAAGTAGGTATTACCTAGCTATCTGCTTAGTAAGCATAGTTTTAAAATAGCCTTTGTAGCTACTTTGAAAGCTACTACCAACATTCTTTTCAGCGTAAAAAGTTGGTAAATTATATTTTGCAGTTCGTAAGCTACATACCTTCTGCTACTATGAGTTTTAAACGTCCGTGTGTAAGGGTAGTGGGGTAAGTTGAGTCCTATGTAACGTAAGTACATATGTGTCTAGTGTATCCAATCCAAACTCCAATGCTAGTTGCGAACTAGGACGTAATACGTGCTTTCTTACTAATGTAGGTACGTAAACTTATAGGCGTAGGTAATAAGCGCTCCCGAACTTTCACTGCCTGAACCTGCATATCAGGTGGAAATAGTTGGGTAACTACTGAAAAATTGAGTTTGTTATGTGGAGTTGTTTATGCGAGAGTTGTTTAGCGCAATATATTCCTATACGAGGTATTTCTGTAGTGACTGCCAGATACGATCTTAAAGTCTGGCAGTGATTTTGGATTCGATTTTAAATTGCATTTGTAGCCTGTTGGACAGCATTAAGCTCGCCTTCTATAACATAGAATTCCAAATAAGTGGCAAAACATTAAACAACATATTTAAAAGTTTGTAGAATATTACCATGATGTTATGACTTAGGCAGTTGATTAGTCTGCTTACTAGCTAAGTGGGATTATTCCACTCTGCCTCATCGAGTTGTCCCATTGTCGATTAAATTCACAAAACTTTTGAACATTGGACAAATTAGTGGGACAGACTGGAATAATTCTATAGCCTTACAAGGATTTATAAAATAAGCTTGACTCGGTCCATGAGAGTTGTGTTCCGCATAGTTACCTACGTGACCCTGACTGCGTCACCGGGAGGTACCAGTTGGAGTCCAAACTACCGATAACCTCAACTCTATCTTTATTAGAACCAGTCAAAACTTATTTCAATTAAACTATTGATAGCAACTTATGAACGCCATTTATGAGAAAAAGAAAATTTCATAAATACGTTCCATCTACCTAGCTAGGTACCTAAAACACTAACTCGGACATAGCCTACCTACTTCAATAAAACATAGGTGTTTTTTTCTTCTGTAGAATGTTTCTGGGATCTGCTAATACTTACTTACAATTTAATTTAACCTTCGGTTTTTTTAGGAACAACCAACTCATTATCGACAGAACTTACCTACTTACCAAGAAATATCTGCCGGGAAAATACATTATGCTGAAAAAGAATGACAATATTTTCTCTGTAATTTGCCATTATCTTATAGTTCAGTGAAATTCGTCACGCCATTCGTGCTAGACTGATATTCTTCAATTTTATATTATGTCCGCATAGAACAATATCTTGTTACCAATCCCAAGTTTCGTATTAACTTTTGTTCTATTGTATTTCAGACATTTCATTTTACACTGTGAAAGAAAAGAATACGGAACAAAGGAGTGCAGTTAATGCGTTTCTTTTGTTTAAGTATGCACATATCGATACCGCAACTTATGGCTGAGTATATTTCCCGGGTGTTCGTATCGTCTATTGAACAATACTCTGGCACTGGGTAATACATTTTTCAAGGCGCTCCGGGGCGGTTAGGTTGTATCTCTTCAGAATTGCACTAGACTGGCATTGTTACATATTACTGCAAATATACGGAAGGATATTTAAGAGATCCAATATATCTACATGTCTCGGTTTAACGGTCTAGCAGCGCCGATCCGAGTCGTTATCTCAACGTTTGTAGAGGCCATTACACTGCTAATCATTTGAATTAATTCGAGTTAGAGCACACAGGAATTTGGGTTGAACACAAACACGGATGAGGTTTAAATCATTTAATAAAATAAGTGATGTATTAATTTCTTACAAAGAACACATTTTAAGAGCAGTCATTGGCTGTATCGTTACAAACGATTTTCTAAATAAAATAAGATCTATTATGAGAAATGGGCGTTTTCTAATTAATTTCACACTGATACAAACTTGATAGTAATTTCCGAGTAGAACAGAAAATAGTTTAGAGAATTTTGCGCCTCTGTCGCAATGACTGGAGTAAAGGTTCCATGTCGAAACATGTTCGCAAATTGCAACACCGTAACAAGTTTCATAGCTTGCTTCTAAACATTGTAAGGCCGTTTTCTACGTAACACACATCTTCACAATATATCAAGAACATCAGAAGTTTGAATATAAATTTAATATGAAGCCTCTCGACAAACATTAAAGAAAAGATAATAAACGTATTACCATAAAAATATTAATATTTAACGCTATATTCAAATATCAATTTCGTAATATTTATTTTTTTCTGTACTTTTCTATGTATTTCTCATGAGAAAAGAATTTTTACAAGTTTTAAGTACCGACATCTATTACAACAAAGATTAAGAAACGTTCTATAATGAATCAGTTTTACAAAAACTTTCATCTTCCTTGCCGAGCTATCTCGCCAATAAATTTATGTATATCAAAATATATATACCAAATACATTTATGTCTCATTCATTGGGTCGTCATTGATATCATTTATTTAAAATACAACGCGACATCCTCAATATGTATATTAAAAATTCTTACGGCTAATTCGGTAACTGAAATTAAAACGTGATGTGTCTTGTGTAATTCATAGTAGTGTCGACAGTTCATATAACAAGAACCATCCATGTACTTTTGTTCAACAAATGTGATTCTGCCGCATTACATAAAAGACTAGTGTGTTGTTGTATTGTAAAACATATGTAGATATTAAAATAATATAATTAATATAAAATATATTTCAGTGCCACTTCGTCACTTTATAATTATGGCACAGAAAGACAAGGAGATTGTTAAAATAACGTTAGATCTACACTATATGAAACGTACAAAATTAACTACAAATTTACAAATTGCATCAGGTACGTACATTGTAATTAAACAAAAATATTAAAATAAGCGTGTAGCGACGGTCGGTTAGAGCGTGGAATGAAAGATTACATGCAACCATTTCGTATGTATAACATAAAACATTAATAATTATACCTAATTATGAAGCGTTATTAATTTAGCATAAAATCATGATGGGATAACAACATAATTGCGTCTAATAATAAACAAGACGAATTAGTAATAACCGAACATGTACAAGTTGATGAAACTACTAACAAATAGCACCTAGACCGGCGCACGAGTGCCCCGGACGCTGTCCATATAAATATGGCTAAGAGACAACATGATCAGGCAAGCAAAGTCGAATCGTAACCGTTTCACTGGGAACACACAGTCATTCACTACACCCTACGTAGAGTCAAAATTAAACTAAAACAATAATATCATCCTCCGTCTCGTTCAAACAGATCAAGAACTTTAAGTCGTTTAATATCACTCTTTAAAACATTATATTACAAGGATCGATAGACAAAGATATTTGTTCAACAAGGATACTCTCACATTGAAACACTTGGAAAGAACAACATTGTGTAGCGCGCGACTCGCGACTGACGCCCACAGTTCGTAACTTGAGGACTGTCGTCACATCGCCCACCCTTGGCCTCGTCAAGGGATGCTGATGACACAGACTTTGATCAAGCCGTGTAACACCTTCTTGTTTCGTCCCAACCTTATAGGTTGAAAGATATGCTATCCGTTAGACGACAGTTCGTCTTTGAGCCACTGTGGAACAGGCCGCCCTATTCTCACCAGGAGTTTGGACAGCGCTGTATTGTGCGGCGTATAGTAACGTTTCAGGAACTTGGCAGACTTTTCTTCCATCGGCGGATATATCCGCCCTTTAGATTTACCAAGACATTTTGTCCTGTCGTTGCCTACTGCTTGGCAGAAAAATCCCTTTTTAGCATCGTACCTGAAACAAAAATATGGAGTCAAATATTTGTATGGAAGCTACATACATCACGGAGCGTCTTTATCCAATTGACGTCTAACGTAGGTACATAGGACTATTATTTACAGGACAGTAGACACGCGATCCATCTTCTACATTATTTACCTACGATCCTTATCTTCCCTTTCTCATGCTCATGTCTATTATTCCGTAAATCTTTCAATAATTTCATCACCCATTTTGCTTGAAGCGTCCGAACCAACGAAGCGTGCTTTTCCGTTATTGCAAATCTACGTTCTATTTAGGTCCCAATAGCATATATTATTCAGTGCCTATTATGTCGATACGACGCGGACAAAGACCTATTTGATGTGGTTTAAATCGAAACTATTCTATTTCAGAATTAAATGAAACAACATTTCGAGAGTACGAACGCGATACAGAATTCTCATTGGAGGAGAGTCCGACAGCGGGGAACGAAAGGCCATTTTCCTAAGGAAGGCTTAGAATTGCAACAAGCTGCTTTATGTAGATAGGGCATTATGCAGTGATATTAGTCCCAGCGAGTTGCTTCTGCGAAGTTGCGCGCCTAGAGTTTAAGGGACCATTGTAGCTAAGTTATCGCCAATTGCAGAGGTTGCTGGTCTCGCCGGCGACCGTACAATATCACTTTACAAGGTGTGGACCAGTTTTATGTCTTCGTATCATCTCGAGTTTGTTGTCTCAGCACAGTACATTGTTGGGCGAAAACGCGGCGTGACTAAATATATTCTAGAACAGCGTTATCTTTTGTATAATTTCTGCGTGGCGTCATTATTTTTGGTGTCCGTAAAAGGAAGTGTATAATTATCTGACAGTAACAAGGCGGAATATCAAATTACGAAGATATGGAAAAACAAGTTTTAGGAGAAATAATAAATGTAGCTATAAGTACTTGGTGGGTACACGGTGGTCGTTTTAATCGAAATCCTGTAAAACGCGCTTACATAAACAGTCTGGGCTTGTGTAACCACCTCTAGATAAACACTATTCACTAGATAGATATATTTATTCATGTATTTACTTAGGGTTCCCTGTACAAGAATATAATATAACAAGAATATAATTATTGAAAATAAATTTATATATATTTATACTTTTACCTACAAAGTTTATTTGTGTTTATGTTAGAGGTAATCTCTGAAAGTAGTAGTCCGATTACAAAGGTCTTTCACTGATAGGAAGCTACACGATTGTCGAGTGTCACTTGTGGTATACTTAGTTAACTTCTACATGGACGAAGACGCGGGCAGAAGCTAGTTATCTATAAAATCGGAGCTTAAACGAAGGTCGTGAAACAAGCCCTCAGACTTATTGACTGTAGATAACATTTTTCTCGGCGGAAACTTCCCCTTAAGGCTTCCTAACAAGCTAAGGAAGCGAGGATTCTGACCAAACGGTTTTCTTTTGTTGTCACAAACGCCGATGAAAGACAAATCGACATAATATATTTCTTCTTGATACAGCACTTACTTGAGCAACTTATTATAGTCGATATGCGGCGATATCTTGAGGAACTTCTGCAACGTGTTCATGACCGCGGCTGGCTCCGAGCGCAGCTGTGAGCCGTCGATGATGTGCAGCTGATGGCTGCTGTATTCTGCCAGCCAGCGTTCCAGGTAGTGGCTGTACTTGCCCGGGTTTAGGCAACGGTTTCTATGGAAATATGGGTATGTTGAAGATTTGTTTTTGTAAAGTTAGGCGAGTTAGTGTTGTGCTTCTGTAAATGTTGTGTATAGTACCTAATTCATAATATAAGTACCTACTTGATTGTAGAATTGTTTGTAGACAAATCTATACATATATTAATGTAATATTTCAACTGGTCTATTAGAAATCTATAGGGGTAGCCTATATCAGTCGCCTATGTTTAGCATGGCTGCGAGCATGATACTTAATGAACAAAAAATAATTAAGTTTTGAGCAGGTATAGCCTTACACCCGGTTATTTTAAAAGCAGTGAGATAAGAATTTTAAGAGAAAATAATAACACCCTCAATTCTACATTTAAGGTAATTCGTAATATTCATATTTAGGGTAGAAAACGTAAACAATATCAATTTTAATAATCCATTCTGAGCACATTAGCTTGCGGAGGAAATGCGCGTGATGCCTGATAATAAATTCATGGCGCTGTCAAGTACACAATAATCTTTGAGGCGCACGCTCACAAATATAACTGGCTTATTTTAATGTTAAATGGATTTTGGGGATGTACCGTCACGTAGTCTTGGGGAGTTGGGCTGGATTACAAACGCCGTAATATAGGTGCTTATTATTTTAACTCAGTACTTTAAACTATGAATTTGCGACATCTTTTCTGAACAACAGGTTAAATTTAATAAATTTTAATATTCAGAACTGTGACCAATTTAATGCGAAGAAGTAGGTGACAAAAGGAAAAATATTTTCAATTGGTCTTAAAATGAAACAGTAACGATGTTGCTCCTCCCGATCTGCAGAGCGCAATTTGTACTTCAAAATCTGCACTCAAGTGTCTTGCTATCTATCAGAACAAATTATTCTGGTTAACGATTATAATTATCGCCTTGCTTATAAATGTATACCTATCTGAGAGTATTGCACTTTATTCGATTATGTACAACATATTTTACTACCCCCAACTTCGGCTGTTAATTGAAACTAAATCGGTTTCATGCCTATTGGTCCTACAAACGGGATTACGTAAGTCAATAAGTCCCCCACTACATCTGCACCGTTATAGCGTGAAGTTAAGGAACCAAATGGTATAAACGAGTAGGGGGATGAAATAATAGTACAGTGAAGGCATTACATTTGTTATTAATGTACAAGAGCCGGGGTTCGCACGGAAAAATTGTGATCCAATATGAGAGGGTCGAAGGCGGACGTAAAATATACGCCTTTGCCTGAGATCGAAAAAAAAAAGACTATATTAGGAAACCGTAGTTGCTCCAAATGTCTACGAGATGTTTTATTGCTGTGTAGAACAAAGAACATGTATTTTATGTTTGTTTTAGACGCTTAGCTCTACAGTAAATTGAAGTTTAAATGGTTCACTGGTGTAGAACGTGACCTCGGTGTTGAAGGAAAACACTTAGAACTTAGTAGGTACATAATAATTACTGTTATCTTTACAAAGTTTACATAAAAAACCACGTCTTTTAGTAAAAAAAATCATAAATAGAACTGTAATGCAAAACCGTTTTTTTTTAACAAAATCACGTAAAAAAGATACAGAAAGTAGACCAGATACGCAACATCATACCTACTAGTCTAAATTAAAATTTCCCATAAATATATATGAACCCAACACATTACCCTAAATTTTTTTTTACAAAAAATGGTAATGGTAAAAATGCTTACCTTAAATCCCTGAGGGGTTTCGGCGCGGAATCATTCGCCGCGATGACTGTATGAAACGTGTAGTTGTTCGCGACCGCATCGCCGTGCGAGCGAATGTGCTGGTACCACGAATACGCCCTGCACAATAAACACACGGATTTTAATGTGAATTATTCAGAGCACGAAACATTATTGTAATATTAAAAATATTTGTTAATTTCTGTAGAAGTCTGATAGCCATTTTTTCGTTTTCGCATAAGTTTTTGAGGGACCGGGCTTCTTCATTCAATATAACGTTACAACACTATCGTTATTTTAATGTTGGCTTAAAATAAGCACCGTTATTTCACGATAAATATAAGGCAATGTAGACTATTAGACATTTATCGAAATAAATATATACCAAATGCAGTTATTGTAACAAAGACCGTTATTTTTCTGCGGCATCAGCGTTTTATATTGTCCTACTTAGGTTAAATTAAAAATCAACATGAAATCACAATTGAAATGTTAAAAATAAAAAAATTGTATTATACTCACAAAGAGGAGGTCAGTTAGACCTCACACTCAGTAAACTGCGATGGCTTTGAAAATATTTTAAACGAAAATGCCGCAATGGGAAATCGATATTTCATGCTCAACTATAATAGAATCTATATGGCACATTTTTCACGGCACCTGATTAAAATACAAATGCAAAGCGGTATAAATTGAAGATGTGTATCAATTCCTTGACACCGCATGGCAATAACGTTTCGGATTTGAGCGGGGAGTTTTACTGGTTTGAGTTACGAGCTTCTTTTGCAGTTCAACGTTTTTCCTCAATCGACAGTAATTTACTTAAGACTACTAATGACGAATTACACGAGATAGCTTTTCCTTGATGTTCTTCTTTTATTTAGGTACTTCTTTAGATTTGATTTGCGAATACGTTCCACTCAGAAGTGGGTAGGTAAGTAAAACGTGTTTTACTTTACATGTCTTATTTGGTAAACAAATATCGGTTACCTAATTTTGCAAAGTAGCTTTTTGATTTGATGCTTTTATATATTTTTGTAAGGCCCCACACTAGGATGTGTTTTCTATATCGTGCCGTCACTACAGTAAGTTTACATTTAATTAAACCATATAATTTAATTAATCATTTACTGTTACGAAGCCTTGTGATTTTGTTACTGAATTTGTTTATAAATAAGACATGTAAGGATAAAATACACTATAGATCTACATCGCGCTTTTTCTTCAAAGACATTTCTTATTAACAACGTCCTTAATTCATAGATGCTTGACACGTACTTTATTTAATAATACCGTATTTACTTTACGTATTTTATTTTCCTTTGTCGTTCGTTCACTACTGAGCATATTAAGTATCGTTATAAAAAGTGTTATTCATAGTGTTGCAACAATTAAAAACAAAGGCATCCGTCACATGGCGTGTTTTGGTACGTACACTTTTATTTAGGACGCTTTAGAGATTAATTAGTGGAAGCATTCGAGTTGGCAGTTTAACAGTGGACTAAAACATTTTAACGTTCACTGATTACTCAAAACTGTGAATATTGTATTTTTTTGTGAAAACTTCTTTAGTCGTGTTGAGTGCTTTTTAGTAGGAGTAATTTTGTGAGATCGCGTCACCAACATGCGAATGTGACATTTAGCATTCACTTCTGTCAGCAGTCCCCGTGACGTCTATTTATTTTTTATTTTGTACACTAGGATCATGAATACTTTTGTTTTTACGAATTCTTATTTGGAGAAACTTTCAGTAGGTCATAGTAATACATATTTTAAACATAAGGTATGCGGGTATCTAATTTATTTTCTAATCATAACGACCATGAAAATAAAATTTAAAGTTTCTACTAAAGGCGACAAACTACATTTTCGTGTTTCTAAGAAATGTAATCAAAATAGCTCTATCAAGGAATTCAAATAAATTTTCTCGAAAACTTGTAGATATAAATTCAGATTTAAAATTTGCATTTTGATGAACGAGGCCTGACGAACGGCTGATAAAATATTTTCTTTTACAATCTTCTAATTACGATTAAGACTATAAGATTGATGTGCATTTTCTTGATTTAATTGCTGCCTTCGCGTATTGTGGTTTTATCGTTAGACATTTGTAGATTTATAGCTCTGATAGGATATTATTATAGCTCACGATGCGAACAGAATTTGAATAACAAAATATTTATGACGTCATTTTAGATTTTATTATTTGTGTCCTGAAAATTGTTGCCTTAACTTAGTTAAAGTCTTTTTGAAGACTAAAAGGTCATAGAAAAGGTCAATTTGTTAACAAGATTATAATTTATCCAAAAAGCCGGTAGGTAACTAATTTAGTAAATTAATAAAAATACAAAATTAGAATACTTAGTCCCTAATACCAAATTTTTCACGAAATAAGTAACCTGCAAATTTTAGCGACAATGTATTTTTTAAAGAATTTTGAAGGCGCGCACAGTTGACGCAGCGGCTGAGCGATTGGCTGCTGCGCTGCGTGTCGCTGGTTCGATTTCCGCACTTAACGAATATTTGCTTAGTTTACAGATAGTTGTTCCGGGTCTGGCTTTTTGTCTATGTGAGTTTATATAATATATGTTTGTTAACGCACCCACGATATAAGAGAAATTCCGAGTGGTAGGCAGCGACTTAAAAAAGAAAATAAAAAGCTAATTTCCCACAGTTCTGGAGTACCGGCAACTTGGCATTAAAATCTGAGTCGCGTTGCTACGCATTCCGGTGTGCGGTCGGATCCCCAATGCGTTAAGTCCTAGATCCTCAGGATTTACATACAAACCAGTGCGCACGATACCGTGGCCGACTCGCAATGTATGTGCACTTGTGCAGCTGCCGTATAATTCTCTCTCAATTGTTTATACACTTATACATAAACTCAAGTGATTTTTTCCTTGTGGAGATTGGTAGCTCGTATACGCTCGTATATCGTGAGTACCTACTGAACGATCGCTTGACATTACCGTCATTGCATAGATTTTAGAGAAATTTATGTTTTTCCTCATAGAGATTAATATGTCATCTGAAACAAAGTATCTTAAACCGTAATAATAGACGTCTTCATAATTTTTTTAAGCCTGAACATCTCATCTAAGTCGAATACTAAACATATAATCGCTATACACAAAAACGGGTCAGCACATTCGATTCGGTTTTTGAAAATGCCAAACCGAAAAGGCCGACCCACTTAAATGTATAGCTCCACTTACGGCTTGACTTACCTTTTAGATGGTGATATGAGGATGGCGATGATTTTAGCGTTGGGTAGCAGGGCGTGCGCTCGCCGTGGCACCAGGTCACCGTCGAAGTACGTGGCAGACTTCTCGAACGTGATCTGAGTGGTGCTGTTGCTCATGCTTGGCGGAAAGAAGTTCAGGTACCTGGTGGAGTAAAAAAAAATAGACCAATTCTACTGATTCAAAACGTTCAAAATCTAATCTACGTTCGCAATCTCATCTTAGCGACAATCAATGTAGGTAAATTACAGACATTTTTGACTGATTGAAACTGAGATTAGATTGCAATTATTCCTAAAAGTAAGCAGAATAGTCTCCCTGAAAGCGTTAAAAACGCCACTATTATAAAACGTCCAATTTATAAACGACGCGAAGTTTTTATCTATGACGGAGGTAAAAATAATTTTATTATTTTTTACCTGTCGTAGGTACTTTTTATGCGCTAGCGGCAGTACAGGCATCTATCGATTTTCCTTTGTCTGTTGCGTGGCGTCCATAATGGCTCAAGCCATTATACTTAAGTATCCTTTTGAAAATCAAGGCTGGGAAATATGTCACAGTATAGTGCAGTTACAATGGAAATCGTACGATATAAGAACAAACATAGTAGCTCCTACATAGTTAATTACCTACTACTTGTTGAATCGTAAACCTAGTAATTGAATCGTTAGTCCCTAGGCTCTAGGTTATTACTTATAATAACATCATTGTAATAGATAATATGGAGTTGGAAATTAATCTACGGATAGGCGGTACTAACTTAGCCCACGAATTAGTCTGCGTAGAATTCATAATTAAGCCCAAAATCCAAAATAATCTCACGGGAACTCACCAACGGGAAAAAAATATTTTATGTGTTAAGCATTAATATCTATTTGTGTGCCTTTCAACTAATTTCGATCAGCCAGTAAAAAGTAAAAATAAGCACCCAGACATCCTCACCAACTCTTGCGTTTATATTGTAATGGGATAGGATAGTTACAAAATTAATAATAATCCCAGCCAATTATTGTCCCACTGCTGGGCAGAGGCCTCCTCTCATCCAGACAAGGCACGAGCAATATTGATAACCACGCCTGCTCAAGTTATAATTATTTATATAAGTTTAATGCTCTTACAAAACCAGCTATATTCAAGATGAATCTAAATACAAACTAATTACTAACATGTAAAGGTCTGAAGGCCTAATTAGAGATGTATTTATTGAGAGCCAATCTTCTCATTGGTTATGAAAGGAATGAAGAATGTAAAAGCGTGCCTGTTTGCAACACACGTACGATGTTAACAAGGTAATATACGTGCCTAGGTTCACCTAGTGGTCTAGAACTTATCTAGGCTGCACATTGGATAAACATGAGTCTTCTTACGAGCTCATTATGCAGAATCTTGCGAGAAACTCTTGTGATTTACATTGATGTTGTTTCGAATATATAAAGTTGATTAGTCGAATTGTAGTGAGAGTAAATATTTATTTATTTAGAGTCTCCAACAAAAAATATATACAAATCCTGACATACAAATAATAGTCAACTTAAGGTATATGCAGAGGTCGTGGCAATTATAACACTTAAGTCTGGTTCTGGTAAAAAACCGTGGTAAAAAGTTGGAACTTCAAAACCTTCGATATTTCAATATGGTCTAAAACAAAAAAAATATCGCAATCAAATGATGGTGACGACCTGGCAAAGGTCGTGAGAAAATGCTGGATGCGAACAGCTTAGGACCGGTCATTGTGTGAGTATCTTTAGGGGAGGGCTATATCCAGCAGTGGACATCGTTCGGCTGATATGATGATACTGATGAAACCGGGGGTACCTATGTGTAAAAGCCATTTAAATTCTATTCACCAAAATGTCCATTAACATGCACCAGATTTACTCCCCCATTATATCTGCATTGTAACATTCTGTGACGTAATTTAAATAAGGAGAAAAGCATTCGCTGAAAGCATTAAAACCTCCTGTGGCCATTCTTTCTCAATGTTGAGTTGAATTAGCTTCGCGGAGCTCCGACAAACACTGGCAGGTTTCAAAGCTACCGCTAGTTCTGTTATTGTGCTTGATAATATTAGATTACGTATGAGTTATTCAGATTTAAACAAAGCGTTTCTTAGAAAAGTTGAAAGTTTAATGTTTTTAAGATGTGATGGAAGTTTTATTCGAAAGGTTTAGATTTATTTAAATGGTGGTTCAACGTACGGATTTATTGACAAAGTCAAATCATTTATTTTAATCAGACCATAAAAGCACCTTCAAACGTCGTTTACAAGAGAACATTATTATAATAATGTTGAATCTAGTTGCCCCATTCCAAAAGGTAGTTTTGTATATAGAACAATGGGCAACAATCTTCATACGTACTTTTTTCAAATAAAAATGTTGACAATAGTTTGTACAACTACATTAATTCAATAACTATATCTTGACCTATTGTTAATTCTGTAGGTATAACATTTTATAGCGAATAGCTACTCGTAAGATACGGCTTTGTGTTAATACAATGAGGAGACGTGGAATCTTAGGATACTCATAAAAAAAAACATTGTAAACTACAGTGTAGGACTACAAAGGTAATGTTTAATCAATTTCAACGGGAACACTTCCGCAATTCAAGTTGAACGTACGCAATAAAATTGTGTAAAGAAAAGGGCTAAATTCAAGGAAATAAAACAGTACAATAACACTGTCGGGTAAAGAGTGATTGAATCAAGTCGGAGACACAAATATATTGTACAGAAGGTACACTACTAATTTAGCTTAAAATGATGATAGATCAGAATGGCTTAAAGGTACGCGAAATAAATTTTCTATTAATGGACAGCTTAGGATTTGTTAAAACTAATTGGTTTGCAAGCTAAGTCAAAAAGTAAAAGTTAGCCTTTTTTGTGTTTCATATTTACTTGCCCTTCGGTGTATTTTTTTCTATTGTCGGTCTTTTTCTTTATTTGCAGCATGGCTGCAGTTACTTTACTGCCGTCTCCCGTTCGATCGCGATAACAACCTTCATAGCCATAAAAGTTTCCATACCAATGCACCACAACATAGTTCCTGCTTCTTCGGAAATTATATGAACTACAAAACTGTTCATAAAAAACCACAAAATGCCTCGATTTTATTGAACCTGGATATTGATTTTCACGATATTACAAATTGCGATGACACAATTTTGCCACGTATATGTTCGGTAAACAAAAACTTTTAATATCGGCAATATTAATTTCCTGAAATGTTTTGTAGCCGCATTAATTCATTATTCGTGTGGATAATTAATAGTTGGCATAACCGCTCCATTGGACCCGTGGTCGCTAGTGCGGTTACTAAAGTGAGAAGTTTTGGCTTCAATATCTGGCAGTGTCGCTGAGGTTTCTGTGAAGAAAATTCTCAATTTTAACCGCTCAGGATTGGCATTGTGCCCGATTAACGGCGATGGGCTTGTCCCCTCACTTGAGACCTAACACTTGCAAACTTGGAATAGCACTTACACTACTACCTAACCCTTGGGAAAGCCCAACTTGACAGTTATATATGACGGCTAATTAATAGTTTCGTCGTATTTCCGCAAACTCTCGTTAGAATATTAACTTAAATGAAGCTCGTACGTATACCTATAATGCTTTAATTTAAGCGTACCTTGGCTGTTATATTAATGAGATGTAACGCGTCACACCACTTTTGAAATATACGTGGGCTTTGTAACCGCCGCAGCATACTTAAACAGGTAATACTTTTTACCCAAATGTGAACCGCGTAGAAAGAGAACATTAAAATAAAGTAAATAGAATAATTAACCCCGACCACCCTAGATACACATCTTGTTGTAAAATATATTTTTTCCCGGAAAACCTGTGTTGGACGTGCCTAATAAATTGGTGGAAAAAAAAGTGAAATATATTGTGGAAATTTTTCACGTGGCTACAACCGTGGACATTTGTTAACTTTAACAGCTTTTTGAAATGTTTGTTAGGTAAATGTTGCGTCTCATGTTACTCGACATTTCGATAAATTAATATTGTGCGTGAATAACCGAGAAAAATAATGTTAAAAGTGTTTTTGAAATTTATTTTCACAAGCAATTTTCGCGTGTGTTTAGGACTTGGAGGAAAGCCTCAACCGCTGAGTGTGTGGTAAGGAATGTTTATAGCGCGGTGCTGCAGTCTGAAGTGGCCTCTTTGCTAAGAACACCGCACTGCTTGCTCTTCAACACAAACTAGAATAAAAGAGCATCGCGACCAAGGCAACGAGTTGCGGAGAGCACGTTGAATACGTGTGTGGTTGACGCAACCACCCCTTTGGTATTAAACATGTAACGCTGAACTTTCTCTGGTAAATAAAGGCAGAGGAAACCGTCGTTGCTATATGAAACATGTCTACATAACAGAAAATTGTGTTAAATTAAATAAATTGACTTACCAATCAAGCCCCTTCAGATAGTTGTTGTTATTGAAGAATTGGAGCTCTTCATAAGTAGTAGGGCTCGGCAAGTTTGGTGCAAGTGCCGGGTGCATCGCCAAAAATGTATAAAGGGCGGTACTGCCCGTCTTCTGTGGTCCTATAACCAGTACTCTTGGAAGCGTCCCGCACCATTTGCTCTTCGACCAGATTCGACGGTGGCGGATGTCATCGCACGGATTCTAGGAGAAATAAATGTTTGATATTATTAATTAAGGTTTCAATTTTAATCCCAGAACATATTTGCTTTTGAAAATACAAACAGGTGATGCGTACTTTATGTTTCCAGCAAAATATTATTAAACGAACAAAAAGTAGGTTGTTATTAGGAATGGAAGTAAAAAGTTCCTAGACTACAGTCGTATCAAAGCCATGTTATTCAACGTGTATTAATTAACCGTTGCCAGCTTTCAGTTTTATTATAAACATAGACGGTAATGAAAGATTCTTGGAAATGAGCAATACCAGTACCTATCATGAAAACAGACTTTCTTGTTTTATAAAACAAATAATTCATATTAAAAAATTATTACATTTCATATAATTACCGTCCGTTACATACCTAGGTAGGCACATAGAACCAGATCCCATGAAATAATTTTAGATAAAACAATAAGAAATTGACATATTGTCTTCGAATGAATGCAATATAAATTCTAGTTTTATCTGAGCAATAAACAAGAGCTTATACGTTCCGCCGCACAAAACATGATGTATTTTCAATTTCTCTGTCGTGTTCCAATGATATCGCACACAATCGCACATATCTCGCAGCCCAATAAAATATTAAAACTCGCGGCATGCATATTGTTTCTCCCAAGTTCGTGCCGCCTGCCGACGTGCGAACGATATATTATGGGGTTATTCGTGCATATAAGATTGGTATCAATCGCACATAACTTGTAATATCTGTGTCAAAACTAGTAAACTTTGATTAATATCTTTATGTAACACGATAACATTATGATTTGGAGACCCTTGCCCTTTCAATCCCGTCATAGTGTGAGTTAGGATCGATGTCTGTTCGTTCGTAAAGCTATCGATAAAAATAATTACCCACTGATCAGTTGTGGGATCGACGTTACTTTGTTATCGTTTAATGAATTATGTCAAAACTATATTTATACCGTAGTGATTAATTAATAATAAAATGTAACTCATGTTTTTGTTGCTGTGTAATGAAATGACATCACGGCGTTGTTACAAAGTTGAAATTATGCTATTATTATGAAATCTGCAATAGTTTTAAAATCATTTCATTGTGTGCTCAAAGTTGCCTGCTTTTTTAATGCCTCTTAATTAATGCTAGCTAGCTGTGGACCTCTATATCATTGTATTTTGTGAGCACATTATTATAAATATCGATTACTGGTAGCTAGCTTATTATGGTGTTCGATTGAACACAAATTTTGGAACCATCAAAGTTCCCTTTCCTCGTTAGAAACTCATCATAAAATATAACAGTTAAAATGAAACGGACACTCTATTTTCCGCAAAGTTATCCATTTGTTCAAACTGAAAATTGAAGACCACGAAAATGTTACTCAATATTCAAAATACGAGACGATGATGGAAAATTTATGATGAATATTTTCCAACTTTACGGTCCGAATGTATTGAAGCGGAAATGGGGAGAGCAACTGTCAAACAGTAACAGAAAGTTAATTGATTCGATACAATAGCTCCTCGGTCGATGTCTGTTAAGCGGAACAGTCCATTTTATTTGCATCAAAAGACTCATCGAAGTTTCTTAAACAGAATAACTGATTAATAGATTCAGAACTCCAACTGTCAAAGCCATGAAAGGATTCAACTTTGTGTGCACTCAGATGTAAGAACCGTGTTATATAGCGACTGAATAAAATCGAGTTCCTTTGTTTTACTCGTGACGTAATGGAGGATAGGATGAATATGAAATTTCCTTGGAAGCGTGGGTACTCGTACATAATATTGTGGTTGAGATCCTCGACGCGTTTGTTAATTTGATGGGCAATGTACGATGCTAACCTTCCCTAGGTATGGGCTTTGTACATAATTACATAAAAGCCTTGTTTCAAATTCTCTAGAAAACCAAATTTTGATAAAGGACAATTTACATATTTGGGTCAGCTCAATGTTGCATGGTTGAACGAGATATTATCAACAGAATGGCCTCGAAATGGAAGAAAATAACATGAAACACTAGATACGCTAGCGTGGCTTATATTATACTGTAATCAATAAGTAAGCCAACTTTGAATATTTCTTTTTTGCGTACCAATTTGCGATTTTGCGTTCCGATTGGCAGGTACGAAGAGATAGCATATTTTTAGTCTTTCTATTATACACTTGGCAATCCTATATCAGAGTATTTCAGGAATTGCGGTCACTAGTCCGTCATAAAACACTCACACATCTGTACAAATAAATAAAATTGAGGTGTCCGTTGTTATATAAAAATAACAACATATCACTCAATGTTTAAGAAAATGTTGTCTGTCTGTCTGTTTGTTCCGACTAATCTCTAAAACAGCTCGACCAATTTTGATTTTCACTGGCAGATTGCTGATGTTATAAGAAGTAACTTTGGCAATTTTCACACGGACGATGTCGCGGGAATAAGCTAGCACAAACATAAACTCGTACCTTTATAAACAACAATTTCATACATTTATTAGCTATTGCTACTAGGAAAACATAAACTGACACGATATGCCTTCAATCGGTAAATCACAAATAAACAATTTGCCAGCAAATTGCGCGGGTGGGTTGAACACAGGACGTGAGCGACAGACCAGTCGGCCATATAAATACACCGAATTGATCGATGGCGATACATTAACGCCGCTATCTATTTCCATCACGCAAACAAGTTATGTGTTTAGGAGATATTCTACTTTATCATAGGCCAATATCGAATTATTTTAGGTTACTCTTTTTTTTTTGCTATTTTTGTTGTTTTCTCATTATTTGTATCGTTTAGAAATTGACTACGTGCTGATGGGTTACTTAAGAGCATTTTCGCCTTACGTAATTTCTTACATACTTTCAAGTTCTTATTTCTTGAATTGAATGAACTTAATACACGTAAGCAAAATGTTCTCAACTAATAAGTATAGGAAGTTAAATTTAAATCGGTTCATTCATTTCCAAAAGGACTTGAAAGTCTGTATGAAATGCCATAAGGCGTAAACGCTCTTGACTAGAAAACTATAAATGGTCGCATATAATAGACATAACTGTTTATGTATTTTTGAATCCTATTAATATCCCTATGGCATATACAGCATGTAACAAAAACCCTGTCCGATCCTTAAGGGTATTATTCGGCATCGTACTGCGTACACATATACGTAACCATTTAATGGATTTGAGATTATTATTTTTCCCCAGTGAAAAAAAAAAGAAGAAAGAAGCAGTAATTAAATTAAAATAAAACATATAAAAACTGATCAACGGCAACACTGATCTGACAGGGTTTTTGTTACATAGTGGGTTTTTGTTGTCTGGGTTTCGTAATCGAAGGGTGCCTATGCGACCCTATTACTTACCAAGTCTCCACAGTCCGTCTGTCAGTGGGCTGTATTTAATGAACCGTAATAGGCAGGCACATGAAATTTTACACAGTGTGTATCTATGAACAATATAACAACAAATAATAAAAGTTGAATAAAATTGAAAAATAAAGTAGTTCAAGAAACATGTTTTTTGAATGAAATGTTAAATAATATACGGTGCTGCGGAACCCTTTACGTGCGAGTGCGATTTAGCTGGTTATTACCTTTTATCTTTCATATAACATTATCATCTGATCATCATTGATTTTTCTTTCATTTTCACACAAATACAATTCATTTTACTTAATCACGCCTCAAAGCCTACCGACGTGTCCTGATTAAGCTACCAGGAAAATAGAAATGGAAATAAGTGAGGGGGCCCAGTCATATCTAAACCTCCAACATACGTGCGCGTGATCAATCCCGGTACATTAGTTAAGTACCGCTATCTATTTCCATCGCATTAGCTAATGTGTAGGAAGTTTTGATTTCAATTTTTCGATTACGTAACGATCTAAATTGGAATTGATTTGATTGACTGAAATGGAATAAGTGTTTGTAGTTTGTTTGATATCTTTATTCGGTTTTCTCGTTAGATTGAATAAAGAGTTTTTTGTTTTTAACATTGAACTTCGTTGTGTTCCTAAATTATTGCCAAAGAGCCGAGACAGACTCGCACACGAAGGGTTTCCTACAACGGCACAATATGAAACACTACGTATATGTTTTATTGTTTGGTAAAGTAGGTACTTTTTGTAACTATTATTTTTAACTTTATTTTATTTTTATTATTTGTTTTTTAAAACGGTAATAATAATACCTACACACTGTGTGAAAATTTCAAGTATCTACTTATTACGGTTTAAAAGATACGGCCCTGTGACAGGTGAAGGGACATATAGACAGCGGAGTCTAGAGTGGACAAAATTGACAGCAGAAAGTCTTTCCTAAAACAATAAGAAATATAATAAATACTCACCCCCCACAATGGATTGAGTTCATCAGGCCTCAATTGGAAGTACTTGTCAGCTAACGCAAGCGGCGGCGCAGACGCAAGTCTCACATTCGTCCAACATCGTAGGAACTTCACCACTGACTCGAAGGTATACAGCGCCAGTCGATCGTTGCCGTAGTTTGACATATGGGTCATGAACACGTTGATCTACGAAGAAATTGATTGTGATATTAGGCTTGGTTACATAGTACGTGGTTCACATGCTACCCAATACTAGTGTTATCAATAAGATGGTTCATAAACTATGTTTGTTCGTCTTCCTGACATACACTCAAATTACTTAGTATTTTCTTGAAAATGTCCGTGTCTTGACGAAGTCTCCACTTAGACAAATCTGACAATAATGTCCAAGTAATGATGAAGAAGTTTGTGAAGAAACATGTCAGAATATGGTAAAGCTTTGTATATTAAACTTGTTTTTGTTTACGAATTTGTCCGCTTTGAAGTCAAATCCATTCGTAGCTTACGTCTCCTGCCTATAAACTACCTACCTGTCAAATTCAAACCTTTCGATTTTTATAATATAATATTATTTATCAATGAAGCTTCAAACAACATCAAAACATTTGCGTTTTACACAATGTATGTAATGTAAACTAGTGCATGATCAATGATACAATTCGTTAGTTCATTCATCCCGCAACGCAGTCTTTTGTACTCAAACACAATGTGGCACTACTAAAGTAGTCATAATATTTATTGAGCTACCACTATACGCAATTTATTCGGTAACGCTATTCACTATTCACGTCAATACGGCTACAAGTGGTTCCCGTATCAAGTACTGTAATATTTTATCGATACTAGTGCTGTTATCTGTCGATGACAAATATATTCTTTAGTTTAATCCTTTCTAATATTTATTTTGTCATCATCATCATATCAGACGTCCACTGATGGACATAGGCCTCCCCTAAAGATGACGCATGATGACCGGTTCTACGCTGCCCGCATTCAGCGCTCATTTTTTAATAAACAACAATTTTAATAGCTGTTTGTGAGTTTGAAACTACCGACAAAATAATAAACTCGATTCCAAGAATTAAAGCAAAATACGAATAAGCGAACAGTAAAATATTCCATTTGAATATTACTCAAAAGAAAAATACAGGAAGGTATTATAAACCGCCGTTTCAAGTAAAAGGTTTCACGACTGTTAATTTGATTAATATTAAAACGTTCTCTTGTTTTCATTCTCTGTCTTCAAATTACAAAATACAAAGCGCAGATAAGAACTGCGAAGCTATTCTTGAAAGTACGTCGTTTCAAAGTAAAGAAATCAGACGCGGCGCCATTTATTAATATCACAAAGGAGTTAGACAGGCTTGATATTAGCGCAAACATGTCAAGTACTCCGGGGTTATTGATGACCGTATGAAAGAGTTCCCTGTCCTGAATGGAGCGGTCGAGGCAGACAGCCGCTCCGAAACTAGAGGCACAGTGTAACTATCTCTATACAGTAGTCCAACGATTTTGACGTAAACAGCTTTGAAAGGCAGCTCCGGATAGAATATTTTAGGCAGTTGGCTCAGTGCAAATCTTGGGTTTGGTCGGCGGTATAATCAGCAACCCGATTCAAAATCTATTGATAAGTTATTTGACGTTGGCTAAGATAGCGTAGTTAATTATTAAAAAATAGTCATACAGAACTTAGGGTGAATTCCACCAAACTTTTGTACCTAGGTACTATAAATCTACTTAGTCTACGATATTTTTTTAAATTAAGTTTTCCCATATAAAAACTGTCAGACGTAATCCACGGATAAACAAAAAATTGTACTAAATTGTAATTGTAGTAAGAAATTGTAAGTACTAGATGCAAATATTTGGAAAAATTCGCTCTTATTGGTCATTTTATTGATTTGGGTGTCGAAATATTTATCATACCTACTGCAGGAATCACAAATATTGGCTATGTCAATCAGTATTTTACTACGAAAACATTTTCATAAGATAACAAATATTTCCGAAACAGAAGGCTTGTTAGACTGTGCTAACGTGATGAATGACGTCATGGATGTACTTACAGGGTTATTGATGACAGTCTGAAAAAGTTCTCCTCCTTGTATTGAACGGTCGAGGCGGTGCCGGCCGCCAGGATATCTCTCAAGAAGCAGTGTATGTGTGAATAGGCCGCAGGTCTGTCGTGGAAGTACCATCACACCTCTATGTCGAAAGCCTCGCCGTAACCTGTAGGAGATTTTAAAAAATTAAAACTTTCCTTGTTTATGAGTGTTTAAGCTTTCAATCACGTGTTGGGGTTTGTCAGATTTTTCAATTAAAACGAAAAAGGTTTTTTATTTTTTACAATATCACGTGCTGCGATCCTTTCATACTCTAATAACTTTTATAACAATGTCGGTAAACGACATAATGATTGCTTAGATACGGGTCTCGGCATTCAATAGGCTACTAACTAACCCGTATTATCTCACAAATAATCTAATAGCAAATAAAACATACAGTTGCACATTGATTACCTCAAGTTCTGTACAATTGCAGGTGTTGGCTGACTATATTCGCTCAACTTGAAATTTGTTTCATCGTCAAGCAAATATAAGGTTTAATCCTATCAAATTAGGCTCACATTCGAATGCTACAAGACTAATTCGTATCATACATACTTGAACATGGGAACGCATTGGTATACAGTACTATTATCTAATTGTAGAGCGCGTACTGAGAAACAAAGCGGCCAGGTATTTACGAACGAATGCATTTATGTACACCCGAGCACAATATTAAACACACACATAATTTCAACAACGACGCATGAATATGTAAAGCTGCATATTAGCGCATACATTTATGTACATTCCGTATCGTGGAGCCGGTTCCCCTGAGGGAGTGAGCTGAGATTAAACAATTTGAACCAATGCTTGGCAAAGGCACGATTAGTCGTTTCTTTTATGATTATTTGAGTTAAATTGTACGTGTTAAAAAGCCGACCTCATTTTACATTAATACTTTCTTTTGAGTGTTTTTCTTTTACTCATTCAAGTCGGACACTTAAACGTTTCCCTCGCCGGGAACAATCACCTGTAATCTAACGATTCAAGACTCGATCTTGAGCATTACATTACTGCCTCACTGATTGATGAGCATTCGCCTGTAATGTAGCAATCCAAAAATCTGAACTGTAACATTACAGGCGAATGCTCCCAGTTCGGAAACGCCTTAATGTTACAAATTGTAACACAGATTGCGAACTGTAATGCTCGTTTCTCTTAACTCACTGATGTAGTGCTCGAATTTGAACTGTTAAATTACAAGCGAATGCTCCCGGTGTAGGAGTGTCTTAAGACGCTATAGTTGAAAAGAAAAAACTACATTTAAAATGAGCATCGGCGAGGATACTTGGCGTCGCAAATGCGACTACTGCGAGCCTTGAGCAGAGCATCCGGCACTGAATGTGTTAAATGACAACCAGACTAATTATCAAGTGAAAGTGCTTAGTAACCCTACCACTGTAATCAGTCTTTATGTGATACATTGCATTGACATACCAAGGGTACAATTACAGTTCAGGATTATCAATTAGAAAAGTAATAAAGACTGAATCAGACCCAGGAAGTCGTAACCGTTACAGTGACTGAAGATTGAAAAGGTGATTCACATTCTTGTTCAATTGATTCACTCATTGATTTGATCAATATGAATTAATTGATATGACGATTTATAAGTAGAACAAATAGGCTGATATACCTATAGATGGAATCGATAAATAGGTTTAAATTAAAGTTGCCTCTTTTATAACTAATAAATGGGACCCTATTGGAACAGAACAGTTATCATCTGCCTAACCTTTTCCAAACTGTGTAGGAGGCTTCCAGTCTAACCGTATGCAGCTGAGTACCAATGTTTTATATGGAGCGCCTGTCTACCTGACTTCTACAACCCGTTATTGGGTGACACGATAGCTCTTGGTAAGACTGGTTGTCAGACTTTCAGGGTTCTGTCTACCCGTAACGGCTGTCAAAGACACTGATAGCCAACGGTTTTAAATGCTTTCCGAGAAGATGTCACACCAACAACTTCCTTACTCCAGTCTGCTATTGAAAAATTTCCCAATGGAAAAACCCAATAAAACTGCCCGACTTGGGAATCGAACCCAGGACTCCCAGCAGTCGTGTTTGCGACAACGAAACCATCGGGGCAGTTAAAATGATTGAAACAGAACAGTTTTCAGTAAAAACCGACACAAAAACTTTAAAACCACGTACAATCCAATAACAAAACAACCACACATAACTGTATGGCAATTTTAATCAAAATTGATTTCATTTTACACATTTTAAACAGACATACTTTTGCTCAACGATACTCGTGTGCAGTATTAATATAATTATTGGAATTTCATTGTCGGTGCCTGGATATCGAGATAGTAGTTGCCGCAAGCCCGCAACGCAACGTTTGCGGTCAACATGAGTTTGGGTGAAGCCGCACGGTTGCCGCAAACATTTGGGTGAACAGGACACTTATTGCGTGCGTTACTAGTCCGCTGTTATCGGTACTATAATTAGCGATTATAGGTGATTGTGAGGTTTGATATAATTGAAAACGATAATTTATCGAAATTATGAGCGCAAAACGTCCTATTATGATGTATTTTTGTAAATTTTCGTTGCGTTGAAAAAAGTTGAAAACCATAAAAACAATTTTTTTATTGTTGTGCTATACGTAATCAAAAATGCACTCGTAGTACCTTGTCTTGTTTTTCAATACCGTCTCTTCCTTTTAAATTTTACTCTAACAAAAATGTTCAGAACACACGAATAAAGGCACCTTAAAACTAAACGAACATGAATTCTTCCAAAAATTCCTTCGTTGCTACCTCGTTAATTAAATCTTTAACTTCGGATCGCCAGAAAAGGACGGAATTCGTATTCTTTTCATGTCTGTTTGGGTAATAGAGAACATCTATAGGTACATTTAGAGACTGTATGTTTGAACTAAACGCACCGTAACAGCCACATTAGTTAATACAAATAGACAGAGTAGATCAAACAAAACTTACCTAGCGGGTCTTAGATGCGGGTATTCCTCGGTACTGGTCACTTTGACGTCCCACACTTTCCTCCAAGCTTCATACAACTGTTCATGTACGGGGTAAACTCCTGAGTGGTGGGGGGATACGGAGTAGCACGAGTTGGTTGGTATACCGTGTTCTATGGCGAATTGTTTGTTCAGCATCATCTCCGATTCTAAGTGGGTGACGTTGTTGTATAAGTGAGGCTGCTGGTGGTTCCACATGTGGCAAAACCTTTGGACAAAGAGTATCAAAGTTAGGTACTTATTTTACGGTGGGGCTTTGCTAAGTGGTAAATTTTTGCGGAAAGTCAAGGATCAATTGAACGAGCTTAGTGTTGAGAGATGATTAAAAAAATATTTAAAGGAGACCATTTCTGTATTTTAAAACATGGCTCATCACAAAATCCCTTCATAGGAAATATTGAACACAATAGATAGCCATACTAGTCATAAGTATATACTTGAATTTTCTCATAAGATTGTTTTATGTCCGCAGAAAGATGAAGTCGGTAGACGGAATGAACTCGACATTTTCACGAAAATTGCCAAAAGGATGCAATCAACAGATGAACCAAGAAGAGACTTGCTTCACAAGGACACAGATAAGACGTTAATTCGGATACTCACACGGATGACTGCGTTAATTTCCTCTACCGGCTAGTAGGGTCAGCTCAAGGTAAACTGACATAATGCAATAACGCGTGCAATTGAGACCACTTAGCACAATAACTCGGGTTTTGCGGTGAGATGATAACAAAGCGGTTCGTTCTAATAACGTTACATGAGCAGACTAATGGGCAACATTGCTCCGTTATCTATTTGTTGAGACACTGATAATGCTAGCTAACATTAAGTGACATCGCGTTAATTAAATTTAATGTATGATTGTTAAGATACATAATACATATTGTTTACTAGCTTTTGCTTCGTTGTTGCGACGAATCTTTATAAATTTAGGATAAAAAGTAGCCACTATTCGTTTTCGTAACACCGACTAACCAAGAGTTTTTAACGCCTTAAGGTTTCAAATTGACTGCCTCGTTGGTCTAGTGGTTAGTGACCCTGACTGCAAAGCCGGAGGTAGTGGGTTCGATTCCCACCCAGGACAAACTTTGTGTGATGAGCATAATTGTTGGTTCTGTGTCTGGGTGTAATTTATCTATAATATGTATGTATTTATATTTATAAATTATATAAGTGTGTATATCAGTTGTCTGGTTATCATAACACAAGCTCTGCTTAGCTTGGGATCAGATGGCCGTGTGTGAGTTGTCCCAAGATATTTATTTATATTTATTTATTTAAATTGCACAATAATTAAAAAGGACTTTATGCCTAACTTATGCTCCGAGACATATAACTGGTATGAAAAGACATTTGAGGCACCAAAAAGTTACGTGTTTTTACCATCTTTTTCTTGTTCTGGAAGTTAGGTACCTGGGAACCTTCCTGTTATAGTGATATTAAAGGTCAAAGTTCCAATTTTTTTCTACGTTTTTTTTTAAGGAAAAGACTTTAAATGTTCTAATCTTAAAATACCCTCACGACCCTTGTAGTGTTCCATGCACTCATAAGCACAATTTCTTGCGTTGGTTACATTTTATGCAAATATACGCACTACCATAAACAGAATTTATTCACACCAAAATAAAGTTGTTTCCCCAGCCATAATTTTTTAATAACGATACCTAGTTTGATGGGAAGTAACGTAGTTCATGGCTATGTGATATGTCTTTTTACACACTGTATATTTTAGTAATTTTAATCCGAACCAAATTGATAAGTAGAGGAAAACATAGTTTTGAACCAATTTTGCTTTGTTCTATCTTTGAGTAAGACTCTCAATATACGTGTATACTTGCTTGATAAATGAACTGACAGAATACAGACAGGAGTGAACTGAAACTTGGCGCTCATATGCATATTAAGTTCACGAAGACTTGTCGGGTTCAAACTAAGTCTGTAGCGTGTTCCCTACCTTGAGCGCTACGTACCTACGAGCATAACATAGCTCTGCTTCTAATAGAATACAATTTATTAAAGAGACAATTCTAAACGTATTCAAACTCGAAAACTTAATTAACATATTTCATATTAAGTGGTTATTTATTGTTACAAAATAGTCCTTATTTCATATTATTTCTGAATATGTATGAGTTTCGGGCTAAAAATAATTAAGACCTTTGTAATTTTGACCACGGTATGTGCTTATTTTAGGAACTGTGCTAAATCTCGCTAGAATTCTGGGAGGGATTCATGTTGCCACTGATGTTTCCTACGAGAGCTGCACTAGTGTTATCCACTTTTGCGCTTCATCTATCACCACACTTCACTCGTACGCCGGCTTTGGTCAATCAAACTCACGCAAGCGCAAGCTTGTAGGAGCTCTATGCCAAACTAGCATGATTGCAAGTTCCTTGGAAATTTTAACAAGCGAACACAGGACATGCTTCCTCTATTAGCTAAGTGTAGTATTAGACACACGCAGTTTTTGCAAGAACCATAGTAGATTACTCTCGAAAATGTCCTCTAATTCAATTCAATGCAAGATGTATGAAATTGCAAGTCAGGTTCAATTTCGATATTTAGGTAAACTCATTTTTGAGACTGATAATGGAATACCTATTTGTAGACATAGCATAATTATTCAGGGCTGTCAATATTTTGACATACGACACAACTTAAAAAGATGAAGACCTAATCAAACTGCAGGTCATTAATGCTAATACCTTCTCTGTATAAAAAGAAGCATTTGCCCAGCAGTGAGACAAACAGGCTGGTATTATTATAGTTAATTTTTAAGCAATTTAAGGGCAGTGCTAGCTTGACAATGTAACACTTAAACTAATCAATCCGGCACAATATTCATAAAACAGGTACTCACCAATTAAAATGTTCCCTATTCCTAAGTAAGGCGTCATCGCCCTGGTTTTCAAGCGATGTCCCATGATGATAGTACTTAGCGCTGTAGCCCAGGTTAAACCTGAACCCCGGCACTAGTCGTTGTAGCGCCGCCTGCGACGCTAACATTGCTGCGACGTCTTCTTCATGAAGACGAGTTCCTATGGGAAGACAGACGGAAAAATGGGACTGTAATATGAGAAAACTGCAAAACCTGATGATCGAACTCAAGACCTCATGCTAATGTGACCACTAGAACAATTAAGCAATCTATTCAAATATAAACTTAATGCTAGAATAATACGGCACTTATTTACAGAGAAAAATCAGTATAGTAGGATTTAAATTACAATAAGAGTACCTAACCAAGTTATTCCAAGGTTACAAAGCGAGTTCAATAAACTTGTTAAACATTAATTGCCAGTCGTAGTAGGGTATCTATTTAGCACAGTCTAGCAATATGATTAAGCATGAGAGTCGTATCGGTGCATACGAATTTTAGTTACCATTCTATACAAATGTATAAAAGGGACCTATTATTATTCAATGCACCTAGGTGCTAATATTATTCAGGTCTTGCACGCATACTAATAGTTTGGACAAAGGCAACTAAATGCTATACAATGTTAGATTGATTGAGCTCTTTATTAATTTATTCGTGTTTTATGTTAGGATTGCTTAACATTCCTTCTGCCACTTATATCGGTTTCTGAGAATTAATATGGGTAATCGTCGATATGTATTCAGTGTTCACAGCCCAGGACTTTTGAGACTTCGATAACACGAGAATGGTAATAAAAGAAGTCAATTGTACTATTCTGTGTACGTTAATACGAAAATGGGCAGTAAAAACTCAATGTAAGTATACGATAAAATTTTACTGAGTGTGTTAAGCTTTTGTTATTGAATCGCTTGGTAGCTGTTGGACACAGCTAGAAGTGCATTGAAATGCGTTTTAGTTCGTGTCCAGAATGCTAACTGGAGGACTTTAAATTATGTTCGACAGTAAATCTTGGGGCAGGACACTTTAATTTTACAGTCACGTAACTGTTATCAAATGTCAATTTAACGTTGCTTTTGATAAAAATAATGTTCTCTGCACAGAACATTAGAAATGATAACCTACCTCTTTCTCCCACGAAGATATCGTCAATATCGACAAGTATCCACCTGTCGAGGCTCAAGCTAAGCTGGCCATGGCTGAGGTAGCTCAGAGCGTCCAGGAACAGAATCCTATGCAGCCAGAACTGTAGGCCTGACCCGAACAGAACTCGTTGGACGCCGTCCAAACGCCCGTGGTCTTGTATCACTGTCGCAAGCGGCATGCGCTCTTCTGTAAACATTGCTATAATTTAGTGTTGTGCTTTATTGACATAGATTTCGTGCTGTTTTGCCTTTGGGAGATGGATGGGGTAAACAGTATGGGATATTGGCATTCCAAGAGTAGATATACGTATTTGAATTTAGAAAACTATTGGAGGTCGAATGGGTTTGGGCATAGCGTTGATTTCATGACCAAATAGTACAATGGGAATTGTTTATTTATTTATTTATTTAGGATCTTTAACAAAAGATATGACACAAATCATGACATACAAATAATTAATCGGTGTACTCCTTCACCTTTAGGAGACTACAGCATGCAATGTAATGGTAATATTGGTAAGGTTTATACGTGTAGGTAATCCAAATCACTAATTCACATCTTAAGTGAAAGTTGCCCTAGGAATAAGGAAAAAACCAAAATGTTCACACTGTTCCATTAAAAACACACACCACACACCACCTCCACACCTCTGCTTAACCCTTCGTGGATTACAGGCGTGATGTTATGTTTAAAAACCTATCTTTCCCTAATGCCATTCTATGACGCCTTCATCAGCATTCACATTATTGGAGGAAGTAACAAACCCAGTGACATTGTTCTACAGCTCGTGCATGTAGAACGGAAATATTTTCTTAAACAATGTGAGGAAACCGAATTAGCATATTCCTTAATCACGTCTAAAAGTTGCACAGTTAAATTCGAATAAATGATGATGATTGAATTTTTTATTATCCTATTAGTTATGAGGCACGAAGGTGTGTTAAAATGAATGATAATTATTATAATTTATAGTCTACCAACTAAGAACCATAGATAATATACACAATACAATCTTAAAAAGTATTAAACTAAAACATAATTATAAAGACTAGAACTGCGTTGGGTCGGTACAGATTCCGCGAAACCGCCGCGAATTAAGGAAGTAGTAAATTGTCATGAGTGTGATACGTGACTGGCTATAGTTTCTGCTTATGTCTATAGAAATTAGGTCAAAGTCAAATCATTTATTTCAGTTAGGCCATTAAAAAGCACTTTCGAACATATTATCAAGAATATAAGAAGAATTTAATTTTGTTGCCCATTCCAAAAGGTAGTTTTGTAAGGAGAATAATGGGCAAGAAACTCCATAAAACATACTCTTTTAATATCAATGTTTTAGGCTGGGCGCAAACGTCCGGTTTCCGGATCGGGTTTCGGAATCAGGAGGCGTGTATGTACATACACACAAATGCATAAATTACACACACATATAAAAAACAAATGAATGTATGTATAATTTATGCATGTGTGTGCATGTACATACACGCCTCCTGATTCGGAAACCCCATCCGGAAACCGGACGTTTGCGCCCAGCCTTACAATATTTGTATTCAGAACCATACAGCATTAACGTTAATGCAACGTACCTTGCATCAAATCTACTATAACATTATAAGCAAAAAATATTACCTACAAATTAAGAACTGTCAGTTAAAATATGTTCAAAGATACATAGGTTGACGTGTTTACAAGTATTGGAACTGTAGACGAACAGTCGAACATTACTCTTAACATCTCAACCAACAATAATTTATTAAATAGTGTGTGAGCCCGCGAAATTTAGCGTGGCGTACTCGTCGCGGCGGCAATAGGCATGAATAGGCGTGTTAAAAATATATACTCGTATAATAAGAACATAAATATTTTTATTCTTTAGTAAGTGTAACCGCCTTCATTTTCCACTTCTGTAATTTAAAATCTGTTCCAACAGCTGCGTTCAGCTTTTAGGCTTAAGTTAAAATTAAACAGATTATTTAAAGGAGATGGCTAAATAGAAGTATGGACGACTGCCCCAGCAATGTATAAACATGGTACCTAGCAAAATGTAATGCTGAATAGCTGAATATAAGTATTTCGTATAAAAAACGTTTCAGGAACTCTTCATATCTTTGTAATCCTGAAAATAAAATCGTATAACTCCTACGTCAATTGTTATAAAAAGCTTCACACAAATGACATTGCTATGAACTTTTACCTAGGCGTTTTGATGCATCTGCGATGATTATAATAAATGTAGTATTGACTAGCGACCCATCTCGATCTCGCACGGTGGTACTTGAGTAAATATCTGGGTAATTGCACCAAAAAACGTGATAAAACGTACATAAAACCTAAACTACTTATCCAAATGAGTTAAAATAAAAACAGTTTTCACAGACAATAAATAAATGGTTGAAATGATAAACGTATTTGAAAAGATAAAGATTTATATTAACTGGCCCAAACAACTCTAGATGATTTTACATACATACATAAATTCACGCCTTTTTTCCATGGGGGTAGGCAGAAACCACAGAACGCCACCTGCTACGATCCTGACATACTCCTTTCGCCTCTACTTTCTTTCTACTCTAGATTTTGTTATAGGTAAACAATTCTGCTAAACATTATTTAAACAAACTCTTGTTTTAAGCAATGCATACAAGAAAAGGACTCGGGCGGCAGTATTTTTTTGACTTTACATTGGTTATTAAAATCTACGAATATGCCTTCCAGAAGAACCAATCTACCTACTAATGACAACCCCTTCAAAATCTGTTGATACATCCGTATAGACAGACTGACAAACAAACGCGCCAGGGCTTAGTTTGGTTAGTATGTGGTGATTGATAAATCCTGCCTGAACTAAATAACAAACGCACTGAGTAACCAAGGACATAAAAGATATTGAAATAAAACAACAAAAATGCGATTTATTTATTTATTTGTTATTCTGTGAGTCTTACAAGAACATTATCTAAAAATGAAGCCGGAGCTGACAATGTGTTCTGGTGTCTCGCCCACCCCAGATACCAGATCACTGTCATAACATGACAGCAACAACCCAGAGTTCTGTTCCCTACAATACAGCTGTAGTAATTAGGCCTATTGAAAGTGAGGGCAGGCAAAATATTAAATAAGTTATAAAAATTGGCAATTGTTAAACCTGTCCAATAGTGGCATATCACATCACATTTTGCATTTCAGCAACCTTTTCAAAATCAAATGTAGGTTGGTCAGATTTTGCTAAAGCGATTAAGTATATCTTGAATTTGGTTTGCAGTGAAATTCGAATATACATTGTTATCAAAGACTACAATATAAATTGTTATTTTGAAGCAACATGTGCCAAACGTCCAAATTCAAATGTGTCATGTGTCAAGTTTGTTTTTCCATAGAGATGAGAAATGAACTTCTAGTGCAACAGAATCGATAAAATAATCGAAAGTGTTGCAAGAAAAAAAATAGAATTTGTTACTGTCGACCATTATTTAGTTAATATTTATTAGGTATTAAGATTAAACGAAGAAGAACATTCCAAACTTTTCAGCTATTTTTATTTGATTTCGATTAGAATACATTGGAATCGAGTATAGAAATAATATAAATAGTTTTGATACCCGATACCAAAAATCGATGTATAGTTATGATTTGACATTCTGATTTCTGGAGACCCCTCCCTAGCTTGTCATGTCAAACAAAGAAAATATTAAAATACAATTAAAATACTTTTTTTATGTTTACAGTTCACAAAAGTTGTAGGAAATTATTAAACACTTAATAATTAATGATTGAATATTTAAATTTTACGCGTTAATGTAAGATTTCAATACATGCTTGGGGCAGTCATTTAGCCATCTCCTTTAATTTAATTAATTCATTGTTGCCTTTTACTTTCTGAGGGACCTTTTTTTTAACATAAAATTAAATTGTCCTCGTAATCGGTACTCAACAGTCATTTAATTTTTATCGTTGTTTTGAGAGTATAAACGTGCCCATACTAACTTTTTGTTTAAGCTTTTAATTATTAAAATCTAATGGATAGATCAAGTTGGTAAGATCAACGTAAAAAGTCGTTTAATATTTCAGATTTTTAAATCCTAATTAGCAAAATTTTGATGCTTTTACTTTTATAAATTAAAGATGTAATTTTGTTATTTTTATTAATTTTGTGTTTTGTTTTATTTTGAATTTAGATTTAATTTGTAAAAATAAACCACATGAGCAAAATATTCAGGAAATATGGAATGGATGTAAAATCAAGATAAAATAAACTCTTGCCTATTAGGTAAGTAGCTGAAATTCTGTATTGTATTATTGCGTGTTTATTTAAATGTGTAAAAGCAATATTTTTAGACTTTTAGACTTTTTTTCTGTCCTTACCTACCTTTTTTGTACGGGTGACTCACTTAGATATAATATAGATATAACTAGTTGTTGGTTTGCTGTTTGTGCCAACCAACAACTAATCTACCTCAAGTTCATTTTGTGAAATTGCTTTGTATAAAGACACCCCTTGACGCCTTTGAATATAGTTTAAATTAAAAAATTAAGACCTATAACGGAGACCTATAAAAGGACGCTTAACGAAGCCGAAAGTTCTTCCCATAATTGGGATCTGATTTTAGTTCTGGACTGTTTTTGGGAACTTTCTGGTTACAGATATATTGAAGGTCAAAGTTACAACTTATTGACACATTTTTTTACGAAATTCAGCTTTAAATATACTATGTACTAAACTTTAAATACCCTCATGAATGACCAGTACTGTTGCATGCACTCATAAAGACAATGTTTTGTGTGCTTTACATTGCGCAATACCATAAACAGTGATTTTTCACATTGAAAATAAAAATCATTTCCCATTAATAATTTTTGGAGGTACTTAGTTTCATAGTTTCTGTATCATAGTTATTACACCATGTATAAAGCATCCACGTTTTTGTCGATTCGTCATAAATAGCGCGATTTAGTAAAAAGAAGACATAGTCGCATACTTCATCAAAACAATAATTTCCAGAAAACCTTGACAGAAATACCGTAACGTCAAAAATAGATGGTTCGCATCTATGTAAGTGTTATGGCATTCCTTCCATTAATTAGGACATGATGACGGAGCGTGATTAATATTAATTGACGTTATTCGAAACTATCATTAGATTTGAGCGCGATATATTGGGTAAAGTGTTGTGTAATACGTTCGTTCTTTATGATACATGGATTGCGTTTTATACTGACTATGTTACAATGGTCTTACATTAGAGAAACAGGTAAAACTTTGGGTTTTAAGTGCCTTCGGTGATGCAGTTGGCAACGGTACCCGATTAAAACTACATCCGTATTAACATTTTCTTAAAAACTGACAACACAGTAATATACAAGTTGTAATTGAATAAACTGATAACCTGATAAGGGGTCTTTGAACTCATTATTATGAACAACGTTTACTATGGGACCAACCCTAAAATATATTAATTAAAAAATCTGATGATCCATACATTTACGTAGCTCAACAAAATGAATGGATCAGCTGATTTTTTTTCCCGATGACCTGTTTTCGGATTTTCAGGTAATTCAATTACACCTTGTATATTTAACACAACTTGCTGTCTATAAGAATTGTTGAAATGCAGTGTGTAATTTTTGTTATATCAATTTAATAAGTCGACAAAAAATAAATTGATAACGGCTAACCAACTTACGCTGCTGACAGTACTATCCCTTTGTTTGGTAAATTAATAGATAAGGTATCGATTTCAGTGTCCAATGCCTACATAGATTACTTGAATGACTGTGCTAGAATGGATTCATTGACTGATTGATGAATTCAATTTAATAGGAAAATGAGGTTGTGGAATTAGCATGGTAAATATTCAATAAAATATTTATTCGTCGGACTTAATTTTATTGCCGTAAGCTGTTTGTTTATAGTCGACCAAATACGGTATGAATAATAACGATTACAGAGTATGAAATAACTGGAGAGCTATGCTACAGTATAGATAAATTAAATTTTAAAAGCTGTTTAAATTCCACTGGCGTTTGAAGCAGATATCATCGGTTACAATAAGTCATGTCATAATCAAAGTCGAGTCAGAAAAATACTACTACTTACGCCAAGTTCTTAAAGCCTAATGAAGTCTTTAAACAGTGAATCTGTTGACAAATCTCATGTCAGCTGTTGAGATAAAACTGAGTGAAAAACCTGCTAAGTGAGTGTCGGATTCGTACATGAAGGGTTTCGTACACCCGTACAATATTAAGAACGAGCAAAAAACGCCAAAAAAATCTCGTTTTCCGTGACAATAAAATAGTGTGATAGGGCGAGTGACAGTTTAGGGGGCGCTAAGTGAACACTTAGAACCGATACTTGAACGAGGCTGGATAAGCCAAATTAAAGGGTCAAAATTAGGTAGCATTAATCTTTAGGGGAGGCCTATGGTCAGCAGTGGAGGTCATATGGCTGATATGATGATGATAATGTATGTAAAAATATATACAAATTTTTCTTACCAATAGATCCATATTCGTTTTGCCGGAGCGCCCATGCGACAGGCTCGTATGTCGAACTATTTGCCCTGAACACCGCCCAGTGATCACCTGGAAGTGCCCCCCACGCCGTCTCCCCGGCTCGGGCTAACCGTAGGACCGGCGATGCTGGGTTCAGTGTTGCGTCCTAAAAAATAAGGTTTTATTTAATACATGTAGTGACAGAGACTAAAATAAAAACACTAAGTAACAAGTCTTTGTCTGATTCTTTTCTAAGCCTTATTGCTAAGTCTAGACTGAATAAATTATATAATCTAGATTTTTTTTCTCTGATCTAAAGTACCTTATTTATAAGTTTACGTAAGGAAGGTATATATTTTGCCTATTATGGGTGTATTGTATTTGCAGCAAAGTAACATCTAACAAGACATGGAGTCTTTGTTCCATTTGTATAATATACAAGTTACACATATTTTACTTGTAGGTATTGTTCTAAATTCTAAAGCAGTTCCTTAGACGAGTTTCACGAAACGCAATTATGTAAGACTTGTGTACCTTGCTGAATTACCTTCTTTAGTAAAGCAAAATCTTGAGGATAAATGGTTAAGTTTAATAATAATAAATTAAGTAAATAGCTTTTTGACTCTTTGCATATTATTAATATGGATGTCGGAAAATGACACCCATAACTAAAGGTCATGTATTTATATCCCAACGATGTATTGTTCTGTCACATTTGTACTGTCGCAATGGATTTAATCATACAAACTTTTCTGCTTTTTTTCTAAGAAAAAACTTTTGCGACAAATTTATATGTCGTTAGGAAACGGCCGAATTGCTGCCTAGCGAGGTTAAGGGTGTCAACATGCAAAAGCTATTTTTTATTTCGTACGGTATCCACCATAAAATGCTTACTAAAACATCTCAAGTAAATTGACGCGTTTCTTTAAAGAAACGAGGCAAACTAATGAGCTGTCGACGATAAAACAAGTGTGTAATACAGTTATAAGCTGACAGGACTCACCTTTAGCCTCAAATTAGTATGCATGAACAGAGGGAATCCTTTCAGCTGAGCACCGACGAGAGTCTCTTCCCCGGGCGTTGCGAACGCAACAACACCCACGGAATATTCCCTGCAGTATTTATCGAGAAGTTCTCGATTCCACTTATCCATGTTCGCATATTTCGATAGCGATTCGAACACGATGACGCCGTAACGCCCCTTGTCCAAAGTGGTAAGAACGGGCAGACTCTTGCCCGCAACTTCCACCTTGTACCTAAACAAAAAGAAAACATTATACATTGTTGCACAAGTACTTATATCTAGACTACACATACAGGGTGCCCGGTAAAGAATGGATAGTCTTGAAATGGGTCGTGGTAGAACTAATGACCATTCAGAAAAAAAATACAAATAAAAAAAAAACCAAGTAGTACCAAAGATATGATTCATTTAATAATATTCGAAGTTTTTTGATACCTTATTTTACATTCTTGTACACCACGACCACGAATTAATGAATTCCATCGGTTTTTTATTGTTAAAGTAATTTACGTTAACTAAGCTGATAGATAAGTAATCAAAAGAACGACTGCTATTACGCGGTTTTAAAAAAAAAACAACTTGAATTAAGTTCTTTTGAAAAAATTCGTGAAAATTTTTCTTTTTGACAAAGTTTAAGCGTCCGTAGTTTAAAAAAAATGTATCGAAACACAAGTGGCCAATAATTTTGTAAGATCATGTGCTTATAGCCGATTCCAAAATGGTATGATTTCTTATTGTACCTAATGTAAATAGTGAATGAATGCTATTCGTTTTCAAAAGGAGTGAAATTTGGTTAAACAACAAAGTTTGAGATATTGTAATATTTATTTACATTAAATGTACCTGGTCATTGGGGTTTAATAAAAACATCATTTGATATTAACAACACTGTTTTTGACTGCTGAACATGAGGTTGGGCAGTGTTATAGGGCAAAGTGTTATAACTGGCGAAATGTGGGTGTACTAATGGGTACACCTCTGCCTAACACTTCAGGAATTACAGGCGTGATGTTAACACTGTATTCGTTGTAAATTACAATAAATGTTCAAATTGTCTGCCACCCACTCTGATTCAGACCTTACATCTTAGAATAAATGCTCTCCTAAGAAGTGGCTTATCACGTCGATTGCTTATTTTCGATGTGGTTGACCGGACACAGCTTCGTAAGTCTTCCAAGGATCGGCTTCGCGTAATAATTTTCCTTAGGACAGCCCAATAAAAAAAAATCACGGTCACACCACATTTTCAAACCCACAAGTCCCACAACAGGCAAACCAAGCTTTCCTGTTCAGTACTAACATCTACTAATCATTTTATTTATACCCAGATGGTCAGGTTCATCTAATGTTCATATTTGTTACAATATTGCAAACTTAATTGTTTTACTAAATTTCACTCCTTTTGAAAACGAATAGCAATAATTCACTTTTTACAATAGGTACAATAATGAATCATACCATTTTGAAATTGGCTATAAGCACATAATTTTTTAAAATTATTGGCCACTTATGTTTCGATACATTTTTTTTAAACTACGGACGCTTAAATTTTGTTAATAAGAAAAATTTTCACGATGTTTTTTAAAAGAAGTTGGTTTTTTCAAAACCGTGGTATAGCAGCCCTACTTTTGATGACTTATCTATCAGCTTAGTTAACGTAATTAACGTTAACAATAAAAAACCGATGGAGATCATAAATTTGTGGTCGTGGTGTACAAGAATGTAAAATAAGGTACCAAAAACGTCGATTATTATTAAATAACTCATATCTTTGGTTCTACTTGGTATTTTTTTTTATTTGTATTTTTTTCTGAATGGCCATTAGTTTTACCATGACCCATTTCAAGATTATCCATTCATTACCGGACACCCGATATATCAATTATATGAAACACTAGGTTTTGGCTGCGTGAACTGTTTTACGAAACCAAAATTGCTACTAATCACTTTCTTTTTATGTTGGCCGCACCAACCTATACATATTATGTGTCATTGTAATTATTGAGTGATACAATGACATTATTTATAAATGGCAAATCGCATGCGAATGAATAGAACAATAACATATTTTTATTATTGAACATAAAATATGTGAGATAACACCGGTAGTGTTCAATCGGTCTACTTTGTAGGTATCGATTTCGAGATATCAACAGAGTAAATAACAACGTAGTCACTATGGTTTATTAGTAATTATTTTAAATAAGTATATAACGGTTGAAGACATTTATTTACCTAAATACGTACTTAATATATTTACTTATTTATTTATGTTAGACAAAACACGTGACGACCTCAGAGCTGGACTACCTACAGCTGCAATAGTTTATAATTTCGTCAATGGAGTCTTAACATGTCCACTTTTGTCCAAAGTTGGTTAATATGTTAGTCACATGAGGGCACATGAAAGAGCAGCATATCTGCGCCAACCACCTTGCCGAGAAGTCAGAATTGCAGTCGGCTGCGGTCGAAATCGGCTAGAGGGCATTATATTTAATTAATCTTAAAACTAAATACATGAACTTACGAAGAACTGTAGACACTCGGTAAATATAGGTACTAGCAAGACGTATATAGTAGATTTTAAATAGTTAGTGTTATTGGTAGCAAGAAAAATTAAGTGTTCCATTATATAGGGAGTTTCTAATGAATTTTACCGTAAAAAAAAAATTGGCCGGTCTAAACCACTCAATTTTGTCAACACAATCAGCAATAAAACTGAAGTCTATTAATTTCACGACTATAATAATTCATACATTATAGTTTATAATACTTAAATGGAAACTATACTATGTAATATTCGTGGAATGCAACATTAATGTTATTTCTTAACGTGAAAAATATTTCTGAGTTCCACTGTAATTATTATGCCATTATTATGCCATCAACATTCTTTTCAGTGAATAATTCATATAAATTGTCTTCCATACAATAACCAACGTTCCTCAAGTAAGATAAGAGTAATAATAACAATTAATTAAAAGTTAGTGTATAATAGTAAAGAATAATAATAAATAATGGTGCATTAAGGCACTGCAGATGAGAATCTGTTGTACGAGATCAATACGGTGAAGGTGAGTGGCTGCCTGCGCTATCTCTGGGATGTAGGAACACTGCTATACAACATGTAAAAGAATAAACGCTAAACTTGAACTGGTTCGTTAAGAATTGGTAGTAAAATCGAATACTATTTCTTGTGGGTTATTTTTGGATGACAAATTGTTTATTTCATATTCATTTGCAATAGCTATCACTATACATAGTTACTAGTTGTCCGCGACTCCGTTAACGGTGTTCTTTTTTCTAATTTCAGAGCCAGGAAAGCTACAGAGAGGAAACCCACGAAAGTTTCATCATAATCGGATCAATGCTTTAGAAACGCTAACTGACAAATATACAAACACTATGTACTTTAGCTTTATGTCGTAATATATTAAGCCTTAATACATAAAATCTTTTTTACACATTATGGGATGCAAATAAATGAATATGAATAAGAAGCCTTCCTCCTTGGAAAGGAGTACCTACGTTAGGATTCTAGCATTCTTAGCAGATGACATGACAGACGTTTTGTAGTTTCAGTCTATCCTTATAGGAAAGAGGTGTGAGTTAATTTATTTAAGTACTGCTATAGGTAATTATCATTTGCCTTCCGTGAATAAGTAAGCGCATAAGTTCATGTAGATATATAAATCGATCACACAAAAAAACATAGGTGCCTACCTATGTTTTACTATTTGCAAATATTTCTGAAGTATAAATTTACTAGATCAAATTACAATATTAATCAGATAGGGCGCCAGAAGATTTAAGTTATTTCAATTACCTACACGTTGTATATCTACGGGTTGCCGACTTGCCGATCTAGCTTGTAATGCAACCTACTTTATGGATCCGCGTAGCCACCATTTCCTTTTGCCGACTGGTTATTACAATTTTAGTTATAAACAACAGCGCCTTGTACGATAAGAATTTTATTTAAGTGGCATGGCATTTTGATGAAGAAACCTAAACTACTATTTAATACTCGTACCTATTAGTTAAAGCAAACAATATTATGATGAAACTAAAGCAGTCATATTTTTAAATCAAAGCTAAAACTCCAATTAAATCAATAGCAGTTCCGCCCCGTGTTATAAAATTGTACAGTTTGAAAATCTGACGGCAACAGCATCCTCTTGTCAAATAGTGAACAAGCCGCCGAAGTTGATTGGCAATATTGAAAATTGAACTGTCCAAACATTCGCTTTTAGGATACTTTCCAATTTTCAATCAAAAACATCAATTTTACCGATATTGGGAAAATCTGACAAGACTTTCCGAGTTTTGGTTCAATACCGGTCAAGAAACGTAAAAAAATGCACCGACCGACTGGTGGAAGAATGTAGCGACTAACATACAGGTATCGGGACCAGGCCGTTTCATTTTGCTACAGTTAAGGCGTTTCAATTTGGCAGCTCGAGAGCACTCCAGAACGGAGTCTAGGGCGAATGGCAACTTGCAAATAGCATTTACCCACTCGAGTCGGTCCGTCTTTCCGTCTAATGTACGGTGCACTCGTTGGCAACTTTGCTCAGCTACTCGTATATTCGCCGAGCAAACGGCCCGATACAAAAGTTTGCCATTTTCATGCGCATTTTAAAATGCGGACGCTTACGTAAAGTTCGGCGGTCATAAAGCAAGCGAACGTGAGCACTGCGACACTATTTAGCTTGCGCTAACATGTTTCTAATTACCTTAATTAGTGTCCTGACATTAAAACGAGAGAGCGCTCAGTTTAAATTAGAGCGCGCAAAACGGCCTACTTTGTCCGTGAACCGAATGCGAGGAGGGCTAATTCGTGATAAGGGAGCGCGAGTGAGTTCAATAAAGGGGAGCAATGTCACGGCGTGCGACCTCGGTGACCTGCCGCCCCTTAGGATAACGACAGTTATCGTAAAGAGGCCGGTATAACTGCGCTACGGTTAGCCAGAAAACGGAAAAAATTAAGCGAATCTTTATATTATTCTCAATTACGTCGCCTGTCGCCCAGTAACTGTAACCTAAAAGCTTAGCTTTACGCAATTAACCCGGCGTATTTACAAACTTTCAAGGGTGTCGGGGTGTGTCAGCCATAGTACCTGGCATGGTTAATTACATTTGAGTTACGTTTGCGTTTGTGTGTGAGTTATAATGTGGGTCTTTGTTCAGTAGATCACTAGTTTACAGTTAAATGTTTGACAATGAGGTCGTTGTGAATCTGCGACTCGAATGGAAGTAGCATATCTCGGTGGTAGGTACTATTAACGTAAATAACTGAAGATAGAACCCATAGCAATTAGTAGCCACCCCAGTTCGTCTCAAATAGTCTCAATTGAGGCCAAGCCGCCAGTGGCCCGAGACTTCACTGCTTTATGTCCAGTACTACGGTACGAGTTCCTAAACGAACCGTTGGTCGTTACACGTCCAATGGTAGGTACCTACTTGAAAAAGTAAAGCCTTGTGAGACACGAACTCAATTAAGGGCATACATTACCTAGCCAGTAGGAACAGGGGCTTGCAACATAAAGTCGTTAGAAGAAACTTTTATTACGCGACTTTAAATTGGTCAATATAAAATTCATTCACTTCCACGAAGTTTTATTGTCAGCAATTTTATTTTTCCTAATAAAAGATAATGTTATTTGGAGACAAAAGAAATAGGACGAGGAGGTCGTCAAATCTAAAGAGACCTTTATGTGACTTAAACTGCATTGAAAGTCGTCGAAGAGCCTGTCTGAGGGTTGGCCCATGACACGAGAGTATAGTAACCATTAACGCTCTATTAAAAAAGCGGTTTAACCTCTTGTGCACTATAAAGCGGAGTTTACGAGGGCCGGGAGTAATAAACGGCGCCAAAGCTTACATCACATGAGGGTCAAGTGAACGTTAGCAATCAAACTAGAAAACAAACTAGAACACATGTGAGGGTTATCAAATAACGTTAGTGAAATTACATTGTTTTAAAGTACCAGCGATAGAAGTGAGCAATGTTAAGTCGCCACAACATTTTATTAAAGCAGAACTACTCCGGTTTTTGTAAAGCTACGAATAAAACGGCTAATCTTTCTTTCACACTCAATTTACTGTAGCCTGTAGCCGTTGTCTTTAAGTTTTAAAACGAAACTCGATGGAACGACTCGCTGTACCTTTATACGTTTGTATACGCAGTTTACTTGTATTTACGAGGACGGTTTCGGGCAGGATTAAAGGAAACAGTGTCAAAACGACTTAATTACTTTATATTAAGTCGTTTTGACACAAACGAGCATTAATGGAGAACGAGGCGGCGAGATAGGGGGGCGGGATGCCGCGGGCTTGCCTCTAATGGCACTACTAACTAACTAACTGTCGCCACAACGACTCGTAGACCCGTAGACGGCGCGCTCGCAAGCCTGGCCTCGCGACTCTCGCGACTCACCTGTCACCTTACACCTTGCTTTATATTTAATTAAGTTTACATTACTACCTCGTACGTACCAATGCTACTGTTTGTTTTCGAATTATCAGCTAATTAGACCGCACTGCATTACCGGGTCGAGGTAATTTTGTTTAAGCAACAATATTTAGGTCAATGGAATACATAATAAAGAAGAATTTCAACAATGTAAGTTTTGTTTTCATACGGAATTAAATCCATATTGTGCGTTTTGGTACTTAATCATTCTATGACGGCAGTAGAGTTTAACCGGATTAGAAAATAGCCGCTTGCTTGATGTTTGCGTATATTTGACGGTATTCACATACCATACTATATTATGTAATAGTGTATAATCAGAATAAAGGTGCTATTCCACTGCATCGCATGGGCACTCTGCTCACGTTAACTTGGCTTCGCTACGTATGCCAATATATTTGATAACGTCCACTGCAGGCACTGCAGCCCAGGCCCACGATTCGCTACGTAGTTGATGACGTCATTAATACACTCGTGGCTTGCCTGGATAGCCCACGCATTTCAACGCTGCGCACGCAATACACGCGACTCACAGTTGCTGCGTAGGATGTGCACGCAGAGGCTACGCAGCGTGGGTCCATTACTCGTTCGGACATCTTTCGTCGATGACGACATCAAACCACGCATCCGTACGTAGCGTGGCTTTGTACAACCGTGGATACGTAGACACACGTGATCTAAATCACGGGCCCATGCAGCTAACATGGGTGTGTATATCATGGACCGTGTGCACCACAGTGGAACAACGCCTTAATGCGAACGTGTGTGTGCCTCTAGTAGGCTGAAGGGACACGTCATAGTTTTTCCGTGTTACTCACTTTGTTTTTATTTTGGGTTACATTTTTATGACAAGCTCTCAGAACAAAATAGAACCTTTCATTTTATGTGTGTGTAGGTACTATCGGCAACTTTAATGCATATACACGAGATGGTCGACTTTCGTCTGAGCTTAACGAGCGGGTCAGTCAGTGCGTGTGCGAGTGATGTGTCAACATTCTACAGATAACACACACTAATGAACTGTCGGCGCACTAAGCGAAATAGCATGATATTTCTGTTGCATTAAAATACGCGTCTTAGTCACTGGCGCTGTTTTACCAATTCATTGCTAAAACTCGAAACTACTATTTGTGCCGGTAGCTAGATTTGGGCTTAGCGACGGGTTCACAAACAATGAGGTCTGAGTTCAAATCTTGATTACTGTGTTTTTTGTTTTTGAAACAACAATAATATTACGTAAAAACTTGTTAGTTTTATGTTTATTTCTAATTCATGCTTATATACACATCAAAAAAGTCTAGGGATCAACATCCCTAACAAATGTTAGGGATGTTGATCCCTAGACTTTTTTGATGTGTGTAATTGTTTATTATAAGAAGCAAATATTAGTTATTGTATTATTATCTTATACTAATGTGATTTTTAATTTATCTTTTCGGTATTTGAAGGTGGAAATAAAAAAATCGTGCTAAATGATAACAAAATGTTTATTCGATTTACTTATTTACAAAATTAACTAACTTACGAGAATTGTGACGTTACATTCCTACTTAGATAAAAGAAATTCACTTGTAACCGTTCATAAGATTTTTTGTGTTTACCCACGTCATAAAAATATAACAAGAAAAGAATATTCTAATAACACAAATATGATTGTTAAAATATCCACTTATAGGTATCGATATTTAGCAGACTTTATTGAAAACTAATATTTATTTCTTAATTATTTCTTAAATATTGATTTAGACTTTATGAATATGTTTTTTTATATGTAACGTCACAATAAATGTATTGAGGTAATAGCTTAAGTGTTCATTTTCTTGACGAAAAGATGATTGAAACTAAACCTCAATTTAAGATCATTGAATAATGACGGACATAATAATATTAATACTAAATATTTAGTTACACTGTCTAATTAATAATAACAAAACATCTAGGTTTTTAATATAGCAGTCTTCCAGTCAAAATCTTAATAATCCCGTGAGAAACGTAGTGGTTCTTGTTTATGCCTTTTTGTGAAGAAGGGCTTTTTAGCTGGTCTTCTGTGATACAAGCCTTCAGCGTGGAGGGCCCGGCGAACAGTTTGCAATGAAGTGTCGAATAGTTCGGCAAAGTGCCTCGTTGGTGTGATACCATTCGATTCATATTCGCCCAACATATTATGTCTTCGCTGCGCCTCGCTAATAAGCGACGTCCTTCCACTTTGCTGTCGACTAACTAGGCTAACCTCTTCCTCGTATCTCCTGATCCAGAGACTAACAGTATTCCTCTAAAACAAAACAAAAGTTATATTAGGCAGGTATAACAAAATACTAAAGTGACTTAATTGTTATATAATATAGTAATATTTATTTAATAAAATAATATTCATTTAACAAAACAATATGATATTTAAGTCTACATTTATAACAATAATAAACAGAATTTATTTATCTTTACAGCCTTAAGATGGATTTCAAAAATAATAAAAAGATCTAATTTATAATTATGTCAGTAGTAGTGTTAAATTGGGCTATCTGGATCACAGGAGATCCAGATACCCCAATTTTTACTTCTCAAGAAGTGATTTTGAGTTATTGAGAACTGATTTTCGTTCTTTCAAAAACTTGATCTATTCATAGCGTTTTTTGTAGCAACATCTAGAGAACTGATTTCGTTTTCTCTATAACAGGATCATTCAAACATTTTTGTCTCGATCATTTAATAAGTGAGTTATAGAGAACTGATTTTCATTCTTTCAAAAACTTGATATATTCATAGCGTTTTTTGTAGCAACATCTAGAGAACTGATTTCGTTTTCTCTATAACAGGATCATTCAAATATTTTTGTCTCGATCATTTAATAAGTGAGTTATAGAGAACTGATTTTCGTTCTTTCAAAAACTTGATATATTCATAGCGTTTCTCGTAGCAACATCTAGAGAACTGATTTCGTTTTTTCTATAACAGTATCATTCAAACATTTTTGTCTCGATCATTTAATAAGTGAGTTATAGAGAACTGATTTTCGTTCTTTCAAAAACTTGATATATTCATAGCGTTTCTCGTAGCAACATCTAGAGAACTGATTTCGTTTTTTCTATAACAGTATCATTCAAACATTTTTGTCTCGATCATTTCTATTTTAGAACTGGTTCAATATAATCTGATATAATCAGATCTGTTTTCTGAGTACTTATAATTATTATATTTTATGTATCCAGGAATAATGTTCTAGCCTGATCTGATCTGTTTTCAGTGGGTAAGTAGTATGAATTATATTTTAATTCTGAGTAATATTGTAGCCTGATATCATCTGTTTCTTCGATCTGTTCTTGATCATAATATTTAGCGGTTAAATGAAATGTTATTGCGAAATCTTCATTTGGGTTTCTGGATCAAAAGAGATCCATTAACCCAATTATACACTAGTTCAAATACGACATCCATTCAAATACTGTAATGTCATTTATTCAAATACCACTTCTGGTCTGATATGTTGTTTCCATGATCTGATCATGTATCTATTTTAGAACTGGTGCAAAATAATTTGACCTAATCAGATCTGTTTTCTGGGTACTTATAATTATTATATTTTATGTATGGAATAATGTTCTAACTGATCTGATCTGTTTTCAGTAGGTAAGTAGTATGAATTATATTTTAATTCTGAGTAATATTGTAGCCTGATATCATCCGTTTCTTCGATCTGTTCTTGATCATAATATTTAGCGGTTAAGTAAATGAAATGTTACAAATATGACATCTATTCAAATACTGTAATGTCATTTATTCAAATACCACTTCTGGTCTGATATGTTGTTTCCGTGATCTGATCATGTATCTATTTTAGAACTGGTGCAAAATAATCTGACCTAATCTGATCTGTTTTCTGTAATGTTCTAACCTGATCTGATCTGTTTTCAGTGGACAACCATCCATTTTTGTCTCGATCATTTCTATTTTAGAACTGGTTCAATATAATCTGACATAATCAGATCTGTTTTCTGAGTACTTATAATTATTATATTTTATGTATCCAGGAATAATGTTCTAGCCTGATCTGATCTGTTTTCAGTGGGTAAGTAGTATGAATTATATTTTAATTCTGAGTAATATTGTAGCCTGATATCATCTGTTTCTTCGATCTGTTCTTGATCATAATATTTAGCGGTTAAATGAAATGTTATTGCGAAATCTTCATTTGGGTTTCTGGATCAAAAGAGATCCATTAACCCAATTATACACTAGTTCAAATACGACATCCATTCAAATACTGTAATGTCATTTATTCAAATACCACTTCTGGTCTGATATGTTGTTTCCATGATCTGATCATGTATCTATTTTAGAACTGGTGCAAAATAATTTGACCTAATCAGATCTGTTTTCTGGGTACTTATAATTATTATATTTTATGTATGGAATAATGTTCTAACTGATCTGATCTGTTTTCAGTAGGTAAGTAGTATGAATTATATTTTAATTCTGAGTAATATTGTAGCCTGATATCATCCGTTTCTTCGATCTGTTCTTGATCATAATATTTAGCGGTTAAGTAAATGAAATGTTACAAATATGACATCTATTCAAATACTGTAATGTCATTTATTCAAATACCACTTCTGGTCTGATATGTTGTTTCCGTGATCTGATCATGTATCTATTTTAGAACTGGTGCAAAATAATCTGACCTAATCTGATCTGTTTTCTGTAATGTTCTAACCTGATCTGATCTGTTTTCAGTGGACAACCATCATTCATTATTTTTCAATCATCATCCCGACCGGTGTTGAACTAAGGCTTACTTTTGAATACTTATCTATTCAGATTATAAATATAAAATAGTTTATGTTGTTTTATGTCTATTCGACCATTTTTAATATAAGTAATGGATATCATGATAAATTAGATATGCAACATGTATCTTAATTCAACATTCATAATTAAAATGAAATTATTTGAATAGATGTCATATTTGAACTAAAGTATAATTGGGGTTGATGGATCTTTTTGAGCTCATGTCATTACGAGTATAAGATATTCTGTATTTTCAAAGTTGGATTTTACTGAATCTTGCTCTGTCCTGTTTTTATTGTCCTGATGTTTGGAAGAAGTGGTATTTGGTTGATGGATCAAAAAAGATCCATCAACCCCAATTAAGTATACTTTAGTTCAAATATGACATCTATTCAAATAATTTCATTTCATTTATTCAAATACCACTACTTACTACAATTTTATAATTCAAAAACTATTATACCATCTATTCGAATACTGTTACATCATTTCAAATAAATCATCTATTTAAATACACCGATACTTCAAAAAACTATTACTTATACCATCTATTCGAATACTGTTACATCATTTCAAATAAAATCATCTATTTAAATACACCGATACTTCAAAAACTAGTATACCATCTTATTCGAATACTGTTACATAATCGAAGAAACGGATGATATCAGGCTACAATATTACTCAGAATTAAAATATAATTCATACTACTTACCTACTGAAAACAGATCAGATCAGTTAGAACATTATTCCATACATAAAATATAATAATTATAAGTACCCAGAAAACAGATCTGATTAGGTCAAATTATTTTGCACCAGTTCTAAAATAGATACATGATCAGATCATGGAAACAACATATCAGACCAGAAGTGGTATTTGAATAAATGACATTACAGTATTTGAATGGATGTCGTATTTGAACTAGTGTATAATTGGGTTAATGGATCTCTTTTGATCCAGAAACCCAAATGAAGATTTCGCAATAACATTTCATTTAACCGCTAAATATTATGATCAAGAACAGATCGAAGAAACAGATGATATCAGGCTACAATATTACTCAGAATTAAAATATAATTCATACTACTTACCCACTGAAAACAGATCAGATCAGGCTAGAACATTATTCCTGGATACATAAAATATAATAATTATAAGTACTCAGAAAACAGATCTGATTATGTCAGATTATATTGAACCAGTTCTAAAATAGAAATGATCGAGACAAAAATGGATGGTTGTCCACTGAAAACAGATCAGATCAGGTTAGAACATTACAGAAAACAGATCAGATTAGGTCAGATTATTTTGCACCAGTTCTAAAATAGATACATGATCAGATCACGGAAACAACATATCAGACCAGAAGTGGTATTTGAATAAATGACATTACAGTATTTGAATAGATGTCATATTTGTAACATTTCATTTACTTAACCGCTAAATATTATGATCAAGAACAGATCGAAGAAACGGATGATATCAGGCTACAATATTACTCAGAATTAAAATATAATTCATACTACTTACCTACTGAAAACAGATCAGATCAGTTAGAACATTATTCCATACATAAAATATAATAATTATAAGTACCCAGAAAACAGATCTGATTAGGTCAAATTATTTTGCACCAGTTCTAAAATAGATACATGATCAGATCATGGAAACAACATATCAGACCAGAAGTGGTATTTGAATAAATGACATTACAGTATTTGAATGGATGTCGTATTTGAACTAGTGTATAATTGGGTTAATGGATCTCTTTTGATCCAGAAACCCAAATGAAGATTTCGCAATAACATTTCATTTAACCGCTAAATATTATGATCAAGAACAGATCGAAGAAACAGATGATATCAGGCTACAATATTACTCAGAATTAAAATATAATTCATACTACTTACCCACTGAAAACAGATCAGATCAGGCTAGAACATTATTCCTGGATACATAAAATATAATAATTATAAGTACTCAGAAAACAGATCTGATTATATCAGATTATATTGAACCAGTTCTAAAATAGAAATGATCGAGACAAAAATGTTTGAATGATACTGTTATAGAAAAAACGAAATCAGTTCTCTAGATGTTGCTACGAGAAACGCTATGAATATATCAAGTTTTTGAAAGAACGAAAATCAGTTCTCTATAACTCACTTATTAAATGATCGAGACAAAAATGTTTGAATGATACTGTTATAGAAAAAACGAAATCAGTTCTCTAGATGTTGCTACGAGAAACGCTATGAATATATCAAGTTTTTGAAAGAACGAAAATCAGTTCTCTATAACTCACTTATTAAATGATCGAGACAAAAATATTTGAATGATCCTGTTATAGAGAAAACGAAATCAGTTCTCTAGATGTTGCTACAAAAAACGCTATGAATATATCAAGTTTTTGAAAGAATGAAAATCAGTTCTCTATAACTCACTTATTAAATGATCGAGACAAAAATGTTTGAATGATCCTGTTATAGAGAAAACGAAATCAGTTCTCTAGATGTTGCTACAAAAAACGCTATGAATAGATCAAGTTTTTGAAAGAACGAAAATCAGTTCTCAATAACTCAAAATCACTTCTTGAGAAGTAAAAATTGGGGTATCTGGATCTCCTGTGATCCAGATAGCCCAATTTAACACTACTTATGTCACCAAATAATATTAGGTTCAAGTTACAATTATAATAACACAATAATATAATACTCACATTCAGTCCGGTTTCATTAGATATTTGCGTTCTATTTTATGACCACTTTTATGCAACGCAATAATAGTCGCCTTCGTCTCAATGTTAATATTTGCTTGCATTTTTTTTTGTGAATAATTACCGCTATATAATAATCCACACGTCACTAACCAACAACTACAACCAAACGACAACGTTTATTCTAATCGAGTATTCATAAAACTCATTATTACATTACTTATTTCTGTCTACCTCACAGAAATCTAAATTATTTGTTTAATTTTCTATGATCTACCTTTTTAACTTTACGAAATGTGTGAACAAAGCGAACAAGATAAAGAATATTATGCTTATCAAGTAAAAACTTACAAAAAGTCATAGTCTGGATGAGATTCGATCTCACGACTCCTCGATTCAAGCACCTATCTGCAGGCGTTTAGCCGATAGGCCAACTTGACTTATTTTATAATGTTGAAATTATGAACTACAAGCATTTGTCGACGGCAATGATGATACATGTGACTGTTCTCGAAAATAGAAGGTCGTAAGTCAAACTTAACTTGAAGCGAATGTTTTTTGAGAATGTCTATCCACTTATGGACTCCACTGTACATGAAATAAAAGGTTCATTAAACAGTTGTCGGGGTCGACACCCTTTATGGGACTGTTAGTTAATTAGCTAATTAAACTCAATTGGGCAAGGCTTCAACACCACGCAAGTAAAACAAAATATAGGAACGTTATCAAGTCGAATGTATTGCCAAAAACTACAAATTACGTACCTACTACGTACCTATTTACGTATCTCTACAAATAAATAAAATTTAATTTAAGAGTCTGTTGGTAATGTAGCACTAATGTACAGCAGCCTAAATGCATAATTATTAAGTTTAACACGGTAATTATAACAATAAAACATTTTTTTTTAAATTGTTGTCTGTGTTTCGGCTGATCTCCTAAACGGTTTTGACAGAAGATAGTTGATGTTATTAGGCTACTTTTATTTTAGAAAAACAATTGTTCCCCTCTGTGATAACTGACATTTACGCTGACGTAAAACATAACATCACGCCTGTAATCCCCGAAGGGTTATGTAGAGGTGTATTATATATTCATTAGAACACCCTCATTTCCCATTTAAGTCCCATGTCCTATGTCGAACCCAAAACCTCATGCTCAGCAGTCGTGCTTTGCAACTACTAGACCAACGAGGCAGTCGCACGCGGACGTAGTTTACAATAATTATATTTGTATAGTCTCAAAGTCAATGAAAATGATAAGAGTTTTATTGGAATGACGAAGCGGACATAAACTCATATCATCGCAGTAGTGTAACTGTTACTAGGCTACCGGGTCCAGACAAATCGCCCCCAGTAGACTTATCTCGTGCAACTTGTACTTAGTTAGTTGCTCATAACTTTTAAGGCTTACATACTTATGTAGTTAGTACGAAGCTGTACAGCTGGAATATTATGATTTGATGAACAGAGCTCACAATGTGAAATGTTATGTTCTAAATAATGTTTTTTTTGGACTAGGTTTTTCTTTTATTAAAAACCTTTTCGAATCACTCTATCTCTTGATGTAAACGCATTTAAATTCGTTGTGTAGTTTAAAAAATCTTAGCGTATACAGACGGCGAGAAGCGACTTTGTTTCACACAATGTACAGATATTATCTATACTTAATATTATAAAGCTGCAGAGTTTGTTTGTTTGTTTGTTTGTTTGAACGCGCTAATCTCTGGAACTACTAGTCCGATTTGAAAAATTCTTTCAGTGTTAGATAGATTAGTTATCGAGGAAGGCTATAGGCTATATACCATCACGCTACGACCTACGGGAGCGGAGCAGTAACCAAAGACGCGGGTGTAACCGCGGCGGACAGCTAGTGTACAGATAAAGTCTAAAATCGCCAATCTGCCTTGAGCCAGCGATGTGATCAGTGCTCCAGCCTTCTCTGTGAGAAAAAGCCTTTACATGCACTCGGGACAATAATAGGCTGGTATTATTATGTAGCGATTAGTAGCAGCAATTATTTTTCATGTTGTCGGTTGTATACATTATCGTTGCCTAGCAGAACAAATAAAAACATATTAGAGCAATTAACATATAACACTTACTTACGTAATTACACTAATGTTGTTTTGATTAATAACTCTATTTGGTGATTGCGTTTTGTTTTCTATAAACAACGCCTACAGTGGCGGCTGACGTGTATGGCATACGACATGGGTAGTTTATTAGATCACCGAAGTAGACCGATTAGATTTAGCGACTTTTACCGATTACATTTAACTATAGGTTTAATGTCAGTCCGATTTGCACACGAAATAAGGTACCGCACAGTACGAAAACACACGTTACTTGTATGGGGATTATCCTTAATTTTTTACTTTATTTTATTTATATTATTATTGCTATAGCGGTCATTTGTTTCTCAAATATATACTCAGTAAAAAAATTCAAGTGACTACCAATTATTACAGTTTAAAAGTTGCAGCCCTATGGCAGATGGACGAGCGGACATACAGAGTTTAAGTGATATTGCTCCCTTTAGCACCTTAAAAAGGTATGGATTAGGAAAATGGAGGTAAATTTTACGTAAATAATAAAACAGTACGGCTTTAAATAGAGAAAATCCTCCTTAGAAGCGAGTAGGTAACACCTGAACTTATGTATAAATAGAACACTTCAACCCATAATTTAAAAGAAAAAAACCTTCGTCTGCAGTCCGTACACGAATAGATGCGATAAAACCCGAGGCCTAAGGAAAAGGTTTCGATAAAAAATATCAAGGAAGAAAACTAATTCCTGACCCGTCAAACATTTCATAAGCAAGCGTCGAGTTCACTGAAGCACAGCGCTGTTCGAGAGGAAACCGATTTTTACCCGACAGAAGCAAAAAGTCTCATATAACGCAAGTGGGGCGGCCGCCGGTGAGACACGATATACAGGCCGGAAAATAACCGGAGACATTTTAATACTGCACGATTTATGAATTAATTTAGTCAATGATGAATGTGCACTGGAATATGTATAGGGTACTTATTCAGCAGTTTTAGGGGGTTAGATTGGGGTTATCGATCTAATAAGTATGTTCTTGCTACTGTTAGGCCGCCTTGTCAAAGTCACTTCGTACAATTGTCATTTTAATGATAAGTAGTAATATGGAAGTGACTTAATTATTAGGTGTTATTGCTTTTTTATCTATCTAACCTATGACTTTAATCATTGTAAAATACTTATGGTCAAATTGTATAGAAGGAGAAACAAGTTATACATCGTATGTCTTCTTTTAAGTTTATCTTGGTAAACAGCCAATCCAAAGCTAGTCCTGGTTATTAATACGACCTCTATAAGAGGCCTCTGCCTTCTGTTTATGAGAAGAGGCCTTTGCCCGGCAGTAGGACAATAATAGGCCAGTTTCATTTTAGGTTATACATTGCAAACGTTTTTGGTAAATTAGTTTTGCTAACAAGTAATTATCGTCGCATTCATAAAAAGAAATCGTTATCTTTATAGTTACCCAATGATAAATCCCGTTAGGTGCAGTATTTACGTCTGTATCACGGGGTTAATAAGTCAATACCTATACTATCGAAGAGATAACTTATTATTTAAATACTTGTAGTCGACATTCATTCACATAATGACTACATGATTATTAAGAGTCGTGACAATTTAGTCTTCTAAGAATAAATAATAAGGAAAATCGTGTTGAGTGATTTTGATAACCCTATATTAGACTTCTTAGAAAATTCCCGTGGTCAAAGTTCAGACATCAGATAATTATCTTCTTCTTCTTTAGATTATTTTATTTGAAACAAATGTCAATATAATAGGGTAGATGACACCTCCAATCAACTGACGTACTTTTTCTAACCTGTCAAAACGCTATTCTCCCATAGATTTTGTATGGTGTAAATAACTATGACGTCACTTTTGAGTAGACTCAATTGACTAACTATTTATAAATTAGAAAGCAATAAAAAATCAAAACAGACAGTTAATTGAAAATGAATTGGGTTATCAGGGCTAAAATAAAGTGTTTCTTTAGAGAAGTTATGTCTTGGTATTATTGGTTAGTGATGTCATCTACCCTATTGCTATTATAAATGCGAAAGTTTGAATTGATAGATATTTGTTAATCAATCATGCCGGAACGGCTGAACGGATCTGGATGAAATTTGGTAGATAGAGTATAGTTTGGAATAGAACATAGGCTACTTTTTATTCCAGAAAAATGTACGGTTCCCGCGGGATATTATATTAACTTAAACAAGAACGAAGTCGTGGGCGGAAGCTAGTTACATAATAAATTAATAATGGTACACAAACAGTGAAATTTTAAACTAATAATTATGTTATTCAAAGGATACAATTTAGTGATGCACAACAAATAAGTTTTTTTTTTTTTAGTTTTACTTTTATGTTCTACATCTTAATATACCAGCATCTTTTATACTTTTATGCACACTGGTGTTGCATAACACGCGGCGACATAATATTTACAAGAGTAAAGCCGGCTATGGATTTATCTAGCACCCGATCATTTATGACTGTCTTCGGGTCTAGCAAAACGTGACGAAAATAGCGTTACAACTTCCGCTGGAAAATTCACATCTGGTCTCATACTGTATTTCACTATTTCACTATTGAAAACGATGAGATTAATTTATCAAAACTTGAGGTTATCGAATCGATACTTAAAAACCAGAAACATAAGAATCAATTTAGTACTTTGAAGACGACTTTAAAAATAAAAGAACGTTTTTAAATTTTTCCGTCTGAAAACCGCTTTTACTACTAGTTCTCCGCTTGTATAAAACAAAGGTTGCTTCGCCAATACGTTGCCCGATGCAGTACATCACCTGCGCGCATATTAGCTGTCAGCAGGCATAACCGATCGCCTCTCCACAAAATAGTTAGAAAAACAGAAGGCTAGCTGCATACAAAGCGTAAAAACAGGTGCACACGTATATTACGTGTGTGTACAGCGATTTCTATGTCAAACGAATGCAAGTTGCGATCACGCTCGCATAGACCGTTCGAAGGTAGATGCTTATTATGTGTGCATGCGTTTTTAGTCGTTCTAGGCATAATCGAGTTGGAGTGGATCTTCTGCACCTATCTTATTTATGGCCTCGCGCTCTTTACAAGGAAAAACAAACAAAGGGAAGCAAAGCCCCATAACAGCTATCAAGCGAACCGACTCAGTAAATATTTACATGATAACTTTAAGAAAATGGTACTTAAAAAGTCATGTGTATTTGACTATGGTAATACGACGGGTTAATTTGGCTATTGACTGTCATGAGCGTGTTGTGAACTTTCATTAAACGGAGCACATTGAAGACTAATAAAAAAGTAACGTTAACATTTTTGGTAATTTTCACAGCAGGAATTCAAAGCAACAAAAAAGTCAAAAGCCATTTAAAAAGTTATGGCGGTTAAGAGTTTAATGCCTGCCTGCCTAGTCCACCTATGGCCATGAACGATAGAAATACTCGACATGCTGAAAAATTCTTAAAGTTAAATAAACTGTGAAAATATTTCGTGAAACTACTTCCATTCCAAAGCGAAAGCTACATGGTATGTAGCGGTCAGAAGTTTAATGTTCAGTTGAGATTCGAGCGCTTTATGCTGAATTTGGTAATATATTACATGTACCTATGGCTTCAAGAATATCAATACAAATAAATAAAATTGGATATGTATGTGTAGGTCCACTTACCGTATACGGTTGGCGACAAGGAGCTCGGCGATATCGCGTCCAAGTCGCGAGTAGGCCGACTCGACGATCACCAGCACCTTTGCGTCGATGCGTAGACGCGCGTCCGAGCGATGGTCGCGCGCCGCCTGTTGCTGCGACGCGAGCAGCGAGCATTGCGACAACGGTCGCGGGACGCGGTCGCGCCACACCAGACTGGAAACAACCTTATATTTTAATAATTGTATTGTACTGTGTGTCAAACCGGTGCTTCCGGCTGTCATACGTGGGTCTTTGACAGATGTTACGGGTCGTCGGAAGCCTGAAAGTCTGATAACCAGTCTTCCCAAGGGATATTGTATTACCCAGTTACTAGGTTGTGGACGTCAGATAGGCAATCGTTCCATGTAAAATACTGGTTTTAAGATGCATCCGGTTAGACTGGAAGCCGACCCCACCATAGTTGGGAAAGGTTAGGCAGATTGATTGATTGTAAAAATTAAAATACTCACTTAGGTGTAAAATTCGTCGAAACAACTACTTATTTTTATTTGTAATATTTTTTATAATATACAAGTTAACATTTAGGTACCAATCTACTATTCACGAGATAGCGAGACTGTAATATTATCTAAGCCATGTAAACTGTAAAAGCTGTGTAGTGTGTGCTCTTGTCGTTGTGTATTGTGTAACCATATCGCGACTATCTAAATAAAGACAAATGGACTTTCCTTGTACTTTTTATTTACTTTATGATGATAGCTTATTTCGTCTCCTGATATTGTATTTTCCTGTTCTTAACAAATAAGGAATCCATCCATACAACAACTACTCAATACAAACAATACCTACACTTGTGTTATATTGCGGTATCGGTTTTTATACTTTTTATATTAAGGGTTACCTATTGATGGAAAAATTTCTAATAAAAACCGGTATAAATTAAAGTTTCTTTCCCGCACCTGAACAAATGAGACGGCAATTAAAATCCAAGTTACAGCATTTGCCTACTAAGTCACCTCCGAAACAAATTTTACAAGAAAATCAATCAAAGCCTGCCAAACTTAAAGCTGCGTTCCAAGTAGGAGCCACATCAAAGCGCCATTAAGGTTTATCTCAATAGCGTAAAATAAATAAAGGCAAGAATTTGTGGAAATATTTTATCCGTAGGCGGCAGTGGTCCTGTGAGCCGCAGCTGAATCTTGTGGCCTCTTTGCTTTAATGAAAGCCACGCCTGAATCAACCGAGAGGAAACTTTAACGACGACAACTTAAAAGACATACCGACCTATGTATTGAGCACAAATACTGCCCTTTATTTATCACTAAATTGCTGTGTTTACTTGCGATAAACAACGTAATTAGCCCTGATTAGCATTAATTAAGCGAGGTTTTAATGCAAATCGAGCTGCCGTCAAAATTTTCACCTTCCCAAGGTGAAAATTTTGACGGCAGCTCGATAACGGGTTAATAGTAAATAAACGTTTATAAAACAATATGCCTTTAAATCAACGAGTTGGCGGCGCGTTTGCGAAGGAGCTTCCATTAATTAGCCAGAACACAAGTTTTGCTATAAATCCAACTGAGTCGGCGAAACTTGCCGCCCCTGCCGCTCATCTCGGGCTATGTAATTTTAAGCCGATAAAATAAAATATTATGGGTCCTAGCTACACGCCATCTGCCCTAATTACATAAAATCACGTTATAAATTACTCTGAAATATTCGCCTCCTCGTCCTAATTCAGCTGCGAAAAGCTGCCAAACAAAGGGCGACGAGGACGCTCGGCACAAAGTTAAACGTCTTTAATACTTCCGCAAAGCAATTTCCTTTACGTATTAAATGCCAATTTTATGCATAATGGTATTGAAATAAAAGATAAACATTGTAAAGGGAACGAGTTCGATGTTTCTAGTCACATGTTTGTGTCACTTGAATTTGTTCTCGTGTGACCGGCAAAGACCCAGAAAATGGGAGTTTTCTGTACGGTACGTGTACTTCCACAACATGAGATAAGAATAGGATGAGCTTATGCAAATACGTTTCCGTAAAATCTTGAGAGATATAAAACGAAAACGTCTCTTGCATGTCAAAGGGTTTCATAGGAGCGACCCTTTTGAAGATACAAGGTAAGTATGTAGGGTAAGTATTTTATGCGGATGAAAAATGGGAAATTCTGAAATCGTTTTATTGCATAATGAAAACAATAAAGAGACAACATAAATACCACTTAGCTTCTAACTAATCCCAATGAATAACATTGTGACATAACGACGAGCTGTCCGACTGCGATAATTTCATATTATTAATTCGTATCAGCTACGTGTTTGCTCCCGATAGGAAGCAAATTGGATTTTATGCGAATGACGCATATTTTCCACTAGATTAATTAATTAAATTCAGGCGCGTTTCGCTTAAATTTTAATGAATATAATGTTATAACGAGAAAAGTTCACCATTCGATTGGATAAACTATGTAAAACGATTAACTAACACAAGCTGAAAAATTCAATGCAATTGTACTGAAAATAATCGTCGAATTAATAAATCATGTTTGAGTAGCGTAGCGTGCTTCGAGTGATTTGGTGATTGCACACAATACAGACAACTCACTTTAGCTTTCATGTTCACTTGTTCATTAATGAAAATATTGCGTTTAATGCGCTTCAGTAAAGACGAATGTGAAACCAGTGAACGTAGGTTATTGACTTACCTAGTGAGAGGTACTGTGACGTAATATGTATAGAAGAATATGGTGAGGACGGATAGCAGCATGACGCCGGCGACACACTTCCTCACGTTGACGTGGCTTGCCAGCCAGAAGCAACATCTTGGCGCTGACGTTTTGTGCGGATGTGCAAAATCAGCACCACCGCACTCCAGGAGCGGCGCACGCGCACCTCGACTTTCGCCCGCCATCCTTAACATCTATACACCACTATATTTACACACAAAAGTAACACTTAGGCCTCTAAGGATTTCACTATACAATGTTTCTATCTGGGAACCCTAACGGCTGGGTTTGTCCTTGGTGGTGACGTTTTCTGTCGCCACTTGCCGTGTTTCCACATTTCATAGTGCCGCGGTGGAGTATGGGATTGCGCGTGCGCAGGGAGGCTGAATGCGCGTACGCCGCGATTGACGGCCATCTCGAGCCGACAAACGCGTCCGTTCCCGGTTTAAAATGGCCGCCGACGCATAATGGCGGGTTGTGCTCATCACGCCGACGTCGTGCGCTCCTTGGGATAGAGCTCACGGCATCCGTCTCCACGACAGATCAGTGTTTGCTACGCCTCGGCTCATTGGTGATATCTGCAACAATCAGAATAACAATATAAGTGATATGGGATTAAAACTCGTCTGTATTAGATTTCATAATAATTGCACAACGATAAACAGTTTCGTGGCTACACTTTCAAGGGCTACATAACAAGTAAATATTGCTTACAGACCTTACAGAGAAAATATAAACACAGATGATAACACGCTTAATTAAATTCTATAGATAATGTAAATTAGATCTATAAACCTTTAAAAACATTTAACTAGTTTCCACAACCCAAAACTCATTAAATATCAAAATGGTGAGACAAGAATATAAAATAGTCCCACTATGAACGGTGCTATCATTTATCCAAGGAAACTGCCATTAATTGCAAACGGACTAGTCGTAAATTTTAATTATAATAGAACAAGTGCTTGATTATAACTTTCCTTACAGCAATAAGTTATTCTGCGAAGGTTTTATTACTGCTAAAGACAGGAGCCGCAGGTTAGGAATATCATTTTGAAGGTTATAAATTGTTTCGCACTTATTAATAACTTGGAGTAACTGTTTGGTTTACATAATTTTAGTGAGTTGGTACTAGAAACTGAATTGTCTAACTTTGAGTTGACTCGCACTCTGGGCTCATACTTACGTTTAGCTGGTAAATTATGTACCTACCTATGCCTAATTCGATACTTATTTACTACACCAATATCTTGATTCCTCCTACGCCAAAAGCTGGGTACGCCCCATAGTAAACGACAATTATTATTTTTTTCAGCTTGGATCAAAAGACCACATTTTTAAATACGCTAACCAAAGCTATACAAACATAAATACTTTATCAATTAGTCATATTTCAATTTATCTTTGAATCTCCGTGTTTATTCAATCGTGAATACTTTACTTGGACCGACCGGCCGCTCCTATAAATCCCCCTTCGCATTATTTGAATGTAGGCTTACATTGAAACATTTCTTTGCAGTCCCGAAACAAATCCATTCAGCCGTGAAATTGGACGAACAATCCTCAAAATTCTGAATTAAATTTGATCAAAAAGTTAAGTAATGAACGTGAAATCAGATTTATACAATAATGAAATGATCGACGAATGAGGTTTGTGGAGAACCACGTATTCTCAATTTGTTTACGGGAATATGTTATATGTTACAGTAATTTGGAAAATGGTTTGCCTAATGTAGGTATGTCGATAGTAGCAGGCTATACAACATACATGCACCTCATAAGAACGCTAAAAGAAAACTTATCAATGGAGCCCTTCACTATCTCAGAAGTTACACTTATCTTTCCAAAGTAGGATATCTCTGGGGAACGGTAGGGAAGGATGTTAGAAAACGCGTTCGCGTTTATTTATAGATAAGTCAGTTTATCGAACTCCAGCGGCCTTGATTACACGAAAAAAGTAACACTTTCATATTTTACTTTGGAGTCTGTTGATAAGAAAAAGAATTTATATAGGTAGGTACGTCAGTCTTTGTGTTCAGTAAACGAACGAACCGTAATGGAGGGTCCCAAGCTTATGTGAATATTCTGCGATACCTATTGTCCGAACACATGCTTTAGCTGTAATGAAATTTCATGAACGCGCTCGTTCTACTGTTTGCGAAATTTTTGTTTCGTTTGACTAAATTGTCTACGTAATTTTCCAGACAAACAGTGTAGGTAGTCTATTTGGTAAGTAAAAGGGAGGTTTTCGGGCGGTCGCAGTGAGCGTCGGTGGAGCAGAGACGCGTACGGAATCCGTGATTGTGCGACCCTTTGAATATTAACCAGCAGATGACCCGCTCGTAACCGGGCCACGAATCTACAAGGCTACTCGAAAGGTTAATTCAAACTGCTCACTGTCGGGACGTGCTTTATTTCTTCGCCCCCGATAAAATGGTAGGGACTAATGTAAATTGAAAAAGAAGCTTCATATCACAGTTTACTGTGCCCATACTGGAATAAGGAACATGTATCTAGGTATACGAGCACGTAAATCGATTTTGCTTCGTTTTTTGCAGGTTATTAAAAGGTGTTTTTGTTTTTCTTTATTAGCCAATCTAACTTATTAACTTTTGAAACTTTAGATCGACCGAAAATTAAATTATCTTACAAGTATTTCACGGTGAGCCAGACCCAAGAAGTTTAAATCGAAATTAGCGTCTTTTTCAGCTGCGAAAGATCCAACCCTTGTAAAACGTTATTTTTATACGAAAATGAGAAGCTGTTTTAAAACAAAATTATTTAGAAACAAGAATGATTGCACTGAAATGAGTAGGAGGCGAAGAAAAAGTAGGGTAGTTAATTAAAGGGAACGTCCGTCTTCAGCGTAGCAATGGCTCTGACGATAAACTTCGCGTAACGATAAGTACAAGAAGTAACATCAAGTAGGATTACAGGTAAAGTCTTTCGAAATAATTGTTATATCCCAGATTCAATAACAATACGTAATATGTAATAAAACTCTTGGAGAGTCTTCAAAGTTCCACATCTAATAACAATATCTGGCTATGGGGGTTGCAACTACTACAATAAATAAAGTTCTCCCAAATAATCTTGAGGACTACTACTTACAATAAATGAATGATTTTGTATGAGAAACCTAAGATTTTTTCCTTCACGAATATTGTTCTCAATATAAATAAACTATTTTTATCTAAAGTGAAACACGTATGCATTATATCAGTAACCAGATAGTAACAAAGTAAGATAGTGATGCATTAATCTCATTAAGGGAATGACCGTAAACGATCTGGACGGGTTACAGTAGTACGGGTAACGGGCGAAAACAATTATTAGTTAACCCTTGGCCCTTTCACGAAAGATAGCGGGCCGAATTACCTATTAATGATTAGGGTTAGCCGGACTTTGTGTGAGATGACTGGCGTATTACGAATTCTATAACACATGCTGTGAGCTAATTTGTGAAAAGAAGTAGGTTTATATGAAATAAAACGCTACGTTTGAAGCGCTTTAATAGCCTCTAAAAAAAAAGGCGATTTATCAAAGAATACTGATACTTTTCACACATAATAAAACGAATAACAAAAGAAAGAGTGTAACTTATTTTCACGATAAAAATAAACGTATGTAGTGTTAGCGCCTTTATATCGGATCAAAAGACAATGGCCTCGCTCCAGAGATGAAGGGACAAACTTATTATAACTTTGCTCGTTCACCACACCTCGTCGTCACAGGGCCCGTTCAGAAAACCCGCATAATAATGCTACCATGAAACTCGCATAACACGAAGATCAAACTTCTAAAATATTGAACGGTGTGAATCAGACGATACGCTGGAAATGACAGGGGTCTTTCGGATACCATTAAATATTTTCTCAAAGTGGACATCGGGGCAAACTTTCATCTTTGTGGCCCAACTGGAATGACATAAGCTAGTACCTATATAAAAACATCGTGTCAAAACTGTAAAACTGAAATATTTACCGAATATAAATCAAACTTCATACGAAAATATCGACGCGGAAAAATGTTACGCTATCGAAATTGGAATACTGTTCGTTTGTTTTGTGTGTTTTGTATTATCTAAAACAATATCTAGAAATACCTGTATGACTTATTTAAAATAAATTTACTTTTGTAGATAAAAGCAGGAGTGGAGAGCCACGCAAGGCGTTGGAACATCGCAGATCCGTCGCCATTAGGCTACGGAGGCGAAACCCACAATTCGCCCGCATATTTGGTCAAGATTAATTGCCCTTAACATCATCTGTCAACCCGAGGGACATTCCGTGGACATTTTGTTTGCTGTACAAATAGCTCAACATATTCGTCTTGTAGCACGTTATTAATTGTACTGCGTCTGGCTTTTAATACATATCTACATATAATGGGGTAAGTAAATGTTTTGAACATAATTATAGCGAGAGCCAAGAATGGTCTTGATCTTATACTTTCGTTGAAACAAATACTCTGTGCCGCAGAATATAAATTATTGTAAAATGTTGTACACCGAAGTGAATACACAGAAGCAGCCATTACTTAGGTAATTGTAACATTGCGGTTGGTACTGCAGGTAATATTGAATTCGTTTTTGCAGAGAACGCAGTAAAGGCACGCCTGAAGGAAAACAGAGTGTGCCGTTCTATAATTTATTTGTTGAATCTTTTACCTGGTTCTGGTTGTTTCATTTGCTAAATGCAAGTTGCAGGGCGAACAACAATTGAGCGCTAATTGTGATTCCACTAATTTGCATTGGCGCGACGACTTCCCCGTGGTTGCCTGCCGCGCCTGGCCAACTTCTATATAGCAAACACGCTCACACCGTACACTACGACTATGTATTCAAGAACCCACCAAATCTGATTAAAATTAAGGTTTCATATCACAGAGCGCGCCTTCATTTATATCTACTCCCATTTTATACGTTGTTTGCGTTTTAATTACCCACATTGATCAGACCGCCTCAAATGTTCCGCCCAAACTATACTTAATGGATTATCAAGTTCGCCTTTGTTCTCACTTTAAAATATTTTGATTAAGCAATTCTTCGTAAGCTTGTTGTTTGTTAATAGCCCGCTTGAGGTTCTGAAAGTAATTTCAACTACTAGTAAATAAAGGGACTGAGAAACTTAGGTACCTACCTACTTACGTTTTTTATGAAATTACAATAAAAAAGCTACAAAGCTATTCAATTATCAAAAACAGTAATTTGATTGTACGGAGCACGAAACGTAATAACTTAAGTGCTATTTAATTGATCAAAGGCAATCAATGGCACCGTTTCGATATTGATACCGATGTTACCGTTTGATATTAATGTATCTATCTACCTATATACATCTATGCAACTACAATAACCGATTCTAGTTTGCAAGGTAATGCAAGTTGCAAACAGGTATCGCCAATTAACGGAACATTGGCGCCATTAAATTCTTGTTATTGCCGAGTGTTCTCATGCATAATTAGTAGATTCACTTTACAGAAGTGGAAACGTAGTGTCGTAGTGCAGCTGTTATATTAAAATGTCTGCCTGTGACGTTTTTAATGTAAACAGCATTGCTTGCATTAAATTATGCAAGTGGCACTGGCTTTACACGATTACAGTAAATTTATGCAAGACATTATCCGAGGACAGCGGCGTCGCATAACAACGCCTTCAGTGTCCGAGCGCACGGCTCCCCGTCGGCATCGCCTCCTTTATGAAAACCCTCACTATGATATATGGGTGTGTGCCGACACGTTATTGCCTCCCTCGACTTCTTTTGTATGCAAACGTCACTATTTTTTTATATCTACCGGTGCGGATATAGGTATGTGTTTTGGCAATCAATTAATTCGCTGGTATAGTTAAAGCGACGTTATACCCGCTAATGACGACGGGTGGGGTAAGCGCGGGACGTGGACGCGTGATAATCTCCCGACCATTAGGCCCGACCACTCGCTCGCAAATCGTCCGCATATTTTGCCCAAGATTAATTGTTCTCGAATATCATCTATCACGGTGAGCTCTCTCGTGACCGTCGCCGGCAGTGCGTACGACGTTTTATTTAAGGCACAATAGGCCCCTAGAGCACCGCAGTTGAGGTAATTAAATTTTTGTTAGAATAATGATACCGCCCCGTAAAAACACGTAAAGTATTTTGGTAGAAGGAATGATTCGCTCAGAGCCATTGTGCTTTATGAAGGTGAAACGAGGGCTGGTAATTAGCCAAATGACTATTTAATTTTTATGGAGGATTTAGAAAATTATTGGATTACGCATAGGCCGGGGAAGCGAATTTCTCATGAAATTTTCGCGAGACACTTAACGGGCTACAGTAAAAGCGCCAATGAGTAGTTAAGAAACTTTTAAGGCTATTTAAATTGTTTTTTTTTACTGTCCTCTAAATAAGTGCTACATTATAAGCTATAAATCTAAAACAATTTAAGTACTAATTTCATTTAGACGAAATAAGGTCGATTATATCGACACTCCCGAAAGATAAATCCGTAGTTAAAAATACCCTTCGTCGAGTTTATTTCGTAACGGACAAGAACAAATTGAGTCAATCTTTTTTTGCCAGAGACGAAAAACCGAAACGGTTCGCATTTCACCATTTTCAACGTGTAAAGTTCGAATATCAATCAAGCCGACCTTTTTTCAATAAAGCTACCACAGGGATCCTTTCCGAACCAATTTTTCGAGTAATTTCGCTCTTAGATACAGTGTCCATTGGCTTCCACTGACATTGAGTTTGTTTTCTACTAACGAAACAATTTGTTGATGAAAGTTTTTTTTGTCGGTTCCTTGTAATTGGGTACTAACAATAGAATGTGTTTTAGCATTACCGATTCTAAGTCCGTTGTTATACAACACCGACAGTGTGCTTAATAAATAATAAAATAAAATAAAATTATAAATTAATAGTAAATTACGCACCCACTAAATAATGGAAAGGACTAGTATGTATGTTAAAAGTAAATTCATACATGGTTGGTTACATGTATGGTTAAATACCTGCTGTGGTAAGAGGAAGTTCAAACAAAAGGAAAGTACTCAAGTAATAATCTTTGCTTTTTGGTGTCACCGACATTAAATATTTACAGTACCTACACCTGTTAGGTAAAGTGGATAACAAAGAAATAAATGAAAAGACAACTTAGTTTTAAACATTGTACCCACTCCGTTTTTGTCTTTCTCACCGATGATTATGTAATCGCAAACAACTGCGAAACCAAATAATGCCTACGCGCAATTTCGACCTTAAAAGTTCTGCAGCCATATTTATGGTTCAAAGGACTGTGAACCGCAAAAGGAGTTGATTAAAGAGCACCAACTGAGTGCGCGTGGCGACAATGAATATTCAGTGCATAAGCATAATACGGCCGCAATCTTAGTGCGCGCCGGCGACGCTGTCTCGACTGCATCGCTGCCCATTTCTCATCTTAAATGGTAAGAGCAACGCCCAAACTACCTATTATATACAACCTTTTTTTTTCCATTACTTTTCCTTTATAAAGAACGAAGGACCAAAATGTAACCCGCTCAAATCTAATCCGCTAAATGACATCGATCTCACACAAATTGCGGCCCGAAATAGGCTCCGACGTAATAATATCATCAAACACGACAGACATGAATGAAATCCATCACCATTCCTAAGAATGCCGATATGGAAACTTTGTACGCGTAAGGGATACAGCGTAGTTTTTTGTGGCCAAGTTTTACGATGCCAATATTTGCGGCCGCCCAAGATATGCCTGTAAGTAACAGCATAATGCATGGCCGAAAAAATGCTGACATCATATTACGTAAAGAATCTACATATAGATTGCTAAACATAGTTTGATGGACGCGTAGAAAAAATAAATAAACATACATACTCTATTTAATGTTTACTTATTTATCTCCCGAAATGAGAACACATTTTGTGTCACGAACACGAGTTTAATGAGGATAGTTTGACCAGTATTTTATCTCTAAACAACATCGTTAGGGAGTAATAAGCTCGTGTGAAAACCTAACAGGGTTGACATAAATACCAATTAAAACCTTTGAACTCTCCCAGCGTAACAGCGGTTTGTTTGTCCATTGTGGCTTGTATTATGATTTATTTGAAACATAATAATTGTGCCACGACCGTTTGAATTATTTAAATAATATAAAAACCTGTCGACGTGGTGACTCAACGATGGAGGCAATATGGAAAATCACAAACTAATGTGCGATGAAATCATAAAACGGTCGCGTGCGTACTACATTGTTCACTACCCACCCGCTTGCCACAGTATTCAAGGACAAAACTGATTTATAAATGACTAGCGACCCGCCCCGGCTTCGCACGGGTGCAATGCTGATACTATGGCAAATATTTTACTTACTATTCGTTCGACTAAGAACAAAAGAATATACAATTATCAACAAAGTGAAAAGATACCTTTCTATTCTGTTATTTTTTAACTTAAATACCTACCTTACATTAAACTACGATTTTTGATTCGTTCAGTGAAAAGGTAGGCTATTCTATTCAGTTATTTTTTTAACTTATCCTACCTTTCATTAAACTATGATTTTTTATAATTAAAAATACAGTACTAATAATTGTTATTTTCCTCGGTACCGCCCGCCGCCGCAGACGCTATGTACCTGCGTTTTAAATCTGTTATATCTTCGAAAATATTCATTTAAATTACATGCTGTAAAGGGCCATAAGTGTTTATTTATGACATCACATTAGAAACCTCTAAAATTATCAGTGTTTCTCTACTATATTATGCGTGTATTATACATAAAAACCTTCCTCTTGAATCACTCTATCTATTAAAAAAAACCACATCAAAATCCGTTGCGTAGTTTTAAAGATCTAAGCATATATAGGGACAGACAGACAGGAAAAGCGACTTTGTTTTATACTATGTAGTGATACTCCATTATACTAAATTGTTTGAGTGAAATGAGTAAACCCCAAAAATAAAACATAAACATACCAAAACGATTAAAAAAATATCTTACCCTCTTTCGGTTGATTACATTCGCAGACAGGATAAATAGATATTTACACACTAAATATTACCTACAATCATTAAATATTTAAAAGTTCTAAGTATATTAACAGCGTTATCTATCTATAAACACATCAAAATTTTAGATAACAAAGAGGAAGCAACACTTATTGTCACACATTTCGTACGCGAATAGTGAGCGAGATCGCGGCGCGCGCGACACGTCCGACCTCGGTTGTGTCTGGGGGCATACTGACTCAACTGACTCGACTACTCGAGTCTGAATTTTATTGGTGATACCGGAGGCGAGCGGCGATATCAAAGCGGGCGGTCGGCCTCTAGGGCGGGCGCGGCTACGAGACCTCTACGCTACGCGCTACGAGGCCTACGCTAAAAAAATGTTAAATAAAATAGGCAGGAAGATTGTATCATTCAATGCGAGTTTTAGATGAAACAATCTGCTTATGGAATTGAGATACACTCTTATGTTGAGGATACGAATAAAATCCCGTGAAAAGCAGCAATATAAGGAGAACAAACGTAGCCAGCATTTAATAAAACGGCAAATTAACTCAGTAACCTCATTTTTCGCCAGCTAAAAGCATTACTGTAAACACGGGTCTCGAAAAATTATTCACAGTAGAAAAATTAGGCGAGCTTCGACCGCGACAGTCCATCTATTCGCAGCCGACAACGTACGCTCGCGCCCTCGCGATACAAAGGCACGATCCGCCCCGATTAATACTAAGCACGCCAATAAATATTGATACTAGCTTCTTTGTCTTGCACGGAAGATTCGTTCCCTTTTATTAATGGGACACTCACGTTTGCCTGACAAATAGCGTACCTCAGATACGTTTTGGATTTCACATTATTTTGCTTTTGGCGTTGCTTTATTGTATCGATACATTCACATTATTACGTTAATGTAAGCGCATTTAGGAAGATTTTTTTTTGTACCCATATGGCCTTATTTAGGTAGTAGCCAAGGAGTATTCAAGGAATATATTATTGACCCACATAATATATGATGCATGACAATGCCATACAAAATCATGTTTATCAAAAAAATATTATTAGTTATAATTTGTGAATTAAATTGATAGTACGAATCGAGGGTGATTTAGAACATAAAGCCAATAGATCGACTGAATGAAAGCATATCGGAAGATAATCATATCAAGATAATCTGCTCCTAGTTGATGTAATAAGCCTTTGGTAAAAGGTACATAGGTATTCACAAATGATATCGCTGATCCGCGCAGCCTACTTGACATGCCGTAGTATTTATATGTAAAATATTATTAAAATAGGGACCGACTACGAACTTTTGAGTCCTTTAATCGTAGTCATTATGGATGAACAGACTTCCATGTACCTAGGTAAAGTTCAAAAGACCTTTAGACTTGTTGACATATATACACTGAGTAATATAATAAAGCTGAAGAGTTTCTGTGTTTGTTTGTTTAAACGCCATAAAACCCAATCGGATTAGAGTGAATCTTTTTGTACAGGGTGGCGCAATAGAACGTGCATATTGCGTCATCTTTTTTGGCGGGGTAAAAGGCGCGCGGGCGGGGAGAGCCTAGCGTGGTTGGATAGTGACACTCGTGGAGTTTTAGTAGTCATGAATCACTTCGACGGGAAGCATCGCGCTTTTTGTGTTCGCACGTTTTACGAGAAACGGTCATTCATACATCTCTACAAGGCGACTGTATTGTTCTTGATAAGCATTTCTTCAGAAAATGCCAACCTTGCTCTGAAGTCGGTCTCTTTCAACTCCTGTGTTAACTGGAGCTTATAAGGATGCAGTTTAAGATCCGACTTTAAAATTCGCTGTAAACTTCGTCGTGACAAGTGTAAAGCCGCCGATCGCTTCCGAGTAGACACTTGCGGATTTTCTCGTACTGACTCCTTCACCCTCTCAATATTGTCTGTGGTCCTAGACGTTCTCGGACGACCTTTTGCTGGGGGTTTAAACGTGGAACCGGTCTCTTCAAAACGCTTTACCCATATTTTAATTAAATTTGCACTCGGAGCTTCATTAATGTGTTTTAATCCATATTCAGAACAATAAAGTCGCCTTGTAGAGATGTATGAATGACCGTTCTCGTAAAACGTGCGAACACAAAAAGCGCGATGCCTACCGTCGAAGTGATTCATGACTACTAAAACTCCACGAGTGTCACTATCCAACCACGCTAGGCTCTCCCCGCCCGCGCGCCTCTTACCCCGCCAAAAAAGATGACGCAATATGCACGTTCTATTGCGCCACCCTGTATATGATAGCCAGGATCATAAGAAATGGTAAAAGCTATAAAACATCACGCTACGATCCACAGAAGCGGAACAGTAACCAAAATAAAAGTAATCAGGAGGTCGAAGTCGCGGGCAGAAGCTAGCTAACATTGCCTTGATTTGACAGTCACAGTAGTTCACTATTGTGGTTTCAAACAAGGGTATCTGGGCTAGATTCCAGGTAAGGTTGTGTTATTAAGTTCTGTTTAGAAATCCCAGTGGTAACGTAGGTAAAACAAAAATAGGGATAGGTCTGAAACTTATTTGTACATGTTTGGACAACCTTAAAGGAAAGTATTGAAGAACATTTTCCCGACACCGCGCTCTATACAAATGTTGTCTAGTCATAAATTCATTTTCAGAAAAACGTATCATACTCTCAAGAATTTCTCCTGTATTGTGGGCGTGTTTACAAACATGTAAACTCACATAAAAACCAACCAGACCCTGTAGGTCATTCAAGACTTTGTTTCGTGCAGAAATCAAAACCGCGATACGCAGCACAACAGCCAATCACTCAGCCACTGTGCAAACCATATTACCATATTTTGGTAAAATACGTAATGGAACTAGATGATTTTTTTTACATAGGGCTTATACTTAATCAGTTTACCAAAAACACAAACCTAGATATAAGTTAACATAACATCATCACGCCTGCAATCCCCGAAGGGTTAGGTAGAGGTGTACCCATTAGTACACCCACGAGTTATAAGTGCTTTTATCTTATCTACAAAATTTCATTGACATTAATTTGTATGGAGCGCACTGTCGAAAGAGTCCCCTTTAAAGTACTTCGTTCTACTTTTTCGTAATGTAAAAGGCGGGGAGAGGGAACATTGTGTTTTTCTTTTCAGTTGTGTCCTGGATATTTTAAACACCTCTGCTAAGACTCGTGTCACGTAACGGCCCGCGTTCATCATGGCGGCTGCGAGCGGCACAAGTGCCGCTTGCAAGAGCAGGCGTCCTGAACATTACAGCCATACTGTTGCCAGATGTCACCGCTTTTCTAGGACGTCATGAACTCCTCATATCATACGACGCAATCGTGATATATGGAAAAAATCTGAGGCGAATCTTCAAAATTCTATGATGCTCGATGTTATTTCAAATAATGCAAAGAACTGTATCCATAATGAAAGACTTGTAATATTGAACAATAAATTCAGTTTCATCTAAATAGTACCTAATTTTTATTTGAATTCCATTTACACAATTCGTGTACCACCTAAAGCGCAGGCCACACCGCCAGCTAGCGGGCGGGCGGGCTAAGCGGGCGAACATCGTTTCACCTCTTTACATACTTCGGTTCACACCGCGAGCTACCGACTAACCTAACGAGCTAAGCTAACGAAATATCCGACGATTCCCAGCTAGCGGGCGGGCGGGCTAAGCGGGCGAACATCGTTTCACTTCTTTACATACATCGGTTCACACCGCGAGCTACCGACTAACCTAACGAGCTAAGCTAACGAAATATCCGTCGCTCGTCTGTCCGTAGTTTTCGGTGTGAACCCCATAGTTTAGCTCGCCAATATTTCGCGTAGTTTGTATAGTTTCCTTCGTTCGCTTCGCCCGCCCGCCTAGCCCGCCCGTCCGCTAGCTGGCGGTGTGGCCTGCGCTTTAAACCAGTCCCGAATTCTGTCTTATTGCAGTTGGTAACACTAATTACAGCTAACTCTCGGTCATCAGGCGAGAAAAGGAAAACCGAAAAAAAGGCCCTTAAGTTTTTTTTATTACGTTTGGTCTTTTACAATCGACTCTACGACAAATGTATGAAGATGAAAAGGCCTCCGGAGGCCTTACCTTTTTATTGGTCATTAAATCCAACAAGGCCTTCGAGGAAACAATAAATCATCGATTTATCTATGTGATGACTATGTTGCTGTAATAAAATAGGTAATAAAATTGGCAAGTATCGATTACTCCCGATCGAGATTGCGGAATTGTAAGTAATCACTTGGTATTTGGAGACTTATCGCTATTTGAATTACTTTAAGTAAACGAATCTTACGGCTGATTTAACACTTCCAGTTTTTAGTACATTTAAGTAGTTAATACAAACGCATTAATAATATCTTTAGTTAGCAGTAGTCTAATATCAATTACTTTTATTTATTTTTTATTTGATTGAGCAAATGTCAACTTTCGGTTGAAGTTATCAAATCGCTACAAAATAAGCGTAACATTCCGTGCTGTTGTTTAATAAGAAAGACAGCATAAACAACACCAATTAAATGACAAAAAAACTGCAGATTACCCGCGTGGAAAAACACGCATGTTGAAGAAAGTGATAAATGTGTTAGCAGCGGCTACGTTTGTGGCAATGGGTATCAGTGCGCGTGATGATTGCATGTACGGCTATCATTCACGCTATCACCAGCGGGAGCGGCATGAGCCATCCTCACGCGATGCACCGTCCTTACACTTCGCACTCGTAATCATCAACCCTCTCTTTCCCACTCATAAACGGTGAACTCGTAAAATTTCTCATTATTTTTATTGTACGTAGATAGCACGATAATGCATGATGGGCATGACTTATTTCCTTATTTATTTCCCAGCAATTTTCTTGTGCTTTCCTCGTTTTGACGTAATAAATAGTGCACATTTGTTATGATTTAATGAACCGAATTATATATATATATATATTTCCGTTCAGTTATATTTGTTTAAACAAATGGTTTATTCATTTCAGTGGAAATAACGTAATAAATGGTAACGTTTGACTAAGTTATAGTAGATCACTTTTATTACGTAATTTTCGGTTTGGTTACGTGTATGTTAGTTGTATTTTCGAAGGAATAATTACATTTTAATATTTAAGGAGGTGCCGATAATAGAATTCTGTCAGCATGACAAAGGTCAGCTTCGGGCCATCGCGTGATTTAAACCCAAGAATGAGCACTTTATTTTTACTAACTTTGTTACCATGTTGGGAAAACTAATATAGCTGACCGATGCGAGAACGAGGTGAACAGCTCAATAGTGCATTACAAACGTTCTGTCGTTAGCTTAACGCGTCCAACCATATTAACATTGAGTAGAGCCTAGAGAGCATAACCGTTAGCCAAAAACATCCCCCAGACTGTCGTCAACCAGATAAAGTGGAGTTTTCCAATAACAGCGTGAGAACTTGTAAACAACATACATTAATGATGCAACGACTGATAGTTAAACGCAACGTTCATGCAACGTTCGAGACACTCCAAACATTCTTAAGTACTTACGAACTAGTGGTAATAAAATGAGAAACGTATGCGTGTGCTCTGGCTTTAGTACTTTCGCGTAGAATTCGGGGTAAATTTGATTGTTCCAATGTTTGCTGTTAGCTTAAGTATGTTGTCTGATAATGTAGGTACTATATTATGTTCGTACATGTTCAAAGTGACATTTACTTAACTTTTGAGTACAATGACAAACATTAGCTAGTAACGAAACATGTCGTGATGACGGGCGGGCTCATATTCAACGCGTCATGCTTTTAATGTGTCGCTCAATGGGGTACGTCTGCTTCATCGCACCCAAGTATAAAGTTTCATACACATAACAACGGAGGCTTTTAGCCACCTTGCACTGAGCACCCGCTGTAGGTAGTAGGTTCATTTATGAAAAGCTTTCAGGTTCGACACGGTTAACGGGAAGCTCTATTCAAATCGCCTTTCCTTTCGACAAGCCTTTACATAAATCAAGTATTGAATAAACTATTTTCTCTCCTGAAGATTTGTTCTCCAATAGCTGGTTGTCTATTTATTTTACACCTTTCTGGGTTATAGAATCTTGGGCTGCTTTCCATTCATTTTGAGGTGTTCTTAGCTGCGTTGCGGTGGATAGGTGTGATTTCAATCAATAGGGACTTTCGATTTTTATAGCGTAATTTGGCTTTTTTATTTTTGTCGTATTTTCATAGCACATCTTACTCACTCCGCTACACCGCATAGATCTGGTGGAAAAGACACGTAGTTTCGTAACGTGGCTTCACCGCTTAGCTACTCGCACAGCTCCGGTAAAAAGGCACCCTTATAGAAGCACCTACAATCGCGGATATTATATAAAGTAGGTCGGTACTCCAAAAACAATTATAATTCGTACAAGAATATTAAAACAATTTTGGGCTTACAAAAGAAAAATATAGTAAATTAAAGAAAATATAAGGCATGAGCGGATGGTTATAACAGAAATGTCGTGATCCTAGCTCTCGGGGTTTAATCAAATGGCTGATAACCAAACATAACCTAGCACAAACCAACCTAAATAGAATCCCTAGAGTCTTTGTCAAGATAGTGATGTTGTGTAAGGGATTTGATCAAGATATTTACTTATTTCGCCGGATCCCTGCGTAGGCGAAATAAACATTTTTTGCACAGGGATTAGTTGTGATCCCATGGACTAATACCACGCAAGGGTTTTGCCATGATATTATAAAATGTTTCGTGTCATCAGTCTACGTGGAATTTCTTTTTATTTTGCTATGAGATTCTCTGAAAGGGTTGTTTTGACGTAAGCTGACGTTGTATTGTTTGGTTGGGGAAACGACTTTTTTATCCATGTCAATATGTGTACCTTTCTTCTGTTTGTCTATATGTATTTAGTATATGCTTTTGACTTTAACATAAACCGATTTTAATTTTATTTAGAACTAGCTTTTGCCCGCGACTTCGTCCGCGCAAATGTCGGTTATCGCGGACGCAGACGAAGTCGAAGTCTAATAAAAAGTAGCCTATGTCTTTCCCCGGGTCTTAAACTAGCTCCATGCCAAATTTCATCAAAATCGGTTCAGTGGTTTAGGCGTGAAAGCGAGACAGACAGACAGTTACTTTCGCATTTATAATATATTAGTAAGGATTAATTGAGGTTACCCTCGATTCTCTAAGTCTAAACATAGGTAATTCAAAATTTAAAGAGATTTAAGTAAAAATATTGTTTGCATCGACACGGTTGATTGGACGCCTGTGCAAATAGATAGGGCGGTCCAGCCGCAGTGGTGCATAAGCTTCGGGGCGCGTTCGTGACGGAGGTAAGCGGCTCAGTCGAAGTGCCACCTAGATCTTCAGAAGCGTACAATGAAAAAGATTCAACCTGAGAGGAGAAATAAGACAAACAGCACTTAAGTTTACTTGGGCAGATTTCTTAGGTAATGCGAAACAGAAAGCTATTTTGCATATTAACTAGGTCCCAACCTACTTCGAAATACATAACGACTTCCTGTTTTGTGAGGTAACTATTTTGGTCTACGTAGAAATGTGACAGAAAAAAAAACGTGTTTTAAACAACTGACTCATTTGAACAGTTCAGAGATTATTTAGTATTTTTGTACTCTAGCAACTAGTTTCTTGGCTATATAAACTGAATAAGTACTTACCTACTATGCAAGCGGTGTACAGCTCAATTCATTTTTCAGTGCAGTTTGACCATAAATAAATTGCGCGAATTCCTCGTGCAGTAGACACTTGCTCCTGCAGGTCATTAGTAAATGTGCTGAACGTTAATCTTTCCATATGCGCGCTATACATTATTCATACCCTAGAACTTATACAGGTATAACATTTGCACCTGAGTTCGAGTAGTATGATTATATTATTTTTAAATAGAATATTCAAAGTGCACTGTATTTACTCTTGTAATATTGGTAGGAATTATATTTCGGGCGAACGAAATTAAATGTCACAGTTGGTCGTAATGTAAGTGATTTTAATATACAGCGTACTTTATCACATTGTTAATATGTTTGGTTTCAGTCGGTGGATGTTACCCACCTATAGCGAATCTCGAGTATTTACGACTTGATTAAATTGTGGTGTTAATGTTTTGGCAAAATGTGCGTACTGCAGCAGTTTCGTTTTTTAAATTACATGTCTATGTATAGGTACTTACTTATCTACTTACACAGAATTTATCTCCTGTCTCAAAAGCTATAAGTACTTACCAGATGTTTAAATTAAGAAAATTGTGATATCCTAACTTTCACTGATAAAGCATTGATAGGCATATTATTCCCTTGTGTTGAGCTTTTTAAACAGCATAAAACAAAAAGTAATTATCTCAATGTAATAGAAATTTTAATAAAAAGTATACATTGTAGGAACTTTTTATTTTGATTATAAAACCTTCCTAAAAACCTTCCAAACAACATTCGTAATTTTTTCAGAAAACATTGTTATAATTTGGAACAGGATAAATCGGTTTATTATTGCGTGTATAAATGCACAAGATTTGTAGCGAACAAGAATTTTCCGAAGGCAAAACCCGTAGTAAGAGTGCAACGGGTAAAACTTTTTTCATAAAAGTACAACGAGGCAGTGGGCTGCGAAGAAAGAGCGAACAAACGAACAGTTGTCGAGGTTACTTATTAACTTTTATAACTTCAACATTTTATATTATTTGCATTATTGCCAAATGCCAATACTCTTACCCAGTCAGTGGAGTGGAATTGCGGCCCAAATAAAACGATAAACAAGATGATTTTATCAATATATGCTCAAATGTAATTTAATCTCTGGGATAATATAATTTTATTTGCCAAATCATATAACAGATCAAATGAAATTATTTGTGTTAGGTATTGGAACTGTGTAAGGTCGAAAAAATCGCTTTGATCAGATTGTAAAACGAGGCAAGCAAACGTACATAAATGGAGAATAAATTCAAGCAAAGAATGGACGAGACAATGCCAAGAATGTAGAGGAAAGTTTTTTCATAAATGTGCAAGGAGCGAACAGCTGACGACTGGCTCCGGGCGCTCTGTCTCGCTGTACCCGACTTTCTGGCAAATGTGTTAAAACGGGAAAGTATCTCGAGAATTTTATCCTTAGCTCGAGGCAATACGTATTACGGAAAAAACTGTTAAATGTTCCGCCCGGAAGTCGAAAACGATTTCATGAAAGCAACATCTTCAAAAGGGAAGTTTTGTTATACAACCTGCTTTTTAATTTTTTATCATGGTAATCTGTGCCGTTAAAGACCGAACGTTTCAAAGCGTTGGTTTACATTTAAAATCGCACAGTTGAAATACGTTTCGAATAACAGAACAGAATTGACTTTGATTGATGACGTAGGTAGGTACCTACCTAACCTGCGCTATGGATTGTAAAATGGTTTGATGATGAATGTAAAAAAAAATCTGTGACACGTTACGTAAGTAGGTACATACGGGGTGTAAAAAGACACATCACATACCAGTTAACTACGCATATTGCCGATCAAACTAAGCAATTAATATTGCTGGAAAACCACTTTTTGTTTTGGTGTGAAGAAAAAATTATGGTGCTTATGGGTGCATACAATAGTACAGGGGAGTATTTCAAGTTTAGTTAGAACATTAAAACTTGTTTTCGTATAAAAACGAAACCAAAAGTTGGAACTTTGACCATGAATATCTTCGTAAACATAAGGTGCCCAGGTGTGGCACAAAACAAAAAAAAAAAGAATTGTAATGATTAAAAGAACATGTAGCTTTCAGCTTTGTCAAGCATCTTTTTACTGGGTTTTTGAAAAAGAAACAATAGGTTTACATAACATTAAAATTAAGCACATCTAGGTACCTACTACTAACTAGGTAGGTACTACTAACTAGGATACTACTAATGTAGGTATATATATTTGTCAACAAGAATAGTAACACGTGTCGCATTCATAATGCAATAAAAAGAACATTGTTCCCAACCTTTGTGGTGGTACCTTTGGGAATTCTGCTTACGCTATAAAGGGTTGGTGGCGAAGACAAAAAAATGTAACGCTTCAACTTTCCATAAGTAGGTTCTTGCTCGTTTACTCGTTACATTGGTTTTTCAATATTATTTGCATTTGTTGGGAGTTTTTGTAGACTTTGTTTATGTAACAACGATAAAATATCGAGCATTTGGATATAAATATTTATAGTGCTAAACCATTACTAAAAACTGATAATCTGAAAGGGGAAATTCTGAAGCAGCTAAATAAATCCTCCACATGAAGCAGCACAAGAGCAACATTCAACGCCAAACGAAGGTAACTAACTACCTATAATTGGATTCGTTACCATTACAACAAACGGATTGTCGTGCCTAAACTAAATCAAACTTTGTTTCCGCCGGGAGTCTTCGTTGAGTTGCCATCGTTACTGGGGATATTGGGAACAAACTATAACCCATTTCAGTTCATTATCATACTACTGCTACCGACAGACGAAAGAGCGCTTAAATTGCACAACAGAGACAAGATACGAATAGTTCAAGACTCATTTAAAGTTAAACGTGCAATTACTATACTAGGTATCAATTGACATTCATAGAAACAAAAAGTTTATTTTATGGTTCTAATCGATTACATTTTCAACGAAATGCAACAATTATAATTTAAAGATGTAAAATTAAATGTCAGCCGCATTGTCAATGCGACATGTGTCCGAATTAATTATATTGCAAAAAGAGCCGAACAATTAATGAATAATACATGATCGTATCATAGTCATTCATGCACATCGGTGCAACTACGTTGATGGAGAGAGTGAACGGCGTGAAAGTGAAATCGTGTAAATGTCATATCTTCAGGCCACTCAAACGTTACGGACGCTGAGTAAAAACGTCGACTTCGTGATCCTTGAAAAGAAAATTTCGCTTGCTTTTCTCAAATATTATGAAAAACACAATATAAATGATGATTTCAATGGGAATCGTAAAATATTATAGCGCGGGGCATTAGACACAAATCTTGAACAGACGTCGCCACTTAAAATAAGCTGGCACGATTTCAAGTGCCGCCAACCTGAATGCGAAGTATTCAGTTCATCAAAACCAGATGTTTCCGAGTCCTATGTAAACACGGACATTTACGCGGCTCGTATGATTAAACACCATCCTATTATAAGTGTTTACGGAACTGTTTACAAAATTAAACACCAACATTTAAGTATCGACAGTATAACCCATGTCATTGCTTCTGTAAATGCCTAGGTGTATAATGTATATCGGGTTCCAAGAGTAAGCTATCTGAATTTAGTTATACATAATTGGAAAATGTGTTACTTGCATTGTAGTATTTGTCTATTTACGTTTCTTAGAACTTAGAAGTCTGAAGGATAGGTACTTTAGTTTCTACTACAAAACGAAAACAGTCACAAGTAACTGTCTGACATCAAATCATAAGTACATTAATTTTAATTCCATCGCAAAAGAAAAAACGATGTAATAAAAAGTTATTACTGCGACAGCTTTATTATTTTCCGATCGACATGATTACAGTGTAAAAAAATGAATCGTGGATTACCTCGAAATCGAAACACTGAAATCGGAAATTATTTCTTTAGGCTGGTGCTTTTATGATTCTGGAGGTTTCGAAGTAGATGATATTTGGAACGCTTATAAAAATTCACAGTGGCCACGTTGGAAGAGGTTCGATGACATTAAACGTTTTAATGTTATAAACAAACAGTAGATGTTGGCTGTAATCCAACTGGGCTGGGCGCCGGCGCTAGCGTTAGTACCTACTGCGTCCCGTTCTAAATATTATTGCTCTATCGTCTAATAGATATCAAGTTCCTTAATTAACCAAAACAATTGACAACACAAGATTGCCTAAGTGTAATATTTTTGTGTCGACTAAGCTTATATTTTCTTTTTCCATTTAGAGTACACACTTCCCTACAAAACATAAATATTTAATTCGAATGAACACTGAAAACATAATCCCAAATGCAATAAAGGTAGACCCTGCGTCTCTTCTCTTCGTCAACCAATTAAATTAAGGAATTAATCCGCAAAGAGGTTGCCTATTTACTTATTATATTGTAAAGTTGCCCAGTTTATTCTCGGCTTCAATTAAATCGTGGCTAAGCTCACAAGTTGCGCAGTTATAGAGGTCCTATTATCTGCATGAAATTTGACTCACAAACCGCAGTCTCCCAGTGATAGTGGGTCGACATAACTCGACCCAAGTTGAAAGCTTTAATTACGTGGACTGAGTTGTTCACGCAGGTGACTCCTTAATTACAGGGTCGAAATTGAGCTGCCCATTCAACTGACACGTTTGCAAACGGATTATCATGACCTATATCCAAACCTTTTGCACAAAGCCTCGTGATTATGAAGCCTCCATTGTTGAAAACACACACGTCAACAATGATGGTGATTAAAAAATAACTTGAATCGTGAATAATTAAGGCGACACACAATAGTTGACAATGCAGGTACCTGAACCCCTGATATTCTGAACTAATGTAATGATACTTGTACCCAACTCGCCACAATAGAGCGTTTCAAACATGGCGTCAGAAATAGTACGAATCGATCAAACAGCATCGTATTCAAATGGTCAAACTTCAATTACTTTCTTCTTCTCTTTTGCAACTTTTCGATCCTAATTGAAGGCAAAATTGATTATTGCTGCAGACTTTACAACTTTAGCGCTAGCAAATTGTGTTAGGAGTACTAATTAAAAAACTTAATCTATTTACTTGCGAAGCCTTTGACGGCAGATTATCTAGAAAATTGCTTCGATTATTTTAAAGTCTTATAATGAGGTTTTCTATAATTTAGTATGCTTGGTAACTGTGTCAATGTTTTTCTTAAAGACTTCAGTTTCAGACTCTTCGTCTGGAACCGAAGTAGGTACGTAAACTTATAAACGATACTGACAAATAGATGCCATACAAGAATCGGGTATTAAAAGCACTGTGGTTATTAATTGATTGTTATAACCACCTAGTCTTACCTGTCGTGGCTATAAACATAGTACCTATTCATTGTTATAGCTTTCCAAAAGTATCTTCATAATCTTTATGTGCTCATCTACAATTGAAATTCAACACTTCTTAGATAGAACTGTGACTTGAAGAGGCATTATACTGTACGCATTTAACGGGTACGAGAATTAGCATTCAAACAGGCAACTGTTCCAACAAGTGAAACCGTTTTGGAGTTAACGACGCCGCTTTGCCGAGATAACAAACGAAATTGTTATGATGCAGGATCAGACTTTGATGTTGTTTAAGACTCAGACGTTTTCGTCTGCGAACATGGCGCAAATATTGACACTTCATTGGCTTCATTGGTACATTTAATTAAGTTGTCAATTTTAAAAGCTAATACTCTTTTATTAACTAATCGAGATGTAACAGGTTAAGGAGTGTAAAAAGACGCATCACAGCTTTTAACAACGCATACCCATCAAACTAAGGGTTGGTAAACGACTTTTATTTTTGGTACGCAAAATCACTGTTATGGTAACGTGCACCGTAATGCACGCAATGCATGTGTATATGAGGGTATGCAACAGTACGGGAGTAGTGCGGGTAATTAAAGTTGAGTCATAACATTAAAGTCTGTTTCGTCAAAAAAAGTTGGAATTTTAAGCTCCGTAAATATGAGCATTCTAAGAATGGTCCAGGATAAAAAATATATATCGCAATGATGGGAACAACATGTAAGTTTCGGCTTCTTTAAATGTATAGATATTTGTTAACCCTTAAACCCTACCCGGGGGTCCAGCAAACCCCAGAGGTTGAATATTTGTACATATTTTTGCAATAACGAAACGCACTATTGTGCCACTCGAGCTAATCTTTAATTACGTCGGCGGCTATCTTTTCATTAGTCTAGCGTCAACGCTTACACATTGTACACGTAATTATAGCTATTTATGGGTCTGTCAGACCCCAGGGTAGTAATAATGTAGTATTTTGTCATTTCTTTTTGTCGATACATTGGTGAATGCAGTTATTTTTTATACAATATTTTGAAGGGTAAGTTTAATATTTTGATGTCCTGCTAAAAATGGCCACAAAAAGAGCTACAAAAAGACGTCATTTCTTGAAAAAACTTGCCATAAATCTGATCACCCCTCAAATGGAAGAACGATTAACATGGCCCTCTTTGCCCATGAATCTTCAAGTTCTCTTAGGTGAGAGGTCTTCAAAAGAAGCGGCCATTGCAAGAACCAAGTTCTGCTCCCACTGCTAAAAAAAGATGTGCAATGTGCCCAAGGGGTAAGGATCGAAAAACCAAGGTCACCTGTGGTATGTGCCAAAAATCTCTTTGCGGTGAACATACTGAGGCTATGTGTCAAGAATGTGTTACCAAAAACCATTAACATTTTTCTTGTATTGTCTAATGAGCAGATTATTACAATAAATAATAATTGTAATAAAATTGTTTTTTATTTTTTAAGTATGAATTTTTATATATTGGGGTCCATAAAACCCCTGGGTAGCAATAGTGTTTCTCCTAGAATGGGTAGGGTTTAAGGGTTAAGTGCATACAACCAATATAGACGACAAACGAAACAATTTTGCAATGATATAATTAATCTTAAATTAACAGGTCACGCTGTTAATTCAAACTACAAAGCAAGGGATAGAAAACAATAAAGACAAGTAGAAGGTCATCTAAAGGTCTCATCCAAACTAAGCGCTCATGCATTAAATTAACTGCGGGATCAACCTGGTGCCCAGCTTAATACCGGGCGGATTTGAGCCAGTATTTTTACACTAAGCTTCAAAACGCTTTATAGATCACTGGCCAATCTTCGTGTAAACAAAACTATTAATAACAACTGCGAAGTAAGATTCGTACGAAAATATCATGGTTTATCAATAGCACCACTAAATCTATTGGGTACCTACGGGTAGATGTCTCCCGCGACTTTTCCTCCATATAATGGTAGCAAATAGGCCCTCACATATTTGCTATTCCGCCTACGTCGGCCTGTTTGAACAGCCAATTGACTCGTAGCAATACGTTTTGCTTTTGGTACTTTAGGCTTGTACGCGCTTCAGCTGTTTAATACGAGAGCTGTGACTTTATGATTTATGTAACATTTTGTTTTGTATTTTGTTTTTGACTGCCTCGTTGGTCTAGTGGTCGCAAAGCGCGACTGCCGAGTATGAAGTCTTGGGTTCGATTCCCAGGTCGGGTAAAGTGGGTTATTGGGTTTTTCCATCAGGAATTTTTCATTTGCCTCGGAGTCTGAATTTGTGACCGGTTGATGGCAATAAGCTCGCCCTCTATTACATGGGACTTAACATAACTGGCGAAATGTGGGTGTACTAACGGGTACACCTCTGCCTAACCCTTCGGGGATTACAGGCGTGATGTTATGTTGTATATGGATATACAAAATTGTAAATTAGGTATTATTACAACATTTATAATTATTGAGATCAGTTCGATAATTGATTTGTTTGTACATATAGCTAGATATACTAATTATTTAATGATTCATGAAAGATAAAAAAAACTGATCTGTAATTCAATGTACGGTAAATACTGAGAACCGCAGTGCAACGAACAATACTTGCTCGATGAGTTGCGTGACATTTACCTTTCGTCGAATGTGTCACGTTTTCACGATAAATTCGGTAAGTACTCCAATTTGTTTTGTTCTAATATTGCAGCCAGCAGGCATAAAGTCGGTGTTTTATGCAAGCAAATCGTACACGATATGCTGCAGTATTGTATTTTCGTCGATTGCAAAATATAAATCTTTCAGTTTCTAAGTAGTCTGATAAAACTTGGCTACTGTAGGTAATTGAAGACATAAATTCATAAAATAAATATTAAATTGCAGTAACATACTACGCTTCATTAGCTTGCTTTGTACAATCAAGTAATAACACAGAAAATTAATATTAAAAACAACAAAAAAACAAAATCCTAATCCAAACAATGAACCCTACCCGTGCTTCCGTTAATTTTCAGGATTTTGGAGCGCAGGAGGGATTCGAGTAGGTACTAAATTTTCACACAAATTAAAAAGGTTGTTGCGTCGAAGCCGCATTATTTCGGCCCGTCCATCCCTCGTGAATCCAATTTGCGGCCCCGGACGCGACGTCTCTTGTAATGGGATTCGGCCTTGTTCTAAAAAGGCTATTTACACATTTCAACTACCTCATAATACGCTATTAGCCGCTTGTAAACAAAACACCACCGGTGTTGATCTTTAATCACTTATTGAGGAAACTGGAATTGTAACAAAATAAGATTAAGAACTTGATGGAGTTCATAAATTGAATTTCCTGTCAAAAGGGGAATTGAGTATCACAAGCTGACTCATATTTTTATTCCAGACCTTTTGTGAAAACTTGAAGTGTTGGTGTAAATTCACATAACGCAACACGTTTGGATGAAGCTCATTAAAAAAAAAGCTGATTTCCCAGCCGGTTTAATTAAGCCAGGAAATTAAACGTGGAAGTTGTCCCGGAACGAATCAATGGAGAGAAAAATTCTTGATTGGACGAAGTTTTTTAATAGGAGAGTTAATCAACAGGCGTACCTATTTAGCAAGTGCTTTTCAGTTTCTATAACATGCAATCGTAAGGCTAAAGTGACAAGAATTTCATCTTTGAAACGAATTTTAGAAATGAGTGAAGGTAATTCAAGATCAAGTCACATCAAAAATATATTAAAGCGCGTTCACTTTCTCCAGGTACATATTTCTGGAGACAGCGTCGCCGTCGCCAGGTTCGATTTTATTAAATGTTTCAAATGAGTAAACGTCCGGGACTACGTAATTCTGAGTGACAAACGAGCGGTTGAGCACCGGCTGCGTCTTCAGCCGAGTCCGTCACGTGCTCTCGGTAAATAAAATACGTTCAAGTAAGCTGGCCCGTCTACCCACAACCAACTCGGGATGACAAATCTCATTCCGCATGCAAATTTCACGGTCTCGTCTTGAGCAACCTTTACGACGTTTACTCTACTGAATTATAATTTTTATTATACTTTGAATATAGCCCTGGTTAAACGTGGGGATAAAAGGAGTCAGTTGGATGACTTCAGCCTTACTATTTACACGAAAATCTTGTATTTTCACGACATTTTATATGAAAATGCAGTACATTTTTTGTGCCGAAAAATACTTTTAATTAAACGATCTTTGGACTTATCTGTTTGATAATATTAAAGTATTCCTTGCGTCTTGATTTTGTGTACTCAATCATGGATACGGTTCTTCAGCACGTGGTCACGAAAGAGGGACTTATCCGAAAAGCGTGGACGCACGCTGAATCACAAAGTAGTAAATCAGTTCATTGTTGTGAACGACTGAATATTCAGTTACCCAAGGCATTTTGGTGAATAACATTTGCATCTAGATAAGTCTGCGAAAGTGATCGCATGACCTATTCACTGGATTGTCTTGAAGAAAAATATCTCTTAAAAGTTTTCTAGGTTGAACGTGAATTCTAAACGAGAAAGAAAAAAGGATATGGTTAAAACAAAAACGTTACTCTATGTTTGAGTGGGTTTGAATACATAGGTACCTAAAAATATATGTTTAATGAGGTCCCTCGACACGACCGAGAGCTGTGGCTGCGGCACAGAGGTCCTCGTGCATTAGCGCGTAGGAACCTGATGTTTACTCAGCGTTACTTTGTGTTTGTCCAACAGGCTTTGTCGGCCCTGCCGCTTCTCTAACCTGTTGGGCTCTTTGCATTTATCTATACAGTCCAAACGAGTTTTCGTTCACGGCTCTAAACGGTTTCACTCATAGTTATGTTGTTATGCATGCATCACTAAGTTGTTAAATGTTCCAACAAACTATTTCCTGAGTGGACGGGACAAAGTCAATAATTTGCTCCGTTTTGTATCCCCCAAAGTAACCGGAGAAGTCTGCGACTGTGATGTTTGAAAAACGGAAATGTAATTTTAACTGTCAGTTAGCCTGACCCAAGTAACATGTCACAGCGCAAGCGAATGTCCGCCTCTGGGCAGAAAATCCTAATCGCGCAAAGGATCGAAAAATGTCAATCGCTTGTTTTGATATCTCGTTTGAAGCTAAACTGAGTTTACTTTGGGTGTGAACACGGAATAAACTGGCATATAGGCGCGTGCGAGCCGGAAATCGTAGTCGTCGACGAACCATCATCGTGTCGTCGGATTGGCCCGTAACGCGGGGCCCTATATCCGCCGCGAAATAGAACGTGATTCCACTTCCAATATAGTGGGATGCAGCCCTACAGATACTCAGCAAGATTTGTGCGATGGGAATTGGCAATCCTAAAAACATTTGAACAGTTTGTCTCTACAATAGAATCTATTATTAAAGCAACCATTCAGCCGTACATTGCTCTCAGTAGGCACTTACGTCACAGCTTACGTATTACATAATTTCATTTTAATACAACGCATAAATCATAGAGTTCTCAAATGCTTCAAACGTATTATAATGTCGATAGGTCTTTTCAAATATAATCGATAGCCAAGATATGAGATCGCGCGAAACTAAGTTTATGATTTATTGGATCCACCTTGCGGGGTTTGGGTAAACATAGATTCAAAGGGTTTGGTATAAATAGACAATTTGATTTATTCTAGGGACATTTACATACATTTTACTTTAAAACTACATAAGATGAAACAATATCGAATGTATAAAAAGCAATATGAAAATAAATCTTGAAAGAGATTAATCGCTGTCTTTGATTTATGAGAATTTTATATAAATGGATGTGTTTATAATAGATATTCATGGTGTATTGCATTGTGATCGTTAATATAATGGATAGAGGGTATGACAATGGTTTAGTGTCACGTACCTACTGGAATAATGGGCAAACAGCTGACGTCACGCATGATACACGCCGTACTAATCGCTACTAGAGTTCATGTTTAGTGCTAAGCTGTGACCTAGAACACATGCAAGATATGGTGTCATTAACAGTTAATGCGACAATAGTTTATGGATATTATGCGATAGTCAGAGAACGTTCATGTTGAAACACGACTGCGATGCTACGGACATGTTATAAGACGGCCGTTAGAACACATGACCAGGAAAGTGCTGACCCCGACTCACATGGATGTCGGTAGTTAAGAAGGAACTCAAAAAAATGATGTGGATCCAATTCCCCCCAAAAAAGACCACTTTAGGGAAGAGCGATCAGGAGAGCCGACCCCAAATAAAGATGGCATAAGGCCAGAAGAATAAGAAGAGCCAGATAACGTTTATTATATCTACATAATAACTCAAATGTAAAAACGTACGCGAATTGATTTAGCAGCACCAATGACATGACGTGACGGAGATGAAACATACGATACAATCAACTCGGATGAATGACTTTATTGGCATTAATCAGACAGAACTTAATCGCGGGTTTTACAATAAGTACTATTTAAAGATACAACAGACAGTGTTGTTTGGGCTTGAAACATTGATCGAATTTAAGGTTGAAACAATAATTGTTTATGCGTTATCCTAAAAATTAAATGACAGCAGAATAATTTCTAATGAATTGTGCTTATCTTTTATTAAACACCAAACTTGATAGATTACTTTAATTTTATTTTTTTGATTACGTGTTTTATGTTTGATGTAAGCTACTATATTGAATTTACTGTGACGTCATATACTTTAAAATAAGCGGAACATCATGACGCTTCGGACGATACCTCATTCGTTAATATACCTACGACCAATAGTGTAGGACATGAGTATACAGATGAACATTCATTCATACCTACATAGAATCTTAAAAACATAACCCTTCTTTGGCGTTGTCGGGTTGATGATGAAAACCTAATTTGCAAGTTTTATTTGAAAACCTCTTAAATGGCAAGAATTTATTATTTGGACAAGGTATGTATTATTTTCGTGCCAGCAGAGAGCAAGATTTCATTAAACGAAGGTAATTGTTAACAATTTGAAGCGTTGGTGTTCAATGAATCCGAGTTGAAAAGACGACAGATGTTTCCTCCCGAGAAACTTTAGTTTTAAGTTTTCAGCTAAAAGAATTCTTCGGGAGCAGCGATGTGATCGATCATTGTTCACATTTTTATGGAAAATTGTTCAACGATTCGAGCTAAGGCTATGTACAAAATTGGAAATAGTTTTTAGTAAATATTTTTCAAGCTGAATTTTGTTATATTTACATATTAAAGCGTAGATAAATATTTTGTAAAGTTTAACCAACACGAAAAAGCAAACAGATTACACGGTGATTAACACTTTAATAGATAGGTACCTACAATCATTCTACGGTTAAGTTTTTTGGACAATCATAATAATTGTGCCGTCTGTCGTACCGCGCAGCCATCGTATACACACACACAACCATTTGATAAGCATTCCTAACATTGCGGTTGATGTTCTCTAACGTAAACTGTCAGTTCGTATAAAATAAGTGAAAGGAGTAACAATACAGGGTATTTTGTATTTGTTCGGAATGTAAGACACAATAAAATCCTTTGTCGGTAACATAAATGTGGTGGAAATCGCCGGGTGGACGTCGCACCATGTCACAAGCCGTCACTCCCTGAGAGAAGAAAGCCCCGAATTAAATTCCTGTCCTCGTCGCCAATGCGCATGTTGCGGCTTCCTAGCACAAATTACGCTAGAAGTTTAACAAAACTGTAAAGAGATAAAATTAGGTACATTATTTAACTGCAGTGTGGCGCCTCGGCGCGACTTGTTGTAAAGGAGAGCGGTCGTATCAAATTTCACGCTAACGACGCGTTGTAGTATAGCTGAAACAATCGTGGAGTGGAAAAGCGAGTTATGGACACAGTGAAGGGAGAGGACAGGCTAGTGCATTAAGATAAAGCGCGTTGGGCGGCAGCCAGAGCGTCTCAAGTGTCCGGTTGCTGCCAAGACGGGCAACCATCAGACGCCGGGACCCGCGCTGTATACTTCTCGCACCCGCCTCCAGCTTAACAAACAATATTTTTTACTCCAGGAGTCATTCTACAGAATATTGATTCAAACTATGCATGTAACATGGCGCACAGTCAACTCTACATCTCTATTTGCATAAAGAAAGTCTACACTTGAACTTTTGTGTACCTACTGTCTTCCACTAGTGTACGTTGTAGAAACAGCTGGCTTCCAGTATAATTTTACTAAATCATCTTGAGCACAGTCAAGTGTTACTCTCTCATAAATTCCGAGTCGCGTGTACCTACCCACTAGAAGATGGACGAATTTTAATTAAAGTCTCGGCGTAGTCAGCCTCATCTTATTAATAAAATATCCGATTCTTAAAACTAATGTCGCGTGGTTTTGCCTTAATAAATCTTGCGGTTATGTAGCTGTATGCATGAATGAATTTATTATACTTTATAATAAGACGGTTCTAAGAAGAATTTAAGCTTCCCGGTAGATGCAATGACAAACTGTCCAGTAACTTAAATACCGTCCAGATTATAAGATATGAGTAATTTACGAAATGCTTGAGAGTCATTTCGTCATCGTATTTAATAATAGTAACTGTATTGCTTTAAAAGAGGTGTAATTTTTACTTCCAGATACGCTACTTGACTGAATGCAGAGTCAATATACCAAGGAATAAACCAAGGGCTTAAGTAACTTCTATATGAATAAACGAAGTTCCCGAAAGCGCAATAAACCGTTCAAACCTCTCACGGGCCGACATAGAGTGGAAGTCAGCAGTTTCTTTGAAGCGCATCCTCACTTGGAGGACAATAATGAATTCAGGCCCGAGGTGGCGCGGGGCGCGGGGGCAGGGGTGCTACAGCGTACTCGTACGCTCCACTTTGCACTTCCTCTCTTATAAAGCGATTAATGACAGTGCGACCTTTGAGGAGACTGACGATCAAAATAAGAAGAAAATAAAATCTAATCACGGAAACGACTTCAGACTTCCTCGCTCCCGATGGAGCTCTAAAATTTAAACACTTTCAGTTACTTCTGTTATTTGTGTTCCTGTTCCTCTCTGCTGGTTGTGTGCTTACAAAATACCGTTCTACAAAACAGTTTAAATATGTTTTAAACTGTGTAAGCCACTAAAAACTCTCTCGAAATGTTACTGAAACTACACATAAGTGAAAACCTCAGCAATTTGCAGTTGGCGTAACGAATCATAAAAGCAAATATTGCGGAACACTACGAATTTAAGAATATCTCTTTTTCGCTTATGAACTATCAACGTCAACATGCGAGGCTTGAGCTCGGGAAATACATTTCCTGGCTTATAAACATATTCGAGGGAAAAGCGCTGAGGTAATACAAGCAGACGTACGGAATCATATTTTGATGGGGGAGTACACTCCAGTATTTATTTATGTTTATCATAAACGTGTGCCCGTAATAAAGATGAGGCGAAATAACGTCAACAATATATAACTTTACTACATACTATCATGAATGTTATGGGAACAAATAATAGATTTTTTCTGACAAAATAAATAAGATATACCTCTGCTTGTCTTTGACAAATCAGAAGAGATCCACGCTCGAGGTTTGCCAGAGAGCTATGGACGTAGTATTCTAAGTATCGAACTTGAAGACCGTGTTAAGATAATTACCATCCGTTCTAATTCAAAAATATCTGATGCCACTCGGAAAGCTGCCAGGCCGAAATGGAACTAGACACATCTGCCGTATGTCAGATAACCACTGGGCTAAACGCATGACCCGATGGGTCCCTTTACATGGCAAGCGACATCGTGAAATGCCCAGGCAGAGGTAGCGGAATGAGTTACAGGCTCCTTCGATAAGGACTAGTCCGAAATACCAATAGATCCAGAGAAGTGTAAGGAGAGTGGGTAGGCCTTTGCCCTGCAGTGAGAAAATTCAGACTGATAATAATAATGTCTTCATGTAAATATTGTGTAAAAGTTAATACTGAAAAAGAGATTATAGTAGTAATTTTACACGCTATTAAAACGCAACTGGGCAAGTGCGCAAACCGAAAATCTGGAACCTATAAATTGACTAAGTTATTGCTACAGAGAAGCTGGCAGGAAGCAGGTACTCTTCAAACTCAACTTCAACTTCACTCTTACAAATGTTTGCTTCTGTAGGTAAAGAGTTAGGTATACCTATGTAAATATTATATTTTTTTAACTTAAAAATTCTCAATAAGATCCAAATGGCAACAGAGCAGCGAGGGGCAGGTGCAGAGCGAGAGAATCGAATAAAAACTGTTAGATAGCGGCGTTTGTGCATTTCCACATTATCGAGTAAAATGGAATGTCGCCAACAATGCAATTAACTTTTTAAACGTTGGAAACTTTTAAAATAGATACCAAATGCGGTGATTTAGTTGCAGCATCCATTTTAAACTAGGTATATATGCAGAGCTGTTATTTCCTTTAGATGGTAGCGCGCTGTGTAGAGCAGATTCCATTAGATGAGTGTTGTTGTGCCATTAGTCGTGACTTGGCATCGAGTTAGCTTGCTAATGTGCAATCAAATAGCGCCGCTGACTGCCACTTCATTATGCGTACGCTCTATGAATTCAAATCGACCGTGTAATTACTACAACAATGTCTTGTTTTGCGTATCTATTACAAAAATCTTGATGTTCACACTGATATGATGTGATTAGTCTAAGTTCGAAAGTTAAACGATTATGTGTTCTGAAACGACAGTTTTTCTAATTTCAGACTAACCAAAATGCAAATAGGACCAAGTTATAATCATTTAAATAAATATACCTGCTTACCTGCCTACAATAACGAATACCAACTTTAGAAATTGTGAATTATTTACGCAAAATAATTTCACCTCAGCACAGTGGGTAACGTAAAAGTTTTCTCAGATTAAGACAGAATTTCCACTTTTATTTGTTTAATGAGCAAACATAAACAAGAACTTGTTCAAAGGGTGGAAATGTCTCCGCTTAACCGCCGCGACCCGGATTTCGTGCCAAATATTTATTTTAATTACATCTCGGTTCCTTCAAAGCCCAAGTTAAATGTCTCTACCACCTTCCACGCCAATATTTCAAAATTAATTTACGCATTTAACATTTCCCTCTTTTTAGTTTTTGCCTGTTTTGTTAGATAAAATGAAATAGAGTAAGGGTTTATTTGTTGGCCTTTTTTATAAGGTAATGAAAAAAAATGCTCATTAACTGTGAAGAAAACTGTAGCGACTAAACGATCGCTACAGTAAACATTTGTTAAATGCAGTCAAAAGAAAATGGAACACCGCGAAGAAATAGTTATCTGCGCCGACCATCGATGCAGTTCCTTAGGGAATGACCGTAATATGACTAGCTCATAATGAGCTGGAGACCTAGTTACATTAAAGAGAAATAAAGGAACCTTTATGTGCATTCGCTGGAATCGTACAATCGGAAATGAACAGTCAAAGCCAACTTAATTAAAACTAACCGCGTGCCTCAGGGGACAATGGTTGTGCGAGACAACAAAGCGATGGAAGCCGTCATAACCGCTGTCAGCTACAACTACTAAATATAATCTTAGATGACTTTTCAATGAGTTTAGCACTAGCACTGGCTGGAGAACTGAGGAGGTTCGAATATCGAACTAACTCGAGTTAGCTAGATAAGAGAAAGATATGGTATCTCTCGCAGCACCCTTCAGTAAACTGAGCACTAAATTAAATATTTGCAGATTGCATCTAGCCACTATCGTTGGCGCCACTGTTTGTATAGCGGATATCTCGTTTGAGATCAACATCACTTGAGAGTTAATGGAGCCGAAGGTGGCACGATCGGTACATGTAAGCGACAATTACACGAGTGTGTAAACTATTAGACAGTCATTGGGTAATTATCTGCATTTATATTAACTTCAGTACGACAAAAAAACCAACACCGACCTCGCTTTCTTTTCGTGTTAATTAAAAACTAATTAGCGCAAATGAAAAGTTTAAAGAGATCGGGCGAGGAGACAGCTGGTGATGGCACCAAACGATGAATTTCTTACGGTTGCAAGGGCGCAAACTAAGAAAACACATCTGCGCATAAATTCTGAACACGTCCGGCTATATAAATTCATAACTTCGGAACGAACCGGAGACAGACGGTACGCTGGGGCCTCTACGAATTTATTAAATAAATTAATTGAGCCAAAACGAACGTAACTGCTTGAATATTGAACAAACTGCAACATAGTGTGAAAATAAAAAGAATACTGTGGTGGTTTCCGTGATGGTGAAGGTTTCATAGGTAGGAAATTTATGCTTTACGTTTGTGCTTGCTAAAAGGTTTTTCTTTACGTCCACATTTCAAATTAAAATTCTTTATCCAACAACAATAGGTAAAAGGAATGAAATAATGAAAAACACAATGCGGAACAAGAAATAACAAAATCAGATAAAAAGCTTTGCTGTATACTCAAAACAGAAAACGTCGAGTTTTAGATACAACTTAAATTGCTATTACAGTGGGTGGGACCCAATTACACGAGCGTTATATCAACAAACATTTTGTGAAGCATTAGTTGGCGTAGTGGACCGGCGTAGTGGCGAAGCATCCACTTTCCCAATAAACCACCCGGCGGAGTGCATAACGTGCCGAGATTACTTATAGCCCCCGGAGCAGACCAAACAACAATATTTGTTAGTCCCAGACACTAGATTAATTTTTCCTGGGGCATTTTACTCAACGCTATCCATGAAAACGTTCCGCAAAATAAACCGACAAAATGAACTAGAAGATTTTCATTCGATTGCTTTACGTAGTAGGGTGAACACGCCAGTTCGCCGACCACCTCCGGCTCTCGACCACTTTGCGAAAATCAGGTAAAAATAAGGAAACCGAAGCGCGGAAAATGTTCGAATTGCATGCAAACGAACGGTCATTCAGTATTCTTCCTACGCGTCATCGTTTGTCCACCTAAGATCGTTTGATGCCGCTCAGTGAAGTAATGAACTTAAGCTCAGTACACCAAGTCACCAAATTAAAGCTAAAATTAGTGGACGGGAACATTTTCTAACGTCAGTAAAACATGTTATTATTTAGTTTTGAACATAAATATTATGCTTGGTGTGTCAAAATATGTTTGTATTTACTTATAAACTAATAATCAATTGGAAATTACGAGTGTTTAATTAAAATAATTAGTGGTCGGTCAACTAGCTGCTAAAATTACGCTTCCGTTAGTTTACGTCCACCTGGTCGGGAACTAGCTGAATTAGACTAGATAATTTTCAAAGATTGTGGACTTACTGCAAGGTATAATGTGAAAAATTTCGATTTATTCTATTCATTTCGGCATAGCTGATTTGCTCGCCAGATTACGACCGGCTAATTGTATCAAAGAAACTAAACTGTAAGCCCTTAAAGTTCTCAAATTCTCAAATCATGGTGGTCGACAACGGATCAGTTGTCGACCACCATGATTTTACTCTAAAGAAAATCGACTAGTTTTTGGCGGTGTACAATTTTTTAATAAATATTCCTTACCTACCTTACATAGAAGCAGCATATAAGATTATACCTGCCAGTTTTGTACGCTATAATATTAAATAATTGTGATTATAAAAAAAAATATTAATGATTTTATTTTCGACTTTAATTTGATAGTGCTTGAGTTGTTTTTACAGTGGCTTTCTACCGGTCGGGAACTAGCGGAAAAGACGGGCGTTAACTGGCTTTAGGTGTCCGGGAACTGGAAAAATCACACTTTTTGATATATTTGTTAATTATAAAATAATACATTAATATAATTTAAAAAAATATATCAGATCGTGTAATTTAAACATTTTTCTTTCACATGTAGGCCCAATATCAAAATATTAACGCTTATTATCATAACTATCTGATTTTAAAGATGACAAGTCGACTAAGTGGTCGTGAACCGGCCTAATCACCCTAACTAGTAATTGATTTCAAACTTTTTTTTGAAGTGAAAACTTCTTTAGCGGCGTTGAGCACTTTTTCTGTAATGGGTATAAAATCTTAAACTCGCGTCAGGACACGTGCGCGTCAGGACACGTGACCTGATCGAAAAAGCGTAATACATGGGTTACACGCTCAGTCTGGCGTCATTCTGGTCAATCAGTCTGGTCCGGCTAAGACTGATGCCAGAATGATGGATGAAAAACACGGTTACACGCTAATTCTAGACTGACAGCAGACTGATAAAACTTCAGTCATAACATAGTAAAGCGTAATTTTAGCTCCAGAAATCAAGTTTCCGTAGTGTAGCGGTTATCACGTGTGCTTCACACGCACAAGGCCCCCGGTTCGATCCCGGGCGGGCACAGTTGCTTTTTGTATTTTATTGCCGATCATAAAAAGTATCTTCACGCTTTTTTATTAATTGGGTGATCAGAGAAATCTGAAAAATAAACATTTTGTTAAAATAAAAGTAAATTACGTACTATTTCTCGCTTTGAAACTTACGTTTAGAAATCTAGGTATGATTGTTATCAAGGCCAAGTATGCCGCAAAACCAAATTATTTGTCGTATCAGATTACGATAGCTCACTTTGTTATTTTTTTTGTTGCTTTGTATGAGCTACCTATGTTATGAAATACCACGTTACCGATTTGGGGTAACATGACATGTAATGATAGTTGTATTGATCTAAATAAATAAAAAAAACGGGTTGCACTCCGGGAGTGCCGGCAGAAGTGAAAACTTGATTATTAACGTTTACGTTTACGTTTAACATACACGAACATTCACGCAAGCGCCCTGCGCTGTCTAAACGAAACAGTAGGCCCAGGCATACATTTTCGCCGCGCCGTAGAGAGGGGATAGCTGTCTACTCTCCATCCGTCTTACGCTTTTTCGAGCAGGTCACGTGTCCTGACGCGCACGTGTCCTGACGCGAGTTTAAGATTTTATACCCATTACAGAAAAAGTGCTCAACGCCGCTAAAGAAGTTTTCACTTCAAAAATATTTATTTAGATTGCGTCGGGGACAGTGGTCAGTGATTGACTGACGCGAGAATGATTCGAGCGGTTACACGATCAGTCTGGCATCAGTCTGCTGTCATTCACAACAGAATGATGAAAAATATTTAAAATATTTAATTTTTGTCATTCTGGACCATCAGTCCGTCAATCAACCGGTTACACGATAATTCTCCCGTCATTCTGACCAGACTGATGGACCAGAATGACGCCAGACTGAGCGTGTAGTGTAACCCATGAATAAGACGGATGGAGAGTAGACAGCTATCCCCTCTCTACGGCGCGGCGAAAATGTATGCCTGGGCCTACTGTTTCGTTTAGACAGCGCAGGGCGCTTGCGCGAATGTTCGTGTATGTTAAACGTAAACGTTAATAATCAAGTTTTCACTTCTGCCGGCACTCCCGGAGTGCAACCCGTTTTTTTTTGTTATCATGAGGTTTATTAAAAATGTAGAGGACATTATTTAGCGCTATTTTTTCACCAGCGGCTATTTTGTACCTTTTATGTTCGCCCGTAAAACTTTAGCAGAATTCAACTTTTCTATTTGTATTGGAGGCAACACCTCCAACAGGTTGTAGCCATGTTGTTAGTTACTTCCGTAATTATAACAGAAATCAAACAATGGGACGCTGCAAAATGCTGTCTCTATATGTATAAGTTTAAAGTATTGTTGTCTCGTGTTGAGTTTACAAACGCTTGAAATCAATGATAGCCATAATATATTTATTGTAACGTTGTTTAAGTTAAAACGTAATAAAAAGCATAACGATCGAATTAGTAACTTTCTTAGCCGACTTCTCGTCGGTTGTGGATGTTTGCTTACACGTGCACAAAGATATTAAGAATGTATAAGGAATAGGGAAGATAATCCCACACTAAAGGCATAAAAGGAAAACTAATAAATTAACTTGGACAAGTGGTATGGATCACGTAGTCTAGGACAAATACGCAGTAGACAAAAATGTTACAAATGCCATGAACGTTACGAATGTTACTTGTGAAGGAACATTACTTGTTGTTGTGATTTTGTTCTTGTTGTTAACTTTACTGTATACTACAGTCGTCATTTATTTTCGTTGCTTGCATATTTTGTATGTATGTATCTATGTATATATTATAAAGCATATGTATGTATCTGTGTATCTATTATAGTAATATTGTACTATTATACTTTTAATTTGCACCATTGACAACCCCCATTTCATGTCCAAAAATTCCCTGTCCATTCAAGGTTGCCTGGAAGAGATCGCAGTAAGCGATAAGGCCGCCAATTGTATGTTTTGTAGTAGATAGTTTATTTAAGTCATATTTAATCTGGTGTACAATAAAGAATATATAAATAAATAAATAAATAATAAATGAACGAACATCAAAATATTTCATAGAATAGAATTAATTAAAAAGGGATAAGTTAGAGTACCTAGACAGTCAACATTTTTTAAATTTAGGAGTCAAATGGAAAATAAATACTTAGATATGCGGCAAAGAAAATGAAGAGGCAATTCAAATATGGTATAGGGTTTTTATAAATATTTTGCTCCGTTTACATCTATTTTTATATATTAATTAAAAGTAAAAAACTTTTTTAAAAATAAGCTTTTATTTTAATGTGCTAAAAATATTAAAATAAACTTTACCTTTTTTATATTTTTAGGGGGTGAATATTGGAAAATCCGTTCTTAGCAAACGACGTCTAACTATAAACTACCTCCCTGCCAAATTTCAGCTTTATACGTCAACCGGTTTTCGATATTTCGTGTTTCGCTTTTATATATTTAGACCAGCTTTTGCCCGCGACTTCGTCCGCGCAAATGTCGGTTATCGCGGACGCAGACGAAGTCGAAGTCTAATAAAAAGCCTATGTCCTTCTCCGGGTCTTAAACTATCTCCATGCCAAATTTCATCAAAATCGATTCAGCGGTTTAAGCGTGAAGAGGTAACAGACAGACAGACACACTTTCGCATTTATAATATTAGTATGGATATAGATTGGTGTCTACCCAATTACAGCGATAGATGTTGGTACGTCATGATGTACTTACATATACCTATGTCATTATTCTATTATGAATTTATGAGAGAACGTTAACGTAGCTTTCTCACCCTGACTCCAATATGTATTAACCTAATTAGGCATTTACTTGAACATACAATGTTGTAAAGGAGAATCCGATTAGCTTATTGAATTAGGCATTCAGCTTGATAATTAACAGGTAGGCCTTAGAAAGTACCTATTATATATCATCGAATTGAGATGAAATTATCGAGAAATTGGTTTTGCGTATACTGATATATGTATAATATATGAGATATAGGCTTCAGCCAGGCTTTTGTTAAGGCCGTTTTAAAAAGAAATTGAAAAAAATAAAGGCTAATATTTAGCTAGGCTTTGAGCAAGCGTGGTGGTAAATTCTCATGCATTCTCAGTACGAGAAGAGGCTTTTGGCCTGCAGTGGGACATTAAAAGGCTGATATTATTATTATTATAGGTAAACAGCCATTAAGAAGTTACATTTTAGAAAAAGACTTGGCGTATCATGTTCTTATGAGTACACTGCATAAACTTTATCTATATGAGCGGGAAAACGATAGACGCACAACTTCGCACCATTACACGATGAAACTTTAAGTCGAATTAATGATTAATTAAAAACATTGGAACGGCATGTACCTACCTACCCGTACGTTTTGAAAATTTTAATGAAGTGTAAGGGAAACGTGATATTGTTTTAATTTTCTCACAGAAGGCACTAACTTAATTAAGCAAGCAGGTGCAGCAAAGGTGTCTGAACATTATCCGTAATAATTAAATATTTAGTAGGTCTAAATGCACGGTCAGCATAATAAGTTAAGAGGAAATGCGGTCGGAGAGACTTTTGAAAATTAGGTATTTGAAGAAACTATCGCTGTCGCTCTGCGAGCGCTCGGCGCTCGATCTATGTGTGTGTAAGTTGACAGTGTGTGCGTGTAAGACGCGCGCTGCCGATGCCGCCGCGTGTATTGTCGAATTTGTAGTGCCTGGTATTTTTTGATGTTCGCATCGTTCGGTATCTAACTACACGAAGTGATTGATCTTATTATTTTGGCTTGTTTATTGGACTTGTTCTCCCTGCTACTCTTTTGATTCGGCTTATGTAAATACTAAATACTGCTGTCGTCGAAGGAATAGAATAAATAGAATAATAAAATAAATGTACAACATTAGATTGTAACTTTCAATGGTTTACATTTTGGTCATATATTTTTGTACGGCATTTTTACCATCGATAGATCCATAAAAATTATAAGAAAGCGCGCAGTGCCGTACAAAAATGGTGCGCCACAAAGTCGGTATTTTTTTTATTTTCTGACAATTTCCAGGGTAAATTTGGTCATTTCATTCTGTACGGCATCAGTTTCATACTGTTTCAATACAGCTTCTAATCCATTATTCCGCAACGCCGTACAAAAATCATGCGACAAGGGAAAAAAATCGAGGGTTGCAACCCCCTTTCTTTCTGTGGTCCGGGGGGTGATTTGAAACAACATAAAATTAATTTATTTTGAAAGTATTTTATGCATAGATAATATTTTACATGCCGTACATTTTCGTTGGTCCAAAGGTTTGTAGGGGAAAAACAACTCAAGTTTTTGTATTTCTCTATAATTTTTCAACCGACTTCAAAAAGGAGGAGGTTCTTAATTCGGCGCGTATGTTTTTTTTTTTTTTATGTATGTTACCTGATTTCTCAGCCAATTATGAATAGATTTGGATGATTCTTTTTTTGTTTGAAAGAGTATACTTCCGAATAGGTCCCATAGAAATATTGTTATGATCTGATGATGAACTTTGGAGATATGGAACGGAACTCCTTATAGAATCACAGTATAACTGTCGTAACAAGTAAAATTGCTTTGTTTATACGTGTAGTCGATGACTGACTGAAGGAAGAGAGGGAGGGGGTACGTCAACCCCCCTCCTACTACTTTTCAAAATTAAATATATCGTGTGAGGTATTGTTTGAAAGGGCTTTTTGTAAGGATTCCAAACATTAACAACACACAAGCACTAAAAAGTGAAAAATAAAAAGCTTTTTTACAAAAAATAAAACCGCCTTCAAAAACTACAAAATAAAAAAAATAACTTTAGTTTTGGAAGTCGGTGGCAATATCTACATAACAAAAAACAAAACCAAAGCCACCGACTTCCAAAACTAAAGTTATTTTTTTATTTTGTAGTTTTTGAAGGCGGTTTTATTTTTTTGTAAAAAAGCTTTTTTTTTAGAACAGTTTCTTTTGAACGCCTACACTAACAATTGTATTTTACAATATCATGTTTAAAAAAAAGTTGCCGTACAGAGTCAAATGATTTTACAGCTTGATAAATCAAGTATACCATGAAATTAAGATAATTATTAATTTACATTCAAATGAACAATAATTTTTTGACGGCATTATTTTTAATAGTACTTTTGAGTGCTAGATAATGTTTTGGAACCGAAGTCGTACTTTTTCAAATCACCCCCCGGACCACGGAAAGAGAGGGGGTTGCAACCCTCGATTTTTTCCCCTTGTTGCATAATTTTTGTACGGCGGTGCGGAATAATGGATAATAATAATAGCTGTATTGAAACAGTATGAAACTGATGCCGTACAGAATGAAATGACCAAATTTACCTATCCTGTAAATTGACAGAAAATAAAAAAAAATATAGACATTGTGGCGCACCATTTTTGTACGGCACTGCGCGCTTTCTTATTATTTTTCATGGATCTATCGATGGTAAAAATGCCGTACAAAAATATATGACCAAAATGTACTCACTCTACCTGCACTTTAGAATTCTCACCAGCACTCAGTTGGACAGCTTACAAGTGACGGCATAGTGCTGAATCTTATTATTTTATGCTCTTATATCGTCCTATATACGTCACCTGGTGGTTCATATGACCCACCATTTTTGGACATGGGCCTGTAGTCTATAAGAGCTCTTAAAGTATTTGTATTTCCCACTAAAGAGATAATGCAAAAAATGTAAATGTGTTTATCGATAACTGTTTACAACACTAGTTTATCGATATTAATTTCAACTACTACGCATCACCTTTTCCATCTGTATACGTATAAGCAGACCGTCCCGCGACCCCGCCTTCAAAATCGTGCGACAAAGACAACTGCAGATCCGACTGAACCGTAAGTAAAAATTCTTAATTCGAGGTTTGGCTCTCGCCTATTTCCTCATCCAATATTAGACCAATTTAAAAGATATTTCGTAAACTGAATGATTAGGATATATACTGTGGCCCTATGTTTTTCTTTTTTCAATAAAAGTTGTCCAATTTGTACACTAGGGCTTTATTGACAGTGTTCTAAATAGGCAATTTTGAGCGTTTTTTGAGGGTTCTAGTGCTTTTAAATATAATGAATCATCAAAAAGGAAAACATAGGAACATACAAATAGTTGATATTTATTATACTGTAAAAAATCTTTGCTCTAAGACCGTAAACCAGAAAGAAAACAGGTGAGAACGTTTCTATGGAGAATGGACCACCGCATTTCCTCTTAATGCAAATTTGTTAAAGCAATTAAATATTTACATAAAGGCTGTTTTTTTCTGTAGTAAATTGACATGTAAAAATGTTGTCTGCTGTCTTACTTCGGAAGCATCTACGAAAAAAAATAAAAAGTTGATATAATAAAGCTCTTATTATAAGACTAAAATGTGGAACTTAGTGTCCAAAGTTGATAAGTTACTATGGGGGGAGGGGGGGGGGGACAGAAATCTTTTTACTATCTAAACTTTGTGTGTTAAAAAAAAATTCTCTGATAGAAAATCATACGCGGCTTCCACGCGGATGAAGTTGGGGGCAGACCAGTTGTAGTAGTGGTATTACTACTACAACTACAGTAGGTACCGTCGTACTGAACTGCCGTACTGTACTACTGTCTATTGCTAGATATTTCAACTTTAGATAGGTAACTTGAAAGTACCTAAGTAAGAAGCACATCAGCAAACAAAGTACCTATTGCAGCTTTATGAAATAGCAACCACTTTCACATCAGATATTCGGGCAGGGTTAGCTAATACCCCAAAAAACAAACAGTGAAATGGCATTACAAGAATGTGCAAAAAGACAATAACATAGGTATATGGGATCACACAAAAACAAAGCACAAAATATGATTATTATTCGCGGTAACAATTGCGAGGACATTGTGTTATGGCCACATATGGCATGAACTCATTAACGCGCCATAGTCGCAGCGCACCGAGCTAACTGCCGCAATCCAGGTCTTAACGGAAGGTAATTTACCATCTGCCATTTGTGGCCGGCTACCACCACTGTATCGCTTTTATGGAGCATTATTATATGAAAAACGACGGTAAGCCTATGCTTAATGCCAATTCAGGTGACACAGGAACGTGTTTATTGGCTGTTTGATTGTTACACTGGAATACCGGGATGACTGAAGTTAGTATCCAATGAAATCCGCCAGGATAAATTCAACATAAGTAATTAAAGATGTATGATAAGTAATAATAATAATATGCCCAATATAGTGATATTGAGTTGGTATTATTATTAAAAAAATGTCCTTTGCCTAGTTCTCTAGGCAAGAAAATTAATCACCACGATTGCATAATGGCGTTGCATGTTGTTTAATTCCCGTGCAGAAAAAATATTTGGTAAATTCTTAGAGAGGGCAACGTTTTTTTTTTAAATGAAAATAAGCAAATAAATCACGTATATGGACGTAAACTGGCAAGGTGTAAGAACGTAGAACGTATACCTGTCTCCCTAACTTAAATAAGACAAATATTCTTTTTACGCACGTGTTGTCGCCCTAATAACTTATCTAGTTACTTGTGTCAGTGATAAATAGACAAGACACGACCATAATCTCAAGATTCAGGTGCTGAATATTTTAAGAGTTAATTGTATTTTATGTGTCCGTTTCCTAGCTTTTGATCTCTTGCATTTTCTTCCAATCAGAACAAAATAACTTTTGCTGTGTATAACAGATTGCGATAACGTTATCCGTTTCGTGATTAAGTCGCATTCAAAGATGAATTCCGGTTAATTAGAAAGGTATAGGTGTAAATTGCTGTGGGTTTGTCAAGCATAAAGGTAAATTGATTGGATATTATGTCGGGACTGTTTAACTCACCAATACTGTTAGGTCATACCACAGATCAGGGTCATGCATACCTCGTAGGTACTTCGTGGTTGCCATAAGGCGTATAGGTGAGGCATATTAATTGACGACGTGAAGCAATTGTGGCAAACAGGTTCGTTAGACCGGCGACTCGTGTTTAATAAGATAAAGTAACGCGCGTCCGTGCTACGGTAGAACAAAGGTGTCCCGACGTGTCGTCGCGAACAATACCTGCAACATGTTCCCCGTACTATCCTCACCCACTTACAGTCCTGTTGAACTATGCATGTTACATTATAGGAACACCGTTACACGATATATGGGAAAGACGTTTTAGCTTGGTAATGTACAGTCGACGAAAGAGAAAGAAGATTTAGTTTACATCTTTTGGTAGAAAATGTGGAACATCGGCCGACAATACGGTGAAAAATATTTATGCCTAGCGTCCAGCATTTTTGTCAGAATGATGATGATATATTACCTGAATATTCTATCTGCTACGTCTTATTATTAGTACCCGTAGTAGGTACCCGTTGCAATAAAATAACCCTGCCACACTGAGATGAATTAACCTTTATCCAACTTTCCCAATAAGTAAGCCTCTTTTTCCCTAAAACTTAACTAAAAACCAAACTCTCAGGGGATTCATTTCAAATATTTATTTAGATGACGTCCACGTTTTAAGCATCCGAATAAAATATCAGCACAACCTTCAATTTGAAATGAAACCTTAATCGTAATACGAATACCGACTGGTTTGGCATACCACTTCAGGTCAATGAAAGCCCCGACCTTAATAAATATGGATATAAATTAGAGCTCTCACTTTATGTTTATACCAACAATACAAATTGACAATAAGAATTTCTGCCGAATCCCTAATTACAGTTCATTACCGAATCGACAGGAGGGACGCAGTTTTTGGAATTCAAATTTGAACACTTGAACGAGAGAGTTTTATATGGAGTTCCTATGAAATCGAGTATAGGCCTATAAAAAAAATCGTTTTGGGGTAATATGACGACTCATATTATAAAATACCAATGGAAATCAATCAGTCGACATTTTTTTGGGCATAAAAAGCTTTTAAAACCATTTTCCGGTATAAAGAAAAAATGTAATGGAAATAAATACGAATTTCCGTTTTCATAGCGCAAGTGTAGCCAATTCGATTAGCGCTGCTGAATCCCATGGGTCGGAAGCCATTAAAAATTCAGCGGGTATCCTCGATTGTACTAAAACCTGAAAATAAGTAGGTCGCGCAACGCAAATCGCAATGCCGGTTGAGTAGTTTACTATAACTAAAATCAATTCTGTATAGTATTTGACTTGAAGGTATTTGGTCCAAAGATATTCGCCTCCGCAGCCTCGTCACGACATTCCGTGCCGACAAACTCGGTGTATAGTGGTATTCCAAGTGTCAAGTCAGTTGACATTCGGAGCTCGCTGCGAAAGGGATCGTCAGGAGACGACCTGTCACTAACCTTCGAGCGATTAAATAACTGGGTATTGTTCGGCGTAGATATTAAGGTAGACTTGCTTTGATCAAAATATAATCAGATTGCTGTTGATTTATATCCGGCAGGAAATTATACCTACATTTTGGAATACCTACTACGAGATTTTTACAATCTATATAGAATCTATATATATCTTTTGAACCAAAAGCTCGATAGGGGTAAATTTCGTCGACTAAATATTTTATCAATTACGATAGGATAACAAAGCAAAATAAGTAAAATTGTGTTGGTAAGTAATACTGAAGCGGTCAAAAAATATCTAGGCATAGAATTATTGTACATATAGGACATAGGTACACTGCAAAATATTATTTTTACAAACACGATAAATCTCCTTTGGAGTAAAATATTCTGTGGTGTACCTGAAAAGAAAAACCATGAATGTAAAGGATGTTTCGAAAGGAACAATTCCTTAGAATTACGATCACAACATAAAAAGATTATAAACAAACGGGTACCTATATCCATGTTTAGTAGGCGCTATCGCCGACCACAAGCCACGAGAGGCACATATTTAACGCTCGAGGCTTATCTCAAACGAGGCAGGGCGCGGGAGGAGGCACGTGCTACAATATCGAGCCTATCTTTCTACTAATGGCCTACATGTGAAAGGTGAATAGCTTCATCCTAACGCAGAACGGGGGATAAGCTACTCGCAGACGAGGATATATGACGATTTATTAAGTTATCTAATCTTTATGGTACCGTGCGAACACACTATACACTAACATTAGGGAGCAGTAAATGGATAAATATAGGAATATACCGAAGAAAAACTTCGCCAACGACTTGGTCCACGTAGATTTTGGACTTTCCCATGAAAGCTTTTATCCTTATTTTAGGAACCTAAACAAAAGCAGGTCGAATTGTGTTTAAGCAAAGCAAAAGGCATTAGAGGTACGACCATCAATTACGTTCATGTTATAACGGATGCCTGCTAACGTACAGTACGCGTCACTGATGTCCATTTACGATGAAACATGTTGGTCTAATTAATGGACACAGTCTATTATTGTGCGGAAACCACGTGCCCTGCTTGTTCGTGTATCGCGATCTTTACATAAATATCTCTCTATTTCGTATTTCTTGGAACCGCAGAGCACTGAGCGTGTTTCGTAATGAATGGCTATTAAGAAAACTTTTAATGTCCCTGGCGTGTTTTTAAGAATTAATTAAGTTACGGTAGGTTGAGTAAAATTATTTACTTACAAAGAAAATATCAAAAACTTTAAAGCCTGGGTCGAAACGGCTCGTGCTCGTAATGTTAGTACTAGGGTAAGTTACACTATCAGCCTTCTGTTATATACATAATATACAAATGTTTGAGCCATGAATTAGTCCAGTTGAAATGTCAGAACGTTTCGTTGTACCTATTCGAAATGGAAACCACAGTCACAGCGGAATCTCTAGTAAGCATTGGGGACATAAAACACAGTTGATATTACGTTATAAGACACAAGAAGTGCAGTTCATTCCACATGCTGTCTTGCTGAGCCATCTAGTGCATGGTTAAAGATGGCATATGTCGCACACAAGCGTGGCCCACAGTGACTGAAGCCATTTTATTGCCAAGCTATTTGTCTTATACTGAAGATACAGAATATAATCATGGCTTTAAAGGCTTAACTTGGAATCCAGAGCTCTTGAAATTACAAGGACTCTACGAGTTATCACTTCAATAAACGGGAATACTTGTTCTTGCTAAAGTGTTATTTAAACTTGCCGTTAGAAATCTCGATTGCTGTTATAATAGGTCCTTTACAGTGCTTATTCGTATAAAATGCACCACATTCATCTTCATTTCGAGTAAAACTGGGTAAAGCAACAAATAGTAAAGCCGTAACATAGAGTAATATGAATCATGCGGTCGGTTGGATGGGTGATTGAAGACGACATGGGCTTGGCTGTTGTCGAGCGGCTCGGGCGGCGGTGAGGTGACGGACGGACCAGCGGCACTGAGTCCGGCCGGCGACGAAGCGCCCCTAATGGCCTGTCGCTCGTCCATCCGCGCCCGTGATTGATCGACACACCCCGTGACGTGTGCACACACATCGCTTACATCGCCTCCACGATATCGCGCGTAATCCATCACCAATTCCAAATTTTTGCCATAAACGTGAGACCAAAAGTCAAATATCGTGTCTCCGTATGCAGTCAGTTATAGAAATTAATGGAGATGTATCTAGATTATGTCATTTTGTTTATTTCTGTAGGTACACAAAGCAAATATGAAGCAAAAGAAAATATATTATATACGAGAAATATCGATTTTCTGCCAAAATGATGGCAAAGAGAACGAGGAAAAGTACCTACAGCTAACTTTTAAAATAAAAATGTTCTAAAAGTCCATATCTGGAAAACGTTTGAACAAGTTAGTATTAAGACGGCGATCTCGTATTTTAGCAAGGCAAGTAGGAGACTAAATTTATATTTTATTAGTAAACTTTTCTGCTTTAACTACAGTGGGATAAAATACATTTTGCCATGTGACTTTATGGCCGCGCCCGATCCTACGTAAATAGTCCTCTTTTTTTTTATTCATTCTAGTCTATAATAATATCTTAAGTCCTATCCTAGAATTTTTTTTTAATACAATGCATACTAATCAACATCATTAATTTGTTTTTAATTTTTAGGAAACCAGTTTTAGACATACAACTAAAAGCGAAAATGTATAAAAACACATTTTCGCTTAATGTGCAAAAACACTTCTTAATTTATAGGTAGGTATTTTAAAAACCAACGGTGTAGCAGATACCTACTATTTTAACTACTCGATTGGATTTAATACTTCGTTGCTTAGAAAATGATTATTGTTTTAAAAAGGTTCATTACTTATGTATCCAAAGTAAACAGAAAACACATTAGGCTTCAGAAACAAACAAAGCTGATAACGAGTTCTGCAGTAACAAGGCCCGGGTTGCTCGAGTGGAAGTGATCAATTTTCTCAACAATTTCACCGTCATCTTGAATCTTTTCAGAGGCACAAAACATTTAGCCAATTCAGCGCACAGGGACCGACCGTGATAATAGAGCCTGTTGGCTGCGAGGGACAGTCATCGCAAACATAAGCCATTAGCGTATTGTTAGCGTCTTTTCAACTGTACCCTCCATTTTCGGGGTTTTTGTTGAGTATCTTCGAGTATCTATATCAAAATAAATTACATTTTGTCACAACGGAAACTCGATATTGGAAAGTAAACAAAATACAAAGGAATCATAAAAAGCATTACTAACATTATTTTCCTATTAAAGGTTACCATACCAATTCCATTAAAAATAATGGAGTAGACCATTAATAAATGTCTCATAAAATTCTTAGCAATCTCCAGAGTTCTTGCAATAATTGGATGCTGTGGTTGGTGAGAAGGCTGAAACGGGTATACCTGTGTAGCCGCAAACTCATGAACAGGTCGCGTGCAGGCGACAGACGATAGCGGCGCGAAGCCGGCCATTCTCCTCTGAACAAAGCTCCCCTGATCTAATCAACGCAACAATACACCTCGGATAACTCCACAATTGAGCTGGAAAATAAACCGTCCGCCACCCGTGCCAACACATCCGATATTTTAAATTACAAACAATATTATACGGCAGGGTTACAAACGAGTCCATTGTAGGGCGTGTGCGTCCGACAGCTGCTTTAGATAACGTGTGACCTCTCTAGAATAAAGCATTTCACGAACGATTACACCAACAATGATGTAGACCGGGCATCACGCGTACGCCCTACCAAAATGTTACAAGAAAAACGTGTTGGTCATAAACTCAAAGTCTAATCATTTACCTATTTCAATTCTATCAATAAAAGGCATCTTTGAACGTCATAATACAAGCAAAAAATATTGAATCTAGTTGCCCCTTCCAAAGGTAGTTTCGAATGGAAAAGAATGGGCAAGAAACTCCATATTGATTGACTCTTTCAAAATAAATGTTTTACAATATTTTGTAAACAGGATAACAAGGGAATACGATGTAACTTGCGAAAAAACTACTAGGTATATTATATTATGCTAAGAAAAACCTATATATTGTATAAACAAATTATAACGATTGAATTGGATTAACATCAAGGTCTTCATTCACATGCTATAGCTTTCATTTTCGATTTCATTTCAAGTTAGCTTCACTAGGTTGACTCACAGAAAATGCTTTCAGATCGATATAATATGCATTTTCACTTTCAAATAGCCCTCAGTGTCCAGATTACGTATAATGGGTTTTTAACATGCACGGGAGTGGCGGCTTGATGAGTCACGTGGGTCTTTTGTAAAATACTTTTTTGAATGTACTAAGTAAGTACTTGAAATTGAACCTTTTAGAACTTAGTAAGCATAAAATAAGGTTGAATTATTTACAATTAAATAAAATTAACGCAAAAAAAACTGAATTAGACGATATATCGGGTGTCCGGTAATGAATGGATAATCTTGAAATGGGTCATGGTAGAACTAATGGCCATTCAGAAAAAAATACAAATAAAAAAAAATACCAAGTAGAACCAAAGATATGAGTTATTTAATAATAATTGACGTTTTTGGTACCTTATTTTACATTCTTGTACACCACGTCCACAAATTTATGATCTCCATCGGTTTTTTATTGTTAACGTTATTTACGTTAACTAAGCTGATAGATAAGTTATCAAAAGTAGGGCTGCTATTACAAGGTTTTGAAAAAAACCAACTTCTTTTAAAAAACATCGTGAAAATTTTTCTTATTAACAAAGTTTAAGCGTCCGTAGTTTAAAAAAAATGTATCGGAACATAAGTGGCCAATAATTTTAAAAAATTATGTGCTTATAGCCAATTTCAAAATGTTATGATTCATTATTGTACCTATTGTAAAAAGTGAATTATTGCTATTCGTTTTCAAAAGGAGTGAAATTTAGTAAAACAATAAAGTTTGCAATATTGTAACAAATATGAACATTAGATGAACCTGACCATCTGGGTATAAATAAAATGATTAGTAGATGTTAGTACTGAATAGGAAAGCTTGGTTAGCCTGTTGTGGGACTTGTGGGTTTGAAAATGTGGTGTGACCGTGATTTTTTTTTATTGGGGCTGTCCTAAGGAAAATTATTACGCGAAGCCGATCCTTGGAAGACTTACGAAGCTGTGTCCGGTCAACCACATCGAAAATAAGCAATCGACGTGATAAGCCACTTCTTAGGAGAGCATTTATTCTAAGATGTAAGGTCTGAATCAGAATGGGTGGCAGACAATTTGAACATTTATTGTAATTTACAACGAATACAGTGTTAACATCACGCCTGTAATTCCTGAAGTGTTATGCAGAGGTGTACCCATTAGTACACCCACATTTCGCCAGTTATAACACTTTGCCCTATAACACTGCTCAACCTCATGCTCAGCAGTCAAAAACAGTGTTGTTAATATCAAATGATGTTTTTTATTAAACCCCAATGACCAGGTACATTTAATGTAAATAAATATTCCAATATCTCAAACTTTGTTGTTTAACCAAATTTCACTCCTTTTGAAAACGAATAGCAATAATTCACTATTTACATTAGGTACAATAAGAAATCATACCATTTTGGAATCGGCTATAAGCACATGATCTTACAAAATTATTGGCCACTTGTGTTTTGCTACATTTTTTTTTACTACGGACGCTTAAACTTTGTCAAAAAGAAAAATTTTCACGAATTTTTTCAAAAGAACATTATTCAAGTTGTTTTTTTTTAAAACCGCATAATAGCAGTCCTTCTTTTGATTACTTATCTATCAGCTTAGTTAACGTAAATTACTTTAACAATAAAAAACCGATGGAATTCATTAATTCGTGGTCGTGGTGTACAAGAATGTAAAAAAAGGTAACAAAAAACTTCGAATATTATTAAATGAATCATATCTTTGGTACTACTTGGTTTTTTTTTTATTTGTATTTTTTTTCTGAATGGTCATTAGTTCTACCATGACCCATTTCAAGACTATCCATTCTTTACTGGGCACCCTGTATACAGTAGGTAGAGGATTAACAGACAGATCACCTGAATTACTTTCAAATAAGTATGCAAATGGAAGCATTCTCAGTCGGAGTCTCAATCGGAGTCTCAATCGGCTGAAAGCGTCAGAAATGGCAAACATTATGCGATCCCATCGTATTACTCAGATGATGAGATACTGATGACTTCATCAACGTCTTACCTGCTGGCAGAAATTACTAAAATAATACATTTTCTACAAGAAGTCTGAAAACTGTTTAATCAATTAACAATAATCAGCTACTTGCGCGCAAACAAAATGGAATGTGGCCCCTAAAAAAACGGTATAGGTACCTAAAGAATTAAAAAGGCACCTATCTCCTTTTATTTATTCGCTTGAATAGCTTTGATCTTCGGCTCTTTGAAAAACGCCTTTTAAGATTCACAAAATACTTTAAATAAATGGTTTTATATTAGAATAGGTACCTACACCACATTGAATAACTATGGGTGAAGTTCAAATAAATGGTCGCATTCATATTGCGTTTAAAAGCCGATGACACAGCTGATTCAAATGGTAGGTAGGTACCCCTATTCGAAAAAAGGTCCCAATGTTTTTAGAGACCCCATCATTAAATGCGGGCGAAAGCGATGGCAAAGGTATAGTCAGGCACTGCGGCCTGTGGCGGGTTCATCCGACCAGTTTTAATGATAATCTAATTTATAAAGGCTTGGGCACACCAAAAGCAGTTGCAGTGCGGTAGCAGTGCGTCTACCGGCTCCGCCACTGCGCCGCGCACGCACTGCTCTTCTACAAAACTTTTGGACGGGAGCAACGCAGACGCGGGGCGGTGGCAGCGCAGACGCGGGGCGGCCGCAGTGAGTGCACGTTGTATTACTACGTCCGCCATATTGCTAGTCACACCAAAGCAGTTGAGCGGGACAGACGCAGCGCAGGTCGTAAACGGTTGTGATTTTTTACAACTTATCATGGAAACGAATGAAAAATTGATTGAGTTGGTGAGGAATACTTCACACATAACGCAGGCTTGGGCACACCAAAAGCAGGACAGGCGCAGCACCTTAGCAGGGCAGGTCGGTTGCGCCGCGGTCATGTCACACCAGAAGCATGAGCAGTCAGAGAGCAGTTTGAAGGCGCCCCTGCTTTTTATCTGCGTTATGTCGTATCGATAGCCACACTCAGTACACTTCAAGATGTTGAACGGTTCTGACTCTGACGAAGAGGAGCTATTGTTGCTTCTAGCTTTAAGTAAGTAAAAAAAAAAGAATATGGGTTCACGATGTAAATAAGAGAAGAGAAGAATATGGGGAGTACCATCGTCTATGTCGGGAATTAGAATCTTTTGAAGATAGGTTTCGAAGATTCGTTTCCATGATAAAGTTGTAAAAAATCACAACCGTTTACGACCTGCGCTGCGTCTGTCCCTTTCAACTGCTTTGGTGTGACTAATCAATATGGCGGACGTAGTAATACAACGTGTACTCACTGCGGTCGTCCCGCGTCTGCGCTGCCACCGCCCCGCGCCTGCGCTGCTCCCGTCCAAAAGTTTTGTAGAAGAGCAGTGCGTGCGCGGCGCAGTGGCGGAGCCGGTAGGAACTGCGGGCCCGCGTTTGTTCAGTGTGTCATCCCTCATATAACTACATTATTTACTAACGTAGACGCACTGCTACCGCACTGCAACTGCTTTTGGTGTGCCCAAGCCTTTAGCGTTTAAAATAAAATACCTACCTATCAACCTATTGGACGTGGTTTAAATAATATCTTATACAAATTAATGTCATAGATGAGGAACTATTAACATTAAAGTTGATATAGTTGAATAAATGTTGATGATAACATCTTGCGGATCAAAGGACCAAGTTTTTATTTATTATATTTTATGACATACTAATTTGGAATAAGATTGGTCCTATTTATTATATATCTTTAATTGAACACAGGCAAGGCAAACTAGTATTTACAAGGATACCTTTGGATACTAGCATTAATCATTGCTAGCTACGAAAGAAATGAATCATGTGTGTACCCACATGTATTCACCAAGGTCGACCAGTCATCAAAGGCAGTTTTGGGTAATAGTCGTAATAATACGGTAAGACAATAATCTGATCTATTATTAGCTTCAAATGTAAATTCCTATTCAAGTAATTGACGTTAACTGTTACACACATAAAACCAAACCCGATCCTAAAACGTTAAATTCAACCCAAACATGGCCACATAGTTATTTAAACTGCTGCGATACACCAATCAGATTTAATTCCCAGTCCAATACATTTCTAAAGCGCAGTAAACTTGCCTTGGGAGCAGAAAGCATTTTGTAAATTGAAAACACGAGGTGAAGTTAGCAATAATGCAATTCAAGAATGTTTGGCACAATAATTCGCCTGAATTGCAGATTTATAGGATGAGCATTTTAGAAAACCAGTTAAAAATAACTGCAAAAGTTAAAAAGAAGTGACAGATTGACCGGAAGATAGGCGTCATCGGGTAGGTCGAATGTGTGCGATAGCCGCGCAATGTAATATGAACCGTGTCCTCGTAGAAACAAAGCCTCAATTTATTTGATCATCGATTCATCTCCAGAATAACCAACACCTTAATAAATGATAGCTTTAGCAAAATTATTTCATTTAAAAAAATAGGGTACTTTGATAAAAAAGCAGTTTTATTCAACTGCAATAAATAGATAGCAGGTAGCTGTGTTCATTGACGCCCGGATGTATGCGACATCTTTGCGAATGTTGCATTAATTTCGATGTCCTATTGTGTTATGCAATACAATCATCCCTGTCCGTTCCGGGCTCATGGTCTAGAGCTGTGAGATGTCCGACGTCACAAGCGGGTCGAGTGTGACTGACAAGCATGCGAGATAATGCGATCGCTGCCTAAACAAAGCGACGGCGCCTGATTTAATCAACGATTCTATGCGAAGATCCTATGTAAGCACCTACATATTCGGCCGGTGACAGATATAGTAAGTGGGACGTGATGGTAATTCCTAATATAATTGTGACGTAATAAATTATGTATACCTACGAGTAATAAATTGAAAATGGCTTGAGTGTCGCATCCTAATTAGATTTGACATTTCTTTTATCATTTTTGTCATAAAGATCGTTAGAGTGACGGCGCGTTCACATAGAACGTCCGTTTTACTGGTCCGTTTAAACGTATATGTTATTAGCGTATGTAGTTGTATGAGCGAGTTCACACAGAATACAGTATTGCGGATCCAGTAAAAAATACGGATCCGACATCCAGTAGCGACGAATCAGTTAAAATCGGTCCTGTAAATGCTGTGTGAATATTACCTCCAGTAGCGACGGATCAGTTAAAACGGATCCTGTAAAATCGGACGTTCTATGTAAACGCGCCCTTATGCAGTAACGTACCTACGTCAATATAATTCAAGTATGGCTTCTTAAGTTTAATTATAGGTAGGTAAATTAAACTTACATAGTGTGCATTTATCTCTGAAGTTATTTCCTGACTAAGGCTTTTTTATATGCCGATGATAATCAATTTTTGATTGAAATGATTTAAAAAGGATGCCTGAAAGACATTACGTGGGTCCGAGTTGGAAGTTGGGTGATTTTTTTTAACTAGCGTCGCAGTGTCAGTTGCCGTCATAAGCGTGCCATCATGTAAAATGTTTATGACGTCGTCGGCAGGCGGAGAGACGGCGGCATGGCGACAGAGGCGCGCAATTGAGACGTTACGTTGTTTAGCGTGTGGTTCTGTGGGACCGGTAACGAGCGCGCACAACTTGCTTAATGCACGCGACAAATTACCCTCCGGAACACACGACGAGAGGATGGGCCCCTTCTTAATTAACGTATTTTGTCACCTTATAAATTTTGAAGCAAATGGAATTGTTTGTGGCACACCTAGTTATTTCACAAACAGACGGCAAACTTAGCGGTAGCGACGTATCTTCCGCTGGATCGCACAATAATACAAAATAATTGTTACCTACTTTGTGACTCTTTTGAATTCTTTCTCTACATAAGTATCCTATAATAAATAATTTATAATATCTACCTACATAAATTAAGCAAAACTAGGTATGTAGGTAAGTAATTCATTGGTATAGACAGTAAATAGGTAGGTTCCTACCGTGTTTACTTTTTTGTATATCTACACTGTTGAGTGGGTTTGAAAAAACCTTTTTTTATATTAGGTATTTACATTTATTAAGAACAGACCTGTTGCACTTTAAAAGGAACTGAGGCTCATAGTAGGTACTTATAACAAAACTTGAACTTTTTTCTTAGTAATCTTAAGCAGGTACCTACCTACTTAATCAATCTTAGTTACAAATGGTAGGTACCATTACAAAATATAACAATAAATTTTAATTGTGTCTCATTAAGTCATAAAAAGTAGTCACGACTTGACAGATTAATTTATTAGTAAAAAAAACCTCCAACTTAGCATAAATTACTAAACCAATTTTTTTTTATTAAAAAAATTCTGTATTAACTATTCTGGAATTTATTTAAAAAAACCGGCCAAGTGCGAGTCAGACTCGCGCACCGAGGGTTCCGTACACAAACTCCTCCGAAATGGCTGAACCAATTTGCATGAAATTTTGTGTGCATATCGGGTAGGTCTGAGAATCGGCCAAAATCTATTTTTTTATTTTTTTTTGTTAATCGCATAACAACGTTTGCTGGGTCAGCAAGTCTAATATATAAAATTCTCGTGTTGCGGTGTTTGTTTCCAAACTCCTCCGAAACGGCTGAACCGATTTGCATGAAATTTTGTGTGCATATCGGGTAGGTCTGAGAATCGGCCAACATCTGTTTTTTTTTTTAATCGCTGAACAACGTTTGCTGGGTCAGCTAGTAAGTTTATGATTATTAAAAAAAATATACTATGTGATGTAACTAAAAATTTAAGATTTTCGGAATTTTTCCTATATGTGTACTTTATAACGTTGCTTCATGCCAAATTTCAAGATTCCAGGTCGTCTGGAAGTATCCTTTAGGTTTTGATTCCCTTGCGAGTAGTTGCGAGTTTCAAAATATGCGGCTTTAATTGCTGTATCTTTTGATTGCGTTGACGTAGAAGTTTGATTTTGTTACAGCTTAAAGATATTATAGACTTGAGTATTTGTTAAGAATTTCAATATAATACCACTACGCGTTCATGAGTAAAGGGGTAATAAGTTTAAAATTATTAAAAATATTTTTATTATATGATGTAACTAAAAATTTATGCTTTTCGCAATTTTTCCTTTATCTGTGTTATAAGACGTTGCTTCGTACCAAATTTCAAGATTCTGAGTTCACGGGAAGTACCCTGTAGGTTTTGATTCCCTTGCGAGTAGTGGCGAGTTTCAAAATATGCGGTTTTAATTCCTGTTTCTTTTGATTGCGTTGACATAGAAGTTTGATTTTGTTACAGCTTAAAGGTATTATAGATTTGAGTATTTGATATGAATTTCAATATAATACCACTACGCGTTCATGAGGAAAGGGGTAGTAAGTTTAAAATTATTAAAAATATTTTTATTATATGATGTAACTAAAAATTTATACTTTTCGCAATTTTTCCTATATCTCTGCTATAAGACGTTGCTTCATACCAAATTTCAAGATTCTGAGTTCACGGGAAGTACCCTGTAGGTTTTGATTCCCTTGCGAGTGTCGAAAATTTGCGGCATAAACGGGAGTATCTTTTGATCGCGTTGACTTAGAAGTTTGATTTTTTCACAGCTCCAAGAGACCATAGACTTGAGTATTTGATATGAATTTCAGCTTGATACCTCCACGCGTTCCTGAGAAAAAAGGTCTTGACAGACAGACAGACAGACAGACAGACAGACAGACGGACAACAAAGTGATCCTATAAGGGTTCCGTTTTTACCTTTTGAGGTACGGAACCCTAAAAAACAAGGCAATCAACTAATTTTTGATAGTTAGAACAGTCAAACAAGCCATTTGGTCTTACAGGCAGCTAAATGTTTTGAGTGAGTCAATTCTTTTAAATCACTCTAAATAGGTTTCAATATTATAAGACACGGCAAGCTGTATATTAAAATCACAAGCATGTAGCAGAAAGATAATTATTATTGTCTGTCAAGGAAATCCCTTGTTCGACCATACCTAAAATCTTATATATTATAAAAGAAAGTCGTGTTTGTTACAACACTTATAACTCGAGAACGGCTGGACCGATTGCCATGGTTTTTGATTTGTTGGATTTGTTTCCGTCCCGAATAGCAGAATACGAAAAAAAAAAAAAAAAAAATAAGGTAGGGTAGGGGTAGGGTAAGGTAGGGGTAGGGTAGGGTAGGGGTAGGGTAGGGGTAGGGTAGGGTAGGGGTAGGGTAGGGTAGGGGTAGAGTAGGGGTAGGGTAGAGTAGGGTAGGGGGTAGGGTAAGGCAGGCGTAGGGTAGGGGTATTGGTAGTGTAGGATACCACGTGAACGAAGTCGCGGCGGGTCAGCTAGTTAATATTAGACAAAATACTATACAGGTGAACAAAAATTATGATGGCCAACAAAGAACACAGCCAATTGGAACACACTGCTTAATCAATGTGTCGGTACTATCGAGCTCCACTTTATTTACTTACGAAATCATTAAAAAAGTAGGTGTCTCGAATCACTTAATCCCATAAGTACGTAATGTATTGATTGTTCTATTACTTGAAGAACAAAGAATGTTATTTTATCATGTACTTATTTGTTTGTTTACATCTTTTATCTATTTAGAATTAACACAACTACAAAATAATAAGAGTGATAAGATTATTACGAACTCAATATAAATAAAAACAAGTAAGAAAATGTTTTATCTGTGGCAGAGTTCAAAGTTTTTGAATGTGGAAAATACAATTTTGTTGTCTACACATGGTTTATTTATTTTAGTAACTAGCTAATACTAATACTTAAAATAACTTGAGTAAATATTTTCTTTTTGAGTGGAAATTTAAGTATTGGCTAAGGGAAAGTTTTATTAAACAGCAACAAAAACTATATAATATCAGAAGTAATAGTTTCTTATAGGCCTTTTCTATTTATAGGCTATTTAATTACCTAACTGTAAAAAAAAAGAATAAGATGTGATGAAGTAACAGAATGTTTACAACATGCCAGTACTTACACATGTTAGTAGAACTTCCAAGTTTTGTAACGATTCCTGTGACACACGTTATCTACGATGTTAATAACTAAAACGTATTTCTATGTTTGTAAAACATTGTTTGGACAAAATAGATGGATTACAGTACTTACCTAAATAAAAAACACACCAATTATTTACGATTTACCAAAATTCTAGAATCTTACCTTTACTACAAACCAAGGCCAAGGATAGGTAAAAAATATTAACAAACAAAACAAAAGTTTCATAAAAATAAAAGAGGTGAATGATGTTTGTACCTTTCAAAAAGCTTCCTCTACGATGATGGAATCTTCAAAAATAACATACACTACACAAACTGATCAGTACTTTAGTCATATGAACACCGGGAGCACGTCAAAATGCACATAAATAAATCGATTACTTTAATTTGTTTTCATTGTGATTTTCCCTAGAACCGAAGAAAATGCGTCCTTTCAACTACTCCATCCCAACCACGACATTATTCAACTTTTACGTTTAGTTATTTCATAAGACTGTCAAGATATTTTTTATCAAAATAATATTAATAGAATTTGATTTATCAAAAATTTATCCAGGGTAATATAATTATATAAAAAGGGATAAAACAGTTAGGGTTTTTTTTTGTCAAAATTGATTGCATTATTATTTTTGACAGTTTTATCGTCGCTACTTTTAATGTTAACAGTGTGTGTATGAAAACTAAACGTGATTAGCTCTGTCAAACTTTTGTCGTTCAAAAATATTCATTATATTGAGCAGTTTCTTGAGCCACAAGTTACTTTACTATTTTTTACTTCATACTAATAAAAAACTTCAGTGCATAATAAAGTAAAATTCTAAATCATAATTCAATGCGTAATTAAAAAAATATAATAAACTTATTAGAGTCCAGTTAAGTTTTACGAGTTAGAGCTTAGCTTAATTATAAATTTCAGAACTGAATTCTTTAGTGTCAAATGTCAATGTCAAATTTATCAAACTAACCTAAAAGTGCTGTTTGTCTATTTCATTTTATAATCATTAATTCAAAAATAGAAAATGAATACTACGATGATAAGTAATTTGTTAAGAAGTAATATAACCCGATGTTTGCGCTCTCAGAATGCTATTAAAGTTGCAGCTGCTACAATCATTAGACGAGATGTACACACTACTAACCCTGCCAATGACCTAATGGAGTTTTTCGACGCTAAGAAAAATTGGGGAGAAACGAACATTAGAGTTGGTAGATCGTGGAGGTTGGACGAATTGAGAATAAAATCAAATACAGATTTACACAAACTGTGGTATGTACTGTTAAAAGAACGTAATATGTTATACACAATGGAACACGAGTGTAATGATAAAATGAGATTGTTTCCTAATCCTGAAAGAATCGATAAAGTTGAAGAATCTATGAATAATATAGAAACTGTTGTAAGAGAACGCAACGTCGCATATTATAAACTTGAGACAGGAGAGACTGGTGAACGACCTGTGGAGGATGTAGTGAACCTCTTTGGTTTACCAGAGAAGCATCAAAATTCAGAGTACTACATCCCCAAGTTTATGAATAAACGTTGGGTGAGGCCATACCTTGAAAATGGCTTTATAAGCAGTGCATCTGTTAAGAGGTTCTACAGAATGTATAAAGAAAAGGAGTATAATGTTGAAAGAAAAGCACGCAACAGGGACTTCAATCATGTGCAGCATTTGCTGAAACGCTTCCCTGACATGGATATGGAGACATTAAAAGCTGAATACCCTAATGTAGATATTGAAAAAGCTAAACGATCCAAAAAAGCCAGAGGACATTTTATGGCAAAATATTAATTAAACAACAATAGTGTAGTAATTTTTAGTTTTATTTAATCTTACTTATAAGTAATTAATAATTGTATAGTACAATCATAGTAAAAGAAATATGAAAAAGTATTTGCTGCAGTGAAAACAGTACAACATAATTATACAAGATGTCAAGTCTGCTGTCATACTAGTATGATAGAACATTAGAAAATCAATTGTGTCCCATTACGTGGGACCTGAGTAACTAATTAGTTAATGCAGGGGTGAGTCAGGACAAAAATTTAAAGGGGATTTTAACATTGAAGTAACATAGTTTGATGCCAAAAAGTACCCTAATGTTTTGACAAAATTTTAATTAATTATTTAGCTGCCTTATTCACCCCATTTGACAATACTTAGGCACATTTTCATTGTTAGTAAAACAGGTAGTTATTGAAGATTAACTAAAAATATTGGTGGGTTTCAAAGTAGGAACATAATATTAGTACATAATTATTCAAGTCACAATACTGTTCCATGCAATATTTACATAGTTAGATACATACTACAGACTTTAAATTAATGACACACAAGATATAATATGTATAGCTTGATATACCATTGTGCATATAGCCATACACATTTATAAAAAAACACAAACAACTGTTCTGTTGATTAACAGCAGCCTTAATCTTTGTCTACACTGAAATAGACATGTTTACCCTCATGGCCCTTAACAACAAATTATGGCAATGTCAATTTGTGATTGACAAAATTTATTGTGATAATAAATTGGTCCTAATGGGTGTAAAAAGATGGATAGCCAAAAGTTACTTGTTCTTCCTATCATTGCGATGTTTTATTTTTATTCTAGACAATACCTGGAAATTTCTTGGTTAGTGGGATGTTTTAGGTCAAAGTTCAAAAATTTTGACACGTTTTTTTACGAAAAACAGTTTTAAATGTTACAATAAAATTGAACATTGAACGCCATTGTCACATATACAGCATGTAACAAAAACCCTGTCCGATCCTTAAGGTATTATTCGGCATCATACTGCGTACATACATACGTAACCATTTAACACTGTCACCGCCGGGCCAAAACTGTTGAAGGTCAAACCTCGACTAGCGTCGGTCACGGTTGACCCGACGCGGCGGTTAATGTGTTAATGGATTTGAGATTATTATTTTTCCCTAGCGAAAAAAAAAAAGAAGAAAGAAGAAGTAACTAAATTAAAATAAAACATAAAAACTGATCAACGGCAACACTGATCTGACAGGGTTTTTGTTACATAGTGTATGTGACAAACGAAATCTTACCCTGAACGCCAACGTCACAAATATATGACAAAATACACGTCGCTCCATTTTATGTAATAAACAATTTAATCATTACTTTTGTGTGTTTTTATTTATATAATTTAAAAGTTGAAAAAAGTGGCCTGGCGTCAGGGGTACGGCGATACGTTTATACTCTGGCGTTCAAAAGGTTAAATACTGACATGATCCCTATACTATTGCATGCACCCGAAAGTACAACGTTTTGTTTGCCTTATATTGCGCACCATCAGAGTGGATTATTCACACTAAAAATAAGTTGTTTCCCAGCAAAATGTTTCGCTCAAAGTTACTTAGTTTGATGGGCAGTATACTCGCAGTTAACAGCTATGTGATGTGTCTTTTTACACCCCCCATACAGTACAAAACTTTTGTTTAAAAATTGTTCAAACAAAGTTACTTTAAAACTAGTACAACCAGCGTTTAGTGTGGACAGTAGTAAAACATGTGCCACCAAAGATGATTCTTGACACACCACACAAACTTTATTATTCCGCAATATTATAATATTGTTATGAATTTAAATCTAAATTTCCTCTAAAAATCCCTGAAAAATTACACAAATTATGGAGCTCGCCATTCTTCATGTTTCATCTTTCGTGGCGCGTATTGTAAAACTAGCAGGACACGTAAATTAGCGGGTTTGACGCAGATTGTGCACTTCGCAAATTGTGCACTTGACGCAGAATGTGCACTTCGCAAAATGTGCATTTCTCAAAATGTGCACTTCTCAAAATAGCAATTCTCAAAAAGAGCACTTCTCAAATTGAGCACTTCTCAAAACGTGCACTCCTCAAAATGAGTGTGAATTTTATCACAATGGGTCAAAATAAAAACTGTTTGCTTACTATACTTTTTAAAATATTTTGGACGATTTTTAGAACGATTAAATTATTTTCTTTGTAAAAAGTTATTACGTTTAGGAAATGTTTGATAATTTTTTAATAAACTTTTTTTAATAATTATTTTAACTAATCGTATTGACTTACAAAGAATACAGTTCTCTATAAAAAATATATCGCAATATTTGATGTTTTTGTAACTGCTTCTTTTTTGGTAGGATAGTACTTGCTGGTGGATAATCAGTTGTTTAAATCTTAATACACTAATTTTGATATTAATACGTATAAAGAGTAGGAGATTTGTCATGGTTATAATTTCGTTCGTTCGGTTACGTTTTCGTATTTACGTTAGGTATTTATGTAATTTTTATGCCATTTTAGTTTTCTACTTTTTTAGAAAATAGAGAATTTAATTGCGTATTTATATATTTATTATTATTAATAAAATATGACTACAGCATATATGAATACAGTATTACAGTACAGTATTGTATTTTACAGTATTTAATATACTTTTCATTAATTTTATAACTAATTTTCCTATTTTTTCCTATTTCCTAGTAAATTGAATACAAAATTTACGAAATATTATGTACCTATATTTTTGGTTATAGAACTGAATTATTTGTAAGCGTCTATACTATTAGCTAAAATAATATATCTAATAATTATTTAAAAAAATAGATGCAGTGCGCAACATGTTACAATGAATGGCTGGAGTATTTATATTATGTGTATAGCTGACGTGTACTGAAAATACATTATCAAACATTTCCAGAACGTGAATACTTTTTACAAAAAAAAATTTTAATCGTGCTAAAAATCGTCCAAAATATTTTAAAAAGTATAGTAAGCAAACGGTTTTTACTTTGACCCATTGTGATAAAATTCACACTCATTTTGAGGAGTGCACGTTTTGAGAAGTGCTCAATTTGAGAAGTGCTCTTTTTGAGAATTGCTATTTTGAGAAGTGCACATTTTGAGAAATGCACATTTTGCGAAGTGCACATTCTGCGTCAAGTGCACAATTTGCGAAGTGCACAATCTGCGTCAAACCCAAATTAGCGAACCGCCTATCCTGCCACTATTAGTGTGACCATAGCAAAAGTTGTTTTGTACTGTACCTATACACTACAAGTCCAGTATAAGCTGAGGTCTTATTATATGAAAAGCCTATACAATGAGAGATCAGCTTATACTGGAAAAGTACAGCCTGATATGTAGTTATGCATACATTTTTAAATACATCACAGTTCCAACTTATTGTTCTAAAAGGTCTATATTAGTAAAAATGTCCAATATGTCTGGCAATTCTCCACTGCTCTTTAAATTATGAAATACTGTTTGTAATTCTTTGGTTGTCGTCATTATATGCCTGTACTTTTTGATTAATTCTTCTGTTACATCATATGAGCTGTTTTCTAGTAAAGTTTGTGTTTGACTCTCATCTAACATTTGTTCATTTAATTTATTCCATGTTTCCTTCACACTTTGTGCATCATAAGTTTCTAAAAAGGCTTCTAATGTTATGTATAGAGTGTGAACTAGATGATCAAGGCTGAAATGGTCAGTGGGTAACACTTTTAATTCCTTTTTATCAAATCTTGCGTATTCAATTTTTTCCTCAATCTCAGGAATCTGTTTCATTACATAATTTATCAATTTCTTTGTTTTCTTGGGTTTAAAAAATAATTTCTTGGAGATTTGAATTTCAGTATCATTTGGTGGATATGATAGCCATTGCGATTCTTTGAAAAAGTTAATTAGAATCTTTACAATACAGTCTTCATTTGTTTGCATTAACTTTTTGATGTGCAACAAGCCAACTAGATGTTTCATAAATGGCGGTTCAATCCTGTCTAAAATCCTGTTGATGGATTCGTAAGGCATTTCTGAAAAAATAGATATATTACAATATAGCACCCATATTTCAGCATTGAACCTATCATATTTCATGCAAGGCAATCCTGATTGCATCTACTTATGCCTAGTATTAGTAAAACAGGTATTATAATTAGAATTTATACTAAATATACAGGAGCTATGAAGCCCCATAGCACCAGTATCAATCATAGACACAATTGACTGAAATTATGCTTGTCGCTTACTGGACATCAACTAAGATACAAACCTGAGATTATTTTGTAAAATTCAATAGCAAATTTTGTACAGTATTTTGCAGTGTTTGGATAGTCAGCATTTGAGTTTTTCTCACAGATATAAAATGTTTGAACCATTATGTTAAGCCAAATCTGAAATAAACAAGAAACAGCATGATTACTATAATTAGAATATCCTTGGAGTCACTGCAACAATAGTAAGACAACAATAACTTAATTTCCATGAATTACAGCAGCCTCTAAATTGTTGCCGCCTTCATGCCATACCCTATTAGGTCCTAGGTAGATGGGACGGTTCCCAACTATAGTGTAACATTGTATGTTATATGTATTATTAACACAATGAAGAGCCGCTTATCAGTTTCACATAAATGTACTATGGCCCAATTAGGAGGATAAGTGTGGAAACAGCCAAGCTATACTAAACTAGGTCTCTTATCATCACTTCTATTATTTGAGTGTTCAATGCGACATATTTCACATTGGTTTTAATATTACTAAACTTTACTGATTGTAATCGAATTTTTAATTTTGACGCCCTAAAGAAAATTAATGTCCCAACACTATTGATCAGTACATCTACTGATCAATAGGTGCCAAATGTGGAATAGAATTTTAAATAATAAATTATTTCACTTAGTGCACCTGCGAAAAATATCGATAGTGCCGAATGTGGAATACTTCCGGTGCCATATATGCTGGTGCCCAATGGGGAATATGTCGTCAATACGCCTATATGGATTGGGTCATTAGTATAAATATACTTGCATTTCAGAAAACCAAATTATATCAAGCTTTTAGACATTCATTATTGTCTCCATAGAATCATCAATATTGAACCAGCATGGTGCAGTGTACAATACCATTCAACATTTAAATTCTGAATTTATATCTAGCTTCTGAAAAACCTTCCCGCGATTTCTTCCGCATAAATATCGGTTATTGGCAATCTAATCTTGTTTTTCCATATAAACTTTGAACCCCATTACATTCCCATAGGGGCTGAATTTTAGAAAATCCTTTTTTAGTGCATGCCTACATCATAATAACTATCTGATTGCTAAATTTCAGCACAATCCGTTCAGTGGTTTGAGCTGTGTGTTGATCGATCAGTCAGCCAGTAATGATTGCCTTTTTAGTAGATTTACTCTCACACTTACCGTTATAATTCTTATCATAGACTTTGGGTACTGTAGATGTATTAGATGTACAAAAAGTCTCAGTATTTGCCTGCAGTTGGCATTTACAGCACCAGTGTACAATACATTGTCTGACCATAAGATAAATGCCATTAGAGGCTTATGTGACCTCATAATATGTTTTGCTATATTGTTTGTGTATCTGAAAAAGTTTAATGTGTAATTTATTTCATTTAATTCTCGTTTTACTAATGCTAAGTGACATTATGACATAAGTGTATTAGTAATATTAAAAATATGATGTATAGCAGAAAATAAAAAACATACCTTGAATTCCAAATGGCCAAATCAAACTGTAATAATTCTATTACACTCTCAAGAACAGCCATCAATCTTTCTATCCTGTCTGGTCTATCTAGAAGTTCAAAAATTTCAAATTTCTCCTTTTGCCAATGTATACCTTTGAGGCTTTGTTTCATTTCTTCTGGAATATTCTCATACTTATTAATTAAAGGGCCATCTTGGCTCTCAGAGCTGATTTCATTTTCCAATCTATTCATGCAATACTTTACAATTCCACTCTTGCATTCAAATTGTGTTCTATTGGTATATGTCTTCTCCTTAAGATCCATTGGGTCTATTAGGAAAGAGTGGTAGCAGCTCCTTAGGGTTTTGACAAGGCATGGTGGGTGAGTACTGAAGTTTTGAAGCAGTATCTGTTGGCATTTGTCTATGATGTGAGATACTGAATGTTCAGACATCTCATCCTCATGCACATTCTGAAATGTAGCAATATTGATAGATTAATGAACTTTGTAAGCCAATGTGGTGTTAATTTTTATAACATACAATGATGTTATGTATTACCCTTGCCCATAGGGCATATGCCCTTGGGCATAGGTTTATCTAATGTAATGTATACATGGCTAGTGTCCGGAACTCCACATCTAGTGCATATTTTGTGTATGGGTGGGAGAAAGCACCTCCACCCCAGCTCCAGAAGAAAAGCCAGCAGCTCCTTGAAGAGTAATTATACCCCCCAAACACCACATTATACACGGCCAGTAATGTTTAAGTTCCACATAATAGGAAGGGCAAACCTATTCCCATCAGCCAGGTTCAAATAAGACTGTAGGCTACTACTAAGAAATTCTTGAATATTTTTTTTATGTAATTAAGTACTTACTTACCAACATTATTTCTACAACTTCTTTGAGTACATTTGCTGATAAATACTGGACAGGAGTAATACACATTTGGCACACTTCTAAAGCTTCATACCATGTGTTATTCTTCATTTCTATTGTGAATGACTCTTCAGCATAATGTGGCATTTGCTTTATGTATATCTGAAACATAACAGACCCATATTATAATTTTTGTAATAGAAGTAGAAACTGAAAGCATTACGGAGGGTTAACAAGTGAAATAAGTTAACAAGTTAAAAGTTAAAACAAAAAAGTTATAATGGTTTGACAATTAATTCATTTGCTTAATAAGTTTAATATAGTCTTTGGGCCTAGTTGAAGTAGCCTATGCTTATTCATTCATCATCTACAGCCCAACTTCATTCACTGCTGGACATAGGCTCTTTGATTGTGCCGACCTCCATGGTCCTGTATTGGCCGTACCCAGATTCTGCCTGCATACAATATCTACATACATTTTAAGGATCTAGTTTTAATCGCTAGTACTTACTCCATCCTTATCTTGATGTTTGCAAACTTTGTTCATACACGATGGAAGATAGTACAACAACAATCTCGACCGGTGATCAGAATATGCATTACAGGAGACATGTCGGCAAGCTTCGATGAAGTTTTTCTTCTTTCTAGCTTTTAATTCATCTTCTTCGCTTTTAATGACTTTTGCACGTTTCCGTGATACCTCTTCAGAATCATTTTCCCGCTTGTTTGAGTTCTTCATCGGCGACCGTTTAGCTTTTTTTTTTCGGGGACTCATAATTTTTTCGTCTGATTATTTATTTAGTTTACTTTTTACGTGTAATTCGATAAATTAGAATCGTTTATTATTATTACACAAAGCTGAAGATGTTCCCTTGTTACTGCTGTGTGTGATGAGTGAGTATTATTATTTATTTACTCAGGACAGGCAGTTGCAAGCAAGCAGGCATTCAGGCAGTTTCATAATACTGTCAGTTAGTGTCAACTGTCAATTGTCAAATTTGACATAACTCGTCTTGTGTTGTCAATGTCAGAAACTGTCAGAGTCAAACTGGAAATTCAGTGTTGCCTTTTATACTTGTTTTTCTGAACACGGATAAAATCAAGAAATATTTTTTTTTACCTAAAAATAACTTTTCTTGGGTCCAATTTTTTTTGTAGTATAGGAGTATAGGCCTATCAAAATCTGATGGCCAATGGGGAATCAAAATTGTTGTAGGTATGCAATACCAGAGAAACTGGATTTAAACAATTTATGTTTAAAGGTGGAAGCTCCACTGTAGCCCGCGAAATTCAAATTTTCTTACGTTTTTTGCAATTTGCAAGTCAGTATTAGGTTTAATGTTGAATAAAGTATTATTTGCGGGCGTAAGAAGTATGTATTTTCATAATTATAACCATTAAAATCAGTATGTATATAATAACTCCATAAGTCGGTATTAATCCTAAAATGTCAAGATTTCATGAAATAGTCAATCTTTCGGGTTACCTGGCCCTATTATGATAAATTATAGCCTATAAGTTGCCCAGACTTAATACCTTTATAACAAAAAAAAACATTCAAATCCGTTATACTTTTTGAGTTTATCCCGGACCATAGACTTTCCTACCATTTTATTATATTAATAAAATTATATACCTACTACTTGTATGACCACTGGAGCAAAAATTATAAAATGAAAAATATAAAAATCCTCAGAAAAAGTTATTTCAAACGACTCGAAATCATTTTTTTTCGGATCGATCCCGTCTAATACTTAAATCCATTTTTTTATTAGGATAGTATTAAGCGTATTAAGTGTGTGCCACAATTAAAATTTCTTGTAGATAACGTAATATCTTGAGAGGAACCTCTATGTAAAAGACAGGAATAAAGTAATTTTTCAGCTGTTTCGTGTTTTCCTTTTTAGTTTTAAAAACCAATAATGCGACGATATGGTTACTTATCTTAGAAGCGACTTACTAACCTGTCGTCTAGAGTAGGTAGGTAAGTAAATCTCCACGAGGTCAACCGACGACCTGGTGAAGGCCGCGAGAAACCTCTGGTTGCTGGCAGCGCAGGACCGGTCATTGTGGCGATCTATTGGGGAGGCCTATGTCCAGGAGTGGACATCATTCGGCTGAGATAAAGATGATGAAGTACCTTTATATCTTTATTTTTAGTTCAGCAAAGCAGCCTACCTATTGGCTTTGCTACATACCTTGGTAGGTCCTGAAGAACAATAACTGAAGTTAATAATAAAAAATGCCCAAGGTCGTCATTATAAACAAACAATTGATCGTTGAAACAAATCTACGCAACTTCGTTGTAACGTTTGGCTGCGTACCCGGTGCCGAATATTGAAAATTATTGATTCATAGTTTGCTGCAACCGTGGTGTACAAGTTCATGATTGCACTTTATTCTTGCCGAGGTGACAGCTGGTATAAAACCACAACACTTGTGGTACAGCCATCAGTTCCGCAGGGATCATTGGGAGACCACCACGACACTACCTCCAGAATAATGGCTTTTATATACAAGGTATATAACTTTTTTCTTTCAACTTATTAAGAGTCAATTTTCAATCATTAATGATTTGACATATATAATAATCGTTATAATTGAAAGTGACATGTCAGTTTATATGTTTACAGTCTCAATGTAATTAAACCTTTGAAAATTATTTACACAAAAACAAAAAGTCGAGTGTATATTACCACTCAATTATAATTTTTCCTTTGTAGCTGTAATTTAGCTGTAATTTAGCTGAAGTATTACTTCAATGATAAATATTTATGATAATCTAAATTTTTTTAAGTGGAAATGTTAGTAGTTAAGTAGTTCAGTGATAATTTCGATATACTTAATTGAGGTTTTAGTGTCAAGAATTCTCAGGGTTAGAACTGGACGAGTGCTAGTCTTATTCTGTAATCGTAATTATTACCGTAATTAAAGCAATTTAAATAATGAAATTGATAAGAATTTTCCAAATCGGTCAGTAAATATTTTGAACTCTATTGCAATTTTGGTTTAGTTTTATCAATTCGGCGAAAATAAAAGACGTTACAATAGATAAAACGATACCCACACCACACCACACCTAGGGCTCTATTAGCTAAATTGCCTATTTTTTTTTTAATCTTGGACTTTTGGTGAAATTGAGATTATTTCCCCGGGCGCTATGAGAAAAATAGTTCCAGAATTAAAGTACAAAATATCATTCAATGCATTTGAATTTTTTGTTAAAAATAAATTTATTGCGTAGATATCTTTTAATTAATCGGGATTCCTCTGACACTTCTTAAAAACCCGGGCATTCCCCGGGCTTCCTGTAAAATAGAAAAAATCCGGGAATCCTGGACGGATGGCAATCTTACCTACCTTCTTTTATTTTGGTCACCTGTATCATATTATTTTATCACAGACTACATATGTATTGCATATAACCTATAACCTGATTATTAAATAAAAAAAAAACAATCAAACATCAATCAAATTAGTCTCGTTGACTTAGCTACCGTAAAAAAACTCTGGTCTCACTTTCTTCGTGGTCGATTATTTTTCATTGTCGCTATTGAGTAATGAGTTAGCTATCTACTGACCGTGAAGGCCGCAGCTTTTTGTCACCAACAAAATGGAAGTGTTGACCAGCACATAAATAGAAATTTACTCCTACGATGGATCGCCATCGCAATAATATAATATACATTTAAATATTATAATATATAAATATAATATTTGTTATAATAATTTCACTGGATAGGTTAGGTAGCTGCTAGGTAAAGCAGTAGCAGATAGCTACCTATAAAGTATTAACGATAAGTTAACCATAGATTTTACGAGGTTTAAGTTAGACGTAACTTTATTGCAGGTTAATTAAAAAGGGGGTAATTATGTTGCTGCTATAAAGGCATGGCATGAGCTACTTATATTAATAAAAAATTTTGTGACAGCGCTTTTATATGGGCCAAGCCAAATCTAATGATGAGATCTTCAAGCAAATATTTTTTACGCTATAATAGCAGTAAAATTCAGGCTAATTTCCATGCATGGTGATGCGTACTCCAGGCTCCAGATACGTGAATATTTAATAATGTTGATTTGATTCTTCTATTCCCAGTTTCTCATACCGGTAGCGTTAGCAACAATGGTGTTGTCAGGAAAACCTGGAGGGTACTCATATAGCCGCTTCAGTGGTCCTGTTAGTGGTCAGATTGTAGAAGTCCAGGTGCCAGCTGCTGAAGGGATCCCGGCTCAGCAACACGCAGATTACGGATACGATCACAAAACAGGACAAATTCACCCAGACACCGCTAAATACGCACATTTAAAGACTGTTGACTACGTGGTAAGTTTTTATCTCATGGGACACATTTGTATGAAAATGAGCCAAATACCTATATTTTAATTTATACATTTTGAGATATTAGGAAGGCAGCAGCAAAACCAAATGCTTCCGAAATCCAAAAATACTCTTTTTTTATCTTGCTTCCTAATTGATTTATGATTAAAATGTTTAAACTCCTGCAAAAATTTCTAGGCCAAACCTGACTACGCTTATTCATACGGCGTAGAAGACCCTCACACCGGTAATCTTCAGAATCACAAGGAACATCGCGATGGCGATGTCGTCCAGGGTGAATATTCACTAGTCGAACCTGACGGCTCCATCCGTCTTGTGAGATACACAGCCGACCCCAAGAATGGTTTCCAGGTACTTATTTAAAATTTTATTTAATGAATTTTTATCCCATGATGCACTGCCTCCCTGGGAGGTCAGATATATAGGCAATCGCTCCATGTAAAACGCTGGTATTAAGTAACATCAAGTTGAATTGGAAGCCGACCCTAACATAGTTGGGAAAACAAGGCTGGACAAATTATGATATTGTTTTGTCGTAGTCACAACACAAATCTTTTTTCACACAAATCTTTCAGTGGGTTTTGAGTCTGCAACACGTTTCAAAAAACCCGGAGAGAAAAGGCTAGGCAGATGATATATGTATTTTAAACGATATTATTTTAGGGTTTAGATTTTATAACAAGATACCGGGTATGTAAATGGAATTTGTTACGTAATTTCTGTTTTATAATTTCAGGCTACAGTGCATAAAAAAGCGGGCGGTCAACCACAGAAACTTGTACATTATGGCCATCCAAAACAAGAAGACGACTCAAGAGAATACTAGTCCTGTTAAGTACTTTGTTTTAGTTTAGGTAGTGTTTTATACATTGTTGACTATTTATTAGTTCCTTTTGCTCAATAAAAAGGAGTGATACATATACTTGTCGTATAATTTACAAAAACACACACATTTATTGACTAATCACAGGTCAAACATTAGTAAAAATTTCCTTGTTCACTTGAGCACTTTTTTCAACGATTCTGTTGAGAACGGCAGTATGACGGTATGCGTTTTGTCTCCGGCGATCATTTGTAATGATTGCAAGTATCTCAGCTGAAACATGTATGAAGGGGTCTGAATTTGAAACGATTGAAGAATAATACGGATAGCGAGGGTATATAGTTTCAATCGAGCAGATGTAGTCGTGCAGATGTGTAGAGTTTCATAGTTGTATGACAATCGTATAAAAATACCAGCGGCATTAACCCACTGCAGGGCAAAGGACTCGTAGAGAAGGCATGAACCACATCACCACGCTCAGTGCCGGTTTTAGCACTACCAGCGCCCTGCGCGAGATTTCTAAGGCGCCACCCCCCCCCCCCCCCATCTGCCATTCAAACCTATACCTACTGCCTTTACGAAAGAAAAAAAAGGGAGAGAATGAAAAAACATTTTGTAGAAAAAATCTAAAAAAACAACTTTTCTAGAGTGTTGTCCCCTTGTTTCGCAGAAAGATATTTCATAGAATTTTATTTCGCAGATAATGTTTCATAGAATATTCGGTTCTTGTATCTTTATTTCGAATATTATTGTTTCAAAGACTATTTACTTGTATTAAACATATTGAAAACATTAAAATAAAAACAATCCCCTCCTCCCCCCCAACCCAAAATTTTAATAGTGGTGCTGCTCTCATGGGGCCTTCTAGGGGGGAGTGAAATTTCGGTTATTTTTCGCCTAAGACGCACCGTTTTCGCGAAAAAATACATAGAAGCCTCCGCTGTCCTAGACAGTTCAAACTTTCACAGATGATGTATTCCTGCTGCCGCTATAACAACAAATACTAAAAAACAGAATACACGAATCGAACGAGCCCAAACTCGACGGGGTTGTGTAGTTCTATTACGCAGTTCCTATGGCCACCTTCCAGCTCCATCATCAGACCCTGGTTACCATCTAGGATCAAAGTACTCGTCAAGTCGAATCAAACGAGCCCAAACTCGACGGGGTTGTGTAGTTCTATTAGGGCGCGGGCACACGGTGCGTTGCGGCGCCGCACCGCAAAGATTTCACCGTGTGAGCGGGCACACGAGCGGTGCGGCGCCGCAGCGTTGTTATAACGCAGCGGCGCCATAGCAGCGAGCAAGCGTGTGTAATTCCTTGTGACGCAAAACAACTGAGCGGTGCCGCTCCAACGTCGCAACGCATTCACCCCTCTCCGCCTCGTCTTGGTGGTTGCAAGTCCGGTGCGGCGCCGGAGCGCATCGTGTGACATGCCACAGATATTTCTATGTAAAACGACGCAGCGACACCGCTCCGGCGCCGGACCGCCGCCGCAACGCACCATGTGCTCGCATACTTAGGGCGCGGGCACACGGTGCGTTGCGGCGCCGCACCGCAAAGATTTCACCGTGTGAGCGGGCACACGAGCGGTGCGGCGCCGCAGCGTTGTTATAACGCAGCGGCGCCGTAGCAGCGGGCGAGCGTGTGTAATTCCTTGTGACTCAAAACAACTGAGCGGTGCCGCTCCGACGTCGCAACGCATTCACCCCTCCCCGCCTCGTCTTAGTGGTTGCAAGTCCGGTGCGGCGCCGGAGCGCATCGTGTGACATGCCACAGATATTTCTATGTAAAACGACGCAGCGACACCGCTCCGGCGCCGGACCGCCGCCGCAACGCGCCGTGTGCTCGCATACTTACGCAGTTCCTATGGCCACCTTCCAGCTCCATCATCAGACCCTGGTTACCATGTAGGATCACAGTACTCGTCAAGACGAATCAAACGAGCAATGCTACCCTATGTTATGTTTGAACAGAAAAATATTTGAAAAAAACTTTGTTTTTTTCAATATTTCAAGACATTTTGAGAAAAATTCGAAAGATTCCCGTTTTTTCCCAAAGGATTCTGTCTGCGAATTTTTCAATGTAACATGTGAAAAAACGGAGAAAACCACAAATTGGTTTTTTTCGTGAAAGAAACAAATTGTTTTTTTCAGCATTTTCAACGCTAGTCCGGACAGGCTCTCACGCCTATTATCACCATTGAGGCGATCCGGCCGGTGCTGGCGGACTGGCTCGGAAGAAGGTACGGCTCCCTGACGTTTCGGGTGACGCAGATGCTCTCGGGGCATGGCTTCGGGAAGTACCTGTGTCTCATAAACAGGGAGCCAGACGCCCGGTGCCACCACTGCGTGGACTGCCTGGAGGGCACGGCGCGGCATACGCTGTCAGAATGTATGGCCTGGGAGGAGCCGCGTCGTGTCCTCATCTCTGAAGTAGGCAGTGACCTGTCGCTGCCGGCCGTCGTCGCTTCGATGGTCGGCAGCGAAGGGTCCTGGGACGCGGTGGCCTACTTCTGCGAAACGCTTATCTCGCAGGACTCGCTGCGGAAAAGGAAAGAGATATTACGACCTCTCTCTCGGCCCGCAGCAGGCGCCCCAGGCGTCGGCGGCGCCCTCTTCCGGCCCCCCTAAATGGGTTAGAGGCGGCGGACTTGGGGACTCCATCAACCGAACCCAAGGTGGTGGTGCGTAGTGTTCCACGCGCGCCCCTCTCTGCCGTCGCGGGGCGAGTTAAACACCTCCCTCTCCTCCAGAACCGAGGTGGCCCGCGGAGGAGGGCCAGCACCAGTCGGGAATCGCGGAAGGAACGTGAACCAAGCATGCATTAAGTCCGCCTTTGTACGCTTTTGTTGCATAAAGTTTAAATAAATAAATAAATAACCCGGCCTAAGTGTGGGAGGGGAACACCGGGGTCGCTTTGAAGCAGTAAGAGTCTGACAGACCCCTTCGACATCCAAGAAGATTTTCCACCCCGGGAACAAAAAAAAGTCGCATGGTTTCGGCGACAAGATTTGTCAAGTAATTCCTTTACGTTCGGGTTCAATGGGGCCATGTTATTCGGTGATATACTTTTCGAAATCACGAAGCCTGAGCTAAGCGTGTTCCGCTTCGTCAAAAATAAAGCCAACTCTTTTTAAATTAAATTTTAAAAAGAGATAAGTAGATAATGTAACGTGTCTTGTTTGTGGCCGCTTCCCGGTAAAATGAACAACAGTGTTAGTGTTCCGGCCGAACGCTGAGTTCCACTCTAGTGTTGTCACCATAGCGATTTTGTCGCTAGGCTTTGAGAGTTTACAAGTAAGTACTGACTCAACGAGCGAGCGGCCCTAAAGGGGCGCCTGCGGCGCCCCTTTGGGTCCGGCGCCCGGGGCGGTCGCCCTACCTCGCCCTACCCTAACGCCGGCACTGACCACGCTTGCTTAAGGTGGATTGGCGATTTTAGACTTACTTTTACTATAAATGTCGGTTCCCTCGCGATGTTTTTGTTTCACTAATGTCAGTGGTGTCCAAGATAAACTTAGAAAGTATAGAGGAATTGTATGTATGTAAGTGTATATATATAAAGTCACATTGGTACATGCCTGGTGTCCAATTCGCAATTCCATGCATGAAAGACTGGCGCCTTCACCACTGGGCCATCACACCAGCCCTATAGATGGGTAATAATAACAATCTACATACAAACCTGCATACAAAATGGATTATCCATTAGCAACTTAGTGGCTATCTGAAGATTTCTGGTGGATTCTATTTCAGCTTTGGCTACAATTATTCTTGCGTTCGCCAATCTGGATGACTCAGCTTCCGTAGCGATTGCTTTTTGCAATTGCAAGGGTAAGCTTATATCCTTTCTGTGGAGCAGGAAAAACAAAGGATGTAGGTAAAGGATCAGGGAATGGAGTCCAGTAAACCGGATAAGTGACTTGGTACATAGTATGCGAATCGATAGACACCTATAGACATAAAACAGAAGGCCAATTCTACTAACTAAAAGACGCACAAATTTAAGTTGCAATTTCGTCTTTGTGTCAAGAAGATATTTTCTCGTAACTCTAGTCAACAAACTCATCACAGCGACAATAAACTATACCTACTATGTTTTTGACAATAACTATATTTTTGAATAAGACTGGGTTAAAAATGCGATTGGTGTTAAACTTATGGGAATTGCTTCTCTGATTTTCGCCGTAGTTAAGTAGAAGCCATTCCAAGAACATTTTTTTAATACAGGGCCCGTCTAGGGCACACTTCGCCACTGATTCAGGATTTGGATGTCTGAATCCCATGCTGTTATTGTAAGTTTTCCATACATTCTCACATTAATTAAATTACGTTTATTAATTTGTAACTAAGTACTACTTACACATCAAACTCCACGATCTTTACTCCCCAGTTCAAGGTCATATTCCTCATATTTTTAAAGATCTGAGCGCTTACTTCTGACCTTCCTACGAGAATTTCAGATAGATTTCGAGTTCCAAGAGCATTGCGGGGAGTTGTAGCTGCTAAAAGTTGAGTGGCAATTCTGCACGAACAGAAAATGTTGGAAACTGAAAAGCCTTATTAAGTTCTTCGGTTGATCATGGATAGACCAATTTATCTTATAATGCGATTCATACCGCCACTAAACTAACCGCTAATCGTTAAAACAACATAATATCTTACTTATAATCGGCAATGTTGACAACTGCCCAAATAGGATCGTTAATCCTATAGTAAACAACAGCATCGACAGCAATGGTCATAGCATCTTTTGTTAGAGCCTGTTAAGAAGTTCGATTATATAATACCTATATAATGGATATAATGGGTGGAATGGTCATAATAGCCTGGCCGCACATGGGCCACAACCACAAAACGCCGTCACTGACGTGTTTCCTGTAGTTTTAATACATTTTATATGGATTCACGGCACACGGTTGACGTCGGTGGTCGCCACAACACCGCTTCTAGCTGGAAGTGGCGGCGTTTGTGGCCCGTGTGCGACCGGGATTTACGAAAACAGAGTAGAAAAAGCAGTTAAATAAAAGGAGTGATACTACGAGACGTTACCTACCTCTTGAGGTGGTACTGCATAACAAATGATCCTCAGGTCTGTAAACTTTACTATATCAATGCATGGTAAGTAATTCACAAGACCAGGTCCATAGGGTAGGCAACTGCGCAATTTTCCATTCCGTAAAATTACCGCCCGTTCAAACTGTCTCACGACCTGCATTATACACATAATCTGTCTAAATATCGGGCTGGATCCGCGCTTCAAGACGCAATCTACTATGAATAATAAAGTTACCACAAATATCGCAAACAAAGAAAGCGGTAACGTCACGACAACCAAGGCGATAGACAGGATTACAAGGCATTTTTCTATAGTTGTATTAGGATCTGTAAATGAAAGATAATCGTCAGCGTCATGTTATAATAGGGTTAGGGTCTACCGGGTATTGTGCTATGAGGTATATGCAAAAGATAAATTGCAAACTTGCCTAGGCTCCGAGTTATTTGGGTTGTCACTGATCTCAAGAATGATCTGATATTAAATACAACGTGCAGTTTTGCACGTTGCATACGCAAAATTAAGGTGCAATGCAAACTTAGCTCGACCAGGTTGTAGATTTTATTTACTCCTGTTATGTTCCATACAATCTATCTTTTCTATATACTTCCCATACCATTTTATGCACTGTATTTTATTTGAATTTACCTCTATAATCTTCAGTTTCATTTAAATTAAAACCTTGGTAGAACAATTTACTTTGGCTAATTCCTTTTTCTGAAGGATCCTGTCCTTGTTCTAGTTGTGTGCGTGAAGATGAATTTGACACCGGAGTTTTTAGTCTTGGACTAGACATGATTATATATCTGAAATTAATTTGTTTTACGTAAACTTGAAACGGAGTAACTGAGAAAAGTTAGTAGAAAATGACAAATTAAGAAGCTGAGTGAAGCAAAAGGTAAAGCATTATCATGGAAATAATACATATAAGCTATAGTACAACTAGAATGATGGCATGTGTGACTGTTCCTGTAATGCCTAGTCTAATAAAATTTTCGTTTTTCTGAAATGTAAGGTATTAGGGTGATTGTCGGCTTCCCCCGAAGGGGAAGGGGCCGTGCCCCGCCATCCGCACGGCCCTGTAGAGCTCGTCCCAGACTGGTCACTCTCCCACCATTAATACGGAATGAATTCCCATAGACCTACTCTGCCTTGTCCCGACTTTGAAAGCTAGGGGACAAGGAGGGGACCAAGGATGTTAGTATGGGAATTCACAGTTATATAGACATACATAATATAATATAATGCAATGAAATTGAAAAGACGAGAGGATATGCAAAAGTATAATATAAAATGTAAGGAGTGATGACGGGATCGCTACACTTGCGCTTAATAGATTCATTATTTCGGACTACGTTAATTTATATATTTGCAACGAACTAAAGACCCACTTCAGTGACTTGCAACCATCTTTCAATGGCTGCCCAGTCGTACGTGTACGGCTAGACCTGAACGCATAGGTCCATTAGAGACACTGCTACGATTCTAGCGGAACACGTTCCCTAAGCTCTATCTACGTGTCTTTCACAATCCTAAAACAGAAGACTGCGAAGTCCACTGCCATTGAGGAAGACAAGTTACAGTAATTCTCCTATTCGCGTACTAGTATGATTGACCCTCTTACGACCGACTAAGCCCTCTACTAAATAATACAAAACTAGCACAAGTGCACCGTAGACTCAGTCTGTAGCAGAATTCATTGCGGTTGTGCTTGGTATACGCCGAAGTGGTTCATATCGTCACTTCTCATTCCCTCTAAACTTCCCCGTTTAGAGGATGCTTCACAACATATTTCAGAAGCTCAGCATCCAAATCACGTGTCTCGCTAAAGGGTGACGATTTAGAAATAGGCATCAGAGCCGGGTGGGATTTTAACGAGACACGGACCCTAGCGTTCTTTAGAACGGCTATTCCAAGTAAGTTTGCGAACTTAGTGGAGCCTACCCCCCTCCCCGGGAATGTACGTACAACAAGCCCAACGCAAGTACTCCGTGCGAGACCTTCTATAGGAAGCAGTTATCATCAGTAGCATTTGGTTGTTTCATGGTAATTATACCGTTAGCATTATTACAGGTCGGCATTGTAGCCTAGCTTAATATAAGCATAGAAATCGTTTAAGGACTTAGATCCTTAAATAACTTCTTAGATCATTTTGATGATCTGAGTATTACGGTTCTGCCTTCCATATTTTGTGCGTCAATTAAAAGTCAATAGTCGGATGTGTTAGTGTGCAGTGTACAATGTGTGTGCATGAGTGTGGAGTGTATTGGAAGGCCTTCCCCGTTTCCCTAAAACCAAACGCTTATGACGAATCGCTGCCAAGGTGCGGATTAGGAGATGGACACATAATATACGAGTACATAGCTATAATTTTAAACATAACAATAACATAACGTAGTAATCTCACCATGCTAGAATAAATTGTTATTAATAGATAATCTGCGACACCACCAAACTGCTACCTATAAATTACAATACAAATAGACCTACACGAAGAATATTATTTAGGACTATAACTATTAAATTTAAATAAAGATAATGCTTACCAAATGGCGTCTCGAATGGATTAGATTACTATTCACTTACTAAACCCTGCAGCCTTGGATATTAGACCTGCTGTCTGTCTCAACCGCCTTCCGCGCCTTCACACTCACTCTCACCATGGATGTAGCCGCCGCGCCAGACCCCTAACCTAAGTCGCCCTGCCTACCACGACCGTCTCCTGTTAGCGTCTTAAACCGACTGTCCCTTCGCCTCCCGAATCTTCGAAATCCTCACACTCAGCCCATGTTCACATACCTTTTTGCTAAAACGATTTACTGCCCTTTTTTTGTACAAATTCTCAATTGTTCTAAGGGTCCTTTTAAGTACGACTCGGGCCACGTTTATGATAACCAGATGTGGCACTAGTATTGTGAGTTGCGCTTCGAAAGTAAATATTTTAATCGTTTTCTTAGAATTTGACGAAATATTGCATTTAACCTGACGGCTGGCACTTGTCCTTAGTTTGTTTCCCATTAAATAGAGAATTTATGAGTTCTTGAGTGGCCCGTGACCGTGTGAAGGTTTTTAAAATAAATATAATATTTGGCTATTTAATAAAAGTATGTGACAGACAGTCACACATGCACCAAAAAGTCTGTCTTGTAAGAGAGAACTTATTAGTAGTTGTGTCCTTGTCTAATAAGGTGACCAGTCAGTTAATTAAAGGTAAAACTTTTCGATTTTGTGCGGTATCTGGCTACGTTTGCTCCGTGATATTTTTCTATTACGTGGTTACAGCATGTCAGCATGGAGATAATCGGTTGTGGAGAAATAAGGTCGAAATCCAGTTTGCTCGGGAGGTTGGTGAAGGTCAAGCGTCGAAGCAATACCACCGTATTGCTATATCTCTAGCTCTATGATTTTTATAATTATATGTAGTTTACATATAAATATGGTCACACAGTCGCCTTTTTTATGGAGTGTATTTTATATAATTATGAGTGACACAATTCAGAGGGAATTTGACCTTATCATTCTCATCCCATGTCTAAAAGCAAACTGAATGAGTGCATTACCTGAATCCTTTATTGCTTTCAACACGGATGGTCCGGCAACTTTTGTTTCATCTTCTGCTTGTATTACAGCGATCTTAGTGTCTATTTGGATATCTTTATCAAATAATATTTTTTAAATTACAAGGATGAATAGGGAAACAATGAAAAATAATATTAGTTCGGATATAGATTAGTAGTCCCGTTAAAAAGAAACATAACAGGGTCACATTAAAAAAAAAATTATACTTAGGTACGTTGAGTTTCGGAACCTGGAGAGGATCCCGACCCCGATGTGTGCCGACTTCTGCCTACCTTACAAAACAAACAATTATCTTGGCATAAAATTGCAATGAAGAGTTAAAATATTTCACAAATGACTGTGAACATTACTTATTATTTTATCAATTAATAATATAATCAATTAATAATGAACAGTGCCACATAGAGCAAGAGCGACACGATTCCTAAAAAGTCTGTCCCTTTCTAGTTTCTATATCGTTTTTCCGTACGCGTGTGGGTAATGTAAATTTTACTTTAAATCTGACACAAAAAGTTGGTTTTAATTTTTACATTTTGGAACATAGTAAGCAGTCCTGCTAGGTATGTCATATTGACAAAAAATGTTATTTTATTTTCATAGAGAATTGAGATTCTACTAAAACCTCAACTAAAATCTTATGTATAAAATCTTGTTATTGAAACCGTATAAAAATTTTGTATATGAAAGCCACATACATGAGGAATAGTATAAATATAATACTATGTAACATCACGTAACGACCTACTGGAGCGGAGCAGTACTTAACCAACGACGTAACGGAACGCGGGCGAAACCAAGGTGTATAGCTAGTAGAATATAAGCGTCAGCTCACACCGAGACGCGACGTGACGATACTGGAAGAGGCCAGTGACTTCGCGAGGCGTCGCTCGACGCCGCGAGGTAGTCCTGCGTGGTGTAACGTATTCTAAATTAACACAATGAAATGTGTATCTTTTCGTGTAGAAAATAAAGTTATATTTTGAGTCGCTCTTTTAAAGTGTGCGTCTCTGTGTGAACTGACCCTAAGGAAAAGTACATATCTATTAAAATTGTTTGTACTAACTTCTTGGAATACTTTATTTGTAACGTGTTAATGTAATTTTAATTTATTTAACTCTAAGAGGAAATGCGGGCGCCAAGACCTTCAGAGAATCGTTTATCAATCCCTCGAACCTTCCCGTCTACAGACATTTTGTAGCTCGGAATGATTGGTTGATTACACTTGCTGATCTTAACTTAACGCACTTGTTCCTGGAAGTTCAATTGGGAATGGAAATAGCACTGTGGTAGGATTATTAGCAGCAATATGATTCAATGTTTGTAGATATCGGAGCTGAAATTTATAAAGAAATCTGTAGGGTACTACAATACAATGTGCAGTAGACAAGCACACCACACTATTCCCAGAAAACTATAACTCTTGAACGTCAGAATCAACAGTGGCGACCACCAGAAAAGCGCTGAGGCAATGAAGCTCGACGAGTGAATTTCAGTGGCCAATAAGAAAATCTTAAAACCGATTTACAAACTAGTAGAAAATATATAACAATTGCGTACTAAAGCGCCATAAACACAACAAGAAATAACTTTTGATTCCATACACACAATTATTTACCAGCATAATTTGTGGATTCTCATTAATTATTGCAGCGGCTGATTTCAGGTTTTCAGCTGCTTTAATTTCACCTTCGGATTCAATAAGTTTGGCTTTACCTATGCGAGAACCCTCAGCTTCAGCTGCCATTGCTTTTTGGAGTTCAAACAGTAATAATACATCTTTTCTAGAATCAAATCATGAAGTTAGAAGCTGTTAGAAATTATATAGAATTGCTAAATATAAAAGTGGAATGTTTTATGGATTATAGAATACTTTAATACCAGAATATAACGGGTGTCAAAAGACGAATAACGTAGCCAAAAGTTAAATGTTCTTCCCATCGTTGCGAACATTTTTTGTTCTATACCATACTTTCTGGTTAAGAAGATGTTGAACGTCAAAGTTTTAACTTTTTACGAAAAAAACTTTTTTACTTTAAATATTTTCATGACCCCTATTATACTGTTGCATACACTCGAATATGCAATGTTTGCGTGTGTTACATTGCGCACTACCGTAAGTAAGAAGAATTAAAAAAAAAAAAACAGGACTGCATAAATTGCACATATTTGTAAGTACTTTGTTTACTCGACAGTATTTTTTTACGACGTTTTTTATTTACAGTGTTATATATATTTTTTAAATCGACCTGTCAAATTCTAGACGATAAACATAGACGGGTCATACTCAGAAAAAGTGTACATTTTAAATTTGTAACTAAACTGATAGGTAACGATACTGAGAATCTCCGTCACGAAACTGATGTCATAAGGTATAGTACACATGGATTGGGCGAATAAAACACGTGATTATATTTGGCTAATCAGTCATATAAGTTTGTTTGTTTGTTACCTTTTCACGCCTAAACTACTGAACCGGTCATCCTAAAATTTCGCATATACTTTGTCAGGTGTACAAAAACAGACATAGGGTACTTTTACTGAGGAAAACAACAATAACGTTCTTATGAGAATAGGTGGCGCCACATGTCTTTCGAATCTTGATTTACTTATATTATTATAAAAGCTTGAGGAGTTATAAGATAACAAACACAAAAAAAAACTTCTTTTTTTTAAGTAGGTTACAAGTGTATGAATTTGTATGTGCGCGAACTACCCTCACTTCAAAATCTTTATCCAAATTACGTGACGGTAATAATAATTACAATTTAAGTACTTTTCGTCTTTGTGAACTAAGCTTAACAATTTCTCAGTTTCGTAACGTAACGCAAAATAACGAAAATGAGAATAAAATCTGAGAAACTTTAACCTCTACAAATATTTTAAAGTAAACCACGTGTATACTATGTCATCACTGAGCGTATTCGTTAAGATAATACATAAAAATAGAAAATAACATAGTAAGTAAACAAAAAATATAATAAACTTAGCACAATAATAGTCGTTTATCACCCTGAGGATTTTTTTGTAAATACCTATTCACTTGATAGATCTCGACTTCACGACTACCGAGAAAACGTAAAGGCTGCCGCGACAGTGACTTTCACGTAAGTTATAGTGTCGCCAGAATAGGAAAAAGTATTTATTAAAATAAAGTATTTTTTCCAATATTTCATTGCGTGTACTAACCCTGAGTAACAAAACTTCATAATTTTTGGACAAAGTTATTTAAATAAAAATAAATTCTTCTCTAGATGATTGATGAATATACTTGGTCCTATTTAGTTACTTGATTCATCAAGAATAATATAGCCACAGTTTATGTAAAGTAAAGCTATGAATATTCGTAACAATTCATATCTGAAAATGTGTAATCGTCATTGGGACACGAAAAAAATGTATGGAGAAATTTTTAACAATGTTTTGACATTCAAAAAAAATACTCTTTTAATGAAAATTAAAGTTAAAATAGCATATAAATCTATTCTTTATTACACTAACATAAAAATTTGAGGGTAAAAAAGGAAACATTGTCATAATTTGGATATTTACTTTAATATGAAGTAGTGGGACAAGAAAAGATACCAAATGTACACTTTTTCTGAGTATGACCCAGACACGACCAGATTCACAAAAAAAAAATGAGGCTGGCATTAATTTACGTAGTGACCACACCGGTTTCTTTTTATTTTTTACTAGCCTATGTTACTCGTAACGATGCAAGGATTGTAACGATACCATACATCTAAATCGGTACAGGCGTTAAAGAGTAGGCGTAAAAGTTATGATGGAATAAAGAAACTCACATACATACATACATACATTATACATTAACCCTGAACACATAACACTCTTTTTTTTGGGGCAGTCGTGTAATTACTCAGTAGAGTGATGTGGATGTAGAGCGTCTTTTTACAACCCGTATAAAAAAGTAAAATTGAAGCGACAAGGTACTGTAATTGATAAGAAGCTGTGCGTGGAATAGATACATTTCAACTCGTTCTATGACAACTCCCCAGTAACTCGTTGTCTTGTCAATTGCCGTCTTGCAGTTAAAACTTATTGATTCCCTGCTTGTCAGTAGATTATGTAACGAGTGCCCTCCGAGAATATTTCTTATAGTAGCAATTGTTATCAATTCTGTACCGTGCCTGCAATGTGTAAAGTGCAGCAACAAAAATATTAAATAAGAATTTCAAAGAATAAGTTTTACTTTAAAGTAATTTGATACTTTACTTGCTTTTTTGTATGTTCATTAGACAATCAAGTGGTTTCTCTACGTGAAAGTAGGTGACTGCATCAACAGTTACTGTTACTGAATCTTTTGTAAGAACCTGCAACAAAGAGTGTTTGCATAGTTTGGATTACAAAACGTAGGTCTAGCGTTATTTTACAGTAGGTCACTGGAACGCTGATGCTGAGATGATGTTGAAGCGTTATTTTACAGGACGTCATTAGAACTTTTCCGCCGAGATGATGTGCATTCTCGCAACTCGTGGGGGCCTACCGCCAATCGCCATCGCTTAAAACAATAATTTTCAACTCTCGGCGCTGAGCCAAGCGTTGAAAATCCAACAGTGTGCAAGGCACAGTAATATAAAAATAATATTGTTTTAAGAGATGGTGGTAGGCCTCCTGTTCAAAAGTTGCACATTACTGAATTGAATTAAAAACACTGAAAATCAAAACTAAGGCATCACAGCCGTTGTTCTTATTATACAAAACAAAACCTTACTTCCTGGGGAGGCAGATTAATAGATTGAGTTCTTATGTCAATCATTTGAACTTCGTCAGTGCAGGGTATGAACCATATTATTCCAGGACCAGCTGGCGAATCTGGCCGAATTCTGCCGAAGCGCAAGATAACTGCGCGTTGGTATTGTTTTACCACCTAAACGAATAAAAATTATGTTACGAGTATGTATGTATCGATATAGTAATTGATGTTAATTCATGAGCTTTTATAACTAGCATAAAAATACACAACGGAGATGAAATCTTGATGAAAATCTTCCCATTATTAAGTATGATATTTTTTTTGTTCTATACCACTCCTGGGAATATTTGGTTATAAAGATATTGGAAGTCAAAGTCCCAACTCTTTTTTTAGAATAGGATTTTAAAATAAAAATATTACCAGCCAATTACTGTCCCACTGCAGAGCAAAGGCCTCTTCTCATACAGAGAAGCATTGAGCTTGATCGTGGTGATCAAGCTCAATATGATAACTAAACTATAATTACCCACCCACACGACCCCTGTACAAATGCATCAATAAATATAATGTTTTGCGTGCTATGATAAACAGTGATTTTTCACATCAAAATTAAAAATCGTTTCCCAGCATTCTTTTTTGGTTGTTACTTAGTTTGATGGGCAGAATACGTAGTTAAACGATTACTTAAGTAATGTATCTTTTTAAACAGTAGGAAGTAATAATTAACAAAATCAAACTAACCCGAAAGCAAAGGTTGTATCCTAACTTTTAAAGCAAAGGTTTTTAGTTTAGGAATAATTAGTTTAGGGTGCTCGTTGTCCAAACCCATGTTATAAAAAATTAACACTTCCACATCACAGCAAGGTGGCAATTTTGTACTGTTTTAGAATTTCTACGTAGTATAAAACAAAGTCGCTTCCTGCCGTGTCTGTCCTTCTGTACGCTTAGATCTTTTAAACTACGCAACGAATTTTAATGTGGTTGTCATCAATAGATATAGTAATTCAAGTGGAAGGTTTTATGTGTGGTTTAATATTGTTGTTTGTTCATTTGTTGAAACATTAGTAGGTACTAAGGTACTACTACATTGCACCCGTGGGAAGTCGAGGCGGGAAGCTAGTTATAAATATATGCAACTGTGCTAATTTAACTATTAAAGTAAATAGTTGAAATGTTTCACTTGTAATATCAAAATTTGATGATATGTGTGCCTTCAAAGTCTTAGTCATACTTAGTCCAATATTATGAGAGTCAAATAAAAAACCGATCAAAAAATCACACTCAATAAAATATCGATAAACAATACGAGCACAATTATGACAAAAAACGTCAATCACATTTTGTCAATCAACTTCCACAAAAGTTGCATTCAATTTAAGAAAGAAATGAAAGGTAAAAAAATATTTTCAACGATTTAATAAAAAATATTATTTGACTAGAATTAATAATTAGTTCAGTGTCGTTTAATACATAATTTATAAATTGACTTGATGATGTGTGCTTGGTCCAGGTCCTCCCATGAATGATTTCAAGAAATCCATTGGGAATGGAAAAATGATTGTGGAGTTCTTTTCTGCTGATATTGAACTGAGGGACTGAAGATATCGCAACTGAAAATAAAAAGACATAGTTATCTATTTAAAAAAAAACTACTAATAGGGCAACGAATTTCACATTTTCATACTAGGGATGGGAAGGCGAAATGCCATACAGGCGATTCCATGGTCTATGGCCCAGCTAAGAACACGAAATCGCCGCATCAATAGCGACCTCCAAGGTGTCTCCGTGCTTTGTGGTGAAGATAATATGTGTATATAATATGTGTTGGATCATTTGGCTCCCTCCATAATGGTTGAGCTAGGTGGTGCTGATCCATGCGTCATGCTCGTGAACGGGTGCTGTCAGTTGGGATTGGTCATCTCTTAACTGCTATGGCTTACATCTTTAATTTTATTATTTTTAACTACTGTTTTATATTCATCTTCATTGTGATCACATGTAGAATCAACAAGAATAATGTAACCAGGATTTTGTAAAAACCTAATTTAAAATCTGAGTGCCGTGGAGTTTCTTGCTCGTTCTTCTCCATAGAGGCCTACCTCCGTTTTGGAACGAGCAACTAGCTTCATTTTTCGGACTAACTGACTGACTTCTTGACAATTCAAAAGTGCCTGTAAATGGTCTAATTGAAATAAATGTTTTGACTTTTTTGACTTTTTGATATAATTCGTATGCTGCGAGAATTTGTATATCTATATCTTAATACGGGCATGAAGAATGTTTTTATAATTATATTTGTTGCTTTTTGGTTTTTCATTGAAGTCCTAGTTATGTATTATTTTTACCTGCAGTGCCATTGGATTATCAATCATGACAAGCGAAGCCTCCTTTAAGGCTTTAGACGCTTTTATTTCTCCTTCTGCTGCAATGATCTTGGCTCGAGCTTCACGATCTGCTTCGGCTTCTGCAGCCATCGCTCTTTGCAACTGCACAGGCAGTCTCACATCCTTACTGGAACCATTAAAAAAATAGGGATAACATATTTCAGAGTCGCAAAATATTACCTTATTGTCATATTTTGAAGACTCTAAATCGATTTTAGTTATAACAAAAGAGTTGTGTTTTAGACGTCCGATCTTCGTTAGGTACTTCTATGATAATAATTATATACATTACCGTAAAGCCCGTGAATTTAGAACGGCAAACCTTTAGTCGACTGTTATTAATTCTCAGTAACTTGAGTACGATTAAAAGGCCACTTTGCTAAAAGTGGACTTGTAGTCTTTAAAGGTATAAATACAATTTCACCCTTAAGCTATTACTGAGAATAGCGCCTTGGGAAGATGAAACGAAGAGACTAGAAATGGAAGTCAGTATTTGAGACATATGTATTGCTTCTTGAAGAGAGAATAATTGAATCTGAGGAACGAGGAATTCAGGACATAAAGAATGGCTTGGGTAGCTTGTTTATTGAAATGGAGACCAAGTAGCGTAATTTTGTTGGGGCTACTGGTATATATTCACATTCTCTTTTAAAGGAAAAATACATATGTCTTTGACGTGATTTATTTGTAAGGTTGGCAAGAGTTTTTGTAGTGGGGGAAGTTTGCGCACGCACAATTTCATACATTTTTATATGCGCGAACTTCCCCCACTACGAAAATCTCTTGCCAAGTTACGTGCCGTAAGTAATAACTATAGTCGTATTCATTTCGACTAAAAGATAACATTATCATCATTCAGCTGAAAGTTATTACTTGACGCCCCTAATTTTGAACTGTATTTAGGTAATAGAAAAATACAATGCTAAGGTTTCTGTGATGATAAGTGGTCGCAAAGCGTGACTGCTGAGCATGAGGTCTCTTGGGTTCGATTGCTAGGTCGGGTAAAATGTTATTGGGTTTTTCAATCAGGAATTTCTCATTAGCAGCCTTAGAGTCTGAATTTGTGGCCAGTTGATGGCAATAGGCTCGCCTCCTATTACGTGAGACTTAAACATAACTGGCGAAATGTAGGTGTACTAATGGGTACACATCTGCCTAACCTTTCAGGGATTACAGACGTGATGTTATGTTTATGTGATATAGCAAAACGACAATAACTCATATACGCACTTTGTGGTAAATTAATAAATGTAAATGAACGTGTTCAACCCGACTGAGAGGATGTAATTGTAACTGAGAGGTAGCTACTTGTAGAATGACATTTGCCAAGTTCAAATGTCGTGGGAAGACACCGCTCTCCACGAGACATCACGACACGACGCTACGGCTGGTAAATTGTATTAAAACATTACTACCAAAGAAATTATAGTACTTGTTACATAAGATTGGGATGCTTGGACTTCCCCGTTGAATGAATGAATGATGTGAAGTAGTGAAGTAGTGAGACTAAAATTATTTTACCTTATTATTATGTAAAGAATTTTCATTTTTCATTTTCAATAGTTGGTTCGATTTCCAGTTCGGAAAAAGTGTTATTGGGTTATTCAATAATGAATTTCTTAGTAGTAACCTGAAGTTTGGATGTTGGGGTGACACTTCTGTTCGGAAAGCATGTAAAGCAGATGGTCCTAGATGTCATTCGTAGATCTTTGATAGTCAGAAGCCCGAAATTCTGAGAACCAGTCTAGCAAGGGGTATCATGTTGCCCAGTAACTGGGTTGTGAAGGTTAAATATCCAGTCGCTCCTAGAACTTTCAGACTGGGATGCACATTTTCACTGTCAGCAAAGGAAACGTATGGACCACGAAGTAATGATGTGATCATACAGATATTATTTGAAATATATTGAGAAAGATATTAGATAGAGCTCAGTCATCACGCTTCATAAACAATTCACACCAATTTGCTGCCAATACCTACCATCAATGTAAGAATCCCTTCAAACAAGAATTAATAGGTCATTCATATTGACAGCTTCGAATATAGATTCCGGAATTAACAATACTTTGGAAAATGTTACTTTAATAATGTTCTACATTCGCATTCAGTAGCCAGCTCAGTTAATCATAGACCGTACCTCCATGATTATCTTACTAATATAAATGCGAAAGTTGGATGGATGGATGATTGTTACTCATCACACCAGAACGGCTGAATCGATCTGGATGAAATTTGGCACAGAGATAGATTTTAGTTTGGAACAGCAGGAAATTTTATCCCGTTTTTGTGTTCCCGAGGAATAATTTAAGACTGGCTTAATTTTGAAATGTATGCAGACGAAGTCGCGGTTAGTAGCTAGTATATAATAATTAGCAGTTGTGTTAAGAACATAGCACACACAGTAAAGGCTATTGTCTGTACAGACCTTGCATTTGTTATAGGTTGCTAATTTGCACACTATATCTAACTACAAATTATCGACTACCACTAACCAAAAGATATAAATACTGGTTCAGAATGGTTAATTAAAGACGATTCACAATGTACTGTACAATCTCCAGAGCAAGGCCAACGATAAAGCTTATGCAATTTGTGTAAGTTAGTTTATAATTCGAACGGTGCAAGCGCATGTAACGCTGCATTAAAGTGTTAATATTGCTTTTTACACTTTTTATTAAAAAGTATACTATAGTAGTACTAAATGATGACATAAAATAAAACAGGTTCAATCATATTTTGCCATGTAGGCATAAAAAAGATTTATAAATTACTGAACAAATAAATAACATTTCAAAATTTCACGCAATAAAGTTCGTACGTACACATAAAGCAACAAAATCTAGGAAATATTGACTGAAATAGTTTCAACTGAATATAACAAAAACTAGGCTATGCTCATAACTGTCAAAGAGTATATTTTTTTATCTACAAACACCATACTTAGCTTCTATATTATTCAGTGGCATTAAAACGTTACCATTTACTAAAAAATAGAAAAAATAACATGTAGGTATTTAACAACAGCTTATTATCGTACTGTACAATGTTCAATGCTTCTAATCGTCGTTAATTCATTCGGCAAACAAAACGTATTCAGGTCACAGAGGCCGTCTGTTCTCTACAGAACAATGGACAAGTTAAAACAAACTGCCTTGGATCCTTTATGATATTGACCATATATTTACATATGAACGGCCCAAGATTTTTTTTTCTACGACGATAAACGGAGCGACTACGACAGCCTGTTATAAATAAACGATGATTATGAGAACTTACACATGGAAGGTAGTTTACTCGATATATTGCAAAACTAACAATGTTGATTGCTAAATTTCATAACATAAGAGAATTATGATGGCGACTGAAATAAACCAGACCGACAAATCTTAAGGATCAAGACTTGTTACAGAACTGATGTGCAATTGATTGGCTGCCGTTTGATTCGGAAATTGTTGATTCATCATGATGTGGTTCTGAGTTGTCTAATCGTGTTCTGGTTTCCTTCCAATCTGTCTGTGATCGTGATTTCTTACAGTTCTGCTGCACCGATTTTATTCGGTCGTGTCAACAGATTGTCACTGATTTAATTAGAACTCTCTGCAAGAGATTACGTACTAGTTATTCTTTCTTTTATTTTGGACGAATGCAATGTACTGTCGAACAAGGAAATTGATACACACCGTTAATTAGTCACTACTTTTGAAGAATTGTCTGTAGAGGTGGCCGCCTATCTGACGGAAGAGCCGTTCCGCATCGTCGTCAGAAATAGATAATAAAACTTTACACACATAATTAACCGATGATGCGTGAGTGCGTCGAGGTTACTAACGAAGTTACGTCTGACGCATCTTTCGTCAGATGTGCGTACGTTAATTAGTCATTGAATTTTACGTCCCACTTCTAGCGTAAAAAAGTATTATTACGCATATAATAAACTAATAACCTAACCTAACCTTCCGGTTTCGCCCGCGGAACAGTAATCAAATACTGCTCTGCTCTCGTTGGTCTGAGCGTAAATGTTATACAGCCTTTTTCGATAAACGGGCTATATAATGCAAAAATATTTTTTTAAGTTGGGTCAGTAGTTTCTTAAATTACCGTGTTTAGAAAACAAATAAACATTTAAGCTTTATAATATTGAAAATAATGAAAATATAAAACGATATTTTCGCCTATCTACCATTAATAATAATAATAGTACAAAATGTATGCTACAATATGAAATTTCACTGACACTGATCGTCACGTTACGGATCGGCACGTGTCGGCACTGTTGTGTGCGGATAAGCCTTAAAGCAGTAGCAGATAACCTATAAAGTATTAACGATAAGTTAACCATAGATTTTACGAGGTTTAAGTTTATTGCAGGTTAATTAAAAAGGGGGTAATTATGTTGCTGCTATAAAGGCATGGCATGAGCTACTTATATTAATAAAAATTTTTGTGACAGCGCTTTTATATGGGCCAAGCCAAATCTAATGATGAGATCTTCAAGCAAATATTTTTTACGCTATAATAGCAGTAAAATTCAGACTAATTTCCATGCATGGTGATGCGTACTCCAGGCTCCAGATACGTGAATATTTAATAATGTTGATTTGATTCTTCTGTAGTGACACACATACCTTTGTAATCAGAGACGACGCCTACGATTTGTAGCGAGTTCCCCCGCTACCTTAGTCGTCTCCAAGCTTTTGTGTAGGACAGTTGTTTTGTTTAACCAATGTAAATTGTGCAGTTATTACCGACAATATAGACACCAAGTTTTACCTAACCTTCTGGACTTTCATTTATATTACTCCCGGCCGAACTAGTAATTTGTAGACAGTAAACCTACAAAAGTGGTGACCCCGACGTGATCAGTCAGAAGACAAGTCATGCGTCATCAAAAAACAGTACAGTCGCAGACAAAGACAACGTTGACTCTAGGCCCGCGCCGGTGGTTTCGCGATACGGCAGAGTTATTAAAAAGACACGTTTTTTCGATGACACATAACTTAGCAAATGAATAGTTAGTTAACACATAGTAGGTAGTTATAGTTAGTTATGGTAGTAAGATGGAGTACTCCCATAAGTTTTTTACCTATAAGTTTTTTTTCTAATGTAATTGGTACCCTAGTTCTTAAATACAATCTATTAACATAAATATCGTGTACGCAACTGTACTTTTGTAGTTTGCACTTACAGATAAGTGCAATTACACGAGAAAAACCTTGTTTTGACAAAATAAATATGCAAACTGATCAATTGCATTTTTTTTGACACAACAACATTTTTCTGCAAGTAGGTGAATAAGGTAACAATAAGATAGATATATAAGTTCTAACATCATTTGTATTTCAATTTACATAAGGACACACATCTATTATATTCTGAACAAGTGATAAATATCTCATTGTAAAATGGGTAACGCACGTAGTAGGAACGCTGAAGTAATAATTGCTCAAAATGGAGCGAACGACGCAAGGAATACCTCTAATTTAGAAAGGAAATTGGAGATTTATAGCGTATTCACTGTCATAATAGTTGTAGTAGTAATAGTGACCTGTGTGCTCATCGGCTGCAAACTATGTGGACGGAGAGCTAAGAAAGTTTTGGTGAAAGACATTGTGTCAGCATTGGAAAAGGGTCAGTCACAGCCAGCACCGGCTCGACAGACACCAACTCAACCAGCTCAGCATTCCTACTAATCGTAAATTAAGATTTTCTTTATGTAACCAGTGTCCATCTTTTTACTTAATGATTTAGTTTAGAAATAAGTCTAGAATGTGTCTTAAAGGTAAAAATTATATGTACTACAAATGTTTAATACCTTTATTTTTAAGTCGGTTAACAATAACACGTTTATCGTCAGCACAATACGCTGACTCGCACATTATTGTATTCAGTCAATTCTGCATTTCGGACATACAGGTTGTTGTTTTATGTAACGTTTGTATGTAATATAATATTGTTTAATGTAAAATTTTTTGGCAAAATTTGGGGGGAATACTGTAGTGACACACATACCTTTGTAATCAGAGACGACGCCTACGATTTGTAGCGAGTTCCCCCGCTACCTTAGTCGTCTCCAAGCTTTTGTGTAGGACAGTTGTTTTGTTTAACCAATGTAAATTGTGCAGTTATTACCGACAATATAGACACCAAGTTTTACCTAACCTTCTGGACTTTCATTTATATTACTCCCGGCCGAACTAGTAATTTGTAGACAGTAAACCTACAAAACTTCTATTCCCAGTTTCTCATACCGGTAGCGTTAGCAACAATGGTGTTGTCAGGAAAACCTAGAGGGTACTCATATAGCCGCTTCAGTGGTCCTGTTAGTGGTCAGATTGTAGAAGTCCAGGTGCCAGCTGCTGAAGGGATCCCGGCTCAGCAACACGCAGATTACGGATACGATCACAAAACAGGACAAATTCACCCAGACACCGCTAAATACGCACATTTAAAGACTGTTGACTACGTGGTAAGTTTTTATCTCATGGGACACATTTGTATGAAAATGAGCCAAATAGGGGAGCGTGGGGCTAGTTGTAACAGGGGTAAGTAGTAACAGCTTAATTACTCAGCAGGTTTCGAATATTTTGTTTTAACCGATTTAGCCCCGCGCACTTTATTTTGACGCTATGTGCTCAAGGCCCGCGCACGCGCGGGCCGCGATGACGTAATCATGGCGTAACACGACACCAGTCACTTAAAATGCTCGTAAGTGGTTCGACTGGGTCGTAGAGCGATAAGGGTGCCCGTTTTGAGATCGTAGATAAACAACGCAGGTAGTTAAGTAACAGCGGTCGCCCTTTGTCTTTGTTCCATTCGTAAACAAAACATTAATTCTGAGAACTGGCCAAAGTTGTTTATATTATCGTATTGTTATGGTTCTTTGTCGACTGTGATAAAACTAGAGTCGCTATGTACTTGTAACTTTGTAAGTTACATTATGAATAAACAAGGAATGTAACAACAGCGTTTTTTTGAGAATCCTACTTAACATTTTCATAATATTACAACTCAAACTTCATAGCGCGCGGCGCCATTTTATATGTATTTATACATATGTAAATATGATTTTGTAAACACTCTAATCCATGTTTTGTACGACGTACTGCGATAGCAAAACCTGTTTTGTGATGGAAAATAACCAGAGAACATACTTATCTATAAGCGATAACCGAATTATGGTGTTGTATTTCTAAGCATAGGGTTTTATCAGAGAATGGCTAAAAATACACATGTTCTTGTACTTTATCGATTTGTGATAAAACTACTGTAGCTATGTACACCAAACTTTGTAAGTTACATTATGAATAGACAAGGAATCTAACAACAGCGTTTTTTTGAGAATCATACGTAACATTTTCATAATATTACAACTCAAACTTCATAGGGCGCGGCGCCGTTTGTAGGTATTTATGTAAATACGTATATATTATTTTGTCAAAGTGATTTTATGATGCTATTTCATGAAAGTATTGTCTAGAACGAAGTAATCACTCGTTGTAAATGAATATTACATCCATTTTCTGTCGATTATGCACTAAAACAGCGAAAATTCTTTGAAAAAAGTTTACGATTTCTCACGACTCTTGTCAAATCAAAAAAATCAAATTTTATGATGCTATTTCGTAAAAACATCACACATAACGGTGTCCTAACTAATATTCTACATAAAAAACACTGCACTTACCTTCAAATCACTACAATAAATCACTAAACACAAAAAATGTGGAACAAAAACCCGCACTGTTGACAAAATTTTGAAGTGGGCCAGATGTCAACTTCAACATTTTTTTTCTATATTGCCTATGGATATTTGCGTTTCGAGTGATGTTTTTATGCATGGCAACATCTTTAGCATTCAGAATAAAAATATTCAGAGACAATATTCGACTAAATTCATATTAAAAACAGCTTGTAAAGCCGTTGACAGATGAAAAAATCTGCCGGCATACCGGTATGCCGCTCGGGGCTTGACGGAGAATTTCGTACCGGCATACGGGTATGCCGCTCGGGGCTTGAGCGGTATTGACACTTAATCTACTCCTTATAACGAGGCCTACGACATAACTACTCTCTGCGCTCGTCTGAGCCACCCTAGCTGTGCTTATGTCGCGACATAAGCACAGCTAGGGTGGCTCAGACGAGCGCAGAGAGTAGTTATGAGCAGACCCATGATTTTTGCCAAGTAACGTAAAAAAATTAAATTCTTAAAGTTTGATTCTAAATAACTGCAATGTCTTAATAAAATCTGTATCGTTTGATTTGTATAGTCAATATATTAGGCTATCTTATATAATTACTTTTATTTGACAATAATATAAACTTTTTTTTTAATAATTAAAAATGTTCAATAATTTGGCATGGGGCTTGTTGTAACGAAACTTCGGGGCACGTTGTAACTAGTTACAACTTGCCCCTTCGTGTTTTTATATGAGCATTTTGTCGTTATATATATACACAATCGATTGAATAGACAATGAACCAAAAAAGAAAACATTGATAAAGTGCACAAAAAGGTTTTCAACGACGGATCAGATTCAGAAACGGAGAGAGTGAGTGGTTTTGTTTAATTAGTGGAAAAGAAAACAGCAGATGACGGGGTCTGGGGATGCCTGGGGTCACCAGTTAAATGTGTAAAAGATGCTCCTGTATCTGCTGTGTATGCACGTTTGTGAGAACTGTGATTCTGATGAAGACTTAATTTGCATTTAATATCAAGCTAGACTAGTTTGTCACGTTGATTGTGATAATTAAGTTTCAAAACTGATTAAGGATGATTTTTAACTAGCAAAAGTTTAGGGTTAATGATGATTTAGGTAAAATAAAAAAAAACATGATTAATGACCAAAAATTAATATAATAAGCTTCAAAAATGATTTTGACTGTTGATAGAAATGTTATAACTTTGTTTATAAGACTAAATCGATACTGTACGACAAGAAAGATCTCTAAATGTTAATAAAGAAACAATGTTAACCTCATTAGTTTGTAATAAATACGTTATAAGTAATATTTCTCATATTCATTCACAAAAAAGCCTGAAAACCATATAAATATGTCGTTTTATTATTTTGTTACTACTTGCCCCACGCCTGTTACAACTAGCCCCAACTACGGGGTAAGTTGTAACATGCTACTTCTTTCACAAAAAGTCATTTTATACAGATTTCTTATTTTAATTTAAGCCCAGTTATCATTCTAATCGATACCTGAATAGATGCCCTTTCATTTAAAACTGCTTTATCATGAAAACAATCAATTTTTTGAAATCCCCATCGAAAAAACTAAAAATTGTTACAACAAGCCCCCCGCTCCCCTACCTATATTTTAATTTATACATTTTGAGATATTAGGAAGGCAGCAGCAAAACCAAATGCTTCCGAAATCCAAAAATACTCTTTTTTTATCTTGCTTCCTAATTGATTTATGATTAAAATGTTTAAACTCCTGCAAAAATTTCTAGGCCAAACCTGACTACGCTTATTCATACGGCGTAGAAGACCCTCACACCGGTAATCTTCAGAATCACAAGGAACATCGCGATGGCGATGTCGTCCAGGGTGAATATTCACTAGTCGAACCTGACGGCTCCATCCGTCTTGTAAGATACACAGCCGACCCCAAGAATGGTTTCCAGGTACTTATTTAAAATTTTATTTAATGAATTTTTATCCCATGATGCACTGCCTCCCTGGGAGGTCAGATAGGCAATCGCTCCATGTAAATCGCTGGTATTAAGTAACATCAAGTTGAATTGGAAGCCGACCCTAACATAGTTGGGAAAACAAGGCTGGACAAATTATGATATTGTTTTGTCGTAGTCACAACACAAATCTTTTTTCACACAAATCTTTTTTCACACAAATCTTTTTTCACAGAAATCTTTCAGTGGGTTTTGAGTCTGCAACACGTTTCAAAAAACCCAGAGAGAAAAGGCTAGGCAGATGATATATGTATTTTAAACGATATTATTTTAGGGTTTAGATTTTATAACAAGATACCGATGTAAATGGAATTTGTTACGTAATTTCTGTTTTATAATTTCAGGCTACAGTGCATAAAAAAGCGGGCGGTCAACCACAGAAACTTGTACATTATGGCCATCCAAAACAAGAAGACGACTCAAGAGAATACTAGTCCTGTTACTTTGTTTTAGTTTAGGTAGTGTTTTATACATTGTTGACTATTTATTAGTTCCTTTTGCTCAATAAAAAGGAGTGATACATATACTTGTCGTATAATTTACAAAACCACACACATTTATTGACTAATCACAGGTCAAACATTAGTAAAAATTTCCTTGTCCACTTGAACACTTTTTTCAACGATTCTGTTGAGAACGGCAGTATGACGGTATGCGTTTTGTCTCCGGCGATCGTTTGTAATGATTGCAAGTATTTCAGCTGAAACATGTATGAAGCGGTCAGAATTTAAAGCGATTGAAGAACAATACGGACAGCGAGTGTGTATAGTTTCAATAAAGCAGATAGTGCATGCACTGCAGGGCAAAGGACTCGTAGAGAAGGCATGAACCACATCACCGCGCTTTCTTAAGGTGGATTGGCGATTTCAGACTTACTTTTACTATAAATGTCGGTTTCCTCGCGATGTTTTTGCTTCACTAATGTCAGTGGTGTCCAAGATAAACTTAGAAAGTATACAGGAATTGGTAAAGTCACATTGGTACATGCCTGGTGTCCAATTCGCAATTCCATGCATGAAAGACTGGAGCCTTCACCACTGGGCCATCACACCAGCCCTATAGATGGGTAATAATAACAATCTACTTATAAACCTGCATACAAAATGGATTATCCATTAGCAACTTCAACTGAATTGCTCTCGGCAATCAGCAATACCAAATGTCAAAATCGAACTTTGCTCTTGGCAACTCGCGCTACCAAGATTCATTTTTTGTTAAACGACTTAAAACTCTATTTTAAAGCCCTTAGAGTCCTTTTACAACGGTTTTAAACCATTGACTAATAGACTAGCTAACGTCTGGACGCAAGTTTGCAACATCATAGAAGGAATTTTTTTTTATAAAAAATTAATGAAGTCGGAGGTAGCCATTTTGTGATTTTTTTTTGTTTACGCCATTGTTTGTGATTTTGTGCTTCAAGAAAAAATGCCGTAAGTATAGTAATTTATTGGATTTTACTAAAGATAAGGTACCAAATTAATCTAAAAAATCTGTACTATTATATTTTATTGTTATATTCAATGATACTGTCAGTGAAATGTGCTAAAATCGAAAGAACCGACCGCGTCTTTGTTTACGTTGTTTGTTTACATATTTTGAAGTGGTAATATAACGTAATTACTTAAAATTGCGGGCAACTAGGTATGTGTGTAATAATAAAGTTTAGACATATTTTTAATCATAAAAGGAATATTATCGTAAAAATATCTCATAGAATGTGCTAGATTACATAAATATTACCGGCAAGTGAGTATGACGTCATGAAATATTTGTTTGGCATAGATAGTTTCCAGAAGCAAAGTAAGTTTTACTGTCAGGGTTGGCACTTAACATGCGACTTTTTTCACATTTGTTTGTTTCGTTTGATTGTGATGCACAATAACATCTAGGTGTTGGTCGGTTGATTTGGTTTTAATTTATATTATATTTTTTTAGGTTTTTAAGAAAATTAAAATGGGTTTTTTTTTATAAATGAAATTAGTAAATATTTTAAATGAAATAAAAAATGAAGGCATAGTTATTTGATAAATAAAACAAAGACATGAAATAAAATGCTTTTTTTATTTTATTTTTTTATTATTTTATTTTTAGAAAACCACCTGAGCGCGTCGAGTGCTAATCGTTTGTTTTTTTATTTTTTACAGCAAATCAGCAAGCAGGAAGCAAACGAGGCAGAGTTAATGGACACCAGCAGCCATTTAGTGGCGAGGCACTTAGCCTGATTAACGCCAAATAGGTACGTTGTTACCTACTGTTTCCCTGAACTTTGTTTACCTTTGCGATTAAAATGATTTATAATAAGGCTTGCTTTCAACGAGAGAGAGAGAGAGAGAGACAGAGACACACGCGAACGCCGCACGGTGCAAACGGCACAACTATAGCAAAAAGAGTCGTTACAACTTTTAGTCTTAACAAAAAGTGTCGTTACAACTTTTGGTCTTAAATTTTTCCGTCTAGCCCCCTTTCGCAACGCGCGATAAGGAACTTCGTTCCAACAAAATGATGACTTTTTAAAACAATGTTTTGTTATATCTGTGCTTTTTATTTTCAGAAACTGACGTATGGACCATTAGAGGAGTAAGACAAAACATATTTTCCACTTTCTTCCGTATCAAGCATAATACAGAACAGAACTAGGCCAATAGGCACAAAGAGATGCAAAGCATTCCTACTTTTACCCGACTACGGCAAAAGAACTAAAAAGAAGAACAAAGAAAAATATTAAATAACAAATTTTTAATTCAAATAAAAAAAAACTATGTTTTATAATATTAAAATAAGTATGTATTCTTTTTCATTTTTGGAGTTTTATTCAAACCCGGTAAAAATAAATCACTTGGTCAGACGCAACCCTAGGCTTGTACAGCCGCCATCTTGCGAAATTTGGAGCTCAATCAAGGTCATTGCGAATTTTTAAACGGAAAGTTGTCACAAGTATTATTTTTTAATTAATTATAAATATAACAATATTAATTAGTTTTTTGCCATAAATATAAACTATAGGCTTAGATCTATTCATCATATGATTGAAACTGGATAAATGAGAGCATAGTGTTGTCGTAATTTAAGTTTGAAATCACTATGTTTTTCTTTTAAAAATAATCTACCTTTGGGTATTTTGCCACTTATTTCAGGAATTTACAGACTTACGGGAAACTTCATATTTTTTTTATTAAAGCTAATAAACTAGCCTTTCTCGACATAGTTATATTTTTGTTCTAGCTTTTATAGCTTTCGTGTAAATTGGCTATGATTGTCAGTCTAGTTTTAGTGGTGAATTGTGCAAGTGCGCGCAGATTCTTTTATTTATTTATCTAAGATTTTCTTCCACAATTATTAATGTTTCTTATTTAATAGGTCAAATAACTATTCTAGTTTATAATAATGATAAAATACTATATACCTATCGCGCAATTTCTTTCACAATATCAAATTATTCGACTGAAACCGGCAAAATTTGCTCGACCTTGAATTTAGTCCCGTGTAAACTATCAAGCGCAGGCCACACCGCCAGCTAGCGGGCGGGCGGGCTAAGCGGGCGAACATCGTTTCACCTCTTTACATACTTCGGTTCACACCGCGAGCTACCGACTAACCTAACGAGCTAAGCTAACGAAATATCCGACGATTCCCAGCTAGCGGGCGGGCGGGCTAGGCGGGCGAACATCGTTTCACCTCTTTACATACTTCGGTTCACACCGCGAGCTACCGACTAACCTAACGAGCTAAGCTAACAAAATATCCGACGATTCCCAGCTAGCGGGCGGGCGGGCTAGGCGGGCGAACATCGTTTCACCTCTTTACATACTTCGGTTCACACCGCGAGCTACCGACTAACCTAACGAGCTAAGCTAACGAAATATCCGACGATTCCAGCGAAGCTACTCGTTCACCTCGTTGGCGCGCCCGCGCTTCGCTAGCTTAGTTCGCCCGCCAGCCCGCTCGCCCAGTTCGTTCGCCCGTCCTCCCCCCGTCCTACCCCTGCAATGGACAGATAGAACGCTAACCTCTCGCTCTCCCATCCGCGCCCCTCGCTTCGCCCGCTTAGCCCGCTTCGTCCGCTCCGCCCGTCGCTCGTCTGTCCGTAGTTTTCGGTGTGAACCCCATAGTTTAGCTCGCCAATATTTCGCGTAGTTTGTATAGTTTCTTTCGTTCGCTTCGCCCGCCCGCTTAGCCCGCCCGCCCGCTAGCTGGCGGTGTGGCCTGCGCTTTAAACAAACAACTTGAGTCAAAATAACAAACGGTACTTTGTTCCTTATCTTAACGTCTACACGGAACAGTAAACAAAACTACGCTAGGCCACATGGAGCGGTAAGCGAAAAAAAAATCTTGGGCCGTTCATCTATATCCAGTGTTGCCAACCCGAATTTTTGAAAATTAGTAGATTATGTGCCAAATGTTGGTAGAAGTTGGTAGAATGTAAAATACAAAATTGGTAGATCTACCACCTCAATTTAGAAGATTTTTTAAGATTAAAAAAATGCATGAACTGTTCTTAAAATGTTCATTTTTGGAAATTATACCTACATATTTTTATTGAAATGTTCTGCAATAGGCTGCCCGTTGTTTGCTATGAATCTTTTAGTACGCAACAATCCCTCTAGAGTCTCCGTGCAAATTCTATTTCTCTGGAAGGTTTTCATATTATTAATTGCAGAAAACAATATCTCAACGTTGGCGCTACTATGTGAAAATGCCAGTAATTTTCTCACGAATTTGCATAGCAGGGGAAAGATATGGATTGACACCGTTAATACGTAGTTATTTAGTTTTAACATTAAAACAACACAGAACAGGAGCAAACATTCACCATTGATTCCGCAACAAATCAACTATGTATAATAATGTCTATGGGCGCGAAATGGCGCGAACGGCGAATTGTTGCTGACGTTTTTTTTTTGTGATTTATGTCCTGGACTTTATCATAATACTAATATATTATATTAGTCTAGCATGTCGCATGGCGCACGCAACACATCGCAACGTCGCTCGTCGATATAAAATAATTCATAGTGGTGATATGTCAAACTAATTAAAAAATAGGTAGTTTTTAGGTCTAGGGTGGTAGATAGGTAGACTGAAGTGAAAAATGGTAGATCTACCAAAAAGTTGGTAGATATGGCATCACTGTCTATATCTATATCTATACATCTATACATATAATAAAACAGTAAAAAAACTGTGTCTGTACATTGAATATATTAAAAAAAAAATAATTGAGGGGGGTTTAGAAACAGTAATAGAGCACGAAACCAAAAAAAAAATTCTGTCTGTTTGTCTGTGTGTCTGTTTGTCTGTTTGTCTGTTTGTCTGTTTGTTTGTACACGCTAATCTTTGAAACTACTTGACGGATTTGAATAATTTTTTTTTGTTGTGTGGGTATTAAGTCTGGGCAACATATAGGCTATAATTTATCTTGGAAACTTGAACACCTGATGCAGAACCGCAACAGACCAGCTAAACTATAAGAGATACAAAAATGGTACGATAGCAAAAATTGTTTCACGTGATAAGCATTTTTTGCTAAGAGTATAAATTTGAAGATCTGGAACACCTGATGTGGATCTCCAAGAGCCCAGCTACACTATAACATATATAGGGATGACGTCTTAGCAAGAGTTGTTCAGCCAGATGAGCACTCTCTGTTGTCGTTTAAAATTTGAAGATCTGGAACAGCTGATGTGGAACTCCAAGAGCCCAGCTACACTATAACAAATATAGGAATGACGTCTTAGCAAGAGTTGTTCAGCCTGATGAGCACTCTCTGTTGTCGTATAAAATTTGAATATCTGGAACAGCTGGTGTGGAACTCCAAGAGCCCAGCTATACTATAACATATACAGGGTGCCCGGTAAAGAATGGATAGTCTTGAAAGGGGTCGTGGTAGAACTAATGACCACTCAGAAAAAAAATACAAATAAAAAAAAAAGCAAGTAGTACCAAAGATAGGATTCATTTAATAATATTCGAAGTTTTTTGTTACCTTATTTTACATTCTTGTACACCACGACCACGAATTAATGAATTCCATCGGTTTTTTATTGTTAAAGTAATTTACGTTAACTAAGCTGATAGATAAGTAATCAAAAGAAGGACTGCTATTACGCGGTTTTAAAAAAAAACAACTTGAATTATGTTCTTTTGAAAAAATTCGTGAAAATTTTTCTTTTTGACAAAGTTTAAGCGTCCGTACTTTAAAAAAAATGTATCGAAACACAAGTGGCCAATAATTTTGTAAGATCATGTGCTTATAGCCGATTCCAAAATGGTATGATTTCTTATTGTACCTAATGTAAATAGTGAATTATTGCTATTCGTTTTCAAAAGGAGTGAAATTTGGTTAAACAACAAAGTTTGAGATATTGGAATATTTATTTACATTAAATGTACCTGGTCATTGGGGTTTAATAAAAAACATCATTTGATATTAATAACACTGTTTTTGACTGCTGAGCATGAGGTTGGGCAGCGTTATAGGGTAAAGTGTTATAACTGGCGAAATGTGGGTGTACTAATGGGTACACCTCTGCCTAACACTTCAGGGATTACAGGCGTGATGTTAACACTGTATTCGTTGTAAATTACAATAAATGTTCAAATTGATTCAGACCTTACATCTTAGAATGAATGCTCTCCTAAGAAGTGGCTTATCACTTCGATTGCTTATTTTCGATGTGGTTGACCGGACACAGCTTCGTAAGTCTTCCAAGGATCGGCTTCGCGTAATAATTTTCCTTAAGACAGCCCCAATAAAAAAAAATCACGGTCACACCACATTTTCAAACCCACAAGTCCCACAACAGGCTAACCAAGCTTTCCTATTCAGTGCTAACATCTACTAATCATTTTCTTTATACCCAGATGGTCAGGTTCATCTAATGTTCATATTTGTTACAATATTGCAAACTTTATTGTTTTACTAAATTTCACTCCTTTTGAAAACGAATAGCAATAATTCACTTTTTACAATAAGTACAATAATGAATCATACCATTTTGAAATTGGCTATAAGCACATAATTTTTTAAAATTATTGGCCACTTATGTTTCGATACATTTTTTTTAAACTACGGACGCTTAAACTTTGTTAATAAGAAAAATTTTCACGATGTTTTTTAAAAGAAGTTGGTTTTTTTCAAAACCGTGTAATAGCAGCCCTACTTTTGATGACTTATCTATCAGCTTAGTTAACGTAAATAACGTTAACAATAAAAAACCGATGGAGATCATAAATTTGTGGTCGTGGTGTACAAGAATGTAAAATAAGGTACCAAAAACGTCGATTATTATTAAATAACTCATATCTTTGGTTCTACTTGGTATTTTTTTTTATTTGTATTTTTTTCTGAATGGCCGTTAGTTCTACCATGACCCATTTCAAGATTATCCATTCATTACCGGACACCCGATATAGGAATGACGTCTTAGCAAGAGTTGTTCAGCTTAATGAGCACTCTCTGTTGTCGTATAAAATTTGAAGATCTGGAACAGCTGATGTGGAACTCCAAGAGCCCAGCTATAGTAAGAGTTGTTCAGCCTGATGAGCACTCTCTGTTGTCGTATAAAATTTGAAGATCTGGAACAGCTGATGTGGAACTCCAAGAGCCCAGCTACACTATAACTAATATAGGAATGACGCCTTAGCAAGAGTTGTTCAGCCTGATGAGCACTCTCTGTTGTCGTAACAGCTGATGTGGAACTCCAAGAGCCCAGCTATACTAAGAGTTGTTCAGGGTGATGAGCGCTCTCTGTTGTCGTATAAAATTTGAAGATCTGGAACAGCTCATGTGGAACTCCAAGAGCCCAGCTACATTATAACATTATATAAGAATAACGTCTTAGCAAGAGTTGTTCAGCCTGATGAGCACTCTCTGTTGTAGTATAAAATTTGAAGATCTGGAACAGCTAATGTGGAACTCCAAGAGCCCAGTTATACTGAGAGTTGTTCAGCCTGATGAGCACTCTCTGTTGTCGTATAAAATTTGAAGATCTGGAACAGCTGATGTGGAACTCCAAGAGCCCAGCAATAGTAAGAGTTGTTCAGGGTGATGAGCGCTCTCTGTTGTCGTATAAAATTTGAAGATCTGGAACAGCTGATGTGGAACTCCAAGAGCCCAGCTACATTATAACATTATATAAGAATGACGTCTTAGCAAGAGTTGTTCAGCCTGATGAGCACTCTCTGTTGTAGTATAAAATTTGAAGATCTGGAACAGCTAATGTGGAACTCCAAGAGCCCAGTTATACTGAGAGTTGTTCAGCCTGATGAGCACTCTCTGTTGTCGTATAAAATTCGAAGATCTGGAACAGCTGATGTGAAACTCCAAGAGCCCAGCTGCACTATAACATATATAGGAATGACGTCTTAGCAAGAGTTGTTCAGCCTGATGAGCACTCTCTGTTGTCGTATAAAATTTGAAGATCTGGAAAAGCTGATGTGAAACTCCAAGAGCCCAGCTACACTATAACATATATAGGAATGACGTCTTAGCAAGAGTTGTTCAGCCTGATGAGCACTCTCTGTTGTCGTATAAAATTTGAAGATCTGGAAAAGCTGATGTGAAACTCCAAGAGCCCAGCTACACTATAACATATATAGGAATGACGTCTTAGCAAGAGTTGTTCAGCCTGATGAGCACTCTCTGTTGTCGTATAAAATTTGAAGATCTGGAACGACTCCAATCGTCTCGCTCATCCCGTTGTTTTCCCGTCCCCAGGCCTTAGAATTCTACATCAGACGTTTCAGATCTTCGATTTTGACGACCCCGTTGTCGCTGGCATAAGCAACAGGATCCGCGTACGAAGTCGCGGGCAGAAGCTAGTATGTAAATTTAAGGTCAATATCATAAAGGATCCAAGGCAGTTTGTTTTAACTTGTCCATTGTTCTGTAGAGAACAGACGGCCTCTGTGACCTGAATACGTTTTGTTTGCCGAATGAATTAACGACGATTAGAAGCATTGAACATTGTACAGTACGATAATAAGCTGTTGTTAAATACCTACATGTTATTTTTTCTATTTTTTAGTAAATGGTAACGTTTTAATGCCACTGAATAATATAGAAGCTAAGTATGGTGTTTGTAGATAAAAAAATATACTCTTTGACAGTTATGAGCATAGCCTAGTTTTTGTTATATTCAGTTGAAACTATTTCAGTCAATATTTCCTAGATTTTGTTGCTTTATGTGTACAGTCTGTTGGCAAAGACGTCTGACCCACCCTAAAAGCAAACGAATTTGGACCCTCAGCTTGTAGCATTAAGGTTTATTCAATTTATATGAGCTTGTCAAACTAGTGCTCGAGGACTCGATGAACAAACACAATCATAATACAGACACGCAAATTTGATCTTTATTACGTTAGCATTAGGTTATATATTATAACTACTTGTTATAATATTATTAGTGTAATAGCTTATTTTAATGATTGCATTCAAGTAATTCTGGTCTCGTGGCCTTTATATGAGACTGCGAAAAACAAGTTGCGAGATCAAATCCTGCGACGAACATATTGTTTTGCTTTCAATTTAGAATTTATTTAAAAACTATTTCTTGTATTATTGTAAAGAACTATAGACGGATAATCTTCAAATAAAAACTTTCTAAAATGGTAATATTTTCGCATAACTTGTAATAAGTGGGTAGTTGAAAAATAAATATTAGTATTCATTATAAAACTGGTATTTTTAAATGCTACGGGTATGCAGTGACTACGCGCAAAAATATTTTACCTTGCCTTATTAAATTCTGTGAACTTTAAAGTTTTTTAATTTACCCACCTGTTAACAAGATAAATTGACGTAAATCATATTGGTCGTTCTTTAATAATGCAACCAATATTGTAGAAATGAAAACAAATTAAAAAAGAAACTGATAATAGGTGGACTGTGTTTTGACACCCACATGTTGTTAGTCGCCAATCCAGCATTAAACCGCTAAGCCACAAGAACTTGTTGGGAATACGCGAAATTAAAGATTGGTTTGTAATAAAATTATGTTGTGTAATTTAAAAGCTTTTCAACTTTAATGTCAACGAGATAAGGATTAAAATAGCTTAACAAAATTATATAATACCGGTAGCTCCGACAATGTTACCTTAAAGTTACGTGTTAAAGATCAAATTTGCGTGTCTGTTTTGGTATTGTATTCGTTCATCGAGTTCTCGAGCACTTGTCTGATAAGCTCATATAAATTGAATAAACCTTAATGTTATAAGCTGAGGGTTCAAATTCGTTTGTTTTTAGGGTGGGTCAGACGTCTTTGCCAACATACTGTACGTACGAACTTTATTGCGTGAAATTTTGAAATGTTATTTATTTGTTCAGTAATTTATAAATCTTTTTTATGCCTACATGGCAAAATATGATTGAACCTGTTTTATTTTATGTCATCATTTAGTACTACTATAGTATACTTTTTAATAAAAAGTGTAAAAAGCAATATTAACACTTTAATGCAGCGTTACATGCGCTTGCACCGTTCGAATTATAAACTAACTTACACAAATTGCATAAGCTTTATCGTTGGCCTTGCTCTGGAGATTGTACAGTAGGTACATTGTGAATCGTCTTTAATTAACCATTCTGAACCAGTATTTATATCTTTTGGTTAGTGGTAGTCGATAATTTGTAGTTAGATATAGTGTGCAAATTAGCAACCTATAACAAATGCAAGGTCTGTACAGACAATAGCCTTTACTGTGTGTGCTATGTTCTTAACACAACTGCTAATTATTATATACTAGCTACTAACCGCGACTTCGTCTGCATACATTTCAAAATTAAGCCAGTCTTAAATTATTCTTCGGGAACACAAAAACGGGATAAAATTTCCTGCTGTTCCAAACTAAAATCTATCTCTGTGCCAAATTTCATCCAGATCGATTCAGCCGTTCTGGTGTGATGAGTAACAATCATCCATCCATCCAACTTTCGCATTTATATTAGTAAGATAATCATGGAGGTACGGTCTATGATTAACTGAGCTGGCTACTGAATGCGAATGTAGAACATTATTAAAGTAACATTTTCCAAAGTATTGTTAATTCCGGAATCTATATTCGAAGCTGTCAATATGAATGACCTATTAATTCTTGTTTGAAGGGATTCTTACATTGATGGTAGGTATTGGCAGCAAATTGGTGTGAATTGTTTATGAAGCGTGATGACTGAGCTCTATCTAATATCTTTCTCAATATATTTCAAATAATATCTGTATGATCACATCATTACTTCGTGGTCCATACGTTTCCTTTGCTGACAGTGAAAATGTGCATCCCAGTCTGAAAGTTCTAGGAGCGACTGGATATTTAACCTTCACAACCCAGTTACTGGGCAACATGATACCCCTTGCTAGACTGGTTCTCAGAATTTCGGGCTTCTGACTATCAAAGATCTACGAATGACATCTAGGACCATCTGCTTTACATGCTTTCCGAACAGAAGTGTCACCCCAACATCCAAACTTCAGGTTACTACTAAGAAATTCATTATTGAATAACCCAATAACACTTTTTCCGAACTGGAAATCGAACCAACTATTGAAAATGAAAAATGAAAATTCTTTACATAATAATAAGGTAAAATAATTTTAGTCTCACTACTTCACTACTTCACATCATTCATTCATTCAACGGGGAAGTCCAAGCATCCCAATCTTATGTAACAAGTACTATAATTTCTTTGGTAGTAATGTTTTAATACAATTTACCAGCCGTAGCGTCGTGTCGTGATGTCTCGTGGAGAGCGGTGTCTTCCCACGACATTTGAACTTGGCAAATGTCATTCTACAAGTAGCTACCTCTCAGTTACAATTACATCCTCTCAGTCGGGTTGAACACGTTCATTTACATTTATTAATTTACCACAAAGTGCGTATATGAGTTATTGTCGTTTTGCTATATCACATAAACATAACATCACGTCTGTAATCCCTGAAAGGTTAGGCAGATGTGTACCCATTAGTACACCTACATTTCGCCAGTTATGTTTAAGTCTCACGTAATAGGAGGCGAGCCTATTGCCATCAACTGGCCACAAATTCAGACTCTAAGGCTGCTAATGAGAAATTCCTGATTGAAAAACCCAATAACATTTTACCCGACCTAGCAATCGAACCCAAGAGACCTCATGCTCAGCAGTCACGCTTTGCGACCACTTATCATCACAGAAACCTTAGCATTGTATTTTTCTATTACCTAAATACAGTTCAAAATTAGGGGCGTCAAGTAATAACTTTCAGCTGAATGATGATAATGTTATCTTTTAGTCGAAATGAATACGACTATAGTTATTACTTACGGCACGTAACTTGGCAAGAGATTTTCGTAGTGGGGGAAGTTCGCGCATATAAAAATGTATGAAATTGTGCGTGCGCAAACTTCCCCCACTACAAAAACTCTTGCCAACCTTACAAATAAATCACGTCAAAGACATATGTATTTTTCCTTTAAAAGAGAATGTGAATATATACCAGTAGCCCCAACAAAATTACGCATCAAGTTTAAATAGATAACTATGTCTTTTTATTTTCAGTTGCGATATCTTCAGTCCCTCAGTTCAATATCAGCAGAAAAGAACTCCACAATCATTTTTCCATTCCCAATGGATTTCTTGAAATCATTCATGGGAGGACCTGGACCAAGCACACATCATCAAGTCAATTTATAAATTATGTATTAAACGACACTGAACTAATTAATTCTAGTCAAATAATATTTTTTATTAAATTGTTGAAAATATTTTTTTACCTTTCATTTCTTTCTTAAATTGAATGCAACTTTTGTGGAAGTTGATTGACAAAATGTGATTGACGTTTGTTGTCATAATTGTGCTCGTATTGTTTATCGATATTTTATTTAGTGTGATTTTTTGATCGGTTTTTTATTTGACTCTCATAATATTGGACTAAGTATGACTAAGACTTTGAAGGCACACATATCATCAAATTTTGATATTACAAGTGAAACATTTCAACTATTTACTTTAATAGTTAAATTAGCACAGTTGCATATATTTATAACTAGCTTCCCGCCTCGACTTCCCACGGGTGCAATGTAGTAGTACCTTAGTACCTACTAATGTTTCAACAAATGAACAAACAACAATATTAAACCACACATAAAACCTTCCACTTGAATTACTATATCTATTGATGACAACCACATTAAAATTCGTTGCGTAGTTTAAAAGATCTAAGCGTACAGAAGGACAGACACGGCAGGAAGCGACTTTGTTTTATACTACGTAGAAATTCTAAAACAGTACAAAATTGCCACCTTGCTGTGATGTGGAAGTGTTAATTTTTTATAACATGGGTTTGGACAACGAGCACCCTAAACTAATTATTCCTAAACTAAAAACCTTTGCTTTAAAAGTTAGGATACAACCTTTGCTTTCGGGTTAGTTTGATTTTGTTAATTATTACTTCCTACTGTTTAAAAAGATACATTACTTAAGTAATCGTTTAACTACGTATTCTGCCCATCAAACTAAGTAACAACCAAAAAAGAATGCTGGGAAACGATTTTTAATTTTGATGTGAAAAATCACTGTTTATCATAGCACGCAAAACATTATATTTATTGATGCATTTGTACAGGGGTCGTGTGGGTGGGTAATTATAGTTTAGTTATCATATTGAGCTTGATCACCACGATCAAGCTCAATGCTTCTCTGTATGAGAAGAGGCCTTTGCTCTGCAGTGGGACAGTAATTGGCTGGTAATATTTTTATTTTAAAATCCTATTCTAAAAAAAGAGTTGGGACTTTGACTTCCAATATCTTTATAACCAAATATTCCCAGGAGTGGTATAGAACAAAAAAAATATCATACTTAATAATGGGAAGATTTTCATCAAGATTTCATCTCCGTTGTGTATTTTTATGCTAGTTATAAAAGCTCATGAATTAACATCAATTACTATATCGATACATACATACTCGTAACATAATTTTTATTCGTTTAGGTGGTAAAACAATACCAACGCGCAGTTATCTTGCGCTTCGGCAGAATTCGGCCAGATTCGCCAGCTGGTCCTGGAATAATATGGTTCATACCCTGCACTGACGAAGTTCAAATGATTGACATAAGAACTCAATCTATTAATCTGCCTCCCCAGGAAGTAAGGTTTTGTTTTGTATAATAAGAACAACGGCTGTGATGCCTTAGTTTTGATTTTCAGTGTTTTTAATTCAATTCAGTAATGTGCAACTTTTGAACAGGAGGCCTACCACCATCTCTTAAAACAATATTATTTTTATATTACTGTGCCTTGCACACTGTTGGATTTTCAACGCTTGGCTCAGCGCCGAGAGTTGAAAATTATTGTTTTAAGCGATGGCGATTGGCGGTAGGCCCCCACGAGTTGCGAGAATGCACATCATCTCGGCGGAAAAGTTCTAATGACGTCCTGTAAAATAACGCTTCAACATCATCTCAGCATCAGCGTTCCAGTGACCTACTGTAAAATAACGCTAGACCTACGTTTTGTAATCCAAACTATGCAAACACTCTTTGTTGCAGGTTCTTACAAAAGATTCAGTAACAGTAACTGTTGATGCAGTCACCTACTTTCACGTAGAGAAACCACTTGATTGTCTAATGAACATACAAAGAAGCAAGTAAAGTATCAAATTACTTTAAAGTAAAACTTATTCTTTGAAATTCTTATTTAATATTTTTGTTGCTGCACTTTACACATTGCAGGTACGGTACAGAATTGATAACAATTGCTACTATAAGAAATATTCTCGGAGGGCAATCGTTACATAATCTACTGACAAGCAGGGAATCAATAAGTTTTAACTGCAAGACGGCAATTGACAAGACAACGAGTTACTGGGGAGTTGTCATAGAACGAGTTGAAATGTATCTATTCCACGCACAGCTTCTTATCAATTACAGTACCTTGTCGCTTCAATTTTACTTTTTTATACGGGTTGTAAAAAGACGCTCTACATCCACATCACTCTACTGAGTAATTACACGACTGCCCCAAAAAAAAGAGTGTTATGTGTTCAGGGTTAATGTATAATGTATGTATGTGAGTGAATTTCAACAGGTCCTATAAAATCTTCATTTCCGTGTTTTTTTTCATCTTAAGGTTTTTTTAAAAAAAAAAACGCTTTTATTAAAGTTTTTGATAATGTATATATTCTTGCTTAATGTCTAGCAGATAACTTAAAACACTAACAAGATATCAGGATTCAAAATTTCGTGCCACGGCGATGAAACATGCGTGCACGGCAATGAAACAAGCGTCCACGGCAATGAAAGAACTGTGCCATGGCAATGAAAGAATCAATCCACGGAAATTAAAAAATATTTTTATATTGAAATAGACAGATAGATAGAATAAAAATGACTGTTCATAAGAGGTCTTGATTCCAACACTTGTATGGAAGTAAAATTTGGGTAAGGAGATATTACAAAAAAAGAATGAGAGTAGGTACAATAAGTAAACAAAGACTGTTGAATTACACTCGCAACACTACTTAGAGACTTTAATACTACAGTCTTTCTTTTCTTATACATACTCCCATTCTTCCTTTTGTAATATCTATCCAAATCTTACTTCCATACATAATCTGTCTGGGTTTGCATTTCCCTCTCGGAGACAGGCATGATCAGATATATTTTTGGATTCCGAAGCTTTTGCGAAGTCATTGCACTTCGAGGAACACCTACTCCTGCAGCCTTCTTTTTAACCGACTTCAAAAAAAGGAGGAGGTTCTCAATTCGGCCGCTATTTTTTTATTTTTTATTTATGTATGTACACCGATTACTCCGAGGTTTCTAGTCCGATTAGTGTGATTCTTTTTTGTTCGATGCAGTATACTTGCCATTTGGTCCCATAAAAATTTCATCCAATTTGGTTTAGTGCTTTTTATTTTGTGAGAATTTTTCTAAATTAAATATATCGTGTGAGGTATTGTTTGAAAGGGCTTTTATTAAGAATTTCAAACATTAACACACAAGCACTAAAAAATGAAAAATAAAAAGCTTGTTTACAAAAAAAAAACAACCGCCTTCAAAAACTACAAAATAAAAAATAACTTTAGTTTGGAAGTCGGTGGCAATACCTACATAACAAAAAACAAAACCAAAGCCTCCGACTTCCAAACTAAAGTTATTTTTTATTTTGTAGTTTTTGAAGGCGGCTGTTTCTTTTTGTAAAAAAGCTTTTTTAAGATATCCTCTTTTAATACAGGGTTGCTTCTTAATTTTTGACGTCGCTTTTGTTCAGCCAATCCTTTCCTCTCCTTTCTCTCCTCTTCAGATAATTTTGGTTTAGGCATCTTGGCATCCTAAAAATAAACAATCCATTATTAAAATCAGACTGTAGTATGTGAGGGTGCTTGCGTGTGTGTCAGTGTATATACGTGTAATAGAGTACCAAATGTTACATCATTTTGTAAGGTTAACATGAAAACATCTTTTTGTAGTTGACTGTACAGTAAAAAACTCATCAAGTCTAAAGAGAGACCAGAGAGTCTAGAGGTAACTTGACGAGTTTTGTATTACCTGTATTACGGGTGATAAAAGATGTTTTCTTTGCCTAATCATACCATGGCGATGAAAACACAAGTCACGGAAATGAAATACCTGGCCACGGCAATGAAGCTAAATTGTTTTACAAGGCATGGCAATGAAATTTTTTTCATTGCCGTGTCTTTTTCTTCATTGCCATAGCAAATTTCGGCCACGGAAACCACGGCAATGAAAGCACGGCGATGAAAATCAAGGCAAAAAATATAAATAACAAAAAATCTATTAACTATTCGAAGAAATAAACACTTCATAAATTAACATATGAGAAATGGTGTTCTATCGATTGCTTACTCATGAAGACAAACTTATTCAAATATAAGTTATACCTATCCACGGCGATGAAAGAAAAAATGTCCAGTAACATAAAAATGGAATACTTACATTTATGGCGCGAAAACGCAGGCACGTGTGTACGTCCTTCCACGTCGAGCACTTAGGCGGCACTAAAATGCAACGTTTAGCATACCGGGAGGGGGGACGCAAGTCGTAGGTAAAACAATATCCTTGAACGTGATTAGGACACGGCGATGAACGGTAGTTCTGGGACAAATGATTTTTCATTAACCATTCGTTGTATTGTTTAAATATTTGAATAAATGTATTCCGTAACAATGCTTTAACTATTCATGTATCAAATAAAACTAGATTTTAATATAAATAACCAATAGATTTTTATCAATGAGGAATAATACACAACAAGGTGAAGTGTGGACAGACACGGCAATGAAAGATTTCGAGGTTTAATTTTTTTTTTTGGAGTATCTATTAATCCAATTAATAAAATATTTAGTGCTACACATAGATTACTATTTCACCTAACCGGAAAAAAATGTGAGAACATTATAGCTATGATTTTTAGTACCGATTTCATTGATGCCACGCAATTTTCGGTCCCGGGAAATTCACTCATGTATGTATGTGAGTTTCTTTATTCCATCATAACTTTTACGCCTACTCTTTAACGCCTGTACCGATTTAGATGTATGGTATCGTTACAATCCTTGCATCGTTACGAGTAACATAGGCTAGTAAAAAATAAAAAGAAACCGGTGTGGTCACTACGTAAATTAATGCCAGCCTCATTTTTTTTTTGTGAATCTGGTCGTGTCTATGTTTATCGTCTAGAATTTGACAGGTCGATTTAAAAAATATATATAACACTGTAAATAAAAAACGTCGTAAAAAAATACTGTCGAGTAAACAAAGTACAAATATGTGCAATTTACATTCCACTTTTATATTTAGCAATTCTATATAATTTCTAACAGCTTCTAACTTCATGATTTGATTCTAGAAAAGATGTATTACCGTTTGAACTCCAAAAAGCAATGGCAGCTGAAGCTGAGGGTTCTCGCATAGGTAAAGCCAAACTTATTGAATCCGAAGGTGAAATTAAAGCAGCTGAAAACCTGAAATCAGCCGCTGCAATAATTAATGAGAATCCACAAATTATGCTGGTAAATAATTGTGTGTATGGAATCAAAAGTTATTTCTTGTTGTGTTTATGGCGCTTTAGTACGCAATTGTTATATATTTTCTACTAGTTTGTAAATCGGTTTTAAGATTTTCTTATTGGCCACTGAAATTCACTCGTCGAGCTTCATTGCCTCAGCGCTTTTCTGGTGGTCGCCACTGTTGATTCTGACGTTCAAGAGTTATAGTTTTCTGGGAATAGTGTGGTGTGCTTGTCTACTGCACATTGTATTGTAGTACCCTACAGATTTCTTTATAAATTTCAGCTCCGATATCTACAAACATTGAATCATATTGCTGCTAATAATCCTACCACAGTGCTATTTCCATTCCCAATTGAACTTCCAGGAACAAGTGCGGTAAGTTAAGATCAGCAAGTGTAATCAACCAATCATTCCGAGCTACAAAATGTCTGTAGACGGGAAGGTTCGAGGGATTGAAAAACGTTTCTCTGAAGGTCTTGGCGCCCGCATTTCCTCTTAGAGTTAAATAAATTAAAATTACATTAACACGTTACAAATAAAGTATTCCAAGAAGTTAGTACAAACAATTTTAATAGATATGTACTTTTCCTTAGGGTCAGTTCACACCGAGACGCGAAGCGACGCGACGCTGCGCGCACACTTTAAAAGAGCGACTCAAAATATAACTTTATTTTCTACACGAAAAGATACACATTTCATTGTGTTAATTTAGAATACGTTACACCACGCAGGACTACCTCGCGGCGTCGAGCGACGCCTCGCGACGCGACGCAGCGGTAAATCGTTGGTACTTCTAAAGCCTTAAAGGAGGCTTCGCGAGGTAACACGTCAGCGACTTTCATCGATGTCCTTTGAAGAGTTTCGTTCATATAACCGAATATCTCATCAGAACAAATGCGTTTTTTGTAAAACGTTTTAAGGGCTTAAACATATTTTTTTTTCGAAAAAGTTTTTATAACCTTTGTAGTGAGTACAGGCATGATATTATGTTGTGCGATGGCATAAACAATGCTTAGATTAGAGATGGGTTGGATTAGGTAAAAATGATACCTAATCCACCTAATCCCAATATTAAAAAATACCTATTCCATTTACCTAATCCTAATATTTATTCAATATAGCCGCTGGCCTGTTACCAATATTATGTATCGTATGTGGATTACGTAGGAAATATTTAGCATGATCGTTCCTGTTAACTATAGTTTAAATGAAAGTTTTGTTATTTTCTTCGACCTAATTATGTTTAAATTATTATTATCTTTTTATAGGAAAAGATGCATACCAATATATTTTTTTAATATTTAAAAGTAGTTGTAAGTGGATAAGAATGAATATTAATTTTTAAATAATTATTTTAATTAAATCCAATATGTAATTTGATATTGACACACAACAGCCAAGGAACAAAACAAAAAAATAGGGGGAACGGCAGAATACGTCACACAGATATTTCTCACGAGAGCTCGGTAACACTTTTTTTGAAGATTCTAAAAAGTCTGCAGCTTCTAAAAACTATTTCTTTATTTTAGTTCAGTGAAACATATCGTATTTTTCAATTTTAATCCAAATAGTAATAATTTGATTCCTAACTACGACGTGCATTCGTTACGAGTAACGTCACGCATCGCTACTAGAACAGTAACTAGTCCAGGAACGGAATCCCTTCTGTATACGAATATTTTGTACCATACCTAATCCTCGACGCTTTTGATTAGGTACGGATTCGGATCGAAAAATACCTAATCCACTAACCTATTCTAATATTTATGCCTCACGTCTAGCTTAGATATGCTATAGCAACAATCGCGGTTAATCTGCTGTCATTTTTTGAAGAGTTCCTCCGATTTCTACAAGATCCCATCAAAAGATATTGAAATGGTGACAATGGGACCACACGGGAAGCACCAGCTTTCGAATAAAAAAAGAATCATGAAAATCAGTTCACCCAGTCGCAAGTTATTAGCTAACAAACATAAAAAAAAAATACAGACGAATTGATAACCTCCTCCTTTTTTTGAAGTCGGTTAAAAATACTGTCGAGTAAACAAAGTACAAATATGTGCAATTTATGCAGTCCTGTTTTTTTTTTTTTTAATTCTTCTTACTTACGGTAGTGCGCAATGTAACACACGCAAACATTGCATATTCGAGTGTATGCAACAGTATAATAGGGGTCATGAAAATATTTAAAGTAAAAAAGTTTTTTTCGTAAAAAGTTAAAACTTTGACGTTCAACATCTTCTTAACCAGAAAGTATGGTATAGAACAAAAAATGTTCGCAACGATGGGAAGAACATTTAACTTTTGGCTACGTTATTCGTCTTTTGACACCCGTTATATTCTGGTATTAAAGTATTCTATAATCCATAAAACATTCCACTTTTATATTTAGCAATTCTATATAATTTCTAACAGCTTCTAACTTCATGATTTGATTCTAGAAAAGATGTATTATTACCGTTTGAACTCCAAAAAGCAATGGCAGCTGAAGCTGAGGGTTCTCGCATAGGTAAAGCCAAACTTATTGAATCCGAAGGTGAAATTAAAGCAGCTGAAAACCTGAAATCAGCCGCTGCAATAATTAATGAGAATCCACAAATTATGCTGGTAAATAATTGTGTGTATGGAATCAAAAGTTATTTCTTGTTGTGTTTATGGCGCTTTAGTACGCAATTGTTATATATTTTCTACTAGTTTGTAAATCGGTTTTAAGATTTTCTTATTGGCCACTGAAATTCACTCGTCGAGCTTCATTGCCTCAGCGCTTTTCTGGTGGTCGCCACTGTTGATTCTGACGTTCAAGAGTTATAGTTTTCTGGGAATAGTGTGGTGTGCTTGTCTACTGCACATTGCATTGTAGTACCCTACAGATTTCTTTATAAATTTCAGCTCCGATATCTACAAACATTGAATCATATTGCTGCTAATAATCCTACCACAGTGCTATTTCCATTCCCAATTGAACTTCCAGGAACAAGTGCGGTAAGTTAAGATCAGCAAGTGTAATCAACCAATCATTCCGAGCTACAAAATGTCTGTAGACGGGAAGGTTCGAGGGATTGATAAACGATTCTCTGAAGGTCTTGGCGCCCGCATTTCCTCTTAGAGTTAAATAAATTAAAATTACATTAACACGTTACAAATAAAGTAATCCAAGAAGTCAGTACAAACAATTTTAATAGATATGTACTTTTCCTTAGGGTCAGTTCACACCGAGACGCGAAGCGACGCGACGCTGCGCGCACACTTTAAAAGAGCGACTCAAAATATAACTTTATTTTCTACACGAAAAGATACACATTTCATTGTGTTAATTTAGAATACGTTACACCACGCAGGACTACCTCGCGGCGTCGAGCGACGCCTCGCGACGCGACGCAGCGGTAAATCGTTGGTACTTCTAAAGCCTTAAAGGAGGCTTCGCGAGGTAACACGTCAGCGACTTTCATCGATGTCCTTTGAAGAGTTTCGTTCATATAACCGAATATCTCATCAGAACAAATGCGTTTTTTGTAAAACGTTTTAAGGGCTTAAACATATTTTTTTTTCGAAAAAGTTTTTATAACCTTTGTAGTGAGTACAGGCATGATATTATGTTGTGCGATGGCATAAACAATGCTTAGATTAGAGATGGGTTGGATTAGGTAAAAATGATACCTAATCCACCTAATCCCAATATTAAAAAATACCTATTCCATTTACCTAATCCTAATATTTATTCAATATAGCCGCTGGCCTGTTACCAATATTATGTATCGTATGTGGATTACGTAGGAAATATTTAGCATGATCGTTCCTGTTAACTATAGTTTAAATGAAAGTTTTGTTATTTTCTTCGACCTAATTATGTTTAAATTATTATTATCTTTTTATAGGAAAAGATGCATACCAATATATTTTTTTAATATTTAAAAGTAGTTGTAAGTAGATAAGAATGAATATTAATTTTTAAATAATTATTTTAATTAAATCCAATATGTAATTTGATATTGACACACAACAGCCAAGGAACAAAACAAAAAAATAGGGGGAACGGCAGAATACGTCACACAGATATTTCTCACGAGAGCTCGGTAACACTTTTTTTGAAGATTCTAAAAAGTCTGCAGCTTCTAAAAACTATTTCTTTATTTTAGTTCAGTGAAACATATCGTATTTTTCAATTTTAATCCAAATAGTAATAATTTGATTCCTAACTACGACGTGCATTCGTTACGAGTAACGTCACGCATCGCTACTAGAACAGTAACTAGTCCAGGAACGGAATCCCTTCTGTATACGAATATTTTGTACCATACCTAATCCTCGACGCTTTTGATTAGGTACGGATTCGGATCGAAAAATACCTAATCCACTAACCTATTCTAATATTTATGCCTCACGTCTAGCTTAGATATGCTATAGCAACAATCGCGGTTAATCTGCTGTCATTTTTTGAAGAGTTCCTCCGATTTCTACAAGATCCCATCAAAAGATATTGAAATGGTGACAATGGGACCACACGGGAAGCACCAGCTTTCGAATAAAAAAAGAATCATGAAAATCAGTTCACCCAGTCGCAAGTTATTAGCTAACAAACATAAAAAAAAAATACAGACGAATTGATAACCTCCTCCTTTTTTTGAAGTCGGTTAAAAATACTGTCGAGTAAACAAAGTACAAATAATTATGTGCAATTTATGCAGTCCTGTTTTTTTTTTTTTTTTTAATTCTTCTTACTTACGGTAGTGCGCAATGTAACACACGCAAACATTGCATATTCGAGTGTATGCAACAGTATAATAGGGGTCATGAAAATATTTAAAGTAAAAAAGTTTTTTTCGTAAAAAGTTAAAACTTTGACGTTCAACATCTTCTTAACCAGAAAGTATGGTATAGAACAAAAAATGTTCGCAACGATGGGAAGAACATTTAACTTTTGGCTACGTTATTCGTCTTTTGACACCCGTTATATTCTGGTATTAAAGTATTCTATAATCCATAAAACATTCCACTTTTATATTTAGCAATTCTATATAATTTCTAACAGCTTCTAACTTCATGATTTGATTCTAGAAAAGATGTATTATTACCGTTTGAACTCCAAAAAGCAATGGCAGCTGAAGCTGAGGGTTCTCGCATAGGTAAAGCCAAACTTATTGAATCCGAAGGTGAAATTAAAGCAGCTGAAAACCTGAAATCAGCCGCTGCAATAATTAATGAGAATCCACAAATTATGCTGGTAAATAATTGTGTGTATGGAATCAAAAGTTATTTCTTGTTGTGTTTATGGCGCTTTAGTACGCAATTGTTATATATTTTCTACTAGTTTGTAAATCGGTTTTAAGATTTTCTTATTGGCCACTGAAATTCACTCGTCGAGCTTCATTGCCTCAGCGCTTTTCTGGTGGTCGCCACTGTTGATTCTGACGTTCAAGAGTTATAGTTTTCTGGGAATAGTGTGGTGTGCTTGTCTACTGCACATTGCATTGTAGTACCCTACAGATTTCTTTATAAATTTCAGCTCCGATATCTACAAACATTGAATCATATTGCTGCTAATAATCCTACCACAGTGCTATTTCCATTCCCAATTGAACTTCCAGGAACAAGTGCGGTAAGTTAAGATCAGCAAGTGTAATCAACCAATCATTCCGAGCTACAAAATGTCTGTAGACGGGAAGGTTCGAGGGATTGATAAACGATTCTCTGAAGGTCTTGGCGCCCGCATTTCCTCTTAGAGTTAAATAAATTAAAATTACATTAACACGTTACAAATAAAGTATTCCAAGAAGTTAGTACAAACAATTTTAATAGATATGTACTTTTCCTTAGGGTCAGTTCACACCGAGACGCGAAGCGACGCGACGCTGCGCGCACACTTTAAAAGAGCGACTCAAAATATAACTTTATTTTCTACACGAAAAGATACACATTTCATTGTGTTAATTTAGAATACGTTACACCACGCAGGATTACCTCGCGGCGTCGAGCGACGCCTCGCGACGCGACGCAGCGGTAAATCGTTGGTACCCACAGCGTGCAAGAGCGGCGACGTTGCGATGCGTCTCGCGGCGGCGCGCGGCGCAGCGCGAAGTCACTGGCCTCTTCCAGTATCGTCACGTCGCGTCTCGGTGTGAGCTGACGCTTATATTCTACTAGCTATACACCTTGGTTTCGCCCGCGTTCCGTTACGTCGTTGGTTAAGTACTGCTCCGCTCCAGTAGGTCGTTACGTGATGTTACATAGTATTATATTTATACTATTCCTCATGTATGTGGCTTTCATATACAAAATTTTTATACGGTTTCAATAACAAGATTTTATACATAAGATTTTAGTTGAGGTTTTAGTAGAATCTCAATTCTCTATGAAAATAAAATAAAATTTTTTGTCAATATGACATACCTAGCAGGACTGCTTACTGTGTTCCAAAATGTAAAAATTAAAACCAACTTTTTGTGTCAGATTTAAAGTAAAATTTACATTACCCACACGCGTACGGAAAAACGATATAGAAACTAGAAAGGGACAGACTTTTTAGGAATCGTGTCGCTCTTGCTCTATGTGGCACTGTTCATTATTAATTGATTATATTATTAATTGATAAAATAATAAGTAATGTTCACAGTCATTTGTGAAATATTTTAACTCTTCATTGCAATTTTATGCCAAGATAATTGTTTGTTTTGTAAGGTAGGCAGAAGTCGGCACACATCGGGGTCGGGATCCTCTCCAGGTTCCGAAACTCGACGTACCTAAGTATAATTTTTTTTTTAATGTGACCCTGTTATGTTTCTTTTTAGCGGGACTACTAATCTATATCCGAACTAATATTATTTTTCATTGTTTCCCTATTCATCCTTGTAATTTAAAAAATATTATTTGATAAAGATATCCAAATAGACACTAAGATCGCTGTAATACAAGCAGAAGATGAAACAAAAGTTGCCGGACCATCCGTGTTGAAAGCAATAAAGGATTCAGGTAATGCACTCATTCAGTTTGCTTTTAGACATGGGATGAGAATGATAAGGTCAAATTCCCTCTGAATTGTGCCACTCATAATTATATAAAATACACTCCATAAAAAAGGCGACTGTGTGACCATATTTATATGTAAACTACATATAATTATAAAAATCATAGAGCTAGAGATATAGCAATACGGTGGTATTGCTTCGACGCTTGACCTTCACCAACCTCCCGAGCAAACTGGATTTCGACCTTATTTCTCCACAACCGATTATCTCCATGCTGACATGCTGTAACCACGTAATAGAAAAATATCACGGAGCAAACGTAGCCAGATACCGCACAAAATCGAAAAGTTTTACCTTTAATTAAATGACTGGTCACCTTATTAGACAAGGACACAACTACTAATAAGTTCTCTCTTACAAGACAGACTTTTTGGTGCATGCCATCATTCTAGTTGTACTATAGCTTATATGTATTATTTCCATGATAATGCTTTACCTTTTGCTTCACTCAGCTTCTTAATTTGTCATTTTCTACTAACTCAGTTACTCCGTTTCAAGTTTACGTAAAACAAATTAATTTCAGATATATAATCATGTCTAGTCCAAGACTAAAAACTCCGGTGTCAAATTTATCTTCACGCACACAACAAGAACAAGGACAGGATCCTTCAGAAAAAGGAATTAGCCAAAGTAAATTGTTCTACCAAGGTTTTAATTTAAATGAAACTGAAGATTATAGAGGTCGGGCACGCTGCAATCGCGGCGGTAAGACCCCTCTTTGAGGAGTGGCTAGAGAGGCGCCACGGCGTCCTCACCTTCCGGCTGACGCAGGTCCTCACCGGACACGGTTGTTTCGGGAGGTTCCTGTGTCGGATTGCACGGGAGGAAACGCCCGGGTGTCACCACTGTGTGGACCGCCCGGAGGACACGGTAGAGCATACGGTGCAGGTCTGCCCAGCTTGGGCAGAGCATCGCCGTGTCCTCACGGAGGCGATAGGCGGCGGCGACCTCTCGCGCCCGGACCTGGTTCAGGCCATGCTCCGGGGCGAGAGGGAATGGGATGCAGTCACCTCCTTCTGCGAAGCAGTAATGCTAGCGAAGGAGGAGGCGGGCCGCGTGAGGGAGAGAACAACACCCTCCACCTCACGCCCCAGCCGCCGCGGGAGACGCCCAGGGCGTCGGACGTCGCGAGGCGACATCCGGCCACCGTAGGCGCGGGCTTGCGGACGGCGAGTAATGGGTAGCTCGCCGTCCAATCAAGGACCATGCCCGGGTCGACGGCGCGTTCTGTTCGCGCGCGCCTCAAAGAGCTGTCAGCACAGAGACGGGGCCCCCCAACGGGGCCAAACGCCTGCCGGGGTTGCGGGACGTCTTAACAGGATACCGTGGCCCCGGAACGTAAAGGGCAACAGAAGGAACAGGGTGGTTTTTTAGTCAGTAAAAGTCTGACAGTCCCTTCCGCCCCGCCCAGGACGGAAGGACTCATTTGATGATTTTTACCACCTCAAAAAAAAAAAAAAAAGATTATAGAGGTAAATTCAAATAAAATACAGTGCATAAAATGGTATGGGAAGTATATAGAAAAGATAGATTGTATGGAACATAACAGGAGTAAATAAAATCTACAACCTGGTCGAGCTAAGTTTGCATTGCACCTTAATTTTGCGTATGCAACGTGCAAAACTGCACGTTGTATTAATTATCAGATCATTCTTGAGATCAGTGACAACCCAAATAACTCGGAGCCTAGGCAAGTTTGCAATTTATCTTTTGCCTATACCTCATGGCACAATACCTGGTAGACCCTAACCCTATTATAACATGACGCTGACGATTATCTTTCATTTACAGATCCTAATACAATTCTAGAAAAATGCCTTGTAATCCTGTGTATCGCCTTGGTTGTCGTGACGTTACCGCTTTCTTTGTTTGCGATATTTGTGGTAACTTTATTATTCATAGTAGATTGCGTCTTGGAGCGCGGATCCAGCCCGATATTTAAACAGATTATGTGTACAATGCAGGTCGTGAGACAGTTTGAACGGGCGGTAATTTTACGGAATGGAAAATTGCGCAGTTCCCTACCCTATGGACCTGGTCTTGTGAATTACTTACCATGCATTGATACAGTAAAGTTTACAGACCTGAGGATCATTTGTTATGCAGTACCACCTCAAGAGGTAGGTAACGTCTCGTAGTATCACTCCTTTTATTTAACTGCTTTTTCTACTCTGTTTTCGTAAATCCCGGTCGCACACGGGCCACAAACGCCGCCACTACCAGCTAGAAGCGGTGTTGTGGCGACCACCGACGTCAACCGTGTGCCGTGAATCCATATAAAATGTATTAAAACTACAGGAAACACGTCAGTGACGGCGTTTTGTGGTTGTGGCCCATGTGCGGCCAGGCTATTATGACCATTCCACCCATTATATCCATTATATAGGTATTATATAATCGAACTTCTTAACAGGCTCTAACAAAAGATGCTATGACCATTGCTGTCGATGCTGTTGTTTACTATAAGATTAACGATCCTATTTGGGCAGTTGTCAACATTGCCGATTTTAAGTAAGATATTATGTTGTTTTAACGATTAGCGGTTAGTTTAGTGGCGGTATTCGCATTATAAGATAAATTGGTTTATCCATGATCAACCGAAGAACTTAACAAGGCTTTTCAGTTTCCAACATTTTCTGTTCGTGCAGAAAAGCCACTCAACTTTTAGCGGCTACAACTCTCCGCAATGCTCTTGGAACTCGAAATCTATCTGAAATTCTCGTAGGAAGGGCAGAAGTAAGCGCTCAGATCTTTAAAAATATGAAGAATATGACCTTGAACTGGGGAGTAAAGATCGTGGAGTTTGATGTGTAAGTAGTACTTAGTTACAAATTAATAAACGTAATTTAATTAATGTGAGAATGTATGAAAAACTTATAATAACAGCATGGGATTCAGACATCCAAATCCTGAATCAGTGGCGAAGTGTGCCCTAGACGGGCCCTGTATTAAAAAAATGTTCTTGGAATGGCTTCTACTTAACTACGGCGAAAATCAGAGAAGCAATTCCCATAAGTTTAACACCAATCGCATTTTTAACCCAGTCTTATTCAAAAATATAGTTATTGTCAAAAACATAGTAGGTATAGTTTATTGTCGCTGTGATGAGTTTGTTGACTAGAGTTACGAGAAATTATCTTCTTGACACAAATTTGTGCGTCTTTTAGTTAGTAGAATTGGCCTTCTGTTTTATGTCTATAGGTGTCTATTGATTCGCATACTATTTACCAAGTCACTTATCCGGTTTACTGGACTCCATTCCCTGATCCTTTACCTACATCCTTTGTTTTTCCTGCTCCACAGAAAGAATATAAGCTTACCCATGCAATTGCAAAAAGCAATGGCTACGGAAGCTGAGTCATCCAGATTGGTGAACGCAAGAATAATTGTAGCCAAAGCTGAAATAGAATCCACTAAAAATCTTCAGATAGCCACTAAGTTGCTAATGGATAATCCATTTTCTATGCAGGTTTGTATGTAGATTGTTATTATTACCCATCTATAGGGCTGGTGTGATGGCCCAGTGGTGAAGGCTCCAGTCTTTCATGCATGGAATTGCGAATTGGACACCAGGCATGTACCAATGTGACTTTACCAATTCCTGTATACTTTCTAAGTTTATCTTGGACACCACTGACATTAGTGAAGCAAAAACATCGCGAGGAAACCGACATTTATAGTAAAAGTAAGTCTGAAATCGCCAATCCACCTTAAGAAAGCGCGGTGATGTGGTTCATGCCTTCTCTACGAGTCCTTTGCCCTGCAGTGCATGCACTATCTGCTTTATTGAAACTATACACACTCGCTGTCCGTATTGTTCTTCAATCGCTTTAAATTCTGACCGCTTCATACATGTTTCAGCTGAAATACTTGCAATCATTACAAACGATCGCCGGAGACAAAACGCATACCGTCATACTGCCGTTCTCAACAGAATCGTTGAAAAAAATGTTCAAGTGAACAAGGAAATTTTTACTAATGTTTGACCTGTGATTAGTCAATAAATGTGTGTGGTTTTGTAAATTATACGACAAGTATATGTATCACTCCTTTTTATTGAGCAAAAGGAACTAATAAATAGTCAACAATGTATAAAACACTACCTAAACTAAAACAAAGTAACAGGACTAGTATTCTCTTGAGTCGTCTTCTTGTTTTGGATGGCCATAATGTACAAGTTTCTGTGGTTGACCGCCCGCTTTTTTATGCACTGTAGCCTGAAATTATAAAACAGAAATTACGTAACAAATTCCATTTACATCGGTATCTTGTTATAAAATCTAAACCCTAAAATAATATCGTTTAAAATACATATATCATCTGCCTAGCCTTTTCTCTCTGGGTTTTTTGAAACGTGTTGCAGACTCAAAACCCACTGAAAGATTTGTGTGAAAAAAGATTTGTGTTGTGACTACGACAAAACAATATCATAATTTGTCCAGCCTTGTTTTCCCAACTATGTTAGGGTCGGCTTCCAATTCAACTTGATGTTACTTAATACCAGCGATTTACATGGAGCGATTGCCTATCTGACCTCCCAGGGAGGCAGTGCATCATGGGATAAAAATTCATTAAATAAAATTTTAAATAAGTACCTGGAAACCATTCTTGGGGTCGGCTGTGTATCTTACAAGACGGATGGAGCCGTCAGGTTCGACTAGTGAATATTCACCCTGGACGACATCGCCATCGCGATGTTCCTTGTGATTCTGAAGATTACCGGTGTGAGGGTCTTCTACGCCGTATGAATAAGCGTAGTCAGGTTTGGCCTAGAAATTTTTGCAGGAGTTTAAACATTTTAATCATAAATCAATTAGGAAGCAAGATAAAAAAAGAGTATTTTTGGATTTCGGAAGCATTTGGTTTTGCTGCTGCCTTCCTAATATCTCAAAATGTATAAATTAAAATATAGGTATTTGGCTCATTTTCATACAAATGTGTCCCATGAGATAAAAACTTACCACGTAGTCAACAGTCTTTAAATGTGCGTATTTAGCGGTGTCTGGGTGAATTTGTCCTGTTTTGTGATCGTATCCGTAATCTGCGTGTTGCTGAGCCGGGATCCCTTCAGCAGCTGGCACCTGGACTTCTACAATCTGACCACTAACAGGACCACTGAAGCGGCTATATGAGTACCCTCTAGGTTTTCCTGACAACACCATTGTTGCTAACGCTACCGGTATGAGAAACTGGGAATAGAAGTTTTGTAGGTTTACTGTCTACAAATTACTAGTTCGGCCGGGAGTAATATAAATGAAAGTCCAGAAGGTTAGGTAAAACTTGGTGTCTATATTGTCGGTAATAACTGCACAATTTACATTGGTTAAACAAAACAACTGTCCTACACAAAAGCTTGGAGACGACTAAGGTAGCGGGGGAACTCGCTACAAATCGTAGGCGTCGTCTCTGATTACAAAGGTATGTGTGTCACTACAGTATTCCCCCCAAATTTTGCCAAAAAATTTTACATTAAACAATATTATATTACATACAAACGTTACATAAAACAACAACCTGTATGTCCGAAATGCAGAATTGACTGAATACAATAATGTGCGAGTCAGCGTATTGTGCTGACGATAAACGTGTTATTGTTAACCGACTTAAAAATAAAGGTATTAAACATTTGTAGTACATATAATTTTTACCTTTAAGACACATTCTAGACTTATTTCTAAACTAAATCATTAAGTAAAAAGATGGACACTGGTTACATAAAGAAAATCTTAATTTACGATTAGTAGGAATGCTGAGCTGGTTGAGTTGGTGTCTGTCGAGCCGGTGCTGGCTGTGACTGACCCTTTTCCAATGCTGACACAATGTCTTTCACCAAAACTTTCTTAGCTCTCCGTCCACATAGTTTGCAGCCGATGAGCACACAGGTCACTATTACTACTACAACTATTATGACAGTGAATACGCTATAAATCTCCAATTTCCTTTCTAAATTAGAGGTATTCCTTGCGTCGTTCGCTCCATTTTGAGCAATTATTACTTCAGCGTTCCTACTACGTGCGTTACCCATTTTACAATGAGATATTTATCACTTGTTGAGAATATAATAGATGTGGGTCCTTATGTAAATTGAAATACAAATGATGTTAGAACTTATATAATTATCTATCTTATTGTTACCTTATTCACCTACTTGCAGAAAAATGTTGTTGTGTCAAAAAAAATGCAATTGATCAGTTTGCATATTTATTTTGTCAAAACAAGGTTTTTCTCGTGTTTGCACTTATCTGTAAGTGCAAACTACAAAAGTACAGTTGCGTACACGATATTTATGTTAATAGATTGTATTTAAGAACTAGGGTACCAATTACATTAGAAAAAAAACTTATAGGTAAAAAACTTATGGGAGTACTCCATCTTACTACCATAACTAACTATAACTACCTACTATGTGTTAACTAACTATTCATTTGCTAAGTTATGTGTCATCGAAAAAACGTGTCTTTTTAATAACTCTGCCGTATCGCGAAACCACCGGCGCGGGCCTAGAGTCAACGTTGTCTTTGTCTGCGACTGTACTGTTTTTTGATGACGCATGACTTGTCTTCTGACTGATCACGTCGGGGTCACCACTTTTGTAGGTTTACTGTCTACAAATTACTAGTTCGGCCGGGAGTAATATAAATGAAAGTCCAGAAGGTTAGGTAAAACTTGGTGTCTATATTGTCGGTAATAACTGCACAATTTACATTGGTTAAACAAAACAACTGTCCTACACAAAAGCTTGGAGACGACTAAGGTAGCGGGGGAACTCGCTACAAATCGTAGGCGTCGTCTCTGATTACAAAGGTATGTGTGTCACTACAGAAGAATCAAATCAACATTATTAAATATTCACGTATCTGGAGCCTGGAGTACGCATCACCATGCATGGAAATTAGTCTGAATTTTACTGCTATTATAGCGTAAAAAATATTTGCTTGAAGATCTCATCATTAGATTTGGCTTGGCCCATATAAAAGCGCTGTCACAAAAATTTTTATTAATATAAGTAGCTCATGCCATGCCTTTATAGCAGCAACATAATTACCCCCTTTTTAATTAACCTGCAATAAACTTAAACCTCGTAAAATCTATGGTTAACTTATCGTTAATACTTTATAGGTTATCTGCTACTGCTTTAAGGCTTATCCGCACACAACAGTGCCGACACGTGCCGATCCGTAACGTGACGATCAGTGTCAGTGAAATTTCATATTGTAGCATACATTTTGTACTATTATTATTATTAATGGTAGATAGGCGAAAATATCGTTTTATATTTTCATTATTTTCAATATTATAAAGCTTAAATGTTTATTTGTTTTCTAAACACGGTAATTTAAGAAACTACTGACCCAACTTAAAAAAATATTTTTGCATTATATAGCCCGTTTATCGAAAAAGGCTGTATAACATTTACGCTCAGACCAACGAGAGCAGAGCAGTATTTGATTACTGTTCCGCGGGCGAAACCGGAAGGTTAGGTTAGGTTATTAGTTTATTATATGCGTAATAATACTTTTTTACGCTAGAAGTGGGACGTAAAATTCAATGACTAATTAACGTACGCACATCTGACGAAAGATGCGTCAGACGTAACTTCGTTAGTAACCTCGACGCACTCACGCATCATCGGTTAATTATGTGTGTAAAGTTTTATTATCTATTTCTGACGACGATGCGGAACGGCTCTTCCGTCAGATAGGCGGCCACCTCTACAGACAATTCTTCAAAAGTAGTGACTAATTAACGGTGTGTATCAATTTCCTTGTTCGACAGTACATTGCATTCGTCCAAAATAAAAGAAAGAATAACTAGTACGTAATCTCTTGCAGAGAGTTCTAATTAAATCAGTGACAATCTGTTGACACGACCGAATAAAATCGGTGCAGCAGAACTGTAAGAAATCACGATCACAGACAGATTGGAAGGAAACCAGAACACGATTAGACAACTCAGAACCACATCATGATGAATCAACAATTTCCGAATCAAACGGCAGCCAATCAATTGCACATCAGTTCTGTAACAAGTCTTGATCCTTAAGATTTGTCGGTCTGGTTTATTTCAGTCGCCATCATAATTCTCCTATCTGAAGATTTCTAGTGGATTCTATTTCAGCTTTGGCTACAATTATTCTTGCGTTCGCCAATCTGGATGACTCAGCTTCCGTAGCCATTGCTTTTTGCAATTGCAAGGGTAAGCTTATATCCTTTCTGTGGAGCAGGAAAAACAAAGGATGTAGGTAAAGGATCAGGGAATGGAGTCCAGTAAACCGGATAAGTGACTTGGTAAATAGTATGCGAATCAATAGACACCTATAGACATAAAACAGAAGGCCAATTCTACTAACTAAAAGACGCACAAATTTAAGTTGCAATTTCGTCTTTGTGTCAAGAAGATAATTTCTCGTAACTCTAGTCAACAAACTCATCACAGCGACAATAAACTATACCTACTATGTTTTTGACAATAACTATATTTTTGAATAAGACTGGGTTAAAAATGCGATTGGTGTTAAACTTATGGGAATTGCTTCTCTGATTTTCGCCGTAGTTAAGTAGAAGCCATTCCAAGAACATTTTTTTAATACAGGGCCCGTCTAGGGCACACTTCGCCACTGATTCAGGATTTGGATGTCTGAATCCCATGCTGTTATTGTAAGTTTTTCATACATTCTCACATTAATTAAATTACGTTTATTAATTTGTAACTAAGTACTACTTACACATCAAACTCCACGATCTTTACTCCCCAGTTCAAGGTCATATTCCTCATATTTTTAAAGATCTGAGTGCTTACTTCTGACCTTCCTACGAGAATTTCAGATAGATTTCGAGTTCCAAGAGCATTGCGGAGAGTTGTAGCTGCTAAAAGTTGAGTGGCAATTCTGCACGAACAGAAAATGTTGGAAACTGAAAAGCCTTATTAAGTTCTTCGGTTGATCATGGATAGACCAATTTATTTTATAATGAGGAGTGGAGTGGAAATAAAAGGAGTGATACTACGAGACGTTACCTACCTCTTGAGGTGGTACTGCATAACAAATGATCCTCAGGTCTGTAAACTTTACTATATCAATGCATGGTAAGTAATTCACAAGACTAGGTCCATAGGGTAGGCAACTGCGCAATTTTCCATTCCGTAAAATTACCGCCCGTTCAAACTGTCTCACGACCTGCATTGTACACATAATCTGTTTAAATATCGGGCTGGATCCGCGCTCCAAGACGCAATCTACTATGAATAATAAAGTTACCACAAATATCGCAAACAAAGAAAGCGGTAACGTCACGACAACCAAGGCGATAGACAGGATTACAAGGCATTTTTCTATAATTGTATTAGGATCTGTAAATGAAAGATAATCGTCAGCGTCATGTTATAATAGGGTTAGGGTCTACCAGGTATTGTGCCATGAGGTATAGGCAAAAGATAAATTGCAAACTTGCCTAGGCTCCGAGTTATTTGGGTTGTCACTGATCTCAAGAATGATCTGATAATTAATACAACGTGCAGTTTTGCACGTTGCATACGCAAAATTAAGGTGCAATGCAAACTTAGCTCGACCAGGTTGTAGATTTTATTTACTCCTGTTATGTTCCATACAATCTATCTTTTCTATATACTTCCCATACCATTTTATGCACTGTATTTTATTTGAATTTACCTCTATAATCTTCAGTTTCATTTAAATTAAAACCTTGGTAGAACAATTTACTTTGGCTAATTCCTTTTTCTGAAGGATCCTGTCCTTGTTCTAGTTGTGTGCGTGAAGATGAATTTGACACCGGAGTTTTTAGTCTTGGACTAGACATGATTATATATCTGAAATTAATTTGTTTTACGTAAACTTGAAACGGAGTAACTGAGAAAAGTTAGTAGAAAATGACAAATTAAGAAGCTGAGTGAAGCAAAAGGTAAAGCATTATCATGGAAATAATACATATAAGCTATAGTACAACTAGAATGATGGCATGCACCAAAAAGTCTGTCTTGTAAGAGAGAACTTATTAGTAGTTGTGTCCTTGTCTAATAAGGTGACCAGTCATTTAATTAAAGGTAAAACTTTTCGATTTTGTGCGGTATCTGGCTACGTTTGCTCCGTGATATTTTTCTATTACGTGGTTACAGCATGTCAGCATGGAGATAATCGGTTGTGGAGAAATAAGGTCGAAATCCAGTTTGCTCGGGAGGTTGGTGAAGGTCAAGCGTCGAAGCAATACCACCGTATTGCTATATCTCTAGCTCTATGATTTTTATAATTATAATATGTAGTTTACATATAAATATGGTCACACAGTCGCCTTTTTTATGGAGTGTATTTTATATAATTATGAGTGGCACAATTCAGAGGGAATTTGACCTTATCATTCTCATCCCATGTCTAAAAGCAAACTGAATGAGTGCATTACCTGAATCCTTTATTGCTTTCAACACGGATGGTCCGGCAACTTTTGTTTCATCTTCTGCTTGTATTACAGCGATCTTAGTGTCTATTTGGATATCTTTATCAAATAATATTTTTTAAATTACAAGGATGAATAGGGAAACAATGAAAAATAATATTAGTTCGGATATAGATTAGTAGTCCCGCTAAAAAGAAACATAACAGGGTCACATTAAAAAAAAATATACTTAGGTACGTTGAGTTTCGGAACCTGGAGAGGATCCCTTCTGTGTGCCGACTTCTGCCTACCTTACAAAACAAACAATTATCTTGGCATAAAATTGCAATGAAGAGTTAAAATATTTCACAAATGACTGTGAACATTACTTATTATTTTATCAATTAATAATATAATCAATTAATAATGAACAGTGCCACATAGAGCAAGAGCGACACGATTCCTAAAAAGTCTGTCCCTTTCTAGTTTCTATATCGTTTTTCCGTACGCGTGTGGGTAATGTAAATTTTACTTTAAATCTGACACAAAAAGTTGGTTTTAATTTTTACATTTTGGAACATAGTAAGCAGTCCTGCTAGGTATGTCATATTGACAAAAAATGTTATTTTATTTTCATAGAGAATTGAGATTCTACTAAAACCTCAACTAAAATCTTATGTATAAAATCTTGTTATTGAAACCGTATAAAAATTTTGTATATGAAAGCCACATACATGAGGAATAGTATAAATATAATACTATGTAACATCACGTAACGACCTACTGGAGCGGAGCAGTACTTAACCAACGACGTAACGGAACGCGGGCGAAACCAAGGTGTATAGCTAGTAGAATATAAGCGTCAGCTCACACCGAGACGCGACGTGACGATACTGGAAGAGGCCAGTGACTTCGCGCTGCGCCGCGCGCCGCCGCGAGACGCATCGCAACGTCGCGTCGCCGCTCTTGCACGCTGTGGGTACCAACGATTTACCGCTGCGTCGCGTCGCGAGGCGTCGCTCGACGCCGCGAGGAGGTAGTCCTGCGTGGTGTAACGTATTCTAAATTAACACAATGAAATGTGTATCTTTTCGTGTAGAAAATAAAGTTATATTTTGAGTCGCTCTTTTAAAGTGTGCGCGCAGCGTCGCGTCGCTTCGCGTCTCGGTGTGAACTGACCCTAAGGAAAAGTACATATCTATTAAAATTGTTTGTACTAACTTCTTGGAATACTTTATTTGTAACGTGTTAATGTAATTTTAATTTATTTAACTCTAAGAGGAAATGCGGGCGCCAAGACCTTCAGAGAATCGTTTATCAATCCCTCGAACCTTCCCGTCTACAGACATTTTGTAGCTCGGAATGATTGGTTGATTACACTTGCTGATCTTAACTTACCGCACTTGTTCCTGGAAGTTCAATTGGGAATGGAAATAGCACTGTGGTAGGATTATCAGCAGCAATATGATTCAATGTTTGTAGATATCGGAGCTGAAATTTATAAAGAAATCTGTAGGGTACTACAATACAATGTGCAGTAGACAAGCACACCACACTATTCCCAGAAAACTATAACTCTTGAACGTCAGAATCAACAGTGGCGACCACCAGAAAAGCGCTGAGGCAATGAAGCTCGACGAGTGAATTTCAGTGGCCAATAAGAAAATCTTAAAACCGATTTACAAACTAGTAGAAAATATATAACAATTGCGTACTAAAGCGCCATAAACACAACAAGAAATAACTTTTGATTCCATACACACAATTATTTACCAGCATAATTTGTGGATTCTCATTAATTATTGCAGCGGCTGATTTCAGGTTTTCAGCTGCTTTAATTTCACCTTCGGATTCAATAAGTTTGGCTTTACCTATGCGAGAACCCTCAGCTTCAGCTGCCATTGCTTTTTGGAGTTCAAACGGTAATAATACATCTTTTCTAGAATCAAATCATGAAGTTAGAAGCTGTTAGAAATTATATAGAATTGCTAAATATAAAAGTGGAATGTAAATTGCACATATTTGTACTTTGTTTACTCGACAGTATTTTTTTACGACGTTTTTTATTTACAGTGTTATATATATTTTTTAAATCGACCTGTCAAATTCTAGACGATAAACATAGACACGACCAGATTCACAAAAAAAAAATGAGGCTGGCATTAATTTACGTAGTGACCACACCGGTTTCTTTTTATTTTTTACTAGCCTATGTTACTCGTAACGATGCAAGGATTGTAACGATACCATACATCTAAATCGGTACAGGCGTTAAAGAGTAGGCGTAAAAGTTATGATGGAATAAAGAAACTCACATACATACATACATACATTATACATTAACCCTGAACACATAACACTCTTTTTTTTGGGGCAGTCGTGTAATTACTCAGTAGAGTGATGTGGATGTAGAGCGTCTTTTTACAACCCGTATAAAAAAGTAAAATTGAAGCGACAAGGTACTGTAATTGATAAGAAGCTGTGCGTGGAATAGATACATTTCAACTCGTTCTATGACAACTCCCCAGTAACTCGTTGTCTTGTCAATTGCCGTCTTGCAGTTAAAACTTATTGATTCCCTGCTTGTCAGTAGATTATGTAACGATTGCCCTCCGAGAATATTTCTTATAGTAGCAATTGTTATCAATTCTGTACCGTACCTGCAATGTGTAAAGTGCAGCAACAAAAATATTAAATAAGAATTTCAAAGAATAAGTTTTACTTTAAAGTAATTTGATACTTTACTTGCTTCTTTGTATGTTCATTAGACAATCAAGTGGTTTCTCTACGTGAAAGTAGGTGACTGCATCAACAGTTACTGTTACTGAATCTTTTGTAAGAACCTGCAACAAAGAGTGTTTGCATAGTTTGGATTACAAAACGTAGGTCTAGCGTTATTTTACAGTAGGTCACTGGAACGCTGATGCTGAGATGATGTTGAAGCGTTATTTTACAGGACGTCATTAGAACTTTTCCGCCGAGATGATGTGCATTCTCGCAACTCGTGGGGGCCTACCGCCAATCGCCATCGCTTAAAACAATAATAATATTATTTCAATATTACTTTATAATTTCTGTTGCTGGATTTTCAACTCTCGGCGCTGAGCCAAGCGTTGAAAATCCAACAGTGTGCAAGGCACAGTAATATAAAAATAATATTGTTTTAAGAGATGGTGGTAGGCCTCCTGTTCAAAAGTTGCACATTACTGAATTGAATTAAAAACACTGAAAATCAAAACTAAGGCATCACAGCCGTTGTTCTTATTATACAAAACAAAACCTTACTTCCTGGGGAGGCAGATTAATAGATTGAGTTCTTATGTCAATCATTTGAACTTCGTCAGTGCAGGGTATGAACCATATTATTCCAGGACCAGCTGGCGAATCTGGCCGAATTCTGCCGAAGCGCAAGATAACTGCGCGTTGGTATTGTTTTACCACCTAAACGAATAAAAATTATGTTACGAGTATGTATGTATCGATATAGTAATTGATGTTAATTCATGAGCTTTTATAACTAGCATAAAAATACACAACGGAGATGAAATCTTGATGAAAATCTTCCCATTATTAAGTATGATATTTTTTTTGTTCTATACTACTCCTGGGAATATTTGGTTATAAAGATATTGGAAGTCAAAGTCCCAACTCTTTTTTTAGAATAGGATTTTAAAATAAAAATATTACCAGCCAATTACTGTCCCACTGCAGAGCAAAGGCCTCTTCTCATACAGAGAAGCATTGAGCTTGATCGTGGTGATCAAGCTCAATATGATAACTAAACTATAATTACCCACCCACACGACCCCTGTACAAATGCATCAATAAATATAATGTTTTGCGTGCTATGATAAACAGTGATTTTTCACATCAAAATTAAAAATCGTTTCCCAGCATTCTTTTTTGGTTGTTACTTAGTTTGATGGGCAGAATACGTAGTTAAACGATTACTTAAGTAATGTATCTTTTTAAACAGTAGGAAGTAATAATTAACAAAATCAAACTAACCCGAAAGCAAAGGTTGTATCCTAACTTTTAAAGCAAAGGTTTTTAGTTTAGGAATAATTAGTTTAGGGTGCTCGTTGTCCAAACCCATGTTATAAAAAATTAACACTTCCACATCACAGCAAGGTGGCAATTTTGTACTGTTTTAGAATTTCTACGTAGTATAAAACAAAGTCGCTTCCTGCCGTGTCTGTCCTTCTGTACGCTTAGATCTTTTAAACTACGCAACGAATTTTAATGTGGTTGTCATCAATAGATATAGTAATTCAAGTGGAAGGTTTTATGTGTGGTTTAATATTGTTGTTTGTTCATTTGTTGAAACATTAGTAGGTACTAAGGTACTACTACATTGCACCCGTGGGAAGTCGAGGCGGGAAGCTAGTTATAAATATATGCAACTGTGCTAATTTAACTATTAAAGTAAATAGTTGAAATGTTTCACTTGTAATATCAAAATTTGATGATATGTGTGCCTTCAAAGTCTTAGTCATACTTAGTCCAATATTATGAGAGTCAAATAAAAAACCGATCAAAAAATCACACTAAATAAAATATCGATAAACAATACGAGCACAATTATGACAACAAACGTCAATCACATTTTGTCAATCAACTTCCACAAAAGTTGCATTCAATTTAAGAAAGAAATGAAAGGTAAAAAAATATTTTCAACGATTTAATAAAAAATATTATTTGACTAGAATTAATAATTAGTTCAGTGTCGTTTAATACATAATTTATAAATTGACTTGATGATGTGTGCTTGGTCCAGGTCCTCCCATGAATGATTTCAAGAAATCGATTGGGAATGGAAAAATGATTGTGGAGTTCTTTTCTGCTGATATTGAACTGAGGGACTGAAGATATCGCAACTGAAAATAAAAAGACATAGTTATCTATTTAAAAAAAAACTACTAATAGGGCAACGAATTTCACATTTTCATACTAGGGATGGGAAGGCGAAATGCCATACAGGCGATTCCATGGTCTATGGCCCAGCTAAGAACACGAAATCGCCGCATCAATAGCGACCTCCAAGGTGTCTCCGTGCTTTGTGGTGAAGATAATATGTGTATATAATATATATGTGTTGGATCATTTGGCTCCCTCCATAATGGTTGAGCTAGGTGGTGCTGATCCATGCGTCATGCTCGTGAACGGGTGCTGTCAGTTGGGATTGGTCATCTCTTAACTGCTATGGCTTACATCTTTAATTTTATTATTTTTAACTACTGTTTTATATTCATCTTCATTGTGATCACATGTAGAATCAACAAGAATAATGTAACCAGGATTTTGTAAAAACCTAATTTAAAATCTGAGTGCCGTGGAGTTTCTTGCTCGTTCTTCTCCATAGAGGCCTACCTCCGTTTTGGAACGAGCAACTAGCTTCATTTTTCGGACTAACTGACTGACTTCTTGACAATTCAAAAGTGCCTGTAAATGGTCTAATTGAAATAAATGTTTTGACTTTTTTGACTTTTTGATATAATTCGTATGCTGCGAGAATTTGTATATCTATATCTTAATACGGGCATTGAAGAATGTTTTTATATATTTGTTGCTTTTTGGTTTTTCATTGAAGTCCTAGTTATGTATTATTTTTACCTGCAGTGCCATTGGATTATCAATCATGACAAGCGAAGCCTCCTTTAAGGCTTTAGAAGTACCAACGATTTACCGCTGCGTCGCGTCGCGAGGCGTCGCTCGACGCCGCGAGGTAGTCCTGCGTGGTGTAACGTATTCTAAATTAACACAATGAAATGTGTATCTTTTCGTGTAGAAAATAAAGTTATATTTTGAGTCGCTCTTTTAAAGTGTGCGCGCAGCGTCGCGTCGCTTCGCGTCTCGGTGTGAACTGACCCTAAGTTAGTACAAACAATTTTAATAGATATGTACTTTACATATCTATTAAAATTGTTTGTACTAACTTCTTGGATTACTTTATTTGTAACGTGTTAATGTAATTTTAATTTATTTAACTCTAAGAGGAAATGCGGGCGCCAAGACCTTCAGAGAATCGTTTATCAATCCCTCGAACCTTCCCGTCTACAGACATTTTGTAGCTCGGAATGATTGGTTGATTACACTTGCTGATCTTAACTTACCGCACTTGTTCCTGGAAGTTCAATTGGGAATGGAAATAGCACTGTGGTAGGATTATTAGCAGCAATATGATTCAATGTTTGTAGATATTGGAGCTGAAATTTATAAAGAAATCTGTAGGGTACTACAATACAATGTGCAGTAGACAAGCACACCACACTATTCCCAGAAAACTATAACTCTTGAACGTCAGAATCAACAGTGGCGACCACCAGAAAAGCGCTGAGGCAATGAAGCTCGACGAGTGAATTTCAGTGGCCAATAAGAAAATCTTAAAACCGATTTACAAACTAGTAGAAAATATATAACAATTGCGTACTAAAGCGCCATAAACACAACAAGAAATAACTTTTGATTCCATACACACAATTATTTACCAGCATAATTTGTGGATTCTCATTAATTATTGCAGCGGCTGATTTCAGGTTTTCAGCTGCTTTAATTTCACCTTCGGATTCAATAAGTTTGGCTTTACCTATGCGAGAACCCTCAGCTTCAGCTGCCATTGCTTTTTGGAGTTCAAACGGTAATAATACATCTTTTCTAGAATCAAATCATGAAGTTAGAAGCTGTTATAAATTATATAGAATTGCTAAATATAAAAGTGGAATGTAAATTGCACATATTTGTACTTTGTTTACTCGACAGTATTTTTTTACGACGTTTTTTATTTACAGTGTTATATATATTTTTTAAATCGACCTGTCAAATTCTAGACGATAAACATAGACACGACCAGATTCACAAAAAAAAAATGAGGCTGGCATTAATTTACGTAGTGACCACACCGGTTTCTTTTTATTTTTTACTAGCCTATGTTACTCGTAACGATGCAAGGATTGTAACGATACCATACATCTAAATCGGTACAAGCGTTAAAGAGTAGGCGTAAAAGTTATGATGGAATAAAGAAACTCACATACATACATACATACATTATACATTAACCCTGAACACATAACACTCTTTTTTTTGGGGCAGTCGTGTAATTACTCAGTAGAGTGATGTGGATGTAGAGCGTCTTTTTACAACCCGTATAAAAAAGTAAAATTGAAGCGACAAGGTACTGTAATTGATAAGAAGCTGTGCGTGGAATAGATACATTTCAACTCGTTCTATGACAACTCCCCAGTAACTCGTTGTCTTGTCAATTGCCGTCTTGCAGTTAAAACTTATTGATTCCCTGCTTGTCAGTAGATTATGTAACGATTGCCCTCCGAGAATATTTCTTATAGTAGCAATTGTTATCAATTCTGTACCGTACCTGCAATGTGTAAAGTGCAGCAACAAAAATATTAAATAAGAATTTCAAAGAATAAGTTTTACTTTAAAGTAATTTGATACTTTACTTGCTTCTTTGTATGTTCATTAGACAATCAAGTGGTTTCTCTACGTGAAAGTAGGTGACTGCATCAACAGTTACTGTTACTGAATCTTTTGTAAGAACCTGCAACAAAGAGTGTTTGCATAGTTTGGATTACAAAACGTAGGTCTAGCGTTATTTTACAGTAGGTCACTGGAACGCTGATGCTGAGATGATGTTGAAGCGTTATTTTACAGGACGTCATTAGAACTTTTCCGCCGAGATGATGTGCATTCTCGCAACTCGTGGGGGCCTACCGCCAATCGCCATCGCTTAAAACAATAATTTTCAACTCTCGGCGCTGAGCCAAGCGTTGAAAATCCAACAGTGTGCAAGGCACAGTAATATAAAAATAATATTGTTTTAAGAGATGGTGGTAGGCCTCCTGTTCAAAAGTTGCACATTACTGAATTGAATTAAAAACACTGAAAATCAAAACTAAGGCATCACAGCCGTTGTTCTTATTATACAAAACAAAACCTTACTTCCTGGGGAGGCAGATTAATAGATTGAGTTCTTATGTCAATCATTTGAACTTCGTCAGTGCAGGGTATGAACCATATTATTCCAGGACCAGCTGGCGAATCTGGCCGAATTCTGCCGAAGCGCAAGATAACTGCGCGTTGGTATTGTTTTACCACCTAAACGAATAAAAATTATGTTACGAGTATGTATGTATCGATATAGTAATTGATGTTAATTCATGAGCTTTTATAACTAGCATAAAAATACACAACGGAGATGAAATCTTGATGAAAATCTTCCCATTATTAAGTATGATATTTTTTTTGTTCTATACCACTCCTGGGAATATTTGGTTATAAAGATATTGGAAGTCAAAGTCCCAACTCTTTTTTTAGAATAGGATTTTAAAATAAAAATATTACCAGCCAATTACTGTCCCACTGCAGAGCAAAGGCCTCTTCTCATACGGAGAAGCATTGAGCTTGATCGTGGTGATCAAGCTCAATATGATAACTAAACTATAATTACCCACCCACACGACCCCTGTACAAATGCATCAATAAATATAATGTTTTGCGTGCTATGATAAACAGTGATTTTTCACATCAAAATTAAAAATCGTTTCCCAGCATTCTTTTTTGGTTGTTACTTAGTTTGATGGGCAGAATACGTAGTTAAACGATTACTTAAGTAATATATCTTTTTAAACAGTAGGAAGTAATAATTAACAAAATCAAACTAACCCGAAAGCAAAATGGAAGCATCACCGGGAATATAATGATTGATATTATTGCCATTATCCGAAATACTTTTTCTGTTAAAGTTTCTTTTGAGAAAACTGAAAAATAAACTTATTTCATCATTAACATAATATATAGATTAGATTAGCACATAAATGTATCCTAACTTTTAAAGCAAAGGTTTTTAGTTTAGGAATAATTAGTTTAGGGTGCTCGTTGTCCAAACCCATGTTATAAAAAATTAACACTTCCACATCACAGCAAGGTGGCAATTTTGTACTGTTTTAGAATTTCTACGTAGTATAAAACAAAGTCGCTTCCTGCCGTGTCTGTCCTTCTGTACGCTTAGATCTTTTAAACTACGCAACGAATTTTAATGTGGTTGTCATCAATAGATATAGTAATTCAAGTGGAAGGTTTTATGTGTGGTTTAATATTGTTGTTTGTTCATTTGTTGAAACATTAGTAGGTACTAAGGTACTACTACATTGCACCCGTGGGAAGTCGAGGCGGGAAGCTAGTTATAAATATATGCAACTGTGCTAATTTAACTATTAAAGTAAATAGTTGAAATGTTTCACTTGTAATATCAAAATTTGATGATATGTGTGCCTTCAAAGTCTTAGTCATACTTAGTCCAATATTATGAGAGTCAAATAAAAAACCGATCAAAAAATCACACTAAATAAAATTTCGATAAACAATACGAGCACAATATTATGACAACAAACGTCAATCACATTTTGTCAATCAACTTCCACAAAAGTTGCATTCAATTTAAGAAAGAAATGAAAGGTAAAAAAATATTTTCAACAATTTAATAAAAAATATTATTTGACTAGAATTAATTAGTTCAGTGTCGTTTAATACATAATTTATAAATTGACTTGATGATGTGTGCTTGGTCCAGGTCCTCCCATGAATGATTTCAAGAAATCCATTGGGAATGGAAAAATGATTGTGGAGTTCTTTTCTGCTGATATTGAACTGAGGGACTGAAGATATCGCAACTGAAAATAAAAAGACATAGTTATCTATTTAAAAAAAAACTACTAATAGGGCAACGAATTTCACATTTTCATACTAGGGATGGGAAGGCGAAATGCCATACAGGCGATTCCATGGTCTATGGCCCAGCTAAGAACACGAAATCGCCGCATCAATAGCGACCTCCAAGGTGTCTCCGTGCTTTGTGGTGAAGATAATATGTGTATATAATATGTGTTGGATCATTTGGCTCCCTCCATAATGGTTGAGCTAGGTGGTGCTGATCCATGCGTCATGCTCGTGAACGGGTGCTGTCAGTTGGGATTGGTCATCTCTTAACTGCTATGGCTTACATCTTTATTTTTATTATTTTTAACTACTGTTTTATATTCATCTTCATTGTGATCACATGTAGAATCAACAAGAATAATGTAACCAGGATTTTGTAAAAACCTAATTTAAAATCTGAGTGCCGTGGAGTTTCTTGCTCGTTCTTCTCCATAGAGGCCTACCTCCGTTTTGGAACGAGCAACTAGCTTCATTTTTCGGACTAACTGACTGACTTCTTGACAATTCAAAAGTGCCTGTAAATGGTCTAATTGAAATAAATGTTTTGACTTTTTTGACTTTTTGATATAATTCGTATGCTGCGAGAATTTGTATATCTATATCTTAATACGGGCATTGAAGAATGTTTTTATATATTTGTTGCTTTTTGGTTTTTCATTGAAGTCCTAGTTATGTATTATTTTTACCTGCAGTGCCATTGGATTATCAATCATGACAAGCGAAGCCTCCTTTAAGGCTTTAGACGCTTTTATTTCTCCTTCTGCTGCAATGATCTTGGCTCGAGCTTCACGATCTGCTTCGGCTTCTGCAGCTATCGCTCTTTGCAACTGCACTGGCAGTCTCACATCCTTACTGGAACCATTAAAAATATAGGGATAACATATTTCAGAGTCGCAAAATATTACCTTATTGTCATATTTTGAAGACTCTAAATCGATTTTAGTTATAACAAAAGAGTTGTGTTTTAGACGTCCGATCTTCGTTACTTCTATGATAATAATTATATACATTACCGTAAAGCCCGTGAATTTAGAACGGCAAACCTTTAGTCGACTGTTATTAATTCTCAGTAACTTGAGTACGATTAAAAGGCCACTTTGCTAAAAGTGGACTTGTAGTCTTTAAAGGTATAAATACAATTTCACCCTTAAGCTATTACTGAGAATAGCGCCTTGGGAAGATGAAACGAAGAGACTAGAAATGGAAGTCAGTATTTGAGACATATGTATTGCTTCTTGAAGAGAGAATAATTGAATCTGAGGAACGAGGAATTCAGGACATAAAGAATGGCTTGGGTAGCTTGTTTATTGAAATGGAGACCAAGTAGCGTAATTTTGTTGGGGCTACTGGTATATATTCACATTCTCTTTTAAAGGAAAAATACATATGTCTTTGACGTGATTTATTTGTAAGGTATTCAAATACTGGCTTACATTTCGACCCTCTCCACTTCAACTCCCCAAGGATCAGTGGCTTCATCAAGGCTGGCTTGCATCATGTGACTTATCGCTTCTCTGTCAGATAGTAGCTGTGCCAAGTCCCGCATGCCAAGTACGTTCCGGAGAGTCGTTGCAGCTAGAAGACGTGTTGATGCACTGGAAAATAAAATAAAGTTTGAAGCAGGCTTTTTTGACTTTTATTCAGTTATTTACCTGCTTCTCTGTCCACTGCTTATTTCTACAAAATAACGTTTTTAATTGTAGAAAATGTGATGTAATGTTAATTGTAGGATTTTAATTTGTAGAAAAACGCGAAGTCAAAGGTACACAGAACACCCCTGTACCTAAATTTTCTTTGTACCTATGATCCACAATAAACGCATTGATTGATTGATTGATTTTGTAACTGCTGTAATAGACAAAGTACGATGTGCGACGTTTTGTAATATCTACCAACGACACAAAGAAGAAAAGAAGAAGATAATTGATAATACTTCGACGTAAACTAAGGGTTGATACCTATAATCAGCTACTCGAACAACGGCATTCAGAGGTTCCTTAATCCGGTAGTAGACTACAGCATCTACAGCCACTGTTACTGAATCTCGAGTTAAAACCTGAAACATTGAGTTAAGAATTTTATTAAAGGTACTTACTATACGTGCCGGCACGTAAGTTGGCAAGAGTTTTTGTAGTGGGGGAAGTTTGCGCACGCTTTTTTTTTTTTTTTTTTTTCGGTATGGCATCTCGCAGGTCAACCTATGAGGTTGTCGGCTGCTTAACCGGGCAATCCTGTGGTGCCTTAAAGTAAATTAAGGCCTCCAGCCAGGGCTTAAAACTATTTACAAACTAAGCGACTACACGCTAAGGGCACCCCCTGTGGGGTACGAGCCTCGGCTTAGGGCGTCGCTGGGGGAGGGCAGCAAAGGGACAGGCTGGATCGGATTAATATTATTTAGGGACGAATTTAAAGCTACAGGCTCAGCGACGCGGGCTGGCACGAGCAAGGGACGGGGCGGAGACGGACAAGGGCGTCGCGACGGACCTCGGCGGCGAGGGCGGAATGACGGCGGTCTGTGTCTGTGTTTGCGAACTGTGCTAGTTTCTTTGTTACTCTCCTGGAGGAGGGTAATGGCGTCATCGGGGTCGGTCAAAGTATGTCTCGGTCGGCGAGTCTTACTGATGCGGGAGGGAGTGTATCGGGCGGCCGATACGATCAGGGGATTGGGGTGTTTTTCAGCAGTGTCGAAGAAGCGCTTGGCGGTGCGTTTCATGAACTGCTGGATGGTGGGGATTTTGAGATCGAGATGGAGATTCTCGTTGCGAAGGTAGTACGGGGCTCCCGTGGCCTTTCGCAAGAAACGGTTTTGGAGGGTTTGCATCCTATGGAGGTGATATGCCTTTGCGTGTGCGAATACGACACAGGCGTAGGTCATGATGGGACGAATGCACGCTGTGAAAATGCGCAATTTGCACTTGAGTGACAATTTGCTACGTGCATTCAGCATGGAGTGAAGCCTACCGAGAGCAAAAGCGGCGCGCGAGCGCACCGTCTTTATGTGCTCTCCGAAAGTAAGGTGTTGGTCGAGGATCACACCTAGGTATTTGGCTCGCTTTTCCCAAGGGATCGGCTTGCCATACATGGTGATGGGACTGGGAGGGGTGGGGGGTAGGCGCGGTTTGGAAAAGAGGACCGCTTGACTCTTGTCGGGGTTAACCTCGATTCTCCACTTCCGGAACCAAGCGCCCAGGGCGCTTGCGGCGGATTGGAGAGTGCGAGCGATGGATACTGGGTTGCGACCAGTGTAATAGATGGCCGTGTCGTCGGCGAATAGGGCCAGATGGGTCTTGCTACTCTTAGGGATGTCGCTGGTGAACAGCGTAAAAAGGAGTGGGGATAGGACGGAGCCTTGAGGGACTCCTGCGCGTATGGGGTGGGGGGAGGAGAGCGCGCCCTCGATGCGATAGCGGAAGGTGCGATTTGACAGAAAATCTCGTATGATGAGTACGAGGCGATCGGGCACTCCGATCTGGTAGAGCTTATATAATAAGCCGTTGTGCCAGACCTTGTCGAAAGCTTTCGCTATGTCGAAGAAGAGGGCGCCCGTCAAAGAGCCACGTTGAAAACCAACGCTTATGTGCTCGACGATGCGGTGGACTTGTTGGACGCAACAATGGTGGGAACGAAAACCGAATTGTTCGTCCGGGATGAGGCTCTTTGCTTCGACATAATCTTTGAGACGCTTGTAAATAAGCCTCTCGTAGATTTTGCCAAGAACGTTGAGCAAACTGATGGGACGATAGCTCGAAGGCTCTGACTTGGGTTTACCAGGTTTATGAATGCCGATGACGGTGGCCTCTTTCCACGTCCCGGGGAAGATATTGTTGCTCATGGCGCCATTGAAGATGGCGGTCATAAGCATTATGAGAGGGGCAGGGAGGAGTTTGAAAACCTTGTTGGTGATTCCGTCTGACCCGGGGGCTTTCCGGGGTTTAAGGTTTTTGATGATGTCTTGCACCTCGTCTGGGGTGACGGGGGGCAGAGGATCATCGGGGTCTTCAACTGGTGGGAGGGATGCTCTACGTTCGACTTCGGCGTCGACCTTAGAGAGGTGAGCTTTGTCTACTGGTTGAGAGCTGGGGGTGCATTGGGCCTCTAGGCTGTCAGCTAGACATTCAGCCTTTTCGTCGTTATCGAAAGCGACGCTTTTATCGGGGCGGGTGAGAGGAGGCATGGCAGCCTCGCTAGTGGAACGTAACTTCCTCTGTAACTCCCAGAAGGCTTGGTGGGTGGGCTCCAGTTCGCTAAGCGTCTTGTCCCAGCGGGCGTTACGCAACTCATTTATGCGATTCTTTACAGCACGCTGTAGAGCTCGCATGTGAGCTTTGTTTGCGTCGCAGGGAAAAGCGCTATACGCACGGATGGCCGCGTTCTTCTCGGTCATCAGTTCGCGTACATCGTCCGGCAGTTTCCAGCGGTGATCGCTCACCACCGGAACCTCCCTTGAACAGTCGTTCAGGACAGATTGTACGTGTTCTGTGAAGGAGTCGATCGCGCCCGTCGTGTCTGCGATTGAAACTATGTGGTCGGGGATAGAGTCCAGGTGAGGCGACGTGATGGACTTTAAGCTTTCGCTTACTTTCCTCCAGTCGGTTATCACTTGGGTCGGGGGAGGTTGGCTGGGATCAGAGGGACCTGAGCGGGAAGCTAGTTCCATGATGACCGGGCGGTGGTCCGAGTCGAGTTCGTGTAGCGCCTCAATAGAATGTAAGCGGAGATTTACATTCTTGAGGAGTGCTATATCGAGGATATCGGGAAGATGATTGGGGTCGTGGGGAAAGTGAGTGGGAGTCATCGGAGCGATGACGTCAAAGTTGAGAGTGGCACAGAGGTTGAACACGATTCTGCCTCTGGTAGAGGTCGTGTTGCAGTTCCAAGCGGGGTGTTTGGCGTTGAGATCGCCCGCTAGTATAACGGAGTCACTCAGTCCAAGAAGAACGGAAAGATCATTTGTAAGGAGGGACGGGTCCTCAGAGGGCGAAGGAGGGATGTAGGCAGAGATAATAGTAATCGGCTGATGACCAGTCATGCCGAGCCGACAGAGTGAGACCTCGACGCGAGAGAGGGGAGGAGGGTCCATAGGGATGCAGTACAGTTCCTTTCTGTAGTAGATGAGGGTGCCGCCCTTATGGCAACGCGACCTGTCGTTGCGAACTAAGCGATAGTTGGCAATTTTCGGGTCACGGTGGCGGGGCTTTAGGAAGGTTTCCTGTATAAGGAGGATGTCAAGTTGATGATCGCGAAGGAAGGTGGCGATCTCATCACGCTGGCCATTAATGCCATTTGCGTTGAAGAAGCCTAACTTGAGGGAGCGGGGTTTGGTACAACACAGACTTTTCTTATCCATTAGGATTTAGGTCGGTACAGTTTTTCTAGGACTCGCGTGATTGTGGGGTACGCTTCGAACACTTTACCTATAGCTGTAAGGTCGGTATTGCATGCAATGATTTCCTTTGCCATAGTTACAGCATCCGGGTTGACGTAAATGCTGAAGGCGTCCGTTATGATTTGGACGTGTTCAGCGTTGGGGATGGCGGCCGTGGGGCCAGTGCAGACAGGGAAGGGCGCGGCTGAGGCTGCGGGAGCGGCTTTTGGGGGAGGAACCTTTTTGGGAGCGGGTTGTGGTGCGGGTGCGGGGGCGGCGGGGGCCGACGGCGCTATTGAGGGAGTGGGTTGAGGGGTCGCGAGAGCTGGGAAGACTCTTTGGTGGTTCAATGTGTTCCACGGGGAGGGCCTTTGAGGGCTGAGTCGCTCGGGCAACTGTGAAGAGGGAATCTTCACCGAGGGGCTTTCCCTTTGTTGACGGGCGTTTGCACGCTTGGTCAGTTTGGGAGAAGAAGACTTTGGGGCCTTTGGGCAGCCACGGTAGTTAGCCGGGTGCCCGGATTGGCCGCATAGCACGCAGCTGGGAGGCTCTGTGCAGAGATCACGTTCCTTGGGACGTGGACAATCGGCAGTGCCATGCTCGCCCAGACACTTTACGCATCTTGGGGTCGCAAAACAGTTGCGCTGTACGTGACCGTACAGTTGGCAACGGTGACATTGGCCAACTACGTTAGCCTTGTAGGGCTTCTCTATGGAGATGCCAGAGAGAGAGCAGACTGATTTCACCTTGAATATAGGGTGATGGCCTTCCGTGGGGTCGCAAACGACCAGAACGGTGTCAAAAGCGGGGCCGCCCCTCGCTTTGTGCAGGCGATGGACTGCTGAGACGGGGACTTTCTGGGAGAGGAGGTCGTTGAGAATGTCCTCAACTGGGATTTCTTTCGGGATGCGTCGGATCACCACTCGGGTGGGCGCTTCCTCGGGAAGGGAGTAAGTATGGAACGAAACGTTCCTTAGTTTTAGGAGACTGGTTAGTTCCCTGTGGTCTTTCGACGTTGGAACTTGAACTTTGATGCCCTGCTGAGTTGCACGGGCATTGGTGTATGTGATCTTACGATCATTACACCATTTGGACACTTCTGTCCACTTTGCCTTGTCTTGAATGAACAAGGGCGGCGGGGGTTTTAGCTTCTTTTTCGAAGCTAGCGCGGGGTTAGTAGTAAGAGGGCTAGGGGGGCGGCTGGACTCGGAAGTCGAGGCAGCAGAGACGGGGGGACTAGAGGTCGAGGGGGTCGCGGGGGAGGTCGTTGCTACGACCTTTTTGGCCTTGGTTGCCTGAGAGGGAGATTTTCCCTTCCTCCTCTTACCTCCACTGCCGACGACTTGGTAGTCATCGTCAGATGAGGCGGAGGAGGATAGGGAATCCTCAGAGTCGGAGACGGAGGGCGAAAGGTGATCAAGAGGGACAGAGGTGTCCATGCTCTCGGTCGTGTCGAGTTTTGCAGCTGCGACACGCAGCTGCGAGGCGCCCATTGTTTGTGAAACAATGGCGGCGGGAACAGTGGCGGCCGGTACACAGTGTGTTTCTGCGTACGGGTTTATTGTCTCGATGGACAATAGCGAAGGAATTTCTAGTGAAGGCATTGATTGTGCCGCCACTGGAATTCCTTTGTCTACAGTTGGCGGAGACGCGGGGCTGTCGAGTACATCGCTAAAGTTTGCGATGCTTTCCTCAGACTTTGCGCACGCACAATTTCATACATTTTTATATGCGCGAACTTCCCCCACTACGAAAATCTCTTGCCAAGTTACGTGCCGTAAGTAATAACTATAGTCGTATTCATTTCGACTAAAAGATAACATTATCATCATTCAGCTGAAAGTTATTACTTGACGCCCCTAATTTTGAACTGTATTTAGGTAATAGAAAAATACAATGCTAAGGTTTCTGTGATGATAAGTGGTCGCAAAGCGTGACTGCTGAGCATGAGGTCTCTTGGGTTCGATTGCTAGGTCGGGTAAAATGTTATTGGGTTTTTCAATCAGGAATTTCTCATTAGCAGCCTTAGAGTCTGAATTTGTGGCCAGTTGATGGCAATAGGCTCGCCTCCTATTACGTGAGACTTAAACATAACTGGCGAAATGTAGGTGTACTAATGGGTACACATCTGCCTAACCTTTCAGGGATTACAGACGTGATGTTATGTTTATGTGATATAACAAAACGACAATAACTCATATACGCACTTTGTGGTAAATTAATAAATGTAAATGAACGTGTTCAACCCGACTGAGAGGATGTAATTGTAACTGAGAGGTAGCTACTTGTAGAATGACATTTGCCAAGTTCAAATGTCGTGGGAAGACACCGCTCTCCACGAGACATCACGACACGACGCTACGGCTGGTAAATACATAAGATTGGGATGCTTGGACTTCCCCGTTGAATGAATGAATGATGTGAAGTAGTGAAGTAGTGAGACTAAAATTATTTTACCTTATTATTATGTAAAGAATTTTCATTTTTCATTTTCAATAGTTGGTTCGATTTCCAGTTCGGAAAAAGTGTTATTGGGTTATTCAATAATGAATTTCTTAGTAGTAACCTGAAGTTTGGATGTTGGGGTGACACTTCTGTTCGGAAAGCATGTAAAGCAGATGGTCCTAGATGTCATTCGTAGATCTTTGATAGTCAGAAGCCCGAAATTCTGAGAACCAGTCTAGCAAGGGGTATCATGTTGCCCAGTAACTGGGTTGTGAAGGTTAAATATCCAGTCGCTCCTAGAACTTTCAGACTGGGATGCACATTTTCACTGTCAGCAAAGGAAACGTATGGACCACGAAGTAATGATGTGATCATACAGATATTATTTGAAATATATTGAGAAAGATATTAGATAGAGCTCAGTCATCACGCTTCATAAACAATTCACACCAATTTGCTGCCAATACCTACCATCAATGTAAGAATCCCTTCAAACAAGAATTAATAGGTCATTCATATTGACAGCTTCGAATATAGATTCCGGAATTAACAATACTTTGGAAAATGTTACTTTAATAATGTTCTACATTCGCATTCAGTAGCCAGCTCAGTTAATCATAGACCGTACCTCCATGATTATCTTACTAATATAAATGCGAAAGTTGGATGGATGGATGATTGTTACTCATCACACCAGAACGGCTGAATCGATCTGGATGAAATTTGGCACAGAGATAGATTTTAGTTTGGAACAGCAGGAAATTTTATCCCGTTTTTGTGTTCCCGAGGAATAATTTAAGACTGGCTTAATTTTGAAATGTATGCAGACGAAGTCGCGGTTAGTAGCTAGTATATAATAATTAGCAGTTGTGTTAAGAACATAGCACACACAGTAAAGGCTATTGTCTGTACAGACCTTGCATTTGTTATAGGTTGCTAATTTGCACACTATATCTAACTACAAATTATCGACTACCACTAACCAAAAGATATAAATACTGGTTCAGAATGGTTAATTAAAGACGATTCACAATGTACTGTACAATCTCCAGAGCAAGGCCAACGATAAAGCTTATGCAATTTGTGTAAGTTAGTTTATAATTCGAACGGTGCAAGCGCATGTAACGCTGCATTAAAGTGTTAATATTGCTTTTTACACTTTTTATTAAAAAGTATACTATAGTAGTACTAAATGATGACATAAAATAAAACAGGTTCAATCATATTTTGCCATGTAGGCATAAAAAAGATTTATAAATTACTGAACAAATAAATAACATTTCAAAATTTCACGCAAAAAAGTTCGTACGTACACATAAAGCAACAAAATCTAGGAAATATTGACTGAAATAGTTTCAACTGAATATAACAAAAACTAGGCTATGCTCATAACTGTCAAAGAGTATATTTTTTTATCTACAAACACCATACTTAGCTTCTATATTATTCAGTGGCATTAAAACGTTACCATTTACTAAAAAATAGAAAAAATAACATGTAGGTATTTAACAACAGCTTATTATCGTACTGTACAATGTTCAATGCTTCTAATCGTCGTTAATTCATTCGGCAAACAAAACGTATTCAGGTCACAGAGGCCGTCTATTCTCTACAGAACAATGGACAAGTTAAAACAAACTGCCTTGGATCCTTTATGATATTGACCATATATTTACATATGAACGGCCCAAGATTTTTTTTTCTACGACGATAAACGGAGCGACTACGACAGCCTGTTATAAATAAACGATGATTATGAGAACTTACACATGGAAGGTAGTTTACTCGATATATTGCAAAACTAACAATGTTGATTGCTAAATTTCATAACATAAGAGAATTATGATGGCGACTGAAATAAACCAGACCGACAAATCTTAAGGATCAAGACTTGTTACAGAACTGATGTGCAATTGATTGGCTGCCGTTTGATTCGGAAATTGTTGATTCATCATGATGTGGTTCTGAGTTGTCTAATCGTGTTCTGGTTTCCTTCCAATCTGTCTGTGATCGTGATTTCTTACAGTTCTGCTGCACCGATTTTATTCGGTCGTGTCAACAGATTGTCACTGATTTAATTAGAACTCTCTGCAAGAGATTACGTTATTCTTATTAGAGTTATTCTTTCTTTTATTTTGGACGAATGCAATGTACTGTCGAACAAGGAAATTGATACACACCGTTAATTAGTCACTACTTTTGAAGAATTGTCTGTAGAGGTGGCCGCCTATCTGACGGAAGAGCCGTTCCGCATCGTCGTCAGAAATAGATAATAAAACTTTACACACATAATTAACCGATGATGCGTGAGTGCGTCGAGGTTACTAACGAAGTTACGTCTGACGCATCTTTCGTCAGATGTGCGTACGTTAATTAGTCATTGAATTTTACGTCCCACTTCTAGCGTAAAAAAGTATTATTACGCATATAATAAACTAATAACCTAACCTAACCTTCCGGTTTCGCCCGCGGAACAGTAATCAAATACTGCTCTGCTCTCGTTGGTCTGAGCGTAAATGTTATACAGCCTTTTTCGATAAACGGGCTATATAATGCAAAAATATTTTTTTAAGTTGGGTCAGTAGTTTCTTAAATTACCGTGTTTAGAAAACAAATAAACATTTAAGCTTTATAATATTGAAAATAATGAAAATTATGAGAGAGGGGTCTCAGGGAAACCACAGTTTTTGGTAAACGGTAAAAGTTTAATAAGTAAATCACACAGGGGGTTACAGTACCCTAAAATAATAAAGTTTCGGTAACATATAGGCACGATTAAATTATCTAAGACACGGGCACGTGGCGATGGCGCGACGGCGCGACGGACTTGCGCACAGGTCTGCGCGGTAAGCGTGTGGGCAGCGGACTGTCGCGCCACGCCGCGAATCAGTAACGGCCGTGCGAGAGTGAGACCAAATTGTTGTCTCACTCTGTGTATCGCGGCGGCAAACGACCGCGAGACGCCCTGATTGGCCGGCACGGTTTGTGGGTTGCTATAAAATATAAAACGATATTTTCGCCTATCTACCATTAATAATAATAATAGTACAAAATGTATGCTACAATATGAAATTTCACTGACACTGATCGTCACGTTACGGATCGGCACGTGTCGGCACTGTTGTGTGCGGATAAGCCTTAAAGCAGTAGCAGATAACCTATAAAGTATTAACGATAAGTTAACCATAGATTTTACGAGGTTTAAGTTTGACATAACTTTATTGCAGGTTAATTAAAAAGGGGGTAATTATGTTGCTGCTATAAAGGCATGGCATGAGCTACTTATATTAATAAAAAAATTTGTGACAGCGCTTTTATATGGGCCAAGCCAAATCTAATGATGAGATCTTCAAGCAAATATTTTTTACGCTATAATAGCAGTAAAATTCAGACTAATTTCCATGCATGGTGATGCGTACTCCAGGCTCCAGATACGTGAATATTTAATAATGTTGATTTGATTCTTCTGTAGTGACACACATACCTTTGTAATCAGAGACGACGCCTACGATTTGTAGCGAGTTCCCCCGCTACCTTAGTCGTCTCCAAGCTTTTGTGTAGGACAGTTGTTTTGTTTAACCAATGTAAATTGTGCAGTTATTACCGACAATATAGACACCAAGTTTTACCTAACCTTCTGGACTTTCATTTATATTACTCCCGGCCGAACTAGTAATTTGTAGACAGTAAACCTACAAAAGTGGTGACCCCGACGTGATCAGTCAGAAGACAAGTCATGCGTCATCAAAAAACAGTACAGTCGCAGACAAAGACAACGTTGACTCTAGGCCCGCGCCGGTGGTTTCGCGATACGGCAGAGTTATTAAAAAGACACGTTTTTTCGATGACACATAACTTAGCAAATGAATAGTTAGTTAACACATAGTAGGTAGTTATAGTTAGTTATGGTAGTAAGATGGAGTACTCCCATAAGTTTTTTACCTATAAGTTTTTTTTCTAATGTAATTGGTACCCTAGTTCTTAAATACAATCTATTAACATAAATATCGTGTACGCAACTGTACTTTTGTAGTTTGCACTTACAGATAAGTGCAAACACGAGAAAAACCTTGTTTTGACAAAATAAATATGCAAACTGATCAATTGCATTTTTTTTGACACAACAACATTTTTCTGCAAGTAGGTGAATAAGGTAACAATAAGATAGATCCCACCAAAAACATTCTGTAAAAAACTAGCCAAGTCTCGATGGAGCTGCTTGTTTATCTCTAAAAAGTAATGAAATCAAAACAAAGTCGTGCCAAGTCTAAGGTTCCTTACTGCGATTTCTTTATTATTATAGTTAATGTTGTGTGACTTGGCCGTTTAAGGGTACAAAACCAGGTGCTCCATGACACCATTGCTCCAATCTGTCGCTAGAACCGCTACCCTTTGACGATGGAAAATTGCCACTTGGAAAACGTTGATTCAATAACCAGTCAATTGTTGACTTGTACACACTAACGTATAAAGAATGTTCAACGGCCAAGTCACACAACATTAACTATAATAATAAAGAAATCGCAGTAAGGAACCTTAGACTTGGCACGACTTTGTTTTGATTTCATTACTTTTTAGAGATAAACAAGCAGCTCCATCGAGACTTGGCTAGTTTTTTACAGAATGTTTTTGGTGGGATTTCACTTCTTTTTGTAGAAACGTATATATTGATTTATTTTATTAGATTTTCTTATTTGACACAGTTTTTTTTTCTTTTTGAAGTGAAAACTTCTTTAGCGGCGTTGAGCACTTTTTCTGTAATGTGTATAAAATCTTAAACTCGCGTCAGGACACGTGACCTGATCGAAAAAGCGTAAGACGGATGGAGAGTAGACAGCTATCCCCTCTCTACGGCGCGGCGAAAATGTATGCCTGGGCCTACTGTTTCGTTTAGACAGCGCAGGGCGCTTGCGCGAATGATAATTGTAATAGTTTTAAAGTTAAATTTTTAATGTAATATAAATTGTCATGTTTGTGTACGATAGCGCAATAAATGAATATTGTATTCTACCACATAAATGATAGTACTTTTATACTGATAAAGCAATTGGTGCAAAATTATTCCCTAACCATTCCAAAATATCAAACATGCTCAACGTTAATAATCAAGTTTTCACTTCTGCCGGCACTCCCGGAGTGCAACCCGTTTTTTTTTTTTTTCTTTTTGTTTTTAATGAAGCGGCCCACCAAGTTGAATATTTTTGGTAAAGGCGGTATGTCGCGATCTCTAATAGTTTGGTTGGGCTCTTGTGTTTTCTAATCAGGGTCACCAGGTACTCCAGATCTTCGATTGTCCTAGTTTTTATAGTTTTCCCTTTATGTGGCCATTAAACCCTAACTCTGTACCAAATTTCAGCTCTCTGAGTTTATGGGAAGTACTAGTTCTATTTTGATGATCATGAGTGAGTGAGTGAGTGTCATAAATGCGAAACTTTGCTTTCGCTTAACTTCGGAACTAAATGACCTACAGACTTGAAATTTTGGATTTTAAGTATATGATTTCAGCTTACTGGATGACGAAAATTTCTGCGTTCTGATGTTATCTAGAGGTTCTCAAATAGGGGCCTGAAAATGCGGCGAAATGGTTCCAGTAAAGGATGGCACGGCAGTGTTTGCTTCGCGCTCGACTTTGGCGGGGGCACTGCCGTGCCCCCCGATATATAAGTTCTAACATCATTTGTATTTCAATTTACATAAGGACACACATCTATTATATTCTCAACAAGTGATAAATATCTCATTGTAAAATGGGTAACGCACGTAGTAGGAACGCTGAAGTAATAATTGCTCAAAATGGAGCGAACGACGCAAGGAATACCTCTAATTTAGAAAGGAAATTGGAGATTTATAGCGTATTCACTGTCATAATAGTTGTAGTAGTAATAGTGACCTGTGTGCTCATCGGCTGCAAACTATGTGGACGGAGAGCTAAGAAAGTTTTGGTGAAAGACATTGTGTCAGCATTGGAAAAGGGTCAGTCACAGCCAGCACCGGCTCGACAGACACCAACTCAACCAGCTCAGCATTCCTACTAATCGTAAATTAAGATTTTCTTTATGTAACCAGTGTCCATCTTTTTACTTAATGATTTAGTTTAGAAATAAGTCTAGAATGTGTCTTAAACGTAAAAATTATATGTACTACAAATGTTTAATACCTTTATTTTTAAGTCGGTTAACAATAACACGTTTATCGTCAGCACAATACGCTGACTCGCACATTATTGTATTCAGTCAATTCTGCATTTCGGACATACAGGTTGTTGTTTTATGTAACGTTTGTATGTAATATAATATTGTTTAATGTAAAATTTTTTGGCAAAATTTGGGGGGAATACTGTAGTGACACACATACCTTTGTAATCAGAGACGACGCCTACGATTTGTAGCGAGTTCCCCCGCTACCTTAGTCGTCTCCAAGCTTTTGTGTAGGACAGTTGTTTTGTTTAACCAATGTAAATTGTGCAGTTATTACCGACAATATAGACACCAAGTTTTACCTAACCTTCTGGACTTTCATTTATATTACTCCCGGCCGAACTAGTAATTTGTAGACAGTAAACCTACAAAACTTCTATTCCCAGTTTCTCATACCGGTAGCGTTAGCAACAATGGTGTTGTCAGGAAAACCTAGAGGGTACTCATATAGCCGCTTCAGTGGTCCTGTTAGTGGTCAGATTGTAGAAGTCCAGGTGCCAGCTGCTGAAGGGATCCCGGCTCAGCAACACGCAGATTACGGATACGATCACAAAACAGGACAAATTCACCCAGACACCGCTAAATACGCACATTTAAAGACTGTTGACTACGTGGTAAGTTTTTATCTCATGGGACACATTTGTATGAAAATGAGCCAAATACCTATATTTTAATTTATACATTTTGAGATATTAGGAAGGCAGCAGCAAAACCAAATGCTTCCGAAATCCAAAAATACTCTTTTTTTATCTTGCTTCCTAATTGATTTATGATTAAAATGTTTAAACTCCTGCAAAAATTTCTAGGCCAAACCTGACTACGCTTATTCATACGGCGTAGAAGACCCTCACACCGGTAATCTTCAGAATCACAAGGAACATCGCGATGGCGATGTCGTCCAGGGTGAATATTCACTAGTCGAACCTGACGGCTCCATCCGTCTTGTAAGATACACAGCCGACCCCAAGAATGGTTTCCAGGTACTTATTTAAAATTTTATTTAATGAATTTTTATCCCATGATGCACTGCCTCCCTGGGAGGTCAGATAGGCAATCGCTCCATGTAAATCGCTGGTATTAAGTAACATCAAGTTGAATTGGAAGCCGACCCTAACATAGTTGGGAAAACAAGGCTGGACAAATTATGATATTGTTTTGTCGTAGTCACAACACAAATCTTTTTTCACACAAATCTTTCAGTGGGTTTTGAGTCTGCAACACGTTTCAAAAAACCCAGAGAGAAAAGGCTAGGCAGATGATATATGTATTTTAAACGATATTATTTTAGGGTTTAGATTTTATAACAAGATACCGATGTAAATGGAATTTGTTACGTAATTTCTGTTTTATAATTTCAGGCTACAGTGCATAAAAAAGCGGGCGGTCAACCACAGAAACTTGTACATTATGGCCATCCAAAACAAGAAGACGACTCAAGAGAATACTAGTCCTGTTACTTTGTTTTAGTTTAGGTAGTGTTTTATACATTGTTGACTATTTATTAGTTCCTTTTGCTCAATAAAAAGGAGTGATACATATACTTGTCGTATAATTTACAAAACCACACACATTTATTGACTAATCACAGGTCAAACATTAGTAAAAATTTCCTTGTTCACTTGAACACTTTTTTCAACGATTCTGTTGAGAACGGCAGTATGACGGTATGCGTTTTGTCTCCGGCGATCGTTTGTAATGATTGCAAGTATTTCAGCTGAAACATGTATGAAGCGGTCAGAATTTAAAGCGATTGAAGAACAATACGGACAGCGAGTGTGTATAGTTTCAATAAAGCAGATAGTGCATGCACTGCAGGGCAAAGGACTCGTAGAGAAGGCATGAACCACATCACCGCGCTTTCTTAAGGTGGATTGGCGATTTCAGACTTACTTTTACTATAAATGTCGGTTTCCTCGCGATGTTTTTGCTTCACTAATGTCAGTGGTGTCCAAGATAAACTTAGAAAGTATACAGGAATTGGTAAAGTCACATTGGTACATGCCTGGTGTCCAATTCGCAATTCCATGCATGAAAGACTGGAGCCTTCACCACTGGGCCATCACACCAGCCCTATAGATGGGTAATAATAACAATCTACATACAAACCTGCATACAAAATGGATTATCCATTAGCAACTTAGTGGCTATCTGAAGATTTTTAGTGGATTCTATTTCAGCTTTGGCTACAATTATTCTTGCGTTCACCAATCTGGATGACTCAGCTTCCGTAGCCATTGCTTTTTGCAATTGCAAGGGTAAGCTTATATTCTTTCTGTGGAGCAGGAAAAACAAAGGATGTAGGTAAAGGATCAGGGAATGGAGTCCAGTAAACCGGATAAGTGACTTGGTAAATAGTATGCGAATCAATAGACACCTATAGACATAAAACAGAAGGCCAATTCTACTAACTAAAAGACGCACAAATTTGTGTCAAGAAGATAATTTCTCGTAACTCTAGTCAACAAACTCATCACAGCGACAATAAACTATACCTACTATGTTTTTGACAATAACTATATTTTTGAATAAGACTGGGTTAAAAATGCGATTGGTGTTAAACTTATGGGAATTGCTTCTCTGATTTTCGCCGTAGTTAAGAAGAAGCCATTCCAAGAACATTTTTTTAATACAGGGCCCGTCTAGGGCACACTTCGCCACTGATTCAGGATTTGGATGTCTGAATCCCATGCTGTTATTGTAAGTTTTTCATACATTCTCACATTAATTAAATTACGTTTATTAATTTGTAACTAAGTACTACTTACACATCAAACTCCACAATCTTTACTCCCCAGTTCAAGGTCATATTCCTCATATTTTTAAAGATCTGAGCGCTTACTTCTGACCTTCCTACGAGAATTTCAGATAGATTTCGAGTTCCAAGAGCATTGCGGAGAGTTGTAGCTGCTAAAAGTTGAGTGGCAATTCTGCACGAACAGAAAATGTTGGAAACTGAAAAGCCTTATTAAGTTCTTCGGTTGATCATGGATAGACCAATTTATTTATCTTATAATGCGAATACCGCCACTAAACTAACCGCTAATCGTTAAAACAACATAATATCTTACTTATAATCGGCAATGTTGACAACTGCCCAAATAGGATCGTTAATCCTATAGTAAACAACAGCATCGACAGTGTTAGATATTACGTAGGTAAGTGTCAATGAAACGACGGCTTGCTATGCACTGGCGTTTATTACTTTTAGGCGGTGCGTGTACACATCATACTTATAACTACGTTCGGATACATATGTAACATCCCTCCCCCATATAGTTTACAATAATTACTACACATACTAGAAAAACTGCTTATAGTTAACCCTCGGACGATTACGAGTGCTCCGTTCCGGTGCAGCCGGAGATAGGGATTGCTCAGTGACCTCTGTGGGTGGCTCTGTGCGTGCCTCTGTAGGTGCATGACTACCCTCTATGGTCACTGTAGGTTCGATTACCGCTTCTGAGTTCTGGTCGACATTACTACTACTCACTGCCTCCTCCTCTCGAGCATCATCCTCTCCCTCGCCTGGAGATGTCGAACAACCTTGCATCTCTGTACTTACTGATGTCTCCTCCGGTTCGGTAACATCGGGTAAACTCTCAGTGTCCCATGTGGGTACAGTCTTATTATTGTGATATTTTTTAATTTGGTTTTTGTGACGTGTCACATTGGTGTTTAATTCTGGTACAAAAACCTTATACATTACTTTCCCGAGTTTATCAACTATAATGCCTCTAATCCAGCTATGTCTTTTTATGTTTTCATATTTCTTTATTAAAACTTTTTCATCCACAACAAAGTCCTCTCGCTGTTTACCCCTATAATATTTACTCTGTAACAATTGTTTATGTCTAATAGTTGAAGAGGTTTCCGATGAGGAAGGCATTGGAGTTGGTTTCAGTAAATCTAATCTAGTTCTTAGTTGACGGCCAAAAACAAGCTGAGCCGGTGAGCGTTCGGTTGTACTGTGAGTCGAGTTACGATAATCAAATAAAAATTTATTTATTTTACTATCTATTTTTTTCCGGTCTGGGCATGTTAATATAATGCTTTTAATTCCTTTTTTAACAATCTTTACGGAGCTTTCGACTTGACCGTTACTGCTTGGATGATACACTGGTGAAAAAACTTGACGTATGCCGTTTAATTTACAAAACTCCGAAAACTTTTGAGAAGTGAAAGACGTACCATTATCACTAACAATTATCGCAGGTACGCCCATCCTAGACATTAATTCATATAAGCGCTCGATTACTGCGTCCGAAGAAATGGTGGACTTCATAGTAAAACATTCGACCCACTTTGAATAAGCATCTACCACTATAAAATACATTTGTTCACACAGCGGCCCTAAAAAATCTATATGTATCCTATAAAATGCGTGTGGTGGGTGTGGCCAAGGTGCAAGCGGTGCGCGCGGCGGGGCGGGTCGCAGCTGTGCGCACACGACGCAGGTGCGTGCCGCGCTCTCGAGTGCGGCATCGATTCCCGGGAACCACAAGCGCGCACGCGCTTCTGATTTCATTTTGACTATACCCAAATGAGAGCTATGTAATTCACTTATAATTTTCCCTCTCAGTGCCTCTGGAATTACAATTTTATGACCTCGCATAAGACAACCTTCCTCTAGAGACAGTTGTGCCCTGCATAAAAAATACGGTTTTAACATTAAATCGTTACACTTGGGTGGCCAGCCCCTTTGTATATAAGTCGTTACTTTTTTCAGGATTGTGTCGCGATCGGTGGCGTCACGTAACTGAGCTAATGTGACCGGCAAATCTCCTTCCACAATAAAATTAACGTAAGCGGCACGGTCGTCGTATTCGTTCCTTTCCTCTTGCAGAGATGGACTCGGAATGTTTGAGCATGCAATGGACCGCGATAGGAAATCTGCACTGTTATCAGCACTTTTAACATATGAAATTGTATAATTGTATGCCGCTAAATATAGTGCATACCGTTGTAATCTATTAGCTGTCACTTCCGGTATCCCTTTTTTTGATCCGAAAATTGACAAGAGGGGTTTATGGTCTGTTCGTAATATAAATGGTTTCTCCCTACCATACAAATACTGGTGAAACCGTTTAACCCCGAAAATAATCGCCGACGCTTCCTTCTGAATCTGAGAATACCTTTTCTCAGCCGACGTTAATGATCGCGACGCGAACGACACTGGTCTCTCAAGTCCGTCGCTGTCTACCTGTGATAACACTGCGCCGAGACCATATGGCGACGCGTCGACTGTGAGGATAACGGTTGCGTTTTGATTGAAATGAGCTAAGACATTGTCAGAGGTCAGGTACTGTTTTATTTTATTAAACGATTGTTGTTGACTATCAGACCAATACCACTTAGTGTTTTTATTCAATAATTGGTACAATGGACTTAATATTGTTGAAGCTCTGGGTACAAAATTCCTATAATAATTCGTCAGGCCTAAGAACGATTGCAACTCGTTAATGTTAGTAGGGACCGGCGCGTCACGAATTGCCCTAATTTTTTCCGGAGATTTCCGTACTCCATTTTTATCAATGATATGTCCTAAATAATTAACTTCATTTTGAAAAAAAACACACTTGTCTCCACGTAACGTCAAACCAGCTTTCTTCAACCTTTCTAATACAATCCTTAGTCTATCTAAATGCTCTGATCTATCTTTGCCTGTCACTAATATGTCATCTAGCAGACAAAGAACTCCGTCTAACCCCGAGACAATGCCTTGCATTGCCTTTTGGAAAATGGCGGGGGCACTAGACAATCCGAATACTAGTCGTGTATATTGAAATAGACCTCTATGCGTATTTATACATGTATACGATTGCGTCTCATTATCTTCCGTTAATAAAAATTGATTGTATGCACTCGATAAATCCAATTTTGAAAACTGCTTACCCCCATGCAACTTAGCGAATAGATCGTCAACCGTTGGCAGAGGATATTTTTCTATAACGAGTTGTTTGTTTATCGTTGCCGAATAATCTGCACAGATTCTTATTTCTCCGTTTTTTTTCAGAACTGGAACTATGGGAGATGCATAATCAGAATACTGCACGGGCCTTATAATGCCTAATGATAACAAACGATCTAACTCGTTATCTATTTTACTTCGCAGTGCGTATGCTACCGGCCGTGCTTTACGAAAAACCGGTTTGGCGTCGGGTTTTAATTCTAACTTAACCTTATATTTTGTGAAGCAACCTATTTTTTCTGAGAATACCGATGGGAAATCTTTAATTAATTTGTCTAAAATGTTATTTTCTGTACTACAATATTTGATCTGCGATATTTCTAACTCAAACAATTTAATGAAGTCCCTACCTAACAAGGACGGACCGCCATTCTGTACTACGTATACGCTGAGTGTGTGTGTGTGGCCCAAGTAGATAACCGGTACTTGTATAACTCCTAATACTGTGATTTTACCTCCAGCGTAACTTTTAAGCGTTTTTTTCGCTTGTGATAACGGTACGTTTGAGAAATTATCATAATACGTTTTATCTGAAATAGCAGTAACGGCCGCTCCCGTGTCGACTTCAAATTTTAACTGTATCCCGTTAATTAGAACGCACACTGACATCGGCATTGAATCTGACTCGCATCGAATATGATTTATTACTGTACCTTCTCCTTCGGTAGTCTCTCCAACGTATTTCACATTTTTGTTTTGGTTTGAGCACATTACGACGTAAGTGGCCTTTCTGACCGCATTTACGACAGCTAAAGTTTTTAAACCGACATTCGGCTGAGTTGTGATTTTTAAACCCGCACACTGCACATTTTAGACCTTCACTTCCTTTCTTATCACTGATTTTGAACACTGAACCAGGCGTCGACGCCGCTGACACCTCCGAGGCGACTGCGCGCGCACATCGCACGCTCTCGGCCAAGTCCACGGCCTTGGCCAACGTTAGGTCCTTGATGTCCTTAGTGAAAAGTTTCTCACGCTCGGGACCGCTGCTCATTCCCATGACGAAACGGTCTAGCAATGACTCCTCCAGGTTTCCAAATCCGCAGTGCGCCGCTAGCCCTCTCAACCGGGCTGCCCATTGGTTGTGACCTTCGTCTGACCTCTGTGTCGCCGCATAAAATTTTGCTCGTTCGGCGAATCCGTGACGCTTAGGTACCAGGTGCTTCTCCAATGCGTCTAGAATGGCCTCGAACTCCTCATCTTCCAATTTCTTGGGCAGCAAGAGATCAGTTGCGAGCTTATGTGTAGACTCGCTGAGTGCTGTTAGCAATATAGCTCTTCGTTTCACGCCTGATTTGTCACTACTTATCAGATCATTAGCTATGAACCATTGTTGAAGGCGATTTTTAAATGATAACCAATCCTGTGACTGGTGATCAAAACTATTTAATATGCCGAAATACGTTGCCGCCATGATAAAATTTGGTTCGCTCGTCGCCACTGTTAGATATTACGTAGGTAAGTGTCAATGAAACGACGGCTTGCTATGCACTGGCGAGTGGCGTTTATTACTTTTAGGCGGTGCGTGTACACATCATACTTATAACTACGTTCGGATACATATGTAACAGACAGCAATGGTCATAGCATCTTTTGTTAGAGCCTGTTAAGAAGTTCGATTATATAATACCTATATAATGGATGGAATGGTCATAATAGCCTGGCCGCACATGGGCCACAACCACAAAACGCCGTCACTGACGTGTTTCCTGTAGTTTTAATACATTTTATATGGATTCACGGCACACGGTTGACGTCGGTGGTCGCCACAACACCGCTTCTAGCTGGAAGTGGCGGCGTTTGTGGCCCGTGTGCGACCGGGATTTACGAAAACAGAGTAGAAAAAGCAGTTAAATAAAAGGAGTGATACTACGAGACGTTACCTACCTCTTGAGGTGGTACTGCATAACAAATGATCCTCAGGTCTGTAAACTTTACTATATCAATGCATGGTAAGTAATTCACAAGACCAGGTCCATAGGGTAGGCAACTGCGCAATTTTCCATTCCGTAAAATTACCGCCCGTTCAAACTGTCTCACGACCTGCATTGTACACATAATCTGTATAGATATCGGGCTGGATCCGCGCTCCAAGACGCAATCTACTATGAATAATAAAGTTACCACAAATATCGCAAACAAAGAAAGCGGTAACGTCACGACAACCAAGGCGATAGACAGGATTACAAGGCATTTTTCTATAATTGTATTAGGATCTGTAAATGAAAGATAATCGTCAGCGCCATGTTATAATAGGGTTAGGGTCTACCAGGTATTGTGCCATGAGGTATAGGCAAAAGATAAATTGCAAACTTGCCTAGGCTCCGAGTTATTTGGGTTGTCACTGATCTCAAGAATGATCTGATAATTAATACAACGTGCAGTTTTGCACGTTGCATACGCAAAATTAAGGTGCAATGCAAACTTAGCTCGACCAGGTTGTAGATTTTATTTACTCCTGTTATGTTCCATACAATCTATCTTTTCTATATACTTCCCATACCATTTTATGCACTGTATTTTATTTGAATTTACCTCTATAATCTTCAGTTTCATTTAAATTAAAACCTTGGTAGAACAATTTACTTTGGCTAATTCCTTTTTCTGAAGGATCCTGTCCTTGTTCTAGTTGTGTGCGTGAAGATGAATTTTGACACCGGAGTTTTTAGTCTTGGACTAGACATGATTATATATCTGAAATTAATTTGTTTTACGTAAACTTGAAACGGAGTAACTGAGTTAGTAGAAAATGACAAATTAAGAAGCTGAGTGAAGCAAAAGGTAAAGCATTATCATGGAAATAATACATATAAGCTATAGTACAACTAGAATGATGGCATGCACCAAAAAGTCTGTCTTGTAAGAGAGAACTTATTAGTAGTTGTGTCCTTGTCTAATAAGGTGACCAGTCATTTAATTAAAGGTAAAACTTTTCGATTTTGTGCGGTATCTGGCTACGTTTGCTCCGTGATATTTTTCTATTACGTGGTTACAGCATGTCAGCATGGAGATAATCGGTTGTGGAGAAATAAGGTCGAAATCCAGTTTGCTCGGGAGGTTGGTGAAGGTCAAGCGTCGAAGCAATACCACCGTATTGCTATATCTCTAGCTCTATGATTTTTATAATTATATGTAGTTTACATATAAATATGGTCGCACAGTCGCCTTTTTTATGGAGTGTATTTTATATAATTATGAGTGGCACAATTCAGAGGGAATTTGACCTTATCATTCTCATCCCATGTCTAAAAGCAAACTGAATGAGTGCATTACCTGAATCCTTTATTGCTTTCAACACGGATGGTCCGGCAACTTTTGTTTCATCTTCTGCTTGTATTACAGCGATCTTAGTGTCTATTTGGATATCTTTAGTTATCAAATAATATCTTTTAAATTACAAGGATGAATAGGGAAACAATGAAAAATAATATTAGTTCGGATATAGATTAGTAGTCCCGCTAAAAAGAAACATAACAGGGTCACATTAAAAAAAAAATTATACTTAGGTACGTTGAGTTTCGGAACCTTGAGAGGATCCCTTCTGTGTGCCGACTTCTGCCTACCTTACAAAACAAACAATTATCTTGGCATAAAATTGCAATGAAGAGTTAAAATATTTCACAAATGACTGTGAACATTACTTATTATTTTATCAATTAATAATATAATCAATTAATAATGAACAGTGCCACATAGAGCAAGAGCGACACGATTCCTAAAAAGTCTGTCCCTTTCTAGTTTCTATATCGTTTTTCCGTACGCGTGTGGGTAATGTAAATTTTACTTTAAATCTGACACAAAAAGTTGGTTTTAATTTTTACATTTTGGAACATAGTAAGCAGTCCTGCTAGGTATGTCATATTGACAAAAAATGTTATTTTATTTTCATAGAGAATTGAGATTCTACTAAAACCTCAACTAAAATCTTATTTATGGATAAAATCTTGTTATTGAAACCGTATAAAAATTTTGTATATGAAAGCCACATACATGAGGAATAGTATAAATATAATACTATGTAACATCACGTAACGACCTACTGGAGCGGAGCAGTACTTAACCAACGACGTAACGGAACGCGGGCGAAACCAAGGTGTATAGCTAGTAGAATATAAGCGTCAGCTCACACCGAGACGTGACGTGACGATACTGGAAGAGGCCAGTGACTTCGCGCTGCGCCGCGCGCCGCCGCGAGACGCATCGCAACGTCGCCGCTCTTGCACGCTGTGGGTATCAACGATTTACCGCTGCGTAGCGTCGCGAGGCGTCGCTCGACGCCGCGAGGTAGTCCTGCGTGGTGTAACGTATTCTAAATTAACACAATGAAATGTGTATCTTTTCGTGTAGAAAATAAAGTTATATTTTGAGTCGCTCTTTTAAAGTGTGCGCGCAGCGTCGCGTCGCTTCGCGTCTCGGTGTGAACTGACCCTAAGGAAAAGTACATATCTATTAAAATTGTTTGTACTAACTTCTTGGATTACTTTATTTGTAACGTGTTAATGTAATTTTAATTTATTTAACTCTAAGAGGAAATGCGGGCGCCAAGACCTTCAGAGAATCGTTTATCAATCCCTCGAACCTTCCCGTCTACAGACATTTTGTAGCTCGGAATGATTGGTTGATTACACTTGCTGATCTTAACTTACCGCACTTGTTCCTGGAAGTTCAATTGGGAATGGAAATAGCACTGTGGTAGGATTATTAGCAGCAATATGATTCAATGTTTGTAGATATTGGAGCTGAAATTTATAAAGAAATCTGTAGGGTACTACAATACAATGTGCAGTAGACAAGCACACCACACTATTCCCAGAAAACTATAACTCTTGAACGTCAGAATCAACAGTGGCGACCACCAGAAAAGCGCTAAGGCAATGAAGCTCGACGAGTGAATTTCAGTGGCCAATAAGAAAATCTTAAAACCGATTTACAAACTAGTAGAAAATATATAACAATTGCGTACTAAAGCGCCATAAACACAACAAGAAATAACTTTTGATTCCATACACACAATTATTTACCAGCATAATTTGTGGATTCTCATTAATTATTGCAGCGGCTGATTTCAGGTTTTCAGCTGCTTTAATTTCACCTTCGGATTCAATAAGTTTGGCTTTACCTATGCGAGAACCCTCAGCTTCAGCTGCCATTGCTTTTTGGAGTTCAAACGGTAATAATACATCTTTTCTAGAATCAAATCATGAAGTTAGAAGCTGTTAGAAATTATATAGAATTGCTAAATATAAAAGTGGAATGTAAATTGCACATATTTGTACTTTGTTTACTCGACAGTATTTTTTTACGACGTTTTTTATTTACAGTGTTATATATATTTTTTAAATCGACCTGTCAAATTCTAGACGATAAACATAGACACGACCAGATTCACAAAAAAAAAATGAGGCTGGCATTAATTTACGTAGTGACCACACCGGTTTCTTTTTATTTTTTACTAGCCTATGTTACTCGTAACGATGCAAGGATTGTAACGATACCATACATCTAAATCGGTACAGGCGTTAAAGAGTAGGCGTAAAAGTTATGATGGAATAAAGAAACTCACATACATACATACATACATTATACATTAACCCTGAACACATAACACTCTTTTTTTTGGGGCAGTCGTGTAATTACTCAGTAGAGTGATGTGGATGTAGAGCGTCTTTTTACAACCCGTATAAAAAAGTAAAATTGAAGCGACAAGGTACTGTAATTGATAAGAAGCTGTGCGTGGAATAGATACATTTCAACTCGTTCTATGACAACTCCCCAGTAACTCGTTGTCTTGTCAATTGCCGTCTTGCAGTTAAAACTTATTGATTCCCTGCTTGTCAGTAGATTATGTAACGATTGCCCTCCGAGAATATTTCTTATAGTAGCAATTGTTATCAATTCTGTACCGTACCTGCAATGTGTAAAGTGCAGCAACAAAAATATTAAATAAGAATTTCAAAGAATAAGTTTTACTTTAAAGTAATTTGATACTTTACTTGCTTCTTTGTATGTTCATTAGACAATCAAGTGGTTTCTCTACGTGAAAGTAGGTGACTGCATCAACAGTTACTGTTACTGAATCTTTTGTAAGAACCTGCAACAAAGAGTGTTTGCATAGTTTGGATTACAAAACGTAGGTCTAGCGTTATTTTACAGTAGGTCACTGGAACGCTGATGCTGAGATGATGTTGAAGCGTTATTTTACAGGACGTCATTAGAACTTTTCCGCCGAGATGATGTGCATTCTCGCAACTCGTGGGGGCCTACCGCCAATCGCCATCGCTTAAAACAATAATTTTCAACTCTCGGCGCTGAGCCAAGCGTTGAAAATCCAACAGTGTGCAAGGCACAGTAATATAAAAATAATATTGTTTTAAGAGATGGTGGTAGGCCTCCTGTTCAAAAGTTGCACATTACTGAATTGAATTAAAAACACTGAAAATCAAAACTAAGGCATCACAGCCGTTGTTCTTATTATACAAAACAAAACCTTACTTCCTGGGGAGGCAGATTAATAGATTGAGTTCTTATGTCAATCATTTGAACTTCGTCAGTGCAGGGTATGAACCATATTATTCCAGGACCAGCTGGCGAATCTGGCCGAATTCTGCCGAAGCGCAAGATAACTGCGCGTTGGTATTGTTTTACCACCTAAACGAATAAAAATTATGTTACGAGTATGTATGTATCGATATAGTAATTGATGTTAATTCATGAGCTTTTATAACTAGCATAAAAATACACAACGGAGATGAAATCTTGATGAAAATCTTCCCATTATTAAGTATGATATTTTTTTTGTTCTATACCACTCCTGGGAATATTTGGTTATAAAGATATTGGAAGTCAAAGTCCCAACTCTTTTTTTAGAATAGGATTTTAAAATAAAAATATTACCAGCCAATTACTGTCCCACTGCAGAGCAAAGGCCTCTTCTCATACAGAGAAGCATTGAGCTTGATCGTGGTGATCAAGCTCAATATGATAACTAAACTATAATTACCCACCCACACGACCCCTGTACAAATGCATCAATAAATATAATGTTTTGCGTGCTATGATAAACAGTGATTTTTCACATCAAAATTAAAAATCGTTTCCCAGCATTCTTTTTTGGTTGTTACTTAGTTTGATGGGCAGAATACGTAGTTAAACGATTACTTAAGTAATATATCTTTTTAAACAGTAGGAAGTAATAATTAACAAAATCAAACTAACCCGAAAGCAAAATGGAAGCATCACCGGGAATATAATGATTGATATTATTGCCATTATCCGAAATACTTTTTCTGTTAAAGTTTCTTTTGAGAAAACTGAAAAATAAACTTATTTCATCATTAACATAATATATAGATTAGATTAGCACATAAATGTATCCTAACTTTTAAAGCAAAGGTTTTTAGTTTAGGAATAATTAGTTTAGGGTGCTCGTTGTCCAAACCCATGTTATAAAAAATTAACACTTCCACATCACAGCAAGGTGGCAATTTTGTACTGTTTTAGAATTTCTACGTAGTATAAAACAAAGTCGCTTCCTGCCGTGTCTGTCCTTCTGTACGCTTAGATCTTTTAAACTACGCAACGAATTTTAATGTGGTTGTCATCAATAGATATAGTAATTCAAGTGGAAGGTTTTATGTGTGGTTTAATATTGTTGTTTGTTCATTTGTTGAAACATTAGTAGGTACTAAGGTACTACTACATTGCACCCGTGGGAAGTCGAGGCGGGAAGCTAGTTATAAATATATGCAACTGTGCTAATTTAACTATTAAAGTAAATAGTTGAAATGTTTCACTTGTAATATCAAAATTTGATGATATGTGTGCCTTCAAAGTCTTAGTCATACTTAGTCCAATATTATGAGAGTCAAATAAAAAACCGATCAAAAAATCACACTAAATAAAATATCGATAAACAATACGAGCACAATTATGACAACAAACGTCAATCACATTTTGTCAATCAACTTCCACAAAAGTTGCATTCAATTTAAGAAAGAAATGAAAGGTAAAAAAATATTTTCAACAATTTAATAAAAAATATTATTTGACTAGAATTAATTAGTTCAGTGTCGTTTAATACATAATTTATAAATTGACTTGATGATGTGTGCTTGGTCCAGGTCCTCCCATGAATGATTTCAAGAAATCCATTGGGAATGGAAAAATGATTGTGGAGTTCTTTTCTGCTGATATTGAACTGAGGGACTGAAGATATCGCAACTGAAAATAAAAAGACATAGTTATCTATTTAAAAAAAAACTACTAATAGGGCAACGAATTTCACATTTTCATACTAGGGATGGGAAGGCGAAATGCCATACAGGCGATTCCATGGTCTATGGCCCAGCTAAGAACACGAAATCGCCGCATCAATAGCGACCTCCAAGGTGTCTCCGTGCTTTGTGGTGAAGATAATATGTGTATATAATATGTGTTGGATCATTTGGCTCCCTCCATAATGGTTGAGCTAGGTGGTGCTGATCCATGCGTCATGCTCGTGAACGGGTGCTGTCAGTTGGGATTGGTCATCTCTTAACTGCTATGGCTTACATCTTTATTTTTATTATTTTTAACTACTGTTTTATATTCATCTTCATTGTGATCACATGTAGAATCAACAAGAATAATGTAACCAGGATTTTGTAAAAACCTAATTTAAAATCTGAGTGCCGTGGAGTTTCTTGCTCGTTCTTCTCCATAGAGGCCTACCTCCGTTTTGGAACGAGCAACTAGCTTCATTTTTCGGACTAACTGACTGACTTCTTGACAATTCAAAAGTGCCTGTAAATGGTCTAATTGAAATAAATGTTTTGACTTTTTTGACTTTTTGATATAATTCGTATGCTGCGAGAATTTGTATATCTATATCTTAATACGGGCATTGAAGAATGTTTTTATATATTTGTTGCTTTTTGGTTTTTCATTGAAGTCCTAGTTATGTATTATTTTTACCTGCAGTGCCATTGGATTATCAATCATGACAAGCGAAGCCTCCTTTAAGGCTTTAGACGCTTTTATTTCTCCTTCTGCTGCAATGATCTTGGCTCGAGCTTCACGATCTGCTTCGGCTTCTGCAGCCATCGCTCTTTGCAACTGCACTGGCAGTCTCACATCCTTACTGGAACCATTAAAAAAATAGGGATAACATATTTCAGAGTCGCAAAATATTACCTTATTGTCATATTTTGAAGACTCTAAATCGATTTTAGTTATAACAAAAGAGTTGTGTTTTAGACGTCCGATCTTCGTTACTTCTATGATAATAATTATATACATTACCGTAAAGCCCGTGAATTTAGAACGGCAAACCTTTAGTCGACTGTTATTAATTCTCAGTAACTTGAGTACGATTAAAAGGCCACTTTGCTAAAAGTGGACTTGTAGTCTTTAAAGGTATAAATACAATTTCACCCTTAAGCTATTACTGAGAATAGCGCCTTGGGAAGATGAAACGAAGAGACTAGAAATGGAAGTCAGTATTTGAGACATATGTATTGCTTCTTGAAGAGAGAATAATTGAATCTGAGGAACGAGGAATTCAGGACATAAAGAATGGCTTGGGTAGCTTGTTTATTGAAATGGAGACCAAGTAGCGTAATTTTGTTGGGGCTACTGGTATATATTCACATTCTCTTTTAAAGGAAAAATACATATGTCTTTGACGTGATTTATTTGTAAGGTATTCAAATACTGGCTTACATTTCGACCCTCTCCACTTCAACTCCCCAAGGATCAGTGGCTTCATCAAGGCTGGCTTGCATCATGTGACTTATCGCTTCTCTGTCAGATAGTAGCTGTGCCAAGTCCCGCATGCCAAGTACGTTCCGGAGAGTCGTTGCAGCTAGAAGACGTGTTGATGCACTGGAAAATAAAATAAAGTTTGAAGCAGGCTTTTTTGACTTTTATTCAGTTATTTGGCCTCTTTCTACAGATTCTAGAAAGAAATTAAATCAGTACTTTACCTGCTTCTCTGTCCACTGCTTATTTCTACAAAATAACGTTTTTAATTGTAGAAAATGTGATGTAATGTTAATTGTAGGATTTTAATTTGTAGAAAAACGCGAAGTCAAAGGTACACAGAACACCCCTGTACCTAAATTTTCTTTGTACCTATGATCCACAATAAACGCATTGATTGATTGATTGATTTTGTAACTGCTGTAATAGACAAAGTACGATGTGCGACGTTTTGTAATATCTACCAACGACACAAAGAAGAAAAGAAGAAGATAATTGATAATACTTCGACGTAAACTAAGGGTTGATACCTATAATCAGCTACTCGAACAACGGCATTCAGAGGTTCCTTAATCCGGTAGTAGACTACAGCATCTACAGCCACTGTTACTGAATCTCGAGTTAAAACCTGAAACATTGAGTTAAGAATTTTATTAAAGGTACTATACGTGCCGGCACGTAAGTTGGCAAGAGTTTTTGTAGTGGGGGAAGTTTGCGCACGCACAATTTCATACATTTTTATATGCGCGAACTTCCCCCACTACGAAAATCTCTTGCCAAGTTACGTGCCGTAAGTAATAACTATAGTCGTATTCATTTCGACTAAAAGATAACATTATCATCATTCAGCTGAAAGTTATTACTTGACGCCCCTAATTTTGAACTGTATTTAGGTAATAGAAAAATACAATGCTAAGGTTTCTGTGATGATAAGTGGTCGCAAAGCGTGACTGCTGAGCATGAGGTCTCTTGGGTTCGATTGCTAGGTCGGGTAAAATGTTATTGGGTTTTTCAATCAGGAATTTCTCATTAGCAGCCTTAGAGTCTGAATTTGTGGCCAGTTGATGGCAATAGGCTCGCCTCCTATTACGTGAGACTTAAACATAACTGGCGAAATGTAGGTGTACTAATGGGTACACATCTGCCTAACCTTTCAGGGATTACAGACGTGATGTTATGTTTATGTGATATAGCAAAACGACAATAACTCATATACGCACTTTGTGGTAAATTAATAAATGTAAATGAACGTGTTCAACCCGACTGAGAGGATGTAATTGTAACTGAGAGGTAGCTACTTGTAGAATGACATTTGCCAAGTTCAAATGTCGTGGGAAGACACCGCTCTCCACGAGACATCACGACACGACGCTACGGCTGGTAAATTGTATTAAAACATTACTACCAAAGAAATTATAGTACTCGTTACATAAGATTGGGATGCTTGGACTTCCCCGTTGAATGAATGAATGATGTGAAGTAGTGAAGTAGTGAGACTAAAATTATTTTACCTTATTATTATGTAAAGAATTTTCATTTTTCATTTTCAATAGTTGGTTCGATTTCCAGTTCGGAAAAAGTGTTATTGGGTTATTCAATAATGAATTTCTTAGTAGTAACCTGAAGTTTGGATGTTGGGGTGACACTTCTGTTCGGAAAGCATGTAAAGCAGATGGTCCTAGATGTCATTCGTAGATCTTTGATAGTCAGAAGCCCGAAATTCTGAGAACCAGTCTAGCAAGGGGTATCATGTTGCCCAGTAACTGGGTTGTGAAGGTTAAATATCCAGTCGCTCCTAGAACTTTCAGACTGGGATGCACATTTTCACTGTCAGCAAAGGAAACGTATGGACCACGAAGTAATGATGTGATCATACAGATATTATTTGAAATATATTGAGAAAGATATTAGATAGAGCTCAGTCATCACGCTTCATAAACAATTCACACCAATTTGCTGCCAATACCTACCATCAATGTAAGAATCCCTTCAAACAAGAATTAATAGGTCATTCATATTGACAGCTTCGAATATAGATTCCGGAATTAACAATACTTTGGAAAATGTTACTTTAATAATGTTCTACATTCGCATTCAGTAGCCAGCTCAGTTAATCATAGACCGTACCTCCATGATTATCTTACTAATATAAATGCGAAAGTTGGATGGATGGATGATTGTTACTCATCACACCAGAACGGCTGAATCGATCTGGATGAAATTTGGCACAGAGATAGATTTTAGTTTGGAACAGCAGGAAATTTTATCCCGTTTTTGTGTTCCCGAGGAATAATTTAAGACTGGCTTAATTTTGAAATGTATGCAGACGAAGTCGCGGTTAGTAGCTAGTATACCTATAATAATTAGCAGTTGTGTTAAGAACATAGCACACACAGTAAAGGCTATTGTCTGTACAGACCTTGCATTTGTTATAGGTTGCTAATTTGCACACTATATCTAACTACAAATTATCGACTACCACTAACCAAAAGATATAAATACTGGTTCAGAATGGTTAATTAAAGACGATTCACAATGTACTGTACAATCTCCAGAGCAAGGCCAACGATAAAGCTTATGCAATTTGTGTAAGTTAGTTTATAATTCGAACGGTGCAAGCGCATGTAACGCTGCATTAAAGTGTTAATATTGCTTTTTACACTTTTTATTAAAAAGTATACTATAGTAGTACTAAATGATGACATAAAATAAAACAGGTTCAATCATATTTTGCCATGTAGGCATAAAAAAGATTTATAAATTACTGAACAAATAAATAACATTTCAAAATTTCACGCAAAAAAGTTCGTACGTACACATAAAGCAACAAAATCTAGGAAATATTGACTGAAATAGTTTCAACTGAATATAACAAAAACTAGGCTATGCTCATAACTGTCAAAGAGTATATTTTTTTATCTACAAACACCATACTTAGCTTCTATATTATTCAGTGGCATTAAAACGTTACCATTTACTAAAAAATAGAAAAAATAACATGTAGGTATTTAACAACAGCTTATTATCGTACTGTACAATGTTCAATGCTTCTAATCGTCGTTAATTCATTCGGCAAACAAAACGTATTCAGGTCACAGAGGCCGTCTATTCTCTACAGAACAATGGACAAGTTAAAACAAACTGCCTTGGATCCTTTATGATATTGACCATATATTTACATATGAACGGCCCAAGATTTTTTTTTCTACGACGATAAACGGAGCGACTACGACAGCCTGTTATAAATAAACGATGATTATGAGAACTTACACATAAAAGGTAGTTTACTCGATATATTGCAAAACTAACAATGTTGATTGCTAAATTTCATAACATAAGAGAATTATGATGGCGACTGAAATAAACCAGACCGACAAATCTTAAGGATCAAGACTTGTTACAGAACTGATGTGCAATTGATTGGCTGCCGTTTGATTCGGCAATTGTTGATTCATCATGATGTGGTTCTGAGTTGTCTAATCGTGTTCTGGTTTCCTTCCAATCTGTCTGTGATCGTGATTTCTTACAGTTCTGCTGCACCGATTTTATTCCGTCGTGTCAACAGATTGTCACTGATTTAATTAGAACTCTCTGCAAGAGATTACGTTATTCTTATTAGAGTTATTCTTTCTTTTATTTTGGACGAATGCAATGTACTGTCGAACAAGGAAATTGATACACACCGTTAATTAGTCACTACTTTTGAAGAATTGTCTGTAGAGGTGGCCGCCTATCTGACGGAAGAGCCGTTCCGCATCGTCGTCAGAAATAGATAATAAAACTTTACACACATAATTAACCGATGATGCGTGAGTGCGTCGAGGTTACTAACGAAGTTACGTCTGACGCATCTTTCGTCAGATGTGCGTACGTTAATTAGTCATTGAATTTTACGTCCCACTTCTAGCGTAAAAAAGTATTATTACGCATATAATAAACTAATAACCTAACCTAACCTTCCGGTTTCGCCCGCGGAACAGTAATCAAATACTGCTCTGCTCTCGTTGGTCTGAGCGTAAATGTTATACAGCCTTTTTCGATAAACGGGCTATATAATGCAAAAATATTTTTTTAAGTTGGGTCAGTAGTTTCTTAAATTACCGTGTTTAGAAAACAAATAAACATTTAAGCTTTATAATATTGAAAATAATGAAAATTATGAGAGAGGGGTCTCAGGGAAACCACAGTTTTTGGTAAACGGTAAAAGTTTAATAAGTAAATCACACAGGGGGTTACAGTACCCTAAAATAATAAAGTTTCGGTAACATATAGGCACGATTAAATTATCTAAGACACGGGCACGTGGCGATGGCGCGACGGCGCGACGGACTTGCGCACAGGTCTGCGCGGTAAGCGTGTGGGCAGCGGACTGTCGCGCCACGCCGCGAATCAGTAACGGCCGTGCGAGAGTGAGACCAAATTGTTGTCTCACTCTGTGTATCGCGGCGGCAAACGACCGCGAGACGCCCTGATTGGCCGGCACGGTTTGTGGGTTGCTATAAAATATAAAACGATATTTTCGCCTATCTACCATTAATAATAATAATAGTACAAAATGTATGCTACAATATGAAATTTCACTGACACTGATCGTCACGTTACGGATCGGCACGTGTCGGCACTGTTGTGTGCGGATAAGCCTTAAAGCAGTAGCAGATAACCTAAAGTATTAACGATAAGTTAACCATAGATTTTACGAGGTTTAAGTTTGACATAACTTTATTGCAGGTTAATTAAAAAGGGGGTAATTATGTTGCTGCTATAAAGGCATGGCATGAGCTACTTATATTAATAAAAAATTTTGTGACAGCGCTTTTATATGGGCCAAGCCAAATCTAATGATGAGATCTTCAAGCAAATATTTTTTACGCTATAATAGCAGTAAAATTCAGACTAATTTCCATGCATGGTGATGCGTACTCCAGGCTCCAGATACGTGAATATTTAATAATGTTGATTTGATTCTTCTGTAGTGACACACATACCTTTGTAATCAGAGACGACGCCTACGATTTGTAGCGAGTTCCCCCGCTACCTTAGTCGTCTCCAAGCTTTTGTGTAGGACAGTTGTTTTGTTTAACCAATGTAAATTGTGCAGTTATTACCGACAATATAGACACCAAGTTTTACCTAACCTTCTGGACTTTCATTTATATTACTCCCGGCCGAACTAGTAATTTGTAGACAGTAAACCTACAAAAGTGGTGACCCCGACGTGATCAGTCAGAAGACAAGTCATGCGTCATCAAAAAACAGTACAGTCGCAGACAAAGACAACGTTGACTCTAGGCCCGCGCCGGTGGTTTCGCGATACGGCAGAGTTATTAAAAAGACACGTTTTTTCGATGACACATAACTTAGCAAATGAATAGTTAGTTAACACATAGTAGGTAGTTATAGTTAGTTATGGTAGTAAGATGGAGTACTCCCATAAGTTTTTTACCTATAAGTTTTTTTTCTAATGTATTGGTACCCTAGTTCTTAAATACAATCTATTAACATAAATATCGTGTACGCAACTGTACTTTTGTAGTTTGCACTTACAGATAAGTGCAAACACGAGAAAAACCTTGTTTTGACAAAATAAATATGCAAACTGATCAATTGCATTTTTTTTGACACAACAACATTTTTCTGCAAGTAGGTGAATAAGGTAACAATAAGATAGATATATAAGTTCTAACATCATTTGTATTTCAATTTACATAAGGACACACATCTATTATATTCTCAACAAGTGATAAATATCTCATTGTAAAATGGGTAACGCACGTAGTAGGAACGCTGAAGTAATAATTGCTCAAAATGGAGCGAACGACGCAAGGAATACCTCTAATTTAGAAAGGAAATTGGAGATTTATAGCGTATTCACTGTCATAATAGTTGTAGTAGTAATAGTGACCTGTGTGCTCATCGGCTGCAAACTATGTGGACGGAGAGCTAAGAAAGTTTTGGTGAAAGACATTGTGTCAGCATTGGAAAAGGGTCAGTCACAGCCAGCACCGGCTCGACAGACACCAACTCAACCAGCTCAGCATTCCTACTAATCGTAAATTAAGATTTTCTTTATGTAACCAGTGTCCATCTTTTTACTTAATGATTTAGTTTAGAAATAAGTCTAGAATGACGTGTCTTAAAGGTAAAAATTATATGTACTACAAATGTTTAATACCTTTATTTTTAAGTCGGTTAACAATAACACGTTTATCGTCAGCACAATACGCTGACTCGCACATTATTGTATTCAGTAAATTCTGCATTTCGGACATACAGGTTGTTGTTTTATGTAACGTTTGTATGTAATATAATATTGTTTAATGTAAAATTTTTTGGCAAAATTTGGGGGGAATACTGTAGTGACACACATACCTTTGTAATCAGAGACGACGCCTACGATTTGTAGCGAGTTCCCCCGCTACCTTAGTCGTCTCCAAGCTTTTGTGTAGGACAGTTGTTTTGTTTAACCAATGTAAATTGTGCAGTTATTACCGACAATATAGACACCAAGTTTTACCTAACCTTCTGGACTTTCATTTATATTACTCCCGGCCGAACTAGTAATTTGTAGACAGTAAACCTACAAAACTTCTATTCCCAGTTTCTCATACCGGTAGCGTTAGCAACAATGGTGTTGTCAGGAAAACCTAGAGGGTACTCATATAGCCGCTTCAGTGGTCCTGTTAGTGGTCAGATTGTAGAAGTCCAGGTGCCAGCTGCTGAAGGGATCCCGGCTCAGCAACACGCAGATTACGGATACGATCACAAAACAGGACAAATTCACTCAGACACCGCTAAATACGCACATTTAAAGACTGTTGACTACGTGGTAAGTTTTTATCTCATGGGACACATTTGTATGAAAATGAGCCAAATACCTATATTTTAATTTATACATTTTGAGATATTAGGAAGGCAGCAGCAAAACCAAATGCTTCCGAAATCCAAAAATACTCTTTTTTTATCTTGCTTCCTAATTGATTTATGATTAAAATGTTTAAACTCCTGCAAAAATTTCTAGGCCAAACCTGACTACGCTTATTCATACGGCGTAGAAGACCCTCACACCGGTAATCTTCAGAATCACAAGGAACATCGCGATGGCGATGTCGTCCAGGGTGAATATTCACTAGTCGAACCTGACGGCTCCATCCGTCTTGTAAGATACACAGCCGACCCCAAGAATGGTTTCCAGGTACTTATTTAAAATTTTATTTAATGAATTTTTATCCCATGATGCACTGCCTCCCTGGGAGGTCAGATAGGCAATCGCTCCATGTAAATCGCTGGTATTAAGTAACATCAAGTTGAATTGGAAGCCGACCCTAACATAGTTGGGAAAACAAGGCTGGACAAATTATGATATTGTTTTGTCGTAGTCACAACACAAATCTTTTTTCACACAAATCTTTTTTCACACAAATCTTTTTTCACACAAATCTTTCAGTGGGTTTTGAGTCTGCAACACGTTTCAAAAAACCCAGAGAGAAAAGGCTAGGCAAATGATATATGTATTTTAAACGATATTATTTTAGGGTTTAGATTTTATAACAAGATACCGATGTAAATGGAATTTGTTACGTAATTTCTGTTTTATAACTTCAGGCTACAGTGCATAAAAAAGCGGGCGGTCAACCACAGAAACTTGTACATTATGGCCATCCAAAACAAGAAGACGACTCAAGAGAATACTAGTCCTGTTACTTTGTTTTAGTTTAGGTAGTGTTTTATACATTGTTGACTATTTATTAGTTCCTTTTGCTCAATAAAAAGGAGTGATACATATACTTGTCGTATAATTTACAAAACCACACACATTTATTGACTAATCACAGGTCAAACATTAGTAAAAATTTCCTTGTTCAATTGAACACTTTTTTCAACGATTCTGTTGAGAACGGCAGTATGACGGTATGCGTTTTGTCTCCGGCGATCGTTTGTAATGATTGCAAGTATTTCAGCTGAAACATGTATGAAGCGGTCAGAATTTAAAGCGATTGAAGAACAATACGGACAGCGAGTGTGTATAGTTTCAATAAAGCAGATAGTGCATGCACTGCAGGGCAAAGGACTCGTAGAGAAGGCATGAACCACATCACCGCGCTTTCTTAAGGTGGATTGGCGATTTCAGACTTACTTTTACTATAAATGTCGGTTTCCTCGCGATGTTTTTGCTTCACTAATGTCAGTGGTGTCCAAGATAAACTTAGAAAGTATACAGGAATTGGTAAAGTTACATTGGTACATGCCTGGTGTCCAATTTGCAATTCCATGCATGAAAGACTGGAGCCTTCACCACTGGGCCATCACACCAGCCCTATAGATGGGTAATAATAACAATCTACATACAAACCTGCATACAAAATGGATTATCCATTAGCAACTTAGTGGCTATCTGAAGATTTTTAGTGGATTCTATTTCAGCTTTGGCTACAATTATTCTTGCGTTCACCAATCTGGATGACTCAGCTTCCGTAGCCATTGCTTTTTGCAATTGCAAGGGTAAGCTTATATTCTTTCTGTGGAGCAGGAAAAACAAAGGATGTAGGTAAAGGATCAGGGAATGGAGTCCAGTAAACCGGATAAGTGACTTGGTAAATAGTATGCGAATCAATAGACACCTATAGACATAAAACAGAAGGCCAATTCTACTAACTAAAAGACGCACAAATTTGTGTCAAGAAGATAATTTCTCGTAACTCTAGTCAACAAACTCATCACAGCGACAATAAACTATACCTACTATGTTTTTGACAATAACTATATTTTTGAATAAGACTGGGTTAAAAATGCGATTGGTGTTAAACTTATGGGAATTGCTTCTCTGATTTTCGCCGTAGTTAAGTAGAAGCCATTCCAAGAACATTTTTTTAATACAGGGCCCGTCTAGGGCACACTTCGCCACTGATTCAGGATTTGGATGTCTGAATCCCATGCTGTTATTGTAAGTTTTTCATACATTCTCACATTAATTAAATTACGTTTATTAATTTGTAACTAAGTACTACTTACACATCAAACTCCACGATCTTTACTCCCCAGTTCAAGGTCATATTCCTCATATTTTTAAAGATCTGAGCGCTTACTTCTGACCTTCCTACGAGAATTTCAGATAGATTTCGAGTTCCAAGAGCATTGCGGAGAGTTGTAGCTGCTAAAAGTTGAGTGGCAATTCTGCACGAACAGAAAATGTTGGAAACTGAAAAGCCTTATTAAGTTCTTCGGTTGATCATGGATAGACCAATTTATCTTATAATGCGAATACCGCCACTAAACTAACCGCTAATCGTTAAAACAACATAATATCTTACTTATAATCGGCAATGTTGACAACTGCCCAAATAGGATCGTTAATCCTATAGTAAACAACAGCATCGACAGCAATGGTCATAGCATCTTTTGTTAGAGCCTGTTAAGAAGTTCGATTATATAATACCTATATAATGGATGGAATGGTCATAATAGCCTGGCCGCACATGGGCCACAACCACAAAACGCCGTCACTGACGTGTTTCCTGTAGTTTTAATACATTTTATATGGATTCACGGCACACGGTTGACGTCGGTGGTCGCCACAACACCGCTTCTAGCTGGAAGTGGCGGCGTTTGTGGCCCGTGTGCGACCGGGATTTACGAAAACAGAGTAGAAAAAGCAGTTAAATAAAAGGAGTGATACTACGAGACGTTACCTACCTCTTGAGGTGGTACTGCATAACAAATGATCCTCAGGTCTGTAAACTTTACTATATCAATGCATGGTAAGTAATTCACAAGACCAGGTCCATAGGGTAGGCAACTGCGCAATTTTCCATTCCGTAAAATTACCGCCCGTTCAAACTGTCTCACGACCTGCATTGTACACATAATCTGTTTAAATATCGGGCTGGATCCGCGCTCCAAGACGCAATCTACTATGAATAATAAAGTTACCACAAATATCGCAAACAAAGAAAGCGGTAACGTCACGACAACCAAGGCGATAGACAGGATTACAAGGCATTTTTCTATAATCGTATTAGGATCTGTAAATGAAAGATAATCGTCAGCGCCATGTTATAATAGGGTTAGGGTCTACCAGGTATTGTGCCATGAGGTATAGGCAAAAGATAAATTGCAAACTTGCCTAGGCTCCGAGTTATTTGGGTTGTCACTGATCTCAAGAATGATCTGATAATTAATACAACGTGCAGTTTTGCACGTTGCATACGCAAAATTAAGGTGCAATGCAAACTTAGCTCGACCAGGTTGTAGATTTTATTTACTCCTGTTATGTTCCATACAATCTATCTTTTCTATATACTTCCCATACCATTTTATGCACTGTATTTTATTTGAATTTACCTCTATAATCTTCAGTTTCATTTAAATTAAAACCTTGGTAGAACAATTTACTTTGGCTAATTCCTTTTTCTGAAGGATCCTGTCCTTGTTCTAGTTGTGTGCGTGAAGATGAATTTTGACACCGGAGTTTTTAGTCTTGGACTAGACATGATTATATATCTGAAATTAATTTGTTTTACGTAAACTTGAAACGGAGTAACTGAGTTAGTAGAAAATGACAAATTAAGAAGCTGAGTGAAGCAAAAGGTAAAGCATTATCATGGAAATAATACATATAAGCTATAGTACAACTAGAATGATGGCATGCACCAAAAAGTCTGTCTTGTAAGAGAGAACTTATTAGTAGTTGTGTCCTTGTCTAATAAGGTGACCAGTCATTTAATTAAAGGTAAAACTTTTCGATTTTGTGCGGTATCTGGCTACGTTTGCTCCGTGATATTTTTCTATTACGTGGTTACAGCATGTCAGCATGGAGATAATCGGTTGTGGAGAAATAAGGTCGAAATCCAGTTTGCTCGGGAGGTTGGTGAAGGTCAAGCGTCGAAGCAATACCACCGTATTGCTATATCTCTAGCTCTATGATTTTTATAATTATATGTAGTTTACATATAAATATGGTCGCACAGTCGCCTTTTTTATGGAGTGTATTTTATATAATTACTAGCGACCCGCCCCGGCTTCGCACGGGTGCATGTATTATACATATAAACCTTCCTCTTGAATCACTCTATCTATTAAAAAAAACCGCATCAAAATCCGTTGCGTAGTTTTAAAGATCTAAGCATATATAGGGACAGACAGACAGGGAAAGCGACTTTGTTTTATACTATGTAGTGATGAGTGGCACAATTCAGAGGGAATTTGACCTTATCATTCTCATCCCATGTCTAAAAGCAAACTGAATGAGTGCATTACCTGAATCCTTTATTGCTTTCAACACGGATGGTCCGGCAACTTTTGTTTCATCTTCTGCTTGTATTACAGCGATCTTAGTGTCTATTTGGATATCTTTAGTTATCAAATAATATCTTTTAAATTACAAGGATGAATAGGGAAACAATGAAAAATAATATTAGTTCGGATATAGATTATTAGTCCCGCTAAAAAGAAACATAACAGGGTCACATTAAAAAAAAAATTATACTTAGGTACGTTGAGTTTCGGAACCTGGAGAGGATCCCTTCTGTGTGCCGACTTCTGCCTACCTTACAAAACAAACAATTATCTTGGCATAAAATTGCAATGAAGAGTTAAAATATTTCACAAATGACTGTGAACATTACTTATTATTTTATCAATTAATAATATAATCAATTAATAATGAACAGTGCCACATAGAGCAAGAGCGACACGATTCCTAAAAAGTCTGTCCCTTTCTAGTTTCTATATCGTTTTTCCGTACGCGTGTGGGTAATGTAAATTTTACTTTAAATCTGACACAAAAAGTTGGTTTTAATTTTTACATTTTGGAACATAGTAAGCAGTCCTGCTAGGTATGTCATATTGACAAAAAATGTTATTTTATTTTCATAGAGAATTGAGATTCTACTAAAACCTCAACTAAAATCTTATTTATGGATAAAATCTTGTTATTGAAACCGTATAAAAATTTTGTATATGAAAGCCACATACATGAGGAATAGTATAAATATAATACTATGTAACATCACGTAACGACCTACTGGAGCGGAGCAGTACTTAACCAACGACGTAACGGAACGCGGGCGAAACCAAGGTGTATAGCTAGTAGAATATAAGCGTCAGCTCACACCGAGACGTGACGTGACGATACTGGAAGAGGCCAGTGACTTCGCGCTGCGCCGCGCGCCGCCGCGAGACGCATCGCAACGTCGCCGCTCTTGCACGCTGTGGGTATCAACGATTTACCGCTGCGTAGCGTCGCGAGGCGTCGCTCGACGCCGCGAGGTAGTCCTGCGTGGTGTAACGTATTCTAAATTAACACAATGAAATGTGTATCTTTTCGTGTAGAAAATAAAGTTATATTTTGAGTCGCTCTTTTAAAGTGTGCGCGCAGCGTCGCGTCGCTTCGCGTCTCGGTGTGAACTGACCCTAAGGAAAAGTACATATCTATTAAAATTGTTTGTACTAACTTCTTGGATTACTTTATTTGTAACGTGTTAATGTAATTTTAATTTATTTAACTCTAAGAGGAAATGCGGGCGCCAAGACCTTCAGAGAATCGTTTATCAATCCCTCGAACCTTCCCGTCTACAGACATTTTGTAGCTCGGAATGATTGGTTGATTACACTTGCTGATCTTAACTTACCGCACTTGTTCCTGGAAGTTCAATTGGGAATGGAAATAGCACTGTGGTAGGATTATTAGCAGCAATATGATTCAATGTTTGTAGATATTGGAGCTGAAATTTATAAAGAAATCTGTAGGGTACTACAATACAATGTGCAGTAGACAAGCACACCACACTATTCCCAGAAAACTATAACTCTTGAACGTCAGAATCAACAGTGGCGACCACCAGAAAAGCGCTAAGGCAATGAAGCTCGACGAGTGAATTTCAGTGGCCAATAAGAAAATCTTAAAACCGATTTACAAACTAGTAGAAAATATATAACAATTGCGTACTAAAGCGCCATAAACACAACAAGAAATAACTTTTGATTCCATACACACAATTATTTACCAGCATAATTTGTGGATTCTCATTAATTATTGCAGCGGCTGATTTCAGGTTTTCAGCTGCTTTAATTTCACCTTCGGATTCAATAAGTTTGGCTTTACCTATGCGAGAACCCTCAGCTTCAGCTGCCATTGCTTTTTGGAGTTCAAACGGTAATAATACATCTTTTCTAGAATCAAATCATGAAGTTAGAAGCTGTTAGAAATTATATAGAATTGCTAAATATAAAAGTGGAATGTAAATTGCACATATTTGTACTTTGTTTACTCGACAGTATTTTTTTACGACGTTTTTTATTTACAGTGTTATATATATTTTTTAAATCGACCTGTCAAATTCTAGACGATAAACATAGACACGACCAGATTCACAAAAAAAAAATGAGGCTGGCATTAATTTACGTAGTGACCACACCGGTTTCTTTTTATTTTTTACTAGCCTATGTTACTCGTAACGATGCAAGGATTGTAACGATACCATACATCTAAATCGGTACAGGCGTTAAAGAGTAGGCGTAAAAGTTATGATGGAATAAAGAAACTCACATACATACATACATACATTATACATTAACCCTGAACACATAACACTCTTTTTTTTGGGGCAGTCGTGTAATTACTCAGTAGAGTGATGTGGATGTAGAGCGTCTTTTTACAACCCGTATAAAAAAGTAAAATTGAAGCGACAAGGTACTGTAATTGATAAGAAGCTGTGCGTGGAATAGATACATTTCAACTCGTTCTATGACAACTCCCCAGTAACTCGTTGTCTTGTCAATTGCCGTCTTGCAGTTAAAACTTATTGATTCCCTGCTTGTCAGTAGATTATGTAACGATTGCCCTCCGAGAATATTTCTTATAGTAGCAATTGTTATCAATTCTGTACCGTACCTGCAATGTGTAAAGTGCAGCAACAAAAATATTAAATAAGAATTTCAAAGAATAAGTTTTACTTTAAAGTAATTTGATACTTTACTTGCTTCTTTGTATGTTCATTAGACAATCAAGTGGTTTCTCTACGTGAAAGTAGGTGACTGCATCAACAGTTACTGTTACTGAATCTTTTGTAAGAACCTGCAACAAAGAGTGTTTGCATAGTTTGGATTACAAAACGTAGGTCTAGCGTTATTTTACAGTAGGTCACTGGAACGCTGATGCTGAGATGATGTTGAAGCGTTATTTTACAGGACGTCATTAGAACTTTTCCGCCGAGATGATGTGCATTCTCGCAACTCGTGGGGGCCTACCGCCAATCGCCATCGCTTAAAACAATAATTTTCAACTCTCGGCGCTGAGCCAAGCGTTGAAAATCCAACAGTGTGCAAGGCACAGTAATATAAAAATAATATTGTTTTAAGAGATGGTGGTAGGCCTCCTGTTCAAAAGTTGCACATTACTGAATTGAATTAAAAACACTGAAAATCAAAACTAAGGCATCACAGCCGTTGTTCTTATTATACAAAACAAAACCTTACTTCCTGGGGAGGCAGATTAATAGATTGAGTTCTTATGTCAATCATTTGAACTTCGTCAGTGCAGGGTATGAACCATATTATTCCAGGACCAGCTGGCGAATCTGGCCGAATTCTGCCGAAGCGCAAGATAACTGCGCGTTGGTATTGTTTTACCACCTAAACGAATAAAAATTATGTTACGAGTATGTATGTATCGATATAGTAATTGATGTTAATTCATGAGCTTTTATAACTAGCATAAAAATACACAACGGAGATGAAATCTTGATGAAAATCTTCCCATTATTAAGTATGATATTTTTTTTGTTCTATACCACTCCTGGGAATATTTGGTTATAAAGATATTGGAAGTCAAAGTCCCAACTCTTTTTTTAGAATAGGATTTTAAAATAAAAATATTACCAGCCAATTACTGTCCCACTGCAGAGCAAAGGCCTCTTCTCATACAGAGAAGCATTGAGCTTGATCGTGGTGATCAAGCTCAATATGATAACTAAACTATAATTACCCACCCACACGACCCCTGTACAAATGCATCAATAAATATAATGTTTTGCGTGCTATGATAAACAGTGATTTTTCACATCAAAATTAAAAATCGTTTCCCAGCATTCTTTTTTGGTTGTTACTTAGTTTGATGGGCAGAATACGTAGTTAAACGATTACTTAAGTAATATATCTTTTTAAACAGTAGGAAGTAATAATTAACAAAATCAAACTAACCCGAAAGCAAAATGGAAGCATCACCGGGAATATAATGATTGATATTATTGCCATTATCCGAAATACTTTTTCTGTTAAAGTTTCTTTTGAGAAAACTGAAAAATAAACTTATTTCATCATTAACATAATATATAGATTAGATTAGCACATAAATGTATCCTAACTTTTAAAGCAAAGGTTTTTAGTTTAGGAATAATTAGTTTAGGGTGCTCGTTGTCCAAACCCATGTTATAAAAAATTAACACTTCCACATCACAGCAAGGTGGCAATTTTGTACTGTTTTAGAATTTCTACGTAGTATAAAACAAAGTCGCTTCCTGCCGTGTCTGTCCTTCTGTACGCTTAGATCTTTTAAACTACGCAACGAATTTTAATGTGGTTGTCATCAATAGATATAGTAATTCAAGTGGAAGGTTTTATGTGTGGTTTAATATTGTTGTTTGTTCATTTGTTGAAACATTAGTAGGTACTAAGGTACTACTACATTGCACCCGTGGGAAGTCGAGGCGGGAAGCTAGTTATAAATATATGCAACTGTGCTAATTTAACTATTAAAGTAAATAGTTGAAATGTTTCACTTGTAATATCAAAATTTGATGATATGTGTGCCTTCAAAGTCTTAGTCATACTTAGTCCAATATTATGAGAGTCAAATAAAAAACCGATCAAAAAATCACACTAAATAAAATATCGATAAACAATACGAGCACAATTATGACAACAAACGTCAATCACATTTTGTCAATCAACTTCCACAAAAGTTGCATTCAATTTAAGAAAGAAATGAAAGGTAAAAAAATATTTTCAACAATTTAATAAAAAATATTATTTGACTAGAATTAATTAGTTCAGTGTCGTTTAATACATAATTTATAAATTGACTTGATGATGTGTGCTTGGTCCAGGTCCTCCCATGAATGATTTCAAGAAATCCATTGGGAATGGAAAAATGATTGTGGAGTTCTTTTCTGCTGATATTGAACTGAGGGACTGAAGATATCGCAACTGAAAATAAAAAGACATAGTTATCTATTTAAAAAAAAACTACTAATAGGGCAACGAATTTCACATTTTCATACTAGGGATGGGAAGGCGAAATGCCATACAGGCGATTCCATGGTCTATGGCCCAGCTAAGAACACGAAATCGCCGCATCAATAGCGACCTCCAAGGTGTCTCCGTGCTTTGTGGTGAAGATAATATGTGTATATAATATGTGTTGGATCATTTGGCTCCCTCCATAATGGTTGAGCTAGGTGGTGCTGATCCATGCGTCATGCTCGTGAACGGGTGCTGTCAGTTGGGATTGGTCATCTCTTAACTGCTATGGCTTACATCTTTATTTTTATTATTTTTAACTACTGTTTTAAATTCATCTTCATTGTGATCACATGTAGAATCAACAAGAATAATGTAACCAGGATTTTGTAAAAACCTAATTTAAAATCTGAGTGCCGTGGAGTTTCTTGCTCGTTCTTCTCCATAGAGGCCTACCTCCGTTTTGGAACGAGCAACTAGCTTCATTTTTCGGACTAACTGACTGACTTCTTGACAATTCAAAAGTGCCTGTAAATGGTCTAATTGAAATAAATGTTTTGACTTTTTTGACTTTTTGATATAATTCGTATGCTGCGAGAATTTGTATATCTATATCTTAATACGGGCATTGAAGAATGTTTTTATATATTTGTTGCTTTTTGGTTTTTCATTGAAGTCCTAGTTATGTATTATTTTTACCTGCAGTGCCATTGGATTATCAATCATGACAAGCGAAGCCTCCTTTAAGGCTTTAGACGCTTTTATTTCTCCTTCTGCTGCAATGATCTTGGCTCGAGCTTCACGATCTGCTTCGGCTTCTGCAGCCATCGCTCTTTGCAACTGCACTGGCAGTCTCACATCCTTACTGGAACCATTAAAAAAATAGGGATAACATATTTCAGAGTCGCAAAATATTACCTTATTGTCATATTTTGAAGACTCTAAATCGATTTTAGTTATAACAAAAGAGTTGTGTTTTAGACGTCCGATCTTCGTTACTTCTATGATAATAATTATATACATTACCGTAAAGCCCGTGAATTTAGAACGGCAAACCTTTAGTCGACTGTTATTAATTCTCAGTAACTTGAGTACGATTAAAAGGCCACTTTGCTAAAAGTGGACTTGTAGTCTTTAAAGGTATAAATACAATTTCACCCTTAAGCTATTACTGAGAATAGCGCCTTGGGAAGATGAAACGAAGAGACTAGAAATGGAAGTCAGTATTTGAGACATATGTATTGCTTCTTGAAGAGAGAATAATTGAATCTGAGGAACGAGGAATTCAGGACATAAAGAATGGCTTGGGTAGCTTGTTTATTGAAATGGAGACCAAGTAGCGTAATTTTGTTGGGGCTACTGGTATATATTCACATTCTCTTTTAAAGGAAAAATACATATGTCTTTGACGTGATTTATTTGTAAGGTATTCAAATACTGGCTTACATTTCGACCCTCTCCACTTCAACTCCCCAAGGATCAGTGGCTTCATCAAGGCTGGCTTGCATCATGTGACTTATCGCTTCTCTGTCAGATAGTAGCTGTGCCAAGTCCCGCATGCCAAGTACGTTCCGGAGAGTCGTTGCAGCTAGAAGACGTGTTGATGCACTGGAAAATAAAATAAAGTTTGAAGCAGGCTTTTTTGACTTTTATTCAGTTATTTGGCCTCTTTCTACAGATTCTAGAAAGAAATTAAATCAGTACTTTACCTGCTTCTCTGTCCACTGCTTATTTCTACAAAATAACGTTTTTAATTGTAGAAAATGTGATGTAATGTTAATTGTAGGATTTTAATTTGTAGAAAAACGCGAAGTCAAAGGTACACAGAACACCCCTGTACCTAAATTTTCTTTGTACCTATGATCCACAATAAACGCATTGATTGATTGATTGATTTTGTAACTGCTGTAATAGACAAAGTACGATGTGCGACGTTTTGTAATATCTACCAACGACACAAAGAAGAAAAGAAGAAGATAATTGATAATACTTCGACGTAAACTAAGGGTTGATACCTATAATCAGCTACTCGAACAACGGCATTCAGAGGTTCCTTAATCCGGTAGTAGACTACAGCATCTACAGCCACTGTTACTGAATCTCGAGTTAAAACCTGAAACATTGAGTTAAGAATTTTATTAAAGGTACTATACGTGCCGGCACGTAAGTTGGCAAGAGTTTTTGTAGTGGGGGAAGTTTGCGCACGCACAATTTCATACATTTTTATATGCGCGAACTTCCCCCACTACGAAAATCTCTTGCCAAGTTACGTGCCGTAAGTAATAACTATAGTCGTATTCATTTCGACTAAAAGATAACATTATCATCATTCAGCTGAAAGTTATTACTTGACGCCCCTAATTTTGAACTGTATTTAGGTAATAGAAAAATACAATGCTAAGGTTTCTGTGATGATAAGTGGTCGCAAAGCGTGACTGCTGAGCATGAGGTCTCTTGGGTTCGATTGCTAGGTCGGGTAAAATGTTATTGGGTTTTTCAATCAGGAATTTCTCATTAGCAGCCTTAGAGTCTGAATTTGTGGCCAGTTGATGGCAATAGGCTCGCCTCCTATTACGTGAGACTTAAACATAACTGGCGAAATGTAGGTGTACTAATGGGTACACATCTGCCTAACCTTTCAGGGATTACAGACGTGATGTTATGTTTATGTGATATAGCAAAACGACAATAACTCATATACGCACTTTGTGGTAAATTAATAAATGTAAATGAACGTGTTCAACCCGACTGAGAGGATGTAATTGTAACTGAGAGGTAGCTACTTGTAGAATGACATTTGCCAAGTTCAAATGTCGTGGGAAGACACCGCTCTCCACGAGACATCACGACACGACGCTACGGCTGGTAAATTGTATTAAAACATTACTACCAAAGAAATTATAGTACTTGTTACATAAGATTGGGATGCTTGGACTTCCCCGTTGAATGAATGAATGATGTGAAGTAGTGAAGTAGTGAGACTAAAATTATTTTACCTTATTATTATGTAAAGAATTTTCATTTTTCATTTTCAATAGTTGGTTCGATTTCCAGTTCGGAAAAAGTGTTATTGGGTTATTCAATAATGAATTTCTTAGTAGTAACCTGAAGTTTGGATGTTGGGGTGACACTTCTGTTCGGAAAGCATGTAAAGCAGATGGTCCTAGATGTCATTCGTAGATCTTTGATAGTCAGAAGCCCGAAATTCTGAGAACCAGTCTAGCAAGGGGTATCATGTTGCCCAGTAACTGGGTTGTGAAGGTTAAATATCCAGTCGCTCCTAGAACTTTCAGACTGGGATGCACATTTTCACTGTCAGCAAAGGAAACGTATGGACCACGAAGTAATGATGTGATCATACAGATATTATTTGAAATATATTGAGAAAGATATTAGATAGAGCTCAGTCATCACGCTTCATAAACAATTCACACCAATTTGCTGCCAATACCTACCATCAATGTAAGAATCCCTTCAAACAAGAATTAATAGGTCATTCATATTGACAGCTTCGAATATAGATTCCGGAATTAACAATACTTTGGAAAATGTTACTTTAATAATGTTCTACATTCGCATTCAGTAGCCAGCTCAGTTAATCATAGACCGTACCTCCATGATTATCTTACTAATATAAATGCGAAAGTTGGATGGATGGATGATTGTTACTCATCACACCAGAACGGCTGAATCGATCTGGATGAAATTTGGCACAGAGATAGATTTTAGTTTGGAACAGCAGGAAATTTTATCCCGTTTTTGTGTTCCCGAGGAATAATTTAAGACTGGCTTAATTTTGAAATGTATGCAGACGAAGTCGCGGTTAGTAGCTAGTATATAATAATTAGCAGTTGTGTTAAGAACATAGCACACACAGTAAAGGCTATTGTCTGTACAGACTTTGCATTTGTTATAGGATGCTAATTTGCACACTATATCTAACTACAAATTATCGACTACCACTAACCAAAAGATATAAATACTGGTTCAGAATGGTTAATTAAAGACGATTCACAATGTACTGTACAATCTCCAGAGCAAGGCCAACGATAAAGCTTATGCAATTTGTGTAAGTTAGTTTATAATTCGAACGGTGCAAGCGCATGTAACGCTGCATTAAAGTGTTAATATTGCTTTTTACACTTTTTATTAAAAAGTATACTATAGTAGTACTAAATGATGACATAAAATAAAACAGGTTCAATCATATTTTGCCATGTAGGCATAAAAAAGATTTATAAATTACTGAACAAATAAATAACATTTCAAAATTTCACGCAATAAAGTTCGTACGTACACATAAAGCAACAAAATCTAGGAAATATTGACTGAAATAGTTTCAACTGAATATAACAAAAACTAGGCTATGCTCATAACTGTCAAAGAGTATATTTTTTTATCTACAAACACCATACTTAGCTTCTATATTATTCAGTGGCATTAAAACGTTACCATTTACTAAAAAATAGAAAAAATAACATGTAGGTATTTAACAACAGCTTATTATCGTACTGTACAATGTTCAATGCTTCTAATCGTCGTTAATTCATTCGGCAAACAAAACGTATTCAGGTCACAGAGGCCGTCTGTTCTCTACAGAACAATGGACAAGTTAAAACAAACTGCCTTGGATCCTTTATGATATTGACCATATATTTACATATGAACGGCCCAAGATTTTTTTTTCTACGACGATAAACGGAGCGACTACGACAGCCTGTTATAAATAAACGATGATTATGAGAACTTACACATGGAAGGTAGTTTACTCGATATATTGCAAAACTAACAATGTTGATTGCTAAATTTCATAACATAAGAGAATTATGATGGCGACTGAAATAAACCAGACCGACAAATCTTAAGGATCAAGACTTGTTACAGAACTGATGTGCAATTGATTGGCTGCCGTTTGATTCGGAAATTGTTGATTCATCATGATGTGGTTCTGAGTTGTCTAATCGTGTTCTGGTTTCCTTCCAATCTGTCTGTGATCGTGATTTCTTACAGTTCTGCTGCACCGATTTTATTCCGTCGTGTCAACAGATTGTCACTGATTTAATTAGAACTCTCTGCAAGAGATTACGTACTACGTTATTCTTTCTTTTTTTTTTGGACGAATGCAATGTACTGTCGAACAAGGAAATTGATACACACCGTTAATTAGTCACTACTTTTGAAGAATTGTCTGTAGAGGTGGCCGCCTATCTGACGGAAGAGCCGTTCCGCATCGTCGTCAGAAATAGATAATAAAACTTTACACACATAATTAACCGATGATGCGTGAGTGCGTCGAGGTTACTAACGAAGTTACGTCTGACGCATCTTTCGTCAGATGTGCGTACGTTAATTAGTCATTGAATTTTACGTCCCACTTCTAGCGTAAAAAAGTATTTTTCGTACCACTTGCTCAAAAAAGTGACATTCTATGCCACAAAAAGCGAACATAACAATAGTCATTATTAATCTGTCAAAAACAGGGAAAGAAAATTGTACTGAATTTCATTTATCCTCTAGGGAGAGAATGTGATTTAAATTTGGAATACTTAGATACCGAAATTTATACTGCACTACATCTGTGTACACCATTGAGTTTGTATATAAAGCATTATCCTACATCTTTTTGAAAAAGGAATACGCATTTATTATGCAGTTATGATTATTAAATAAAATTACGAAAACCGACGAGGCCGTATGAGCTTGATGCGTTTGCTTTTCCGACAAAAAAATTTTAGTCTAGGAATTTACCGCGTTTTTGTTTTCTTCAAATACATAAACGTTAAGTTTATTTTAATTTATTTTTATAAATAACTTAATGTTCTAAAATGCATATCTCATATATTTTCTCGTTATTGTGTTAATTTTTTCGCAAATGGTACGAAAAGTAGAGTATTTTCCTCGGTGATAAAGCTGTCTTAGTCTTGGGTGAACTTAAATCCCTCGCTACACTCAGGACTCGCCTTAAATCCCTCGCTTCGCTCGTGATTTAAGTTTTTAACACCCTCGCTACGCTCGGGAGTAAACCTCGAGTCCTTCGTTACGCTCGCGATTTAAATCGTCACCCGCGACAGAAGACACTGCTTTATCCCCTTGGTTAATAATCTACTAATTACGCATATAATAAACTAATAACCTAACCTTCGGGTTTCACCCGCGGAACAGTAATCAAATACTGCTCTGCTCTCGTTGGTCTGAGCGTAAATGTTATACAGCCTTCTTCGATAAACGGGCTATATGTATAATGCAAAAATATTTTTTTCATCCCACCATCTCGGAAAGAGTATTTTTAATCTTCAATATCTGAGTGGAAAAGCCGTTTTTATTCTCTAGAGGATAAAGTAAATTGAATTTAGAACATCGTGTGCACTAAGTTTGTGAATTAAAAAAAACATTAAACCTATTTACTGCTACCTCTATGGTGCCGAATATATCATACAACTTTTTTTTAATTTGTTAAAAACTCAGACTCGGAACCTTCTTGTTCTTGGTGTTCTTTTTTCAATTTGCTTTGTACGCGGTTCTTTACGCGGCATTTTTTCACGTCATTGTTAAACCTATTAAAAACAAGAAACTTGAAAACAAGTGAAAAAACTAAAATGAGTGATTCTAGCGACGAGGAAGTTTGCTTGACGCCAACAGAATTGACTGAAACTGTTAATAATGCGCAAATGAGCTTTCTCCCTCAACAATCACGCGAGAAGTATTTAAAACAGTACGATATGTTCAACACGTCGCGACTAGCAAAAGGAGCCAAAACTTTCTTAGAAAACGTATTGCTGGCATATTTTATAGAATTATCCGAGAACAAGAAAGCAAGCACTCTATGGAGTACGTATTCGATGAAAAGCAACAATAAAGATGAAAAAAGACAAACATATCGATACCTATCCTAAATTAGTGGCATTTTTAAAAAGAGCCTCATCTGGTCATCAACCAAAAAATGATATTGAAATTGATATTGAAAAGTTTCTTAACGAAGCACCCGATTCCGTATATTTGGCGGCAAAAGTAAGTCAGTTGCACATTCAGTATCTACTTAAGTATATTAATCTCAATTAAATAGTATACTTAGTAGATGTTGATAGGCATAATTATGCGTTCATATCAATTTTATTCATTTATCTACTACAATACTCTTTACGTTACAGGTTGTTCTTATTATTGGAATAAACGGAGCATGTCGAACTAATGAACTAACACAACTTAATGTCAAAAACATTGAGAAACATTCAGATGACTTACTATTAATTAATTTACCTAATACAAAGACAAAAAGAGACCGCAACTTCGTCATTCGCAAGGAATACGTAACGATTGTTGAGAAATATCAAGCCTTACGCCCGCCTAACACTCCAATCAATCGATTTTTTCTACAGTATCGCAATGGAAAGTGTGTTAGACAGCCTATGGGTACTAATAAAATTGGCAGTATCCCACGAGAAATAGCAACATTTCTTGAACTTCCAGAACCCCTGTTGTACACGGGTCATTGTTTCCGACGAACTTCAGCCACACTTTTGGCTGATTCCGGAGCTGATCTCCTGTCCCTTAAGCGCCACGGAGGCTGGAAGTCCAATGCAGTTGTAGAAGGATACATAGAGGATTCCATCCAAAATAAGTCTAAAATATGTGAAGGCATCGTAGGAGCCATTACACTGAAAGAGCCTCAATCGGATCCTTGGACTGGCCCTTCTACATCAAAAATAAGCCGTTATGAAACACCTAACCATCTCCCTCTCTCTCCAACATTCACGCCAAGGGAATCCGATGAATCGGTACAACTATTAAGTATGACAGATAGTTTACCGAAAAACAGTACACAAGTGACTAACACCAATATTACAGTACCAAACAAAAATATTACACTCAATTGAAATAACTGTAGCAACGTTACTTTAAAATTTTCTTAATTATACCTTAGTATTATTTTGTTATAATTTAAAGATTATTCTGTAATACTTACCTGTCATAATGTAGTAATTAATACCTAAACTGAAATAAAAGTGTACCTATCTTGTGATTGTAAACGTTTTTTTTTTTGCATTTAGTCATTTCCTCGCTGAGGTGGAATGAAAAGTTACGTGTTGCACTCGAGTGCAAATATTTTTCACCTCGTGCTCTTTTGATTCCCTCGCTAACGCTCAGGATTCTAATTTTGAATCACTCGCTGCGCTCGTGATTCAATTTTAGAATCCTTCGCTTGCTCGGTCATCAAAATTGAACACGCGGTTAAAAAGCAACTTTGCACTCTTGTATAACAAATAACTATTTAAGTTGGGTCAGTAGTTTCTTAAATTACCGTGTTTAAACAAACAAACATTTCAGCTTTATAATATTAGTATAGACATAAATTCGAAATAATGAAAATAAAAAAGAATATTTTTGCCTATATACCGATCTCTTTGTTCCAGTGTAGGTACTTGAGGTCTCGCTGTTAAGGTGAACCTTCGATAGGCTGCTAATTAGTACAATGCCTTACGTGTGTGTAGCTATGGTTTTGTAGACGTCTTGTTCAATTTACACCAGTTAGTAAACAATGAACTCTTGCGTTAATTATAAACTGACTGACTTTCCATCTTGATTGTATTTTTAGGAATAATAGAGATCTCTCTCAATCTGAGAGAGTGAAAAGAGGCGAAAGGAGTATGTAAGGATCGTAGCAGGTGGCGTTCTGTGATTTCTGCCTACCCCCAGGGGTAAAAGGCGTGCGTTTAATTATAATTTATTTATTCACTTTTTTTAGTGCTCTCTCAATCTCTGTTTTGTGCATTGCATTTCTGCTTACAACATAATTTTATCAAAAGCAAAAGCAAACAAAATTGATAGTTTCATTGGCATCGGATGCAATGCAAGACATAAAACTAATACAACGTTAATGTTTGTATATAGCATATTTCTTGCACATGTTTAACATAATAACGTAAATAATTGTACCACGTGGCTGCTACAAAACTGGCTCTGGTATGGCATTGGTATTGAATACCGTTAACCCAGTTGTTTCCCGCCATTCAGTTGGCTAACGATTAATTGATGTGGCTGTAAACTATCAATCAAAGTTTTACGACATGTAAAACAAACGGTTTCTTGTAAACCAATTGTCTGGGAATCGACCCAGTGTTATTAATCAGTCACTATTTGTAGACAAGCGAGATATACCTACATGATACGTTTTGGGATAACTAAACATAATATTCAACGATTCTAAGATTATTAGGAAAAGTATACCATGTCATCGTTCTCATGGTTTTTCAGTTCTTATTACAGTTTATTTGAAGTCAGCGAAGCGTGTCTTTCATAAAAAATATTTTAATTTTTTGTTGTCAAAAATTGCAATTTGACGTGACGTTTATTTTACAGCCTACCTTACAATAACTTAACTATGTATGCTATGACGTCTGCACTGCAGTGTTATTCTGTCCGGGGTTGCGGGACGTCTTAACAGGATACCGTGACCCCGGAACGTAAAGGGCAACAGAAGGAACAGGGTGGTTTTTTAGTCAGTAAAAGTCTGACAGTCCCTTCCGCCCCACCCAGGGCGGAAGGACTCATTTGATGACTTTTACCACCTTAAAAAAAAAGTGTTATTCTGTGGAAATGCCCCTCGGTGAATTTAGGTGAAGTGAGTTTGAGGTGAGTTGTTATCTCACTAGAAATTGACAACTCATCAAAAGTCAAAGTCGAATTATTTATTTTAATTGGCCTTATTTCAAGCTTAGTTAGTCACTTCACCTCTATTTATCGAGGGTGATTTTACTGAATTTTAAGGGACTTGTAAACTTATATAGGTAGGTACTCGTATTTTAAATAAATTACGCAGATCAAAAATATCGTTAATTTTAATGGTATCTTATGCAGTGACACTGACTGTAGTAACAGCAGATATATGACAGACAATTAAACAAAATGATGTGTCGTAAACACTAAATAAACTGGCTGATTAAAACTTCTAATTGGCAAGACGTCCTATCTTCAGCAAACCACAAACCAAGACAAACAAAAATGTAAAGAACACCACTCAATCAATGTTAAGAGACATTTTTATTACAAAAAAACTCCAACCAAACTACGGTAATTACATAAATATTACTGAAAGATGTATGTACTAAATAAATGCGTGGGTATGTTTATTTAAAGTATTGGCATGTGTACCTATTTGTGTTCTGAAAGGCACTGACCGGCAGCTCTTGGTCATGCCAGTCATGCTATGGTTTTTACGTGCAGATCTGAACATGTGGCGTCGCCAGACTGACTGAACGTAATGGAAGATATCAAAATATTATGACCAGAATACCAGATGTCCGAGTTATACTAATACATTGTGTTTTTTTAAGACCGAGGTGAGTCTGCACCTTGCTATCTAAACATGATTTTAGCTACTATAATAAAAATTCATACCTATTCGTTTAGTCATTTTCAAAAGTCAGTTTCGAAATTCAGAATGAATCACTAAGCTTTTTGTACAGTTAACAAAAGAGATACCTAGGTATGTAGAGTTGTCAGATATAGTTAAGTTTTCTTAGAAACCGATAAATGAACTATATTGTGAAAAGAAAAAGTTCTATGTAGATGTAAAACCAGCTCTAACTGTACAGCTGAAGCACTTGTTTTTTTTGTGTGAACGTGATAATTTAGTTCTCTAATTAATAAAAATATAATATCATGTGTACCAACGTTGTATGGATGAAGTTGGTACCGACTAGGGAATGCAATCTCGTTTCGCCGAGATCCCGGCCATATTTTACGAGATTGTATCTCGTCAAATTTCGTACGAGATCTCGCGAGATAACGAGATCGACAAATGCAGCGTGACGACGTGTATTTCATAGCGCGGCTGCGCGCGAACATTAGAGGTGGGCGTTGAATCAACAAACTGTTTTTTTTAACGACTTTTCATTCGTCAACGAGTTCACTTTTATTCATCAATGAAATAACAGGTTGAAAATATTAGCTGTTAATTTACGTCAACATGTCTTTACACATTATTTTATTCATTTCCGAAAAAACTGAAACGTCAACACGTCTTTACACATTACTTTATTCGTTTCCGAAAAAACTGGTTGAAAATATAAGCTGCGTCAACGGCTCAACGTACTCAAAATTAGCTAAATATAGTTTGTCAATCAACGTCAACGTCGTCAACTTTAAAAATCTTCTACCAATAAATTTTAATTTAATAGTCCTAATATTCTTCAATAAACTGTTTACAACAAAACATTACGTTAACTCATGGAATGGCATAACATTAATAATATTGACGCAATACTTAACGATTGAAATTTAAAAACCTGTTAATAATTTAACAGTTTTTTCAACCTGTTGACCATTGATGATTAACAGTTAAATTACGTTAACCATAAAACCGTCAATGACACACGTCTAGCGAACATTGTAGTCTTTGGCGCGAACGCGAACTGAATCCTGGCCGGCCGTGCGGCCGCGCCTCGCACAGGACAAGAGGGGTAGGCGGGCTTGCGGGGGACGAGGTCCGGCCGTCCGGCTCATTTTGCAAGGCGGCGCGCGTGCGTTTGTTTACAATTTCAACGAAATAATTTGTTTTGGAGACAGTTTTGTGTTTAATTATTGTTTTGTTACCAACATTGTATGAATTTGAACTGATTAGCTACAGTAGGTATAATAATTATAAACATAAACAAATGTTATTAGAGTTAGAGACAAAATAATAAGTAAGTACCTACTCTGTTGATTTTTAAAATAAAACTTACATTATTTTTCTAACTAAGCAACGCAGTTTCTATTTAATTACTTAACATGTCATTTACTAGTTCTTAAAACAAGCATTTGCATATGTTTTAATTGCGATTCTCTCAATTTCGCGAGATCTCGCTAGGTGGAAATCTCGTACGAGATTGCATTCCCTAGTACCGACATAAATTAACTAAAAATCTATATGGGAAAAATAAGTAAACTGAAATGCAAATATAACAGATACCTACATAACATAACATCATTTTGCCAGTTATGTTTAAGCCCCATGTCATAGGGGGCGAGCCTATTGCCATTAAACGGGCATAAATCCAGACTCCGAGGCTGCTACTGAGAAATTTCTGATGTTAAAACCTAATAACACTTTTCCCGACCTGGGAATCGAACCCAAGACCTCATGCTCAGCCGTCGCGCTTTGCGACCACTAGACCAACGAGGCATTCAAATATAATTATTATAATAATTTTATAACAGTCATAAATTTAGACAGAAAGAGAAATCCAATAAGTCGGTACACCATAGAAGTTACATCATTGGTTGAGTTAGGAATAAATTAAGTGCTATTACATAAATTCACATTGCTTGCAGTGGTGTTCAAATCCGCTATAAACTGTAGACGTGTTATAAACTATAAAATATATTTATATAGTCTGTTATTTTATACGCTAAAATTATAGCGCGCTATTTTACTACTCGGGCGCAGTCTGAGCGCGGAGACGCTATAATTTAGCAACACGCTATGACGCTAAACAGACTTGATGAATTGATGATGCGCGGTAGATGTTATTTCGCAACGCGCTATACATTATTAAGAATGGAATAAAGAATATAATAAAATTTCGTGGAAGCGTTAAAGATCAATGAACTTTCCTTCATACTTTCCAGGCTTAGGACTGTCTAAATAAAATTGATTCAATGTTATTATAAAAGTTTTGTGAAACAATTATTATTTTTATTATACTTAGGCGTATTTAAAAGTTTATTGATTGTATTTACAAGAAATCTACTACAAAATTAAATAATCATAGTACCTAGTACAAATTACACTTCCACGAAACAAAAGTATAATAAAATTATTTACAAAAAAAAACAACTAAAGGAGATCGCGAATCGCAAATATTTCAATTTAGTGTAATACAAACAACACAGCGCGGGTACGCGGGCCGACTGTCGTCGTGTTCGTGCGTGTCGCCAGCGGTCTTTCACGCGCTGTTGCCGTTGTTGCTACTTGCTAAGTTGCTATTAGCAAGTTGCGAAGTTGCTATACTCGCTATTCTTCGCCACTCGCCAAGGCCAACGCTATCTTGCTATTCTTGCAATCTCGTTCTGGCCCCGCTGTGCGCGTTTAAACTTTTATTCGTTGAGTAGGGTGACGCGCTATAATATAGCGCGAAGTCAGAGCCGCTATAGCACGTGCTATATGCTATTTACACATAGTCTGTTATATTTTGGCGCTATACGTTTTATTAACCACCACTAATTGCTTGGGCCTAATAGAGCAATTGATAAATTACATACCATTAAAAGCTTGATCATAAAACAAACCAAGCAGGTGCGAATCAAGAATTGTGATAATATTTTTATGAGTGATAAAAAATGAACGAAGATTCGCTTTCCCTTTTTTTTTTAGGGTAATGGACCACCGTACGAGACGGAAGGGTAATTGTAACGAAAAGTTTTACCTACAATGTATTTATTACACGATTCTAGACTATCTAGAGACGAATAAATGAGCATGGCGGTTGAGAGCTTGTCATGCTCACTCAAATTAATGAATCGCTGATGGTGGTGCGTGTGTTGGATCATTTGGTTTCCTTCAAGTTGAGCGAAGTGGTGCTGATGAGCTATGTCAGTTAGAATTGGTCATCTCTTAACGGCAATGGCTTACATCTTAATTATTATTTTTATTTTATTGTTTTATATTCATCTTTAATGTCTTCACTATAGAAGCAACAAGAATATTATAACCAGGATTTTGTTAAAACCTAAAAGAGTGTCTGTGAGTGAATAAATAGGTATACACGATATCTTCTAAGGCACACTTACTTCTTGGGGAGGCACGTCGAAAGAGACAGTTCGCAAATCCACTTTTCTGTAAGTGTCGATGCAAGGGAGCACGAAGAACAGGCCAGGACCCCTCGCACCTCCTTTTCTTAACCGACCGAGCCGAAATATGACGGCTCGTTCGAACTCTTGAACCACCTGGAAATGAGGTTTATTTAGGTAAGTAATTGAAAAAAGTTTTGCTTGTATTTGGGTCTAATTGAAGACTTGTTGAAAATTCATAAAACACTAGATTTTAAGGTAGTCCAATCACATTCAAGCAGTAAAGTCCAAAATCTAGTAGCGCGATTTTAAATTCTCTATTGAAAATATTTTACTATACCGCTATACTATATTTATATACTTAGTCTAAAATCGCCAACATGCTTTGAGCAAGCGTGGCTTGTACCTTCTCGGTTTGAGAAGAGGTCTTTGCCCTGCAGTGGGACAGGGAATAGGCTGGCATTATTATTATTACCATAAAAAACTTTTTTTTTAGACTGATTAATATTACTTATTATTTAGACTTATGTATCTTGCGTATCAAGTTTAGTTAAAATAGGTGCAATAATTTTTAAGATTTTGATCTTGGTTGGTATGAGATACTGTTCGGCGTAAACGCTCTTATATCCCAATAATTATTGCACTTTTCAACGTAAAACTTAAGTAGATGAATCAGAAGATTTAGTCGTGAACGATTTTTCAGCGAAGAAAAATTATTTTGTATTCACATAAATAATCATCCCGAAAGGAGTTCTTCAAATACGCTTTACGATTAATGGATTTGAACCGATTAATATACGAGGCGATGACCGACACTATGCACCAAAAGTAGGGGATGTTGTTATTTATTTAATGGTATGTACCTTGAAGCATTCGAACAGTGAAAACGGGAAGGTGATGATCACAAGCAGAAACGATAGAATCGTTGCAAATCGTTCTATACATCCCACCGAGTCTGGATTCGCTGCCACACACAAAACATTTTTTTAAATAATCAAAAAGTCAAAATCACCGACACCTCAACACTATGTTCCATTATCACGATTGATACCACGTCACTTGAATATCACAAATACACACGCATTTTTAAAAAGACAGGAATACCGCATTACTTAACAATCGGTTAATAAATACGACGAAAGCGCGAATTATTTGTTAAGCCTCCTTGCAAGCTTCACTCTTACTATCAAGGTACTTACGCATTTGTATCGTGATAGCGCAAGAAGTACCCGTATCGCAATCTAAAATATTCAAATGTTCAAAATTAGAGCTTATTTAATATTTTGTGGAGTCCGCAAGCGCGCTAAGTTCAGTGTTTACTCACGACTGGGCACGTTGTCACGCCTAGTGCTTATCGTTCTTAGCTCCGTGCGCATTTTGAGAGCCCGCCGTACCTTACCGTGTTATTATGTTATTGTTATGTCGGAGGGAGGAGCAATAAATTCGCAATAACAGCGTTTAACTCGACTAACAATCGCGGACTGCGCTGACATACGGACTAACTTACTGTCAGAAGAGTCCAGCTGTTTACACGACCCAAAAACTACACCGATTCCAACTAAAAATATCAATTACAATGCGATGTTCCACAACAATAAGAAAGCTATAAATCACCGTTGATAGCGTTTAGTGAAAATGTATTTACGTATTTCGAGGTAGCACTCCACTTCCCCCGAGTCCTTGTCATAGCAACCGCAATCCATGTGGTACGAGATACCGCGAAATGTTAAACGCATTGACCGGGTTGTCAATCTTGGTAAAGTGGTCGTGTCTTCAAACCGCTGTCTATATTGATACTAAGGTGAGACGCGCGGATGATCAGGTTGTTGATAAAAATAAATAAATAACGCACTTTGAGCCATAACGATGGGCGGCGCGGGCGCACACCGGACCGCGGTGCTCCAAATTGTGAGAATTAGGTATATTGGGGCGTTTCATGCGCCGCTGCACTACATAAATTATAACAGGATGTTTGGATAATAAGTACGCGAATATCAGATTGTTTTACGACAGTGCGCGCGCGCCGGATCTGAAGACGAGTCATTAGGAGAAGTACCAACTGATTTTATGTTTCGGATCTAAAAATTATGTTGAATGTCTATTTTCAGCATTCATTATCTGTACAACGGAACAGCTGTGTAATGTAATGTTGCCGGTATACACTATACAATATTTACATCGCAAATCATTTCGATGTCTAAATATTGAATAAGGTAAACGCAGCTATCAACGACCCATCGAAAATCTGCAGGTATTACCGACCTATAAAAGTAATTCGAAATCTTTACGTTTCCAGAACTATTTTAGCTATAGTAGGCAAAGTTACACACGCGTTTATTCCTTGAGCATCGTATACTTTTACGTTTTTGTGAGTAGCTGTGCAAAAAACAGATAAAATACGCTAATTACTGCGGGGCAGCGTGGACGCAGGGCGTGTAGTACTGTTCCCTTGTTCCTTCAAGTAAGTACGTGACTTTTCTATTTAAGACATTTATACAAACAAATGACGTCTATACTTTATCTTATATTACTAAATGTATTCATTTAAGTGTCAACTCTTGATTTCTTACGACATTTTATTAATAAAAAGTAATTTGAAACGACAAAACTTTAAATTAAAATGGGACGGTGTTAGCTTCATCAGTTTTAGTCGTGGCAGCTATCAACGACCCATAAGTCGGCAATGGCAGCAAAGTAACTTTTCGGTTTATTTTTCTTTTATGTTATTATATCACACTAACACAAGTATTTTTATGGACCAGTTTAAATCTAAGCTATCAGTCTTTATAAAAATCTATTAGCGACTAAACTTTTTTGTCTAGTTTTTACCTTTTAGCGTTGTCAATTTAACCAAAGTTATGATATTTTTCGAGGATCGATATTGAATAGTATCAGTAATAAATCATTGTTTTTGTGTTTAAAACAGTGTGCATTTGTTCATATTTTTGTGACATTAATCAATTATAATCTATGTTATAGTCCGAAGGTCAATTAAATTAAAATAACCATTTTTTTATGAGTCGGTAATACAATTTATGTTTATACTTTCATACTTTATTACCGACCCATGAGGGTCGGCAATAGCAACTATAAGAAGCTATTACTGATCGTATATAGATTATTTAGTTTCTCACCTTACTTTTATGATTTAGCTGATTTTGGTTTTGAAATGTTCGTGGAGGTCTAGGGAAGGTTTAAACGGTGAGAAAATATGGGGTAGAGGTAGGGCAGAGGTAGGGCAGAGGTAGGGCAGAGGTAGGGCAGAGGTAGGGCAGAGGTAGGGCAGAGGTAGGGCAGAGGTAGGGCAGAGGTAGGGCAGAGGTAGGGCAGAGGTAGGGCAGAGGTAGGGCAGAGGTAGGGCAGAGGTAGGGCAGAGGTAGGGCAGAGGTAGGGCAGAGGTAGGGCAGAGGTAGGGCAGAGGTAGGGCAGAGGTAGGGCAGAGGTAGGGCAGAGGTAGGGCAGAGGTAGGGCAGAGGTAGGGCAGAGGTAGGGCAGAGGTAGGGCAGAGGCAGGGCAGAGGCAGGGCAGAGGTAGGGCAGAGGTAGGGCAGAGGTAGGGCAGAGGTAGGGCAGAGGTAGGGCAGTGGTAGGGCAGAGGTAGGGCAGAGGTAGGGCAGAGGTAGGGCAGAGGTAGGGCAGAGGTAGGGCAGAGGTAGGGCAGAGGTAGAGCAGAGGTAGGGCAGAGGTAGGGCAGAGGTAGGGCAGAGGTAGGGCAGAGGTAGAGCAGAGGTAGGGCAGAGGTAGGGCAAGGTAGGGCAGAGGTAGGGCAAGGTAGGGCAGAGGCAGGGCAGAGGTAGGGCAGAGGTAGGGCAGAGGTAGGGCAGAGGTAGGGCAGAGGTATTGCAGTGGTAGGGCAGAGGTAGGGCAGAGGTAGGGCAGAGGTATGGCAGAGGTAGGTTAGAGGTAGGGCAGAGGTAGGGCAGAGGTAGGGCAGAGGTAGGGCAGAGGTAGGGTAGAGGTAGGGCAGAGGTAGGGCAGAGGTAGCGCAGAGTTAGGGAAGAGGTAGGGCAGAGGTAGGGCAGAGGTAGGGCAGAGTTAGGGCAGAGGTAGGGCAGAGGTAGGGTAGAGGTAGGTCAGAGGTAGGGCAGAGGTAGGGTAGAGGTAGGGCAGAGGTAGGGCAGAGGTAGGGTAGAGGTAGGGCAGAGGTAGGGTAGAGGTAGGGTAGAGGTAGGGCAGAGGTAGGGTAGAGGTAGGGTAGAGAGATCATCACTAGCTTATACATTCCATTGCTGGAAAAAGGCCTTCTCTCATACACGATCGGGAATAGCTGCAAAAAAATCGTTAATAGCTTCACAGCCGTTTTTATGGGTCGGTAATAGCAACAATCGACAAGTCACTTTGTAAATTATTTTTTACAGGATAATCCTTTATTTAAATGTATTTGATTCAGTAAATACATTATTTATACGTAACACTAGCATATAAAATTAAACTATCAATCTTTAGAGGAACCAGTATACTAAAAAAAAATTGTTGATTTTAAAATTGCCTTAGGGGGGTCGTTATTACCTGCGTTTACCTTAGCAGTTATGATAATAATTTGTTGACTGATCTCATTACACGTTATGATTTAGGGCACTCGATCTTTAATTTGTGAGTAGGTATATAATGTAGCATTAGGTTATTTTTAGAAGATTTCCATTAGACATTTATAATAAGGATTGATTTTAACCCTATATACACTCACTAAATAAATTATTAAAACTATTATAGAATTAGGTAATTAATTTTTAAAACATTCACAATTTAAAAGATCGTTAGTCACGTTTTTACGCAATCGTTATGTTTTATAAAAAATATAAGTGCAAGTATTCGCATAAAATTAACCTCAATGTTTCCCAATTTCCCAGTGCGCCCACGCACTTCACCATAATCACTTATAATAATGCATATTTTCGTAACAGAGAACCAGATCAACATTTACGTGGAAAATATGATTTTTTTGTTGTAAAACTGATGTAGGTCACAGCTCTATCAAAGTCGGTCGATGTCCAACTCGCACAACGCTATCTTTGATCTCCGTCTGACGTCCCCCGGTTTATATACTACGGCTATTTTTGTTCTCACATATACTGCAGTTTTACGTATGGGAAATATAAAGAACAAATCGAATGATGTGACGAAATCAAATAACATGTTCCTTAAATAGTTCGACTGGTGACCGATACTCACACGCGTGATTGTACTCATGTAAATAAATGACTATTCCAAAGATCGTTTTTTTTTTAATTTACTAAGCGCATGACCCTGTTCACCCCAATAGAATATTGAGTACCTAATAAGAATAACACGCGACACAATTAGCTGTATTTTAACTGTATTGGTCACTAATTACCAGTCACCCTATATAACACATAATTTGTGGACGACGTACTAGCTTTATAGCATCATAACGAACAATTGGAGAAGAGACCTATGGTCAGCAGTAATTAGTTATAAGTTGACGATTTTCTATCGCAAACTACAACAGGATGGAATAACACATTTATAAATAATTTAAAAAGGAAAAGAGAACTGGAAAACATTATGACGTTGTTTTGCCGTAATTTTAATATTACCATGAACGAATAATTAAATGAAAATTAAAAAAAGACGCTTCTATTTTTGGTCTACTCCTGATGCTAAAGAACTTAGTAGGTAATTGAACCTCTGACCTAAGATAAAAAAATATATTATTAAACCTACACTTTACCCATATTCAGGTTGAAATTTACCGAGCTCAAGTCATTAGCACTGATTTATTTACCGACCTAATTAATACGGTTAGCGTGCTAGTACTAGACGTCGGCTCCTAATAATAAATCGCTGTAATGTTTGAGATCAATAGCTCAACGGCTAGGCGTCGACTGGCGAGCAAGAGATCGTGACTTCGATTTGTTTACTTTTGACGAGTAATGACTCTTGTCTAACGCTTAAAAATCAAGTAATTAACACATAGTTAGGTCCTAAGACCTAGAAATAGCTTACGAAACTTATAAAAGGAATTACCGTAATATTTATAGCAAATGATATGATAACAGTTTCAATAGAAAATATTTCTTACAAAAAGTGTTCATTGAAAAATAGTTGTAAAGTTTTTCCAGTTGCAATGTAAAATATTTAGGTTTTACGAGAAGTATTTAGATAAATATAACATTCCACCGATACATTGAATGGTTATTTTTTGTTCGCATTTTTGCAAGACATTGTTGCGAAGTTTTATTGTTAGAGTTTGTGTGAAATGACAAAAATAGCTTTTTAATGGTGTGTTTATCACTTTTACACCAAAACGTATAAAGTCGAACCTTATCATGGGGATCAAGTTTTTTTTTCTTCGTGGGGAAATCTTTTTAACCGACTTCAAAAAAAGGAGGAGGTTATCAATTCGACTGTATTTTTTTTTTTTTTATGTTTGTTACCTCGCTAATTGCGACTGGGTGAACCGATTTTCATGATTCTTTTTTTATTTGAAAGCTGGTGCTTCCCGTGTAGTCCCATTGTCACCATTTTAATATCTGATGATGGGATCTTGTAGAAATCGGGGGAACTCTTCAATAAATAACAGCAGATTAACCGCGATTGTTGCTATAGCATATCTAAGCATTATTTACGCCATCACACAACATAATATCACACATGGGAGATATGGAATGGAACTCCTCATAGGATCACAGCAGCAATATCGTAACAAGTGAAATTGCTTTGTTTATACGTGTAGTCGATGAGTGACTGAAGGAAAAGGGGGAGGGGGTACGTCAACCCCCCTCCTACCACTTTCCAAAATTAAAAATATCGTGCGAGGTATTGTTTGAAAGGGCTTTTTGTAAGGATTTAAAACATTAATACACAAGCACTAAAAAGTGAAAAATAAAAACTTCTTTACAAAAAAAGATAACCGCCTTCAAAAACTAGGTACAAAATAAAAATAACTTTAGTTTTGGAAGTCGGTGGCAATACTTACCTACATAACAAAAAACAAAACCAAAGCCACCGACTTCCAAAACTAAAGTTATTTTTATTTTGTACCTAGTTTTTGAAGGCGGTTATCTTTTTTTGTAAAGAAGTTTTTATTTTTTATCGATTAAAATCCCAAATCTTCTGGTGGTTCCTCCTACCACCAGAAGTCGGGAGCCCGGTATACACTTGCTCCTATGCATCCTTGCTCTTTTGCTTGCATCATCTCCTCCCAAAAACAGGCAAGGGTGGGTACCCTTGCCTGTTCCAGTTCGCGCTCTCGACCCTATAGCAATCTATAATGAATCATGGTCGGAAGCGCGAAGTCTCGAGCACCAAGTGCCGCAACGATATCACAGCGTTGCAGATCCCAAGCAGGGCACTCCTCAAGCGGGAATTAAATACCTATGCAGTTAAAGTATATGTGTTACCGGCAATCTGTATAATTCAGGTATTCTATGCAATACCTAGGCAATGTATAAAATACCTGGGGCGTACAGGCAATGTATGAAACATTATGAATATTATTCTCTATTACACACTTTACCTAGGTAATGTATACAATTCCTAGGGATTGTATAGAGTACCTGCTGGTCCACCGGCAATGTGTAAATAAATAGATTTTGGTCTATAGGTTACTGTAAATCATATGTATTACAAGTAAATCTTAGAATTGGTTTAGCCAAGGAACTGTAACCAACTTGGCTGTGGAATGGTTAGTCACAATTCCAACCCTTTTTTTGGTTCGGGTCTAAAGTTCTTACATATGTCTTAGGGCTACTTTTTCAATCGTCAGATAACTCCTAACGGAGGGATAAATATTGGTGTTTTGACAGCTTTTGTATAGAAAATATGTCATCAATATGTGGAGAAAATATGTCATCTTAAGCGAGCGGAGCAAATTCAAGACTTGGGGCACCCCGACTCGGACAGGTTAGGTTAGAAGGGGATGGCGGGGTCTGAAAGACCCCGCCATCCCTTTCGTGGTTATTTTTTTTTTAAACCTCCCAGAAATAGCTCCATCGTCCGGGACTTTCCTGCTCCTTTCCTGCTCTTTTATACACATTGCCGGCTGCGCTGTCGGTATTGTATAGAACACCTAGGCAAAGTATAAAATAAATAATATTTCATACATTACCTGTCCGTTTTAGGTATTCTATACATTGCCTAGGTATTGTATAGAATACCGGATTACATAGATTGCCGGTAACATATGCATACTTCAAAAGCTTATCAGTAACTACAGTAGTAGACTATTTCATTGATTTAACTAAATGCATGTGTCCAACTCCAAAACGAGTTGCTTCATATGGGAAAGGTTTACCAGTTATTTTATGATTGCAATCTTTCAATTTTCTAAGTAAGTATACTAGTATGTGAGTGCCAGATATATTATGGTCTCAGTAAGCCTAGCAGAAACGCGCTAACGTAAAATATTGAATTAGAGTTGACTTTCGAATTGTATACTAATATTATAAAGATGGAGTTTGTTTTTTTTTGTAGTCTCTGGAAGTAATCCGATTACAAAAATGTTTCTCTCAAATACACAAAGGTACACTATTTCTTAGTATTATAGAAAATGTTTTATAATATATTTGAGTACCACGAGCACTCATTTGAATGCAGAAGCTTAATTTTTAAGTTTTGTGTGCAAGCAAAATTAGTATGACTCATTGATATGAATAAAGCCTTCAAACAAAACAAATATAAGGCCTAGGCCCCCGCTGTGGTTTTTAACCGCGTGAATTTGTGCCCCTAGAAAACTAATACAAGCGGCCGCACCTGCGGTTTTTTCCCGCGACTGTTTTCTAGGGGCACAAATTCACGCGATTTAAAACCACAGCGGTTTAACCGTAGTGCGGCCTAGGCCTAATGTGAAGCAGAATTCCGAATTTGAAAATCGATCTAATTTACGTTACGTTTACTTCACGCGCTCGTGTTAGGCCTTCCGGTCATAATACTATTTACTCCTGCGCCATTACCGGTTTGTCAACTACCTAAGAAAAGTGTCGCATTTAAACACTAAATGACATTAAGCTGTTACCAACATGATAATTATTAGAACTACTGCTCCTATTAGTTGGTGGAATATGGTCACGTTGAACAGTACAAACTATTGTCCAATCAGTCTAACATTTGAAAAATAACTTCGAAATAACGACAGTTATATTTTTAAAATTACTGTATTTTCTTGTTAAAATGTCAAAATAAATAGTAAATAAGTAGATTGCATTGCTTTCCTCATTTCTTTTTAACTCAGTTAAATACAAACTTATATCGTTATAAAGTTATTTCTCTAATGTTATGTTCAAACATCTGTAGCACCTACAAATAGCTGAAGACTTAGGACCTGCTTCACCATCTCTAAATAGGTACTATATGCGCCAAAAGTCGATATGCAATCGTATAACGAAATAGCATGAGGCTTAATTTGACTTACGACCTTCTACTTTCGAGAATAGACATATGTCGTCGACAAGTGATTGTAGTTCATAATTTCAACGTTATAAAACAAGTTAAGGTGGCCTATCGGATAAGCTTATGCAGATAGATGCGTGGATCAGTGAGCCGTGAGTTCGTATCCCGCTCCGACTATACTCTTTTTGTATGTTTTTACTCGATTGGAAGAAATGAGACAGAAGTATAATATTCTTTATCTTGTTCGCTTTGTTCACACATTTCGTAAAGTTAAAAAGGTAGATCATAGAAAGTTAAACAAATAATTTAGATTTCTATGAGGTAGACAGAAATAAGTAGGTAATGTAGTAATGAGTTTTATGAATACTCGATTGGAAACGTTGTCGTTTGGTTGTAGTTGTTGGTTAGTGACGTGTGGTTTATTAGATAGCGGTAATTATTCACAAAAAAATTGCCAGCAAATATTAACATTGAGACGAAGGCGATTATGCGTTGCATAAAAGTGATCTTATAATAGAACGCAAATATCTATGAAACCGGACTGAATGTGAGTATTATAATTATTATTGTGTTATTATAATGTAACTTAAACTTTTGTTTGAAAATACCTAATATTATTTGGTGACATAATTATAAATTAGTTCTTTTTATTGTTTTTGAAATCCATCTTAAGGCTGGAAAGATAAATAAATTCTGTTTATTATTGCATTTATAAATGTAGACTTAATATCATATTGTTTTATTAAGTAAATGATTATTATTTTATTAAATAAATATTACTATATTATATAAAAATTAAGTCACTTTAGTATTTTGTTATACCTGCCTAATAGAACTTTTGTTTTGTTTTAGAGGAATACTGTTAGTCTCTGGATCAGGAGATACGAGGAAGAGGGTAGCCTAATTAGTCGACAGCAAAGTGGAAGGCCGTCGCTTATTAGCGAGGCGCAGCGACGACATAATATGGTGGCGAATATGAATCGAATGGTATCACACCAACGAGGCAATTTGCCAAACTATTCGACACTTCATTGCAATCTGTTCGACGGGCCCTCCACGCTGAAGGCTTGCATCACAGAAGACCAGCTAAAAAGCCCTTCTTCACAAAAAGGCATAAACAAGAACCACTACGTTTCTCACGGGATTATTAAGATTTTGACTGGAAGACTGCTATATTAAAAAAACCTAGATGTTTTGGTATTATTAATTAGACAGTGTAACTAAATATTTAGTATTTTAATATGTCCGTCATTATTCAATGATCTTAAATTGAGGTTTAGTTTCAATCATCTTTTCGTCAAGAAAATGAACACTTAAGCTATTACCTCAATACATTTATTGTGACGTTACATATGAAAAAAACATATTCATAATGTCTAAATCAATATAAAGAAATAATTATATTTGTTTTCAATAAACTCTGCTAAATATCGATACCTATAATAAGTGGGTATTAACAATCATTTATTTGTGTTATTAGAATATTCTTTTCTTGTTATATTGTTATAACGTGGGTAAACACAAAAAATCTTATGAACGGTTACAAGTGAATTTCTTTTATCTAAGTAGGAATGTAACGTCACAATTCTTGTCAGTTAATTAAATAAATAAATAAAACGAATAAACCTTTATTGTTATTATTAAGCACGACTTTTTTATTTCCACCTTCCAACACCAAAAAAGTAAATTAAAAATCACATAAATAGTTAAAACTTAATACAATAACTAACATTTTCTTCGTATAAAAATAAATAATAAGCATGATTCATTATTAATAAGCATAAACCTAACAAGTTTTTACTTTTCATTATTATGGTTTCAAAGAAACAAAAAAACAGCCAAGAAGTAATTAAGATACGAACTCAGACCTTATTGATCGTGAAGCTGTTGCTTAGCCTAAACAGCTACCAACACATATTATATTGATGCGAATTTTAGCAATGCTATGGTAAGAACAGACGCGTATTGTAAATGCTACAGAAATATCATGCTATTTCGCGTAGTGTGACGACAGTTTATTAGTGTGTGTTATCTGTGGAATGTTGAGACATCACTCATACACACACACGCACCCTCATTGACTGTGTCGCTGGTGTCGCGCTTGTATATTCGAGCTAAAATAGCCTTTATGGCGCTGATGGACTATTGAACGTTTAGTGTACTTCTTACCAGATAAATTAAAAAATAGAACAGAATAATGTACCTATGAAATAATCTGCCAAGTAATTTAATTAGAACTTATTCGAAGTTGGTGGAACAGGGCCTTATACTCTTAGATATGCCTTCACCAAATAGCAAGACTTTACGCCTACTACGCCTACGCCTTTGCGGCTACGTCCTGCAGTGCCGACGACGCTCCTCTACGTGTCCCGTTTGCACCATGCCACGAAGGCTGAGGACATCGTAGAGTACATACGGGTAAAAGCCTGCTGGACCTTGAGGGTGGAGAAGTTGGAGGCGCGCCATAGCACTAATTTCAAGTCGTTCGTGGTGCGCGTTCCGACCAAATATTTGATGACCATCCTCAAGGAAGAGTTTTGGTCGAAAGGTGTGCTGTATCGGCGTATGTATTTGTGTTTTATGGGCCTTAGTTGCCTGAAATAAAGGTTTATTATTATTATTATTATTTAATATTATTTAACTAGCTGTGCCCGCGACTTCGTTCGCGTGGATGTCGGAACTTAACAATGTATTTTTTAGTTCGGAGCGCTGTTGGAGGATACCGATACAAATCAATTATTTTTTATTTATGCTAGTGCTTCTTTATAAACGACATTAGCTGTGGAACCATCTGGAGCATACCCAAAAAGGTTATTGGGGTTGTTTATGCGTAAAAGAGCTACGTATAGTTGACCATGGGAAAAGCATCCAATACTTAGGTCCACCCCCGCAAGGGATAATGTCTGGCCCTGAGCTTTATTAATCGTCATGGCATATCAGAGACTGACTGGGAATTGCACTCGTTTAAAAGAGAAAGTAAAGTTGTTAGGAATTACCTATAGGTATTCTTGAAATCGTGTTCATGTTTAAAATCCTTACGAAAAGACCTTTCAAACAATACCTCACACGATAATTATATTTAATTTTGAATAGTGGTAGGAGGGGGGTTGACGTACCCTCTCCCCCACTTCCTTCAGTCAGTCATCGACTACACGTATAAACAAAGCAATTTTTCTTGTTACGACGATTCTGCTGTGATCCTATAAGGAGTTCCGTTCCATATCTCCGAAGTTCATCATCAGATCATGACAATATTTCTATGGGACCTATTCGGAATACTCTTTCAAACAAAAAAAGAATCATCCAAATCTATTCATAATTGGCGGCGTAATCGCAGAACATTTAAACACAACAAAAATAAAAATACGCGCCGAATTGAGAACCTCCTCCTTCTTGAAGTCGGTTGACAATATCACCGGCGCCGCAACCGGTTAATATTTCAGCTTCGATTATGTTTTGCTGCAGATTTGTGACTTTGAGCGGAGTGCGTTGAGAAAGTTTGGAAGGACATAAATTTCTGAGAAGAATTATTGGTAAACCGATTTTTAAAACTAAAATTTCAAACTACGAAGTAAATAAAACTACTTGACTCAAATTGCAAGTTAATAAGTATTTACTTCGCACTTCAAAATAACGACCAAATCTTACCAAAACTTTTTGAAAGATAAAACGAATTAACGAACAATTTACGATACTATCTTCCGTCAGGTACCCGTGTTGCTCTATGGATACTATCAAGTCAAGCAAAACCTTTCTAAAGACAGAACTTTAAAAGGCGCCTAGAAAAAAGTTGTTCTCTAGTTAAAGTTCCGTCTAAGTTCGATAGATGGCGCTGTTTTAATGTTCTACTTCATAAACATTATTATAATTTTAATTATTTACATTTTTTTATAAGGTGTGAACTGATTACGATGATACAAAAACTTAATGTTACTTCAATTTACGCACATATTGTTGTGTATAAAAGTTACACGAAGTTGTGAGTCACAACTTCGCGTAACCTTTACAACTTGTGAGACCACATAACCCTAATTTTACTTCTAGAAAACTTTAAATTCAAATATCTTTTGATAGACTGAACCGATTGCAATGAAACAAAAACTAAATGTTACTCCAAGTTACGCTCAATCGTTGTGTATAAAAGTTATTTACATTGCTTTCGTACATTTTACGTGATGCCCGAACATATAAACAGACAAACAGACAAACAGACAAGCAGACAAACAGACAAACAGACAAAAATTCGAAAAATGGTGGAAATGGGTTCTATTGGTTGACCTTTAACACCCTGGCTATTTTTTTTTGATGTACAAAAACGACTTTTCTACAGTTTTATTATATGTATATATATATAGATAGATTATAGAATAAGCAGCTGATGACACTATACAGAATTACAACGAAATATATACATGTAAAAAAAACACTTCCCTATAGTAATTTGAGATATTTCACCATGATACAAGTAAGTATCAGTATTAAAGTTAGGTAAGTACCGGCTTCACAGCGGAGTACTTAAGTACAAAATAGGTGTATGACACAACCTGATATTATTTCTTACCAACATTAGGTAACTGAGCTTCGATTGTTATTGTATAATGGTAGAAAGGGTCCATTCAAAGGAATAATGTGGCTTAGAACTTGAACATGTTTCTTGATTTTAGAATAGGTACAGAACTAACTTATATATTTAATATATTTTTACTAGCTCCGGATCTGCCCGCGTCAAAGTTCAGCCTTATCACCTAGCGGTATGAAATTCTTATACCTACTAAATACATACATAAAAATCGGTCGTGCCGTTTTGGAGGAGTGCGACCACAAACACGATGTTTGTACTCTATCATGTTGAAACGGCTGAATGGAATTAGCTGGGTACACATCTATATTCTAATATTGTATAGAGGTAAAGTTTATGAGGTTGTAGGGGGTAATCTTTGGACCTACTGAACCGATTTTGAAAATTGTTTAATATATAGGTATATAAAATGCTATATTTTATAATATAAAAATTAGGGATCGTACGAAGTCGTGGGGAGAGTGCTAGTTACATAACCTAACTGATCACATAGGAAAATTCGTATCCGGATTTTGTGTTCAAGTAGAACGTTGGCTTCATTTAGAAGTTTACACAGGCCAAGTCGCGGGTTTAAGTTAGTTCTTCAATAAAACTGCTAGAAGATGATCCACAATCATAGGAACTTCAACAAGATATGACCTCCTGACCTCATCGTCATTGCTAAAGACTTATTAACCATTCTACCTGTGTCAGTTTACTCTCAAAAAGGTATCGGCAATTAACGTGTAAACAGGTAATTAGTCGTTAAATCCGAGTCCTCACACCTGTCTAAGGGCCCTCATACACGGTAGCCGTAGTGGACCTACTAATAGGCATATTACAATAATTTATACAAATATACATACTCATTACATTTTATATTTTTACTATTATCTTTCCATAAGTTCCACAGGAGCCCACATTACAGCAGTAATATACCATTTTTTAAGGAGTGATACAGAAACATTTATTTTATATAAATAAATAAAATTGAAGTATCTGTTTGAAATGTCAATATAACAAACACTGTATTTTTGTTCTAACTAATCTCCAAAACGGCTGAACCGATTTTGACGCGATTTTCACTGAGAGATATAGTTGATGTTTTATGAAGTAACTTAATCACTTTAATTTGAGAAGAAAATAAAGAGTTCGGTTATAACCGACATTGAATCAGCCATCCCAATAAAATTGTACGGTCGAGGGACCCACAGTCAGGAACGAATTTAATATAAAGAGACAGAAAGAAAGAGAAAGAGAGGAAAGGTCACCGGAGGGGGCATAACGCTTTCTCTTTACGTGATGATTTCTGCCACTTAATTTCTACCGTAGGAACTTCCAAAAATTACTTTAAAGCTACCGTGTATGATGGTCTTAATGCAGCAACACAGCCACTATTACTTGCTACACGGCCACGCATCTCGAGTGCGTACCTAGTTGAAATCTAGAGCGAATTTCAACATGAAATACTATGCCGGAATAGTATGTTTTATTACCTACTTTAATTCTATTTAGGAATATAGGTCTTATTTTCGATAGCATTTATTAATTTGCTACGTTGCTTCGACACGATTATAGTTTTGTATAATTTGGTATTTCTGACGTTTAAAATGCTTACTAGATGCAAGACAAAATTATACATACATACATAAACTCACGCAGAAACCACAGAACGCCACCTGCTACTATACTTACCTTTCGCCTCATCTACGTTCATACATCTCGTCATAGAAGCACGCCGGTTACGAGTACTGCGCACCTGACCTTTCTGGAGAACCTCACCAACAAGGTCAGTATTTCCAGAATAATACGTCGTATCGAATCCATGCATGAGGTCATGGGATCGGTGCCAGGCAAGACATTGGTGAACGGTGAATGAAATTGAAAATGTAACTTTTTGAATTCAATTATGTAGGTAATTTCGAGATTTATTTTGGACGTCACTGACATCAGTGAAGGAAAGATCTACGAGGCATCCTGAACTTATAATTAATGTATGTCTGAAATTGCCAATGCTCATGCCTTCCTTGTATGAGATGAGGCCTTTGTTTTACAGTGGGATATAGATAATGGTCAATAATAGGCTGGTATTATTATTTAGAACTAGCGACCCGCCCCGGTTTCGCACGGGCGCAAATTTCTGACATACCCGGTGCATTTTCCATAATAACCTTGTCCGGAAAATTACGAATATAACAAAAAAAGAATCAGCCAAATCGGTCCAGTCGTTCTCGAGTTTTGCGCTTAGCAACACATTTAGCGAATCATTTTGATTAAATAGATATACAGAAAATTTGATTCACACGACGTTTTACTTGTATAAGTATAATTTCCGTTCAGTAACTAAGTAAAAAAAGCCTATTTCAAACAAAACCAGAGAACGTATTCTGTTGTTAACATCCGCTACTAAAATACCGTTTGTTAAGAATTTTAATGTTCGCTAGGAATGTGACAGACAGCTTCCTTTTAAGAAATTCTATGCAGAACATAAATGACGTAAAACAGAGTTAGTTCAGACTGTTGGTACGGACAAAGATACACTTTGCATAAGAAGTGGTCCTAGACAGTTCAGCTCCGATGGTGAGCGCTAAGATGCTGCTTTTGATATAAACGGTAGAATTTCTGATGACACGACCTGGTGGTTCAACCTAAAAAACATTTTTCTATGTTTTAACAAAATATTTATTTTACAACTTAGGTACATAAATCGAAAGCCATAATGATATATATTTAACACTTCTGAACACACACACACAGTGTTTTACACTTAGGTGTAAAATTATGATGTACAATTTATAAAAGAGAGTGAGGGGAGCTCCCCTCACTCTCTTTCGATGATGAGATGAGATGAGTTTTTTGATGTCCTGTAAGCTTACAGGACATCAAAAAACTCATCTGCATCGCTGTCATGGGATAGAATTAATAAAGTCAAAGTCAAATCATTGAGTTCAATTAGGCCATTAAAAGGAACTTTTGAACGTCATATGAAAGGAAGAAAGAATTGAATCTAGTAGCCCATTACAGTGTTATGGTTAAGAAACTGCCCTATTGACTAAAGATCTTATGTTGTTGCGCGAAATATTTGTGAACCTAGTCACCTTATGGCAATAGCAGCTAGAATAGTAGAGATTTAAGTCAACACTAACTCAAAGTGGCATTTTAAGCTATCGAGAGTTCCTGTCAACTTGAAAGCGATGTAGCTAGTAATAAATAGCCAAGTCCTGAATAGTGAATCTATTATGCCACATATTATGTTTTATGATGTCTTTATAATACAACTTTTTATATGGCTATATACCTACCTAGGGATAAAAGTTATTTTAATACTGAAACTTTAAATAATTTAGTTTCAGATTAATAATAATATTCTTAGTTTAATAATTATTTCAATTATCTGCGTGCCTATTGTACGACCATAGCAAAGGAAAGAAAATTTTTTAACAGTGTTTTATTTGATAACATCATTACCTTAATGAATACTAAACAACTACCAACCACAGTGTCAGTTAATGAATTAGCAGAGCTTGTCGTTTTTTTCCCAAAATTGTGAACACGTTGGAGTAAACTTCGGCAGAAATTGAGACTGAGTTAAAGTATTTGGACCCAGTATGTTGCCACGTTTATCGCGGCATTAGAGGAGACTTATTAATTGTCCTCTAAAGTGCAGTTGTAGTGAGCGGTTGTACATTGGACAGGTACTCTAATAAGCTGTACCTACCTAAGTACATTTTAAAATAAATTTTAGGTTCCTATAAATAAGAAATTTCAAAATCTAGGTGGGCTAGCCATTTTACGACTCGATAATTACTGTAGACCTCGTTATCAGTAACTTAAGGCTTAAATATGTCAGTCAGTTCACACACGTCGTGTATATATAGCTATAGGTACATTATATAAGGCCTAATGTGTAGCAATTAGCTGAAACACACTTTCTAAACCTTTAAAGTATTTATTATCAGTGCTACTGGCGTGGGACTACATCTGTTTCGTAATGAAATATTTATACTAAGCAATGACAGTAATATATCGGTCAAGATGTAGAACAAATACTGCACGGCATTCTGCAATATCCTAAAGTCCAAGATCCCTGCGTCGCCATACCTATGTCATATCAGTATGTTTTTTTTTTGTTTCAAGGTGGTAAAAATCATCAAAATAATGAGTCCGTTCGTGGAAGGGACTGTCAGACTTTTACTAACTAAAAAACCACCCTGTTCCTTCTGTTGCCCTTGACGTTCCGGGGCCACGGTTTCCTGTTAAGACGTCCCGCAACCCCGGCAGGCGAGCTAAGCTTTTTATTGCACTGCTGGCTTGCTGCTTCTTCAGGAATGTTTCAGTGATGCTAATAAACGATGCCACGTATTACTTCAGGAATTTCAAGTATTATTTATGAACATAATTTAGATGTTTGATGCAGCGCTGTTTATTTTGCACGTGAAAATGCATGATCGATCGATGCATCAATAAGCGTTATCCGAATTGTTACTCCAGTTATTTGATGGGATAGCATTTGGTAATTTTATTACGGTTACGTGTGAGTCATTTCTAAATTAAAGGTAGCTTGAAACCGCCCACGATATATCTAGTTATTTTACATTTTGTAAGCTCTCCGTTTATACTTCTCCAGAAGTTATTAATTGTCCTATCATATTTTTTAATAGGTTTAAAGTTAATTTCTCTTAAGAACTTGTAAAACAGTTAGCTTAGTAGGTATAAGATACAGGATTAAATTAATGCAAAATAATATTATACCTTTAGATCGTTGGATGATGATCATTTATGTATTTTGTATGCATTGATTGTATCACACTTGTTTATATCGTCCGCTAAACTAAATTCTACAGTTGTGTTCTGTCAACCAGTAGGTATTTGCTTTTCCTTAAACCTTCGGTCAACAATACAACAACGTATATTGTTAATAGGAGCCTTAATCCATACTAATATTATAAATGAAAAAGTAATTACTCAGTCTGTCTGTCACGACTAAACCATTGAAAAGATTTTGATGAAATTTGGTACGGAGTAAGGTAGTAGTAACCCCTAGGAAGGACATAGGCTTTTTTTTTTTTTTTTAGGTGGTAAAAATCATCAAATTACTCCTTGCGCCCTGGATGGGGCGGAAGGGACTGTCAGACTTTTACTGACTAAAAAACCACCCTGTTCCTTCTGTTGCCCTTTACGTTCCGGGGCCACGGTATCCTGTTAAGACGTCCCGCAACTCCGGCAAGGACATAGGCTGCTTTTTATTCCGCGGGTTCGTCTGAGTTGGCGATAACCAACATTTACGCGGACGAAGTCGCGGTAAAAAGCTAGTCCTTTCCTAATTAAAAATATGGGTTCGAAACTGAGGTATAGGTACCTAATCTAGGTATGTAGTTGTTAGTGTTTATGTTATCGCCGTCAAAACAATCAAATGGTATCAAGCGTATTTATGAATGTGTCCCCTGTAGGTGCATCTAAGTCAGGTGCATAGAGTGGGGTCCTATATTTATAAGGCGCTTGCGCCGATGCAAGCTGCCGGGAGTGTGTTGTGTCGTTGTGCACCTCAGATACGAATATGCGGGTGAGTTTCGTCATTGACGAATTTTTAAGGACTTTTATAGTTTTGTTTAATAAGTGTAACATTTTGAAAGATTTATTTATTTATTTAAGGCATTTTTTTTATTTCTTTTAAAACAAAATATGTATTTTAAAATAAAATGTCTCATTTTGTATTACATAAACATTTTCATTTTACATTATTATTAGATATCGTTCAATTTATAACAATAAAAATAAATAATTTTAATAAAAAATCATGAGGATTGTTGTTTAAAAATAACCTCCTGTTTTGGCACTTACAAATTGTCAACGAGCGATTTGGCAACTACAAATATTTTTAGTTTTGTTCATTTATATGCTTCTCTAAACGAGAACCTGAATTATTATGCAATACTTTAGCATCTCCCCTCTCAAAGTAAACACGGAAACAGCTAGGAGATATAAATCATGGCCGTAGGCAACAAACAGGTTGGTATCTCGGCATGAAACCTCTTTTGAAATCATTATATCAATTTAAAATCTAGCAACTTTTTACTAGATTTCCAGACCTGTGTAAGGTGCCTTTGGCTAAGGAATAAAATTAGGTGCTTTTCTTCCTATATTCTATGTCAATCATTTATGAAGATTAGGTGAAAACAACTCCTATAGAAATAACGCAAGCTTTTCTTATTGAAGCATTTATAAAATAGATTGAGTGTAACTGAAATCAAATTAAGATAGTTGATATTTTTTTTTTAAATGGTATTTAAAAGTCTACCCTTGATTTTGTTTATATTTTTTTTTATTTATCTAATTCAAAAATGATTTTATAATATAAAATATTTGGACTTTATTAATTTATATTGATAACATTATTATAATTAAGTTTGACATTTAATACTTGAAATAAAAGAATTTTATAAAGTATAAAAGATGATACGTATTCGTAATAATATGAACATTCACTTCTGAAAATCCTTTGATTCATTTCATTTAACCGTAATGTTTCTTGCAGATGTTTTTGGTATTAGCATGCGTGAGCGCAGCGGTGGCGGTGGCAGTGCCGGTGGAATATGGCGGATACTTCGCGCATGCGCCCGTTGCGGTGCATGCTCCTGTGGTACATGCAGCACCGGTCATCCATGCGGCGCCTGTGGTCCATGCTGCACCGGTGGTCCACGCCGTGCAGGCTGAGCCAATTGTAAGTGTTTCTGTAAACTGTTATGTGATATATAAATATGTTGTGTTGCTTATGCGCAGGATTCGATTTATTTGAAACGACTCATTTTCGCTTCACAAGTCGCGTGACAGTGCCTACCGCATACGCACCGGGGCGATTCTGTCTTTTGAAATAAGTGTTTTCTGAAATACTAAACATCACGCCTGTAATCCCTGAAGGGTTAGGCAGAGGTGTACCCATTAGTACACCCACATTTCGTCAGTTATGTTACCGGAGATAGCGTAGCTTCTCAACAGTGAAAAGAAATTTTCGAATCGTTTCAGTAGTTTCGGAGCCTATTCAATGCAAACAAACAAACAATCAAATCTTTCCTCTTTATAATATTAGTATAGATGTATCGTGTTGCTATGGTTAACGCCCGCTTATACTTAAACTGCCAGAAAAAAATCGTGATACAGCTTTCTATACATTTATCAAGCTTATCCGTATTTGTTTAGTTCTAAATAAGATCAGAAAGCACGAAAGCGGTAACATTATTGCAGTTTTGCTACAAAATCGTGCTCGATGCTAGTACGTTACACTACTTTTCAAGTATTATCTGAGCTTATCTTACAGTTGCTACGTACACTTGAGCTTCGTAGATTCTAGTGCACTTAAGTATCTTTAGTATATAACGTTGTTTGCTTAATAAAAACATTGGTGTCATGGCAGGTTTAAAATGTAAGGTATAATACCAGAAACTCTTTTATCTCTTTAAGAGGGCTGTAAAGAATTTTGTCAAAATGGATGAAGGTAAAAAAATGGGATGTAGGTAGGTAAGGTAGGTAGTGTGGAGGCTCTCGTTGGTTTAACCATATTCAACCTAATTTGATTAGTTTATTACTTAAAATTTAATTATGAGAGTAGCATTGTTTGAAAATAGAAGAATACGGACAGATTATTAATAGACAGTTAGTCCGAACGACTGACACGAGGTTTTTGTATTAGAGATTGTAAATTATGAATGTATGTGAAATTTTAAGTCGATACGTATATTATAAACAGTACCTAAAATATTTTGGAGAGATTCAAGTCTACGTACTTTCTTTTATTACGTACTTCCTAAAGTCGAGTTTTCAAAAGAAAAGGATTCTTTTGTAAATTCGACTTCAAAATTACTTTTATAACTTATAAAAATAATGCTTTACTACATTATTATAATTATTTCGGTGTTCTTTTGTTGTATTTTAACAGGTAGATACTTTACTCGCATTTTATTTTAGTAAACCTTAAACGAATCATATCAATGTTCATTTCCGCAGTCGTATCCAAAGTACGCGTTCAACTACGGAGTGAAGGACCCGCACACCGGTGACATCAAGTCGCAACAGGAGGAGCGTGACGGCGACGTCGTTAAAGGTTAGTGTAGAAGGGCCTTTAACCTTTTGTTCATTGCAACAATTTAAATTACGGCAAATATCAGTGGCCGAGGGTAAATATTAAGTAAGAGGGAAGCAGAGGTAAATATTACTTAATTTGAGTATGTACTAGCGAACCGCCCAGGTATCGAACAAGTATAAATTTTCGACTTTTCCAAAAAAATATATACCTAGGTACATCTTCTCCTACAAACACAACAAAAAATAATCGTCTAAATCGGTGCAGCCGTTCTCGAGTTTTACGCTTAGTAATACATTTAACCATTCATTTTTATTTAAATAGAAAATAGAGTTTTGTTTAGCAGCGTTGAAAACCAGAAACTAAATTATTATTGTATTTTTCTTCAGGAAGCTACTCGCTAGTGGAACCGGACGGTTCAACCCGGACAGTAGCGTACTCCGCAGATGACCACACCGGTTTCAACGCCGTCGTACACAAATCCGGACACGCCGTCCATCCGGTATGACTCATTGACTACTTTTAAGATAGAGAAAGCGAATTTCTGTATTATAAAGTAATTTGTGATGTTAACACGAAGAGACCGATGATTTTAGATGCCTTGAAAGGGCATTTAAAAATGGAGGTGAGATATTCATCATGTTGCCGGATAGCCATATACATAAGTAACTAGCAATGTGCCGGTGAATCTGTCCGCGTAGATTTCGTACTTCTTTTACAAACTTAATAGATACAACTTAGGCCTTTGAGGACCTTCAATAAAATTAATAACGTCATACGTTATTAAGTACTTAGGTAGGTATTCAAGGCAAGTTTCAAGTGGTTTAACCTTAGGGTTATGATTTTTCATATGTCAACTCAAACCTTTTAAGGTCCTCCTTAGAAGTTGAATTTCATCTAAAAATCCTTTCTTAGTGCTTGTCTACATCATAAAAGGAAGCCGTGTGAAAAATTTCACGTTCCTAGTTTCAGTAGGTTCGACTGTGCGCTGATAAGTCAGTCAGTCAGTTCCTTCTCCTCTTATAGAGACATATATATATAAGGAAGTTATTTATTCGATTTTTCGGCCCTTTATAAAACTTCTCTCATTTATACAACTAATATTTTTTTTCACTGATAACTTGCCATGGGCCAACATTACACAAACCCGATTTCTCTGCGATTGCGAGCCGACGACGGTGACTCTTGCGCAAACAGTAATGGCGCGTGCGCTTATAAGGAAACGCTACAACTTGTGGATCTTGGTAAAACTACTCCGAATTTCCCAGATAACAGCTAACAGCCATTGGGCGTTCCGAGAAAAATGTCCGATAAAATATTTAAGTGTTTTGCTCATTGATAAAACTGACTTTAAGTGTATAGAATGTCTTATTACCTGTGCCACTTATGGTTATTTTAAAGCTAGTCAGGTTTTTCTCTGATTCTATGCCTTTTTTGACTTTGTCGTTTGGCTACGCCCTGTACGGAAAATATGGTACAAGTCTTTAAGTTATATTACCGGTTACAAGTAAATGGCCATTTTTATTCGTATCATAGGGCACTGCACGTGGCAAGAATTCTTGATTGACGCGTGGGTTGTCTCGTGCCAACTTTGCAAAAGAGGGAAAAGAGGACAAAACTATTCAATATATTTTAGGTTTAATAAGAGCTTTTTAAAATAACCGTTACATTCAATTTTTTAAAAATAGAATAGCTGCATAGCGAAAGAAGCAAAACAGTTAAACAGCTATAAATAATTGATTACCAGCGAAATGCAATGGTTGAGTAGCCACAACCTTGAACCAGCGGCACGACTCATGCGCAGAGAAATTATTTGGTTCACTGCAGCTTCAGAATTTACCGTTTCAAAATAGGGTTTTCGATTTTTTTTTTCTTGAGCAAGAGTTTGTGTAGGTCTGTATCTTCATGTTGCAGTTCTGAAAAAATGGGATTAACGTCACCCATTGTCTTAATCATGGGTCTGCAATGTAGACAAGTAGATAATTGTGATTACAAGTCATTCAAATTCCCAACTTTGTAACATAACTAAGCCAGTAAATGTTTTATTTTCGTGGGGAGTTTCGTTAAATCCTCATGAGTTAATCCGTTTATTTTTTTTTTAAACTAACCATAACATAAAACATTATTTCTCATATAATACCTACTTAGCGCTACTATGTTTTTACCTATTTCGATTGCTGTATGTGTCACTAACCTCTGCCTGCAAGTTCGTCCGAGTTCTAGCTGTTGATGTATTATCCCACTTAGGTAAATCGTACTTTTTCCCGGAGTAAAAAGTAGCCTATGTGCTATCCTAGATTATAATCTATTTCATCCAGATCCGTTAAGCCGTTTTAGCGTGATTGAGTAACACACATCCATCCATCCATCCAAACTTCTGCATGTAGTACTTAGTAAGATTAGATTAGTTGTTAATTAGTTTAACTCTTCTATTGAGGTATCATTTTTAAAATTTCTTTGTATATTTCCAGCAACAAGTAGCAGTTGCGCATGCGGCTCCAGTCCACTATGCGGCTGCGCCCATCGCAGTGGCATCCTACGGCCACGGCTACGGTCTACACTAACCACTTTTCTATTACTACTTAATATTAACGACTCAAATACTCCATAGATGTTATGTTTATACAGTATATTAATGTTAAGGGTGGGTCTATGTTATGTGCACGCGCACGGTTAGGGCGGAGCGTTTTGATATTATAGAATTTCGAAAAAAGAAGTGTTTTAAGACATGTTGCAATGATGACTAAGTTTTTTTTTACTGACTAAGTTTGGTTGTAGTTGAAGTCGAAATTATGTTTCTTTTTTTCTAATTCTTACGCTGTTTTCTTTAAAAACATTAGTTACGGAATCCATGGCGATTAAATCGTGTCTCCGGACCTCGCCGAGCTTTAAATTATTGCCTTGGCGCTTTCTGATGGTTGCCATTGTTGATACTATGAGAAGAATATTAAATAAAATAAAAAATTGGACTAAAATATTATTCTTTTTAGCAACATGACTAGACGGCTTCCGGGAGCAAAGATCAAAAGCATTAAAATGGGTATGATTATGAAAAATATAAATATTCGTGTGGAAGTATTAACTATTTCAATAATAAGTGTTTGTGGATATTTTATTCACGTAAGTGAATAACTTGCCATTGTATGAAGCATCTGAAGTACAATTTATTATCGATAATAATATATTTAAATTGCTTTAAATGCTTACAGAGTACTGTTTAGAGATCACTTATAATTTATTAATAAATAAATAAATGAGTCTATTGTACCATTCATATTATTATTGTGTTTAAGTTTTTATTAGAAGTAGATCGTGTTTCTAAAACTATTCAGTTTCATTTGCCATGATCTCAATATTTTGACATTGTATTTTGTTTTTTTTACTAAAAAGTCTGTCAATTGTGTTTCAAACTAATAAAATGTGTATTTTGTAACTATTAAATAGAATCACTTTATATAAATACCGTTGTTTTAACTGGCCTTACTTATTATACTCGTACATATGTATATTCAGGGCAAACCTCTCTTTTCATATAAGTAGAACGCACGCATAACGAACGCATATAGGCACGAGAATTGATCACCACCCTTGTTAAAGGATTTCCGACTTTAGGCTTATTTAACTATAAGTCCAGGTTTCCTTAAAACGTTTCCCTTCATCGATGTCAGTGATGTCCAAGATTAAACGTAGAAAGTACCTACATATGAGTTTTCGTTATTCTAAATTTGAATTCACAACTTTGATTAAAAAACATGAAACTTTAAAAAAAAAATATTGGTGAGGCTCGATTTAATAGTCCGGGAGTGTATTTATTCTAAAAATATTTTTTACCTACAAATTACTACAAAAAAAAAACAACTTCTATTAGTTAAAACTAGACTCAAGTTCGGTAACCTCTGTTGACTTTATTTAGATATAAGTATTTAATTTAGAGAGCTTCGGCTTATTTGGTCGTTTACCACAAAACCAGTTTTTGATAGATAAGCTGTCATTTGGACTATAAATGTCTTGTTTCCTTCATGTTACATCCAAATTCGGAGTGCGAAGTTAATCACTTTATCATCAAAGATCTTCTTTATTGATATTTTACGAGATCAGTAAGCAGTATTTGATTTTAATTACCTATTGATTTTGAGAGAATTCGTTTCCAATAGAATTGTGATTGAATTTTGAATAATCAATATTATAATAATCCAATAGTTTAAAATATTTAAAATAGGTCATGGATATTAGTTATTCGATTTCAGGCATGAGTATGGTATCAAATATTTAACTGGAGGAGAAAAGTGTCTTTCAAGCTCCAGGTCAATGCAAGAAAGAAAAGACTAAGTAATGTATACACAACGCAAGAAAAATCGAAATAACATAAGTTCTATGCTTTTTATTTATCACCGTCTTTTTATTTATCTTTACACGTGTGAAGCCATAAAACACAATTTTACATGGCTGTCGATGATGTAGTTTTCTTAAAATTATAATACACTCAAGGCCAAAAAAATCACACCACCCAAAAATTTTTTTAAATTCAAATGTAGTTGGTATTAATTGGATAACTTCCTTCAGAAGCAATATCTAATCATAAGTATTTCTCGTTAAAGTGACTTTGAAAGGAAATTGTTTCCGAGGCTTACTAGTTGTAGTGTATAAAAGTATTGTAAAATGTAGATTTCAAGGCATTTTTGAACATAATTTTGCGCATGTAGCATAACGTAATTTTTTTTTTATTTAAGTTTAGTAATGTTTATTTTTCCTTTCTTAGTCAATCTGTATTTTTTTATAGGTTTATTACCAATACATTATTTTATAATCTTTCGGCTGATACCTACTAGTTCCCTGAATAATGATTTTAAATATAAATAAAGGTTATTAGATGGCATTTTTGCAAAATAACAGTGCGATTTCTATGACACCGAGTGTAGGTATACTACTTAAGGTAAACAGTCGGCAAAGCATTGCGTTGCTCCGCGTGGGTGATTTACCTTTAAGGGAGCAATCCAAAACAGAAATTTTACGGTATCGCGCCTTTTACGCCAAATTGTCTTTTTACTGGCCTTACAATACGGCCGTTGTATCTTGGCGGCTCTGAAGTTAGCCGCAGGCTGCGCAGTAGACAATTTCATTCCTAAAAGATTCATTGCGCAGCTAAACAGCTAACTTCAGAACCGCCAAGATACGACGGCCGTACTGTAACATTGACAAGTATGGTTATTTTTAACCGAAGAACAATAAAAGTACCGTTAAAGTGAGATAATTTGGGTTTGATAACGACTTTATCAGTTTAGTAAAATAAAGGGTGATAAAATATAAAGCTGTTAATGTTTAATTTACGTAAAATCATAAATGTGTGTGATTGTAAATCGAATTTAGAACTTAAAAAATTAAGCAATGATATATTTTTTATAAAAACACTTTGCCGCATTATAGAAATTTCTCCTGTATTACATAACATAAAAACTCACATACACAAACAACCAGACCCGGAAAAATTACCTATAGGCCATACAAAATTTAGTATTCGTGCCGTGCGGGAATCGAAACTGAGACACGGAGTGCAGCAGCCAATCCTTTAGCCACTATGCCAATCGTACCGTCATAAACAAGGTGACAGAATTTAGAATAAATGACGTATTATAAGTGCATTGAACTTTTTTAATAAGCCATGCCATCATTTAGGACCTGTCAACTAAAATCATTGTAGAAATTATCAAGAAATATTATCAACATTTTTGTTAGTTGTAGCGAACCTGCAAGCCATGTAGGAACATTTCTATTAAAATCAAATTTAATTTAATAGCTGCCGTTTTTGTCTTACGACAACTTCTTTATAATTGATTCCTAAAGACATTTCTAACATTGGCTGTCATATATCTAACTTTTGTCGCGTAAAAGGCAATATCAGCGTATCCTGTCGTACCTAGTATGACATCATTGAAGCGAATACGGGCGAAATTGCCTTCACCCACTGACTTTACGAACATTGTGCGTGGCCGTTGTTTTTTACGAAGAAAAACCTACTAAAAGGAGAGGTGGATAAATAAATATGTTCATTCATGTGGACGAAGCTCGCACACTGTGCAGACTGCCCAAGTTTATGTGTGAAATTGTGAACAATTTAAAGGACTATGGACGGCATTATCAAGGTAAGACAAACATGTTTTGTTCATAAGGTCGAAAATTGCACCTTGACATTGTCATTTTTTATTTCATTATTTGTAATATAATTACAAAATAATGAAATAAAAAATGTCAATGTCATGGGCTGATTTTTTAAAGTCAGATAACTTTTATCTAAAGAATAAATAATATGACAGTTTGACATATTTTCTATATAAAAGCTGTCAAACCGCCATATTTATCCCTCCGTTAAGAGTTATCTGATTATTCTTCAGATAAAAGTTTTCTGACTATTGAAAAATCAGCCCTTAGCTATAGCTATTGCAGCTATTGTGTTTAAGAATATTTAATACTACCTAGTAAATAATTGAAGTCGAGCGCCAAGCATGAGTTTATCTATGCGCTTACGTACTTATGCGGTGTTATGCGACACTAAGGTTAAAAGTATACAAATATAAACATTGTTAAAAGCTTGTTAAAAACTTCAATATTGCAACAAATTCTTATACCTACCTACAAAGTTATTTATCTCGCAGAAGCATGAACAAATATTAATGACTCAGGGAATACCTACAAACATTTAATTTTGTTATTCAAGAGAATATTAATTAACATAGTGTTGTAATGGAAATAAAGTAAATAATAGGTATTAATAATACCAGCCTATTACTGTCCCACTGCAGGGCAAAGGCCTCTTCTTATTAGAAGGCACGATCATTGATCACCATGCATGCTCACGATGGATTGGCGATTTCGGACTTATAATAACGTTAAGAAAAATATATTATTTAAATTATAATAAAATCGTCAGTGTGCTTGCGCTTCTTCCCCACTGCTCAACTAATAAGTTAATTTGAAACACAGGAGAGACAGAAAGGACAGACTACGTCCTTTATCTGTGTCTTTGTTGACCGACATCGATCTTTTTATCGATCTCACAAAAATTAATAAAGCTATATTTTAGGTAAATAATTAATAAATCTATTAAAATTGTACTTAGATGTATTGTATAGAATATCTTTTTTGTAATCTTTAAGATAAATTGGTTAACAAGTCTCCTAATAACTACTTATTTATTTTAATAAAAAAAAACCAATATTAATATTTGCCATTTTTCATAAACAAAACTTTCGTCTACGAGAATACCTATTAGCAAAGATTAATTCTTTAACTTTACACAAAAACCACAATTAAAAACTTTACTTTTTTTTGCGTCCATGCGTATCATATTAACGGACAGTTAACTAATGGTCGCCATTACTCAAACTGACTTTAATGTAGACAAATGAGCGCGCTTTAACTCTGGAAAATATACGCACGTGCACTTTAAATGTTGATCATATCTGAAGATTTATTGATAATTAAGAGATCATCTTGACTTGAACTTTTACATTTGATTAGGGTTGTAATGGAACCTTGCCTCTGTCTCCGTAAGTGCGGAAATGCCTTTAAAAAGGGCTGTTAAAAAAAAAAAACAATTTTCTTTTCAGATATTTCTGGTGATCTTCATTCTGAAACAGGCGCACGCGGCTCTAAGGATTCCCAGGCTTACTTTAGCAGAAAATGGGCAAAATTACGTGTATAACCATTTTGATGGTAAGACATTCTCGTTATGTATTTTAAAAGTCTAGGATAAATGACACCACCAATCAATTCACGTACTTTTTACGACCTGTCAAAACGCGATTCTCCCATAGATTTTGTATGGCTAAAGTCAACTGTGACGTCACTTTTCTGCCGACTCAATACACTAACTATTTATTAATTTTAAAGCAGTTAAAAATGTAATTTTACAATTAATTGAAAATCAATCGGGTTTTCAAGTCTAAAATAAAGTGTTTCTTTAGAGAAGTTATGTCTGGGAATAATCGGAGCCCAAATTACACCTACACCCATACCCTAGCAACGCACTAAACAATGGTGGTAATAGTCCCTCGGACGAGTCCCGTTACAAAGAGATCTAAGTACTACCTGCCTTTTTACTTTTATGTTCCCAAAAATAAATGATTGATTTGTTATTAGAAGAAAGTTTTGGAATTGAAAGTCCATAAAACTATAAAAGAAAATGAAAACAATTTTGCTTTAATATTTCAGGTAGCCCACAAACATTTTCCTTCGGCTACGATGTGTCTGACCCGGCTACTGGAAACAATCAGTACCGGTCTGAAGAGAGGCATCCTAATGGAACAGTTGTGGGACGGTATGGCTACATCGACCCTTACGGCAAACCGGTGCAGTTCAAATACATCGCTGATAAGTTTGGTTACAGGTAAAAATAATTTCTTTATCTACTTCTGCTTCTTTATCTTTCTAAATCTATCGGATATAGCGGGACCTGTACCAATATACAGTGCGCTTACACATAAACAGTTTAGTTAAAATACGTTGTCCAACAATTGAAAATGTTACGTAATTCAAAATCCCTATCATAAAAAACGTTTAAAATTTTGAAATTGAATTACTTATTTGACGAGAAACCGACTAGCCATAAGCGTAGATATTAGTGCCTTGATCCTCAACAACATATCGTCGAATTTATTTACTTATTGATTTAAGTATGACTAGATTACTTTTGTATGAAGCGCGAAGACACGCTAAGAAATGACGTTACCCATCCATTGTTTGTAGTAAAAATGTTCAGTGAATTTTGGATAACGCAGTTTTGGCTAAATAAAATGAAACAGAAGAAATACGAAAATGACGCTGTATTGGAAGTTGCTATTCCGTTTTCTAAGGCACAAGGTATATTTATAAGATACCAGTTAAGAATTAGTACATTGGTAGTGTAATCACATCAGATTCACACTCAGTGTGAATATGTAACTAACTACATACCTTATTAAAGAAGAATTTAAGATGATACCTACTATTCAAAAACCTTTAATGCCATTATCTTAAAGTGAAATAATATGATGCGAACGGCGCCTGTGATAATTATCATACTCGTAGTTTTAGCAAATATACAAACTATTCCATAAACACACGCACCAATAATTTTGTCATGTATATACACGGTGGAAAAGATATCGTGGCACTAACTTGTATTATGGATTCAATAAATGATTCTAGATACCCCAGTGTTACTATTTCTCGGCAGTTCATTTTATATATACTATATAAAAGTGCAACACGTACCTATTATACATGGTTAAAAAATATGGAACAGATGTTTTTTTTTATCGCTGGGGGGTCTAGCATCATGAACAGAATCCATGGTTAAAGTCTACATCACGATATCGGGATTCCACCTTGTAGTTTCTTTCCCAATTAGTTCGTTCTTTCCAATAAGCTAGTTGACACCACCAATCAATTGACGTACTTTTTATGATCTGTCAAAACGCAATTCTTACATAGATTTTGTATGGCAATAGCAAACTATGACGTCACTTATTTGGCAACTTAATTGACTAACTATTTATTGATTTCAAAGCCACAAAATATCTAATTTTACAGTAAATTGAAAATTAATCGGGTTTTCCGGGCTACAATTAAGTGTTTCTTTATGAAAGTTATGTCTTGGAATTATTGGTTGATGGTGTCAACTACCTAATTGTTTTTTTTTAAACTGTACCTTTGATAAACTGTATCATACGATGTATTCCTAACATGATGATTTTAGGAAAATGCTATCTTTAATAATTCCAGGGTGTTCTCTGACGTGACTACTCCGCGACCAATCCCAATGGTACTAGCACACGAAGTAACAGAGTCATCCATCACTTGGACTCGCCCTCCAAAACCAAACAAGAAAAAAGTCCTAACCGACTTGGTAACACAATTACACAACTAGAAACATTGTTATCTAAAAAGAATTTCAAATAAAATGTGAAAGAGTGTTAAATTGCCAGGAATCATGATGCATTTAATATGTCTTAGATCTTAAGTATTTATACAAGCATTTATTTAAACAGATAATAAATTATTGACAAGTCTTTATAAAAATATATCTTTTAATATGAATATATTCCTTTAATCTTTAATAATCCTTTCATCTTGGAGAAAACGGAGGGCTGTGTGTTCTACTTCTACTCTTTGGCCGGGGCACGAAGGTCGCTCAGAGCATTTTTCAGTTTTCTGGCGGTATTGAGCCGCCACCACCACAAGGCGGATCCCGTAACCTAATGCGGTCGTCATCCAGCGGCCTCATTGACTACTTATATAGAACCGCCTGATGGTAATGCGCACGCCTTAATCTAGGGCCTGTCTTTGTTCGGACGACGGACAAACTGCCTATGTACTACGTCGCCTGCATTGTCATTTTTGCCCTGTCTAACCTTTCTAATTGGGCTTTCTACCGGTACAGTGCTATGAAGTGGTTTAGAAGTAAGATGTTTATCTTGAGACCGGGTCTTTTGCGACCCTTTCTTTATTAGAAATTCGCTCTCGCATATTTTGGTAATAAATTGGGAGCGTGATATGGAAAAATTTCAGTTCAAGGGGGCTTTTGATTACATGATGTCGGACTACCAGAAAAGTTTAGAAGACATAAAGGTTGTAAAAAATAAAGTTCGTTATGTCATCTTGACAAACAGAAATGTTATTTTTTAGTTAAAATATTTCTGTCGAAGAAATATTTATAATAATTTTACTGCAATGAAGTGTATCGAAGTCAATATTAGCTTTTCGTGTGTATTTCATATGATATTATTAACAGCCGTGGCATGTAAGTTGTAAAAAAGATCATTTACAATGATCAACAAGATAAATAATATTAAAATTTTACAGTTTTGCTACGGTGTCTACTAAATGTATTTTACAATACTTAGGGTTCGAGAAATATATCTCTATCATCTTCTGACAACCATGTTCTCATCTATATAGGGGTCTGCTTCTAGTCCAACAGAATGTCTTTGAAATTTTATGTGCGACTGCCCCACTGATCTTCACAACTAAGTTGCTGGGTAACGAAAAAGAAACTCAATTTGCCCCCTTAAGCAAGTCATAGCGATCATAAAGGAAGATCAACAAACATGACATTATTTTAGTTTTCCTACAATTGTACAATAATTTCAATATTTAGCAGGCTTTCCTGTTCAGAAGCCAAATTTAGGGACACAGCCCGAAATAAGAGATGAAAAGCATTTCCCTAATGGAACAACAATCGGTAAATACACATACATGGACAACGAAGGGAATCCAATCCAAGTGAAGTACTATGCAGACGAGGCAAGCTATGGGTAAAATCAAATATTTTATTATTATGCAAACCTTTAGCTTTTTTCTTTCGATAGTCCGGATACAGAAAGAAAGAAAGAAACTAATACTATGGAACGCACACAGATTTTTTAAAATTGCAAAATCTTGCTGGATTAAACATTTGTGTCTATGCTACATATACCCGTAGTTGTATTGCCCAGGACTGTAATTTGTAATTTGTACATGTTTTCGATTATCCATACTAATATTATAAATGCGAAAGTGTGTCTGTCTGTCTGTCTGTTTATCTGTCTGTTACCTCTTCACGCTTAAACCGCTGAATCGATTTTGATGAAATTTGGCATGGAGATAGTTAAAGATCCGAGGAAGGACATAGGATAGTTTATGTGCATGCGGTGTGAGGGCCACTTTGTTAAAACTCTTTGAAAATGTGCTTATGATTTAGTGAACATTCCCAAAGAAATGTGAAAGTTGGAATCAGATTTTGTGAAAGTCTAATAAGCGAGTTATAGACTGTAAAGTCGGGCCCTCAGTTCACACATTGCGGATTGAGGGCCCACCTATACCGGCTAAACTATAGACACTACAGAAAATGTCTTTATGCCAAAATCTAAGCTAAAGCCAAACAAAAATTGTGTAAACAAGACATTATCGCAAAACACTGTCCTACTTCGTATATCTTCGTTCAAAATGGGCCCTCAATTCTCATATACGTCAAAGTTTATTACGCAAATAAAATGAAACCATTGACTTACAGCTCCTGTTTAATATCCTATAAGCTATTAAATAAATTATGTAAATTCGTGAAAGCAAGATCAGAACACCACTTCCTGTAGTTTGAAAGTTATGACCATTTTAAAATTCGGGCCCTCAGTTCTCCATTTTATTTTGTTTTCGTTTTATTACGCGTAACATATGAAAGATATGATAAAAACAATATCGTCACTTCTTGTGAAAAAAATTGTGCAACAATTTAGACACCAGAAAGAAATAAAAAGGACCCCCTATTGTATAAGAAAATCGAGTTTTATTTTTATTGTATGAATTAGGAAATAGGGTGACCACAATTTCTTTTCAACGCGTCTAAAATAATAATTCATTTTTAATGTCCAAACATATCTTTGGTCATGAACAGGGTTGGCATGAATAAGTCATTTTAATTTAAATAATGATGTTTTCAATAAAAAATCAATGATTTATTGAAAAATTTTTAATTTTACTTTCTTTTTACAGAACTTATCATAAAAAAACAGATTTACTACAAGGGGATTTCCCTTTTGTTTGGCATTCACATGTCAGACAAAAGGAAAATCCCCGCGCAATCCATTGAGGGCGCGTTCCGTGTTGCGCAAAAATAAAGTTAAATTAAATAATAAAATGAAAAAAAAAAATCGTGAATAATTAGGATTATTAAAAAATACATTATTTTTCCAATCCTGGCTCACCACCACCTGACTCTAATCTTGCTCATCTTAGGTTACTTTTAAATTGCACCAAACATTAATAGATGTAGTGTCATAGGTTTAAATAAACTTTCTTCGATTTTTCGCTTATTATCGTCATAGCATTTAAAATTACTATTATTTAATACATGACATTTGTAATGACCAAACTGTTTGCGAAAGCTGGAGATATGAATTCGATTGCGCCCATAAGTTCGTACACCTTTGATTTTATTCTGAGTGTGTGTGTGGTATATCCTGAAGGCAATAGCAACAGCCTTAATAATAAAATATTTGATATCATGACAACAATGGTAATTTATACTATTCAGGGGTTAGTTTATCCATATCTAGCTGGTACGACTTGAGGCGTGGGGTGGGCAAGCGGGCAGGAGGTTACGGCCAACTCAAAGTGACTGCCTAGTACCTAACTAGGTACAGAAAAAAACAACCAAGAACGCACTCTTTCAATATTATATTTGTCCCACTGCTGGGCAAAAGCCTTAATAATCATCATATCAGCCTATTGCCATCTACTGCTGAATGTAGGCCTCCCCCATAGAGCGCCAACCATCTCGGTAGACCGTACAGCAGAGCATCCAACACTACGTTTGCCTGAACGTGGTCTCCAGTCTACCACGAGTCTGCCCCACCCACCGTCTGCCCATCTGCAGACATGACCGGTACACTTCCACTTGTAGCGTACTAATTCTGCGAGCATTTTCGGTCACTTTAGTTCTCTGGCGGATGACTTCATTGTGGATTCTATTCATCAGATTCATGACCAAAGATATGTTTGGACATTAAAAATGAATTATTATTTTAGACGCGTTGAAAAGAAATTGTGGTCACCCTATTTCCTAATTCATACAATAAAAATAAAACTCGATTTTCTTATACAATAGGGGGTCCTTTTTATTTCTTTCTGGTATCTAAATTGTTGCACAATTTTTTCACAAGTGACGATATTGTTTTTATCATATCTTTCATATGTTACGCGTAATAAAACGAAAACAAAATAAAATGGAGAACTGAGGGCCCGAATTTTAAAATGGTCATAACTTTCAAACTACAGGAAGTGGTGTTCTGATCTTGCTTTCACGAATTTACATAATTTATTTAATAGCTTATAGGATATTAAACAGGAGCTGTAAGTCAATGGTTTCATTTTATTTGCGTAATAAACTTTGACGTATATGAGAATTGAGGGCCCATTTTGAACGAAGATATACGAAGTAGGACAGTGTTTTGCGATAATGTCTTGTTTACACAATTTTTGTTTGGCTTTAGCTTAGATTTTGGCATAAAGACATTTTCTGTAGTGTTACGTTGTTTTTTTGTACCTGCCATTTGCCTGTGCGCATACGCTGTTATTGGGAGTCATTCCTTCACTCACTCACTTTTCAAAACCCCATTACACATGCTTACACAATAATTAAATAATCAACATAGTTTAAGATATTTAGATTAATAATTAAAGATCGTCATAGTTTTGTTTACACTCAATAATGAATAATTGTCAAATCGTCAAACGTCAAACGTCAGTTTCTGACAGTAGGCGATATCTGGTGTAGATTCGCAGTTGTAGTTTTATTAAATCGATAAATCAATATAAATTGGTCATTATTGTTTAGTTTGTCTTGGCGTATTGATTGTAAACAATGGAATAAATATTTTATTGCCCAATCCGTAATAATTTTCAGCTTTTGGTTGAAATGCTTAAAAGCCTGAGTTCCGAACGGCCGGAAGTTATTTTTTTTACTATGAAGTTTTTACTAGAAGTTTCGTTGACACAACAATCCATCTTTAATCTGTGACTTGGTGTTGACAGAGTTACATTTTAGATTTCCATATAATAGTTCGATGATTACTAAATTAATCTACAGTGTAAGAAATGGGAAATAGTGAGTTTCTTGGCTTGGATCCTGAAGATTGTTGAAGTTCCAGGGTGTATACGTCATGTTGGACTCTAGTTAGGGATTTACATGGGTTGAATGTCTTGGAGAGGTGAATCTGTCTTCCGCGCTCCAATTGGATTCTACCGTGAATGGGGGAAAACTTCTTAGGTGCTCTGTCTGTTTCCGGGATATCGTGGTTGACATTGAAACGCGAAAGGACGCCAGTGATTTGGCGAAAGATTCCGTGAGAGGCACGTCGAGCCTCCTTAATTAATGCCTTAAAAGGTAAGTACTTGTGGTGTTGAAAAGTGTAATCCGCGCCCTTTCGTTAAAAGAGGCAAGTGAGTGATATTTGGGATATTAATTACAGGACTTCGACGTTTACAAAGGGAATTCGCGGAAGGCGGACACGTGGTCGCAGGCCCAGGAGTACACCCAGCTGTCTTCACACTGGATTAGTGTCACCTTGATCCGTGTCTTAGAGGTAAGAATGTTCAATATTTGAAAGTGTTCTCCGAGCCCCTTCGTTAATAGAGGAATGTGTAGTGATTTTTTGGTTATGGCTTACAGGACTCCTGCGGGGGGAGTTGGCCGAGAAAATCGTCTCGCCGCCAGCGCTTAGAGACACCTCTAGGAGCTGGACGCGAGACCCGTTCCTCGAGCCCCCTCCAAGCCTCCCGTGGAGGCGACTGTGCAGTGGCAGTGTCCGCCTAGCGTTTCAACGCGGGCGGGACGGTTTTTTTTTATATTTTAACTTACACTTACAAATTTAATACCGGTTCCAAGTAAGAACCCATTTATTACCTGCCCGGTCTTCAAACCGGAGGCTGGTTTCCAACCAGATTTAATTAGGACCCCGGGTTCGGCACCTACGCTTGATATCAGGACCATACTTGAACACCTTCGCCGGATCAGGGTTCGGGACTGCAAGTCCCTGGCGCCCATTTATAATTTTAATATAATTATAATAACTTTATTTTCAAATTCAATAATTTTAATTTCATTACACTGGAAGGTGGTACCTTAGTTATTTTGTTATTCATCAGGAAACAGTACTTGAGGTCATCTCTAGCTCCCCACACCCATAGTTCTACCGGTTAAGGTAACGCTGGCTGGCACAATCTTAATTTAACCATAATTTTAAATATTTGTTTGGGTGTTAGGCCCAGTTAACTTTAAAAAGATTGATGTACTTAATAAAATTAATTTTATAATAAACTGTTATTGTTTGTTAGTTTGTGGTTTCATTATAGCTGAATACCAACCCACCTTGCATCTGGGATTTTGTACCCCTGTCTGAGACGGACAAAATCTCTAATGTAACAGTAGTGTCTATAGTTTAGCCGGTATAGGTGGGCCCTCAATCCGCAATGTGCGAACTGAGGGCCCGACTTTACAGTCCATAACTCGCTTATTAGTCTTTCACAAAATCTGATTCCAACTTTCACATTTCTTTGGGAATGTTCACTAAATCCTAAGCACATTTTCAAAGAGTTTTAACAAAGTGGCCCTCACACCGCATGCACATGGATAGTTTTTATCCTGAAAATCACCCCCTAAGGCGGTGAAAAGGGGGGTGGAGGTTTGTATGCAAGTACGATATAAACAAGTTCCACGCGGACGTAGACGCCCCGGCAAAAGCTAGTTGTCTATATTTCATTATCATTTCAGCCGAATGACGTTCATTGCTGAACATAGGCCTCCCCTAAAGATAGCCATAATGACCGATCCTGCGATGTCCACATCCGTCTATATTGGTATTATGTAATTTCAGGGTTGAGTTAAAGAGCATAAAAGTGGTAGACCGAGGCGGGGAACTATTCAAACCGGCAAGCCAACCTCTCCAGGATTCGAATAAATTGGACAAAGAATCTGATGCAAAAACGGCTGCAAGTATATTAAATCCTGATCCTATCTCACTAACTTTCAAAAACCACGACTATGTGGATCCATATGATTTTTTAAACAAGGAAGTAAGTAAAACTAACCGTTACAAAGTTGAGAAACCTAATCCTGATTATGATATTTTTTATCAAAATGAACTAAAGGGGGGTAAGAAGTGTTCGAGTAGCAAAGATAAGGTTCGTGTGTATTTCGATGATAAGGAACATCGAAAGATTCGTAGCGCAGTCGATAACTTAGCTGAAGCTAATAAGTTTTGTGAGCAATTTTAATTAATTATAATTATTTTACGTTTAACAATAAAAGATATTTTTAGTTATAATGTATTTTATTTAACATCCTATGATACTAACTATAGCGGCGACCTGACCCTTGCTATCAAAGAGGCCACTGATAGCAGATCCCTTGATAATGAGGCACTCGGACCTGTCGTAGAGTGAAGATGGATCTTGTTTGTCTCTTACATGAACGGCATCACCAATATAACAGTAGCCTCGTCTTTTGTCTTCCCCCAGAAGTGTTATCTGAAGAAATGTAAAATTAGGATTAGGTAAGTACGGACAATTCCCGGCATTACTTGACCCCCTCTAAGAAAGAAAATATAGGGAAGATGGGTCAGGTAATTTATGGTACTGACTGACTACAATTCTTAGGATTCTTTTGTTTTCCAAATTTATTGTAAAATCAGTAAAACAAAATTATTTTCAACCGACTTCAAAAAGGAGGAGGTTCTTAATTCGGCGCGTATGTTTTTTTTTTTTTTTGTATGTATGTTACCTGATTTCTCAGCCAATTATGAATAGATTAGGATGATTCTTTTTTTGTTTGAAAGAGTATACTTCCGAATAGGTCCCATAGAAATATTGTCATGATCTGATGATGAACTTCGGAGATATGGAACGGAACTCCTTATAGGATCACAGAATAACTGTCGTAACAAGTAAAATTGCTTAATTGCTTTATTTATACGTGTAGTCGATGACTGACTGAAGGAAGAGAGGGAGAGGGTACGTCAACCCCCCTCCTACTACTTTCCAAAATTAAATATATCGTGTGAGGTATTGTTTGAAAGGGCTTTTTGTAAGGATTTCAAACATTAACACACAAGCACTAAAAAGTGAAAAATAAAAAGCTTTTTTACAAAAAAATAAAACCGCCTTCAAAAACTACAAAATAAAAAAAAACTTTAGTTTTGGAAGTCGGTGGCAATATCTACATAACAAAAAACAAAACCAAAGCCACCGACTTCCAAAACTAAAGTGTTTTTTTATTTTGTAGTTTTTGAAGGCGGTTTTATTTTTTTGTAAAAAAGCTTTTTTGTATGTCTGTTTCTATTATTCTTGTTTCGGCTTTGGCTTTTGTAGTTTTCTTAGATACTAAATTATCATTTTATTGTTACTTACAGTAAATACTCTTCGTACGTCATCTAATTTGCAGAGCCATAATAGAAGAACTTCGTCTTCTTCGAGCAGTGATTTACTAGTACAAGATTTATAGTCGCTACCGCTCTTGTTATCAAATTCTGTACCAATCTGAAAGACAGCAATATTAATAACTAGCTTTTGCTCACGGCTTCGTCGTCGTGGATTTTATTTACGGATCCTAATTTTCCTTGAAAATAAAGTGTTGCCTATGTGACTTGTTGATAATGTAACTTTTCATAGGTAAAAGAATTTATAATCGGTTTATCCATTACAAACAAAAACACAAATCATTTATCTTTATAATATTAGTTTAGATGTAGAAAATTTTGCCCAGCGGTTATAATGCAGTAAATCTTACTACTATTAAACTTTTTATCTCGGGAAAATGTACGGATGCCGTGGGATAATACATGAACTTTAACAGCAAAAGCTAGTATATTATAATAGTATCGAATACCTCTGAATATGGTTCGTTCATTTTCTCGGTCTGCGTGTGAATATTCCTGGTGAAAATTTGTGAAGTCTCACATTTGACATTTGACAATTTTACGGAATGCGTTGGCAATTTTACAGCCAATAATAGAAGTAATTTGTTGCTCTTCTTAGAATTAGCAACGGAAGATGTCGAATCCAATTTCTTTTTAATTGTATGGCTTATTCTAAAATTATAAATTATGAGTTATTTTATATTATTTCTAGCGTGAAAGATACTTATGCTCTGCTTCATAAGTACTTACTTTGTTTGGGTTTCCATAATATATGATGCGACGCATTGTATTTCCGTCGAAAAACTTGCAGATTTCAGGAGAACTTCTTGAGGTGTGATGTCATCCAAAGTCGTTCTTGGTATTTTGGAGTGATCAAAAAGGAAATGTAGCATGATTGAATCAATTGTCACAATTTTTGAGCAGACGGTTACTGGGCAAACCACAGGCCTGAAATGAAAATTTGATTCAATGTCCCGTTAGATATTTCCAATTTCTCCACCCACGTCAAACTTTATGTCGGACGATTACTCATAGTTTTGTAGGACCGACTTTCTGTAGAACATCTTCGTCGGTTATTGGAATTCATATGTCCGACATTTCTCTCTAACAAAAAGTCGGTAACCGATTATTTGACGTGAGCCGACGCCCTCAGCAGTTTGGTCCTAAATCTGTTGCCATAACAAATTATTATTTGTTTTACCTTTGAACTACGTTGCAGCTAACCACTTCATCTTCTTCATCACTGTTATCACAATTTTTTGAGCAATCATCCATATTTGCAGTTATGCTTGATTTGCTTTCGTGGAAGTGGGAATTTTTGTATTCAATTGTTGTGTCAATGCTATTTTTCGGGTAAAGGTCCTGAAAGTATTCAATACGTATTAAGACTTTATTTATTATCCGATTCAAAGACATGCAGTCTTTGAATCAGATAATAAATAACGTATAAGTATCCTACGATAGGAAAAGTGTTTGTTACCTTGTAAATTAATAATGTTTCGTCAAAATCTTCTTTACTGAATTTATTTCCGTCGTTATTCATTCCTATTTCAATTAAAAAGTTAATATTAACAGAATGCCAAGGTTGATTGTCTTCTTTGGATAAGTATCTCTTAAGCCTTACCTTCATTTGCAAGTTCATTGTCATGATCTCCACTTGCTAAATCGGTTACTTTTATGTCGGATTTTATTATTTTTAGTTGTTTAATGTCATCGTCAAGTCCGAATGTCTCTTTTAGTTTGAAGTCTCCGCCTTCACGACTATCTTTCAATGTAGCATCTATAGGAACAAATTAAAAATCTTTGCTAAATGTTTACTGAAGATATAATTTCGTAATTTATTACGAAATTATAACTTCAGTCACCCTTATAAAATTGTTATCATCAAAATTAATCTTTTCACGATTTATTATGTCAGTTTTCTTACCACTACGTTGACAGGTTTTGCAGATGACATGCCCAGAATCGCAAACATAAGTCACAGAATTTGCCTTAGTTTTGCAAACTGAGCATTCAACCTGTTTTTTTTCCATACTCGATGTGTCAGAAGGCTTAAGGGTATGAGCCTTAAAAATGAAACAGATAATACAATACATTGTGCAATAAAAGGCGGAAGATGACATAATTGATCGTCCGGCACTCCTAGGGCCGTAAGCTATAGTTATCGTGGGGAATTTCTCATGGATACCTTCATCTGGGAAAAACGATGGGTTACTAACGACTAAAACCCCATGGTTCCTTCTACCACCATGGCTTGAGAGCGCGGTATATACCTAAGGGAAACTGCAGACTGGGCAATCCTTGTATTTTTTTTGTTCCGGGTTGGCATATCCCTATGGATGTCCACCGCCTTATGGAAGGCGGAAAGGTCAGTTACACTCCCACTGACTAAAAACCACCCGCCAGGCATCTTGTAACCACGACAGAAGTTTATTTTCCGTTATTAAAAGAATACAGTTAATGTTTTCGTTGCTCTAGTTTCTGTTTAGACAACACACATTCCTTTCAATTACGACAGTTACAAGTAAATGCTCTATTTAATATTATCTAACTGTAGTTTGCATGCAACAGTGCTGTCATTGAGGCCTATTCGATCCAGTTGCGACGAGCTAGAAATAAAGATGAGTCGACGCCCACATCGACACATCAAATATCCTTAAAACTATTAAACAACATAAAGGTCCCAGAAAGGGTTCTTTATGTTGTTCAATAGTTTAAAAAAATATTAAAAGTTAAAAATTAACAACAAGTTTTTGAAAACTTCATATTTTCTTATGAGCAGTATCTTTGATTTTCTTTTAGTGAATTAGATCATCTTATGTAAGTTCAATTTGACAAAATATATGTAGGTAACTATCCTTCCCTCCATGCACTCATTGTTACACAGTTAGAGATTTTATTCAATCTAGGTAATTCATTATGAATTCACAACGTATGTTCACTATGGGAAGTGATTTTACGATCAAATGTTCGCTAAGTAGGTACTTCATTAGTATCTAAGCGATGAGTCCATCTTTTGTCGCTTGGATACTTTACAAAGTAGTGCAGCCTAGCGAAGCAGCTTGTTATTCCATTTGCTCTCTAACTCTTTATGTTTTGAACTTTGGAATTTATTGATATGAAGCGAAAGTGCACTATTCCTCTTAATAGTATAACCATGTATCGCCTTTGCATCCGGACGCTATGACGAAATAGCATGTGCAAAACGAATACTAATGTAAAAAGCGATCTGATTAGTCTAGTAGCGATTAAGGAAGATTACGTTACCTTCTTTAACATATTGGAGAAGTTATTATAATTGAATAAGAAATAAATAGTTCTAAATCCTTAAATACGTTCCAAAACTGTTAATAAAACATACACAATTATTTTACTAACTGTCACAATATAAAACGTCAAATTTCAGTAACGATAAAAAAGAAATGATTAAAAGGTTTGTAATAGAACCTCTACAAGTGATTAATCGAAAAATAATGTTATTTTATATCACGACGGTGGTAAACAGGTATGTGCAGCTCGCCTGATGATAAGCAGTAACCTCAGTCTATGGACGCCTCGTACACCAGGGTATCACTCGTTCGTTACCGACCCAGGTTGCAGGTTGGGCAAAAATTGTTATTGTGTCTCAGAAAGTACGTAAAGTTGTTGGTACTGCGCCAGATCTCGATGTGTCAGATAGCCGCTACATCGGACTATGAGAGTCAGACCCGTAGCGCACTAGCGGCCTGGCCGCAGCGGCCAGCGACTCGCACATGCGTCGTTCGATCTCGCTGGCCGCTGCGGGCTGGTGTGGCCGCTGGCCGCGTGCGGCCAGGTGCGCGCGCTCTGTGGCGATTTCATACTAAGGTATGTATCTGTAGGGCCGCTCGTGCGCTATTGCTCTAAGGAAAAGGGGGAATGGGTGCGTTTGTGCACACTCTTGTGCACTATAATATGTCTTACGAACTTGGCTAGTCTCTGCCTAAATTATTATTAGTAGCAAATCTATGAGAGGCATCATCAAGTAATATCGTCAAGCTTTGGACCGCAAGATTTTAATGGTTGCTAAAAACTTTGGTATGATAAAGAAAAAAGACAAAGTGTAAGCAGGCGAGCAGTCAGATGTAGGAGGTCTACACTCAGTAGTGCGTGTAACAATTGCAGACAATGATGCTATTGAAGTTGCATAAAACACAGTAACTGCAGTAAAGTATGTTTAACATGACTCATTAAGTACCGGTACTCAATCAAGCAATGCACTCACCTCTAGTAGCCATTATTGCGGATGCTAATCAAACATTTTTATACATACATACTTAGTGCAGGATAACAGCCCCATACTTTCCTGTCAGTAGTCAAATTATGTGATCATTGTTCTAATGTTTACGTCCAACTACATAGCTTAAGTTATTGACTTCGTCCGCTTAAATCTTGGTTTTCTGTGGGTATTTTTTTTTGCGCGGAACCCTAATTCTTTAAAAAAATAAAAGTAGCCAAGTTACTTTTTATGACATTAGCTATCTGCTAGTAAAGTCCCGTTAAAATCGGTACAGCCGTTTCGGAGACTAGCCGGAATAAACAGACAGACAGACAGACAACATTTTTACATTGTTGTTTTGACATTTCAAATAGACAGTTAAAATTTTATTATTCGTATAGAAGATGTAGATACACCATACATACCTATTTAAGTAATACATGTACTTATAGTTATGATCTAGTTTGATTCGAGTTCGATTCGATTAAAATCTCACGTAAACAAGAGCCTGTCAGAATTATTAGCTTGCAATGTGTCTTCTTCGTGTCGATAATTTTATAATCACCCAGTTCTACTGGCCTATCAAGTTTACTTGTGGCACTTTTTACAGGCATTAGACTAATATAATAAAATTACTGGATCTAATTAAGCGAAAAATGAAGTGTGCTTACGCACATATTGGCGTTTTGCCTTCACTAGATCAAGAATAATTTTAATACATAAATATACATATGCATACACATATATACATATATTGCTTATCCATCAAACTTTAAATATACACTCTCACTTGCTTAAACCCACGACTTCGTCCGCGTGAATTTTCCTATTTTTATAGTTCTATATATAGCACATACGAGAACGTAGCTTTCTATTAGAAAGAATTTTCAGAATTGGAACAGTAGTTTCGGGTATTAGTGCGTTCAAACAAAAGACAAACGAACTGTTCAGCTTTATAATATTTATATACTCACTCACTCACTCATCATGAAATATCGAAAAATCAAAAATCGCTTGACGTAAAAAGATGAAATTTGGCAGAGAGAAACATTATAGTTAGCAGACGTCCGCTAAGAACGGATTTTCTAAAACTCACCCCCTAAGAAGTCGTGGGACAAAGCTAGTATTAGTATAGATATATAGTATAGTAGATCAGTCTCAAATAACGAGGCCACTTCCTACCACAGGGAATCAATCCACCATGACAAATTGGTGCCTCCACCAATCTTCAACACAATATCATCATCATTGATTACGTCACATGTACTGTACATTATTTTCTGGACACATAACGTACATTACTTCCATTGTCACATAATTAGGTGGCACTATGAAAGTGGGCTAGCAATCACGCACGACTTACGTAAGTAAGCCTTCTCGCGTATTAGTGACATATTGTAATGGAAAAACATTTGGTCAAGGATGCCATAGTCGCCCGAAATACGTCATGAGAACATCGCTGAAATTTTGAGAACTACATTTATATTCTGCTTCTAAGTGCGTTTAAACAAACAAACAAAAAAGACTTTAGTTTTATTATATGAGTATAAATAGATAAATTGTTGTTGTTCAGTTGCAAAGGGTAAATATTCGTGAGAGCAGATACAAATTCTATTAGGTATACAATTTTACTATCCTGAATTTAACACCAATTATCATCTGACTGAGTGTATTATTTGGCAACATTAGACAGTAGTTATTACTGACTGTGCCCGTGTTTAATGGCGGTAGAGTACCTAGCTATTGTTCCAGAGTTTCAAAGAGAGAAGATTCACCACTGCTATAGACGAATATGTAGTTAAAAAGGTTTGCGTAGTTGCTAGAACTTTTCAATGCTGGGACATTTTTCAAGTATCAGCTACAAAATGTACCTTACACACTTACACACGTTACTTACGTTTACTTTTACAACAATAAAACAATTCCCAGTCATGATAAAAATAAAAACCTTAAAATGACAGTCTTTCTAAAATGACGTAGGTCTTCCGATCCTGGTATCTTGGATCAATTGTAAAGGTTGTCATTTTCTTGAGCAAGAGACCGTAAACATAGTGACTTGTTTCAAAGGAAATTTTGAATGAGATAATCAAAATGTTAAAATTTTGTAACGTTAGTCATTACTGTAAAAGAACATCGCTGGACATAAGCCCTATTGGATGTATGTATACATGTTTTGTAACTGGTTAAGTAGTAAAACATCTATGATTTACTTTTACTATTTTTATATAATTATTTACAACGTGTTCCATAATTCAACAATAAGCGGGCACCAGTGGGTGGACCAGCTCATGAGTACCTACTCGAAAAAAAAACTCAATTCTTTGTTAAATTACAAAAAAGAAAAACATTAAAAATCCGTTGAAAATTGACACCCCTTATGATATTTTTGACTAGTATGACCACATTTTTTAAAATAGGTAAGTACTAATTTTTTTTTGTATCGACAACCTAAGTAGCGCTTCTATCCACCGCAATGCTTAAAAATCCCAGAATGTCTGTAGATTTTTTTTTAATAAAGTAAAAAGAGTTTTTTTTTCTCTCCAATATTCATGACTAGGTCCACCCTCTGGTGTCACGTGACATAATTATTATGGTATAATATGTATTTTTCGAAGTGGTCGGCTGTTTAACTGGACTTTAATGATTAAGTGACTTGTATTCATTCGTGTAAATAAGTTATGTTTATCCCTAGTGTATCGTGACGTAACAAAAAATAATTATTTGTGTAAACTCATAAATACGAATAATAAAACAATTGCATACATCATTGACACATTATTGTTCTTGTGTTACCTACTTAGAACACAATTTCTTCACATCAGGAAGTTTTCTTCTAATACTATCGTCTGCGGTTATATTTTTGTTCGTAACTGACGTAAGTGTATCAACCATCTAACGTTATTCAATACCTAACCTAATCGACATCGACGTTTATATTGCTGTCTCACTCATTATTAAGAGCGCTGAATGAGAGGTCAGTAAAGTCGATTTTGTTTTTGGAATATGGCTGAGTAAACAGCGCAGCGCCTATTTATTGCATGCAGTGTTGATAACCACTGGACTCAGTTGAATGTAATGAGAGTGTTTACTAAGTGATAGGCGTGCAAGCATGATATAACTCGTAGTTAGTGTCCGCGATAGTGCCTTATTATGTCTTATATTGATAACCGAACGTTGTTATATGTACCTAATTATGTGATAGGAAGAAAGTAGGACTTATTGTTTTAAATTTTAGATATTTAAAAAGAAAACACTGGTGAGATGTGGGTGTACTAATGGGTACACCTCTGCATAACCTCTCGGGGATTACAGGCGTGATGTTATGTATGTAAAAAAACCGTTGTATATAATTTCATAGAGAGGCTTTCAAGGACTGGACTATCTGGATAAACGATATTGTTGCCATCGAAGGTAGAACCTGAATGCTGACACAGGAGTATGGAGATTGGCACATACAAAGAGAGGTTTATAGAAGTGTACTGAGCAGATTATGAGGATATAGGATCTTGATGTAGACTATTTCATTATATGTATATTTCTTCATCTGGCTCTCTCCAAAAACTCCGTCAGCCAATCAGCCAATCGATACTTTTTATACCAATTTTTTTATACTTACAATAAAAAGGTTCCTTATTGTATTTTTTTTTGTATGAGCTTAATATCTGGAAGATTCAAGGTCCGATTAAAAAAGAAGCTAGAAGTTTAATTGACTTCCATCCGGGTAAAGTCGCTGGCAGAAGGTAGTGAGTACCTAAAGCGTTTTTTTTAGCGATACAACAACCGTATGACATAATGACATAACGTTTAATAACAAAAAAAGTAGAACTTTTGACAGGACTGAAATCATTTTATTAATTAATTTGATGTTTTAATTTATTTTAAAACATAACATCACGCCTGTAATCCCCGCGTGTTATTTCAGAAATGAGAACGAAATTAAAAAAAAAAGTAAAATATAGTAAAGTGAAATAAGTAGTGAAGTAAAAGATCAATAACCTAATTTTATTACTTATTAATTAAATATGGTGGTACTTCGAGTAACTTTACTTTTAATATAATTTCCCCGACCTGCGCCGTACCCACCACCCTAGCTACCCACATATAAATCTAGCGTGTAGTTTCACTCGCCACATTCGATACTCAGCCTTCGAAACGAGTGTATCATTCGATTTTTTTGTTTTAAAATCGATTAAGAATCGAGTGATCGTGTGCTGGTGCCTTAATTTAAAGCAGTGGTGTTAATTACAAGTACATCGAAAATGGCCTTAAAGGTAAGATTCCTTAATTAGTTAATAATAATCTTTTGGATAAAACTTCATGTATCTAATGATCATTTTTTAATAAACGAAAACATGTCTGGAGTTGTTTATGATTAAATTGAAATAAAAAACTTTTGTACTTGTTTAATTTAGATCGACGAAATTAATGAAAATGACTTCTAAAATGCATATTGGAAAAAGCTTGGCTAAAACATGGCTAAAAGCTTTCTTGGCTAAAGGTTTCCACTTTACAAAATATTTATATTTTTTCTTCAATATAAGATTAGATTGGTCGCATCTAGAAAGATTTATGCTAATATAGCTTTCCAATTCGGGCATCGTACTTGATTGAAAATAGTCACAGGTGTATTTTACTCAACTGACGTATTATCCCCCCTAATTCCACTCAGATATTTTTTTTGGGCTAAATAACAGGCACCCAAAAATATTTAGTTCAATCTCCTAATTACTTTAAGATTCCCGCAACTGATGTTTAAGGCAAAACTTGTAAACTGTATCATTAAGATTTTCAGCCGGTATAAAAAATTCTTTTCAAAACGAACGCGACCTCTCCTACTGTGAGGTCATTGCAAGTGAAAACAAAAGGGGGTAGTTACACTGCAAAGACATAAGAAAAAACTTATTCTGAGTAACCATCAATGGAGTCATGAAAGCGTGTGTGAGTTAATTGGTAAAAAGTGTAAAAACACACCATTGTTCCATGGGAGATGATTCGAAACATCTGTTTTAGATACATTGTGCTCGAGGTTATTCTGTGAAAAACCATTCGATTCTAACTTTGTTATTGTTTATGTTTTGTTCTTATGTAATGGCTGTTTTAAATAATTTGTAATGAGTGGTTTAATGATTGTTTTCTTTTGTTTTGGTTTAAATCTAATTAGACACTCATGGTACTTCTTAGAATAATATCCCAGGAATTATCATGCTGGAAACTTGCACAAAACTTCTGATTGGTGAATCTCGTAAGTGCATGCAAGCTACTTGCAAACTTTTGTGCAATTTATAGAAGTGTGTATAATAAAATGTGTGTTATTTGTGTATTAATCGAAAGCGTAATAGCTGAGCATAAGGTCCTGGATCGATTCATAGGTCGGGAAAAGCGTTTTTGGGTTTTTATTTAGTGGCTGCCAAGAGTTTGGATTTGTGCCTGGTTCATGGCTATAGGATCATTCAGAATTACATAGGACTTAAAAGTGTAGGTGTATGTACTATAGACGATGCATCTCTTATTGGGTTAATCAGAGATGCATCAGTCTAGGTATAAAACAGGCCTTGTGCAGAAAAAAAACCTGAATTTCGGGGTAAAAATAAAAAGTATTTAATTGAGAATTCAGATTAGTTTTATGATCTCTGCATCATCAAAAACTTTGCATAGCGGTAACCATAAATTTTAATCTACACACTCTGAAAGTAACTATGATAATGAATCTCACAGTTTATGCAAGCATGTACCTAAATGAAACAACCATATCATATTTTAATATGTGCAATTTTCTAGAAGACCTATAATTATATTAACGTTAGTGTTAATTAAGATAATTTGATTAGGTTGTAACTATGGTCGTAACTTGGATTTATATCAAAGAGGAAGGAAATTAGTATGAGGTTGGTTAGCTCAGTGGGTATTTATAAGTAAATTAATATGGTACGTGAAGAAAGAGTCAGTTCTTATGTAAGAATTGGCTTTTAAAGTAGCGTTTAAAGTAAATGGCGATCTTATCTTGTCCATACAAATTTTGGAACCCGCTTCAACCCTTTAGGGGGTATATTTGGGAAAATCCATTCTTAGCGCATGCTTACATCGTAATAACAGTTCAGTTGGTGGTGGTGTGTGCTGAGACATCAGTTAGGCCTTCATATACTTATAAGATAATATAGTAATAGTTTGGTATAACCAAATTATTACTAGGTATGGTATGATAGTGGCAAGCCAACTCAACGGAAATATGAAATTTAAAAAATTAATGCTAAATTCTAACATTTCTATCTCCAACAACTTTCAGATGGTGATCGTAGCCTTGACGATAGTCGCGTGCGCTCACGGACGCATGTTCTACAACCTGCGACCAATCAGAGTGGTCCATTCAGACCTGCAGCCAGCCGCAACGATCGTGCACCCTGAGCCTAAACACAGCTACGAACATCATCATATCTCAGAAGATGAACACGTTGATTATTATGTAAGTACTAGCTTCTGCCTGTGACTTCGTTCGCGTCAGAGTTGATATATTATTCCACGGGAATCGTAAATTTTTCCGAGATAAAAAGTAGCCTATGTGCTATTTTTGCTATATCTATCTTTTTGCCAAACGCACCAATCAATTGCAATCACACCAAAACGGCTAAACGAATCTAACGTTTAGCCGTTCTGGTGTGATTGAGTAACATACATACATCCATACAAACTTTTGTATCTTCTTTTTCTTTACCGTGTGGGCAGTAAGGTCTTGCGATCCCTACACACCCTATTGTCAGAGTTTCTAAACCGCCTCAAGGGCCTTTGACATGGTTTGAGTGGAATTTTTGTATAATCAGTGAGATTTTGAGTGGAGATCATTTTGTTTATTCTATGATAAAATATTCAATGAATAGACTAGAAAAATCAACAGTCACTGTAGGCTTTGTTATAGATACTCTTCTAAAAATTGAATAAAAATGCCTGTGCCTCATAAAACACTTAATGGCGTTTGTCCTGTGCTTGATTTCTCCCCGGTCGTGATTTTTGTCCCATCGGAGTATGAGAGGGAAGAGCGAGTGCTTCTGTGTTTGAGCACTTACTTGTGCACTACGTTTCCTTCTGCGCAATTGCCTAGACTTCACTGGGAATATTATTATTTAAAAGCATTTATAGTATCGTATATGCATTTATTTAGGACATGTTTGGACACACATAGGTACTTGTGCACTACAATATCTCCTGCGTAGGTACTTGGCTAGACTTCATCGGGAATATTATTATGTTAAAAGCATTCCTAGTAGCGTATATGAATTTATTCAGGGCACGTAGAATATCATTTTCATGGGCAATTTTTGAAACCATATTCCTTATTAGTAGGAATTAACTGGCAGAAATCATCACGTAAGGAAAAGGCGTTATATGCCTTTTAAGGAAACGTCTCTCTCTTTTTCTATCTCTCTGTCTCTTTCCGTTATTTATCAAAAAGAGACATAATAAGTTCAGTCTTCTGTTTCTGTAACCGTCTGCTCAATTGTTGTAAATTCTTCAGGTCATGCAGTTTTTTAATAAAAAAGCTGTTGAAGTGTAATTTAGTATTACAAAAAATCGTTACAAGTGCACATGCAATATAACGTAACGTCTAAGTATATAATCGTTTAATTATTACTACGTAACTTCAAACATGGGTAAAAGTAAATAAGAAAAAAATGAAGTGAAGTAACGATTGTTATAAAACACATTATCGTTCAGTGTTGTGTAAAATTTATCGATTTACGGCAGTAATCGTAATCGATTTAGATTTAATATCTTCGGATTTATAACTGTAGTAAAGTAATTGGAGTACGTAATGCAAAAGCTCTATTTATGAAATTTACTTTTTTGTCTTTAGGTAACTAAATTAAAAAAAAAATGAAGTTATAAAATTTTGTAGTTTGTCGCGCTGATTGCCAAAACTTTTGGTTCGATTCTAACAATAGGGTAGATGACACCACCAATCAATTGACGTACTTTTTATGGCCTGTCAAAACGCGATTCTCCCATAGATTTTGTATAACAAAACACAACTGTGACGTCACTTTCGTGCAGACTCAATTGACTAACCATTTATTAATTTGAAAGCAGTTAAAAATCCAATTTTACAGTGATTTGAAAATTAATCAGGTTTTCAGAGCCATAATAAAGTGTTTCTTTATAGAAGTTATGTCTTGGAATTATTGGTTAATAGTGTCATCTACCCAATTCTTTATTTAATAGGAAGCTACCTTATCCTTGGATGTTATAGGCTATATTTAATAATCAAACAATTAGAGATCCGTAAGAAAATTCATGCGGTTGAAGTCACAGGCAGAAGCCAATTTAGTAATAAAAACTTATTGCAGTATCATTCCACGTATATTAGGTATGTATCTAAGATAATAAACAAAGATTGGCTTACTAGCTCCCAGATGGGTTCAATTTCTGACTATCGATTTCACATCTGTGAACTTTGCGTATACTATGTAGTTCATTAATGTATACAATAATATGATACTCAAACCAATGGCTTCTGTTACATTAAATACACACTTTCTTTGATCCATTTGTCGTTTTGTTTGTCAGCATCGTTCAGTACCAGATGCCTGTTTCAGACAAAGAGTTGTAACTTTTCTAGATGCACTAAAAAAAAAAAAAAATTGTTACTCATTTAAGAAATATGGTCTACCTAAAAAGGACTGAATCGAATGCGTACCCAAGTAGGCCGCTGTAAATATAATTTGGCAAAGTGGGGTATCAAAGTAGCAGTACCCAACGCGATTGCGGAGCTCCAATTCAGATTACCTATGTCCTATATGCTATCCTAATATTGTAATGTATCCTAATTGTTCTTTCACCTGCATCCTTGACTTCCTGGACTCAAATAATTTAATAATGTATTGTAGATGTATCATCGATACGAAAAGAATTTATGAAATAGGGACAGCTATAAGCAAAATCAGAAAAAAACGTAACGTAAATAAAAACATAAGTACCTATTAAATAATTACGCAATAACAGTTTATGGTTTGGTAATTAAACTCGCATAATTTTACGAGATAGTAATTCCAGTTGAATCACCAATGTTTATAGTAAAAGAAATTACATTACGCAACCGGACGTTAAATGGAAAATGCAAATAATATACCTATAAACTTATATGTTCATATAAAAAAATACTCCAGCTTAATCGTTAAACTTTTATTAATAAAATTGTATTTTAATTCTTGCATTTAATAAACGTTATGCTTTCAATCAAGCATTGCACATTCAACATTACTTTTCCTCTTACATCGTCAGTTTACGAAATAACTGCGCCGTATTGTTAAACACGCAGTAAACATCATAATTCGATGCTTCCTTACTAATTTCTTCCATCACAATGGCTTACTTGAAAGTCAATTCTAATAAAGTATGCGTAAAGAAGTCACATAATTATTTGTATTTACGTCTACATCTATTTGTGAATGAGCAGGAATTGCAACAAGATCGCGTTTCCTGTGCGTCGTTCCGCTTGTTGATGAACTGTGTGCGGGTGAGCAAGATACAAGCGCGTGGTTCAAGTTAGAACGAAAAGCGTATAGAATAAAACCTTTGAAATAATTTAAGCTTTAAATCTTTTATAAACTAAAGTAACATAGCAACATAAGTTTTTCAATAATAACTAGGCATGCAATTTAATAATGTAACTACCGTATCTATGCTATAGTTCTTGCCAAGAACTTTGTCATTTTATTTATATAAACCTACGGGATAACATCCGGAACCATTAACCTTTTTTTATTTCGATTAATTGATCTCAACATTTTTTAGCGCCACAGCAACGCGTGTCCGGGTCGGCTAGTAGGTAAATGGCAATGCAACTAAAATAAAACCTTTTTCTAAATCGTAGCCCGTCTATAACTTAACTCAACGTTACAGTATAAACTAGTTGCGCAATGGCACGTGGTCGGTTCAAACGTTTTCACTGTACGCAACTCGTATGAATGACACTTCCGAGTTCACTCTATTTGTATGCGGGCGAGATCTGACATTGGGATTACCGATTACGTAATATTATGGTTTTGTTAACCTGTTTTTAGGGGAAATTGTTTTGACCTGCATCTTTACATTTCATGTGCCATCGTCGTTTTATTTATATATGTTTTTATTTTGCACATATTTTTCTGGGATTTATTCGTTGGATTTTATTTGTTTTCTTTATTTTGTTGATAACCTACTCTCAGTTTTTAAAGTTCTTCTAATCAGTAAGGTCCATCCATCTTTTAATCAAAACACTAATTTTTGCTCTCGACTTTGACATGAATTTTATTACGAATTCCTAAATTATTTATGATAAAATATAGCACTCAAGGATAATGTAGGTTCTTATATTTTGCGCTAACATTTTTAGAATCGGACCCGTGATTCCGGAGATTTCAAGCAAAGAAACAAACAAACTCTTTAACTTTCCTATATTACACTGAAAAAATTTTGCTTTAGCAAAGTACCAATTAAGCTCTGTTAAAAATTATTCGGCTGCATTAAATATGTGCAATAGATCTTTGCTAATATTATACAAGCAAGTATTGCTAAATATGACTGGCTATTATTAACAAAGTACTTATTTATTTCTAAATTAGCGACTCGTTAAATTTTACCCTCACCGAATTCGGTTAAAAATAGACAAGCTCAGGTTATTATTTCATACTAAGTAAGATATTTAGTTTTAGACTTATTCCTACTTGATTAAAATTTACTCCAAGTTCGGTTTTTTTTTTTTATTTTTTTTATTTATTTATTAATTTTGACAAGTTACATAATAACAACAGCCCCACAAAACCGTGTTATCAGTTTGACTGTGGGATCGAGTCTCCGTACAATAAACAATAAAATAGGTTAAAAATAGACAAGGTTACATTGCTATTCTAGAATAAATAAGTTATTTAATTTTAGATACAACCATAATTGGCTAATATTTATAAAGTGTCCGGTTAATAATAGACAAGCTTGCATTATTAATTTCTATTATATGTAAGTCATTTAATTTTAGACATGTCGTCGTTGCTTTGCTAAACACAACAAAGCACGTTGGCTGTGACGAGAGTTGTGTTTATTTCTTTAACCAAGTTAGTTCTTTGCAGTTACCGATTGAATTGATTAGTAATACTAAGAAGCTTGGGTATTGTTAACAGAGTAACTCGATTCACTATAGTAAATAGGTTTGCTAAGTTTACTGAGTGAATTGGTTAGAAGCAACTAACCTTGGATACCTATTTTTTGACTAACTTACTGGGTTTATATTACCAACATACGCTAACAAAGTTGACTTGTATAATTTTAACAACAAACATTGCAGGCTCCCTCCGAAGCAAGTCACTTGGTTGTAAATAGCAGCAACTTGTTTATTTATAGCCGTTACGTTTTTTCAGTGTAGTGCCTATAGATACAAAGTAATAAAACCAGCAAATAGAAATAGTTTGTATGGTTTCCGACCCCCTGTTCTTAAAGCATAATACCTCCATGCATAAACCCTCTTATTTATATCTACATTTTGTTTGTTGCATTATTGTTTTAATGTTGTGATGTTTTATTTCACAGGCGTATCCGAAATACGTCTTCAAGTATGGCGTGAATGACTTCCACAGTGGTGACATTAAGACTCATCACGAGAGTCGGGATGGAGACGTAGTCAAAGGTAAACTATTACATTTTCTATTACAAATGTAGGTATAGAGACAGTGCCGTCGTAATTCTGTTACTGTAGGCACTATCTTGGGAAAGTTTTGTGAGAGGATTCAATATGCAGTGTAGTTTGGAAGCCAAACTACACTCTGCATTATTATTATCTGTATTTATTGTAATATTATAGCTTTTCATAATATTTCACTGATAATAAAGGATATGGATTGTTATGTGTTGGAAGTATTTAGTTGGTGCGTGTTGTGATTAAATTGTTTCTGATAACGTATCAGATCAATTCTTTCGTTTAGTCCTTGGAGAAATTACCAAACATACTAACATTGCTTATAACATAACCAAAGGTACTGATTGAAACACTAGATTTTTTTTAAAGTGACGTTGTCGGACACGACATGGAAATTTTCCTGTATCGTGGATGCGTTTACAAACATATAAACTCACACAAACCACCAGACCCAGTACAACTACCTATTTACTCTACAAATATTTGTCCCGGGCGGAAAACGAAACCGCGACACGCAGTGCAGTAGACAATCGCTTAGTCACTGCACCAATCGTGTCATCGATGTAGGTATTGTACAGTCAGCTACAAAAGTCGATTAACATTTATGATTTTTAAATCCTAATAAGTACAATATTTAAAGTAAAACGCAATGAATATAAAATTAAGATAAAATAAACCCTTAGCTATTGCCTGAAATACTGAAAGCCAGTACATTATGTGTTTAGTGTCTGTTTAAATGATATAAAAAAGTAACATTGTTAATCGACTTTTGTTGCTGACTGTACAATCGAAATAAAAATCATGCAATACATTCATTATGATACTAATCTTTATTGCAACTATTACAACGTCTTTAAAACCGCACAATAACTAACTATAACCAACTTTCTTTCCAGGTCAATACACGGTAGTTGAACCTGACGGCTCCATCCGTACAGTGGACTACACTGCAGACAAGCACAATGGATTCAACGCAGTGGTTCACAAGACCGCACCCTTGTCACCACATGAGGCTGCTCATCTCCATCATTAAGACATTAATGTGGTAGAAGAACCAACTGGAGTTACAATTGAAGCTTTCTGTGGCCCAAAGTATGCTATTATGTATAAAAAAACCTTTAGAAATGAAAAAATTTGGATCGTGCTTGACAGCAGATGGATCTTAAATAGAACAGAATAATAGAATTATTGAAGATCCAAGAGATGTTTTCTTCAAGAGAATTGAGGATTGAATCAGATTGAATCAGAGAGTTCATAATGCGACTAAAAGTTTCGTCAATTTAATCATTATTTTGGGCATAAGAAAGATAATCCTTTGAAGTTCAAGTTGGAGTAACACTAAGTTTCGGATACAAAAATTGATTGCAAGTTCAATCAAGGCTAATTTTCGATGTTTTTATTACTGCGTTAGTATATAAGTGCTTATTTAATATTTAGAATCTGTAGCGTGAAGTTCTCGAAAAATTGTGGTTATAACGGGTGTAAAAAGACGACTAACGAAGCCAAAAGTTACATATTCTTTCCATCATTGCGACCATTTTTTTGTTATACTGGCTCATATTAAACGAGATATTAACGATCAAAGTTCCAACGTTTGTGTCACAGTTTTAAATGTTATAACTAAACTTTATAAGCCTCGTTGGTGTGGTCGCAAAGTGCGACTGCTGAGCATGAGGTCTTGGGTTCGATTCCCAGGTCGGGCAAAGTGTTATTGGGTTTTTCCATCAGGAATTAGTAGCAGCCTCGGAGTCTGGGTTTGTGCCCGGTTGAAGGGTAAAAGACTAGCCCCCTATTACCTACATAGGGCTTAAACATAACTGGCAAAATGTGGGGTGTGCAAATGGGCACACCTCTGCCTAAACCTTCGGGGATTACGGTCGTGTTGTTATCTGTAAACTTTAAATACCCAACGATGCTTGTACTGTTCTTACAATTTCAAGAGTACAATGTTTAAAGTGCGTTACATTACTGATTATCATAAAAAGTGTTTTTTTTTACACCAGAAATAAAAGTCACTCAGAAATATTTTTGCTCAAAGTTACAGTTTGATGGTTAGTATACGTCGGTGACGGCTATGTGATATGTCCTTTTACACTCCGCATGGAAGGAACAAGTCAAAAGTCCCGATCTCCAAGTTATTTGATTGTAAAACCTTTCATTTATTTATTGTTAATGTTAAATGTTTCCACGAGAAGTACCTGAATTATTATAGGTTAATGTTATATTGTATGTTATGTAGGAAGTACTTTGTTGACTATATTATTATCTGTTTTCTTTGTTATGTTATTGTTTTTATAAATAGTAATTTTGTCTAATAAATTGAGGAATATGTAACATTGTTTGTTATTATTATTTTGTAGTTAATAGTCTAATACACAAAAAATATCTTATGCGATACTAGAACCAAATGGTATTCCTCATTGCTCAATCGTTTTTTTTTTTTTCAATTAATTTCTTTACCGTGCATTTTCTTAATTCATTAATTATTTTCTTGGTTTTAGATTTTGCAATGGCAAAAATGCTTTAACACAATATACCTACAGTTTTTTTATTAGTAATGCAAGACCAATTTTTAATTGAAATGACTTTGATGTTGAAATCAATATTTTTTTAGTTATTGTTTTATTTTAGAGTTCTGTACCCAAAGGATGCCAAACAGAACCCTGTTATGTCTGAGCATCCATTCGTTCGTCTGTCACAAGACTGTATCTTTTAATCCGTTGTATAAAGAAACTTCAAATTTTTACAGAGTACTTGCGGCCGCTGTGCCAACAAATAATAAAACTAATATCAAGTTAAATAATTAATTCCCATACGAGAAATGTTTTTTTTTAAGTGTATGTAGTGCTAAATATTTTATTGGTTATATGGAACCCTTTATGTGCGGGTCCAACTCACACTTGACCGGTTTAATATGGAAAACTTGAGACTATAACTTGTATCTCATAATAACATGAGGAATTCGCTTCTAAATACCCAGTAACCAGCATACCCAACCTTATAATTAAGTAGATACCTTAAATTAAATAATTAGTTTCAATTCAAAATTGTAATAAATACCATGCCAGCAGTGTGAGAAAAAACTGAAGGACTTTATCACAATGCTATACATGCAGAATATGTAAGGATAAATCGTTTGTTAGTGGCGCGGTTCTGTGTAAATATAAACAATGGGATATCAAAGCATTTGTGATAACAATGGCAGTTGTGGCTTTGTCCCCTATGCAATGTTCTTATTAAGAAAAGGTTCTCGATTAGCAAGTAGATTTGTAGTACTAAGGGCAAATTTCATATATTTTATCTTGTATAATCTTGACTTCAATTCATTTCTCTAATTTAATTAATAATAATTAATTAAATAATTAATTTTATCAATTTTTTTTTTCTCTAATTCGTATGAGTGCGTTAGTTTCATTTATTACTTGAATTTTTTTATGATTGTTTAGTGTCTCTAGTAGTCTTCTAATAATAAACAGAAGACTATTTTTGGTAGAATCTGTGCGGGTAGATTCTTGAATATATCTGTTTGTGATACTGAGCAGATTTGTTTAGTTCGGTTTTGTAATGTCCCTTAAGTCCCTTACGTTATTTCATATTTCCAGTATCGCTTTGTCCTTATACTGACGATGGGCACCTTGCAAAGAGGCGTAAGGCGTAAGCGCCTATACAAAGGATAGACAAAGATACTTTAGCAATGAATTGTCAACAACCGAATGCTTATGATGACACCATTCAAGATCATAAGGTACCTATATAAGGTATATTATTCGCGGGCGTAGATCATGCGTCAAGTGAATACCGACTTACGGTAGCAGGAGGAACCGTGATTCCCGACATAACCCACCATTCTCCCCAGACGGAGGGCGATCTATGAGGATATGCCCACGAAAAAAAAAAGATATATTATTCACAATTTTTATCTACATCTTTGTCGAAATTCAGGTGTTTGTAATTACTTCATTAGCCCTTTGTTGTTAGCCACTTGAGAACACTAAACAAACGGACATTATGTTAATCCGCCATTTTGTTATCGTGAGGATAATCAAACGTTCAATGGCTCATCAATTAGAAGAGACGTTTTGTTAGACAAATTGTTTTTTTTTTTTATCTTTCCTCATAGATTGTAATTTTATTAGGCGTTTTGTAATTATTGTTAAGTGTTTAAAAATAATGTTTCCATCGGTTTTTTCTGTATTTTTACTGTGTAAACATGAAGGTACACCTGAAAAAACCTTTTTTTAGGATAGGAGGTACCTACTTATTTTTATTGTACGTGTAGACTATTGCCGTCAGAGTAACTGGTAAACTCTCCATGTAACAGTAAGAGATTGTTGGGTTGAATTGTACTGTAAACTTTTAGGCTTGGACCACATCTGGCAGCACGGAATCGCCTTTTTCCGTCGCCCTTTCTCTTTCTGTCGCTTAGAACTGCCATTTGCTAGGCGGAGACAGAAAGCATAATGCGATCGCCTCGAGGATTCCACCGCGTGCTATCGCATTATGCTTTCTGTCATCGCCTCGAGGATTCCGTCGCGTGCTATCGCATTATGCTTTCTGTCTCCGCCTAGCAAATGGCAGTTCTAAGCGACAGAAAGAGAAAGGGCGACGGAAAAAGGCGATTCCGTGCTGCCAGATGTGGTCCAACCCTTAACTGGACGAAGAGTTGACAACACAATTAGTAACATAGCAAAAAGCGTGAAAGAAACATAAACAGGGGTGACCAACCTTGTTTGTTAAGTTTCATTGATCGAGCAGCGAATCAAATGCGAAGGTTCGAGTTTGAAGAGAGGACTCTCCCATTGTTCCGTTGAGGAAGCGTCAACCTTTGGAGAGTCACCGGTGAACGTAGACCGAGAGCTAACAACGACGGATATTGGTCATCGTCTGGCATTCTTTGTTAGGGTTTAAACAATTAGTTAAGGTGTGCTGTTTACAACGAGTGTTTGTAATAGCAGGAAAATATTTGATGTTTTGCATTATCTAACATTATTATTTAAGTTTTTCTGAATTGATTGAGACTTGGACTTTTTGATAATGCTCTGTGATGCTAGACTGGGCGGAGAAAACTGATGACCGAGGTGTTTTGGTACCACTGTGGTAGCTGCAAATAGAAAGGGGTTTTTACTTTATTTAAATTAAATTAGGTAGGAGGTTTACTGACTAATAAATTAAAAATATAATATTAACAAATAGCTACTTTCAACTCTCCACATAAAAAAGTCGATTATTGCGATTTTTATTTTTGACACGGCCTGGTTTTGAGATAGGAAAATTACAGTAAAAAATACAGTATGTCGTACTGCAGGTAACGTGTGTTTTTCTATCATTAATTGCGTTTAAAAAGCTCTATAAGTAACCTTCACCCCGCAGTGTTTGTTACCAAACTCCTCCGAAACGGCTGGACCGATTTTCATGAAATTTTGTGTGCATATCGGGTAGGTCTGAGAATCGACCAATATCTATTTTTCATACCGAAAAAAAGATATGGTGGTACGAAGTTCGCTGGGTCAGCTAGTGTACTATAAAAGCCTGCCATTACACCCCAAAAAATGAAATGAGTACTGAAAAGTTAGGTCATCTACCAGTTTCACACGAGATCAATAACCAAGATTTAGTTACAGGCCTGTATTGTACAAGGTGCGTGTACACAGCTTCTTATCTACTGCATGTGCACACGTCTATAACCGGTAATGAACGTTATGACACACTCGCAGTTCCCACATTAATTAGGAGAGTTAGTACTAAGTATGAAACTAATGTTAAGAGTTTTGTTAGGCAGGTCTGTTGATATTAAAACTTTCTTATTTTCCTTGATCTATTTATTTGACAGCCATTTTCCAGTCACTGCTGCATTTTCACCATAATGCTCTGCGTTCTTAGTCATTAGGTGTCTCTCATGCTTATTTGAGATGATTATGGTTTTTTTTAAGGATGGGAAATCATCAAATGACTCTTTCCGCTCTGGGCGGAGCGGAAGGGAGTGTCAGACTTTTACTGATTACACTAGTCAACAAAAAAACAACTTTTGCATGTAACATGAGAACTTTTGTCTAGTTATGTTTAAGACAAGGATAAGGATACTAGAAATAAAATTAAAATGCTTCAAATAGTAGTAGCTGTAACACGAAAACTAGACCTGATGGAATCAAAATAAATATGGTTATAAAATGAGGTGAGGTAGGTAATTTAAAATTAGCAAGCACCTTTCTTGTTACAAAATTTTGTTGACCAGTGTTATCTGTGGTTCCTAAAACCCATCCGTGTTCCTTCTAGTGCCCTTTGCGTTCCAAGGTCGCGGTAACTTTTTTGACTAAATTCCGCAGGATGCTTATGGGATAATATGAAAGAAAGAAAATTGAACAAATTTTTGAAGATTGTTTACCGCTTCGTTTTATTTATTCCATATGTTGCACAGCCTTGCTAGTTGTTTTAACTTCCATGTTAATTTTCTAGCCGTATATGGACCCTCTATATTTTGGTTTTGTCTTGTAAGTATCTACTTAATTCAGGGACAAAATATTTAAGTAAAAACAAGGTTTAATTTAGTTTGTAACTAAGGAGTACTGCTTCGTTGACCTGTGGTCGCAAATACTACTTCTGAGCATGAGGTACCTACTTGGATCGACTCCAAGATCGGTCCATGTTATTGCCTAAGAAAACTCTCAAAAGTCGGATTTTGGATTTGTGTCCTATTATTGGCAATAAGCTTGTAATTCCATGATGGCAGCAGCTTTGTATAAATCATTTTGGGCTCACCGGTCAGTTATATGTGCCTTTAGGTCAAAAACATAAAAATGTATGAATACACAAACGTTTCTCAATGTTTACACTGAATTGCATGACACGAACATGTTGGTGCATAATATTCATCTTTCACACGTGAAGTTGCATCTAGTGAAATTCATTAACACATTCAATTTTCATGTCAAACAACTTTTAGTAACTTTTGTTATATTTTGTTGTAGGTATCCACATCCAGTAGTACTACCTACCTACTTTGACTATACAAATATTATAAAGCTGAAGAGTTTATTTAGGCATAGGTGTACCCATTAGTCACACCCCAGTCCCAGTTCGAAAAAATATTAATAAAAAAATCATAGTTGACATATCCTACGAAAAACCCTTACAAAAAGAACAAAACCTTCGTCAACTAGATCAGTTAAGCAATCTAATCTACATGCGACCTATTGTGTCGTGCGAAAATTTTCTCAATTAGCCACGACAGACGCTAAAGGAAACTTCATTTTCGGAAGGCTTTCGGTAGATAGAGGAACGCCACCAAGGCTGGCATCTAATAAGGCCACATATAAATGCCTGTGAACCCACCATTGTGGTATTCAAGGAGTAGACGTGTATCAAGACGGTTGTATTCATCCCAGTGTGTGCTAAGTGTTTGGCATAATGTGTCGTTTTCTGTGCTACGTTTTGGCTGTTTGCTTTGGGGTGACGTTCGCTGCGCCGAAGTATGTGTTGCCGGGACAGGTGTATCGTATGCCTGGATACGAATACTATGTAAGATTCCTTATCAATAATTTTCATATTAATTTTCTTCTCAATATTTTCATTGGGTAACCCAATTCGCATCGCATCGATCAACGCATCAATTTAAAGTTACTTAAAAAAATGTATTTATAAAAATAAACAAATCGTTCCATTAAGCTATTTTGATAATATAATAATACACAAATTATTTTATTAAATGACCCCAAATAATTTTAGACCGCATAAAACTTTAATTTGGACCAACATAATATGTAACTTATAGAAGATTACCAAAGGTCAAATTTAACTGACTTTAAAACATTTTGTAACTATGTTTATCTTCAGGATACGCCAAAATACGCATTCAATTACGGCGTCGCAGATCACACGACTGGCGACGTGAAATCACAGCACGAGACCAGAGACGGAGATGTTGTTAAAGGTAAGTAGTTTTTTTTGTTTTACTAGCTGTTGCCACAGACTTCACGACGCGTAGAGGTCAGAAAAAACATCAATGGGAAAGGAAGATACCAGAATAAAATTGTAGTAAATTCACGTTATAATCTACCCTTGATTCAAATTAATAACAAACATACAAGTACACAAACATATATTATACTCGTATACTTGGTCTTTCACATTTATAAATTAAAAATATAGTTTCCCTAACAATATAATAATGTAGTTAGATTAAAAATATTTAATATAAAAAGATGGAATCTAGGTATTCGGGATAGGAAACCTAAAAATAAACTAATAGATAAAGCAAAATTCGCAGCTTGTGTAAGCCTTTATGTATAGATGAAATAATAATGGTATTCATGAGTAGGAGGATTTACTAACAGCATCTATACCAGACTATGGTTAAGTTAGTGGTCATATAGGATAAGTGAAAATCAAGAAGGCATGAGACGCTTGACCGCAATAAGCTCAAATTTCTTCCTTCTTCATGCTATGTACCTTGCTAACTACACATACTTCACCATGTTCACACAATTAAGTACAATAATAATTATGTCAACGCTTCTCCGATCACCAAGATACAGGTATACCTAAACCTAGTTTGGGGATCTCCAAACTACTATACTATCGTCTACTATACTATACTACTATCGTCTTTTTTAATTAATGTATTTAAATTTAGTTTAAATGTAACGTGTTTACATCTTTATGTTAAGCTCAATAAGGCATATTTTCTTTTATTTTAATTTATTCTTATAAAATTATGATGGTAATGAGACTGTTCCCACGTAACCTTGCTGTGTGCCAAACATGCATTAATTGTTCACTAATAAAAATAAACAATACTGTTTCACACACAATAATAGTATCATCCCGGAAGACATTATCTTTAATCATTGTCATCGTTATCATCAACATTGCAATCACAAATTTATATTCATCAAACACTATTCCAATTTAATTATTGTCCATTGTGCGAAATCCTTTTTGGTACTGTTCCGCTACCTTAGTAGGTACATTGATTACGTTCTCATGTCATCGGATAAGTAAATAATAGTACAGAAGGTTGACTTTATACATGCACACGGTCTGGCATTTTTGCTGAACTTGACCTGTTTGGCGCAGCTGTGAGGCACGCAAAAATGTTTTTTATTATTGTGTTTTTAAACACTATATCCTTTTTATTATTTCATGTTGAATCAACATCTTTTCCTTCTTTTAAATCAAGTGAAATTTTGTTTGATTTTTTAGTTAATACATGCCTCGGAAAGCACGTTAAGCCGTTGGTCCCGGCTGTCATACGTGGATCTTTGACAGTCGTTACGGGTCGTCAGATGCCCGAAAATCTGACAACCAGTCTTACCAAGGGGTATCTATCTTATTACCCAGTTTACTGGGTTGTGGAGGTCAGATAGGCAGTCGCTCCATGTAAAATACTGGTATTCAGCTGCATCCGGTTAGACTGGAAGCCGACCCCAACGTAGTTGGGAAAAGGCTAGGCAGATGATGACATGGTACGTGGTGGCATCTATAGGGGAGGCCTATGTTCAGCAGTGGACGTCCTACAGCTGATATGATGATGATGATGATGACATGGTGGCATGGTGGTGGGATACATGGTAGAAGAGACATCGTGGCACAAACTTTTATCATGGGTGTTGACATGATTCTAAACCTTACAGAGATAACATTCTAAGTCGATTATTGAATGAAAAATAACAGCTTTTCCATACCCTTTGACCGTGTAGCTGTTGCTCTTTTGTATGGAACAGATGTTTTCAACTCTTAAGGTTCGAGAATCATGAACTGCATCCATGGTATATTACGATGTCCCTCCCACAGTATACGGTCAGTGCATTACTGGGCCCCTTTTAGAAAGAAGATATAGGGAAGACGGATCAGGTAATTCAGGGTACTGACTGTACGTACGACGATCACAAATAAAAAAATCACACTGGTACTTGTTGTTCGTTAATTGTCTATGCATGCGTTCTCGCTTGTTGTACGGAGTGCACCTTCTGTACCTGTCTATTTTAGTGTCTTTACAATGCACCCACAAATAACAGCTGATAGACATTATTATCTCCATGATGCATTGTTCTCAAATCTATGCCGCCATTAACGATACGTTGGTACATTCAAACGCATGTGAAGTATGTAAAAACAGGTGAAAAACGGGCGTTTCTCAAGCGATTTCCAAATTCGCATCTTTGTTTGAGGTCGTTGACCTGTAGTTGATATGAGTCAATGTATTAAACTATAATTGATATAATTGTCGTATAGCTTACGCTTTCGTTAAAGACTATAATGGAGGTAACATAACTGACATGAGAACTGCGCTTTGGTGCCATTTGAAGCGACGTTTTTTAATGAGCAACTTTTTTAATGTTTAGTTATTAATTTGATAGGTACTTGATCTCTAGTCCTACCTTGTATTTAGTTTATTTTAGGCCGTAGATTTAACGGTTGATGTACCTAAAAACCGTTTGATCTCTGGGTAAAATTATTAAAAAAAAATAGCATTTTTTCCTTCGTTCCAAGGCTACGAAATTTTTATCAAGATCATTATCATCATCATATCAGTCGGACGACGACCACTGCTGGACATAAGCCTTCCTTAAAAATTTCCACAATAACTGGCCCAGCGCTGCCCTCAGTACTTACATTTTACAGTTGAAAGAAAGAAAAATGTTGATTTGTATATTATGTTTATGAAAAGGTTATTCAATATAAACATTCTAATCTTCCAGGGCAGTACTCCCTCGTAGAGCCAGACGGTTCCATCCGTACAGTGGACTACACAGCGGATCCCGTCCACGGCTTTAACGCTGTCGTGTCAAAGACTGGGCCGAACTTACATGCTGCGCCGGCGCCGCCACCTCAGCAACTACAGCCAGTTTACTACCCGAAACCAATTCCTGTGCCAGTAGAAGTACCAGAGTATTATCCTCAGCCGATATACCCATCGGCTGCACCATTTTGTAAGTATCCACATTCTATATTATTACAAAGCTAAAGATTTTGTTTATTTTTATTAGAACACGCTACCTCGGGAATTATTGGTCCAATCTTGGAATGAAAATTGGTTAGTTAGTAGGAAGCTACGTTATCCTTGTGTGCTATGGGCTATATTGTATTTTAAAAAACGCCGCCAGAGTTGCGGGCAAAGGCTATAGAGATACCTACTCGGTTCTAACAACTTATTTATTATCCTGATCGATAACGAAACGATTACGAAATTGGAAGAACCCGGGGGTGTAATAATTATATTTATACATATTTGATAGGCCTAAGAAGTCAAAATTGGGTAACCAAGTTGTATGTAACTCATAATTATTCAACCTTCGCATGTTTTGCTAAAAATTACTAACAACTTATTAGACATTCAAAACTTATCTTAATGGCGTTTCAATGGGTCATTGTCGTTGATAACAATCGTAGATCACTTTGATTTTATTCTTTACGTTTGTCAGTGACATGACCATAGTATTAACATGTCAAATAAAAAATATCAGTGCTGTGCTAAGTACCGGATACGTGGAAACGCACACAACGCCATTATGTCCAATTAGTGCCAGTCTGCGATTAGTAATCGCATTGTGCGGTAGTCTATTGTTTGATATGGCATAAAAAAGACGTTTGTGCCCAGTTTCTTACTCTGTACGAATTGTGACAATTTAGTCAAAACTATGTCTATTTTGCACGCAATATTCATTTGGTTTGAAGATGAAGTGTGAAAGTAAACTTATTGCACTTGTCATATAAAATTAAACCAAAATGCTTTATCGTAAATAATAATTGCAGTCGTTTTTATAATATAAGATCTGAATGAATATCTGGCAATTGTACTTACATAAACTGCAATTTCTAACACTAAATACTATGTACTTGCACTGAAGTTTAAAAACGATTCTTTTTCTGTTTCAGATTTTTCCAAAGCCGGCGATCCCCAATTTGACTACGGCGGATTTGAATTTGAACCACCATACCAGCCCAATAATTTAATAATATAGAGAAATTATGTTGCTATTTAGTTTATAATAATTTAGATTTAAGTATAGTGCCACAGATTTACTTGTGAACATAGATTAGTTTTGGCCAGTATTAGTAGCTAGCAGGATAGTGCAGTAAGTACCTATTGTGATTGTAAATGATACAAGTTTGTCAACAAGAACTGAAGGTCAAATTCTAGTAATTAAAAACATTCAAAATCTAGTCGCAATCTCATCTCGGTGGCAATCAATGTCAAATATGTAGGTTAATTAGAAGTAGTTTTGACAATTTGAGACTTAGACTAGATTGCGACTGTTCCCAAAAGTTAATAGAAGCGCCCATGGAATATTAGACCATAATACCTCTTCAAGGTGCTAAATATGGTATATTAGCTAACTTTTCTATCATCCCTTGAATGTCTTTTCTTGCATCTGGGGCATGTTTTATTACTATCCATTCAGGTTCCGACTCCAAGTATTTGATGTTGGCAATAAAAAATCAAATGAAATCAGTTACAATACTTGTAATTTTTCATATTTAATTTGGTAGGAAATATTGCACTGTCCTCCATGATACAATCGTTCGTTAATTTTATTCAGAAAATTATGTTTTCATCACAATGCACATAGATTGAATGAATATTTAAAAAGTATTTTATATTCAACCGAATCAATATTTAAATCCAAATTCAAATGTCAATATTTATGAGTAAATTATATTTATGTGTAAATTAGAAAATTATGTATATTTAATTGTTTGAGATGGCAAAACACAGTAAGCAGGTGCCTACCTAGAATTACATAAATTATAAAAAATATATACTAATTATATACATTGGCTAAGTTTGTAAATAATGTCGAAAAGTATTGTAAATAAATCTATTTACAAGGTATCGACGACTCTTTATTTATAATATAAGTTTTACCCGATAACCTCGTGAGTGATCTTTATAATAACGTAGAAATGAGCGTTCCAGTTCTTTTTTGCAAACTTATGTACAGTGAGACAATTTGTTTTTCCAACAGACACAATAGTTAGGTAATATTTATTGAAGTACCAGTCGCTACATCTAGGTGATTTCTACGAGTAGGTACTATACCAAGCGCCTTTTGAAATATGTAGGCAAATATCTCAATGTAAAACGAGCTAAACTAAAACGATTTGGCGCTTCCTTATAACACTTCATTCAGCGCAAGCGCAACGGTTTTCCTTCAGGCGTTTTTCCGCTAAAAGAAAAACAGACACTTGCAAGTATATTTTAATGTCTTTATTAAAATAATAGGAAGTTATACCTATTTAATTATTTATATTTTTATCCTCGGGAAATCATTAGGAAACATTTATTCATGCTAGATGATAAACAAAATCATCGTCAACACTATCTTAAGAAAACCTACTTTGCATTGAAAATAAAGCTAAAACAGTTCTGTTTTAACTATGTCCTTTTTAAATTATATCAATTTCATTGTATAAATATTATTTTTTTATCTCTCAACTCTGTCAGATAATTAATCATTGTAAAAGAAACATTCAAAAATCATGGTAATATAGAGTATAAAATTATCATCAATACTACACTGTTTTGAAACAATGTCAATTTACATATTATTTTGAATTCAAAATAATATACTACGCCAAATACAAGCTGCTGTTTTGCATCCTTGTCTATCAGTAGATTGTCATAGAACGCATAAAAATTTAAATAAAATTACAACACCTCTACAATAATTAAAGCTGCGTGTATACTTAACCTGCCCCGCGTGTCGCTACGCGTGGAAAAGCTATTGGTTTCATACATTTAGCAGGTTGAACCACGCCACGCGGGGCGTGACTAATGTGATCAGCCCTATACTAAATGTATGAAACCGATAGCTTTCACACGCGTGACGACACGTGGGGCAGGTTAAGTATAAACACAGAATATTACTTGGTTTTTTAGTAGTTTATGTACATGACAGTATTTCAGAATAAATCTCTTCTAAAACACAGAATCGCCCCGTTGCGTATGCGGTAGGTAGTGTATTGCGACTACAAATGACTGTGTGCGTGCGGGTACATCGCTGCGCCTGCCTAGAACCATTGACAATATGGCTAGTTCAAATTCGAAAATCACGTACTAAAACAAACCTATTTATTTTATTATTGACTAGCTTTTGCCCGCGACTTCGTCCGCGTAAATGTCGGACCCCCGTTCATCCCTTAGAGGGTAAATTTAAAAAAATCCTTTCTTAGCGGATGCCTACTTCATAATATCTACCTGCATGCCAAATTTCAACCCGATCAGTCCAGTGGTTTGGGCTGTGCGTTGATAGATCACTACGTCAGTCAGTCAGTCACCTTTGAGTTATATATGTATAGATTGTTAAGAAATCACTAGCATACTTACTTCCTTGAATTTGAGAAGGATGCATACTGCGTCTTGTTTAAGAACAAATAAATAAATAATATCCCAAATAAATATGAAACGAATTCAATGAATCTAATTAGGTGTGAATTATAATAAATTAATAGGAAGAGACAGACAGAACACGTGTAATGTTAAGAATTCAGTGTTCAAGAACAAATCGTGATTGTCAGTATTGGATCCGGTATGCGATCACAAAGTCATCTTCAGTTTTATAGGCGTACACTACAGTGCATTATAATTTGATTTGAATTAATATTATTTTTTTCGATAACTTTAACATTATTTGCTTTCTAGGTCCACTGTATACCTACTTGTAACTTAACATAAGATTGGATTATATATTTCTAGCTTCTACATTCGTCTGCGAAGATTTCAGAAGTCCTAAATTATTTCACGGGAATAATAAATGAAATAAAAATTGTCGTATAGATAGCTAGATCAATATTATGTATGCCTAATTACAGCTACTTAATATAATTCGGCCGTTTAAGCGTGGAAGAGTAACAAACATGCATCCATTTACGTTTATAATAAGTAGGCTAGGATTGACTTTTGGAAAATCCGTTCTTAGCGGACGTCAAGCGGTTTTTGACATTTCGTGATGAGTTAATGTATGACCTTTAACTTTTATATTTTATGATTTAAATAGGATAATTAAGGCCAAACATTCAGCATTGCCAAACAATACGGCAATGCTTCCAGCCTTTTAAAAAAAAAGCCTTTTAAAAATTCATCCGCATCGCTGTCAATAGGACAGGTGCCCACCTGTCCTATTGACAGCGATGCGGATGAATTTTTTGATGCCCCATGAGCTTCTTTCTTGTCTTTTGTAAGTTGTAGATACTCGTACCTTATATATTTTTTTAATATTCTCAGGACGATAATAGTGCAAGTAAGTGTAATATTTAATCTAATCAATACAATAACATAGCTCACGACTAACTCGACGATGCGAGAATGAATTGCGATAAACATCTGTTGGGCTTTTAAATCACAATTATTATTATCTATCGTATTAACTTATTGCCTGTAATACTACCTTGATTAAAGTACATATTATTTTTGTAATGAAGGGTAACATTGTAATAAATTATCGATTATCTGCTGTTCCTACCACGTACCTACCTAGCACACGATACAAGTAGTATAAGACAAACAAAAATCACAGAATGGTAAAATTGTGCGTACTTCTTGTAAATTAGGAAAAAAGGGATTCAGTACTAACTTCAAACTGTGAACTTTAAGCTTTAAATATTACATAATACACAAATTGTTAGCTTTAAATATTGTTATACATGACTTTCTAATTGACCAGATATATGCTTAATAATGAATAGGTAGTTCTTTTCACTTTTGTTGTACTATTGACATAAAGCTGCCAACTAATTTTTTTCAATGTTTTTCACTCATAATAGTTTGATTTAATTTACATGAAAAAGTTACACAAATAATTTTCTCTTAACCGGACTCGCAATGGAGACTAGCCAATACGTCGGAGATATTAGGGATAGTACACAAGTGTGTGCGTGTGTTACCTACACTCCTTTACTCTCATAGTTTTCAAATCTCTTGATCAAGCGCCAGAACATCGTATTTACGCTTCCATACACCGGGCTACTACTAAGAACTTGGAAATCGAACCCAACGGGGCAGGCAAATAGGAATGCACAAACAAAGTTGCACAAATGGTGATGGCCTAAATGAAACACACAAAGTAGGTAGGTAGTCCATCAAGATCTTAGTAAAATCTAGGGCAAAAAAATACATAGGAAACAAATACAAAAATGACGTAAGAGATCATAGTTTAAAATTTCACCTCATATTCACTAACATGATTAGACACGAAAGGTTAAGAATAATAACACGAAACATGCGTTCCTCATTGTGGTAATATGTACCTTCTCCACTTATGAATAGAGGCGGTCGAAAATTACATCATATTGTTATACGGATTACATTCGGCAATCGACCAACCTCTCTACCTCGCATTATTTTCTGAGTCACATTAAAAAGTATGAGAATCGTTAGACCTTTTAAAAGTATTGCTATGACATCCATTGATTCGAGTGCAATATCGGGAATCGATTAGTCATAACAATTTATCTATATCGATGCAACTTGATTGTTCAATTGCTTTTCGATTGAATTCCATTGCTGGACCGCTACCGATTTAAGTATATATTTTAACATTGCGATAGTTTTTAATTTGTTTATTGCAAAATTATCGAGATGTTTGCTTGCGTGATCGAGAATTTTTCGTGGGAATTCGCGAGCTTCGGACCGTTCGACCTGGAAACAGTTGTCAGTAGACTATTTCAAAAGGTTAATAATATGTTGATTGGATTGATTAATTACGAGGATGGGCTGCGGTCAATGATTTATTGTTTGACAGCTTCAAGTAATGCTACAATAATATTTGTGTTTCAATATTGTACCAATGATCTTTTAAGTGTTTGTTTTATCAATTTTAAATTTTATTTTATCTTTTTGTGTAGGAGTAAAATTATTAAAATATTCAATTATAATATACAATTTGGGGGTTGCATTTTTTTATAAATAGGTACTTAAGTTAGGGTAGCATGAAAAATTACTCGTACAATAGTACGGTTTCGATTCGATTTTAATTCTAGATCATCATTTCGCTTACTTTCAAAATACCAGAAATAAACTTGTAAGAGTACTGATTACCTGTTATTTGTCTCCATCATCCACCATCTGTGTCTCAAAGGTAACATTATATCTTAATCAAACAAGTACGTAACTTGAAGATACTTCCTCTCTCTCTCTCTTACTTCCTTGTCGGACATTCCTTTAAGGTAGTTTGTATAGTGAACGCAATACTTTTTTTCCTTTTTTGTGCTCGGTGGAAATCCTAATGGACTTCCTCCGTCGTTGAGGTGACGGATGAGCATGCCGGACTCTTACCGGCTAAAACTCTCCTCTGCCTATGGCCGGGAGTGCGGGATTCGCATAAGTATTCACCGCTCTCCCAGCAGGAGTGAACTCAATACTGCAATATATTCGCAGAACTTGCTGTGAAACTGTCACTCAAAATCAAATAATGCCGAATGATTAAAATACGCCGCTTTAAATGTTGTGTAAATTCAAAAAGAGAGCAAGGCTCTTAAGTAATAATAAATATCTCAGTTCTGTCTCAGTCTCAGATTGTGAAAAAATAAATAAAATATTAATTATTAGTTATGGGATGAAGCGAATCATATTGATCTAATACTGAATAGAAGATGATCGTCCTAAACTTCTATTGCTTCATTGGAAGGTAACCTTTTCGCTCTGCAACAGAAATATTATCTTCTAAACAGTAGGCTACGGCCTTTAAACTTAGCAACTGTATTCAACATAATACCTTCGGGCAAAATACTGATTTATTTACAGTTTATCGTGCAGCATACAGTGTACAAAGTTCCTAAGATAATCCCGATAGTAGATAATTATTGTACAGCCCAAGTTTACCGAGCCAATTACGATGATACCGATCGATCAAACGTTCCTTCTACCAATTATTGTTCGTTCAAGATCTGAAGGCATTATTTCCCGGTGAAGGTACAACGGCCCTTGTTTTAAGAAAATGATTCATTGTTATAGAACGGATGTTGCTAGATACTTTGTTCCAATTTTGGTGTAATCCGATTTGTTAGAATCGATAAATATTTGGCCTGAGTCGGCTTTAAATACGTATAATTTACTAAATCGTGCTTGTAGTCTTTGAATCTCTTTCAAATCTATCATCGTGAAATGTAGCGGTAAATTGTATTTGTGTATTTTTGTTACCAACATTCGATTTTACCTAAACCTTCGATAAGACCAGACAAAAAGTTTATCTACCTTCCCAGTAATTATAAAAATATAGGTATATTTTATATACAAGTCGGAAACTGTAGGTATAGGTACTTCCTAAAGTAAAGGTGATCCACTTTTTCTATAAATAAAAAAACCACTATTTAAAATAAATCTTTAAATCAATCGTCATCGAGAACGATAATAAATGCATAATATTATATTATTGCATATGAATAAACTACAAGGAGTTTACTTAATATAATTTATTTGGTTGCATTAATTTTGACAGGCGTGGAGCTTCCATCATGGACGCAAGCTCAATGTCAAGCTGCTTTCAATCACAATCCGATATTAATAGCTCCTAGATTTTTTGTTTTGATCGATACATAAACAGAATTATGCAAATTGCTCAGTAATTACTCCTAAACGATATTGGAGAAAAAATTGCGCGGCGTTAGATTAGTGACGGATTGCATCTAATAAGATTAAAAACTATAATCCGGGATTTAATAGGTAGGCGGAGGTTTAAATACGACATTAGATACGCTTTTGAAATCATACTTCAGAATTACAAAACTCCTAATTTCGCCAATAATGACGCAGCGCCCGAGTACTTGGGTGTACTTAGATTGAATTTGAACTTTAGTAGATATTACGATGTGTAAACATGCAATCTTTCAGAGCAATAGAAATTAGACTGGTACAGGTACTTAGTAGCTATGCACTAATACCTACAATCATGTTCAATACTTTGTAATGAGTTAAGATACCTAAATGTCACTAGTTCTTGCTGGTTGCAGACTTGGACTATGTAACTACAAAATTTGTGGAGAAGAATAACAGCGGGAAATGCAATACATCTACCTTTATATCTAAAAGTCCAATTGTTACCACCAACACCATAACTATTATTATCAGACGAAATTGAAAACTACTGCCATGAGTAAAAATGAAATTAACGGAAAACTCGAAAACTTATAAACAACTTTTACTTTGGGACTATACTTACAATTATGAAAAAAGATCAGCTGATCCATACATTTATGTTAACATACCTTAACCAAATGTTTGGATTATTTGGTTTTCTTTTCAAGATTTCTGGTTGAATAGTTGTTCTAAATGAGTTCAAATATCCTCTTTTCAGGTTTATTTAATCCAGGTGGAATCACCGACTAGGCATCTTCACTATGACACATAACCGCTTTCCAATCGCCGATCTAGGGTTTGCTTGCTTGCATTTTTTTTGAGTTAGCCCAACGTCCAGTGATCCTCTTAAGTTATGGCACTCAAAATAATTATATACCTATCAAGTTGTTTTGGAAGCTATCAACAAGTCCAGTCAACAACCAATTTCATAAACTTCCCAATTACAAACAACTGTCCTTCACGGAAAAAATATGAAGTTTCGAAAGGGGACAGTCAGATTCGTCGCTACATACTTATTGCAGTGCTGATATTTAAATAACACAAGTTAACATTGGTCCGATATAAGCTGGGATGGCCTTGACTTTTAAAGACTGCTTCCCAACGCTTCCGACGACTGACTATAATAGACTTATGACATACGGCAGTCCGGTTGATCGTAACTCAACTAAAACTAGTAGCTGTTTGGAAATGCGGCCTTTGATGTGTTGAAACTATTTGGAGCAACTTTGTTTAGTTCGTGTTGTATTGTGGTGTTTAATGTTGTTGGATTATCTTCGAGATGATGTACTTGTTCCAAAGAGAACCTACACTTTGCTCGCTATGTTTTCTTATGGGAAATGATTGCAGTGTTTTTGGCTTTGGTCATAATTTTGATTTAATTTTGTTATATATTTAATATACTTTTATTTTGCTTTAAAATGTATAAAAATCAATAAAAAATTGTAGACTATTGATATTGCAATGAAATTAACTATAATCAGGATCTCTCCCCTTCTTTCCAACCGTCAACCTCACACTTTATTTTCTCTAAATATAATTAAGTGTTCTTATTTTCAAAAGGAGTTACTTGTCGCCAGATACGATAAACAAGATTTATCTGAATTTGCTGCTCCCTCTTATAAGGATTTGGCGTTGATTTAAATGTTTCAAGTTTTGCAAGTTATTAAATTAACATGATTCATAAAATGTACTTCTGCGTGTGGCAAAAGTAACAGAAAATTGTATTTAGCGATCACCAAAAAGTTTTTTTTAAGGATTGACTAAGCCAAAGTTTTTAATGGTAGATATAATAAAGGCCAGTCTTTCAGCGAACTCCTTGGGCAAAGATTCAAAGACAGATTTGTGGCATTAAAGCTACCTGCCTACCTGTACCTACTGCTCATCATGAATCTGGGGCATTTACTTAGCAATCTGGCAGATGCTGCTCTTATGACTGGTAATCCAAAGTGTATCAAGTTCGGTATTTAGCCAAAGATTAGCTTAATACAGTAAAGTTGTTCATGCATAAAACTACCTACTATATTATTTTAAAGTACGAGCCTCCTGTACTTTTATGCATTTTTTATGCCGTGTAAAGTAGTAATGTTTGAGCTACAATGAGAGCTTTCACACGGTACGGCGACCGTGCCGTGACCGCATGCATACATAACATAATAACATATAACATCACGCCTATAATCCCCGAAGGGTTAGGCAGAGGTGTACCCATTAGTACACCTACATTTCGCCAGTTATGTTTAAGTCCCATGTAATAGGGGGCGAGCCTATTGCCATCAACCGGGAACAAATCCAGACTCCATGGTTGCTACTGAGAAATTCCTGATGGAAAATTCCAAAACACTTTGCCCGACCTGGGTATCGAACCCAAGATCTCGACCTGCGACCACTAGAACAACGAGGCATGCATACATTTCCACTTTACACAGTACGGCAACCGTGCCGTGACCATATGCATGTGAAAAGGGTCTAAGTATATGTATTTACATCCTAGATAGGTACACTTGAACATACATACGGATTTACCTCATATTAAGCTCAAAGGTTCAGAAAAAGGAAAAACTGAATAGTTTGCGTTCTCAGTATTATTTACACAATTGTACCTACCTATTCATTAACGACATTATATTCATGAATGGTGTTTTAAATACAATAATAGGATGTGGAAAAGGATATCTCTTATGTAGGTTTGAGTAGTTGCCATTTAAAGTTTAGCAAATAATTTTATCAATAGATAACCACACATAATAAGTATGTACCTATTGTTAAATTATAATAAAGGTATGAGCCCAAGTCCGGGTCAGGGATTTTTTCAATTAACGGATGAATTAAAAATTTTAATCTGTGACAAGTAGATAAATGAACCATGATGGTGTGTTTGTTTCCTTTTTTGAATATTTGAATTGCTGAATTATTGTTTTTTTTTGAGAGAGTTGGTATGTTTTCGAGAAAACTCGTTATTTCTATCTAAACAGATCATGATGTGGAATGATGTTAATCTGTGGAAAATTCTTAATCTTACGAAAGGGGGCGAGCATTTAAGCGAGCATCTATTTATTTCTATTATTCTATTATTATTTTACTTTAACATGAAACGGTCATCTCTCATTTACGATAAAATGTTTTTTTTAATAACTTTTATTATTTAAATAAAATCTACGCATTATTTTCTACGATACATGGTCGGGTGTGTGTGCAGGAACCACTTTGTAAATTGTAACTTAATAAATGAATATTATTTCATTATGAAACCAGAACTGAGTTTGTAAGTTAAATACCACAAAAAACTATCTAATTTAAACGTGAAGAATGATTAATTTCATATTACTGAAAGGTAGATCACCTTCCATTAAATTAAATATTAAAGCTTACCAATGATTTATGCTAGCAATAGGTATTTGAGTTGTACAGATTTTAAGTCTTGTTAAAACGTGGAACGTAGGTAGGTATCAAATTAATCAAATCCGTATTAGGTACCAACCTAATATCTATGTAATACTTAATATCTGCACTATGTCGGCTCTATGACCTAATATTTTATAAAACTTTACAACTTATGCTTCAGTTAGTTAGATATCATTCGATTAGTGAAGTTGTTCTGAAACTAGTATTTAATAACAACCTTTATCGATCCGTTTATAAGCAACAGCTGACTATTATTAGGAAATCTCGTATATTTTAATAATACATAAGACATTTTAGACTGATTTTGCATATAAGTGGTGATAAAAAGCCGAATTTGACTAGACAAAATGTGTCAAGTAGGTTCCAATAAGCGTGTTAGTTGCCAAACATGCAGGTGTACATCAATAAAAATCCTATCACGAGTGTCGGATTCGAGGCGAATTTTAAAGCGGGTGGCCACTAAAATGTTGCTTAAAGATGGTGTGTTTCGATTATTTCAAAATTTTCTTTTAGGTATTTGTTTCATGGAGTTTACAAGTTGGTATAGCTATCGTCTAGTCCCTAGCATGGAAAATGGTCGTTTTTTGGGGGAAACCGACCTAACACACTAGTCGCAAATACTGCGTGCATTACATACTGTGTTCATTTTCTGCAAGCGCGAAACTAAATAAAGTCTTATGTCTACTCTCGAGATTGCTAACTTTCAAATTGAAAAAGAAAAGAAAGACGAAGATAACGAAAGCTCACGAATCCTTGGCAATCACATTAACTTTGCTGCAAAATATTTCAGCCAATTTTCTTTTGTGGTCGTAATTTTCATACACTTACATTTGGTAGTAGTTTGCTACCAGTAGGTAGGGGGCTTTAGCTTTAGTTTTTCAATGCTCATAGAGAAACACACATACGAGTATGTAAAAGCAGCATTTTATCCAACAAAAACTAGATCATCGAATCTACTTCAGTCGTGTACAGATTGGCCGTGAGCCGTGATCGACGGCAGACGAGTCTTCAATTAGACTGTTATCCTGCGCCTGCGCGTGAGCAGGGCTACCGAACATAAATCATTTAATAATTGCATTTATGTGATGCCGTGAAGGCTGTGCATATTAAATCATTGTACTTTAATGCTTCAGAATAAATTGGTTAGTGTAAACAAATATTCTAACGATTTTTAATTGGATGTCTTTTGTTATTTTAATTGGAAACTATCGGTCATCGAAATGGAACTGGATGTTGATTTATTTCCTTTATAATAAGAAAGATAGCATATCTAGTTGTGTGTTGTTATAAAGTAGATATCCAACACTTATTGTGTTCGTAAGATTCTTATTGTGTGTACTGCCTCTACACATATACTAATATTATAAAGAGGTAAGAAGTATTTTTTATAGTTTATTGTTTGTAAGAGGTAATCTCTAAATGTACAGGTGGCCTACCCCCATCTCTTAAAATAGTATTTTAATATTTTTTTGCCTTGCCCACTGTTGGACTTTTAACTTTTTATTTTCATATTTCAGACTTGGTCTCATATTAAAATTTATTCGTATTTATGAGGTTTTTTACCCCCCGAAAGTTGCGCAATATACAGGGTGTAACGGAAAGAGTATAATATATACATACAAAGAGTAAGGCTTCTTTGGATGATAACTAACGATATGGCAAGGGTTTCAGCTCAATATAAAATACTCTAAGAATTGATACCAAATTTTCGGTTTCATATGTTTCTTTTAAATTCAAATTATAACAAACGTGTCACCGCACTGCGTGGGTCAAAAACTTTCCACGTTACTTGCCTAATATCACGATAAATCTCTTCCGTAATTCTGCACGCCTAGTACCGCATAGTAGCCTACTGCAGGCGGTGTTCTTTGTTGATCATAATTTCCGAACATGTAGAGATAGGATTAAAAAACCCTTGCCATATCGTTAGTTATCATCCAAGGAAGCCTTGCTCTTGGTATGTATATTTTGTATATACCCTTTCCGTTACACCCTGTATTTGTATTCAACCTGTATAGGTTACCTACCTTATGTAAAATGAGCTTTGTAAATTATTAATACGTTTTAGAGGCATGGTTCGGCAAATATCTAACAAATAACAGCATTGGATTGCGACCTCACGATTTTATCTAAAATGTTCATCTTTTACAAAAGTTCACAAGTTGCGCATCCATGTAAACGTTCTAACTTCTTAGCTTATTGAACTGTTATATTTTTTCTCTTTACGATGAAGTAGAATACGAAACTTTAAAATTAAAAATGGTTAGTAGGTATTGCTTGCTGTCTTCATCTATTGTAAGCAAGCAGTAATTGTTAGCCGCGAAAGTTTTTAAATTAACTTCAAAAGTTCGATTATTTGTCCTTAGGCCGAACTTCTAACGTCTGTACTAAATTTCATGAAAATCGATTCAGTAGTTCATCCATGAAAGCGTAACAAACAAACTCACATTCGCATTTATAATATTAAAAATACAGATAAGTCTTTTATCCGCAAAGTTATAATTTTACTCCGCGGATAAAAGACATGTGACAGTTTTTGTATCGAAAAACTGTAAAAAAAATTAAATAAATAAAACTTATATTAGGCACCTATGAAAGTTTGGTGAAATTCGCCCTAAGTGTCATAACATAGAGAATAGCATAGTATGCACTGCTGGCATACAGATAAGGAGCAATAAATATAAAGCAAAGTGTTCCAAGATCGTAAAAGGCATGCCTGGTGAATCAATAGGCTTATCAAGTCCCGCATATCTAAAGTCTAGGATTTTTAGTCACGCCTCCGTTACGTCACACGTGTGACGTCGCAAGCGTGTTACATACTCATCGCATTGTCAAGATTAAAATGATTAAGGTTTGATTTATACCTGTGATTGAGACTGTATTTAATAAGGAAAGGAGAATAAATTAAAATACCTGTTCACCTTAGCATTTTAGAAAATGAAATGCATAAATAATTATCTTGCATTTTATTTTTTCTGAAATGTTAATTGTTAAAACACTACCTACTTAGATTTCGTCGGCAATCATGCTAAACAAATATGTTGTATGTATATTGATTGTTTTTATTAAATGTTTTACAAATCGTAACATCTTAATTTGAATAAGACACTACAAAATTGTATATTAAAACAGAACATTAAATTACATTATTTATATATACGTATAAGTATGTATATCAGTTGTCTTAAATTACATTATTTATAAATTATATAAGTATGTAAGTATATCAGTTGTCTGGTTACCATAACACAAGCTCTGCTTAGCTTGGGATCAGATGGCCGTGTGTGAGTTGTCCCAAGATATTTATTTATTTATTTATACCTATGTTTTTTTCAGGTAACAAAGGTAATAACATTTTTACGCTAAAGGCTAATAATAAATACACCAGTAATTCACTGTAGCACTAAATCGATGTGCGATCGTGTGGCAACTATCCGCGGAAGCGACGGAACACCACGCCCTGCGGCCAAAAGTCCTCTTCCATGACGAGATGCAGAAAACGCATTGCCACCAGCACCGCGAACGCCCTGAAATTGACGTTATCACAGATGTAAAAAGATGCTTAAACGTAACCGAAAGTAACACGTTCTTCCCACCATTGCAATCATTTTTTTTTTCTAGACCATACCTACCTGGCAACCTGGTTATGGCGATATTGACGGTCAAAGTTCCAACTTTTCAGAAAAATCGGTTTTAAATGTTATAACTAAACTTTGGCCATCAGTTTGTGTAGTTAACACCTATGTCTTTAATATTGTCTTTTTACACCCCGTATGTAGGTAAGCTGTTGGTCCCGGCTGTCATACGTGGATCTTTCAGTCGTTATTACGAGTTGTCAGAAGCTTGAAAGTCTGACAACCAGGCTTACCTAGCGGTATCGTATTACCTAGTCACTGGGTTGTGGAGGTCAGATAGGCAGTCGCTCTATGTAAAATACTGGTACTCAGCTGCATCCGGTAAGACTGGAAGCCGACCCCAACATAGTTGGGAAAAGGCTAGGCAGATGATGACACCCCGTATGTAGGTAATAGTAGCGCGGAAAATACAACAGATACATAGAAACATCCTTACGAATATTACAAATGCGAATGTAACTCTATCTGTCTGTCTGTTACGCATTCACGACTAAACCACTGAACCAATTTTGATAAAATTTGGTACGGGGTAAGTTTAAATCCCAAGGAAGGACATAGGCTATTTTTCATTCCACGATTTTGTCTGCATCCGCGATAACCGACATTTATGCTATAACTTCAATCAATATCACAATTGTTTCCGCCAATCCCATAAAACATCGGAAATCAAAAATTATTTTCACTAAATAAATAAAATGTTACTTATACCAGAAATTATAAAAAAATATACAAGTGAAAAACTACCGTGACATTTAAAAATAATGCCAATCACTTTAAAAATAATCGTGTAAACTTTTACGATAGCTGCTATATAAAAATAAATGTTAAACAAGTATCATAACTGTTATACTCCTACAATAATTATGTAAATTATTTGAAATGGCGTTTCGACGTAATTTCGCACGCTAAATTATTGTTACCTCGATCGAGAAAAATATTGTGATAAAATATTCTGCTGAAAAAGGAGGTAGTCTTTATGCTCAAAAATCAGCTTTTTCTTTGGAGTTGGTAAAAATCATCAAATGAGTCCTTCCGCCCTGGGTGGGGCGGAAGGGACTGTCAAACTTTTACTGACTAAAAAACCACCCTGTTCCTTATGTTGCCCTTTACGTTCCGAGGCCACGGTATCCTGAGACGTCCCGCAGCCGTTAAGACGTCCTTGAGAAATAATTCGGCGTGTAAAAAGACACATGGCTTAGCCGTGAATTACGCATACTGGCCATCAAAATGAGTAATTTTGAGCAAAATATATTGCTGGAAAACTACTTTTATTTTAGGTGTGAAAAATCGCTGTATTGTACAACAGCAAAACAGATTCAGGGTCGTCAGATATAGTTGAAGTTTTCTTAGAAACCGATGGATGTTTTCGAAGAAAATTTAATTTAAAACGTAGTTAATAAATAGTTCTTCATTTAGGTTAAGTTTCAGTCAAAGATATCTATCGGATTCTTAAAAAACTTCAACTATATCTGACGACCCTGCATACCTATCTGTTTTGCTGACTGTACATTGTACAATACAGTACAATTTACGCTAAACATTGCATGCAACAGTAGGGGGAAGTCCCCTAGTGGCGGACACATAAGGTTTTCTGGAAATAAAATTAAAACTACTTCGAGAAATAAGTATTTGTTTATGAATTAGTTAAATTAACGAAATATATTATCAAAATCAATTAACAAAAATACTACTTCTGCGTAAACATAATCTAGGAACGTTAATTAAGTTTTGGTAAGAAAAATTAAGTCTGTAACATTGGCACCTAGTACCGGACAGTTTAATCTTCAAACCCCAAGCGCCGGACATTCTTAAAACATTGTGCATCTATCTCATATATAGGTATCCCCACATTCCAGAACGTCAGCACATGCTTCATGGGCCCATTCTTGGCAGCTGGAGCATTGTATCCAGTCCTCGTTGTGGTTCTTTAAACACACTACACTTCTTTGGACAATATCTTGTCCATCGCAGTTTTTAAATTTTGCTGATCCCATCTTCTTTTCTTTTTGTCTCTTCCATGTTTAAATATCTCCTTCCTTCTATCCTGTAAAATCATTATTATAAAATAAGTATAAATTCTTAATAAAAAGCCAACTTATAAACTGTCCGGTGGTAAGGGACACTTTTGTGTCCGGAGGTAGGGGCGAGGAATGTAAAAAATAACGTATTTCATACTAAAACTGTTTAGGTAATTAATAAAAACTTTTACAATTTACGAATAATAATGGAACACTGTCTTTATTAACAAATAACAAATACAATTAAACATAAAACCATAGCAGCAATACTCACTTGAAATTTACGTGACGCAACGCTTTACCGCAATAAACAGCAATTCACCTCTCTCACCTTGGTTGTGCGTGTCACCGGCAAACCACGTCGCGTGATCCTGTATCAATACGTTTCCCCGCGCCCCTTTCACCGAAATTCGAATAGATAGCATTGTCGTTTGTCGAGATAGTACAAGTGTCCGGCGCTAGGTGCCGTCCGGCGCTACGGGACTTCCCCCTACAGGGGTCTTGTGGGTATACAAAGTTTAGTTATAATATTTAAGTAACATTTTATGTGGTTAGTTAGAACCCCAAGGCAGGACATAGGCTATTTTTTTCTGCGACTTCGTCTGTGTCCTCCATAACCGATATTTATACGGACGAACTCGCGGAAAAAAGCTAGTAAGGTATAATATTAAAATAGGCATTCAATTGAAAAGCATGACAGTGCAAATGTAAGTAATATGGTAGGTATTTGTAAGCTATTGGCTCATCACTATGCACTTAAATGAACCGCTACTCTTTGATGTCCTTTTAGCCTGCCTGTGCTCATAAATAAATTCTATTTATTGCTTGTATATCTTATTTAATGAAGTTTTATGAGATACAATGAATTTATAGGTACACATTGAATCCAATGTGTATAAGTTCATATCTCTTAATAACCAAATGCAATCGCATTTGCGGTCCTGGATTTAATCCAGTGAGTTAATGATAACCCCTGGTTATGGTACCGGGTGTGTGAGTGGAATTTCAAAATAAACTTTATAGAAACGCAGACTAATTTTTATAATGTATTTAAATTATGCGCTCACTGTGTGAGTCCGAGCAGAAAATTGACCAAATATAAAAACACAGGTATTATTAAAAAAAAAAATAGTCTCCTAAAATTCTCATGAGTGTTTGGAAAAAAACCTATAAAATTTTCCAGCCAGGTTGCATTGACCTTTACATTAAACCCAACTTCGAAGCCTATCTTTTATTTTTCAACCGACTTCAAAAAGAAGGAGGTTCTCAATTCGGCGCGTATGTTTTTTTTTTTTTTTTGTATGTATGTTACCTGATTTCTCAGCCAATTATGAATCGATTTGGATGATTCTTTTTTTGTTTGAAAGAGTATACTTCCGAATAGGTCCCATAGAAATATTGTCATGATCTGATGATGAACTTCGGAGATATGGAACGGTACTCCTTATAGGATCACAGCAGAACCGTCGTAACAAGAAAAATTGCTTTGTTTATACGTGTAGTCGATGACTGGCTGAAGGAAAAAAGGGAGGGGGTACGTCAACCCCCCTCCTACCACTTTCCAAAATTAAATATATCGTGTGAGGTATTGTTTGAAAGGGCTTTTTGTAAGCATTTCAAACATTAATACACAAGCACTAGGTCCCATATAAATATTGTCATGATCTGATGATGAACTTCGGAGATATGGAATGAAACTCCTCATAGGATCACAGCAGCAATATCGTAACAAGTGAAATTGCTTTGTTTATACCTGTAGTCAATGACTGCCTGAAGGAAAAGGGGGAGGGGGTACGTCAACCCCCCTCCTACCACTTTCCAAAATTAAATATATCGTGTGAGGTATTGTTTGAAAGGGCTTTTTGTAAGGATTTCAAACACAGCACTAAAAAGTGAAAAATAAAAAGCTTTTTTACAAAAAAAGATAACCGCCTTCAAAAACTACAAAATAAAAAATAACTTTAGTTTTGGAAGTCGGTGGCAATACTTATCTACATAACAAAAACAAAACCAAAGCCACCGACTTCCAAAACTAAAGTTATTTTTTATTTTGTAGTTTTTGAAGGCGGTTATCTTTTTTTGTAAAAAAGCTTTTTTTACAAGTTAGCGGTGCTTTTTGTTGTTTTAATGTCTATATTATTATATGCCTTCACAGACACTTGCCTATAATATTAATTTTATTACTATTTCTACGTTTCCGATATACCTGACTACGATGTGGATAAGAAAAAAATAACTGGGCACCTAATTTAAGTCGCTTGCTCTAGAGAGAGAGGATGAATAACATGATTACATAGATTGACATCAGATGAACAAATAATAATATGTACCTACATAATCGCAGGTATGTACTTGTAACAATATAAAAGGTATAATTACAGTGCCATGACATTAACTCATTATAACATTTTAATGAAGCTAGAGTCACATAACAACGGCATTGTGCCGCTCGACCTTGCGAAGTGCCTAGACGAGTGTTAGAAGTTTTTATAGGCACATCACTGTAATAAGACTAGAGATTTGTCGTACACTCGAACAAGCCAATTGGTATACAGGCTTGAACTTGCAACTACTTTATTTAAACCATGTCTCGAGTGTGTCAATTCTTTTAAATCACTCACTGAACACAAATAACAATGAATGTTGCTGAAAGAGTTTTGCTGTCTGTAAACCAAATAGTTTGTTCGACCGTGCTAGTGCTGGGCTATTAGCAATGGCGGACTTGATGCTTAACACGACATTAATGTAATGTCATACTCTCGCCTATAAGCTTAAGATGCTCCCTTAGTATAATGAACAGCATGCGCTGTTAACGGGTATGTAATGTATGTAGCGACATCTATTAAACAGAACACTAATCATATACAAGATTCCGACAAAAAACGTTGGGCAGTTAGCCCACCAGACATAACACCCGGACGGAAGATCCATTCTTTACAACGGAGGATGAGACACATAGGAATGAGAAACAAGGTGTGAAGTTACCTTGTTTCTCATTCCTATGTGTGTTTTTACTCCTCGTATAATATATCTTAGCGCGACTATGTTCTGAACAATAACGCTTGAAGCATCGAATGTGCAACTTTTTGCAATAATTAAATTCATTTGTTTTATACTCCTTCACTTGCGTAGGAGTGTCAGTAGATAATCAATTTGTCCATATTTATATGCCTTTAGGCGTTATCTTTGTCTATTTCAAAACTTAAGCTTAAAATATGCTATCAAAACGTCACGAATTTAACTGACACGAGACAATCCGCGGGTTTAAATATGAGAAATGGCATTAGTGCTAAAATGTTGTCCAAATTGGAATGCCATAAAATGAGAACTGCCTGTAAATTACTTTGATATGTAATATTCAATAACTTTGAATTGCTAGACGTCTTGCCTCATCGATAAAATACACTGAAGTTGGTAAAATATTTCTTGCTAGTTATGTGAATCGTTGACGCAATACGAGATGGGAACGCATTGGATTGATTTTCAATTTATTTCTAGGCAATGTTTTTACTGTGTTCACTACTCATGTCGTGAGTAAGGACGTGCTGCGTGAGATTGCTTCCTCACGAATTGGTGTGAAACACGTTTACACCTAAGATAGAGAAAGATGAGGCTTATACGATCGTGGATGAACTCTATAACTTGTTACAACATTGTACATGGTTGTACTGGCGTGATAGCCTAGTGGTTAAGGATCCGCCTCTCATACACGAGGCTGTAGATTCGCAATCAGGCACGGACAAGTACCAATGCAAACTTTTTCTACTTCATATATATTTTCTGAGTTTATCTTAGACATCGATGAAGGAAAATATCCTAAGGAAACGTGGGTTTATAATTATTATAAGTCTGGAATGGCCAATCCGCCTTGAGCAAACGTGGTGATCAATGCTCGTGTCCTCTCTGTATGCGAAGAGGCCTTTGCGCTGCAGTAGGACAATAATAGGGTGGTATTATTATTAATAGATGTTTTTAAATTAAGACAGATTTGCAGGTTTGATTAAGCTGTAAACTTGATAAAATTTTGTGATTAAAAAGTAAACGATGTTGATAGACTGATACCTATATTACGGTTGCAGATAATATGATATCTATGATACCATCGTGCACGGAAAAAGTAACAGAGTTGCAATTTTTGAAGATTATTAGAATTTCGAAATAACATTACATAATGGCTTTTTCGAAATTCTGCACTGAATGTAGGTAAGATAGTAAGATCTGGGCCAAACAAAACAAAAAATGTTTAGTAAAAGTATAACATCTCGAAAATCTTCACATAATAATAAAAGTATTTCTTTATATAAAAAAACCAGTAAAAAAATTAATTATATTGTATCATTCATTCAAAACCATTTTACAACCATACCTAATGCAAGCTGTAGTATTAAAAACTTTACTTAAAACAGTCTTCTTTTTATATTACTTTGCCTTGCTCACTAATGGATTTTCAACACTCGGCTCAGCGCCAAGAGTTGAAAATTCAACAATTGAAGTTATAAAGTAATAATAAAATGAGTACCATTTTAATATTACAACATTCATTCATATAAGTTTAAAACAGTAGTTTTAAGAGATATTACTATCCCGTTTAGTCGCACTGTTTGAAAAAGTCCCATTCGTTTATATTTAACTTAGATAAGACCATAAAATCTACATCAAAAATATATTACCTTATAACTAGTAATTGTAAACACAGAATCTAATATTAGGTGGTCAAAAAATTACTAACTACATAAAATGGTTAAGTCAAAAATCTACTTAGATAAAAACACTAGGTTAAATCCAGATTAGTAAAGCAAAAAATATATAGACTAAAACTTAATTGAGCAAACAAAAAATTATGAATGGTTTATATGATTTGTTCTGAGTTGCTAGGCCAAGACCTATTCTGTAAATAGAGTACCTATGTATAACTAGTTACCTATAAGAACGTAGACAAAAAGACAGATGTACTATGTGAACTTGCAAAATCTACTAGGTCTATAACTAAGATGATGTTAAAAATGTGCATAAAGGCTGGTGAATTGCCTAGCCGTTCGTTAAAAAAGTCAAATTCAAATAAATTTCAATTAGATTATTAATAGGAACTTTGTAACGCCATATACCTACATGAAATAAGAATAAAATCAAAATTTCTAAAAGTTGTTCCGTATATAGAGGACCATTCCTCATTTCTCCAGTTTCGTATAGAGATACGAAACTACTTGTCCATACAAGGAACACTCTCGCGTGACGTCAATATTATAATAATTAATACCAAACAAAAACTCATAATTAAATCGTGTACTGTTAATGGCCATCAAAGAAGCAGTATTTGTGTAATAAGTCACGATTTTGCTCGCAAGTTTCGACACGGCGCAGGCGCATCCGAACTGTTGGCGAATGAAGCCCTAGCTGATGGCGAAACGCTACCTTGGATGCATCGGTTGCGAAAGTAACACTTTGACCCTTTTACAGTACAAGCGATAATTTCATTTAATTATTCGATGCACAATTTATGCTGATGCGTAGATGCATAGTTTATATGTTCGAAGTTTAATTAATTCCTCATTTGGCACTAGCTAAACAACAATAGTAAGCAAAATTAACCCTTAAAGGCTACTACGGTGTTTTTACACCCGGGTGGTTTAATTTTGTGTCGGTATCTTTTTTCGTTTTTAGCGCAGCGCCTTGCGATTTCGTGTATTCTCATAAGTAGACAGTAGCCTTTGAAGACGCGGGGAACCCGAGGTACACTCGCAACAAGGTGTTTTTACACCCGTTGTAGTCATAGTGGGCTACTGACTTACAGCGTAAGTAATGAACTTTTAATGTTTTATTTTTAGAATGTGTGTAGATATGCTATTTGTATGTTTAATATATGCATTATATTTATTATTATTTATGTGTATTATTTTTAACTGTGTTATTTTCTTATGCTATTTTTATTTCATATTATGCATCGACTGAGAGACCAAGAAATAGAAGATGTACTGGCATCGGATGAAGAGTCGGCCGAAGAGGAAGACTGTTAATTTTCTTTATTGTTTAGTTTATAATTACTAAAAAGATGTTAATTTGATATTATGTTAGGTTACTAGCAACTTTGAAAAAGATTGCTAGTACTACATTTTGATTTTAAAATTTCATATGTTTTTTTGAAGGTATAAAGATAAGTTCCATGCCAAATTAAAGCCTTATCTGTGATTACAAAGAAATATAAATACTGATAAAAATGCATAATAAGTTTTTCTTTTTTCGAATTTTTCCATACCCCTTCAAAAATTACCATGATCTTGAGAACCCTTTTTCACACGCAAATTAAATTGTTTTATTTATATTTAAATAAACCTATAAATCAAAATATCAAAGAGCACGATCTATAATTAAAGAATACATAATAAAAAGGTGTAACATATATTGAATTATTTAATTTACTCCAATGAATAAATCCGGGTGTTTTTTCACCCATTATAGTCTTAACAGTGTACAAATTCATTGTAGCCTTTAAGGGTTAATTCAATCAACTACAAAAATATTGAAATATAAAATTTAAAAAAGGAATATGGGAATGGACTGTGGATATGAATGTCTTGGACTCAGCCTCATAAAAAAAATGGCAGCCTTCGGTAGAGAAATTTATTTATTTATTTAAAATGCACATGTAAAAAAAAATACACTGCACAAAGGCGGACTTAATGCCTTGGGCATTGTATTTTTTTATGCTTAGACATAACATTGAAATTGTCTATATTTGTGTCTGCGTGTGCTGTATATGTGTGTACCAAACTCATGATACAAAATAAACTGTGCTCGTCAAATTCACGTAGTAAATATCCTACCGTATGTGTATAAATTCACCAAAATGTCACGTAACCCGTGATAGTCTTCGCCTACTGTCCCAGTTATGTCAGTTCAGCATTCACCTGGAAATGTAGCAAAACACTAACAGTAATGAAACAATTACTTCCTAGCCTCACTTGCACATTTTCTTTCCTTTCTCCCTTCGCGCATGCTATTCAAGTCATTAGAGTAGGTAAACATTTGTTTAAGGCTAAGTTAGTAGTTTAAGTTGCATTCAAAAATATTTTTGACTAGACTGACGACGACTTTGTCTGCATAGACTTCAGAATTAAGCCAAAGTCCTAAATTATGTTATGGGAACATAACACATATGTTCCCATAACATAATTTAGGACCTTAGTTTAAAATCTATACCTATGTGTGCCAACTTTCATTTCATTCCATTCAGCAGTTTCAGCGTGAAAGAGTAGCAAAAATCCATTCATTCTTAGATATTTTCGAATGTATAATAGTAGGATAAGATAAGTTAATTTTAAGTGTAGACTGTTATGATTAAGTGTGTGATAATTTATTACAATTTAGAATTTTGTGCATGATGTTTTATTTTGTGACTATAAACTCTGTTTTAAAAAATCAAGCGGTCTCAATATTTTGCAAGATAGAATTTTCTTCTACTTTCTGATATCTTTTAAGCGTACATGAAGAACTCAAAGATTGCAGTATATTATGTTTATGTTTATAAGTATAGTTTACCAGGGACATACTTTAAGTGCTTACTTACTATGTTATTATTACAATTTGCATATTTGAAACATTATCATAATTATTGCATTCTATTTATACTATGTATAAACCAAACAGTACGATCAGTAACTAAAAAGAAAAGAAAAGTAAACTAATATAAACCTATTTAATCCAAGTCACGACTCCCTCAGTAAAAAAATAAATATGGGATCAAATCCAATTAGTTTCATGCATATTAGCAAAACACTAGATAAGGAAAAAACAGTTTTGACATTTAAAACTTTAAAGGGTAATAATAATATCATACGCAGAGGAATGTTAAAATGATAACAGGAAAAAAAAGAAGTAGGTACTTAACCTATTTGTACTTATGCTTTTCTTTTTTTATAAAAATATAACAAAGAGAATAACTTTGCTTGTCTTTTTGTTTGTATGAGGTTATCTCTGGAAGTACTGGGTCCGGTTATAAAAACTTTTTCACTGATAAAAAGCTACACTATTGCCTAGTGTCATAGGGTATGTTTTATGGTAATTTGATTTTCACGCGGACGAAGTCGCCGGTTAGTACCTATTTTATTAAAACAATGGCATTAAGATCAATTTAATAAAAAAAATTCAGAGATAATTATGTATTTTATTAAATGCCCCGAATTTTACATTCATTTAACATAATGTCACGTCGTTATTTCCCCTAAGTCCATGTGTTCCTTCGTCAAATTAATCGCAACTATGAGGAGTTGAGGACAGATAAGGAATGTCAACCCTTGACTATAGGGCCAGTGCAGACTGAGCAAGAATATGCTCAAGCATTTTTCATCATTTGATAATGAACATAAAAAAATAGTTTTGTGTAAACACCGGGCGGAACTAATAACTAACAAGGAATTTTTAACTATATTCATATGACCTGTTGGTTTATTATCGATTAATCAATAAAGACTCCAGCATAGGTATTGGTGCTATGTCTAAGCTGATAGTCTATGATTTTGCATGGAAAGGTAATTTCAACCACATACTTTACCTACTATTACCAACATGCCGTAATAAGGTAATGTGCCTCCGATTGTTGCGCATGCGCACAGGTTGAACAGATCCACAATAATTATGAACAGCTAACGAGATCTCAGTATGGAGCTGTAATCTTTCAGTTGGGTAAGCACTTAGCTTACCAAAGTGAAAGATTACAGAATGTTATGTCAGACATACGCTTGTCTATTGAAATAATACTTCCTGAAGTTCATTTCGGTATTTTTTTAATGAGGATAACCTTAATAGTGTAACAATTGCAGTAAAATCAAGTTAAATTTTTTATGTCAACCAGACCATTAAAAGGCACCCTTGAACATGATTTAAAAGGAAAAGGACTTGAATCTAGTGGTCCCTTCAAAAGGTAGTTTCGTATTGAGAAGAATGGGCAAGAAACTCCATACTTTCTTTTAAAATAAATGTTTTACAGTATTTTCTAAGTACCTAGCCGGGGTCGCGACCGTTGCCCCGGAACGTAAAGGGCAACAGAAGGAACAGGGTGGTTGTTTAGTCAGTAAAGTCTGACAGTCCCTTCCGGCCCACCCTGGGCGGAAGGACTCATTTGATGATTTTTACCACAAACGTCTACGTACCTACTTCTTGTCAGTGTGCCTATGTAAGTTCGACCGAAGAAACTTATTTTGTAGTTCGTATTTTGTACTTCTCTGGTCGAACTTACAAAGGCCTGACAACTGGCACTGGCAACAGTTAGTAGGTATAATGAACAAAATGAACTTGTCATCTCTTTTATCTTCTAAATCTTTAGCGAAAATGACCGCTAAACATTTAGCAGACACTCTTTGCTGGAAATATCTCGTTTTATTAAATTGGCTCTTTGGTATGCAAACCCTGTCTAAACACAAAAATAAACTTGCTTAAAAACAGTGTCGCAATATCAATGCAAATTAATATCTGTACTTAGTCCGAAAGTGTGTTTATTAGTGTTGCACACAATAGCAACTACCAATCTTTAGTCGCACCAAGTCACTTGATTGTAATAATCAACAATTTATCGAGGCAAGACATCTGGAATTTGACGTTCTCTAGATTGAATAATGATAGACAAAGAGCGTTCGGTGGTCCTAACGAAATAGGTTCATAATAGATAGATAAATGTGCCTTGTGCCTCGTTGAGGCGTGATCGAGTGTTGTTCAAGAGTTAAATATGTAGTACAGCTTCAGAATTTGATGTTAGGAAACAAATCCGCAAAGCAACACTATGCTCGAGGCATGCTTTTTGGTGTTGCAAGTGAAAATTTTTAATAGAAGGGATAGAATGTTAGCAACACCATTTAACATGTTTTTGTCAACAAACCGTGAACCAACCTTTTTGTGTTTGGCTAACGGAGCTGAACAGAAGTACCTACAAGCTCCATCTCGGTCCTTAGATCGTCACGCACTTTGAAAAAGTGATGTGCTTTGACCATAAAATACGTGGAAGAAGCATTCCAGTAGATAGTATGGCATAAAACAAATGATTGTAGAATGCACTTAACATTAGAATTTAAATGAACATTGGTGTGGACCCGTCCATACAATTACTTCTGTAGTATATGTCTGCGACCGCGCCCGCACCTAGTTTTTTCATTTTGGTGCGCTGTGATAATTCTCTCGGACTACCTCCGTCGTGGGGGTGTCGGAGGGGTAAGCCGGACTCTTACCGGTTAAAACAACCGAGGTGTACCACCTCTTTAACTTCTCCGGTGTGGTCAGGCTTTAACTTAAAAAATAAACCCATTTTACTCGATTACGTAAAGGGGTTTGGTTTTCCACCAGTACCTTTTACTGCTGACTGTGGACAAAAACATTTGAATGACATAATCAATTCGTATTCGATCCATATTCAAGATAACACGTGTCCGGACTTAATAAAGACGTTTGTAATCAGACTATCGCACGTTTTTTCTACCAAAATGTATATTTATGCCTTATAAGAGCCGCTATAACATTTGTTTTGGGGTTTGCCTTGCATTGCAGGTGTGAAGAAACGATGTTTTGCAATTCAACCTTTAAATTAATGGGGACATTTCAGAGGCTCATTTGTTTCAGATTTCGGATAAGAAATTATCTGGTGGACATTTAAAAGCTATGAAACTACTGTTCACAGTAAATACGTACTTTATGTTGCATGACTGTGTGATAAACAAGTTAAGTTTATGTGTTTAGTTTAAGTACCTAACTTAAATAGTAAAGATTAAAGTATAAGTACCTAACTTTTATGTATTTACCAAACGTATTATACATAAAAGGTTTTTTTTTATATTCATTGTAAGTATAAATTAAGTAGCCTGTTGAAAGTTTTAGATCATCTACTTAATTAACCTCGTGTAGTAAAAAAGTAAAACATTTTAATCTTTGAAGTAAGTTCATGGAATGTAGTCATATTAGAGGCATGGTTTTAGTAATTCAAATTCACGAACGATCATAGGTAAGTACGGTCCATGAAAAAAAATTCGCAATGATGGGAAAAATATGTAACTTTTTGATTCGTTAAGTGTCCTTTGCATCTGCATATTACAATTTCTTCCTTTGCGCATTACAGGGGCCTACCGCCATCTCATCAAACAGTATTATTTTAATATTACTTTGAAAGCCGATAGTTGAAAATTCAATAACTGAAATTACAAAGTAATATTAAAATGGAACTGTTTTAAGAGTTGGTGCTAGGCCCCCAGGTCCTTTAAAAACCAGTCAGTTAAACGTTTTATAACATCTTTATCTGTAACAACTAACATTGTTAGTAGAAGGTGGGCGAACCAGTGTCATTGCCAAGTACCAAGTAAACTGGCGAGCATTAAATGGGATTCATTAGCTCGTCTGTCTTTACAAGCTGTCATATTATCATACAATAGCAATGAGCCGCCGTTCTAGGGAATTGAATGAGGTACATGGTTTAGGCTGGGAGATAGACATATTCAATTATTGTTTCCATGTGCTATTATAATGATAAGAACTCATACTACGTACGGTACGGTAAGATTCCGGTATTATCAAGATTACTTTGCAAGTAAGGTACTGTAGAGACCCTGGCTGATTGAGCCATATACAACCTATTTGGTATTATGAGATAAATATTACTTTTAAATAATTTAGAATAGAAGAGAGACGGTGTGTCGACGGCTGTCAAGCCTGACACGAAAAACTAGTATTAAAATATAATATTAATATGATTTAAAGAGAATATAAGAAGTATAACAAATTAATACGCGTTTCAATCACAAGTAGATTGAATTATATCCCGGTACAGTAGCAACCCACGTCAGGGTGCTACAAAGTGGTGTCGGGCGCCGGTCTGGAATATTTATTTCCAGATAGAAGTACCTTGATGTAAAGCGAGTCCCCCAATGTCTCGTATATATTCAAGCGCATAATACGCACATAAGGAGCAAGCGCATTGAAGAATTTAGGCGTAAGGAAGACGCCTGAAAAAAACAAAAGCTAAGTATTATTTGTCAATTTTATTAGAAAAGGGTGAAATGGAGCAATCCTCACTGTTCACCATTCCTTTCTATTTTAATGGAAGCGAAGCTATGGGCTTCGACAATTTTTTAGAAGCATATCTGGAGATTGCAGCAGATAATGAATGGCGTGAAAGCGATTACGCATTGATTTTGGGTGCCTTCTTAAAAGGACACGCCTATTATTTTTATAAATACACGTATCACGAGGATATGAGTTTTTCCACGTTATGCGATGAGATGAGAGCAGAGTTTCCTGGACGCTACCGCTCAGTAAAGAGTGTACAAAGCGTGCAGAAGGAAACCGCAGTTCCAGTGGTGGAACATGAAGTAGAAAATGTAAATATTGAAAATAATCCTGATTTAATTTCTAGTGAAAAAGAAATAGATGAGCAAAGCTGCCAAGCAGACGATGATGATGACGTTATTGAGGCCAGCTGCCTAGACTGCAGCCCTGACACAGAAGAGGAGGAGATGACGGTCGTGTTCCGGGAAGAACGCGAAGAAGAAGATAATAAATCGGGTCAGTCCGGTCCATTTATTTTATCTAATAGCGATGTTTCAGAGGACCAGGATATGTTATTGTCAAAAGGCAATGATGACAATCCTTACAATGATATTCAGATGACTAACATTGAAAATGATCAAAAAGAGGATGACTTTGTTATAACGTTATCTGAAGTTCAAGACAATTGCGAAATCACTATGTCATCAGATAGGGCAAATGACATAATGACAAAGATACAAGAGAAAGATCATATCTTTCTGTCGGCAGATGAGGTCAAAGGTGGAACAGGTTACTCTGGTTTGGTTAAAGGTAGTGGAGCATTTATTTGTTTTCCAAAGGTTCAAAACATTATTCCGCGATGTGCTATAAAAGAATATAAGAAAACACAAACAAAGAAAAAGGACATAATATCTAATAAGAAGGTTACAATAAAAGGTTTTGTTCCCAGACGTTTAAGAATTATTCATTCATCAATTCATAAAACCAGTGGAGGTTTTAATTTACAAAATAACTGTAAAAAATATTATAGTCATTTTATAAGAAAAAGTTTTAATTTACAAAAGACATATTATAACACGTTTGATAGAGGAAAATTTAAAGATATATTTTTAAAAGTAAATGATTGGAAACTTTTTATTTGGAGAATTTTATAAATATAATTGTCTTATTTATTTATCATGTCACTGCATTATTTTTGTACAAACAGCAGGACATGTCATATTAATTATTATTTTTGTTTCATATCCACTTCAATCGAGAGGAAGATCGTCGGCGACAACGACGATTTCATATATTGTATTTTATATGGTAGTCTATTAGTACGAACACGCTCCATGTATAGCGAAATTTTAAAAAGAGGGGAGAGAAGGATTGTTCACTTTGTTCACTGATGAAACCAACTTTGCTAACGGGGCATAGCCTTTGCAAAGAGTGTTTGGTTGACACTGCTGGTTCATTTCGTGATCAAGAGTTAACATATTGTTTGATTAAGATTTTTTTAGATTTCGCTTTGGATCGAGTTCATAATATTGTGATGTAAATTGTTTATTTCAGACTACCATGACTTTTCCTTCTTCTTACTCAATGACTTACGATGACGTTAAAGCCATGGATGTTTAGTTTATGCGTCTGTGCATATTCTTTTTATATATCTAAGTTTATTATTGTTATAACCCTTAAGGTAGATGTGGACTTGCCATATCATAGGGTATGGGAATGCGTGGCGGACTTTTAAGGAGTTTTGACGCTACAGGGTTTAAACCATGACTATGTGTATGTTTCGAAGGGATAACATTTTAACCTAATATCATTTTAGTAAAAGATCTAAATTTCTCATACCTATGTCATGAGTTAAGCCATCTCTCCAGAGACATTTCCCTAGGTTTCTCCTTATGAGGTAGGGACGTCTGTTAGTTTTAGGTAGGGTTTTGATATTTATCTCATAGATGATTAGTTCCATCACTACGTTCAAACTAATCCTTTGGAGGCGTAGCTGATGTAGAGACCCTGGCTGATTGAGCCATATACAACCTATTTGGTATTATGAGATAAATATTACTTTTAAATAATTTAGAATAGAAGAGAGACGGTGTGTCGACGGCTGTCAAGCCTGACACGAAAAACTAGTATTAAAATATAATATTAATATGATTTAAAGAGAATATAAGAAGTATAACAAATTAATACGCGTTTCAATCACAAGTAGATTGAATTATATCCCGGTACAGTAGCAACCCACGTCAGGGTGCTACAGTACTACAGACGTACATCTGTAGTACCTACATAAGTATAGAACTTAGAAAAAAAATGTTTTAACTGTCATTGGAATACGAGCTTAGAAATATAAAATGGAGAAACAGCGGTTTTAAAAAAAATACCCGATTATCTTTCATACAGTATCCTATGTGTTAAGAAGCTAGATCCATAATGTGTGCGCTTTCAGCTTATTTCGTTCAATCGTTAAAGCGTTAAGGAGTTACAAACATCTATCCATCCTTACAAACTTTCAGAAATAATGCACAAAAATGTTTTTTCTTATTTTTTGTATTTTTGCCTTTTGTTATTATTTTTGTATGCACATGGCCTGTGTCAATAAACATTTTTTCTTTCTTTCTTTTCTTTCGCGTACACATAAATATGTTTAAGTAGGATAGGATACGGACGTCAGCTCCTAGACTACATAGTTAGCTCGAAGGTTGTAACGACATCTCGTGATCCAATGCACGTAACAATTCGATTAAAAAGTTCTGTGTCTTCGATAAATAATATTGAAAGCAATCTTGATGGCATTTGGCCATGGCTTTTCTGTGTTTGGAGTTTGGTTACGACATGACTGAAGATCAGATGTATGAGTTATGATGTGTAAATGGCGTAAAATATAAGAGATCCGTAAATATTTGAGTCGTATTATCGAATAAATCTTAATGTGAGACCATGAATCACAAACTATTTTTATAATTATGGGTCAATAGCTGTATAAGATCGATATAGTTGTTGAGTAAGGTCGAAATTATTATACGTTACTTAATACGTATTTCGGCTTACACATAATAATATTATGTTGCTGTTTATAACTTGCATTGATTTGTAGTTTGACAGTTGTGTGACAGTGATAGGAATAATATAGTTTCTGGTCAAAAAGTTTTTATTGCACTGAACCGACGACACTGCAAAATAATGCTGGCTGTGTCGTTCTTTTTTCAAATTTAGATATTACTAAGCGTCAGCTCACACCGAGACGCGACGCGACCGACGCGACGCTGCGTGCACACTTTAAAAGAGCGACTCAAAATATAACTTTATTTCCTACACGAAAAGATACACATTTCATTGCGAGAATTTAGAATACGTTACACCACGCAGCACTACGTCGCGATGCGTCACTCTACGCGCTAGGCATCACGAGGCGTAGAGCGAAGCATCGCGACGCAGTGGTGAATCGCCGGTACGCGTGACGTGCAAGAGCGGCGACGCCGCGGCGACGACGACGTCGGGATGCGTCTCGCGGCGGCGCGCGGCGCAGTGCGAAGTCACTGGCCTCTTCGAGTATCGTCACGTTGCGTCGCGTCGCGTCGCGTCTCGGTGTGAACTGACCCTAAAACATAATTATTCTGTGTTCTTAACGATCAAGGGGCACTGTTGCTTTTTTATCAAAGTCATCATCAGCTGCCTAGCTTTTCCCAACTATGTTGGGGTCGCCCTCTAGTCTAACCCGATGCACCTGGATACCAGAGTTTTACATAAAACGACTGCCTACCCGACCTCCACTACCAGGTAACACAATACACTTTGGTAAGAATGGGTGTCAAGACATTCGGCTTCTTCTTCAAGGTTATGTATTCAAATGGACTTATGGAAAAGACGGTCCACTAAAAGGCTTTGTAGTGTATTTTTCTAGTATATTAGCCAGTTAGTAATAATAAATACATACGACCTATCGTTCACCATAATATGTTTTGAAACAGGATGACACAATGAAGAAATATGGTAGTCTGTGACCTAACGTTCGTATGTGTCTTCCGCTTAACAGCTACCTAATAGATAGGTACTCATATTTCAACAAACGGATGTGACGTCACTTATCTACCAATAATTGTTCTGAAATGTTATCGATATACTTACTTATAACAAAACCGAAGAGGTTTATGTTTGTTTAATCTCAACAGATATTTGAATCAATAGTTTGTCAGAAGATTGTCAACATCGCGTGTCTAATAACAAAGTTAAAGCTTAATCTGACTTTATGTAAAACTCTAAACTGTCTTGTATTACTAATTAAGTTTAAAATTAACAAGCATTTACAAAAATGCCACTTATAAACATGAATATTTAAATACACAGGTACTTTTGTGACATATATTTGAAATTAGTTAATTAACATCTCACCTGAGGCGATTCAATCGAGTCGATATAAATATAAACCACTCTAAAATCTACATAATATCAAATAATGTTAACTACAACATACTTACATTCGTCCAAGCCTATTATTGATAATTGAATTATCAAGTATGGCCTCTTACGTGTATTAAATCACAACGGTCGGCTGCAGGTCAACTGGTAAATAAATGTTTAATTAAATTAAAGGCACACGTATAATTAAAAATCTCCTGTTCCATTAAAAGATACAACATGATAAAACTTAAAATGTTTGAATTAAAAATAAATGGAATATGTATCTAAAGGTATAAATTTCATCATTTCTTCATTTCTTTTTCTTTTTCAGGGTAGATCTCATGATAAAAGTGGTACACATTCATGAGTATTTACACCCCCTGGAAGATAATTATGTGATGTTGTATTAATAATTTTTGTACCACATTCGTCGACGTCGACTGTGACTCTATACCCGAAATGAATAAGTCCAGAGTAAAGTTTAGGCAAACTTAAAACTCGTAAAAACTCGCCCCACCCAGGGCGGAAGAAATTATTTGATGATTTTTACCACCTTAAAAAAAAGGGTTATAGGTATTTTATAACTTTCAATAATTCGTTCTTATTAAAACACAAAAACACAAATCACAAATTTGTATTTACAACAAAAGAGATCATGGCTATATGGACTCCTTGTAGCTCCTTCTCTAGAAGAGCGCAATGCATTCTAAAGATACAAAGTATCCTTTCCCATTAGCTTAAAACGAGCTCGCACATCACTAACTAAGTTACAGTTTTAGAACTTCAGAAAGGACAACAGAGGGGTCACAGTTGACTGGTTGCTACACAAATCCGGTAGGTGTCAGAGTGATTGATAGATATGTAGGAGGGCGCCAAAAGCATTTTGACGTGCATTGCTTCTTTGATGACTATACTTTGTGACATTGTGAGAAAGAATGAAGCTGTCAGGATGTAGGCGTGTGGTTTATGAAGATTAATGTAGGATGTATTTAAGTTTTAATGATGCGCGTTTCCGAGTGCCAAAGCGGTGAATGATCTAGTTTTAAAAGAGTTTTTGAACGACGTATGAAAATATGAAAAGTAAGTTCATAGTACGCTTTAGCATAAAGAGGAAATTATATATTTAACTGACTCAAAAAAATTGGATATTATTATATCCAATTAGAAATGTTTCAGCAGTTGAAGTCAGTAATCGATTGCTGTCACCAAAGAATGTATAGAGGGTAGTTTCTTCTTGTAAATATCATAACTGTAAAAAATGTAGTATCAAAGGTCATGAAGAATGGTCAATCTTTAAAAGCAAGCTAAGGTATTTATTAAAGTCCTTTTCTTAAAAAAAATAACCTTCGATTTTTTTCTGTATCGCGGGTGCATTTTCCAACTATATAATCACTGTATACACAAATACCGGATCACACAGATATTTGTTCCTTGCGAAAATCTCACCCGCAACCACAGCGCTGTGTAATCAAAACACTTCGTCGGATTTTTGGGGAATCATTTGAGATATTGGAGTACATACAAATATACCTCGTCATTTACATAAAGAATAATTCCATCTTTCTCTCCACTTATTTCTCGACGCGACCATTGTTTGCTCGGCCAACAATAATAGCTTAGACTTCAAGAACAAAGGAAAGGCACGGTCATTAACCCTTTCGATACAGCAGGTAACAAACAAATGAACATCGTCCTCTGTACTAATCAACAATGTACGGTAATCTAGGAAGTGTTTCGCTTCTGAACGTAATTTATTGTTTGACATTCACCTTGGAATAGCCGCCGTTCTTCTTGCTCGATTTTAGTTCATCGATGTTATGAGATAACTGGTTTCTTGAATGTTAGGGCGTGTATATTGTGGGTGGTGTATTTGTGATATATCAATCGGTATAATCATTTAATTTTGAAACAAGAGATGTGACATGCTGTTAATTAAGAATTATTACAGAATAATGGATGAATTTATTTAATTTGATTTTTATTAATGGTTCGGTCCATTTTGTAACTATTCAATCTATTCCATCGGTGAATTTAGGTACTGTAAGTTTGGTCAGCTGTCAAAACCTAGCATCAGGAGGGCAATTTTACTAACTTTTAGGAACGAATGTAGGTAATGTAATCTCAATTTCAATCTGTCAAAAATGCTTCTAATTTACTTTTGTATTTTTTTAATTGTCGCTGAGATGAGATTGCGATTAGATTTTGAACGTTGACGTAATTGACCTTCTGTTGGGATGAAAGCTGACCTTACGGTCACTTCACTTACATTCACCGGAGAGATTTTTACAGAATAGCCTGGAGATGAAAATTACTAAAGTGAACTTACGTGGAGTAAAATTTCTCTGGATGAAGAATGCCATCGACTAAGTGTACCTATAAGATTAATAACAAAGATTGATTGACCCTGCGCTAATTCCGGCTGTATCTTACGTAACTTACGAGTTTAAAAATACACCTAACGAAGCCGTTGCAATTTTTTGTGTTCAGCACCATAATATAATCATTATAAAAGTAAATATAGTTGTTTGTAAACGCAGCCTATCTGTCTCCGTTTATGGTGGACGCCATACCTACATAATACATACGCCGAGTAGTTAACAAAGATAAACGAGGAAGTCGTAGCGCACTTTAAACAAGACCAACAGGTTTGAGATAAATCGAACATAAATGTTAAGTACGACGACATTTAATTTGTAGTGCTCTTGTTACTAAAATTAATAAAAAACGGCAACGACGATCGACCAATAAAGCTTATTTAGTCGTCGCAAGAAATATCTTGCAAGTTGAGGTTTTCCGTCGATGATTGATCACTTATGTTAGCTTAGCCGCGCGTCCCTGCAATAATCGTCTAAATAAAGCATTAGGTACAGCCAAGTTTTTGCACGAAAATTATCATTTTGCATTTCACCATGAAATGACCTTAGGTTTTTAGACGAGCCAACCCACAGTCTTTCAATAGATTATCGAATTACGTTAATATAATTCAATGTGTCAAGTATGTTTTATTACTAACCAGCAATAACAGATAAAAGTACATCGTAGACTTTTGCCTAGATAGGTTTCAAATGATCATCAAGAAATGCAAAAAACTAAACAAAACTATTTTGTTTGTGCCTCTCGTATGTTGAGATCTCACACTAATAAAATAACTCTAACTCGCTAACCGTAGCTCTTAAATGAACTCTTAAATGGAAAAGCACCTACACTATTTTCATACCGGCCCAACACAACGACAAAAGAATGACATCAAACTGGAATGTATGACGAATTTAAGATTGGTTTGCTATACAGACTCTAGTCCTGTTTTAAAAAAAAGTCTTAAAAGTACAACAACATTTTAATATAATTTCCCTATACCTACCAGACTGTTAAATACCACGAGTATGAAAACATGTTTAAATCCATGAAAGATTTGGAACTAATTCGCATAAATTTTAACGATTAAATAAATATTGATTGCATCCAAATTTTGAAAGGAAACAAGTAATTTAATGAAATTTCACCTATGTTAGGTAACTGATATTTCAATACAGTAGGTAATAATGTATTCAATCAATTGGTTATGTCAGTTAATAGGTAAAATGATAAATTGATACGTGCGTTACTGCGGTAATTTCTTCATATAATTGTACGTATATGCAATTTCGTCTTATTGAGTCCAAACTTAATATGATATGACGAATGATGTGAAAAATATTATAAACTATCTTCTGCCCGTGGCTTCGTCCGCGCAATTTTCCGAAAAGTATTTAAGTTGAACTATTATTCCAAGGGAACACATTACCGGGACAAAAATAATTATATGTGCTAATCCAGGAAATGGTCTATCGATGTGCAAATTTTCATCCAAATCTGTTCAACGGTTTAGGCGTTATTGAGTAACAAACATCCAAGCATCTTCACAAACTTTCACGTTTGTAATATTAATAGGATTTCCGTATTGGCTGATGAGACGATGTCTCAAAGGTAATCTAGAAAATATGTAATTGAAATGAAAAGAGCTGTATATAACAACCCATCCAAGTAGCTATAAGATTCAGATTAGACCAATGAGAATGTTGGACTCTCATCAAAACACGCTTTGGGAATAGAAACTGTTGAAACAATATAAGTGCTACGGAAAAATCTTATCAAGTATTACAAAATATGTATAACTGAAATCATTGCTTGGCATGTGGTGGTGACATTGCCCGCAAGGAAATCAAGTATACCATAAAACATATACTATAATACTCAGCAATTAATAGTACAGCTTTGTACCAGTGGAAAAAAAATTGTATTCGGACTTAATACCTACTTTTAGAGATTACCTAATAAAAACAAAAAATAAAAACTAACTAACTTTACTTCTTTATGATATTAGTATAAACTACGTCAAATAATTATAAACTCTTTGCAGCTTATCATAAAAACGAAAATACTTAACTATCTATGAGTATAATACTTAATTTTTAAACAATTTCGTATTTAATTAAACAAAGTCTGCACTCATCGGAAGTGTTGATAATGATGTCTTCAGACGATTCCATTGACTTATTTCCTGATGCCATTTTGATTGTACGCAAGTATATAATTTGCATCGTTGCCATTTAAAATTAAATAAAAACTAAGTACCTACCGATTCTTTTATTTTTAAATAGCTTTTACAGCAGTTAGTTAATATTCATTTCGTATTTCCGATGCAATAACATCAATTTGGTTTGAGATATTGAATTTTTTTGTTACACAATTTATTTCAGGTTACTTACTAAGTCAGGAACGTTGTATTCCAGTAAGTTGTGTGTAAATTCATCACTGTTATCATCAGTTGATGGTAGCCCACTGCTGGATATAGGCTTATCCAATTGCATGCCACTGAACACAACCATGTTTCGCTCATCCATCTTTTACTAGCAACGTAAAATGAGACTGAGGATCACCAGCAACTCTGTAAAGATCGCTGTTCCACCTGAGACGTACCCTAACATAAGACCGGTTCACACAGCATTTGTTTTGTTGTTTCATAGTTGATAGTTTTACCTAATTATACGTAGTTGTGTAAAACTCTTGAAAAATGCTAAGGGTTTTGGTATATAGCAAATCAATATATTGTCACGTTTTTATTATTTAGGGGTGTAAAAAACTTAATGAAGCCGAAAGTTAGATGTTCTTTCCATCATAACATCATACCTGGGAACCTTCTGGTTGATATTAAAGGTCTAAGTTTAACAAAAGTCGTTATCCTGCAATATTTTTTATCAAAACTAAGTTTGATGGGCCGTTTGCGTAGTTAATGACTCTGTATATATGTCTATATTATGTCATTTCAAGTGACAGTACCTATTTATTTGTCATGATTATCTCATAATGAAATTCATGCATAGATCTACTATTGGTTTGTACTTACCCATTAGTTAGAAGGAATCCAAATGGTTAGCCGATACGAACGTTTAACTAAACACATTAACATTTACTGAACCGATATAACTGGCATGTGTTCCATAATAATTATGATAATTATAATGAAAGGTAAACCTTGGTCATAATACACCCATAAAAATTAAGTACTTAGATATTTCACTACATATTTTGATTGACTTTTTTTCATGAATATTAATATATTCCATGATTTATAGATTTATTTATGGATACTTCATTAATAGTTAAGAATTAGGACTAAGGCCAGTGAGACATCTTTCAATGTCGCATATCTTATTGACCTGCCTATAAATAGCCGATCGGCCATATCGTATTCTAATTGAAAATTGTTGTTATGTCTTAATAGGTTCTGAGTTATTAGATAGGTAATAAAATAGAAGTTTGACTTCCTAAAAACGTAATGGAAGGAGGAAGTTATGAATAGGCAATAAAATTGTAACACTAACATAAATAATCTGTTTATGATAAAACAGAAATGTTAAGTCATAGTTACCTACATGGCTCGGTGCGAAGTTTTCAGGTATTGGCAGGTAACTGGAACATACATATGTAGGGACATAAGCCTTCTACTAATTATAAATATTCAAAATCTAGTTGCAATCATAAGATTGCAACTAGATTTTGAATTACATTTTTTTTTAAATTGACCGTCCCTTAGATAACTAAGGGACGGTCAATATAAAAAAAAATGTAGGTGAAATTAGGAGCATTTTTCACGGATTGAAATTAAATTGTGATCGTTCTAAAACGTTAGTTGAATTTTGCTAGTAAGTTCAGTGAGTCAGTTGAGTAATTTGTACTTGTACCGCTAATGAACGCGCGCTCACTAAGACTCTTTCTTAGTAATATGCAAATATTCTTACATAAATAATTCATTCATAGTATAAAGTAAATAATAACTATATTATTAACAAACAAAACCTGGCCACGCTTCGCTGGGGCTCAGTCTGAGAAAAGCAGACAAAAATATTAAAAAGCAATGCTATGTTGAACTGAAATGTTTTCTAAAAAAATTTAACTACCTACTTCCGAGTTTTACGGACGCAAACATACCGAAACTGATTTTTATATAGGTAGGTTTAAAAAATTTCAACCTTACTGAAACTTTTGTTACATTTAACAGTGGTAATAATTAATAAAAAAAAACGTAACATGAACTCTCAGAATCTATAACCGATAATGGAAAGCAGTTTTATGTAATGTGGAAGTAATTTTATGGACCATTTGCCTATTGCCTTATTTGAGACGTTAGAGGGCGTTACAATCGCATAATAAAGTTATGTAGGTACGTAACCTATATTAGCGCATAAATGTATGTTTTGTTTGGCGGAAGACTGAGTGAATATGTAATTGATTTAGTTGGCGTACATATAAAAACTTATGAAATAACTAGCTTCTGCCCGCGACTTCGCCCGCGTCAACATTGATGTATGATCCCACGGGAACCATACATTTTTCCGATTAAAAGTGTTATCCCATACTACTTATATATAATCTATCTCTGTGACTTTCATCCAGATTCGTTAAGCCATTTTGGCGTAATTGAGTTACATTCATTCATCCATCGAAACTTTCACATTTATAATAGTAGTGTTGTAAGGTTTCATTGCGTTAGAGTTCAAAATAATGTAATTTATTTGATTTTTATAACATAATAAATGTATATTGTATAATAATATCCACCCAGCCGAATTTCTCAATGGAGACTAGCCATGTACCTATATGTGCAGGTTATATACACAAGTGTGCGCGCAAACAAAGGACTTTTATTGATAGGTCAAATAAAGGCTAATTCTCGGCCGTGACAAAACTCTTTGTTGAGGTATATAATGATTATTTATTTATTTATTTAAGGTTCTTCAACAACTAATTGACACTTAAAGCTATTGATTTTAAAATTTAAATAAAAAAAATCAATGAACAGTAAATTGTGACAAACGACTAAACCTGACCTTGGCGTAATCTTTGTGTGTTATGATAATATGAAGAAGACTGTTAAAACTGCGTTAACCTTGACCTGAAGATATCTTTATGTATCTATAACACCTTATCAATATTCTTCAAAACCGGTTGGCATTTTATTTTGAATTCCTTTTACGATCAATTATGTATATCATAACGCATAATTTTATGTTAGACATTGATCCAATTTTACTCATCAAAAGCCATAGATTGTATATTGAACTTTCAATGTTATTTAATAAAAGTGATTTTATAGGTTATCCAATATAGCAATGTAATATAGCAATGTAATAAAAAATCGAATTGAGTTCAGGCAAAAGTAGAATTAATCATTGTATACTATGTCATCAAAACTAATAATATTAACTTATACCTACGGACCGATGTTTCCCTTTCTTAATATTTTATCATACAACAGCCTGTAAGTAAGAGTGTTACGCCACTTAAGGACTAAACATAAAACGAAAGGCCAATTTCACTACTTAAAAACATCACCTTAACTCAGCGACAAAATGTAGGTAAATTAGACGAATTTTTGTCAGATTGTGATCAATCTCATCATCATCGTCGTTTTGTGTTTAGACCTATATGTGGACACCACAGCGAAACGATCAAATTTTATAGATAGGCTAAGGGTACTAATATCTAGGCCTGTAGATAATCAGTTTTCAGTAAACCTGGTATACTTTTTATTTAATTACTTATTGACTAAAGTATGACTAGGTATGACTTAACTACTCTTTTGTATGCTGTCGGCAAACACTCCTTATACAGCCAAACGTCTACGTAAGTTAAGGAAGCTAAGGACAGATCAATCTAACCTAACCCACATACGTAGATCGAGCTAGTCATACAGATAACATTATCAATAATTAATTATAAACGGTATACGTAACAACATACAGGGTTGGAACACACCGGTCGTTTTCCGGTAAGGCTGCGGTTACACGTAATCCTTAGTTAATCTATGTTAACTACGATTTATAGTTTTCCAGTGTAAACTGTTATTAAACTGTTTGTAAGCACTCACGCGTGGGTGTATGCATGAATTAGTATATTTTTAATTATTTTATGATATTATGATTTAGTTTGGCTAAAAATGTGCTTTCACTTTTCCAATAGTCTTGTTTGAGAGCATAAAATATGACGTGCCTATATTAAAATTACGTTGCGATATTTTTTTTATTTGACATTAAAAGTTAATCAGTTCGGAGTGTTTAAAAACAATGTCCAGAAAACATGTAAATGTGTGTTTTATTAAAATTTTAGAGCTTTTAATCGAAATTATAAAATTCGCTCATTTTTCCCATTGCGCCAAATTGCACGTGCAATTATACACCTTTTAATTGGTTTTTATTATAGCTGCACTTGAAAACAACAATTAAGTACGTATACTTCAAGTGCATTACATTTTTGCCCGATGTTGGCTTGCCCTTAAGAACGTTTGACCTAATGATCGTCTGACCGACAAACGTTTGCAAACCTTCTTCGAGCAATCGTTCTATCGGGAAAACGTTCTTTTACGATCATTCTGGCAAATGTTCCTCGGGTTATCGTGACGCACTCCTTCACAAGTAGTCCTATGTAGGTAGATATTTCTTTAACACTATTTTTATTTATTTACTTTGTATTCTTATTTCATGCAAAAAACGTCACAGTGCAAGACCAATTTCCGTAAACAAGGATCCAGTTTCGTAAAAAAACAAACATAAGTTATTGAAACCAGAAAGGCACTGAGGGATTTTGTATAACTATGTTAAGTTACTCAATATGGTCTTATTTTATTTTCGTTCAATAAAAAGTCATTGCAATCTATTTTTAGTGTTATGAAGATATTCTGCGTTGATCCCAAATAATAAAGATAAGGGTGATGATGACAAAATGTAAAGTATCCCCCTATCAATAGAAGTGTTTTTATTTATTTAAAATATTTAAACTAGAGCATCAATGCCCAGTAGATCTGGAATTCGAAATTGGAATCTCATTTCTCAATACTCAATATCTTTATTGCTTCTCCATAAGTATTCTTAGGTGGTAACTTAAATAAATGAGATCGTTATGGACCCTGTAGGGCACAGCAAAAAGGGTAGGAGAGAGGAAGCCCCGTCCATACTTAGAGATCATTAATAGAAAATTAAATAAGTTCTAACTTAGGAATAAGTAAAATTTAGAAAATTATGAATAACTTAACTATAACTTTGCTTACATCTATAATCTACTTATATATATATATATTTATCTTTTCTTTACATTACACTAAAAAGCATCCAATTAATGCGCACCTGTAAGGCATCAGTGACCTATTAGCACATCCCTAAAGTGCGTTCATAAACTAGAGTTGGGAACGTCCACCAATAAGGAATGCGTTATTACTACGCACTACGTGGTAGGTCAAAGGCCACGATAGGGCAAAAGTAGTGAAAGGTAACATCACTAATTCCGTGTTCAAATAGATTCATGTTACGACATACTACGACGTAAACGGACCACACCGCCGAAGAATTTCTAGCAATTATTTCTATTTTAAAGTAAGGTTTTTATTATGAAATCGCGTAGTGCACCGTGACAGGATGTCCTATAATCAAATGGAGACTTGAATTCATGTTATATAACCTGCCTATTTAGTCTATGGAGAGGATTTTAGGAAAATCGCCGCTGACGTTTTCCAATAGACGTGTACTTTTTATTACATGAAATATCTGGTAGCAAGAGTTGATATTGTCATAAGCAAAGATTATCATTTAGTAGAATTATTAAAACAACAAGTTTCTCTTAGTATTCTAATAATTACCTGACTGTGTTTTGCATCCATCATCACGACAATGTTTTTATATATGTAGATAGCTGTCCGCCGCGGTTACACCCGCGTCTTTGGTTACTGCTCCGCTCCCATAGGTCGTAGCGTGATGGTATATAGCCTATAGCCTTCCTCGATAACTAATCTATCTTACACTGAAAGAATTTTTCAAATCGGACCAGTAGTTCCAGAGATTAGCGCGTTCAAACAAACAAACAAACAAACAAACAAATACTGCAGCTTTATAATATTAAGTATAGATTACAGTGACCAACGACGTTTGTCAACCTTATGGGTCCTTACCTTTGCCCACGTTGTGCTTTCTGGTGCGCGATCGCCAGCCCAGTCCTGTCCTTTTTAGCTCCAACCTTAGACCACAAACGAGCAAGCTAAAAACAATGTTTAGTCATTAATAATTAAGGGTTGCTGTTATTATAAAAACAAAATGATGGGATATTAAAAAAAAATATAATATCGTAATTTTTAATTTGCACAGTTATAAACGGAGTTTTACAGCCACTCTTGACACCTTTATAATAATTAAAACAACCTAGATATATCGTAAGTGGTTATAAACATTTTATAACAGGCCTAATTAATTCATAGCTCGAGTAACTCAGTATGAGAGCTAAGTGAGTGTGAAAGTGCATTATTATTAATTACTTAAGAAAAAAGAACACGGTAATTTTTTACCGAGTTCAGACTATATTCAAGCATCAGCATTGGTGAAGGAAAACATCGTGAAGAAACCTGGACTTATACCAGCCTATTACCGTCCCACTCAAACCATGTCAGAGGCCCTTAAGGCGGTTTAGAAACTCTGACACTTCTTTAAAGTGTGTGGGGACGTAAGACCTTACTGCCAACACGTTATAGAAGAAGAAGAGGCTATATTACAATCTTTTTTCACTATCCAGCAATATCTTAAGTATAACCAGGCCGTACATAAAAAAAAGAAAGAAAAAAGAAAGAAAAAAATATATTGCTAAAATACTCGGCGATACTGTGTGGCCCTAGCGACTCTCATATTTTTCAGCGCTCCTACTCAGTCCATATTTTGCCAGTTATTTTGCCTGCAATATATCTATTGCCAGCAATATTTTAAGCATTGCTACGCTTTAATTAATCGAAAACATTGCAGTAAAAGTTTGACAATTGTGTAAATACATGTGTCTACTTTATCTAACACAAAGAGCATTGTCAAGATTTTGCGTGAAATCAGACAGTTACTCACAATTCAACATCTAAGCATTATGATGACTGCATCAACCAACACATGCCTACTATATTATCGATACCGAATCAACACTTAAAGACATTGATTGATTGTTTAGTGACAATATCAATCTTCAAAGTCAAGCTTTTTATTGACAAGTTGCTTTAATTGATTTTGACGTTTGTTATTTTTCAAATGACTTTATCGAAATATAAATTAAGGATTTTAGACATAATTGTTTCTAACTTAATTGCTTAGCAAAAAATATCCCTATAATCCCTAAGCAAAAAAAGTCGAAATGTATCTTTATAGTTTTTACAGAATAACACCGCAGTCAGTCCTTCGGCAAAAAAAAAAATAAAAATTATACTATTTTTGAAAAACTGGTCGTACTCCATGATATTGTTGGCTTAACCGGTTCTCTTAAGTAAAAGGAACTCTGGAATACATCAAGAGAATGATGCCTTTAGTCTTCAGATTAACTTTACTCTGAAATCACACATAGCTTTTGGTCATCTCATAACAAAAATATATTACCAATAAAATTTAAATAATCATGTTAATAAGGTTCTATTACTGAACTAATGGGGTATTAAAAGGTTTACTATATTGAGAAATTGTTGAGATAGTAACGCGTACTGCCATAAAATAATCATTAGAAGCAGTTGTTATGACAATTTGAAATGTAATATTATTGACTACATTTAAATCTCTATTATTGGTGGAAATTACTGCTTAGAACTCGAAATGGTTTTCATAATAAATAACGGATTTGTGTGAGGTTATAATAAAATGGTCAGTGTTAGTACCAATTTAATAGATAGGTGTAAAATCGATGCTGACTTACAAACATCTGGAATAATAAACAATTTCATGAAATTGCAGTTCGGGTTTATGGTAATTTGATTATTGTGTAAGATACCTTTAAACTTTGAAGTGGGTCTCGCAAATTGGTAATTTTTGACACCTAAAGTTATGTTTTTACTACCTGTTCTAAAATCTCACCAGCATTTTAAGTGTTTCTAAAAGATTATGCACGCTAACTCATTTATGGCCAAAAACGCTGTAAAAATAATTTATTTCCAAATTCAACTTTCGTCACTGAAATTTCAATAAAACTGCACGGCTATTGAGGCGATACCGAAATTTCATGATGTGCATGATAAATTGAATAGGTATGCATTTACATCAATAGGGATGAATCAATGATTGTTTCGAAAAAAACAATGCGTTTATTATTACAAATGGTGTAAACTTTTGTCTGTGAAAAGGCATTTAACGGCAATTTTTTGTCGTACATATATACTGAGTTTATCCGTGGTAGCTATCGGTTATCAGACGAGGCACGGACGCGCGCGCGCGCAAACCAGCAGTTGATGTTCGCGCGTCGAAAGGAAGACACATCCGCTAGCCGCCTAGCGCCCCTGTGTGACTTGTGATCGATATACATCGCGTGGTGATTACTGTACTAACTCTAACGTGAAAGCCGGTGAATTTATTTGAAAGGGTGCGTGTGTTTTGTTATTTTTGCATACAATATTATGGTGGTATAAACATATCTTGTATGGTAGAGTTCTTGCAGTACGTAGGTATACTTAGTTTTAATGCATGCCATTTTTAAGCTGAAACACGAACATCTGCAGCGAGCATTACCATTTATAGCACGCATTACGACGACGGGTTATATTCATAAGGACGCACATGATAAATGTGATTCTGTTTTTAGCTGTAAAACATATTGCCTAAGTGTGAATATGTTAGCAGTCTTTTTAAGCTGCGTTTATTGTTATACGCTCTCATTTTTATGGTACAACGGGATAAGCTGAAAATATATGCGGAAGTTCTTCAATATGGTACCAATTAGTGCCTAAGTTATCAGAATATTTTGATGAAACATTAACTGAAGTGACTAAAATTTTTCTAAACTATCGTTCAAAAAATTGCATAACTCACATTACGAGAAGGTATAATAAGCTTTCTCTGTATAAGTATAAAGACATAAAAACGAATGCAAAATCGTGGCCCGTGACGAATATTTTATGCGAGACATCACAATACTGTAATACCTCTATCTACATACGTGGTACTGCTATTAGTGGGGTACTGGACAATGTAATAAGCGTAGGTACCTACAGATTGTAGTATAAATATAATTATAAAATTATATGACTCATACATAATTTAAAACGTTATTAAACCTAATTATGCAACTAAATGTACGATATGTTTACCACTTATTTTAAAATTGTCATTGAATAGTATTTGTGATTTTTATAGTATTTGTCGTGAATTAAGCGAGGCTCCGGTGACCTCCATTGCTATCGTAGGGTATCCACCGGAAAGCCACTAAGGTCCACTTGTGCTGAAACCTTAATTCAGAGTTAGTTGCTAACACGAGGTTAATGTATTATACTGGGCGTTAGTGACAGGTTGGCAAAAACTGAAACTGTAGATTCAGACCACGATTTGTGATTGAAAATCGTTGGAATTTTTCTCCGGAAAATTCTCAAAATTAAAAGAAAACCGAACGAAACTTTAAAAACTATTTAAAGTTTCGTTCAGTACAGCTCTAGCAGAGGACATCGCACCGATGCGGCGACGCCGGGCGGCGCGTGTTATTTGTGCCTAAACCTACATAGCTTAAATGTAGGTACCTAGAATTATTTTTGTTGTGTTTACATTGCCGAGTTAAGTTTTTATTGTTTTTTTCATTAAATTTATGTTTAGAGGCCTGGACTTGGTACTTACATATCAATATATCACGAAACAAGTGAAAAATCGGTCGAAAATTTTGAGAATTTTCCGGAGAAAAATTCCAACGATTTTCAATCACAAATCGTGGTCTGAAACTACAGTTTCAGTTTTTGCCAACCTGTCACTAACGCCCAGTATAAATAAAATAAAATATAAATAAATGTATTAAACTCGGACATAAAAGATAACCCCGTGGGCTTGGTGAGGGATTTTAAAGGCATAAATTAACCTCTTACAGGGTCAAAGCAAGAGAGACTAGAAAGCAAATAGAGTAAGAAATGTTTAATATATGTATTATCTATCTAGAACCAAGATTTTTCTTAAATCTTGCAAAGATTTAATGCAAACATCGAAACGGAGTCTTACCCAACTTATTAAAATGCCTATGCCTAATGCCTATAAAAATTAAAATATTGCCAATAAAAATTATAACATAATTAAGAACTAATTTTGCATATTTTATTGGTGAGCTTTCGGTTGAATACAGGCAAAGGTCATGACCTCGCCAAACATTGCCATCTGCTTTTCTGACAGATCACGAAGACATTAAGATTGAAGTTACTGCTCGCCTATAATGACTGTGATATTATAGAGATGTCTGTTTTATGAGCATTGAGAAATAAGGAACACGAATTATTTGATTGATATGAAACCTTCATATTGAGGATCGGTCCTGTGAATGTGATTTTTTCTGACAACCTTGAAGACTTCGATTGTAAGGTCCAATTTGTAATGATATACCTAAAAGAAACAAGAGATACTTGTCTGGTATTTATCATCTTAACCAAATATCTTTTACTATTAGGCAGGTACCTACCTACTGAACGTCTTTGAAGATTTTTGAATCTGAAACTTATAGTCCGGTCAATCTAGACCAAAAAATGAAAGTGAAGGTACATAAAATCCCAACAAGCTACCGTTTTGCTGAAAATCGCGAAAAACTCATTTTTTTGACCTTTGACCTTGAATAAATTTTTTTCCATACACGGGAATGATGGGGAACTTTTAAATATTATTTATAATTATGTTTTGAACAAGTTTACTGATTTTCAGCTTGTTTGGATTTTATGCACCTTCGAATGTCTAAACCGGACTATTAGTCTCTTTTCGCAATTGTTTTTAAACACAAAAAATGCAATTTCTTAGTTGTTGTTACTGTCAACTGACAAATTGCAAATTTTACGTTTGAAATCGCAGTTGTGATTAGATATTTTGACTTTACTTAATCGTAAAAAATGCACTTACGTGCTTATTCAGTAAAGCTATGCACGATCACCAATTTAAACAAGTACAACTTTTTGTGTGATTTCCAGCAAAAAATTTATTGTGCGTAGATTTATTGACAACGTCTGATTAGGTACCTACACTTCCAAAGTTTTTTATTCAAAGGATTAACATTCAATGTAAATTAATTCTTTGTTAAATAAAACAGATAAATCTTATTTCACACATATTCAAACATTAATAAATTTAATTAGTAGTATAAAGGAATATTTTGAATTGAATTGTAATCTATATTAATATCAATGTGTAAGCAGAAGAGTCGGTCTGTTTGTTTGTCTAGACGCACAAATTTTTAAAACTATGAGTAGGATGGGGAAAAATATTTTTGTATACATAATTATAACTACACACATCAAAAGTGTCTAGGGATCAACATCCCTAACATTTGTTAGGGATGTTGATCCCTAGACACTTTTGATGTGTATATATTAACAACATTTATTAGGAATAGTATAGCCTGTATAACAGATGAAGTCGTTTGCATAATAAGCTAGTTTTCTATAGAATCGCTGGCAGTCATTATTAGTAGTACGGCTAGTAGATCAGTGTAGCAGCACTATTACTGTATAACGAAACGTTAAATAAGTAGATATTTACTACCAATATGCGATGTTATAAATTCTCTCAAGTTAAAGCTCGACATTCGTAAAACTTTAAGACATGTCATTGTATGAAATTAACTAGCTTCTGCCCGCGACTTCATACGCGTGGTTTTTTCATCCGCGTTAAGTTACGTTTTTGGTTACTGCTCCGCTCCCGTGGATCGTAGCGTGATGTTTATAGCCCATACTAATCCTCATGAATAAAAAAAATCCGACCGGCATTTCCATAGATTACGAACTAACAAACTTATAACTTTCCAGCTTTATTGTATTAGTAAGTACTAGTTTTTGCCTGCGACTTCGCTTCTAATTCACGACTTTGTCTGCGTACGCGATAACGGACATACCGTTATACTGTCGCGGATTAAATAAAAATTAGTTTTTGCCCTTCCTCGGGGTTCAACCTTACTTCGTACCAAATTCATCAAAATCGGTTTAGTGTAATCGTGAAAGCGTAACAGGCAGACAGACAGACAGAGTTATTTTTGCATGAATGATATCAGTATAGATCATCATCATCTGCCTAGCCTTTTCCCAACTATGTTGGGGTCGGCTTACAATCCAACCGGATGCAGCTGAGTACTAGTATTCTACATAGAGCGACTGCCTATCTCACCTCCACAACCCAGTAACTGGGTATTACGATACCCCTTGGCAAGACTGGTTGTCAGACTTTCAAGCTTCTGACGACTCGTAACGACTGTCAAAGATCAGATCAGAAGAAGATGACAGCCGGGACCAACAGCTTAACGTGCTTTCCGTGGCACGGAATGATGTCAGTAATGTCTAAGATAAACTTTAGAAAGTACATATGAATTGAAAAAGTCACGTTGGTACTTGCCCGGATTCGAACCCACAACCTCATGCATGAGAGGCGGGCGCCTTAACCGCTAGGCCACCACGACACATATTCATCATCATCATTATTCATCTGTTATTAGTACAGATATAGATATTATGTAAAAAATGTCTCAAAACGAGTAGGAAGAGATGCATCGTTCATCCAAATTATCATTTACCTAAATCTATCTCGTCTATGTATTATCTATCTATCTATACTTATAAAGAGGTAACATTTGTTTGTTAGTTTGTAAGTTTGTATGTAGGGGGTAATCTCCGGAAGTAATGAACCGATTTTAAAAATTGTTTCACAAATTGGAAGCTACGTTATCACTGAGTGCTATAGGCTATATTTTATTATCAAAAAATTAGGGATCCGTAAGAAAAATCACGCAAACGAAGTCGCGGGGAGAGTGCTAGTTATTTAGGTATATGGCGTATCTGATGTACCAAAAACCGGCCAAGAGCAAGTCGTGCACTTAGGGTTCCGGATCAAATTACACTGAGCAGTCTATAGAACGGCCGCTGGTCTACCGTAATTACTATATTACGCTTATAATTTAATAATAATAATTAATTTGCACTACCTCTTAAAGTATACATCTAAATTAGTGTCAAGAAAAACATGTTCTGCACTATATGATTAGGCTTATTAATGTTTTTTTATTTGATAATGATTTATAGTGAATTAGTTGAATAGTATTAATTATACAGCAACTATTTTTGGTATATTTTTTAGTAACTCTTAATAAACGGCTATGGTTTTCCAGTGTTCTCTTCTGTCTTATCTTTGTCTCAATATCTAATAACTCTTTAAAATTGTAACTTTAGAAACCCAGAAGATAAAAAAAGGCCACTGGATCAAAAATTATAAATAAAATATTTTATGATTTTTTAGGGGAAAATCTTTTAAATGATACTTAATAAAAATAATAATAAAAATAATAAAAATACCAGCCTATTAGTGTCCCACTGCAGAGCAAAGGCCTCTTCTCATACAGAGAAGGCACGAGCATTGATCACCACACTTGACCAAATACGATATGAAAACTAAAACTTTTTACTTAACTTTAAATTGAATCCCCAAATAAATGTGAAATATAAAATGCTTTTAATAAGTAATATGTATGCGCATTATCAAGATAACATAGTGCCAAAATTAAAATTCTTACATTGTATAAATCTTAAGAACTCCCTGTGACAAACGTATAAAAAGTGACGTTACAAGGGTTTTGGTTTTTCTTTTTTTTAGACCTTAAAAATAGACAAGTACGGCTAAAGTATGTTTACGCCTTGCTTATCAACTTCGTGTGTTGTTACTGGCTTCCTCATTTCTTTTTCACGTTTTAATTCCGTACAATGATTGTTCTTTTTTTTTAATTTTTATTCTTTTTTACCTTCAGTGCGTTTGTATACTGTTTCTTCATTAATTTCTTGTTTGACTTTTGTTTGGTATTGGTTTTAATGATTGATTGTTGTGATTATGTTTGGTTTATTGCTTAGTTGTTTTGGAGTTAGAAAAAACAAACAAACTGTCTACCTCGCTAGTTTTAGTTCCGTTCCGTGTTTAGAATATTTACAAACACGGTTTGAATAATTCTTTATATTTTAATGAATAAATAATTTTCATGACTGCCTCGTTGGTCTAGTGGTCGCAAAGCACGACTGCTGAGCATGAGGTCTTGGGTTCGATTCCCAGGTCGGGCAAAGTATTATTGGATTTTTCCATTAAGAATTTCTCAGTACCAGCCTCGGAGTACGAATTTATGCTCAGTTGATGCCAATAGGCTTGCCCCCATTACATGGGACTTAAACATAACTGGCTAAATGTGGGTGTACCTACACCTACCTACCTACTAATGGGTACACCTCTGCCTAACCCTTCGGAGATTCGAGGCGTGTATGTTTAATGAATAAATTTATTATTGACTAGCTGTCCGCCGCGGTTACACCCGCGTCTTTGGTTACTGCTCCGCTCCCGTAGGTCGTAGCGTGATGGTATATAGCCTATAGCCTTCCTCGATAACTAATCTATCTAACACTGAAAGAATTTTTCAAATCGGACCAGTAGTTCCAGAGATTAGCGCGTTCAAACAAACAAACAAACAAACTCTGCAGCTTTATAATATTAGTATAGATTACCAAAATTTTACAGGTCCCAGAAGAGCTAGACTAAATTTAAGTATAGTATAGTTAAGTGCAGTAGTTTAAGTTAAGTATTAGAATTGAGGTAGGTCAGCTAATTAAAAACATACATACAAAACTAATTAAAACCTTTTAATTACTAAAACAACAATGTACACATTATTAGATCATTATTAGGTACCGTGATTGATAATAAAATTATCGTGCGGCCGTTAATGTACTATAATTGCTACCTATTTGAATTGATTTTAAACGTTCATTTGTTTTTCAACAGACTATGTTTTTTATTTCTCCACGCAATAATAGTTAAAAGAAACAACAATGCGGATTAGCTTCAGGATTATGTTTATTAAACGTTCAAACATTGTTGAACTTTTAACAGCCTTTCCTACGTTTAATTAATATTATGATTAATTTAATATTATGATTAATTTTACATTATGATTAATAAAATTTAATATTATGATTAATTTATAGCATCTATTTATCATAAAGATGTTTGCTGAAATTCTTTCTTCTTTACATACCATGGCACAACTAGCAGACTGATTATGGCATAATGACCTCATTTACCATATTCGAACAACTTAACGATTAACGTTATTATTTCTTAAAAGTAGTCTTGGTACAAACTATCGTCTATGCGAGTGTAAGCAGAGTTTTGCTCTTTTTCGCATTTTTTTACATGTATTCGATGCCCTACGTACCCGTTACGTACCCGATGTATCTGCGTTCAATAACCTAAATAAAAATTAGGATAATTGGTTCGGGGGTCAGTCCAGAAACATTGCAAGAGGAAAAAATGTGCTTTGAAAGCGCTTAACTACTCAAGATCAAAAGTTAAGATAGTAAAAAAAAAGTAATAGATAAGTTATAAAATATTAGAAAACAAAATAAAATCTATAATAAAACCTATGATTAATACGATGTGAAAATTCATATTTTTACGAGATATCACAAAAAATAACATGAAATAAAAACACCTTAATTATTATGCTAAATCATTTGCTCATATAAATAGCTTGGCACTTAGGTACCATTCAATTGCGGCGGAGAAGGACGATCAGATAAATTGTGCGTGACAGACATTTTTCATAATGAACAAAAAAAGGTTGTTAGTTCAATTAATAATGAAGTACCCAATAGCTGTAAAGACGGCGGCCAGTGGTCGACGACGCGTAACGCCGCCGGACAGTCATGATATCATCAAATTACTGTTATATACACAATTTTGCCTGTTTTTGTGTTTAGGGTTCAGTGTTGGAGTCAAACGTTTTTAGTTTTTATACTTTTGCCAAAAAATATTTGATCTAAAATGATGATCATTTCATTTATTATCATCTATACTCTATACAAATAAATAAAATTGAAGTGTCTGTTTGTAATTTTATAATAACCGCTTTTTACTACATGTATATTAATGTATATCTGTCTGTGTGTTTGTTCCCGCTAATCTCTAGAACGGCTGGACCGATCTTGACGGGACTTCCACTAGCAGTTAGCTGATGTAATAAGGGGTAACTTAGGCTACTTTTATTTTAGAAAAAGAATTAGGGTTCCACGCAAATAAAATAAAACCATGCTGAAAACCGACATTCACGCGGACGAAGTCGCGGGCATAAGCTAGTATGTATTAAATGGAGTATTAATAGTTCAAATACATCTTGTTATTACACTAACCTGAATTTGTATTCTAGTTACATATGTATAAGACTAAAGTTTATCATCCTTTGGCAAAACGTGGACACTTAAAAAAGAAACGTTTTATGTTTTTTCAGTTTAGTATCAAGAAATAAGTAAGTAAAAAAAGCTCAGCTTAAAAATTAAATAATTTATTAACATTTAAACCATTCTAATTAAAACGTTAGATAAACAAGACTCATACACATATGACTCTAGGTTAGTAGATTTTATTTACACAGACATTCATCATAAAACTTCTAAATTAACTCATTACGTACATTTATTTAGTTTCTATTGTTCTTATTTCTCATCTCCGACGTTTGCGGTCACAAGTCACTACCGGGTAACGTTTTATTTGCTTGTTCGTGACTTGAGGCATCAACAGAGTAATAAACATGATATGATTTGAACGCATCACACTTATAATTATATTATTGGATGATTTAGAACAGATTAAGATGGTTATCTTGAAGTATTTGGACACGAATATTAGTGACTAGCTTTTTAACTTTTAAGTAAGTAGGTACTCGTATTTTTTCAATCGTGTTGTGTTAAATTTTTGGTTACTGATCTGCTCTTGTGGCTCGTATCGTGATGCTATACAGCCTATATTCACCTCATGAATCTGACTATCATATACAAAAGAATTTGTCCAATCCGACTAGTAGGTAGATTAGTGCCTCTAAACAAATGTACAAAAAACTGTACAACTTTATTATGTAAGTTTAGATTCTTTTTTTATAGTTTTGTTTTTTAAATGGTACTTAAAAAGGTATTTCGTTTGGTCATTATTAAAACTTATTTCGTTTGTTTGTTTCCTATATTGATATATAGAAAACACAAACGAAATAAGTTTTATTAATGACGATTATTAAATAAATAAATAAAAAAGGCCGAAATAGTTTACGACTACAGCGTCACAAATAAATGTTCGTTGCATGATAAAAGCTCGCGCAGCAAATGTTTAGAAAACTAATTCGTAAAACGAAGCGATTACATCTATTCAGGCAGCTGTTATTTTTTAGTTCGCCTGTTATGGGAATTTTCTGTCTCCAATACAATAGGTCATCCAATAGGTAACATTATAATAAAAGTAATCCAATAGGTAACATTATAATAATGCTACGGAACCCAGTCAATTCAAATACAGAGCGCGTTATTGAGCAGTCTTTGTAGTTCGTAATATTTGCATCGCTCTAGTTCACTGTTTAATTCATAATTCCATTAAAAATACTGACATTTACTTACCACATTCAACACCGAATACAAACATTTGAATACTGTTTCAATGTGGTTACGGAAATAATCTTAATTTATTTAAATAAATATGAAGGTTTTACCAGTAACCAGAAATGTTACTACTGAGGACGAACCCATTGAAGATCTAAAGATTAGGTTCATGTACAAAACCAAGGCCTACATTTTTTTAAATTAGGTAAACACAAAACCTGTTAGTCTAAGTTCTAGGACAATACTTGATAATTTATCTATTTATTGTTTTTCTAGGAATTCGCTTAAAAATATACCCAATAGCCCTGTTTAGATGAGTAGTTTCTGGATTTTTTATTACAAACCTAGATTATTTTTGCGAATGAATGGTTACAACAACAGTAAACACGATAAGCAAACGATTGTTCTTTTCTTCATGATAAGCTTTATCGGAAATGCCGTTTAATCGATTTCAAGTTCATTGTAGACTTACTATATTACAATCGTGTTTATGAATAGATGTAAACAGTTGTAAACTATGAATTCCGAATTACTATGAATTTTTATCATATATTAAAGAAGAATCAAGAATAATGTAACCGGAATTTCGTAAAAACTTGAAAGAAGATACCTGTTTTAAAAGAAGTACCTGTTAATGGTTTGATTAAAATTAATGCTTTGACTTTGACGATCAAAATAGATCAAACATGATATTGGAAACGATTCTACATGTACCTATTTATTTTTAACCATTTTATTTTACTACAAAAGCAAAAAAGTACGTTTTAGAAAAAGTTATTTGAAAATATTTACCTGCAACTACGCGTATTTAATAAATCACGTTATATTATTCATATAAAAAATGTTGGACAAATAAATCTCAATTAAACCATTATTTATTTCAATTTAAACCGCAACAAGTTTGCACACGGTTGGCACACGGGCCACACGTGACAGCCACAAACGCCACCACCTGAAACTAGAAGCGGCGGCGTTGTGGCGACCACCGACGTTAACCGTGTGCTGCGACTACAGGAAATACGTCGGTCGCGGCGTTTTGTGATTGTGGTCGGTGGCTCGTGTCCCCACACACGAGCCACCGACCAGGCTTACTGTCGATGTGCAACCAAACTCATTAGATATTCGTAATGAGCACGTTACCGCTCAGCACTCCATATACGGAACATAAATAGAAAGCTAATTATTTACATAATCCATTAAAAGTTAGGTTTACATACCTATGTACGGTTTTGGTAACGTCATAAATATTTAATGAATGAAAAATACTAGAACATGGGAAATGTGTATAATACAGACATAGCTTTGACAAATTCAAATATTTTACTCGTTGCAACTATCAGTTTTACATTTAATTTTGGTGAAAATTTAAGTAGTGAGTTCTATGTCGGATAAAGTTTTAAATACGCGCCGTCTGCGGTCATAACTGCCAATGTTTGTGAGGATGAATGGATGAATGTTTATTACTCTTTCACGTGTTAACTGTTGAACGGAATTAGCTGATTAGACACACATATAACTAGCACAAACAAACATAAATTAAGCTTAGTGTTTAGGACATTTCGTCCCGGTTTTGTATTACCGTGTAGGACTGGCTTATTTCTGAAATCTATGCAGACAAAGTTGCGGGTCAAAGTTAGTAATAATAGTTCATGTGTTAACGACTGGTTGGTTAACAAGTTAGCATTGTATTAGTAGTGTGTTTATTAATCTATTAATTCGAGCTTAAAGAAAAATAAGCCAATGTTTTAGCGCTTCTTGCTATCCATATTAATATTATAAATGCAAAAGTGTGTCTGTCTGTTACCTCTTCACGCTTAAACCGCTGACTCGATTTTGATGAAATTTGGCATGGAGGTAGTTTAAGACCCAGGAAAGGACTAAGGCTACTTTTTATTAGACTTCGACTTCGTTTGCGTCCGCTATAACCGACATTTACATTGCAAAAGCTAGTGAGTTTATAATACCGAAGATTTGACTAAATTGAGCTATAGACAACATCGAAAAAAATGCTGTGAATTGAGAAATAATTAAATTCCTTCCAAATATCTCTACTATTGTTATTTCGTTGGGTGTAGGTACTTATGTCATGTGTTGTTTTGATACTCGAATATAATGATCTTGTCACAATTGTATTGAATAACAGCATCTATTATAGTGTATTGTGCAATTTCGTTCATTGTTTGTCATCAATGGAAAATTTGTTTTTCCAGACTATTGAAAATTGGACATTGTCTTGATCATGAATAAGTTGATTTTGGCTCTTAACTCACCATATTTTCGAAAACGTAACCCTTTCATAAATAAACGCGGAATTATGGCGTAGCGATACTGCTGATTCCCATGCATTTTTATCGCTTCCGTAAAAATCTGTGAATTTTCATAAAAATACGTAAAACAGCGTGTGGACGGCACTGTCGCCGCCGCTTGCTGTTACATTTGGAATTGTACCTTTAAAGTACCTTCACCAGTATCCACTAATTTCGGTTTAACTATAACACAGTTTTTGAATTTAAAGTTTAGCGTATTTTTCCTCCGGGTTTCTTATTAACGTAGGAGTTTTAAAAGCCAGAACTGAAGTTAGATTCTTTTCGTTTGTATGACAGTTGTATGAAATTCTTTCTAATAATTACGGCACCTTATTTTGGAAGTTGGTTTTTCGATCTTTTTTATCACTTTGCGCTATGTAAATATTATAGTTATAAGCCAAAATACTCGTACTTAGTAAGGATCAGCACGTAAATATTGCTTTTATGAAAACAGGTGCTCCTTAAGATTGCGGAAAGTGGCGAATCAGGTACTTGACGCAACTTGGGCGAGTCTTAAGTGCTATTGATTCAGTCTGCCTAATTGATGGTTTGCCTTTATTTAGGAGTGGTCGGCAATGGGCCAGCTATGACCACTTTTTCTCGTTTCTCCTATATCGTAACAAAATTACGGAATGTTCAAAATTATACTAATGATCATATTCAGAGATAATATTCCATCTTCTATCATTATTTAGATAAGAATCTGGCTGATGGCTGATAAAATAGCAATATTATGCTTTGATAGTATTTTTCAAATTACCTAATAAAGGAAATGATATCAAATTAATTTTGATTTTTGAGCAATAAATATTCAAAATGAATAAATACATCATCAGACCAGTTACGGAATTGAGACATGATAATAAAATTAAAGGTTACAACCTCGACAACAGAATAAAATCTATTCTACATTATGACCACAACATTTTTTTTATTACCTTACTTTGAAATTGGACTTAATTAACCTTTTCATAGCCTAGAAAGTTGCAAAAAAGTTAATTGGTTGTTCTAAACTAGTTTTCAGAATCACGGTTGATTTTTATAACCAACCAAGTCCTGGAATCTTTAACAGTCCAATACCACTTCTAAATCTCTCCTTAATTATAATCAAACCATGCCTATTATTGTCTTACTACAGGGCAAAGGCTTCTTCTCATACAGAGCAGGCACGAGCATTGATCACCACGTTTGCTCAAGGCGGATTGGCGATTTCAAACTTAAACTAATTCCTAACTTTTGCCTGCGATTAGATCTCGTGGTTCACCCGCGTTAAGTTACGTGTACGATCTTTTTATTGCAGTCAGAAAACGGTTCCTGGAACAGTTCTTTCTCCACGACTTCGCTGAAAATATTTGTTTTCAGTTTTCCACTTTTGGGCACAATGGCGGTTTAATTACACAATAATAAGCTTGTTTTTAATTCCAAAATTCATTTTTTTAAATCTCTTTTTGACAAGGCAGGCGTATTTTTATTTTTAATTAAACAATATTTTCTTTGGCGTCCCTCTTGAGAAAATTGACCCTTTACCACTGTAATAAGGTACCCATTTCCTTGAGATTAAGGAGGGATTTCTCATACCTACAACCATGAACAAAGGCTTTCAACATGTAAGAGTAATTATTACTAATTATATCGATAAAGCACTGAATTGACTACATTTGACCCGTGTCAACTACACTGTCTTATTCAATGGTTGCAACACCTATGAAAGTGCGTATACAATTATAGGCATAACCAAAGTCATACATAATGTATTGTGTATATTTAAGAGCCTATTTAATAGGTACTTACTTACATTTCTGTCTTATGTACCAATGACCCGCTACCAATTATTTGAAAACGTTTTAATTGATTTATGATTTCGTTACTTCCAGTATATAACTGTTATTTTCCTGTCGGTGTCAATTACATTTTAAAGTACTCGTGATACGTTTTTCGTTAATTTAACATTTTGAAGGCAATATCAATCGTATGCATAGACTTGCGTAAAATTATGTACATTTTAAGGAAATAATAATTACTGTTAATAATGGTCATTTAAGATCCATTTAATTCTTGAAATGTATCGAAGATATTGAGAACTGGCAGGATATCTTTGACAGATAAAATTAATAGACAGATTTTTATATTCATTTTAAAATAATATATAATCAAAGAAATATCTGAAACACAGCAACAGATAATAACAAAAGTATGTTGTATCTCTGGAACCACAAGACGGATTTAAACAAATATTTTTTTTATATGATTGCCAAACTCATGAGAAATAGTATAGGCTATATACCTAATCTTACGATTTGATAGGAGCGGAGCAGTAACAAAGACGTAACTGAACGCGGGTGAAGCCGCAGGGTATTTAAAGCTAGTAACATAATATATGAACAACACAAAAGACCTAAAAGTTTCGCTTCATCTTTGGTGTCATTCAAGTCAACACTATACCTACTTAGAAATGTGTTGACATCATTATTGTTGCACGAAAATCATTTATCATGGCCATAGATTATCTCTCACTTACTCTTAACATTTTCAATAATATATTGTAAGTCTAGCTAGCGGGTCTAGCACTTACAAAGCAGGCAAGCGGCCCTTTGTCCCTTGTACCTCATATCTGTCATCTACCTCAGTTGTTGAATAACTTCCTTCAACCATGTATGGTGTTACTCAGGAAACATTTCTCCATCAGTTCTGTTACTTGCTTGTTAGTCACAAATAGGATTTTCCTTTTGGTCAAAATGTAGTTACTTGCCAGTTATGGGTAATGATGATTCAGAATCCGTGTTGGATGTTGGATGTAACTTTAGAACTAGGACGGGTAATTCCGTTATTGATTTCAAGATAGGAAAATAAAAATAGGTTTACGATACGTCGATTCAAATTAATAAAAATAATCGCAATTTTTCTCAAGTGTACCAATATTTTTCCTTCTATCGATTCTAAGAAAAACCAATAAAAATCACCACGAACTAATAGAATTATAGGTTATAAAAGTTCTAAACTAAGAGAGCAATTAACAAAATTATTTAACATCTAAAAGAGGATAACAAACTAGGATTGGGTAAGCAACTCTCAGAAATACACGTTACTACAATACCGTAATAACAAGAATATTAAAATTAGCATTTAGTTATACAATGTAACTTGACCGTTTACGCCTATTAAAACAGCAGTAATCCGAGAACTAACTATTAAGGAGGTGTCGTAATAATCGTTTGTAATAATATCATATCTTTCAACTTTTATTACATTTTCTATTAGCTTCTGGTTAGGAATATTCGATTAGTCCTAATCGATATCAAAAATATATATATTTGCAATAATGCATTACCTACTGTAAGTACTTTTGCACCTACTGTACTAACAGTGCTTGATGTATATATGCTGTTTGTGTACTTTATTGAATAAATACATAAATATCAGTATTAAACACTGGAGATATTAAAATGAGAGCTAAAATGTAAAATTATGCAATTTTATTCATAACATAACATAACATCACGCCTGTCATCCCCGAAAGGTTAGGCAGAGGTGTACGCATTAGTACACCTACATTTCGCCAGTTATGTTTAAGTCCCATGTAATAGGGAGCGAGCCTATTGCCATCAACCGGGCACAAATCCAGACTCCGAAGCTGCTACTGAGAAATTCCTGATAGAAAAACTCAATAACGCTGCCTGACCTTGGAATTAAACCCGGGACCTCATGCTCAGCAGAAACACCCACTAGAACAACGAAACAGTCCAATTCATTCATTATACTCAAATCAATGCATTTGTCGAATATGAATATCAGCTAATCAAAAATGTTGATAAAAATCTTTACAATCACTAATATGTAAACATATGCGTACAGTTACACCTACTGAATCTCCATGACCAATACAATAATGTCATGACCGCCAACATCAAAATCAATTACAGTGGCTCAAGAAATTTAATATTGTTGTTGACAGCACAATTCGTTGCGGTGTTGAGTTCACTCCGTTATTAGATGCGGCCGGCATTATGAACGAAACGCACTTCAATCTTGCTCTCTTGGCCGCACGCGTTGCTTCATCTAATTCTAACATTGGGTACTTAGCTTACGCCCGATCTCTTACACCCAATTCAGTTTCGTCATCCCTTTCCGTGCGAACAAAATGTCTTTTAGGTTACACAATCCTCTATTTGATATAATTACTTATCGCTTATTATTATCTTTATCGCTGTCATCGGATATTGGCTAAATGCACACGGTATTGACCTTCATACTTACATTCTTTATTTCATAATTTGATACTTTGTCTGCATAGTAAAGTATCACATGATGTAATTCTAATTGCATCTTAAGGTTGTTTTGGTATTTAATATTTTATATGGTGCACTTTTACGGCTGCATAGACTAAGCATTTATAACAGACCATCAAAATATTTAAATACTAGCTTCAGAATGCGACTTCGTCCGTGTCAAGATAGAAATATTATCCCACGGAAACATAACAAAGGAATAAAAACATGTTTTAAGCTAGATCAATGTTTATATGTATGTATGTATGTAAAATTTAAACTTATTCCACACAGCAGTTAAAACGTAAAAGAGTAACAAACACCCATCCATCCATCCATCCATCCATCCATCCATCCATCCATCCCTCCCAAATCCCCATAAACTTTCTAGTTTATAATACTCGTAGTAGTAGTAGTGGAAATAGTAGGATTGATGAATCGCTTTTAATTATTGTATTCATTCAAATGTTTCTATTTATTATGTATTTTATTTGATGCAGTTTTACTTAAATTAGCTGTCCCGGATTTTAAAACTGTTAACAACAAATGAGTTTCATAAATTGCCAATAAAATAGCAGTAGTAGGTAATCAAATTCCTACACTGATCGATGTTTTGATCCACATCTGCTAAATGGTTACATCTTTTATAATCCTCAAATCGGTAATGATCGTAATGGGCCATCATAAAATAATATACTTTGACTATGATTACACGTTTGCGAATTAATTTTTATAGACGTGCTCTAATGGTAGTCTTGGCGCTAAGCTGTTTGATTTATGATATTTGGACTCATGCGATTGACTTCCGTACAATCAATATCAGGTATTTAATTTTTATATTGGACTTGTAATAGTGTAGGTATACCAACGCCTAATGCCCTGAGCATTACATACAGAATAATTATCCATTATAAAGCTTTGGTCAAAATTAGTTAGGTAGTCTGTACAAGCAATTTGTTGAAACGAATTTATTGATATTGGTTCTACATTTTCAATTTCCTACTTGTTTATTTCAATGAAATATTCCGATATGAAATATTTATAATGCAAAATATGCGCGTATCTGAATTGAGTGTTTATGTAGGTATAAAATTCAATATTCATGTCAAATTAGGTATAATTTTCCATTAATGACTGTCATTACCTTCGGCTCGCGATCCCGCACGGGTCATAACTCGTGGGTAATGATGATGGCATTCCTTCGATACCTAGTCGCAATTTGATTGAATCTTCTTGACCTTACAACCTTCTCGTGGTCTTTGACATCGGCTTATGTCATCAAGTCCAAGGTGGTATTGAGTGAGCTTTTTGCGTGCGGGATGAATAAATAATTATTGAAGGTTTTGTTGTACGTTGTAAATGTTGTCGTACAAAATCAATTGAAATATGGTAGAGCAATACTAGTCTTTACCTTCCGCTGTTAGGGGTTATGAGTTCAATTGTCGTATCTAAATAAGAGTTTGTGTGGTATTTGTTCCGAGTCATGTAGCTTGTTTACAAGCTCAAACAGTCATAGGTACTTAAGACAGAGTGCCTAGTATGAGTTTTTAACCTATTCGATCCACTTATGTCAATTAATATGGAATAATTGTGATTCCTATTCTCGACATAAGACGATCTGTATAAATTGAAAATTACGTTAACGCGATCGAGTCCGTTTAAAAACTCGCACTAGGCACTCTGATCAGATATTTAAGTGGAGCATCAAAAATACTGTGATAAGTGTCTTAATGAAAATCATAAACATACGAATGAAGTTACTGATATCCAAGAGACAACTGCTGATGACAATAACGTAACCGAAGTCTCAACAAATGACCAAATAGAAGATGAATAATCAACTATTCATCGGTTTTATTGTTCCCAAAAGTTGATATTAGTGTGCAGCATCAAAACAATAATAGTAGTAATGAATTTTATGCCGAAGATATAATTAGATATTGTTTATTATTAGCCTGTATTCTCCCACTACAAGGCAAAAGCCCCTCATTCTCCTTTTCAATTCTCTCTATCCTAAACTAGTGTGGAGAGCCTGGGTCTGCCGCGATGTCGCTGTGCGTTTTTCGATATCCACATTATGGTTGTTTTAGTCCATGATCTCACTTAAGCTTGGCTACTTTTTGAGTAACAATAAGGTAGCACGCTGACTAATGAACCTTACATACACGATTAAACTAATAAAAATACAACTGCAAATGATAATGACACAATAGAAGTCATAACAAATAACAGAGGCCCAATAGAAGACGAAGAATAAACAACCCATCGCTGTCATTGTCCTCAAAAGCGTACAATTTTTTGTCGCGTAACATTCTTGTGAAATATATTCGATATTGACTACTGGCATAGTTTCGGCCGTTCAATGAATGAATCTATAAACCGTTGTATTTTGTTGCATAAACCTCGATATTGTAATAGTGGAGTACGATCGTAATTCAATCATTTCATGGTTAAGTGTTGAACTGCCATTGACCCTTATTCAAGTATTTCTTGTTTTGAATTAATGATATTAAGGGCTTAGGTTGTTTTAAAGTTGATTAAACTTTGTGTTTAATGGTTTACAGAATAGAGTTTTTTTCTATAATCAACGTATTATATTAGCTTAGATTATATTAGCCTCACGACTACTTGAATCCCCGAAAAAATCTGCCTCTCGGTCGTGATCTGCAGTGGTCTATTTGGGAAGCACTGAATCCACTAATCCCAAATGGGCTGTAAACATAATTTGGCGAAATGGGGCATCATAGAACCATACGACACTCAGTGCGACTGCGGAGCTCTTGATCAGTCTATGTCCCATATGCTGAAGTGTCCTAATTGCCCGTTCAGTTGCACACTTCTTGGCGATCTAAGATACTCGTAAATCATCGATACGAAAAGAAGAAAAACGTATTCACATTGTGTATTCTTTTGTCACGCTGTTCTAAATGTCACTATATAATTATCTCGCAACAATTTCCGCTCGATTTCTTAGCTTTGGATTTGAAAGTTAAACTGGATAATTATATGATAAGATGTAGGTACTTATTATCCCAAAATATTTATGTAATCGTTCTCAACCTTTACTTTAATTACACACATTCAATTAACTACTTACTTCTAATTTGCCATTAATTGACATATAGCCTACGTAATTAATATCATGTGCGTGTAAATTCGTAATGAGATTTCAATTTGTATTCAAAACTAATCATTGGCAGTAATATCTATGACATTTATGGGTACATTAAACAACTAGCTTCTGCCCACGACTTCACCCGCGTTAAGTTACGTTTTTGGTTAGGTACTACTTCGCTGCTGTGGGACGTAGCGTGATGTTATAGCCCATACTATCGCTCATGAATTTGGTTAACATATACTACAGTACCCGGCGATAAATATTGCACATCGACCTTTATTGTATTTCGTATTTTATACAAATAATAAAAAGAATTATCAAAAGAAGCAAATCAAATTTGTTTTAACAGCTCCTAATAGATACCGGACCTGTTTGTATTTCGTGCGACAGAGATAACGCTCTACGAAGCCGAAATTGGCCGATTGTCTCTTTCCAAAGGTCGATATGCAATATTTATCGCCGGGTACTGTAAAGTTATTTTTCCAATCCGACTCGAAGTTCCAGAGATTAGCTCAATTAAATAAACAAACAAATCTCTCTAGCTTTATTATATTAGTATAGAATTCCGCAAACACTTAACACAACGCTTTGGAGTATTCGTGACCGGGGTTTCAAATAAACAGTAAAATCGCATCTAATGTTACTTCTCGTACATACAATTCTAAGCATTATTTGTTAGGTATGTCTTCCAGGATACAATTATTTACGCAATTACGTACACTAAATAGGTGTTCTGTCGTTATTTGACATAATGACGTCCGAGAGGATAATTTGAATTTACAAGGTGTAATGCAAATCATTTGACGATGGTGCTGCAATTACGCTGCTCTAAGGCCCAGTTCCTACCTTTATTCCAAGAGTAAGTAATCATTTTGTTGGTCTTGGTCGATATTTTATAGAAAATTTTCAAAAAAAAAATGTTTTTGTTTATTAAGCAGCATTTTCCGCTTTGGATTTTTCCAAAATGGATGTATTTTGTATTATTGTTATTATAAAACATAAAAATCACGCCTGTAATTCCCGAAGTGTTAGGCAGAGGTGTACCCATGAGTACTCCCACATTTCGCCAGTTATGTTTAATTCCCAAGTAATAGAAAAAAAAGAAAATCCCGAGTAAAAGAGTACTGTTTCCACCAAAATAATCCTGACATTATTTGTACACAGTGAGTAACACCGGATTACTTAACAGCCGTTGTAACAGTTTGTTTTAATTCACTCATTGCACGGCACAGAGTCTACCCATTATATGCTAATTGGAAGACGACACGCAAAATTGCTACAGACAGAAAGTGAGTTTTCAATACAACTTTGGCAATGAGATAAATTACTTACATTATTATGTAACTATATATTTAACAAAATTGTATGCTATGTTTAAATATTATCTACATTTTTCAGATGATCTGTAATTTGTAGTCTTTTTAGGAGTTCCAAGTGTGTTATTTACAATTAAGAAGTATCTAACTAATGTTGGAAGCAATTCCCGTATTTGAAAGAATGATCGCATTCTAATCTCAGTCACAATCTGTCAAAAATATCTTCAACAAACGTACATTTTTGACATTTTTTGTCGTCGAGATGAGATTGCGACTAGATTTTGAACGTTTTTAATTAGGGAAATTGGCTTTCTGATATAGACGTCGAAGTCAATGTTAAAACATGTAAACATATTTTGTATAATAGACACATGTAATGTAATATAGACTTTCCAAGTTCGCTAGCATTGAAATTCCCATAACTAGTTTCCATATAAGATAAACACTTAAACAATGGGCACAAAATCGGTGCTTGCAGTCTGGCTACAAAAATACAAGGCATCGACAACAACACATTTCCGTCCAACACATCACTGCACTGACCACAGAGCACAAAATTATGACACATCTGAAAGATTACACGAAGATTACTTCAGCTTTACATAACGGACAAGCCTTTTGCGTGGAAACTGATGTACTCTTCGCTATCTTGCGTCAATGGTGCCGTGTTCGGAAACCAAGTTGAATGGTTTTGGTCAAAATGGATCGTTACAAAAGTCAAAGGTTACGTCAATGTTACGGTTAGATGGACGCGAAGTGCATGCAAAGCGATTTGTTTTTGGCGACGTGAGATTGAAATTATTTTCTTTCGTAATTTTTTTGTATATGTAGGTAGTTGACCTTTGAAGGATTTATTATCTTTGTGTATTAGAAAGGTTTATTCTGTGGTAGGTCATCCCTACTGACTTGGTATTCTTATGAAAATATTCACGTCTCGTGTTCAAAGAATTAGATTTACCTACCCATGAAGAAAATGAGATGGTAGAATATGTTTAGCAGCTTCTAATGTCATTGTACATTGTGTGGGACTATTTCGAATCTGCGAATTTTTTCAGATTCGAAATAGTCCCAGATAGTGATCACAATAGTGAATTCATCATACAGATCAACCTATAATTTATTCAAACAATAATATTGTTGAGTGTTGGTGCCAAAGAGGCAATCACACAAAATTATCCTTAACGCCGCCGAGGTGAAAGTTCGATGTTTGCAATATTCCAATTATGTGGTCGCGTGCTGTACTGGCTCCATATAAAATATGCTGCGGTTTCTTACACCATTCTATTAAAAATGCTAATTTTCATCTAGCTCTTTTGTGTGCTGGATGATTTTATGATATTTTGGATAGTAGTTTCGTAAAAATTCAAAATATACAGCCTTGATACGGTAACCTCTTAAGATAGCAAGTAAAAGGCGTTTTATACTACTTTTTTTTCCCTAGAGGCTTCAATAGTAGTCCAGTTCGATGTCATTAAAATGAACACCTGCCTAATTCAGCTTTTTCAGGATATTTAAGTTGCGTTATACCTAGTTATGTCGTGATGGTCTAGGGGTTAAGGCACCCGCCTCTCATGCAGGAGGTGTGTTTCGCAATCGGACAAGGGCAAGTACCGACGTGACTCTTTTTCAAATTCATATGTGCTTTCTAAGTTTATCTTGGACGTTATATCGGTGAAAGAAAACATCGTGAGGAAACTTGGTCTTTTAAATAATATAAATCTGAAATCACCAATCTGCCTTGATCAAACGTGACGACCATTGCGCCTTCTCTGTACCTATTAGAAGAGGCCTTTGCCCTGCAGTGGGAGATTATTAGGCTGGTATTCTTCTCCACATTCTTTATTTTAACATATTTTTTTACATATTTTTCTTATACAAATTACAATTAATATAGTTTATAAAACAAAAATATGTATAAAAATAGTGCTCCGCCCGCAACGAGGTGGTAAAGCCCAAGCTACCGACGGTTAGGGATCCAGAGAGAGGAACCTCCTCACTATGCGTGCCGTGTCCAAGACAACCTTAGGCTAGTATTATTATTAATTTCATAGTTTCTGTTTCTGCCCATTCGGTTCAATCCTTCGGAAAACTGCATTCAACTTTTGCGTTTGCATGTCTTTTCTCTACAGCGTCTATTTATTTACCTATGTTGCGTTATTCTTTATTGCAATAAAACTTCTTTCCAATTTTGGTTTCGACACTCCATAAGACGTCGTGACCAAAATCGTGATGCGTCAAATAGTTGCAAATAGTGAATGATGTTTTAAATAATTAATTTTAATAATGGTCAGAGTACGAGATGAGTTGACAGGTCGCGATTAGCTATTGTTTGTGATAGTGTAGTGACCTCTTCCTGTAGGGCCACGAGTCGAGCGCACGCGTTTTGAAGTAAGTAGACAAAATAATGCAACACTTGTTAAAAAAATAATCAAATATTTATATCCTTTCACATTACGCAAATTTACCTTTCAAAAGAGGTGTGCTTTATGATACTTGAACTGTGTACCTGAAAAATGTTACATAATCTTAAATTAAATACATAATCTTTAGTCATAAATGGAGATAACTTAACAACGTGTTGTTGAAGGATAAAATAACCAATGTGATCGATGAATCAGTCTGACTAGGTAGGTAAGCATTATTACTTAAAAAAATAAGAAAACTACTATTTTTGATTTTCGAATCTAAGATTTGATGGCCGTAATTTAGGGTTGAAGACGTCATCATAGATCATTAGAGAATTATGTCTATTGATCTATGTTAACGTGAACATAACATTTGGGTAATGGATGACTAAAAGTCCAACATAGAAAAAAAATATAAAGAAGACTTATAGTACCTATACAAAAGAAGAACAGTCGCCAGCACATCAGACATATACTGTTTAGTTGTAAAATCGCTCCTATTACAACCGCATAAGGTACCACACCTTTACAAAAACATCTTCAATTTCGGGGCCCGACTTCAAGTGAAATGACAAACATCACGAAGATGCCACAAGGCACACATACTCTTTGACCTCCATCGACGAAGGTTGTGCAACTAATAGTTCCCATGTCAACGACAGAGCTCACCTATTTACTTATGTCTTATGTAATGTATGAACGCTTCGTGCCTTACCTAAGCAATGAAAGGAGTTAATCAAAACTTGTTTGTAATATTAGTTTGAGGAAAATTTTACTGTTGAAACCTTTTTCTTTTTTTTATATTGATGGGCGAAGAGGCAAGAGCAAGGGTACTGGGTCGTGTTACGAGTCCTGGGGCTTTCGGAACCAGGACCGCAGTCCTGGATTGCACAGATAAAACAATGATTGTTGAGCATGTTACTAAGGGACTCTTTTTATTCGCGTTAGAAAAATAACAGCAATTATTGAGTCATATGGCTTTTTTTTTGTATATGGCTGGTAGACTGCATTGCTTTATATTTATCATGAAAATTAAAACGAAGCTTATTATACGCTACAGTCAAATAACTATAGCGTTTTAACGATTTTTTTTCTAATATTGTATTGAATGGGGTATAGTTTCTGGGTTATGAAGGTTTAAAAGGCAGTCGTTCCATATAAAGTACTGGAAAGACTGGGAGTAGACAATTGGTTGGGAAAAAACTAGACAGATGTGGATGATTGGTGAGAATTTAATAATTATAGTTAACTAGCTTTTTCCCGCGACTTCGTCCGCGTAAATGTCGGACCCCCGTTAGTGGGTGAAGTTTGGAAAATAATAAACTATAATCTACCTCCCTGCATCTTTATGCGTTAAGCGGTATTCGATATTTCGTGATGAATGAGTGTACCTTTCGCTTTTATAAAATATATTTAAATTTAAAAATGTATTGTATTGCAGGAATTCAGGCTGATCTATTAAAATGATCATACATAACAGTTTGTTGAACCGCTTAAGGATGTTGAAATTTAACGCATGTTTTTGAATAATTTAATTGTAAATGCACGAATAAAAAATGTTTTCTAAGTCGTACCAAAAAGTTAATTGCATAAAATCATTTGCTTAACTAATTAATTCACGCTAATTATAAACTAGAAAAATTCACACACTATTCCTATTTTGAAAGATTAATTTAATTTACACATTCTACGATTACAATACGGCCGATGTATCTTGGCGGTTCTGAAGTTAGCCGTAGGCTGCGCAGTAGACAATTTCAATCCTAAAAGATTCATTGCGCAGCTAAACAGCTAATTTCAGAACGGCCAAGATACGTCGGCCGTACTATACATGGGCCGTTTCTAAACAGTTCCCATTCTCGAAACATTTATATTTTACGGTTTTAATTCACAAGTACTTGCAAAATTTAACCTTAAAAAGATTTATGGTGTATCAAGTCAAGATTAGTATCGGTTTTATTTGTTTTCTACTGCATCGGGGCGTTATGCAAGAGTGGCTTGACCGTGAACTCCTGCGCAGCGTGTGTTGGCGCCCTAATAATGTGTACCTGTTTAATTGCCGTCTTCCCGCGATTGTATTCGAATGTAACAACGTGCTAACGTATAATGTTAAAGTTTTTATAATCACATATTGCATTGTGTTTGTAAGTAATTTATGTTATTTGGAATAGGAATTTACTCGTTTTTATGTGTATTGTTTTCCATGTGTGTGTAAAAGTAGTTCAGGGAAGCTTAACAATACACAATTAAGGACAGTACTAAACATTAATATTATTTATGAAGTTTTCGTATGAAGTTATCGGCCATGCTAGGTGGAGCGACGATCTTGGCTGGGTGGCTGGTAGCAGCTCGATAAGAGTTGCCAAGAATCGATATAAATGGCGTGCAATTGGACAAGCCTATGACCAACAGTGGACTACCGTAGGCTGATAAAGTAAAAGATAATGATGAAAAAGATACAACATATTCGTATGTAGTAGCCGAGAGTCTAAACTTATCATACAAAAAAAATCTAAATACTAATTTAATGAAAACATAAAACTGGTAGGTACTTAGCGCTCAACACAGCTCATAAATAAAATATTTGTCATTAACACCGCGTTTAATGTTTAATTACGACCATCTCAATAATTATATGTATTTTACGGCCGTAAATGTTTGTTAGTTACAAATGGTTTGTCGCAACTATGTATAATAATATCATACATGAGATAAACTTAAGTGACGAATTAACCTGAAAATGTTCGTGTTTATTTATTTATGCCCGGCAGTTACATTTAAAGATTTATTTTTCTTGTGGTTGGTTTTCCCTCGGTAATGTTTTATTTGTCATTGACATTATCTAAGTGATTGAGAATACTAAGAATTGATTTATTAAAAACGTAACCTTTACATAAGTGTCATTGCCAACCAATTAGTCCTAGACTTAAAATATAATATCCTAATCTTACTGCTATTCTATATGCGAAAGTTTAGATGGATGTCTAATCGAGAATCGAGCCATAGCGAACGACGAATGACACAGAGACGAATTCGGCTCAGAGATAGATAATAGTCTGGAATAGCAAATAGGCGGTAGCCTATTTGCTATTCTATGCTAAAAGGTATTTTAGCCCGAAAAAAATGTATTATTCCCGTGAGATGATATTAACTAACTAGTTACGTAATATAATGCTGACGAGATGAGCCATGAAATGATTCGCGTTATCACCACTTTTCTTTAAAATTTAATTCATATACGAGAATTTCCTTCAACGTATCTTAAGGGACCAATATATTCGCTGTGTAGTCAGAGTCACCCAACATGAGAAGGTAGCGTTAACTCACGCGGAAGTATTACAAATGCTTGGGTATCGTTTGCAATCTTGTGAGACAGCAATGTGTTGGTCAGAAATAGAGCGTAAATCGTTATAGGTTGCTATAGTTCACCGGTTGCTGGCGCCATATTAACACGTACCTACCTTCTTATAGATCTGTGTTGTTTTGCATAATACAGCACCTTTTTGTAGCTACAGACAGCTTAATTTATTGGCAGTCCCTAGCACAAAAAAAAATGAAGTAAGCTATAAAATACGAGTACCTATTGAAAAAGACCGTATTGATTGTAAGTTTGTGAGGTTATAGGGGGTAATCTCTGGATCTACTGAACCGATTTTAAAAATTCTTTCGCAAATTAGAAGCTACGTTATCACTTCGCCTATATTTTGTTATCAAAAAAATTAGGGATCCTTAAGAAAAACCACGCGAACAGAGTCGCGGGGAGAGTGCTAGTATTTTTATAAGACTGCGTTTGACACTGTTTTCGACTTCAGAAAATTATCAGAAAATATTGACATATCGTTAAATATCTGCAAAAAAAACTACTTTTCGTGTGGGTAAGAAAAAATATTTAAGTACAAAACTATGAAGTTACGTATGATGTACCTATCTTGTAACAATTATAAAATAAAAATATTTGTACACTATGTATAAAATTGTGTACCACTAATTAGTCTAATTTAACAAAATACTACCACACTAGAAATCTGTTGATGTTAGTCATCTACTTTACAAATGATCTGTTGAAATACGTTGTGAAGAATTCAGTTCTTAATACCGCAGAACTTTGAGAACATAAACACGCCTGTAATCCCCGAAGCGTTAGGCAGAGGTATACCCATTAGTACACCCACATTTCGCCAGTTATGTTTAAGTCCCATGTAGTAGGGGGCGAGCCTATTGCCCCTAGAGCCTATAGAATATATGAAAAAAAGGCTATTTGAAATTGTATCGTATTGTTGTTGTTGTTTGTTGTTGTTTAATTTTGTTGTTTGATTTGTATTGTATTGTGAATTTTGGACAAAGAATAATTTAGGTGACCTAATTAATAATGCCTACGCCTGGTGTCATTATTAGTTTATCATCAAACCCTGACCAAGAAAGTAAACCCGTGCGTTTTAAGTAGTGTTTAGCGATAAATTAAAAAAGAAGCACATAATTACTTCCTAGTTTTTTCCGTCCATATACTACATTTATACAGCCGAGTTATAACAATAGCTTGTTATAAAACAATAAGAACAATTATAAAGACACGTGTTTATTGTGTTTAGGTTCAACTGAGTGTTACAAATAAAAGGTTTAATAAGAATGATTTGTTGTAAAACTTAAAACCATTAAGTTTGTTATGTATTTTATAAAATTACATATAATGTTAATGCTTTTAGTGTTTTATTATACCTACAAGGTAATATGACCTTTTAAGCTACTTTCATTAGATAATTTATTGCTTAGGCTTAAGCCAAAACGGTTTACTTTATCTGTTACTGGCTTTCGCCCGCGATACCTTCCGTGTAAATGTCGATTAGCGCGGATGCAGAAAAAGTCGGGGATTAAAAACTTGCTTATGCTTCTTAAGGTTCAAGTTTAGTCTGTACCAAATTTCATAATAATCGGTTCAGTAGTTTACTTGTGATAGCGTTACAAACATACAACTTGACACGTAGATTACACGGTTGGCGCGATGGCTTTGTGATTGGCTGCTGCGCTGCGTGCGCGGGTTCTGCTCCACATTTTTATGGACTATTTTTGTATGGCTTACAGGTAGTTGTTTCAGGTGTGGTTGTCTGTGTATTTGAGTTTATATGTATCCCAGAATACGAGAGAAAAGAGTGAGGCAACATTTTTTTTATAAAATAAATAAGGCCACATAATAGTTAGGAATAAAATCAAGCTGTTCACTGTAAATATATCACGAAGACGGATAACGACTTAATTTACGTAAAAGCGGTCACTATAGGTCATAAGTACTAAGCAGGTGTGTGCTGGACTATAACTTTAGATACCTACCGATACATAGGCATTTTAATAAATAACACCACGTTCCTTACATGTTAACGTAATATAAATAAAATATCTATTAATTTAACTTCCCTTAACGAGCCACGCGATAAACTAGATTCACGAGAATAACGATAAAATCTACAATTTTACATGTATTATAGGAGATGTTAAATATTTATGTAGACATTGAGCTTATTAGGTACCTACTACAATGAATCACTTACGGTAGATAAAGCTCAGTTTACAAATTATAACTATTATATGTAAAATAATAACATATAAACAATATATGTAACATAAAACCTAAAGTAATTATAAAATATAATATGCACAATTTATAAAAAAGACAGAATGTAAAATATATTATTTACTTTATTAATAAAGAAAAAACCAAAACTAAATGACATCTAAATTTTCTCCGCATCGCTGTCAACTGGAAATGTGCCCAAAAGACTGGCGACATTTCCGTGTTGGATGGCAAACAAAAGTTAACAAAACTGTTTTCATTTTGCTACAGTGTTCTATCACCTAAGGCGTGGGTCGTTTGGTCACATGCTACAAAAACCACCATAGTAAAACTAAAGCAACAAAAATAAATATTTTTACAATTGAAAGAAAAAATGCACACATTTAAATATAAGTTGCAACAATTTGTGACTTGCTAAAAATCGCACGGTAATACAAATGCAACTACGTGCTTCAGCATGTGTCATGCCCCACTGTTACAAAATGTAGATACAGTGTAAAGTTAGCTTAAGAAAAGACCTTGTATTACTATGGATAAGACTAGATGACCGTTAATAAAGCCATCATTTTATCAGTTCATTAGACGGCTTGTTCGATAAGAAAAAAAAATGTTCCTATTTGCTCCCACCTATTGCAACCAAATTCAACAAAATCTTTTGAAAGACAGCATCATTTTAGGTTTATAAATTATGTCTATAAGTGCGTAGCGAAGCCAATTCATGTGAAGTTTAATTTAGCTGATGTAAACTGAATGCACATTTCGCACATTTAAAATCAGTGTCCTAAAGCATTTTCGTCACGTGTTGGTGTAATGCCTACTTAATGATAGGTCCTGGCTCAATGGTTGTAAAGGACACAATACACAGTGATCTTTGAACCCAGAGGTAGGTCGATAAGTTCAGAACATCAGATGACAACCACGTTACTTTGTAATTGAATGAATCCTTTACAAGAATCGTTTAATAAAATTATTCTAGAAACGTTTAAAAATGCTCGCACAATCTCAATCTGTCAAAAATAATGACATGAATTATTGCTGAGCTAAGATTGCAATTAGATTTTTATTTTTTTTTTAGTTAAAAGAATTGGCCTTCAGACTTAACAAGGATCAATGTATTCGTAAGCGTTTGCCAGCCTTGTGGAGGCTGTAGTATAAAAAAGCAATCTTCATTTAGCAATTCAAAATCGTGGTTAACTTATATTATTTAGCATAAACTTATGGTGTTACGTCGATTCATCGAATGCCGAGCATTTGCAACGATGACATACTCATTTAAATAACTGTTTATCCTTCAATAGATCTAGTACTTACCTTATTTAGGAAGCAATAAAGATAAAATACCGAGATGGAAGACAATTTAAAAGTTGTGACTATTTACAAGATCTATAATCTGAAGATATGATATTCTGATATAAAGCTAAGCGAAATTCATTCGTCCATTTTATTTTATTACTGAGTACTTGTAAATGGTATTTTTTTCGAACACTATTTGACGCTCGCTTTATGTTTCTCATAATAAAATAATAATAATACCAGCCTATTTTTGTTAAATTATTGGCAAAGGCTTCTTCTCATACAGGAAAGGTATGAGCCATACATTCATGGCATCACCACGCTTTCTCAAGGCAGATAAAATAAAATAAATAAATCACAGAAACCATTTGTTAATTCAAAGGCCACTCTAAGAAAAAAGAGTTTCTGCGTTCAGTGGGTTGCCTCTTGCAATACTTTAATAACACTAAAAGCCTATATAAATCTAGGCTGACGACTAATTAATAAAACTCATTCTACTTCTGTCAGAAAAGTCAGCCTCTTTTTTAAAAACATTGCCTAAATGATTTTAAACAAAATATAATTACTGCCATTAGGTACATTGCCTATAATTAAGATCTAGGCCGTAGGCGTCAAGTATCACATCAGTCACGAAAACAGTGTGCACATTTTTTACTGTCGGCTAAATAATTGTCCTGCGTTTGTGTATAAAATAGACTTACACAGTCTATTTTATACACCTAAGAGAGAGCCTAAAGCAATAATTTGAAGTGTCATAAAAATTTGAATGAATTATAAATGTGATAATTATGACTTTTGAAGTTTTATTTACTTAAAAGGCTTAAAATTATGAAAAAATAATCAAAGAAAATAAATACCTAAGCATCATGATTAAATATCGGCCATCAATTTTTAGAAAATAATATTGAACATTTTTCCTTTTCTTTTCATATTCTGCCCACATTTCAAAGTTACATTTAGTATGTAACCAACAGTCGCAGTCGCAAGTGGAACAAACCTGCAACCTGACGAGCTAACCTTGTCCTGATCCGTGACATCATGTGACAAATTGACGGACTATTTACATTCATTAGTGCGTTCGAACACATAAATGCACATACTACTTATATGTTGTGTTTTAAACTAATCTCATGCAAGCGCAGCAATGGGAGGTCGTTAACATTTATCCGTCTAGTGTGGCAAAGGCGGCTGTGAGTAGACCTCATTTAAAAGCGTTTACGCCGTACGGCATTTCATACAAACTTATAAGTCCTCATTTTATTTTATTAAATGAATGAACGATTTAATGATCTTCCTACGCATACGCAGGATGAGAAGGTCTAAAAAGTAAGCAGAGAACATTTTCGAAAAATTGTTTAATAAAATAAAAAATTAAAATCGACCGATTTTAAGGTTTCCATAGAAACAGAGACGTATCTTTTTTTAAATAAGACATTTCGAAAATGTCCTCTAAAAACTTCTTAGACACTGGACTTGAAAGTTTGTATGAAATAAACGCGTAAACGCACTTAAGAGTTATTTTTTTAAATGTTTATGAGGTAAATTGTTTTTGGAAGTAGGTAGACAGGTACCTACTTAATTGTATGAGATTGCAGATGTTAATTTTGTGTACGATATGAGTGGTTGTGTTCATTACATTATGAACATAATTATTTATTTTTTGCGAAAGCTTTTGGCGTGTGTTAGGTGATAAAATTTCACATCAATTAATCGATTTCTACATGATCCTATAAATAATATGAGGCTTTTCGGATTCTTTGATCTTTTTGCCAATTAACACTAAACTCTTTAGTAATCAACAAGTCCACCTTGAACTTATAACACTAATTAGTTATTTATTTGTGATGATATACATCGGTGGGAAATCAGGGACGATCTGTGCATAAATTATCGTAAAGATAAAGCAATCTAATGAGGAACTGTTTAACAAAACCTTTAATTAACGCCGTAAGAATAACTTCTTTACTCATTAAGATATTAGTGAAGTTATTATTGTAGACTTGATTGTCTTAAAATGATTTTCTCATGTCAAATTATTTTGGTTTTTACGTAGACACACATTAGTATTTTCTAGACCGAATTTCAGTCACGGCGTTCTTAGTCGAGATTAGTTTACGCAGGAAATATTATAGTGAACAAGTGTGTGCGGAAACACAGATGTAGGTACTCCCTCTTTCTTCAGTCTCATATTTCGGTGGGACGACAATACGATACAACCGGGGAGAGATTAGGCGCAGGCAACAGCTTTACGTGCTTTCTGAGCCACGGGGGTCTCATACCACCAACTCGTTAGGTACAGTCAACAAAAGAGATTGGTAAGCAGGGTCGTCACATGTAGTTAAAGTTTTTTTAGAAACCGATGGATGTTTTCAAAATAATTTCATTTAAAAAGTAGATAATAAACAGTTCATTAATTAAGTTAAGTTTCAATCGAAGACATCCATAGATTTCTAAGAAAACTTAGAAAAAAAAACAACAACAACAACAACAACAACTTAGAAATATTTGACGACCCTGTGTACCTTCCTCTTTGGTTGACTGTACATAAACAACGTTGATGGTTGACATACAAGTGACACTATTTGGTTGCGAATAGGCGTGGTGGCATCATTGTTTTGTACACAGTGATACTCTGCGCAATTGACAGTATTAATTCTGTCTGCGCACAACCTTATAGAAAACAACTTTTCATATCATATGACAAAACGCTGTCACGCTCCAATGAATACGTATATGTAACGCCAACAGAGAAAGGGCGTGTATCATATAGGTTTATCCTTCCTTGTCCAACCTGTCCGTTACGTATCTTTTATCGTGTAATCGTACACATAGAAATGTCGCATGTACGAGCTTGATGCGAAATTTGATTAATCGCCTTAGGAGTTGTGTTGCCTTAAGCATAATTTGCGCGGAACCCTAATTCTTTTACTAAAATAAAGTAGTTTAGGTTACTTCATAAAGCATCAGCTTATTGCCAGTGAAAGTCCCGTACCCGCAAAATTGGTTGAGCCGTTTCGGAGATTAGCCAAAACAAACAGGCTATAAAAAGACGATTTTTTTTTAATTGTTTTGTAAACAGCTGTTATTTTGATATTAGAAACTAATACATTCCAATTTTATTTATTTGTATAGACCAGTAAAGTTTTGATCTTGCTATTGTTTAAATATCCTAAAAGGTTTTAGGTTGAAAATGTAATATAATATAAAATTCAATTATTACATCTTTAAAGTAATAGTCTACGTGCAAATTAATTAGCATTTAATTAAATAAGCCAGTTTCTTGTAAAAACATACATTCAAAGTTGATGGTTTTGTATTTATTGTTCACTTTCGAGTTGCCCATTAATAACGTTAACGAGTTTCCGACATTAGCTGTTATAACGTGGAATAGTCTGTAAGTTATTTATTGAAGTTAACACCTTCTGCGTCGTAACGTTGTAAATATTGTGAAAGAGCTTGAGGTAGTTTGCGTAGTGTACCAGTGGTAAAGATACCTAAATGTAGCCATCATTAGCAAGCTCATTATAAACGAAATTTTAATAGATCCTACTTACTCAAAATATATTAACCGCTAAAACCGCTATTACTATGAGATGTCATAGTACAATATTATAAATGCAAAAGTAACTCTGTTTGTCTCTCTGTTACGCTTTCACAACTAAACCACTGAACCAATTTTGATAAAATTTCGTACAGGGTAAATTGAAACCCCAAGAAAGGACATAGGCTACTTTTTATTTAATAACCGACATTTGCCCATAGCGCGTCGCGGGCAAAAACTAGTAAAGAAATAAATTACCTACTTTCTTAAAAGGAGCGTTTTGTGAATTGCAGAGCTTGTCTAGTAAATACTATCACCGTGTAATCCTGCCGCCATGTAGCATAGCTGCTCGTATATTATTGTGGTTTAAAGAGTGCAGATCCACATACATAAGTCATTTTTCAAATGACTTATGTATTGTATAAATGCTCAATGATAACTAAATAGTATAGTGCATGTTACTAAATATTTAATTTATTATTGTTAATATATTTTTGTAATTGTACTATCCTGCTTCTAGGCAAAGGCCTCCGTCCACTCCCTCCTTCTTAAATGTATTTTTGCCTCAAACTTCCAATTTTGGAGAAATCTATCCAGTCCGTCCCGACATCTTCCTCTTATAGACAAAATTTTTGTACCTTCAATTAATTGGAAGCACATTTTCCTTTAATTTTCTTGTATGTCTTCATCATAATACATAATATTTATCCATTACAAAATCTTAACAAACAAAGTCTCCCAGCGAATGATTGACAACACAGTTACTCCTATCACATTAATTCGATACGGTGCGAAACTAGTTAGCGGGCGACAGTTGCACTTCTATTCGTATTTCGAACCATTGAGTAACATTATGCGCACGAGTGGGTGGGACATTTACATTACCTGTACTGACTAATGTTAGCTCTTTGTTATTTGACGCACTGTCAAGGCACAGCCAAGGAAACAGGCCAATTATTATTGTAATGCTTCCTCGCGGTTAGGCGTGGTCCATACTCAAGGTCTGGTTTCATTTGGATCAAATTGCAATCAAGATTGCAATTTGATCCAAATGAAAAATGGAAAACACAAAAGGTTTTAGGTCTTGAGTAAATTAGAATCACTGTTAAAAAAATGTTCTTTTTTTATATTTCTTAATCGTTTTAGTAAAAGTTTATTGATTACTAGCACTCTCCCCGCGACTTCGTTCGCGTGATTTTTCTTACGGATCCCTAATTTTTTGATAATAAAATAAAGCCTATAGCACTCAGTGATAACGTAGCTTCCAATTTGTGAAACAATTTTCAAAATCGGTATATTACTTCCGGAGATTACCCCCTACATACAAACTTACAAACAAATGTTACCTCTTTATAATATTAGTATAGATTATTTGTTTGGTTAGTCTCCATTGAAATTGTAAGCCGTGACCGAAATTATAAATTACTTATGTGCCAAATTTTAGCTAATTCCGTTCAGCTGTTTAAGCCTTAATGAATAACAAACATCTGTCTCTTCATCAATCCATCCTTAGAAGCTTTCGCGTTTATTTATTAGTATTGTTCTGAAGATAATACTGCCTTTTCTTGCTTACCTACGATTTATCAAAGTTTAAAACATAGGTACTTAGTAACTAAAGTATTTATAACACAAGCTTGCCTTATTAGATAAACTGCGTAGGTAGTTAATGCGCTTATTCCCTATAAAAGACTCAATTTATTTCGGTATGTTAGAAATCCCATTGACACTCATAGGCATCGACAGTAAATGACAAATTATGATCGAGTCGTACCGCTAATAATGGTCAATATCGCTGCGATATTGTGTAACTGACTTTAAATAATGCGTAACTGTAAATAAATCGGACACAGTGCAATATCAACTCTACCTTTGTGTTTATAAAGCAAAAAATTCAATGTAATGATAAAATCTGCAATTCCCCACTATGATTAAATTTATTATTATGTATGTGCGTGCAATTCCTAAAGGAATGTTGTAGAGAAAACAATTGAATGACTATGCATATTGATGGATTAAATCAATTTATTGACTTAATTAAATGTCGCTGTACTTCATTGACATAGTTGTGTAATTATGAACCTAGCCAACCAGTTTTCATTGTGTTTATAAGATTTTTATTTTTATTATTGCGATAAATGAATTATGTAGTTAAATTGTGTTGTTGGAGTCATTTGATGATTTTTACCACCTAAAAAAAAAAAAAAGATGTCATTAATGGTAAATTAAATAGCTGGAAAATAATAAGGCTAATTAATGATTTTACATAATTCATAAAAGTTCTTTTTCGGTATTTAAATAAAAATAAATAATTTAAACAATAAATAAAAAAAAATGTCTAAATAAATAAAAATTCGAATAAAAGGTCTGCAAATTAAAAATAAATATCAGTGATGGACATTTTGACAAACATATTACCTTTTGTGAAAAAGCTCATCCTAAACAAAACATACAATTACCAGTAAATCTTACCTACTTATCTCCACAATACGCAAAACAATACTATCAACTTACTTTAACCACTTTTGTGGTTACAAGGTATTTTAGAAAATTCCTCGATAACCACAAACAGTTTCTCCACACCGCAAGGTAAATGGCACGCGTCGAATATCGAATTAATATAACCAATTGTAAATTACAAGAGTTGGCAACTAAAACTGTTTCTCAATAATATACGTAGAAGGCATCGGAGTTTCCTGATTTATAGTGAAAAGACGCCGCTTACAACCGCCTATGTGTTTACGAGCCAATTTATGACAAATTCCTATACACATTTAGGGAAATATACACCTCTATTTGGTAACTAAGCATAGCATTAACTAGTAAATTTAATTTAATTTATCACATCTCACCGACCGATCGACGTTTGACATCGACTCGCCAAATAACGCGTAAACTGTAATCCAATCTATAATGATACTTATTTCATGTCGCCACATTCTATAGATTAGGCGTCGCGAATATAAATGTTTAATATCCGCTCAGAATGGGAAGACTGGTTGATTTAACAAATTAACGTACGCATTTTGCTGTGCTGTGGGAATTGGAGAAAAACTTATGTGACTGCGGCCTATAGAAAGCGTTGTTATCTTTTATGGGAACTAGGTTATTTTTCTAAACTTATATGATGTGGTTAACAGTAAGAAATACCTACAGATTTTTATGTGGTATGCCGCATCACTTGAACGTGACCCAGAATCTTCCTACGCGTAGATATAAACAAGGCACTATGAACTCTATACAAGTAATCGAGGTATCGGATGGCGAGGTACTTTTCATATTATTACTTTTTAGCAGAATGATGTAACTAAATCATGTCTTGTCAGCCCTAGCGGCGGACTGTCAAATCTTTCTTATTTTAATCATAGTTTAATCTCATAGCAATATTTATGTGAAATAAGGTTGTATATGGCTACACCAGCCAGATTCTCTACAGTACCTACGTTGTTGCTGGTTAATGATAACTAGGATTTTTTTTTTAAAGTTAGTACCGTCGATTCTGCTACTTAGCCCCAAGGGAATAAGAGCGTGACTATAATTTCCATATCGTGAGTAATTAAAGATAAACAAACAGTAATTTATTGCCTATCTTTACGCATAAGCAGGTCGAAGGTTGCATCACGAAATAATTGGACTTCTCATAAGTATGGTGTTATGTTGAACCAATTATTATGCATTTGAATAATTTTGAGGTACTTATGAAGGTCAGGAACTATGTCAATTGAAATATACCCTTCCGGATCCTACTTCTTGAAAAAAAGTAGAAACAAAAAAAGCTTTTTTACAAAAAAAGATAACCGCCTTCAAAAACTACAAAATAAAAAATAACTTTAGTTTTGGAAGTCGGTGGCTTTGGTTTTGTTTTTGTTATGTAGGTAAGTAATGCCACCGACTTCCAAAACTAAAGTTATTTTTTATTTTGTAGTTTTTGAAGGCGGTTATCTTTTTTTGTAAAAAAGCTTTTTATTTTTCACTTTTTAGTGCTGTGTTTGAAATCCTTACAAAAAGCCCTTTCAAACAATACCTCACACGATATATTTAATTTTGGAAAGTGGTAGGAGGGGGGTTAACGTACCCCCTCCCTTTTTTCCTTCAGCCAGTCATCGACTACACGTATAAACAAAGCAATTTTTCTTGTTACGACGGTTCTGCTGTGATCCTATAAGGAGTACCGTTCCATATCTCCGAAGTTCATCATCAGATCATGACAATATTTCTATGGGACCTATTCGGAAGTATACTCTTTCAAACAAAAAAAGAATCATCCAAATCGATTCATAATTGGCTGAGAAATCAGGTAACATACATACATACAAAAAAAAAAAAACATACGCGCCGAATTGAGAACCTCCTCCTTTTTGAAGTCGGTTGAAAACATAAAATTATACATGCACAACTCACAACTTTTCCCATGGGGATAGGCGGACACCACACATAAAATTCTTACTAAGGCGATGAACGTTGAAAGGCAACGGCAGATTTCATAGAGGCCAATGCGACATGAGATCCGCTTCACCGCGTACCGCGGCGGTGCGCGGTGCCATGTGTTAATTGCCCAATTTCAAAGATTCAAGTATTACTTACCATAATAATTTACGACTTGTGAAAGTAATAACTCAAATAAAAATTATAGATAACAATCTATTAGTTAAGATGAATGTAGGCGTTACAAAATCAATAATTCATTATCGCCATCAATTCTTTCAACGAGAGACAACGTTAGTGAATTATGAATACAATACATCGAAGATTTCGTAATTCTAGTGTTCGATGAATAAATTAGAACGTATTTATTTGATAATTATAAGATTTTCAAAACGGTCTATCATCTATCTATCTAAAATAAACATGAATGGCTAATGTATTGCAAAACTCGAGAACGACTGGATCGATTAGTTAGTTTTTTTTTTTGGGGTTCATCATTTCTCAGACGAGGTTTGTATAGAAGAATACTTTTAAAAACCCACCGTAGAAGTAGGAATTTTTTGCATCCGTGCGAAGTAATTAATAATTTCGTTGACCCAAGACAGTTAATCGTTTCTCTGGGACTCGTCAAACTTTATTGCCTCGGCGCTTTTCTGGTGGCCTCTATTATTGATTCTGGCTTTCAGGAGTTGCAGTGGGTGGGAAAAGTGTGGCGGGCTTGTTTTAAAAAAAAGTAATTAATAAAAGTAAATAACCTGTCATACAAAGATTTTAGAATATCGAAATAATACAAGGTCCATTATTTATTGAATTATCATAATCAAACTCGTGACTTGACTACAAATAGCATAACTAATGTTGAATTAACTTCGCTATATTGTAATTGCTACCGCTCTTGAGCAAATATTAACAATTGGTGCGGAATAATGATGCAAATTCAAGTTAATTAGACGTAAATGTTTATTGTGTGTATTTTTTATGTATCACTAGTTTCTGCTCGCGAGTTTGTACGTAGAAGTTATGTATACAATAGAATTTATTCTGTGACACTCGAAAAAGTGTAGCTTTTTTATCAGTGAAACATTTTTCGTAATTTGAACAGTATTTCCGGAGATTACTATTTACAAACAAAAAACTTTTTATAATAATATTATAGATTTATTGCTTTATGCCAAATATTGACAAAGGTTCAGGGTTCATTCGGTACATGCACGGAAAGAAGAAAAATAAGTCCAAACATAATTTTAAGATTCATCTTTTTTCTTCAAAAAGTAAACTAGATTCAAGTTCTTAATTATTATTGAACAATAAAAATGTAAATTAACGAATGTGAAATTGTGTTATACCAACATCATTTACTTTGACCTTACATAAGTAAAGAACCGTGTACGCATACCATTTTTGTAATGAAAAACATTACTATTACATATTACATACAATTACTTTGATTAAAAACATTAAAATAAATTACAAGAAAGAATGATTCGTACTTATGTATGTATGACTTTAATATTTCAACGACTGACATGGAACCGCTTAACCTTTCAAGATGATAAAATTTATGTTCACCGATTCTCCTTTTTAAGTTCAAAGTAAGTCGTAATGTATAAAACATATTTTTATTCAATGCTAAATGTAGGCCTTTATAAAATACGCCTGCGGTTGCTAAAAGTAGAATTGTGGCAATCATTGAATGCGTGTATTAAAAATTCAAAGCATCCATGCTTATTCTTGGCACGAATTTGTGTCGAGTCGTGTGCCGAAATACGGACATTGGCACTCAATATTTTTAACATTTTGGGGCAATGTACTCTACACAAATGCTAAAAGAAATGCCGCATCAGGAACTGTGTCAATTTACAAGTTTGTAATTCAATCTTCAATCAATTTTTATCTATTTAGGTTTAAAATTGAAAATTTCGATCGGTTCGCCTTCATATATTATGTCAGGTTATGTAAAACTAATGTTGCCATCAAAAGCATATTTATTGCAATCCATTAGAGTCATAATACAAGTCACTAACAATAGGCTATCTATCAGATCAATGGCAAAACAGTGTTCGTACATTTTGATCTAGATCGTATCAGTTTATTGTATTGCTGTTACCCTTTATTATCGTACAATTGATCATTGGTAGTTGTTAACTTCTTCGTAATTACGTTTAGCAATATGTTTATGTCACTAAGCATTCATAAGCTCCTTCACTTACGCAGTTCCTTTGTCTGCAAGTTATCGTCGTCTTTAGAAGTTTCTTTACAACATACATAATATCATGCCTGTAATCCCCGAAGAGTTAGGCACACCTATTAGCACACCCATATTTCGCCAGTTACATATGTTTAAGTCCCATTTAATAGGGGGCGAGCCTATTGCCACAAATCCAGACTCCGAGGCTGCTACTGGGAAATTTCTGATGGAAAAACCCATTAACACTTTGCCGGACCTGGAAATCGAACCCAAGACCTCATGCTCAGCAGTCGCGCTTTGCGACCACTAGACCAACGAGGCAGTCATCATAAGCGGCAGCGTCATTATCATTAGAGGCGTAGCTATCCGCCGTATCAAAGATACGTAGCCCGTCAGCTACATTGGCCCCGAACTCATGTAAGCAAAAACTTGTAAAATATTATCCACTTCCTCACCAAAAGTCTTAAGGCCCTACGCTAAACTTCACGGGAAAAATTTAATATTATTTTGTAAAAAATCTTTATCCTCCATTTAGGCTTCGCCGCAGTTAGGCAAAAGGGCCCCCTAACAGGGGCAAGCTACACCACTGATTATCATCAGTTACTTATGTCTAACTTTAAAACTGACTCTTTAATATTACTAGTGTTCATATCATTGTACGCACATTCCAAAACCTCATAGCCTCCGTTACCAGTAACCTTATCAGATACAACCTTGTTAACCGTGTCATCGCTAGCTTCTATTGTAATAGTTACAACATGGACCACTGTTACCTAGGTAGCTGTAACAAATGCCAAGCTCTATTTACTGGTAGCATTGTGATGCGTGTGAGATATGCCAACTTGTTCACCTTTCTTCCTTTAATATTTCAAAAGAGCTTACAATTTAATAAAGTACGTAGGTACTTAGGCTTAATGAAACCTGTCTTTAGAGGTACCTTTAAGATTGCTCACCAGATTTGGTATTGAAGATTCGATGGTCAGACTTTGCAACAAAAGAGTTTTGTCGTAGAGCTTTTTCATTGTCAAGATTGTACGTCTGCTCTTATCCTCCAATTCTATTCTATCCTTCGTGCACATGTGTTCCTTGATGATTAAGCAGGTATATCATACTTTGCCATCTTTATTATTTTTTTCATATATTCGCCTATTATTTAATTCTTATTAAACATTGGTCACGTGGCTAGAACGCCAACTCAATTATGGTAAAGTTCCTTCATGTAACTGCAGTAACATCTTTCGAAACTGAAAATATTTCTCATAATAATTACCGCAATTCTCCGACTTAATCTACGTAGTATGTAAATTAATGTTTTCATAACAATATTTTTTGTAAGTACGAGCTGTTGATAGCTGTAATTTCTTGTCAATCTTGATGGGGTATAATTATTCGGACACTCGTTTTCACAATTGCAGGCGCTGTTCTCAATTTTAACAAGAGGGCTCATGTAATGACATTATCAACTTTTAAGTACGACTCACTGACAAATTGTACTAATTAATTTTAATATTGTTACAGGGACCAGAGACGAATGCCAAGGTAGTCAACACACAAACAAATCAACATGAGATTCTCGGCGAGGTTACAGGTATGTAAAACGGTTACACATTTTGATATCATCTAATCTAAATGAAGATCGTTTGCCCCTGAATGCTGCGAACCAATTTGCTTGTTAACAAACATTAATCTGGTTCAATCCATTTGATGCTCGACTCAAAAAATTCGTCCAGATGCTCTGATAACGCGCATTCGTACTTTATAATCGTAAGTTTGGAAATTTAAGGAGGTTGCAACAGCTGATGTGCTAACTTTACATAGACAATGGCGACCGGTACTAAAATGTGCAATTTACAGAGCATTTAATAGATAAAGTTTAGTGAAAAAACTAGCTTTTAGTTGCGACCACGTAATGTAGTGGTAAATAAAAGATGTTCACGTGGGAAAGATGATCATTGAAGTAAGTGCGTCAAGGCTGTGAGATGAAGATGTATGACGCTGTTTTAATGATGTTGACTTAATCAAAATGGTACTTGGCGGAAACTGGATACATTTGTATGAGAATAAAGTTTTCATCGTGATCTAATGTCTCATCTGTATTGCTTCGTAAGATTTATTTTTAGATATTGATAGTGTTAGGTAAAATACGATAAGATTTCGATTTTATCTTGACTTAATGAAGAGATACATTTAAATAAAATTGTTGGGAAACCATTTTTAATAAAGGCCCGGTCATACCGGATTGAGTAACTTAAGGGCGCCGTCAGATTCTAGGTTTCATAGTATTTTACCCACTCTGGTGCATGGACGGGCATGCAATTGCTATTGCAGTATCAGTCAGTGCCTGTGACCGCGACCGCGCCCGGATGTTACTCGCTCCGATGTGTCCGGGCCTTTACAACATACAGCTAAAAATCCTATCCTATTTAGAAGAATCTGTTTTACAGACTCGATGCCACCAAGATTGCACAATGCAATAATGTTTCTTTACTGTCATGTCATTACAAAGGTGTCACCACCAAGGCGTCTTTACTTTGTATTGGTGTAATTTAACCATACTCTCGATTATAACTTTGAATCGGTAAGTACGGTAATCGATGCGAGAACTGGTTTGTACCTTTGACTGCCAAGCAACATTATTCAATGTCATTGGCAAGAAAACATGTCATTATGTACTGAAGCATAGCCATAATTATGCCAAGTAATGTTATTGAAAACAAGCTTGCCACTTAACCCATCTTGGGTTTTATTCGAGTATAATATCTTTGGAATGGCGATGTTGAAACTATGCTATAATTATGAGGGACGTTATATTTAGGTGGGACTTCCTTATAATTTAGTTGGTTGGAAGGTCTTACGCATAATTAATTCGTCTCATTAAATCATAGTTTACATTTTATGTATTCTCATAATTATTACGTATCTTGACCTAAATTTCGCAATCATTAAGGAGTGACTTATCTACCGAGCCGTTTAGTTAAAATTATCTTGTTAATAGAATTTTATACGAGCTGACTTCTTCATACAACGACATTCATTGAAAATCTTTTAGAGCGTGAGAGTTAATATATGTATATAGCACCCCTAGTGCACGTAGAATCTTTTACTAAAAGATCAACTTTAGTGACTCTTCAATTATTGTACTTACTTGATCAATTAGAACTACATTTTTTTTCTTTTCTTCTACAGTTGCTGACTTGCCTGATGCTGTACGCGTCAAGCGCACACGCAATCATGGTGAAGTACGGCACAAAAGGGGGTCCCATCGTACCTCCGACGCCAGAACCGGTACCCCCTCCGCAACCTTACCGCGACCCCGCGCCTGTTTGGGAGGAACGCTCCAATGACACGCCCGATCCTAACGCTCAATGGTAATTTATATGGAACTTTTGTTAGTCTCGAAATCGTCGGGTTAATAAGAAGAGTATTGCGCAGTTGCATGTCTGTTTGCAGTACTGGTGTCGATGTAGACTTTTTTTCCTACTTCTTGATAACCAGAAGATAATCATAGTCGTGTGTTTTGTTGTATAATGGGACGCACTCCATAATGTGTGAAGAGTTGACACTGAATTTGTAACTTCTTTAAGCATGAGCATCTTGATAGGTTTAGTGTTATCACCCCAACACTAACCAAAGAATTACTTACCACAGGCGACCTCCCTTCTTCGTGCCCCAACCGAGATACACCAACGTGATCTTCAACGCCCAGCCAGCAACACAAGCGCCTCTCAACAACGCTCAACGATTCGTCAGCTCTTACGTCCTCGTCAAACCTGTTCTCCCAAGCCAGAGTGGACAAGCCGTCAATAGTAACCCACCGACCATTCTTGGTAGCCAAAGCTTACCTGGTATCGGTCTCCGGTACTTCTTCCCTGCTTACCCCACTACTCAGAAGCCGCCGAGACAAGAGGACGCTAAATTCAATCAAATAGATAATCAAGAGACGGTTCTGGTTGGAGGGGAGTCCGCCAGTGACTTCCAGTGGAAATATGAGAAGGAAGCCATGAGACGGAACATCAGGAATTCTTTAGAAGTGAGTAAATCTTTATCTCTGTTCACGTATCTATGCGTTGGAGTTTGAATTGAAATGACGTGCTTCAATGATTCAGTGCCGGCGTAGGGTTATTATCAATAATAGTCTACTACCTTGATCTTGACTGCCTCGTCTCTCCGTAGTCGTTATATAAAAAACTATAGGCAAGAAATGAGGCCTCAAGAACGTTGAACGAAGTTACAGTGTAAAAAATTCAATTTTTTTATCATTAATGTATGCATGAATGTGTGTTTTTATTTTGTGTCAATAGTAATGTTTATATAAGTACAATCCATAGTACTAATATAACAATTTAATAGGTACGACGTTTCATTCAGATTATTAGTTTGTTCTCAAAAATTTTGAGCAGTTCAATTACTGTACAATATTTAACACAAAACAATAATAATAAAATCTATTCCGATGTGCAATGACTGTGTCATTAGCCTTCATCCCATTTATATTGTACTGTGACGTTGCTTCCTGTCTTTTCTTACATTTCATTTATTTCCAGGGCTCAGCAAGAGCAGCATACCAATGGCCGGTCTACGTTCCCCCACAGCATCACTAACGTTACTAAGTTCTTTGCAACATGTTCATCATGTCGCCAAACGAACGCCGTAGTAACTGTGATGATTATCGTTAGTATTAGATTAAGACAAAAGTGCCAGATGTATCTATGTTTATACAATACGGAAAACGTTTATGGCTGTATTGAGGTACGGCTTTTATATCAGTTCGGGAGAGTCTGGAGTTTCATATTTATTAATGTTAAATTATAAGACTTGTCAGGTAGCGCGGTATCTTTTTACATTGTGTACGAGTACCTACTGTTTGTGTACAAGATGAAATAAAAATAAGGGTCATTGTGGTATTTCTTAATTAATGTTATGCAAGTGAGGTCGGTTTGCTTTTGTGAAGATTACTTTGATTTTTCACCTTCATATCAGTTTGTATATACATATATTTTTGTCATGAATTGTCATGAATTAGTCAAGCATACCTATAACATTAAATGGGCATAAAAATCTGAAAGAAATCAGTCGTTGCGATCTAAAGAAAACTTACTGAAGACCGAATGGGGTCAAGAAAACGCTCGAAAATGCTTTTAAAATACAGATTGTGTCCAGAAATAAGTGAGAATATTTTCACTTGCAACCATCAAAAATGATATGAGCGTTCGGGCATTGCTTCTTCATTGGAAACACATCTACAGTATATTAGAAACGCGTGAGAGCAAATTAACTGACAATGGATTACTCGAAAGTCTGTCGCACGTATCACACACTCTTTAACACTTTTGTATACAGAATTCGTGCTGTTTGACCTTAACTAGTCAGAATTTATCATGCAGCCCGTAAAAGTTTTTTGTACGTGGTATTACCCCAAGCCCTCCAAATCTATCAGATTATTTGATGGGTAGGTCCTAAACACTTTCTTAGGCTTACAAGCACACTGTTTTGCGTCGATCATCAATTGTATATTAAAGCATTTTTCATCAAGAAGCACAATTCTACAATCACGCATGGGCCTGATTGAGGGACGTACCCAAAACTTTAGTGGGCTTCATGATAAGTTCTGGTTCGTAAAAGTCTAGCAACATTTATTCTGTAGCACTAATTGATTTTCGTGTTGTCTGTTTGTAAAGCGTTTATTTGTTACATTCGTTCCTTCTTGCTGTTGGGTGTACTATCAATGCAGGTAGGTACTAGCGGTAAACTTGACTCTGGTTTTTCGAACGAAAATAAACAGATCGTCGAGCGCATGTGTGCTGTGATTTGTTGTTGATAATTACGACAACCAATCAAAACAGTTTGCGTGCTCTTGTCGTTTGTTGAATACATTTTTGGTTCGAGAAACCGGGGTTAACTGTAGTACAGAATCTACTTTGGCTCTTATTTTGTTTACATAATATATGGTATTTCAATAAGAAAGATTGTCTTCACAAGATTCATCTAAATATCTAACATAAATTAAAGATTCGATCTTTATCATAAAGTAGTAGTACACAAAGGAAAGATACCGAGCATTTGAAGTTTTTATGGTGACCTTACTTGAATTATTTCTAACATTGTTCTTGTTCTCCGTTAATTGCTTTTTTTTTGTATAAAACAGTCAGTCAGTTCCTAAAACAAATAAAATAATGGTAATTGAAGGAATGAATTAAAATTCTAAGCATCGTTTTGCCCTTCATACATGGCTACGTCACCGCCGTAAGTCATCAAGAAAAACACAAGTTCAGTTCCTGTAAATTAAAGTTAAATTTTATTGTTTACTACCAAGGTCACATATTTGTAAATAACTTAAATGATATAATACATCTAAGAATAACATTGCCATTACGTAATTTGTATTATTCCGCGCTTACATGTTTGCTTGGTCGTTAGGTACAGGTGAAATAATTTTGTCATCTAACGACCAGAGGAGTGTATACAAAATTAGTTTTTAAAAATACCGGCGTGACCATTAACTCCAGAGAGTGTGACGGAAGTTCTTTGTTCATTGTGGTGAATCTCTATTGCCGTCAATTGCTAAGAGATGTACCTAATTGTTCAGTATTGCTCGAACTTTCTTTAATCTACTAAGTAGGTAAGTTCAACTTCAATCTAAAATATTTTTCACCTAATGACGTTTGATAAAAATCTTTCATAGTGCATTATTGTTATACATTTTAACCTATTTTATGTAAAATGAAAGTAGCTTTCGTTTCGTTTTGTTATTTCCTTTTAACGATTTAAGTTACTGTATTGTTTTTGAATATGTATCACTTAGCTGTAATTATGCTTGTAAATATGTAAAATAAAGAAATATGTAAACATTTATGTGGGTTTAATTGTGTTTTGTAGATGTGATTTCGTAATATTTTGTTCTACTTGCAATCAGGTTAGAGACTTACTTAATATTAAAGTGCAGTAAACTTACGAAACAATAGTGCATAAAGAAAAGAAAAGATGCAAAACAACGTTCTGTAAAAATAGCCTGAGCACGTAGAATTGGTGTATAGCGTGGCGATGCATAGGTAACATCATGTGTAACGTTCTTTGTGACATGTTTAGGTAATCCCGGTTTCAATATGTTTTCAAGTGCACCTAAGCTTCTCTAAATGTCTGACTGGATAATCAACAATTTGTTACATTAATGTTTCGTGAAAGGAGCCGTAGTGTAATATAATTAAGAAGCAAATTACACTAACTCAGCACTTTCTGGTAGACTATAGTATAACCACGTGTGACTCATAATATTATGCGACTATTACACCTACAGTCTATCTATACAAATTTAAGGACATGTGAGTGTAAGATAAGTACTTATACATCGTTCCACGCAAGTATGTGGTAACTTGCGAATTATAATTGACTGGCGACCTGTCACCACTTACGCACAATTGCGATTTTTAAACATATCACATAATCGTTTTTGTGGTTTGAGACCACGGAGTAAATAGCTAATAGATTGATGATCTGCTGAAAAAGCGTAGGTAATTTATTATTGTGATATTCATCATATGCCAAGGACCGTTCAAATATTGGATTGTTTTGTTATGATGACTCGCTCTTTCAGTGGTGTTAGCTGTAGGTAGAAAAACATAGGCATTAACACTCCATTGATATTTACTCTGCGATTATACAATGCTGAGTCATCTATTTAGTGTTACTAACGACGTCGCTTTCAGCTTTACTATTCGGTAAGGGACAGGAAAAAATATGAGCGATTAGAATGAAATTATTACCTAAGTCTATGCTTTATCTGAACCAAAGAATAGCTCGGTCACTGTCAATCAACACAGATAATTATCTTCAGACAGAATTTGAAATGACTGCAGTCACAATGAAATGATGAAAGATACATTATGAAATATTTTCAAATACTAAGTTATCAAGATTGTCAAATCATCTCAAGGATTACAGTAACCTGTGATTACTGCTACGACACCTATCTTGGGACGAAATAATTTTGTAAGGAATGTAAACAATTGAGATATTAGAACTGCAGATTGGATGACTCAACTGTGCAGCATATACAAAGATATTCTTGGAATATTCATCTCCAAAAGATAATATATATTATTTTCATTTTCTAGGATTTTTATAATTTGACTAGCGTCTGCCTTCTTAAACGAAAGTCCTAAGTTCAACGGGAACACAAAATGGTGATAAAAATCGACATCCTATGTGCTAAGCTAAATTAATATCTATGTGTATGCCAAATTAAAGTTATTTCTGTTCATCCGTTCAAAGGTAAAACATCCATCCGTTCACCTTTACTTCTACAACTTTCGCTTTTATAATAGTAGCAGAAAATAGGATAGGATAGCAGAATTTTTATCAGACACCGTCTTATGACCAAAAAGAACAATCGTGTGACAAATGATAAACATTATTTACTAAATTATGCCATAAATCCTCTGAAGTACACTACACACTCATCACTGACAGATAAGATACCTGGAAAAGCCATTAATTATAAAATCACTTTCGGCAACAATATGGCGCCGTCAATTGATGAGCCATCCATCTTTCGTGACTCCGTGACACGTGAAGAACTTTAATTTCGTGAAGATCGTGGTTCGTGACGATTGTTGCACAAATGACGCTTCCTGGTTTTGATGATCTGCAATATGGATAAGCTATAGTGCTCTTAGTTAGATAAGTTCTCTTGTTACTCGTCATTTTATTGTTAATTTAAGTTTTTGAGAAAAGGATTTATCTGTGCATCTGTCTGGGAGCTTAGCATTGCAAGCTGCATTGGACAGCTTAAATGTAGTTCATGTAACTTTCAGACAAAGATTTCCGGAAAGATAAGAAAGTCTTTAAGTCGAGATTTGGATGAAAGGACAATGTGACACAGTCTTTAATCATGGATTCAGTCGATGATTATAGAAAAAAGTTAACATTTTTAGTCTGCTTTAAAGAAAACAGCTGTTCCATTCATTATTACTGTGTAGGTGTTGCATTTTTGTATGGAACAGCTGTTTTTCGATTTTATAAAACGGACGAAAAATTTAATTGCTTAGGGGTTAGAATCATTAACTAAACCCATGTTGAAAGTTCGTTTTAAGATGCATTTCATCGTGCAGAGCTGAGTTAATTTTTTTCTGAATGACCATGAATCCTTTATTTGTTTAAATCACTTTCTCGGCAGCTATTTATTCTGGGATATTTATATGTTATTGAAAATGTTTGTATGTTTGTTTTTTTTAATAACGTTGCCCCACACTAGGAATTTCCCCTGTAACGTAGGTGCGTTTACAAACATATAAACTCACACATACAAACAGCCAGACCCGGAACAACTATCTGTAGGCCATACAAATATAATCGTAGCCGCGACACGCAGCGCAGCAGCCAATCGCTCAGCCACTGCGCCAACCGTGCCGTCAATTAATGCAAATTCATTTTAGGTAGGTAGGTAGTCATGTAAAATGTTATGTAGTGTTCCGTGACAATATCACGTAAATCGTACGTATCCCGTAAGCGAAAAGCGCATTAAAATGCATACATAACTGTATTTATTAAGCGGTTACCTAATAAAAGGTTGCATTCATTACGAACCATGTGGCTATGACTTAAGGCGACCAGCGTGATTTATTACACTCGTAAAAATGACTATACGACGAGTTATAAAGATATTAATTATAATTAAGAATGAGTTAAAGGTGAAAGAATGAAGATGGTGGTTGTTTGTGAAGTATGACATCATAATTTAGCAAGTTCAAGCTCTTGGGTGCGGAAGAATCCACTGAGCGATCCCCGTGCCCCAGCCAAAGCAAGAACAATGTGGAATTTTAGTTAGTAGGAGTCCAACACAACCCTCCACCTTCCCTGAGGTAGTTGCAGTCCGCGACGATATCATCACCTAAAAAAAAAAGTTCAGTCTCTTACGCAGTTTGTACACTTGTACCTACCTCTACTTTAAAAAACGTTTTACTATTTGCAGTAGTTACTATTCTGTAGCTTGAGGTTAGCTGTTTTTCATCAGTATAATGACAGCTCACCTCAAACTCACTTCACCTAAATTTAAAGTAGTAGTATTAGTATTAAATATTTTTTTTCTAAATTGGATAAAAGATTACTTGGTACAGGCACATAACGAGGAAAAACACGTTAAAATCAATAAGTTCATCATGGTAGTAATGTTTTAAGACGAGAATACTAGATGCTCTGTATTGTTACAAATACTTAGTGTTTCAGACAGAACGTCACGACCTGTCGATCATCCTCGTTTTAGTTAAAGAATTATTGTTACTTCGCTCAGACGAACAATACTTTTAAGTATTTTTGTACAGCTTGACTAAATGAAAATATTGTCTGCTTTGTATTAACACCTCCATTCAAAATAAAAGAAAATGTGGTCGCAACATTTTACACGTTTCACGCAATAACAAGAGCAAAAGCGATAAAATTAAATCTGTTTCCAAACAGGAAAAGTTGCTAAAATATTATCAAAGAAAAATGTACATTATTTGTATCAGAAATAGATATACTTGTATAATATCTAATACAATTGGAAATTAAGGTGATATGACTCCAATCGCCGGATTGATTGAAATAATTCACAAGTTTATATTTGTAGTTTGTTTGGTGTACCTATAATGAAGAGTAGGGGAAGGTGGGGGGACACCGGATAGTTAAGAAAGAGACACAATAAATAAATGACTATGTTGTTTATTGAGGTAATCAATATCACAAATGTTTATGTATACCTTAGGCATAACATTGGCATGAAAATATTTGACATCAAACTTAGTATTTAAAAACTATAGCAATTTTAGTCAAAAATTATAAATCCGAATTTACCCCATACCTATGGGTCAAACCGGATAGGCTTAGGGGTGAATACAGATACTAATAATTAAACAAAATATTCAAATTATAGCAGTTTTGGCATACAAAAAATAATTATTATTGCTGAGAACAATCAATGCCACCTTCGTGAGCCCATTCAAGACAATTAGTGTATTGGAACCATTCATCGATGGGCTTAGTTTGGCTGTACTTCTCACCACAAATAAAACACTCCGATACCCCTTTTTGAGTAGCAGGGCACTTTCAAAACTTTTTATCTTTGGATTTTCCACCGTTGATCTTCTTTACAATGTGTGTGGCGCTAAAAGATATCCCATTCTGCCTTCCATCACCGAAATTATGGATATAAAAAGCATATCCGACTTCGACCATTGCAGACTACCAATTTCATTTTCTCATGTATATTCGTGGCATGTTGACGCTTGCACTCTGTAAAAAGTAAAAAAAAGAATAGTAATTACAAAGAAAAATAAAACAAACGCTCACAGTGCCTACTTATAAATCGATCGGGGCAAAATCGGATAGTCGAAATCACCCCGTCCGCTTGTACCCTACAGGTACGATGTTTGAAATCATAATAACTAACAGGTTATGTTTACAGTAATGGCAACAATAAATACCATTTTAGAAGGATAAATACGTGTTATTTCTTAAAAAAATTAACTGTTTAATATAGCACACAGCTAAACTTAATGAAAGCACTCAAAAAATATCAAAATATTAGAAATCTTACCTTTGTTTTTTATTTTCGTCACCGCCATTTGCAACAGCACTGAGTAAGCGTAGGCGCATACTTCTCTACTAGCTAGAACGAGGCAGCTCTACGCGAAGTAATAAAATAGCAACTATCCGGTTTTACCCTCTATCCGATTTCCCCCCTCTTTCCCCTATATATTTGTTTATTATATTCTATTTAAATGGGTAGTTCACACGATTAACTAACCAAATACTAAGACAAAAATTCTAAAAAAAAAACACTTTATTTTAGCTCTGACAACTCGAATAATTTTATTTGATTTTTACTTGCTTTGAAATGTATGGGGAAATCGCATATTGACAGCTTATAAAAAGGATATCATTGACAAAAATCAAATTACCAGCGTTCGCTCCAAGAAAAGGATATAAAATGCAGCTTATGTTCTTCCATTAATATAAGTACCAAGAAAATAGGAAAACATCAAATAAACACAATATAAAACCCATTACCAGCAACAAGTTTGAACCGCGTAACCTTTGGGATTCGCGCCGAGCCCTATCTCCGAACTGACTATAATACCTATGATTTTCACTAAACAACTATAATAAGTTGTCGTGGCTTACGGTTATTATCGGTACCAGTTAGACTCTCCTAGGGCTAATATGTTTTACCATTTCGAAACGGAACGTGAATGTTAGTACGTAAGTACTCAATAAGTTTGGTCTGACTGATTGATCTGTCAGCGATGAGAAACCTTTGAATTGGTCTGTGGAGAAATTTCATGGTCGGAACGGGTAGAGAAATATATGAAGAGATGTTTAATTTAAGATAGGTAGATAATGCAGACAATTTCGAACTATACTGCCAACTGCCAGTGCTGGCGGCAAATACAGGTGAAAGACACACATACCGCCTTTTTAAGTGCTACAAACGATTAATATTTTTATTTTTTATTATAAATAAAACTAGACAGATACTGAAGTGTCAATCAACCTTGTAACGCCAGCACGTCACAAATAACATTTATTTGTTCCTCGTTTATTTGTGAAAGATTAACATTTAACATCAGTACAAAAACGGTAATCGACAATATAATATGGCGTTGATATTTAAGATTAAAATTTATCTTCCTGAATTTATTTGTGAGAATGGTAATTGACATTGTTGATACGTCCATTTTGAAATCCTTCATAAGTAATTGACTGTATTAATTCCTTTCTTGGAGTCCTTTCATTTCTTTTTTTGTATTTTTTTAATTGACATACCTACATGTATTGAATGAACTTAAATGATTATGTTTCGTTTACAGTAGTCATACTTTACAAATTATGGATACAAAGTAATCATGAGCTGAGTGTTTCACCTGTATTTATGGGTTAATCTGTCAAACATTTTTTATGCCAACTGTATCGGGGACAATGGCGGCTGACCATCTTTCAACATTATGACTAACGCCCGAAATTAATAATCAATCCTGATCCAAAATTTGCCATCTAGGATTATTCAATCCATTTTTCAATCCATTTTTTGGTGGAAGCCTGCCAATAACCAATCGATGGATTGAGTTTATAATCTTTAGAATCAATCGATCTCTGAGAGGGCGGATCATAGAATATAGATTGCACTCTGTTCGAAAATGACAGTTTGCACATGTTAATAACCAATCTGACAATTTTCGATCGGTATAAACAATCTCCGATTGCAATCCGAGGAATTCCTGGGATTTCAAGGATTACATAAACTTCGTAGATACTTTAACAGCGTTAAAGTAATTTTTAAAAAGAAAATGTCTCTACCGATATTTTCTAGTGATAGTGATGACAGTGATTTGGAGGCGCTAGCTCAGTTATCTGATTGGGATACTGATAGCGACGCCGAGTATAGACACCGCGCTGCTACACGAAGAATCAGAAGGGTGAACTACATGCAGAGTCTAGAAGATGCCGAATTCACCTTTAGATTTAGGTTATCTAAACCTGCATTCCAGTCGCTATTAGATAAATTGATGCCGTTTGTCCGTGTTACTTCCACAAGGTAAATAATATTTGGGATTACATCGTCATTGTACATAATGCAAAACTAATAATACAAACTAAAGTGCCTAGTATACTTCCAAACGATGTCATACATAACCTTATTTAACTAGTAGGTTGGTTTTTAATTTTTCAGAAACAATGGGGTTTCACCACTCCATCAACTTTTGTTAACCTTACGGTTCTATGCCTTGGGCACAATGCTGATTTCTGTAGCTGACTTTGTTGGGGTCTCTACATCAACAGCAGGCAGAATAGTTGGTGATATATCATCAGCAATCAGGAGGGTTAAGATCACGGCACAGACCGCTTGCAATCTGCCGTCAAAAAAGAATCGAGATTGCAGATTTATGTTATTGGCAAGCAGATAGGAGATCGATCGGACGATATACAGCAATCCAAGATTGCTTTGAGTCATGGATTGGAGATACATTATTAATTTCGGGCGTAAGAGCATAAGGGAAGGCATAATGAGATCTAAGGGGAAAGGGGAAAATTGACATATTATATTTTTGAAAACGTTAGCATTTTAATCTGTCAAAAATGCCTTAAAGTTACCAACATTTTTAACAATGATTGTCACTGAGATGTGATTGTCACTAGATATTAAATGTTTTTAATTATGTACGTGAATTTGTCTTCTGATAGCAGATTTACTGATCGCAGATATTAATCATACATTCCAAAACCAGATTCGACGAGACAAGTCTCAGTACTCCAAATACATAGTAATACGGAATAAGAAAATGTGTTATGATGAAGATTAGATAATATGACAACAACCAGGAACACTGCTTACCATAGACAGCAATGATCTAGTACCCACCTACGCATTTGGATTACGTCTTTGCAATATACTACACAGAGACTGCCTGAAATATTCAACTGAAGAAAACCAGTACAGGAAAATATGGAATAGATACTTAGGGTACGACTCATATTCAGTTTAGGTACCTACATTAGGCAGTCGATGATAATGCTTCTTCTTTTTGTACCTATACATGATACATGCATAATAATTTCTACTGTTTAGGCTCAGTGGGTGGCCACGTTTATTGCTGCATCAGAGGCGTTGTACAGGTAATCAAGGTTGCAGATCAACGGACAATTGTGACACTTCATCATTATGGGATATAGTCTGATCAGGAGCTCCATAATCGTACTTGGTGTCAGATGGGTCTATGATGCCCCATTTCGCCAAATTATGTTTGCAGCGGGCCTCTTGAGTGGGCAGTCGATACAATGCCTTCCAACTAGACTACTGCAGTTGACGACCAGGAGGCAGGTGTCCTTGGAACTTGAAGTAGTCGTAAGGTGGTCACAAAGCTGGTGCCTTGGTCGAGGCAGGCTAGGAAGTAAATGGCGGGATGTACTTGAGGGGTTCCTCTAAAACTGGACGAATGAAGCACGGAATTGTAAAACATGAAAGGAGTGAAGGGAGGCTTTTGACCAGAAGTAGGACAGAACATGCTATCAGAAAAAAAAAGCTTTTTACTTCAAGAAAATAGGTAGAACACCATCTACATAACACGGTAATGCACAATTTTATTACAAACCAATACTACACAGCTATTAAGTAAAGAATTGCAAGAACTCAGCAATAGCTTGCAAGACCATTATAACATTTTACTTTGCAATTAGAAATGACCTATAATTGCGTGGCTCTATAAGCATTTCTTGTTTCTAAACCCACTGAATTAGCTGCGGCAACAATGATTACCCACGAAATGTGAGGTAAAGTCTTTTAATTGGTGCCTTGCTGTTGGTTATTATATCTTAAATGCTCCAATCGCAACATTTTGTAAGGGTCTAGTTTTAATGATAATAGGCGGAGCGAATTTCGATTGATATGGGTAATTTTAAAGGGGGAATATTTTTTGGCTATTAATTATGGATTTGAATATAACGCTTTATGACTAGTGTTCGTCAGTTGCAGTATAAATTAAGTTGATTTGATCTCATAATCACCAGGAAAGATGTTCATAAATACGCAATTCAAAATTCAAAAGTGACTTTTAATAGATTAATAATTGAATAAATGATTTGACTTTGACTTTTAAATGAATACAGTTATCTACTCGCGTAGATAATTTCCAGTTTTCGAATCTGATTTCAGAGTCCGTAGGGTATAGCACTAGTGCACTAACAAAAGGATTCGTTTCGATTTTTGGGTATTACGACTATCCTACTTATAACGTTTTAGTTTAATTTTATACTTCGAGCACAATTGGTTTTTACCATTTATATAAAAATACTAAATTATTATGTGCGAAATAGATAATTCCAATTTTGAAATAATTTGCTGGACCCATATATTATTATGCATGAGCTTCTCACGCAGTAATTTTGTCAACTAGGGGAGACCGGGTACAAAAGTAACACTTTGTACTTTGACACTGGTTTCTAGCTAGTTATCATATTTTTTATGAAATGAATATAGCCACATATAAACTTCGATTATGCTCTACAAATTTTGATCTAAATTTACCTCATTATTTGCTGTTTACTGTGAGTTACAGACGTTTTAAAAAAAAAATACTTTTGTTACTTTCGACCCCGAGGCCAGGCCGAAAGTAACACGGTGTGGGTCCGCCCCTTATTCGTGGTAGTTTTTGGACCTGCCCTTGGAATGGGTCTAATATCTCGGTGAGACTGAGAAAGGAATCGACGAGAAAAGAATAGGCGAGAAAGAAGAAGGTGGGGCAGAATACTTTATCTAATATTATACGTCCATGTTAGTGGTCCCTCTTTCCGTCTTTCTTACTCGCTGTCGTGGCATTCTGTTGATAAAACTAACGAATAATTAACATTAAACGTAAGTGAATCATGCATGCATGACGTGGACAAGAGTAACATGTTACTTTTGTAAGTGTACTTACAAAAGTACTTACTCGTAGTGCTATGTTACTTTTGTACCCAACCATGTTTTTGGTAATTCGTGAAAGCCTACTTAAAAATGGAACTTGCTATTCAAAAATCAATAATAACACTGTGTACACAATCTAATCAAGAATTACTATGCAAATAATTACATTGATATGATCATTTTAATACTACGTAACCACTGAATGAATAAATCTCAAAAAACTTACTTTTGGTTCGTAAAATCACGCGGCGTCCTCTAGCACAACCATACGGTGCGGAGCGTGCATGGCGACTAAATACAAGGGGGGGGAGCACCGCCGGCTATCTCCTGGCGGCTGGAGGGCCGTGTTTCGACTATTTGATAAACCTACAGAGCGTTTGTTACTTGCGACCCGCTGTTACTTTTGTACCCGGTCTCCCCTAGTACTGAGCATCCAGCAGCTATATTAGCAACTTATCGCTTTCGGTCGCACCGCGGCCCGCGGCTACCACCAAACTTAGATCTAGCTCCAAACCTCTGTTTCGGAATTCGAGATTTATTAACAGACTTCTTAGAATTACTAGTAGAGCGATTCGGCTTATTTTATATTATTACGTCTCATTAAAGTCATTCGGTCAAGTGCTTAATTGGCCTACATTTTCAAGATAATCCGTGGCTATCCTATATCTTAACGCTTGAGTTGTGTGAGAAACGCGACATGGATCAAGGTGGTTAGTGACTGACGAGTCCAATGTGTCCATGTCATAATTAAAGCCACTGATTGGTATTATTACGGCAAGTAGGTATGTCCTTTGTATGTTAGGAATGTGTTTTTATTCATATCCAGCCATATAGAGTGTTAATTAAGTAAATTCCTAAGATATTGTAGACAATTTTATCATTTATTTGTTCTATTTTATATGTAAAAAATCCGGTTCTCCTTTTCCTTGTTGATTGCCCTATCTGATTGTATGTAGGTCAGGGTAATATAGGTGACCAATATTTTTTTTTAATATTTTCCTTTAATGTTGTAGTATTTCATAATAACAATAGGTTGTAGGTAGTAAAGTGATCATTCTTCATTCAATCCTAAGGGACACTTAACTTTATGCATAATTATATGAGACACTTCTGGGAAAACTCCCAGGAGTATCTCTCATATTCAAAGTTTTACAAAATAATTACAAAGCAAGCAGATATTATGCAACAATCGTGCATGAGAACGGATCTCCTATTTTAGAAAATTAAATAATTTACTATTTTGAAAACTTTTTAAATATTATTACGTGACAAAGATAATATTATGGGAGTAAAATCTCGTTACCTACATAGTTACAATAGCACGTACCTACGTCGAACAAGCTGTTTGGTATACAGGCAGCTAACTTGCAACTACTTTTAAACAATGTTTAAGTGTTTCAATTCTTTTATATTACTTTAAATAGGTTTACAAAATTATAAGACACCACAGGCTTAAAAAGTGAAAACAAAATAATAATTAATGGTAATGTAACAGAAAGATTATTATTGTTGTCTGTAAAACAAATAGCTTGTTCTACTGTACAATGGAATTGTCAATCTCTGGACGCGGGATTATTGTTTGGTATATACGTAATTGATTTTTAATTATATAAAATATATTGTTTATGACTATTAGGTACCAACTATGCAGGTAGGTAATTGGGGTCGAGACTTGCGATAACTCTTTATACGAGACTGGAAACACGAGTTGTGGTTTTATTTTGTTCTAAAGGTCATTAGCTGCATGTCTGTCTGACAGTGCATCTATTATGTCTCCTTTAACAATAAGACAGAAACAAAAACCTAATGGAAATTCCAGCTTACTACACCCTTATTTTACCAAACAAACAACCCTAAAATGCAAACAATCAGTCACAATACCATTTCTACGTCAACAAACGTCATAACTTACAAAACATTCACTGCCACTAAACTTTACAAAACGTGACGCGAAACTGACGTCAAACGCGTCGGATCAAACAGCCGAATATTTGATTCACTTTCGCCGATTCACTTTCGTTGAGAGTGCAAGTGATCGTGACCTACCCCAACTGTGCGATGACGTAGATGACGTGTCTATGCGTCAATACTTTCGCGTCACGTCACAGTCCAAAGTAAGAGTGAATTGGAACATAATAACCTACTGACATACTTTCGACGTCGAAACTGTTACTTTCATTGTTATATTTTGGCAGTGTCCGTCGATGAACTAACACGTTAGCCGCGAGCTGCAAAAATGTTTTGCTTTCAATTTTCATTTGTTTTTTCTTTTCTTTTGTTTTATTTGGGAAACTATTTTTGGGTAATTAGTCATTTCAAAGTATTTTACGGAACATCGTTTGATCAGATTTATTACTAGCTTCCGCCCGTGACTTCGTCTGCGTCAAAGTTAATATATAATCCCACGGGAACTGCTGTTTATCCGGGTTGAAAAGTAGCCTGCTATTCTAGATTATAATCTACATACCTCTATACCAACATCCAGATCCGTGATTGATTAATAAAAATCCATTCCAACTTTCGTATTTATAATAGTAGTAACACACAAACAAATGAGTAGTCCACTGGACTTCTCATTGATAAAGTCCAAAAAGCAACTACATAAATGAACACTACATAAAATACAGTGCAAACCCCACCTTATTTATTATGTAATTACTAATTACTACCTTCTGTCACTGCAAGATAAAGAACATACTAAAACTAGTACCTAATATAGTGAGTATTATAATATTCATATACTTAAATGCGATTATATATTATTATATAAACAGGTTCCATCTTCATTGACTCATCATTATGCAGCGCACACCCTTGACCCAGTAACATGACATTCATTTAATAAGGTAGGTATATTGTTTACAGTCTTTTAAAACACGGCATTTTAATAGTGAATATCTATTTTTGTTATTTTTTTTTTTAGTAGGTAGAAAACATAAATAAAAGTGGCTAATATGTGAAGGTCGCGACCTTATCCACATGAATTTGCTAAACATTTTGAAATGCCTTGAGCATTTTGAATACGTATTTTTTTCTTGGGTCGGTACATCTCTGCCTTTTCTTTTTTTTTTAGGAACATGGGATTACAGACATGACGTTATTATAATAATTATGTTATGTAGATTATAATAATAGTTTTAATGGAGCTGACTGAACCTCCGGTACGGTTACAAGGCACCTACCAATGTTTTGAATGTCCTTCATTTGGTACTTATAAAATTACGATTTTGGTAAATGCTAGTTCTACCTGTATTTAATCTACGGTTAAGCAAAGATTGATAGGTTTCGTTAGCCTAGAATTAAACACTTTTAAATAGGTTATGCACATTTGTAACTTCAGACGGATCATAAACATTTGAATAAATCTTTTAAGTGAGAACTGAGGTACGGTTAATTTGATGTATTGAAAAGTTAATGATATTTTGCTAAAGTCAATCATATTTTCGATAGGTGCGCTATAACATTTGACGAGTGTACATATTAGAGTACTTACTGCAAATATTAAAACGCATATTTAGCATCGCTTACAATCAACTCGAATTGCATTCTACAGATCCATCAAGTATGCAAATTAATTCTCATTATAATATCCCCATAACAATGGATGACAATACAATTTATACAATTCTCATCAGCACCAAACAATTATACGACAATAAAACGCCAATAAATCACACCCTCTATTAACTAACGTTCACGTTAATCTCAGTATAATCTCCTGATCATCACGCGACAAGTTTAAAGGTACAATAGAAAATAGCCCAAGGTTCATTTGTGGCGACTCTTGCATAACGCGACGTCATAGAAGGCGTACTGATGGGCAATAATGCTCTAGGTCGAGGGTCACCAGGTTTTAAGAGAACAATGGACATGGTACGAAATCGAGTTTGCAATTGTTGGTGGAGAAATTTCAAAAGCCAGGCGTTTTATGAGAGAATGTGAAGTTTTTATTGGTGTTTGTGGTTTACTAGTATTTTTATTCAGATGATTTTGTGTCCAACAGTAATATGAAATATAAGGTGGATAACAATTGAAAAAATATGAACGTCTGTGTACTTATATTAGTATAAACGCGAAAATTTTATGTTTACCTAAAACTCTTTTACCTTTAACGGCTGAACAGAATTATCTGGGCTAATATTGATATTAATTAATAACACAAGGGTTCAAAATGATTCCTAAGGGTTTCTTTGATATAATTTTGACGTCTACTCAGACAAAGTCGCGGGAAAAATCAAGTTTTACAAAAAAAATGAAATGAAATATTCACAGACGCCGCACAATCCTGTATGCTTGTACATAAATAAACCGGGCCCTGTCCCACTTAACGGTAAATGTTGGTCACCGAACGATGTATACGACACGATGCGCTTGCGCCTAACCAGTCCAGTTACACGGCAGTTTTATTTATATCTCATTGCTAACTTTTACGATCTATTCTGCAATTTAACTTAAGTTCCATCTATTATGGATGTGTAGTTTATGACTGTCATTAATTTTTTTATTGCAATAAATTAATTATTCTTTAGCTATTAAATTGTTAATAGCATTCCGTCTTCATCATTCATCACTATTTTGTCAGATGACCCTAGGAGACTGATTTGTTTTTATGATCATTATTGTTTGCATAGCAATGTTTTTGCTTTATTCAATAAATTAATAACACGGTACGGATTGAACGTTTATTAAATTACAGATTAGTTTGAAGTTTGATATAATAGATAATAAAATTGGAAGTATGAACTTTGATTAAAAAAGGTTTTTTTTAAACATTACATTACATTATATAGTTATTGATAAACTGTTTATCCTTGATTGAACTGTTTATCATCATTTTAGAAAAATGTCCACTCGATCTATTTCTAAGGGAGCTATTAACTTCTTTCATAATTTGCCAAAAATATTCAACTGGTAAAGTCAATGGGTGCGTAATAGTAATGAAAGTCAAAATATGTTGTGTAAATATATCTTTTTTACATGTCAAGTCTGTCATGACCTATTCAGACAACTTGGATATATTGGCAAGCGTTTACAACGATAATTGACTTTATCGAAATCAATTATTATCTTGATAAACTAAAAGACACTTTGAATGGACTTGGGCGGTAGAGTAATGTTGTGTACCTATCTAAAATGTGGGTGTGACAAGCTATAGGCAGGTAGCCTTTTGATTTATTTTGATTTTGTTGGTGTATGATGAGAATTAACCTTTGAGAGTTAGTTGAAATTAAATAACATAATTTAACAACTAATTTGTTTTATTTTATTTATTTCAGGTAACAAAGACCCATAACATCATTTATACCTTACAGACTACCATATATGTATTTATAAAAAACTACAAAAATATTAATAAAACTAAGCAAATGCTAAGTTCGTTTTTTGGTGTAAGTGGGCCTGAAAAAGTTGTACTAAAATTCCAAAGTTTAAACTTTACCAACTGATCCGGACGGAGGTTACAATGTAACAGAAAGTTGTTGTTGTGTTGTTGTAAAGTTGGAACACTGCATAAAAAATAACGAAAAAAATAATAATCGGGCCAACTGCAACAGACCAACATTATTTCTAGAAACAAAAAAAAGACATCATCATTACACCTTCGTGGGAACAAAAATTGAGAGATTAACATTACAGTAAGGAACGCACACCTGTAATTACATTACAGCCACACAAATAAATAGCATCCCCGCACGTTAGTCAGTGCTCGGGGGTACATTTACATGTTTCTTAAGAGTAACACTGTTGCAAGCAGTGAAGTAAGAGTGATGGCACGAAGCCTGATCAACAATACGGAGATGGCCTAACACTTTTGTTGGAGATAATGTGTTGTGAATTTTACGATGTAAGTAATGTAAAAATGGTAGCTATTACTTAAGGAAATTAAATTTTACACGTAATCGCTTCGTCATACCTTAATAGCTCCTATAAAGTAATATTACATCAGGATTTCTCTATCGGGAGTCTCGATAATGTCAATAGGCTTGCCTCTTATTACATAGGACTTAAATTATAACTGGCGGAATAAGTGTTTCCTAGGCCTCCCTCGGCGACGACGCTCGAGGCACCCACTGCGTGTGTATTAATTTTTTTTTCGCTTTTACGCGCTATATATTTTGAGAAGAAATAAATTATTTTTTCGAACTGAAAACATTTTGGCAATAATATATGGGTCTTAATTATTTTCTTTTTTTTAAATATTTGCTTTCCGTATTTTTATCCCTTGTACAATTTGTTGTATCTGGGATCAAAATACTGTGAACATCTATATTTTGTAGGTACCTATTTTTAAGCAAAATATACATGATATTACATGGTTGTTAATTTATGTTTAGCAATAAAAAAAGAATTTATATATACAATTATTTGCGGATATTCCAAGGATGATTAAAAATAGAAGAAGGCTTATGCTGTGATAAATTTCCGTAAACATAATGAGTGATCAAGTTGAATTTTAATATCCGTAGGAAGTGATACGAGATTAAATCAAGGGGAACTGCAAAGATCAGTAGGTCCATATGCGCTTCATGTGCAACCGAATATGTAGAAAAACAACTGATGATAAAAAGTGACAGTCAAATAAAATAAATAAGAACAAAGACTGATTGAAGGCGTGAGAACTGTCAGCCTACTTAAGCTAACAGATATGAAAAGGTGAAATGTGACGGAGTGGAACCGTTTCTGCATCCCGCTGAGTTTCAGAGATACTATGACTGAAATGTATATTTCACCACCTTCGAATAAGTCAGATTTAATTGGCAGATCATTTCATAAAAATTCTGTTTCCAATGAAAAATGTAAACATGAAAGTGAAATTCACTTTTTTTAGCTCTTTTCTTATTTACTTTCCACTTCTGCTACTTCTTTGTTAAAGTCACTGCAAACATAACAAAATGGGGGACTATAAATCCCTCTGAGCCCTAGTGCAAGTGCGGTGCCCCGGACGACACGATCTCCATTTTTTACAGTGCCCAAAGTGTGTCTACACCTGCACCGTAGAGGGCATTCAAAACGTTACTGATCCCGCGATTGATGTGGCCACCTACGTAGGCCCATAAGGTAGAAAAAAAGGATTAGGTATTATCGATTCGAAAAGGAGAAGACCTTTAGCATTAACTAGCATACTGTACAATTGATCACTGGGAACATACCAACATATTGCAAAACAAACATTTTAAAAGTAATACATCTTTATCTCAGGCCAAGGACCTTAACTTTTTAAAGCATTTCGCAATGAACTTATAACTAAGAGTGTACAGTTTAATTACTGTAATTGGTATCTTGGAACGACTTTCAATGAATCAATCTCGGTTGATGTCGTTTTTGTAATGTCAACAAACGATTAGTTAACTACATGATTATGTAGGAACTCATTTGAGATGGAAATTATAGTGTGTGTGTGAACGGCGTGTGCAATGTGCAATTAAGTGTATAAAAAATACTGCTTTACATTTTTTTCCTTTTAGTCATAGGTGGCCGTAAACGGTTTAAAACGGTCTCAAAACCTTCGAAATATGAATCTTTTTTTTACTTTATATTATAATATTCAATATATTTAAATAACAATTATATTGTAACTATTACTTTTAAATATTATTTTTGGAACAACTTGTAACATAATTTAATTTTAAACATTATTTATAAAATAGTTTTAAATATAATTGATTACGACTTTTTTGCTTAGCTTATCCACGCCACGGTATGCCACGTTGGTCTTGCAAGCGCAACTGCTATGTGTGTTTTCTAAAGGAAAAACATAACTAATTTGGAAGTTTTTGGTGCAACACCCGCGTGCCTCGTTAAGCACATAAAGCTATAGTTCCTGCACCTAATGTCTCCCCAGTCATATCGAATTGTCGTCCCACCGTACAATAACAGTGTGGAAAGAGGGAGTGTGTGTTTGCGCAGACATTTGTGTAGGTACTTTAATATATCTTGGCTAGTCTCGAATAAGATTAGCCGCAGTGACCGAAATACGGACTAGAAAATTTTAAATAAATAAAATTCGTAGAATCTAGCCCCGATTTTGACACTATCAAAAGCGTACATCAGTTTCAGAAACACTTTTATTTAAAAGTTGTAACATAACATAACATAACGTGGCTCAAAGGGTTGCTCAACTTAAATGGGACTGGGCAGGACATGTCTGCCGCATGTCGGACAAACGGTGGGCCCAAATAGCGCAGAACTGGTGCCCTGAAACTGGGAGTCGGGGCCGCGGCAGGCCACGAAGGAGATGGCGGGACGAACTGGATGGATTTCTCCAAAACTGGAGGGATGAGACATTGAATCGGGAAGGATGGAAGGAGTGGAGGGAGGCCTTTGCCCAGGAGTGGGACAGAATAGGCAAACGAAAAAAAAAAAACATAACATCACGCCTGTAATCCCCAAGAGCTAGGTAGAAGTATATCCTTTAGTACACCTACATTTTGCCAGTTAGGTTTAAGTCCCATGTAATAGGGGGCGAGCCTATTGCCATCAACCGGGCACAAATCCAGACGCCGAGGGTGCTACTGAGAAACGCTGTATAGCGTCAAATTCTATTTCGGTTAATTTACACACTATTCTCAGATGCATAGAATTTATTATTAATTGCATTGTAAATTAGTAAATGCTCCACCATATCATGGTGTAGTAACCTCACCGCCTAGAGCGGTAATAAGCGGGTAACACGGTCTCACAGTTAATTCATAATGATTACATAGCATCTTAAGTTTAAGCAAGTTGTATTTGATTACTTAGTTGTTTTAAAATATCTTTGTTCATGTTATGATGACCGTTGGTTTACACATATTTTATTTTATAGCAACAGTAGGCTGGTTTACCAACGCTATGCTACTAATGATAATGTTTTAATGGACTCCACATTAACACCATACTACCATCCGTTGGTTTACACATATTTTATTTTATAGCAACAGTAGGCTGGTTTACCAACGCTATGCTACTAATGATAATGTTTTAATGGACTCCACATTAACACCATACTACCATCCGTTGGTTTACACATATTTTATTTTATAGCAACAGTAGGCTGGTTTACCAACGCTATGCTACTAATGATAATGTTTTAATGGACTCCACATAAACACCATACTACCATCCGTTGGTTTACACATATTTTATTTTATAGCAACAGTAGGCTGGTTTACCAACGCTATGCTACTAATGATAATGTTTTAATGGACTCCACATTAACACCATACTACCATCCGTTGGTTTACACATATTTTATTTTATAGCAACAGTAGGCTGGTTTACCAACGCTATGCTACTAATGATAATGTTTTAATGGACTCCACATTAACACCATACTACCATCCGTTGGTTTACACATATTTTATTTTATAGCAACAGTAGGCTGGTTTACCAACGCTATGCTACTAATGATAATGTTTTAATGGACTCCACATTAACACCATACTACCATCCGTTGGTTTACACATATTTTATTTTATAGCAACAGTAGGCTGGTTTACCAACGCTATGCTACTAATGATAATGTTTTAATGGACTCCACATTAACACCATACTACCATCCGTTGGTTTACACATATTTTATTTTATAGCAACAGTAGGCTGGTTTACCAACGCTATGCTACTAATGATAATGTTTTAATGGACTCCAGATTAACACCATACTACCATTTGCACGCGACTTCCTCTGCGGTTATTTTAGAATTAAGATAAGACAAAGTTTTAAGTTATCCCACGGGCACAAAAAAACAATGGAGTTAGAAATGATCCTAATGTTAAGCTACATCAATATCTATACCTACGTACTACGTGTGCCAAATTTTAGCTTATTAGGTTCAGCCGTTTAAACATGAGTAAGAAACATCCATCCGTTCGTTTATAATAGTGATCAAGCTATAACAACAAATTGCCGAAGCGATTTTGATTTTGAACTAAGAAACAATACTGTTTCATTTTTTACGTTTCTTAAAATAAGGTCTACAGTGAAATGATAATGTCAAGAATTCAAATAGGATTGTTGGAATTTCTCCAATTTTCTACATCTGTACTAATATTATAAAGCTGAAGAGTCCGATGCTAAAACTTCTTGCCCAAATAAAAATCTACGTTATCCCCGTTTATGGTACAGGTACTATACTTATACGAGTTGCAGGCAGAAGCTTACGTACGTTACCAATAAAATATTGTGATGAGACAGCTCCACGGAACCTAAGACAGCCCTAAATCAATCAAGTTTGTCAAATGTGGACGTACAAACACGAAGAATCTATCGAAGGACCGGTCGCAGACGCCGATGATGCCTTATCAACGACCTCTTATGGAGAGGAGCGCGAGCAAAATTCTCTATTCAATGCAATAGAAATAAGTCCAAAGACACACTAGCGCTCGAAGGCCATAACTTTATATAGTTGTGTATTTAAAAAAATATTAGTGATAGTTTAACTATGAATATCTTTTTTTGTTCCACTTGTCATGAAACAATGACATATTTATAGCGATGGCACCGTGAAAGCTGTTTTTATTTACTGATTAGTGTCACTTAAGATACATATCTATTTAGCCTTGATCTTAATTCAGCTTTTTAAATATTGGACATCAAATAAATGCGCATACATTATAGAAAACAATATCCAAGGTGTTGTATAGAAGAGTTGTGAGACCAATGTCTCACAACACAAACAAAATCATTATGTCTGTTCAAGACATAATGATTTTCTCACGGGATATGTTGCACGTCATACAACTTCCATCATGATGGCTGAATCCAGCTCAACTTGGCAACAAAACATAGTAGTTTTAGTACCAAAGTGGGATTTAATAAAATCGATTACGATCGAATCATTCCCTTGCCATGCAATCAAATTCCATATCTGCATCAATCCAAATCGATGGATTCCGCAGTTCTAATTTCAAACTTGAGCTCAACACACCGTCTACGGTCATTCACGATTCGAGCAGAAATATTCTTCGTGACAGATCGGTCTGTGATCGTAATTTGAAATGACCAATAAGTGATACATTGTATAATGTAGCTCGGAGTGCTCATTATAAATTAGCATGATGTAGAGCCGAAAGGATTCTTATGAAATTGATCAAATTACGATTTTGATGCTCTCAATCGCAACAAAGTGTTACTTAAAGGGTGATTCCAATTTTTGTTTTGATGTTAATACGAAAATAATGAATGTAGCACTAGTAAATTTAATAACAATAATACCAGCATATTATTGTCCAAACTGCAGGGTAAAGGTCTCTTCTCATACAGAGAAGGCACGAACATTAAACACCACGGTTGTTCAAGGCGGATTGGCGGTTTCAGAGTTACATTCATCATGAAACACCAAAAACGAGCTATAACACACATAATGTATACATGTATAAGAACTCTGATATCCTATCACTTAACGTTTGTTGGAAATTTAATGAAGCTAACCTCAGAATGGATCACAAAAGGATAGGCTGATAATTGAAAGGTAGATGATGAAAACGGTACACTATCCTGCATGTGAGATACAAAAGATTCCACGCAATAAAACACAACTCTCAATCCAATTGGATTGAGAAATAAAACAACAGAGTCGTTATAAATTGCCTGTAATGTCTCAAGGAGTGCTAACTGATGAAAATTGGTTATTATTCAATTGTGTTCCATTGAATCAACGCGTTGGACTGACATGTGACTGAGTGGAGCTGATGCATCGTGGAGATTTTATTGCATAACTAGTAGACTAAACGAGTAGTAGATGAAACTTTGATTGCCTTGTTGGTCTCATGGTCGTAGGTTATTAGGTTACTGGGAATTTTCCAGGAATATAAATTTCCCAGTCGCGACCCGTGTCAAAATTAATACAAATTTGAATTGCTACATTCATTAAATCGAAATAAAGTTTGACTTAAGAACGGCTCGACCGATTTGGCTGATATTTTTTATTATTTTCGTCATTATCAATAAAACATTCGTCTGAAAAAAATTAACTGGAAATGTTCGAAATGCTGATGGTATTTTTGTATGAAAATCTTAATAAAAAATGAACCATGCATTCATTTAAAATTGAAGAATCATAACTTGTTATTTCAATAACCAACCATTTTCCTGCGATAAAAAAACAGATTACCCACCTAGATTAGTGATATTATATGGGTCACAGTTTATTTTACAATCTTAAAACAAATGAATTGTGGATCTATCACATTAATTAATCAAATCATGAATCTATCAAACCAGAATTAGAAGATCTTAGTAAAACGCTGTTAGTAAATTCTGTTAGCCCGCTTTAAAAAAGTTTTTATCAATCCAGGGAACCTACCGCCACCTTTTAAAACAGTTCCATTTTAATATTGCATTTGTAGTTTCAGTTGTTGGATTTTCAACTCTCGGCGCTGAGTCGAGCGTTGAAAATCCAACAGTGCACAAGGCAAAGTAATATTAAAATAATACTGTTTTTAGAGATGGCGGCATGCCCCCAGACCCTCCGACTTGCTACTGGCGTTTATTACCCTTATTGCATTCTACTAGTTCAAACTTCAAAGAAATGTTAAGATAACCTCATAACTTGCCTAGACAAGAATGCACTGCTTGCTAGTGTGAATCTGGTTTTACGCAGTCAGGACGAGCACCATAGATGTAACGCATTTGGAAGCGCCCGCTGACCTGCATTGTTGAATATTAAACACTAGAAGCCTTATTTGGTAAATAGATTCCATTCTAGATAGTCGTAGTCGTTTACTAGATAATTTGTAGATGTACATTGTGGGCGAGACAACAAAAGAGATGTTTTAGTGATGTTGTTCGATGTTAATTTAGGAAAGTTCAGATTTAGAATCATAATTTTATTAATGTGGTTTTCACATAAAGTGGTAATTTATTTAGGTAGATATTTTATTCTATTTCAACAACAAAATAATAATTTACATTCTAAGGCCCAATTACCCCAAAAACTTAACTGTAAGTTACTTGCTCACACAATACTATTTATAAATTGTATATGACATTTTGAAATTAATATAAGACTGAAATTCCCATCCGCCTTGAGCAAGCGTTGTGATCAATGCTCGTTCCTTCTCTGTATCAGAAGAGCCCTTTTCCCTGCAGTGAGACCATATTAAGTTGGAATTATTATTTTTATTATTTGGTCATTTTGCTTCGTATAGCAACTTCTTTTTTTTTTTAGGTGGTAAAAATCATCCTTCCGCCCTGGGTGGGGAAGGGACTGTCAGACTTTTACTGACTAAAAAACCACCCTGTTCCTTCTGTTGCCCTTTACGTTCCGGGGCCACGGTATCGCAACCCCGGCAGGCGTTTGCCCCAATAGGGGTATTGGGGCCCCGTCCCTGTGCTGACAGCTCTTTGAGGCGCGCGCGAACAGAACGCGCCGTCGACCCGTTTGTATAGCAACTGGAGTTAAGTTTTTGAGGCAAGCCGAATGTTTTAAATTAGAAACTGCCCCTTTACTATTCAATAGGAGAAAAGCAAGATGTAAACTACTTGCAACGTTTGACACCACTTAACCTAAAAGTGCACTCAGCATAATGGTCATCGCGCACCACAGCACCGCTCCTACACAGCAACAGCCCAGTCAACAACGCCTCTAAAAATCCAACTTTAGCTGGCAGCCCTGTCACCTTATTTATCTTGTCATAATAAAAAATATCTTAACGCACAAGATTTAAAACCCTAAATTAAATGGCAAATTATTTGTTGTGGGGGAGCCGTGCTGTTGCAATGAGCGATGAGCATAAGATTTTCCAGCCATTACATATCCGTTGAGGAACATTAAGTATTCCAATTACATTACATACACCACTATCATCTAATTCAATTTACAAATAATTTAGTTTCTACAGCGGTATGCCAATAAATAATATAATTTATTATTTAAGTAGTTACACGTTTCATTTAGGCTTGCAAGCTTCGTTTTGTAATCCAATGAATAGCGTTCAGTAGAGTGAAGTAAACATTTATTAGGTGAATAGCTGTGATACTAGCTTTTAGTCTGATAATTTGTTGTATTGCATGAAATTCTAAGATCATAACCACTAATGGTTCAGTAATAAGTTCAGTACTACTGGCTGGTTAGGTTGAATTGAGACGAAATTGTAGGAATGTAATTTATATTGATTTGATTTTTCAATGTCTTTATTTAATACATCCGTTTTACATTTACTGCTTGCTCGATTTTAATCTATTTACAAGCAAATATTTAATTATTTATGTTATACAGGCTATATACATATAAACATCGTTTATATGATTATTATTTTATTAATACAACATATTTTGCTAACTATTGGTATGGAACCACATAATATTAAATTGTGTTAGGTACAAAATGTACGTTTTATTTTAATTGGATTTGACTTGTGCTAGGTAGTGGGTAGATCCACGCAAAACAAAAAATATACACCTATTACAGCACCGTTCGAACTATCGTCATAATACGTCGTGGAATTTTATTTTGGTATGAGAAGCTTCCGTCTTTGTAGCCCGCAGCAGTCTACTGATATACTGACATAGGCCTCCACCTGCTACCAGCCACCGTGCGAAGATTGACGGTCCACCCAGCCTGAGAGCGTCCTACCGTACGTGGATCGACTCAAGAACTCGTCTACCCTACACGTTCTACGGCTAATATGGCCGGTCCATTGACAGATTATTCCAGTATTTATTTATAAACAAACTTATCATTTCACATAGTCACACAATATTAAGTATGGCTGCACCCTAATAAATGCTGATATATTCAACGCTTAGTAGGTATCGACATTAGATTTATATTAGATAACGTTACCTATCATCTTAGATTCAACACACAAGGATTTATTGGTTTGTACGTTTGCACCTTATATCGTGATAAACTTCTTGCCTACACGTGATATATTTATTCATTCGTAATTTTATTCTAAACTAGCTAATGACCGCGATCTCGTCTGCGTAGACTTCAGAATTAAATCAAAGTTCTAAATTATCTTACGGAAACACAAAAACGGGATAAAAATTATCCTATGTGTTAAGCTAGGGCAAGCTTGATCTATTATGTGTTCAAAATTTTATCAGATTTAGTTCAGTTATTAAAGCGTGAAAGAATAACAAACATCCATCCATCCATACCCACAAATTTTCGCGTTTATAAATAGGTAGTAGGATAGTACGATTTTATTTACAAAACTTATCGTTAGAATCTTAACCTAGAACGCAGTCCCAGACATAACAAGAGATTGAACGATATGTAAATTGAAATAACTAGAAAAGGATTTTTTTTAACATTCTTGTGCTCAAATGAAAAACTTGTACAAGATAACATTTATATGGTCGCGTTTCGCCTTTTTTATGCCTATTTTGTTTCTTTGAAATATGTAAATGGCAATGACATTGAATGAAGCTGACAATGAGGTAATTTGGTTTAAAATTGCATCATTTATAGGTATGTAGGTAGCTATCTTAAAGGGAATATTATACGACACTAGCACTTTTCCCTCGATTTCGTCCGTGTAGATTGTGTACTTCTTATAAAAAACATAGTTAAAAATTTAGGTTTGTATTCATGTCAAGTTTCAAGTCAATTAAACTCATTTTCACTTAAAAGCTTTAAAACTTCAGTATTGCTCTAATATATAGGGTGACTGGAAACTAGGGATCGATACTGAAACACATCATGATTAATTGAAAAATGCAAAAAAATTAAGAAACGATTTTAATTTTTTTTTATTTAGTTCAAACAATGAATTAATTAATTCTGATTCTTGGACATTTAATTCAATTTCCAATTGATAAACGAAGCCTATTGAAGCTCTCTCTGCGCTGTCCCTAGGGGAGTTTTACTGACAGCACGTTCCATACAAAAGTAGTCTAACCATATATTGGTCAATCAGAATCAAATTAAAGTCTGTATCGTAATACGTTACGTAATTCAAAATCTAGTACTTACGATATCTGGAAAATTTAATTATTAAATTAATTAAAAAAACTGTAATTAATGTATTTTGACTCGTAAGTGACTAACCACAAATCGAGTTTCAATTAATTACTGACCGAAATATGACTAGACTACACTTTTACATGAAGTGCGATATCGGAACTGACTATGTCAATGCTCCTTAAATATAATAATACGTTTAACCATCTGAGAAGTCTGAATATTGAGCTGCATCTGGTTTGCTTGGAACCCGATCCGTAATACTGTCACCTGGAAAGGTCACTAAGACTAGCAGATGGTGGCCAAGCCTACACATATTTGCAATAAATCAGTTAATTAGGATACTAACTTATTATGATAAAATTTATTATCCAGTTGCTGACCTCAGAAAGCCAATTCCACTAAACGTTCAAAATATAGTCGCAATCTCATCTCAGCGACAATCAATATTAAGAAATTAGGAACATTTTTGACAGATTTAGACTGAGGTTATATTGCGATCATTCCTAAAAGTTAGTAGGATTACACCTCTGGTTTTTACGACCTGCTCAATATAATCTCGGGACAATTAAAACACAAATTCTTGTTATTTTGACCAATCAATATTGCAACAACTAGTTAACATAAGATTATTCATCAGATTTACTGATAAGAGTCGATTAATAAAACTTTTAGAAATCTTATAATCATTATTTGATTTTTTATCTTTATTGTGATTAACCTAGATCATTATCAGCTTGAGAGCATATGTTAATTAAAATAATTATCATCAGTGAAGAACTGTTTTAATCAATTTTCGCAATCCTGACAGTTATATATATATAACACATGATTGATTTCATGATAAGAGTGATCCAGTTGTAAAGGGCACTTGAAATTATTCACAAACAATAATTAGTATCTAGTGATTTCTGTGCAAATGTGTATGCATTAATTTGCTATAACATTACTTTTAGTAATAAAGATTAGTGAAATAAGTTCAATGACTGTTAATTTGTATCTGATCTTAGTACATGAAAACCTGATTTGTGAGTTTATATTTGAAGGTATTTTTAAAATATAAATAGCAAAACACAAAATGGTGGGAAAAAGCTAGCAATGCTCCTGAAAATTAATTCTTACGATACATTGAACTTTAGAGAGTTGATATTATTACTAAAAGGACTTAGAACAATGACAAAAAGGAATTGTATTTTAGAAAACACCATTTCATAACTGGTAACGTATAGTATTAGCGTTGTTTAAGCAGAAGAAGGTACATTGTGCGTTTGGGTAAAGAGAGGATACGAATCATTATTAAACTAAATTTTCTATAAAACCATAACTATATAACCATATCATAATAGTTCAAATAAAATGATCTCTAACTCTAATGACTGTCCAGCAGAGTTCATAATTGAATACCTACTACTTACATCGCAATCTTTGGTGACTACTGCAATGCTGGCAAATGCAGACATATAGGATCGACTGGACGATCGAATCATTTGTTGCATGGGACCAAACTACTGTTTCAATGATTGATTTAAAAAAATATTGCTCCAACTTTAATTAGTTTGAAGAAGAATATTCAAGAATCTTTATAGCCCATATAAAGCATAAACGACATAAATAGTTGAACATAGCTAATGGCTATAACGATGAAGGTTTTCTCAATCCCAAGGTAAGTGTGAAATCGCACTCATCAACATTTAACCTACTTTCAGTGCAAAACGTTCTAATCGTGAATTTGTTAAATAAAGTAGGTGTATGGTGCATATACCCTATCCCATATAATATATAGGGAGGTCCAGATAAAGAAGTTCAAAAGAAAATTTTGGAAGCCCCTCTTCCTGGGCTATCCATACCACCTCCATGTGTGTAACGTGTCATGTCACTTTATTTTTAGGTAGGCCTCCTCTCTCTCTCTTTGAAGAAGAACAAACACCAAACACGGATAGGTACTCTTTTCAATTAGGTTGTTAAGAGAGGACCAAACCCAACTGACAGCACCCGTTTACGAAAATGACGCGTAGATCAGCACCATCTAGCTCAATCATCTTGCAAGGAACCGAATGATTGACAACACGCAATTGATTGATATGATTTTACCAGACTACGCATGATTATGCATGATTTTAACTGTTGAGGTGGTCAGGGTTGACAAGCACACATAAAAATGATATACATACAACATTTTGGTTAGTCCATATATTTTATATAATTAATGTTATATCAAATCACTTCCTTCCTAATCCTCGTATATCTATTCGCCTATCTGCCATCGTAAATCATAATGATCCTTGAAATTAAAGACGATTAATATACAACGCTTATTTACAATTCACATCGTGTGCCCGTTCTTTCTATTAACATTTACATACTAGTTATAAACAGATATGGCAGATCGAGTGCATATTGATAATTGGTTGAAATCTGCTACCCGGCTCTTAAGGTTCCTTTACATGATTTTCCCGTCAAAAGGCGAAAATGTTAATGGATGTCTCGTTGGTTTGACACGCGATTATACACCTTATTATTTTACACTAAAACATAAACTTGTCCATGATTGAATTATCTTTAGTAAAACTCTACTGACAGTTTTGTCGTTGTAAACTCGGAATACAATTTTTCAAGGTGTCAAGATCGTATTGCCCAATCAATTAATTTATATTTAAAAAAAAAATGGTTTGCTCTTAAATCTATTCTAGGTTAGAGGTAATACAATTGAACGAAGTTTGCATACATTTAAGTATACAGAAGAAATTCACTATCATGTAGTATACCGTGTAATGTTATTGCTGAATTTATAATAATTACAGTCTCCTTTCGATTTGAGCGCCATCTTGTGAAAATGCTACAATACGCTATGTCTACTTACCAACAGACTAACAACAATCATTTCTTAATGTAATGAAAGTTCAATGCCGCTCTGTTTGATTCAAGTCGTGCGTCTGCGCAGCTGAAGCTCTACGCAGTGGAAGTTCCGGAAAATCTCTGTAGATGGCGCTGTTTGAAGTCTTCGATTTAAATAAATAATTTCGATTCAAGTAAGTCTGCAGTAAGCTTAGGTAGACCACGGGCAGGCAGGGAGCTTAATTATTATTTATATAAGAATACCCACCTACTACAGTAATAAGTACTTACCCATAATAACGGGTATGGAAAGACACCGTATTTTTCCCACCACAGCGATATTTTTGTTCAGGACCATGCCTTGGAACCTTTTGATTACGGAGATATTAAAGGTCAAAGTTCCAACATATTGTTACGTTAGTTACGAAATCAAGTTGTAAAAATTTAACTAGAACTTAAAATATAAAAAAATAATTTATTTATTTATTTATTTATTTATCCTTACTCTGCTAACATTACAGGTTATTAAGACCCAATGCGATAACAGGGTATTTTAAAGCCCCCAAGACCACCGCACTTTGATATGTACCCATAAGTGGTCTTAGCTGTTACCGCTAATTACAAAACGAGTTGTTACCTAAGTTTAGTCCTTTAAATCATCGAGCCAGTTCTTACGAGTATATCGAACTTTATTCCTAGTGAAAAGTCCTTAGAGTTAAAAGAGTAAAGAGTGCCGTGGAGTTTCTTGCTCGTTCTTCTCCATAGAGGCCTACCTACCCCCCTTTTTGGAACGAGCAACTAGCTTTCAACTTTCTGACTTAACTAACCGACTCCTTGACAATTTAAAAGTGCCTGTAATTGGTCTAATTGAAATAAATGTTGTGACTTTAACTTTGACTTAATACGACGAAAGCCAAATACGCAAAATATTTTGCTTGCGTTACTTTCCGCACATAAACAGATTTTTTACACCAAAAAAAAATCGTATCCCAGCAATAATTTTAGCTCAATGCTACTTACTTTAATGGACGATATGCGTAGTTAATATGCACGTAATGTGTCTTTTTAGACCCCGTATATTATTACACTTCTCATTTTCAAGTGCAGTGAAGCAATCCATCGCTTCAAGATATCGCCATAGATCCATATGCCCATGACTCAGCACCAGTTCTCCACCGTCATGTCTTCAAACAAGGTTGTTGGTCGCTCCGTGAGAACATAACTACTCACGCGTCACGCCCTACTTTCAATTTCATAGTGCTAATAACACATAGTGCGTAATACTGGTCAAAAGTACCACTTAAATGAGGTACTTTTTTGAACTAGTGAATAAGGGTATTCAAATTATATGTTCTGTCAATGAGACCTTTGCTGTTGGTAGAATGGTAAGGTACTGTTTTGCTTCATCTTCCAAAATAGTGTCAGTCTCTCTGTTACACACTGTCCTTATCCGCAGCATTCTAGCTTCACAGTGTTATTTAAATCTAAATTATTGTTTACTTTGCAAACATGGGTAAATAGAATAAACATGGGTAATATTTTGGTAATTAAGTTACCAAAGTTAGATGTTCTACCGTCTCATGGACATACAAATCATATTTATAATTTACATTTGTTTACATAACAGTAAGAAAATTTTAATTTTAAACACGAAGTACAAATAAATGAAACAAAATAAATTAAATAATAATAATAATGAGAAAATGCCACACATAATTTGTGAATACAGTAGGTGGGTAGGTATTCAGTATGTCAAACTGATAAATATCATATTAATCAGTAAAAAGTTTTTCATTAAGGAACTCGATGTCGTCTGAATATGAAATGTTGGTATTTCCACAGTTTTTTGCCATATGTCTCGATTACTATTGTGCTAATGCTGTTTTTACACACTACACAATTTTTCGTTTCTTCTAGCTATGCCAGCCACTACATACATGCTTCGAATGTCTCTTTTTGTTCCACACAACATACAATTAACAAATTACTAATTCTGATAAAAAACCGACAAATTCATGTGAGCGTAACATACAATCAATTCGTATAAAATCATTGCCAATAACACAATAAAGATGTATGTACTTGTGTAAAAAACACCTATTTAATAGTCTGCAATTGTGTGTTACCCGTCGCGTACAATTCAAAGGAATTTTGTCACAGCGTCACCCATACATACCCTAGTCCATTGAGTTACTCAACAGCCTACCAAATATCAATAAATTACTTTTTTTGTCATAATTGTGATGTAAACACGTCCGAATACTTTGTCACGCCAATTCCTATTTGGCCAACCTTGGCGGCCAAGTACGTGTGTTGGATATTACACCGTTTTCCTTGGCCGAGTAGCACGTACCAATGTGGTACATTTTTTCAGTGGAATCTTTAATTTTGCAATCTTTGTTGTGATTGTGTTTAATGAGCTGTAGGCGGATAGTTTTTGTAGTTCAATGTTGATCAGCTTTATTAATCTGGCCTTTGAAATAAGTCTGGAATCGCCAATGCGCCTTTAGCAAGCGTAGAGACCAATAGGTACTCATACCTTCTCTGTATGCTTTTGCCCTGCAGTTGGATAATAATAGACTGGTATATTGTTATTATTAAGATTGCAAACCTAATTTCCAAATTACGACCATGATTGATGATACTATTTACAATCTTTGCCATTCAATTCGCTCTATATTTGGCAAAAAGCGCAGAATTAACTACAAAAGTAGATTTGAAACACAACTAAGTATCATTATAATATATTTTCATATCACGATAACTCCAAATTCAATCCATCTGAACACTCGAATCGATACTATGCGATTGCCGATTAATTTGATGCACTGATTAGTAATGATGGTAGCTTTGTTCTTATCATCGGCTGCTATAATGGAGGGTTTGGGTTCGAAGCGGTGTGGTGGTGCAATCGTTGCCTTGTTCTGATTCCGCAACCGGAATATCAGTGATTTTATCGGATTTTTGATTGCTAATCGAAGAAGCCACTAAGTGGTTGATAGTTTTTTTTTATTCTATATTTAATTGGTCTATTATTGATAGAATTAGATTTAGATCTTCGTTGTTGCATGACTAATTATTTAGTTTATAAGAGTTACTTACATACGTAATAGATTTTTTGGTTACACAAGGTGATATGAAGTGTTGAATATAGGTACCAATAGTTTATTTTATAACACGGTATTATTGAGTTTGTTTCCCGTCTTGGCCATTTCCGTTGACAAATAATAAATTATAATCTCGACCAGGGGTTCCTAAACATTTTTATACTGCGACTTTTTATACATATTGTATTTGTAACACCTTTCTTAAAGAGGATATTTATGGATTTTAAGGCCAGTAGTGCTTTAGATTAGCGCGTTTAAAGAAAAATACTCTTCAGATTTTTAATATTATAGCACTCTCCCCGCGACTGCGTTCGCGTGATATTTTCACATATCCCTAATTTGTTTATAATTAAATATACCCTATAGTACTCACTGTTAAGGAAGCTTCCGATTTGCGAAAGAATTTTCTAAATCCGTTCAGTAGAACCGGAGATTACCCCCTAAAACCTAACAAACGCACAAACTGTATATCTTTATAATATTAGGATAGATTAGTATAGATAACAGTATTATGATTGTATTACAATCAATGAGATTTATGCCAATCGTCGCGCGGAGCCTCTTAGGATAGATAGCTCTACAACGTGCACCGCGACGCACAGTTTGAAAAGCCCTGATCTAGACTATATGACTTTAATAATAATCGAACATAACAGCACAATTTTAAAATGAATATGTAACGTACAAATAAAAAAAATACTTCAGTACGAAATCTTGTATGTATCTATGTATTTTATATTTAGTAAGTGGTAGATATTACCCCAGTTAGGCGCAGATAGGCATCGCTTAGCGGATCAATAGGTATTGTAGCTAAGTTTCAACACAATACTGAGTCAGACTACGAAGATGTTTCGAAGAAACGAGCATCTAGCTTAGTAGATACTTTAATTAAAGAACGTTTAAGTTAGTACAAAATGTAATTATAAGAAGCAATAAATATATATGAATTACAGTAGTTAGGTACGGTAGTATTTTGTATGAAGAATTCTTTTCAGTTGTGCATACAGAGTTTAATAATATCTTTAAGAAAAAAACTAAATCTGTTTGCCCTAAGTTTTTATTCAGTGACTGGGCGACTAAAGGTATCAGGAGAAGTAGAGAAAGACTTTTTGAGCTGTATGGCCTTAAACCATATAAAAACACTGAAACATTTAATAAGTATGTTGCTACTTACTCTAAAATTTTTAAAAATACGTGTAAGGCAGCAAAAGCCTTATACATTAGTAACAAGGTTAAATCAGCAGAAAATAAAATAAAAACGGTTTGGAAAATTATCAATAATGAAACTAATAGAAACAAAAGGTATAATACTGATTATACTCTGGAGACTTCCCAAGGTCTCATAAGCAGTAATATCGATGTTGCTCAAGAATTTGCAACATTCTTTACCAATATTCCAATTAAAACTACTGAAACTTTGGATTCCTCACCCTCACTTGCTATTGACTTACTAAGAGCGAATGTTTCAGCCTGCCCTAAGGAATTTAAATTTAAACATATAAACCCTGTGGTCGTTATAAAGGCTTTTAAAGAACTTAAGATCAAGGCTACCGAAGACCTGTGGGGCATGTCTACCAATGTGTGTAAATCTATTATTGAGACAACAGCACCCTATTTAGCTTTAATATTTAATTTGTGTATAGACCAAGGGATATTCCCGACTTTAATGAAGTACAGTAAAGTTATACCGCTCTTCAAATCCGGGGATAGCAAGGACACCAATAATTATAGACCTGTTTCGGTTCTGCCGGTTTTTAGCAAGGTGTTTGAAAAAGTAATGCTAAATCAAATGCTCAATTATTTTAACTGTAACAACATCCTACACGATCAACAGTACGGTTTCACCAGAGGGCGTTGTACTACTGACGCTGGTGTTACTTTGATCAAGCACATCTTTAATGCATGGGAGGACTCACAGGATGCCATTGGCATTTTTTGCGACCTCTCTAAAGCATTCGATTGCGTAAATCACGAAACACTGCTGCTGAAGCTTGAGCATTACGGACTAGGTGAACTAGCACTTAGCTTAGTAAAATCGTATTTGAATGATAGACTACAGCAAGTTCAAGTTAACGGTGTAACTTCATCAGGATTAAAAGTAAAGATGGGGGTTCCACAGGGATCAATACTGGGTCCATTCCTCTTTCTGGTATACATAAATGATTTACCTCATTTACTAGAAAACCAACCACAAATGGTGTTATTTGCTGATGATACCTCATTAATTTTTAGAGTAGATAGACGAGCACAACACCTTGACGACGTAAATAACGCCATGCTTAAGGTTCACAATTGGTTTACTACTAATAATTTAGTGTTAAATGAGAAAAAAACGAAATGCATAAGATTCACTTTACCAATTGTTAGAAGTAGTGAACGTAACGTTATATTGAATAAGGACATACTAGAATTCGTCGAAAAGACAGTTTTCCTGGGGATTACGCTCGATTCTAAGCTGCAGTGGGGTCCCCACTTAACATCTCTTGCAGGGCGGTTAAGTTCAGCCGCTTACGCTGTCAGAAAAATCCGACAATTAACAGACGTGGATACCGCGAGACTAGTCTATTTTAGTTACTTTCATAGCATCATGTCTTACGGTATTTTGCTTTGGGGACGGGCTGCAGATATAAATTCTATCTTTATCCTGCAAAAGAGGGCCGTCAGAGCCATCTATAATCTTGGCAGTCGAGATACTCTAAGGGAATTGTTTAAGAAAATTAACATCATGACGGTACCTTGTCAATATATATATGAAAACATTATGCATGTTCGGAAAAACCTTCATCTTTTTAAGAAAATTAGTGATAGACATAATTTTAATACTAGAAATAGGAACAAATTAGATCAACGAAGTTTCAGATTGTCAAAAGTAAGCACTTCTTTTATGGGGTACTGTGTAAAATGTTATAATAAAATACCACTGGATATTCTCCAACTAAATGAGAGAAAATTTAAAACATGCATTAAACGCACACTATGTAGTCGAGCATACTATAAGTTAGAAGATTATATCACAGACAAAAATGCTTGGCTTAATGCTAGTCCTGCTCCACAGCCACTCGGGCTCACTAATTAGTATTAATTTTATGAGAGAATGATGTTTCTTACCCCCTTTTTATTGACCTGAATAACTTATTTCGTTATCAGTACCTACTAGTACTTTTTTCTTTTTTTTTACATACCACAGTTCATCTTACGAATCACTGAAGTGTTAGTATTGTATAATTTAATATCATTTATTTCAATTTTGTAAATGTGAGTACCATGGAGCTTTTTATTTATTGAGTTACTATGTGTTTTGACTTAAAGAGCATGGCGGTTGAGAGCTTGTCATGCTCACTCAAATATCTCGCTGATGGTGGCGCGTGTGTTGGATCATTTGGCTCCCTTCAAAATGGTTGAGTTAGGTGGTGCTGATGCATGCGTCATGCTCGTGAACGAGTGCTGTCAGTTGGGATTGGTCATCTCTTAACTGCCTTGGCTTACATCTTTATTCTTATTTTTATTTTTATAATTGTTTTATATTCATCTTCATTGTTTTCACATGTAGAATCAACAAGAATAATGTAATCAGGATTTTGTAAAAACCTAATTTAAAAGAGTGCCGTGGAGTTTCTTGCTCGTTCTTCTCCATAGAGGCCTACCTCCGTTTTGGAACGAGCAACTAGCTTCAACTTTCGGACTGACTGACAGACTCCTTGACTATTCAAAAGTGCCTGTAAATGGTCTAATTGAAATAAATGTTTTGACTTTGACTTTTTGACTTTGACTTTGACTTTGAATATATTGTTCATGTGAATTAGAAATACTTTGGTCAGTGGGTCGTCTTAGGGGCGGATTTGTTGGAGTTGGAGTATACGCTTAGGGGCACTATGAACAGCAAAGAAACAAAAAAAAATTTTTTTTTGGATGAAAAAAAATTTTTTTTTTTTTAATTTTTAGTTTTTTATAAAACACTCTATATTTCCTCTCAAACACTCTAAATTTTTAGTTTTTTATAAAACACTCTATATTTCCAAAATGGTAGGTCGGATGAAAATCTTTTCTGGAAAGAAATTGTTGCTCTAGTCGAGAACCATGAGATGGAGTAAAGAAACCCGCGAAATTTAGTAAAAAAAAAATATGAAAAATTTTCTAAGTGTCGGATCGTCAGCTTGCGTATCTTTAGGGGCACGGGACTTAGTAAAATTTTCTAAGATTTTTTTTTTTACTAATTTTCGCGGGTTTCTTTACACTATCTCATGGTTCTCGACTAGAGCAACAATTTCTTTCCAGAAAAGATTTTCATCCGACCTACCATTTTGGAAATATAGAGTGTTTTATAAAAAACTAAAAATTTCGAAGACCCATAACTCGGAAACGGTGCGTCGTAGGGCCATACTTTTCAGAGCTTAATTTGTTTCTATGGACTAGCTTAATAAGATACTGCAATAAAATTGGCACTTTTCCGAAAAAACTTTTCGTAAAAAAAATCAAAAATTTTCTAAGTCCTAGCGCCCCTAAGGCTACACTCCAACCAATACTTTACTCAGGTAACATAAATTGCTGATTAGGGCTGATTACTTTAATTTTTGGCCCACAAGTGAACTCTAAGCATTTGTGAAGCACAAGCATTTATTCTGGTTCAGTCCTTCTATAGTTCTACAGACCTTTAGTCTGTACAGAGGCAGTTTAAAAGTAGAAACAGATCACATCTAATAAAACATGGTACTCTTGTCAAACAACCATCCATCAACCGAGCACAAATCCAGACGCCAGAAATTTCTGATAGATACCCCCAATAACACTGCCCGAACTGGGAATCGAACTCAAGACCTCATGCTCAGCAGTCGCGCTCTGCGACCACTAGACCAACGAGGTAGTCAATGTGGGTATCTATGAGAAATCTTATACAAAAAGGTATAAAAGTACTTACCATTATCATTTAAACATATCAGTTCTAGAACCACGTAACAAATGTCGTTATCGTCAATTGTGCGCATAATAACACGAAATAACACGACGCTAATATGCATAACGCAACTGGCTAATGCAAACAACCGCATACTATTTCATTAATTATCTTCATTTTACCAACTTACATTTACATCTACCCAAATGTAGAACTATAAACAAAATTGGCTACGCTGTTTAAGCTGTGCTAGCAGATTTAAGTTTGTTTAAGCGTGTTCGTACAGATTTTAGGTTACCGGCTATAACTTGCATAGTTCCACTTATCTACCACGTTTGTTTTTTGCGTCAATTAACTAACTTTAAATATATTTTCAAGTGTTCATTTTTATGACATAAGAACGTAAGTATTTCCTGGTGTGTTTGGTGGTGTCGCAGTATTATCGAGTCGCATAACAAGAAAAAAGGATATTTTGTTTAGTTATATGCATGACTAGCTTCTGCCCGCAACTTTTTCCATACAAGCTTTGTGCCCCCGTTTCATCCGCTTCTTTTTTTTTGAGGTGGTAAAAATCATCAAATGAGTTCTTCCACCCTGGGTGGGGCGGAAGGAACTGTCAGACTTTTACTGACTAAAAAAATCACCCTGTTCCTTCTGTTGCCCTTTACGTTCCGGGGCCACGGTATCCTGTTAAGACGTCCCGCAACCCCGGCAACGACCCGCAATTCATCCACTTCTGGGGTGAATTTTGGCAAATCTTTTCTTAGCACGTGCCTACGTCATAATAACTATCTGCGTGCCAAATAGCGCAATCCGTTCAGTGGTTTAAACTGTGTATTGATAGATCAGTCAGTTAGTAACGGTTGCCTTTTATAAGTATAATATATAGATTACCTATATTACAGCTTGCAACTTATCAGTTTTACTTATTTACTATCAGAATCTTTTACTTCGTAACCCAGGAACTACGAATTAAAACAATAGCACTTTAGAAGGGATAGCCCTTTAGGAGTAAAAATCGTAAACGAAACATAACAATTGCACATATGCGTTGTTTAAATTAGTAACGATATGTATAAAAAACTCATAAATAATGTCGAACAAGCTATTTGGTATACAGGCAGTTAACTTGCAACTACTTTTAAGCAATGTTTCGAGTGTGTCAATTTTTTTTTTCACTCTAAATAGGTTTCCTAAATGATTAAACACCACAAGCTTAAAAAGTGAGCACAAAATAACAATGAAAAGCAATGTAGCAAAAAGATCATATTGTTGTCTGTAAACCAAATAGTTTGTTTGACCGTACAATAATACGTTATCTGAATTGTGCGTTCAAAAGTTCACCAGAAGGTATTGTACGATTGGATTGTACTAAAACTTAATGCATCCACATTTTGAAATATCTTATTTCAATTTACATGGGGATCGTAAATCAATGGTTCCACTAAAATTTTATGCATCCGTATTTATAAAATTTAGTTGATAGCCAAAACCCAAGGTGACGTATAACTCACATTATTTTTATCGTAAAATGTGTCATTTGTTTATTTAAACTATATGCAACAAAGAGTACAAAGGCGGACTCAATGTCTTAGCCATTCTCGACCAGTCAACCAATGGTAGTGAATAGATAATATAGGTAGATAGATTATTTTTGTTGCTTGTAAATAATGTAAATATTAATTGTAATAATATGAATTTATCAACGAATAAATGATGCATTATACTTATGGTAGATAATAGGTATAGCAGGTGCAAATTATTTTACAAGAGTAAAACAACCAAATTAGAATTAAAAAAAAATCATCATCATAGACGTCATCATGTTAACTCATATAAAATATAGCTACTCTTTAGTCCAAATGCAATTTTGTCTAGTTTAGGTACTCGGTAGGTATTTTTGCAGTATGTCATTTAAAGATTATGATCGGTAGGTAATCGATTTAAAGGATATGACTAAGAAGTACCTACGGGATGTTAAATACCGCAACTTATTTCTTAAACATCCTCCTTATTTAAATGCTAGAATAAATAAGCACTGTTATTATTGCGTCATCGAATAATCTTATTTCTCACCGTCAGTCACACTACAAGACTGGTGCTAGACTAGAGGATGCTATAATCAGTACGCGATATGTTTTTCACTTTCTTTTGTTTCTGGGTTTTTTAAAGAAAAATCATATCGAGCGACCGTTTAAAAGTGACCCATAAGTCGCGAGCCCGGGAGTATCTATTCATACGTCTTCTCATACTTAGTGTACAATAAGGAGTACCTATTCTATTTAATTTTATTATGGAAGAATAGAATAGAATACTCTTTATTGGACACCAAAAATATACGAATATAAATAAGAACTTTTAAGTATTAGGTACTATAGACGCTCGTATCGATAAAAGAAGTAGCAACGATGGATAAAATTACGGTTCAAGTCCAAATAAACCTTCTGGCAAGTTCTTCAAAACATTTCAATGCAATACTTTGTCTTTATAGTCTTGATGACACAATATGTCTGAGTTGGTCACAGGTACCCAGCCCATCGACCGGCGTTATATTCATTCGCCATAGGGCCAACACCCGTTGTATTTAAACAACAATTTTAATAACTATCAATCGTCCATTATTGACTATATTTACACTTGTAACCTCATTGAATATTAATACAAGCAATTCCATCTCGATACAATGTGCGTACGCAACTCAGCTTCATAATTATTTACTGCAATAAATGGCGCACCAAATAAACTATGTATGTAGATCAATTTGTTCGATAGTCGAGGCACGTAACAATGTAGGTACCTACCTAATATTGTGATCGACGCTTGCGGCTTCGGGATTTCGAAAAATATTAGTTGTAATAAGCTGTTAGTGTATATGCAAGAAATATGTACTACTTTATTGGTTAATTTAGTACCTACATACATGTTTCGATGCACAAATAAAGGTAGAAACAAACTTATAACACGCTACGCCACGCCACGGCATTCAAGCGTTCTCATTGGCCACATTTCATCTCGAGAAACTACTCTTTGTGTTTTGGCCAATAAGCACGCGTGGGATGGCGTAGCGTCTTATCAGTCTGTTTCCGCCTTAATAATATGACAAGTGTGACAAGTGTGTGGACGCAAACATAGGTGCACTCCCTCAATTTCACATTATCAATTTGACAATAAGAGGTCAGGCGCAGGACCAACGGCTTTACGCGTTTCCTGAAGCATCAGGGTCTCACAGCACTAACTTCTAAGCTACTGGCTGCGACTGAAAAATTTCCAATGGAAAAAAACTAAATATCATTCGGCCGAACTGGGAAGGAACCTAACAGTTCAACAGTGTAATGCAACAAGGTAGTAACAAAATAAATACATACCATTTGTAGGTATGAGCTAAAATCGTAAATGATCACATAATAATATGATACAGGACACAACTTTTAAAAAAAGAACAGCATAAATTGACCTTTTAAATTGCAATAAACTAAACCTAAACCCTAAAAAAACTTAACTTTAGTTCGAGTGATTCTCATAATTATGATATCTTTTTTTTTTGTTTTATTTTGTATTTCTGTAAATGTTGAGCTATATACTGTTAAGCTTCAGTTTACTCAATAACAAGTTAAAATATTGCTCTAGTTAAGTTATGATGGCAGATTACCTGAGTAAAATTAAATTGAACAAAACCTAATATAAAATTACAATTGTATGAAATTGCAATTTTATAATTTACAACTGTATAATTTATATATTTTATGCCAATAACATTAATGGAGAAGGCTTGAAGTAACACTTATTGTTAACTGCAGTCTACACTTAAGGTTTTTCTGAAAGATCTTCAGATTACATACATACATACATACATAAACTCACGCCTTTTTCCCATGGGGGTAGGCAACGATATCTTATAAAATCTTCAGATTATGCTGACAATTAATACTTTTTGGATATGTATTAGAAGTGGAAATATCCTTACATCATAATTATTATCACATCTTATGAGTGTGAAAAATCTGTGAAACATTCCGTTTTCAATTCAATTTAGAAAAATTATTAATAAAAATTGTTTTGTCGTATTTCAATATTATTTTTAAACATCATGATTTTTTTTGTTCAAAAATATTGCATTTTAAAATTGAACTGAAAACGGAATGTTTCGCAGATTAGTCTTGTTAATGGTTTTAAAAAATAATGGAATTGCTCTGCGATAGGCTTGTTAAATAATTTGAGCTGGTAAGTATCGTGGGATCCTACGTGCAACATAACGCGTAAATTCTAATTTGCACTTTGAATTTTTGCAAATTGCTAGTGTTACATTTCGAAAGCATGATTTCATGGAATTTTAACTAACCATGGCCTTAACTTCTGATATGATTTGGTTTTCTTTTTCATTCATGACGTGAAACTAAACTAAACTTACTATTTTAAATTGGAATTACCCAGAAAATAACTAAAGTTTGTAATATGATATTTTGCTTAGCCACGGCGTTTATTTACAAGTTTTTCAGGTATTTATTTCTAGTATATTACAAATACAAGTATTTAAACTTTGCAACTATTCAGGTTATAAATTATTCCAATTCTTTGTTACAGTTTTATTGTAATTAAATTAACTGGTAATTTTAAAGCACTATATATTGTTCTAAATATTTGTTTCATAAATAACACAACTATAAAAATATCGTAACATTTTATTGCTTTATAATTATGTAGTTTTACTAAAGTAAAAGACCATCCTTATAATTCATTCAGTCTTCTTCAATTTTGTACAAGTTAATATATTTTATAATTGTCTTGCATAATTATATGTATACCTAACAGTTTCAATCACAAATATCTGGAACAAAACATAAAATTTTATTGACGCACTAATTTCTATTGATTGATCACCAAATAATATTAATTATGATATCATTCATATTTTACCAAAAATATTGCATAAAAAATTCCTCGTAATATTTTAATACTCATTTTGATATACGTATGTCTAACGTAACATTCCCATTTGTAGAAATATCATCAGGCGGTCTATTCTGTAAAATTCTCAATTTCTGGTACTATAGCTCACCGCAAGCTCGCATCACCTAAATTCAATCAGGCTTTTTTTTTCAGAACAGCACTGCAGGTCTCGTCCTTCGATAGAGTTTTATCTCTTGAGCAATACAACGGATCTTGTTCTTTAAAGGTAAAAAGAATATGACTTACCGACTAACTCGTTGGTCTAGAGATCGCTAAGCGTGACTGCTCAGCATGAGGTCTTTGATTTCCAGATCGGGCAAAGTGTTATTGGGTTTTTCCATCTGGAATTTCTCAGTAGCAGCCTTAGAGTTTGGATCTGTGCCCAGTTGATGGCAATAGGCTCGCCCCCTCTTACATGGGACTTAAACATAACTGGCCAAATGTTGGTGTACTAATGAGTACAACTGTGCCTAACCTTTCGGGGATTATTTTATTGCTAGATTACATATGAATATGACGTAAAAATAGAAAATTAGAAAAATAGAAAATTCGCAAAAAAAATGCTGTTCATTTCCTTCCTAGCTTCGTAAGCAGCAGTCGTCAATTTCCCATGTTAGTCTCAGAGACCGATACGGACGCCACACGACGCTACAGCCGCACGCGCCGATGGTGCAACAGAAGTGCTTGTTATAAATACAGTGGCCTGCTGAGACCTGCACCAGTGTCAGTTCAGCTCCTGTCGGCTTCGCTGAAGAGGACGAAAGTGACCTAACAGTGAAAATGCGTGCCTTCCAAGTAAGTGTGGTGCTTTGTGCGTACGTTTAGATATAGCGGTATAGCGTTTCAGGGTTGATTTGTTATCCAGGAAAATTAACTGAATTTGTGCTTAGTGTTTTGTAGTGGTTCTATGCACAAACGGGAAAAAATAATTCATACTGCACGATATGAGAGATCACTGTCTAGAAGTGCCCAAATCTTTTATAGACTACATAATAAAACATGAAGAACATATCTATTAGAAAAAAACAATTGGCAGACTGTTTTAAATCCATAAATTATATTTGTCTATCTCCCTAAGGATAAAATGCGAACTTTGTACTTCGGGTCTTACCCTAATTATCTAACATGAGGTACCCATATATTTTTAAACTTAAATATTTACATCTTTCAGCCTCCATCTTAGTTCTTCTCTGTTTTGTTATTATTATTACTATTTAAATTAAGATTACAGTTTTTGTCCAAACCATCTAGATTCATATACCTATTTTTATTCTAAGTCAAACTATAAGACCGCCTGTCCCTTGTAGGTTGTTTTCTCTTCCATCATAATGTATTATTTATTGACACACGAACGATACATAAATAAAAAACCAATAAACCAATTTAGTATTCTTCAATAGTAGTTAAGCTTTCTAATATCGCTTACATAAAATATCGCAAAAAGAATAGTTTAGTCCAACATCCAATATTTTGAACCACCATTATAAACACCTATTTACGGTGCCTATTTGCAAAATATCTATAAATATACGGGGTATATAAAAGACACATTACATGACTGTAATCATGCAAACTGCCCATCAAACGAACTAACATATAGCAAGAACTATTGTTGGAAAATAACTTTTTCGTACCACTTGCTCAAAAAAGTGACATTCTATGCTACAAAAAGCGAACATAACAATAGTCATTTTTAATCTGTTAAAAACAGGGAAAGAAAATTGTACTGAATTTCATTCATCCTCTAGGGAGAGAATGTGATTTAGATTTGGAATACTTACCGAAATTTATACTGCACTACATCTGTGTTTACACCATTGAGTTTGTATATAAAGCATTATACATCTTTTTGAAAAAGGAATACGCATTTATTATGCAGTTATGATTATTAAATAAAATTACGAAAACCGATGAGGCCGTATGAGCTTGATGCGTTTGCTTTTCCGACAAAAAAATATTAGTCTAGGAATTTGCCGCATTTTTGTTTTCTTCAAATACATAAACGTTAAGTTTATTTTAATTTATTTTTATAAATAACTTATGTTCTAAAATGCATATCTCATATTATTATTGTGTTAATTTTTTCGCAAATGGTACGAAAAGTAGAGTATTTTCCTCGGTGATAAAGCTGTCTTAGTCTTGGGTGAACTTAAAGCCCTCGCTACACTCAGGACTCGCCTTAAATCCCTCGCTTCGCTCGTGATTTAAGTTTTTAACACCCTCGCTACGCTCGGGAGTAAACCTCGAGTCCTTCGTTACGCTCGCGATTTAAATCGTCACCCGCGACAGAAGACACTGCTTTATCACCTTGGTTAATAATCTACTATTATTTTTGGTTTAAAAAATCACTGTTTATGGTAGCGCACAATGTACACACAAAACACTGCATGCAATAATACAAAGGACGTGGTAAAGTCAAAGTCAAAGACGAAGTCAAAATTAAATCATTTAAGTATTTCAATTATACGCGTTTTTAGGAACTTTTAAACGTCATATTGTACATGAATAATAATAAAAATATAACAAAAATATGCAATAAAACTTTGATAATTGACATTGTGCAAAAAAAAGTCAAAAAGCGCAAAAGTATTGCTAAAACAATTTTTTCTCGACTTCCACAAGAAAGTTGCAGACCACAAAACTTGTATTTAATAAATCTAACAAAAAATTAACCGGAGAATGTTGCTGTAAATTAAACTTATGTAACACTTTCAGCACTTGTAAATTAAATTGTAAAATCGTTTCGGTACATTTATTCAGTTATCAAACGGTCTAAAAACTATTATTTGTGTGACAAACGCAGCTTACGACATGTCACAAAAACCACGTATTCATCATCGTTACGGTATATTTAACAAAGCTTGTTATACGAATAAACGTAACACGCGAAGTTATGGGAAATATCGATGTTACAATATGACAAACACGTAATCAGTTATGTGGTTATGGAGAACTTATTTTTCTCTACGGTTTGATTTTTTTTGTCACACGTAACGCTGACTATTTCTAGTCAATACATACGGTGGAGTGTTTTTGCTTATACATAATTAGGTACTATGTTCATAACCATGTTGTATTGTTCCTCAATTGTCATTTCCAAACATGAATTCACATTACTATGGTTAAATAGGTAGTACTTGTTTAAGGAGTATTGCTATTTCAATCTTGGTTATGCCAAAGCATGGTGAACTTCATTAAATTATTATCTCTTTTTTAGTCCTCAATGAATTATTTATGCACAGATAAGTACCTACAGTACCCACAGTATTTACAGTACCCTGCTGTAAATTATGGTACAGTAAAATTATACAAGATTCTAGAGGTATTTTCACGTAAAGTTTTGTTTGAATTGTGGAACGAATATAGTATTGTGAATCTTACACTATGCTCACTCAACGAGAATTTCTTCTTTTTGTGACAGGCTCTTACTTACTTAACTTTTAACCACGATTTTGTTAGTGTTATTTTTCCCACCCCAAATTTTATCTATAGTAAAAATATTCTTTAGCTCTCAGGAAAAACGTAGCTTTCTATAGGCGTAAGAATTTTCAGAAGTAGTTCCGGAGACTACCGCGTTCTAACAAGTTTCTAAACTTTGTCAGATTAAGTAAAAATATTAACTGAAACTGAGTCTGATCAATTTTAAGGAAATAATTTTAAAATTGCTTTTACTGCATTTCATTTTCGCTTTTATTTCCTTTAGAAAGTTTAGACAATAGATGCTAAAGATACGTACACGATTTTATTGCAATTTCCTTAATATTTTTAGATTATGTTGATCTCTTCTCACACTGTTGTTTTTTGCTTGCGTGCAAACTCAGACTTTATTGTATAGGAGTAGAGTTAAACGTAACTTAGCACGTGATTTGGTTAAGCATTACTCCTGTTACGGTCGAACTACTGTCGAATTGCTTGTACGAGATAGGGACATAAATAAATGTTTGTTTTAGTAAAACTTTAATTGTCAGTATTCTTTATTGTAAGATATTTTGAAAGCAAAAAAAAAATGTTTTTATTTTATTAACTCTTAACTACGATTCTTCAAAATCGGATCCCACGTAGCCACTACACCTGAGAGCTTAGCACAAGCTCAACAATTAACGTAACGTTAATTCGATGGTTTTAAATTGGAAATACCCGTCATCGTCGAGTTATTTAGTTTGAAGATTTTATATATCAAAGGATCCCATAGGATATTTGTATTTTAAAATCGAAAATCGACTAAAATCACGCGCTCGTCTCAAGCCAACTACTTTGTTAGTTCAACGCTTCCTGCATTTGTTTTTGCTTGTCCTATTGTTCTAATAACCGTTCTTACTAAATGTACTAATATCAAGTACATGATCGTGTGTGTACATTGTTGGGCTCAGTTATGAATGAAATGAATCAGACATGACCTGTGAAACACTGACCTTAAGTGTCACTATTCCAATTGGTGCGAATTTTCTTGATCGTAGTTCTATTGTTTTTTTTGAAGCGATTTGATTGGTGTTTGTGTTTTAATCCTTGTTAAGGTCAATGGTTTTTGATGTGTAATTAAGCTGTGTTGTTGAAATCAGTTTTGAAAATTACACATGTGGTGGAAGCTGTTACAATGTTAGTTAGATATATCAAGATCATTTAGGCAAACAAAACATAAAAGTGTAAGTCCTAATAGTAAAACAATTTCTGCTCTTTTTCATTAACACTAGGCTTCACTAATCACTAGGCTAGACTATCTACTAGGTTATGCAATGCCGAAATAAAAACACATTGTTTAAAATTCCAACGCGCGGGTCAGCATTGAGAGTAAAAATTCCTATCGGTCAATAATTTGACGTTAAATTAATAATAAAAATAATAATTTTAACGAAAAACCTATAAAGGCTCCAACGTTCAGAGATTATTCTATCAGTAAAGTGGTAGTAAACATTTTTTTATTCCAATTTGGATTTGGACAGAAAAACATATCGCAAATGTTTGTTTGAAATTGTTACTAGCAATTCAAACTCAAAGAATTAATCCCTTACAGACATTTTAAATTGTCAAGGAGTCGTTCAGTTAGTCAGAAAATTTCAGCCGTTCCAAAACGTGGGTAGGTTTCCATCGATCTACTAATACCAAAACTCCACGGATACTCTATTCAATGAAGTTTTATACAAAATCCTATGAAAATTACTTACGCGGCTTACAAATAACCGAACTTTGAATATTTTTTCTTCTGCCCCTTCAAGTTCTTCGCTTATCAATTCCAGGTTATTACATTCGTCGCGGTGTGCGCCGCTGCTAACGCCGGCTACATAGGCGCTGGATATGGCGGTGGCCTGTCAGGGTACAGCGGTGGCTTGTCAGGCTACAGTGGTGGCCATTCAGGCTACAGTGGAGGCTACTACCCCGTCCAGGCCGATTACGGTGGACATAGCCAAGATTATTATGTAAGTACCATTAACACGTAGACACCGACACCTCGCAGTGCAACACGACGCCGTCTTTTCGTGTGCAGTAGTTTTTAGTTTGTTTATTTTTAATATGTATTAGTTTATAGTTATCATAATTATTTATGTATTGTAATTTATGGGCCAAGTTTGCCTGAATTAAAGGAATTATTATTATTAAAATAGTAATTTTCAATGCTGAAAAAATTGATAAATTAGGTGGAAAAAAAAATTCTACCTATAGAAATACTTACACCATAGATCACAAAAAAACGTATTTAGAATATAATTGCATCCTTGTCAAATTGTTGACAGAGACAATCATAATGATATTGATTTATGGTTCAAGTGGTCTATGGAGTTATGTTATAATAATTCAGCACAATGATGAAGTGTATTAATAGATATTATGGGTACGAGATAAATAGGTATATTAGTATGAGGTTTAGGTACGAGAGGAACATTTTTGAGGTTTTATCTTAATCACTCCCACAAAAAGTAAGACGATACATTTATTAAAACAAATCCTTGTAAAGTTTCAGTAATTATTATAGTATTAAAGTAGTAGTATTAGTATTATAGTATTGTCTTATTTAAAAACATACCAGCAATACGAATAAATAAATTAAAATTTTCTTTAAAATCATGAATTTAGTTTACCATCAGAACCCATGATCCTCTTACATTTTGTTTACATAAAACGCTCTGATAAGTACACTGATAAAATCATAATGACTATTAAAACACGTGACTGCATAAAGCCTTATAATCATAATTGTCTATACTCTAAACCCCACTTTACATAAAAGGTCATAAGAATCAAATTCCTTTGCACTAGGTATAAACCGTCACGGTTATGATGTTTAGACACCATGACGTCCCATACTCAAGGGTTTGCGTCACGCTAGTCATTTGTATTGTGAAGTTTGAGGAAATTCGGATATGAGTCGCCTCATTACACTACTTGATGCCGGAAACTAAGAATTTGGACTTACGAAATTTTAAACGACTATTTCTTAGTCTGATTTGATAGGGATGGTCCTATGATAGCTACCTAATGTAAAATTGCCTTTATGGGCCAGTACCTCAATTTTTTTTTATGTTTACATATTAAGCGCAATGAGTACCAAATTAGTACCATGTGGACCTTTGGCTGACCCAGAATTTCATATTCTTTGATAATAATATTATTTTTAAAATGACATTAAAATCACACAGTAAAATATTTACTTTTATGATCAATATTTAAATGTGATGACTGAACGCGTTTATGTCTTTTACTCCGCAGTTTATAAATTGTACTCGTATTACGCAGGACGACATTTTTATAAATTCCCGCTTCGTTGTTGTGAGATTATTTTCAATAATTATAATTATATTTTAGCGGGAATTATATTATAACATACAATCATAGTCTCACGCCTTTTTCCCATGGGGGTAGGCAGAAACCACAGAACGCCACCTAATTGATAAAGGTAATTGATGAAGATTACGTACATTAAAAATAATAATTAATTGGTCAACAGCCTAATAACTACGAATAACAAATAATTCAAAGATATTGCACATCAAAGTATTCCTTTTCAAAATTTTGCTTATACTATTATGTTTTTTTTTCATGACTTCGTGTGTTAAAATATCATTTTAATATGTTTCAGTCATACCCGAAATACTCATTCGACTACGCAGTAGCGGACCCTCACACCGGTGATCACAAGACTCAGTGGGAGAGCCGAGATGGTGATGTAGTCAAGGGTAAGATATTATTATATTTTTACTTTGCTTTGCTTTTGTTTTTTATTTTTATTCTGGTTCGGATGAAGTCAACATATTGCAATCAAAGGAGTTGAAAGGAATATCTTGCAGTTCTATTTTCCATTCTCACAAAATGAACATTTTTTATTTCATTTTTCCATTCGGGTCAACACCAATTTTAACAAGACACTCGCTAAACGAATTGTCTGTCATGTGACATTTTGCTGCAACTTCTGTCATACTTTGATTTCCCCAGGTGCGTATTCCCTCGCCGAGCCCGATGGCACCACTCGCATCGTCGAGTACACAGCTGACAAACACAACGGCTTCAACGCCGTAGTCAAGCGCATCGGCCACGCGCAGCACCCACAACACTACAACACACACAGCTCTGGCGGTTACTACTCTCACTACTAGATGGCGCTGCCAAACTCACCACGTAGTTCCAACGCTACCCAATAGATGGCACTGATTTAAGTTTAATCATTAATCTGAAAAAATCTGAAACCAGTGCCAGACTGTGATATTAACTTCGATGTATTATTTATAATATAATATGTATTATCAAAATATATATTATCGCAAAGATAATTATAACTGTAATAGTTTGTAAGGTCTGTATAAAGTAACGACTAATCGTTGATTGTTTTGATACTGCGGGATGAAAAATAAAGAAAATAATTTTGTACAAGTATGTCTCAGTTTTTTGTTCATTTACAAATGAAAGTGATGAATTAAGCCGCTTTTCCTGCTTATATTCATCATCGTTACAGGAGGAGTCCATGCATGAAAAATTGTTGAGCGGCCATTAATAAATATTACAAGGACGTTCACACGTAAACATCAACTGCGACAATTGATTAAATCCTAAGCGCCAACACTGTAGTTCTACACGTCGTTATTAACACTAATTCTGACAAAAATCATTAATTGACATAAAGTTGGTTAAATTATTACACTTTGTAATAGAAACGACATTCTAGGAAAATATGAAGACGGTTAGCCAATTTACTACCGCGCGATTTCTAGGCTTATAATGTGAAGGTGGTTTTAGTTATTGACGGATGACGCCAGCTGGTGTCACCGCATCGCTGTTACGCTTCAACAGACCGGACACTTAGTATCAGGATATAAGCCTCAAATTATATGAAAGAAACGACCATACTTCACATTTACTAATAAATTACTTTCTTTCGACCATTGTTCAGACTGCAATGATGAATGTATGCGATTAACGCCACTTTTTTTTTAATATACAGTTGCTATTACTGTTAGTTAACATTGTTATTAATCTTGTTCTAGCATCGGCTGTTTCATTGTAAGCGGATTATCGGACTCTTTATCTTTTCTGCCATTCCGGGTGCAGACCGGAAAAATGTTGAGGAAAGATTCCTCGAGTGTGCAAGCAAGTCGTTGTACTAAATCATAGTCAAGTCAATTAATTTATTTCAATAAGGCCATTACTAAGCACTTCTGAACGTCATATAAAAAAAAGGAACTTAATCTAGTTGCCCCTTCCAGAGGGTAGTTTTGTATTGAAAAATGGGCAAGAAACTCCATACGTACTCTTTTAAAATTAAAAACCTCGGAATTCAACACTATCGTTTCCGAGTTACGACTATTCAGTGCTTAGTGTTCATATCACTAGAAGACTTGCTCTAACAGAATACATTTTGCAAAAGTTGGCTTGCCTGGATTCTACCGCGAATACAGTAGAAATGTAATGGCACCCGCTGTTTTACAATGCTGCTACTAATCAATTAAAGTTTAAAATCTAGTCAAAATAATTATCATCTTAGCGACAATTAATGTCAAAATCTTGAAAAATCTTTAGGTTAAAAAATAATGGTTGAAATAGACATATTTTTGAGAGATTGGCACTGATATTACTATTCAAAAATTCCTAATAAGTACTAGAATTTCCCCTCTAAACAATTCTATAACACTATCTTATAACTTGACTTTTCACTTTTCTTAACTAAAGCGTTACCAAAAGCTTTCAGTCACAAACGAAAAGGTCCAAACATTATGCAGTATTTACTTTCACTAACCGACTTTATGTCAAGGTCTACTATTGAAACTGGCTCTGAATATCGTAATAATTATAGCAGATAACAATTACCATTGCAAATTACAACACTTACGATAGTGCGTTATGCGTAGCGACACTGACTGTCATGCCATCACAGCTGAAAGCGCTCACTTTCCTTGATTTGCATGCTTAGCTGGTTATGAAATGAGCGCATCATTGGTATTTATTGCAATTTCAGTTTGATGACGATGTTAGATGAATATTTAATTTGTCATACTGGTTTTGAATCATGGCCATCGTTAACAAACTAGTTTATGAAATAGTTAATATGGGCTGGCATGGTTTTATTTGTGAGTTCTTTGATTCTCTTTCTTTTCTGTTATAAGTATATTGTGGCCTTATAGCGATCACAAAAAAAAAACAGATTTAAAAAAAGAACCTTATCCATATCATAAAAACGTCCAAAATCTAGTCGAAATCTCATCTCAGTGACAATCAAGAGGTATTTTTGACAGGTTGAGGCTGAGATTAGATTGCAGTCGTTCCTAAAAGTTAGCAGAATTGCTTCCCAGGTTTCATTGTGTCATTGACCTTTCTTGCCTTCAGTTCGAAGATAGCGTAAACTTCAGTCTTGTCAAAAAATCACTTTGCTAAGCCTATGACGCTAGACACAGCCTCTCAAGTTCTAGCACTTGGGTTTTCTACCTTCTGCATTTAATTTACCCCTAATATCCTTATTCAGCATTTGAATTTTCGGAAACGGATACAATTAATAGAAATATTTATTTTATTATCAATAATAAAAGTTACATATTTTATACACACACTTTAATAAAGGTATGTAACCTTTATTAAAGTGTAAGGTACAATTATCAGATCGTTACCGGTAGCTGATCTACAATTAAATGTGCTGCATCCTAGTTGAGTAATTGTCATGTTTGAATGTGGGGGTGTGTGGGTGTGAGTGTGTGTTAACCTACGCACGCCCGGGGGGTGTTCCTGTGTGCGTTTATAAATAGGTAGGTGGTGGTTGCCGCGGCTCGTCTTTATCTAGCCTCAACCTTGAAATGGACAAGTTTATAGTTTTTGTATAATTTTTTTCTTGTGTTTTTGTTTTGGTTATAATATCGTGACGTGACTTTATGTGGTGGTACACAATAATCATGGATAAAGCGCTTGTGATATTGGTATGTAATTTATTACTAATTATTTCATTGCGTTATAATATTCAGTCGATTTTAGTAGTTTGATTAGTTGCCTAATCATAGTTATTGCTGAATTAAGTTTTGATATTGGTAACAATTGAATAAAACTTTTTGCTTAATTTATTGTTTTAGATAACCGTTTAATGCCTACTGTGGTAATAATTATAATAAATATATGTTTTTGCTTGTAATGATAGAACATTTTGATAATTTCTAGATCCTCTTGGCAAATTTGTTAGCAACTAATTGTCAAGAAGGGGAATTTGTGGAAGATACGATAGAAGAGACCTCGGAAAAAGTGAGTAGAAATTATGATAAAGCATTTTTTTTTTTAATTTATAACATATAAGGTATTTACTGAGCACTTAATCAAGGGCTTAATTAAGGGAAGGGCTTTTTTTCGTATAGGTAACTCTTTCACGTTCTCTACATCTTGTTTTCTTTCTTTTCTCGTCTTTCATACACCAATTTGTGTTCAGTTTTAAATAAACTAAAAAGACCACAACATTTTGTGTATTTTTTTTTTATTCGGGTTTATTGTTCGATCAGGGGTGTCGCAAAATCAATCCCAATCAAAAAAAAAAACTTTCGCAAAGTATCGTTTATACATGTGTGTTTTATACCTACTTGGTAATCATCAACAATAAACAGATATTGATACGACAGCTAATAAAAAAAATATACCTATATTATGATCACAGACACGATAGCACGCGAGTTTCACTATAATACTCGAGCGATCGTTGCATGCGCACGATGACTCAAGTTCACTAGCAGGCGTCGAAATTATAATTAGGTATAGCGTATAATTACTTAAATTAATATCCAATATTCTTTACAATTTAATTTCTAACGATGCATTTTTATTCGTATCTTGCAATTTTTTTGTGAAATTAAATGATTTAAGCGTTATTATAGTTAAGGTTATTGACATTGGATTACATGTCTGAATAATAGTAGCGTCCAATTTTCTTTATTTAGATTAAAATTCATTCATCCAGCGCATTTTTTCAGATTTCCTAAAATTATGATACAAATAAGTTAACGATAAAATGTCTAATTCAATCTGCCTAGCCTATTCCCAACTATGTTGGGGTCGGCCTCTGGTAAGACTGGTTGTCAGACTTGGCTGACTGGGCTTCTGACGACCCGTAACGACTGCCAAAGATCCACGTATGACAGCCGGGACCATCGAGATGTCTCGGTGTGTAAAGTTATTAAAATTAATATAGGTACTTAGCAGCTACATAATGATCGAAATAAGTAAAATAAGGTAAAGACAACATGCACACTTTAAAAAAAGAATAAGAAATTACTACTTTCTGAAATGTGTTTAAATTATTCATAAGCATAGACAGTATAACTACCAATTACTGAGCCATTCATAATAACAATAGCTACACTTGGCACTTTCTATAAAATGTTCTGTTCAATAAAGATATTAATCAGTTATTGTATTTTAAATCTGTTATTACTTATCAACTAGCTTGCGTTCTCTTTCTCTATTATAAAATGGGATAAGCTGCTATTATTTATTGTGTTACATTTGAGATTTTGTCTCTCTAAGACAGAGGTACAAAATCCCAGATGCAAGGTGGGTTGGTATTAAGCAATAATGAAACAACAAACTAACAAACAATAACAGTTTATTATAAAATTAATTAGTTAATCTATTAAAAGTAGACGGGGCTTAAAACCCAAACAAATATTTAAAATTATACTCAAATTAATGTTGTGCCAGCCAGCGTTATTTAAACCGGTAGAACTATGGGTGTGGGGAGCTAAAGATAAGCCCAAAGTACTGTTTCTTTATAATAGTAAATTTAAGGGATGTAAAATATAACCAAGGTACAACCTTCCAGTTTGTGTAATTAAAATTATTGAATTTGAGAATAAAGGTATTATCATTAAATTAAAATTATCTAATGGGCGCCAGGGACTTGCAGTCCCGAACCCTGAGCCGACTTAGGGGTTAAGGAATGGTCCAGTTATGAAACGTAGGTGTCGAACCCGGGGTCCTAATTAAATCCGGTTGAAAACCAGCCACCAGGTTTGAAGACCGGGCAGGTAATAAATGGGTTCCAACTTGGAACCGGTATTAAATTTGTAATAAGTGTAATTTATAATATAAGAAAAAAACCGTCCCGCCCGCGCTGAAACGCTAGGCGGATTCTGCCACCGCACAGTCGCCTCCACAGGAGGCCTGGAGTGGACCCGAGGAGCGGGCCACGCGTCCAGGTGCCAGAAGCGTCTCTGGATCCTGGCGGCGGGGCGGATTCCTCGGCCAAACGCAGGAATCCTGTAAGCCATAACCAATGAATCACTACACATTCCTCTATTAACGAAGGGGCTCGGAGAACACTTTCAAATATTGAACATTCTTACCTCTAAGACACGGATCAAGGTGACACTAATCCAGTGTGAAGACAGCTGGGTGTACTCCTTAGTGCGGCTGTACACGTGTCAGCATTTCGCGAATTCCCTTGGTTCACGTGGAAGATTCGCCCTGTAATTAATATCCCCAAATATCACTCACTCGCCTCTTTTAACGAAAGGGCGCGGATTACACTTTTCAACACCACAAGTACTTACCTTTTAAGGCATTAATTAAGGTTTGAAGGGACGCACGACGTGCCTCTCACGGAATCTTTCGCCAAATCACTGGCGTCCTTTCGCGTTTCAATGTCAACCGCGATATTCCGGAAACAGACAGAGCACCTAAGAAGCCTTCCCAAGTTCATGGCAAAGCCAGACGGGAACGCGGAAGACAGATTCACTTCTCCAAGACATTCAATTCATGTAATTCGCTAACTAGGGTCCAACATGACTTATACACCCTGGAACATCCACAATTTACAGGATTCAAACTAACAAACTCACTATTTCCCATTTCTAACACGGTAAATCAATTTAGGTAAAGTATTTACTCATAAAACTTTATGTGGTAATCTCAAACGTAACTCCGACAACACCAAGTCACAGATTAAATATTGATTGTTGTGTCAACGAAACTTCTAGTAAAAACTTCATAGTAAAAAAAATAACTTCCGGCCGTTCGGAAACGAAGGCCTTGAAGCGTTACAACCAAAAGCTGAAAATTATTACGGATTGGGCAATAAAATATTTATTCCATTGTTTACAATCAATACGCCAAAATAAACTAAATAATAATAAATCGATTAAAGAACTACTACGGCGAATCTACACAGATGTCGCCTACTGTCAGAAACTGACGTTTGACGTTTGACGTTTTGACAATTATTCATTATTGAGTGTAAACAAAACTATGATTATCTTTAATTATTAATCTAAATATCTTAAACTATGTTGATTATTTAATTATTGTGTAAGCAAGTGTAATGGGGTTTTGAAAAGTGAGTGAGTGAAGGAATGACTCCCAATAACAGCGTATGCGCACAGGCAAATGGCAGGTACAAAAAAACAACGTAACAATTGCATAAGCAATTTGATTGCTCATAGGTATACGTATAGTAAGAGATGTAGGTAGGTATGTTAGCAATCATATTCATCAGTGGTCGGTTTCTAAGAAATAGATTACAGGATATCTTTTAACCTAAGTTAAATGGTAAGTCGGGCCCATTATGTTAGATAATTTGTAATTTAACGTCGTGTTAGCAACTAAATCTAAGTTAAGATTTTAACGCAAGTACATTTAAAGGGTTAGATCATAATTGAAAGCCGTGTAAATAAAAGGTCCAAGTTATAAAAGGGAAATAACGTACTTGTTACATAAACAACAACATATTTTCAAAAACTCACACATTAGTTCATCGAATATGCTAATTTTCCTTCGCAATGAATCAGTCTCATTTCAGAAAGCCTAACATACAAACACTTCATGTAGATATATTCTGAAAAACAAACTAGGTATCTAGATTATCCCTAAACCTAGTTAGATCTAGAGGTTTGTGGGTGATCGGAATTCCATGATATTCAATGCTGACATGTGCACCATTAATTCCGATGTGCGGCCTTCCACGTTCGCTGCCACCTGCAGGCTGCACTAATTGGACCCGACTCGTATCAATGAAATTCTAGCTCTAGATCTGAGCAGGCTATTTTTTGCTGTAACAGTAGGTAGGCAACGTACGCTTATCACTGACGAGGCTTGCAACATGTCAATACACACAAACACTCGCACTATCGAAAGTGGTCGCAAAATGTCGAAACGAATGCAGCCAGCGGTTGTCTTGTTCACCCACTTTTCTCAAAGCTACACGACTAGTTGAACTGTTACACTGCTCTACTTGGTCACTTAATTTTTTTCTTAATATTATTATGCAAATCGTAATAATATAATTACAGGAGCGAGGAACACGAACGTTCGCTAATTAATAGATACGTTGTCACCGGATTTCTTTTTATGTAGTAAAAGTTTCTTTACTTTCGATTTTAATGTAATTATGCGCTTCAATCGTTTCAGTAATAGCGTTATCGATGACTGTTTCGTATTCGAGAATGTTCAGTTACATATTTTACAAGATACATAAAAATTACACGTCAAAATTCATGCTGCACGTCTCACGCAGACGTGTGAATTAATAAAATAAGAACGACGAAAAAAGTGAATCTTGTTGAGCGAATCGAAGCGGAAACAAATCGAAAGTGAACGATCCGTCATTGACATTGAGGAACGGCGCGCGATGCGCAGCCGCGCCCGTCTGGCTCATCTTGAACTTGGTGAGAAGATGGCCGCCAACAAGTGACATTTATGCCGCCAATGTTTACAAACAACGTTAAACTTGTCTAGGGATATTAATTGTATAATTCGTGGAATTTAAGTGTTAATACATGGATTTAGGTAAATTGAGCTCATTAAGATTACATTTTAAATAATAGTCTAGTTTGAATAATAACCAAAGTTATTTGAACTTCAGAATTAATTTTGAACTGCCTCGTTGGCCTAGTGGTCGTTTTGGGTTAAATTCCCTGGTTGGGCAAAGTGTTATTGAGTTTTTCCATCAGGAATTTCTCAGTAGCGGCCTCGGAGTCTGGATTTATGGCAATAGGCTCTCCCCATTACATGGGACTTAAACATAACTGGCAAAGTGTGGGTGTGCTGTTGGGTACACCTCTGCCTAATCGGTCGGAGATTATAGGCGTGGTTTTATATTATGTAAAATTAATTTTGATAGATATTGATACCGATGGGCAACATTTTTATAAATTAATTCTTATAAAAATAAATAACTATTAAATAAATGAAGTACAGGAAATTGTGCTAAATTAATCTGAACCAAAAATAGATCCTTACTACTCGTATCTTACATAAGTTCAATTGTATTTTCTGAACACGTACCTATCTAGAATCGTTTAGAACAATCTAACCTCAGTGTTGGGCAACCGCCAGTCGTGATCGAGAGTGATAAATGCCGCACGCGTTACGCCTAACGATTTGACGGACAGACATTAATACACTCACTCATTCTACCTGATTGTAATTACCCGCATAGTCGCATACCTACGTTATGGAAACGATTAAAGCCCTCATTACTTATTCAGAATATTAAACTAAAATAGCTGGACATGCAATCAATTGTCATAATGAGTAAAATACCGAATTATTACACGCAAGCTATCGCTTCACACATTCTTCAAAGTTTTTTTGTCTATAGAAACATCACGATGTAATTGTAGGAGTCGTAAAAAATTGATCGTTGAATTAATGAGCTAATGCTGTGTTTTTTATTTATTGTCAGGGAAAAGCAACCTATTCGTTCAGCTATGGAGTGGCTGATGGCAAAACTGGAGATGTGAAGAGCGTGTGGGAGTCAAGAGATGGTGACACTGTTAAAGGTAGGTTATTTATTAATAGATTAGCAGAGTCTGGACTTGTAATATGTCTAGGTAAGCTAGGCAGCTTTAGTCACGGAAAAACGGGCAGTCAACCCGCTTTGTTGAAATTTTCTGGCTAAGCGTCCTAAAGCTTTTTAATTTCCATAATTATAACAATACCAGCCTATTATAATACTCCAATGCAGGTCAAAAGCCACTGCTCATACAGAGATGCAGAGAGCATTGACCACTACGCTTACTCAAGGCGGATAGGCATTAATTTTGAAATACCTAGAAAAATACAATTTAAAATCCGTATAGACTGCGACTCCCCAAAAAATTGAATATCTTAAGCTAAGAATGCACAGGATTAAATAGTTTTTCTTTATATTACAGGTCACTACAGTGTAGTCGAACCTGATGGCTCCACACGAACTGTTGAATATTCAGCAGGACCGAACACAGGGTTTCAAGCTGTTGTTAACACTGAAAACGAAAGATTCGATTCAGAAGAAATAGGACGGAGTATTATCGAAGAGAAAGCCATGCGAGATTATGAAAAGTATTATGACTTTTCAGAAGACGCAGACGAAGATTACTACGAAAGAAGAAAACCAGCTAAAAAGCCTTATGAACCAGTCCGCAAAGAATATTCGAATAAGAAAAGAACCAAATATCCATCATATGCGGATCAGCCAGACTCTGAACCAAGCGAATACACGCACAGTATATCAATTAAACATCCACGTGATGAATTCTCCGAATTTGAACCACAAAGTCACGTCGGGTACAGTTCCGACCCGAATTGCAAAACCAAAACTAGAAAAGAAAGTCACAATAATGGAGACAATTTGTATTCAAACATTGTAGATCTAGAATTGAATAAGAAGTATCCACCATTTCCCTCAGATTCTTATAGAGACACTTACGACAAATACGCTGAACCGAGTTACGACTTTGATAGATACGTAACAAAACATTATGGCAACGGAAACTTTAGAGGACATAAATACGATGATATCGACATGAAACCTTCATCAGTAAAATATACTTATCCAGTAATACCTGATGTTTCTCCGCCCGAAAAATACTTTCCAGATGAACTTCCTTCCAGACCTAAAAAGAAGAGGCCTTATAAACCAAGAGAACCGGAGCATCGGTATCCTAGCGAAGATCTAAATGACTATATTTTAGTTCCTAAGAAGAAACTTAAGAAGCCAGCACCAACTGTCGACCCCTACGATTACAGAGTACCCGAGGACGAGTACGAACGTCCCCAGTACTCAAGTAACTACGATGAAACATCACAGGATGATAGGTACCCAAGTTCCACTAGAGGAACAGCACCGAAGGAGGTAGTAAGAAAAGTTATCAAGAAACGAAAACCCGTCATAAACCTGTTAGATATATTCGATATTTAAGTTATTTGTTATAAATACAAATTAGATTATTTATATTTCTGTAACTATTCAGGTGAAAGCCGTGTTAGATTGTAAGTTTAAAGTATTGATAGGGTAACTTGAAATAGACTGAAGTGAATTAACCAAATTACTTATTGTTATGTTGTGTGATTTTTTCGCTGTAAGTCGTAAAGGAGAACCTTTGGAACCAAAGTTCGCCAAACTAAATTGACTGAAACGCTTCTGTAAATTAAAATGCATTTTAAGTTTATAAAACTGATTTATTTGACCTTCTTTTTTCAAAAAAATATTGAAGGATTAAAACAGTTCTTGTCTCACAGGACTTGTAACCAGCTCTTTTACAGTTCACAAAAATTAATGGCATCTTGAAATTGATAGAAATAATATAGAATATAGGCCCGAATTCGAAATTTAAAAACATGCATTACGCATGCAGTTTACATGTTGCGCAAAACGGTCTCACAATGATAGTGAAAGTCCAAAGCCTCGGAAACTGGAGCGAGTGGGAGTGTCGGTGCCGTATTACCTCACAAGGACGTTCAGAGATATTTTTAAGTCGATATTCCTATACCAAGAATAAATAATTAGGTCAGAGTGTATACCAAACTAGACGACCTTAGCTTTATCTTAGTGCCGAAAGGTACTTACTTTTACTTTTATTAGTCCCTTTTCTGTAAGTGTATTATTATCTGCAGAAATCTGGAAATAAATAATAATGAAGGTATCCATTATTACATTAATGTATGACTAACATCGTATATTTGATAAAAGTACGGATAAGTAGAATTCTTTCAGAATTTATGATAGCCAAGGAAGATGCTTTATCTTCATCATCATCACCCACTGGTGGATATAGTCTTCACCAATTGTACGTATCCATCCTTATCTTCTGATCCTGTTCCTATCAGCTACCTACATAGATTGCCATTTTCTTAACATAGGGACGTTTACAATAAAAGAAAACTTCAAAGGATATTTACAGGTAGAAAAAAATTGGAAGGGGGATCCCGAGTGTCTACCTATTTATCATAAATCGTCTTCATTTTTAAAAAAACCTTCGCCGAGTCTCCTGGACGACTAAAGATAGTTAAGTAAAGGAACAAAATTTTTAAAGGTATATAATGTCTAACCTCCGCGGTTTAAAAGTTATAGGTAGATGCAAATGGATGCACTTTATGCGCGTGCATTACCGGTCCCTGTGCAAATCAGCAATTTTGATTGGCACGACGCTTCTATTTGCAGTATGATTGGTTCACAAGCTTTGCCAAGAGCGAGCTTTTCTACCCAAAAAAGAATTATGAGAAATAGTAACCAATTAATTTACATTATTTGTCAATTATCAAATTGGTCCGGTTCCTAAAAAAGTAATACGAGACCAAGGTGCTCCGAATAAGATCAAAGTGTGACATTAATGTCCCACGATTTACGCGTACTGTTATGTTTTATTTTAGTTGCACATGCCGTACGTTCACTGGTGGCGGCCATGACACCGTCGGCATTGTCGCAATGCGCCCGCGCTGCGCCACGCGCCTACCGGGCACGCGCAATACATGTCCCTAATCAGGGCCCAGAGAAAGGTTTCCGCTATGGTAATTGAAATATCATTTATGGTATTGATCTTTACTGAATAAAGCTGAAGAGTTTGTTTTATTGGTTTTAATTCTGGAACTACTGATTCGATATACATATTAGGGATTAGTAAGAAAATTCAGATTTATTAGCAACCGTTAATAAATCAGTAATAGTTTGTGGTGATTTTAATATTAATATTTTAGAAAATAATTCAAATAGCAGTAGATTATTAAGTCTCTTTAAATCGTTCAATCTGTCAAATGTGTTTCTAGAACCAACACGAATAACTTTGACTACTGCTACATGTATTGATAATGTTTTTTGTTGCTGTGACTACTTAGATAAAGGTATAGTAAATTATCTTCCTTCGGATCACAGCGGACTAACCGTCACTTTTGAGTGCATCACACCATTACAAAAAGTGCAGATACAATCGAGACCAATAACATCTGGTAATTTAAATAAATTTAATAGCAATTTAATTAGTAAGTTATGTGTCCAGGATCTTAATATGAATAATGGTAATATTTTGTATGAAGAATTCTTTTCAATGGTGCATACAGAATTTAATACTATTTTTAAGAAAAAATCTAAAACTATTTGTCCTAAGTTTTTATTTAGTGACTGGGCGACTAAAGGTATCAGAAGAAGTAGGGAAAGACTTTTTGAGCTGTATGGCCTTAAGCCTTACATAAATACTGAAACTTTTAATAAGCATGTTGCTACTTACTCAAAAATTTTTAAAAATGCGTGTAAAGCTGCTAAAGCCTTGTACATTAGCAACAAAGTTAAATCAGCAGAAAATAAAATAAAAACTGTTTGGAAAATCATCAATAACGAAACAAATAGAAACAAAAAACATAATTCTGATTACACTCTGGAGACTTCTCAAGGTGTCATAAGCAGTAATATCGATGTTGCTCAGGAATTTGCAGAATTCTTTACAAATATTCCAATTAAAACTACTCAAATCTTAGATTCCTCACCCTCACTTGCTATTGACTTACTAAGGGTGAATGTTTCAACCAGCCCTAAGGAATTTAAATTTAAACATATTAACCCTGTGGTCGTTATGAAGGCTTTTAAACAACTTAAGATCAAGGCTACCGAAGATCTGTGGGGCATGTCTACTAATGTTTGTAAATCTATTATTGAGACAATAGCACCATATTTAGCTTTAATATTTAATTTGTGCGTAGACCAAGGGATATTCCCGGATTTAATGAAGTACAGCAAAGTTATTCCGCTCTTCAAATCCGGAGATAGCAAGGATACCAATAATTATAGACCTGTTTCGGTTTTGCCGGTTTTCAGCAAAGTGTTTGAAAAAGTCATGCTCAATCAAATGCTCAATCATTTTAACTGTAACAACATCCTGCACGATCAACAGTATGGTTTCACCAGAGGACGTTGCACTACTGACGCCGGTGTTACTTTAATTAAGCATATATTTAATGCATGGGAGGACTCACAGGATGCTGTTGGCATCTTTTGCGACCTCTCTAAAGCGTTTGATTGCGTGAATCACGAAACACTGCTCCTAAAACTAGAGCATTACGGTCTCGGTGATCTAGCACTTAGCTTAGTAAAATCGTATTTGAATGATAGACTGCAGCAAGTTCAAATAAACGGTGTTAATTCATCAGGCTTAAAAGTAAAGATGGGGGTTCCGCAGGGTTCAATACTAGGTCCGTTCCTCTTTTTAGTATATATAAATGATTTACCTCATTTACTAGAAAACCAACCACAAATGGTGTTATTTGCTGATGATACCTCACTCATTTTTAGAGTAAATAGACAAGCACAGCACCTTGACGACGTAAATAACGCCATGCTAAAGGTTCACAATTGGTTTACTGTTAATAATTTAGTGTTAAATGAGAAAAAAACTAAATGCATAAGATTCGCTTTACCCAATGTTAGAAGTAGTAATTGTAATGTTATATTGAATAGGGACATGCTAGAATTTGTCGAGAAGACAGTTTTCCTAGGGATTACGCTCGATTCAAAGCTGCAGTGGGGTCCCCACTTAACATCTCTGGCAGGGCGGTTAAGTTCAGCCGCTTACGCTGTCAGAAAAATTCGACAATTAACAGACGTGGATACCGCGAGACTAGTCTATTTTAGTTATTTTCATAGCATCATGTCTTACGGTATTTTGCTTTGGGGACGGGCTGCAGATATAAATTCTATTTTTATCCTGCAAAAGAGGGCTGTCAGAGCCATCTATAATCTTGGCAGACGCGAATCTCTAAGGGAATTGTTTAAAAAAATAAACATCATGACGGTACCTTGTCAATATATATATGAGAACATTATGCATGTTCGAAAAAATCTTCATCTTTTTAAGAAAATTAGTGATAGACATAATTTTAATACTAGAAATAGGAACAAATTAGATCAACCAAGTTTCAGATTGGCTAAAGTAAAAAATTCTTTTATGGGGTACTGTGTAAAATGCTATAATAAAATACCAGTTGATATTCTCCAACTAAATGAGAGAAAATTTAAAACATGCGTAAAACGCACACTATGTAGTCAAGCATATTATAAGTTAGATGATTATATCACGGACAAAAATGCTTGGCTAAATGCTAGTCCTGCTCCACAGCCACTCGGGCTTACTAATTAGTATTAATTTCAAGAAAATGATGTTTCTTACCCCCTTTTTATTGACCTGAATAACTAGTTTCGTTATCAGTACCTACTAGTACTTTTTTCTTTTTTACATACCACAGTTCATATTACGAATCACTGAAGTGTTAGTATTGTATAATTTAATATCATTTATTTCAATTTTGTAAATGTGAGTACCATGGAGCTTTTTATTTATTGAGTTACTGTGTTTTGACTTAATGAGCATGGCGGTTGAGAGCTTGTCATGCTCACTCAAATATCTCGCTGATGGTGGCGCGTGTGTTGGATCATTTGGCTCCCTCCATAATGGTTGAGCTAGGTGGTGCTGATCCATGCGTCATGCTCGTGAACGGGTGCTGTCAGTTGGGATTGGTCATCTCTTAACTGCTATGGCTTACATCTTTATTTTTATTATTTTTAACTACTGTTTTATATTCATCTTCATTGTGATCACATGTAGAATCAACAAGAATAATAATGTAACCAAGATTTTGTAAAAACCTAATTTAAAAGAGTGCCGTGGAGTTTCTTGCTCGTTCTTCTCCATAGAGGCCTACCTCCGTTTTGGAACGAGCAACTAGCTTCATTTTTCTGACTAACTGACCGACTCCTTGACAATTCAAAAGTGCCTGTAAATGGTCTAATTGAAATAAATGTTTTGACTTTGACTTTGAAAATTCACGAGAACAACGTCGCAGCCAAAATCTAGTTTAGGTATATATTGGACTCACTATATTAGAACGAAACACTTATAGAGAGTGAAATTAAGTTTATGATTAAAAAAAACTTTTAAGCAAAAGCGAACTGAATATCCAACACCTCCAGATTCATTTAAAACCAGAATTAAACCAATAAGGAACTTATGAAAGTAAAGGTAATGGCCACTTTAAGAAATCTCTTACAGAACATTACATAAAAGAGTTCACAGAAATACTCTTACCACTAAGAAGTCGACGGCTACGCTACAATTTTACAAATACCTTTAGTTGTTATGTACCTTAAGCAATATAAAAGCGCCTGCAAGCAACTTCTCAAAGACTAAAATTATGGTAAATCGTAGGTAGCAGTAAATTTATACTTACATATTATCTATACATATATATTACTAGCTTTTGCCCGCGACTTCGTCCGCGTATATGTCGGTTATCGCGGACGCAGACGAAGTCGAAGTCGAATAAAAAGTAGCCTATGTCCTTTGTTGGGGTTCACACTTACCCTGTACCAAATTTCACACAAATCGGTTCAGTAGTTTAGGCGTGAAGAAAAGACAGACAGACAGACAGACAAAGTTACTTTCGCATTTATAATATTAGTTAGGATTACATGTAATTTGAATATCTACACTAATATAATAAAGATAAAGAGTTTTTTTGATTGTTGAAACGTGCTTATGTCTGGGACTGCGCGTCTGGGGCTTTTTTTTTTGAGGTGGTAAAAATCATCAAATGAGTCCTTACGCCCTGGGTGGGGTGGAAGGGACTGTCAGACTTTTACTGACTCACGGGAGCAGAGTGGTAATCAAAGACGTAACATAACGCGGATGAAAACGCGGGGTATTGCTAGTAACTGATAATTTGACGCTTATTATCTTACGAGCAATAATTTTTGACGTTTCTGCTGTTTTTGCTTTTTTGTGTCTCTGTAAAAGATCACGCATTTTTTTTTTCAATAATTTTATTTGCACGTTGCATGTATGAAAAAATACTACCCGAGCGAAGCAGGGCCGGACCGCTAATAATAGATAAAATAAACTATTAAATCCATATTATACCTACTAACTTCAGATTAACGTACGTAGATATTAATTGCTCTACTTAATAAATTGTTTGTCGTGAGAAAAAGGTTTTCGCGGCTAAATCTGTCGATCTCAGAATTGGGTTGTGGTCCATACGTATAAGGTTAGCAAAAAGTTTAAACAACATTAGAACAGTTGTCTTGTCAATGAATTATTACATTTGTTATATTTTATAGGGTTCTTTAAATTTTTACAGAGAACTAAAAATATAATACTTGTTTGGAAAAATCACCTACGCCTATTTTTTTATTCAATTATTTAATCTTTATACAAAAAAGTTACAAAGGGGGAAATAATGCTTTAGGTATAGCACGGTGCCTATTTTGGGTGGACTAATAAAAATCTCAATTTCTCATTAACTTTTAAGGTCAATTACACCAAAATGATTGACCAATAAATTCTTGGGTACTAATAAATTCTTGGGTACTTCACGATATTCTGTTTGTTAAAAAAAACATATCGATAATATACGTGGTTTAAACTGAATACATAAATAGTGCTGATTAATTTAAGAGCAATAACTACAATTTCTGAAGGAATGTGGACACTAATTGCCATACACGAACTAGAACAGGGCAATATGAGTGGCAATATTATCAGAAAATCATTCGCCTTATCGCTCGACTCGTAAAAAGTAACTTGACAGCTTTAATTAATACATTCACTTTATCTAAAGACGGAAAGGTTTTAACTTTCAAGTGTGAGGCACTTTACAAAAGTGCAATAATGTTCTGATTTTTTAACTTCATAGTGTAAGTTACTTACATTAGAGAGGAAAATTTACTAACTTTCAGGAACGATCGCAAACTAATATCAGTATCAATATGTCAATACTGCCTCTTATGAGACTGAAAAAAATCATTTAAATATTTAGGTAAATACCTACATTTTAATTTTTTTTTCAAACTATTATTTACTCAATCTTTATACTTATCTACAGTCAACAAAAGAGATAGGTATGCAGGGTCGTCAGATATAGTTGAAGTTTTCTGAGAAACCGATGGACGTTTTGAAATGTAATTTAATTTTTAAAAAACATAGTAAACAGTTAATTAATTAAGTTTCAATCGAAGACATCCATCGGTTTGTAAGAAAACTACAACTATTTCTGACGACCCCGCTTAACCATCTCTTCTATTACCTACCTACCTTTTGTATACGTGCAAAGTTCAACTTAAATCGATTCATTAATATTAAAGATTTTGTGGGTTTTACTCCTTTGTATCATTACAGCATTTTTATTTTTTTAAGAATACTCAAAAAACTTTAATATATTAATTTTAGTACACAAACAAAACACGAACATTCCCAATCAGTCAACTGCTGTATCTCTAAAACATATCAAACCTAACCTACCCTAACCCTAACCTAACCTATCTAGTTTATTTAAAATATAATTAACTATCGATAAAATTGTGTGCCTACTGTTTCAACTGACAAACTGGGAGGGACAAATGTCTAGCATTGATCCGTTCTATGATTACCGATTTCCTTTTACAGCAATCACTGGTTATAAAACATTCTTTAAAACTGCTATATCAACTTATGATCAATTAACAAATGTATCGGCTAGTAAGGTTGTGTGCAGACAGTCAAAACTAGGGTTCAACTGCCATCTCTTAAAACAGTACCACTTTAATATTACTTTATAATGACTATTGTTGGATTGTCAACTCTAGCGCTGAGCCAATCGTTGAAAATCCTGTTAGATTTCCAACGCTTGGCTCAGCGCCAAGAGTTAAGGGAAGAGCGAGAGAGAGAGAAGGCAAAGCGATATTAAAATTATATTATTTTCAGTGATGGGGTTAGGCCCCCTGTCTACGCGTCAGACTATCTGTATAAAAACTATGAAGGCATGCAAACTCATACTAAAAGCAGTCAAACTTGTATTAATGGACTAAAAAGTATACGAAAAATAAAATGTTTTAGTACTGTAGTTCCTCGTGTGCACACTGTCTTAGAGTTACTAATTACAAGAACGTAATTAAGCAGTAATCAAATACTATAAAACGTATCGTTTTTCCTCTTTTAAAGACTTTAAATGTACCAGTAGATAAGAGCATTTGAAATATTGCAAGAATGTTAACTGCTGTCGTTTGATCATGGGCACTTAAATAAATTACATCGTTTAGATACTTACTCTACGGTGTTAAGATTTGCATTTACACGTTGAAAGACTTCCTCTTTCATCACATACCTACCAATGTATTAAATGCTTAGTATTTTTATTACTTTATTTAACTTTATCATTCAATCTGAGTCAATTTGTTAAAATAGTTATCAAATCTATATAACAAGTCTAACTTTTGCAAAAATTTAGTTTTAAGTCAATTTATTAGATACCTAAAAGGGGATCATTGTCATAAAGTTTCCGTAAACTCTTTTGGATATTACATAATGGGAAACGAATCGACTTTCAATTTTATTAATGTCTAGACGGTAACTTGCACTTCGTTAATTACATAATTACTTAAATCCGCCATCAGTGCGTGTTATCCGCTTTTAACTGTCAGTTGTCTTATCCGCTGTTGCAAAACATAATCTTGTTCCTGTGAAAACCTGATAGATCAACGAAATTAAAATTAAGTTACAGGTCAGACCACCGGATAACATTGAGTAGGTACTGTAGAGAATCTGGCTGGTTAAGCCATATCCAACCTTATTAGTTTACACCTATGAGATAAACTCTGTTCTAAATTCAAAAATATTTGACAGTTCATTACGAGGGCTGACAAGACAGTTTAGAATCAAATATAATTATTTCAATTAGACCAATATACGAAGTAATAACGTAAATTGTATATCAATCAAGTCTCTCCCGGTAGGTAGTGTCATATCTACCTACATAGGATTTTTATGTTTCAACCTCGGCAACTTTTTTGGCACTAGTTTATTTTATACCAACTAAATACGTTTAACTTTTCTAAATATTACCCAGAGAAATATTTGAAAAGGTAGGTATTAAATCTTTATTAGTAATAGCTTTCCACAGAAGTTTCCAAATTATAGTGCATATTTAATACAGTTGAGTAGCGATAGATAGCGCTACTCGTCTTATTTTTTGTAAGGTAAATTTTATCAAGCAGCCGTTCATATGCATTTTACCCATCTACGTAGTACAAATTAATAATTAGCATAATAATTATTATTATTGAATTTCCGTATAGACATTATTCGCCTAGTTCCGTTATTGAATATCCGTATACGATATTCCTATCTGACTTCATTAATCGTAAAGTTTGAAGCGTGTTAGGGAATATTTATAATTTAAAATATAAACACAGCTTAGAATAGAAGGAAGAAAGAAGAAATTTATTATCTCCAATGACCAGTCAAATCATAGATATACTATTTACTTTATTATATTTACAAGGAGGTAGCTACTTTACAAGTTTAGTAAAAATTAGCTTTCCGTTTTTATCCGTATTCATAAATTATGGGCCTTTTTTAACATCAGGGATTTTTTACGCAATTCCTAAAAAAAAACGTGTTTGTTTGTAGTCACTCCATAAATATGTCAAACAGATTATATCTATGAGTGAAATATCTTTAGTGAAATTGAAATGATAATTAATGTAAGCGATCGATAAAATGCAAAAATAAAAATACATTTACATTTTTTTTTCACTGCATTTACTTTATTTATGTTTGTAATTTACATACTTCGGGATTGTAGAAAAATATGATGCTATCAATTGCCGTCTGTGTGTTCATTTTGCGTGAAACAGTAATTAAAGGAAATGTAACTTTTTATGAATGAAGGCCGGTCTATCACAGGCCGGTAGATCATCCGGTGTTCGGAGCTCCGCATCCGTGAAAGCAAAAATCATGTATGGATTGTAACTTGTAAGTAGTACCTACCTACATACATAAACTCACGCCTTTTTCCCATGGGGGTAGGCAGAAACCACAGAACGCCACCTGCTACGATCCTTACATACTTCTTTCGCCTCATCTACGTTCATACATCTCGTCATACAAGCATGCCGGTTACGAGTACTCCGCACCTGACCTTTCTGAAGAACCTCACCAATAAGGTCAGTGTACCTACCTATTTATTCGTAATATTCTCCGGACCCAAGTACGGTTATGGTGGCCCATAGGTATTTATAGAGACTAGCCAAGTACGCAGCAGCTATTAGCGCTTAGGCGTTTTTTTTTATTGGGATGTGCTACCCACATGAAGAATGTTCACAAGAGAATGAGTATGTCCAAACACAAGTGCATAATATCCTCTTCTGTCACTCTCATAGTACGACGGGATGGAAATCCGACGCAACCAGATCAACTACTGTACATAGTTTTCAAGGTGTGAAGGTGTCAAGCTGCTACCTTCCATACGCCAAGCTGCTACTGAAATTCCTAATGGAAAATTCTAATAAAATTTTGCGCGACCGGGAATTGAACCCGGACTGCGACTATCTGTTCGTATTAAGGTTTGTTCTAACGTAGTATCCAGTGCCAACCAGGCTTACACACAAGAAGCAACTGAACTGAATATTGACTGTTACACACAGCAACTTGGTATATCTAACTGCTAATAGTATACCTTTCTTATTCAGATTTAAAAGAACTCTTTCCAATTCATTTCACGTAATAGTTTTGCAACTCGGTTTATATCAGACCTTTAATAAAGTCGTGTTTAAGTGACAACTTGTCACGTTTGAGTTGCGAAATCGCGTGAATTATGTTGTCGCTTATTATAATAGATTATAAACTAGAACTAGACTTTGAAAGTCGTCGTGCATTGTGATCAAGACTTGGATCCAAAATATAATAGGTATAGCAAGTCATGTTTAATTTGCACATTCTAAAAATAGTGACTGAATGACGACGGAGCGATTTTATAAAGTTAATTTGGTTTGAAGCTAAATTCGGAAGATTTAATAATTCATATTAAATCATTATTTCTTAAAACAGTATTCAGTCTTTAGTCCCCTATATTAAGTAGCAATGTTGCTGCTAAACGAAATCTTCGTATCTGTTTGTGGGACGTAATACATCTTTTGGCTTGATGGAACTAATACTGAACACACGCTGATAAAACTCAAAGAAATATCTAGACAAAGTTTTATAAAAGAATAATACTAAGCATAAAATATAAATCTATACATTATCAGAACCCCAATAACAAAGTTGATAGATTTAACAATCTTAGGCTCTAGACAGACGGACTGCATTTCAACTGCAATCCAACTGCAAATTTGCAATTGGACCGCACGGTTGGTTTGCAGTTCTATTGCAGTCGTGTCAACTGCATTCAAACTGCATCCGAACTGCAAATTTGCAGTTGGATTGCAGTTGAAATGCAGTCCGTCTGTCTAGAGCCTAAGCCTACAATTTTTTTTATAAAACAATTTTTTTTTGCTTGGGGTTTAAAATCATATCCTAAATGCATGGGTAAAGTTTTTGTTACGATGTCCTCTTCCACCCGTTTAATATATTTACCGTATCAAGGAATATGAAAGCAAGATTGCACTAAGCACTGAAATCGCTGCAATCTTGTTTTCGTTGAGTCATTTACTGACAAGTAAATTAATCTAAAATACCTGACTTGCACTTTATAATTACTATGCATAGGTACTAATTACATTTAACTACTTGCAAATCACCTAATGATACTTCATATATATATCAAATAGATCGCCTGTAAAACATTATTGCATTATCTTTCAATAATTTGGTTCTGACTATATAGTGATAGATCTGTTCGTGATGGTGGCATTTAAATGATATGTATTATGGATATGTGTTAAGGACATATTGTAGCGAGGTCTCATTGGTACTAGGAGCTTGTTTTGATGGTTTATGCTAATGTTTCGAAACTAAAGGATAATAATGTTTTATTGTGACACATGTCTTTAGTGCCTATATATTTCAAGTTTCGATCCTCCTTATCCCAATTTACTTAAAGTTTCTTTTCAGAGGATTAAAATAAAAGATCATTACAAAGACCGATCTGTTATTCTCTGGCTTATTATTTAAAAAATATTCTAGGCTCTAAAAGCATATACAAGGTAGACTGCCAAAAGATGAAAATTATAATATAATAAGAAAATAGCAAGTACCTACCATTTAAATTGGCTATGGCGTCTGGTTACTGCTCCACTCCCGTTAGTCATAGCCTATAACCTTCCTCGATAAATCGACTACACAACGCATTATTTTTACAAATCGCACCAGTACTTCCTGAGATTAGCGTGTTCAAAGAAGCAAACAAAAATACTCTTCAGCTTTTATATTGCTCTTAATCTTACGAATGCACGTTCTCCCACATATTATTCTTAAACCAAATGCCCAATCCGACTAAACTAAGTTATGAATTTATCAACATATCTATGTGTTGGTACTGACAAGTTATTACTTAACTTCAGCAATATTTCAGGCAACAATAATTGCCCAATTTGTCTACAAATTCAATGTTCATACATAAATTCCTTCTTAACAACAGTCGATTTCTCAACGCATAAAATATAGGGTTTCATCAAAGCCGCTATTGATTTACGAATATTTCGTGGGTAATTCTACTCTCATAGGAATCCAGTTACATATGAGCGTGGGTGCGAATGCGCCTATATTTGATGAATGGCTTGCACAACTGAACACTACGTCGAATATTGAACTAAATAACTTAATCACAGGGTAATTTTTGAAGTTGATTTATTTTATTTTATACGCACACAATTATAACATTATGATAGTAAAACCAAAGCAATGCTATAAATAACGATGCTGTACAAGCAAAAGTAAACAGTCTTCGAAGATACCCCATAGATCTTCTCATCGATGTACAGTACCTACATATAGATACTTACAGTGAAAAGGAATCGGTGAAAGGTTACCATTTCTTCATGGATGAAAAATGTAAAACTTAGTAGTTTTTTTAGCTTCTGTTGTCCCACAACGCCCATCCTTCTTTCCAATCCTATCAATTCAATGCAAGTAAACTGAACCTATAAAAAAATAATTCCTTGTCTTCCCTATTTTGTAATTTATAGTCAGTAGGTCACCCATTTTTTTCTGGGTTAGATTTTATTGTAGATTGCTGCAATGAACTATAAACTTTTTGATTAAATTGATGACCCAACAAGAACACCATTAGAATCACATATCTAATATTAGAAGTAGATCACTTACAAAATATATAGCGCGTGCATCACTTAAAACAGATTACCAAGCCATTATAACAAATTAATGTAAGTTATACGCTATAACTCTTGGCGCCACGTCTTATACATGCTACCTGCTTTCATGTAATGTGAGACAAATTGCTCAATCACTATGATTTATATTGGGCATAGCCCCATGCAGTAATAAATCGCTAAAGAACACGTATGCATATCAAAATATATGATTTATTATTATTAATAGTGCAGGAGTTGTAACATGTTGCTTGATAATGTTTTTGCACACAACAGCAACCGAGATACAGCTTGAGCAAAGATGGTGTGAAAACAGCTTTAATTAGATGAGTTTTAGGTTTGATTTGTGCTGAATAATAATAAAACAATTTCAGGCAACGTTGACCCCCTTTTTTTCTTTTTTTTTAGGTGGTAAAAATCATCAAATGAGTCCTTCCGCCGTGGGTGGGGCGGAAGGGACTGTCAGACTTTTACTGACTAAAAAACCACCCTGTTCCTTCTGTTGCTCTTTACGTTCCGGGGCCACGGTATCCTGACGTCCCGCAACCCCGGCAGGGAACGTTGACCCCTAATGTGAATTATTAAAATGGACGTTAAGAAAACAAGTACATGTGTACTAATTTGTCACTCGAATCAAAAGCAAGAAAAAATATCATACATATTATGCAGGTGAGTAGAGAACACGAAACATTGACAATAAAAATGTGAACGGTAACTAACGCCACCTGCCTTGTTTAGCGTGAAGTACTGGTTAACGTTGTAGGTAAGTAACGTGATTTTTGCTACTAAAGACAGACGCATAATAGTATTATGTGCTGTCAGCTGTGGTTTATGTCGAAATATTAAGGCCTATAACTCCGCTACCTATAAATGGTACCTGGGTTATTGGCTGACAACAGTAAATCTAATAGTTTATATCTTAATCTAACGACAGTAAACCTAATAGTTTATAATTTAATCTAACAGCATTTTACTCATACTAGGTACTACTTAAATGCACACAACTTGTCCAGACATTATCTTTACCCTATCAACTTCATGATATCATGGCGACAAGTATGCAAAACAATTTCACAAGACTAAATCTTCATCACGTATGCAAATAAGTATAAAAACTCGTTCAACTTGCAACATCGTATGTAAACTGGCGCATTTAGTAGGTAAGTATAAACCGGGCTTGTTGCCCGCGTTGCCCAATGAGGCTTGAGATAACCGCGGCGAGGTCAATGATCTTGGATAGATGAGTCACAGCCACTTGACATCCGAGACTATGCGGTAGACGCTCACACCCCGATTTAAGGTGCGGTTTCAGTGTGCGAGTGGCTCACCTTTACTAAAGAATTAAGGCAAACATTGTAATAGCAATGTTTTTTTTTTTATTATAACTGATTTCATCTGCTTTAGTTAATTTTGTGACTTTAAAGTTCAGATTTTTCTTTAATACGAAAATAAAAAAGTTCTTTATGTGAGATAATTTTCGGTTTACTATGTATGGTAGCAGACTTAATTCAGTTTTCTTCCAGCAATATAATATTTGGATAATATAGTGAACGACTACCTAAACAATAATATGAGTAAAGTACAGAGAACTTAACTACAAAATATTAAAATGAAAATTATTAATGAAAGTCTAGGTCACTACTTTCTTAAACGATAAACTAAAATTATTTACTGGACAAAGGAACCACACCTTAATAAATGCAGTGTGGTTTGCCAGTAGATCTAATTTTAATTCAGTGCTAACTAGTTTTGAGAGCTATTTTCGGACTATGCTAATACAAATGCCTTTGTAGTGATTCATTCACTGTTATTATTTAAATTAAATTCCACTTTTACTTACACATTTTAATGTGAAGTTTTTACATAGGTAACTTGACAACTTACATTCGACTTTTTTTTAGCATCTATCCTTATCTGTATATAAAAGGAAAATCTGTCTGTCTGACGTATCAGAGCACAGCCGAAACTACTAGAAAAAGGAACGTGTAACTTTTCAGATGGCTTTATTTAATTATGTAAGCGACGAATCTAAGTGAATAATCAAGTTTCACGTTATTAGTTTTTTTTAAACAACCCCTCACCCGCCCTTTTAGGGGGTATTGAATTTATAGGAAAACGTTTGAAATACTTATCGATATATCGAAATTAAAGCTTTTATTCCTTAATAGACTTTTGATATAAAACTTTTTGGCACAATCGCTGATTAACTCTACAGAGTACCTACAGCGTTTCCGTTCGTCCTTAAAAAGATTTCGACAAAAACCTTGTCTCGTAGAGACATAATAATAACAAATGAAAAATATTAAATACCTACATTAAACCCTTAAAACTACTTACATTACCAAATAAAAAGTTATAAGTCCTACATCCCATAACGAGACAAGCGGGGGCGTATAGAATGCCTTTATGTCAAGCGCACAGTCCACACGCATTGTGTCATTATCATATATCTCACTATCTTGGCTTTTAACTTGTCTTACTGTGAGATGCATGCTGTATGCATTCTCGATGGAAAAGCTTTGTCGCGTCGGCACTTTTTATGTAGGCATTATCGCTACATGTACGAGTATCATTATTTATAAAGGGCAGATTATTTCATTGTTTACTTAATTATAAAAGCAATCGTTTGGCATCAAATACGGGACATAAAAAGAACGCATACTGCCCATCACACTAACTTAACTTTGAACAATTTTTTTTTGCTGGGAGTGTTTTTTTTTTTGTTGTGAAAAATCACTCTATATGGTATTTAAACAATGTACTTTCGGGTGTATACAAAAGTATAGGGGTCGTGGCAGTATTTAAAAAGTTAAAAAACGTGTCAGAGAGAAATAATATTACCTTCAATATCTCTTTAACCAGAAGGTTCCCAGATATGGTCTCTACCAAAAATATGATCGCAATAATGGGAAAAACATGTAACTTTTAGATATGTTAAACGTTTTTCTACAACCGTTTTATTTAACAATAGTTATTCTGAGCTTATTCTCAGTTCAGTGGTCCCAAACCTTATTCGAATCAAGGCACCGATAAATTATAGTTCGACACAATTCTCGCCTAATTTGGACTCGATTCTTGTAAGACAATGCATAACGAACACAGCCTAACCAGAAATTGTCAATCAGTGCAATTTTCCCATAGCCTTATTTATGGTTACAATGAGTTCATGCTTCTATTATGGACAAGCGACATTTGGCACTCACCCAGTTTAGGCACAGAGGATTTTTTATTAAAACACGAATTCGTTCTAAGATAATAAATTTTACGTTTGTGTCGTATAAATATAATATGTTAAGTTTGGAACTAGTCTTTTCTATTAGCGCCATTTGGAATTGTAGGTATTTTTTTATGCGTTGAAAACAAAAAACATAGTGTAAGGTTCAAATATTTTTGCAACAGTTGGCAGTTAACCTCACATCATGGACTTCGTGATTGGCCCAATGAAATGAGAAAACACTCGTTACGTTAGGACTTTATTAATAATTTTGTATGTGTTAGGACCGAAGAAGGGATTTAAACACGTAGATACTAAGCGACATTATGTTCTATATTTGATATTACACACACCACACACACTAATAGTCTTTCACCATATCCTTCCTTAGATGACTCTTGAAGATTGTATTTTCCGTCACTGTAAAGGCCCAGCCACACTGATGCGGGCGCGATCGCGACAGTAGGCGCGGACAAGATTCTACTGTAATATAGGACAGTAATCGCGAACGCGACCGCTTCAGTGTGGCTGGACCTTAAATATGAAAAAGCAGAATTTCATGTAAGTCTTTCTTATTCTGGTTATTAACACTCAGGCGCTATTAGGAGCATTTATCGATGAAGTATTAATAATATTCCTACTCAATTTACAAACTAACGAATTTCTTGAAAACCGTGTCTTAACTGGCAATCAATAATTTCAACAATGGCCGAAGTAGGTAGCCGCCTGGTTTGATTGTCTAAAAGGCAATAATTCAACAAGAGACCTACGTAGCGTGTTTAAGATTAATTTATTTTGTGCAGTACAACTATGTGGCACTATAAATGTATTTATTTACTATTCTGATACCAATTCTTAGCGTAGAATGCTTTGAACTATAAGCGCGAGATTTGTGTGGATACGACGTATTATTTCATTTGCGTTTGTAAAATATGAGTTTTGTTTTATTATTTTGTAACAAAATTATGATTTGGCATGTTCTGTTTTGATGCAAGTATGAAATTACTTTAATTTTCTATTCATTCGGTACCACTATGTCTATGAAGAATGACTTTTTTTTTCTTCGGAACTCAGTGTGTGCCTCAGGACCTGGGTCTTTAGCAATATCAGAGCTTCACCCAAAATAGTCTTTAGGACAACATAACATAGTCTCTCGACATATTTTCTGCCACATGGAATTTTTGCACATCTACTTTTCTCATCCCCTTTTTTTTAAGTGTCATCACATTTCAGGATAGCTACTGTTGGATTGGAACCTACAGAGCATTTGGTAAGTGAAAACAAAAGGATAGCTTATCCAGCTAATTCCATCGATCTAGTTTGCGGCAGCGCCCACTACACATACGTGTAGCTACACACAGTTTCCTGCGACACGCCCGAGTAGGACCCTAGCATGTACCTATAGGACATACAGCCTCTATATAAACGCCTGGTATCTTAGAATTTGGCACACAACAAGCCCTAGTGCTTAGAGTGACGTACCGTTTAAACTTAGACAAAACTTAAACACAAAATGTTCGCTAAGGTAAAGTGATTTTGGGTGCTTGGTGATACAAGTGATCATTTCTTGTGATTTTGTGAGCTGGTGGCATTGGTTTGCTGGTGGTTAAGTTTTTAGTTCAGAGACTCATTGGTTGTTGCATTAAATAAAAAGGTCAATTTAAAAAAAAGAAACTAGAGTATACCATGATAAAATTAATAAAACACAATTTTTCGTAAAAACTTTTTTTTATTTGCATGTCAAACTCTTAATGAGTTTCTAGAGTATACCATGATAAGATTAATAAAACACAATTTTTCGTAAAAACTTTTTTTTATTTGCATGTCAAACTCTTAATGAGTTTTGACAGAGTAGAAAGGAGTGCAGATGCTTTATTAGCAATGAAATAGATAAAGATATTGTTGTTTCTAAACTGACTTAACTTGAAAATAAAAACTGTTGAAAGCTTTCATAAATCAGCTGAGAGCATACGTCCCGAAATTAGTATGAAACAAAATACTTTAAGCGATCAATTTCTCTCAGTTCCTTAAAAAATCGTCACATCGAACCCCTCTTCTGCTGCAGGTATTATTCGCGTGCACGTTGGTAGGCGTCGCACGCGCAGGTTTGCTCGCCGCGGGTCACGGAGCGTTGTCAACACAGAGCATCGTGCTGGGCGCCCCTGCCCTTGCGCATGGCTACGGAGGTTATGGCGGATACGCTGCTGCGGCGCCGGCCATTGCGGCACCCGCTTTGGGATATGGATTAGGTATGGCTTAGAGTTAGACTAGTTTATAGTGATTGTGGCCGTGACAGGCCGTCGTGGCCCAGTGGTTAAGGAGAAGCGGGCTTTCAAGCATTAGGTTGTAGTTTCGGCACTGAGCAAGGTACCAATGTGACTTTTGCAATACATACATAAGTATGTACTTTCAAAATTTATCTTGGATATCAGTGATATCAGTGACGGAAAACATCGTAAACCTGGACTTTAATTGAAAATAGGTCTGAAATCGACTATTCGCCTTGAGCAAGCGTGATGATCAATGCTCATGCTTTCTTTCGATGAGCCCTGCAGTGGGACAAAATTAGGCTGGAATAATTAAAATTAGGTACTCATAGTTTAATTTGTTTTAATTTTTCCCTTTTACATCCTGTACTTAAACTAGGAGTGTTATGTATGTGTTATGACGTCAGGTCACTTGCAGGTCACGGCGCCGTGGTTGCGCACGCGCCCGTATACCGCGCACCCCTCGCGCACGCCGCTGCCCCTGTTGAGATATATGTAAGTTTTATTAAAGTTATTTATGCTACTTAATACTCTAGATGTCTTGCCTGTCATTGGTCTAGCTGTCGCAAAGCGCGTCTGCTGAGCATAAGGTCTTGGATTCGATTCCCAGGTCGAGCAAAGTGTTATTGGGTTTTTTCATCAGTAATTTCTCTTTTTTTTTTTTTTGGAGTCTGGATTAGTGCCCGATTGATGGCAATAGACTCGCCCCCTATTACATTGGACTTAAACATAACTGGCCAAATGCGCTAGATATTATGTATGTTATGAATCTACTCTAAATGTACCGCTATTAAACGGCTATAGTGTATTGTTGAATTTAATCGTCACAATTTGAAAATACAGTTCTAAAAAACCTTTCATTTGATTTCCAGGCCCACCCCCGCTACCAATTCAATTACGGAGTCGCTGACGGTCACACCGGCGATCAGAAAAGCCAATGGGAAGCCCGCGATGGTGATGTCGTGAAGGGCCAGTACTCCCTCGTCGAACCCGACGGCACCGTGCGCACTGTCAACTACTCTGCTGACGACCATAATGGGTAAGGATAATTTTTTCTTCTAAATGTAGATGGCAATCTAAATTGAGTCAGTTTAGAACATAAACACCAGTTTAGCATTATTAGTACTGTTCATTGGCACTTGTAACATGCAGGTATCAGGGCACGTAGGACATGATAGTATGTGGAATCCAAACATTCACAGATTTTTTGGAGGCTGAGTAATTGGTTTACAAGTTGCAAGTACCCTGGGCTGGGTTATTATTTTTTGGGTTTTTTATTAGCATTGTCAGTATCAGCTCAAGGATTAATACGATAGTGGTTACTGGTGTCATAGTGGTCTCGCCCCTTAGTCACTTTGAGCTTAGTGAATACATAATGTCATATATGTCAACTATTGCTAACAGGCAATCATTTGTATGGCGAATAAATAATAAGGCTATCATGGTAACAAAAAATGCTTGAAATAATAACGTAAGTACAATATTGCTATCTTAATGAACACATACTCGTTAACCTCTTTCCAGCTTCAACGCGGTAGTAAGCAGGAGCGGTCACGCGGCGCACCCCGCCGCACACGCCGTAGTCGCTGCCCCAGCCCTCGGCCATGGCCATCTTCTCCACGGCTAGGCCCACCCCATACCTAGGCCTAGACCAACACCGATGACACCTATTTATTACTACGTAGCTTAAGGACGGACGGAATGCGACAACGAAAGAGCATCGTACAATGAAAAGCTTCCAGACTTGTATGCTTACTGCCTAATCGTTTCATAATATGTATAGGGACTTAGGCCCAAATTAGAATAGAACTTTTTACATTTTCATTCACCTATTTTACAATGCATTAGAACCTTTTGTATTATATTTTCTTGTAGTGTGTAAGTATTTCGTGTTTTTATTTTCGTACTTCATACATTTTGTGAAACGTTAGACGATTGCTTGCGGGGTGCTGTGCAGAAACTTAGGTTTTTGTGACTGATAATGAATAATGTAAATTAAATATAATATTTTGTCATATACCATCGTTATTTTATTGTCGAAGTTACACATTGTATGTAGAGGTTTCTTTGTAATCTTGTTGATATAATTAGTATAGTCAAATAGTAACTAAATATAAGTGACACAAAATACAACCAAAAGTTTATGGAAATAAGAAGAAGTGCATATTTGTGCATGTTCCTTGTGTTTGGTTTTACAAAACTTTCCCAGTTTCTCAAACGAACTCAATGCAAAACTATTATAACAGGTTCTTAAGCGCGAATAAGATGCTCTAATTGGTTGGACAAATTGTGAAGCTCTCAAAAATTTGACAAATTATTTTTTATTTCTAAAACTTATGTTGTTTTTCTAAACTTTTGACTCTACGGGACATTTAAGAATATAGTAATAACATACATTTCAATTTAACACACTAGAACTCACACATTAGCTGCCCAGACCGAAAGCTCAATGTATCTACGAGTATAATAATATAGTAGAATAGAAGACGGTCTAAAGCTCTGCTTTATTAGTGAACTGTGCCTATTGGTATCAACTTTTTTAGAAACACTTTCTTACTTGATTCTGAGATTCTGTGAAATAAAATAAATGCACCAGTTACAGAACAGGTGATAAAAGTGGAAGGAACCTGTTTTCAGCTTGAATGCGTAACAATAAACTGTTGCAAAGGAAAGATTTTACGCACTTACTTTTGAGTATAAAAAGGCTCCTTGTTTCTGAAATTATATCATTCGATTAATAAGTGCATAACAACATATACACGCACGATGATCTCCAAAGTGAGTACCTTTTTGGAATTACAAAAAAAACTTAGTATTTTGTGAAAAAGTGTTACTTTTGAAACAGAAAAAGTAACTGTGTGAATACTTTATGCTTAAAATGGAACGATTTCTTTTAAAATCAAATAGATTAATGAATGTTTATTATTGTGAATTGTCTTTACGCTAAATAGTTAATCCAAAATAATTAAATTACTCTATCTAACATTTTAAGAATTCAAACTCATGATATAATTTTGTAATCGGCTAAAACCGATATAATTAAGAAGCATCCTAAGAACAATTATGTTTTTCCTCAGATTTTCTTCGCCCTAACCATAGCAGCGGTGTTCGCTCAAGACCATCATGGTCACGAACACGGCCACGCTTACTCCTCCCAGTCCATCCACATCTCCCACGGACAACAAAGTTCCCACGGACATCAAGGAAACTCTGAAGGTCATCATGAAATTTCCCAAGGACATCATGAAATCGCACAGGGCCACCAAGAAATTTCCCATGGTTATCACGGATTCTCTCAAGGGCATCAGGAAATTTCCCAAGGACATCACGAAATTTCTCAAGGTCATCACGGAGGGGAAGATATTATTCACCAGAAGCCCATCCAGTATGTCCCCATAGCCGTGCACCATGAGGCTCCAGTTGCTGTACACCACGAAGCTCCCGCTGTGCACTATGTTGAAGCTGCTCACCAGAAGAAGGAACACCATGGAGAAGAACACCATGTTGATTATTATGTGAGTTGAAGGTTTTTGTTATTAATCAGTTAGACATTTTTTTGAACTTGAATCAAATCGATTTTGCTTCGGATTAGTCGCAATTTGACACAAGCAAACAACTAAACTGGGCTCCAAACTCGAAGAAATCAAGAGCTTGTGCACACGCGGAACTCAACATCAAGTTAAAATAATAATTATTATAATTTAATTCAGATAGCTAAGATCTAAAGTGTTAGTAATTTTATTACAGTATTGTTAGTAAAGTGACACGATATTGGTAATTCCTTGTAACATAATTATTAGTTTTATAACCGTCTTCACCATCTTTTTTTAAATTGGAGAGATAACATCCTCCTCATTATTAATTTTAGAATAAATTATCTCACTATCTGCTTATCAAATAAAACAAACAATAAAGCCACTCGCTATTTTATAAAATACTTATGGCAAACTAACTAACCTGAAAATACAGGTCAGTCTATGTAGTTAGTTATTAGTTTTTACAGAATAAATTCATGATTGAGTTGCCTAAAGCTCATCAACCGTCACGATGCAATCACTGATCTGCTCATTTGAAATAAGAGAAAAAGTATTGTGCAATGACCCTAATAAGTTTGTTCTAGTTACATTTTTTTCGTTTTAACATTTTCCCTCTATTGATTTATCAATAATGTGGTATTCAATCATTTATTTTATTATTATTTAAACCAAATTATTATTTTGTTTATTTTCTAGCTGTACAAGATGATTCTGCTAGGTGCTAAAAAAAGACTATGTATTTCTAAATCCGTTTAGAAGAATATGTCTACATTTAAATGTCATTCATGATAAAATCCACAAATTAAATGAAAAGAAAAGCCAACGAGCATAAGTGATTTAGTCTTTATTCCTACTACAATTAAAATAGTTTTAAAAATTGTTTAGTACGATTGTAAAACAAATCTATGCAACAGAATAGTCCGAATATTTTAAAATTTATTGTAATTAACGCACCTCATATCTTATAGAATACTACCTTCAGCCCGCGATTTCGTCCGCGTCAAAGTTAATAACTATATTATCCCACAGGACCTTACATTGTTTTCAGGACCAAAAGCTTATGTGCTATTGCAGACTGTAATCTATCTCTGTGCTTTTCATCCAGTTCTGTTCAGCCTTTCTGGCGTGACAAACATCCATCTAAACTCTATTTGTAGGATTATAATAGGTACTAATTGTTTCTATATCTTTCAGGCCCACCCTAAATACGAGTACGAGTACAAGATCGAAGACCCCCACACCGGCGACAACAAGTACCAGCACGAGTCCCGCGACGGTGAGAACGTTAAGGGCGTGTACAGCCTGCACGATTCTGATGGCTCCATCCGCACCGTTGAGTACTCCGCCGATAAGCACAATGGGTATGAAGAAATCTTGATTTTTTCTTAGAAAGCTTTAGGTAGTGCATCATTTTACTGATTTAATTATGATTTATTCTAAACTCATTAAAAGTTTGAAACAGTGTGATTTCTAGAATAATTTATTTTTAAATTGATCTAATAAATATCGGATCCATCAACGTCTGCTTTTTGTATGGATCCAATCTAAAACACAACATTCTAAACGAATCTGTTTACTGTAATTTAATTCTTTTTGTATAATTTATAAGATCTATATAAATCTTTATTGGAATTATTTCTTTTTATCAAGTCCTTTCTGTATGTTTTGAATACTATTTTCTGTTATAACATGTCTTATCTTCCTTATTTCAGCTTCAACGCGGTAGTAAAGACTGAAACCAAGCACGGACATGAGCACCAGTACCATCACTAAGAGAACCACAAGAGTACCTGATAACATGTTATCTTTTGTAATATTGTTTGTAACCGTTAAATATATCTAGTCTAAAATGTTTGAATAACTTTTGTATTTCTTTTTTGTTGAATGCGAAATTTTCTCAAATTTTTATTTTACTTTGCATTCGCGAATGAGTGTTACGAATTACTTTTGGTCATATTTATTAATCATTAGCCATCATTCGCCATGGTGACTCAATGGTTAAGGCGCTCGCTTTTCATGCATGGGTTTGCAGGTTCGATACCGGGCAAGTGCCACATATAGTATAATAATATATGACTTTTTGACTGTTTATGTTGGACACCACTGACATCGGCGAAGGAAAAAATATCATGAGGACAACTATATGTATAAGTAATATAAGTCTGAATTCGCCATTCCGCTGTGATCAAATGTGGTAATAATTTCTCGTGCCGTCGGTCGAATAGACCGGTAGGTTAGCATCCTGTTATATAGAACTTCCTTTATTAACAATATCTTCGTTTCACTTATTCCTAAACAAACATCTCTAATTGTGTAATATAAAATAATGATTTATATAAACTAGAATGATCGTGATTGACATCTAGGTCGTCAGTGTTAAAATGTGATTAATCTCAAATCATTATCACTGTGAGTACATTTAGTACCTACTTGTATAATTTTATTTCAAAACCGTCAATTACTTTCCGCAAACGTAATAGTACCTACCTAAGTTTATATTGTATATTTCCAAACCAGACGTCGGGAACCTACATTATTTTCACATTTAGAAGCAACAAGAATAGGATATCCAGGATTTTGTAAATACTTAATTGAAAAGTGCCTGTGAAGTTTCTTGCTCGTTCTTCTCGATGAAAACCTACCTAAGTTTTGGGACAAGCAAATTAGCTTCAACTTTCTGTCTTATTGATCAATTCCTTGACAATTCAAAAGTGTCTGTAAATGGTTTTATTGAAATAAATGCTTTTACTTCGACTAAGCTATCCATAACAAATACTTATTAGACAGATTATCACTCTACTACAATAAAAACAAAGAAGTATTCCCGTTTGAGCATCTATAAGCAAAGAGTACAAATTTTTACCTTCATTAGCTTTGGTTCTCAATGCATAGGTGCTCAAACGGGAATTCTTCAAAACAAGGCATACGTAGGTACACACACCTAACAAAATTTCCGTCTATGATAGACAAGTAAGTAAGTACCCATGTTTTGTTCTTAATGTGCACACTGTCTCACGAATTGAAGTATTTACCATAATAACAATAAGTACGTTATTACGAAAATCTGTACGTTATGTAACTACAAGCAAGTTAAGAAAGTAATAATATTGTGGCAACTCCTTGATTAAATTTCTTTGTTACGATTTCGTGTGATTGAATCTAAATAAAAATGTTATGACAGTATAATGGAATAAGCATTGAGTCTTGCTTACATTACCAAGGAAACAGGTAATAAAAATATACAAATAAAGTGGCGCAATAGCATGCAAAATTATTATCAGAAATATAAACATAGCCTAGTTGATTATTATATACTATTTAAAAATAAATTAAAAAGTCGTCCAATAATTTCGATTAAGTCTAATCTGATTTAATATTTCGATTTAAAATTATTACCCAGGGGCGGCCTTAAGAGTAAACATTAAAATCATTATCTACATCAAAATATTAAATTAACTTTATTAAGAATAATATAAAACAAGCAGGCAAGTACACATCTAGTAACAATAAAGACTATAAAAACAACAGGACAATTGATCAGTCTCGTCTTAGTTGTGATGGTGGCTTTCAATCTGAACATGATGACCAGGTGCGGAGTGCTTCACGACGGCGTTGAATCTATAGAGGAAATAGGTGTTATGTGTGATAATACATATAACAAAGCAGGTAGTAGAACAATTATTGATGATTCAAAATGGAAAGCTGAAGTAATACGATCGAAGGCAGTGCGTGACTCGACTCATAAAGCGAGTAAAAATATAGTCTCATCTGTCTAGAGTCTAGACGGTCAATTTCGTTTAAAATAGGAACTACATGTTGATTGACTTTAAATTGGGTAACATTATGCCGTAACAAACATAAAACAATGACTACTTTAATTAACTTAGTAACTTATTATGATGGTGGCTATGTAACTTATTATGATTGGTTGAAGCTTTTACTTGTTTAGATAAAAAAGCTTACCCGGTATGTTTGTCAGAACTGTACTCAACAGTCCTAATAGCTCCGTTAGCTTCCACAAGACTGTACACTCCCTTCACAACGTCACCATCACGAAACTCTTGCTGGAACTTGTTGTCTCCGGTGTGAGGGTCCTCCACTTTGTACTCGAACTGGTACTTAGGATACGCCTGGAATAACAAGACATTTAGATTTAATAAGAATCATTTAAATTCGACTACTCAACTACCGCAGTTTAAACGGTTCAATTTGTGATTGGAATAAATGAATAGAAAGTTACCATAAAACTGCAAGTCGGAAATAAGTGTTTTATATTCTAATAATGTTGGGCACTTACATAATAGTCGATTGGCTCATCGTGAGAATCGTGAGCGTGGGCATCGTGGTGGACAGGTACTGCGTGATGGATGGGCACTTCGTGGTGTGCAGGGGCCGCATGATGAACAGGGATAGCGTGATGGACGGGCGCTGCGTTTTGAACTGGGGCTCGGTAATTCACAGCCGTGTGGAGTTGAGCACCATTATGGAAACTTAAGCCTTCATAAGCGTTAGCACCCTGATGATAGCTTGGACCTTCATGTCCGTGGACGTATTGAGGTTGAGCGTGCTCGTACTGAGCCTGTGATTGATGTTGACTGAATTCATGTTGCTCTTGAGCGGGAGCGAAATGAACGGACTGGTAGTGCTGAGCTGGTACTTCATGATGAGCTGGCGTGTCACGTTGGGCCGCCTCCTCTTCCTCTTGCACGTATTGGTACACTGGGGCAACATGTTCATTTTGGGCCTCCTGGGACTCCTCCTGGCCAGCATGCGCCACATGGTGGATGATGCTCTGCGAGGAATATGCGTGTCCGTGCCCGTGACCTTCTGGAGCTGCACTGTACTGTACTTCTTGGGATCCTTCCTGTTCCTCGTGAACTCTTATCGGAACATGTTCATAACGTTGCCTGTATTCCTGGGCCGGTTCATGGTGATTCCTAAAAGTATATCCATGTTCCTGGGCCGGTTCATGGTGATTCCTAAAAGTATATCCATGTTCCTCGCACAAAACTGCGGCAACGAAAGTGAGCACTATCACCTAAAACAATAAAAAACCATTAAGTTGTAGTTTTAAAACAAATAGCAAATGTTACTCATATGATGTCACATACGCACTTTAGCAAACATTTTGTTCTTTCTCCTAAGACTTCCGTGGTGGAACTGATGAATTAACATAGTCATTAGCTCAATATATACCGGAGACGTTACGAGAGAGTATTGAATCAATTTGTTGCCGCTCGGGGCGTCATGTTTGTAACCCACTGCGCGCGCGGATCTATGACGTAATTTACGTAACCAATGTGAAGGTTGTCAATCTGCTAAAATTAGAGCACATATTTGGACAATGGTGTTAACAATCTTAAACCTAAGACCTAGAAATCTAGATGTCAATCAAGGATATTAGATTTTGTCACTTCTTTAATTGAGTTAGAGAAATCACTTTTATTAGTATTCTAGAATAGTTCCAGCTTCCTACTCTTTAAGATTGCATTAAAAGTTTTCACTGTTGAAATTATGGCTTGCAGTGAATAATATAAACCTAATCACGATTTTAGTTGCATACTGTGTTAGGTAAATTAACTGTATCAATGTCTTTTTACCAACAAAATAATTTAAATACTGTAAATACCTTCTTCAGTGTAAACAAATCTAGGTGGTGATCATAATTTATCATCACATTTAGTGGTAAGTACCTTCAAATAGAGAGTCAAATATTATAATAGTTTTTCTTTCAAAACTTTTTATAGGACATAACTAGAAAAGGCAAGAACATGTAGTCAGGTGTTCCATAGGAACTATTTAAAAGGTTTGTCTTCAATCATAGCATTTATTTTTTTAAGTTAACTCAGGATAATTTCAAAAATGAATATGCCTAAAGAAAAATGTAATAACACATGACGTGACCATGATATTGAACTTACGGTCACTAGACCAATGAAACGGTGACCGTATTAAAGCTAGCAAGTTGTAGTACACTTGTTACTTAAGAGTTTAAATTGTTTTTAGCCGGTTTGTATGAAAATGTATAAAAAAGCCCATATCATAATGGCATTTAATGAGAAAGCCGTACCATTAGTAGTTCTATTTACTAATGATACAGGCTCAATAAATACCGTGCAAGAGTCTCTCCCAAAAGATGAACTGCCATAACGCACATACTTTTCATCATCCTTGATATAATCTCCTTGTTCTCATTTTCGAAATCTTCGGCAAGCTTTCGATGAAAACTCGTTACCTGACAAAATATTTTAAAGAACGGGATGTTTCGAGTAGGGTAGGTAGGTATACATTTCAAACAACTATACATTTAAATCTGGTTAGGCTTCATATACTATTATCTAAGAGACAAGACACAATTTAGAGACAAAAGACAATTTAAGTAGTTTAAACTAGAAGGGCATTAATATTTTTGCTATAAGATATTATATTCCCCAACTGCCACACGGCAAACTTGTTTTTTATGATTATGTACTTAGATTATAATTTTGAAATCAGTCCGAGGCAGTGTAGATCCGTAGGGCAGCATATAAAAAAGACCAAAAGACAACATGACAGTTCTGTCATTGTAATTAAATATAATTGATTGATTATGACGAGGCTTATGTCAGGAGTCACAACAAATCGACGGACATTTTACAAATAACGAGCTCTTAAACATAGCACTTTTAATATTAACTAACATAGATAATGCAAAAATTGTAAACCCTTTCGAAATAAATGGCTAATATTGTAATTATTAATCGATTATAACGTCTTTCACCTGTAACGCTAAAATTTAAAGTGCGTTACGGCGATCAGTCTATCATATTTAATAAACCTTTTTTCAATCAGCTCACTGAAGCTTTTTATATCAAACTCGCCCCTCGTGACAATGGAAAGTGACCTCAACGATGTCATTGTCATACCTTTTTTATTAAAATCAGGTGAACAAGCTACTTACGCATATAACTCTTCATTGTGTAACCATGAACCACATTTAAGTACCGTTGCTAGTATTTCACAATATCCTTTATGCGTAGTACTGATTTCATTTTCTTTATCTACTAAACATTTAATTATATCAATTATTGTATTATTATAATTTGTGTTATATTTAAACCGGACGACAATTAATCTAGAATTTATATATTAATCATTAAAGTTTCTAATCGAAATAAAAGCATTTGCAGTAAGTAGGTATATCGATACCTTCCTTATTGCTTAGTTTACATTCTTATGTAGGTATATGTAACAAGCGATGCGGCTAACTTTCTATGATGTAAGTTAATACGGATTTCTTCTACCTATCGGAAAAATCTGTGTCACCGATGCATACAGATATTTACCTATTTCTAGTGTGCATGACATCATTAATTGTTTATTTGTAATGTATCGGTAAAATACAAAATGTGTTAGACACCTTCGATTGGATACATTAAGCAGGTACCTATAAAGAGTAAATTCAACGTTTGATGAATCAAGGAATAAAAGAATCAGAATTATCTACAAAGCTTTAAATATTTATTTAATAACTTAAATAATAAGAATACAACATTTTAAAACAAATTGACTATTTAGTGGTGGTAATAATGTTCGTGCTTGCCTTTGTGTGATACTTCAGCGTTGAATCTAGAAAAATAAAGAAGATTTTCGTAAAAATGGTTTCTGCTTCAGAACAAGGAGAAGAAAAAATAAATAAATCTCAAGATTTTCACTTACCCAGTCTTCTTGTCTGATGTGTACTTGACTGTCCTGATGGAACCATCAGACTCATGAAGGCTGTAGACGCCCTTCACGACGTCACCGTCGCGGGATTCATGCTGGTACTTCTTGTCACCGGTGTGAGGGTCCTCCACTTTGTACTCGTACTCGTATTTAGGGTGGGCCTGGAATATGGATAAATTAGAGTAAGATTGGGTTAACATATTTTTCTATAGTTTACTGAAGTTCAGACCAAGTATTTAAGAATAATTTTGCATCATTGTTCAAATAACAAATTGTTGAAAAGCTATAAAGTATTGTGTCAACTCACATAATAATCAACGTGGATTTCGCCATGATGCTCCTTCTGAGATTCCTTATGGTGGGTTTCCTTATGATAAGTTTCCTTGTGCTGGGTTACTTTATGTTCCTGTTGAGAAGCCTGTTGAACCACATGAACAGGTACAACTGGAACGTACTTGTACTGAACAGCGGGGGCTTCGATAGCAACGACCTCATGAACGGGAGCGGGTTCTTTGGCGGGCACAAAGTAATGCTTAGGGGCTACTTTATGGATTTGTTGATGTCCATGACCATTGCTCTCATGATGGACTATGCTTTGAGAGGAGACGGCATGACCATGGCTTTTGGAAGCGGCGGGAACAGCATAGACTTCGTGAGTTTGAACTGGGGCTTTGTGTCCTGTTTCATAGTAGTAGGGTTCGACTTTCTTTGGTGCCTCATGCTGTGTCTGGTGCTGAACAACTGTTTTGAGGGAGATTGTGTTATGGTGTTGGTCTTGGCAGTATGCTGCTACCATAAACAAGAGTAGTGCAAGGATCTGAAATGAAATAAAAATATTAATGTAGACAGAATCAGACGACACTATCGGAGGAATATGTTGAATGATTGACAAATATTGCTAGCATCGCTAATCATGAAAGACAGGTAGTGGTAGGTACACCTATCTGTCCTGATTAGCGTTGGTGCTATAAGCTTCAAAAGTTGGTGGTAAACAAAGATACACTTAAGTTTTGTTCTGATCAGGAAGTCAGTGCATTAGGAATATCCGATACAACAAATGAATCAGACGTGTTTAAACTTTTGATGTCCTTGATGTATAATTTTAACATCGGGATAATTTAATGATGTGGCATGATTTAAATGTATATATAGGTGGCTACTTAGTAAGTACTAAACCTACTAGTAAAGGATTTCAATCATAATCTTGTTCAATACTAGAAAATGGAAATTCCGTAATGCGATCCTTTCAAATTGCTACAATGATCACTAGAATACGAAATATTTAATTACCTTTGTATACATTGTGATGTTCTGTCCACAAAAGCTGTTGCAAATATGATACTGGACTCCAAGGAAGCTTAAGATTTTATACTCAAAATTAAGTCGAAACAAAACAAGTTTGCTACAATTTGGGAACTGCGTAAATGTGAGGCCATTTTACGCATGCCACTGAAAAACTGGTTCAAGCATATAATTTGAGTTCAAAATCATGACTCTTTGCGCAAAAATTACTTTCTTTAGTATTCAAAGTACCCAATCCGTCATCGAGAGCAAAGGTCTGGACAGTTTAAACGAGTTTTTGAAAGCTTTTGACAACAAAGCCAACCTTCGCTGAAGTAATGCCTTATTTGTTACTTGGATCATAAACGAAATTAAAACATTTACGAGTAAATTTACATAAAATTATCTCTTAACATGGCACCAAAAACAGTGACTTTTAACTAAAAAAAAAAGTAGTTTCTCAGCAATAATTTTTGCTTAATGTTGCTTAGTTAGGCAATAGGTATGCGTAGTTAACGGTTATGTGATGTCTTATTACACCTCCTAGATGACTAAAATAAGTACTTAATTATGTAGCATTTCAAAATAAAAGCTTTGAACTATAACATTTTCTTCATCACTTTACGAAAGCTATATCGTTACTGCATGCGTTGCGTCCGCACACAAAAACAACGTCGTTCATAGCAACATTCGCGTTCATTAATTCTTGATCAGTTTTTTTAATAAGTAATTTGCTGCAACTGATTATCACTTAGGCTGTTTTTTGTTCAATTATATTTGTGTCAATAATACACTGATCTTGCGCAATATACTTATAACAAACTGTGGCAATGTCACACTGCAAGGTGTAAGTGGTCATTCCGAACAAACGCTTTTGCGAAATTCATTGCTAACGCCGCATACTGAAGTTCGTGAATAATTTGTACTGCTTGTTCATACCTTAGAGTGAAATCTATATTACCTTGGCTACCTATTTGTTATTGATATAAAAGACGTTGGATTTGATCATTATGTATCAGTCCACTATTGGTCTTAGTATCATTAGCATAACAACTAAAAGACAACTAAATCTATTTACCTAAAAATGTTCTCAAAGGTAAACATATTTCCATATTTAAGTGTCCCTGTGTGAAGTGCATTGTGTTAGTTTTGTGTGAAAATGTTTAGTGATTCATCTCACATATGTACATGATTGGAGACCATGAGCCTATTGGTTTCGTCTCCACCCATAACACCTCAGTCATTTGGACGAACAGAGACCAAAAGCTTACGACTCTTCCACCATTCAAAAAGCGGTATCTTAAAGCCCGATTTTGGATATGAGTTTTTCTTCCATTTTTTCCACTATTCTAACTGGATACAGTCTAAATGACCTATATAACCTCTGACCTCTAAAAGTTGCTCATATTCAATTTTGTAATGAAGCTTAATTTCTATAAAGCCTGAATGTTCTAATCATAATGTTTAGCTTTTATGACGATCATTCATTTGTTTTAGACTCTTGCTACATTTTAATACTAGACTTTAATGTCTACATCATAAGATCTACCAACTAACCTTAGAACTTTTAGACTTCGTTTCCTTTTACTAACGATTTTCTTGTTTCAGGTATTTTGCCTCGTAGCTGCCGTAGCTTTCCTGGAAGCTGTGTATGGGCACGGACATGGCTTCTCCTCCCAGTACATCCATCGCCACGATGGGCCAGCTGAAGTCGTTCATGTTCATGGTCACGACGGCGGCCATCATGGTGGATACGGCCATGGACATGACGGAGGTCATGGACACGCCGTCGATTACTATGTAAGTTGGACGATATTAACTTTTGCGGGTGATACCATACTTGGACTGCAAATTTTGGATGAAGTATCTCAATTTATTTATGGTCTGGGATAGAACAAAAATTCCAACTAGGAACCTTTCATTTCACTTTTTTTATAATATTTATTGTTTAGAACGTGATGTAACTTAAACCATAGATTTCCCCTGACATAAATTGAAGTGTCTTATTTTATTTCTCTCAGGGGTGTGGCAGATTTTAGGATCTTGTATAAACTTCCACCAAAAAAGGATTAACTATACCACCACCAACGACGACCACCACAGACCACATACCCCCACCTACCATTGCCATTGATTCAAAAAGAAAAAGAACACCCACTTTAAATAATTGTTTCTATTTTAAATTCCAGGCCTACCCCAAATACGAATTTGGTTACAAAGTAGAGGACCCTCACACCGGTGACATCAAGTCGCAACACGAGCACCGCGACGGTGATGTCGTCAAGGGCTACTACGCTCTGCACCAGCCTGATGGTTCGGTCAGACATGTTGAATACCATGGTGACAAGCACTCAGGGTAAGACAAAACTATAGGAAGCTTCTGAGTTTCTTTTAGGAGAATTTCCTTTTTTTTATATGAAGGTTGTTTTTGCTATGAGGGCTATTTTCTTTCGAATACCATTGGCTTATTTTTTGAACTAAGTAACTGTTATAAATAATAAATATCAGAGCTATCACAATTATGGAAATCATTGCAAAAGCTAGTAAATAAACAGTACTATTTTTTGGCACAAAGAGGAGTAACAAACACAACATGATGCCACAAAAATGGTAACCTCAAACTGAGAAGACTGAAATATCTATTAGGGTCCTAATTATATCTCGAAATTCACTAACCAGTCTTCAATCTAACAGGAACTATCTCATAAATAATTTATCTAATAAATTCTTTCTCTTTCTCTCCAGTTTCCACGCTGACGTAAAGCACAGCACCCACCACCTCGTGCCACACCACCAGAACCACCACTACTGAACCACTGCTGAACCAAAACTGTGATAATATGACTACTACCGTCATTGTTTGATGTACCTACTGTGATCTAATGTTAATTTGTTGGTGAATTTTTAATTTTTTATACATATTACACGTTTAACTCCTAATTTTTGGTTTTCATTTTCTTTCTTCCCGGTTGTACAGTCAGCAACAAAAGTCGATTAACATTTATGATTTTTAAATCCTAATTATTAAGAACAATAATAAAAGTAAAACGCAATGAATATAAAATTAAAATATAATAAGCCCTTAGCTATTACCTGAAATTCTGAAAGACAGTACATTATGTGTTTAGTGTCTGTTTAAATGATATAAAAAAGTAACATTGTTAATCGACTTTTGTTGCTGACTGTACCAATATCATGGCGTTAGTTATCATAATACTTGATAGCGGGAAGTTTAAAGAAAATTAACATTTGCCTTTGCCTCCAGAATTGAGCCTTAATCCTAAATTATTCCACAGGAACACAAAAATGTCATTAAAATTATCATGTGTGGTAAGCTAGATCAGTATCTACATTAACGTGTGCCAATCAGCTAATTCCATTCATCCTTTTAAATTTGAAAGAGTAACAAACATCCATCCATTCTTACAAACTTTGTACGTTTATAATAGTAGGTATATATTTAGTGACTTGAGTAAATATTCTAGTATAACCTATAACTTTTTAAACGATAGAATTAAAGACCCGAATAGTTTCCAAGAATTATAATAAATGAAAGTAACTCACCACAATGTCAAAACAATGTCACAAATATATTTATAATATGAAAACTAAATAAGTGCTTACGAATTTGCATAAAAAATCAGGTCGTTCTATTGTATGAAAATAAGTTCAAAGTCATGTGGTTACATTGTTCAGCTTGCTTATGACCGAATTAATTTGACGTGGCCCTGAGTGTGCGGTCACAAACTGCTCTTTGTGGTTCAAAAAGTTAGGTAGTGGGCTTTTTTATACACTTTCGTAACCAAAATATGAATACTGAAAGAAACCATATTTAAAATAAACGTTCTATAAGCTTCATAATAACAATTACAACTCTTTAGCAGTGTCAATAAAAGTCCAATTAGACATCAAAATATAAAGGTAAAGTTGACTGACCTGAGAACCGGGGTAAAGTTGCGGGATAAACACTGTCAGGATAACGTTTAAAATATAAAACATGGATAGGTTGACCAAAGAGTCGTAACTACACAACTTTAAACAAGGTATATAAGTAAGGGGGGCCTATGTATAAGTTAGTAAAAAACTTGGTATAGCTATTATAAAAACGGCAAAAGTTTGTATGTTTTTTTTTGTTTATAAAAGGTAATCTCTGGAAGTACTTCCAAAAAATATTTCAGTGATAGAAAGCTACAATATTTCCGAGTGTCATAGGTAAGTGGTACACTTGACTTCCATACGCAACAACTCGTGTGCAGAAACTAGTCTTCTATAGTGTATTAAATTATACAAAACATGAAAATCCGTGAATTTTCGTCGAAATTCCAACAATCTGCGTTCTTTGATACATTTTTGCTTTATTTTGCTGCTATTGTTAAATCATAAGTCACGAACTAAATCAATGATCCGTTACTAGCAGCGAATTAGGAATTTTCAAGGTGACCTGAAACCATTGACACGGAGATTGCGAAACATGATAGATTTCATTGCTACCCCTATTTGTTTTAACTTTATTTTTTATGGATTTATCTATCCGGGTAAAATGGAGGGTTATGTAGAACTCTCACATGATGCAAAATCCGCTGCCCGGATTATTCATAACCACCCCTGAACTTAGTGCACTGGATTTCATTATATGAATGAATGTCAATGCACTAAGAAAGTAAGCATTTAATTACGGTACTAAAAACATTTTTACTCAAGGTCAGCTCATATTACCAAAAACTGACATAAACGACTAACAGGTTGGGCGTTTAAAGAACGTGTTGCGAAAATTTGTTTTACTGTCCCTTTAATATGTTCATGTATAAAAAGAAAAAATATGCACTGAGGGATTATCATTCACAATTTGGTACTCCAAGAGTTAAGAATACAAAACTTTCAATATGTACAAGGTATAATATTAAATTGTATTTCGAAATAACTGTCGAGTTAACTAACAGTATTGAATATTAATTAACGATAGACTCTAGTCTTGTTTCTTTGTGCGTTCACCATCAAAACAATTTAAATCTTAAATAAGAGTCTACAATAAAGTAAAATTTTGATCGCTTAGTATTTTATGTATTTATAATTTTAAACGACTGTAAAAAATGGTATTAAAAAAATCTCACAGATATTAATAATCAACAAAATATTTTTAAACAGGTCTTCCTAGTCGCCGCCGTGCTCGCGATGGCCGCCGCGCGGCCGCAAGACGGTCACGATCACCACCACGGTCACGGACACGCTATCTCGTCACAGAGCATCGTACTGCACCAAACTCACGAGACCAAACACGAGCCCGCACACCACGAGCAGCACCATGAGGAGCACTACGAGGAAAAACATGAAGAGCACCACAACCATCACGAGGAGCAGCATCACGAGGAACACCACGGTCACGCCTCCTCATCGCAGAGCATCAAGCAGCACCACGGACACGCCACCGAGAAACACGTCGAGTACTATGTACATAACAATCCAATCAATGAATATTTTCGTTGGATTTGTAAACATTAGACATAGCAAAACTAACTCTGAAATATTTAAAACAGGCTCATCCAAAATACGAGTTCGCGTACAAGGTAGTGGACCCTCACACCGGTGACAAGAAATCTCAGCACGAGGCGCGCGACGGCGATGTCGTGAAGGGCGTGTACAGCCTGCACCAGCCCGACGGCACCATCAGGATCGTCGAGTACCACGCTGACAAGAAGAGCGGGTGCGTTTTTCTGTAACGATAAGTAAACTGACTACGAAATTGTAATAAGCTCATTTATTAACTCTGTTTTTCCTTTGTCTACAGATTCAACGCCAACGTAAAGATTGAAGGTCACGCCGTACACATTGTTCCTGAACATCATCATCACCACTGATCGAACCCAATTGTTGAACCTTTACACTTTAAGATTGTTGATTTTTTATTCCCAAGTAACGTGATACATTGTAAATATTTAAAATAAATGTGTTTTTAACTAATTAAAGTTTTTTATATTTTACTCTGCTGATTTTCTTATTTTGTCAATGGTTGGTTCTGGTTGGTTCATAGCAACAAGAACAACATCTAGGTAAACTTATTCACTATAAATCCATCCCTTTGGGGATTTAGTCATGGTGTGGTTTTATACATTGGTACATAAGTATTATGATTATTCTAAATTTCTAAAATAATACAACGATTACCAACTTCTACAATAACTGGTGCAAGTTTAGACGGTTTTAAATACCTATCAATATATCTATTTTATCTATTATCTATTAAATGCCTAAGGCATTAAGTCCGCCTTTGTACAGTGAATTTTGTTTACTTGTGCATAAAGTTTTTAAATAAATAAATAAATATCTATTTAGGAAAAAACAATAAAAACACCAGCCCATTATTGTCTCACTGCAGACCAAAAGCCTCTTCTGATACAAAAAAAATCGAACATTGATCACCAGGCTTGCTTAAGGCGATAACAGACTATAATATTAAAACAAAATAATTATAAAACATGTAGTATATTTTAAAAGTATATAGAAATACAGTTTTAACATTCCTGATGGAGAATCCCAGAGCTACCTTAAGTGAATTTCTTTCTGTATTAGTTTTATTTAACATCTGATAAAATAAACACAAAAATTATTTTATGAAAACAAAAAAATATTATACATGGTATCTTTTATATATTTTTAGCATGTACGAATATATATTTTTTTAACGCTAATGGTTTTAAAATTCTGTAAAATTGTAGAAAATAGACACTTTTAAAGACAATTTTTGTCTATCTTCTTCTAGCTAACATAAATGGAACAGTAAACTGTCACACAAACTCTCAAATTTTTGTCATCCGGTGTAAAAATATGGGAAATCCTAAGCGGAGTAAAGTTTGACCCGCACCAAACCACCAGCTTCGTTGTTTTAGCTTTATCGCTAGGATGGAAACGCATCTGTAATACCATACGTGGTGTATATGGTAGAACATGTACGTGATGATGACTAATTGAGTTCCAGGTGGACCGTCACGTTGGCTAATGGGTAGGAACCCATTATTCATACAGAATTACACCAATGCGTTATTATCATATTTTCTAAAATATGAATAGGGTAATACTACATTGATATTTGCTCATTTATATAACATTATTTTCGTTTTTGCAGTTCCTTTTAATATTTTATGACAACTTCACGATTTCACGTTTTGTAGGCAGGTATATTGTTTAGTTACAACCTTTGTAAACTACACACATCAAAAGTGTCTAGGGATCAACATCCCTAGACACTATAGTTCTTATGATAAGTGTTCGCTATCATATTATGTCATCTTTCTATGTTGGTTCAATGACAGTTGCATTAATACATCATTGACTTTTTCAGCCAATCCATGACGCAGAAAGTTCATAATCTTTCTATTTTATAGTTTTACTACAATACAGTATAATTATAATATCGTAAAAAAAGATGTTATGTTATATAAACGTATTTATTTTAAATATTTACAATGTAATACATTCTTTGAGGCTCATTAATCAACAATCTTAAAGTATTAGGTTCAACAGACAAGCTCTTCAACAGTCAGGTTCGAGTAGAGTGATCAGTGATGATGATGGTGCTCAGGAACAATGTGTACGGCATGGCCTTCGATCTTAACGTTAGCGTTGAATCTGTGAATACGAAAAACAATAATTAGCTAGGATTTAGATTCCAATTAACCCACTTTATTTTCTTTATCAAAATTCTGTAATTCCCCCTTACCCAGTTTTCTTGTCAGCGTGGTACTCGACGATCCTGATAGTGCCGTCGGGCTGGTGCAGGCTATACACTCCCTTCACGAAATCGCCGTCGCGCGCCTCGTGCTGAGATTTCTTGTCACCAGTGTGAGGGTCCACTACCTTGTACGCGAACTCGTACTTAGGATGAGCCTGTACCAAATGTTTCAGAGTTAGTGTGGTTACGGCTAACAATCTCAACCAAAGGATATAAACATTTTAAGTAAAAACTTTGGATAAGACTGTAAGGCAAGTGACGGTTAGAAAATTTATTTTAAATGTAATAGAAAAATTCAGATTATGATTGGAACCGTATCGTACATAGTACTCGACGTGTTTCTCGGTGGCGTGTCCGTGGTGCTGCTTGATGCTCTGCGATGAGGAGGCGTGACCGTGGTGTTCCTCGTGATGCTGCTCCTCGTGTTTGTTGTGGTACTCTTCATGTTTCTCCTCGTGGTGCTCCTCATGGTGCTCCTCGTGGTGTGCGGGCTCGTGTTTGGTCTCGTGAGTTTGGTGCAGTACGATGCTCTGTGACGAGATAGCGTGACCGTGACCGTGGTGGTAATCGTGACCTTCTTGTGGACGCGCGGCGGCGATCGCGAGCATAGCGGCGACTAGGAAGATCTGTTAGAATAAAAATGCATTAATAATTGTTTTTTTTTATGATATTGTTACAACTTTTAGTGGATAATTCAATTTTAACATTATTGTTTTTAATTCAAGGCCTGTTGATAACTTCTAACTATTATTAATAGAACCTATAAAATATCAATATGCATAACAATGCATACCTTGTACATTTTAAGGTTTGTATTGACTGACTCTTGGAGAATCGAACAGTGACTGATAATCCCAGAGCACATGATTTTTCTTTTTATAAATGTTGAAGGGACAGTGAGACAATTTTTCGCAATATGTTTAAACCTCCAATCAGGTTTATTTGGATATGAACGTTTTTGGTTACTACGCAAACCTTGAATAAAGTTTAATTACTTGACTGAATGAACTCGTAACTTTCCCTATCAGAATTAACTTACATTCATTAAATTTTTGGTAAAACTGGTTTAACAGTTTTTGAACAAATTACGAAAACTGTATTGTCGACCTGCTGTGACTTTTGATTTGTAGATATAAAAAGAAAAATTACATACTGGGAACATATCAGTCACTGCTTGATTTTACAAGAGAAAACAGTTGAATCAACCAAAAATGTTCAAGGTATAAAGACATTACATTACACATTGAAAACTAATTCAATTAAAAAATGTAACTATTTTTTGTAGCCACTAAAATCTATAAATAAATAATAATAATATTCGAGCTCTTAATTATTTTGATGTACCAATAATTAAAAATAATTTTTCTTTACCTTTTACAGATCTTACTTGTAGCTACCCTAGTCGCGATCGCCGCCGCGCGGCCGCAAGACGGTCACGATCACCACCACGGACACGGCCACGCTATCTCGTCACAGAGCATCGTACTGCACCAAACTCACGAGACCAAACACGAGCCCGCACACCACGAGGAGCACCATGAGGAGCACCACGAGAAGAAACATGAAGAGCACCATAACCAACACGAGGCGGAGCATCACGAGGAACACCACGGTCACGCCTCCTCATCGCAGAGCATCAAGCAGCACCACGGACACGCCACCGAGAAACACGTCGAGTACTATGTAAGATATGGTTCTAATCATAATTTGAATTTTCCTTTTCCATGGAGAGATTTTCTATTCGTCACTTGTCTTACAGTCGCACCCTAAGTACGAATTCGCCTACAAAGTGGAGGACCCTCACACCGGTGACAAGAAATCTCAGCACGAAGCTCGTAATGGGCACGTCGTGAAGGGCGTGTACAGCCTGCACCAGCCCGACGGCACCATCAGGATTGTCGAGTACCACGCTGACAAGAAAACTGGGTAAATGCGCATTTAACTTATTAATAGTTGTAGGTACCTAACGATAATTTTGAAATTTACTAATGTCTTATTGTTCTTTACAGATTCAACGCCAACGTAAAGTACGTGGGTCACGCCAAACACATCGTTCCTGAACACAATCATCATCACTGATTCTAATTCTAGTCATTAATCTACCTTTTGTTGAACCTACTGTCTAAGCTGTTGTTTCTTTGTACCTCAAGATGTTGTAAATATTTGAAGTCAATATATTTATTATAATACTGATTTTTTTTTGTACATTTCCGTCTATTGAATTTTTAGCGATTTTAAAAACTTCGCTTGATGGTATTTACAGCTCCCTGATTAAACAATAATGACTATGGTTAGCCTTAAAAACACCAACGCAATAACATATTAAATAAGTAGCTTCTGCGTCTGTAGTAACTGGACAGGTTACTTTGATAGATGTCAAATGGTGAATCTGTCTTGATGTCAATATGTCAATCTGTCATCATGGAACCTTAAGCCTAAAGCAATGTTAGAATAACATAATTAATTTACTAATATTAATATTATAATGTCTATCTAAATAATAGTACTAAATAAATAATACGAAGACTCTGAAACTCTTTTATTAAATAAGATAGACATTAATACATGGCGCAGTCGAAGGATTTAAACGGATTATAAAACACGGCAAAAAATTCAATTGCGGGAAGCAGACATTTTTTTTTCAAGAAAGAAAATGCTTGAACAAGAAAACGATACAATGTCGTGTGCAGTGGAATATAAAATGCCTAAAGGCCTGAATTTGGAAAATATTGAGAACTGCTATCCTCAATGGCAAAGATTTGTACAAAGTTTTAAAATTTTCATTATGGCGGCCGGATTTGAAAAATTATCAGAAACTAGAAAAGCGGCAATTTTCTTAAACTGTATTGGCCAGGAAGCGCAAGATCTTTATTATAATGTTTTAAAAATCGAGGATAAGGCGAAATTACAAGAAGTCATAGAAATTTTTGAAAATTATTTTAAACCAAAACAAAATGAAGTCATAAATAGCTATAATTTTAACAAGCGGAATCAAGAAGATGGCGAAACATTTGATGCTTTTTATACGGCAATTAGGAAGATGGCTGAAAATTGCAATTTTGGTGAACAAAAAGAACGTATGGTCAGGGACAGGATTGTCATTGGTGTCAGAGAGCAGAGAATGCAACAGAAGCTTCTCGAAATCAAGGATTTGACAATGACCAAAGCGGTGGAGATTTGTCGATCTGCAGAGCTGTCCAGGGAACATTTGAAGGTGTTGAACAATTCGGAGGTTCATGCAGTGCAAGCGGAGAGATCATCACAGCAGCACACATCTTCAGATTATAAAGCTAAGTATTCTAATAATAAAAATAGGCCATTTAATAATAATAATTATAAAAATAATAATTTCAACGGCAATTTCAATAGAAATTATTATAGATGTAAAAAATGTAATACAGATCATGGTCCAAGACAATGCCCGGCTTATGGTAAGCAATGCAACAAATGCAAAAAGTTGAATCATTTTAGTGTTGGTTGTAAAATTGGAGATCACAACAAAAAAGTGTTAAATTTTGATGAGAATTTACAACAAAATAATGTACATGATTTATGACTAGTCTGTACCATTAATTTGGACAAGAATGAGTGGACAGAGATGTTAAGAGTTGAAAATAAAAAAGTTAATTTTAAATGTGACACAGGGGCACAGGTCAATGTAATTAGTCTAAGTGACTTGAAGAAAATAGTCGATGATGATAAAAATATAAGTTTTTCTGAGACTAGAACAGTTATTGAGGTCTTTGGTGGTGGTAAATTAATGCCATTAGGTAAAGTAACATTAAGAGTTTTTAAGAATTTTGATGAAAAAGAGTGTTTTCAACTAGAATTTATAATAATAAAAGAGCAAGTTAGACCTATACTGGGTTTAAATTCATTAATAAAACTTAGCATGATGAATAATATTAATATTAATACAATCAAAACTGAGAAAGAATGTAATAATAATAATAAGGAAAAGATTATTAATATTAATAATGAACTGTTTCAGGGTGTTGGAGAATTTAAGAGTCCTCTACAGTTGCGCATTCAATCTGGTGTGGAACCTGTAGTGAGACCACCACGTAGAGTGCCTAATGCACTGATGAAGCGTCTCGAGGACAAGTTGGAAGCTCTGGTGAAGCACAAAGTCCTTGCGAGAGTTGAGCACCCGAAAAGTTTTGTAAGCAATCTGGTAATTATTGAAAAGAAAGATGGTTCATTGAGAGTTTGTTTAGATCCAAAAGATCTTAATAAAGTATTAATAAGAGAACATCATTTAATACCTACCATAGATGAAATTGTGTCTAAGCTTTGTAATAAGAAATGTTTCTCAGTTCTTGATTTAACAGATGGGTTTTATAATATAAGACTTACTGAGGATTCTAATGACCTTTGTACTTTTAATAGCCCTTTTGGGTGTTATAAATTTTTAAGAATGCCTTTCGGTTTGTCAGTTGCTCCGGAAATATTTCAAAAATATAGTGAAATGGCTTTTGGAGATATACCAGGAGTAATTGTATATTGCGATGATTTATTAATATGTGGTAACACAGAGCAGGAACATGATGCAATACTGAATAAAGTTTTTGAACGTGCCTTAGAAAACAATGTCAGATTTAATAAGAATAAATTTCAATATAAATTAAGTGAGGTAAAATATTTTGGTCACATATTTTCAGAAAAGGGCATGAAAATAGACCCAGACAGGGTAAATGCCATATTAAATATGAAAAGTCCCAATAATAAAAAACAATTACAAATTTTTCTCGGGATGGTTAATTATTTAAGAAAATTTATACCAAATATGGCTGATATTGCCTCATCATTACATTTATTGTTAAAAAAAGATGTAGAATGGATTTGGACTGAAGTTCATGAAAAAGTTTTTGATAATATAAAGAAAAAAATTACAGAAGCTCCAATATTACAAAATTTCAATAGCAAATTGCCTATTGTAGTACAATGTGATGCATCTAAGGATGGAATTGGATGTTGTTTACTGCAAAATAATAAACCAGTATGTTTTGCATCTCGTAGTTTAACGCAGTCAGAGCGAAATTTTTCTCAAATTGAAAAGGAATTGTTGAGTGTAGTATGGGCTACCAAAAAATTTCATTATTTTATTTATGGGCATAAAATTACTATTATTAATGATCATAAACCATTAGAATGTTTGTTAAAGAAACATTTACATGATATACCGTCACCTAGATTACAAAGATTAAAACTTAAATTATTAAAATATGATATAGATTTTAAATATTTACAGGGTAAGTTTATGTACATAGCAGACTTATTGTCTCGTTCATACCAGGAAGAGAATAATGTTGATGATTCTTATATGTATGAGGTCATACATTGTGTGGGTTTGACACAGAATTTAGAATGTACTGAAGAACAAAAATCTCATTTAGTTATGGAAAGTTTGAAGGACAGTGAGTTAATAGAATTAAAAGAATTTATTAAAAATGGTTGGCCTAGTAGTAACAATATACCTGATTATTTGCATAGTTATCATAGGGTAAAAAATGATTTGTGGTTTGACGATAAATTGTTATTTTATAAAGATAGATTAATTGTTCCTAAGAATTTAAGAATCTCTATTATAAAAACATTACATGAAGGACACATAGGCATGTCAAAGATGAAACAATTGGCTAGAAAATTATATTATTGGCCTCACATGGATAGTCATATTGAAGAATTTGTTAAAAAATGTTTTCCCTGTCAAACTTACCAAAATAATAATGTAAAAGAACCATTAATTTCACATTCTATTCCTAGTTTACCATTCTCAAAGTTAGGTATTGATATAATGGAGTTTAAAAGAAAAAGTTATTTAATAATTTATGATTATTATTCTAAGTGGCTAGATATTAAGTATTTAAATAGCAAAAGTGCTAGTGCAATTAACAATAGTTTAATAGATTTATTTAGTAACTTTGGTGTTCCTAGTGAAATTGTTTCGGATCATGTACCTTTTGATTCTAGAGAATGTAAACAATTTGCTCAGGAATGGGGTTTTAAATATACATATACTAGTCCGAGATACCCCCAGTCAAATGGAATGGCTGAGAGAGGAGTTCAGATAGCTAAGAAAATATTTTATAAATGCAATGAAGACAATACAGATTATAGGGTAGCTTTATTAAAATATAGAGTTTCACCAGTGGTTGGAACAAGTTTTTCTCCTTGTGAATTATTAATGAATAGGAATTTAAGAACAAAATTAATATCATCACATAAATATTTGCAACCAAAGTTAAATTTTAATGTAAAGTATCAATTAAATAAACAAAAAGATAGAAATGTTAAAAATTATAATAATACAAGTAGAGCTAAAAAAGAATTTGAAATTGATCAAAATATTTGGTTTAAGAAAGATGTACAAAAGAATGTGTGGTTAAAAGGTAGAATAGTCAGTTATAATGGAAATAGGTCGTATAATGTAAGAGACTTGAATAATGTAAACTATACTAGAACCTCTTTCTACATTCGACCAGCATAGGCTTGGTGCTACATCAGATAAGGGTGTTAACTGGTTGAATGCGTACCTGTTGTTTTGTAACATATGTTATAATTTATTGATAAGATTTATTTTGTTTTTAAAAGGGGATGAAGAAAGTAAGATTTATTTTGTAAGAAAATAAGATTTATATTTATTAATATTTTGTTTAAGTAAGTTGGATTTAATTGTTGTACCTAAGTAAAATTTATTTTGTTTAAAAGGGGATGATGTAGTAACTGGACAGGTTACTTTGATAGATGTCAAATGGTGAATCTGTCTTGATGTCAATATGTCAATCTGTCATCATGGAACCTTAAGCCTAAAGCAATGTTAGAATAACATAATTAATTTACTAATATTAATATTATAATGTCTATCTAAATAATAGTACTAAATAAATAATACGAAGACTCTGAAACTCTTTTATTAAATAAGATAGACATTAATACAGCGTCCACGTCAAAAATAATATTTTATCCCACAGGTACCGAACATTTTTTAGGGATAAAGGTGGCTTACCTATATGCTATTCGAGACTATAATCTATCTCTGTGCCAAATCATCTAGATTTGTTCAGCCGTTCTGGCGTGATTGATTAACAAACATACATCCAAACATTCGCACATTCAACGTTTGCATGATGTTTTTCGAAAACAAAAATATTTAAATATTTTCTTACCTAAATAAAAATACTATGAGTAAGGTCAGTTAGTCAGTTCAAGTGAATTGTCTTATTATTGTACCTAACGGAAGTTTTTGAAGTATACGATTAACTAACTCATAACTGCTGAAACTCTATATAAAGAACTCTTCAGAAGGTTAAATAGAAGCATCGATCTTTATAGATGAATCTATCATAATTACATTAATAAACTGTTTCAACGAACGAGTCAATGGCAAGTTGCAACATCAACAGCCATTACAGAGAACAGTTCATTACTAAGGTCGCTCGTCAACTTCTTCTGTATATAGTTCTTCTACGACGAACTTTTTTGTAAATACCAGAAGTTAGTTAACAATGTTAGTTAACAAGCTAAAAATTTAACTGTAGACATTTTTTTTAATTCCTAATAAATTAGTTATAATACAATAATAACTAATTACACACTAGGTTGACACTAGGGTATGTGGGGTCGTAAGACCTTACTGCCCACACGATAAAGAAGAAGAAGAAGAAGTAGAATACAATAATATCACGTTACAATGAATTACAAGGTGAATTGAAAGTTGAGCAAAGCAATTTCCATCTCCTAGAAAAGATGAACCCACGTGTGAGTAAAACAAACTACTTATCGATCTCAAAATATTGGATTACATAGAGCACTATTAGCCCGCGGGCAATCCTGACATGGATATTATGTCATCTATTTAATTGGAATTGGTAAATGTTCTGCATTTCGAAGACGTCAAGGGCCAAATGAAAAAACAAACTACACAAACAAAAACACTAACTAATCTTACGCAAATGCTACCTAGAATTCAAAAAATTAATGACCATTGCTTAGGTACTGTAGTAACCCCAAGATGATTACTAAGTTACTTGTACGGGAATCCCCGTACAAGTAACTTAGTAATATATATATAATAGTAATATATATAATATACTAATATAATATACTTAGTAATATATATAAATATACTATTACTGAAACGCTTATTTATTATTTAAACTTTATGCAACAAAAGTACAAAAGCGGACTTAATGCTTCATCATCATCATCATCATATCAGCCGTAGGACGTCCACTGCTGAACATAGACCTCCTCTACAGATTTCCAATAAGACCGGATGGAAGCGGCTTGCATAATGCTTATGTATATTTATTTATTTATTGAATCAATAACTTATTTTATTTTTATCCAATTAAATCTAGCCGTTAGCCGTAGTCACGGTCTGTCAAGTGCTTATTATTTTAAACTAGTATTTATCTCATGACACAGTAAGACTGGATCGCGGCAGACTGAAGAGAAGATGGCGGGACGCCTTGGACGCTTTGCCCAGAAGTGGGACTGTGAAAGCTAGAATAAAAAAACATCTCATAGTCATGGACACATTAAATAAAGTTGTATCTAAGTCAGTCAACCCAAAACTCACCACTACCTAAATTACCTTCCTTGGTCTAGTGGTCGCAAAGCGCGGCTGCTGAGCATGGGGTATTGGGTTCGATTCCCAGGTCGGCCAAAGTTTTATTGGGTTTTACCACCAGCAATTTCTCAGTAGTAGCCTCGGAGTCTGGATTTGTGCCCGGTAGATAGCAATATACATGAGACTTAAACATAACTGGCGAAATGTGGATGTACTAATGGGTATACCTCTGCCTAACCCTTTGCGGAATACAGCATTTACTGTAGTTCCATTTTGTAAAAAAATCTTATGACCATTGAATTCCAGGGTGAGTCAAATTAAGTTACGTTGACATAAATTGAAAACAAAGAAAAAACAATAGAAAAAATATCATCAATATAGATATAAAATGTGGCTCCATAAAAACAAGTCATACTTACATGTCATGCTTCCACCTACACATAATTACTTTAGTCCATACTTTGCACTACAACTTTAAACTTGAATGAATGTAGATACCCTACTTAAAATACTTTCATTTTCAGACAGGAGATAATTATCGCAGTTGTAATATTTTACTCAAGGTCAGTGTTATTTATTTTTATGGTATATCAAGTGCAAACTGGTATGTCAGGTGTAAGTCATATTGCGAAAAAGTGTATCACAGGCCCTTTATTATATGTATAAAAAGAGAATTTATGTTCAATGAGATTATCAGTCACTGAACAATACTTCAAGAGTAAACAATACCATACAAACTCTCAATATGTTCAAGGTATAATTTTAAACAACTTAAGAAAAATGATTAATTATCAATAAAACTCATAGAGATATTATTAATAAACAAATAATTTGTTTATTAATAATATCTCTATGAGTTAGGTTAGTTAGAGGAAGATCTGTTTAAAAATAATTATTATTTTTAAACAGATCTTCCTAGTAGCCGCTGTGCTCGCGATGGTCGCCGCGCGGCCGCAAGACGGTCACGATCACCACCACGGTCACGGTCACGCTATCTCGTCACAGAGCATCGTACTGCACCAAACTCACGAGACCAAACACGAGCCCGCACACCACGAGGAGCACCATGAGGAGCACCACGAGGAGAAACATGAAGAGCACCACAACCAACACAAGGAGCAGCATCACGAGGAACACCACGGTCACGCCTCCTCATCGCAGAGCATCAAGCAGCACCACGGACACGGCACCGAGAAACACGTCGAGTACTATGTACGATACCTTTTCAATCATAATACGAATTTTCCTTTTCCATTTAAAAGAGATTTTCTAACCATCACTATCTTTACAGTCTCACCCTAAGTACGAGTTCGCGTACAAAGTGGAGGACCCTCACACCGGTGACAAGAAATCGCAGCATGAAGCTCGTGATGGGCACGTCGTGAAGGGCGTGTACAGCCTGCACCAGCCCGACGGCACCATCAGGATCGTTGAGTACCACGCTGACAAGAAAACTGGGTAAATGCGCATATAACTTATTAATAGTTGTAGGTACCTAACTATAATTTTAAAATTTACTAATGTCTTATTGTTCTTTACAGATTCAACGCCAACGTAAAGTACGTGGGTCACGCCAAACACATAGTTCCTGAACACCATCACCACCACTGATTCTAATTCTGCTCGTTAATCTACCTATTGTTGAACGTAATCTTTAAGGTGTTATTTTCTTTGTACCTCAAAATGTTGTTGTAAATATGTGAAGTCAATATATTTATTCTCATACTTAATTTTTGTTTCTTTTTTATTTTTCTTGCATTCTGGTCTAATGACTTCTTGGCAGAAGCATTTCTTATTACTTCGCTACAGTTTCCTTACTATTAATCAATGTTACTGTTATACGAAAATGCCTATAGTAAGCCTAAAAGCACCTAAGCAGTAATTAATTAATAATCAAACGATGTTTTCTGTCGTATAATATGTATAAAAAGTCTACCCTATTATTATCAAAATGTTATACTTAGCTACTCTGTTTTTAGTGCGACTATTTTAACCCAAAATCCTACCCAATTCAACCAATGTTTCATGCATATTATTATAAGTGCATTAAAAGGACTAACAAATGTAAAAAGAAATAAAATCGATGAAAAAACATCACAATACTGTTTTTTTCTCTACCACAAACACGTCCTATTTGTTAGATAACACGCTAACATCAGCAGCCTACCTACTTATTATTCTAAGGGCCTATTTCACCACCTTTGATTTAACGCTATTCACCAGATACTTTCAAAAACGGAACAGAATTTGTATGAAATAATCTGCCAAATAATTTCGTAATCGGAACTTATTCGAAGATTGTGAAATAGGCTCTAATAACTAGTTTACTTTTATTGCCCTGATGGTCGAGTTTAAAGTTAACAGTCGACCTAAGTCCAACAGGTCTGTGAATAAGTGATTGATTATAGACGATGTAAAACCAACAATTATTCTAATTATTCTTAAAAAGTTTCACAAGAGCGAAAAGGAATATTATAATTTTTATCTGATATACAGAGAAGAAAAACGTGTAGAAGTTTTATTTAATGTAAAAAATCTATCTTATTGAAGTACACACGTAAAAAACTAAACAATCCCGCGAAATCGATTTGCAATAATTTATTTTAAAACAAATACAACGTAACTAAATAGTCTATTCTAAAATTCAGTTTCATACGTACTTAGACAAATGATCAGAGCAATCTCTATTCCCAGCTAAGTAAAGATTAAGATGTGAGTAAAACAAAATAATCTCAAACGCATTTCAGTATGTTTCGTTGGCAATCCTCGTCTGGATAAACTATTTCATCAACTGGAAATAGTCACATCTATAATATTTTATGATACCTTATTTAAATTGAAATAGGACATAAAATTGCAAAGTTACTGTTGTTGTAATTGTATGATATAACGACCTACAGATCGGTGATAAATTTTTATGTGCTATAACCTAGTCAAGACTGGTGATTCTAGAAGAACAAATAGTGATGGTTATATAACGACGTTTGGTTGTGCAGTAAATAACTTTTTACGTGAATTCCTTTGTTTTAATAAGGTTTGAAAATGGACAGAGTGAATGTGTACCTAGTTAATCGTAACTAATTAAATTTTCACATTCGTGGTACTTAGGGACCAAGTTTCCTTTATGTAATAAAACCTCTTGACTCTTGTGAGGTTTTTAGAGCGATTCACTGTAAGATACATTTCCGTTACTAAAAATCTAAGAAAAGTTGGAAAACAAGAAATATATGAGAAATAAATTATTTAGTACTATTTATATTGCATAGTCGTGCAATGTTTAATGCAACAGAATATAACATCACGCCTGATGTAATACTGAAAGGGTTAGACAGAGGTGAACCATTAGTACTCCCACATTTTACCAGTTATATTTAAGTCCCATGTAATGGGGGGAAAGCCTATTGCCATCAACCGGGCACAAATCCAGAATCCGAGGCTGCTACTGAAAAGTTCCTGATGAAAAAACCCAATAACACTTTGCCCGGCCCGGGAATCAAACCCAAGACTTCATGATCAGCAGTTGCGCTTTGCGACCACTAGACCAACGAGGCAGTTTCAGTCATTGAAATGTAATCACAATAAAATGTAGCTTCATAAAGTCAAAACTCCAAGTACCCATAATATTTTGGTTCAAAGCTAATACGTAATGAAACTATACGTATACGTATTTAATGAATGTGACTGCCCTACATGAAAATACTTTCATTTTCAGATAGGAGTTCATAATTATTATTTTACTCAAGGTCAGTTTTACTCATTCTTTATGGGAAACGGGTATATCAAGTGTACAACGTATTACGAAAAACTGTATTACAGACCCTTTTAATGAGTATAAAAAGAGAAATAATATCCAAAGAGGTTATCAGTCACTGTTCAATACTTTAAGAGTAAAGAATACTATACAAACTCTCAATATGTACAAGGTATTATTTTAAACAACTGTTAAAAGTGATTCTCATTTTAATAAAATAATCATAGAAATATTATTAATAAATAAATAATTTTTAAACAGATCTTCCTAGTCGCCGCTGTGGTTGCGATGGTCGCCGCGCGGCCGCAAGACGGTCACGATTACCACCACGGTCACGGTCACGCTATCTCGTCACAGAGCATCGTACTGCACCAAACTCACGAGACCAAACACGAGCCCGCACACCACAAGGAGCACCATGAGGAGCACCACGAGGAGAAACATGAAGAGCACCACAACCAACACGAGGAGCAGCATCACGAGGAACACCACGGTCACGCCTCCTCATCGCAGAGCATCAAGCAGCACCACGGACACGCCACCGAACAACACGTCGAGTACTATGTACGGTACCATTCCAATCATAATTAGAATTTTCCTTAAACCAAATAGGATCAATTTTTTAACCATCACTTGTCTTACAGTCTCACCCTAAGTACGAGTTCGCGTACAAAGTGGAGGACCCTCACACCGGCGACAAGAAGTCTCAGCACGAAGCTCGTGATGGGCACGTCGTGAAGGGCGTGTACAGCCTGCACCAGCCCGACGGCACCATCAGGATCGTCGAATATCACGCTGACAAGAAAACTGGGTAAAAGTGGCATTTAGTTTATTTTGATTTATCGTAAGTATATAACGATATTTCGAGAAATCACTTACTAATATATTATCGTTTTTTACAGATTCAACGCCAACGTAAAGTACGTGGGTCACGCCAAACACATCGTTCCTGAACACCATCAACATCACTGATTACTCTACGGATCTCACTGTTAAAAGCTTTACCTATTGTTGAACCCCTATGTCTAATTATTAATTATTATGTTTTAAGCTGTGTGTTGTACATATTAAATTAATTGATTGTTGAATCTCACCTATGTTCTTTATATTCAAACAAGAAAAAATACCTGGATACAATGCGACTTATAGCTGGAGTTTTTACTAGACAGCCAACCTAGTCAAGAAACAATATACATAAGTAGGAATAGTAGACAGTCCATATTGCACTATAACATCAGATTTAAAAAAAATCTGACTGAATGTATTCAGTCAAAATAAATCCACAATGATTGGCTACTTATATAAAAAAATTGTTTAACTTTATGACAACAGCTACTAAAATACTAATAAAAATCGTATTATTAACTAATTAATCCTATCCATTATAATGGACCGAAAAGTACAAATTCCATTAATAGTTATTTTTCTAACAAACATGATGTGGTTGCGTTGCGTTCATTCGTTACAATGTGTGATCTTGCTGAAATCTTTTATGATCATCAGATAGACGAAGGCGGAACAATCAAACAACGTTACGTACCTACAACCTGAGCCCATTTATAATATTCCAAGCAACACAAATTCCACATAGTAATACTTAGTTATATATTAGGTTGATTTTGCTGCCTCAATGGTCTAATGATGTTTGATTAAGGTGTCTTCTTAAATATGAAACTGAACTTCGACAACGCTTGAGTATTTGTTTCTCATGTAGACGATAAAATTGTAGAATTGTGGTATATTATAAAAGGTGATACATTCCATTTTTTTAATGCAGGATAATCGGCAATTGGGACAATTGGGCGCCATGTTGAATGAAGTGTGATGTCACATAACCAGCGGACCATCAAAGCGATTCTAACGATACCTCATTTTGTCAAATTATGATAATTTGTTAAGGTTGAGAAGAAGAAGAAGAAGTTATGTGGGAACAGATAAACATTTATGTACTACATACAATCATGGTGAAACCATCTATCAACACAACTTTGAAACTCAGATAGCAACACAACTTTTACTTCTACAACTTAACTTTAACTTTTTCTTTTTTTTTACGTTTTGCTACGTTGATTTCGCTCTGTAGCATTTAGAATTATGGCCAGGGATCCACATAGCTTGACGCACTGTTTCAAAGTACCACTGTCTAATGTGTAGGTATATTATACCAACAACTGCATATCGTTGAAAAAAATAATTTGTCTTTGACTTTGACTTTGCATATAGGCGACAGACGTAATGTCAGATTATCTCACGAAACAAATCAAACATATAATTATGAGGTGTAATAAAACATATCACATAGCCATTAACTACGCATAATGTTCATAAAACTAAGTAACATTAGACAAACATGATTGCTGGGAAATGTCTTTTTATTACATACATACATACATAAACTCACGCCTTTTTCCCATGGGGGTGTTGGTATGAAAAATCCAGATGTTCCCCATGTATGATACTTTTTTTTTTTGAGGTGGTAAAAATCATCAAATGAGTCCTTCCGCCCTGGGTGGGGCGGAAGGGACTGTCAGACTTTTACTGACTGAAAAACCAACCTGTTCCTTCTGTTGCCCTTTACGTTCCGGGGCCACGGTATCCTGTAGAACAAAATAAAATATTACAATGATGGCACGAAAATGTAATGATTGGCATTCATAGTTTATTTTTACATCCGATATTTAGGCGTACTAGGTCATCCAAAACTTACGATCATTCTATTACACGAACGTAAATCTAATAGAACACTTTGAAGTTTGAGTTAATTTTGAGTGTTGAAGTTCACAATAAACATTTCTACATAATACCTAATTTAGATGAATGTCAATGTCCTGCAATAAAGAAAGAAGTTAATTACAGTAATAATGTATCAAGGTCCGATCAACTTTCCGAAATAAGACTTATGCAGTAAACTGGTTGAATATTTTTGAATGTATTGCGTAAAATTGTCTCACAAACCCTTTAATGAATTGTATAAAAAGAAAAATTATATGCTGAAGTATTATCAGTCATCATTCAGTTCTCCAAGAGTAAAGAATACAAATCATCAAAATGTACAAGGTATTATTTTATTTTCAAAAACAAAAACTCACTTGGGCAATACTTAATTGCTCTTACTATTAGAAACATTGCCTAGACAAGCAACATAAGACCTCTTCACAATAATTGCAAAATCATCTTCTTTTGCACAGATCATCTTAATCGCTGCTGTTATTGCGGTGGTCGCCGCTCGCCCACAAGACGGTCATGGTCACGAACACCACCACGGTCACGCCTCCTCATCGCAGAGCATCAAGCAGCACCATGGACACGGCACCGAGAAACACGTCGAGTACTATGTACGATAAATTAAACCAAATTAACTCTTGCTTATTTATAGTTGGAATTGATGATCTCACTGTTTTATATTTTATTTTATTACAGTCTCACCCTAAGTACGAGTTCGCGTACAAAGTGGAGGACCCTCACACCGGTGACAAGAAATCTCAGCACGAATCTCGTGATGGGCACGTCGTGAAGGGCGTGTACAGCCTGCACCAGCCCGACGGCACCATCAGGATCGTCGAGTACCACGCTGACAAGAAAACTGGGTGAGTGTGTATAAAATTCAATCTTAGTGTTACAATAAAAATAATTTAATCATGACTGTAACGATACTTCTAAAATAATATTTACTAGCATCTTATTGTTCTTTTCAGATTCAACGCCAACGTGAAATACGTGGGTCACGCCAAACACATCGTGCCTGAACACCAGCACCACCATTAATCCCTTAATTAACTTATTACTAGACTGATAACTGTTATCTCTTTCATAGATTGTTGATTGTTGTGTCTCATTATGATATAAATATACCTACCTTATTATAACACTTCATTTGTTTTAATTTTAATGTTATTCTTTGACTATGAATATACAGTATCCATGTGACTGATTGATATGGTTATCAATCAAAGTCCGACTTAATACAAAATTAAAAAACCATTCAAAACAAACAAATACTTACTCTAACAAATCAAAAACTGTGTCTTTCATACTGAAATGATTTACTCATGGTAAATAATTCACCAATTTTTCGAAAGTGCATACTGAAATATATGTAAAGGAATATCCAACAGCTAAAACTGCCAAACAAATTCAACAAAATAAATAGTCCAATACAATCAGAAACGTGCACTCATATGCTTTTACGAAATACTCTTACAAACACTGTCTCGAAACCATATCGCGAATAATTTCACCTGTAAGTTAGCAACTAATAATGAAATCACTGTTGCTTTGATTACATTTGTGTTATTGATTTAATATAAAAGACACCAATTTTAGAAAGCATGTATCAGTTTATTTTTGTTTTTAGATAAAACAACAACTTTATCGTAAAAAAATGGTGTTCAAGGTAAATAAAAAATGAAAAGCAATTATTTTTGATTGGTGTTAGTGAGTTTTACAGTGCAATGTGTTTCGTAGTAAACGGTTTTGGAAAGCAGACTTGTAATTATATTATTATGTGTGTTTATGGTTCTAAGACCAAGCATCAAGATTTTTACTGATGATTTTCAATAATTTGTAATCGAGTTACTGATCACTGTTTTTATTTTACTAGAGCAATATTAGGTATAATTCTACAAAGACAGCAACTGCATCCCAGGGGTTTCATTATCATTATGTAGTTTAATCGAAATTGACTGTCAGTATTATAATGTGTGATCCATCTTCCACTCTATCCAGGTAGCATTTAACACAATGGAATTAAATAAATAAAACATCCCTTTCAGGTGGTGTGTGCTCTAAGCCTTTTGGCTTTAGTGACTGATGCCGTAACCATTTACAAACATGCATTCTCATCGCAACACATCTACCGGCACGATGGTCCTGCACAAAAAGTATACTTTCATGTTCATAAACACGAAGCTCCCAAAAAAGAAGTTCATAAACAAGAAGTTCCTAAAAAAGAAGTTCATAAACATCAAACACCCAAAAAAGTGGTTCATAAACATGAAACTCTCAAAAAAGAGGTTCATAAACATGAAGGTCATAAACACGGTGGTCACAAGCCCATACAACATAAACAGGAAGTTCATAAACACGTAGAGCATAAACCCATGGTTCACAAAAAGGAAGAACATAAACATGAGAAACATGTGGACTATTATGTAAGTATAGTGTTGTTAATTTTTTTTTTCTCTTAAATATGAAAAAATATAGGTGGCTTACTCATATCAACACGGCAGCGAGTGCTTTACTATATAGAATTAAAAAATATTGGTTGATAATGTTTTTAGATTTCTATATTTTGCAACAATTATTGTAAATATGGCCTATATTTTTTTGTAGTTGGGATATTTTATATTACACTTTATTATTGCTTTGATAAGGGTTAAATACTGTTATTGGAATAAATGGCTCAGTCGTGTTATAACAGCGTGACAACACACTAAATTTTACTCACCTCCTTGATTTCCAGGCTCATCCTAAGTACGAGTACGGGTACAAAGTGGAGGACCATCACACTGGTGACAAGAAGTCGCATCATGAACATCGTGACGGAGACAGCGTTAAAGGCTACTATGAGCTGCATGAACCTGATGGTTCCGTTAGACATGTTGAGTACTACGCAGACAAGCACAGTGGGTAAGTTGATTGGGAAAACTGGCAAACGATGATGGGAGAAAATCTATGTTCTTGATGAAAAGGCCAAATTTTGTGGGTCTGTTTTGGGAATCAATAAAGCAATCATCGGATTTAGGTATACATAAATAATGTATTGATAACTGTAGTAGGTACTTATTTAGTTTGTGCTCTAAGATTTGTATACAAAAAATATTTATTTATTTATTTACACACACGTAATTATAACGTGAACAGTAAAACTAAAGCGATGCTAGTAACGTAGCAAAACCACACAAAACAAAGGTGTCAAATAGTATGACAAAAAATAATAATAATAACAACTTAATATTTACAATTTAGGTACTCTTTTTTTACAATTTTCTCTTTATAATTATCAAATAGAACTAATAGTAGTGATAGGTAGCAGAAACAGTCATTTTTTTTTCAGAAAAGGTCATGGTTTTAATTTATTATTTTCTTTTCAGTTTCCATGCGACCGTGAAACATAGCACTCACCACATCGTGCCAAAAAAGCATCATCACCATTGAAGTAACTGTAAATAACTTATTTAGTATTAACATATTGTTAATATTTATCCTGTGATAATTTAATGTAATAAGTTAATTTAATGATGATTTAAAATACTTTTGTACTGAATAAACTGGTCCTATAGATTATGATAAAAATGTGTTTCTATAATGATCGAGTTTTGAAAAGCTCAAAAGAAAGAAGCTCTTGAGAAGCTCTGCTTAGCCTTTTCCTAACTGTATAATATTGATGTCACTTCAAGTCAAACCGGTGCAGACGAATACCAGTACCTATTTTACATGGAGCGATTGCCTATCTGACCTCCACAACCCAGTTACCGGGTAACATAATACCTTTAGGACTTTTTGCCAGTCTTAACTTATGAGTTTCGGACGATACGTAACATCTGTCAAAGATAAATGCTGCCGATCACAAAATGTAATAGTACTTAATAAACATTTTTGCAAAACACAGAAAAACAAAACTTAGAATCAATTCTAAGTTTTATTAAAGCTGAACTCTTTTAAGACCTACGCTAATAAGCACAACTGAATACAAAATAAAGAACTGAACTTCACTTGTTTTGAAAATATAAAACATGGCACAGAAAAAGCAATCAAAATTAAACAAGAAAAATATTTTCTCACTTCATGTATTCATTTATATACACAAATCTAAACATTATAATACAAATCAACAACAGTTAATAACTAAATCTATAACAATGAGGTCAGACTTCAAGAATCAGTGATGATATTGGTGTTCAGGAACAATGTGTTTGGCGTGACCCACGTACTTTACGTTGGCGTTGAAACTGTGGAAACAAAAATAAACTTTAGTTGTGTATAACTTAGAATCATAACAGATAAGTTCCAAATTGAATGCTTATGCTTACCCAGTTTTCTTATCAGCGTGGTACTCAACGATCCTGATGGTGCCGTCGGGCTGGTGCAGGCTGTACACGCCCTTCACGACGTGCCCATCACGAGATTCGTGCTGAGACTTCTTGTCACCAGTGTGAGGGTCCTCCACTTTGTACGCGAACTCGTACTTAGGATGAGACTGCAAGACATTTGACAGTTAGCAACACGTTTCCTTACGCAAATAAGCAACATTATTTATGGCTGGGATGTTATCGTACATAGTACTCGATGTGTTTCTCGGTGGCGTGTCCGTGGTGCTGCTTGATGCTCTGTGATGAGGAGGCGTGACCGTGGTGGTGATCGTGACCATGACCGTCTTGTGGGCGCGCAGCAGCAACCGCAACGACAGCAGCGACTAAGATGATCTGTGCAACAGAAAAAAAAATTAATGGCTTGAGAACATTTAATGTAGAATTAGAAAAATAACGGTCAAATAGTGGTGGGTAGGTACTATGTTACATTTTTAAAATAAATGCATTTTTGGTAATATTTTTTATTTAAATGACTGTCTATGTCTATATTGCATTGTACATATTTATCGAGAAAAAATGTAGCTAAATAATGATATTTTTTAAATGTTACATTGAATCGAATATGATATTGCAGAACAGGGTAATTTTTTTTCCGTTCAATTTGTTTAGGAACCTACATCTTTGACTTCTATGATAGCAATCTATATTTCTTTAACTAGTTTACCAGACCCAGAAAGTTAAACAGTACGAAATGTTACTACATAGCTCTATAAGAACAGATTTTTCCCGAGACTACCGTCTTTTAACGTAAATGTCAAAAGTTATTAACATTAATTACCTTTGTGAACATGATTAATATTGTTTTTCTTTGAGTTTGGTTTACTTGTAGGGCTAGTTGATAACTGATGGTAACGAAAAGAAATTCGCGATTTTATATATACCGAAAAATCAAGTTTGAGATAAAAAGCTGAAGTGAGATTTTTATTACAAAGCAAGTTTATCACCGAACTTGTTGAATTTGTAAATGCTCTGATTTAAACCCAGTTGACCTCGTGCGGTATAACGTACCATAGTGATATATTGTGAATTGGTTAATGGTGATATAATTATGATATGTACAATTTTTACAGACTTATAAAAAAAACAATGAGAATAAAAAAGGGAACTAAAACTAAATGGCATGAAAAAAATCATCCGCATCACCGTCCACTAGAAATGTGCTCATAAGACTGGCCGCATTTCCACGTTTGTGAATTTAATTTTAAGGCCTTTAATTCTTCAGGTAAAGTTAAAAAATTAAAAGTACCTTTAAACAAATGCGAGCTAATTCAAATTGCAGCAAAACGTATGTGAGTTATCAAATACATAGATAGACATAAGAAAGTCCATTATTAATAATGTTCATGTTTGTTTTGTATTTATTTTTGTCCATTTATTTCATACGTGCACTATACAATTATATGTATTCGTAACCATTAAGATAATATTATTAATTATACATGATATTTTCTTTTTATTAATCTAATTTTAATAATTTAAATAATAATATTTAAAAGCGAAGTGATTTCCTTTTATAGCGCTTTTCTTTCGGGAGGCATTTTAAACGTTTCAAAGTTCGTTTTCTTCTTTCGCCTTGCATCAAAAAAGAAATAAAAAAGAAGAACTTTTTCTTAAGAATGCTCCCGTAAAGAATTCATCTGTGCAATGCTTGCCTTCAAAGAAAGTTCCTATAATATTTCATACTTACCTAACTTCAAGGATATCAAGCTTTTAATCAAAGCTCGTTCGCAATCAGCACTCAGCTGGTTTCGAATAAAACTTGCTTGAATTAATAAGCTTTATTGTCAACTTCCATTAACTTGATTTCTCACTATATAAAACACTGAATTTCTTTTCAAAGTTATCAGTTATCAGTCAGCTTTTCAATCAAGTAAACGCGAAATAAAAAAAAACAATATGTTCACAAAGGTAAAATTAAAATTGTCCTAAAATAAAAAATAAAAAATATGAAATGTGGGAATATCACTTTTACATACCTTATTATTTGGATAGATCCTCCTCATCACCGTCGCACTGGCAGCGGTTGCTGCGCAAGATCACTACCACCACCATCACGGTCACGCCTCCTCATCGCAGAGCATCAAGCAGCATCACGGACACGCCACCGAGAAACACGTCGAGTACTATGTACGATACGGTTCTAATCATAATCTTATAGAATTTTATTTTGCAGAAGACGTTACTAATCGTCATTAATTTATTTTACAGTCTCATCCTAAGTACGAGTTCGCGTACAAAGTGGAGGATCCTCACACCGGTGACAAGAAGTCTCAGCACGAAACTCGTGATGGGCACGTCGTGAAGGGCGTGTACAGTCTGCACCAGCCCGATGGCACCATCAGGATCGTCAAGTACCATGCTGACAAGAAAACTGGGTAAGTGGCATTCGCATTCTATTTTGAACTCTACTGTAATTATATTTTAAGGTATATGGAACTAACTTTCTTTTTCCTTATCACAGATTCAACGCCGACGTAAAGTACGTGGGTCACGCTGAACACATTGTTCCTGAACACCATCATCATCACTGATACTTCAAATGCAACCTTATTGTTATTAGATTAGTTACCTACTACATACTGTTGTTGATTCGTATTACGTTTTTGTGAAATATATGATAAGTAAAACATATTTATTGGTTTAATTGTCAATGTTAACAAAATGCCCCTAAATGATTTTTTTTATCCCAGGGAATGTTCACGCGTAAGCCCGTATATAGCGTACTACAGAAAAGTCTTGTCTAAGGAATTACTTTGCCATTTAGTTAAAACTTTTATCGTTTGTATCGATTTTATCGCTTTCCTGTACCTACCTTCCACATTTTACGCAAATACATATGATTTTGATTTGATAAGAGGACTGTATCGCCTGCACGCTGACGATACGGTCCCCTTACAAAGCAGTACAGACATATTTAGGCCATCAAACAAAAAAAAATCGGCGAATTTAGTAATTTATATGACTAAAATGTAACTAAACTAATATAGAACGCTCTGTGGATACTGTCCTTTTAAGTCAGCAATCAAATGGCTTTATAAATAATAATTGCTAAATTAATACTCATCATCGTCTCAGATGGTTATTATTTCGGAAGTCAATTTCTGATTTTGTACCGCAATAGTAAACAATGTCGTCACTTATTTGCCAATCGATTAACTATTAATTTAATTTATTAACTATCTATTTAAAAGCAACTAAAAATCTATTTTTCTGTTAATTGAAAATTAATCGGATTTTCAGGGCTAAAATTAAGTGGTTGTTTTTAAGTTGTTCGTTAGAATTATTGGTTAATAGTGTCAAGTACCCAATTAAATATTTAAAACCAGAATAATTTATTATACGAGAAACTATTGAAGTAAGCTTAGCGATTAAACCAATGCCGACACTGTTAAAGCATCATTGCTGATAACATATTTTGAATGGATTTTCGTTGATTCTAATCGATTTCGATCAGTCTAAGCAATGTACTAGCCTATACTGCAGTCAAGGACAGTAGGCCGTAAACACATCAAGAATGACAGCTGTCACAAAAGATAACTGTTAATAAAAATAAAAAATATCATGCTTTATTAATGAAATGGACGAAAAGGCCAGTATTATCATCCCCCAAACTTTAAAAGATGGTTATCGTTATTTGGAGAGTTAAAAATGATAACGTTACTATAACTAATATTATCAGACTATTCAAAGACTGGATGACACTAAACGCAACTTCAAACAAAACATACCATCTATGCGTGACAGCTAAGTGTGTAGCTACGTTTGTTCAAAGTGGATGAAACAAACAACTATGTGACACGTCTATTATTAAAAAAAAAACCCTCGTTGATCTCGTTTTCTCAAACATGATTGCGGAGCTTAAGTAGTTCGAATGTCAGGTTGGGCAAAGTTTTATAGGTTATTTTCGATAAGAATTTTTTATTAGCAGCCCGGAGTTTCGAAGTTGGTGGTGTGACACCGCCTTGCCTCAGAAGTCAGAAAGCACGTAAAGCTGTTGGTCCTGCGCCTGATTTCTTTAAAGTCGTGTCGCATTTATTACCGCCCTGTCAAACTATAAAAGGAAGGGAAGAGGGGGTGCAGCTGTGTTGCGTGCACGCATACTTGTGCACTATAATAATATGTCTTGCGCATTTAGCTGATCTCCATTTAGTGTACATTAAGTAGGTCATCCCAAAATCCATCTCTATTACTTTTTTTTAATAAAGACAAAGATACAACCAGTGCAAGTAAATGGCTTCTTTTTGTTTAACATTCATTTATGTACAGTCAGCAAAACAGATAGGTATGCAGGGGCGTCAGATATAGTTGAAGTTTTCTAAGAAACCGATGAATGTCTTTAACTGAAACTTATCCTAAATAAAGAACGTATTATCCACGTTTTAAATTAAATTACATTCGAAAACATCCATCGGTTTCTAAGAAAACTTCAACTATATCTGACGACCCTGCATACCTATCTGTTTTGCTGTTTGTACCTACTTGTTTGTTTATATCTGATCTGAAAATTTTACATTACAAGTTTTTTCTACAATTACATAGGTATTATGAAAATGTAATAGGAAATGAGAAAATTTTGATGGATATTATCCGAGCTAAATTAAGAAGAGAACAGATAATTTCTTAATCACATTTATTCAACAAACAGTTATTTATCACAAAGTAACATCAACAACAATCAAATCTAATTAAATAACAATAAGGTTGCTTATTCTAAAATCAGTGCTGGTGGTGGTATTCAGGAACAATGTGTTTGGCGTGACCTTCGCGTTTGACGTTTGCGTTGAATCTGGAAAAATAAAAAAAAGGTTAGCTACCACGTTTCATCATCATTATCATCATTTCAGCCAAACGACGTCCAGTTCTGTCCAACCTACCCTCGCCATGGAAGGCGCAGTGTGTGAAGACCCCCCGCAAGGTGGACTAACCACCTGGTAAAGGGCGCGGAAAACAGTTGGATGCGAGCAGCGCAGGACCAGTCATTGTGGTCATATGTCTAGAAGTGTACGTCATGATGATGATAGATCACCACAAAGACCGGTCCTACGATGCGCACATCCACGTCACATACAAAAAAACAATAGTTCTTTATTGATGAGGCTTACTCACCCGCTTTTCTTGTCAGCGTGGTACTCGACGATCCTGACAGTTCCATCAGCCTCGTGCAGGCTATACACGCCCTTCACGACATCACCATCGCGGTATTCGTGCTGAGACTTCTTGTCACCGGTGTGCGGGTCCTCCACTTTGTATGCGAACTCGTACTTAGGGTGAGACTGTAAGACAAGTGACGATTAGCAACTTCTTCAGGATAAATGTCAAGCATTTTTCTATATTATTGGAGGGGTATCGTACATAGTACTCGACGTGTTTCTCGGTGGCGTGTCCGTGGTGCTGCTTGATGCTCTGCGATGAGGAGGCGTGACCGTGGTTATGGTGGTGATGGTCTTGAGCGGCTACCACTGCCACCGCGATGGTGATGAGGAGGATCTATTCATATAATAAGAAACATTAAAGTGTGGTTCTTACAAAACAAAGGTAAGTAGGTATACATATTTCAATTTTTACGTTTTTTTTAATACCTTGGTGAACATAATTATTTGGTGTACGTATTACGTTAACTTGCTTTAAAAGTCGAGTGATAACTGATAAATTGAACAAATAAATTCGGTGTTTTATATTGAGCAAAATATCAAGTCTAAAGAAAGTAATGATACTCAATATTTCACCAGTACCTACGTAACGAGTTCGTCCAAAACCTGCTTACTTACAAGTTCAGTAACCTTGAACCCGTAAAATGAAAGAAAGTATCACACATCAATAATTTTGTTTGGCGCAAATAAGACTGGTCAGAAACCAGTTCCTTTTTTAGAACAAAGTAAATTTTTATGTTCTGAGAATTCGTTAAAAGTTTACAACCCTTCTAGAGAGTAAACTAACTCGCTTCATAGACGAATTTGGTAGCATTCTCAAAATTGTCTAATTAAACCTTTGTTTCCATGAAACTATAAGACTGCTATCAACATTACTCGGTTAAAATGTTGGATGTGGTTTTGCTATTCATTAACACTTTTGATCTAGGGATCGATAAAGAAGTCTTGTTATTAGGATATTACTTTCCTACGGTTTTGGATTAATTAATTATTATTTTTTCTTATCTTCATTTAACTGGTGTTATACCCACAGTTTATGGAACCATAGTTTGTGTGTTTTGCCTTTCTTATTGTTTTGTTATAAAATCTGATAGATTCGAATAAAAGTTCATTTATTTTTGGCGAAGTTAATTTATGGATACGAGTAACGTAGGTACATGATAACATAAAAACAGTACCTACTTTAATCTCAACAAGTTTCAGAACAAACTTGTTTTAATAAAAACGCACCTACTGCAATACTTTATTATTCCAAACTTGAATTGTGGTTGTAAGTATATAAAACCCCGAATTACTTTTTGGAAATATCAGTCATCATTCAACTGTGAGACCGAACAAACTTAAAAAAAGAACAACAAAATGTTCACTAAGGTACTTAGTTAACACTACAAAAAACCATTGCAGTCCATCATGTTTTACACAAATTCTATTCAACATACTAACATTTTATTGTTGTTTAGGTACTTCTCATCGCCGTCGCAGTGGCAGCAATTGCCGCACAAGACCATCACCACCACCACGGTCACGCCTCCTCATCGCAGAGCATCAAGCAGCACCACGGACACGCCACAGAGAAACACGTCGAGTACTATGTACGATACTAATCTAAGCATATTATTATCATAACCATCTTATTTCACTGAACAACGAACTTAACTTATTGCGTGTCCTGCAGTCTCATCCTAAGTACGAGTACGAGTACAAAGTGGAGGATCCTCACACCGGCGACAAGAAGTACCAGCACGAATCCCGCGACGGTGACGTCGTGAAGGGCGTGTACAGCCTGCATGAGGCTGATGGAACTGTCAGGATAGTCGAGTACCACGCTGACAAGAAGAGCGGGTGAGTGTGCTATAACAAACAAAAACGAATCGTAATTCATTAGTACTATAAGTGACTTGATGACTGCCTCGTTGGTTTAGTGGTCTCAAAGCGCGACTGCTGAGCATGAGGTCTTGGGTTCAATTCTCAAGTCGGACAAAGTGTTTTTGAGATTTTCCATCAGGAATTTCTCAGTAGCAGCCTCGGAATCTGGATTTGTGCTCGGTTTTTGGCATTAGGCTCGCCCCCTATTACATGGGACTTAAACATAACTGGCGAAATGTGGGTGTACACCTCTGCCTAACCCTTCGGAGATTACAGGCGTGATGTTATGTTATGTATATTTAACTTGTTACTTACATACTATTAATTTCTTTTTCTATCAGATTCAACGCCAACGTGAAGCGCGAGGGTCACGCCAAGCACATCGTTCCTGAATACCATCATCGTCACTGAGTCCCCATTCTGTATAGTCTTACCAACCTATTGTTATCGATATAGTTCTTAAAATTGTTGGAATTGTTGTTATATTAATTGTAAATATGCTTTTGTATGTGAAACAAGAATAAATGCGATTGTGAAGTAATATTTTTGTATAAATATGTTATATAACAATAGCCAGCATATGGCTCTTCTACTGCTGGGCAAGGCTTTTTCTCATACAGAGGAGGTACAAGCATTGATCACCGCGCTTGCTTATGGCGGGTTAACGTTTTTACTATACGTGGTATTGTTCCACAATCCATCCATCCATCCATCCTCACCAACTTTCGCATTTATAATAATAGCAAAATTTATCATAGATTATTCTTCGAATAGATATCGAGGCTTTAAGAATATAGGGGTGACATCATTAAAGGAGCCTCGTTTATAAGTTACAAGACGATTAGTGTTACAACAACAAAATATGTTCAGCAAGTATATACTCGTATTTTTCACAATGCAATGGTACTTTACATTTAAATGTTTACATAATTTTACTGTCACAAAGTTAATTCAATTATAACAAGTGCGGCACCATTCAAGAGTAGAAATGGTTTTACGAAACGATTACAACAAGTGCGTACTAAAAATTTTATGGCCTATCTTATAAATTAATATTGTTACCTTGATTACTAACTTTTGTTTTCTCTATAAAAGACACGATTGTTCGTGTTTTTGTATCAGTTTGTTAACAAGCGTGGAACAGTGTGAAAATACAAAATGTGTTCGAAGGTATTTTGAATCAGTTTATAAGTGTAATATGTTTTACTTCTGCCCTAAAGAAATGTGTAAAAGATTTCCTAGTTCTTCTAGATCAAAAAGTGTGGTGAAAAAAAATCTGCGAAGTTCGGTAGCCAAAGTTGGCAACCAGTAGTGGCTTGAACGTGAACGTGCTCAAGTAAAATCCCCACCGCAAGCTTCCTACAATAATACATCTGTTTTAACACCATTTCCAGGTCTTGTGCGTCTTAGTAGTATGTGCAGTGATGGCAGTGTCAGCGGAGTATGGTCACTCCTCACAGCACATCCATAAACACGAAGGTCACCACCATAAGGTGGAATTCAAAGATCATCATGGACATCATCACTACGATTACTATGTTAGTTACTTTTTCAACCACTTTTTTAATGCCTTGATGAAGGAGTCAAGTAGCCGGCGATAATACAGGTCACGGTTACAAGGTCACGAGGCTCAGGTAGGGACCAAAGGTATTGGATTTCCTGTCAGGAATTTCTCTTCCCTTTGACAACTCCTTTCACGTAGGCCGTATCCCGTGAAGGATTGCCGTCTTATCGCTCTATGAGAGTATGGAAAGAAGTTTCACGTATATTTTTGTATCACGTGTAGTTGACCAATTGGCCACTGTGACTGGATTAATTTATTTCACACATTTACTTTTAGGCTCATCCTAAGTACGAGTACAAGTACGAAGTGAAGGACCCTCACACCGGTGACCACAAAGAACACCATGAGCACCGCGACGGTGATGGTGTCAAGGGACACTACTCCTTCAAGGAACCTGATGGCACCATCAGACATGTTCACTACCATGCCGATAAGAAAACAGGGTAAGAATTAATTTTTATCTTGCTTTAGAAACAGTGATCGTAATCGATTGGTATTCGGTCTACCAAGTAACTTGTGAAGGACTGAAGAAGCTACTTTTGGTGCTAAGCAGCGTTTCTGAGGACCAATTTGTCGCTTAAATGCCAATGCAATTGCAAAGCTTTGGGTATTTGGAAATATCCATAGGTAGCATAGCAGTAACTTCTTACTATTATAATTTACGATTTAGTGTCATTGTTGGCTACAAACTATATTGCTTCAACTTTAAAATCCCTTTTAGAGTTTCGTTCCGATTCACCCGATTTTGTTGCCTAGTTAGTTTTTGCATAAACCTTCACAATAAATAATTTATTTGGTAATTTATTTCTAAATTCTTTTCAGTTTCCACGCGGAAGTGAAACACAGCACCCACCACCTCATCCCGAAAAAGCACGAACACCATCATCATCACGAACATCATGACCATCATGACCATCACGATCATCATGACTATCACGATCATCATGATTTTTTCTAAAAATATTAGATTTGATCTTATTTTCCACTGATTAAGGTTAATCTTATTTTCTACTGATCTGACTGATCTATAATTGTTATGTTTTTTGTTGTTCTTTCTATTTGTTTTTTTTTTGTTGTACTTAATGTTAAGCGAATAATAATTATATAATTTTTCAAAAAATACCTATTGGTTTTTCTACCCATGAATAGCGGAAATAACTACGACCGTCTATCAAAAATGTTCTGTCATGCCATCAATGATAGTCTTGACATAAAAAAGATACAGTAATATACTCGTACAATGTGTACCAGATAAGTAGATGGTCAACTGGTAAAGGGTGATGTTCTGTATCTGATAGAGAGTCTATACTTAAATGCACACATATATATATAATGAATTATTCCGAGTTTTCATTTCATCATCATCATCTGCCTAGACTTTTCCCAAATAGGTATGTTGGGGTCGGCTTTCAGTGGAAGCAGGTGAATACCAGTATTTTACATAGAGCGAATGCCTATCTGCCTCCACAACCCAGTAACTGGGTTATACGATACCCCTTGGTAAGACTGGTTGTCAGACTTTCGGTCTTCTGACGACCTCTACGACTGTCAAAGATCCACGTGTGACAGCCGGAACCAACGACTTAACGTGTCAGTTTTCTTAATTATTCAAACAAATTTTCATTAACTAAGACAGTTGTCAAATTAACTGGGTATATGTCAAATTATAGCAGACATAAATATTAAATATAAAAAGTTATTCATAATTAATACATTACTATTAATTAGGTACGTTACATTAAATCAGATCACGCCTGTATTCCCTGAAAAGGAAGGTAGATTGGTGTTGAGGACTACACTTATCTAGTTTCTGTCTAAAGTCTCTGAAAGAATTTCTTAAGGTAGGTAATATAATATTACCAGACATTGACAGCAGTTCGCCAACAAGTAGGTATTTAGTAGAGAAATTAAAAGTTTTTAATCTCCTCTATTCATTCAATATACATTTCTAAATATTAATAAAAAATACAACATTTAAAAATATATAAAAATAGTAGCCCACCGGTAACGGAAACAGGGTTCAAGCCACCGGCGCCGGGCGCGCGGCGGTGAGGGCTCCAAAGAGAGAAACTTCCTAAATATGCGGGCCGTAAGCTCCTAAGTACCTACTGCTTTCTGAATCAAACCCTATTAATAATAATAAGTAATATTATTTCATTATTATTACGTATATCTTTTTACTTCATGCCTAAAATAAAAAAAAATGTTAAACTGTACACGCTGAATTAAAATCAATGTTCACGGTCGGAATTCTCTTCTCGCAACGATATTCTTCTGATTCACGATAGGTAACTATAGTACAAATGGTTACTTCATACCCAATTCATCAACAGAATTTTATTGTTAAAAGGATTTTACTCAATAATGGTAAGTAGATAACGGAGGAATAGGTTTCTGACCACTAGGAGGTATAAATCACACCACACTGCTTTGGCATATCCATTTTCGCATGGTGATATTACATAGTATGCCACCTGTAAACACGAGCTGTAAATGGAATGAGTTTGCTTACTACATTGTTGGTTTTAATAGTTGTAATTCATAATTCAGTACAAACACCTACTATTCCATTTTATTATGTAACATAGGACAATGAAGATCATTTTACGCGTTTTGAAATTACGCTGAAATGCTTTAATAAATATTATCAATCATAACATAACATCACGCCTGTAATCCCCGAAGGGATAGGCAGAGGTGTACCCATTAGTACACCCACATTTCGCCAGTTATGTTTAAGTCTCATGTAATAGGGGGCAAGCCTATTGCCAACAACCGGGCACAAATCCAGACTCCGAGGCTGCTACTGAGAAATTCCTGATGGGAAAACCCAATAACACTTAGCCCGACCTGGGAATTGAACCCAAGACCTCATGTTCAGCAGTCGCGCTTTGCGACCACTAAACCAACGAGGCAGTGATGATTATCAATCAATTAATATAAATCTTATCAAATAATTTCTCAACTAACTTCTCAGCAAAATGTTAGTTTACAAGACGACCAAGTATAAGTCTAGGTAAATCATAAAATATAACATCTACTCTGACCCTACTTAAATTATTTCAAAGCAATGACTTTCATAGTTTTCTTTAGAAACACTGAAAACTAGAAGGCAATTTTTTTTGTAAAAATCAATGTTTTTAGTAATTCTATGCTTCTAGGCACGAATTTGATTAATCTATTAGATCTACTTTAACAATGGGAAAAAAGTGTCGTGTGTCACTTTTTGTATGGAAAATCTGGCCAAAAAAAATCTAAATTTATTTGCAATTATTCTAGGTAATTAAAACTTTGGTGAAATTTGCTTTGAGTAGGTTAACTAAGATGCGATGTCAAAGTGCACACTACATGTAACAGAATAAACGGAATCTAATCATCCATTGCTATGCGAACGTGATGTAGTTATAACTGCACACGCAAATTAAGACATTTATGAAATCGTAATAAAAAATGTTGTAAACTGCTGTTAATTGCCAATAGTTTTGAATGAAATCAAAATAGTATTACATCAACTGTGTCTTTAGTTTTAACTATAAAAGCCCATACTGGAAGCAGCTATGTATCAGTTCGCTAATCTACTTACAACCATTTGTACTGCACAATAATAAAAACAAAATATGATTTTTAAGGTATAGGATGTGACTTTAATTCTAAAAAAACTAGTGCTTTTTTATAATAATTACTTACCTTATATTTTTTAAATCAATTTTATTCAATAGTGTGTGTATAATTTGAATGTGTATTTTTTTTTGATCATTCGAATTCCAAAATTAAACACAAAGAAAAAAAAGTTTGATTGTTAATAAAAAACTTTTCCATTGCAGGCTTTATGTGTGTTAGCTGTATGTGCTATAGCATCGGTACTAGCAGAGGAAGGTCACTCATCGCAGTATATCCACAAGCACGATGATCACCATACTAAAGTGGAATTCACAGACAAGCACGGACATCACGACCATGACTACTATGTTAGTTGTACTTAAATACTGACCTGCTCAACTTTTTCCTTGTTAAGCACGTTGACTTTTAGAAAGAGACTACGCTCTATAACGCTGTACTTTTCCTTTCTTTTTTTACTGAAACTTAATACGTCATATTTACGGCCTATAATGCTCACCTGCTAATCCACGCTAATTGTAACGTTTACTTCCAGACGCACCCTAAGTTCGAGTTCGAGTACAAGGTAAAGAACCCACACACCGGAGATCATAAGGAACAGCATGAGCATCGTCATGACGACAGTGTCAAGGGACACTACTCCCTGCAAGACCCTGACGGTTCTCACAGACATGTTCACTATCATGGTGACAAACACTCCGGGTAAGAAAGTGGGATTGGAAAATTTCGGAGAATGCTCACCTTATGCTAAGCGATAGCTTCTACCTAAAACCATAGTAGTATTACTTCGAGTCATTGAAAAACCCCAATTAATGTAGGTTCAGTCAGCAAAACAAATAGGTATAAAGGGTCGTCAGATTTAGTTGAAGTTTTCTTAGAAACCGATGGATGTTTTCGAATGTAATTTAATTTATAACGTAGATAATAAATAGTTCTTTATTTAGGTTAAGTTTCGGTCAAAGACATCCATCGGTTTCTTAGAAAACTTCAACTATATCTGACGACCCTGCATACCTATCTGTTTTGCTGACTGTACATTGGTGGCGAAAAATAGCATTGCTAGTTGGTCTTTACCCTACCAGGGTTGCGGATTTTGTTCGAAAGAATTACCGCGGCCCTGGAACACAAAGGGCATTAGGAGGAACACAGGATGGATTTTACTCAGTAAGAGTCTGACACTTCCTTCCGCTCCGCCCAGAGTGGAAGAAGTCATTTGATGATTTCCCAACCTTAAAAAAAAAAAGCTGGTCCACAGTCGCTCTGCAGCATTTCGCTTTCATGATCTACTGTTTTGTTTTTATTGTATTGTGTCGTGCTGTATATAATACTACCTGTTTCCGTCAAGGCTATACCTATATATTAATATATTTTTCTTCCTCAGATTCCACGCTGAAGTGAAGCACAGCACGCACCACATCGTGCCTCATCATCATCATTAAGCCATGAATTGTTATTAACTTTTACTATTTCTTGTTGTTCTCTTTTTATGTTGTTTTTGTTTTTATGGTTAATAAAGATGTTTTTATATGAACTTTTTGAGCCTTTTAAATCACCATTGTAGTCGTCGTAAATAAAGTTACAATAGTTGTAAAAATGTGCCTCCGCCTGCATAATAACAAAGAATTTGTTGAAACAGGAACACTTAATGTATTCGTGGGCAAACAGAACGAGGCAAAAGTGGAAATCCGCCTTTTTACCTAATTAGCTTCTGTCCACTGAAAAACTACCTACTATGTAGTACCTAATTAGTTATTTTATTAAATCTGGTGAGTGGCTGTATCGTAATAAATTACTCGAACGCACTCGTCGTTGTACACATAGTTATTAGTATTAGTTAATGGAGATAACATAAATTACATTACAAAATCACACCTGTAATTAGCCGTGTTGGATACCTACGATCCAAATCTTAAGAAGGGTCCCTAAGTATAAAAATACAATCTTTATGCTTTGAGGACCCTTCTGTTTTTTGCAACCGTTAAAAGAAATATCGTTGACATGATACTAAACGCCCCATCATTATTATTTTTTTCGCATTTGGAAATAAAAAGTAGCTGTTTCATAAACCTTGTAGGTATTGCACTTTTGTATGGGAAAGCTGGGGGGCGAGAACCATTTACTGAATCTATGATAAAACACCAACCACCCTTTAAAATTTTTTATGTCATACACTAAACACAGCGGTCAACCTTGATACTTAAGAGTTCTAGCTAAAGCCAAAGGAAACTCATAGTTTAACACAAAGGACAAAACAAATACCGATGATCTACGGATTTTATAAATCAATAAAAAAAATTAGGAGCCTTTAAATGAAGGATGAAAAATAACCTCAAATACTTAGGTTACGAATAGTGGTTTTGTCCTTTATTTGTTTTTCTGATGTTACCTAGAACGTAGAAAAGCAAATTACTTTTCCTTATAATAATACTCTCCAGAAAGATTACCGACACGTCGGGTAATCTCAATGGAGACCAGCCAAGTACGCAGGACATATTATAGTGCACAAGTGTGTGCGCAAACATAGGTGCACTCCGGACTCCGATGGGACGACATTTTGACCCTTTATAGGATTTGGTGGAACTCTCGATATTCTCTCGATGTTGATGTAAAAATTTATGTATGGCTTACCAAAAGCTGCCCAGATCTTTGCATCTGTGTGGTCAAGCTAGTCTGTTAAGTCAAAAGTAACTTATATTAACACCTAGAAGTCAGAAACACTACTATAGATATACTAACAATAAATTAAACCATAGGATAATGTTTTATATGTGTGTAATGTGCCCGTAAAAGCCTCCGTCAAATCTTTCCAGGTATTCTTTTCTTATACCATACCACACACACACACATTCATCTCCCAGCTCTCCTGGTGCACGTCTAGGTCATCTCACTATCTCTTCCCGGCCGATCCCGGCCTAGGGTAATAATATTGTCCTATAATTGGAATGTATAAAAGGTAATCGCTTCGTACTTATGACATAATTGACCGAAATATTACTAGACGACATTTGTATGGGGAGCGCTGTCGGTATAAGCAGCCTTTATGGCTCATGAAATCATCTTGCATTATTACTCGTTTATGTAAATATAAATCTACAACAAATTTTGTACCACTACTAATTATGCGACCGTAAGGGGGCAATTCTTATAGGGACGATCTCAATCAAATCTCAGTTTTTCTGTCAAAAATGTCTCTAATTTCCCTACATTTTTTGTATGTACATTGATTTATCACTGAGATGAAATTGCAACTAGATTTCGATCGTTTTTATTGAGTAAAATTGGCCTTTCGAATCCTTCAAAAACATACATTTTCTATTTATGATACTTTTATTTATTCAGTAAATATATGTAGGTACGTATTTACGAACACAAAGACTCCGCCGTGGTTTTGTACTGATTTAATAAAATTATCGTAAATGTGCATATTTGCAACATTATTTGGTTATTATGCATATATCGAACTGTCGCAAACGTTTTTACTGCCAAAAATTCAAAGTGCAATCGTTATTACCTTGGTAGCTTTACTTTGCACTATAAAAGCGTCGATTTTTTTTAACTATGTATCAGTTGACTAAAATACCTTTTATCTTACGTATCTCCATCAGCTAAAAGAAGATGATTTCCAAGGTATATTTTACAGCAATTCTAAAAATGGAAACAGATTCTTTTTTTGGCAACCTCTAATTTTTTTTAAACCTACATTTTTGAAAAGCTTGTGCTTTTCCGAAAGTAGTATTTTACTGCAACATAACTTTTTTGATTCCCACAGTTCCTTTTTTTTAAACCAACATTTTTAAAAGTCTAGTGCTTATTCCCAAGAAGTACTAAATTCTTATTTCAAAAAATAGAAATAGAATCATTTGACCTTTTTTTTAATAACAGTTGCTAAACATATTTAGCAACAGATAATAATTGACCATTTGAATATTACAGGTGCTGGTGTTGGCCATGTGTGCCATAGCAGCAGTGACAGCGGAACACGCTCACTCCTCGCAGCACATCCACAAGTACGACGGTCACCACCACGAGGTGTCATTCAAAGATCACCATGGACATCATCACGTCGACTATTATGTAAGTTACTGGGTCAGTTTTAGTAGTTATAGATATTAGATCTTTGAGAGAAGGACCTTGTCTGAGAAGTACTTCCTCCATTTTTTTTTTGTAGCCAATAGGGAAACTGTATCTGGTCTTTCTGGTCTTTGAAAGATATTTCAACTATGTCTCTGGGATGGCAACGCACTTTTCTTTCATTGGTCTGACATACAAGACCGGACATCAGAAGGAACTCTTGTTCGTTGTATACCAGTTGAACTATGGAAAAACAAGACACTAATCGTGACATTTACTTGCAGACACATCCTAAGTACGAGTTCAAGTACGAGGTGAAGGATCCTCACACCAAAGACCACAAGGAACAGCACGAGCACCGCGACGGTGACAGCGTTAAGGGAGAGTACTCTCTGCATGAACCTGATGGCCACATCAGACACGTTCATTACCATGCTGACAAACATTCTGGGTAAGTTTTCTAAGATCGAGTCAGTTAAGACGAAAAACTATAAATGATGTTAAATATTCATACTTAAGTCATTTATTTAAATAAGGCTGAGTATCAGTCCTCTTTGAATATTAAAACAATAAAGGTAAGGCCACAAAAAAAATATTTTTTTCTGTTTCAATTTCTTATATTTAAAATAAGAACTGATGCAATACACCTCAAAAGTGCAACGTACTTTTTACCTTTATTGTCTTCTTCATTTAATTTTATATTAAATAAGCCTTATTTATTTTCAGTTTCCACGCAGATGTGAAGCACAGCATCGTGCCTGAAAAACATTATCATCATCATCACTGAATTACCAAATCTTGTTATTATTGTATATTTTGTTATTTTCATGTGTAAATAAATAAATCTTTGTTCAAATAAGACTTCCTATACTTATTCCTACTCATTGCTCCTGTATGAAATGTCAACTTAGCGAAAATGTCTACTAAAAATAGCTGCCTATTTTAATATACCTACTAAATAAGATCAAGGGACACCGGACATCTAAAGTAGCTTATGGCTTTAAAGTCCCGTATGGTGCATCACTTTACCCCGACGCCTCACGCATATAACTACACAAAAGACTGTGATGGGAGTAACTCAATGGATAGGTACCCTAATTGATGGATTACAATTTAGATAAAACTAGCGACCCGCCCCGGCTTCGCACGGGTGCATGTATTATACATATAAACCTTCCTCTTGAATCACTCTATCTATTAAAAAAAACCGCATCAAAATCCGTTGCGTAGTTTTAAAGATCTAAGCATATATAGGGACAGACAGACAGAAAAAGCGACTTTGTTTTATACTATGTAGTGATATATATTTTTTTTAAACATAATTTCTTTAAAATTAGAATGAAATAAAAAAATAAGACTCTTGGCTTGGTGCAGAAAATAGTACAAAGTTTTTAAAATTCATAGTTTATTGTTTTATTAGTTCTACTTTAAGTTTTTGTTCTAATGCAATAAAATATTTCGCAAACAATTATGCCCTGCGTGTTAAAGCATGCATGGTTTTACGCTGACACAATTTAGATTGTTTTAAACACGCTATGGAGTGTGTGATTCACCTTACTATTACTATAACGAATATTTGCTACGGTCTAAAAGAATCTATGACATAAAATATCTTATTATGATGTAAGAAATCCCCATACGTACAGAAAACGTAAAAACAATAAAATACTGAGTGAATTAGTCATACCGTGTTTCCATAATAGAGCAATAGTATAGCGTGACGTTTCATTGTTAAATACAATACAGGTGCACTAGTTTTACCTTCCAACCTACTATCTATGATATTCCCTATCAACCTTGGCTTAATTCAACCAGAGGCGACTGTCATTTTTGTTCTCTTTGCAGAATTAAATTCTGTTCTGGAGGATATATCTGAAATAGAGATGAGACTGCGAAATATTTGGAGTTACGACAAAACTATCTGCCTTACTGCTTTACTACCTGCCTATAAACGATGTCTATAAAAACGTGCAGCCATGAGCATAAACGTGTGCACATTTAGAAACATTTAAAAATAAAAATGACATTATGTGAATTAAGGTGAAGAAAGCTGTCAATCCCTAAAATCAATGGGTCTTGCATGAGAACCCTGACGTAAAAGTATTGGATAGATCCATTTGCTAACTGGAAATATTACTATTAAGAACAAAATAGTATCACCATTGATTTATGAATGCAGCCTTTAAACTAAATTTTTAAGTGCACAACGGATATTTTCAATTTAAAATGGATCTTTACGTTGCGTTTGCTCCGCGCGCTCGTCCTAGACCCTCCAGGTGGGATGACACAGCACTTCAAACAAAAATTCAACGAGGTATATTTTCACAGAATATACCGACTGGCGAGCAAGAGGTTGTTAACATAGGTAACGGTAAAAAGTTACTAAGTACCTACTGACCTGAATTATATTTGCACTTGTATGTAATCTTTATTATTTAGATCAGTTACAAGAATAAAAGAAATGTGACTTTACCAAAGTTTTGTTAGGTATACCAGAAAACCAATTCTACTAATTAAAAACCTTCAAAATCTAAACGCAATCTCATCTCAGTTTTTTACGGATTAAGAACGAGATTCGATGGCGACCGTTAATAAAAATTAGTAAGAAAAGTAAAAACCTGCAAATAAAATTTGAATTTTCGACAGTTTTTCCATAAATAAAGTGTTAATTTTCCCACACATAAATGTCTATTTAATTCTACGGATAAAATACTAATACTTACTAATAATAAAAGTTTGGTAAAATTTCCCATAAGTAACGAAGTGGGTTGCACTATTCAATAACCTACATATAAATATTACACTTATTTATTTATTGTTAATAGTTGTTTACCCAACAAATTAAATTTTAATATCATATGCGAGTATGTCCTACAAAATTATTATATTTCAATAATTACTCAATTGCAGCTACAACAACACATTATTGTTATGCATTTCCGTTGTCACTTGAGTAATTAGTGTGGGTGTATACGTAAAAGTACTCTTTTACGAAACAATTCATATTATAATATCGTAATTAATTTTTAGTGCCGACCATTCAAAGTGAAATCAATGTTACCTTGATTGTTTTGTTTTCAATATAAAAGCAAAGTTTTTTCTGACTATGTATCAGTTCGTTAGTGAGCTTAGCACCATTGTACTACCACAACTTCACCCACTAACAACAACTCAAAATGTCTTTCAAGGTAAAAAATAAGTATTAAATAATACTTGTGAACAAATCCCAAAGAAAAAAAGGGTACTAAATACGAGTATTATCTACCTATTATTTATCTAACGATTAGCCCGTACCTACTTAGTATTCTTTCTAAGTTTAGTGAACTAAAAATATGATTGCTAGGGATTACTTATATAATTTGTCTGCCTCGTCGATAACAAGCAACCTAAATCATTATGGTAGCTTATATTTCTCATTAATCATATCATAATTCTTTCTCTATCCAGGTCGTCTGCATCTTAGCTCTGGTGGCAGTTTGTGCAGTGACAGCTGAACACGCGTTCTCGTCGCAGCACATCCACAAACACGACGGTCATCACCACGAGGTGACATTCAAAGACCATCACGGACATCATCACGTCGACTACTATGTAAGTAACATTATAAGGAGTCCTGAACGATGGATGGGTACAGTGGTAGATAGATTAGTCACTTCCAAACGACAGTAGATGAACTATTTTGAGCTGGATTTACTTCTTATGTAAATTATTACTTTAAGCCTCTTTTAATCTCTCCTAGAAATTAGATTGTGAGGTAGGTATATAATGGACCACTAAATAATTGGGACGTAATTTGCAACACCTAGGTGGGGCCAGAATGACTAAATCTGCCTATAAATGTTTCGTTTTTTTTGTCAACCTGTATTGTCCCATAAAGTCTCCCCCATAGCCTTCCACTCATCCCTATGTGTTGCCTTCTCTAGCCAATCTCCCATAAATGTCTATCAGTCATTACGCCAGCGTTTCCCAGGCCTCCTTTTGGCGACGACGCCCGTCATCCGGGACTCACTGCGCTGCGTGACAAGTCTGGCCTCTTTGTCATATATTTGGCTGCACATAAACATTCTCTAACTTATTAAAATAACAATTTCTTTCAGACTCATCCTAAATACGAGTTCGAGTACAAGGTTGACGACAAACACGCCGGATACCACAAGGAACAGCATGAGCACCGCGACGGTCACGACTCCAAGAGCGACTACAAAGTGCACATAGAACACATTCATCACCATCATTAAGAAGTTAATCTCTGAGCCTTTGTTAACCTAGTGCGTAAGGAAACAGTCATGGCAAAATATTTTAAATAAATAAGTATTTGGAAAATTGTAAAATCATTTTTATTCTTCCCACGATAATTATACTAGTAATACCAGCGTATTATAATATCACAATGCAGAACAAAGGCCTTTTTTCATACAGAGAAGGTATTGATCACCACGCTTGCTCAAGGATCTGTTTTAAGACTTATATCAACAATAAGTCGAGGTTTTCTCAAAATATTATCCTTCACCAATGTCCATGATAAAGCGTTCAAAAAATACATTTAAAATGAATTAAAAAAGTCACATACGCCGGACAAATACCAATATTCGCCCGGCATCGAATACACAACCTAGAAAAAGTAAGTATGAAACTGAATAACTTATAATAAGGAAAAAAGCTTGAAATCGCAAAAAAAAACAGCTGTTCCCTACATTAGGTTAAGTTATGGAAACATAAATTGTACTAAAGAGCTGATTTTTTTTTACGATTTTAAGGTTGCTTCCTAAATAAAATTACTATACTCCCTTGAAGTACGTCCCTGATCCGACCTAACACCTAGTGTAAAATAATAATAAAATAATTATTATTTTGAAACTAGAACTAGAAACTAGAAACAATATGCTGCCCTTAGCAAACTTTAGCTGGAGTTTTATGAATCACTAACCTCCATTTTTACAAATCGCATGACATAATGGTCGTTCATGTTATAAATGCAATAAATACAATATGTTAGTAGGTTTGTGTTACGATTACAATGGATTCAAAAAGAACTTATGTACACGTACTTATTATTACGTAACATATAATGTGCCCTCTGATAATTTAAAATTAATTAAAAAAACACTTTTCTCTGTGAAGATCGCAAATTTGCAATGCGCATGTGCATACGAAGTACATGCGTGTGAATGTATTTTACGAAATATTTAAAAAGTTCGCACAATATTCGCTAAACGTTGCGCATTCTGTCGTCTTACAAAAATTTAGAGTACAGTTTTTGCAACAATAATAGCTTTGTTTTGAATATAAGAGTTCGAATTTTGAGAGACTGTATCAGAACACTATTGAGTTTAGTGAGATCTATACAAAAGTTTTAAAAATAAAAATGATTTCAAAGGTATATTGCATAGAGCAACACGGGTACCTGACGGAAGGGGAGACGCCATAGGCAGGCGTTCCCCTCTGTCGAAACATATGACCAAATGGTCCACTGTTAAGTCACTGTCACCAAGTGAGATAGTGTTGTTATTTTGTAAATTCTTTGTTTGTTATCGATAAAAATATTTACTTACCATCAGTCGATGTGTGACATTTGCATTTGCAAAAACTAAAGACTAAGTTGTAGTTATGTAGTATGTTAATGGAAAATTATGCTGATACAAGAATTATTAACTTAATGACAAAAATAAACCCACATAAGTGATAAATTTAAAAACCGGTAATAGATAAATCAATCACTGATTTTTTAAATTAAACCACAAACATATATTTTATTTATGTCTAGATTATGGTATTTTGATTTCGGGACTGGCTGCAGATATAAATTCTATCTTTATCCTGCAAAAGAGGGCTGCAAAAGGATTGGTCATCTCTTATCTGCTATGGCTTACATATTTATTTTTATTATTTTTTACTACTGTTTTATTTATATTCATCTTCATTGTTTTCACATGTAGAATCAACAAGAATAATGTAACCAGGATTTTGTAAAAACCTAATTTAAAAGAGTGCCGTGGAGAATCTTGCTCGTTCTTCTCCATAGAGGCCTACCTCCGTTTTGGAACGAGCAACTAGTTTCAGCTTTCGGACTAACTGACCGACTCCTTGACAATTCAAAAGTGCCTGTAAATGGTCTAATTGAAATAAATGTTTTGACTTTGACTTTAAATTATACCTACATGCTTTTAATTATTTTTAAATTATACCTACATGCTTTTAATTATTTAATTAACAACTGTTGAAAAAGTAATAATAACATAAATAAAGTAAAAAACCTGATTTCCCTAACAGAGTTCTTTAATTTATCGATAATGCGTATCGACAGCTGTTACAGCAATGTTTGTCAATGTAGTTGCATCATGTCGTTACACTGTTATGACACAAAATGTATCTATGTGTGTACGAAATTGTTAGTGTATTGTTATTATTTCTGTGTGTGAGTTTCGTAGCGACAGACGATTGTTTTTGTGTGGGGCATTGAAAAGTGTGTTTGTGTGTGTATTTCCCCCCGCAAAAAATGACAGACTTTTCTGTATTGAAAAAATACGCTATGGCGTCTCCCCTTCCGTCAGGTACCCGTGTTGCTCTATGGTATATTGTAAAATAAAAACCTAAGTGGTCACAGTAATTATAATAATATAATAATTATACTCGTATCTTATAATTCTGGAGCCCTAACCACCGTTACCTTGCGGGCGGAGCACTATTTTTATTCATTTATTTTTAAAATAATAATATAATATTTGTAATTCCTTTAAAAAAAAATTGTGTGTTAAAATATGTAAAAATAAAAAGTGTTGTAAAATAATAATCAAAATAATAATCTGTGTTGCAGGTGTGGATTCTAGCAGTAATCGCAATGATGACAGTGGTAGTAGTGTCAGCTGATGATGGACACTCACACATACACATCTCCAAACACGACGATCACCCTACGAAAGTGGAAATCAAAGATGAGCACCATCATCATCACCATGTCGATTACTATGTAAGTGACATTACATAATACACTAATAGGGCTATCTAAAACCAAATCGTAGTCCAGGGAAGGTTTAAACGGTGAGAAAATATGGGGACGGGTAGGGTTGGGGTAGGGTAGGGATAGGGGTAGGATAACCCTCGAACGAAGTCGCGGCGGGTCAGCTAGTCTTTATATATAAATAACTTGGTTCCATAATTATTTTTGTCTCCACATAATTCCCAAAGTAGTCGACAGATTGACTTAATTGATTTTACACAACATTGCATTTAAACCAAAAAGTGTTCATAACCAAGTTTTTTTTTATTCCGAAGTTCCAGTATATGAAACGGGAAATTCTAAGCCACACAGTATAACTTAGCCACAGCGAAGCGTGTCCGGGTATAGCTAGTATTTTATTTAAAAAAAGATAGTAGAAGATAGTGTTTCTACCACCAAACAGCGTTTGATGTTATCCGTTTTGAAGGGTCAAAAGTTTTGCCTCACATGAGGCAGGTAATGATGACCACTTACAAGCTGGAGGCAAACGAGCTAGTTCTTTATCTTTAAATTAAAAATTCTAATATAATAAAATTAACTTTCAGACACATCCCAAGTACAAGTTCGAGTATGAAGTAAAGAGTCATCACACAGGTGACCACAAGTCACATCACGAGCACCGCGACGGTGACAGCGTCAAGGGAGAGTACTCCCTGCATGAACCGGACGGCTCCACTAGGCATATTCACTATCATGCCGATAAGAAAACTGGGTGAGAATCGAATGCTCTTACTAATACAATAGGCTTATCCTTGTGACCGTAAACAATATAACTTAATACCTAAGAAACAGTAATAGGAGTGAGATAACATAATCTACTTAACAGGTACCATTGCTTTTCGTTTTCTTCTTCTTTACTACGTCTTTAGTATTTTAACCCAAAATCGCTTCTATTGAATTTCGGCGCTATAGTCGATACCAAGTTATCCTATTTTAGTACTTATTAACGTCAAAACGTAAGATTTCCCTCATTAAATGAGACTACCCTTCTAATGGGTATAAATGGCGACATAATTACTTCTTAGCCTTAGTGTTTTTCTTTTCTTTTCAGTTTCCACGCAGATGTGAAGCACAGTGTTCATCACTTAGTACCGGACAAGCATCATCATTAACTTGCCGTTCTGTAGTATCTAAATTATTCTAAATAGCTTAAGTACGTTTAATTTTATAAGTTTGTTTGTTGGTTTTTTAATAAAAAGTATTTTCGTAATATTTGGTCGTTTTTACACCTCGTCATCTACTAAAACGATATCATAGTTTAAAACCAAACAGCAGGTTTTAATAACTTTAAATTCAAAATATTGTGTATAGAAGGAAGAAAAAAATGATAGCCCACTTACTACAGTGTCCAAGTACCGTTACAAAAAAAGGATTTACTTAAACCATCGATTCGAAAAGAAAAATATAAACAGAAATTTCTTTTTTACAAAACAAGTAATTAAGAATAGATCTATGTTATATATACACATCAAAAGTGTCTAGGGATCAAGATGTATTTGGTAATAATAATATATTGATCCCTAGACACTTTTGATGTGTGTATTTATATATATATAATAGTCATAACAAACAGAGGCTACAACTATACTAAGTTCTTATTAGTACCTAAGTATAATGTAGGTTTAAAAAAAAATATAAAGGTACTTACATACCTACATTATATGTCACAAGTATGTCACATACACTCGAGTGTACAAGTAAAACTGGTTAATTTTACAATTACGAAAAATTCATTCAAATCTTTACAGACTGGAGATATAAAAACACAAATATTGCCCTCAAATATTATCAGTTGTCTTTTGGACCTTCAAGAGCAAAGGAATACTTTGAAGAACAGCAATCATGTACACAAAGGTAACAATTATGAACTAAATAATCCCAATAGTATTCTTGAAATAGATAAAAAATGGACGTTCGTAATTTGGGATCGACAGTATCTAAAGCAGATGGGGATTTCTGGGCCTAAGAGTGTAATATTAAGTTAGGATATTGTCAAATAAAAACGTTTTATTATTATATTTCAAAATATACAAAAATAGCTTATACCCTATCAAGAAGACGAAAAAACTAAAAAAAATGTTTATTTAAATCATAAACAAAATAGATTATTGATTACTATTATAACTAACTCGTTCTGTCCCACTGCTGGGCAAAGGCCTCCCTTCTTCCTCCTTTCTTCCATCTATCGAGACTTTGATTACTATTATGGATTAAAATACTTTTTATGATTGCTTGCAGATCTTCATAATCGCTGCAGTCTTTGCTATGGTGGTCGCTGAACCTCAAGGTGAATACAAGGAACATGATCACAAGCATGCCTTCTCATCACAGAGCATCAAGCAGCATCACGGACACGCCACCAAGAAACACGTCGAGTACTATGTACGAAACCTTTTTGATATTTAGTGTGATATTTATTAAGGGAGAAGATCGTTGTACCCTGTGGTTAAGACGCCAGCCTCTTATGCATAAGGTTGCGGGCTTATTACCAAAGCAACTAAACTTCTTCAAAACAAATGTGATTCCAAAGTTTGTCTGAGACATCATTTACATCGGTGAAGGAAAACATAGTGAGGAAACCCAGACTTATAATAAAATAAGTATGAAATCATCAATCCCTCTGCTTGTGTCTTCTCTGTATGATAAGAGGCCTGATCTTTTTTGTTTTGATGGCTAACTGTTCTTTATATTATAGTCTCACCCTAAGTACGAGTTCGCATACAAAGTGGAGGACCCTCACACCGGTGACAAGAAATCTCAGCATGAATCCCGCGACGGTGACGTCGTGAAGGGCGTGTACAGCCTGCACGAGGCTGATGGAACTGTCAGGGTCGTCGAGTACCACGCTGACAAGAAGAGCGGGTTAGTGCTAATCCCATAACTGGGTTCCAATTAACAATAGATGAAATATTATTCTGTTATTTTTCAATCACATATGTGATGAATCACATATTCTGAGAATCAAATTAATGAAGGACACTATTCCACTCTTTTATTGTAGATACTAACTTCTCGAATGTCGGTTATTGCGGACACAGACGACACTTGCCAGTACAATTAACCATTGAATCGGATTTTGTTCACAATTTCATGAGTTTTGTTATTTTTCGCCTACGTCACTCCTTATAACATCAGCTATCTAACAGTAAAAGTCCCGTCACAATCTGTCCAGCCAGACAGATAAAGAAGTAAAAAATGGTTTTTTTTTGTATAAGTACCATGTAAACATTCACATACGTTTTGTAAAAATCTGTTATTTTGACATTATAAACAGAAGCTTAAACTTTAATTATTTGTATAGACTAGCTTTCGCCTGCAACGTCGTCCGCGTGGTTGTCAAATCCTTTCTTAGCTGACGTTTCCTACCTACCAGCCAAACATCATTATAAGTCGAGCAGTTTTCGAGATTTTGCTTTTATATAGGTACATGGATTTATAATGGTTTTTATTGTTTCAGATTTAATGCCAATGTTAAAAGGGAAGGTCACGCCAAGCACATTGTTCCTGAATATCATCGTCATCACTGATCTGTTGACGAACCTATTGTTAGTTAAACTTATAGCATAAGATTATAAAAAGTTTGTGTTGTTGTAAATATTTTTTCTTAAATAAAAATAAAAATTGTTTTCACTATTTAATTTTCTTCTTAACCTAAATAGTACGATGACTTTTAATGTTTTGCCATTTGTGAAGGTTGGAAAGCCCTTCGATCAACAATGTTCTACAATCCCGATTCCGAAAAACAGTTCGACAAAAATAAGACCACAAATAGTTTTGTGCTCTTATTTAAAGTTAGTACGTGTCAAAAAAATGACGCAGTGCACTTCAATAATTGTGTTAGAACTCAACCCTCAATTCATCTGTCAACTCAACTGTCAACTCAAGTATCAACTATCAACTCAACTCTAATAGATTGACGTAGGTACTTTATATAACCTGTCATACGCGATTCTCCCATAGATTTTGTATGGAAAAAAAATAACTGTGACGTCACTTGTATGTCGACTCAATTAGTCGACATACAAGTGACGTCAAGCACGTGCTTTCAAATAAATAAATTTCATTTATTTGAAAGCAATTAAAAATCAAAATTTACATTTAATTGGAAATTAATCGGTTGGTTTTTTTTAGAGAATTTACGTGTTTTTCTTGGAATTATTGCTTAATGTTGTCATCTACCCAATTCAACTCTCAACTAAACTCTCTTAAATATTAAAGTCGTTTCCCAGCAATAATTTTTGCTTAATGCTGCCTAGTTTGATGGGCAGTATGTGTAGAAAACGGGTATGTGATGTGTCTTTTACACCCTGTATACACAAAATTTCAGCCTTGCTGAAAAACCTAGATATGGCGGCTCCGAGATCTTGAACCTTGACTGTTAAGAGACCAAAAACGAAATTACCTATGCAGTTAAGATTTTACGACATAATGTTCCAAAGCGCAACACCTATTAACAATTACAGCCGATATAATTTAAAGTGAAATCAATGCCACCTTGAATATTTTATATTATTTAAGTCATATAAAAGACGTGAGGTTTAGAAGTTTAGTATCAGTTGAATTTTGGACATAGTTTCAATAGTAACAGGACACCATGTTTTTCAAGGTATATTTATTATTATTATAAAATTTAATATATTAACTTAACTTTATTTAAAAAAGTTAAAGTTAAAAATGTGTGTCATCTTTGAACTGCAGCTGTTTCCTATTTATTTGATACCTGGAATATATTCCATTTTTTTTATGCCAACTCTTTTAACTTTTATAACACCTTGCTTGAAATTTAGAAATATTATCAGATCTCAGAAATATCTGACATCGTTTCCCCTTTAGGTACTTTGTTTGCTGTCTGTAGCTGTCACGGTGGTCTCCGCTCACGGACACTCGTCCCAGTACATCCACAAACACGACGGACACCACGAAATAGTACACCACGGACATGGTCATCATGACTACTACGTCAGTAACTATTCTTGTTTACTTGCTATTGCATAATCACGAATACTTACCTTATACTCACTATTAACTAACGTTTTCGTTTGCAGACTCACCCTAAGTACGAGTTCGAATACAAGGTGGAGGACTCTCACACGGGCGACCACAAGTCGCAGCACGAGCACCGCGACGGTGACGCCGTTAAGGGACATTACTCGCTGCATCAACCTGACGGCTCCGTCAGGGATGTGCACTACCATGCCGATCATCACAGCGGGTAATAATCTAATATCTTTTGGTTACATAAGTAATTATGATATAATGATCTTTTTGGGAACTACCGGGTCAATTCGTATAACTATATTTGAATGATATTAATCAATCCAATGTTTTTCTTCCACCAGTTTCCACGCGGACGTGAAGCACAGCACACACCACATCGTGCCTCATCATCATCATTACTGAACCTTCTGTTGGACAGTCTTCTGAAAGAGCTGATATTGTCTTGTTGTTTTGTTAAAAGAATATTGCCATGAAATATAATAATTATTTTCCACCATTTCTTTATTTAATTTCAATACCTAAACAAAGAAATACTAGAAGGAATCTGAACGAAATAGGTACCTACCAAAGGTAATTGTATACCCCAAAAAGATAATCTTACTCTCTCTCGCCATGATAAATCATATCATGTCTTATACGATTTAAATAAGGAAGTCTATATGTTACGTTGAAATTGTTTATTCAAAGTGGACAGGAACAATATGGAGATGATCAAAAAATCACGTCACACGTTCTGTGATGGTATCGCTTCGCCCAAACTCATATTATGAACTGGTGAGAAAATATGCGGAGAAACCTTACAAAACTCTCCCCGAATTAGGATTTAAATATAATACCTACTTTGCTCATCTATACAATTTTTTTGGTCATCAGTCTAATTCTCATTTAGTTACATTTTTAACCGACTTCAAATAAAGGAGGAGGTTATCAATTCGTCTGTATTTTTTTTTTATGTTTGTTAGCTCCTAACTTGCGACTGGGAGAACCGATTTTTATGATTCTTTTTTTATTTGAAAGCTGGTGCTTCTCGTGTGGTCCCATTGTCACCATTTCAATATCTGATGATGAACTTCGGAGATATGGAATGGAACTCCTCATAGAATCACAGCAGCAATATCGTAACAAGTGAAATTGCTTTGTTTATACGTGTAGTCGATGACTGACTGAAGGAAAAGGGGGGGGGGGGTACGTCAATCCCCCTCCTACCTGTTTCCAAAATTAAATATATATCGTGTGAGGTATTGTTTGAAAGGGCTTTTTGTAAGGATTTCAAACATTAATACACAAGCACTAAAAAGTGAAAAATAAAAAGCTATTTTACATAAAAAGATAACCGCCTTCAAAAACTACAAAATCAAAATAACTTTAGTTTTGGAAGTCGGTGTCAATACTTACATAACATACCTACATAACAAAAAAAAAAACAAAGCCGCCGACTTCCAAAACTAAAGTTATTTTGATTTTGTAGTTTTTGAAGGCGGTTATCTTTTTTTGTAAAATAGCTTTTTTTTATGTATGAGTCATGTCAATTTTAAAACAAGTTTCTTATCTGAACCTAAACATTGTCTAGTCAATCTATACTGTAAAAATCTTCTTCTGTGGTTTAAGGTAAAGCGAGGAAGGTGATGCTTCCATTTGATTCTAGAGATTAACAGTTCACCTGGAGAAAGTTTTTCATAAAATATCCTAACATAAATTGCGCTGACCGTACAGGTTTATATTAAGTATAAAACAAATAGCCCAATACTGAGAGTTTAAATATATACGTAGATTCGTACTTACGCCACTGTCATTTTTATGACTTTCTCCGCAAGTTTGGCGAAAGGAAACCCATTGACTCAAGGGTTTTCAAGGTTACACATATCAATTAAATCACGTTGGTGTATGAAACAGGTTCGTTTCTTGGCAATACTTATAATTTATATTTTTACCGAAAATTGGAGCACAATACTTATTTACTTTTTAATATATAAGGACTATACTTTGTCCCTACAGTCATCAGTCACGATTAAGTTTTCGAAGGAACAACAATATTAAAAAAGCTTAATTATGATGTTCAAGGTATTTAAATGTTGAAATACATTTTTGTTATAGCATTGATGAATAAAAAAATAACAGTGATTAAAAATATTTTATAATTAAATAGATTTGATAATTTTCGACGTTGAATACTACAGTTTCAATTAATCTAAAAAATTGCCCATATCACACAGGCTGCTCTAGTTGCTACTCTTCTCGCAGTGGTTGCTGCACGGCCGCAAGATGGTCACGATAACCACCATGGTCACGGTCACGCTATCTCATCACAGAGCATCGTACTGCACCAAACTCACGAGACCAAACACGAGCCCGCACGCCACGAGGAGCACCATGAGGAGCACCACGAGGAGAAACATGAAGAGCACCACAACCAACACGAGGAGCAGCATCACGAGGAACACTACGGTCACGCCTCCTCATCGCAGAGCATCAAGCAGCACCACGGACACGCCACCGAGAAACACGTCGAGTACTATGTACGATAACGTCCTATCATAATAACCTTCTGTTTCTTTATATTAGAAACGATGATACTAATTGTGAACTGTACTGCAGGCTCATCCCAAGTACGAGTTCGCGTACAAGGTAGTGGACCCTCACACCGGCGACAAGAAATCTCAGCACGAGGCGCGCGACGGCGATGTCGTGAAGGGCGTGTACAGCCTGCACCAGCCCGACGGCACCATCAGGATCGTCGATTACCACGCTGACAAGAAGAGCGGGTGAGTCTCTTCATGATTACATGATAACTAAGTTAATGATGTAGACTTTTAAATGTTTTTGATGCATGAACCAATCTTTTTTTTTTAATACCTTTCTTCATTCACAGATTCAACGCTAACGTGAAGTTCGAGGGTCACGCCAAGCACATTGTTCCTGAATATCACCACCATCATTGATTCTGTGATACTAGTTGTTAATAAAGATTTGTTAGAAACTGTACTTAAATATAATTTTGTTATAAAACTGAAATACACATACTTAATATACTTAATACCAATATTATTTTTGCTTGTTTACCTCATTTTTACAGTAGTGTTTCCTCAATTTTGGATCCCTTCATTTCCCTTGACAGCCAGAGAACCAATAGAGGTTAAAAATTTAAATCCGTAGCATGATTTTGGAGAGACATAATATTTGTAGCAGTGATGATCACATGTACTATTCTTGAGCTTGCGGACGGCGAGTAATGGGTAGCTCGCCGTCCGATCAAGGACCATGCCCGGGTCGACGGCGCGTTCTGTTCGCGCGCGCCTCAAAGAGCTGTCAGCATAGGGACGGGGCCCCAACGGGACCAAACGCCTGCCGGGGTTGCGGGACGTCTTAACAGGATACCGTGGCCCCGGAACGTAAAGGGCAACAGAAGGAACAGGGTGGTTTTATAGCCAGTAAAAGTCTGACAGTCCCTTCCGCCTTACCTAGGGCGGAAGGACTCATTTGATGATTTTTACCAACTTAAAAAAAAATGTATTAGTCTTGTTGTCAAATATAAATCTCATTAATGTTTAATGATTCAGCTATTTGTCAAACATAATTGACACACTTGCTCGTTATTCCATTCTATATTACATTATTTCCATTCAATTCCGTTTTCGATCAATTTTGTTTATGTTCCATTTTTTACAAAGTATCTAATATTAGCCATTTCCAAAAAATATGTATTACGAAAAATTAAGTATTTTTAATAACGGTTATAGCATGACTCAGGCACTTATTGTATTAGTAGCAATTGCTCATAAACTTCCTTTTCTTACTCTACTAAACAGACTAATTTCAAGCATACGATTAAATCATTTATTTGATCTTCAAGAATAAGGCGCTTGTGAAAAGGGGCAAGCGCGTCTAAGTAGGTTTTCTAGCTCTTGTCTATTTATAAGCCTATGTTAGTGCCATTAGGCAGGAGTGAAAGAATACGGAAACGAAAAATTATGATCCCACGCGTCTTAAGGAAATTATTGCTTAAGTCTTCTTTTGCGATAGCCTATGAGATTTTTTTTCATAATTAAAAAACAAGATGATACTGACCCATACGATACTTAAGTAGCGATGACAAAAGGGCTGCTTATTTTCAGGAGGTTGTGTTTTCATACATTGAAGTGCAAGTCTTACTGAGCCAAATTGTATATCTTATCATATGAATAACAATGCCAAATGCTGGGTCAACAACAACGGGAAGATTTTCTTCAATAAGGCAATGCACGACTGATTCAAGGAATAAACTTGCTTTACGAAAATACCTCTAGTCTCTAGTAGCTAGAGTGGTGAATGACAAATGACCTAACATCATGCAAACAAAAGCTAAAATTATATCTTTAATAGCTTTAGCTTTTACGAAATAATTGTCAAAGCGTAGCACATAATCGTATACAACGTACTCGTAATTGGGAGAAATCAATACTACCTTGGGTGCCTTATTTTTAAATCATATAAAAGACGTGAGATTTAGAAGTTATGTATCAGTTCACTGTTGGACTTAGTTGCTAAACATTGTTAACAATACAGAACTACCAAGATGTTCTTCAAGGTATGTAAGATAGTTTATACTTCATGAACATGTACTTTTATGATAAAACTTACCGTTTTGCTGAAAATCGCGAAAAACTCATTTTTAGGACCTTTGACCTTAAATATTTTTTTTTCCATACACGGGAATGATGGGGAACTTTTAAATATTATTTATAATTATGTTTTGAACAATTTTACTGATTTTCAGCTTGATGGGACTATATGTAACTTCACTCTCATTTTTTTATCTAAATTGACCGGACTAATGAGCCAATGTCAATCACAAATTGTAGATATTCATTTTAACTTGTGACTTTTTTTATTTATCAACTTTCTTTAAATGTTGTTCTTCCTACTGGTTAAGATGCCCACCTCTCTCATGCATGAGGTCGCGGCTTCATATAATTACGTGTACATATTTTTTTAAGTTTATAGTTAACGTCACTGATATCAATGAAGAAAAACATAGTGAGAAATCCTGGACTTATAATCGCCAATCCGCCTTGAGCAAGCGTGGTGATTAATGCTCGTGCCTTCTATGTACGAGAAGAGGCTTTTGTCCAGCAGTAGGACAGTAATGGGCTGGTATCCATTTCTTTTAATATAATTATTTACTTTCCTTCTTACCTTCATATTAACTTTATTTTCTTCAGCTGCTCTGCGTGCTGTCTGTAGCTGTCGCGGTGGTCTCCGCTCACGGACATTCGTCCCAGTACATCCACAAATACGACGGACACCACGAGCTAGTACACCACGGACATGGTCATCATGACTACTACGTCAGTAACTATTCTTGTTTACTTGCTATTGCGAAATCACGAATATTTTCCTCATACTCACTATTAAGTAACGTTTTCGTTTGCAGACTCACCCTAAGTATGAGTTCGAGTACAAGGTGGAGGACTCTCACACGGGCGACCACAAGTCGCAGCACGAGCACCGCGACGGTGACGCCGTCAAGGGACATTACTCGCTGCATCAACCTGACGGCTCCGTCAGGGATGTGCACTACCATGCCGACCATCACAGCGGGTAAGAGTCTAATGTCTTTTGGTTACATGTAATATAATGTGGATCCATTTGAAAACTACTAGACCAAATTCTATAATGCAACAACATAATAATGATATTAATGCAAGCAATGTTTTCTTTTTCTTCTCAGATTCCATGCGGACGTGAAACACAGCACACACCACATCGTGCCTCATCATCATCATTACTGATGAGTCTTCATTATTGTCTACTGAAAGAACTGATTCTGTTACGTTAAAATTGTTTCTTTTGTTGTATTTATACCTTTTTTGCTGCATTATGGTCTAAGAATAAAATCAATTAAAATAAAACTTGGTATTATTCATTTGTAGCGATGAATTACCTACTTATCATTAATGTTTACCTATCCCAAACTTAGGAATTCAATCAATTTGGTGTATGTTCTTGTCTCGATTGTGTTCAGCCACGGAATAAAACTTGGATGTAGCTTAGATAGGCTTACCGGTAATTTAACTATAATCGACTATCAAAACCTCGTGCATCAGCAACAGTTTAACTTAGAGTTAGGTAAATAACTGCTTTCCTAAAAATTTGGAGAAAGGCAATCCATTAAAATAAAAATTACCAATTCAAGGTTTCAATAATTATCGCACTGTCAGCCAAAATCATGTTGTGAGTGAAAAAACAAGTTTGGTTTGTTTTAATTTACGTGTTTTCCATTAATTGGATCACATACTGTTCGTACATGAATTTCATATAAAAGGACAGACCTTTCATACGTACCATATCAGTTACAATTGTGATTTCGAAGAAACTGCAATTACCAATATCATTATGTACTTCAAGGTATATTCTTAATGACTGCTAAATTAGTATACTATCAAGATGTGTGTGAAAAAAGTGCAATAGAAAATAATTTAGTTAAACATAGTGCAGTGCTACCAATAATAAAGTGTATTATATCTACCACATGTTTTATACAGGTTGCTCTAGTCGCCACCCTCCTCGCAGTGGTTGCTGCGCGGCCGCAAGACGGTCACCACCACGGTCACGGTCACGCTATCTCATCACAGAGCATCGTACTGCACCAATCTCACGAGACCAAACACGAGCCCGCACACCACGAGGAACACCATGAGGAGTACCACGAGGAGAAACATGAAGAGCACCACAACCAACACAAGGAGCAGCATCACGAGGAACACCACGGTCACGCCTCCTCATCGCAGAGCATCAAGCAGCACCACGGACACGCCACAGAGAAACACGTCGAGTACTATGTACGATAATAATAACGTTCCAATTATAAATTAATAACCTTCTGCTTTCCACCTTTTCTATAATCTTTGTTATCCGGATAAGAAAAAATGTTACTAACTATCATAATGTCCTATTACAGGCTCATCCCAAGTACGAGTTCGCTTACAAGGTAGTAGACCCTCACACTGGCGACAAGAAATCTCAGCACGAGGCGCGCGACGGTGATGTCGTGAAGGGAGTGTACAGCCTGCACCAGCCCGACGGCACCATTAGGATCGTCGAGTACCACGCTGACAAGAAGAGCGGGTGAGCTTTCATGATTACTTTATAATAGTAGATGATGTTAAAAATCAAATACTATATGTAAGACAGAATTCAAATTTTTATGATCTATGAACCAACAATATTTTTTAATAACTTTTTCATTTACAGATTCAACGCTAACGTGAAGTACGAGGGCCATGCCAAACATATTGTTCCTGAGCACCACCACCACCACTGATTCTGTGATATTTTCTCAAATAATTATGAATGTGATTTAAGTACATAAGAATTGTTACTTTAATGTTAGTCGTTACCACCATCATGTTGTATTAAATATCTTAAACGAAAATACATGTTTTTTCTTTTATTCACTTAAAATACTATATTATCACTTGAACTTGGTTCGGTCAAAACCAGCTGTTTTAAATTTAATTGATTGACGTGTAACTAATGTCAAAAATGTACAAAATGTCTCCAAAAGTGCAATATTACTGTTTTGCAATAACAGTTGAATGTACGGCCTTGAAAAAGTTATAATGCTTAGAATACATTTTAAATTAATTGTTAAATATCCAAAGTTATTTCTTTAGCCAAAACTAACTCTAACTTCCAGTACAAAAATTATGACTTATTAACGCTGATTTAATTCTTATATGTTACTGCCGTCTTACATTCTTTAGCTAGGCCAATGAGGCACTTATTAGAAGGCTTGAATGATCAGTTATGTACACACATTATTAGCTAACATACTGAAAAATTATGTTATAATTTTTCAATGCTTCAGTACGCAGGAGATTTTATAGTAGACAATAAGTATGTGCGCCATCACAGGTGCACTTCCTCCTCTCCTACTCTCATAGTACCTACAACGGTCGCGTTGTAGGTACTATGAGAGTCGGGAATCACATGAAACCGGGGAGAAATCAAGCCTAGGACCAAAGGTTTCACGTGCTTTCGGAGGCACGATGGTGTCAACGTAACTCCGGGCTACTATAATTGAGAAAATAATGGAAAAGACAATAAAACGTTGCCAAACCTGAAAATCAATCGCGTTTGCGTCCAACGGGGAAATCAGTCAGTTAATTTCAACACTATTAACTGCAAATTATAAAATGAAGCGTCAATTAAATAATGGCTTCACTTCAAGGTTGACGACATGGTTGGCTCACTGGCTGAGTAATTGGCTGCCGCACTGCGTATCGCAAGTTCGATTCCAGCACGGCACAAAAAAAATTTGACCTACGGGTAGTTGTTTGTGTATGTGATTTTAATGTTTGTGAACGCAACCATGATGACAGCAGAAAGTCGCAGTACGGGATTTACTTATTTGCGAATGTAATCTATCTTACACCTAAATGATTGTTAAGTATAGAGACTTTGAATTTAAAAAATATAGAGAATATTACGTCAAGTACGTATTTTATGCTCGAAATATTCAACATGTGTGCCAAAAACGATATGCCATATCGACATTTTTAGTTATTAGATAGATGATACCAAAAACCTGCAATAGGTGCAATCGTTACTTTTAGATCACTTGTGCTTTCCGAACGTGAAATCTCTCAGCAAAGATTATAATGGCATTTGCTTAACGTAGTGCTCAGCCATATTTAAGACAATAAGAAATTGAAAATTCTATGAAATGATGGCTTGTGGTTATTCAGTTTTCTGTCGAATAACTTGATTTTAAATAGATACCTCAATAACGCTTAATGAAAAATACGTTTTTTAGAGTTAGGTACCGTGTATTATACTCGTATTAGTGACGATGTTTTTATGCCTAAATATTGGTGTCCAATCTACAAAATTTTATCGAGTTTAGTAGATGTACCGCTACCCTATCATGAAATTCGATGTAGCTAGTGGCGTTAAGATAACAGATTCACTAAGCCTTCTTTCCTAAACCATGGTTTGATGCGTCTATTAATAACTATATTCTATATAATAAATATAAATGTGTTGCTAAGTGCAAAACTCGAGAACGGCTGGACCGATTTGTCTGATTCCTTTTTTGTTACATTTGTAATTTTCCGGGCAAGATTTTTTTAGAAAATTCTGTGGGTATTATTAATAATACATATGTATGATAGTCTCTAAGGTATATAGGTATATGTTATGGGTCTTTGTTACCTGAAATAAATGAATGTATAAAAAAAATTTAAGTAATGATTTTGCCAGACTCAGCCCGAAACACATCTGCGGATTTTTTTAAATTCTTTAAAGGATTAATCATACGCCATAAAATTCAATTAAGTAATTTTGATTTATTAACATTCTATTACAACAAAAAAATTAACAATATCACAATAACCAACAAACTTAATCATAAAAAAAATATTAAGTTTTATCAATATTCAAATATCCGTTATTAAGAGTTTAATCAGTGATGTTGATGATGTTCAGGAACCTCGTGCTTGGCGTGACCCTCATATTTCACATTTGCGTGGAATCTGTAAAACAATTATGTAAATAAAAACATTTAGAGTGTTATTTGAATAAAGAATCACGCTTTCAACAAATACTTAAGTTGATTGTTTTTCACAAAAGCCAGATACAACATGTTGTAGCTACTAAGGTTATTTAAAACTTTATTTTGTCCTGATTGAAACCTGCACTTCTGTTTAATAGGAAAAGTCAAAGTCAACATATTTATTACAATTAAACATTTTACAGGCACTTCTGAATTGTTCAGGAGTCGATTAGTTAAAAAACGGAGATATAGAAACATAGATCAATCCCAACTGACAGCATTCGACAACGAACAGGATCATAGTTGCTATATGTTGGCTACTTCTGACACCGACAAAAGGTCATTATGCGTATAGTTCGGTTAACGTTTTGTTATTCGATAAAATAAGCTATTTTGGGCTTACCCAGTTTTCTTGTCAGCGTGGTACTCGACGATCCTGATGGTGCCGTCGGGCTGGTGCAGGCTGTACACGCCCTTCACGACATCGCCGTCGCGCGCCTCGTGCTGGTACTTGTTGTCACCGGTGTGAGGGTCCTCCACTTTGTACGCGAACTCGTACTTAGGGTGAGACTGTAAGACATTATGATGGTTAGTAACATTTTTACTTATCTTAGTAATCGAAATTGTATGTGAATTATCATACATAGTACTCGACGTGTTTCTCGGTGGCGTGTCCGTGGTGCTGCTTGATGCTCTGCGATGAGGAGGCGTGACCGTGGTGTTCCTCGTGATGCTGCTCCTCGTGTTGGTTGTGGTGCTCTTCATGTTTCTCCTCGTGGTGCTCCTCATGGTGCTCCTCATGGTGCTCCTCGTGGTGTGCGGGCTCGTGTTTGGTCTCATGAGTTTGGTGCAGTACGATGCTCTGTGACGAGATAGCGTGACCGTGACCGTGGTGGTGATCGTGACCGTCTTGCGGCCGCGCACTGACCACAGCGAGGGCAACAGCTAGGCAGGCGACCTGTAAATTTTAAATATACTTTTTTATTTGTAACAAACTTAGAAAATAATGTAGGATATAAAGATTTGAAGGATTGAACTACCTTAAAAATCATATTGGTAAATTAAAGTTATACTGTGTACTTAAAATGTCGAAAGCTTACAAGAAGTGCATGTCAATTCGGAACTGCTTTACTTTATATATGAAGGAACTTGATACAGTTTTCGCAAGGTTTTGAACTTGATTCGAAGAAAAATGCGAGCAAGGTGCATAAGGTAGGTACCTAAATATTAAAATTATGCAGTTCTTGATAAGTAGTGAAAGCTATTTCATAATGAATCTTTTAAGTATGTGAGTAATATTCTCCATATATTTTGGGACACAAGGGTCAATTTCAATGCAGGAAATATAATAGAGCACAAGTCTGTGCTCAAACACAGGTGCACTCCCCTTTCCCTCACCCTCGTAGTTCGATTGGTCTGATAACGGCAATCTGATACGACCGGGAAGAAATCAAGTGCAGAATCAACGGCTTTTAGGTATTTCCGAAGTACGGGAGCGTCATAATTGCCAAACTATAAGCTGCTACTAAGTATTTCCTAATAGATATACCCAATAACATTTGTCTGACCTGTGAATCAAACCCAGGGAACCACATTCAGCAGTTGCGTTTACTGCCACGAAACCAAATAGACAATCAAAATCTATGTTCAACGACGTTATCTACTTACCCTCATAGGTACGTACTTGTATTCTGATAATAATACCACCCTATTATGCAGTTCAAACGGAGCTTCTCATGCATACAAGGCACGAGCATTGATAAACACACTTGGACAAGGCAAGTTGGCGATTTCAGACTTATATTAATTGTACGTCTAGGTTTCCTCACGATGTTTTTTCATCAAAGTTAGTGATTTCCAAGATAAACTTAGAAAGTACATATTATGTTTTGAGAAAATCACATTGGTACTTGCCTGTATCTAGTTGCGAACCTACAACCTCATGCATAAGAGGCGGGCTCCTTATTAGGTACAACTGGGCTTTTTAATTTTTAGCTTTCTGATACAAAATTATAAGCCAACAACCACGAGAGTCGATTAAAGAAACAAATTGTTTACAATATCTTCCTTGTAAAATACATAAAACTCATGGAAACGAGATTTTGAAAACATTCAGAGATTTATTTTTCAGAAATTAATTTCTCTCAATTGAGTATCGTTTTTTTAACTCACTTTAAGAATAATGTTATTCTAAAAGTGAGTTAAAAAAACGATAGTAAAACTATTTCCAGATCAATTTGTCCGCATTGCACTTCATCCCAACAAACAAAGTTCATTAATATTCATGATCGTGACTCAAAGCGCCTGACGTATATTGAATAATCGCCGCTGACATTGTACACACTGACCGAAAAATTAAACCGGTTACTTACGCGGTCAACCACGGACCGACATAATTTATTGGATAACACGCCCTAACGACCTACGGCACGAAGTAAGTCTCAATTTTCCAAAAATATCTACAAGACGAAAGTCACTAACCTTCATTAACCGAAATGGAATTTTTTGGAGCAAATGTAGTGAAAACCGGCTTCGCAAAACCTTTGATATGCTCAAGTTACACATTAAAAAGTATAAATTGGACAATCAATTTTACTTCAACATCAGTCAACCAAGAGACGTCAGACACAATTGGAAAAAATAACTCAAAAATGTCCATAAAAGTAAGATAATAAAAAATATAATTCTAAAAACATAAATGATTTACCTTTTATATACCTTATTACAATAAAAGTTTTAACTTGATAACAAAACTAAGCAACTTCTATTGTTTCATTCACAGGTCGTTGCTCTCATCGCCTTTCTAGGCGCCTGCCAAGCCGCGGAACATGCTTACTCCTCGCAAAGCATTGTCCGCTTTGACAACCACCATGACGTCCACCACGAGCACCATGGACACGAAGAACATCATGGACTAGGCGACTACCACGGACATGACGAGCACAAAGGACATGAAGAGCACCACGGACATGAAATTCATCACGTACACGAGCACAAGGTAGAACACAAAGTGGAGCACAAAAACGAGTACAAGCCTGAACAGAAAGTTGAACCTAAGAAGGATTACAAAGTTGAACCCAAGAAAGAACACAAAGTTGAGCACATAGTTGAACACAAAGTTGAACACAACGTTGAGCACAAAGTCGAGCACAAAGTTGAACCTAAAAAGGAACACAAAGTTGAACCTAAGAAAGTTGAACACAAACAAGAGCGCCACATCAGGATCATCCCCGTAGTCGAGAGGGTAGAAGAAGTCCCTGTGGTCGCTAAAGTCGTTGCACCCGTGAAAGTGGTCCCCGTTTCTCATTACGTGCAAAGCGCCCACAAGAAGGAGGAGTCTCACCACTACGAACATAAGCCCGCCATCTCTTCGCAGCACATTTCCCGTCATGACGTGCCCGCTCATCCCCCCAAGGACTTCGATGATCAATCAACTGTAAGTACTTATATAAGCACATATCGCTTAACAATATAATATTTCACAAATTATTAGTAAATCGCATTTTTATGAATGAGTATCTTTCCTCTGACTGATTCGCGTGGTTAGGGAACATTATCTCGATGCACGTAAGTAGTCAAACAATATTGGAATGAGAAATGCTTAGATGGTGTTAGTGTAAGCCATGAATATAATATTATTATGCTATAAGTAGGAAGCCATAATAAATAGCACTCGTAAATATTACCATCGTATAAATTCGGAAATATGCAATTCATTAGTGTTTCATGTTACCCTAATAATACCTTGATATTCTCCCAGGGACCCGCTAAGTACGAGTTCGAATACCAAGTAAAGGACCCTCACACCGGCGACCACAAGTACCAGCATGAGCACCGTGATGGACACAAGGTGAAGGGAGTGTACAGCCTGCATGAGGCTGATGGCTCCATCCGCACCGTTGAATATGCTGCTGACAAGCACGTCGGGTAAGATGTTCATAATTTGAAACAAGCACCTAATTCTTAGCTATGTTTATATTCTACCATTGAAACATAATACCTAGTGTTACCAATTTAATTGCTGTCTGTCATTGAAACTGATATTGCTGACTAAATTATGTCAGTAAAGTTTTAAAATTGCATGTAAGAGTTTTCGATCTTCTCTCTCTATCTAGCCTATTTAAAGTAATCTCTTAATTTTAGCATAATAAAACGCTTGGTCAAAATTAATGATTAATGATTACGTGTAATTTTTCTTCATTTCAGATTCTCCGCCGCAGTCAAACAAACTACCAAGCACGTCGAAGAACATAAGAAACATTAATTCCTAAAGATAATGTTAAAAAATTACGTCACCTATTTATTTATATTCATAGGCCCATTGCTAGGAACTTGTTGTAAACATACCTTCTCATAACTTAAATAAATAAATACCTATTTATTCTCAATCTTAATTATGAGTTCTATATTTGAAAACCTACTACTGACCTTTCATAACAGTCCTTGTTCATGTTTATTTTCTTAATCGCCGACTGTCTATGTTAAAAGGGCGAGTCTTAAGATTAAAGTAAACTTTTGCTGGTTTTAAAGATAAAAATACACAACCAAAAAAAATGAAAAACATAAAAAAACATTAGGTACGTTAAAATCGTAAAACTATTCATTTATACATCTCGACCTATCTAAAATACATCCATAGCATATAAGCAGAAAAATGTAACCAAGTACCAATAACCAATACCCACTCAATTCTAGGCACACAACAATTAGTCTTATCACATTGAACGTTGAAGTTTAAACTTTAGAACAACTTTGGCCTGTCGACCTTGTCACACCCAATGTTCCAATACTATAAAAGCGGCTCTTAACTCATACAGTGCATCAGTTGTGCACCTCACATAAACACATCAATATGTTCTCTAAAGTAAGTGTGAACACTTATAATATATAATAGTCGTTACAAATAGAAAAAACATTTTCTTGTAAATCGTGTGTGCGTTAAAAGTGACGTGATTAATGTTATTTTTGTGTGTAGATCGTAGCTCTGAGCGCAGTGTTGGCGGTGTCAGCAGCTGGTTTGCTGCCCGCGGCGCAGTACTCCTCAGCGGGTGCCGTCTCCTCCCAAAGCATTGTGCGCCACGACGAAGGTCACTCGGGCGCTCAGTTGGCTCACCTGGCTGCCCCCGTCCACTATACCGCTCCCGCCCCCGTCCATTACGCTGCTCCTGCTCAAGTCCACTACGCTGCTCCCTCTCAAGTCCACTACGCTGCTCCCGCTCCCGTCCACTACGCCTCTCCCGTCGCCAAGGTGATCGCTCCCGCCCAGAAGGTGCTTGTTTCCGCACACGCTGAGGAATACGTAAGTACAACAGACAATTCCTGCAAAGACCTGTACTTCCATCATAATTGTTGCTTACTCGGAGAATATAACTTATGACGTGTTTCATACCAGGCTCACCCCAAATACGACTTCTCTTACTCCGTGGCTGACGGACACACCGGCGACAACAAGTCCCAGCAGGAATCCCGCGACGGCGACGCTGTGCACGGCGAGTACTCGCTGCAGGAGGCTGACGGCTCCGTGCGTCGCGTGCAGTACACCGCTGACGATCACAACGGCTTCAACGCGGTGGTGTCCAACTCCGCGCCTGCGCACCACGCACCCGCTCATGGTGCACATGCTCCCCTACTGCTCGCTCACCATCATTAAGAACGTCTAGTCTTAGCGTAACGAGACCCAACAGTTCGTATCGAACGCGACTCATTGTAAATATAGTGATTATTTATTTAGATATAATAAAACAAGCAAATTATAAAAACATGCATGTTTTTTTCTTATTATACCTAAACCCAATTTGTTAGCCAGAGAAAGGTTCCCCTGAATAGCGAAGATATAGATTCCTGAGATCGACCCTTTTTTTTTAGGTGGTAAAACTCATCAAATTAGTCCTTCCGCCCTGGGTGGGGCGGAAGGGACTGTCAGACTTTTACTGACTAAAAAACCACCCTGTTCCTTCTGTTGCCCTTTACGTTCCGGGGCCACGGTATCCTGTTAAGACGTCCCGCAACCCCGGCAGGCGTTTGGGCCCGTTGGGGCCCCGTCCCTGTGCTGACAGCTCTTTGAGGCGCGCGTGAGGAGACTGGACATTGATTTTCACTTAGAATTAATTTTAAGCGAACTTTGTGTTCCTTATAGAATAAACTGGAGTTCAAAATTACCTAAATAATGTGCACCACATAGGTTTATGTATCTAAATATTATAGATATATGCCAACATTTACGAAATACGATGAAAAACGTCTTAGGCCAAGATAAATAAACACTAACTTTTATATAGCACCTGCTTTCGCTAAGCATTATTTTTATCACTGACGCACTACTGTTACAAATTCAAAATGGAAACGAAAACGTTAGCTAAACCAAAGCACGAGGAAAGTAACTTTAAGTTATCTCGATTTTTTTGGCTTTAGATTTCGAGCTCTCAAACTTACGCCATTTTAATAATACAAAAATTTTATATTATTTTTGTAAATGGAGAACCTAACAGACGTATCAGCATAAAGACACCACCTGAACTAGGAACGTGAAATTTTTCACACGATTTTCTTTTATAATGTAGGTGAACCATAAAAAGGATTTTTGAAAATTCATCCCTCAAGTGGGGGATAAATACCCTCCTTCTCTCCATTAATGCTCCTTTAGGGGTAAGTTTAAACTTAAAACAGTAAACAGTAAAAATGACGTACGTATTAAGATTTTTTTTTAAATTTGCCCTAAGGGGTGTTGATTTTGTAGAGAAAGTACGCGGAGATACGCAGACGAAGCCGCGGTCGGAGTGCTAGTGCATTTGTATGACCTACCACAATAACTTGCAGAATTTATGAGCACTTGAAAATTCGCTCTTGAAAATTAAGTAGTGAGTTGTGATTAACCTTTTTGTATTTCATTTGTTTCTTTAGGTTGTTTGGTTGGGGTCTCGTGGACGCAAGCGTGACTGCTGAAGTGGGGTCTTGTATTTGATTCCTTAGTCAGGCAAATGGAATGGAGTTAATGGAAATTCATGGAATCATAGGGTTGTTTTTAGCAAAATCTTATTATTATTTTTTATTTTTTTTTAAGAAATTTTACCATGAATTTACCTCGCAATATTATTGCTGGAGGATCTAAGCTGCATAGGAATATTTTTTTCCAGAAGTCCTTACCAAAAGCGAATCAGTGCCGCCATCTGTCAGTTGTTCTGTTAGTTTATCACAATGCTGCATGTTAAAGTTGCTATATCCAGCATGTAACCATTTTCATATATACCGCTGCTAAAGTAAAAAGTTAAAACCCGAGGCAGGAATCCTCAACTTCTAAGCAATAATAAAAATAATGATGATTGCACACTGTGACATGCTGTATCTATATAAAGAGCAATAAATGGCTCCTAAGTAATAATAATAAGGAATAGATTGGGAAATAATAGTAAAATTTAGTTTATAAAAATTTGCTTGTTTTATTATAAATAACTAAACTTACACTATTTACAACGAGTCGTGTTCGATACGAACTCTTGGGCATCGTTTCGCTAAGACTAGACGCACTCAATGGTGATAAGCGAGCTGGACGGGGGCATGCACGGAGTGAGCGGGCGCGTGGTGCGCCGGCGCGGAGTTGGACACCACCGCGTTGAAGCCGTTGTGGTCGTCAGCGGTGTACTGCACGCGACGCACGGAGCCGTCAGCCTCCAGCAGCGAGTACTCGCCATGCACAGCGTCGCCGTCGCGGGATTCCTGCTGGGACTTGTTGTCGCCGGTGTGTCCGTCAGCCACGGAGTAAGAGAAGTCGTATTTGGGGTGAGCCTGGTATGAAACACGTCATAATTTATATTCTCCGAGTAAGCAACTATTATGATAGAAGTACAAGTCGTTGCAGGAATTGTCTGTTTTACTTACGTATTCCTCAGCGTGTGCGGAGACAAGCACCTTCTGGGCGGGAGCGATCACCTTGGCGACGGGAGAGGCGTAGTGGACGGGAGCGGGAGCAGCGTACTGGAATTGAGCGGGAGCAGCGTAATGGACTTGAGCGGGAGCAGCGTATTGGACTTGAGCAGGAGCAGCGTACTGAACAGGGGAGCCCAGGTGAGCCAATTGAGCGCCGGAGTGACCTTCGTCGTGGCGCACAATGCTTTGGGAGGAGACTGCACCCGCCGAGGAGTACTGCGCCGCGGGCAGCAGACCAGCTGCTGTCACCGCCAACACTGCGCTCAGAGCTACAATCTACAACACAAAACATGGTTAGCACAGGACCACCAAGTAGAAATATTCACTTTTATTTATTTATTTAATAACTCACTTTAGAGAACATGTTGTTATGATTATCTGACACACAACTGATGCACAGCATGTGTTAAGATCGGCTTATATGTATAATGTTGCGCTCAATTTTTGGGCGCGACAAGGTCGACGGGTCACGATGTGACTTCATAGATCATTTGGAAGCTTTCTCGGTACGTACCCACCAAACATGTTATATTAATAAGAAACATTAACCGTAGGAAACCATTTAGTAATTTGTTGCGCAATTTCTTCTAGTCTAGTTGTTGTAGCGATGTATTATAACAGATATTTCTTGTTCAGATTGCGAAATTTTAGCCTAAATAAAATTAGCGATTTGCATAGTAAAGATCAAAACGCTTTAGTAAAAAAAAACCTTCATAAAAAATGTGCTTTCCTTTAGAAAACAAATAATACACAAACATAAATATTTTCCATATCACGCTTTACTATCACATATTTTTAATAATACGGGTCTATCACCGTGACCTCAAGATGCGGTCTTCGAACTTATAATTATGTAATGAAGATGATTCACTCATTCATAAGTTTGCAATTCAAAAACGTGAAGATGGTCTAGTATTATTGCGACATACTGTCTGCCGGTTACGTTGTTATTATGTGATTTATGAGACCACTGAACTTATAAGTACTCGTCATTTAATTAAATAAGTAGATACGTTTGGAACAGTAATAATAATGATGATAAATTATGATGAAATATTGTTATTATGGCCGCCATGTCTATGTTTTGGTAGGGTTGAACCCAACCCTACCAAAACATACGGCGCATACAGCGTGATAATTATCTTCGATACAACTTATAACATTAATGTCTACAAGAATATGTCTAGCACACGCATCCCCAGCATTGTAATGGACACTATACAAAGTACAATAGTACCTGATAGAAGTACATATTTTAGAAGGAAGCAATACGAAAATTTGAATCTGTCAGACTGACTTATTCTGTGTGATACTGAAATCTGTTTTGTAGACATCTTCATTTAGTTCATTAAGTACCTACTCGTTTTTTGTCGAGTCTCTTTCTGGCAACGAAGTACGTACTCTATACAATGTTTTACAAGGCCGTAGAATGCTGCAGATGATAGACCAACACGTCGCTATCACAAGCAGTGTTAAAGTCTCGAAAATCTTGTGCCAACGCTGTTAATGAGCTGACAGGTCATCTTGTAATCTCAAATGTGAAAAAAAGTTGGTTGTCATATTTCTTGATTCGGTCAAAGCGTTTGACATAGTCTCTCTACAAACCCATTAAAGTTGAGAAACAAAAGAATCAGGGCTATGTTATTAAAACTTATTGGTCATTGTTCGTTTCAAAATAATCAAAATAAGAATGTGTAAGTGATTATGCATCTGCTACATAGCGATGGACTACAACGAAGTGTGTTTGGGCCTTTTCCCTTTTATGGTCAGATCATTTACCTGGACCTACTGTTCCACTCAAACCATGTCAGAGACCCTTGAGGCGGTTTAGAAACTCTGACACTATATGAGTGGAGTCGTAAAACCTTACTGCCTACACGATAAAGAAGAAGAAGGTCAGATCATATCATTTTCTAACATTACTTTTTGCAGGAGACTCAAGCCAGTTCAGACATAATAAGCTCATTAGTCTGCTGTCAAAGGTAATGTTCTAAAAAAGTAAAAAAGAATTTTGACTCTTCTAGGCCAGTTTTCTGTCTTATTTATATTCTGCTGGTATAGCCAACGTTTTTTTTTCATACCTCTTATTTTTTTTCCTCTCTCTGTATCTATTTATATGTGCATGTAACTACACGGACAAAATACTAAACTTATGAAATAACCGTTATCTATCCATGCTTCCCATCAAACTAACTAACATTGAGCATAAATTATTGCTGGGAAACGACTTTTTTTTAATCACTGTTTATATTAGCGCGCAATGTACTTAACGCATAAAAAATTGTTGCATACACCCGTAGATACAAACCTACGGGTGTATGCAACTTTATAAGGGTAGTACGGCAATTTATACTTTAGTTAACATAACATCGCGAATGTAATCCCCGAAGGTTTAGGCAAAAGTGTACCCATTAGTACACCCACATTTCGCTAGTTATGTTGTGTAGACTCAGGTAATAACAAGCCTAGAACAAGAAAATGATCACATAACTTTCGACTTCGTTAAGTGCCTTTTTAGCAAATAAAATATCGATCTACTCCTTGTAAGATCGAAACAAAATATCAGGATATTTTTCGAACACATTACCCATGAATATAGACAACTTTTATTATGGGATCAACTCTGAAAGATTTCAACTCTCTCTGATAAAATGTGAATGATTTTCCAGATTGTCTGCCAAACGTCTACTCCACGGGTATATTAGGTGGGTACCTAGTGGATTTGAAGTGGTAAAAAATACCTTGATTGCCTGCACTAGGGCCTACTGTACTGTATTGTCACTTGAGAACATGATAAATAGGTAAATGCATATTTCCTATTTAAATAAAGAGTAAAAACATTTCTAATTTTGTATAATTTGCTTGTTTTATTATAAATAAATAAACTAATCTAATCAGTTTCACTAAGAACAGAGACGCACTCAATGGTGATAAGCGAGCTGGACGGGGGCATGCACGGAGTGAGCGGGCGCGTGGTGCGCCGGCGCGGAGTTGGATACAACCGCGTTGAAGCCGTTGTGGTCGTCAGCGGTGTACTGCACGCGACGCACGGAGCCGTCAGCCTCCAGCAGCGAGTACTCGCCATGCACAGCGTCGCCGTCGCGGGATTCCTGCTGGGACTTGTTGTCGCCGGTGTGTCCGTCAGCCACGGAGTACGAGAAGTCGTATTTGGGGTGTGCCTAGTATGAAACACGTCATAGGTAGGTTAGATATATGGTTAAAGAAATTTATATGGTGAAAGAAATTTTTAGGATTCTGCTAGCAATGATCGGTTGTACTTACGTATTCCTCAGCCTGTGCGGAGACAAGCACCTTCTGGGCGGGAGCGATCACCTTGGCGACGGGAGAGGCGTAGTGGACCTGAGCGGGAGCAGCGTAGTGGACTTGAGCGGGAGCAGCGTACTGGACTTGAGCGGGAGCAGCGTACTGGACTTGAGCGGGAGCAGCGTAGTGGACTTGAGCAGGAGCAGCGTACTGAACAGGGGAGCCCAGGTGAGCCAATTGAGCACCGGAGTGACCTTCGTCGTGGCGCACGATGCTTTGGGAGGAGACGGCACCCGCCGAGGAGTACTGCGCCGCGGGCAGCAGACCAGCTGCTGATACCGCCAACACCGCGCTCAGTGCTACGATCTAAAAAACGCAACATTGTTAGGACTTAACTATGACTAGGCACTTTACTGCTAAATAAAAGGGGGTAATTTTTTGGTTGTGGGTCAAAAAGTTATATGATGAAGAGATTAAAATAAAAACAATATTATTCAGCTACTACTCACTTTGGAATACATGATGTTAGGATTATTTGAGATACTACTGATACATTGCATATGCTAAGATCAGTTTATATACCTTGCGTGTGTATTTAAGGTGAGACAAGGTCGACGGGTCACGGAGCTACTTCAAAGATTTATTCAAAAGCTTTCTATCTAATAATATACAATGTACGATTTACAACATTACAATGAACAGTTATTATTAAACTTAAACTTTTAGATTTAAAAAACAGCCGGAATTCCGGATAGGTATTAATTGCCATTTTAACAAATATTTATATTTTATGTAGGTCGATTTGACATTGGTAGATTCGATAACTCTTAACCGCTATCAGGAACCCCTGTTTTCAAATACGAGATGAAAATTGGCGCACGTATATTAATACAAATGTTTCATAACTAAGTACTGCCTTTTAGTTCAAACTAGCGACCCGCCCCGGCTTCGCACGGGTGCATGTATTATACATATAAACCTTCCTCTTGAATCACTCTATCTATTAAAAAAAACCGCATCAAAATCCGTTGCGTAGTTTTAAAGATCTATGCATATATAGGGACAGACAGACAGAAAAAGCGACTTTGTTTAATACTATGTAGTGATAGTGAAGTAAGCTTTCATTATAAAACCTATTTCTCGTTATAAATATTTAAATTAAATACCGACGTTCAAAAAAACGATATAACAATATTTTTCCATATGAAGCAGTTATTGTTTTACAAGTCATGTTCCGTGTAGTACGTTTATGCACGGTTTAATGTCATGGATCTCATTGTGACCTCAAGATGCGGTCTTCGAACTTAACATTATGCAACGAAGATGATTCATTCATTCACAAATAAATATGAAGATGATATCGCAAGTACTAGTTTTAACGTAGACAGATGCACCATTCGCTTACAATAGTGATTTTTAATGAAAATACTCCTACAATCTACGAGATGTGAAAAGAGACATTACATTCCCGTTAAGGCATACTGCCCATCAAACTGTGTAACGGTTAAAAAGAATGTAGCTAGGAAACAACTTTTCTTTTTTGGTGTGAAAAATCATTGCCTATGCTTACCACGCAGAGTTTAGGCACATCTTTACGTATTTGGCGTTTTTCTTTTGTCGTTTTAAATAACTTTTATTAAAATGGTACCTACCTACCACGTATCAAGAATTACGACTCTATGACAGGCGGTCAGACAGCGGATTCTTAGTAATACGGTTCCGTTTAGCATTCATTGAGTACGGAATCCTAAAAATACTTATACCTACAGTAGTAGGTCATATTACCGAAAGGTTTTATAACCCACTTATAAGGTCAGGGCCGTCACATTATTGAGCAGCGCGCGTCACTGATTACGGTTCCTACTCATTTTAAAATTTGTTACAGTGCATTTACGAGAATGGACATATATGTATGGGGCAAGGAATAGGCGGCAGCGTTTTTGATTTTTCAGATCGAGTGCTTGTACTAAAACTTATCTTAAACAGTCAGCTTAGTAGTTATTCTTTCATGCAAGGAAACCTGAAATGTGTTTACCAACCGAATATATAAAGAAATAATCGACACAGCAGTGATCAAAAATAAAAACTATTTTTGAAGTTTTTAATTTAATAAAAACAACAATAATCGAAGGCCGTTCGTTTTTGTAGGTACATATATATTACGTATGAATAAAGCACGACAGTACCTGGACAGATCCCAAACGTGATTATTAGATCTTAATTGACTATGGCATATTATGCTCTTCTTGTGCCAAAAAAGTTAATAACTCATTGTTTAACTTTAAACAACATGTATAAGAGAAACTAAAACTAAATGGCATCAAAAAATTCATCCGCATCGCCGTCCACTGGAAATGTACCCAAAAGACTGGCCGCATTGCCACGTTGGATGGCAATGCTTAACCTCTGGCCAAGGTAATAACCAGCCCTTGGGTCACGGGAAGAAACAACAACATGTATAAGTAAGTTAATGATTGAAAAATAAGAAGGATCGCTACACGTTGGTATCTTATGCCGCCTCTTTTTTGCCTAGAGCTGTCTACCCACGTCATAGCCGTGTCGATAACTTATCTTCTCATATTTTAGCAGGTACGCTTAAATGTAAACTAATTCATTTTCGTAACAATGAATTTCAACATAATAAATATTGTATTACAATACGTAAGTGGTTAACATTGACCCACACCAGTTACTGTTAGGGGTTATATTAATACTTATCGATAAATCAGGCAACCCGTACCTATTAAGAATCTAGAAAATCGATACTTGCCTAACTTTTAATTCGCGTAAAAAAACTTAGCAAAAACAGAATCATTGAAACCTAGCCTTTTCCTAACTATGTTAAGCTTATAGAAGATAGAAGGCATACTATAAAAGCTTTTAAAGGCGTTTAAAGGCATTTTAATTTTCAACATAATAAAGTTGTGCAAAATAAATATAAAAACAATAATATTTATGGTAGCATATTTTTTGAACAACAAACTGTTTTCATAATACACATAACATGCCTTTTTGAATAGACGCATTTATTCACAAAATATAGTCACTTGTTCTATCTAACTTGTCGCCATATTGTGTGAAACACCATTCTCAAGTTCTAAATGCATTTATTAGATAATTTGTTTATATATAAAGGTACGTATGCAAAATGTTTCTCAAACTTTTAGTAAGCACACTTGTCTTTTGCTTAATGTTAAGAGAATAGTATACTTTCCACCAGAGATGTGCGCGTAAACTAACTAAACCGTATACATGTTGTATTTGCAAAGACGCGGACGTATCAAAAAATAAGAAGCAATTTTTGAAGTGAAAACTTCTTTAGCGGCGTTGAGCACTTTTCTGTAATGGGTATAAAATCTTAAACTCGCGTCAGGACACGTGCGCGTCAGGACACGTGACCTGATCGAAAAAGCGTAAGACGGATGGAGAGTAGACAGCTATCCCCTCTCTACGGCGCGGCGAAAATGTATGCCTGGGCCTACTGTTTCGTTTAGACAGCGCAGGGCGCTTGCGCGAATGTTCGTGTATTTTAAACGTAAACGTAAACGTAAACGTTAATAATCAAGTTTTCACTTCTGCCGGCACTCCCGGAGTGCAACCCGTTTTTTTTTTTTAAATCAATCTTTCTTTCAACATTTTTTGTTTGAGAAACACTTGCCATTAGAAGATTTCTTTTCTAAAACTATGTGCAAATGGTGACGCAATTAGAAAATATAAACAATGGATGTAGGTGCACAGTCTTCTAGTCCAGGCATTGATATCATTGAATGTGAATGAAAACATTCTTTTTCATTTGTTGACGAAGTGAATGATTGTCTATGTAGGACAATCATCAACAAGTGAGCTCTCAGACGACTCGGAAACTGAATAGAGACCATACGCTTACATCCTGTGACAGTTTGTAACTAGTGATATCATAATATTGTTTAGTTATAGGAACAGGAAACGCGATTTAACTAGTTAAAAATAAATATGTAATTTATGTGTACGTAAATAGTGATTATCGGATATTTTACAGTGAAAAATTTACTTCTAGCGGCGCTTTTCAACATCGCTTTCTCCAGACAAGATGCTTTTCAAGGTAAATAAAAAATATATACCTATTCATAATCTTGCAATATTATTTTTCTAGCTTAATTATTTCTACCAGGATTGCGGAATTTGTTCTAAGAGTCTCCGTCGCCCTGAAACGCAAAAGGCATTAGGAAGAACATGGATGGATTTTAGTCAATCAGAATCTGACGCTTTCTTCCGCTCCGCCTAGAGCGGAAAAAGTCATTTGATGATCTCAAGTCCTTAAAAAAAAACAAACGCTTAATAGTTTCTAAATTTCCAGGTGATGACACTAACATTTATAACGATATGTGCAGCGGATAAACAGAAGTTACCATCAGAGCCCAAAAGTGAACAAAAGCTCCCTTTACGACGATTTAGCCGACACGTTATTTCTCCGATGAATTATGGTGACACAAAAGTTGATGATTACAGTACTCCCAGTTCGATATTGCGAACTCATAGGTCTGCGTTCCCAAATGTATTTCGGAAGTTACAGTACGCACCACTACGTATTAACATAGCACCACAAAACAAAAATGCTGGCGCGGAAAGTAATACAGTAACGCCTACTCCCACCATTGGTTCCGCAGTACCAACTGAAATTTATCTAGATAAAAAAAGCAGATTGTCGTTTGGCAAATCCCATTTAGAGCCTCGTGAGATGGTTCCAGATAAGAAATGTTATGCCTCGGATTTGACATCAGTTAGTCGGAGTCCAGGTCACAATGCTGTGTATAGAACAGTCGCAGAACCAGTTCAGAAAAAAACACCGCTAAAGGTATAGTTCATTATTTTTTTCCTACCTCCACCTATAATATAACGCATAGTAGTATACACTAACTGCAGTATCCACCACTTCCGCTAGCATTTTCATTAAACTTTTATCAAAGACAACATTTCAAAAATTTGAAAATGTTTTCTGTCCTATATTCCTCGAAAAACTCAATAATAAATACCTATTTTGTTAAGTTTCGGGCACAAGTGGACCTTAGGGTCACTGATCGTCATCACACAAATTTTCCCTTTGATTTTTCATCCATTGTACTTAAACCATAATTTAGGAATTTATTATCAAAAACAATTTAAAAGAGTGTCACAAAAAGAGAAAATTTGAAAAGTCTGAAGAAATCCAAAAAAGTATTGAAAAAATGTTTCTACTATAATAAGCAATGAACATAATTATTTGAAGATGGTTTACAAAGCCTCTGAAAAGAGGCTTCCAAAATTTTCTGTTAAAGGTCGTTTCATGAAAATGTAGATGTGATATTATTTATTAACTAGCTTCTGCCCGCGACTTCGTACGCGGATCCTGTTGCTTATGCCAGCGACTACGGGGTCGTCAAAATCGAAGATCTGAAACGTCTGATGTAGAATTCTAAGGCCTGGGGACGGGAAAACAACGGGATGAGCGAGATTTCATCGAAAATCAGTCCTAAACTGTTACCGCCTTCACCGCGTGGAGGTACTCCCAGCTTATGTTATTTTATAATTATACAGTGAAATTGAGCTTTGATTTCCACATCAGGTGTTCCAGATCTTCAATTTTTTAACGTCAACAGAGAGTGCTCATCAGGCTGAACAACTGTTGCTAAGACGTCATTCCTATATAATAATATGTTATAGTGTAGCTGGGCGCTTGGAATTTCACAACGCGTGTGCCAGATCTTCAATTTTTATAAGTCAACAGAGAGTGCTCATCAGGGTGAACAACTTTTGCTAAGACGTCATTCCTGTATATATTATAGTGTAACTGGGCTCTTGAAATTCCACAACAGGTGTTCCAGATCTACAATCTTCATACGTCAACAGAGAGTGCTCATCAGGCTGAACAACTCTTACTAAGACGTCATTTCTATATATATATGTTATAGTGTAGCTGGGCTCTTGGAGTTCCACATCAGCTGTTCCAGATCTTCAAATTTTATACGACAACAGAGAGTGCTCATCAGGCTGAACAACTCTTGCTAAGACGTTATTCCTATATATGTTATAGTGTAGTTGAGCTCTTGGAGTTCCACATCAGCTGTTCCAGATCAGATCTTCAAATTTTATACGACAACAGAGAGTGCTCATCACCCTGAACAACTCTTGCTAAGACGTCATTCCTATATATGTTATAGTATAGCTGGGCTCTTGGAGTTCCACATCAGCTGTTCCAGATCTTCAAATTTTATACGACATCAGAGAGTGCTCATCAGGCTGAACAACTCTTGCTAAGACGTCATTCCTATATATGTTATAGTGTAGCTGGGCTCTTGGAGTTCCACATCAGGTGTTCCAGATCTTCAAATTTATTCTCTTAGCAGAAAATGCTCATCACGTGAAACAATTTTTGCTATGGTACCATTTTTGTATCTCTTATAGTTTAGCTGGTCTGTTGCGGTTCTGCATCAGGTGTTCAAGTTTCCAAGATAAATTATAGCCTATATGTTGCCCGGACTTAATACCAATACAACAAAAAAAAAAACATTCAAATCCGTCAAGTAGTTCCGAAGATTAGCGTGCACAAACACACAGACAAACAGACAAACAGACAAACAGACAAACAGACAAAAAAAAAAATAATTACAATTTCAGGTTCGGCATCGATGTAATAACAACCCCTGCTACTTTTTTTTTATATATTTCCATTGTACAGACACCACTTTTCTACAATTTTATTATATGTATAGATATAGATTTATGCAAACATAATTCCAGATCTACGACTATATCAGACCATCCGGAATAAACTTAAATCTGGAAACATTGACTACAACCTTTACACCATTGATTGACCTTGGTGCCAAGATGCCTGACGTGCTTGATATCCCTTTGAGTTTAACCAAACCCAACCGTCATTTCGTCATAAACCCGTGAGTATTTTAAAACATATTTGCTATCCTTAAAATTTATGCAGTAGTAATTCCTCCCCAGTCGTTGCTAGTCAAGAAAAATTGTTTCGAAGTGTAAATTAATTTAATGATGTTAAAAAATTGCATTGCAGCATAAAAACTGTAATACCCGTACAGACGAAATCAAAACGTCAATACTCACCGTTAACCAAGTATCATAGACTACACCTGAACATTGCGAGGGTTTACAGTCCAGGACAAGTGCAAGGACCAAAGCCGCCAGCCTTCGCTCCCTCATACTCTGGGAACTTCGACAACCTTGCAATACATGCTTATCCAGATTTGAGTCAAGAAAACGTAGTATACCCAGTTAAGCATCACCATGTAGGATATCACTTAAGTTTTACATAAACAGAAGGAGTTATGCACATCATCATCTGCTTAGCCTTCTCCCAACTATATTGTGGTTAGCTTCCCGTCTAACCGGATACAGCTTAAGGAGAATGATGAGTCATGCACAATTGCACATAGATCACATTTGTAATAAGGGGTGAGCCCATTGTTATCTAACGGCCACAAACCAGACTCCGGGCTTTTACTGAGAAATTCCTGATGGAACCTAAAAACCATGACCAACCTAACAATCCAACTCAGGACTTCATATAGCATGATAGCTGAAGTGTTGGATTGACAAATAAAATATGATGCATCTTACAAACTCAGCCCTTGGAATGTTCTTCAGTTTAATTTGCTTTTTACGGATGTCTGGTGCAAAGTTCAATTTACATTTAAATACAGTTTTAATAACGTATGTAGTTTAGACACTCATAATTATTGATAATTTCTAGTCGTACAATAATAATGATTGTTTCAATGTGCAGACTTGTAAGTAACTTTGCAATTATGATTTGCCGAGTTTCTTTGTATTTATAATTTAAAATATTGGGCTATTGACATTGCATTTCATATTATGGAATTGTCACCTAGATAAAGTCTCCATTAGTTATCAATCATTATAACTTCCTCCATGATAGATAAAACAATAAGAAATTCAAAACAAATATGTAAACAGTATTGAGAACAGAGAACAATAGTTTTTTCTATTCTAAACAAAATTTTAAACATAGTGCATTGTATGAGACAATGGAAAATAAACAAAAATAATTATGATAAAAGACCGGAGCTCCAGTACATTTTTTAGGAGTTGAAATAATTTCCAGCTTGGGTGGTTATTAGGGAGTACCTTTTCTTATCTTTCTGGGTTTCTTTAAATCTTTAATAAAAACTTTAATATTAGGGTGAAAACGCTTAGAGTACCCCACGAAACTCAAATTGTCTTACTTTTTGTTTATTTTAAACTCAGTATCAGGTTGTATATTAATAAAATAAATAGAGGTGACAGTAACAAATATGTATTTACAGGGTTATAACCATTAACATGTCTAAGTTACGATAACCAGTAAATGTGCCTATTTAATTAAGACAGGACGTTTATGGCTTTATAATTATAGTAATATATGTAATTATAATAACATAATAATTTAGAGAGTTATGTTGTCGATTGTAATTTTTATTATCCTGAAAATACATATATTATTTGTTAGTCACGTCGAATGACGCGGCAACCTTTGCGCATTTCCCTTTAACTAATTTGTATTTGTAGTTTAAATGCTAAAGTGTACAATGGATAAACTGTTTTTCGAAAAAAAGAAAACGATTTCTTTTCTTCAAAAAATAGTTTTATAACTTAGATTTTTTTGGAGTCGATCTAAAATATATTATACGTAGGTTAGATATAACCACAAAATTTTACGAGTTGTTTTGTGATTATTTATTTCATTTAAGTATGTGTATGTTAGTTTTAAGGGTGCTAAATATAATTTGGGTAAAACTGTAATTTTGTATCTTAAGATAATAAACTCGAAAGAACTCGGCATTTTTGTTTTATTTGGTTCGCAACCTATCCTGCTGCAAAATGTCTATTAATTAATATATATAATTTCCGCAATTTTCAAAGTGCTGAGCTGCTAATTAAAATGTATTGTACTAAATATACTCAATGCATGACGTCTTCTACATTATTATACAGATTCGATTCGAATGTCAAATGTTACGAGTATATTAGTTAGCGCACTTGTATTTACGATTTTAGACTACTAATAACAAGATATCAACATTGACTTAAGAATCAGTTTCCTAGCTTTTGTCACATATGTATAATTTTATGTCAGGCGCATTTGTAGAGGTATTTAATAATGACATACGACTTGTGAAATTTCTTGCAATCACCGATGTACCTTCAGTGAACGGGTTGATTAGTGTTACCATTTATAACCTGAAGCAAGGTCGCGTATACCTTGTTTGACAACTTCCACTACTTATAACAGAATTTGTTAATACGCAATGATCTCTATTATAAATAGTTTAGCTTTGGAATTTGGATTATCATATCACCTTCTGATCACAAAAGAAACAACATGTTCTCCAAAGTAAGTAAAAAAAAGAAATAAAATTCAAACCTTTATTAATTCTCAATAAATTCACGATAATATATGGTTCTTTTTTTATCTTTTCAGTTGGTAGCTTTGTGCGCGTTTGTGGCTGCGGCCCAAGCTGGTCTCTTGGCCGCGCCCGCTCACTACTCCCCCGCCGAAGCAGTCTCATCCCAGAGCATCGTGCGTCACGACCAGGCCCAACTCCACGCTGCACCCTTGGCTAAGCTCGCTGTCGCCGCTCCTGTTGCCTACCAGGCTGCCCCCGTCTCTTACAACGCCGCGCCTGCCCACTACTCATCTGCTGCAGCTGTGTCCTCCCAAAACATCGTGCGTCACGATCAGGCTGGGCTACGTGCCGCCTCTGCCCAACTTTCCTACCACGCTGCACCTGCCCAACTTGCCTACCAAGCTGCACCTGCCCAACTTGCCTACCACGCTGCACCTGCCCAACTTGCCTACCGCGCTGCACCTGCCCAGGTAGCCTATCAAGCCGCCCCAGCCCAGATTGCCTACCACGCAGCTCCTATTGCCAAAGTTGTCGCTCAACAAGAAGAAATCGCCTACCCTAAGTATGAATACTCCTACTCTGTTGCTGATGGCCACACCGGCGACAACAAGTCCCAGCAGGAGTCCCGCGATGGTGATGTTGTGAAGGGATCTTACTCTTTCCAAGAGGCTGACGGCTCTATCAGGACCGTGGAGTACTCCGCTGATGACCACAATGGCTTCAACGCGGTGGTGCACAACTCAGCACCCAAGGCCGCACTTCACGTTAAGGCTGCACCCGTGCTTGTGAAGGCTGCACCCGCTCTCCAATACTATCACCACTAAAGAACAATATTGACATAGTTTTAATTGTTAACTTCGTGCTACTTAAATACAAATCAGTTTGAAACTAAAATTGTAATGCATTTTTATTTACTTCTAGTTAATCCTATGATTCAATTTTAATTCTACTCTTTGAAATATGTAATAACCCTAACCTCGAGTGATCGTGTGTTCTCAGATCAGTTTTATTTACCAAATTATTAATTTATTTTTTGGCTCATATACATATTAGGTACTTATTTTACAAACACAACATCTGTCCACACTTTACTGAACATAAACTTATTTAATAACCGGCAAATAAGTTCTACAAAATTCATTAATTCTCATTTAAAGTTGATGCTATCAGAAGGCATTCCGTTCGATAGGCATTATCTTGTCCATTACCGGTAGCTATCTTATATAACAAATTGTACCTGCTTGTTTAATTTAGATTTAGTTGCAAAATATTAATTGTTATACTTTTACACGACATGTTATTTATAACTGTATGTGCAAATATACTACCCATCAGACTAAGTAACTTTGAGCAAAGTTTTTTCCCGGAAATCGACTTTTTTTTTGGTGTGACTCTTTATTAGAGCAATATATGCGCAATATAACGCACGCAAAACCTTGTACTTTCGGGTGCATACAACATGCGGGTCGTGGCACTTTTGAAAGATTAATTGTAACATTTAAAACTGGTTTTCGTAAAAAAACGCGTCAAAAATTTGGAACTATAACCTTTTTTATTTTTATTTTTTCATGGGGAAATCCTCATGGATGCCCTCCGTTTGGGGATAACGGAGGGGTATGTCGGACTCTTACCGACTAAAACCCCACGGTACCACGCCGCTCCCGTCGTCGCCCACGCTGCTGAGTTCGACGTAAGTCATTATGGCATCTGAAATTATATATGAATGAAATTAATTGATCCGCTTTGTTGTATCACAACCGGCCACACCGGCCACACCAGCCACACCGGCGACAACAAGTCCCAGCAGGAGTCCCGCGGTGGTGATGTTGTGAGGGGCTCGTACTCGTTCCACGAAGCCGTCAGGACCGTGGAGTACTCCGCCGACGACCACAGCGGTTTCAACGCGGTGGTGCACAACACCGCGCCGAAGGCTGTGCCGGTGCACGTTAAAGCTGCTCCCGTTTACGCTGCGCCCGCTCAGTACTACCACCACTAGACCAAAAACTTTTTATTTATAATAAACTATATTGAATTTACAATATGATTTTCTTTCCCTTTAGCCTATTAATACTGTCTTTGGCGTGATTCCCACAGCATTGCTTAGACAATGACCAATGAATTGAAGATAATGCCCTAGCGTTATGGGCGAAACCTAATTATGTGCAAGAAGAAATAAAAAAGCCTAAAATTGCATTTCTATTCAATCCTTTATAATGTTTGACATGTCCATTATAATGAAAAATTAAAAGACCAAAACATTTCAAGACACGAAAGCAAACCTTAACGGCATTATTATATCTTACTATGATTTTAATGCTAAAGTTTTTTAAATGGATGTTTGTTACTCAATCACGCCAGAACGGGTAAACGGATCTGGATGAAATTTGGCACACATATAGATTATAGTCTGGAACAGCACATAGGCTACTAAAATATCAACTTTGACGCGGACGAAGTCGCAGGCACAAGCTAGTTTATTATATCGATAAAAAATAATAATAGACGGAACGTAGGCTGTAAAAATAAAATAATAATAGGTAGGTATGTAGGCTTACTAACCTATTTATGACACCTACGTTTTTAAAAGATAGTGCAAAAAAATTAATTGATCCATTACTTTTTTTAAACTGTTGCCCCACACTAGGAATTTCTCTTGTATCGTGAGTGCGTTTTCAAACATATAAACTCACAATCACATACAGCCGGACCCGGAACAACTATCCAGGAATGGAACCCGCGAAACGCAGCGCAGCAGCCAATCCGTCAGCCACTGCGCCAACCGTGCCGACAATTTAATTATAATCATTCTACACATACTATTTTTTATTCAATTTTTTATTACATTATCTTAAGTGCCTGTTCCTATCCTTCACTTGAAGCAAAATTCTTTATCCAAAAACGGCTAGGTAAAACGTGCTTCAGAAAGATATAATACCTATTTATATTTATCTACAAATATAATTGGCTTATAATATTAGGAGCAATAGTAGTGGTAGTCGACTTACAAACAATATTTTGCGTCTATTAGTCAGTAAGCTATCTTAAATTAGGTAAGTATGGATACAAAAAAATATGAGAACACCACAGGTATACTATCAGTATACATAAAAACGGTTCACAATAATGGCAGTGAAAACGTAGAACATAGGTACACAAAAGAAAATACAAAGATACAGTTAAACATATTAAAATCTCCTCCTCTTTTGAAGGTGGTTAGTAAAATTATTTATTTTAAGTACAACCTTGAACCAGAGAATGCCTATGGCATTAATGTCCGCCTTTGTACCTTTACGATGCATAAAGTTTAAATAAATAATAAACCTTAACCGACTCCAGGTCGTAGTAGTCCAACCTTAAACTTCGGGTCACAGAAACAAATAGATTTTAAAACTTAGAAGTATAGCTTCAACTTTTACCAATAATAGTTTGCCAATTAGTGAATGGTCTAAGTCGCGAAATTTTGTGACCCAGAGTAAGGTCACCGTAAGCTCGTTCTACAACTTGTAATTTGAACTTGTATGTACAACTATCGACTAGTATATAAACTAAGCCTATAAACTATAATGTATCACTCATTGTTAGATCACAAGTGAAACAATATGTTCTCCAAAGTAAGTCAATCTATTTTTAAATTTTAATAAAAATAATAACGTTCTAAAATTATTATTATTAATTTATTAAAATCTACTAGAATCACAATTATAAAGAATGTTATAATTTAATTTCCAGATCGTAGCTCTGTGTGGTTTGGTGACGGTGTGCCAGGCTGGTCTGCTGTCCGCCCCCGTGCACTACTCTTCTGCTGCGGCTGTCTCCTCTCAGAACATCGTCCGTCACGACCAGAATGCTGGACGCATTGCTGTCGCCGCTCCCGTCGCCTACCACGCCGCCCCCGCTTTCTCTTACCAAGCTGCCCCTGCTCGTTACTCCTCGGCTGCCTCTGTTTCTTCTCAAAACATCGTGCGTCATGACCAGCAAGCCCAACGCGTAGCCGTCGCCGCTCCCGTCGCCTACCACGCTGCTCCAGCTGCCTACGCCTACCAGGCTGCTCCCGCTGCCTACGCCTACCAGGCTGCTCCCGCTGCCTACGCCTACCGCTCTGCTCCTGCCCCTGTCGCCTACCACGCCGCTCCCGTCGTCGCCCACGCTGCTGAGTTCGACGTAAGTCATCATGGCATCTGAAATTGTATATGAATGAAATTAATTGTTCCGTTTTTTTGTATCACAAACTCATTTTGTTTGTTTTTTTAACACAGGCTCACCCCAAATACGAGTACAACTACTCAGTAGCTGACGGCCACACCGGCGACAACAAGTCCCAGCAGGAGTCCCGCGATGGTGATGTTGTGAGGGGATCATACTCGTTCCACGAAGCCGACGGCTCCGTCAGGACCGTGGAGTACTCCGCTGATGACCACAGCGGCTTCAACGCAGTGGTACACAACACCGCTCCCACAGCCGCCCCTGTACTGGTGAAGGCCGCTCCTGCATACGTCGCACCCGCCAACTACTACCACCATTAAACTAAAATAATAAAATTATTTATTAAATTGAAACTGAAGTAAACACATGTGTGCATTATTAGTAAACCCATAAAATAATTCCTTTACAAAATAAACAATAAAATGAGCCTATTAATAACAGTAACTGAACAATCGATAATAGAAGAAAATAACTTTTCTCTTGTAATTATCGTTGCATAAAAAGAAAGTTGCCTTTCGCGTCTGTGTCTCTTTGGTTTTTTAAAATACATGTAGACAATTTAGATAATAGAAATAATTCATAAATCTAGATGATTAAACCCGTGAGAAGCGACGGGCCGATTGTTCAAATCAATCTTGAGTTTCTAACAACATAGTTGACATGATCCTTAACCATATACATATATAACACATACATTATGGCGAGACAGTTACCGTGGCCAGACCCTTTAAAGGTATCTGGCAATAACGAATACCTAAAGACACACACACACATACCCTCACATATCAATAAACACAGTCACAGTTCCGGGAATGCATCCGCACAGGTCTGTATCAGTGCTACAGTGATGAGTGCTTCAATTCTCACATCATCAGTACTCAGTTCTCGACGGATCTTTAGGCAAAACGAGTGCAAGTGCAACGTAGTGAGGCAAGTGTGATTGTGAATAATACAGAACTAGCAATGATAGCCTTTGATTTAAACGAAGAAGAAGAGCAGCATCAAGAAATAAGAAAATAGGTGCATGAAGCACGCCAATTCAAAGAAACAGAAAGAGGATTCATGATATTATACAAAGAATTAATAATAAATAAATATTTTAAATTTTTTGGAATGTCGGAAAGCTGTTTCAATATTCTTCTGCAGAAACTAGGAAGTAAATTAGTGAAGAAAGATATCCGTTGGAAGAAGGCTGTAATTATTCCAAAAGACAGATTAGTTTTTGTGTTTTTGATGCAGCGACTTCCGTGATTCGACAAAATAGTGATCGCGCGACTTCGCTGCGTAGTTTTTTTCACCCACCTTAAGTTATGTCTTTGGTTACTGCTCAGTTCCCATGAGCTTTAGCCTAAGATTATTTATAGCTTTTACTATTTCTCATGAATCTAACTTTCATAATTATATATATTTTTTAATCCATCTGGTCGTTCCAAAGGTTTGGGCGTATAAACAAACAGAAATCTTCTTCAGCTTTTTTATAATAGTACTAGCTGACCCGCCGCGACTTCGTTCGCGTGGTATCCTACACTACCAATACCCCTACCCTAACCCTGCCTTACCCTACCCCCTACCCCTACACTACCCCTACCCTACCCTACCCCTAACCTACCCCTACCCTACGCCTACCGTACCCTACCCCTACCCTTACCTACCCCTACCCTACCCCGTACCCCTACAAATACCCCTACCCTACCGTACCCTACCCCGTACCCCTACAAATACCCCTACCCCTACCCCATATTTTCTCAAAGTTTAAACCTTCCCTAGACCTCCACGAGAATTTTAAAACCAAAATCAGCTAAATCGGCCCAGCCGTTTTCGAGTTTTAGCGAGACTAACAAACAGTAATTGATTTCATTTGTATATATAGAGAAGAGAAGAGAAGAGATTTATATATATAGAGAAGAGAAGAGAAGAGATTGATTTCGCCATAACTTTCAAACCAAACGTCCAATTTTAATGAATTAAAGACTAAATACTATCTACATAAACAGTACTTTGTGACAAAATAGTTAGTTATTCTGATAAGGAGTAATGACATGTGTAAAATAAATGCGTTTAAATGAAGTTCTAAAAAAATTCAAGATTTTTAAATAAAAAAATGGTTGTTGTGTTTAACTCAAAATAGATAGGTATAGTGTGTCGCGGACTTTTTTGTAGATATTTTTAAAGTCTTTAATTAATTAGAACATTTTATGGTTCTATCTTTTATAGTTTAGGCGGCGTACGCCAAATAAGGAATTTTTTTGGATGATTTTTTACACCTTGGGTCCGAAAAACCCAAATATCTTACGGATCCCTATTTTTTCTAAAATAAAATATAGCCTATAGCACTCAGTGATAACGTAGCTTCCAATTTCCAAAAGAATTTCTAAAATCGGTTCAGTAGATCCGGAGATTACCCCCTACATACAAACTTACAAACATACAAACTTACAAACAAATGTTACCTCTTTATAATATTAGTATAGATAGATACAGGAAACATGCAGAAAAACCGGCCAAGTGCGAGTCAGACTCGCGCACCGAGGGTTCCGTACAAACCTGTAGGTATATAAGTAAAAGTTATGGTATTTTTATTGCTAAATGAAATATGCGGCTTTAATTGCTGTATCTTTTGATTGCGTTGACGTAGAAGTTTGATTTTGTTACAGCTTAAAGATATTATAGACTTGAGTATTTGTTAAGAATTTCAATATAATACCACTACGCGTTCATGAGTAAAGGGGTGATAAGTTTAAAATTATTAAAAATATTTTTATTATATGATGTAACTAAAAATTTATGCTTTTCGCAATTTTTCCTTTATCTGTGTTATAAGACGTTGCTTCGTACCAAATTTCAAGATTCTGAGTTCACGGGAAGTACCCTGTAGGTTTTGATTCCCTTGCGAGTAGTGGCGAGTTTCAAAATATGCGGTTTTAATTCCTGTTTCTTTTGATTGCGTTGACATAGAAGTTTGATTTTGTTACAGCTTAAAGGTATTATAGATTTGAGTATTTGATATGAATTTCAATATAATACCACTACGCGTTCATGAGGAAAGGGGTAGTAAGTTTAAAATTATTAAAAATATTTTTATTATATGATGTAACTAAAAATTTATACTTTTCGCAATTTTTCCTATATCTCTGCTATAAGACGTTGCTTCATACCAAATTTCAAGATTCTGAGTTCACGGGAAGTACCCTGTAGGTTTTGATTCCCTTGCGAGTGTCGAAAATTTGCGGCATAAACGGGAGTATCTTTTGATCGCGTTGACTTAGAAGTTTGATTTTTTCACAGCTCCAAGAGACCATAGACTCAAGTCTATTTGATATGAATTTCAGCTTGATACCTCCACGCGTTCCTGAGAAAAAAGGTCTTGACAGACAGACAGACAGACAGACAGACAGACGGACAACAAAGTGATCCTATAAGGGTTCCGTTTTTACCTTTTGAGGTACGGAACCCTAAAAATGTGAAACTGTTTGTCCTAGTTATTCTTCTAATAGACGACTATAGATACATTTCAGGGAGTGCGGATGCTAGAACGTTTGGACAGCCTTAAGTCGCTAATGCGCCTACCATACGTGCATGCTTGACCACAGTTTTACTTGCGCATGCCAGCTTGTACACTGAACACTGTGCGTGTAGTTGGTAAAACGGTAGCATGCGCAAACCCCAAAGCTTGGCTTGATGGTTTTTAAACTTGCTTGAAATTCTGGCATGCGCAAGCTATACTTGTACAAACTTGTCTACGCGTGTGGTTGGTAGTTCAGTGTTCAAGCCGCTCTCAGTTAGTCGAGTGGAGCTAACTGTGCGTGCATGGTTGTAAAAATGGCGGATTTACGTACATACAATCGACAGTTCGCTATTGAATTCATTGAATTATATAAATCTCTGCCCGCACTGTGGAAGATCAAATCCAAGCCATTTTTTTGTCCACTTTGATCGTTTACACTTTGACTTTCAATTTGCATTTTCTTTTTTTTCACTAGCAAACAAAAATAATAGCTGAAGAAATAGTTCTTTATTGGGAAACATTGTTTCCACGCCGACGATGTCGACAACAATGTGGCTTTCGCGTACTTAACTGTGCCGTGTGGTAGACACGTCCGTGTTCAGTCTTTTCATGCGACAAGCATGCGCAAATAAAACTGTGGTCAAGCATGCACGTGTGGTAAGCGCATTACGTCCCACTTGACATTATCAGTTCCTTTTCACTCTCTGCCTGCTAGTTAGCAGTAGCAGTTAGTTACTCAGTAGTACAAAGTAGTTGTTAGGGTACTTAGTTATTCAACTACACATGAAGCATTTTAAGGAGTTTGAACTCAGTAGCTCCAGAAGTGGTATAGCCAGGTTCCTGTGACAACCTTCCTGCATTATCATTCTACTGTGTTCATCATCGCTATGTGACCTCGATGATTAATATCAAGTTAATAGTGTACTACACAAATAAAAAGGAGCTGATTTATCATCAAACTTACTAAACCGATTGTCATCCAAACGATCCGCTTAGAACCGCTCTGACTAAAGAAGACACACTAGTAGTGCAAAAGAATACATTTAAATCACTTCATCCGTTTGAGACTTTCAACGCTCTATAGCGCTGTGTATCTATATACACAGACTGATTAGCAGGTAGACAAAAGCTATATAACACCATCTTTTTGCGTAAGGGTTAAAAAAGATCAAAGATGCCAATAGATACTATGTGAAAAATAAAGGAAAAGCATTTTCTGTATTTAATTATTTTCATGTTCATTTGATGTTCAAACCACATTGTCAAGGTTAGTCAAGCAAAAGAAATGCATTGTCGTTTCTGATGGGCTAGCAACCCGTCTCAAGTGAATGGTTTCGTTCGCCAAATCTATGTCACCCAGTATAAGGTTACCTAGAGCTTGTTCTGCGACTTCTTACACATGCGTTTGGATCGCAGGCAGCTAACTCAGAGGTATATAAACTAATCGTTGTCAACTAATGTATCATTCAGTTGTTGATCTCATTACTGAAACTATCTAATCAATATGTTCACTAAAGTAAGCCATGATTTTGAGAATTAATTTATTTTAACTAGTAATAATAAGAACAATGTTTTTAATAAAAACTTCATTTCCAGATCGTAGCTCTGTGTGGTTTGGTGGCGGTGTGCCAGGCTGGTCTGCTGCCCGCCCCTGTACAGTACTCCTCTGCTGCGGCTGTCTCCTCTCAGAACATCGTGCGTCACGACCAGAATGCTGGACGCGTCGGCCCCGCTTACCAAGCTGCCCCAGCTGCCTACGCCTACCACGCTGCCCCAGCTGCCTACGCCTACCAATCCGCTCCTGCCGCCGTCGCATACCACTCCGCTCCTGCCCCTGTTGCCTACCACGCCGCTCCCGTCGTCGCTCACGCTGCTGAGTTCGACGTAAGTTCTAATGATATTAAAAAAAAACTTTTTTTTTTTCTTTTTATTACATTCTCATTTTGTTTACTTTTTTTGGTCTCAGGCTCACCCCAGATACGAGTACAACTACTCAGTAGCTGACGGCCACACCGGCGACAACAAGTCCCAGCAGGAGTCCCGCGATGGTGATGTTGTGAGGGGATCATACTCGTTCCACGAAGCCGACGGCTCCGTCAGGACCGTGGAGTACTCCGCTGATGACCACAGCGGCTTCAACGCGGTGGTGCACAACTCCGCTCCCACAGCCGCCCCCGTGCACGTCGCGCCTGCGCAGTACTACCACCACTGAAGCACCCTCACTAGTCATGTATCGCGCTCACCTAATCAGTGTTGATTATTAATTATTTATTGCAATATACGAATAAGTTCGACCAAAACACACCCCTTTAATTACCTACGTTTCCTGTGAATATGGGTTATATTTCCTTTAACATCTTCAAAAGTAATATTGTAATTTAAAATTAGGTACCTACGTAACGGACGATGGTCGTCCGGTATTTAGCACATTGTTTTTTGTTTATTCTGATAAACACTGGCGAATGGTGGGTGTACTAATGGGTACACCTCTGCCTAACCCTTCGAGGATTACAGGCGTGATGTTATGTTTATTCTCTTGTTTAGATCAACAACATGACATTTATGTTAGGATTGGCTTCTAGTCTAACCGCATGCAAATGAATATTAGTATATTTATCTGGCAACAACTGTAACCCAATTACTGATGATATCCTAATTGCCTGTAATACCACAAATCCACCAACTATACTAAACGAACGGATCAACTAAACCTAGCTTGGGACTATAGAAGTAATTTTTGTGGGCGCTTATAGAGAAGAAATGCAGACCACAATAAAACATCACATGCCGTAGGACAAGCCTATTTTGTTGTTTTTGTTTTGTTTGATCACCTTTGGTTTTCAAACGCTGAACGATGAATATAAGACATATTCTTTACTATTATTATCATCCTTATTATTGTGTCCCACACTAGAAAGTCCCATATCGTAAATATGACATAATAACTATTCAACAAATAACCAAATCGAGAGTAACTGTTGTCTTCAAAATATAAGTACATACAAATATTCGTAGCAGCCAATGCCAGCCATGTCCGTCGTTTTTCTGGGACTATTCTGTAAAAACCTCCCTCGATGAATTTTGGTAAAATTGTATAATCATATTAACTACTCAACAAATAACCAAATCGAGAGTAACTGTTGTCTTCAAAATATAAGTACATACAAATATTCGTAGCAGCCAATGCCAGCCATGTCCGTCGTTTTTCTGGGACTATTCTGTAAAAACCTCCCTCGATGAATTTTGGTAAAATTGTATAATTTGTTTTGGTAAAATAAACTTGAAGTGAGTAGCAATTCTACCTAATATTAAGGATTGATAGTAGCTCATATCAAGCTTACTTTAACTTAATCCACAAAGGAAGATTAGGCCGACTGGACTTATAATAATAAATATAAGTCTGAAATAGCCAATTCGCTTTGAGCAAGCATAGTGATCAATGCTCATGCCTTCGCTTTATGAGAAGCTCTTCGCTCTGCTGTAAAACAATGATAGGCTGGTAAAATTTTATACAATCTATATTTTATCACACTTTGATACCTATCTACCCAAAACGTCTCTGTTACATAACTGTACTCTAGTAACAAAAATATTTTACGATACATTATTGTGCAATATCCTGGTATGTCAAGAAATAAAAATAATAATAATACCAGCCATATACTAAAAATAATATTATTATAATATCAATATCTCTACTGATCGACGTTGATCGACTACTATTTACATTGGTAGGTACATTTGTAAATAGCATACTCAAACGATATGTTGAGTTGCCAGTTGACTATCTTCTTATTTATTTTATTAAAAGTTGTTTACTTTTTGAGAATATTTTCTAATGATTAGATTTGTTTAGAGGTGAATTTGTCAAGGAAAAATGATAAAAATATAAATTATAGATCGAACTTATTCGTATATTGCAATAAATAATTAATAATCAACATTGATTTGGTGAGCGCGATACATGACTAGTGAGGGTGCTTCAGTGGTGGTAGTACTGCGCAGGCGCGACGTGCACGGGGGCGGCTGTGGGAGCGCAGTTGTGCACCACCGCGTTGAAGCCGCTGTGGTCATCGGCAGAGTACTCCACGGTCCTGACGGAGCCGTCGGCTTCGTGGAACGAGTACGAGCCCCTCACAACATCACCATCGCGGGACTCCTGCTGGGACTTGTTGTCGCCGGTGTGGTCGTCAGCAACTGAGTAGTTGTACTCGTATTTAGGGTGAGCCTGTGACCAAAAATAAATAAAATTATTTTGTGTTCCAACAAAGTGAAACCATTCTCTTCATGCATAACATTTCAAATTATACGAGTATTATAGTTACTTACGTCGAACTCAGCAGCATGGGCGACGACGGGAGCGGCGTGGTAGGCGACAGGGGCAGGAGCAGAGCGGTAGGCGTACGCAGCGGGAGCAGCCTGGTAGGCGTAGGCAGCTGGGGCAGCGTGGTAAGCGACGGGAGCGGCGACAGCTACGCGTTGGGCTTGCTGGTCATGACGCACGATGTTTTGAGAAGAAACAGAGGCAGCCGAGGAGTAACGAGCAGGGGCAGCTTGGTAAGCGACGGCGGGAGCGGCATGGTAGGCAACAGGAGCAGCAACGGCAATGCGTCCGGCATTCTGGTCGTGACGGACGATGTTCTGAGAGGAGACAGCCGCAGCAGAGGAGTAGTGCACGGGGGCGGACAGGAAACCAGCCTGGCACACCGCCACTAAACCACACAGGGCTACGATCTAAAAACCGAAATATTTTAATTAATTTTAGATCAATATACTAATAAGTATGTTAGGTACTACATAAAAGTTGGATTAAAATTAATTTACCTTAGCGAACATTTTGATTAGATTGATTGTTTCACTTGTGTGATCAAACAATGAATGATAAATTTGAAGTGATAGATCTAGATTATATACTAGTCGCTAGTTCGTACACGATCATGCATGAGTTGTCGAACGGGCTTACAGTGACCTTAGATCGGGTCAAATAGTTACGGCTATGCGACGCAAAACATTCACTGAATCCGTTTCATAACGAATCCCTAAGAGTAAATTACGATTAAAAATACTAGCTGCCTTATTTGCTTGTCACGTAGAAGTCAGAAAAAAATCTTGACATAGAGTGACCATAAAATTACATTATTAGTCAATGTCGTAAACACTTAAGTATGTAGTTTTCTTAATTAAAACTTGTTGTTGGTATGTTAATAAAAATAATAGATTATTAAACAAGCCAGGACAATTTTTGACTTGAAATACGTTATAATTAGTTATAGTTAGTTACGGAATAATAATGATTATCATTAAAAAAAATATATGCTATAATAGTGTTTTACGCGTATTACCGTATCTTAAAAATCTTTCGAAAATCAGCTGAAGTGAGCTTTTTGGTACCTACGTACTACCTATCTTTGCCTGCGTCGAATGTAGCTAAACATGAAACGAAACTGATTTACTTCAGCCCTTTTTGTTTTATCGAAGTCTTTTCAAGCACAACAGTCCCAACAGTTGCTAATTGTCTTTAAATCGATTACACTTGATTCTTTTTCGGGACTGCACTATGAAAATTAAATAATCATAATATGAAAACCAGTCTTGATCTTTTTGTTCGGTAGCATTTGGACGTCTATGTTTTAATGTGGATATTTGATTAAACATGCATCCCACGCCAAGCTCTGTGCTTTGAAAAAATAACCACACAGAATCGTTATTTCATTAGAAATTAAGAGACCCTTTTAAAGCTCAAGAGACATAAATCTTAATTCAACATCTAGCCAGACGATAGCGAAATCATTATTAGCATAGTACTGACATAGTAATTCAACTTTGCGAAGCTTTAGTGAATGGATTGATTCGCAAAACTACAAGGTAACGCAAGGTCGCCGTGAACTCGACTGACAACTTCCACTACTTACTACAATCAGCTGTTCATATAAGCGTTTATCAGTATAAAAGTAGACCTCTGACACTACATACATCATTCAACTTGATCACATCAGTGAATAAACCAAAATGTTCTCCAAAGTAAGTTAAGATGACTCATTCTTGAAAAAAATATATACAATATATTTTAAAAGCAAAGGTATAACAACCCCTGTTTCTAACTTTTTTCAGATCGTAGCTTTGTGCGCTTTCGTGGCTGTGGCCCAGGCTGGTCTCCTGGCCGCTCCCGCTCACTACTCCTCGGCTGCCGCGGTCTCATCCCAGAGCATCGTGCGTCACGACCAGGCTCAACTCCACGGCGCACCTGTGGCTAAGTTCGCCGTCGCCACTCCTGCTGTGGCCTACCACGCTGCCCCCGCCGTATCCTACCAGGCCGCACCCGCTGCCGTCACTTACCACGCCGCTCCTGCCCAAGTCTCCTACCACGCAGCCCCAGCTCAGGTCGCTTACCACGCTGCCCCTGCTGCTGTAGCATACCACGCTGCTCCCGTCACCAAAGTTATCGCTCAACCCGAAGAAATCGCCTACCCCAAATACGAGTACAACTACTCAGTTGCTGACGGCCACTCCGGTGACAACAAGTCCCAGCAGGAGTCCCGCGATGGTGATGTTGTGAAGGGATCTTACTCCTTCCATGAGGCTGATGGCTCCATCAGGACCGTGGAGTACACCGCTGACGACCACAACGGCTTCAACGCGGTGGTGCACAACTCTGCTCCTACTGGCGCTCCCGTCCTCGTCAAGGCTGCCGCACCCGCCCACTACTACCACCACTAAGACTAAGCAACTTACCAACTAAGCAATGTTGACCAAAATGATGTTGAATTATTTATTTATTGAAATATACGAATAAGTTCGTTGATAAGTTCGATTTGTTATTTATATAAAGGCCCTTTATTAAGGGTACGAAAATTAAAACCTCCAAATACTTATTGAGGTAGGGAACACCTCAATTTACTTAAAGTTTCTATCACGCAATCTTCATTAAATATAATTCTTTTATTATTGATTAAAACTACAAATACAATATGTCGCTACGCGCACCTGAACAATAGGTTCCTCGCGTCTATTGAATTGTATCGATGCCGTGAGATAGTACTAGCGACAGAATCCTCTCTCTTTTGTGAAATTTTTATGTGGTATAGAGTAAACTTAGGCTAATTGGAACACTTTAATAAGTTCAATCAAGTAAAACTTAATGTGAATTTGCACGATAAAATACATTACATGAAATGTTATGTCTGAAGTAAAGCTTTCGACCAACTAAGAGTGGTAGGTAATTTTTGTGAAAATTACCACAATCAAGAAAGAGGTCAAAGTTTTACAGCCTGTTTCATTCAAACTTATGGTTCATGGGCCAACTTTAAGTGCAAGGAGAAAAAATCTTTTAAGGCCATGTAGTCGTGTAGAGTAGCGCCAAAAATATTTGCCCTCTGGCTCTTTGAAACCTTAAAGTGGCCAGACAGCTGCGCAATAACTGTACGAGCTAATTTTTGCGCTAAGGTTGCCAACAAGTGAGGTTGCTGTATTACAACATGACAAGTTTATCAGGAAAAAATCAAAGATTGAATCAGGGACTCGATGGAGTCTAAATAGTAACGTGACGTCACATTGATGTAATATTAAGATATCAAAATTATATTCCATACTTTTTCGAATTGGATGAATAATAATGATAGGTATTGTCTCGCTCACCGCAATGCAATGGCGGCATTGTGAAACTAATACTGATTCCTTGGTTTTCTTACGGGTTTTCGTTAGGTAAAAAATAACGGTAGGTACCTATAACTGAGAAAGTTCTAAGGTTCCCATAATGTTCTTCCACCTTTAATTTTTAGCTTGATAAACTGAGTACCAGTATTTGATAAAATATTCTGAGGTAAAAATAGAGATTTATGGTGTTGAGAAAAGATTGTTTAATGTTAAACATTTATATTTTTGGTTAAAATAGAATAAAAATACAAAAAGAAGGCTATTTATAAAAAAGAAAGGCAGACGCTCATAGGGCATCAAAAAACTCATCCGCATCACTGTCATTGGGGCAACTGCTCAAAAGGCTGGCAGCATGGCCATTGCATTATGTTAAAGACAATGTATTCTCGATTCAAATTCCAGGTTTTTTAGTTCACATAAAATGTATTGTAGACGAATATTTCAGTTGAAACAGTTTAGATTAGGTGCTTTTTACACGAAAATTATGAATTTATCAATTTATTAACTTTGATAAGTTTGTTACAACTCTTTTATAAGTACTACTTACATTGTCGAAAGAGCCGAATCTCCTCCACTCAATACCAAGAAAAATGTACTCAAAGCCTCCTTTGATCGTACGGATTGTGATGATACGATAACAGTTCCAAAGTTCCGCGCTAAATTAATGTGGATAAGCTGATGAAGTATCCATATAATTTATTGTAAGTAAAGGAATTTCTTGGCATCAATGTAAGAAATAAACTCTATTTAGATTAATAAAATGCGACAGAGATCATGCCTAGACCAAAAACCAGGACTACTTTTATATTTTCTCGCCAGAAAATGCTGCTTGGAGCACATCCTCCATGTTCTTACGTATAGTAATTTAACAATAGTACGTCAATAATACAATTTTAGCGAAATTTATGTAATAAGTATTGGAATAGTATAAAACGGTTTCTATTTCTCTTTCTAATCAACAGTCAGCTATTATATTTTGTTAGCGACAGTTCAAATTAAGTGCTACAATATGTTCGGAAAGGTAAAATTTTATAATTAATATATTCTTTAAAATTAATTCAAAACAACAAACCCTTAAGAAATTATTAAAGTAAAATTCACCCTAAAAATACATAATCTGTATAAATTATGAGAATATTTTAACATAATTTATTTATAGTAGGTATGTTCCGGTATAGTAATTTTCCGGTATATTAGAATAATACTCCAATTTCTTTCAGATTTTATTATTAATTTACTTCATGGGACTCAGCCAAGCAGTATTCGTCGATCAATCTGATAATCATTACAAAGACTTGAAGAAAGAAAATCCTCATGGATGGCAGATGGTTTACCACCCGCATAACCCTCAGCCATTCGGATACAAATACGAACCTTACGTAAGCACAACTTCTCTCTCAAGGACCAAAATATGAAATATGCAGAGAAAGGGACATAGTAACAGTTTCATATTTCTGATTTACTCATGCATGTACTCATTAGAATTTGTAATTACCCAACCAATATTGATCTCACGTTACTTAACTAGGAATGTCACACTGACAGAGCAAAGTGTGGGCTAATAATGATAATTTATACATGAGTACTTAATTATGTGACACTTTATAATTTTCAATTTGTAGGCGTACCCTAAATATGAGTTCGAGTATTCGGTTTCGGACGAAAAGACAGGAGACCACAAGCACCACCACGAGACACGTGACGGGGATCGAGTTCGTGGCGAATACAGCCTTGTGGAATCGGACGGATCTTTGCGGAAGGTGCAGTACCACGCCGATGATCACAACGGGTAATTAAACAATCATATACTAGCGCACTACGACCCTGGTTCTGACCATGAGCATAAAATATCAAATCACGTTTTTGAAAAAAATCGCAATAAATTCGGATGAAAGATCATAAATTTGTGTAAACTCGTTCTACTTAATCTATTTTAAGCTTGTAATTCAATTAGCGCTAAACAAAAACTACTATGGTAATAGGATACGGGATTACCAACATTGTTGCATTGGCATGTATCGATCGTCTTGCAATTGAAATATAAAGAAAAGGTTGTTCTGTAAACTCACTTACGATACTTACCATTTACAGATTCAATGCTGTCGTAAGCAAAACTGTGAACAAGCATGGTGATCATGCCGTTTCAGTTACTGACCACACCAGGTTCTTCTACCCCGTTGGTCACGGCATTAAAATCAACCACTACTTCCCCGGCAAAAACTATCATTACCAAAACATAGAACGACCTGAAATCAATAATGATAACAGACCCGTACATGAAGAGAAAGAACCCACTGTTATTAACGATGAGGAACCCAAGATGTTAGTAATTGATTCTGGAGATAAAGTTATGTTGGTAGAACAAGAACAAGCGAAGGAAATAGCCCCAGTACCGAAACCTGAAGTAGTGGAAACTGTTCAAGTGGTTCCAGCCATAGTTTCAGTAATTCCTCCAAATCCCGAAAATGATAAAATTAACAATGATATCTCATTACCAGTCGTTGAAAATTCTGATGCTGTGCTTTCAAACGAATTGCCATCAACCCCAGAGGAACAAACTCCAGAGAAAAAGGAACAAACCGTAGAAAAAGAAGACCAAAACTTGGATTCCGAAGTCGCCTCATCTTTTTACCATTCGAGAATATATTATGTTGGTTTTTAATTAGAACAAACTGTGTTACTGCGATTGTTGAATAGTTTTTTAAGAGAATAAGTCATGTAGATTGTTAAGAAATATCTGTTGGAAGTCCATGAAATAAATTTTAATAAATTAATTTGAAACTACATGCATCTTATTTTGGCGATACTAACACCACCTTTTTTTAACGTGAACTTTCTATCACATCGATCGACGTTAACGTTACCAACAAAAGCCGTAAGATGGCAGCACCAGCGATGACTGAATTGCTGACTGTTTCTCATAGAGGGCTCTACAAATGCATCTTTAATTTTAAAATTTTAAATCTTCTACTATTCATATTATCCTCAATATTTACTTTTACTCTATGAATTGTTTACAAAACTAAACTTTATTCACTTTGTGAGACGCATTTTTAGGCATTCTCTCAGTATCCATAAAATGTTTTTTACTCGCAGAACTTACACAGTTATTTTATTCGCAATATAATTACTCACACAAGAAAGCTGGTGAAGTGAAGCTATAAATTAAAATTACGAAACTGAAATCTCTCAGACAGCCATTGAATCTGGAAAAAAAACAGGCCAAGTAAAGATGAAGAGATGCATCATTTATCTCACCGAATGAATGTAACCAGTGTAGGTAGGTACTCTGTATAATAAGACCTTAAAGTGAATTCTTTTTTAATTTGGAGTCCCAGATTTAAGTTTGTGCAAGATGTTGCACAGACTAGGTACCTACTTACGCATGTGTCTGACAATGCTTTGCATGTTTTAATGACTGTTTCACAAAAGTAATTATTTATGTTTGAGACACTGACACGAATTTTATGAATTTGTTTTTTAATAATAAAAGGAGACGATGATTTCTTGGCCTGAGTGTTAGAAGTTGAGATATATGGAGAATTTTGCAGTCAATATGATAAATACGAAGAGATTTTTGGTTTGTTTGTGTTAACGCAATAATCTCTGGAACTACCGTCGGATTGGAAAGAATATTTTTGAATGTAAAAGCTAGATTCATGAAAAATAGCATAAGCTATATAATATCACGCTACCGCCCATGGGAGTGAAGCAGTAAGCCAAGACGTAACTTAACGCGGGTGAATTAACGAAGCTAGTATTATTTAATCTGTTATTAATTGTCAATACTTTTATCTCTTTACACCAAAGCCCAAGAGAATATGAAAGAGTATCCGTTTCCTTTAAAATAATTCCTTTTTCAACTTACTACGGTATTAAAAACTGATAAACTGTAATATTCGGGACGAAATTTTATTAAGCTTGTATGTTTTGGCATCTGGTTTTAATGAGTCATTATTGTCGGCAATACAAAAATTTTTGTGTGAAATGTTTCTGTCATCTCCCGCGCAATACTTAAATATTTTTTTAAACATTTATGGTCTCTGCAATTTTTGAATAAAACCTGCTTAGACATTAACAACAGTGTCATAAGTTATTTTTATTTAAATTTATTATGATTCGGATTTTAAATTTTGTCTAATAGATGAAGAGAATCGGTAGCTAAGGGGGCAATTCTACAAAGTTTAAGTAACGATCTCAGTCTGTCAAAAAAGCTTATGCCAAAATATCTGTCAAATTGTTTAATTTAAGGCGTGATAATCCAATATTCGATTTTGTAAGGCGATTTATTACCATTGTTATCGAAAACGGATTGTGTTTCACGAATACTTTAATTGCTATCGATTCATTATCATCGCCTGTGCCATGCCCTTCACATTTATCAGGTACCTACAGCGGCTGCCCGCTGCTTTGCCCGCGTAACACACAATAAGACTTTAATTGTAAAATGAGTTATTGCAGATTGATTTAAAAAAATAATCTTTTTAAGGACCTCATAATACATATGTTTAATTCACATGATTAGGTTGGAACCTCTTATACATGAGGTTATGGAATCAAATCTGTTCAAGTACTGTGACTTTTTCAATTCATATGTACTTACTACGTTTATCTTGGAAATCGCTGAAAAAATTCTAAGTAAAACCTAAACTTATACTAAAAATAAATCTGAAATCCCCAATCCGCCTTAAGCAAGCGTGGTGGTCAATGATCGTGCCTCTGCCTGAGAAGACGCCTTTACCCAGCAGTGGGACTATAATAGGGTGGTATTATTAGGTTCATGTATTTTGGTAAAAGATCCCTCCACTAAACTTACATATTGTTTTCATTAATTATCGTGCGAGTTTCGAAACCTCTTCAGAATTATTAACACGAAACAAAAATTATGACGATAAAAACTCAAGACGCCAAGAAACACAAATAATTAGATCGATGTTTGTACCTCGTAGAACTGGAACCAGCAACTTCTAATTACGGTTACGAACACGTACATTCCTTTACACTCTCCAACTTTAAATACTGATAGTCTATTAAGGAAATTCTTAAGTGCCGGCTGTAAATTACAGCGTCGGACCAGTTAGGCGCTGACAAAACCGCGTACCTAAACATTATTCATAGTCACCGATCGAAGCCCTAGTTTTAGCGTCAGGAAGTGTGATACAAACTCGATTAGACTGAATTATTCCCAATTTTCATACGCCCTCAGACTTTATGTAATAGGTAGATGCCTATATACCTACAAAATATTTGTGCAACTTATTTTATCATGGAATAATTAGTTAGAACTAGAACAAGAACGACAGGGAACCGCACTTTCGCTGTTGGAGCCTTCGCTGATAAATGTTGGCAGTTATTTACAAAGCAACGCTATTGGTGCTCACTGAACCCTTGATAGAATTGCTACTTCCTTATTAACAATCTCCGTAAGCTAGAAATGTACTTAAGACACAAATGTATGATCTAGGTAATAAGCTATCTAGATTAACGATCAATGTGAGTAAGAATGGATGAGTGAAAGGCGATTAACAAAAGCAATTTATATGGCAGATGTGAGTGGTAACGCAGGGGGGGGACGCCCTAGAAAGACCTACAATGACGTTATTGGTGAGGGTCTTAAAAAAGTTCGGGTACGCAGTAGTCGTAAACGGCGTGCTTGTATGACCAGATGTATGAACGTGGACGAGGCGAGGCCCCCATTGGAAAAAAGCGTGAGTTTATGTAAGTATGTGAGCAAGGGACTCCAAATGATAATTTTTCAAACGGGACTTTATTTTTGATTGGCAGACATTTTTCGTGAGTCATTACTTCAGCCAGACGCTTTGAAGATCCGACTTTTAAAGCGTCTTGTCTCGCCGTCACACTTGACCGTAAACGAGTAGGTAAGGTATCTTTTGTACCTGAAAAATGGCCCAACATTAAAACTAACAAGTACGCATACCTACTGGAATTGGCCTTCAGATGTAAAATTCCCATATCTTCCAGGGGATTCTTCGGGCTACATTGCATCGAAAATAATGCTTAGTACCGTCCGACCTAGGCATCCAACCCAAAACGTTCAGCAGTCAAGGTAGCGATTACTATGTAGATCAAGGAGATAGTATTTGAACATAGGTAGTACCTACTTTACATAATTATAATATAGGTAGTACACCACATAATCAATTATAAGCGACAATCTTTTATTATGACGACATAACCAGTCATGTCTCCTGTAATCAAAATGATAAATTCTGAAAAGCATTAAGTAATACCTACAGTGGAACAATAGGACGGAAGTTTTCATCAACAAAATCAAAGTTGTTTCATCATCTTATAAACCCGTAACTTCCGATCTAGGCTTTTTATTTACAGACCGTTATCTACATGAGTAGCCGTGGGAAAATTCTGCTGTAATCGCGATCCCTGCCTAACAAACGGATGGAAATATGACACTTTTGACTTTTCGACGATATCCATTGCATCATTTGAATGGAGTATAATTATGTTTTTCAATACTGAGATAACAAAAATGAGTATCATGGAATTGTCAAAATGAAAGAAACCCTGATTGTACTTAATGCATGTTTTACGAAATAAGAATGGTGTTCATAATATAATAATTTCAAATTTTGGGACACACCGTCATGACTATTTGAACTTAATTAACAGATCAACATCGTGAGCCTAAAAAGTAGGTACCTACTCAAACGAACCCAAGAACAGGACTATACAGAAAATAATACATATGTCTAAGGAATCTGGTTTTATAAACATCATACTGAGGAAACCTGGACTTATAATTAATATAGGTACGTCTGATATCGCTAATCCGCCTTGAGCAAGCATGGTGATCAATGCTAGTGCCTTCTCTGTATGAGAAGAGGCATTTGCCCTGCAGTGAAACAATAATAGGCAGGTCTTATTATTATGTGGTTAGATGTACCTAGTTACAAATATCTACTATTGAGATTAGAGTTGCAAGTTTTGTATCACCTAAACACCTGGTCTTTATTGCTCATATAATCACCTACCTAAAATAAAACCTGATCGTGTTGCCTGGTACCTACCATCGGATTAAACAATCGCAAAAAATTATAACAATAATATGAGCCTCTCACTTATTGTCCATTTTCTCTACATATTGTAGCGATATCGAGCGTTGCGACACTCGATAAAGCGAGCAGATTGGCAATGCGGCAATTACTGTGATCCGATCGAATATCGTCGGGAATAGACCCCCTCCACACCATCGCTTATGTTTTGTTTGTTATATAAAAAGAGTGCACTATCATACCGATACCAGTCAAGGCATTTGTGTCTAAAGCAAAATGTTCTCCAAAGTAAGCTTTATTTAATTCAAAATCTTAGTTACTTACGTAATATTTAGGACAATTCGCTCTGTAATACGTAATTTATGATAACAATGTCCAATTGCACGGTTTGAGCTTTGAAAGTTCTGTGGTCATAAAATAATTGGACTACTTCAAATCCAACTCTAAACATTGTAAATATTTTCTTCTAAAGTTTGCCCTCAATGCATTGTTTTAAAAGAAGGTTATAATACATCAATGAAGAGACTTAATTAAACTGATTGTATTCCATTAGGTCGTGCTCACGTGTGCCCTGGTGGCGGTGTGCCAGGCTGGTTACATCCATCACGCCCCGGCGGTGTCCTCGCAGAACATCGTCCGCCACGACCAGACCGTGCACCACGAGACTCCCATCCACTACTCCGCTCCCGTGGTCCACGCCGCTCCCATCGCTCACTCCTCTCACATCACTCATGCCGCCCCAATCATTCACGCTGCCCCCTTAGTGCACGCTGCTCCCGCCATCCACGCAGTACACGCCGCTCCTGCCATCCATGCCGCTCCGTCCCACGAGGACCACTATGTCGATGAATACGTAAGTCTATTTATAAAGCAGATGTTCTAATCAAATACAAAGTTCCCTTCCAATCGACCTATGAGAAATTTTGTATTGAGCCTGCAACTTAACATAAAATTGATTGATTACTTACGTTTTTTGCTTCTCTAAAGTCAATCACTTTACTATAATTCATTATATTACAAACTGCAGGCTCATCCTAAATACGGCTACTCGTACTCCGTGGAGGACCCTCACACTGGTGATCACAAGTCCCAGCACGAAACTCGCGACGGTGACGTCGTGAAGGGAGAATACTCTTTGCTGCAGCCTGATGGCTCTTTCCGTAAGGTCACTTACACCGCTGACCACCACAATGGGTAAGAAAATTTAAATTACAATCATCATCACCAAATTATATTAAAAAGAACCATCACTTCTTTCTCCTCAATGTAGAAGTCGGTATTTTTTAAAACAACAATATTTTATCAAATGAGAAATAGGTCTGACTGAATATGCATCAACGCCATTTCAGCCCTTTTATGTCATATTTTTGTTTAATATTACATTTGTGTTTCAGATTCAACGCGGTCGTACACAACTCGCCGCCAGTCATCCACCACCATTAGAAGAATATTTACCCAATCTGTGATATTAGTGTTAATGTGTTCTTGTAGTCGAGTGTGTAGCCTTCCATCTGTTCTCATTAATGATATTTAGTAATATACCTTACAGTGCAATAGACCAGTAGATTCTACTACAACGAATGACTACTACGTGAACGTCCGAGACTGTCAAAAAACAAGATGACGTCGTTCGAAATTTGAAACGGCGGTTTTTGACACACCATTGCTTGGTAACTTGTCATCTAATTAAGAAAAATACTTGATTGTAGCCATCTAATGAGTGTTATATCTTTTGTACATAATAATATTATAAGCGCACGTAGCGCAAAATCTATCTCATGAATGGCCTGTCATAGTTGTATGTAATCTGCAAGTATATAGTTTTTCTAATCGGTGTGGGCAGCATGTTGTATATAGCTTAGCTTTGTCCAATAAAAATGATAATAAAATAAACAGTGTTACACTCATTTTACTGGAAATTGTTTTAAAAGCTTACCTTTTAAAGCAAACTAAAGACTATTCATGTTGTTTCGTGACATGAATGTATTCATTTTTGATAAATCCCCTAATTTATATTACTACTTGCTGTACTGTTCAACTAACACAGTACAGCAATAAGCGTAGTGCAAATCTTCCGATAATACCTATTATGAAACCGCAGACCCTGTGTAGATCACGAATCTATTACTAAAAAAATATTGTTAAGAAAATACACTTATTCATTTAAATCAATAATACGTGTAAATATTATTTTTGTACATCTGTCATTACTAATTTCTAGTATGAAAAAACACAAATTTAATTCACACATTTTCCTAAACACGGTCGAATCTCCTCTATTATCACAATGCAATACTTTTTTTCAACAAATCGGAAAAGAAACTAATTGGTACTTGAATTTCAAATAGCATTTCAATTAGCAGTAGCTTAATTCAACTTTTATTTTATAATATTAAGTAAATTAATTAAAATGCGAACAATATAATATAAAAAGTATTCATCGAGTGATTCGATTTATCAATTAATCTTTATCTTATGGCGTTGCGAGAGACATCAGAAGAAAACTAGTTGCTTCATTATTGGTTGTAAGTAACGAGCAAGCGACAAGCCAGTTTTTGTGCACTATTGTAATCTTTAATGCGATTGGGCTGATATAGAAACACACACTGTTTCTGGTAACATTGTAATTACATCTTTAATACGGAAAGTAACGTCAATATAGGTAAATGGTCGCCTATCAATCGTCTATAGTCAAATCATAAAGAGATAATGTTTGTTTGTTTCTAAGAGGTAATCTCTAGTCCGATTACAAAAATTATTTCGTTGATATAATGCTACACTATTGCCGAGTGTCATAGACTATGTTTTTTGGTATACTTGACTTCCACGCGAACAAAGTCGCGTGTAGAACCAAGTTTATGGTAAAGATAGAAGATCAGAGCTTTGGGCACTTTTGCAAATGTTATCATTTTTCAGAAATGTTTAAATATTTATTACGTATTGTGTGTTAGGTAAGTACGTATTTCAAATAGGATGGTCAGCTTGATCGATGTTAAAAAATATTTATCGAGTACTGGTCAATTGACATAACCTTTATGAGCGATGAATTTTCTCCGTTTAAGTGAAACTCAGTCCGATTAAGAGAAAATCAGGTGCCAATACATTTTATGCTGGGCTAAAAATTAACAATTAACTTTTTTATATGCTACATCACCATATATTTATCGCTTACAATGTGTATCATTTTAGTCGAAGGACTTTTATTTTTTTATGGTTATATACAGCATGTAACAAAAACCCTGTCCGATCCTTAAGGGTATTATTCGGCATCGTACTGCGTACACATATACGTAACCATTTAATGGATTTGAGATTATTATTTTTCCCCAGTGAAAAAAAAAAAAAAAGAAAGAAGAAGTAATTAAATTAAAATAAAACATAAAAACTGATCAACGGCAACACTGATCTGACAGGGTTTTTGTTACATAGTGTATACGTAAATACAAATATAAGATCAACATCACGTCTGTACCTATCTGTCTTCAGGCACGAACGAAGAGTTGTTTCTCATGCCAGATGAATACAGAAGTACCATGTCATGTAATGCATGTTATTATCTATCGGGCACAAATCTAGACTTCGTACTAAGAAATCTTTACGATTTAATTATGTTAATTATGTCATGAGAGAGCTTATTAAGCTGCTTCCCTTAACCCCTGACAGTAGTAACGCCGCCGGCGCAAGAGGTCAGACATTGCGGTCAACAGCAACTTGTCTAGTTTGGTGAGTATCAGTATGTAACTAGCTTTTGCCTGCGACTTCATCCGCGAAATGTCTGACCCCCGTTTGATTACCATAGAGGGTGAATTTTGGAAAATCATTTCTTAGCACATGCCTACGTCATACTATCTGCGTGCCGTGAATTTCAGCGCGATACGTTCAGTGGTTTGAGCTGTATGTTGATAGACCAGTCAGTCAGTAACTGTTGCCTTTTGTATACAGATTACACTATGAAAACGAAAACTGAAAAGAAAAAACGAAACTACCTTTTGGAATGGGCAACTAGATTCAATATTAGAATTTTTCTTTTCTCTCGTAAATGACGTTCAAAAGTGCCTTTTAATGGTCTAATTGAAATAAATGATTTGACTTTGACTATGGTATTAGTATAGTTGGTACCTTTTAATTTTAAAAGGTACAATGTCAACAAGTTTACCTACTGCAATTGAAGATGGTTTTAATGTTAATGAAGATTAATAAACAGGGCAGCCGGTTTGTCAAGCCACCTTTTAACGACACGTCGGATGACGATGACGAAAACGTAATGCAGAGGAAGTGTTACGAAAAAGGAAACACTTTTTGGTAGCTAATTTAATTTCGTCGGTGGTATGTGAAATATTGATCCCATTCAAATAATATTAATCAATCATAGTCTCGTCAAACACGAAATTAATGAGGATGTCGGTGCAGATGAAAGCGTAAGTATAGTAATGACCTAAAACTAAGTCTTATATTAGCATTAGAACTGTACAATTAATTACGAACATATAATTAGATCAAAATCTATGTTCCTCACTTGCACAACATGAACACTATCTGAAATAACAATTAGAACAACCGTAAACGGTGATAGACGAAACAACACATTGCGATAGTGCATGCATTGGGCTGAAAGTGTTAATTGCAGTAACAAGTCCAGTGGAGCGTGAGAAGATATGAGATCTCATCCAAATTGCATATCACAATATTACCATACAATGTCCGAGCCGAAATAAGGAGTGAAAGCAAGTGTACTGGCGGAACTAGACTACCGACCCGCCGCGGCCGCGCAACCTAACACAGGTAGCCGGTAAACCCTACATTACCTATTTAATATTCAAACATTTAGCAATTGAGATCACACAGATATCGACTGACTACATAACTACTTTGAATTAAATGTATGTACCTTTATTGCATTACCTTCTTTAACGTGACAGAAATGCGACGAAGCGTAAGTGTTGCACATTATTATCTCACATTTTTAGAAACCGAAATATAATGAAATTCAATAATTATGTTATAAGAACTTGCTTAAAAATTTTCCTTGTATCAAAAGCGGAATATTTTTTTGATGTAGCAACGGCGATGTCGGATTTATGTCTTCGCGAATAAGGTGAAACTCAGGAAAGTTCAACTCGAAATATCATCATTGATGTTCATGAACCAAAATTATTTCTTATTCAGAATAAATTCATTGTTATATTTTTTCGATTATTGCTTATTATCTGAATGGGAACTTAAAGCTTTCTTATTTATTGAAATCACGACAAATTTTGATAAAGTCAAATTTATATTTCATGGCGCTTAATTTTAAAATTCAATCAAAACTGAAATCCGATCTAGTGACATTTTAAACACCTCTCCTTGTTTATACACACCAACTAAAATTACACGTGTCAATAATTTTATTTAAGTTAATTAATTGGGTTACCTTTAATATCATCTTACAAAATCTTTATCGCAGTATCCAAAATGAAACGTAATTGTCGATGGATTATCGAGTGTCGCTCGTTTTATTAACATCTTGATTGATGTGGGTTACGAAACAGCGACCCTTTCGGAGGCTCATCACAATACACCATCTTATTTTGTAATTTTCGAAGATTTAATGGCGTTATACTCCTATATGGCGAACTTATGTATGCAAAGTGCCTCAATCAAAATTCGGGGAAATCAGGTTCGAATGTCAAGCATTAAGAATAAGAAGAAGAATAAATAAGAATAAATTTATTTTGATACTTTGAAAAAATGTACCTTATTGGGCTAATAGAAGTAACTTATGAATATCAAAATACATCTAAATATATAAAAGTGAAAGGTCATTCACACACTCACTCATCACGAAATATCCAAAACCGCTTGAGATATAAAGATGAATTTTGCAGGGAGGTAGTTTATAGTTATTAGTAGATGTCCACTAAGAAAGGATGTTTTTTAATTCATCTCCTAAGGGGATGCAACGGCGGTCCGAAGTTTGTATGGAAAAACTTAGCAGAAACATTGGAGTAAACTAAGTTACCCGAATTCAACGCGAGCGAAGCCGCGAGCAAAAGCTTGTCAATTATATATACAAGACGGAGATCCCCAAACTAGGTGGATACCGATATCTTGGGGATCGATTCATCATCATCGTCATATCAGCCGTAGGACGTTCCCCTACAGATTTCCAATAGGATCGATTGGGGATCGATTACTAATAGGTACAACAAATATTGTATCCAGCGAAAAAAAAAACATTCAGTAATGAATTACCTTGTATTTGCCTTGATGAAGTGCAGTTAATCGGTGAAGTTAACAATGACATTGGAGATAATTTCAACGCATGTTCAATGTATAGTTGCGTGATACTCATACACTTGGAACACTTGCTAACATTCCAAGCTTTAATAGTATTGATATGATCCGTCATGGTTGTTACCGCAAGGTCAACACACTCATCATGTTTGATAAATCTCTATAACGTTCGCGTAAATTACATAGATTGCCCCCAAGATTTTAGATTTGCATTAGAGATTCTAGCCTACAAACTCTAACACATCAATCACGATGTTGGACGCATCTAGTAAATGCATTTTAGTATGAGTAGCGTGGGAATGTGACCAGTGATATATGTGTTTAACTATAATGATATTACAATACTGCAGCATATAATATAATGAAATAAACGATAATGATTAAGTGATGCGTTACAGTAAAGTATAAATAATCTTATTACACAACAGTCGCATCATCAATATAAACGCAGCTATCTCCGTTATATCGCTTCGAAGACGTGACAGTTTAAAAATTTACACTCCAAAATAAGAATCTGTTTAAAATATGGTGGTAGTTTAAAGGTTTCGCGGCGGAGTGTGCATGAGAAATGATGCGCGTGACCTTCACTGAAAGCCGCAAGAAACGCCGCACCGAGAAGTCATGATCGAGATGCGAGTCGATCGGGGAAATATGCGGTGCGCTTGCGACGACTCGCTACACCGGTCGTAGGGCTGGGAGTACATCAAGAACATTGTAAGCTTTAATGCTTTTGCATCGGCTGAAAAATCTGTAGATTTTTATACAATTAAGTAGGTACTTAAAAAAAATTATTCCGCGTAACGCGATTTTACTTACCTACTTACTTATAAATAAAATTTCCGAGTGATTCAATAATAATTTTAATTAGGACGTAAACCCAGTTCTAATATTTAAGATAAAAATCATAAATGATATTATTATATGAAAGTAATAAATGATCGGAACAAAAACACCTACGGCACATACCTACAGATTTTTTTAAACCCTAGAATTTTACCAATTACCGTCAAATAAAAATGCCGCTTCTACTAAATCAACACATTCAAAATCTAGTCGCAATCTCATCTCTGCTACAATCAATGTCAAGTATGCATATATTAGAGGCATTTAAGACAGATTGAGACTGAGATTAGATTGCTATCGTTCCTAAAAGTTAGTAGAATTACCCTGAGCACGTGTGATCAAAGTATAAGGTTACACACCCGGTGTGGTAAAGCCCTAACGTTGCGTAAAAGTTTACTGGATCAGTCGGTGCAACCCAGAGCGCTACTTTCTTACTGGCTGATATTATTCAGACTCGTTTACACTGGCCACTCGAGTTTTCGTTCCTTTTCAGTTATTTACGTGCCGATAATCTTTATTAGCCTTTTGTTTACGGTTAGTGCACACACTGATTAATGCTCATTAGCACTATGTACCACTATGCATATTAGGAACCACCTAAATCGGCACTTAAAATTTGTAAAAAGGAGTTTCCTTAATTTAATAAAATTAATAATTTTAGAAACTGTCGGTTCCCGTGCAATTGAATTTGATGGACGTGATTTCTTTAACAATTTAAGACTTATAGGTACCTACCTGTAAGTCTAAAATCGTAAAGCTTCGTAATTACGAAGCTTTTAATCAAACACACAGATAACGCAACTCAACGAAAAAGATCTTGAATTTGATAAATGCAAGTCATGCATGTCATGCAACCACTACTATAGCATTGAAAAAGTACAATATAGTAATCGGTTTATAGACACGCAATTCAAGCATCTGTAAAAATGTTAAAAGCTATTGACAAACATTATTTAAAAACTTAATTTATGTTCTGCTCATAAATTAAGTTTTTAAAATAGAGGTTCCTTTTTTTTTAAGGATCAGAAATCATCAAATGACTTCTTTCGCTCTAGGTGGAGCGGAAGGAAGTGTCAGACTCTTACTGACTAAAACCCATCCGTGTTCCTCCTAATGCTCTTTGTATTCTGGGGCCGCGGTAATTGGTTCGCCACCCTGGAGAATGGAGGTACCTAGCCTACCCTTTATGGATGATTCAAACTTAGTAGGTAGGTATATAGTATAACATACGAGTTTTATGCAAAGACAACACTAGGTGGACCACGTTTCATAGATGCACACAACACAAGCTCACATGTGACAATATTGAACAGAAGAAGCTTATGAAAACAGCTTTACGATAACCTTGAACGAAAATGAAAAACGCAATGACGTAAGGTGTAAAGGTGATCGTGTGTGGCGGTGTCACGTATCGAGCCGGTTTCTCGGCATGTCACCCGATACGGTGACATGCTCCCGCGCCGCTTCCTCCGACGTATAAAAACTTCAACCCTACCAGCATCCTTATCAATCGAGTACCACACTTCAGCACATCAACAATCAACATGTACTTCAAAGTGAGGAAGACACTTTTTATTGAATATAAAAGAAAGTTTCTCTCAATTTCATAATGTATTATAATTTTTAGATCGCAGTCATCAGTGCCTTGCTGGCTTTCTGTCAAGCCGGTTTGATTGAAGAGGGACATGGGCAGGCAGTTTCTTCTCAAAGCATAGTTCGTCACGATGAGCCGTCTCAGCATTTGGGACACCAGCAGATCTTGGGACACCAGCAGATCTTGGGACAGCAACAACATTTTACTCCTGTTTTGGAACATGGTGGCCCAATCCTGCACCACGCTGCTCCTGTGATCGAACAGGCTGCATATCTTCAACATAGTGGTCCGATTGTTCACGCCGCACCTTTAGTTCAACATGTGGCGCCTGCCGCCATCCATCACGCTCCCGTGGTCCAGCAGTACTCCCCCGTCGCCATTGGACACAATGAACAAGTTGAGCAGCATGTAAGTATAAATTTGATGTAACTAGACTTAATGTTGGGAGAATAGTTCCAACTTAAAGGCTACTTACTACTCGCACGGAACTATAATCTAAAGGGAACCCTTTAGACCCACAGGCGATAGTACCATTGCCTGAAATGGACCTGAGCAAAAAATGCTAATAGATAATACGGTGTATTTAACTTCTTTCACGATACATAGTCTCATGAACCATTCTAGGAACCTATATTATTACATTGGTAGAGGAGTAATCTAGTACAGTACGATGAACTATGGTGAAAGCCATAATAAAAGTTAGTCGAAGACAGTGGAACTATCACGATAGTGTAAATACCAAAGTATCAGTGGCCCCAACATCGATAAAGCTAGTAAGCAGTCCAAAAAATATGAACACAACAAAAAAGAATCAGACTAATCGGTACTTTTGAGTTTTGCGCTTAGCAACACATTTGGTCATTCATTTTTATTTATTTATAAGAAGATAGAGAGATAAAATATAATAAGCCATTTAGGTACAGGCACTTTTGAATTGTTGAAGGAATGAGTCAGAAAGCTCGTCTCTTCTCATCTCAATCGTGATCTCGTTATATTGTATAGGTAATTAGATTCGCGATTCTAATCACTGCCACCTAACATTTAGTACATTCTCATATTATAACACGTTACGTCAGGTCCGTTTTGTAACTAAACAATTACATTCGTTTTATTTTAATGATATACAGACAGATGTGCACCGCTTTTGTTAAGTAAGTTTTTACTTTTTAACAATGCCATACATTTCTTTAAACTCGTTTCCATTTCCTTAAAGGGTTTCGCGGGAATGTGTTAACGAGGTACTTTATTACATTTTCCCATAAGAAGATATTTTAATTTTAAAATTTACCATTAACAAGCACGTCGTTTTCAACAGCATAAATCAGTTCCAATTAATAAACTTATTAATTTTGTTTAAGTGTTCAATAATGAGCCTTGACGTATTTGAGTATTTTTACGATTATTTATATACAATTAAATTACCTTAATTTACATTATAATGTACTTTATCTTCTTGGCTTTTAAGTTGACTTCTAGTATCTTTGCTATACGATGGTTGCCCTAAATTAATAATTGAGTCACATATCATTTAGGCCCGCCTACGCCAGCCAAGGTTATCTAATTAACTCCAACTTAGTTGCTAACACGCCATTAGGCTTGACATTTTATAATTTAACCTCGTGTTAACAACTAACTCTAAGTAATTTTGTTGGTACAATTGGACCTTAGTCTAGAAACACTACACAGAGGAAGTGTCTATGTATATTCATTGGGTCAAAGTCAAGGAAAAATCTCGAACAAACTGTAACACGTGGCCAATAAAACTTTGTGTTTAACAAAGTAAGTGAAAGGTGTACTTATTACAATTACAATTAAAATTCTGATCAATTGATACAACCCAATTAAATATTTATTGTGTAAGCTCCCAGTTGTTACAAGACTATACAGTTTTGTAACGCATGTACGAGCAATCTATCAAGTTGTGATTGGTTTTAACGTCTATTTATCAAAAACATCATTAGATTATGTTGATCAACATTTACGCAGCAACTGCCCTGTATCAAGTATAATCAACCAAATTGACATTAAAACAATTAAACAATCATTTTGTAAAAAGAAGACAAATTGTACTATATTCAGACTTCCTAAATTACTGACTGGTTTCAATTAGTCATTGTTTTATTTTAAGCATCATTTCTTGAAAATAATAGAGTAACATTGAGTAGATTTATTAAAATGTTAAGTGGTTTCGACACACTAAAGAGATTTATATTATCCGGTGCACTAATTAAACTTAACTGATAACTTGATTATTCCTTTTTATTTTGAATAATCTTGATGTTATTCTTCAAGGCTCCCGCTAAGTACGAGTTCTCGTACTCCGTGGAGGACCCTCACACCGGCGACCACAAATCCCAGCACGAAAGCCGCGATGGTGATGTCGTGAAGGGAGAATACTCTTTGCTGCAGCCTGATGGCTCCATCCGCAAGGTTGAATACACAGCTGACGACCACAATGGGTAAGACTTGTTGCAATCAACTTTTTGAAAAAGATGTCCCCGACTTCTTAAGTTAAAGGTTAAAATCAAAACATTTAAAAAATGAAAATGTTTTAAAATTAACATGAATAAATAAGAGTTCTATAAATAAAGTTAAAAAACGCTTAAAAACCTATTCAAGGGCAGATAATTGGATAAAATTAAATTGGACGACAAAAGCTACTAATAACTTGACTCTCTGTTGGCCTTAACGATAATAGGTAATACATTATCATTGGAACACCAGGGTATGTTACTTTCCAATGATCTCTATTTATTGTTTATCCGAAGTCCCTCCTAGAGGAAGAACGCGTTAGTGACTACAAAAATGCTGCAAGTTAAAAATAATCTCTGTACCAGTCAACCGCTGAACGGATTTTGATGAAATTTGGTACAGGGTAAATTTAAACCCCAATAAAGGATAAAGGCTAATTTTTATTGCGCGACTTCTACTGCGTCCGAGATGAACGACATTTATGCGGACGAAGTCGCGGTCAAAAGCTAGTTTTCTATATAATTATAACACCAAAAAAAAATAAGTTACTAAAATAAAATAGACATAAAAATAAAACATGACGTGTTTCTTATGAATTTTTTATACGTAATTCTTATCATGTCATTGTATAATAAATCGCAAGTTTGCCTCAGTCCATTAATAACATTGACCTAAGTGAATAAAATAATTGTTAACCACATCAGTTGCGCGGAAATAGTAACACAATAAAATTGTAACACGCGCTTCGATTCCATTCATATGATCTTGTTGATCATCTGTCTTGTTTCGTAACACATCGACTATGTTAAGGCCAATTCGACGTATAAATTACTAATGAATCCGAGCTGGCGAGACTAATAGCATTTAGTAATGTAATCTATTAGAGTTTTAATCTAAATTGAGTGTTGTTTCGGTCGATAACGCAGATAGTATATACAGTTACACCGAATGCTGCAAGTGCTGCAATTGTGAAGAACACCTGTCTATCCTCGGCTCGTTATGTTTGTTGTATAACGCGTAAATAAATTGCAGGCAAACTACATAACAATATGCCATCGCTATTAACTTAATAAGACGCAATTTACTCGTAAAATCAGTTTAACACTGTGAGTGAAATGTATTGAATATTGTAAATAGGCAATTTGGTTACTTGGTTTCAATAACAATATGAGTGTATACATCTTCTTTATGAATCGTAGTTTCAACGCTATTGTGCACAACTCTGAGCCGTCTGCGCACGCGGCACCGCCGAACCCCGCCCCCGTGGTTCACGCTGCGCCTGTGCAGGTTCACGCCGCTCCAGTAGTTCACGCCGCCCCGGTAGTTCACGCGGCTCCAGTGGTCCACGCTGCTCCCCTCGTCCACGCCGGCCCTCTAGTCCACGCTGCGCCTGCACACTACATCACCGCCCATCACTAAACTTTAACATTACACTGAAAATGTAGTAACCTATTATTTAGGTAGTTTTTATGAATATACTGTTATTATTTATACTTATAAATAATCTGAGTCTAATTTTTACCCCTACGAAGTCAAAACTAACTTTGAGGAAGTACCTATGTTAATTTATTGAGATACTGAAAATGGATGACTGTAGTCCATTGAATTAATTTATAGTGACTTGATTAATTCTACTGGTATTGAGTCACTATACTTGTACGCACTGAAACCAACAATCATTTCATGGCGTATTTACCAGTTTTACATAGTGTTGGTGCTAACTAGGTACTGCTGCGTACAATTAGATAATGCTCGTATCAACTGTAAAATTATCGACTACAAGAATTTCTTTATATCAATAATATAAATCTATTACCTGTAATAACATTAATAGATTGTAAATGATCCATAAAGTATGTGCAATCCGCGTGTAAATCGTAAATAAGTGATTAAAAGTAACACCCACCTACTTACTTACTTACAAATTAATCCGTTTAAGAAATTTATTACCTGCAAGAAAATATTTCGATTTCACGCGTCAAGTGAATCCAGGAAATGGTACGAATATTAAGTTGGCAGAAAGTGAACAGGTATGGTTAGATTAGCGTTGCGTCGGCGCCGGCGCATGTACCGCTTCAAACAATTCAAACGCATCCGATGTGTGATGTTAAGTAACTTTAATTGCTTATTAGTCTCACTATTCAGGTTTATTAAGACGTAATCGGAGAAAATCGTTTTTTTGCAGAATGTCTTTAAATAAAATAGGGTAGGTAACTGTATCATACATAATTAGTAATTTGCCTCTTTAGTCTTGTGGTCGCAAAGCGTGACTGCTGAGCATGAGGTCTTGGGTTCGATTTCCAAGTCGGGCAAAGTGTTATTGGGTTTTTCCATCAGGAATTTCTCAGTAGCAGCCTTAGAGTCTGGATTTGTGTCCGGTTGATGGCAATAGGCTCTCCCCCTATTACATGGGACTTAAACAAAACTGGCGAAATGTCGGTGTACTAATGGGTACACCTCTGCCTAACCCTTCGGGAATTACAGGCGTGATGTTATGTTATAATTAGAAATCATCCAGTTGTTTGCATTTCGAGAAAATGTCTTAAAGAAAATTATTATCCAGCGCACTTGGTCAAAACTTTTTGCAAGCCATTTTAAATACGTACACAAAAGTTGCAACGAAGGTGAAGCCGAAATGAATCATGCGCCACTGATACTTATTCATTTATGTTGAATCTGATAACATTAATACCTACTTTTATATTTACATTAGGTATTATTATTAATCATACATCATATTAGGAGTATACTGTTACATAACAACTTAATCAGATGACGGAAGTGGTTCAAAATTGTACGTAACTTACTCTTTTCGAGAGATCTTGATGTTATGATCATGACATGAAAAATGTAGTTCACGAATATGTGGCAAACACGAAATTATAAAAACTTACTTAAATATACGAGACCACGAAACATTACAAAAAACTGGTCATGTGCGATTCGGCCTCACAAAGATACTGACAAACAGACGGACGGACTAACTCTTCAATGCTGCAGTTAGGAAATCAATTTTGAACAGTAATATGGGACCCTCTGTAACTTCTGAACTGATTTTTAATATACTATCACGCCTGTTATCCCCGAAGGGTTCAGCAGAGGTATACCCATCACTACACCCATATTTCGCCAGTTATGTTTAAGTCCCTAGTAAGGGGGCGAGCCTATTGCCATCAACCGGACACTAATCCGGACTCCGAGGCTGCTACTGAGAAATTCCTGATGGAAAATCCCATTAACACTTTGATTTTTACTATAATAATTATTGACCGCGTGAGTCATTCCCAAGAGATATCATTTAATGAAATTCATGCTATCGAAGTCTTGGAAACCGCCAGTAAATCACACAAGAAAAATATCGCTGAACCTTTGTATCTAAATATAAAAGCGAAAAGTCACTCACTCTCTCGCTGATCACGAAATTATAAATATCGAAAACCACTTGACGTATAAAGATGAAATTTGGCAGGGAAGTAGTTTATAGTTAGGAGACGTTTGCTAAGAAAGGATTTTTTTTAATTCACCTCCTAAAAGAATGAAACGGGCGTCTAAACTTAGGAAAAACGTAAGTAAACTAAGTTACCGGAATTTAACGCGAGGGAAGGCGCAGGCAAAAGCTAGTAACTTATACTACTTTGTATAAAATATTACGCTCATAAATAACACGATCACTCGATTAGAACCATATTTATGAACTGTTAACAACTACTAGTCATTCATAAGTATGATTGAAAATGATTTTGGTCCATTTTTTATGACCTGTATTACCACAGATTATTATTAATTCGCATTTTCTGTATTCAAAAAAATAATTTAATGTATGTAATACGACAGTGACTCATCCTTGTAAAACATTATTAAAGTATACCTCTAAAAGTTTAAGTTTATGATAAATAAAACATACAAAACACTACTTAAACACCCGTTATACTAATTAGAATTAAATTATAATGAGAAGTTTCTATTCATGTATAATTTATGTTATTAACTCTGTGCCAGTAGTAAGAATGATACATGCTCATCTATATATTCAAATGATGAGAACTTGTTTTATATGTCTGACACAGAAGCTGCTGCAAGACCTTATCTGTAATTGAAGAACATCAATTCGTATGTGGAGTTTAAAATTACATACTAAAGTGCAATTTAAACCTCGGGCAACACTGAGAATTCGGCTAATTACTTAATGTAGAGTGACGAAAACTATAATACATTGTTTTATAATCCCTAGCAAGGTCGAGTTGCAACCATTATGTGTTTTTCGTTGCTCTCGCGCATGGCAACGCTCTACTTACTCGTAGTAATTACAGGTACCTTGATGAGAGTAAGAATGTTACCAGTGTTAATATTTTATCATAAACGATTAGGTAACAGTAGGCTCGTCATGGAACTCTAATTGAGTTTTAAAAGATTAAATTACTCGTAAAATTCTGGCGCACACATAATTCTTTTTTCAACAAAAAGTTACATTTCGGGTACCTATTAAATCACTGACGCCACCTTGCCGTGACGCGTTATAAAGTTGATAACAATTATGGGTGTGTATGTGTGCAGTGCACGAAAAAGCGTGCAAAGTGAAGATGCATAATTTTGCAATAACGAGTTGTCAACACTATATCATGATTCATAGAATTCAAAATCACAACTTCAATCCGGAAGCGGTCTTTGTGCAACTATGAAAGAGCTCTACTAGTTCAAGTATGCAACCGAATGCTTCGATAATGCTCGATACACACCTATCAGTCACGTCGAAAGTATATTATTGTGGCCTTTCGAACTTAATACATATTAAAATACGTTAAAGAGCAAAATAAGCATATTGCTTTAATTGCCAAATATCGGCCTTCAAATAGTTTTGCAAAATTTCTTAATTTAGTTCCATCTCTTCTTGTTCTGATAATCAAATTTTATTTAGCCTTCATAAACGGAGTCGATCGGTATTGTGTTTCGTTTGTATTTGTAAAATAGTTTTTATAAAAATAATTCTAGTTACAATAAAAATTAAAATAAACAGTAGGTACCTAGTTACTTTTAAAACGTAACGTAAGATTTATCAACTTTCTAACATATTAGATACAATGAGAAGCATGTTTAGTGCCTGCGTTAATAACAATAAAACACTTTTTAGAATGAGATAATATTCATTTAGTTTTATTTTTAAGCCAAAATTGGAAACGACATGTGAAGATAGACATCCAAGAATATTGAAACATGTTTGTTATACGTAACTTTGGCAGGCGTATGCGGTCACGTCTTTATCTCCTGCATCCCACTAGAGAAAACAAAGTTAACAAACGTGATAGAATTCTAAAAACTGTTCATCTTGGTTGTACAGATGATCAAACTTACAATAAACGGGGAACAAGGATAGGGGGGCAAAGGAAAATGAAGTTGTTAACCCATAAAGGGTTTTAATTACAAAGTACCAATTGTCAAAAACTCATAAATTTATCACCTTGAACCGTAGAACGCTACGTAATTTTACGTAATTGCTATATCATTATCAAACTACCGTATTCTTGCGTAGAGCCAGGCGGCGTGCGGCGTCGCATCTCGCCGGTATACTAATATAAAAGTGGAAGGCTGCGCTCCTCGGCATCAGTTGTGTGTGATCGTGCAGTCGGGCCAAACCTAATCCAAACGGAAAATGATCGCTAGAGTAAGTGCATCCTGTGATTTACTCCTGTTTTGTGAAAGGATTCACGACGGCTGCCAGTGAATTGGAGCAGATCAAGATTTCTTCCCGCTGTGGTCAATACTTCTAAAAGAGTGCTTTAAAGACGTTATTTATCCAAATTCTAGGATCGGTTCCTGAAAATATCTCAAAGAAGGTCGAAAGGATTTCGATCACGAGAACGATCCCATTCAGTTCATAACAGATAATCTTAACAATATTGCAATGCAGGAGCTTTTGTCACCTTATTGTTCCAAACGAATCTACGTCTGGTCCTGCAAGGACCCAATCTGTTACTCGCACGAAACGCGCGTGTCCACACATGTGATTTGCGTCTACGCAGCTTTCGCAAGTTCTTGTTGATCAAGCGCTCTAAGAAGTTTCCGTCTCAATTAACTACTGCTCGTTTAAATTAAAATACATGTCTCAATATTAACACGAACATTATTCGTTATATTCTATAACGTTCTATGGCATTATACGTCGTAGAATATTCAGATTTTGCAACTTGCTTGCATCTTGAATACTAAATTGCGAAATTGTTTTATTATGCTTTAAAGCATAAAATCAATCAAATGTTCGGTTATTGCTTAACTTTTAGAGATACTATTTTTATTAGAAATTTCGATTATATTTTTACTGTTTGCTGAACATCGATGTGAAGATAGATTTACGTTGTCGTAAACTTCAGGCCCAGTCTGTCTTATGGATATCAATTTACCTTTCCGCATACCTGTCTGTCGTATCAAGTATTTACTGCTCCATATAGATTACTATCTGGACCAATTTATCTTGTTCCTTTATTAGTAATCCCATCAAACTGAATATTTATTAAGTAATAAACCTGGATTTCAGATCCCCTAACAAGTGAAAGGCTGTCACAACACTAGATTATGTAGTGCTGTGACAGTTCTTGATGCACTACCCTAATTTAATATCATTGCAAATAAAGGGTTACGCAGCTTCGTAACAATCTAAGAATATGTTTATCGCTTAATAATAATAATGTCTTTTTTCCGTGTTATTGAATAATAGGGCAAACTCCGTTATAGTTTTTGATACTGCTGAAAAGGTTTATACTACATTAATAACTTCATATCTTGGTTTGATTAAATTCTCATACTAACATTGATAAAATCTCCAGTAGCTAAACTTTCAGATCCTTTCTTGAATTACCATATAAAAAAAAACAACTGAAATTCTAGCTACAACACAGTAATGGGGGAGGCTGAATGTTCAATGTCAACAAAAAAAAATTATTCCTCCTATTTTGAAGGCTCTTGGATGTTTTAACCTTTTAGCATGTCCTGAATTTTCAAACGTAATGAAATTTATAAATGATGTTATTATCCTTCTCTCTGTGCAGGCTACAGTTATCCTCGGTGCGTTGGCGTTAGCCTCCGCTGGAGTGGTGCAGCTTGGACATGGCTACGCCGGAGAAGCGTACGGACATGAAGCTGTAGCGTACGCGCCCGTCGCACAATACGGAGGACACGAAGACACGCATGTTGACTACCATGTAAGTGATGTACAGAGTACATGCTGTAGGTACAGGGCTCAAAGAAGAGGCGTAAGGGGCTGGGAGCTAGGACACAAATACGCCTCCAAGGTGTACAGACATTAGGCGTTTAAGTCATAAGCATCAGTCACACTACTAAGTGCACCGAGATACGTGTGTTGACTATGGTGAAAATAACATATGGGGGACATAAAAAAGGAAGGATGTAAAAGACATGGTTTTCATATCCTAAAAAACATTAAGAGAAAAACCGTTTGTAAAGTAATCATTATATTGTTTATCTACCATATAATTAAATGTGTTTAACACCTAATTAGAAATTAATTCAAACAAAACATTTTGAGCTCACATAAAAGTTAAAACAAATAAAAAAACTCAAAAACAACAAGACCGTGAAACTAACCTTCATCTAATGAGCATTGTTCCCCGTTACTCGCATTAAGAGCATGTGCACACAGTAATAGTCGCGATCGTTACAACATTGCACTTACTGTCGCACCAACTGGAACGTTCTCACACATCAACTATAGCAAATATCGGTCAAGGATACACGAATCAAGAAAAACGCATCTTAATTATTTTGACGCCGAAAATGACAGCACTGTCTTCACGCATGTTAATAATGAGCCCATTACGACGAGACAAATAATCTGTCACGTTAGCAAACTGTAACATCACAAAGAACCTGACACATAAACTTATCTTTCTTATAATCACTAGGTAACGTCACGACACGTGAATTACATTCATGATCTCGCTAATTTCTATTAATTATAACTGTTACGTTACTGGCAAACAAACTGTTGCTAATATCTCGTCGGTAAGTGGAGCAGCAAGAGCTGGTTTTGTTTCCCTGGGCCTGTGTTACCTATTTTGTTTCGTAATACAATAGTAACAAGCTAATTGATAGCTTGCATAAACCGCGCGTGTTGTACGCCCGATCCAACACAATCGACGCTGTTTCCGGGATATGATACCTATCAACGACACAGTCCCACACTGGCCGGGACTGCTGACTTACATCATCGAGACAATTTTCTCACAAAATGGGGCCAAGCTAATAAATATAAATAATTACTTCGTTTCCTCCCGGAGCGTTGCCGTAATCACGCAAATCAACAGGTAACCATGTCCACAAACTGCACACTAATAATTTACGAGATATTTTTATTATCTACTTGCATCTGTAACAATAAACATTAAATATACAATATATATTTTATCTCAGTTTCATGTTAGAAACACTATTAGCTTAGCATCTTATAGCTTTTAATGCAATTACGTTTGATATAAGTAAAAACTTTATAGCTGTCTCAAGACAAGTTAAACTTAACGATTATATTTAAAGAAAACATTTAAAGCGATGCACTCACCATCTTATTTCTTTGTTATACCTTCATTGAAATTGCAACTATAAATCTATTATATAATATTTAGTATTCTGTGAATCAAATTAAAGCTCAAAATGCTGGGGAATAAAGCTTCGTTTAATCTGTTGTCGATAGCTATAAGCTGTCATAAATCGACGCCGCCGGCTATGATTTGAAGTAATCCGCTTTGAATTACATAACGGTTCGCCAAGCCGAGTATATCCCGGTCGTGACTGTAGGAGCGATAACATAGCGGTTCCCAGGGAGGTTGCGACATTCGCGCTTAAGGCCCGGGACGTAATGACTGCCAAGATATCCAGGCCATTGGACTGTTGTTTGCATAAACTTGGTGGCTCGTGCTCTCACGCTCGTTTAATGGTAGATGTGGAATCGTTGCCGACCGATGTCGACCCAAATGCAGAGTTGCGTAAAGCATTTGACAGTATAAACCATTGTAGTGTGTGCAACAACAATGGGACCAAACTCGATCTCCTAAACTGCGCTAACAATCCAGTAACGTAGATCAAAGATTAGCACATACACTGTAAATCAATTTTGGAAATAGTTTACACAACTAGTTTAACTTGAAAAATGAATTTCTAACGTGCAAGTGTGCAAGTGCAACGGAGCATGTTAATAGATTAAGATCTTGAAGTACCTAAATACTTGCCGAAATGAAAACATTACATTACATTTCTGTTGCATACGCATAAATTAAAAGAAAACAATTGTAATTTCAATTCAACTGTGAGCTGCTTGTTATATAGGTCTGTTTTCTTATCAAGATTGAAAGATACGAGTAAAAGCAAAATGTATAACGCTTAACCTAACTAACAGTTTTGGTATACCTAGACCACTCATTGTCTTGATAAAGGCTTAATAAAAGTAATTGCGCCTCGGAGTCTGGATTTGTGCCCCGTTGTTGACAATAGGCTCGCCCCGTATTACATAGGACTTAAACATAACTGTCGAAATGTGGGTGTACTAATGGGTACACCTCTGCTTAACTCTTCGGGGAATACAGGTGTGATGTTATGTAATAATAATTGATTGTTTTTCCTCAGGCCCACCCCAAATATGATTACTCATACTCCGTATCCGACCCACACACTGGTGACCACAAGACCCAACACGAGGTCCGTGATGGCGATGTAGTCAAGGGAGAATACTCTCTGCTGCAGCCTGATGGCTCCTTCAGGAAGGTCACGTACACCGCTGATGACCACAACGGGTAAGGAAACCTTTGATGGAAAGACAAAGACATAGTGATGTTTGCATTCCAATAGTTTGATGTGTTGCAAAGGACTTTCGACTAGACAAATCCAAACAGACACTTAATGAAAATTGTTAAGAAAAAAATTATAAGTAACTAAGACGTGCTTCGGCTGTTATCTACGTAAACATTAAGTTTTTTAGTTCAAAACGTTTAGTTTCAGAAAACTTAAAAATCCATAATTTTGCTTAAAACAGTTTTGAACTGAAAATACTAATGTTAGTAACATGAAATTTATGTAATCGACAAAAAAAGTAATGCAAGAAAATTCTAATTTTAATTAGACTTGCACAACTGAATGTAAATTAATTCAATGAAAACAGTTCATAACTAGCTTATATCTGAACATTGGAATGCAATAACGCTTAGCATTTCCTCGACTTGATTACGTCGCTACAATGTTACCTGTGTGTTGCAGTTTCAACGCGGTCGTCCACAACACCGCGCCGGCGCACCACGAGTACCACTAGCGCACGCGCACCCTGCCACTGTTTCTCATGTGATATTATACACTTAATACTTAATGTAGATAGTCTTTAGTCGACAACGACTCTTTATTTTATAAGACTGCGGCGAAAATAAACTTTAAGAAAACATTTTTTTTTTACATTTCATACCATTTATTTACCCATCCCCCTTCCTATTGATAAGTATTATCCTAAATTGTATTAATATTTGATTATATTAATGAATTATTTAGATTAATTACGTTTTATAATTACATCTAAACATAATATTGTGAATAGGAAAAGTTCTTTTTTTAAGTTTTACAGATTTGCCATTTTGATAAAATTTTTGACTGATAGAAAGCTACTTTATTGCTGTATGCCATAGGCGGTGTTTTGTGGTATGTCTTCCACGGAGGTGATCGTAGCCAGAAGCTAATACATAATATAATGAGGCTATAAAAGATACTCCAATGTGTAAATTTATGGAAACCAAAATTAGTTTTTCCTTATTTTCTTGTTCAACATTCCAACTATACTACAACTTCCAACTATACTACAATTTCCAACTATACTAACTATACTTTTTTATCGTGTGGAAGACGGGGGAGTGTGCCGGACTCATACCGGCTAAAACCACCACTGTGTTCCTCGACAGACCTTTGAGCGGGGGAACGGGATTCGATCGCGCATTCTACCGCGCCCCCACCATATACCATACCCATATACTATACCTACTGTAATCCCAAAGTTTTTGATTATTTTAACCCATAATGTTGAAGATTTACTATTAAAAAGGCACTCAAGGCACCTACTTATCTATTGCAATTTTCTGTCAGTAATTAACAATCTCATGACAGGAGACAAAAAAGCATATAGGACACTTTCCCAATACGACATAAAAACAAACTATTAATTATTTTATTATTCTTGTTATACACCAAAGTGTACCTACCTAATTTGTATAAAATCGCACATTATATTAATATCACAGTAATCAGCACTTTAAAATTGTCCTTACTTAATTGTAATTAACTTGTTTACCTCTGCTATCTACTTACAATCCGTTTTACCCTTGTAAAATGAAGGTATTTAGGTAGGTATGTGCAAAGAATTGTCTTATGTCGACGTACCTACGTGTAGGTATACCCTATGTGACTTGATATGGATTTAAAACCAGAAAGGTCATTTTTTTAACTAAAAACGTTCAAAATCTAGTTACAATCTCATCTTAGCGACAATCAATGTCAACAACTCGTAAAAAAATTTAGGTAAATTAGAGGAGAGTTGAGTTAGATTGCCATCATTGTTAAACTTATGGGATTTGCTCCCCTGATTTGACACACATTACACACACACACAAAGATTATAATGAGGATTTTATCATGTCAACCGCAATATGTCCACTACTGGACTTACACATTGGACCAGTTTATGAATGACAATTTTAATTAATTTGTATAATGATATTGACATCTGTTTAATGACATTCTAATGACAATTTTAATTAATCTGTATAATAATTTAATTTAATTTGATTGAATTTGTTTGTATGTCATTGTTGACAAAACATAGCGCACTATGTATTATAGCTTAAGACCGTTTTATATTACCTATGTTTAACAAACGATTAAATGATTTATGATTTATGATTTATGATTTATGGATATAGGCATAGGTACCTACCCCTGGCATTGCCGTAACGACTAAATGTACCACTTAAAAAATTGTTGACCCCATTGACTACAGCGACAGGTATTACTTTTCTTAAAAGAAGGACCTTGAAAATACTGCAGAGGAGATACAATAGTAAACAAAATCTCATTGGTAAGTAGGACTTAATTAAAACCTTTTATCGAGCACAAAATACAATTTAAGGACAAGACTATCAAAATTAATGAATCGAGTAATTTTTAAGTAGATAAGTACTTAATTTGCAATGCTAGCTAAACTAACCAGTTTCTAGAACCATAAAACTTACCAAGCACGAGTCAGATTACCGCACTAAGGGTTCCAGAAAGACAATTATAATAATTAAAACGTTCAACATCTAAATGCAAAATCATCTCACCGACAACGAATTTCAAAAAGTACATTGTGACATTTTTGGCAGATTTAAATTAAGATTAAATTGCGGCCGTTCCTAAAATGTAGTAATATTACCCCTCTGAAACCATCACGTTTTTCCTTTTTCTTATTTGTAACAAATTGCGAATAAAAAAAAATATAGACCACAGACAGAACTACTACATGGAAGGGTCTAATAACTACCCTTTGGGTACAAAAACCGTAAAATCAGGAGTTTTATTCCCTAAAACCACAAACAAGAAGGATTGTAACAACTACTACACGCTTCATGAAAAATTAAGTATTAAGGGCGAATTTTACCAAACTTTCAAACCTCGTATAAATCTCAAGAAACTGTTTTGAATTAATTTTGACAGATTTTTCATTCAAAAACCTAAGTCATTTATTTTTTTATTTAATTTTTCATTCTGTGTTTTATTTCACAAATATACACATCAAAAAAGTCTAGGGATCAACATCCCTAACAAATGTTAGGGATGTTGATCCCTAGACTTTTTTGATGTGTGTAAAATACTATAAAAATAACAAAGGAAAACATTACGATGAAATGCATAGCCTACTTACAACTATTTAATTTCTAAAACGAATAAAGATCACAAAATGACGGAGGTACTGAAAGCCTATTCAGATTTATTTACGATTATAGAGGACGGATAAGGATCCGCTATAGTTGCAATTTTTTTGTAGCATTCCTTATTTACAACATGAGAATCAATTTTATTTTTACTAAACTTAGTTTTATTACAAAGCAATTTATTGTAAGTATCTATCTACACTTTCCACACGTTACAATTAACTCTTCCATAAAACATTATTAACACCTGATCAGATCCTGGTTAAAACCTCACGATAATAACTTCAAATGAACGTTAATCGTTCGTTCTAAATTTAGGCGCTATTCAAATATTGTCTTGTCAACGTACAATTCTTAAACTGGAGGATTTTTAATTATCAGTTATTAAAGACTGTAAAATTATTGTTTATATCATCTTACTAAAAAAAATACAGTCTTATAAAAACTTAATACTAGTCTACAACTCTCAGCCGTATTGACTACAATTGCTGTTTATAATCATGTTACATTGTAAGCTTACCAAATACGTATAGCAATCCAACATTGTTGAATTGTTGCCGCTGAAGTCAAAACAGGCGTTTTGTTTTACAAGAGCCACAAACAGACGCAGGAAAATTGTTGGTTTCTATACACAACAATCAAATTAATTAGTTAAAGCATGTAAACAATCTACAAGATACGTTAGATACGTAGGTACTTACATTAGATACGTCAATGAAAGAGTCAATACAAAAAAGGTAAAACAACAGAATAACGATATATAGATATGATGTTAAATGATGTTCTTTTGTTATTTCGCATTATAAAACTACCGATTTACAAAGATAAAAGTAGTAACGTGTATTTGGCACACAAGTGACCTATCGACCATGAAGCAGTTCCAAAACCAATAACAGAAAATATATACTAGAACCACTAACTGTATTTGTGTAAATCCATAAGGTTGTGTTTTCCTAGAGTTAAGAATGTCGCTAATAACAGGTAAATTTAAAACATTTCCTATTCCGAATAACTGTGTACCTGGAAGCGACTATTTGTGTTCTCGGAATAAAGAAACAACAAGAAGTTCCCTGTGCCATTGCAAATATTAGGCACTGACTAGACCGTATGAAACAAAAACTATTGTCACGCCATATTACCTACTTTTTGAATACCCACGTGTTTTGAATACAGGAGAAAAATGACGGAGCCTGCGTTAAATCTTCATTTACATATTAATTGTTATCTCCTATTCATCTACTCTACGACATTGATGGTTTGTTTCGGTATTACCGAACTGAATATTTTAGGAACAACAAAGCACCTTATAAGCGGAGCTTCATTTGCAAAAATATCAGTAGTCTTCCATCGATCACCAGGAAAGATGACTTTTCAGGTAAGTGCTTTTCCTTCCTTTGAATCTTAAATAAAATAATAACCCATAAAACCACATAACTCATATATTTTCATGTTTCAGATGTTTATGGTGATATGCATATTAGGCATCGACTTAATATGTGACGTTATGGGTGCGTCTTACTCCAATGTGTATGTGGAGAGAGAAGTAGTCCCTATGAGATATTACCAATATGGTACACCTTATCCGTCAATAGCGAATCCTAGTCTATCTCAAATCAATACACTGCCTTCGATACAAGGGTATGTTACACCCTGTGTGTCTCCTTGTGTTTATCCCGCTCAAACAGCTGCCTCTGTGACTTCTGTCAACCCCAGTCCAAACGTTTTAACCTACAATTCACCGGCACCGAGTATACCTATTATGGTTGCACCTACAAAGGAGGTAATAATATCGAACTTGCAATACGTCTCCTTATTTTAACTATAATAATTTAAAACTTATGTATTTTTATAGGAAGCAACACCGTATGAATATTCGTACGTAGTTTATGATGAAAACACAGGAGACCATAAGGCGCAACGTGAGCTTAGTGATGGCTCAGTAGTCCGAGGGGAATACTCGTTTCTGCAGCCAGATGGATACGTTCGAGAAGTGCAGTATGTAGCTGACGACATTTCTGGGTATTTATTATTTTACACAATCCGTTTCACTTCTTATAGTGATAGGTGATTAACCTTAAAATATTTCTTTGCAGGTTCAATGCAGTGGTTAAAAATTTCTTGCCCGTAGCTGTGGATGGCAAAAGGAAAGTTGAAGCACAAGAAAAGAAAGAATCGTCCCCACCTTGTCATGAAATTAAAAATGAATCACTAAAAGAAGGTTCACAAGATTCAGTTGAAATCTCAAAGGCAAATAAAGTAATCTCTAAGGACGTACAAAAGGTATCCAAAGAATCCGGTAAAGACTCAGAAGAAAAATTAAAAGAAAAAGAATACACAGAACCCAAAAACTTAAAAGAAGTGTCTGAGGAAAAATCTAAGGAATCACACGCTATTAAATCGAAGAAAATATCCAATGAAAAAGAGACAAAAGAAGAGTCTACTCAAGTGACAGTATCTGAGGAGTCGAAAGAAGAATTAAAAGAAAAATCTCGGAAAAAATCTGAAGAAGAGAATCAAATGAAATCAAAAAAGGGATCTAAAGAAGCATCTGATGTAAATTCTGCAGAGGTGTCTGTAGTAACGAGTCATGGTAAACACAAGGAGGCTGACGAATTATTAAAACCCACAGACGAAGTACTTGTGTCGTATAAAGACATAATCAGATGCATTGAAGCAGCGATGAAGAGAAACTATGGAGTCCCAGCCGCTATGAGACAAGGACCCTCACCCCTCACGTACATAGTCTTGAACAAACCGTGCTAATGCAAAAATCAAATTGTAAATTGTCTAGTCGATAACGATTGTGTTTAAATCTCTCAATTCTGTAAAATTAAGTGTTACATTTATATAATATTCAAAATAAAACTTGCAAGTAAAATAAGAAATCAGTTTTTATTCTACCTGAGATGCGAAAGGTCATACAGTCACTCATCACGAATTATACTATTTGAGGCGTCTGGTTGTCGACATATTGAATTTTGATTGTATTAAGTTTAGTCTCTTTAGTGAGACTCGCAAGATTAAGGCATGTCGATTGACATATGTAATAATCATCAAAATCGGCCAACGCGTTTGGTCTCTAATGCTACTAAGGAACAAACAATTATAAATATACATAGGCTGATAAACACATTACCCTTTGCGTCGCGCAGTCGGGTAAAAAACAAAAGTTGCATTTCAAAAACGGCGTGCATGAATGACATACATTTACAAACAACTACTTACATCTGTGTTGCATAACTGTCTAATCGCTATGGTTTTTGCTGCTTATCTTAACTTTTATCTGTATACCCCGTAAAGGGAAAAGCTTATGACATAGCAATATAAAATAATGCAATTTAATTCAATGCCATTCATATTTCCTCAGCGGAAAATGGTACAAGATAGTTAGTGGCTATATATTAATTATTTCACGACAGGAGCGAGATTGATGAATAGTGTCTTAATAGGGACAGAGTTTCCTAACATTTGTGTGTTAGTATAATAAAGCCTAATCATGTGTCGCTAATGTGCTGTGAATGGTGCTAAGCGTGGTGCTGTCTTTCTGCGTTGAGTTAATGGTTATGTGTGAAGACTTTGAGTACCGTACATTGGTCACGGCGACTGACATCCATAGCCTATTATTATCTCATTTCTTGTTGTATCTTTTTGCCTATTATATTATAACGTGACCTCGGCATGGGAAGTTTTTGGATAGAAAATATACCTTAACATATAAAGGGGGGGAAAAGACACTTTACGAAATGGAAAGTTACATGTTCTTCCTAGCATTGTTGCGATAATTTATTGGTTCTAAACCATACTTATAAAGATATTGATGGTAAAAGTTATAACTAAACATTAAATACTTTCACGACCCCTATACTATTGCATGCACTGTAAGTATAATACATATTTTGAATGCGTAACATTGCGTTTACCACAAGCAGTGATTTTTCATACCAAAAAAAAATTAATTCATAACATTTTATTTCATTTCATAATAATTATTGCTTAATGTTAATTTTGATGGGCATTATGCGTAGATGTCGGCTGTGATGTTTATTTTTACGTCCCGTATAAAAGGAATATCAGTGTAAATAGAAACCAAGAGTGCATATAAGTGTAATACATAACATAAGGCGTTATATTAATGACGACTTTGCACCTTGGTTTAAGGAGGAATATAAATAGCGATAAATAGTGTACGATCTAAATACAATTCAACACAAACAACAAAAATGGCACCCTAATTTAACCATACTCTTGAACATAATATCATTATGGACTGCAAAATAATACACTGCAATAAGAAAATAAAGACATCAATCAGTATTTAATCACAGGGTAACTAAATACAAAGGTAATATCGCTATTAGTCAATAGATCGATATCTTCTCGAACCTTTTAAGTCCACTTTTAATTTAGATCGATAATAATCATCCAAATGCTTTTGTTGGCAAATACTAGTTATTAAATATGTCCAACGACCTTCAAATATTTAGTAATGACAGCTCATATTAGAAATGTTCATGGTCTAATTACATACTTGCATTTGTATTAAATATGTTTGAAATATTAATTATAACGAGGGTGCAATAGACAGAAATATTCTAACAAAAACGTGCAAGTGGTCGTGTCTAGTTGACCAAGGCTCACGACTACTAGAATGTATTTATTTTATTATTTCACAAACGGCAGTAAAATTCTTAAGCGCAAAACTTTTAAACACTGTTTAGGCGTGTTATATTTATAAATTAATCTGTAATAAGTATACCATTTTAATCGCAGTTATAAATTATTACCATATAATACGTTATTTATGGGTAAAGTTTAGTGGTCTGAATTTTATTCGTGACAATAAAATGTTACGTCAGTCAAAGAATTCAAAATGTTGTCCAATATACAAATAAAATCCTTTTCAACCGTCTTCATTTTTTTTGCATTTCCATATTTTAAGGCACATATTTACAAGAACTATATTAAAAAATGATTACAGTAAGTATTATATACATAGATTCGGATGTACATAGTATGTACATCCGAATCTATGTAATATCCTAATAAGTACTATGTGAAACGCATTGATAATCGACAAAGTTGATTTTAACAGTGTTGACTTGTTTATAAATATTCCACGAACACGGTTGTGAGTTTTTCTCTTAAAATAAATATCGTATTATTAAAATATGAATAAACAAATATATATTTTTTTAAACTGTATAAAATATCCGGAACCTCGGAAATGGTGGAAATTATAGACAATAAACAAAAACATTTACCTGCTATATGTTGAGCTAACTGTTATTGCAGCTATCAGGTTGGAATGGCTGCCCCTGAGTGCAAAACACACATTTTAAGGTAAAACAAAATTTTAACTTACGCAAAATCATACTCGTTTTATGCAAATAGTGTATATTTTAATTCAGTGACGGTACGGTATCATCGTTTTGGTGTGATAAGTAACTAGCTTTTGCCTGCGACTTGTCTGCATAAATGTCGGATATCGCAGACGCAGACGAACTTGAAGTCAAATAAAAAGTAGCCTATGTCCTTTATTGGGGTTTAAACTTACCGTGTACCAAATTTCATCAAAATCTGTTCAGTGGTGTAATCGTGAAAGCGTAACAAACAAACAGACAGACCAAGTTACTTTCGCATTTATAATATTAAAGTATGGATTTATACCGTATGTGTTATACGTACCCTATGCATTGTTTCGCATGTGTTATAAGGTATGAATTACATTATAATAAATTGGAATTAAATTTTTCTCTAAATTAAAAATCCAGTAGGCACTCCATTTTGTTTACCAAATAAGATAAAGATAAAGAAAAATACGCTTTAAATGATGAGTTACTCTAAAACTATTTAGGTATCGATGTAATCAAAGTGATTACTTTCTATTAAACCTGACCCACATAGTAAAAAAATCGCGATAATTTATCTAGAGTGTAGGCCGCGATCACATGCCCAATCTATCAAATTATTTATGACACGAGCCACTCTTGAAATACTTGGTAGCTTGGTCAATGAAATGTTATGAAACCGCTTCTATTAAGAATGCTATTGTTTTAGTAACACGTTTTATTTGTATTACTACTATGAATATATAATGCGCATATATTAAACGTTTGCTGAAATCAAGAATCAAATAACTGGTTTAGTATTTTATTTAGGTATTTTTTGCCTAGATTTTTGCAGTAACTTTCACGAAGTATGTCCTTGAACACCATAATTACCAATATCCTCAATTATGTGCTGATTCAACTGGAACTAAAAGATAAGCAACTGTTTCGTACAATACAAATTCTTAATACAACCGGCCAATTATGGAGATTAATCTAAACACTTAGGAAGATATTTATTTATAACCTAACATACATAATTAGGTTTACCGCAAAAGCATACATCCAAGTCTTGATAAGCTAATAAGCTGTTAGTTAATTTATAAAATTAAACAAAAGTCCTACAATACTGCGTGGTTTCGGTGAGCTAACAAATACAACTTACGCACGTAATCTCATTGAGATTTATTGCAGATAGAACACTATATTCCGAGCTATACCCGGAATTTCCTGGTTCGAAGGCTGCGCACTCGAACTCCGGTTTAGTATTAAAATCTAGGTCACTGGGAGTACAAAATATCAGCCCAGCTTGAAATTTCAAATGAATGACAAATGGAATCCTTTTAGGTATTATAAATGCGAAAGTTTGTAAGGATAGATGGATGGATGTATGTTTTTATTAAACTATTTAACGGTTATTTAATAAAAACATACATTACGTACGTTTAGTTAATATGGATCTAGCTTAACATAGGGTATTTTAACACGTTTTTGTATTCCTATTAAATGACTAAGAACTTTAGCTTAATTTTGAAATCTACGCAAATGAGGTCGCTGGCAGAAGCTCGTAGATAACAAATTGTAAAAAATAGCTCATGAAATATTGCTTATTTAAGATTTCATTGTTTTCAACCTCTTCTTGTTTCTTTAAAGATTCTTTAAAAAAGACTTTGGCAAAAGACATGATGACTCTTTTCTTTGTTTTCACATCACATAATTACATTATTATGCAAATATTGGATGATAATAAGGATGCTCAAATTCCCCACACTAATGACGATAATGACTTATAAGTGATATATCAGCTTACATGTCGCCCTGAACCCGCCCACTACCTATCCTACCACGTATGACGCAGACCACGTCACATACTCGTATACGTTCATTATGATAATTTCTGTTGACGTCAAAAACAAGCTTGGTAGACAAACGCGTGCGCTGTGTTGTCTGGGAAATACCTACAGATCTGCAGAGTGCTAGAACAATGTTGTTATGGCAATTATTGTAGGATGTTCATCCAAGATAAGCAATTTTTTTTCTTGTTTCATAGTTGACGTAATGAAACTTTTAGAATTTTCAGTACAACTAAAATTCTATTCTAATATTAATGGGTTTAGGTACCTATATCTTTTTTAAATGGCAAAAACAAAGACAAATCTAGGCAAACAGGCTCCTCTAAACGTAATTTTTTTGTAACTATGAAATTTATTCTTATTATTGTTTACAAGTAAAAAATTTTGCCATCTTAGGATTAAGAAAACTCACATCTATAATCTTACTCTAGGTTTTTATAGGTACAATATTGGGTAAGAGACATTTATGTATTCCAATCCTACAGCAGTTGTACAAACTGCTTTCAAAATCTTGAAACATGACTACATGCCAAACTGGAATTGCAAAAAGCGATCTAGTTACGCAGTTTATTATAATTTATGTATTAGATATAACAAACAGATTATTAACTATTGTCGACAGATATACTACCTATACCGTGTAGTATCAAGAATTTGATTCGATAACTATAAATCACAGAATGCACGTGATTGAAATATTAATGAGATAGTAATAAAATCAACAGAAATGAATTTTAGTGCATCCAAATCACAAATGATTCAAAGAAATTTATGAAAATATCTAATTAGAAATTTAACTCAAATATCGGGAAGTAATGAAAAGCTCCCAATAATACCTAATAGTAAAAGAAAAGTAGTCGTGGTTTAGGTATGCCTACAACTTTCAATATTTTCAACATAGTATTAGCAATATATATTTCCTCTAAAAGATGGTATAAAGAGATCTTATAATTAAAAATGGCACACATGTTTTGCTTAAAAAAAAAAGCATATATTTAGACACAATTTAAAATAAAATACTAATTAATTATTATGACCTAGGAAATCCTTAATGCTTTACAAATTGCATTTGTTTATTTCATTTTATTATTTGTTTGTATTACTCACATTCAAGTTATAAAATATTATGCTAATCAGTTTAAATAAAAATAAAATGTTATTTTACACTAACCGTCCCAGTACATTACTACCTGCCTATTAATGAAGGACGACGTAAAGAAACAACCCCCATACTGATTTCCATAAAGTTAAAAGTCAAATCCAACAACGGCTCTTTATTACCTATTAAAAGAGGACATCAATAATTTAACATGTTAGAATTACCAATCCGCATTGCGAATCGGTAAATCACATCATAATGATTAATAATTCACGATTTCGATATTATAAATAGACAACAATCCCTAAGGCACATTTTAAGAATAATTAACAATGAACGCCTACGTATTAATTATTGCAGATCCGGACACAAATCAACGCGTTCGTATTAGTATCGCATTATAGGAATTGAGACCTTGATACATGTCAAAGTTACAGAGTCAAGGTGCACGCGCATTTCTCCGCCCCACCGCGCTAGCTTGCGCACGCGCCGCCCGCGTTCTATAAAACCATACACCTGGACCATTGACATTAATCAACTTTTGATTCTTACAATCTAAACAACCAAAAATGTTCAGCAAAGTGAGTTGCAACCATTATAATTATTGGTTTTTAAAATGTGCTCTACTTAAATAAGTGTAATTGGATCATATTAAATTTTCAAACGGAAAATTGAATTGTTTATTTTTTTATAATTAATTATTTTAATTTTTTTAATAAATGTCTAAAAACTCTAAATATTCACTTAAAAATACAATACATTTTCCAGATCGTAGTCTTCGGCGCCCTCTTGGCTGCTGCCAACGCTGGTCTCCTGGGACATGGCCACGCTGTGTCCTCCCAAAGCATCGTCCGTCACGACGAGGCCCATGCCGCTCCCCTGCACTACGCTGCTGCTCCCGTAGCACACTATGCCGCTGCCCCCGTAGCACACTACGCTGCTCCCGTAGCACACTACGCCGCCGCCCCCGTAGCCCACTACGCCGCTCCCGCCCACTACGAAGGCCATGACACATATGTTAGTACTTCATTTATTTCTAGAACGTTATATACCTGTTTTTCATAGAAAGTTCTTTGTTTTTATTATGTTTTTATATTCTCAGGCTCACCCTAAATACGACTACGCTTACTCCGTGGCTGACCCTCACACCGGTGACCACAAGTCCCAGCACGAGAGCCGCGATGGTGACGCCGTGCACGGATACTACTCCCTGGTGCAGCCTGATGGCTCAGTGCGCAAGGTCGAGTACACCGCTGATGACCACAATGGGTGAGTTACAAATAAAGCAAGAGTATGACTGAAATTTAAAATGACTGACTTTTCTTTAAATGTTTTTGACTGAACTTTTTTTTGTTTTTCAGTTTCAACGCGGTTGTTCACAACTCCGCCCCCGCTGTCCATCCCGCACCCGCTCCCGCTCATGGCTACCATCATTACTAAGCGATTCTAGTTGAATGATTGTTATTTGAATGTTTGACATGCAACCTACCTATTTATATTTTTGTACGATTGTGATGAATGATGGAATATAACTTAAAAAAAATCTATTCTCTTTCTTTTATTTCGAAGATTTTGAACGACGATCCCCTTTACCTGATTTAAGCTAACTTGATTTATGAAACTCAGTCGCAATAACAACAAAACTGTCTGTGTCTGTGTGTGACTCACGGTCAACTTTACATTTATTTTCTTACTAGCTGTCCGCCGCGGTTACACCCGCGTCTTTGGTTACTGCTCCGCTCCCGTAGGTCGTAGCGTGGTATATAGCCTATAGCCTTCCTCGATAACTAATCTATCTAACACTGAAAGAATTTTTCAAATCGGACCAGTAGTTCCAGAGATTAGCGCGGTCAAACAAACAAACAAACACTGCAGCTTGATAATATTAGTATAGATTATTAGCATTTTGAAAAATGATTATTTTATTAATAAATTAGCTTTTTTAACATTATCCACTTTCATAATTACCATGTAGCAACTTGTCCAATATGATTATTTATTATTTATATTAGATACAACTTCAATCTCAATTCATAATAAAATTAACCAAAACACATAACTTATAAATAATAATAAAATGATAGGGTATATAATATTATTATTATGTATTTTTATTATCTATTATGTCCAATTTAGATCTATAATTATAAGTAATTAAATACATAAATCATTTAAGGTATTCGACGTTATTATGTACACAGACAACAAGCAATCGCTATAAATTACTGATACTTAGGCGCTTTGCACACAGAGCAACTATTGCAGCAACTGGCAACTAACTGTTTACATATATTTCAATTGGACTGCGCACACAATAGCAACTCGAGTTTCGAGTTTCGGCAATCGTCAACAGTTTTCAGTTGCTGAAATCGATGACTAAGTTAGTTGCTAATTGCCGCAACTAGCAACTTTTAAATATTATACCGGTTTTTAAAGTTACCGGTTTCCTCAACCGTCAATCGCAACGCGTCGTGTGATTTCACTCCCTCCCTCCTTCTCCCTGTGCCCGGCAATGCCAGTCTCGCTACGGCAACGGCATACGGCAACTCGGCTTTGAAAGTTGCTCACAGATTGCCATAAAGTTGCGGCAACCGTAAACGTTATAGCAACTATCAACTTTTACAGGAATCTTTTTAAGAGTTGATAGTTGCCTCAAATTAAGTTGCTCCGTGTGCAAAGCGCCTTAGAAAACTGAATACTAACATACAAATATTTTCATAATTATTTATCCTAATATTAAGATATACTGTTCATAGTGGATACGTTTTTAAATTATCCTCCCAAAGGTCAGAATGTAATTCAAAGCATAAACTCAGGGTGTGTTATACAGCAGTAATTATACTATCAGTATCACATGTGATACAAATATTTCTTATGAAAGTTTGAATGGATGGATGTTTGTTATTCAATCACGCCAAAACAGCTGAACGGATCTGGATGAAATTTGGCACAGAGATAGATACTGGAATAGCACATATGCTATTTTTCATCCCGAAAAAATGTTCGATTTCTGAGGTATAATAATTATATCAACATGGACGCTACGCAGGAGCTAGTATCTACATTTAACATACTGGTGTATAAGTTAAACATTAACCTATAAGCCTACCCACAAGCTTGTTACAGTATAAAATTGGATTTAAAGTTATAATTTTTGACTGCATTGTCCCATAATAGTGTAGGTATATGCTAGAAGATGAACGTTTCATTATTATTATTAGCTTGTAGTTTCCCACTACTGGGCGAAGACCTCTCTACTCTCTTTCCATTTAAGGCTTTTTAGGACCGGTCTTTTTCGAAGGAGTCTTACTCATCCTGCCAACTTCGCCAGGGTCTGCAGCGATGTCGCTTGCCAGATTAAAGGACTCATTGGTTCCATACGTTTAGACGTCGGACTGAGGCAAATGTATCTAGCCCAATTCGACTTTATCGTTTTTATTTTGCTAACCTTGAGATGCAAGTAGCAAACCAGAGAATTTATGGATTTGAAATAGGTACATAACTTCGTGCCTCAAAGTTACTTATCTCTTTCTAAGAACGACTCTAATGTATTCGTGGATATAACCCCTTTGGGGCAATTCCTGTACTTTCAAGGACGTTCACATTCTAATATTAATCTGTCAAAAATACTTTTAATTCATTGACAAGCTTTTGACATTTATTGCCGAACGGACGAGATTGCGGTTTTGAACATTTTTATTGACGGGAATTGACGTTCTTGCAACACGTATCCAGAGTAATATCGTTTAAGAGTTTGGTTATTATCTAACATACCGACCAAGATTGTAGTAAGTAATGCCTTGTTGGAATTATCACGTTGCCTCCTGTTTAAGATAGATATTGGTATAAGAACCTTAAACCTAAAGGTGTACGTGGTTTAATCAGTAAAGAATAAAGCGGTTTTTGGAAGCTCATGCTTATTTTGCAATTATGCTTAGGATTAATTTTATAATGCCATTGCAATTGCCCTTATTCACATCAACACTTTTGTGAGCAGGGAATGATACTCTTCATGCACAAAAATACACAATTATTTTAAAAAGAGGTAAGTATGTGCAAGTTGACCCGTGACGAATATTGTAGACTTCTGATCAAATCGTTATATCAACGCAAATATTTTATTATTTAAGTTTACGATATTTATTATCTACTTAGTAATTCATTTATAATACATTCTTTAATTTTTTATGCAACTAATAGAATACTTCAAAATCAAATTCAAAACTACTCATCCCTAAAAGTATCTATTTTTACTGTGAATAAAGGTAACAATTTGTTAATTCTATGGTTTTTATTACAAAAGCTACCTTGAGATACATAATATTCAAGTATTCAAGATCAAGAGCGTGTACGCATTTCTCCGCCCCACCGTGCCTACTTACGTATGCTGTTAGTATATAAAACCATTCTACAAGCCTATTAGCATCAATCAACACTTGACCGTTGAAAACTGTACTACAAAAATGTTCATCAAAGTAATTATATTTTTTTGTTTTTATTATATTTTAATTACAGTAAATATATAAAAGTAATGTTTTACATTATTGTTTAGAAAAAAAAAAATAAACACACTTCTAATGTTTGTACATTATACTTTCAGATCGTAGCTCTGAGCGCGCTGTTGGCCGCTGCCAATGCTGGTCACTTGGGTCTTGGACACGCTGTGTCCTCCCAGAACATCGTCCGTCACGACGAAACCGCGCACTACGCTGCTCCTGTAGCACACTACGCTGCTCCCGTGGCACACTATGCCGCCGCTCCCGCACTCTACGAAGGCCATGACACATATGTAAGTATTTCATTCAACTTCTAAAAGTTTACATAGTTGTTTTTCATAGAAAGTACAATATTTTTATTGTGTTTTTATATTATTCTCAGGCTCACCCTAAATACGACTACTCTTACTCCGTGGCTGACCCTCACACCGGTGACCACAAGTCCCAACACGAAAGCCGCGACGGTGGCGCCGTGCACGGATACTACTCCCTGCTGCAGCCTGATGGCTCCGTGCGCAAGGTCGAGTACACCGCTGACGACCACAATGGGTATGTCATGTTATATAATAATCCTCTTTTACTCCTACCTCTCCTATATCCGTAATAATAAACATTTGATGCATATTTTTATGTGAAAGCCCTAATTGTTTTGTTATTGTTTTCAGTTTCAACGCAGTGGTACACAACTCGGCCCCCGCGGTGCACCCCGCCCCCGTCCATGGACACGCTTACAGTCATTACTGAGTTATCATCGATGACTGATTCTATTTTGCCTATTTATTATTTTGTATATAATGACTGTGATATGCGATTCTTAAATATAATGTGAATGACTCTAACAGAAACTTAACTATATCTATTTATTTTTCCCAATACTGCCAAGGATGTCTTTATATCTATTATGAGAATAAGATAAAGTATTCCCTGAAGCCTCTGAAAGCCTCTGTAAGCTTCTGAAATAACACATTCAAGAATCGATTTATATAATTTTACAATTCATATATTTTTTCCCGCGACTACAAACGCGTGAATGTTTTATCTTTTTTTTTTTAAAAATAATACACGAGTGTAGCCTTTAGCATTCAGGGATAACATAACTTCCTATAAGCAAAAGAATGTTTAGAATCGGACCAGTAATTTCGGAGATTAGTGTGTTCAAACACGATTAAAAAAATAATGTAAGCAGACAATTACCATATTTATAGATAAGATCGTAGAAACTCACCATATCAGCTTATTAACCTAATTTGTTTTGCAAGAGACCGAAACACTGCATTTTGTGCAACGCTTTTCAAACTGGCGATTTCGTCGCAATTTCCTATTTTTACGTTACTGACTAACATCGGTATCGTAGCCGAAAAACACAGGAATTAATAAAATTAAAATGGTAGAGTAGTCGCCTATTATCCGTGAATACATGTACAAATTGAAAACCAGATACTTTAAAGGGCGGATCGTTAGAGCGTCTGGCTAAAAAAATGGCCCCTGGAAAGTGTTTGGCAATTACAAATAAAGTTTTATAGCATATAATAATATGTATCATTGTTAATATCCATCTATACATATAATAAAATTGTAGAAAAGTGGTGTCTGTACAATGGAAATATATAAAAAAAAAGTAGCAGGGGTTGTTATTACATCGATGCCGAACCTGAAATTGTAATTAATTTTTTTTTTGTCTGTTTGTCTGTTTGTCTGTTTGTCTGTTTGTCTGTGTGTTTGTGCACGCTAATCTTCGGAACTACTTGACGGATTTGAATGATTTTTGAAGTGAAAACTTCTTTAGCGGCGTTGAGCACTTTTTCTGTAATGGGTATAAAATCTTAAACTCGCGTCAGGACACGTGCGCGTCAGGACACGAGACCTGATCGAAAAAGCGTAGGACAGCGCAAGGCGCTTGCGCGAATGATAATTGTAATAGTTTTAAAGTTAAATTTTTAATGTAATATAAATTGTCATGTTTGTGTACGATAGCGCATTAAATGAATATTGTATTCTACCACATAAATGATAGTACTTTTATACTGATAAAGCAATTGGTGCAAAATTATTCCCTAACCATTCCAAAATATCAAACATGCTCAACGTTAATAATCAAGTTTTTACTTCTGCCGGCACTCCCGGAGTGCAACCCGTTTTTTTTTTTTTGTTGTATTGGTATTAAGTCCGGGCAACATATAGGCTATAATTTATCTTGGAAACTTGAACACCTGATGCAGAACCGCAACAGACCAGCTAAACTATAAGAGATACAAAAATGGTACCATAGCAAAAATTGTTTCACGTGATGAGCATTTTCTGCTAAGAGAATAAATTTGAAGATCTGGAACACCTGATGTGGAACTCCAAGAGCCCAGCTACACTATAACATATATAGGAATGACGTCTTAGCAAGAGTTGTTCAGCCTGATGAGCACTCTCTGATGTCGTATAAAATTTGAAGATCTGGAACAGCTGATGTGGAACTCCAAGAGCCCAGCTATACTATAACATATATAGGAATGACGTCTTAGCAAGAGTTGTTCAGCCTGATGAGCACTCTCTGTTGTCGTATAAAATTTGAAGATCTGATCTGGAACAGCTGATGTGGAACTCCAAGAGCTCAACTACACTATAACATATATAGGAATGACGTCTTAGCAAGAGTTGTTCAGCCTCATGAGCACTCTCTGTTGTCGTATAAAATTTGAAGATCTGGAACAGCTGATGTGGAACTCCAAGAGCCCAGCTACACTATAACATATATATATAGGAATGACAAATCAAAGCTCAATTTCACTGTATAATTATAAAATAACATAAGCTGGGAGTACCTCCACGCGGTGAAGGCGGTAACAGTTTAGGACTGATTTTCGATGAAATCTCGCTCATCCCGTTGTTTTTCCGCCCCAGGCCTTAGAATTCTACATCAGACGTTTCAGATCTTCGATTTTGACGACCCCGTTGTCGCTGGCATAAGCAACAGGATCCGCGTACGAAGTCGCGGGCAGAAGCTAGTAATATATAAAGTGAAACATTAGCGAGTAAGGCTCCTTAGTTGTTCATATTCATATTCATTTATTTGCATACCATAATATGTGTAATACATGTTACATAAGGCTTAAAGTTAAGGTACAGTTATGGACCCTGTTAGGGCACAGCAACATTGGGTATAACTAAAATTAAAAATTAGAAAATAAAAATAAATCAAAATAAAATTTAAAAATAACTTTTATACCTGATGCCTGAAAAATGGCCCAGTAAGCACGCACGCCTCTCTTATATTTCTGTATCTATTGTTTTTTCAGCCATGCTAAAATGACAAAGTCTGGTAGGTCTGAGATCTTGGACCATGTTGATTTTTGTTCTAGAAATAAATAATCAAAAAAGAAATTAAAGTTTGATTGCCCTATTTAAGGTTTTATTTTAATTTGAAGCCCTTGTAATTAGTATTTATGTTTGAATAAAATAGATAGACTTTGCCATCGCATGAAAACACAATGTAACTCACAAGCAATACATATTGTAGTAAATAAGATTATTTAGTGCGATAGCAAAATCGCGCTGACTGAGTCGCGAGACTTGGTTTTTTACAAGTTTTGTTTTTGATGGCATTTTGTTGGCGTTTTGTTTTTGAAGTTTTGTTTGGTTTTTGGTTAACTTTGTAATCCCTTATGACATGATATAATCATATGGGATTACAAAGTAATTTATGCACTTCAAATTTAAGAATTGGTGTATCTAGAAAACTGGACTGGAATTGCAAAATATTTTAGTTTTTCTTTGATTTATACACTAAACACTAATTGCATTCAAAGTTTGAAGCTTCTATGTCTACTAGAAGTGCTTTAGAGTTTTGATGATCGGGCAGTCAGTGACTGACAAAATTTAAGAACTTTGACTATTTATAATTCTTAAACTACTGGTACAAATTGAATGAAATTTGAAATATACCGTGTTTATACAATGCTACTAGAAATACAGGCTTCTAGTTTAATCCACAACGATGTTGTAGGGAGTCGAAAATGGCCTGAACAGCTTCGAGAAAAGGATGGTACGGCCGTGCCGCTTTTGTTTGCTCGACTTGGCGGGGGCACTGCCGTGCCCCCCGATAGGCTAATAAGTAAATCCTGTGAAAGTATTTGAGGTCAATCTCGAACACGTTAATAAGTATATGAATCATATATGTATATCTATACTAATATTATAAAGAGGTAACATTTGTTTGTAAGTTTGTATGTAGGGGGTAATCTGCGGAAGTAATGAACCGATTTTGAAAATAGTTTCACAAATTGGAAGCTACGTTATCACTGAGTGCTATAGGCTATATTTTATTATCAAAAAATTAGGAACCCATAAGAAAAATCACGCGAACGAAGTCTCTTGGAATATCATGGAACATAATTTCCTACTGGAATAATAAGGATTCATACAAAATTGCCATTCAATCGCCACAAAATAAAAACAATTTACCAGCTGTTCATAGAATTCTGTTTGAACTTGAAAGCGATTACTGCTACTAACTACTTTTATTGTACCAATTCTCACAATATTTTATAAATCTTTACTGCGACCTTGAGCCTTGTCCACGCCTTGTCAAACTATTCAAAGTCAAGTGCACGCATTTCTCCGCCCCACCGCGCCGGTGAATGCGCCTTTGTATTTCATATATAAAACCGTACAACAATTTATATTGATATGAAATAATACTTGACAGTTGCCAATCAGACATTAAAATGTTCAGCAAAGTGAGTGTACCCTCGAAGGCTTTTAATTTACCAGACAGTTTAAAATAGTTCGCTCTAGAAAATCAAAATGTTATAAAGTGACTAAAGTTGACAGTGTTATTTACAGATCGTAGCTCTGAGCGCGTTGTTGGCCGCTGCCAATGCTGGCTACTTGGGCCATGGACACGCTGTGTCCTCCCAGAGCATTATTCGTCACGACGAACCCCTACACTACGCCGCTCCCGTAGCGCACTACGCAGCGCCCGTTGCCCACTACGCCGCTCCCGTAGCACACTACGCCGCCCCTGTGGCTCACTATGCCGCGCCTGCAGCCCACTACGACGGCCACGACACTTACGTATGTCATTTTACATTTGATATCTATACCATCACAATTGGTTGAAACAAATCCTATAATTAATTTCATTTTTATTTCAGGCTCACCCTAAATACGACTTCGCTTACTCCGTGGCTGACCCTCACACCGGTGACCACAAGTCCCAGCACGAAAGCCGCGATGGTGACGCCGTCCACGGATACTACTCTCTGGCTCAACCTGACGGTTCTATCCGCAAGGTCGAGTACACCGCTGATGCCCACAATGGGTAAGTGACCTACAACTGTATAAATATAAAATATAATATAATACAACTTACAACAGTCAAAAATGAACTTTTAACGATTATTTTGTTAAATAATATAATATTTTCTAATATTTCAGTTTCAACGCAGTGGTACACAACTCCGCCCCCGCGGTGCACCCCGCTCCCGTCCACGGACACGCTTACCATCATTACTGAGTGATCACTGTTGACTAATATTGGTCCTATTTATTGTTTTTTACATGAATACCAAATGAGAGTGACTGCGATTTCAAAATAAAGTGTGATATATACTATTAACGTATTTTTTTATTTACTCACAATATCAGGTCAGTATGAACGTGACCCCATAAATACAATAATTTAATAATTAATTAATTTCATACAATACGAGGTCAGTTTATACTGGAAATGAGTAACACAGGGTGATAAGGGTATCACCCTGTGTTACTCATTTTACTCATACACAGGGATGTACGTGTATAGCTACATAACATAACACCACACATACCTGACCGTAGACCCTACCAGACCAAACCAACAACCAACTACGCATAGGTAGATTGCGATCAAAAGCTAAAGTTACGAGTAGAACCAATACATAAATAGCTCACAATCAAAACAATTGATTCTAGCTTCAATTACTTACCATAACTCCCTCAACGAGGAAATAAACCATTATGTCGGTAACCGATTCATTCATCATGAATTTGTCATTTATGCTAAAACCGGTAAGGCGCCTACTCACTTCAATGTAATAATGAAATTATGGCAAGAACTTTCTCTATAGCCTGAACTTTTGAATTTATCTTATTGCTTACAGAGTAAACTGTAGGTTGGTATATTATGGATTCGGATCTGAAAGTAGAACTAACGTTACTATTTGTGATCCGTAAACCTAGCTCAAGCGCCGAAAAGTATTCACTTCGGGTCTATTTCCGAATTGAAAACATGGCTCTTATAATGTAGGTATTTCGATTTAATTCTATACGACAAGTATAACTATTGATAATAATATGATATAAATAAAGAAATCTATTGATATGAATAAAGCCTTATTTCCAATATAAAAATGATGGGATATACATTTAATTTACTAAGCGAGCTCATGTTAGGCTTTATTGCAAAGAAATAACTCTATCACTCTTATGGTCTCTCATGCTTCGTTAACCGACAGAGCCGCTGTAGCTGACCATGATGAAATGGACTTGTGGGACTGTATTCGGGATAATGTTAGTATCGTCACACTTAAGCAGCCACTAATGCTAATTTAAAATATAGAACGTCTAGAATAAAAAAGTAAAACAATTGCGAGAACACCTTTGTTCCATATTGTGAGACAGTACTAGAATTACGTAAAGTTTATGATCATCATCAATCTTATTATAATTTTATCGTTTTTAAGTATTAAAAACAACTGAGAGATAGTTTTATTGATTACTTCTATTTGTATTCGTAAAATAATGATTTTGAAAGAATTGCAACGAATATTGATAATTCTATGCTAAGTAGATTCATTGATTTTAGCTACTTTTATCCAAACATACTTCAGATACTATCTTTTTTTCTTAGGCAGTGCTAAAAATTGTAGATACACATCAATAAATTAATAAAATTGAGATAAAAATAAAGTAAATGTTCCAGTTTTAATTAAACATACAAATTACAACAATAAAAATAACGCGAGTATTAATTTGGGTTTTTAATTAAACTGTGTCGTTACGGACATAATTCAGGACATATGTATTATCGAAACAGCGGCCTTGATACATGTCAAAGTTACAAGTCAAGTGCGCACACGCATGCTCCGCCCCACCGCGCTCGAATGCGTAGCAACTAGATCTATAAAACCAAATTGCGAGTCCATTGACATCAATCAACACTTGATTATAACAACCAATACAACTAAAATGTTCAGCAAAGTAAGTTTAAAAAATAGCTTTTTTTAATTTAATTAATATTTATTTAATTAATAAATAATTGAATAGTTTCTAAATTCAATTTTTATTTTACTTAATCTTTACATCAAGGTTGACAAAAGCAGCTCAAGAGTAAATCACATTAAGAAAGAATTTCAAAAATGCATTTTAATCCTACATCTAATCATTTGTCTTTCACATTCAGATCGTAGCTTTCGGCGCTCTATTGGTCGCTGCCAACGCTAGCCTTTACGGTCACGGTCACGCCGTGTCCTCCCAGAGCATCGTACGTCATGATGAGGCTCACGCTGTGCCCCTGTACTACGCCGCACCCGTAGCATACTACGCCGCCCCCGTAGCACACTACGCTGCTCCCGTAGATCACTACGACGGCCACGACACTTACGTAAGTCATCCGTGCATTCGTTAATTGCACTATTAGAATCGATTGAAGCGAATCCAACAATTAATTTCACTATTACTTTAGGCTCATCCTAAATATGATTTCGCATACTCCGTGGCTGACCCTCACACCGGTGACCACAAGTCCCAGCACGAGACCCGCGACGGTGGCGCCGTGCACGGATACTACTCACTGGTGCAGCCTGATGGCTCCGTGCGCAAGGTCGAGTACACCGCTGATGACCACCATGGGTACGTACCTACATATTTAAGCAACCAATGTGACTTTTTTCTATTTATTATGTACTTTTTGAGTTTATCTTGGACATAACTGACATCGGTGGGGGAAAACATGGTGAGGAAACCTACATTTATAAATTAATATAAGTCAAAAATCACCAATGTGCCTTGCTCGTGCCTTCTCTGTATGAAAAAAGGGCTTTGCTCTACAGTAGGACAATAATAGGCAGTTAAATTTATTTTTTAATAAAAACTAGCAAACTACTGAATATTTAACATAACCTTATGTGAAAACTCTAACTGATTGTTTTTGTTCTTATTCCAGTTTCAACGCTGTGGTACACAACTCCGCTCCCTCGGTGCACCCCGCTCCTGTCTACGGACACTCTTACTATCATTACTGAGTGATCAACAGACTGATTTGTGTGAATGTTTGAATAATTCTGTAATTATTTATAAGTTTGTATGTTTTGTGTGTGAATAAATTGATAAAAACCATTAGTTTTGTGGTTAACTTTACATCGCAAAACTCCAATTAGACGAGAATTTCAATGATATAAAACCTTACTTTCTATAAGTATGGTCTAAAATCCTGATGGCAATAATGTGCACACAAAAAGAACTAGAAACATTAATATTTGCTTCAAAATCTATAGAATTTTTGTTCGCGATATAGGTTAACGTTCATTTTGATATTTATTTGACAAATTGTTCCATGGATAGATGGCTATAATACAGCGGTATAATTTTATTAAAGCAATAAATAAAACGGCCACGCCGTAAATTCTGCCTTTAATGATATATTATTACATTGCCTAAACAGCGCTTAAGCTACTCAAATATAACGACCAACTATAGTAGTACATTGAGTATGTACTCGCCAATCAGAAAAGGCAAAAAATTCCATTCAGGGTTAAGATTCCAGGTTAAAAAAATATAGCAAAAGGGTCGCATCCACTTAGGTACAGTCCCAAACGCCCGATGTCTCGATCTTAAATGAAAACAAAAATTACATAACAAATGGTCAAATGGCATTATCGACAGACAATCACTTGACTTGCTTTAATTTCCGTTTCATAAAACAAGGTCAATTCTCGTAATCAAAGACGATCAATCTCATCGCACCAACAATGCAATCTATTTAAAAAAAAAAACAAAAATGTAGACTACTTAATTAGAGTTATTTTGGACAGATTGAGACAGATTAGAATGCAAACGTTCTCATAAATACGAAAAATACCCCTCTTGTGTATTATTTATTTCCGTAATAAATCAAAAACCCAAATGTTATATACTTCCAAATAGAGTAAGACATAACATTATTAAGACAGCTTTATGAATGTAAAATTCGACAAAGTCTATAAATAACCTAAGGCGGATAATGCTCAATAAAAAAGTTAGAAGTTGTTCTATGATACAATACCTGACAATAGTAACTTTACTATCATAAGATTGCGTAAAAAAATTCCAATCAACTATATGTACAGGAACTTATTGAATAGTTGTATTAACTGTCTTTAAATAAATCTAAATTGTTCGTAGGCTCATAGCATTGCGCGCATGTCACAGTTCCAGGTTTAATATTACAACAATAGAACGGCCTATAAGTTATGTAAGAATTTGAATACAAGAATTTCAGACATGTCTGCCTTTAGTTCCTTGTATGAACATGATATAATTATTCAGTTGCTTGTGCAGTTGCAGTTGCTGTGGGTTGCAATTTGAATTATGTATTGTTCTTTGATAAATACCTGTCTGTGAATTTATAGGTTTTTATATTCAAAGTGCATTTTAGGTTTGTGTAAACCATAATAGCTTAATAATAACAGCTTAGCTTAGCTACTCTAAGAGGAAAAAACATTGAATAATATAAATGTGACATCTCTATTCTTACCAATCACATTTTGTATTTCTTACCATCGTTAAGCATGTTTTAATTTCGTACACGTCAAACTGATTTAATATACCAGGTACATTAATATCTAACAATTATAATTCCATGTGCGTGCACTCAAAACTTATGCTCAGAATAGATTTAAAATAAATCAGCGTTAATTTCTAAAATCATGATATTTATTCGAAAATGGGAAATATTTTTAGAATTTTTGTTTCACTAGTTTTTGCCCAAGACTTAATAATTATGCGTCAAAGTTGGTGTATTATCCCACGGGAACCGTACAATTTCGGGATTAAAAGTAGCCTATGTGCTATTTCAGACTATAACCTGATGTCTTTACCAAAAATCCAGATCCGTGATTGAGTTACAAACATACATCCAAACTTACGCATTTATATTAGTACTAAGATTTAGGCAGAACTAAGTTCATTTGATAGATATCGTTTTGTATTCCAATATTATACAATACAATTAGCTATGCTATTTAGCTTCGGTGACTATTCCTGTACTAACAAAGCCTTAAACTTACTAGCCTGAGTGAATCGACAAAAAATAATAGAATCAGCATAATAATTGTAAATATCAACAGTTTTTGTCAACATTGCACTGAACGATATAATCGGTTCGGGTTTTTTTCCGTTCATTCAAACTGAAATCACGTAGCACCGATACCTACGGCCTTGCTCGCATCGAACTTCAAAGAGACCAACATTCTTCTTCAAATAATAAACAATATTAAAACATGAACGAACTTTAAATTGGTGTAAAATAAAGCACCATATAAATATTGAGTTCGCCTTTTATAGGTGTGGATAGGCTCGCCCCCTATTACATGGGACTTAAACATAACTGGCGAAATGTGGGTGTACTAATGGGTACACCTCTGCCTAACCCTTTGGGGATTACAGGCGTGATGTTATGTTTATGTGTTATGTTTTGTAAGTGTGGATTAATCTTACCTGCAAGCGACAAGCACGTCCTGTCACCTACGCTTGAGTCTGCTACTATGTCGCTGGACGTTATCTAGGAGCCTCATTCAATATTCTAGCAATCACTGATAGGTCCCAATTCAGAAGTTATTATACTGTGGAAAGAAGATGATGATGACCATAATACGGTTAATACGAATGGCACACTTGCAATAATTCGTAGCCATCTAAATCTGGCTTTAGACAATACTTACTATACAGAAGAGAAATTTTTCAGAACCTTTTAAACACTTGAAGGGCTTACATTCATTGACCCACGCTCTTAAAAATTTCGTTCATGCATACAGTATTTTTGTTTACTGTAACAAAACATGCACATTTAGGCAGCATGACATTGTATGGCCACAGCGGTTATCGATACCATGACATATATTGCAATTCTATAATCGGTTTTTTAAGACGACCTTAACTATTGTCATTGTCGCGAGGTCCGCATGCGGTGTGGTCAGCCCCACTTGTTCTTATTCAGTTTTAAATCATATAAAAACCCACGGTCAGCAGAATTTGTCATCAATCATTGATTGACTTTGATCTAAACAACAACAAAATGTTCAGCAAAGTAAGTGAAACAATTGATACATTGTGGAATTAATTACCAGAAATCGACTTCTAAACATGCGATTTAAGACTGTAAAACAAGTTTATAAAGTAAAGTGTTGTTGTTAGGTTCTCCTTATTGTGAACGAATAAAATTGCGAAAACGTGGAGCATCTTACTTTTGTGAGACAATCGAGTGTCTAGATTAAAATATCTCTTCTTATGTCTTCAGCTGGTAGCTTTTGGTGCGATGCTGGCGGCAGCTCACGCGCACGGTCATGCGGTGTCTTCCCAGAGCATCGTGCATCATGACGGGGGTCACTACGCCGTTCCTTATGAAGGAGGCTACGCCGCTCCATACGCGGCGCCATACGCCGTTCCTTATGAAGGAGGCTACGCAGCGCCATACGAAGGCGCCTACGCTGCGCCATATGGTGCTGCATACGATGCCCCATATGCTGCTCCCCTCCCCTACGCCGCCCCCCTAGCCTACGCTGGACATTACGACGACGAAGGTCACGATGAACATGTAAGCTAATCTATCTAACGGTCTTTTAAAGGGATGATCATAATGATAATAATTAATAAACACAACTTTAAATAATTCGTTACTTATAAACAAAAGTGCAATACGTAGTCTGAACTTTTATTCATACAGTTAAAATTAAATTATTAAACAAATTACAGAATTACATTTAAATTAAAAATTATACATTTAAATTAAAAACTATACATTCATAATAAATAAATTTTAATCTATAATTGTTAAACATAGTTAAAAAATAAACACAACATTAATAAAATATCTTAACATTAGTCAGTACCTACCTGAACCATGCAGCAGTTATTAACATACTGACTAATTAAAATATGCCCATTGTTTCTAATTCCAGACTCACCCCAAATACGACTTCTCGTACTCCGTGGCTGACCCTCACACCGGTGACTACAAATCCCAGCACGAAAGCCGCGATGGTGACGCCGTGCACGGATACTACTCCTTGGTGCAGCCTGATGGCTCCGTGCGCAAGGTCGAGTACACCGCTGACGACCACAATGGGTAAGTCCAAGGCTTTTTGAAAAAGGAAACCTAAAAGTTCTCCTTACCTGGATGCATACTTCCCTTTTTCCGATAATCTCTTTAAAGCCAGATCGTAACAGATATTGAATTACTCGTAGATTTTTGTCATCAATTAATCATAACTTAAAGTTTGGGTATAGGCTTTGACCAGTACTGAACTGCATCTATTTTATGATCGAATCGTAGTTTTTTTTCTTTCTGGTAGATTACTTGCTGACCTTTTTATAAATTACCTTGATGCAGCTGAAAACTAATAATGGTAATAATATTGCTTTTTTTTTCAGATTCCAAGCCGTTGTGCATACCTCAGCTCCATCAATTCACCCCGCACCTGAGTTCCACCATTATTAATAAAGTCATAGTGAATATTATCTACATCGAACTGCTGAAACCAAAAACGATTATAAATTAATTTATTAAAATATTTATAACTAAATGCATGAAATCTATTATTTTTATCCTATTAAAATTTAAAAGAAATATTCAGAGAAAAAAACTAAGCTAAAAATACATAATTTGCTTTAAATAGTTTATCTTAATGAAGTAATTTTAGCCTATATTTGTGGTTGCAAACGTTACTTCGACGACTGCAAGAGATTATCATGCCAATTTATCAAATTACCTTAATTACGAACCTTTTAAGGAACATTGTGTCATTAAAAACATGACAAGTTCAAACATATAAATTACGTAACAAAGAAAACTATTTGGTGCTAGGCCGACATTTTATCAGATATCATAATTCTTATAACAAGGTTGTTGCGCTTGCGTGATTCCGGCCGTAAAATATAAACCCTATTTACCCACTCAGCGACTTCGCTTGTGTAACACATCTACTATTCCTCTAAATACGAGTACCTACATAATAAGTTTAAGGCCCTTAAAAGTAATCCCTCTATCAATCATCAAGGTGAGTGATTATCTACAAATTGAATTTACAGTGAGTCATTTTATTATTATCGAGATTGTTAGTTTTCGATTATTTTACCTCTTTTATTTGATAACAAAATAAATGAATGAAATGCTCTTTTATTGTCCATTAAATAAATGGCAAAAAACCAATAAAGATCTTATTACGAATTAAAATAATTCAAGAACAAAAACCATTATCTACAAAATTTAATCTTTCCGCTTCCTATAACTTTTTGTTCATGAATTTATATTATGAATACTGCGCAATGGAAAATTATCAATGAATTCTTGGCTAAATTCAAATGGGATTTGGTTGCAAAAGTATTGTTTTATTATTCTCACTATATCTAAAAGTGTATGTGGTAGATATTTTAAGTCTATTATCTCACAAATTCCATAGAAGTTTAGCAGAAAAAAGCTTTAGAAACATTCTTTGATGATATTTAAGTAGTTTTATGTTAACAATATTAATACGTATGCATCCCTTATGAAGTAATCAATTAGGTACTTTTGATGAAATACCAAAATAATTTGTGAAAAAAGAAAACAAAGTTATCGAACTACAAAATTATATTAATGTTGCTGTGTCATCGGTAATTTATCGAAATGCGTCATGGAGATTGACTGGAAAACAGTCCACATCAATGATGACTAAGAGATTACCTGCTTCTGCTACTATGTGAAGACCTTTGGATTGATTGGTAGAGATTGGTTGGGTATGAACCCAACCAAATCTTATATCATCTTGTATTAACTGTTTTCAAAATCTGCCAGAACAAAAAAATGTTTTTTTGTAGGTGTACCTGCATTAATTACTATTCTTTTAAAATCTCCTATTCTGGTTAACTATCACACCACAATACTAACTAGCTAGATATGTAGCTCATCTGATGCTCACTTTACCTAAAACCAAGAGAGTTTTTTACAGAATAAAACTGGAGTCTACGATATAGTATTTCTTTCATTTACATATCAACGCTACGTGTAATAATCTCTTCGACACAACCATTCTAATAAAGTTTCAAGGGATGGGAATACTTGTGCCGGACAATAGACGCCAAAATCTCATAATCTAGATGTAAACAATGTACACAGATACGTTCAAAACTACTGACTGGAGTTACCTACTCTATGTAATTTGTGCAGAGAGTAAACAATATTTAGTATTCCTAGCATTTACATAACGTATGTTACTGCAACGTTAGATTCGTGGTCACAAGCATAACTGCTAAACGTGATATCCTGGATATGATTCCCAGGTCGGGCAAAAGTGTTATTGAATTTCTGCTCTAAGAATTTCTGAGGAACAGCCCGAAATTTGGAAGTGTGTGGTGTGATATCCCTGTGTGTCAAAAAGCTCCCTCCGCTCTTTGATCTCTCCCTGGTCGCATCGGTTTGCCGTCCCATCCGATTATAAGAATGAGGGAGTGCACCTGTGTTTACAAACACACTTATACGCTATAGCACTAAAAAAGTAGGTACACAGGAGATCGCGTAGTTTCCTAGTCTTTGTTGAGATTGACCGCCGTGACCGAAATTCGGTGGGGAAAATAATATAATGTATTATTATTTTTTCTTGATAATGCAATAAATGCCCAAGTACATGTTTTTCAATGTTCTTTTGTACCATCCATTCCCTTCAGTGGCTATATAATCAAATGGCTATCCGATTTCAATGACTTGCAAAGTATTAAGCTAGCTAAAGGCCTATAAGCCTTGTATTGCAGATTAAATTAGAGAAGCTGTAATTTTTCACCATATTGTATCACATTATTGTACTCTTTTGAGTATAATGAAAACTTAACAAGGGCAAACTTATCAAGAGAAAACATGATGTCCAGAGGATTGACGTATGCATGTATGTATAGGTACTATTATTCCTTCTGAATTACTATGTGGGTTTCATTTACCCGTTTTCACTAATTAGGCTGCTAACAAGTAATGGTGATTATAGCAAGATCCGCTCGGATTGTTCACTTTGTCGGACGTTATTCATCACCAAATTATGTCAGAGTATTACGTTCCACTTTGTATTAATTGTTTCCTTCCAATTAATATCTCTTTTCTTTTGATACAAATTAAAACTAACAGCTACCTTCGCAGCAGCTTTCCCAATATGTAATTTTGTTTTATTTTCTATTTTTCACGCGCTTGTGTTAATTACAGAAAACTATGAAGTTCTGTTTTATTTATTTACGGTAGAGAAACTTACTGCATAACTTACTGCTGTTCTAGTGGCCGAGTTACGGATAACGCAATGAAAATGATATAATTGCATTAAAGTATATTATTTATTTGTTTTTCTTTACTTTTAAAGTTTATCCACATTTTATCTATTTATCTGTCTGTACGCTACAGGAATTGATGGACGCTGCTGATGATGGTAAACTCGAAGCTAAGTTGGTCCGACTCAATTTATGTAGATTGCCATCGATACGCTTGGAAGGTCTGTTTTTTGATTATTTGAATTAGTGTTTTTACTAGTATCTGATAAACGCTGCCTTTGTAGGTACTTTATATTGTGATCTTCTTATTTAATAAGATCTCAAACAGATTTGAACCGATCGTCTCCTACGGAAAGGCAGACCAAATTAAAGAAAAACAAAAATAAAAACAAAGAATTACAAAAGGCGACGCACAAACGACAATACCGTATCATTGTACGCATTGACCTACTATAACATAGTATAGTATCGCAGTTCACAGAGTATTTTCATTAAGTAACAATCATCTTGATAATTTGGCGCGAGAATGTCGAAGACAAAGCGCGCTGACCTTGCCGCCGCGGGGACGCGCAGATCGCTTTCAGCGCCCCACCGGACTACTCGAGCCAATTCTTATAAAACCCACTGCTGCTTATCATATGTATGTCAGTCACGCACAACTATCCCACACAAAAATGTTCGCTAAAGTAAGTCATCTTCCCGTGTTCAAAAGTGAAGTGAAAAGTGTATTCTACAAGTGAGAAAAATTAACGTGATTTTTGTCTGTGCAGATTTTAGCAGTCGGCGCCTTAGTGGCTGTTGCCAGGGCTGGTCATCTCGGGCACGGCGCGGGCGGGTACTCGGTGTCGTCCCAGCACAGTCTGGTGCATCACGACACACCATACGATAACCACTATGCCGCGGCTCCCCTTGCCACTTATGCCCACGCCACGCCACTGGTTCACGCCGCTCCCATCGTCCACGCCCCCGTGGTTCACGCCGCACCCATTGCTCAGGCCTACGCCCCGGTTGACGCACATGAGGGTTACTACAGCCAAGGAGGTCATGAAGACTACTATGTACGTATCTTATAAGCTATGTACTAGTCATTTAGTAATCCAGGAACTAAAAAGAACCTTGACTTTGTATAATAAAGCTACCTACAAGATACAATTTACGCAGCATCTTATTGTAATTTACTACTGTTATTTGCAGGCCCACCCCAAATACAAGTACTCGTACTCCGTGGAGGACCCTCACACTGGCGACCACAAGTCCCAGCACGAAGTCCGCGATGGTGATGTCGTGAAGGGAGAGTACTCCCTGCTGCAGCCTGATGGCTCGTTCCGCAAGGTCTCCTACACCGCCGATGACCACAACGGGTAAGTTGTACTGCTATCTATGAATATATAGTGTTAGGACTAAGGATTTTACTTACTAAGTGCCAACATGTGCATGTCGGTACGTAAGTGGGCGCTCGGTAATGTTCCTACGTTTTGTACCATACTACTTGACACCGGCTTGTAACTGTTTGGGACTAAGAAAGCTCCACCAGCTATTACGCATTACCTACGTACCTACATGGGCAAAGAATGTCACATAAAGTTCTAAAATTACGTAAAATAGAATCTCAACACAAACTGCATACGTAATGACTTACCGTTGATGAGAGTGCAACTTTCCCCCAATTGCGCAAAAACAGTACTGACCTGACATTATTTGCCTTCATGGAGCTTTGTTTGTTTACGTATGTGAGTCGTAAAATTACGTCGTATTAAGTCACACATGCTCGTCAAACCGGTAAGTGGTTACTAGACCAGTAACGTATGTATGAGTAATGAACTCGACCCATGTGCTAGTGACTGACAACAGGTATCGGTGAACAGGTGTCGTGATAACGAACTGGTTTCAGAACCTGTTCCGCCTCACTATTATCTCGTCATAATATTTATGTGATTGTTTGTTTTCGTTGCAGTTTCAACGCGGTCGTGCAGAATTCCGGCCCCAGCCATCACGTCTACTCATCCCAGCATCATCACTACTAGATCTCTTCAACTTAGGAGCTTTAAGAAACACAATGTACCTTATTTATACTCGCTGTGATCTTCGTGTATGTTCTTTTGTTTATAAATAGTCATTAAAATTAACATAAAAACCAAGGTATGTTTTAATTGAGGGCTTGTGTACGAATTAATGGCCTATGTAATGGCAAAGTTACGAACGATTTACATGTAATTAATAGGTACACCTTATGTTACAAAGTATGAAAACTCGATGTCAATATTACGAAAGTTCGCCTTTCGTAGAACTTGCAAATTCTGTAGTCTGTCGAAAGCTAGTCAGGCTGTCGAATATCTATCAGGAATGCGATAGTAATTAATTTGCACCAACGTGTAGGCTGAGAGATAAAAGAGATTAGTCCAGTCGTGACAGTGTGGTAAGTTAACTTGCATTTGTTTATTCTCGACACACCTGTGACCCGTGGAGCTTTTGGTAGCGATAAAATAACAAAGTAGTTCACTAGCGCTTGCCAATGACAAGTACCCTGAGTATTATATAGTATCAGACAAAATTTATGGCCCAATAACCTATGGGTGGTGAGATTGACATTTACTGGTTATAATGCCTTCCAACTGAGTTTGGAACCAGGATTTAACTGACACAATTATGCCCACTGTCCGCTAAGAATAAAATAATTTTGGAATATTTTGTGAACAATTTTTTAGACAATGCAATTCCAGCAAACCTTTTTTTTAATTTCAATGTTAACCAGAATCAGAAATGATATAATCTTATCTTCGTGGCTATTCAAAAATTACTTTCAAGGATACGCTATGTACGATTTTCTTAAGCCGTAACTTTGCAAATTGTCACTCTCATACACTATTCATATCATTAGGGCCTACAGTGTCGTGACTGTAGCGATACCTTGGAACTGTATCTCAAGGTAATTTTGACCAAATTGTATGAACCGTTGGCTTAATTTACTCCTTTTAGAAACAATGGCTTATCTTGTGAGAAAAACGAAACAGTGGAACAAGAACACCTGTACCTAACTGTATCTACTAGGTACTATTGATACATAAGTAGTTGAGGGAATTTGAAAGCTCGTTCTATGTTTAGGCCTACACAGAGCCAATACTTTACCAATACATAATGCTACACCACTGACAAATTACACATATAATTTCTCAGTTCAAAGCAATGCTGTTAACGCCCCTGCCAGAGAGATAACTGACCGGATTTACAAGTTTACGATGTCATAAGCAACGAGTTTTATCTTGAAATGTTCGGCATATTGCTCCTAAAACATTCACTACCCAACTGATATTGCACTCATTTCACTTTAACGCTAAAGTTTAATTTTGCAATAGCATCATTTAACGCAACGGCATAGTTAATATACATTACACATAGGTACTAATTTTATAATTTAATTCAAACGGTTTCGTCAAAGTTATGTGAATTAAAGTTAGATTAACACCTCGGTTAAATTATAGGGGCCGCCATATAATTAGGCTCTTCAAAATCATTATTCTTCCAAAGGCTAAAAAGGTAATTTGCTACTGGACATTTCTTTGATGAAGAAATTTGTTGGCATATAACCGGTTTATGGGTAAATTGTAATGTTTAGCCATTCAGGTCGAGCCCCTGTTGACATAGGCAGCTATTACTTACCTTCAACATTATACAGTGGATTCACATCCGCTGTTTTCAAATAAATTAAAGAGGTTGGCAATTTTTGAGATCACCGTTTATTCGACAGAAAATACTGGTATTGATCTCCTATCTGAACGTTAACAGGATGTTATTGCTACGCAAGCGTATCTCAATAACAGAACTGCCTGTCAAAGTACTAACCCGGAACCATCTAAGCCGATCTGCCGGACGCCACCTATCTTAACGTTTGTAAATTAATTTGGAAAACTTCCGGATTTCAGATCAAGATTTACCGGGCCGGAATTCGTGAAACAATTTCGGTTCATTAAATACGAACCGCACTGGGTTTCTTAAACAAAAACACCTCATTTATTCGACGTAATTGATACATCATTTAATTGTATTTACATGAATCATTTGTACAATCACAATACATTAGCGAAAGAGTTACTACCTAACATTCTAAGAACTCCGTATCAAATACTATTATTAGCCACAAACAAAGAAAAGCTGTCAACAATAAGCTCTGATTAATATTAATAGTTCCGAGTCACGGTCAAACAATTAGCGGGTGAGTAACCTCTGAACTTTCGTTTGTTCCTTTCAACCACATCTATAATTACATATGACCTTGTGAACGATAATGCTAGTGGAATTATAGGTATTCAGCTTCCGTGACGATGGTGGTATCGGCTCACGAAACGCCCAGATTGCCGGACCTTTCGGGCACGATAACTGAGACCTTTTACAGAATGTGTTCAGAACAATTAAATCAGCTACGAACTATTAATCGTGATTACCTTTCAAATATTTTGAATATTCTATTTGAAATTAGATCGAATTAAATGCTGAAAGTTTGTGAACAGATGTAATGTGAATCTGGTTTTCAAATGATTTCGTAACCTGAAAATATATCAAATTAAAATATAAAATAATAATAGAAATTAATATAAATTAAATAATAACAAATATATCAAATCAAAGAGTGAAATCAATTAGCTGAATGAGATATGAACTGTAAGCAATGAATCTCAATTAATGACTTTAAAAACTATTTAACACTGCACTAAATATCGTAACTGTTGAAGGCACTGATAGATAGTGCTTAGTTATCCACGTTTCTGGTAGTATAGGTAATCATGATTTCCGATTTATTTTCCAGAACCTTGTCCTTTACTTCAAGGACTCAATTCAGCAGCAAATTAATGTTAGATTATCTGACGGATCGACAGGTTGTTCTAAATAAACTCAAATTAAACTGTGATCATAATTAAAGGTGATTCAGTTAATACTTAATTAAGTGCTGAAACGGCTGTTAATTGCTTTACTCAACAAACACACAATGTGTTTGGCAAGGCTATAAGTTATTATCAAAATTGTTTTTGTGAACCAATATGGGTCTATTTGTTACAACAACACTAATTTATGATATCAAGTGTCTGTGATCGCGTTACGAGCATCGGTTAGGAAACTAAATACTACCCAACTGTGCGGTACCTACGCTAGTACACCGCCATGTGGTTGAACCCGGTGCATTGGATATTACAATGTCGCAATCACATACTGTGATAATAACACCAAGTCGATAATTTGAAGCAATCAAATTTCAATTGTCATGAATAATTAAAATTCATGTGTAGCAATATTTTTCAATTAAGGTTCAAACAAACAAAGTTGATGTGATAATGAAGTTTATTGCTGTTGCGTGTTTTACACAGATTTCGTGTTAGAAGATGCTTGATGCGATAAGCTAATGTAGGGCGCCCCGGAACGTAAGGGGCAACAGAAGGAACAGGGTGGTTTTTTTTTAATGTTGGGCTTAATGCAGCCCTGGAGCGCAAAGGGCATTAGGAGGAACACGAACGGGTTTTAAGCAGTAAGAGTCTGACACTCCCTCCCGTCCCACCTAGAGTGTGAAAAGTCATTTGATGACATTTACCTTAAAAAAAAATATATTTTTCAATTTAAGCTGCCTATAGAGATAGAAATTTTCAAGCTAATTAGTTGAGAACGTTTTGTATTTAATTACACTCTTTCTGACGGCATCTGACCGTACCTATTTATCAAAGGCCGCTTAAGAACACCAATATATAATCAGCTTAAAACATTTCAAGATAATAATACGGTGTCATAATGAGTATTGATCTGTTAACGAAAACCTTCATACGTAACGCAAACGATTGTCTTCAAATCACTCAAATGGTGCCCTTGTTCCTCTGGTCCAAATCACAATAAAAACTAGATTGATTATCGCAATTACTCACGCAACATCGATATTGGAGATAATGTTGGCTTGGTTATGTCGGTGCAGGGCGCCCACAAGCGGCGCGGGAAGGCGATTGTCTGTGAATTATAATCGGACCTATGTGTGCGAGTAACCAACGACCTCGCGGTGTCAAAGTTACGGAACTGAAGTGACCGCACTCCCCACCACAGCCAGGACTATGGCTCCGTTTTGCTTTTCATATAAAAGTCACACTCCGGCCCGATAATGGTATCAGTCACCTGCTCTGATTAACTAGTGCAAAATGTTCACCAAAGTAAGATCACAGCAATATTTCAAGAAATATTTTGTCCTTTTATTATCAAAAGGGAATTCTAAATCTGTTTTTGTTCCCAGGTGTTCGCCCTCAGCGCCGTGTTGGCTGCCGCCAGCGCTGGTCTCCTACCGCTGCACCACAGCGCGGTGTCCTCCCAGAGCATCGTCCGCCACGATGCGCCTGCGCACTACGCGTCGGCCCACTACGCCCCTGCCCACTACGCCGCCCCCATCGTCCACGCTGCTCCCGTCGTCCACGCCGCCCCCATCGTCCACGCTGCCCCCGTAGTCCACGCTGCCCCCATCGCCATCGCACATGGCGAATACGTGAGTACAACATTTAATTCGGACTTACAACTTTGGTACTTGATAAACAAGGTCTCAACCTCAAATTAGGTGGTTATTGCTAACCTAACGGATATCCTAAAGTCATTCTCAGTGATTTCCTTTGATTCATGATAACAATGAATTAAGGCCAAAACGATTTTTATTAATAAATCTGTTCCATTTCAGTCTCACCCCAAATACGACTACGCTTACTCCGTGGCTGACCCTCACACCGGAGACCACAAGTCCCAGCACGAGAGCCGCGACGGTGGTGCCGTGCACGGCAGCTACTCTCTGGTCGAACCTGACGGTTCAGTGCGCAAAGTAGAGTACACCGCTGACGACCACCATGGGTAAATCAACATTTTAATGACCTAAGTAGACCTTTAAATTAACATCTTACTTTGAAAAAATGCCTAAGTGAAATACCAAAAAAAGATACTAATCCCCAAACTCTTATTCTAGCTTCAACGCTGTGGTGCACAAGACCCCCGGCCACCACCCCGCCCCCGTGGTGCACGCTGCCCCAGTGGTCCACGCTGCACCCCTCGCGCATTACGCCGTCGCTCCCCTCGCCCACGGACATCATGGTCTCCATTACTAAACAACTACTCTAGCATACTCGTGTGATATGATGACGGATGACTGAATGTGATATTTATGTGTAAATATGATGAAATGAATTTATACTCGAATGTAAATAAAATACTCAGCTGCTGAATTTATTTTTTTTGTTTTACTATGATATATTACCTGACCGATAAGCGTTTGATATACAATCAGACATACTAAGCGACTCGAGCCCTTTTAATGAACAACAATGGTAAATAAATAGATTTATTCAAGAATTTGCTATGAAAAAGCAATCAGTATTATCAATAACGAGATTTCTGCACAAAAAGAACAATACTATTAAAGAATTGATTACATATCGGAACGCAATAAAAGCAATTACATATACATACAAAAGTTTAGTTCCCTAAGACAATGCGTTAACTACCTTTAGGTAACAAATAAATACATTGAGTACAATTAATTTCGATTATGCCCTTGAATAGTAAGACATTGGTTCGAAATAACTGTTGTTATTTATGTGGACACACGCAGTTGGGTTGCATGCTGACAAACGAAGGCGCCCGCGCATTCTTCGCTGGTGATTTGGTGCGATAATTACAGAACATTGTATGGAGAGTTGCGCAAAATTCTTACCCGCCCTAACTACTGTGCGACGACCTGGAAAAACGCACTTTATCAGTTAATGGATATAATGTCTTTATAAAGCAGACTTGTTTGTTTGACTAAAACACGTTTTTTCACGCTTTTTATATAATTTTACAGAAAAAATGTGTCCATAAGATACGTTTCTATTTGTTAAGGTTCACATATCCCTTCATGAGAGTAATTTCTGCAATAAATGACATCAATTTAAATGCAATCACTGTAACGACTGCCAATTTGTGAGCCTACAAACCAAAATCCCATTATGTGTAAATCGTAATGATATAAATTGCCACAATTGTCTACGAAAATGTGCACATGTTGGTTCAATAAAGGTTATGTTTCGACACCGGGCTACTGGTGATCAATCACCTGCATAATGTGTACCTATCATGCAGGTACATTATAGGTGTAAACACCGTCTCTACGGTCCTATTGTTTGCTTCAGAAATTAGCTTCTATGAATTTTAACTTCATGAAAACATACGTAGATGAACCAACGTTTCTGTTAGGCCAAAAAGTTCCTCGTAACAATTTACTTTGTTATACCTACACAACGAGACAATATGAGTCCATTTCTTTTGGTATTTACGTCAGAACCTACGTCAATGCATGTATATTAATATTTTTGTAGTATTTATACATAATTCCCTGTCTTTGTTCCCCTAAATAAATAATGTAAATAAAATACACCCATATGAGTACAGTGTAAAATCTGATAAACAAAATACGTTTGCTTTTTCCTGCTTTACCTATTGACTGACTTTGCCAAAACACGTATAGACTAATTAGATTCAGGTCTATTGGAAACAATGAAACACATTTTAAATAGGGTATAATATATCACATTCATATTTATTTATTTAATATTAGGCTTTTCAACGATAATTACAATCTTTTATGCGTATTCAGACATTTAATGCTCTAAATTCGCAAAGCCATGTGAAATAAAACATAATACATTAAAAAAAATATCATAATACATGGGAAAAATTTCAATAATTTAACAATTGCTTTCGGTGTCAACGAAATATGTAACTTTAATCCCTTGTATAAATAACTTCCTGAAGTTTTTCTTCGAAGTGAGGGAATGGGGTGAATCACGACTCGGGTTGGTTGAACCGTTCGAGTGGCTGCGACCTTGCTCCCACAAGATAATGATCTGAGGCGGCGACTCTACGCGTGACATAGGCCGCGTTCATTCTGAGGCGAGATGTCGTAACTGAGAGATGAAATCTGCTCCAAAAGATACTGTAATTAGCCAAGGTCGTCAGTTATGTGTTATTTAATACGATTATAAGTGTGGGAATGTTTATCATAGTACCTACGAATTTTTATTATGTATTAGATTACACGAATGTGCATCATACGAGAAAATTAAGACTAGCATGTTCTTGTATTCTCGTTCTATCATTTTCCCATCAAACTTTCTGCCTCTGCAGAATCCGAGACAGAAGAATCTTTAAACAAAGAATAGACACAGCTAGTAGTAAAATTCATCATCATATGCCTAACCTTTCCCAACTATATTTGAGTCGGATTCCAGTCTAACCGGATTCAGCTGAACACCAGTATTTTACATGGAACGACTGCCTCTCTGGCCACCACAACCCAGTAACTTTGTAAAGATTAGTTAAAACTGGTTGTCAGACTTTCAGGCTTCCGACGAACTGTAACGACCGCAGCGCGAGAGCAGTACAATTATTATGTATTACAAATAAAAGGTGAATTAAGAATTTGCCAAACATTAAATACTTTTCTCGTGCCACTTAGTAAGTACTTACTTTAAGTGTTATTGTCTGCAATGTGAACGTGACTTACTGTACAAACGTGAGCTAAAGTTTGTGTTGCATTGTTTCGTGTCTCTGGATTGGTTTCCATTTCTGTTCATTCATGACAATTGTCAGCCGATAGCCGGAATCGGGGCGTTCGTGTATTCCTAGCTTTAGAATTGAATTGTTAATTAAATAATTTATATGGTTATAAAACAGCATTACAACTAATTTACATAAAGCGTAGGCTTTAAAAGAACAATCTCTACGAATATAAACACGTTTACGGTACCTACGGTTGGCGGAGCTGCCAAGAAATGTGCTTTTCCGTTATGGGTTTAATTTCTGCCCAGTTAACATCTATACTTAACATAATAAAGCTGATGAGATTGTTTTGTTTCTTTGATTGTTTAAACGCGGTAATCTCTGGAATTACCAGTCGAATATGAAAATAAATAAATATACGTATGATAGCCGGATTTATGAGGGCCTATAGGCCATAATAGTATAGGCCTATAGGCCATATAACACACTTCGACCCACGGGAGAGGAGATGCAACTTAAAGCAACAAAAGCTAGTAATTAAACAAAATAGTTACGGATCAAGACAAAATTGCGATTTAAGATCTTGAATACATCCACCTACAATTTTTGTATCCGGAACATTATAAATAGCAAACTCTGAAACTGCCAATTGACCAAGAAATAGAAATAAAGCAAAGAGTACATAACAAAAGGAATATCAGTCTGTATTGCTGATGACACGTGCCGTCACAATAATGTCCGAGGTAAATACTAAATAGTTACTATGAGGACATTTTTTTTTCAATTTGCTCTCACCACAGACAGTAAACTGAAAACTGCATTGGTATCTCTTTCTTCTTTATATAAAAAAACAAGTGGATACACGTGTTTACATTGTTAAGATTTACAATATCAATAACATGAGAGTCAGTTCTCGTAACTAAACTGAAATGCTGTTTTGTGTTCCAAATCCAACATTTCAACAAATATTGGATCCAATTCTTCAAATACCATATCATAGCAATGCTATTCAACTTTAATCGAGGGCAATAGTGTCCGCTATGCAGGTACTACATTTGCCGCATATACACAAATATTCCCACGCAGTCGTACTCGTAGTAGTACTTGGGCCAAGAATTACCAACAATTATGATTTTACGCGTCCGTCGTGCATAGCTATAGAACTGATTTAATTGCTTTGTTTCTTCATCGCTTAATAAAACATACTTGTACTTGATATTATCTAAGGTATCACCGAGAAGAATTGATGAAGTAAAATACTACTACTAGACTAATTGTGATGGCCAAGTGGTAAAGTCGTCCGCCTGACATGCACGAGGCTGCGGGTTCGTAATCAGGTACGGGCAAGCACCTACCAAAATGACTTTTTTTATTCATATTTACTTTCTAAGTAATATATTGCAATAACTGTAATTAGTTATAATTAGGTATTTAAGCTCATTGTAAGTGAACTGTGTTCTTTATGAGTAATAAAAGTCATTAAACTAAACTAAAACTAAGTTCCTCTTGGACATTGCTAACATTGGTTAAAGAAAATATAGTAAGCCATTAATTTAAGTCTGAAATCGCCAATCCGCCTTGAACAGCGTGGTAATCAATGCCTGTGCCTTCTCTGTATGAGAAGAGACCTTTTCCCTGAAGTGCGACATAATAAACTGGTATTTTTATTTAAAAGAATACTAAATTTAGTGTTCTTCTGCCTGATCTTCCGTATTTTGAACCCTAGGCATAAGTGTTTAAAACTTAAAGTCAGAAGATATAAATACTGACATTAAATTAAGAATTTTATTGGTCCATTCTAAATCAACTTCACCATCCCTTGCCTTTTAGAAATTACGTATTCGATCTACCTCTTAAGTTGACTTCATCAGAGTTGTCACGCTCTGTAATTGATGTTACCGGACTTAGAAGCCCACAAAATACATAAACTGCACCTAATTGCATTGTTAATTGAATTTACAACCTTGTAAATTGTAGCAGTAATTAAACTCGAAATTAATCTGTCACGTAAATTCAGGGAACCATTTTCGACCACGTACGTTCTTAGCAAGGTTTGTAACATACGAGTAGTAAAAGTGAACTGAAAGGTTTTTTTATATTGGGTCTAATTTAATTTTTACATTACATTGAAATGTCATTATGTATTAACAGTGTTTTTAGTTTATGAAATATTTAGAATTACAGTGCTTGTTGTCACCCACCATTTTGTACATGTCATTCATGCAATACGAAATCTTTTAAGAAGGCACACAATGACACTTCATAATTATTTCAAGTGGCTTTTGACACAGAAAACAGCTGACAATCGCAGAATGGATTAGAATCGGGGAAAGTTAGGCCACGAACTCGTGCAATACTGGCACAAAATAGATTTTTAATAAAGATAGCGGTATTCACTTGTTTACGTGTTGTAAACGGTCGGTGGCGTCGACGGACCGTCCACTACCTCCTTGGTTAGACATTGACCTGAAAACAATTTAAGTGTAACAGTGTTATAAGTACTAGTGTGGCTTTGTTCGTATTTTGTAACACGGCTCGTTTGCGCTGAGTAATAACAGTCCTCGACAAAACAAAACCACTAAACATGAACACTCATTTCACTTAAATAGCTATGCTCAGTATATTATTATCAGAGTTATACAGTAATTTAATACGTTATCACTGCAAGAAAATTAAATTAAGCACAAGGTGGACCTGTCTCGTGTGTTATTTTATTAGTTACGAAAAATAGGTTGCAAATACATATAGTAGTTCAAATTACACGGTTTAATAATCTTATTTAAAACGAATCAAATCACAGATGTCGTGGCGGCCCTGCGGTTAAGGCGCCTGTCTCTCATGCATGAGGTTGCGAGTTCGAAACCGGACAAATAACTGTGACTTTTTCAATCCGAATGTACTTTCTAAGTTTATCTTGAACATCACTGGCATCAGTGACGGAAAACATAGTGAGGAAACCTGGACTAATAATTATTGTAAGTCTGAAATCGGCAATTCGCCTTTAACAGCGTGGTAATCAATGCTCGTGTTTTTTCTTTATGAGAAGGGACTTTTGTCCTGAAGTGACACAATAATAGGATTAATTTTTAATGGGTGGGAAATCATCAAATGACTTCTTTCGCTCTGGGCAGTCAGAATCTGACATTCCCTTCCGCCCCGGAAGGGAATGTCAGATTCTGACTAAAACCCATCTGTGTTCCTTCTAATGCCTTTTGCGTTCCAGGGCCGCGATATCTCTTTCGAACAAAATCCGCAACCCTGGAAACAATAAAAGGCTAGTAATATAATTTAAATCACTAATGTAACCTAAGTAAAACAAACTTAAAAACATTTTTTTAATTACCTGTTGAGCTGTAAGTACCATTAATTACTTTGTCAGACTTTGTTAAGACATTACTGCATTATTTAACTATTCATTCATTTAGATATGAACAAGATAACAATCCACTATTTTCGTTGGTAGGTAGACATCACATTATTAAGCATTTGATTGTGCCTTAGGTACATGACAATTATGTCGTTAATCGATTGATTAAAATCGAAGTACATTTTGCCTAAGGAAAAAGGTTAATGTCCCAAGTAGTTACGGTGCAACCAATCATTGTAGAACATAAAGCTACCAACGTTTAAACGTAATTGCATCAATAAAACGATTGAATGTCACACTGCTAATAATTAAATGTTATAGTCTTAAGCGGAAAATTAGATCAGACCACTGTAATATATGTTTATAAGGAATTTATAAGTTATGTACAATGATACAGTTTATAAGAACAACAACAACTTTTAATATTCCCTTTATTATGAACAACCTGTAGTAAACATTTACATTAGCAATCTTGACTTGTATATAAAAAAAGCTTTCCCGATCTTTAATTTATATTTACTCGTAATTAATTTAAAAGACTTAGGCCCGGTTTCACCACCTCTGATTAAGCGCTAATCTTCCGATATATTCAAAAATGGAATAGAATTTATATGAAATTATCTTCCAAGTAATTTAATCGAAACTTTACGAAAGGTGGTGAAATAGGCCCTTACAGTTTTAAAAGACAGTAAATTAGAATGACAGTCAATTACAGGTCTTCACTTATAAAATACAGAACTGTACTACATACCTAACTTTTCTAAGGACATTTCAGTAACCTACAGGATCAAAATAACATTAAAAAAGAGTTCACTAAATAACTGTTATACAGCTTATAAAAAAATGTCATAAGACCCAACCCTAAAACAACCAATCAACCTAATTTATCAACCCTACAACCACGGTCAGTTGTCTAGTTAAATAATTATATTCCAAATTCAAAACGATGTTACATTATCTATCTAGAAGTTCAACAACAATGCATTTGCTTAGCATTTATGTATATTATTAACAAAAACAGTGTCAACGTTAAGCCAGTGTAAAGTGTTACTCAAGACGATTTGTCGTGTGTTGCATTCACGTGAGAATGTGAGAAAGAAACGCGACAATGAGACATATTCGTGAACTAAGTACCTACATGTTAAATTGCATACCGAATTGAGTAATATGTACTTATAGCAACATGCTTCACAAGCATAATAATTATGAATATAAGTAGTAGATTTGCTAACATAACTAAAAGTAATTTCCCTAGAAGTCTGATTTTGGAAATTGCTGAGCTTACTCAATAGAATAAATACATTTAGGAATGCTTATAATTATTATGCTACACCTCAGAATAACATAACATAATATCACGCCAGTAATCCCCGAAGGGTTAGGCAGAGGTGTACCCATTAATACACTCACATTTCGCCAGTTATGTTTAAGTCCCATGTAATAGGGGGCGAGCTTATTGCCATCAACCGGGCACAAATCCAGACTCCGAGGCTGCTACTGAAAAATTCCTGATGGAAAAACCCAATAACAATTTGCCCGACCTGGGAATCTAACCCAAGACCTCATGCTCAGCAATAGCGCTTTGCGACCATTAGGCCAACGAGGCAGTAAAAAAAATAATTTTCCAACAATAAATCATTTCTTTCTGGAGTTGTTTTATGGATAACCTCCGTCTGGGAATAACGAATGGTTATATCGGACTCTTACTGACTAAAACCCCACGGTTCCTCCTGCTACCATGAGTTAGGAGCCCAGTATTCGCATTGTCCGCGCCCCCGACTGGTTCCAGCAATAAACCTAAAAGATCTCATTGAATACATATTTGTCATATTTGTTTTATTTGAAACACGCTATGCAGTTATTGATTCTGTTAAGCGCGATAAAACCCCTTACCTAACGAACGAAATATAATCAGTAGCTTCAGTTAAAAAATGCGTAAATTAACACTGTACCTGTACTAACAAAAACCATGTAACTTGAAATTTTTTACCATAACCATTACCACGAATGTTCGAATGAAATTGAAAACATGGAACAAAAAATCAACGTTTTACAAGTGTCCTAAGACAACAAAGTAATTTATAAATAGCTAGCATAAATATAAAAATTATCTATATTAATATAATAAAGCTGAAGAGTCTTTTTGTTTGTTTGTTTGTTTAAAATCAACGAAATACTAATCACTGGAACTACCACTCAGTTTGGAAAAATCTTTTGATAGCCAGATTCATGAGAAATAGTATAGGCTATATAAACACACGCTACTTCTCATGGGAAATTAGCAGTAACCAAAGACGTAATTTAAAACGCATGAAAAAAACCACGTGGGCGAAGTCGCTGGTAGAAGCTAGTAGTGTATATAGGGTAAATACTAAGAAATATCTCTGTATTTATACACAGAGATATTTCTTTGTAAATAATTTGTCGCGTATCGTGAAGTTTCTTTTGTTTTACTGCTATTTGAAAAACACACTATTCGTAAGTATAATGTTAAATAGTTTACGTATATACGTGCTTACGTCCCTGTCTGGGGCTGAATTATTCAACAAAATAACTTGGAGTCAATTTCACACGCAGAAAGAATCCATCAACTTTTTCTTGCAATAATTTTGGTTGTAAATAGAAGTTTTCGTTTGCACCTCACATCCGTTACATCGGACGGCTTTGAACGATATTTATGTACTTAAGTGCATACTTCCACAGTTACGATAGGGTTAGCAAACCCTGAGAAATTGATCAATGGATTTTTGCTCTAATAATTCCCACAATTAAAACCTCTATATAAACTAATGAACCAAAGCTAGTCGCAGTATTGTCTTTACGTATTCATATTGAGAACATAAGAGTGTCGTGTTACTTTAAAAATGATTTCTAAAGTAAGTAAAACGTTGATAAGTATACTATAATTTTTATGTTAAATTCGAAGTGAAATTACTTTTGACAACTGTTAAAACTATTTATTAGTGACATCACATATTTTATTATTCCTATAATTAAATATTCATAATTTAATTATACTTTTGTCGACACTTTTAAGTGTTGTTTATCTTTTATTTCCAATTTTCTACGTATTATCTCATCATTATAGTGATGACCGAAACACATAAAAATTCCTATTGTAATAAGTAATTGTTATATAATAGGTACCTACCATTATTTTTAATTGACCATGCCGTAACGTTAACATAGAAATGTATTTAAATAATTTTGATTATTATTTTAATTGACATAGTGCTCTAAATAATATTTAAAAACTTGCTATAAAAAGAATGAAAACATTAAGAAATACAAGGCAATGTAGCGCAATACTTTAAAACATAGCCCTGTAATGCAAGTAATGTAATGTAATATTATAGTTTATTAGTATAAAGTCTATAATTGTGCCAATGCAATAATAAATTGAGATTTAGGTTATATCTATACTTAGTATAGGCACTGGCCAGTCGTAAAACTCTATTTAATGAAAGGAATTATTGGCAAATATTTTATTAATTAAACTACATAGATGACGTGATCAATTGGCAGCAATGGCGTCCTTTTCATTATTTAATGTAAATCATTAATATGGACCTAGTTACTAGTTAGATATATTAAGACAAGAACCAGTAATCGGTATATAAATTCTAAATAATATAAAATAAAAATATATTTATTTTCAAATCGTGACGAATCGGAATTTCTTGAATTGAGTTGGTGACAAATCAGAACAGTGACGAATTGAGGACTTTATTTATGTTCATACAGGTGCTGACTTTGTTCGCGGTGGTGTCTGCCTGCCAGGCCATCTTCCCATTCCACCACCACCACCATCACCACCCGGCAGTCTCTCACCAGGAGCTGCAAAAACACGATGGGCCGCACCACTCCATACCGATTCATCATCACCAGCCCATCCATCACCACCAGCCGATCATCCCAGTCCCCATCCACCACCACGTGCCGCTGCTTCACCACCACGTACCTCAACCCATCCCTATTCACCACATTCCGCATCATGACCATTATGTAAGTGTTTGAAAATTGATATTACTTATACCTACTCCATACTTTTTTCATTTACAGTATTACTACCACTTGATACCATGCTCAGCATCATTTCTATGTAGTACTTATGTAAGTAGGTAATCATAATCATAATCGTAATTTATTGCATTTTATGTTGTTTACAAGATATTACAGGTAGATAAGTTTCATGTATGAACAATGCTAGGGCACAACAATTAATAAATAATTTAAAGTTACAATGCCTTTGCCAGGGTCACTATTATAAAACAAACCACTGTGCTCAAACAAAGTGCAATTTTTTACAATTTGCGGAAGTCAACTGGCAGTAATCATCACGTAAGGAAAAAGTGTTATGCCATCTCCAGGCAACCTTCCTTCTCTTTCTCTTTCTATTATATACAGATATTTTTTTCGTCCCCGTTCGTTATAATACAGTGTCCAGTTCAGTCCGCTAAACACAGATACGGTAATAATACACACAATAGCCACAAACCCAAGAGATTTTAGAGATTTTATCTCTAGAAGTGTCTTTTTCAATTAGCGTGAAAATAAACAGACATTTCTTGGCAATATTAGTCAAACATAAATTATTCAACAAAAACCCCGAGGAGTAATTGCACGGTAAAATATTCTGTGAAGCAAGCGAAAGGTTTGCGGTTACATTAAACTGTCCACTTCCTTTTAACATAGCCCAGTTTTTATGTACCAACCATTTTATATGTAGTTAAAGGTACAATAGCTTATAGGACATGAAAATATTATGTTAACAATAATTGTCATGATATTATTTTATTTTGTGTTTGTAATAGTTTCTTAACGACTGTGGTTGTGGTAGTGTTTGTGGATTAGATCGTGAGTAGCAATATAGGTAGCTCAAGTGATTTTAAGGAAATTCAATGTAGGTAGGTATAATCACAAACATGAACAATTTATACACAACATTCTAAAGCGTTTTTCTCCTAAAGTATAATTGATTGAAATAGGTCTGATACTATTATTAAAATTAAAATCGTTTGAGAAAATAGCTATTAATTTATGTTTATGACAGTACCTGGTCTTATCTCCATGCACGAAAAAGCGAATTTCCTTTAAGAAAACCAGTGTATGTTTTGTGCTGATGTGCGAAATACTTTTAAAACTAACCCCGCCTTATTATAAAACAAAGTCTTTGCTAAAACCAGGTTTAAACCTTCCAGCCAGTTTTTGAATTTCGAACTTTATTCTGATAAAGATAAAGTTTGTAATACACTTTACTTAATGATTTAAACCTGGTTCAAGCAAAAACTTTGTTTTATTCATGTCTAAACTAAACCATCTCGATCTATTAGAAGTGGCGAGTATGACTCAATTATATTGTGCCAAAATAATTCTATATAGAATTGTTCTGAAGGTCCCGGAGTACGTACAATTTTTATCTCAAGCAAGGAATTATAGACTTTTTCTGTTAGTGTTTAAGACTACCAAGTAAATATCAAAGACTAGCTCCCTATTGCATGAGACCTGAAGATACGCTCTCTCTGAAGTCATATCTGCATCTCTGCCAACCTCTTTCTAAAAAGGCTTGATGCACCATTGAGGCAAAACGAATGGGTTGCTGACGGACTAAATTAGTTGTTGCTGGTTGGCAACAAAGCACGGCTCAAATATCTCAGCGTCGGTCCTATATTATGCTAGTAAAATTAGTTTAATGGCTGCTACGTAATACGTTTGTACATTTACAGGCGTTCCCTGAATACAAGTTCGCTTACTCCGTGCACGACCACCACACTGGCGACGTCAAGTCCCAGCACGAGTTGCGTCACGGTGACGTCGTGAAGGGAGGCTACGAGCTCGTCGAGCCCGACGGCAGGTACAGGAAGGTGGAGTACAAGGCTGATGACCACACCGGGTAAGATAATGACGACAATTTTGACTTGAATAGTTCAATCGAAAAATAACTTTTATCTAAAGATTGATTAAGGCTATTTGATATATTTTCTACCTGTCAAACTGTCACATTAAGGCTAAGAACATGCTACCGATAATGTTGCAGCAACAAAGTGTCACGTTCCATATATTTTATTCTAAGTCTTCATTAAGAACGTCTAATAAATATGAACACTAATATAAAGCAAATGGGACGTGACACTTCGACGACAGTCTCCGCAGCATTCTCGGAATTATGTACGTAGCCTTATTCTTCAGAATTTATCTAACTTGATTAAAATATCAACTCTTGATAACTTAACTTTCAATGTAATTTGTTCCAGTTTCAACGCCATCGTGCACCATTCGTCTCCTCATCATCATGTTCATCTGTCTCATCACCACATTTGAACGTGACGTCACTACGACTACCAGAACTGACTGCTGTTCAAACAAGACTGACTCTACGCCCGTTGTACTGATTTATGTAAAATACTGCTTTTGTATGCAAATTAAATTTATTAGCGCTAATTCTTTTAATCAAGTCTTTTTTTTTAACATGTTATGGTTCCGTATAGGCAAAACCTGATTGCTATGTCTATATACTTTTGATACATTTAATTAAGTATTTTCATTTGAAAAAGACAAATTATTTCAAAAGATTTTGTTTTTAAAATAAATGGGTTTATTTTGAGATCGGGAACCACATTATGCTACTTTTTTCAGAGTACTAGAATAGTAGAGTTTTGAATAAAAAAGGAGGAGTGAAAGTGAGAGACTTCAAAAATGATTTAATCAGTACAAACATAGACAAGAAAAAGATTTACAATTAAATTAAAAAATGGAGACAAGTTTGCCTTTATAGCATGTTTGATCGTACGGTTTAGGAGTGAATCAATAAATCAATAAATAAAATAAATAAAAAGAAGAAAATACGATAGATAAATTAGTTCAAGACCGGTGCGGTAAATGCGGATACGCTTTTTGGTAGTTGCAGTGCAGAAAGAACACCGTTTACCTACATATAATACGAGTACGTGAATTTTAATTTAATGAGATACATGGTACCCTCAATAAATAAATATTTTTAACTCTTCCACGCTGACAAAGTCGCGGTCAGAAGCTAGTGTACAAATAATTACACGCTCATTTGCATGATCAATATAATTTCGCCACGCCCTATTAAACAAAACATTGAGCAGTTCTGCAAAATGTGAACATTACAGGTAAACCGCTCATGGATAATACGAGTATAACACATTTTTAAAGGTAAACTATATAGCGGACATTGTTATAAACGAGCTCTATGGGACATAAAATAACCTTCGTAAAATGGCGATAACAGTATTTTTGAAAAAGCGTGATATTATTCACTAAGAATGATTTTAGCCCTTCTAGTTGTTACTGCAGAGGTTTTTAACAAAAATATTTTTGGTGTTTTGTAAAAGTGAACTAATTTAAGCGAAAGCACGCGAAAGAATGAAAACTTTTACGGTTTTCTCAATCTAAAAAATGTAGCGCTGTCGAACTTTACCAGATTTACTTCACACACGACTAACTCAGCTTGCCGCAATTCTTAATGTAGGCGCTAAACATGTAACAATAATTATGTGAAACTATTGAAATTGAACCTAAAAATCACATTGAATAAATTATTATTAATCTTATCTACCTACTTAAGATTTAAATTTGAGTAGATACGTAAAACGAAAACAATACGATTCAGAATGCGTTGGTATCTAATTGATACATAGGTACCTACGCATATAATAATGTGATATTTGAACGATGATTGTACGATGCACCACAGTCAAGTATGCTCTAATGATTATGTACTGATATAATTTATACAAGCTGTTCATAGGCCATTTCCTTCTTTAATAATTCATAACAAAATCAAATATTGCTTATTAACATTTGTTAAGGCGCTAATAGATCCCACTTATTCAACAATTCCGTTTAATTCGTATGCTGCTTTGTTAAAATCTCAGTTGTTGTTAAAACGTGATCAGCACTCGATTTAACTTAACTATATAGACATTAGTAGAGTAGCAAAAAAAAAGGAATATACATGAAAGGATTACAGTAATCAAACCGAATTAAGTTAAATACAAAGAACACACGTTACAATTTGCACAAGTCTTTGAAAATCTCGTTTCCTCTTTATAACATTGATAGGCACACCCAAACACAAATTGAGAAAATTTGCAACAAAAAATCACAAATAATTGATGTTAAGTGTATTGTATTACAGGATGCAGATGTTTAAAACCAAAACAATGTGTGTATAAATACGTGATAAGATCACGAAAGATATCAATTCAGCATAGGGATTCGCTGAAGGTTCACGATGATTCGTAAGGTACGTACTGCTTTTGTTTTATCTTCTTAGATTTCAATTTTATAAAAAGAACTGGGCCAAGTGCGAGTCGAGCTTGCACACGATGGATTCCGTACCCCCACAAAAATTTACTTAACTAACACTTAATTAACAAAAATTAAGTTTATAATAGCAAAAAAGTAATTATTTTGTGATGTAACTACAAAACGGTTTTCAGATTTTCCATTACTTGTGCTACATGGCAGTGCTTCTTGCCAAATTTCATGATTCTATGTCTACGGGTAATTCCCAACGGTTTTGATTCCCTTAGTGAGCGTCCAAATATGCGCCATAAACGACTTTATCATAAATTCCGTACACTTAGAAGTTTGATTTTTTCACTTCTCCAAGGGGAGTAGACCTGACTATTTAATATTAATTTCAGCTTGATACCGCCACGCGTTCCCAAAAAAAAACAACAAAGTGATCTTATAAGGGTTCTGTTATTGCCGTCCTAGGTACGGAACCGAAAAACCCAATCGAATCCAGTGAAATAGGCCTGAAAACATTGGATTCCAAAAAACAATAAAATATGTACATAATTACTATTCAGTTTCCATATTATTTAATGTGCAACAGTAATTTTAGAAACGCTTCGTTAAGGTCGAACGCTAACCCATATCTATCGAATTATCTTATTTCAGTGATGGGTTAATGGAAGTGATTAAACTTTAATTGGAATATAATAATATTATAACTTTGATAGACATTAAAAATTTGCTTAATTTCAGACAATAATCCTGCTAAGCTTTGCACTGTGTGTGCTTGGTGATGGACATCACGCGGTTTCAGAGCAACGTATCAAAATACGTCATGAGGAACATCACGGGCATCATGGCAAATTGTCACATATAGGTTCCAAGGCGCCTGAGCATCATGAGGAATACGTGAGCGTTTACTGAATTTCAATATGTCTTAGTAATATTGATTAATTTTTTACTGAGATTTTAAATGCTTACGTGTCCTATCGTTAGGGTGGAAGCTAGTCTAATATATGTGGAATAGTGGGCGAAGCTCCAGTCTCTGGATAACTCAGACCAGCAAAAGATAGTGTTGGTTTCGAATGGTTTTACTTCAGTTAGTTTTTACAATATCAAATTAACAAAACTCTGAGTGAACTGGCAGGTTCAGTTGACATGCAGCCCGTCCCACGGCAGTCCAGCCACAGTGTCACCGAGTCCCACCCTTTTACTTTTGAATGGCGTTGTAACAAAAATATTTTAATCTCCTACATATATATTTTTTTCAGGCGTGGTCGTATCCATCATACGAGTTCTCATATAGTGTGGACGATCCTCATACACATGACAAAAAAGGTCATCGTGAGTCGAGGAAAGGAGATGTACAGAAGGGCGAGTATTGGCTGATTCAACCCGACGGTCGCAAGCGCACCGTCAAGTACCACGCGAATAAACATAACGGGTCAGTATTCTCAATTTTTCGCAGCTTTTATATAAATAAAAATTTATGATAACAATTCAAAATATATGTGCTTTAAATGTTTTTCCTAATTCTACTTTTTTTTCTAGTTTCCGCGCTAAAGTCTATTACTCGGATGTCCACGATCACATACTTGAACATCATGGCTACAAAGACGACGATCACAAGGACGATAAAGAAGATGATAAACATGATGATAAAAAAGATCACCACGAGAAGAAAGATAAAGACAAGAAAGAAGAAAAAAAGGAGAAACACGAAGATGAAGAACGCAGTGGAGAAGAGAGCCGAGGCCGCGATGGTGGAGTGGTAAGATGGGGCTATGGTCCTATGTGGGACAGTGACAGACGCGACCATGATGAAGGACGCAGAGGTCGTGGTCACAAATACGAACACGATCCCGATCACAAACGTTATCGAGGCGACAAGCACGATCGGGATGACGAAGACGATCGCGATGACAAACACGATCGCGATGACAAACACGATCGCGATGACAAACACGATCGCGATGACAAACACGATCGCGATGATAAACACGATCGCGATGATAAACACGATCGCGATGATAAACGTGATGAAGATGACCGCGATAGTGAAGAAAGTCTGCTTTGGGAAGAGCGCCGCAAGTTTGATGAAGTTCGTGGATACCCATCGCACCTTACACCTTACTTCGGCCACGCCTCTCGCATCAACCCTCGTTTCTACAGACATGACCAACAACGTAGAATCGCTAAGCGTAATTAAATTAAGTCATAAACAGATTTCTTGTTAAAACAAAGACTGAATGGCAGCAATGTAAAAATGGTATTCTGTTACATAATTTTATTGTGATAAATATGTTCTTATTTTTTATAAATTATAATTATTCATGCAAATGCTAACCTAATAATTATAAAGGTATTAAGCGCTTATTTTTGTTTTATTTAATGCAATGCTCTGATACTATAATCCTAGTATATCATCAATCAGTATAACGTGCCTAATGTGATGATTAATAAACATAATACGCAAATCAAACAATCTGCTGCAATCCGAGAATTGGCGTAGCGTATTACGCTGCGTAGCAATTACGTAGGACACTGCGTAGCGATAATGCAGTGTACGGCGTAGAAATGACGTAGTATAATACGTAGCACTAGGAAAGGATGCTCATCCTGTTGCTCACCTTGAGTATCGTACGTACTAGTGAGCAAATCTCAATCACCTGTTAAAGTATTTAAATACTTAACACAATATTGTAAGGTACTTTCGATGGCTTTCTGTTCACACTTCATAGCACTGGAAGTGACACATTTTTGATTGTGAGCATAATTTTTGTTATACATATTTGTTACTAGGCGTAGGCTTATTCACAAGCGAAAATCATCACTATTACAATTATCAGCGAGGCAGTCTTCTCACATCGACTGGCACTGGCGGCGACGATGCTGTCAGTCACAAACCCAGAATAAAAAGGAACAACATAGATATTTACAGGCTTGTACCAACCTATAAACCTGTACCTGTCTATAAAGTCTCAAGTATCTACAGTTGCACATCACAAATCCAGCCAGTAACGCCTTAAAACAAGTTGATCCTACTGATCATCTTTAAACTCGTACCTCCAATACAAAGAATTCGCTTTTGAGCTGTCAAGGGATAGGTTAGTTGATCTTAATTAATTATCTACCTATACTAATATTATAAAGAGGTAACATTTGTTTGTAAGTTTGTATGTAGGGGGTAATCTACGAAAGTAATGAACCGTTTTGAAAATTGTTTTACAAATTGGAAGCTACGTTATCACTGAGTGCTTTAGGCTATATTTCATTATCAAAAAATTAGGGATCCGTAAGAAAAATCACGCGAACGAAGTCGCGGGGAGAGTGCTAGTCCATTATAAAGCGTATAGTCATGTAAAACGTAAATTGGAAAAACACTACGACAAAGACTTCAACAGTTGATTATTATTTATTGGAGTGGATAACATTTACTTGCTGAAGAAGAGGCAGAAGTAGGTAATAGCATTATTATTGTATCAAAGATTGGCAATGAGGCATCGTCCTATCACTGCTGCTGACATAAAAAATCCGTAATATACGTGATGGACGTGCATGACGTATTGTTGATAGATGGGGGTCAATTCTACTATCTATTCTTTGGGGATGTCGTGATGGTCCAGTGGTTAAGCACCCGCCTCTCATTCACTAGACTGTAGGTTCGCAACTGGACACGAGCAAGTAGTAACGTGGCTTTTTTTATCTTTATATCGGTGAAGGAAAACATCGTGAGGAAACCTGGACTTATACCTGCCAACTGTCCTACTCAAAACCATGTCAGAGGCCCTTGTGGCGGTTTAGAAACTCTGACACTAGGGTGTCGTAAGACCTTACTGCCCACACGATGAAGAAGAAGAAGAATTTCATTATTACGTATTTTTTATGTTTATCTTGGACATCACGGATATCGGTGAATGAAAACATCGTGAGGCAATCTGGACTTATCATAATTAATATAAGTCTGAAATCGCCAATCCGCCGAGATGGATGAGACATGCTAGGAATTTACTGCACCTCAACTCACTGCACCTAAATTCACCAAGAGAGATTTTAACACAATACCATAGCTGTATTACTGCCTCGTCGATTCTACTTCTTTCGAGTCGATGATTTAAGACAATGCCTTTTTTCCTATAATTTTTTAGCCCAGTAGGCGGCCACTTTTATCGCGCTTCAATAGCGTTGTTAACGTCCTCTAAAGGTGCAGGTGTAGGGACACTTTGGGCATTGTAGTATAAAGTGGGCCATCGTCTCATCAGGAGCACCGCCTTCGCACTGGGTATCAGTGGGACCTATAATCCCCCATTCGCATAGATGAAGGAATAAAATTGTTAATAGTGAATTCGTCATCAAACCTCTTGAAAAATATCTAATAAAGTTAAGAACTTTCAGGTACCTACTTTATTAATAGCTGAATAAACTGTAGCCAATCACATAGAGCCACGATCGTAATCACTGTATAATAATGCTAATAGTAAGAAGCTGTTAAGAGAGAACCGTTCACGCATACGATAGGTTCCTGTTTTAGTCGGCGCGTAATAGTACGCCTACATGAATTTTACAAAAGTATTCATAAATGCGACATACCTAATTCGAAAAAGAAAGGAATATTTAAAAACTAACTAACTTTTGTTGTCTTTGTCACTAAACATATATATTGTGCCTATATCTATGCCAAAAAAGCTACTTCCTTTCTTTTTCTTCATCGAACTAATTCAAAGCTTTCGTCTTTAAAACAATTAAGGTTAATCATTCAACTTATCAAGTTCTTCTTCTTCTTCTTAGAAAAAGAAAGATGTGTAATCAAATATATCACATAAGGCTTAAAGCTAAAGTAAAATTATAGACCCTGTTCTGTTAGGGCACGGCAACATAGATCTAAAGTATATAAATAATTAAGCTTACAAATATGAATATTAAAATGTACAGTTTATAAAAAAGGGGGGGAACAAATGGGGCTTCAAAATACTCGTCCATGTCGTTGTCAAAGGTAAAATGCTCAAGTGAATTTATCAGACACATAGGTACACAGCGAAAAATGTATGCTCCTCCAAGATCATAAATGATTTTCTAGGAGATCTTAGCGGAACCCTACAACAAAATAGCTACCGTTTAAAAGTGAAAAGGATGCGCAATAATAGCTTCTCAATCCGGTATACCTATCAGCCGCACCTACTTATGTACCAATTATATCGAATAAGTATCAGTATTTATGCGTGCAGCGAGTTTTACGAACGTCTCGTTAGTGGATCGTTGTACAACATGCTTTACGTGAGTTTTCTTTTGTTTATAAAACTTTCTTTAGAAAACTGAATAATTCAGAAAAAGCCCAATTAAGGTTTTTGAACTTCCGCTTGAAATGAAAAAATGAAATTATCTTAGTACCAACCTTCTCTTTTTTTTTAATTTTCTTAATATTTGGTCTGCCCTAAATTCATTTCTATTGTGATCGCCAGTACCTAAGCAACGTGGCATAGCAAGTAAAGCACATCTTCAAATCAAAGTTACTATACAGTGCCTTAAAACATATTATGTGAATAGTATCTTTATTAGTAAATATATTTTCCATCACATTTCAGCAGCTTTTACTGTTACTTCTTCCAGTTACTACTACTAGCGACTGTCTCAGTGGCAATAGCAGCAGATGCTGAGAAGGAGATTCAGCCAGAACTGAAGCCCGCAGAGTCAGCGCTGCCAATCCGAGTGCACGACGACGAACATAGGTACCGCTTCGAGGATGGTTTGGAGCTGATCCGAAGCCGCGAGCAACGTACGCGCCAGCGCTTCAATGACTATCGTGACAGCCGCCATAATAACTACCGCGATGGCCACGATGGCCACGATGGCCGGGATGGCCGGGATGGACCGGTGAGACTAGACTTCAAGGAAAAGGACATCTCCGGCCCACTGATATTGCGAACACCCGACCCACTCCCCAATCATGTAAGTTGAACATTATGTTTAAGTATTTGGAGAAAATCGTCTTGAATCTAAAGTGTATAATGTATCTATTTTTATTTTCCAGGGACACCCGGATATCGAACGTCAAAATAAGTAAGTTTTACCTTTTATGTCACATCAGCTTTGTGAGAGAAATAATAGACACACTAGTCTTGGAATAACAGCATTAAGAAGAAAAGATTAGATTATTTACAATTTAACAAACTTTTTTCCTAGGAAAATTTTAACCGATTTCGATATTATTTTCAGAATTATCGCTGACGTATACAGCCCGGACTACTACCAGCCTACCTGGATACTTGACTACAGATACATGAAGACGGGTGGCAGGGACTACACCCGCGGCCCCGGCGGACAGATCCTCATCCTGCCAAAGAACGTCAGAACAAACGAACATAAAGAATTCCCTGACTTTGACAGCTTGCTCGAGCACCTCCGCTTAAGTCGCTTAGCGGAACGCACAAGGCACCGCGGACACGGCCACGGAGATGAACACGACGCGAGACGCGGTAACCAGAACCTTGACTTCATACAATATGGCCGCGGTCAGCAGGTGTATCAACAACACAACCCGTGGAGAGCGAATCGTAATCACTAAAGCAGTAGGAAACTGTCTGCTCCCTAATTTCTTTTCCTCTTCCTAATGTACCTTCAGTCTAATAAACAAAAAAAACCATTGAATTTGATATATTCAACGATGTTTCAATTCTTGCCTTTGTTATATACACTATTAATATAAAATTATAATTATCAACCTATAAATAAATGATTTCATGCACCTGTGCGATGTTTTACTTAATTTAGAACACAATAATTTTAAAAAACTAGGTAACCGTTTTCTCATTAGTTTAAGTTTAAGGATATAAAACAATGCTTTAATTTCAATAATAGCAGTTTATGAAATATGCATTACAGGGGGTTATTAAAACACAAGTGTGGGTAATAGTATCATAGGAAATATTAAAATAGGTACCTAGTTATATGCAATTTCATACGCTACTTTATCTAAACTTATTTGCCTTATATTATTTACAAAAATATAATAACTGTTACTGTTATTGTAAGATATGACGATATAATAAATTGACCTGCAACCCATGGACTTGCCTTTATTTCTGAATAGATCTAGACAAAATTACTATCTTTAGATAGGCATTGTACATTTTATATTATCTCTAGGTATGCAGAAAAATCTGTTTTATTAATGTATATTCGGTTTTGTTTCACCTATTGCTAGTTTCAATGCTGGGCCATCTTTCAGGTCTCCACGAAAAATTTATAAAACTATACATTTATGTACCGTAGAGGCTCGGGCTGCATGAGCCGTATACAATTTATTTCTTTGAATATTCCATAAGATATAAACCATTTTTAAATTAAGAAGAAAAACAGACTGACCGTGGGTCGACGGCTGTCAAGCTAAAATATAAGACAAGAATTAAAATAATAATATCTGAAGTTATATAGATATAATACAAATACGTGTTTCAACCATAGTAGTTGGCGTGGGTCACTACTATTAGTGACCCACGCCTCGGGGTCGCTACAGTACAGTACCTATGCAGCAGGTACCTAACGTAAGTACCTATATAGGTAGTTCAATTCTAATAGGGTAGGTACCCTATACTTCTATCTATCTGATTTGTTAAAAAAAATTGAAACATAATGAAAAGAGGCCTTCAAAAATTCGAATTAAATTCAGCATCAGTGAAGCTAGGTAGCTTCACTGAGCGTCAATATGCCCGAGCAGTTACAATCGATTCATTGAAATTGAACTAAAATCGAACAGAAATAGAGGTGAAAATGGCGTGATTACATGCAGATTATAAATGACGCGCAGAATTGTATCTTGCACACAATTTTGTACTCTATTTGTGTTGTTCATTAGTTTAATATCAATTACTAAGTACCTACATGAAAACTGCAGCATATTTCTACTCTGCGCTCACCCAAGGCCATTATTATAATAAACTTAAAGCAATTCAATTGAAATGAGTGTTGTTTTATATGACCCAATAAACAGCCAAATAAAATATTGTCGTTTTATAATTTTATGTCAATAAAATCTCCATAAAGTGTTGGTAGGTAATATAGCAAGACTTTGCTGCAAGCGAGATTCGAATATATTGAATGGTGTTTTAAGAAATGGTTAGTTGCATCGCCGATTATATATATTATGATATTAATAATATTAAAAAGGGGTTGTTTGTTTTTACGTTTACATGAGGTAATCTCTGTAAGTACTAGTCTGATTACATTTATTTTCACTTATAGACAGGTAAAGTCTATGTGTGAAAATAAATTGTTGAATTTCATAGGGTATGTTTTTTGGTACAATTGTCTTCCACGCGGACGAAGTCGCGGGCAGTCGCAAATCAGCTCTCATTTATCAAAGTATAGTATAATTATTCCCAAAGATTGATTCTCAAATTCTGCAGCTAGTTCTTAGAAGACTCCAGAGTTTGTTTGTATTCATTTACACATAAATGATAATTCGCTCACTCCGAGCTGTAGGTGTCGTTACAGTCCTCCGACAAACTGTTACGCAGTTAAGTGTATTGAAGGTTTAAAATGTTTGGTCCAGAATAAATGATTTATTTATTAAGTAAAGTAACAGTCTGTGTTTTTTTTTAGACGCCTCATGGAACTCTGACAGCGCCAAATATAAATTGCAATAATTTTGAAGATTATATCAATGATAATAATCGGGAATAGTGAAATAATCTCTTTTAAAAATACACGTACATTCATACAAATATAATTATAGAGTAGGTCATATATCACGACAATTTAGACCATCGGCGTTGCACAAATTGCAAACTATTCGAGTGAATAAAAAACAAATTAGAAAAAAATGTCGATCTGTATGTTTCTTTTTACACGACAGGCACATATAATTCGATTAATTTTGAAATTAGAAATACCCTAAAAATTATTTAGTATGAAGACTTCATATCAATAGGTGATAAAAAATTAATTAAATTTACGTTTCGTTAACTTCGCGCGTTCGTGCATACGAAACAAAAACGAAACAACATAGAAAACAATAGAAACCACCGACCGGCCCGCGCCGCTGCCGCGGGTATTATGTGTTTTACTTGAAGTATGACTTAGAGAAGCAATTAATTAAATTAACAGACAGGCAAATTTGCTTCGCTACTTTAAAATGTCAAGTCAGCTAAGATATCAAAACTAATTATTTTTACAAACACGTGATTTTTAAAGTAAACAAGTCTACAATACGACGTTGCAACATCTAAAGAAACTGTGTTGCGGACTCGACTGTTTTATAAGCATTGATTAGGAAAACAGTCTTAATAATTAGTATTTGTGACGCCCTTCCTAAACAAATTTGATATGTGATCGCGTGTTAATGATGTGTACTTTATGAATAATTACTGGCGTGAGCAATATTGACGGATTTTCAATTAATCAGTGTAATGGATCGTGACGCCCTTGATAACTGCAAAAGAAACTTAGGTTTCACGTATTAAAGTCTATTATTTTTCCACTAATTGGTGAGAATCTAACCTAATGTCGTTAAAATTGAATTGCACCCCCGAATCGACACACGAATTGGAATATAAGGTGAACAATCCGCGAATTTTTCATAGTTGAAGTCCAGCTAACAAACAAATATTATACCTATCTAACAAAATGTTTTTACAAGTAAGTGCTTGCTTATATTATTTATTCAGTTTTAGAAATACTTTTAATTAATTATTTATTTCATAGTTAAAATCACGATATTGCCTTAATTCAAAAAAATGTGTCTGATAAGTAATTACAGGATGTAAATTAGTCAGTGTTGAAGTGATAACAATAATTATGTTCCTATGTCGGAAAATACCATTTAAAAGTAACATTCTCGGAAATATGGCTTTACATACTTGAGCAGTTGCATTTACATACATGAATATTCGTGTAATATGGACTTTATTAGTAAATGATATAAGTGATGTGTTACTGGGCAGTATGTTGCGTCACAGTCGCTTCTTCATCCCAGCTAAAAGACAAGAAAGTGATGAAGAGATGACATTTTGTTGTCTTTTGTAACTAATGTTTACATAGTGCTGATCCAAACTAATATTGTAAACTGAAGAGGTTTTTGTTTAAATACGCCAATCTGTGGAACTACCAGTCAAATTGGAGAAAGTATTTTAATATATGATAGCCAGATTAAGAGGAATAGTATAGGGCATATAATATCACGCTTCGACCCACGGGATAGAAGCAGCAACTAAAGACATAACTAAACGCGAGTGAGAAGCTAGTACTCAATCATAGATTTTTTTCTAATCATTTTGCGCTCTGTTAGGTGGCTGCTCTATGCCTTCTGGCTGCGACTGCGCACGCGCATTCAGCGACGTCGCACCAGTCTCGTGTCGACCACCACAAGCATGGTCACGACATCCACCACGAGCTTAAGATCCACCATCCCATCCACCACCACGATGATCACAGACACCATGATGATGGCCACAGACACCATGATGATGGCCACAGACACCATGACGATGGCCACTGCAGACATCACGATGATGGACATCGCGATGAACACCACCAATGGGATCATGTGAGTACCACTTTTTGTCTGTCTCTTCACAGGTCAATAACTAAGCTCACAATAGTAAATCTTTTGACAAAGTTATTCATTTATCTATGCGAATATCTTCCACATAGAAATAATTGTTGAATCAATAATTACTATCAATTAAAAAAATGTCGGGCATTATGGTTTATAATCATATAATTAGTACATTATCTTTAAATAGTTATTTATGTTCTTTCCATTTTCCCTAGTAAGTTTACCCTTTCGAACAAAATAATCATCTGTTTTAAGATCTCCTTTCTTTTTTTTTACCACATTGACGAAGCTGTCTTACAGCACTAACAAGTCGATTATCAAAGATTTTAGAAGACAATTGTTCTGTTGTTAAAAGACTTTCTTACTCCAGGAACACCACCACCCGTCATACAAGTTCGAGTACTCCGTGAAGGACGGACACACGGGAGACCACAAGTCGCAACAAGAGCACCGCGACGGCGACCACGTGAGCGGCTCATACTCGCTCGTCGAACCCGACGGCAACGAGCGCACTGTTCACTACACTGCTGATGACCACCACGGGTACGTAACCGTTACGCGGCTTGCAAACGTCCGGTTTCCGTATCAGGTTTCCGAATCAGGAGGCGTGTATATACATACACATATATACATAATACACACACAAGTAAAAAAATGTATGTATGTGTAATTTATGTATGTGTGTGTATGTACATATACGCTTCCTGATTCGAAAACCTGATCCGGAAACCGGACGTTTGCGCCCAGCCTTAACGTTACTGTATAATAAGCGCCACGAAAGGTGAGACTTGAAATGGGAAAGCGTCGTAATGGGGAGCTTGCGCAGGTATGGATCATTAGGGATGTACTTACGATATAGTTATCCATAATTTGTGTATCAGGGATATTTACGTAACACGTAACAACGTAACAGGGATATTTCGATGTCATTTAGATTAAAATTATTAACAATATTATAATATTTATTACGAAATAATAAATTTTGTGTAGTGTGTCAAGTCTCATCTTTCATTGTATACAATACAGCAACTGACTGCCTCTCTGTTCTTGTGGTCGCAAGCGCGACTATTGAGCATAGGGTCCTTGGCTCGTTTCTCAGGCCGGACAAAAAAGTTTAGTAGCCCGGAATTTGGAAATTGGTCGTTCGTCTTCACACTTGACTTGTCCATCATTTAGTCTGCTAATACAAGATTTAAAAGAATTTAACTGTCTACCATAAAATTTAATTTAAATTAAATGGAAGAATATCCTTCTAAATTAAATCACCATGAAAAAAAAAACACATTATCCTCTAAACTGACACAAACAATATGTATCTAGCCCATTAATCGTGAATTGTTTATTTATCGTCATGCAATTTTGTTGAACATAATCATAAAAACCGCCGCCGCCGCTTCCATCCGGTCTTATTGGAAATCAGTAGGGGAGGCCTATGTTCAGCAGTGGACGTCCTACGGCTGATATGATGATGATGATGATGATGAATCATAAAAAAAAATGTTTTTTTCTTCATTACAGTTTCCGTGCTGATGTTCATCACAAGACTGCTCACCACCACATCATCCCCCACCACCATCATGACCATCATCATGATCATGGTCGTCACCATTAAACTGGACTGTCTCATTCAGACGAACCCATCGATCTCGACTAAATGTACTTATTTATCATCACCATGCTCGCAAAGTAAGTCAGCGCTGACAAATAAAACTTATTTAACAACAATATTGTCTTTAATTATTATACAACCTTACATATCTATTACACTTTATCTATATTACAAGTGAATTTACACTCTATCCGTCTTACTTAAGATACATTTAGCATCGTATCGTTTTTTTTTTGTTTTTTATTCGTGACTTTATTACTATTCGTGAGCAAATGAATACGGCCTTGTTTATACTAATATTATTAAGAGGTAAAAGTTTGTTTGTAAAAGGTGATCTCTATAGAATTCCTAGTTCAATTACAAAAAGTCCTTTACTGATATAAAGCTACACTATTGCCAGGTGCCACAGGATATATTTTGTGGTATATTTGACTTCCACGCGGTTTGTCCGCGTGGAAGTCAAATATACCATCAAATATAACAAGCAGAAGCTGGTCTAAGTAAAATAAAATGATGACAGTTGTACTTAAAAATCACGATTCAAAAATGAGAATCCATGTGTGAGTGCGATGTGATTAGTTAGTTTCTACGTTTAATAAGATTTTTCTGAGTTATGTCCATGTACTACACTAAAGCCGACTCCCGGATTGTAAGAACTAGCCTTCCCTGGACGTCTGGCTGCGCCGCCTTGACCTGGGGTGTCCCTCTCGGAGGTGTATCGTCCTGAGTCGTCGTAGGTCTCATGTCCACTTGTGGCTGGTGTCTCGTGTTTGTATCCGGCACCGAGAAGAGAGTGATTATTCGGCTCCTTCCTCCTCACTACTGCATTAAATCTGGAGAAGAACAGGGAAACTCATTACAGCAAAAATAATGAATGAAAATCATGCAAAAGAAAAATGGAGGAATCAAATCCAAAAGTTTACAGTTTACTAAAACAGATATAGAGATAGTCCTTCGAAATCATAGTATTTAAAGAAAATTAAATTAGTTCGTCTTGTTTATATTTAGTGTAATTTGTTTTTGTGACAACTTACATGAATAAGTGATGACTCCAGTTTTTTGTGATATATTATTTGTTTTTTTGAAGTGAAAACTTCTTTAGCGGCGTTGAGCACTTTTTCTGTAATGGGTATAAAATCTTAAACTCGCGTCAGGACACGTGCGCGTCAGGACACGTGACCTGATCGAAAAAGCGTAAGACGGATGGAGAGTAGACAGCTATCCCCTCTCTACGGCGCGCGGCGCGGCGAAAATGTATGCCTGGGCCTACTGTTTCGTTTAGACAGCGCAGGGCGCTTGCGCGAATGTTCGTGTATGTTAAACGTAAACGTAAACGTTAATAATCAAGTTTTCACTTCTGCCGGCACTCCCGGAGTGCAACCCGTTTTTTTTGAAGTGAAAACTTCTTTAGCGGCGTTGAGCACTTTTTCTGTAATGGGTATAACATCTTAAACTCGCGTCAGGACACGTGCGCGTCAGGACACGTGACCTGATCGAAAAAGCGTAAGACGGATGGAGAGTAGACAGCTATCCCCTCTCTACGGCGCGGCGAAAATGTATGCCTGGGCCTACTGTTTCGTTTAGACAGCGCAGGGCGCTTGCGCGAATGTTCGTGTATGTTAAACGTAAACGTAAACGTAAACGTTAATAATCAAGTTTTCACTTCTGCCGGCACTCCCGGAGTGCAACCCGTTTTTTTTTTTTCTAGGCTATGGCTTCGGCAAGCACTTTGCTCTTTTAAAACTCCTTCACAAAACGTTCAAACACTAAAAATTTCGATAATCTATGTAATTTGGTATTAAATGCGTACATATATGCAAGATGAGTAACTTTTCTCACATAAAGATCGTTCCCAATAGGGCTACTCTGCTATACAAAAGACAGCATTAGATGCTCTTTCCTACTGACCCATGCAAGGCATCGGCGGTGTACTCGACGGTCCGGAGAGCGCCGTCCGGTTCGTACAACGTGTATACTCCGCGCACTTTGTCACCATCGCGGCTCTCCCAGTGACTCTTTCTGTCACCAGTCTGGTGGTCTGATACTTCGTACTTATACTCGTACTTGGCCTGTAACACAATTATAATGAGGAATGAAGCAGCCTTGTTTTTTTCGTGGGCTTGGGTAAAAACATACAAACTTTTATAATATACATACTTAATAATATACATACTTTTATTGATAGAATTAAGTCCGGGCACAGGCAAGTACCAATGTAACTTTTTCAATTCATATAACATCGGTCAAGGAAAATATTGCGAGGAAATCCAACTAACTATCTACATATAATCCAAATAACTAAATATCGAACTAACTAATAAGTAGGTACCAACTTACATGATTTGCGCTACTCGGCACCACAGGCGTTGGGGCTAAAAATAAATTCATTAATTAGTAAGTAAAGTAAATTAGTAAGTAACTTTAGAATACACGTCAAAAACATCAAAAGAACATTTACTAGTAATCGGTGTGATCGGCGCCGCCTGAAGCTGATGAAAAACAATGCTTTGCGAGGATGTTGCGTGCTGTAACATGGCGACAGGCGACCCACTCGCTAGCAACCAACTGTTCAACAACCACACCATCTGAAACATTAATATAACGATTAATATAACCTTAAATGGACATGATATACCCTATATATTTATATTTGCTGAGCCGTCTTCAAAAATGAAGGCCTGCAGATATGAACGGAGCAACTTGTGGTAGATCACAAGAAATGCTATTAAGATACAAACATGAATGCATCACAAAAATAGTAATACTTTAAAATGGAAGGTGTACAAGTAATACCAATCAATCTACATGCCTTAAAATAAACAAAATCCATAATACAGAGCTGCTATCAAGACGTAAATAAAGTAAGCCAGCAGATTGAAGGGTCTCGTCTCGTCGAACTGCATTTTATAGGGTCATCTGATCTGATAAGTGGAACAATGTGGTTGTCGGCGGATGTACCTGTGCATCGACAAAGGTCCTTGTCAATTAAAATACTTGATAGCACTGTATGCAAACGTAAATGAGATATGTAGTAAAACATTACTATTTGCGTTTCATTGTAATTTGATATTCTTGGTTTGAATTTTTTACGTTGTTGTTGTTTTGTTATTGAAGGAATCACAGTTTAATGACAGACCTGGATTATTCGATAATCATGAAGATTATAAGTAATTATATACTTACGCAATTGCTTTTTACGAATCGCCCAAATTATACGAAGATACAATTTATTTCATTTTAATTCTATCACAAATAACATAACATCACGCCCGTAATCCCCGAAGGGTTAAGCAGAGGTGTACCCATTAGTACACCCACATTTTGCCAGTTATGTTTAAGACCCATGTAATAAGAGGCGAGCCTATTGCCATCAACCGGGCACAAATCCAGATTCCGAGGCTGCTACTAAAAAAATCCTGATGGAAAAATCCAATAACACTTTAACTTTTTCGTTTTATCACTTTTTTCTTTTTAATTCTATCGTAATACTAAATGGCTTTACTACGGTCTATGTTTTATTGCCACTTGAAGATTAGTACTACCCTATTAGTGAGGCGGTATTTTACTACAGCAATACTTTAATACAGCAATTATTGCAGCCTTCAGGTCGGTATCAAATAGTTAACTGATCTTCTGATACTATGATAACATACTCATGTTTGTTGAACAGATTATGCAAAGTATTATGAACTTAGGATTAGATCTAGATAATGTACCAGGGTTTGAGTATTAGGAAATACCTACACTATACTAGGTCTATCCGTACCCTTTCTGTAGGTCTCCAAAATAAAATATATTTTATTAAGAAAGAAAAATATTTTGTTACCAGTAGGTACTTACTGGTAATAAGAGGCGTAGGTACTACAAAACAGTGTCGTCAAAGTAGATAGGTACATAGAAAAACTCCAAGTTTAACTATCTACAACAAATTATAGTTATTTCTATGTCATCGATCACTGCTTTCCCCTAGAGGCACTAACTAACAGTTACATATTATATCCAGATTTTTTTTACTTAAGTAGTTAAAATAAGCGTAAAAGAAAATATACAGCAGCTACATCTGGTGTAAGTGTATAACATTACTACACTTTTATATAACATAGTTACGTTCACTTGTTAAAGCATTTAAAGTATTTGTAAGTAAACAGCCTCAGTACTCAGTTGTTTTACTCACGATATTTCCGCTAGATGGCACTAAATTCTATGGATCATTAAACTTTATCTAGTAGAACAGAAGAGTTACTTTTTACCACATAAATCTTTCTGTGCTTTTCACAAGCGTAGACAATGGCGTGTTAAATGGCGCGTATGGCCTTCCCTTATTCTATACCTACCTACTATGAGTTTAACTGCCCCACAGCAGATTTTTTTTTTGTATTGTGGATTCGTTCAAAAACATATAAACTGTCATACACAAACAATCAGACCCGGAAAACCTGATGGCCATACGTGAGAGAATCGAACCAGAATCAATCGCTCAGTTACTGCGATCGTGTCGTCTAATAACGCCTAATTGACATGGACATACAACCAGACCCCTCTATTCTCCAGTGGAGAATAGAGGTCAGTCGCCGTGATCCGTTTTCCCTTTACAATTAGCAAACGGATTCGTGATCCTGTTGTAATCGGAGAAAAACTTCTGCCTACCTCTTGACATAATTCCGTAGCAGTCACACGGTTTACGAAAATCAATTAATAAATTATCAACAAAAATCCAGCACCCATTTCAATACCTTTGAAATGCCAGTTTGCAAATAAACGTAAATAGCCACACAACAACCAAAATTACATGAGTAAATCAGCTAAGAAAACCTATTAAAATATTGCAGGAATTTATGCATAAACGTGGGTTTATGAATACTGCTTACATATGTCATAACGTAATCTATTCAAGCATTGAACATGTAAATTCTTATTAGTACGAGTACTTTACAAAATAGTCTTGAAACTGGTAAAGAACCTGCAGTAACTAAAAGTATCTTATTCTTAAAAAATACCTACTCTATTTTAATAAAGATCAAAGTGTAAATCGAAATCTTAATTCAAATAAATCAAAGGAAACATAAATCCACTTATGAAAGTCTCTAAGGTGTCATTGTGGGTGTTAATTGGACCGTTCATTACTACTCACCGGATTGGTCTAAATTGAATTGTCCGTCTCTTGTACAATCACTACTTGCGACATCCAGTGAGAAAAGAAGTTGTATGAAATTACAAATCGCCAAATACGTGGGATTTCAATTCAGATTATACCTACTTGGAGGTGCACCTCATTTTGAACTTATTCAGGTAGCCACAATTATTAGACCGTAAGTATGAGTCACGGCAATAAAAATATATTTTAAAATTCGATATCGTTGCAAGCTATAATCTTACTCCATTGTTAGGTACTTCCCTTATACAACATACTTAGTAATAAAACCTTTCTCAAGAATCGTTCTCTGGTAAAATAAAAATCATATCAAAAGTAATTTTCTCAAAAAAAGAAACTGGATTTCAACAATTTCATATTTAAATTCTCCTTTCGTAATACATAGCAGTTACCTATCCTTTAATTACTACTGCACGTAAAATATATCAAGCCGATAAAATTAAGATAATAAACGTCGAAAGACTTGTACAATTGATGCAACATATAATATAAAACCACTCACATCAATTAAAGATATCATAAAACGAAGAAACGTAACAGGTATTTAAAAGAACACGTTTTGCTTTACGATCCCTAGCTAGCAATATGTAAAATAATTATAATTATTGTCCAATAATTCGCATACATTATAGGTACATGCCTATACCTTGTCGGCGTGACGCAACATAGAGCTGGTCAATTAAATCTAGATCAGCCAGCCAATCTACTGGCGCTCATAAACGTTGGTCCTTTCCGTCAGGTCATTAATTTCTTTGACACTGATATCTGTGGCGCTAAAATTGTTATGTAATGTGGACCTTTATGTATGTACCTTTCAAAGTATTTTTGGTATGTGTTATTATTTTAGTCTGTTTGTTAAGCGGAAGCGTTATGAATGATTTTATGACAAAATCAGAATCAATACGTTTTTTTGTTTGTGTTTGTGTTTCTTTAAACGCACTAATCTCTGGAACTACTAGCCAGATTCATGATAAATAGTATAGGCTATATAACATCACGCTACGACCCACGAGAGCGAAGCAGGGACCAAAATCGCGGGCAGAAGCTAGTCATAAATTTCGTAATCTGTAGCACGAAAGATAATAAAAAAAATGTTGTAGGTAATTCTTCAGTCACATCTCAAAAAGGTATAAACCACGATGCAAGAATGAAAGAATAGATAGGTACATACATACATACATAATCTCACGCCTTTTTCCCATGGGGGTAGGCAGAAACCACAGAACGCCACCTGCTACGATCCTTACATACTCCTTTCGCCTCATCTACGTTCATACATCTCGTCATACAAGCACGCCGGTTACGAGTACTCCGCACCTGACCTTTCTGAAGAACCTCACCAATAAGGTCAGTAGGTCTTCCTAGGGCGACCCCTCCCTGCGTTGCTACTCACCTCTGCCATATAAATACATTTTGTTAATCGTCTTTCACTCATCCTCTCAACATGACCGAACCATCTAAGCATACCCTTTTCTATCTTTGTAACTGTTCAATTAAAAGAAGAATTGCAGCAACCATGTTATTTTACATACTCGTCAGGTAAATGGGCAATTATTTAAATATTCCATTAGGACATGGAACCTAGACTAAATACTCGTATGCAGATACATGTTTCATACACGACAGCCCACCTGTAACGTTGGACCACTACGCAATGCATCGATTGCACACTTTCACCACTGTTACTTACTAAACTGAATATCTAGCCTATCTCATATATAATTCACGTCATAATAATTCATGTGGTCATGTAAGAAAGACAAACTAACGTGACACAGATAAAGAAAATGAAATGCAATAAATATGGCCGACCTTGCCTCCTCCAACCGGATAAAGCTATTACACAATGGTAATGATTTCTTTAATCCTGAATCTCATTGTCGCAGTATCAACCTTTGAATACTTCGTGTACAATGGATAATGTTTATTATCACCTGTATTAATCTTTAGAACTAGAATCGATATTTTATCAGTTGACGAAAGTTAGTTGTGTTACTTAAAAGTAACCTTAACAAATGCCAAAGAGCATTCGTTGTAGTTCAACTAAATCTGTGCTAGTATTATAAGGTGAAGATTTTTTTGTTTGTTTGTATTAAACGCGTTAATCTCTACACCTACCAATCGGATTGGAAAAACTATAGTATAGAGAATCATATAGTCATATACTCATTAAAATAATATAGGCTACTGACTTTTATTTAAAGTCGATTTAAAAGTAGTATACCTATGTCCTTTGTCGGGATTCGATCTTACTCTGTATCAAATTTCATCATAATAAAGATACAAGATACGGTCGTAGCGTGATACCATCCATACTATCCATATTAATATTATTTAATATGGATAGTATGGATGGTATCACGCTACGACCGACTGGAGCGGAGCAGTAACCAAAGACGTATCGTAAATCGGATGAAAAAATCCACGCACACGATGTCGCGGGCAGCAGCTAGCTAAGAAATAAAACCTGTAGCGGCTGAGGTGGTTTGATTGACTTACCTTCACCTGTTCATTGTGTTTCAGCTAATCAATTACTTACCGTGTGGTTACGTGGGTTACGTACGGTCAACAACAAAAGTCGATTAACAATGTTACTTTATTATATCATTTAAATAGCCACTAAAACACAATGCACTACTTTTCAGTATTTCAGGCAATAGCTAAGGGTTTATTCTATCTTAATTGTATATTCATTTCGCATTTGCTATATTATTGTGCTCAATAATTAGGATTAGAAAAAATGTTTATCGACTTTTGTTGCTGACTGTACCCACCTATGCATAAAACCGTGTCGTAAGTGACAATAAGATTAAGATAATAACGATACGAAGATGAGTTATGTAAAGATGCTGTATCACCAATCAGGGTAATGATTTGGAATATGTTTTTGGATTTTGATATAAACCTTTAGTTGTAACTGTTGTTGTGATCTGTAGATCAAAAAGAAAAAAAAAGAAGAAGAAAGATAAAAGAAGAAAAAGAAAGAAAGAAGAAAAGAAAGAAGTTACAGATTATTTCTTAACACTAGCTTCTGCCACGCGACTTCGTCTGCGTAGACTCCAGAATTACGTCAAAGTCCTAAATTTTGCCACGGGAACACAAATACGGAATAAAATTTCTAACCATATAAAATCAGCTAATTCTGTTCAGCCGTTTAAGTAACGAGTACTTAACAAACATATATTCATCCATCCTCACAAACTTTCGCGTTTATAATAGTAGTAGGAAGTAGGATAGGAAAGTAGGATTACACGTACTCGTACTTAAACAAAAGAACAACACTTGTCAACTAAAGAACTTAAGAAGAGATAATACGTATTTCAATTAAGAATCACAATTCGTAGCGCTACATTAACTACTCATATTGCAACGCTACGCCTGCGCCAGTCATGGTTACTTATGTTGTGAGTCATCAAAGTATTTGGCATTCGGCCGGTATTCCGATGACTGACAGGTAATAAAGCACCTTTGTAAACCCACAAATGTAAGCTACTTTGCAAATATTGCAATGAAATGTTACAAGCAGATTAATTGCAATACAAAAAATCATTCAATGTAACTGTAGGTTTTTGTTTAATCGATTATCTAATTAAACATCCTTTTTTTATTTAAACGTTTATCTAATTAAACATCGCCTTGTGCCCGGATAATAGCAATAGGCTCGCCCCCTATTACATGGGACTTAAACATAACTGGCGAAATATAGGTGTAGTATAATGGTAATGGGTACACCTCTGCCTAACCCCTTGGGGATTACAGGCGTGACTTTATGTTTTGTTACCTTCAGGGGCGTAGGTACCGCCGTATCAGCTTTATTAAAGATACGGGCCTCATAGCTACAGGGTCCGAAATCAATATCCACTAACTCACTCAAAAAATAAATATTGTTTTGTTTGTAAAAAATCTTTACCCTCCATTTTGGCTTCGCTACGCTGTGGCGAAGCCAAAATTCAGATACAAGGCCCATCTAGAGCAAGCTACTCCACCGCTTACCTTATACCCTTATTTCTTACCTTAGCCTACCATTATCTTCGCTTCACTATTTAGCTTCCAATATTACTAAACGTGACTAAATATAGGGACTGCAAATGTACAGACCACAGGTTATCGGAATGACCACAATCTGAGTACCCCAACGCAACAACAATAGCCTAACGCTAGACCAAGGGTTTCCAAACTATTTGAGTTTGCCGACACGCTTATGTTATACACATATATAGTATTTTGTTTCGGCGCGACGCACAGTGGTCCGGTTTTTCAAAAAAGTGGACATAGGATCGAAAATGCATATAGAACTAAACAAAAAATAGTTTCTTATAGGAAATTTAACGCTGATTAATACTTATTACTACAACTTTTCAAAAAAACTGCTCCTTCACGTCAAAAAAAAATATTGAAAATAAAAATGTATGGGAGAAAATCTATTTTTTTTTTTTTCTCCGTCCAGTATCAAAGTGTAGCAAGCAAACCTTATATTCTGGTAAGTACCTATTGTCCTTAATACGACAACATATAAATTGCTTGCGTATCCCTGCGGCCTTGACGCCTACGATGCTTCAAAGTTTCAAATTTTAATTTGGATTTTTTTTTATTATTATCGAGTTTTTCAATTAAGCTGAATTTAAAATATCATTTTTTTAATTATATAAGAATTAAAACATACGCATTCAAGCATTTGGCAAGTATTTGTTTATTTTATTATAACAAAAAATAGTGATAAAAATCTTCAACTTTAGTTATGTAATTGACACGTGTTGATTCGTTGCCTATTTGTAACTGACTGAAACGACTCCTGTGATAAAAGAATCATTTACCCCCACCACCGGAGATTTCGACGACGCTGATTGGCTGTTGAAGATGTGGTACTAATTTTGTCAGTCACTTCTTGCGAGCGTGTGTTTGTTATTAATATCAGCACTTGTTTCTCAACCCTTGAGGAAGCAACATATCTAAATATCCGTGCTGTGTGAAAGTTTAGTGAGTTTCGTTATGGCTGCATTTGTTACAAACTTGGACATTTTTATGTTCCTCCGTGTCGAAGGAGACATGAAAAATTGGGCACGACTCTATGAAGCTATTATTCTACATAATAATATCCCAGTTGAAACATGTTAGGAAGATTTAGAAATAATCAAGACCTTTTTGAAGAACTACATCAGTAATATCAATCGCAGATGGGCAAGTGCTTCCAGAAATCAGAACAACTGAAGTATTGGCTGACGATATGTTTTCGATAACTTCATCTTGGGCTTGAAAAATCTCGGATAAATTAACAGTAGTGCAATTTGGCCAACTAATATTTGATTGTAACCACTCAGCATGTCTATTCATTAAAGTCTTCTGATTTCTGGAAGCACTTGCCCATCTGCGATTGATATTACTGATGTAGTTCTTCAAAAAGGTCTTGATTATTTCTAAATCTTCCGAACATGTTTCAACTGGGATATTATTATGTAGAATAATAGCTTCATAGAGTCGTGCCCAATTTTTCATGTCTCCTTCGACACGGAGGAACATAAAAATGTCCAAGTTTGTAACAAATGCAGCCATAACGAAACTCACTAAACTTTCACACAGCACGGATATTTAGATATGTTGCTTCCTCAAGGGTTGAGAAACAAGTGCTGATATTAATAACAAACACACGCTCGCAAGTAGTGACTGACAAAATTAGTACCACATCTTCAACAGCCAATCAGCGTCGCCGAAATCTCCGGTGGTGGGGGTAAATGATTCTTTTATCACAGGAGTCGTTTCAGTCAGTTACAAATAGGCAACGAATCAGCACGTGTCAATTACATAACTAAAGTTGAAGATTTTTATCACTATTTTTTGTTATAATAAAATAAACAAATACTTGCCAAATGCTTGAATGCGTATGTTTTAATTCTTATATAATTAAAAAATGATATTTTAAATTCAGCTTAATTGAAAAACTAGATAATAATAAAAAAAAATCCAAATTAAAATTTGAAACTTTGAAGCATCGTAGGCGTCAAGGCCGCAGGGATACGCAAGCAATTTATATGTTGTCGTATTAAGGACAATAGGTACTTACCAGAATATAAAGTTTGCTTGCTACACTTTGATACTGGACGGAGAAAAAAAATAAAATAGATTTTCTCCCATACATTTTTATTTTCAATATTTTTTTTTGACGTGAAGGAGCAGTTTTTTTGAAAAGTTGTAGTAATAAGTATTAATCAGCGTTAAATTTCCTATAAGAAACTATTTTTTGTTTAGTTCAATATGCATTTTCGATCCTATGTCCGCTTTTTTGAAAAACCGGACCACGGCGCCCTAGCTAGTCGAAAAAAGATACAATGATATTATGATACATGTGAAACTGATGAGCTTTTATATTCATAATGACGCACAAGAATACTTTTTTTTTAAGAAATTATAAGTTAAATACAATTGCAGCTTAATCAATGTGACGAGTGAGTTTGTCGACACATTTTTTCAAAGCCTGGGATAGGGCTTACGTCATACTTTGGAAACCCCTGCGCTAGGCTATTTTATAGGCTGTACTTTAAGATTTATGAACAAATACTAAACCACTTACAAATGTACACATGCACGTGCTAAACACACATGTACTTACTTATGTATCTTGATAATCTATTGTTGAATGTTGACACATGTAAGTTACTACTGTTTCTAAGTAACCCGAATCGTGAACAAGATATAATCGATCATAATTCTTGCCTCTTACAAGCCAAACTCTTCATTTGCACAACATTCATATTCCATTATGTTCAATAACGTGTGTGTTAGCAGGCCACTGTTAAAGCTCATTTACATTAGGAGAATTTCTCGCCTGACTGGGCCGGGCGATTATCGCTTTAAGTGTTAACAACTTACTTTACACTCATAAGGTCGCTCGCCTACGAATATTGCAACTCAAATTGCGATTTGATAATCCGAAATGTAAGCACTTATTGACACTTTTGTAATATTATAGGTTTTATTTTAAATGAATGATGACTCACAGTGTTACGTGTAAACTAATAATTTGGCTATTTATTTTGTTATTATTCATTATGTAATTATTTTCTTTTTTTTCCCATTTCTTTGTATGTCAAACAATTTTGCATGCCGTAAGGTAAAATGTATTGGGACTGTCCACAAAATCACCATCTTATATGTATACCTACATTATTAGCAAATAAATGATTTCTGATTTCTGATTTCTGATTTCTGAAGCGATTTATTACTCAAACGCTTTTAATTTCCAATGTCATACATGTTTTTTCATCTACTATCAATAATCGCCTATTTGAGGGAGCAACTCTCTTCGTGTAAACACGCCTTTTATACAAACATGGTATTTTTTCATAGAACAGCTGCATTGACCGCGTGCTCTTAGTTTGCATTGTAAAACAGCAAAACAAGGTGTTGGTTATTGAATTACCAACAACTACATATTATCTATGGCGCAAATAACTACAATATATTATGTTATGTTATTATCTCATAACTTCGTGCTTACAATTCTAACTTTTTACTCCTGTATGTAGTATGAAGTTGATACTAGATGTAGGTTTAATTAAACACAGTACCGACTAAGTGAACGGAACTGTAATGGTTATCTATTTAAAGATCACGAGTACTGTTTGAGCTTACAAACAATATTGTATTTTATGATCACAACGGTTGCTAAATATTGTCACAAAGGATTCTATTAGGAAATTCTCAGTAGCAGCCCGGAGCTTGGATTTAAGGTTCACTTTCTTTTGTACTATGGGTTTTTCACTTTACCTATTGGGAAAATGTGATAGTATTAATATATTGTGAGTATATGTGGCGTCTTCTTCTTTATCGTGTGGGCAATAAGGTCTTACGACCCCACACACTCTAGTGTCAGAGTTCCTAAACCGCCTCAAGGGCCTCAAGGTTTGGTTTGGATGTGTGACGTAAAAAGACACATCACATAACCATTATCTACACATGCTACCCATCATGTCACATAGTTTTAATAAAAAAATTATGGGGGGTAGTCAGTTTTGACGCGAAAAATTACTGTGTATGGTAGCGTGCAATGTTAGAACTTTGTACTTGGTGGGGGTATTTAAAATATAAGTTGTGAAATATAGAAAATTCTTAATATAATGATCGCAATGATGGGAAGAACATGTGCTTTTCGGCTTCTTTAAGACACCCGTCATTATGATTCACCTCATAAATTGCTTGTTTTGTACCGTTGATGTGGATCAAACCACCAGCCATATAGGCCACGAGCAGATCATATAGATAGAGTTACTCAACCATCAAGTTGAAGCACGCCCGATCTGACACCAGATACCAGAGATCCTTGTTATCGTCAATCAGCTCACGTTACATAACCCCTGATTCGATAAGTATATAATTTCCAAATGATTTGAACTCTGTAGGCATCGAGTCGGTAATCGGTAATTGATCATCGATTTACGATTACTGGCAGGATATGAAAAATAAAAAGTTTTTAATTCGATACAATAAAATATTAACTTGAACGACCTTAACTGCTATTGCGTCGATATAGTAAAAATAATTTTATTTAAACAGGATGTAAATTCCTTATTTTCATGGAATAAAGCTTTTCAATTAAATTTTTTAATACTTTTTGTAAAGTTAACAGTAAAATCGAATTCAGGACTAGGTCAAATGTGAATAAACACTGAATTAATACGAACTGGAATCTAAAATTGTATAGGTGTAGTCAGTGGCGTGCATACCATATAGGCAAAAAGACACTGCCGACCCTACCTAACTCAGATAAATATTTATAATGTTGTTCTGATATGTAATATTATTTTATATAATACGAGTATTTAATATCAATAAACAAAAAAATCTTAAATCATAATTCAGCGCCATCTTTCGAGTGTCGGGTAACAATAACATCGATACAAAGTAGCTAGCTCGTTCAACAATTTGACGCAATTTCACATTGCGCTTCGCTAACGCCGCTGAGTGCCGCGGCAAAGGCACAAACTAATCGTGCCTAAATGTGTATATGTGTGCTCTCGTGGTCATACGGATTAAATGAGTGTGCGTTCCTATAGATACGAGGCACACATGTCACAAATAACGCACACAAACGCACCGAATAGGCACTGCATGACTTGTTACGTCACGACGAATCACGAATTATTCACGATACTTACCGAAGTGTTCCGATGGTTCCGATCGGAAGCTAGCTACATTATGCAACTATTTTAAAAAGTAACATTATTTCATTATGTTTTCGCTAAATAAAGCACCATTTTTTTTGTCGTATTTTTATACAAGTAGTTTGAGCGGCCATTAGTCGTTTGTTTTGTTTTGGTCGTGAGCTTTGTTATCAGATATTTAAGATTTAACGATGTTATTAGTGTGAAAAATTGATAATATTCACTGTGAAAGTTGTTCATGTGGTGTGTGTATAGAGGAAATAAAAAATATGTGTTTTTAAAACTATCGGTGACAAAAAGATGTGATCGTGAAAGGTCAATGACACCGGATTATCAATGCTATTATTTAATTTGCAAATTAATATGAAACATCACAACATATATCCGTAAAATAGGTACCTATGTCTTTAAAATCAGTCAATCTAGGCTATTTGAGGTGACAATTACCTACATCATTTTACAAAGACGACAAGACGACGAGAGACGAGAGCATACATGTTTGGTAAGATACCTAGCTTATATAGCTTTTAAATTTTCTGCCTACCCTGTCTAAAAACTCTATGCACGCCACTGGGTGTAGTTAAGTATGTTCTGTAACAATAAATTCTACTAACAAAGCAAGAAACTATTGCAATACGCATACTCATGTGTAACTCACTCTATTCATAGGTAAAATTACCGTATGTTATAATTTGACTATAACAAACAAGTTCAGAAACCGATACCACAACACTGTAACGTTACAGAGTGGTTTGCGTTTGCGCAAGCTTTCTTCATATGGACTAAGTAGTTTGTACGTTCATGTATGTTATTACAGAAAATTACACTAGTTTCTTAAACTAGCTTTTAGATATTGAAATGGTTATGAAAATGACATTAACTATTCCAGTTTTCATTTAAATTAATAAATAAGAAATAAAGAATTTGATGAATATTGTTCTTTGGCTTCCAGTCTAACAGGATGCAGCTGAATACCAGTGTTCTACATGGACCGACTGCCTATCTAACTTTCACAACCTATTTGTGGAACCAGGCAATATCCCTTGATTAGACTGGTTGTCAGACTTTCGGGCTTCTGACTACCCGTAATAACTGTCAAAGGTGTACGAATGACAGCCGGGACCAACGGCTTTACGTGCTTTCTGAGACACAGGGTTGTCGTACCACCAACTTCCAAACTTCCAAAATATTTATATCTGATTAAGATTCAATTTAATGTTTTTTTTTTATTATAATGACTCAAGCGTCAGGGCGACTAGAGAAGCCCAAAACTTTTTTGAGTTGAACGTTAGGGCGTATAAAGAAGCCCAGAGGACTCGCCACATATATACATCATTGGGCGCACTTCCGCTTCTAACTTCCGCGCATGACCGGACGTTAGAAGCGGAAGTAGCTGTCAAACTCTGACGTTTGAGTGGATAAGTATGTTTAACATCCTAGGGCGGGCGTCAGATACGTACCTATTTTCTAGGTAAAAAAATCTACAGAAACCTAAGCTCCCATATAATAGCTCTAACAGTTTCCATAAAATATAAATTCAACCACTTTAATCTTAAAATCAGATCTCGTCACTAAAGAATACTAATAAATTAGTTAACTAAAACTAAACCTTATCGTACACATGGCTAGACGTCGGTAGGAGCCCATTATAATGTCTGCAAGTCTGACATTTGAATAAAGTAGTACAAATTACGGCGTTACACAAAAGCCGAGTAACATGTAATGAACTAAAGATTAGGCTCATGGGAATAATGAGCACATGGCTATATGGCTAAATCTTTGCCTAGTAATTGTTATTGGTTCGCAGTCGATAGGATATTGGAATTCGACCTAAATATCCTGATACCTACATTTAATTCAATTATTCAACAAGGCATAACAATAATGATGCAGTTTATGAGCTTGAACTGTAAATTCATCTACGCAATAAATCTGTTATTATTACTTTATTGTATAGGTAATTATTAGGACCAAAATCTGAAAGGGTTATTGTACAGTATTATAGAGCTTTCGCTATCTACTTATAAATTATTACGTAGGACAGTATATAAGACTAGAATGGACATTATAAACACCTTCACTGTAAGTACCTACGTTTTTCTTTTTTAAGTGATGCTTGGAAATGTAACGAATTCTATATTAACCCCATTTTAATATGTAATTAGACGTTAGTCATCAAGTCCAATTATTTGTTTTTTCTAACAAAAGAAAAAAATATAATTCCCTTTTGATATAAGCACTTTACCGGACTATGTAGCAATACTTGGCGAGTTAGAGTAGACCTATATCCAGTAGTGGATGTCTTTCGACGACGTAAATGAGAACAGTAATCAATTTAAATAAAACGTCTTCTAAACGTTTTTATAAATATAACATCTATTATCCAATAAATAGTTAACATAAAATCGGTTTGACAAATTAAAGAAATTCGAATTCGTAACATTGTGAAAAAGAGCAAAATCGATCTAGGACACGCCCGAAGCCTTTTTGTGCACATAATCAAATTAATTTCTAAACTTTGGCAGCCTTGACGTCTTTTTTAGATTACAAATTACGATCCATAAAATAAAATAATTATTAAAAAGGCACTTTATTGTAAAAATCAAATCGAAGCTAGGGCGTGTCTTTTTATTATTAATGCATAATATGACTCAAATTCCAATCACAATGCCATCGTATCGTTAAGATAAATGACTAAATGTCAGTTATGTTTAATTGTCTGAAATCACGACATGTCTCTCCCTGTCCGCCGTTCGTTTAGGAACTAGGACACATTAGCATGCCCCATAGAAATACCTAGGTTTTGAACAAAAGGTTTTTTTTAACCTCACATCACGAGAATAACCCACGATTGAACTAAAACCGAACTGGTCTGTCATTTTGTCATCAGAATAGCGTTTGCTTCAATTTATTTCTTAGTTTTCTAAGAATACTAAACTTAATAATGTTGGCAATAGAATTAGTTTCGTCTATATGCGTAGATATAGAATGAAATATAACAAATAGTTTTTCTTAATAAATTGTTTAAAAAAAAAATTACGTGTCGAATGTCTCTTTTTTTCGTCAGTTTAAAATAGTGCTCCGCCGGCATCGAGGTAGTAATTATTGATTTTGATAATACGTACCGTGTTAAAATAAATGATAATTATGTGTGGTATGGATCAACCAAAAATAATTGTCTATTTACATGATAACTATTTAGATATTACTTAGTCTAGGAGCCCGAGGTTTTAATAACCTCTCTTTGTTAACTTAAGATAAAGATTTACAGTTAATATCAAGGTTTTTGATTTTAAAGTCAGTAGTAGACCTTTCCTGATTTTAGGTTCAACCACAAAATTGTACCTACAACACACGATACTAACCACACAATCATTGCTTATGCAATTTACCAAGGAAACTTTATTTCTGTATCTGTATCTGCCATAATTGACACATCTTGAAACGAGACAAAAGTGTTACGACCTTCTGAGTCGCGAGACAAAGATAAAGAAGCTTAAGAAGCGTGTGAGCATTACACAAAGACATTACTTGTAGAGATATAATTACATAGAACAACAAAAACAAATGCACTTTTATGTTTCAGCATTAATCTAAGATTGTTTCAAGGCAAACGATCACTAAAAATCTCATTAAATAAAGAGCATTTTTCGATGCTTTATTTATACTTAATATAATAAGTAAATCGACCTTGCACAGATAATAAAGGCGACCATTACTTTGGGAACCTCGCGCCAGTTGTTAGACGGTTACGTAAAAATGTGTTACATTTGGTGCCATGTGTGTTGTACTTGATAAAAACTAGTCAATATAACAAACACTGGCCGAGTACGTTGATTAACAATCAGGTTTGGGAGCGCTACTGGGCATGGGACTGTGCCCGAGAGGGGTGACACAGAGTAATCAGCAAATAGAGTTATAACAATGGATCTGGCAACTAAAAGTGCTTGTGCACGGTGTATATAAAATGCGCTAGTTTTGTAACAATTAACACTAATATGCGTCATAACTGTCATGTAAACAAGTGCGTCGGTCCAGTAACTTAAACCAATGGATCTATCTAATATACTTATTTATTTACAAGGCGCGCAACACCGTGAACACTGAACACTAATTGCGAAAAGCAAATTTAGAAACGCTTATGTCACCATTACCAGTTTCAAATTAAGAATATTATTATTTAAATTATAAAGGATTATAATTTAAACTATAATATTCTTAATTTGAAACTCTAACAATGGTTTTCAGATGTCACCTTTCTATTTCTCGCCACATTATCTCTCCATTCGTATACTTATCTGTGGCACAGAAGCTCGCAGTTCTTTGGTGACAAGATATAAATCGCTTGTCGTATGCACAGGACGTTATCGAGGTCTAGATCGCTTGCTGAGTTTACTGCGATGTTTGGTGCATTTACCTTACGGGCTCTTGATATAACAGATTCATGTTGAATGTGTTACATCATATGATAATAATGTGGATAATCGCACACAGTTTACTCCAGTTTACTCTTATCTAAGGTTCCCGAACTGTTGTGAAAGCATACGTTATGGATATAAATACAATTCATATAATACTTACATACTTATATAGGTATACTTAAATAGATCTTTCTTCACTTAACAATTAAAATCATGCACCTCTAATCATTTTTGCGCGTTGATGTCTTTTGTACGAAGCTACCAACAACAAGCTTTGTCAAACCGAATAACACAATTAAATTGACAGTCATGACTCATATACAATATAAGCAGGCTTTCCATTATTTATTATCTATCTCGTATTGTTTTCTCGCATATTGAATGCTTATATAGAGACTTATTTTAGTAAACTTGATGAATAAAATCTAGATATTATACGATAGGTAGATATTAATCAAGTTCTAGGTTATTATTTTAGATTGGCATCTCCGAAAAAGGCACAATGTTATACATAGATTCCTAATCATGGCTCATATTGAGATCTATTCCATACATTTTTGTCATATATAGATAAGTCACATATTATATTCAAAGGCCTGCCCTACTCCGCCCCATTACCAAATTCTCAGTTTATCCATTTCATTTGGTAATATCCGTTTAACCTGTTTTCATTAACATGAACCTTACACCATTTCGATAATGGTCATTTAATCAAAGGTACTCGCGCAAGTACATTAAATAAAGGCTTCATAAACTTACCTAAAACTGGCGCGAAGGTTAAACGATCCGTTTTTCGACTAAACAGGGAGGCATTTGGGTAGTTGACACAATTAACCAGTAATTCAAGACACAACTTCTTAAAAAAAGCACTTTATTTTTGACCTAAAACCCGATAAATTTTCAATTAACAGTATAATTTGATTTTAAGTGGCTTTAAAATCAATAAATAGTTAACTAATTAGTTGTGTGCCTAGGGGTAAAAGTAATTTTTTTATCGTATAAAATCTGTCGGGCCCTAAGCACGCCCATGCAGTTGACCACAAGCTGTGACGTCACAGTTTACTATTGCCATACAAAATCTATGGAGAAATCGAGTCTTTGACAGATCGTAAACAGTATAATATCTATTGTTTAGTAGTGTGAAGTATCCATTTCCCGTATTTTTAAAAACGTTCGCATCCTTATCTTAGTTTCGATCTCTCAAAAATATCACAAATTCACATAAATTATTGGAAAGTATTTGACATTGATCGTCCCTGAGACGATTGTGACTAAAATTTGAACGTTTTTAGTTACGAGAATTAAACTTCCAAACGAACAAATTAGGGTAAATATTAATAACAATTGTAATATCGAGTCTAAGAGATTTTAGCATTACACACACACAGGTACATAAACCTAGTTTAGAAGTCAGGGTTTTTCATTATGGAACACTAGCTTAAGTCTTTTTTAGTTCTAAATAATGTAAATGCTGTTTTATGGAGAAATAAAATTTATTTATTTTATTTTTTACTTATTACATTACTAACAGACGTTTTAAAAAAAAACATTGTCAAAAACAGACTGAAATGAGCAAGCGTGGTGACTAACGCTCAGCAACAGGCCAGTTTACCATAAAACAATTTTATTTCAAATCCTTCCACTAGGCATGCGTGTTTCATCATTAGCATGTAAGCTGTAAGTAAAGAGCTTAGGGGCTTGTTGACTTATGCAAGCCGCAACCCGTATCAACGTTTTAAATGACGTAAATTACTTACTGGCCAGTACATGTGTGGGGAAATGTGTTGAACTTACCGCCGCAATTAGAACGAATGCAAAATTCAGTTTACATACTAACAATCTAACAAATGCACGCGCTAGTGCGAATAACATCGATCACGGATTAATACTGAGAAAAACTTGTCGCACCATGTTTGTTTAGGGTTCCATAGCAGTTTTAGGAATGTAGAATTAGAATCTTTAAACTTGTATTAATTTGTCACTCTCGACACGGCATTTGCGATAAGAATTTTAATAAGAGATTTCAAAATGTGATCGTTTTCAAATCAGCTTTCCAAGATATTTTGAAGTGTCATTCAGGAGGAAGACCCATCTTTGTAGCACAATACAATCCATTTTATCTGCACCATCTTCGGAGACGACAATAAATTGTTTCATTTAATTACGGTTCTTCACGAATATCTCTTATTATTTTATTAATTATTTATATTGTTTTATGAATTAATTAAAAAAGCAATCTTTGCATGTACCTAGTAAAAACAATGTAAAAAGCCCAAAATAAAGATACATAAAAAAACTTGTAAAACTTAATTCTTTAGTTACGGAACCACTTATATTACATCCGATTTAAAACTAAATGCAGAGACTTGAAACATATACCACAACGTTCACTTACAGTTTATTAACATATTAGATAAACGTTATCTTCTCAATCTGCTGTCTGCACACTGAACTCATTTAATAAACATTTAGTAGAGGACACTCGTGCTCGAGTTCCACTCGAGTTCCACTAATTAGAAAAATACCATACTTACAATTTTCCGACTTTTACGGTGGATTTTACAAAAATATTCTTTCATACAAACCTTGTCCTGACAATTATGAATACAGCAAAAAAAATCACGCAGTCGATCGAGCCGTTTCCAAGTGATGATCTTTCATACAATTGATTTGGCAATTGATTCATCAATATTTTTTTTTGCGTCCCCAATTTTCTAACTTCAATTATGATTCAATCAAATCAGTCCTATGAATAATTAAATATTGTCGATAGACGAACAAGAAACAGCCTTTCTGAAGACATTAGCATCTCATGGATATACAAATATAGAAAGTAGGTACATAATTATCGTTTTTTTTTATAAAATCGAAACATTGAATTAAGTGTGTATTGAAATCACTGGAAAATTGCTTGAAGAGTATCAAGTACAAAAATATTGTAACCAAAGTATCGATAATTTACTCAGATATCGATACTTTTTCAGATCCATACTTTTAATTTGCTTAACGATATCATTGACTTGTATAAACAAATCCGTCGGTATTAGCATCTCATTGCGGGATTAATTTCGTAACGTGTCGGATAAATTATGAGCTCAAAGTATCATACGCACTTATTTACTTTGAATGTCGCGTAATGAAGCAACTTATTATCAGCTTACGATTAATGGCGATCATGACCCGACTTAATAATTTTATGATATACTTATTTATTTAATTGCATGGCGTGTTACATTTTTGAGTATATTTATGATAATATCTTTATCTATTAGAAAATATTCATCAATTGCCTAATGGTCAAATGCTGAGTTCGTTTCTTAGTTCGGGTTAATTTTGTTTGTATTTTATTGTTTTTGTGGAAATTGTCATTTAAGTACGTACACACATGGATCGGTGATAAATTGTACAATTTTATGCGTACAATAACTAAGTTCCAGATGTCGTTACTTGTTTGTATTTAGCTTTCTATTAAATCTATTAAACTCTAAATAAAAAGCCCAAGTGGTAATTTGTTACTAGGTATGTTATACAATTTTAAGAGAAAACTCAACAAATGCTTCATAAAAAGAAACTATAGATAGCCAACTGAAACAGTAATAAATAATAGGCAATAATGGCTGAATAGGCAATAAATCAACTAAATCTGAATGTATCTCACGTATTCTCGTACCTAATTAAGTGATATTTATAGATGAAACTGGGTACTAAGTTAACATAATGGTGTTTCTAACGTGTGGTAGTCATACATTAGTATATAGCCCGTAGTTTAGCCACCAGCGCCTGCGCCGCGCCCACCGACGTACTCTGTGATGGCGAACGTGAAAAAGTGTGACCCGTTCTTACACATATGAGATCGCTATATAAGACTTTGCGGACCAACTTTGCTCTCATTTCGATTTACGCTTAAGTTTGGCAAATACACTTTAAAGCTTTCAACAATTTAATGCGAACATTGCCAAAATATCCATTTATGCGATATTGTTTATAGAGTGCAAATAAAAATAAGAATGAAGTCGGTAAGTAGAATGAGTTTTTGTTTTTTGTACATTATGAAATTGAAATTTAACAATTTTATTGAAGAATTGAACATACGGTTTTCTGTTTCAGGTAATCTTCATTGTATTGGCACTGCAAAATGCACTTGCTTATCATGACCCTGATTTAAACTATCACTTAAGCCAAGTTCAGAAAGTCTCTAATTGCGATAATGGGTACTCATACGCTGCGCCTGCGGTGCAGCTCACCACGGCCGGCGTCAAAGCGGTCGCAGCTCCTGCCAACACATACCTTCCACAACCGATAGCCTCGGCACCTTCATACCAATACTCCGTAGGTTCGGGCTATTCTTCGGGTGGAAGCTCCGGCTACTCGACCGGTGGAAGTTCAGGCTATTCGACTGGCATAACATATCAGACCGCAGCACCTCAAATAACCTACGCAGCTCAACCAGCCGCCACTTATCAAACTTCATCACTTGCATCTAACTACAACAACTATGCTGCTCAAGGATACACAAAAGAATACCACGGTTATGCGACGTCAGCAGGCCTTTCATCGGCTGCTTCTGGTGGAAAAACCGTGACTCCACTTGCAACATACGCTCAAGCTCCTATCCTCGCCAAAGTGACCGCGGCTCCACTTATCGCCAAATTTTCGTTGTCTCCAGCAAAAACTTCTTATGTGACACAAAACTTAGTGGCGCAACAAGCTTATTCAACTGGATCAGCAGCAAAGGCGTCTCTTAACTCTTACAGCAACATACATACCGGAGGACCAGTGGTCTCACAAGTGTATGCCGCGCCATCCAGCGGATACGCAACCTCGCCTGCTTTGAGAGTGCAGCAGTCACAATTTGTGGCACCTGCAGTCGCGCAGTACGCCCAATATAGTCACGTTCCTGTGGCAGCGCCCGTTGCCAACATTTCTCCAGCAGTGGCACAGTACTCAACTTCTTCGGTGTCTCACGCATCTGCTCCATCTTCAAACTACTTCACGCCGGTCGTCTCCCAATATTCTGGAGCAGCGATAAATCAGTACTCCCAGCATTCCGGTGCAGCGATCAGCCAATACTCTGCACCAGTAGTGACGCAACACGCGGCGCAATACGCTTCGCCGGTAGTGGCGCAGTACTCAGCACCGGCAGTGGCTCAGTACTCGGCACCGGCAGTAGCTCAGTACTCAGCGCCGGCAGTGGCTCAATACTCAGGGCCGACAGTGGCTCAATACTCAGCGCCGGCGGTTGGCCATTACTCGGCGCCAGCAGTGTCATCAGTGAGACAGTACGCGAGTGCTCCCGTGGGCGTGTCGCACGTGTCGTCACCCGCCTATGCGGCGGTAGCCGCTCCTGCTGTTGCCAAGGTCGCAGCACCCCTCGCCGCCAAGAATGTTCACACTGAATTCTTGGAGAACTATGTAAGTACTACTTTACCTAGAACTTCGTTGATTTATATTTATAGGTAGTCATAGAGACGGAGATGAGACGTAGGGTGGAGAATCATGGTCAGACGGTCAATATAATCCCATCTCTTTGTCAAACTGCATGTGATACCTAATTATTAATTGTGTAACAGATCGGTCATACTTTAATAACATAAGCATTTAAATGAATTAATTAATCTCTAATAACTTTTCTCAATAATCCAATCGACCAAATGATGTGTTAATTGCTAATTATGGATTCATTTAATATTTTTATAGTCCTTATTTCCGTTCAATAAATTGTTTACGTTTTACTTATTGAGTTGACACAAACATAGACGTGTGTAACGAATGTGCCTCAGGACATTGCGGCATACCATGGAATAGGTTTCTTCATATCCCTACAACTAACGCAGTGACGTAATCAATTTGATTTGCTGTCGAGTTAGATCCAGGACTGGTTCCACTACTGACCACATCGAAATCTTGACCGATTACCTGCTCATTCACTCTGATCAAATGTGAGAAATTGCCATGCGTTCAGCCGGTGTCATGTTCACATGTATGCATGTTGACTGTTGAGTGTTGAGCAATGGTCTACAAACCCCATTACAGTGTCATTTGATTGATTAGAAGTAAAACATCTAATTGCTTCAATTTAATTAATACAGCCATAATAACTACTAATAATCTGCAGGTATTTCATTTTTGTCGAATGGAATTCATGCCATCATTATACTCGGGTACCTACGTCATTAATTTGTCCATTTATGTTGTTAACAATTTTCTAAATAATATCTAAGTTACCTAAGGGCTAATTGTTTGAAGGTCAAAGTTCAATAATGTTGTCTCTGTAATTTTTTGTATTATCTTCAGTAAAGAGGTATTTTTTTTATTAAAAAACCACTTTATGGTGTTAGGGATAAGAAATCAACTAGATACTTACTTAAACCTATCTGTTTCGCTTAGTAATATTACTATTCGGATCTGAATTCATTATAATACATGTCTTAGCTCAGCTGACTATAAATAGGTGAAGGTAATTTAATTTATTGTGTCGGTACCGCTTAAGTAAATATTTGTCTTTCTACGCGTAGACTTGGAAGTTAAGGCTCAGTTATTCACGATACAATTACGTAAACTGTCCATTCGGTATTGCGCACAATGCATCTAGGCACTGAAATTCTAATGCAGATAGGATTTGTATAAGTAGCACCTATAGGTAAGTAGGTAGTGTCTTTGCAAACTTTGGTTGCACAATTATTTAGGTAGCAAATTCCCTAAAAAAAACCATTATTATAAAGAACATTTTGATATTGCAACAGTAGGTAGTAGTTTTTGCAGGTACCTATATATTTACTTATGACGTGTTACCGGCATTTCTACGAAATTATTATCACAAGAGCGTTGAGTTTCTGTCTTTCGGAACAGTTAACGCGGATTACCAAACTTTTTATTGTCAAACCGAGGGCGTTTCGTGCGTCAGACGAGTTAAGTCAGCACATTCACTTACATAACAATTAGTACGTACTCGTCCGTTTCAATCTAGACTACTTTCACCGCCTTGTCGTCTCGCCACCCTCTTATCGATGTGATAAGGATCCTGGCTGAGTGGCAGCTTTATTGGAGCTATCTATTTTGGCATAACTGGTAACCTATCTATGGACTTTCTAATGACTTTGACTTCTAACGGATTTTTCTTGGATTGTGGGTTCGATTATAGGAGCTTGTAGAGCACACGTTATTTGGTTGATTTGACAATTTTGTTTTGTTTCAATTTCAGTAAAAAAAAAGTCAAAGAAAATGTCACCCACATTTAGACAAAAACTTTCTAAGTATGTAGTTAGTGTACCTGACGTATACCATCAGGTACATACTTGGCATCTCAATAAAACAGACCAATCCCACCATTAAACATACCTAAATTTTTAACGAACTCGTCCCCATCCTTACAAACTTCCTATGACTACACCAATTACCTAAGGCTATTTCATTAGGTACCTATAATTCATTGGTGTGTTCTAGGCATCTAACCCAGTTAATGGGCACTAAAGTTCATTCAATACTCGTTGCGACCTTTGTTGCAACTGACATTTCTCACGACGCCATCTTAAATTGTGATAACCCTTCTTGCAGGACGCCCACCCGAGGTATGCTTTCGAATACAGTGTCAACGACCCTCACACAGGTGACATAAAACAACAGAAAGAAGAGAGGGACGGAGAAGTCGTCAAAGGTATGAACTTTCAAAATGCTAACATTGCACCTTATTTATGGCTCATTTAGGTGATCGATAGATTTTGTCTGGGAAAAGTGGATAGATAATATGTCTGACTGCTATCGACCTGTAACTACTCATTAGGCATCCAAAGTGGTGGGGTCAAGGATCACCGGCAGACCACCTATCTACATGTCTTTTATAATGTAGCTACCTGCTATTCATATTGAATGCCGCAGTCTGTAAACGCACCTACACAATTTAGCGTCTTTTGTTGTCGTTTTACTATTTACTGCAGAATATGAATAATTTTCGTAATCACGACTATTTCTAGGCGTGAACGGATTGGAAGCAAATGATAACCTAAATACATTTATCATTAGACTATTCATAAGCTTTCGTTTATATAAATTGAAGGACGACGGAAACGAAGTACGTAAGTAGTAACTATGAATTTTGATTTATGCAGGTCAGTATTCTCTGGTGGAACCGGACGGTTCCGTGCGGACTGTGAACTATGTCGCTGACTGGGAGACGGGCTTCCACGCTGACGTGCGCAACAGCAAAGACAATCAACATTAGAAATACGACCACAATTCGGAAAGGCACCACGGCTGGTTCGAATGCATGCCTTATTTAGTCTGACCACCTGTTAAAGCCTAAATTAGTGACCTAAACGGTCTTAGGTAGCTTATGATTGTAAATAAATTAGTGAAACGAATCGAATTGGTCAAAGGACGGAAGTCGATAGCCTTGTTAGGTCAGGTATGTTGAGCAAAAAATGTGATTTATGTCAGTCAAAGGCAAATTCAGCTGATATTTGCTAGACTTTTAGATTCGTAAGTTAATATTATCATAAATGATTAGGTATCACACTCATAATAAATAATTACACGCGTATGAGGTTTACGTAGGTACTTATTCTTTAATTTTTGCACAGGCTAATAAAATTATTTTATAATTTCATCTAAAGCTTGAACAATTCAGATTTAAACGTGCCATTAAAATCAGTAGTTTTATGTAATGTTTCATAATTATATTTATAAGCAATTGTACAAAAAGCATGCTTAGATTATTGAGTAGGTCCTAGCTTACTTGTTTACTGTTATCATATTAGTATATTTTTCAATTAAATTCCTATATATATCGATCCAATTTTTTTTCATCATTATTTTATTGAGCTGAAACTTCAACTTCTAAATGTATCATGCCATTACATTTCAGCGTATGTATCTTCCACATTATTTCGTTATTTTCATACATTCGAATAACTCGTCTGCTTAGATAAACTTGGTTATAAGAAGATTTACTTTCAGGCAAATAGATCATGTCTTCATACATCAGAAGGCATGGCCACATGACAATGTTTCCAGGAAACAACAATACCTATACATAACGGACAATTCTTGTACGTTTTATTTCATCATTGCTTTTCATTTCATCCATACCTTCCAAATCGCTGGAGTGCACCATTCCCAACCTGAAAGTAGTCATGAACACAGAACAATGTAGGTATAGTGCACAGGCCAGGGGCCAACCTTAGGCGCCCATTAGACGGTCATGCAAGCGTCAATCATTTCCATCAATCATGAATGATGGTTGAATGACGGAATTTTATCGCCTACAATTTTCGTCATGCAAACGTCAATCATCGCATTAGACGATAGGTTTTCCATCAGTCAAAATTTCTGCCATGGTTTTGCCATGGCGAAACCTACCGTCTAATGGGCGCCTTACAAAGTTATGATTTTGTATGATACATTCGAGTTGACCAGTCTGGCAACTGGTGTGGAGATTAAGTACAGAGCACGAGCAGCATTCGTTTGTCGAGCACCACTTCATTTCCGCACTCATTGTCCTTTTTATTAATCAAGCTTCAATCTCATTCATCTTTTAGAATTATTATTCACTAAATACTGTCTCGCTATATTAATATTTTGTTCTATTGTTATTATAAATCATAAATATACCTGTGTGACAAACGCAGAGTAGGTAGTGTTTAAAATTAACGTTTAAATTATACTTTACCTGTTTTTTTTTTCATAACCTAATCTTTTGTTTTAATTATCATCAGATTTACATCCTTATTATACGTAAACGCATTCTAGGCGCCATGACTCAAGGGGCGTCTCTTAGAACTTGGCGCCTAGAATGGTAAACACGAGAGGACCAAAATTGGATCTCGCTTTATCCTAAAATGTACAGAATTATAAAATTCACTGTGGCAACACTTGAACACTGTCAAAATACCAACTTTCTATTGTACTTAATTTTCTTTTTAATAAGTTATGAAAATTGTACTAAAATAAAATGTGACTGATGATTTTGTAATTAATTACTCATTGTTGTTTTTGTTAATTTTGGACAAATTAAACAAATGTAAACAGAATATAAAATTTATTAAAATATAATCTATGTACCTATTATGCAATAAAAACATATGATTCAACACAAACTGGTTTCATGCCTACCGATGCCCCCTAAGACTAAGCAAGTTTGTTTATAAATATTTATTGGTATACCACTAGCTACCCCTATTTATAAATATCTAATACTTATCACAGCACCGACTTTTCCCTTAATGCGTAATAATTATAATATAAACATCTATCTATTGATTGCTTTATTCTTCAAGTTAAGTCATTACAAACTTTTTTATTTCCTTCCCATTAAAATAGCATTTCGGGCAAGCAAAGTCTTGATCTGCCGTCTTGTTAGCCTGAAAGTAGAAAAAAAGCATAGTATAATTATACAAATGATACAGTTTTGACGACACGGTAAGCGCAGTGGGTCAGCGATTCACTGCTGTGCTGCGTGTGGCGGGTTCAATTCCCGCATGGAACAAATAAATATTTGTATGCCTTACAGATAGTTGTTCTGGCTCTGGCTGTTTGTGTATCTGAGTTTATTATGTTTGTAATCGCATCCACTATACAGGGGAAATTCCTAGTGAGGAGCTACTTGTTTAAAAAAAAAAGTAAAGTAAATCTTAAATCTATGCAATCTTTAATGGCCATTATATTGATATATCGAGCTGGTGTCCGCAACTCTAAGACAAATATAAATTCTTAAGACAAAAATATACTTTGACAATACTCAAATACCCAACACAAAATACCCTAGTTCAACAGTAATCATTCTCATAAAGAAAAGGGGTATTAAAATTCTTTTTCTGCATTACGGCGCGTTCACATAGAACGTCCGATTTTACAGGATCCGTTTTAACTGATCCGTCGCTACTGGAGGTAATATTCACACAGCATTTACAGGATCCGTTTTAACTGATCCGTCGTCGCTACTGGAGGTAATATTCACACAGCATTTACAGGATCAGTTTTAACTGATCCGTCGCTACTGAAGGTAATATTCACACAGCACAGCGTTTACAGGAGCGATTTTAACAGATCCGACGCTACTGGACTTTCTTTCTTTAGTGTATCGCCTACTTTCTACGAGGATGGACGTTGTCGAGTTGTGCACCGCCACCGCGCACCCCCGTGCCAAGCCTCGCGCAGATTCGATCCGATAAAACGGATCCGTTTTACTGGATCCGGAATACTGTATTCTGTGTGAACTCGCTCATACAACTACATACGCTAATAACATATACGTTTAAACGGACCAGTAAAACGGAATGCTGCTCATTTTGTCGGATCGGTATTTTTTACTGGATCCGTAATACTGTATTCTGTGTGAACTCGCTCATACAACTACATACGCTAATAACATATACGTTTAAACGGACCAGTAAAACGGACGTTCTATGGGAACGCGCCCTTAGTTGTAGTTAGTATAGTTATAGTTACTATAGCTTCTGCCCACGACTTCGTCTGCGCGATTATTTTCACCCGCGTTAAGTCACGTCTTTGGTTACTGCTCCGCTATGGTACGTATTGTAGTACTTTACGTGACTTATTTTTTTGACTTATTTTAGGTACATCGTCTTCACATTCGTATAAATAGAATTAATGTACCTACTACTGATTGTAAACCATATATATATTTTTTTAAAGAGTAAGTATGGAGTTTCTTGCCCGTTCTTCTCCATACGAAACTACCTTTTGGAATGGGCAACTAGATTCAATATTATAATTTTCTCTCGTAAATGACGTTCAAAAGTGCCTTTTAATGGTCTAATTGAAATAAATGATTTGACTTTGCTCCCGTGGGTCGTAGCGTGATGTTATATAGCCTATTACTCATGAATCTGGCAATCTTATACAAAAAAAATCCAGTCCGACGTCCGACTGGTAATTCCAGAGATTATCGCATTTAAAGAAACAAAAAAGTCTAGCTTTATTATAAGTATAGAATAGAAGTATACATACCACTATACAATAGTAACAAAATATATGGTTACAGCCCATGGTGTGAGGGAGTATTGGCTTATTATTGCAGCAAGCGCAAACTGTGTGCAACGTCATAACTGCTACTGTTGAAGTGGCTGTTGATCTCACATGCTGGCGCCACCATACGTACTTCAGTACTCTGGACAGTTTACTTTTTAGTCCAAAGATGTTTATTAATGCGATTGTAGTGCCTATTAGTTCCTGAAAAAAAGAATTAGTATCAGCCCGTTATACTAAAAAACGCAAGTGCGGCGCTCATACAACTGTATGTTTTTCTACAGCCAGCTGTGCTTCGGCTTGGCGTAGCGAACGTTCGCCCGCAGTCAAAGTGTTAATATTTTAGTGATATTCTTGTAAAAGTGATACTTGCAAACATTGGATAAAATATTAAGCAGAAATTAACATATTGACCGCGGGCGAACTGAAGAGCGGCTGGCTACACACTTGATGTGTTAGCTGTGGGAAAATATGTATGGTTGTGTGTGCCACATTCGCATTTTTTTGTAGAAACGCAACAGGTGTGTTTTCACACAGTCAACGGGTTAAGTAGGTATACATACAAGAAACTTACAATAAAATTATGCCATAAAAGTTCTCTGGTCCAGGAGAAATCAGTAAGATCTTCTCTAGTCAACTTCTCAGCAGACAACTCTATACCCAATATAAAATCTATGAGCAATGGATATTTGCCAGTCTGTATAAATCTACAGAAGTTTAATATGTCTCCAATTAATTGAAAAGTTTCTAATTTATTTACAATGTTTTGAACTTTTGTATTGGAAGTAAAACTATAAATTGCTCTTTCCCTAAGGTACTTCAATCCAACATTGTAACCATAATACCAGAATAATTTACTTTTAGAAAAATTGTCTGATTTATAACTCAATGATAGCATCTGATGTCCAAAAGTACTTTTTTGATCAAACACGGAATACTTGAAAATCCATGTTCTTATTAAAAGTTCAAGCTCAGGCAGGACAGGCTGAATAAACCGTGGCTGCAATACAAAGAAAAGTATTTAACATCGAAGTCTATTATTTAATGTAGAGAAAAAAAAAATTTATGAGGCTACTTTCGCCATACCTCTATAAACTTAGTTGCTTGGAAAACCAATTGTTTGAATAATTCTTCTACTTGATTGTCCAGCTGCACAGCATCAAGCTGAAAAAAAAACGTAATAAAAGATACTAAGAACTTTTTAGTTAGAACATCTCGGAGTCTTGTTTGTTCCTGGTTGATGGCAATAGGCTCTCACTGTATTACGCAAGACTTTATGGCAAAATGTGTGTCTATATAGGCACCTCTGCTTGGTCCTTCCATGAAAACTGGCGTGATGTTACAGTAGAGATTTTCAAACTCAAGACTATGTATATAAATGTTCATAAGCAACCTCTATGGTACTCTTTAATACAAACAACAACAAACATGTGTCCAGCAAAAAGCATCGGAATTCGGACCTTACCTGTGTTACCCTAGGTATATAATTCACAGACATTATTTTTGCTGTTAAACACAACCAATACTAGCTTTTTCCTATAAGTTTATAATAAATAGACATTACTACAGCTGCAATAGTTATATCAGACCGTAAGATGATTATTATGAGTCATTAATCAGTAAAAATCAACAAGGGCAACCCGCAACAACTAAATTGAAATAAATGAAATAATAGAATTTAAAAATAATAATAATATTTCGGATCTTCGAAACTAATGTCAAGTGATAAGGTGATTTGGGTGATAATATTTAAGTGAATTGTGATTTGTGATGGATGTCAAATTTGATGTCAAAATTGTCAAAAGTCAGATCATCTGGAAGCCGGCTCTACACGTTGGTTAACGTTTTGACGAAGTGTTGTGGCCCTTGTGGCCAAAACACATATTATGGCCATCATGTAGAGCTGGGGGCTTACTATCACCTTTTAAGAAAACGTTCAAATGCCTGTCAGTCAACTTCCATTCAAAAGCAGGCCTGCTTAGGAATCGCTAAAAATCGTACCATGACCGTATTAAAGGTGAACGATTATTGAACGGCAATGCTTGTCTCTGCCTGCTTTGATGATGAAGTTTAGTCTTAGTGTTGTGAATAAACAACGTTCAAAAACTACGATATAAATTCTCTAACACATTACCGGTTTTTTTTTTAATGATCATAACTTGAATTTCTTAGATAAATACACGTTATAACTAAGATTATGTATTACAACTTACCATGATTTATTATCTAAAAGCTCTAAAAGCACAAGTTTCACGTTAAAAAAACCTTTTTAACTCTTAAAGATACAATGTGATATTCAGAACGTACCTACGTTCATCAACTGTCAGCGCGTAAATATAAACAACATTTCACTTGATTAATTTAATGATTTTCACAGCCTTTTACAAAAGTAATATATAATGTTCAAAGCCCTACTAGACATTAAAGTCGATAAGAAGTAATTTATTTATTGCGGTATAGTGCTTTTGGTAAATTTTGTTTCAGTCACAATTATTGTAAAAAAGTATTTTGATGTGTTGTTCCTACAAAAATACACACATGGGTACATTTATAGTAAAGGAATTTATTGAAATATCGAAATACAAGAACCGCAATGCCCATAATCCAAGAAACATAACCTTTTTACAGGAATGCAACGGAGCCCCAGTATTCTTGACATCTCCTAGTCTACTAAACTGAAAAATAATATATCTAGTAATTCCATCCAGTGGAGAGCCTAACTAATTAATCATTATCCATACCTATGTATTTAGGATGAAAATTAAAATAAAGAATAATACTCATGATGTGTTTTTATATACATATACCTGCATATTAGAAACCAACAACGTAAGTACACCATATTAATTTATGGCTCCTGCAGGCAGTCATCTCTGTTACCAGTTTTTGTTCTTGTAAACTTTCATTGCATTTATATGGATGTACTTTAGCTTTAAGCATTATGTAACATCTTTATAAACAAATGGTATGCAATAAATGAATATGGATAATATGGGTTCCTACTTATATGTATATATGTTTCAGTCAGTCATAAGAAAGTATCATGTGATAAATGATAATAATTTAATTTGTAAACAGGTAAAAATTAAACACATTTTTTTAAACTAGATGCGGTCATTGTTTTATTTTCATAAATTTACTGTGTTACATTATGTTGTGTAGAAACACATGCATTTGCAAAACATTTGTGATTGGAAATGTAGCACTTGATGGGCTAATCAACATCTCAATCGAGCCTTTAGTACATCAATGGTCCTCTCAATAATGTTTTGGGTCTTGTTATGCTTCTCAGTGTAAAAGGCTTCTGGAGACTGGTTCTGCATTCCAAATAAAATTGATGTCATTATTGTGTTTCTGAGTCAATACCGAGAATCTCCTGAAATAAATGGATTAAAAGATTACTTGCTTATGTTTTTCATTGTCACTTTAATACACAGCAAATTATGTTTAATAGCAAGGAACATACACAAGAAACACACTAGTGTAGTTATGCTCCACAATAGAAAATCTGATGAATTGATAACACTCACCTTAGTCTCTGCTTAGATCACTAAGCCTTTGGAGGATTTATTATTTTCATTATAGGTTCAAAACCCTCGCACAAACGGGGGACTAAATCTTTTGATAGGCCTGTAAAATACAAATATTAATTGAGTATTGTAGATTTGTAGAGTAGGTTTTTATTTATACTTACATTACGTATTTTCATAGGTTTTGGTTACCATTGATGATTTTAAGTTATATCTTCTTACCTATATTAATTGATTCTTATTCCCTGTCATAAACTTCATTATTGTTATTTATTTCCCAAATGCAACGCCGTTGGTATGTTTTTCCATACGATTTTCACACTTCAATTTTATTATTTACATATTTCGTACTCGTTACACAGCTACAAAAATGAAAAAGTCTGGTTTAATTCGCTTACAATTCTCACTATCCACTTTAAAAACTCTTATTATATATATAAACCTAACATGTTGCAACGAATATCATTTTAGATTACAAAACGATGTTGAAAAAGCTAGTCCCATAGTAACTTTTTAGCAATCGCTAATTTTGACATTACAGCCGTTCCATTATCATTTTGCTGCTGTCAAATAGCACGTCATAGTACGAAAGTCTATACAAAAAAAAAGGTGAACGGTTTTGTAAACGTTAACTTAGCAGGCCTGTTACAGGCCTGCTATAACGATGTCATAGTACAAAATAGCGAGGCAGTTCATTATCCGGGCAACTTCTGCCCTGCTATAGAGGTGATAGTAAGCCCCCAGGCATCTTGGTTTATATTTGAATGATGGCCCACAATTATTATGGCCACCGCGTCCACACGTCGTAATTCTTCTTTTTTCCCTTTTGTTTTTGATGATCATTTTTTTCAAATACACTTTCATTAAATAAAACTATAGATTACTTACAAAACAACTAAAGACAATCATCGACTCTAAAAGAAGATGATTTTTACACATTCACATTATTGCGTTAATAAGCTGTATAAAAATAAACTGCAGCAGCAGTTGTGGCCTTCTTTGGCATTCGTTGGGCCGGTGTGTATGTACGCAGCATTAGGCAGGCGTTTCCCTCTGTCGAAACATATGCCCGTGTTGCTCTATGTTCTATCTATCTTGTGCCTCTGTGGCTCTGTCATATCATCCGTCATTAGTGTCATAATGTCAAATTGTCAATGTCATTCGAGAAATCGTGTAAGCGTTAGCATTGTGATTATTGATTGATTGAAAGAAAACTAAAAGCATTTATTTTTCTTCTTATAAAAGAAACGTACTACAAACCTCATGATTATTGAATTATGGATATTTAAAGTACGATAAATTCAACTAACGATATGGTTGTTTCACCTCAAACCCCCGACAACGAAACCCAAACTGTGCAAGCAAAAAGAAACAACATGGCGTCTAAACAGTCCTCAGTGGCTGATACAAGAGCGGAGTTGGCCGAATTGGTGAAAAGAAAAGCCGAAGTGGCTGTAAGTAAACGAAACGGCAAAACTATTTCATCGTTAGATCTTTCTGTTTAATGAACTATAAACACACAAAAGACGCGCTTAGGGCGGTACCTATTCAACAACGATCGATACTCAAGCACAGCGACTTTACCATGCATAGATTTATTTTTAAGTAGTTATCAAGAGCCCTTGAGTCTTGAGATAGTTTCAGTAATATAGGGATTAGACGTAAAGTTGACATTAACTCGATATACAATACAGCACCTATAATTTTGTTTTAGGAGACCCTTGCCAACTTGGAACGCCAGATTTATGCTTTTGAAGGATCATACTTGGAAGATACTCAGCTCTATGGAAACATTATCAGAGGATGGGACAGATACCTTACCACAAATAAAAGCACTAACTCAAAAGCAGATAAACGTAACAGAAAATTCAAAGAGGCTGAGCGATTGTTTTCCAAATCCAGTATTACATCTATGGCTGTAAGTTGTTAACAAAGTTTTTAGCATTTTAGTGCATAATTTCAATTTTACATGTTTTATGTTCTGTGTACTTTATTATCAAAATTTTATTTTCAGGCAGTTAGTGGACTTGTAGATCCCGCTGAAGCTAAAAGTAAGTTGGAGTTTCTAAATTAAAATATAAAACTGTGTAGATATATTCCATCAGCTTGTAAATTTCAACTATAAATTTATTTTCAGATGAAAGAAATAGTGAGACTGAATCTCAGACTAATGAGGACTCATCAGATACACAAATTAGCTCTGGGCTCAATGTTAGCAGCTTGAACCACACTACCATACATGGTTCTACTGAAAGTATAGCATCCAAGCCATCTGGGAAACAACACACCAATGGTGGAATTGAAAAAGTTATAAGCCATTCTCAAACCAAGCAAAGCTTGACTCAAAAGATTGCTACCTCATCTGGTATGCTACAAAAGGCTTTTGGCAGTGATAGTAAGATGCTGTCAGCTGTAGGTTTAGACAGCAGGCCAAGCACTCCTAAAGATAAGGACTCAAGTCTGAATATTATGAACAAAGGAGATATGACCCCTAACTCACTTAAACACAAAATGTCTACCAGTAGTACGAGTAGTAATAACAACATGAAGAAAAATAATAATAAGAAAGCAAGACATCGGTAATCAACAAAAACCCACCACTGCGACTTAAACTTATTTTTATGTGCCTAAAATGACAGTACTTATCAGTTAGACCCAATTTTATTTAAAAAAATATAGTTTTATTTCTTTGGTTGATTTGTTAATACATAATGTGTTACTTGTTACATTGATACTTTTATTTAATAAACAGCCTTTAATTTGATCTTCCAAGTGATCGCAGAATGGATTGCTTGAATCTTGATTCTGAAATAAATGGAATAAAACAGTTAACTCTTTTCATTTGTTAAGTTTGTTTTCATATTTTTTAAGTGACCCCAGGCTAGGCATTTCTCCTGTGTTGTGGGTTTGTTTACAAACATTATCTCAACTACACCCATTACAATTACCCGTAAAATCAACAAATTACTGGTCCCTTTGGGAATCGAACCCGAGACACGCAGCATAACAGCCAATCGCTCAGCCACTGCACCAAATAATACAACATGGAGGAAAATGAACAAACTAATACTATCCAATAATGTGTTCAACTTACGTTTTAGTACATTTGGCAAGTCTCTTATAGGACTGAAATATCTTAGAACTAAGTAATAGAATAATGGTAACACTGATATGATTCCAGTGCAAACCAAAAATATGACTTCAGGAGTTTTTCTTATTCTACAACAGTTTAAACCTTTACTCCATATAGATCTTGTAACATTCATCTGTAAATGAAAATAGGAGTAATAAGTAAGCATACATATTGAATAATTAAAAAATGGTGCAACATATTTTGTTACAAGTCATTGAGAGTGAGTCACTGGTAATTGCATTACCAGTGTGTAAAATGCAGATGTGAAAAAGAAGGAAGGGCTGGCCCTTGCGCTGCTGGCTATGAGACAACACAGGATCATAATAATAAGAGTTGCTGTTTCATTTCATCTGGAAGCCCAAAGGGACCCTTCATAGGTCCCAAGTTACATAAAGTAAATATAAGATCATGGTGTATTTGGGTTTTCAAAGGAGTAACCACAATCAAAACTTACAGAATCCACAATGTCTATGCAGATGCTATCCACTCCAATAGCATCCTCACTTAGTGTTTTATAGTAATTATCCAGCTTCAGATAAGACTGCATACAGTTATCACAGACAACCTTAGTATCATTTGATGATGGATCAACATACTTGTTTATACAATTCATAGTTCCATTATATAATTCATTGAAGTGAATAGTTTCATTTGACAGCACAGGCATACCAGTTGACCAGTTGTAACAGGCTGCAAGAAACAAAGCTCAAGTAATATTTTTGGTAATTTAATTTAAATCTACATTGTGGCATTTGTTGGTAAGAATGTGATGAAGTTGCCAATAAATTAAGAGTTTAGGAAAATTACAGTTTAACTAATAGTAACAGTTTAACCCGTTGACTGCAGGAAAACACATCCATTGTTTTGCTACTAAAAAAACGTAAATGTGGTGTACATACAACTGTGTTTTTTTATAGCGAACACACCAATTGTGTAGACAGCTACACTTCGGCCTTGGCAAAGCGAAAGTTCGCCTGCAGTCAACGGGATAAAGGACATAATACTTACAATTGCAGTTACCCTTATCCCAAATGCTTAATATGTTATCATGATATTCCAAAACTGCATCTAGTCTGTCGCATGACATAAAATATGACTTGCAAGAAGTTCCGTTTACAACAGTAGTCAGTAGTTCTTGATACTTTTCATGGAAGCTTTGATAGTGCTCTATACAGTTTTCACATATTCTTACAGGTCTAGCGAAGAGTAAAGAACATTTGGTAAAATTGGAAGCAGAATCAGCAAAAGCATTCAACGCACTGGAACAGTTCTCTGGGATTGGTGTCACATAACACGTCCCAGTTTTTGATCTGAAAATGTCACGATATTAGTAACATAATTAATTGGACAACAATGAATTAACGTAACTTGATTATTTTTGTAGGTACTTACAACAATAAACCGACATGTTGTATAGATTCTTTGTTAGATGTATCTGCTTTTAATAAATTTGAATGGAAAAATAGCAGTAACAATACATGGTAAAAACTATTCATAATTAATTTGTATCCTTTTTTCGTGCCTAGAAATGAAATTATTATAAAACCAAAGAATATAAGTTCTTTTTTTAGTACAGACTTCAACTCTTCAATGGCTTTTATGGAAGAGACACCACCACAATTTGCTTATTCCACTAAGGGACATTTAAGATAACATGTAAGATGGTATTACGATAGACCATCGAACGCAGAGATTGTTCAGAGAATATTGGACTACGATGAATGGAAAGTAGAAATTATTTTAAAAATGTTAAAATTGAGTAAAAAATGACGTTTACTTTATGTTTACATCATTGTAATTAGCAAAAAAATGTTATATCTAATTGTCAATGTCAATTCAATTTGACATTGGCACCTCGGAAAAACATGGTTATGGGACTGGCGACGACGGCACGGCTCGACACCGGCACTCTTTACCGAACCGGTGAAGTGCCGGTTGGTGCCGCACCATGCTGTCACAGAATAACCAGAATGAAAGATTCCTAACAGTGTTCAAAATTCTTACCTACTTTCATAGGGCTGTCACTATTGAAAATTTGAAAATATATAAAATCGGGATACTTACCTACATTTAATTGTTAACATTTAATTTACTTCTATATTTTAAGAAGATTAAGATAATAATAGTGGATAAGTATTATGATTAAATAAATAAATAGATAGGCAGGTGGTACTTATGTACATAATTAAGCATACTATGAAATAGATACACATACATAGATAGGTACATACATTGCTTACTTTCTTGAAGTTGATTAATCAAATTACTTTGACTTACCTACGCACGGACGGACATAGCGAAACTACCTATAATGTATTCTTCCTTGTTTTACTATTTCACGAACGTAAGTTAAGTAGGTACCTACTACCTATCTAATAGAAAAGGCTAAATGGAATCTTACTAAGACGACTTACAAATATACTTTGGTACCTACTATTCTACAAACCTACTAAAACAAAAATACGAAACGAATAATACGTCATATACCTACTTACCTACATAACAAATTATTTCATAAGGGAAAGCCTTATCGCCATCTTAATAGTTCTGGATATTATTACCTATAACCTACTCGTAAATAAATAGTTACTTCTGTAATAAGCATTAAGCATGTGTTTGTATAAGTAAATATAGACAATTACCCGATAAGATCCTTTGGATATACAAAAAAAGAAGTCTCTTTGTTCTTTCGACCATTATTTGTAACACAGTGCAACAGTTAGGCATCTTTAAAAACAATTTAACATCCGCGTCTAAATAAATATTGTAACTGTGTCCGCGTCGTACCCGACCGCTGTCGCTGGCACACCTTAAGTTTGACCGCTAGCTGAGCCGACTCAAACCGGTTTGCACCCGAGCGGGCGCCGGCGCACTCCCCGCGCGCCTTGTCGGTGACAGGTCACGCACACATAGTTGCGCGCGTAGTAGTGTACCTACACACGGGCGTTAGTATGAAGTTTTCATTCTGGTTGTTCTGTGATGCTGTTGCCAAAAATTAAACAAGATCTCTATGTTACTACTAAACTAATTACCATTTATATAATAGAATGTTAAGTATTGTCACAAGATGTATGAAACTAGTAAAACTTAATTGATTTGTGCAGCTAATCAAAATTAAGTAGACCAACAAACCTTACCGTACAGTACCGTTTACCTACCGTTTTTTCGGTTATTCAAAAAATTATCACGTTTATGACGAGTTTCATAGATATTATACCACTTTACTAATCTGTGATTGTTATCATCATTGTCATTGACTCATTGTGGTCATTATCCGTCAATGATTACAACACAACGCAAGTTCTCTATATAATCTGTGACAACGCAGTGAACAGTTGTTGAACACAGAGTATATAGGTACATTCATAATTAATTAAGTACTTATTAATCTATGGTACTTATCTTGTGATTTAAACTGCCAGTGAATGACAGTGACAGTCACAGAGTACATTATATATGTATATGGACAGTGACAGTGAGTCAGTGACTGTAGTAGTACCTGTAGATGACCTGTAATAAATAAACAGAGTACATTATAATAATAATTGGCGAGCGACTGGTCGGCACAAATATACTTGATGAACTAGACTAGATTCTATACAAGTTTCTATTGGTTATAGTGCTATAAAACCGTATTGGAAGTCCTATTATACACAATTTTCCCAATGTCCAGAACTTAATAAAAATAACTTTACAAATATGGATTTCAACGAACCCACCCCAGAAGCTTTACAAAGAAAATTGTACTTTTTACTTGAACAACTACAAGATATGGCCAGAGAATTACCACCGTAAGTTTAAGTCGCTAGTTACTGGTGTACTGGATACAACTGAGACCCACTGACCAAAAATTTATTAACTTAAAAGTATTTACATTGCAGAAAATACCAAATGAGAGTACCAAGTGAGCTTCTCTCCGGCTTAGCAAACTGTCTTCTTAATGAAACAGTCTTTGAAATAGTAAAAGGACTTATGGAAATTCAACATGTTACAGAGAAACATTTATTCCAACAAAGGCAACAAATTATTAATAAACACACATGTAAGTGGTGCTGCTTTTTATCCCATTATGGCAAAGCCAAAAGTAAAGGTAGAATTGGACAGTGGTGTATTAATAGTATACCCACATTTTGGCAGTTAGGTTTAAACCCCATTTAATACGGAGTGACCCTATTGCCATAAATTGGGCACAGATCCAGAACTCTACTGACAACAGACTAAGGAATTCCTTTGCCTTTCTTGGATATCAAACACCTTATAAAACCAGCACAAATGCTGTGTGTTACTTCAGCTGTTGTGCTAATAAACACGACTAACAAAACAATTTAGTAAATAAAAGTGTGATTTATGAACATGGTTCTAGTAAGCCGTTATTATTACTTTCCTCTATAGATACTTGTAAGTCTACTAAAGTCACTTTCAATTTTCTTTGGTTTTAGTGGAAATTCAAAATATGATCAACACAACACCAAGTGCAGAGCAAGAACTTCAGAAAACCATTTTGCATTCCAGGCACAAAGAGGAGCTACGACACACTGATATGAAATTAGTTCTGCAATTAGATCAAAAAGTAAATAATAATTGTACCTTTGTTTTAAAATTTAGCTGTTTGTACAAATCTTGACATCTACTGTGACAACTACTGTGTATTTTTATGTGATTTTTATTGAGGATCTTTTTGAAATTGCAACGCAAGTACAGGTGTCCCCATTTATGTTTCTTACAAATCTACACCTCATGCTTATTTTGATTACAGGTCAGTGACCAGCAAGTAACCCTAGAAAAGGCTGGTGTGCCAGGATTTTTTGTCACTAATAAACCAATAGAAGTAAAAGTTCAAATGTATCTTCTAGATTTTATACTTAGATTAAGCAACATGGATATTCCACATTAACTTTTTAAGAATAAAAGAAACATAAGTATAATTTGTTTAAATTTAGATAACCAGACTTAATCATTACGCAAAAGTTTGGGTGTAATAGAAGAAAATAATGGTACTGTAAAAATAAAAGGACGAAATAAGTAGTACAAGTTTAATAATAATAAACATACGTACAAAGTTACAACATCTATGTTATCTATTGAAATGAAAATAACCAACCATAAATACAAGTCTTTAATAATTTACACAAGTATTGTGCTGTTTGTAGAACAATGTATTGTGTCAATTTGGCAATATCACATGAGAAGTTGCACACATGTAAGATTAATTAATTTTTGGACAAAAGTTACATTGTTAGTGTCCATTCATCGTAAATGCTGGAGACAGCAGTACCTATTTGTAATAACATTTAATTTAATAAAAACGATTTCTAAAGAAACTATAAGATACCTATGTTACAACTAGTAGAAGCAAAGCAGCCTCTCTTCTAGCATTTAAATCGGATCAATGGGTAGGAATTTATGCCGGCAGACGCATCTTGTAAAGTACATAAGTAATTAGCCTGTCTATATCACATTATCGAGTAACTCTATGCGGACTAAAGCGCATTCTAGTGAGCCATCTACTACTACTTCCACAGTAAACATGTGTAACAATGCAGCATATTAAACAACTTGTGCATGTTAAATTCCCAGAAAAATTGGAATATAGAGAACACTATGTATTACTCTATGTACCTAATCATAATAAATGCATTTATACTGAAAAGATTAAGTGGAATAAATTGTCTCATTTCAATAATGGGTATGAAATTATGGATTCCACTGGGGAAACAAAATGTGATAACGACAGTGATTCTTTACAAGGTGCCCATGGCAGGTCGAGGTATCTTGTTGTAGGTATAGTATTCCAATGAAAAGTACATCAGACATATCAAAAATATTGGTACCTGTAGGATTTAGATTTAATAAGTATAATAAGGTACTTATCTAAAAAATAAGTAACCATAAAAACTTGTTACAATTAATGTGTTAATATTTGAGGCAACATAAATAAAATCAAATAATTTTAAACTTTTTACAAATTAGTCGAGTATTAATTAGGGTAGCTAATTAACAAGAATCTTGCTACAAATTTGGGGGAATTTTGTCACATTAAGCTATGCGTGATCATTTCCAATCACGCATTACGGTGTACGCAAATTAGGAAACATGTTACAGAAACAAAGCTCCGATCGTATTTAAATGAGGCCATAGGTATGTGTTCTGTGCTTGGTTTACATGTTATTAAGAATATTTTTAACATGGTGTATGTATGATTGGGTCTTTACAGTAGCTATTTAATAACTACAGTATTTGATACATGTAAGAAGAAATTATTTACTGCATTACCACATAATGTAATAGTGCATGTTCCATAGTTCCCCCTTTCTTACTAAACGAGTGATGGATTATAATTTGAAGGTCTTATAAAATAACTTGTGTTATTTATACAAAACAGTAAAAAAAAGAAACATAAACCTTAAAACACTTTCACACTTAGAAACAAAACCAAAATTACACATAATAATCTAAAGCTTTCGATGTTTTGTGCTTGGTTGAATGTAGGTATATTTTGTGCAGTAGTAATTCAATTACCATCGACTACCTACTTTGAAGTGAATACATAGCATTTAGTATGCAGGTTGCACAAAAAGTTTGCATTAATATGTATAAACACAGTACTTATGCAAGTTGACAGCACAAATATCTGCATTTTTTTTTAACGTCTTTCATGTTTGACAATTATAATTGAAACATTCTTGTTTATTGTTAGTAAAATGTAAATAACATAAATGCCGTGCAATCGGTCTGTAGGTACACTTTTTCATTCAACCCACAATTAAAAAAGACCATTGCACCATATAACATTAACTATTCTAGAAACCAGTAATTCAGTGCCTTCACCACAGATTTTTAGAATAATATAATTATAAACATGATTTATAAAAAGAGAAATAGAATTTAACGATCTCCAAATGATTTTTTATAAAAATAGAAAATACAGAACGCATTTTTAGATTGCAATAATTCATCTTGGTCTATTTGTAAAATATTACTATAATTTTCGCTTTGTTCAGTCCTAATTTTAATTTATAATAATAATTTAATCGGTTAAATTCCGATAGTAACATGGTTTAATTAGGGTTAGAAACAAGATAATTTTGAAGTAATTTAAGGCTAAGCGCGCACCGCGATAAAAATCGTTGCGATTTTTTTAATGCGAAATATATAATAAAATCTATGAAAAATTTACTTTCGCAATGCGCGGATTGTAGTGTATTTCTGTGGTTCACAGATTTGCGATATTTTTTCGCAACGATTTTTTATCGTAGTGCGCGCTTAGCCTAAGACACAAAATTTATCGATTTACTAGTCTACCTCCTGAGATTAGTTTTATCGCTGTTATTAATTAACATATTACAGAAATAAACTTTACATAATAACAGATAAAGAGCAAAGCGCAGATAATACAACATAAAATATCGAGACGTACGCTTATCGTATCTACAAGTGTCAAAAGAATATTTATAAAACAAAAAAAAAAACAATAAGTAAACTGTAACAAATCAAAGAATGCGGTCGTCTTTAATATTTCTATACCAAAAATTTGCAGCTTCTTAAAATGAGGTTTAAAAAAAATATTTAAACCAAACCATACATTAAAATACAACTTTAACATTTTATATTCACTCAAAACACTCCATGCCTCACATTTCGTCATTAATTTATAATATTTTCAGCCACGTTATTTGCTATGTTTATTAATAAACGAATCAAGATGGTACATACATACAATGTACGTAACTACATGATCTAGTCTGGTTTTTTTTTTATATTTAAAAGTATACAGGTATTAGGTATAGAATACGTTGTAAAAGAAACAATACTGAAATAGGTACGTTACTTCTTTTCTGCTCCATAGTTAGATCCTTGACTGATTTGAGACATTCCAATAGACTTCTGAAGAAGAACGAAAACTGAAACAAAGGTAATTTAGTTAGTATCGATGTCTACGTGCAATATAAAAGGTGGTGTGTAAAGCTGGTTTTTGATTTTATACTTTACTTTTTAGTAAATATTGGTACATTAAACAAAAATGTGGTTTTCTCTGTTGTCTGAGAAAATCAACCTAAATTGTGTGTAAATAATTACTTGTATTTACATACATATATTACATAAGTACATGTTATACACCAATAATGAAAACCTTCACTGTAATTGCATAATTGGAACATTATAGGTTATACTTTACGAATTTGCGAAACAAGCCAAAACATAGTTGCGCTTGCGCAGTCATTGCAATTTTAATTTGACTTTTGTTCTACTCCATAATTCGTTTAATAATGTATTCAGCTTACATTGTTTTGTTATACCAAGTTTAAACTAATGACTTGGTCATAAAATACTAGCTGTTGCCCTCGGTTTCATCAGTCTTTTGTGATAATTCAATTATTCTACCTGTATGCTGAATTTCATCCAAATCCGTTGAGCAATCGTCATTATATAGGAGAAAAGAACGAGCAGCTAATGCGTTAGGCATCAAAAAGGTTGCTCGCAAGATGGCAAATATTCCAAACTTGAATTTAGAATAGTAGCCAGACATATTCAATAAAAAAAATCGGTTTATATACTTACATGCTCCAAATATAGCGCAAGCTATAGAGAAATAAACAAGTTTTCCGCTGAACAGAAGGCCAAGCAGGTAGTAGAGCATGGGAGTAAGTGTGACAACGGCCCAGCCGAGAGCATTCACCAACGACCAAATAGGTGGCGGTACTGAGAAAGGCTCAATTCGCTCAACACCGGACTCGATGAAGAAATCACCAGTGTTTAAAAACGAATCTTGCATTTTGTCCTGAAAATAAAAACAAAATTGATTGACGTCATCATTGGTCACGTAGGTAGGCACAAGATAGTCGGGCAAAGCTTTATTGTGTTTTCCATTACCAATTGGTTAGTTGACACCATTACCCATAAATTCCAAGACATACTTCTCTAAAGAGACACTTTATTTTAGCCCTGACAATCCCATTAATTTTCAATTAACTGTACAATTTTATTTTTAATTGCTTTCAAATGAATAAATAGTTAGACGATTGAGTGGGCAGAAAAGTGACGTCACTGTTCGATATTGCCATACAAAAAATCTATGAAGGAATCGCGTTTTGACAGTCCACTTTATGTCGATTGGTGGTATCAACTACCCCATTTCTGTACAAGGGACTCCAACATAAGAATGGCACTCAATTCTTAATTTGTAGCAATTGTAACGTACTGTAGTCCTTTTAATGATTTTTATTTAGCTACGTCGTCTTCCTCTTCACATCCGTATAATTATTGAATGAATTTATTGAATATACCTCTACAACTTGTAACACATTATTTTTGATGGCCTTTTTTGTCCGGTATTCTCCATACAAAACTACTTTTCGTATGGAGCAACTAGATATCAATACTATCATTTAATTTTTCTTGTAAATAACGTTCAAAAGTGCCTTTTAATGGTCTAATTGAAATAAATTAATGAATTTGACTTTGACTTAGAAGGACTATAGAGTAAGTACAACTCTGTGTACCCCTCTTAGAATACAGACATGATGTCATATTATCATTTTGCTTTTCACAAGCGGGCGTCTGTCCTTGTAATTTAAACTCTATGTCAATGTTTATTAAAGTCACATGACGCGCGTCTTACAACGACGGCGACGTATAATACAGATATAGGTACTCGTAATTTTATCTAGATTAATTAGTATGTCAAATCAATCAAATACGGCAGGTGTTTGTTGATGACAACTTAAATCGGCACCAATTTACGGCCTTACTGATGTTTGTAATATTTTGAATCGGGTAAAATTAAGTGTGAATTGACCACAATATTAGGACTAACAAATGGACAGAAAAAGGTCAATTACGACAACCGGTTATAATTTTGATTTTTAATATTTATACCATTTTGATATTATTATGATAATTAAAATCGATGCATTATAATTGTTTGCTAATAATGGCACGTCGATATCGTCGTAAAAACTCTTCAGCTTTATTATTGTAGTATAGTATACTATACTACAATAATAAAGCTGAAGAGTTTTTGTTTGTCTGTTAAAAGCGCTAAATCTCTGGACTCTGGTAGGTACTACCAGAGAGATTGGAAAAATCTTTTTGTACCTGTTATTCGGATTCGTAAGACACAGGAGCGGAGCAATAACCAAAGTCGCAAATTAATGCGGGTCAAACCGTGGGGTATGGATAATTTCAAGTATGTCGTTTAATTTATATTTTATATAATAATTAATTATTGTATACATATAATAATTGGTATACATACACCCGATTGTCGTATTCACCCCCCCCCCCCCCAATGCACCACCCAAGACAATCTTGTAAATTAAACAAAGATGACAAGTGTTAATTAATGCCAAAGTTAATTTATGAGACTTCAGCATAACACTCATCGAGACGCCAACTACGTCAGCTTTTATACAAATCATCATAACAGATTTAAACTTCAAAAAAAAGATAATTATCATCGTGTGCTGCATTTGGGAAACTGCTTTTCTAAACAAAATTTTGTAAGTAGGTACAGTCAGCAACATTAGTCGATTAACAATGCTACTTTTTTATATCATTTAAACAGACACCAAACACATAATTTACTGGCTTCCAGAATTTCAGGTTATAGCTAAGGGATTATTATATCTTAATTTTATATTCATTGCGTTTTACTTTTAATATTGTACTTAATAATTAGGATTTAAAAATCATAAATGTTAATCGACTTTTGTTGCTGACTGTATGTAGGTATATTTTGTTACTTATCTCCTAAAACAGTACCATTTTAATACTCTATCTATGTAGGCAGATACGGACCGAAGAATATTTCATTTGGCTAATATCTTCCTGTTCCAAATTAACATAGGTATCTATACAGGTAGTGTATCATATAAAATTAGTGACATAGCGGAAATAAATCGTAAAGACAATCTTAATTAACCCAAGGTGATTTTGCATAATTATGGTAAACAAAAACATGATCTACTATTTATACATAGAACCGCGTGCTTATTTAAATAACTACCCACTCCTAGCTTCATTATAACAGTCAGCAGTACAAAAGTTCTACTTTACTACACCAAAAGTTTCAAAAGTTTATAATTTATCCTAGTTTTTTATGATACAAGGTGAATGGTAAGTCGATACATTCTTTGAAATGATAAACTAAACAAATTTGTTAGTTCTTTTACTTTTCTGATAGCTCATGAACGAATGAATCCTCATAAAGGATTTGGGCTTTGGGCTAAAAAAGAAATAAATGAAAAATAAACTGTGCTTTAATTAAAATTAACCCAAAATCGAAGCTTGTTACAAATTGGGTTGAAATTACCTCCTTTAAATTATATCGAATTACCAATCACTCCGTAAATGTTGCTTTTGCATGAATCTGCTTGAAATAAACACAGTTTACAAAAGCAAGCTTGCAAACTCGTTGCGGAAATGGGTTATTGCGGTTGTTAAAGGCGAGAGCGGCCAGTGACTTGTGGGACATGTGATCTCGGCGGCGACGCAGTTAATACAGTATGTTATGTGCAGGTCAAGACATCTGATAATCCACATCTACGTAGTAAGTGAACAGCTAAGGCTAAACGACGAGTACATTATGCGGAGTGAAGATGACTACATAGGTGACTGGTAATTAATGACCGATACATAAATACTGTACAGTCACGAGCATAAACATGTAGTGAAGAAAAAGCGATTTTTTTTTGTTAATGATGATTGCAACTTTGCAATCATCATTAATTATTAACTTACCTTAACAAACAATTAACAAAAAACAATTAACTTAACTTATTAATTAACTTTGAACTAAGTACTTTATGACGTAGGCACTTCTGGATTTTAGAATAGAATATTCGTAGCACCATTACCAGTGGCGTGCCTGGGGGTCATAGCTAGGGCAAGCCCGACAGATTTTCAGGAAAAAAAAACCAATACAATTTTTCACGATCACACAGAACTTACACATAATTAATATAAGAGCCATCTATTGACATTATCGGCGCCACTGAGCTCGTCCAGTTCGACCGCAGATAGTAAAATCACAGACCAATAGATGGCGCAGAAATATGTATGATGTTGATAGAAAATAATAGGTACCTACCTATTTCTTTAAAATTTTAACTTCGAGTTTAATGCGAGATATAAAAACATCAGCTATAGAATGAATAATATAATTTTGATGGTTATACAAATACTTGGATGGTTTACCGCCTTATTGTTGTTGTGTATGTTCGTCTAAGATAAAATCGTATTTATATAGCAAAGATACTTACAGTTTTAAGAAATTGCCAATTTGCTACTTTAAGTAGGTACAAGCTTTTTGATGTTCATGATACGCTAAATGACTCGCACACAATATCAACTAACCTCTGAAAAACGGCTTGAATGTTGTCAATACGTTAATTGTGATTAGAAATAACAACACATATCTAAACAATAACAATCAGGAGTAGGTATAAGTGAAGTAACGAGACGATAATTATCTCTAAAACTCAAAAGTATTTACCTTCCTGAGTACCTAATGATTGCACACACTTTAATCCTTCACAAGGAACAATTGCATGCGTTTCTGAATGCACGATATAAGAAACGTTAATCACAAGATAATCTAATCACAAACGTTAAAACAAATCTGAAAATGGATAAATAAACATCACAACAAAAATGCTCCGTGTCCGTAAACGACTCAAAACTTTGAACCAAAACAAACCAATAAACCAACCATTCAATTCAAATCAGTCAGCATCTCACTCTCAGCAACTTCATGCTAGATAAAGCCAAAAGCCAGGCTTGTTTCTTCATACAAATCGGCGAAGGAATGAATGAATGATTTTAATATATTTTTCGCAATTTGTACTGGATGAGCAGTAATTCCGACAAGCCACATAAGAAGCCAACGCGTGCGGGCGGGATAGCAATATACACAGCGAGATTATCGATTTGCGAGCGTTATCAGCGTGAGTTTGGCAACGATGCGCGCGCCGTATTACGCGCGAAATTGAAAATGTTTATTCTTAAGAGACAATAATTTACCTACTATAATACTTCAAAGGTGTTTTTATTAATTATATTAATCTCGAGTTATTGATAGCAAGCCGGGCTTTTCGGCTTCTATGGAAGGCACGCCACTGACCATTACATCCTCTTAGAAGATTGATTAAAATTAAGTTTTTTATTTTATTTCCAAAGGCAGTGAAATTCTACTAGTTAACTGAAAACAAATCTACGTAATGAATACATACCTTTACAACAAAGAGGTCATGCAGCCACTGCGTGGCTTCAGCTTCGTCTTCGGGCACATTCTCGACCGGTATCCGCTCGATGTACAAATGACCATGCACCGGCTTGCCGTACAGCAAACTTGTTAACGTAGGTGGAATCTGAAAATACATTTAAATATTCTTAATGCAATTTAAGTTTTATTACATCATGAGAAATCTCCCACTTCACACATACTTATAAGTTAAAACCATCGTAAGTAAGTAGATAAACTGTCCCATTTTTTTGTGACTATCATAATCTTGTCATTTTACACGCGTATGCATACTCCCATAAGTACCTATTAAATTTCCTAACATGTGCGCGCTCATTCGCTGAGCGTGGCCAGGAAACGCAATGAACTCCCCACAAGGGGTACATCCAGTCTCAATCTCAACACGTGAACTATTTTGCGTTTGTATGTTCAGATAACTAAATAGTGAAATAATCCAAAATGTTTTGATGAAAAATTATAGTTGTTTACGTCTGTACGTAAACAACTAAACCTATAATTTTTCATCGAAGCTGTGTTTATAAAAACACAGGTTTTTATAAATAATTATTTCAATAAGTCGGAAACGTTGATCATCGACCTCCAAATTGACCGCTACAAAAACCATGGCGAAATATTATTTTCTTATGTTGTCACGCATTGCATACGTGGATTCGTGATTGCTGTAATTTTGTCAGACGTAGGTACAAAAAATTATCGGTACGAGGTAAGTACCTACCTTTTACTTTAAGCATATGATGAACCTATTACTTACATAATTAACTTCAAAATACAACAATGTGAACGCAATACTCGATAGGTAACATAATATCACGCAGCCAATGCAACCATGATTCATAAGCTAAATGCAGAAACATGAGAACAGGTACTTACTAAAGGTAATTAACTAATTATCAAAGTTCAACATAATTTTATTATTGTAGGTACCCAATACATTGGACATTAAACTCACAACAGCAAAATCAATCAATGTTGACATCACCTAACCGTAATCTACCACTGTTATCAACTACGCGTGTATCTTGCGACAGTACAATCCGTAAATTTACAATTTTAATTAGGGTAATTATCTTTAATTGACAGTATCTTAATTAAACAATAAGACTGCAATAGTACGTGATAATACTATGATAGTATATTATTATCTGTGGTCTACTTTGAGACGCCCATAATAATTAGTGTTCGCAGTAGACAAAACATTACATAATCATTGGCGGAACATCAGGTTATGCAACTAATGATTTATATTATTAATTGACAGGTTTTTTTTATTAGGCACATTTTTCAAGAGCATTATGTTAATCTTTATTACCGTTGATTGCCGTTAAATGTGAAAAAAAAAACCGATACTTCTAGACTAGTAGATTGCAAGTGCTAGTGCTTATTTCGTACTCCCACGGGGTATGAAAATACATATCACATAGCCGTTATACAACATTATTTTTAGTATATGCGAAACCTGAATATAGTTTGTTCAGAATCAGTAACTGATTCGATTCCAAAAATTTTTACACCATGTTATTTTTTTTTTCAAAAATATTTTAATTAAATTTTATTACCAGTTAATTACAATACAATCACCGTACGGTTAGGTACCTATTACCAAACTATTATCACGAGTGTATAACACAGGCGACGCGGTTTAAGCGGGTGTACCGCGAAATGAGCATGTTTTTGAATGGACAACCAGGTGGTAATAACAAGTTTATAACTTTGTGATTTTTTATGATACCAAAATTTTTAACTAGTTTTAGCGCATGCCTTATTTCATGCGCTAATGCGCTTCATGCATGCGTCAGACGAAAAGGCAAGATGAACTTGAAAGCGCACTGGTGTGGACATAGCTATAAGCGACTTATCGTACCCGATATAGTACGAAATTTGCACTAGTAGTTGCAAGGTTATTGGTCGTACCAACCCACACCTATTCTTTCCATTAGGCGAACAATATTAGCAAGATTATAAAATCGGACAACCTACAAATTATCGTACCAATAAATCAAAGATAAGTATTATAAGGCCACGTGTACACTCACGTGGTTTTACGCAACCGCAAACCGGCGATCTGTCCGGAAGCAGAAATTGCTTCCGCGAGCTTATTTTCATATAAAATCTTGATTCTTGCTAGACCAAAACATGAACATTAATAACGTAGTCGTATGTCATGTCTTACCTTACTATCCTTCTTAAAGGCCAGTTGTATGTTGTAAATAACAGGTATTTTTCCTCTGAAGAACTGTAAGCTTGTGGTAAAACCTCGAGTGCGTGGCGTAAGATGATGCTTAAGTAGAGGCAAGTCATTCTCTCTCGCAAAATTTAATGATGCTTCGTGTTTCGTCTGTGTATACCGGGTGCCCTCTGGAGTCATCAGTAGCTAAAAGCCAAGTAAATACATGGATCAGGCAGCTGGAAATAATACCTCTTTAATAATAATAATGTCACATACTAATCATCCTTACTGGTCTGCGCTACATTTAGCAAATATTCTAACGCTTTTATCTTTCGCAATGGCAAATCAACGATTCAAGAACCCACATACGTTCCTTAAATCGTGCAAGTATTATCCGCGTAAAATTTCTTACGGATCTCTATTTTTTATACAACTCACGAATAACGTAACTTTATATAAACGCAAGAATTTTCAGAATCGGACCAGAAGTTCCGGAGATAAGAGCCGAGCGTTCAAGTAGAAAAAAAAAAAAACAAACAAACTCTTCAGCTTTATAATATTAGCGTAGAAATATAGATAAGAGCTAATTTAATAGTAATTAACATTCGGCGCGACATCATTAGAAGTCTGGAACGTTTATTTAATGGAAAAAAAATTATTCATTCGGGAAATCAAATATGGACTTTTCGCATAGTGTAGCGCTGACTTTATCTAAGAATAGAGGATTACTATCAGCGATTGCGAAAACCATGACAAAGGGACAGAAATGACCGACATAGATAATAATCGAACAGTCTGTCTGTAATCACACTAATCACATTGACCTTAACTTTCATTGGCAAAGATAATCTCAGTTATCAGTTCCCTTGAATTTTACGAATTTCTGTTAATTTCCACTGATATTTCTAGAAGTAATTTATAGCTGTCTGGTATAGCGTGGCCCATAGTGATCATGTTGTTAACAAACTATTTGAAAAAGATCAAATCAATAATGCTTTAGTAACCAAATAAAAAATGCCTCACGTAGGAGTTTGTCACTTTAATTATGTAATGTTATGAATAAAAAATAACTTCTGAATGTTTATTTTTATCAGGCCGTCTGTACACTTTGTACTTTGTGTGTATTAAAAAGTTGACTCACCCAAACAGGATCCGGATAGTTACACAATTCTGTTATCTGATATTTAATAGTCTCCTTATCTTTCTTAAAAGACCTTTCCAGAAATACAAACTCGGAGAACTTCCACATCCAACCAATTGGAGGTAAATATTGAATGGATTTTTTCGCATAAGCCTTGCAATTCTGAAACAAATTTCACATATTATGGCTGCGTTTCCACCATACATGTGCGAGCATACGTAGCGAGGGCTGTGTGTAAAAAATAACCAATTAAAGCGCTTTATGTTCAAAATTTGAATTAAGCTAGCGCTGTAATTGGTTAGTTTCACACACATCCCTTGGTACGCATCCTCGCCATTCTTCACACATCTCTGAAAGAAACGCAGCCTAAAACCACGTATTATACAATTTATACATTACATTATTACTAATTTATAATAATTTTGTTTCGTATCCTATCATTTTTAGCTTCTAATTAAGTTCTATTAAAATAACTAACGAATGCAGAAACTGGTCGTGGGTGGTTGCTGCGCCTACGCACGTTCAAATGTTTACTTATCATGAATATTATTATGTTTATTTATAGATTTGGAATGGCAAATTTGATTTAAAAAAATACAATATGTTAATGTTATGTGTTCGGATGTTTTTGTCTGTAAAACATTATAATAATATTTACATACAAATAAGACAATAAATTATATGCAGAATATAATTTTATGCTTTGTAGCGATTTTATTGAGGATCGTTTAAAAGTTTATAGGGACACTTAAATGTACTTTCCACACTCCTCGTGTTGTGTTCTTCATTATACCAAGGTAGTGTCCCAAAAATTCCATCAGAATAATGATCTCCCTGACGAATGAAGATCTTAAGCCACCTGAGAGAGAATTGCTGACCTAAAGTACTTCGCCTGTCGGAGCGTTTGATTTTGCCTGATAAGTTACTTTACATGCATCCTACTGTCACTTCAACAACTATCTATTATACTTTATCGTTTATGTTTATGTCGTATAAAGTTGATATTTGATTGACTGTTTGTAACAAAAAGGTTCTAATTTGAACTTTGTCTTGTATTACATTAAGTTTGTGCTCCCAAAACTTAAATAAGTATCTGATATTCTGACGTCAAATGGCCAATCGCCACCAATATGACGGAAGTCAGAAGTCTTTTAAAGCCCTACGTCACGTTAGTTCTATTTTCTATTCACATGCATTTATTAACATTTAAGTAGTTTTATTTTAATGGTTAATAATCTATATTGGTAATCAGATAATCAATGTCCTCACGTTGTCTTCCACGTTGCGACTAACATTATAAATAAACAAGTCAAGTGCGAATATTGATGAGGATATGAATACTAATTTAATTTAAATTATTTTTTGTATTCGAATAAATATAACGTAATTAAACTTTAACCTATTGAACCGTAATGTATACTGCGCAAGATTCGGTATCGGTTTGCTTTTTTTTGGCCCTTTTTACTTAGACCTCTTGATAACCGATGATGACTTGTGGTTTACTTCTTTTATTATCATTCTTTCTCAACTTCCGTCTCGGTGGCAAGAGCAAAGTACTGTATTTTACACCGTTTTACAAGTCATAAAACACGAAGGTCTTTTTATTAAGTTTTCAAAACATGATTCTGTCATCAATTCATTCGTCATACATTATGAGTTTTACAATATTAGGTATTGACTATTAATTTATTATTGCAGTAATGTTATAAAACTTCAGTCACGTAAAAGCGATTGAATCACATAATATTGTTTCAATAGATCACCTACTATTGCTTACCATCCAAAGACACAAGCAGTGCCATTGTAAAGTCTATAATTTCAAACATCATAATTATCAAGCTTTACATCATAGTAGCAGCATTGATAATAATATAATTTATTTTATTTTATTCTACATACATTTTATCAATATAGGCATGAACGTTTCTTTGTTTAGAAGACCTTGCTGGCCATGGAGCGTTGACCGGCCGTCGCGCGTCGCGTCGGCTTTAGTGTTATCACAGTATAAATATACTACCAGTAGTGGCTCTCGGCCGTAACCTTGAATTAAGTACCTAAAATTCCGTGCGACATACTCACGCGTTAGGGCTGCCCGCACATAGTATTTTAATTTCATCAACCTACTTGAGTTTCTTTCTAGTTATGTGAATTTTTTTTTGTTTAAAAAAATAATTCGTTGTTATTGAAATAGGAAGTGTTCAATAAAAATACATGTTGCGTTGTATAATTAAAAGATTTAATAAAAAAAAATTCGCCGAAGGAAACCAAACTCCAATCCTTACAAACTTCAACATCTACTTACTCAACCAAAATGAAAGAAACATCGAACGAGTAATTATAAAATCTGTTTGCATCTCAGCTTATTAACGTTCACATTACTACCTATAGTACCTACAGCTAGGAGCACTTTGGTCACCCATCCAATGTCGCACTGCTGCAAACGTTATATAACAACCATCTCATCGCGTGTGCCGTATCTACAGCAATGAAAATCTTACTAAGTAGGCAGGTATCATTACCAGGTAATAAGTAACTAAGTACCTACGTTCATAAGTAAGCAGATAGCCGAAACTAGGAAACTACCTACCTAGGTACCAGTTGTACCACGGGAACGGCGTAGTTAGGTCATTCGTATCACTTTTTACACCCTATCCACAATTTATTTATGTAGGTACCTATTTTAATAAATTATCAAGTATTTTACTCGGTGTAAAAAGCGAAATGTGTAGGTATTTAAGTATTAAAAAAAAAACAAATTACGTAATAGTAGGTAGGTAAGTGTATAATTGTTTTTAAAGTCTCACCTCTCGTATTTAAAAAAATGTTATCTCTGGGTTCGTTATCGAAGAATTCAAGCAGCCAAACACTGCACAATATAGTTTATAATTTCTCCTTGCCATATTAAGAAATCGCACGCTCACTGCTTACAAAAATATTACATCATCCATTCGTCACTACGGCGGGCGGCGCGGCGGCGCGGCGCGGTGGCGCAGTCAAGACTGTTTGTGTACCGAGAGTGTACCGAACTCGACGCGCGTAGGTATGACTCGCGTTGCGACCGTTTCTATGAAGACACAATACTGTACATTTTATTACCGTGGTGTTATGATCAAACGAGCTTAGTACGTAACCAGGATAATATGACTTGTTTTCGTTTATAGATTATGTAGATTTATTGTCCATTTGGTGGATTACCTGATGCCTAAATTAAAATGATTAATGGTAATATTTTGAGTCCGAATTACGATTTTTGTTATTGTTGAGGATAGGACGGCGAATTATTAATGAATGAATTAGTAAAAAATTTAGGGGGGAATTTAATTTATTTTCAAGATGGAGGAGGACAACGAGCATGGGTGTGTAGGAAGTTATATCTATAAGTAATTGTATTCACTACAGAATCAACAAAAATAATTTAACCAGGATTTTGTAAAATCTTGATTAAAAACGGTGTCCGTCCGTACTTGAAATACTCCTACGTTTTGAAACATGCAGCTAGCTTCAACTTTCCGACAGGACAAACTGATCGGCTCATCGACAATTCAAAAATAAATGGTTTAATTGAAATAAATGCTTTGACTCTGAATCATCAATGCCCTTTAGATCGAACGCAAGGGTCGATAGGTATCAAAGGATTTCATTGACGTACTTCCGACCTTATTTATAAGTGTTTGCATGTAGGTACTTGATACTTGTCCATACACCATTTGGCCCTATAGCACTAAAGTGACTTGCTAGCCACTTGTATTAACATGGATTTGATGCTACGGCTGTCCAATCAACTGATTAGCTAATGTAGGCCGTTAATCAGACAACCATCAAAGCCGGACCGAACTCATCGATCGGTAGATTAACTTCCGACGATCATAAATCGAGGCATTGAACGTTGATTAAATTGTATCGTAGAGAATGATTTGTGAATAGTTATGTCATTGGCATTATGTTCCAAAATAGGAGTTCAGACCAATGGCGTAGCTTACACTAGATGGGCACTATATCGTTAGGGGAGGCCTGCTACCTAACTGCGGCGGAGACAAATTGGAAAGTAAAGATTTTTCACAAAAGAAACCATGTTTATTTTTCCCGGGTGGTCTTAGAGTTTGAGTGGGATAGTAGATAAGTCATTTACGAATTTTTGCTGCGCCCTTGGATTAGGCTTTCTCTATGTAAGGGGGACTCAGTGGGGCTGGTAAATACCTATCACATACGTCATGTTTTTCAAGGTCACAGCACGAAAAAGCCTTTCAACATGCGTTGATGGTCGCCCAAATGGACTCTATTTTAACCTGTCCCAAGTCTCATGTTTTCCTTAATGCGTCAGAAAGACATAAAAGAATGTCCTAAAAGCCAGTTCACATTAAGTGCTGCCGCACACTGAGCGACTAGTGCGGCTGCTAGTAGCTACAATCGGTGCCCATGCGATCGATAGGTACCTTAGAAAAAGTATGAAAAATTTCATTATTTCAGCTTGTGGTGCCTGCTAGTGGCTCAGTGTGCGGCGTAACGTAACTAACATTAGGCGACGGGCATGACAGTTTAAAATCTGAAAATTCTGAAACGACACTTAACTTTCATGTCCATTTTCACCAAATATAAATAAAAGGCCACAATAGGATTTTCAATGCTCGGCTAAGCGCCGACGGTTGAAAATATAATAGTGTAAATAGTGTAATAATTCTTAGGCATTATATTTAGGTGTCGCCCTAGTGCTAATGACATCGGGCATTTGCGGACATAAACATCAAAATGATCGATCGGTTTCTGAATAAGCACTCTGGTAAATAGATTGAAATTAAAAGTGAAAGTTATTATGATGTCAATTGACATTGAAAGTTACAAAGTAAGTACCTATCTACTCTACCACTAACATAGGGCTGCGAAATATGTAAATTAAATAAATTTAAATTTTTATTTCATATCATATTTGGCTTACATTGCATGACGAGGAGTCTCAAAATATGTATAGGTACATACTTGCTTTTTATGACCTAAATAGGTATTTCGAATTCGACGGTTTATTATAGCGGATAGAATCGCCTGCTTTAAGCGGATGGGCAGACGTCCGATGCAAATGATTTCTACTTAATTTTACGAAATGTTGAAATCTACAGGTTTGCAGAATTCGTAGGTTTTTAATTGTTTGGCAGGAATTTTACCGTAAACTTATAAATGTGTAGGTACTTAATATTGTCAACAGTTATGTATGACAGTACCTATTTAAATAATTGTTCCATGTTTCACTGCAAGGTCAGTAGTTTTAGATTTAGGAAAAAAATATTTTAGAATTTGATCTCAGAGAGTCTGAGGATCTGCCGAACCTTTACCCGTCTTTGTTGGGGTCGGCTTCCAGTCTAACCGGATGCCTATCTGACCTCCAGGCTCCACAACGTAGTAACTAGGCAATACAATACCCCATAGTAAGACTGGTTGTCAGACTTTCGGGCTATTGACGACCCGTAACGACGTATTGTGTAGGTATATTATCAAATAATCCATAATCCATAACTATAAATTATTTGATAATAAAAATAGTGAGGATTTGTTTAGGATTTAGAAGACCTAAAACCTTGTCATGTTAATACCAGGTAATGTATTGAACATTACCTTGTAATAATGTGGCAAAGACCTTTACTGACGACTTGATAACAGCACAGGTGGTTTATTTATCTCAATCATAATATAAGAGATAAATAAAGCACCTGGGCTGTTATCAAGAATTGCAAGACTTGTAGCGGACAACAATAACAAATCGAAATGAAGTACCTTTTGACAAGAATATGTTGCCAAAGCCAAACCCAAGAACTCAAAAACATAACATCACGCCTCTAATCCCTGAAAGGTTAGGCAGAGGTATACCCATTAGTACACCCAGTTTTTAAGTCCAAAATAATAGGGAGTGAACCTATTGCCATCAACTGGGCACAAACCCAGACTCCGAGGCTGCTACTGACAAATTCCCGAGGAAAAACCCAATAACATTGCCCAACCTGGGATTCAAACCCAAGACCTCATGATCAACAGTCGCGCTTTGCGACCACCAGGCAAGTCAACAAGTCACTCAAAAAATTTAAAATTTTTCCTCATTAAATCTAATTCATCAGATTTTCACACATTTACCTCTGGTTTTTAAATTCTAAAACATGAGATACAACAACAGGAAGCAATTGCTCAGTTCAAAATTAATTTTATGTAGGTATCATCAAATAAGTACTTACTCCCAAAACTCCTATGGTATTGCAGAAATGCCATCCCATGAGCCAATCTATTTCATAGCTGTGGTTCATTATAAGATATCCATGTTCTTTACCATAGTACTTTTCATATTCATCTCTTTTAATGTATATAGATAGTTTTGACTGTGACCACCATTCTGACATAAACACTAATTCTGAAAATAGGATCAAGGTAAGTAACATTCTACAAGAGTAACATTGACTGTTACAAATAATATAATATCCAATTTACTGAAAATCTTTACTCATTTTAAAATTACTTATTGGAAAATGGGTAACTGTCATTTCATGCATTTATTTTCAATATTTCGATTGAAATTAAGCAAACAATGGAACCAGTAAATTAAATACAAATGATATAACTATTTAATTATAAGAAAAACCTTTTTCATCATTCTTAAGAGATTTGTCTGACAACAGAAGGTGCTTTGGCCCAAAAATAGATATAAATAGATACTAATAAAACATGCAATATCGGATAAAGAATAAGCACCTAAGTCTAATAAATAAAACATACACCAATACTTACGACTGTAAAATGAATATGAAAGATAATAGTTTATCTTTCTATACAAGTATTTACTGAACGGCTTGAGTACAAGGAATAAAGTAGCCTGTATAGAGGTCAGAATCAAACCAGACATGAAGTATGATATACCAAAACATAGATGAACAACTGTAGACTCTTTTATCATACGTAGGTTTATCATTTTGAATGTGTCACCTTATTCTTGTACTCATGAAATCTAAAAAGAAGACAATAACACACATTATTTTTTAATTTAAAGAATGTTCTTTCATTCATGATCATAGTTAATTGAAGACTGATTAAAAGTCAATGTGAACTACACATTTTATAATAATTGATTCCAAAATCTATTATTTGAGCACACAATAATTTTATCATAATGCATGTACCTAGATGGAACAACAAAAAAAACTTAAAAATAGTTTGTTGTAATATCTTTTAAAATATGTAGTAATTCACTAGATAAATATTAATATTTTGCTATGCTTTTTTTTTATTCAATATTGAGTAAAGTAAAATTTTATTGACTAAGATTTGTTAGAAAATAGTTTTTTTTACAGTTTACATTATGTAATAAATGTCAGTCTATTGTTAAAATCCAATTTGTAGTAAATACACAGTGAAATCTTCACATACTGTCTTGTTAAGGCGAAGTAGTAGAAGGAAGTACGTACATGAATAAAATACACTAATAAAGTCCTTGGAATATGTACTCACTTCATACATAAATGTATGATTGTATTTCAATCAGCACATGGTTCATGAACACAATGATTTTCACCGTCACCAAGAAATTGAAGATTTCTGGACCCTATCTTATTGTTCAGTATTACAATGAAATAATGAAATTTACGCATTTTGAAAAACAATTTACAAAATCTTTAAATATCGTCAAAATAAATCGGTTTTAGATTACAAATTCAAGAGAGGCATTTCTCTTATTCAATTGGAACCATTATAAAAAATATATTTACCATATCAATTCCTTTAAATATAAATGCCGGAGGTTCACACCACACAGTTCGATTAAAATCAAAATAGAACAAAATCGTGTCTGTCTATCCTACTCGAACACCGCTATTTTTTATTGAAGGTTGACTGACTCGCTATTCATAGAGGAAGAGTCGAAGAGGTTTTCGTTCGTAAGAGACATAGACATAAAACATTTTTTTTAATAAGACATTATAGGTTTGGGAATAGTTGATTCAATCAAAGTGCATAGTAACATAATTGACGCCGACCGAACTTGATACACGATCGTTATGGGTATCGTTAGTACCGAAGTCATATATTCAAACAAAAATCACTTCATTAAATACTGTTCCAGCTCGGACTTATTACATACTATTTCCATAGCTACTTCAATTTGAATGTTAATGTAATTACTTACGTCATAATTATCATAACGTCATGTGTCACATTGACACATTGGTAGTCATTTTATGTCATTCAATATTTAATCTCACTCAATAGTCATATAATCAATCAATTTCAATTTTCAAAAGTCAATTTCTCGGAGCGCCGAGCGGAGCTCCTATATATTATATGTCCCACCATGCGATGTCCTCGTCATCAGAGACAAATCAGAGAATAGAGATTAATTTTGTTGCCCATGCACCGGCCAGCCCAATCCATGATACTGGTGGGTGAAACGTGGTGCGATTGTGAGACCCTGCCTGACGCAACTCATTGACATTAGCCTGCCCGGACTGAATAGAAAAAAGATCAGAAAAAAGGGGTGGTAGAAAGAAAGATACGGATGTTATGATTACGGTCGGAAACCCCAACGCGTTAAAGCCGAGAATATTTCTTTATTACGTAATTGTATCAGTTTATTAAAAGACGAACAAGCCATGCTATTTTTACAGAAATGTAAGGGAATCGCAAGAGCCTACGTTGTGGTGCAAGCATACACTTGCAAAACGATAACTTATTCCCGAAATTCTGTAATATTAGGCATCGAAACCTCTTGCGATGATACCGGTTGTGCTGTTATTGATGGCACAGGGCGTTTACTGGGAGAATCTTTGTATAGTCAAACTGCCCTTCACACAAGATACGGCGGCGTTAACCCATATTTTGCTTATGAGTTACACCGAAATAATATAGATAAAGCTGTAGCAAAGGCCTTAGACGAAGCTAATATAATTATTCAGGATATAGATGCTATTGCAGTAACTACAAAACCTGGTTTGTTTTTAAGTCTTCAGATTGGAGCGAAATATGCTAGATATCTATCAAGAATGCATAGCAAACCCATAATACCTATTCATCACATGGAAGCCCATGCCTTAGTGGCGAGAATGTATCATGAGCTTCAGTTTCCGTTCCTAGTTTTGCTGATATCAGGAGGCCATTGCTTACTATCACTTGTAAAAGACGTTAATGACTTTTTATTACTAGGCAAAGGCCTGGACAATGCACCTGGTGAAGTATTGGACAAGGTTGCTAGAAGAATGAAATTAAGAAACTTTCCTGAATACTCACAGATATGTGGAGGTCGAGCCGTAGAGTTGGCAGCACAGAAATCAACAAATTTGGACATATTTAAATTTCCTTTACCCCTATCAAAATATCGAGATTGTAACTTCAGTTTCAGTGGGTTAAAAGATTCTTTGGTTCGCAAGCTGATAAAAAAGGAAACGGAACACAATGTAATGGGTGATGAAATAATACCAGAAGTATATGACTTATGTGCAGCATTCCAGCTTGCTCTTGCAGAACATATTGCACATAGAACACACAGAGCAATAATGTTTTGTGAAAAAAATATGCTAATAAACCCAGACAATAGGGCAATAGTTGTGTCTGGAGGTGTTGCTTGTAACAATTTTATATTTCAATCAATAGAACACATTGGAAGTAGCATGGGCTACAAGACTTATCGTCCACCTCCTGCTGTGTGCACTGACAATGGCGTTATGATTGCTTGGAATGGTTTAGAAAAACTGAAGAAGCAATATGATATTAGGACAGACTTTAGCCTGAAAGAAATTGATCCAAGTGCACCACTGGGTGAAAATGTTATAAGTGAAGTAATAGCTGCTAATATACAAACAAAAGTTACAAGATTAAAAACATTATACAAATGAAATACATATTTGAGTTTTCTATATTTATTAATCCTAAGTTTAGCTACAAAATAAACATTTAATGAGCCCTAGTTTGTAATGCTTCCGACTGCCCTATTGATCTCCTGGTCGCAAGTGCGACTGTTGTTTTTGCCTGACCTGAGAAACGAATCCAGGACCTGTCCTGGATTTGTTACCCAGGTTAGGCAAAGTGTTATTGGGATTATTACCATTACAAATTCCTCAGTAGCAGCCCAGTGTTTAGAAATTGGTGGTGTATAACTCCCCCCTGATTTGGTCCTGCACCTGATCTCTTCCTGGTTGTTCTGGATGGCCATCGCATTGGACTATGAGAGTTAGGGAAGAGGGAGTGCACCTATGTTTGCACCACACTAACTTGTGCACTGTAATATCTTCAGTGTACTTTGCTAGTTACTATTGAGATTAGCCACCTTAATCGAAATCAGTCAGGAGAATATTGTATTATTCTATGCCACTTCTTGAACTAGATTTAGAAAAAAAAATCAAATTTAATAACAATAATTTATTGACAAACTTTACATTAATCTAATTTATTTGCTGATAATCATGCATGCTGGTAAAGGATCCCATTTTCTCTACTTGGCACCAGGAGTTTGCAGATCTGAAAATTACAAGTTTACTATTAGGTACATCAGAAATCACAGATATTTTGAAGTACAATGTGGCAAAAACTTTCAATACATAACACAAACATGGATATAAGGGACAACACTATTTATGCATAACAGATAACAAGTGCAGTCATTATTTATTTTCTAAAATCTGGAATCATATTGTTAGTGTCAAAACAGGACATTACAATAAAGTACTAAAATAATGGTTACATATCACTAAATTGTCTATAATATTATTAGTGTTTCATCAAACCAATTTCATTCAAAAATGAAATTAGATGGATATGCATTGTAAACCTTGGTTGTTTTTGTGGGACAAACCTAAATATCCCTTTTAGTCCTTTTCATCTGAAAAATCAATGGATAATTTGATTTTACACACATTTGAAGACTTCAAATGCAACAGGCATTGAAGTTAAAATTATTGATGTAAATATCATCAGGAGGATATACTAGGTGGTACAAAAGTTGGTAAGGTTTAACTGTATTTCTTCTTTTTTATTTTTTAACTTTATCAGTCAAACATGGTCCTTCATATTTAAGTAAATGTTTTACTTCAAAATTATATTGTTATTTACTATTCCTAAATCAATAAATTGTGAATTGCTCATTAGTATTTTCATTGGTATATTCTTTTAAATATTTTATGATTTAGCTTTTTATGTAAATTACATCAATACTTACGCGCAGGCCTGCCGTTAAGCCATGGAGTAATACGGACATGAGAATCGTCACGCTTTAGGGCTTCAGCACGTAACTCGGGTTTCAAGGAGCGCCGCAGCATTTTTGCAGCGATGTTCGAGTAGTTTATGTAACTAGAATAATATCATAACCTTTAGTAATTTTCTTCTATCCTAAAACGTAGTATTTACACGATTATAGGACTTACTTAAGACCGACCGATCTCCAGGCACTCATTTTGTGGATTTATATAGTGTTTTAGGACCTGCAAAATAGAATCCTAGAAACCCGAAGGAAAAATCGAATTTCGACTATGTCTGCGGATTAAAGTGACGTAACAATAATAGTGTTGTACTACTTGTACTTGTACCTTTTTTACTCAGTACTAAGAAGTACTAAGAACTTAAACTTAAAAAAAAAAACAATTAAAAATAAATTGCAGTACTTTGCTGCTTATAAGTTTCCTAAAAATAACTAAAATATAAGTAAATTACAAGAGAGATAATCGATTGGCGACTTTCGTTCTACTTATTAAGCCGGCTGTACACATGGGGCCAAGGTTTTGGCCCAACGTATTGGGCAAAAATGATAGATAACCAAGATTGCTGTTCACACATTGGCTTACTGATCATTCTGCATTGGCGCTTCAAAGATGGACGTAGAAGTTTTTGCAGCTGCGGCAATTTATTTATACAGTGCGTTTAATTATGCGTATAATTATAATGCGTATAATTATTTATGTAGTTCATGCCGTGGATTCCAAATTATTCCTTCATGTCGATACAATTCTATGAATTGTAAAACCTCATTGCTTGTCCGGTTACATATTAAAAAATCAAAACATTCTCCAGCAAATTTCAAAAGAACAATAAACGAAATACCAAAGTTTAAAATAAAAATGATCATTTGATCAAAAGTTCAGCTGACCAAAGTCTGGAATATCAATGTATATATTATTTATTACACTATTGACCAAATCGTTTAATGGTCAAATGGATTACTGGATAAATTATTAATTATCAAATGGATTAACTGAAAAAGATAAAAATAATATTAATATATTAGCGAATAGCGCCTGTCTGATACAGATAGCCTTTGCAACAACATGATTTGCTAATACAAAATATCGAAAATCGTCACGTTTTGTAAGCCAGCGAAGCGAGCTCGGGACTTAGGGCACCCCGACATGGACAGGTTAGGTTCGAAGGGGATGGCGGGGTCTGAAAGACCCCGCCATCCCCTTCGTGTTAGGTTACTTTAAACCTTGAATGCAGAAGTAGGAGCCCCGCGCAGCGGGGCTCCGTTGACCGGGGTTCCGTCGACTACAGCCCGTAATGTGTGTAAAAGACGCAAGCAGAAGAGATGACGTGCGGGCAGGTAGACAATACCCGGTCGACGGAGCCCCGCTGCGCGGGGCTCCTACTTCTGCATTCAAGGTTTAAAGTAACCTAACACGAAGGGGATGGCGGGGTCTTTCAGACCCCGCCATCCCCTTCGAACCTAACCTGTCCATGTCGGGGTGCCCTAAGTCCCGAGCTCGCTTCGCTCGCTTACAAAACGTGACGATTTTCGATATTTTGTATTAGCAAACCGATCATGTTGTGCAAAGGCTTTCTGTATCAGACAGGCGCTATTCGCCAATATTAATATTAATTTTACCTTTTTCAAATTACTTCATGTTTGTATGTATACTATTTTGAGGCACTGTTATTTTAATCATAATTTTTGAACAAATTAATGTGTTAAAATTAATGATGTACTTCAAATATAAGTATAGGTACCCACATTTAAATCATTTGTGATTATAAAATTTGATTAGTTATGATTTGATATTTTAAAATTATATCTAGCAACTTTTGATCAGTCGTTCATTTGATGTCACATACATTGGGATTTTAAAATTTTTCTAAATAAATCATTTGGTCATTTAAATTTTGGTATTTCGTTTATTGTTCTTTTGAAATTTGCTCGAGAATATTTTGATTTTTTGATATGTAACCGCTTGTCCACACCGGCGGCGGCGCCGCCATCGCTATCGGAACATGGGAACGTAAATTTCACTTACGCGCAACGATACTGTCTCCGCTGACGAGTAACAACGAACTGAATAAGACACCAACGTGTGAACGCTGTTTGCGGAGCGCGCCAAGATCCTTTAGAGTATATAATTACTACTGTAAGGGTCAGTTCACACCGAGACGCGACGCGACGCGACGCAACGTGATGATACTTGAAGAGGCCAGTGACTTCGCGCTGCGCCGCGCGCCGCCGCGAGACGCATCACAACGTCGCCGCGCCGCTCTTGCACGTCGCGCGTACCGGCGATTCACCGCTGCGTCGCGATGCGTCTCGCGGCGCCGCGCGGCGCAGCGCGGCGTAGAGCGACGCATCGCGACGTAGTGCTGCGTGGTGTAACGTATTCTAAATTCTTACAATGAAATGCGTATCTTTTCGTGTAGAAAATAAAGTTATATTTTGTGTCTCTCTTTTAAAGTGTGCACGCAGCGTCGCGTCGCGTTGCGTCTCGGTGTGAACTGACCCTTATTGTATACTCTAAGCTTCGATGTGTGCACAAAAAACCGACACTATTCGGATGGCCTGCCAATGTTGGCGCCAACTAGACCAATTAAGCCAACATACCGCCAGGTAGCTTTCTACACGTTGGCCCAACACCTTGGCCCCATGTGTACAGTTACCGGCACGTAAGTTGGCAAGAGTTTTTGTAGTGGGGGAAGTTTACGCACGCAATTTCTACATTTTTATATGCGCGAACTTCCCCCACTACGAAAATCTCTTGCCAAGTTACGTGCCGGCAACTGTACAGCCGGCTTTAGACCCCAGGGAGTAATAGTAAAAAACATACATAATTTAGTGGTCAACCTAGATGAGTTTTAGGCGATTATAATACATAGTAATCGATTAATTTCAATCAATTAATATTTTTAAACAGAAAACTAAATGGAGTAAATGGGCTTAGCTCTATGTATGAATGATGGATTGATGCATAGAGTATAATAAGTATATTGATGGTTTTGGTTTATGGTACCACTCAACTTGCATGTGAAAAATAGAAAAAAATGTTCAAGAAATCAAAATAAAAAAAATATTTCTTACCGAAAAACTCTACGAATAAATATTCATTTCGAAGTTCACACACTTTGAATATTTTTATAAGGTATGTGACTATGTGTTATAGTATTATTTGACAAAGTAAACTGCAACAACTAAGTACTTTCACTAGAAAAATTGAGTTGGCATAAATTGATTAGCCCACGTTACTTATTGATAATTTTCTCAAATAATTGTCGTATGATGTAATTTCGCTGTATTAATTGTAATTCTACTGCTTTCATATGAAATTCTTACAATATTTTCTTGAATTTGGTAAAATCTTGCATTAAATTTACACTGCAGCTGTTGCACTATTAAAATGAGCTATGGCGTTTGCACTTACAGTAATTCAATAATAAAATGGATGCTGCTGACCGTCTGCTAAGTAATGAAAGGCTGGCGACGCAGGGTAATTTAGAAGAGGATCATTTGTTTGTGAATCCTCAAGCATCAGGGGTCAAGTGTGATATAGTCAATGAGTGTAAGGTCTTTATCAAGGCCGAGGATGGCGGTGGTGATGCTCCAGTGAACACTTTCGGTGCAATGCTGCCTCATAATCCAGGTATGATATAACTTTTTATAAACATAACATCACACCTGTAATCCCCGAAGGGTTAGGCAGAGGTGTACCCATTAGTACTCCCACATTTCGCCAGTTATGTTTAAGTCCCATGTAATGCTTGCATCCATGTAATGGGCTAGCCCATTGCCGTCAACCGGGCACAAATCCAGACCCCAAGGCTGCTACTGAGGAAATTCCTTATGGAAAAACCCAATAACACTGCCTGACCTGAAAACCTAAACCTCATACTCGGTAGTCTCACTATGCGACCACTAAACCAACAAGGCAGTCTTTTTATGGTTCTGTACCAAAATGGTTTAAGAGGAACCCTGTGCAGCTTCAGCTATATGTAGTCCCAAAATATTATGTTGAAAATGAAAAAATATTTTTCCTTTTAAGGATTCCTTTATGGCAGGTATGCTCCTCGGTGTGTGATTTGAACTTGCAAAATCTTGGATATTTAAATAGCATAGTAGGTAAAAATAGGCAGATAGCAAAAATCTGATAGTAATAGAGATTATGTACCTCCTGGTGCTTATTCAAGTTAACGTTAAGAATAGGCTTATGATAAGGTAGACTTAAATCTTGGCTACTCTTATCAAGCATAATAATAACAAGATAAGAAACTAAAACTCATAATGCTTTGTAGCTATTGTAGCAGAGCCCAAATGGAGGGTAATTTTTTGGTTGGTATGACCACTAGCTGCATCACACTGCATCAAAAGTCATCTTTTTGGACTTATTGGTTGACTTCTTGCCCTCAGGTTGTTTTATTTATTATATAACATAACATCACGCCTGTATTTCCTGAATTTCTACTTAAAGTTTTGGTAATGTTATATTTTGTTTACAGAAAAACCTAATTTTGTCACTTCAACACCAGATCAAAAGAAAGAATCACCATCAGAAAACCAAATAGTTGATTCTAATCCAGAATGTGACATGGAGGATGGTAAATAATTTAAGTTTAATGAAATCAGTTCATTAATTTAATTAAAATTTTAGATTAGACTGTTAATTAAATACCATTTGGCCTAATCACTCTTAATTCACAGAAAAATAAAAGCATCTCACAGCAGTATAGAGAATAAAATAAGCTTTATTCTATTTAAGAATATTCTTGATAATTATTGTAGTTCTGCATTTAAAAGATGTCAAGTGTTAAAGTTCTTGGTTCTGACTCACAGGTGTTTCTGACCTGCCTATGGATGATGGTCTTCCAAGCACGGTGACAGTGCTAGATGCGCCCGATGGTGGCAAGGTGTATTTAGTGGGTACAGCTCACTTCAGCATACAATCTCAGGAGGATGTGTCCAGGGTATGAGTTGTTTTCCTTGATTATTCAAAAATGCCTGTAAATGGTCTCATTTTTTATTCATATTTCATGTTTTGACTTTGACTTTTCTGTAGTTTAAAGGTATTTATGACACAGATTCAGGATTATAAACGACATAACGAGATGATCCAAAGCATTGTAAATATTTACCATTTTATTTTTGTAATGGTTGTAATTTCAGGTAATACAAGAAGTGAATCCGCATATTGTGATGGTGGAATTATGTGAACAAAGGACTAATATTCTGTTATTAGATGAAGAAGTCATACTTAGAGAAGCTAAGAACATTAATATTAAAAAGATCAGGTGAATTTATTGAACTTTTATTCAGGTTTTGTGTTTTTGTAGGTGGTATAATAGATTATCTTCTCACACAAGAACTCATGCCTTGAAACTAATGCATGTCTAACTGTAGACATTTACTTTTATTTGGTTTTTTTATACAAGTCATCAGATAAAACTCATTTTGTATAAAATCCCTAAACCACATCTAAGCAACTAAATCGTATCAATATTTACAATGAAACAGCTATACTAATATTGATTCTTCATGCATGCATCATTAATAAGATATTTTGTTTCATTGATTGTTTGTTTATTTGTTGTTGTTGCAGAGCAACAATGGCTCAGAATGGAGTGTTCAATGGATTGATGTACATATTGTTATTAAACATGTCAGCTCACATAACAAGAGAACTGGGTATGGCACCTGGTGGTGAATTCCGGCGTGCTATGGCTGAGGTAACAAAATAACTCGATTCGTAAACTATACACTTTAAAATATTGTTTAGTTTCATTATAACAGACTTCTAGAATAAAAATCTAGTTACTACTAATATTGCAAAACCACATTTTTCTGAGTTTCACACGAATCAATTGTATCCAAACTTGGCATTATTGTACAAGCTAAAATTTTCTGTAATTGACAATCTTAATTTAACCGAGATAGGGTATTTTTTGGATTGGTTTTATAACGAGAATGTTGTCGCCGCTTTTGCTGGAGAAAATAATGACAGTTTTTAAAATTAGATAATATACTTTTTTATATTTTTCAGGCTAAGAAAATTCCCAGCTGCATTGTACAGTTGGGAGATAGGGCTATAGACATTACCCTGCACCGAGCCATAGCATCCCTCTCCTGGGGCCAGACTATCAGGTTCATCTGGCATTTGCTCACGTCTAACCAGACAATAAGGTCAGTTTTATTTTTCCTTTATTTATGAGATTAATTTTTTAACACATTGATATTTCGGGATTCATTGTGAACATGTCATATTGAGCAGGGCCGGACTCGAGCGGCCCAAGCGAAACCTTTACACATCACCGTCACGAGTCGAGCTTATTAAAATTATTTTATTGAAAAATTCTTGTTTTATTTTGTACAGTCTGGAAGAAGTAGAAAAATGTAAACAGAAGAAAATGTTAGAGGATATGTTGGAAGAAATGGCAGAAGAGTTCCCTGCCTTGAAACGAGTGTTTGTCGTCGAGAGAGACATGTATCTCTGTCATTCGCTGCAAGTTGCTGCGCTGCAACCGCGTGAGTATGATATATTTTAAATAAAATTATAATTAAAAATTACTGATGAATAATTAATTACTTTGTATTTAACTACTTTACTTTTTGTAGGTCGGGAACCTTGCCGCATTGTAGGCGTTGTCGGCATCGGGCATGTGGCCGGCATCGTGGAACACTGGGGTAAAATTAGACCTCAAGACATTCCACCACTACTTCAGTAAGCATACAATATTCTAGCCTAGTTATGAACTTTTTAAGTACTCTCAACAAAAGATATTATAACAACCAGCCAAGACATTACCAATTTCTGCACTAACCAGGCAATAGTGACTTGATTTCCATGCACTATATGAGTTAAACAGCTCTTTTTTTCATTGAACTTTAGCTTTTTATCTGATAAGATCTTTGATCATACCACACTATTCCCTGTATTGCTTTGTCAACAGAGTCCCGCCGCCGTCTCTTTCTACGCGTGTGATTCGGGTCACGATCCGCGTGGCGTGCGTAAGCGCACTGATCTACGCTGGGTATAAGCTCAGGCCTCGGCGCTGGTTTCCTTGACGTCTAAATCTTGACCTAATGCGGTAAATATTATTTTATATAAAACTTAAACCCGATCGCAAAACAGCAATGAAAATTAAATGTAGTATTATCTGGCTTAATCTTGAGTACAACCTTTTATAACTTTTACGTTTTAGTATGTATTTGCTTTTTTGGTCAAAACGTCCCATTTTGCTAGAAGATATAATATCTATTGATACAGTTTCGCTAATCTTTTGTATGCGTTATTCGCGCTACTGATTGACTAAGTTTATTTCATTTCACCTAAATGAAAATTATGATTGACAGATTGGGTCTTTTTTTCAGGATTGTCGATTCCTATCTGAAGATTAACGTATTGAGAGGATGATTGATGTCGTTCGATTCTGTGAATGTTTTAGTGTAAGATCTTGCAATGAAACTATAACTCAAAAATGCAATTTGTTGTAAGGTGCAGTAATCGTTAAGGTTACTCAATAAAACATATTTGACCATATTATAATATCCATCAAAAATATAGTGTATTATTATAAATATATAATTATATATTTTTTAACAGTAAGATTGAGAAATGTATTGGTAAAAATATTGTTATAACTTAAAATAAGTCCATTTCATTGCTAGCTGTAGCCTTATAAGAATTACAATTCCTGGGAGGAACTATCCAATGTTGCCTTGCGCTAAAGAAATATGAAAATAACTTATGAATATAACTTGGAAAATGAAAACAGGATTATTGTCAAAATGTGCTCTTAGACCACACTAAAAATTGTTGATGAGACGCCAGATTAAATCTCAATATAAATTTGTTTGATGTTTCCTAAAATACATAAGCAAATTAACCATTGAAAGAATTGCAAGTATCGAACATTTTGATGCATAATTTGATATCGACACCTTTTATTAATAATTTTCGACTGGCTTCCATTAATTTAAAGTTACGAACTAGCATTAGTTTATCTGAAACAAATCCCGGGAACATAATGGAGAAAATTCCATATTATTATCCCATTTCTCAATTGAAAATATTTGCATGATAATGTATCACATAATAATTCTGTAATTAGGGTAAATTTTAAAACTCGTCATTATTAGAATGATTGTCTTTAATCTCTGTTTGTTCTTTGAATGTTATGTTTTTTTTTGTTGTAATGTAAGTTAGATATTTCTTTACTTTTCTTCATAAGTGAGGGTTTAGAGTCACGAATTTAAGATTGTATGTAAAAAAATAATACAAAGGAAATTAAACATCTCGACTGTCAATGGCATAGCCAAGATTCTAAAAAAAAAAGCGGGTTGCACTCCGGGAGTGCCGGCAGAAGTGAAAACTTGATTATTAACGTTTACGTTTACGTTTACGTTTAACATACACGAACATTCGCGCAAGCGCCCTGCGCTGTCTAAACGAAACAGTAGGCCCAGGCATACATTTTCGCCGCGCCGTAGAGAGGGGATAGCTGTCTACTCTCCATCCGTCTTACGCTTTTTCGATCAGGTCACGTGTCCTGACGCGCACGTGTCCTGACGCGAGTTTAAGATTTTATACCCATTACAGAAAAAGTGCTCAACGCCGCTAAAGAAGTTTTCACTTCAATAAAGGATTTATGCCACTGAATGGCAACGCTTCACGTATTGGTTGAATCCGGTCTGAGTTCCGATTGGAACTACTACGTGTAACGTCGAACTTTCGAATTACTTAAAAAATTGTGCAAATTGTGCAATTTCTATTGTATTGTTCTTATGACTAAACCTTACTTTACTATATTTAAGAGCATCTTATGCATTTTCGACGTATTTATTAGTTATTGTTTTGAAATATTTGGGTTTAACTCTAGTTTCTTTTTTATATAATTTCAACTATTATACTTACCTATTAGGTCTACTTTTATGGAACTGACCTTTTCTGTTTTGTCTGTATATTTCCGCTCTGAGTCTGAGCATTGACTTAGCCGGCTTAACTTACCACTTCTAAACACGAAAGATAAATACTTAAAAAACTTGAAAATATGTTGCAGGCACAAAGACAGTTAGAAACCTTGCCATGAAATGTCTAAGAAATATAAAGTGTTCATCAATCGATTGACCAATTTTTAACTAGTTGTATTGGTTCGGGTATTGTATAAAACATTGTAAGGACTGTGATAGAGAATTATAAATTAAATTTCCATCCGTCATAAGGAATAAGTCAGTTTAAAAAAGTATTTATGTACTTATAATAATATAATAAGTGAAGATTCATTGTGTTTGTTAAAATAAATAGTGCATAAGATTTAATTTTGACTGGGATTGCAGCGACCAGTTGTGTTGAAAATAATATAATTATGTAAGTACTGTATCTTTCTTCATCGGTAGTGTCGCCATCTGCAGCCACTATTTTATTAACTATTTGCTTTGCAAGCAAGTCAAAAGCAAACAAGTAAGCAAGCATTTAAAAGAAATCCGCGACTCTTCCGACCCTCTCATTATGTATCACATAGCAATGAAGAAAAAAATATATATATTCCAAAAATTGTCGGGCGTTTGATTGCCGGCCGCTGCCATCTAGGTGTGAAATTGAACCTTATGGTTTTTTTTTGGGTAATCACGAATGCTTTATAGCTCAGTAACAAAATTAAACATTGTTCACACTTAATAAATGCATAACGTATAAGAACAGCACATGCGTTTTATTTCCCAAGCTCAAATAAAAAACAAAAATATTTATTAATATTAATAACATATTAAACTAATAACCCAAAAGGTAAAAGTAAGAAAATTACTGTTCGAGCAATCCAACTCCAACAGGCATACTATTTTTTTTAATTAAGCTACTCGATGATAGATGGCGCTAGATGTATGTTTTCATATGAAATTTTCTATAACCTTAATTTTTTCAGAGCCAATCTCAGTGTCAAAGATATTTTTTAGGTAGGTACGGTCTACTCCCCCGGCTTCACACGGTTGCAATGCTGATACTATAATAAATATTCTATAAAATTTCTTTAGATACAACGTTCACAGCTTTTTTATCATTAGACAATACAAACATGACTGTTATCTTTCGAGGTTGCCGGCTCCTCGGTACCGCCCGCCGCGCCGCCGCAGTCGCTATTACCTGGTTGCGGGACGTCTTAACAGGATACCGTGGCCCCGGAACGTAAAGGGCAACAGAAGGAACAGGGTGGTTTTTTAGTCAGTAAAAGTCTGACAGTCCCTTCCGCCCCACCCAGGGCGGAAGGAGTCTTTTGATGATTTTTACCACCTAAAAAAAATAAAAATAAGCCATTATTTCTCGTAAAAAGTTAAGGATAAAAAATGGTTATTGTGGGTTATCCCTTTTTTTTTAGGTGGTAAAAATTATCAAATGACTCCTTCCGCCCTGGGTTATCCCTAAGAGATAGACATTTATACCATCGCGGACTTTTTTGTAGACCTTTTTAAGGTGTACAATTATACTGTAGTACATTATTTTGATCTATCTCGAAGGGTTCAGCCAGCGTTTACAATGTAAGCGCAAAAAAATGTGTTTATTTACGACATCACATTAGAAACCTCTAAAATTATCAGTGTTTCTCTAATATATTATGCATGTTTTATAAATAAAAACCTTCTTCTTGAATCACTTTACCTATTAAAACCGCATCAAAATCCGTTGCGTAGTTTTAAAGATCTAAGCATATATAGGGACAGACAGACAGGGAAGCGACTTTGTTTTATACTATGTAGTGATAGTGAAGCTAGGGACTCTAGTACATAACAAAAACATCCTCAAAAAGTCCAGTATTTTTTTTTTAATTCCGTAATTTAAAGTACACCACACTGTATATTTTAATAAATAAGGTAAACACAAAACTTATAAATAATAAAATTTCAAAGTGTGTACAATTTGTAAATAGGAAAAGGGGAACCTTCGGGCATCAAAAAATCTCATCCGCATCGCTGTCAATGGGGCAAGGGCCCAAAAGGCTGGCAGCATTGCCACGTTGTATAGCAATGCTGATTCTTTGGCCTAAGAAAAGGCCAGCCATCCGGTCATGTGAACTATGTGAAGATCCGAGTGGACCAGTCGCTTGGCCATGTCCCGAAAAACAAGAGTTCGGATCCCATGGCCCTAGTGTTACAACCAAAAACGGCTAAAACGTATACCTTCCAAGAAGGTTGTAAATACGTTATATCTAATATAATATGTATTATTATCTTCGCTTCGTATACATTATAGGGCACTTTGCTCTCAAAACTGATGCTGATTCGGTGAAAAAATTCTCTAGAGATGTATTTTTATGGTGAAGGTCTAACAAAGTTATACATATGTATAAGAAAAATTACATTCTTCCATAGCTTTTCTCCAAAGGAGTTTTAATTTCCAAATTCAGATAATTATGTTTAGAATAGATAAATTTGTAACTGGCTGAGTGATAAAAAAAATAAAGACTATCAATATTAATCGGGCAAAAGCAAACGAAGCAAACGATAAAAAATGGACATTTTGGTTTAACGTGAAATTCAAAGTTATTTCGTTAATAATGCAAAAAAAATTGTTTATTCACAAGTCAAAGTAAATTAACATGAAATACCAGACATGCCTCCTAATTAAACGATTTCTGAGCAAAACTTTTGACGTTCCAGTAATTTGTAAACCACTTGTATTTCAAAATATCTATCCAGGAATCAGGATAACACGTAAGTCATTATAGTTACGTCATTTTAGTGCTACCTGGAATAGTTTGTGAATCTCATTTCTCTTTTGGCTTTTTCAGCGGCATGCTCAATATTTCAAAGGAGTTATACAAGTGCCGCGGCAAATTTAGATCTGCCAAAATCGGCAACGCTTCTACATCAAGATCAAGATACTACCGTTGTGCTCCTGGGAACTGTGCATTTCAGCAAAAAATCAGTGGAAGATGTTTCCCAAGTAGGTACCTACCTATATCTGGTGCTCGATGATCGTCGAGTACTGGAAGGCTACTTTTTTATACTTAATATAATTTTACCTCTTTATTTATCTTAATACATAAAGAAGTTTAATTCTTTTAGGTACGAGTAGGTATGTTTGTGAGGTAGGTAATCTTTTAATTTTATTGTCGTGATGGCCCAGTGTTAGAGGCACCCGCCTCTCATGCATGAGGTTATGAATTCAAATCCGGGCAAGTACCTACCAATGTGACGTTTTAATTCATAATTATGTACTTTCTAAATGTTAACACTATTAGTGGACTGTAATATGAATAATAGCTGGTAGGGTAAGATTGGGCAAATAACACTAGTAGTTCGATATTAGGTACGTCTGCACACTGTTATATTTCTGACACAACTAAACTACTCATATGACACACACTAAACAAAAAAATAGAAAAAGAACATAACAGTTCAAATGAATAACATTTCAAAATATAAAAAAGAAAAAAGTATAAAATAAGGTTGACCGGCGCCAACACTAAAGATTATCTTAGACATCGCTGATATCGTTCCGTACCTACCTCGGAAAGCACGTGAAGCCGTTGGTCCCGACTATCATGCATGGCTCTTTGACAGTCTTTAGGTACTCCTTACGGTTCGTCAGAAGCCCGAAAGTCTGACAACCAGTCATACCAAGGGCTATCGTATTACCTTTTGCTGGGTTGTGGAGGTCAGATAGGCAGTCGCTCCATGTAAAATACTGGTATTCAGCTACATCCGGATTGACTGGAAGCCGACCCTAACATAGTTGGGAAAAGGCTAGGCAGATGATGATGATATTTGTGAGGTAATCTTTGGATGTAGGTACTGATCCGATTACAAATACTCTCTCTCTCTCTCTCTCTCTTAGAAATCCTCTAACGGACTGGCTACGTCCAATACGACTGAAATATACATTACTTTTTCTTCAGATAGTAAAAGTGTTGCAACCGAACGCTATTTTGGTTGAATTATGTCGCCAACGAGTATCACTTCTAGAGTTGGACGACAAGAAATTCTTAGAAGATGCAAAAAACTTTGATTCCCATAAGTTAAAGTAAGTCCTATTTCTTCTGTAGCTTATTAAAATAATATTACGGGATCATACAGCGTGAATTTGAAAACCCTTTTCTTTTCGTTGGGAAATCCTCATAGATACCCCCATCTGGGGAAAACGGAGGTTTATGTCAGTGTCTTACCGAATATAGCTCCATAATGGTTCCTTCTACCACAATGAGTCGGGAGCCCGGTATAGATACACTTGATGCATGATCCGCGTCTTTCGACAATTTAAATTCTCTACCAACGAGATAAGACCGAAAGTTAAATTCGTTTCTTAGCAATTATTTTGCTCAATATTACTTTAGTTTATCGTTTACATTACGTTATCGATATCAGTTTGATAATGGGTCTTTTTACACCTGCAGGTACATATTTTTAAGCTCGTGGTCCACCTAAAAAGTTGGTTGAGCTGTCCACAGTTAAGACCCGTCTCTGTTTTTGACCTGAATCTGGGTCATTTTGTTTCTGACGTTGGATCTAAATATCTAACTATTAAAATTCTCAAGATACCTAAGTTTTCTGGTTTTCGGAAGACAGCGTTTTCGGAAGCCATCGTGATTGTTTTGTTTTAATCTTTCCACAACAAATAAAACTAATCTTCATATTTACACAGAGAAGCGGTGAAAGGTCAAAACTTTGTGTCTGGAATGTTACATGCGATGCTTTTGAAAACTTATGCTGATATCGCAAAAGAATTGGGTGTCGCACCTGGTGGAGAGTTCCGGCGAGCGTATCATGAGGTCAGTGCTAGTTTTTACAGTAAGTAGGTGGTTGGTTTTTACGTAAATTACAACGCTTTTATGATTTACCTTATATTCCAATTTTCAGATGCTAAGAATACCTGGATGCAAATTGTTTCTTGGCGATAGACCGATTCAAATAACCATAGCTCGAGCTTTTCAGTCTCTAAGTGTTTATGAATTGGGACAAGTCCTCTACCATCTTACATCAACGAAGCCTAAACCATTAGAGTAGGTACATTTCGTATATCTAGTAAGTACTTAGTTGCACCCCGCAGTCTCACCCGCGTTAAACTACGTCTTTGGGTTACTGTTCCGCTTCCGTGAGTCGTAGCGTGGTGTTATTTATCTAGCCTATGATTTTCCACGTGAATTTGGCTATTGTAAACAAGATTTTTTCCAATCAGACTACAATTCCAGAGATTAGAGCATTTAAACAAACAAAAAATCTCTTCAGCTTTATTATAGAAGGTGCAGCTTGGCAATATCTACCTGCATTCCTTTTTGTTATACTTCCTTTTTGTTTTTATCATACTCAATACTGAGGTATATTATTTTTCTGATGTAGCAAAGAACAGTTAGAAAAATATAAAGACAGAGACTTTGTACAAGCACAGTTTGAAGAAATAACCAGAGATGTCCCGGCATTCAAAAAGATATTCCATGTGTTTGTTGACGAACGTGACAAATGTCTTGCCTATTCGCTACAAGAATGTGTTCGTTCCGGTAAGCATTAATTGTGTAATTAATAAAAAAATAATGGTATTACATATTAGGCTCTTTAGCCACCTTTCCCAATGTCGGGCGAGACGATTTTTGGAACGAAGTTTCTTAACGCGGCTTGCGGTAGAAGATAATCTGGTAGAAATCGTCACGGCGAAGGCGAACCGTCAAAGAAAAAAATCGGCAAGGCGACCTCCATCCAGGCGACCTTCCCTCTCTTTCTCTTTGTCTCTGTCTCTAAGACAAGACATTTATATCACTTCCTGTCGCGGTCGTACTGGTGTCAGGATCTTCATTCCTGACGGGGGGCCCCCCGACCATTTTTCATTGTTTGACTATAATTTTTAGACTGTCTTTAGGCTCGCCATAGCGATAGCAACCCTACCTAACTGATGGTGACATGATGTTTGCGTTCATGATGGGTGCAAAAACCGACAACAACTGGAAGTCGCCCGATGCGAGCCGAGGTTGCACCATGAAGGTATAGATAAAACTGGAGTCAAGACTTCGAACAAAAGTTTGAGTCAAATACCTACAAAACTTTTCGCTCTCTTGTGGTCTGACTCTCTCTTTCTAACTTAGGAGGTTATCCTAAGTTAAAAAGAGAGAGTGAGACCACAGAGAGCGAGATAGCGATACATTTTTTGAGCTTCAAGTAGGTATTCAAAGTCTGGGCTCCAGTTTTATCTATACCTTCATGGGTTGCACGAAGCGAAGCGAAGTGCCCTTCTACACTATCGTATTCGCTCAACTTCGTCAACTTCGCGAGTAGTGTAGAGCAGGCTTTAGAGTTGTGACTTGAGATCATAGCAGTGACTATACCGCCAATTAAATAATCAAGGCTTGACAGTTTTACGCTATAGTCACAGCACAGCGCACAGCGATAGTCTCATCGATCGTCGTGCTATCATATTCTCGCAACGTTAATCGCCGCGTAAAAAATTGATTCTAAAGATTCTGTTGAATGTGAAAACTTATGTCATACCTACCTAATATTTTTTTATATTTTCCTTCTCAATAGTTTCGAGTCCTCGCGTTCTCGCCGTGGTGGGCATGGGACATGTAGATGGCATTGTGAAATATTATGGTAGAATGAGACAGGAGGATATTGTGCCGCTACTGTTGTGAGTAAAGCTAGCGAATAGATTAGATAGTTTAATTAGATTATGTCCTACTTAGATGTCAAGTGCAGACACTGGGTTCTAGTTCAATTTTATGTACTTATTCTACCTACTTGTGGACCAGTAGAATTAGCAGCAACGACACTTATCTTTTTTTTTTATTTTCAGTGACTAGGTTTTTATATGATCAACAATTAATCAGTAATTATGCGAATAATAATTTGAAAGTTCATGAAGGTGAGGAGCTTACCAGTAAAATGTCATAAAGTTTAGTGCTAGGCTTATGTTCCATTAAAATGATTTATTTAAAAAAATACGCTTTTAGTCTTGGTGATAATCCAGGCATAGGCATGCCTTGCCTTAATGTACTTTGTTCAAATTTTAAAGACTGGTCCAGCATTAAATTTTTGTCATTATAACATAGTAGCACAACTACTTAGTTAAATTTTTAAAAACGAAAAGTTATTTTTTTTCCAGATTGCCGCGAAAACGAATCTCCGGGATCATAATTAGAAAAGGATTGAAATTGACCTTTTATTTCCTACTCTTTTCATTTTTTTATAGATTATTTTTCGGCTAAACAAAATTAAGTTATAAATATTTACGCCTATAAATTTGAATAAACTTGCTTTTATGTCCACTTTTTATTTTACTGGTCGTACCTCACGCCTTTACTCAGGCCCGATAATCATACCTGGAATTTTGATGAATAATTAGGTCCTTGATGACATATTATCTACGTACCTAGGTATCGCTTGCTTGGGCCCATTGGCCCATTTCATAGTACACCAAAAAAAAATGTTTTGTCTAGGTATTATCATTTTAACACAACACTATAAGTAATTATAAGTTTACGTTAAAATATTAATCTAATTCTGTTCTTTAGATAATCATAAAGTTTCTCTCGGTTTCGATTAAATTCATCCTACCCTGAATTTCTTCAGATTCTATGAAAGATACCTAATTGGGATGACATCTTTCGAACTATGACAAAATCCTAATGAATTAAATTCGACTTTCGAGTTTAATTTCGCCACAATATCGCAACCGCGTACATCTGCGTCAATGTGTTAACGGCTTAATATTTTTGAAATTTGAAACAAATAATTGTTAATAATGGTGTTCTGTGTTAATGTGCAACCTCCACGGTAGCCCGCGAAATTCAAAGGAGAATGGCGAGAGTACACGTAATTTGGGACCCAGTGATAGAAGTAGTGTGTAATATTGAAACTGATTTGCAGTTAAAGAACGACTTAAGGCTAACCAAAAATCAAATGGAAAGTAGTTTGAAAAAGTTGGGAGAAAAAAAATATGAAACGTGGAAGATTATAACCTAAAATAATCTAAGACTCGCAATTATTGGTTATTATTTATTTTACATACTATATTATTATTATTTATTTTTATTTCGATGCTAATTATCAGTCATATACCCGTTTAGCCAGATTCACCAGTAATTAATATTTTTGCATAATATCACAGGATAAGGAGGCAGCTTTATATCTCCTGAAATATTCTTTAAAAGCACAGTTGATGTACTTTTATCTACATTTACCAGAGTATTGTTGAAGAAAACAACATTTATTTATTTAAAAACTTTTATTTATTTTGTAATTATGTACTTGTAAAATATTCAAGACATACAAACATTGTATCTTCCTTTAATCTTGTTTCGCGTTCCTAGATAGTATTTTATAATAATAATAATAATAATAAAAAGAAAATAAAGAGAAAATATAGAGAATATGGATAAAAAGAATATTTATTAATTTCATAACCAACCTGTCGGGGTGTTTGACCATATCTTTTGGTCGATAAAAATAGTTAAAAATACTGCTTGATAAAACTTAAACCATTTTTATTGCTGTTATAAAATACCTAATTAATCTTAATTTGACATCTTTGTTATATAGAGTTTCCATGGTTACGGTATGACATTACACTTTACTTTCTTTTTAGGTTTTTTTTTCAAGCATAAATACTTTTTACATATTAATGTAAAAAGTAGAGATGGGTTGGATTAGGTAAAAATGATACCTAATCCACCTAATCCTAATATTTTAAAATACCTATTCCATTTACCTAATCCTAATATTTATTCAATATAGCCGCTGGCCTGTTACCAATGTTATGTATCGTATGTGGATTACGTAGGAAATATTCAGCATGATCGTTCCTGTTAACTATAGTTTAATATAAAATACGGTTAGAGCAATATTTAAAAGTAGTTGTCAGTAGATATGAAGGAATTTTTATTTTTAAATATTTACTATAATGAAATCCAATATTTAATTTGATATTGACGCACAACAGCTAACGAACAAAATAAGAAAATGGCGGGAATCGGCAAAATACGTCACACAGATATTTCTCACGAGAGCTCGGTAACACTTTTTTTGGCATGAGAAGATTCTAAAAAGTCAGCAGCTTCCAAAAACTAAGTATTTCTTTATTTTAGTTTAGTGAAATATCGTATTTTTCAATTTTATTTCAAATAGTAATAATTTGATTCCTAACTACGACGTGCATTCGTTACGAGTTACTTAAGGAACGGAATCCCTTCTGTGTACGAATATTTTGTACCATACCTAATCCTCGATGCTTTTGATTAGGTACGGATTCGGATCGAAAAATACCTAATCCACTTACCTATTCTAATATTTATGCCTCACGTCTAGTAAAAAGTATTTATGTAAACTGATTTTCAACTACTCTTTATTCTCAAAATAGATTGCCACATGCAGCACAGACATTACAATGGTCGATTTGTTAGTTGTTGTAGAGTTTCTTGTTCAGAAATTCAACAAATTAGTTCACATATATACTCACATCGCGCGAGTACACCCTTCTCTGAACTCTTTTAACAATTTGATGACTTTTTCGGACAAGCGATGTCTTCTGTGTAATTTACAATAATGCACCGCATTTGAACAGTTTGACAAAGTCCAAATCACTTGCAAATCGTCATCCAGTAGTAAATGCTGTAATTTAGGTTGGTATACAGCATAATCAGTCCAAAGGTAAAGCCAAGTCGTCAAGAATTTACAAAATCGCCGATATATTATTTGTTTTTTACAACGCTAACCGTTGAAAATAGTGTTGCCTATCGATAGTGGACTATCGCTAAACTATCGATAGCCTATCGATAGTATCCATATTATCTACAATATGTAACAGAATAAACGCAAGACCTGAAAGTAGTTTGCTCAGAATCGGCTTCTGAATCGATTTCCATCATTATTTATATGTGTTAATTTTCTCCGGAAAAATCCTTTATTTAACCTAAATTAGGATCACTGCGTAAAATCAACGTAATAAAATATTTTAATTAGGGAAATTTAAGTCTTATCTCAAAGCAGTAAAAACCCATATGAATGTATGGCTGAATTTGTAGCTCGCTCAATAGCTATCCATACACACACGTAATAATATCAATGCATTATTTTAATAGTGTGCGAAAAATAAAATATTTAATTTAAGGAAGATTAATCTTTAATTCCAAGCAATACGTCGTACTTAACTGCACAACCGAATTTGTACTTTGTAGTTCATATTCTATCCTTAGTATCCTTACTCACACACACACACCCCTATTGTACGTAATTTAAGGAAATTTTAACCTTATTTCAAAAACAATAAAGCTTTTTTAAATGAATAACTGAATTTGTAATTCCGCATTTCCCAATCTTTTGTTGAGAAATGACAAAATATTAGAAAATCTAATGTACGTTTTTTGCAAACGCAATAATTTACCGACTTAACCCTTTGACATTTGATGACATTTGACATTTGACATAAAAAAAATTGACATTTGACATAAAAAAATAGTGAATTTCGTAATTTTGTTGTTGTTGCTGTTACTTGTTTACGCACGCGATGGCTTTCCGGTATAGCAATATTCACTACACGGAGATGGTGAGGACACTAGCTCGTTGCGGCGATAATGTGGAGTTAGCGTGTCGAGTGTTCAATGAACGACATGGTACCAGAGTGAGCGCCAGGACAATGCTAGGTGCAACTCAGCGCCTGAGGGACTCCGGAACGTTTTATCCTAACACGGCAATGGATAGAGGGACGAATGTGCGCTCTAGTCGTTTGCAGGAAAACATTCTTGATTATTTCGATGAAAATCCAGAGAGCAGCACGAGAGAAGCAGCGCCGTTGTTTAACTGTAGCCACATGTACGTGTGGAGAACATTACGTGCTGATGGCGAACACCCCTTCCACCTACGACGTTGTCAGGAGCTGATGCCGACTGACTATTTGCCACGACTACAATTTTGTAGATGGTTGTTGGAAAACTGGCAACAAAACATCATCTGGACGCATGAGAGCACCTTCACACGAGTTGGTATTTACAACCAGCACAACATGCATTTGTGGAGGCACGAAAACTGTGAGTGTGTGCGTAGGGATAGACTAGTATGCTCGAACGTTTTACGTTCAGTCAGGACAACTATTTTATTAAAAAAAACTGTGTGTTCTTTAAGTAAATTGAATTACAGATGTTGTTTTAGTTCTATTATTTAATATTCTAATTGGGGTGTCTGAGGTCTTGCGTGTATTCCGTGACACGTTGTATAGATAGTATGATACAGTTTACGTATTTTTATAATGATATACAAAAATAGTATCGAAAGTATTAGTTCCGATAATATCGATACTATCGAAGTCCAGCATATGTTTAGGAACAATACTGTCAATATTATTGATGGTATCGATAGTGTGAGCTATCGAAAAAACTATCGATGTTGTAATACTATTGATAGTTTTACAAACTATCATTAGTATCGATAGTATTACTTTAAAAAATCGATATACTATTGATAGTATTATCATGTAAACTATTACATGATAATACTATCAATAGTATATCGATTTTTAATCGAGAGTATCGATAGGATCGATACTAATCGATCCTATCGATACTCTCGATTCCAATCAATAGTACAATTAGTTAATTTGTGATATCGATAGTATCAGTGGTTTAGCATTGTTACTAGTTTTCGAGGTCACCTATCGATAGAGAAACTATCGACGGTTGGGCAACTCTAGTTAAAAACAAAAATGTCAACAAAAATGCCGTCAGTGTCAATTTGATACTGACGTTCCGTTTCTCCGTTTCGTGTAATCCATTACGTATGATGTATCAAAATAATGAGTCTTATTTTTTTTACGGTCTATTTACATGGTTCGTATGTTTCATCGTTATGGGTTTTCAGAATATTTAACAACTTTTTAACAAGATGTATAAGTATAAACGAAGGAAAATCACCAAGCGAAAACGAACTACTTTTTATCTAATCATTAGCCTAGAAAGGAATGTAACTATAAGTTTCGTTTAGAAACTGCACGATGATTATTTTTTATTAAATAGGGATAATTGATAACTTTTGATTCCCGTTTTGTAAAAACTTAGTATTTTTTTTGTACAACACTTATTAACTTGATATTATAATTGATATAAATTAGACCTTGCACAGTGCTCCATTAATTTTGGGTCCGCTCTCGCCATCCTTCTTTTCTTACTTTTTTTGCAATTTTCAAGTCAGTATTAGGTTTAAGTTGATTAAAAGTATAATTCGCGGGCGTAAGAAGTATGTATTTTTAGATTATTATACACAGCAAAACAGATAGGTATACAGGGTCGTCGACCCTGTATCAGGGGGGGGACACTGCCGTACAAGTGACAGGGCAACCATTTTCCGCTGAGACATTAGCGCAAACCCTCGTAAACTTATTGGTATGTAGTACGTAATAGTGACATAGATGGCGTTTTGGTCAATTTTATCAATTTGGGAAAATATAAATATAAAATCTCAAAAAAATGGTGTCCACATAGGCATGTCATGTTGGTTATTTTCAATATTATCAGAAATTAAAACAGTTTTTTATAAAGCAAAATAATATTTTCAGAACAAAAAGTGGTTGGTAAACGAAAACAATAAACAATAGGATGAATGTTTTCATAGTTTTCAAAGCATATGTGTTTCACATTTAATAAAGTTAATAAATGAATTATAGTAATAATGTTTTTTATTTTGTGATTGTAATATTATAAATATATAGGGAGTGTATAGATACACGATATAGGTACCTACGTATATGTAGGGCATAACATTTTTTTTTTTTTTTTTTGAGGTGGTAAAAATCATCAAATGAGTCCTTCCGTCCTGGGCGGGGCGGAAGGGACTGTCAGACTTTTACTGACTAAAAAACCACCCTGTTCCTTCTGTTGCCCTTTACGTTCCGGGGCCACGGTATCCTGTTAAGACGTCCCGCAACCCCGGTAGGGCATAACATTGGGTTAGTTCTAGGGATTTGATATTTGATGGCCACACTGTTCATTATGGGTGACAAAAAATCTCGTAAGTGGGCTCTCTATTCCCTATATTAGTACTATACTCTATGCCCTGTATACCTATCTGTTTTGCTGTGTGTACATGTTATGGCCGGAGTCCCATACAAAATTGAAACATCTCCTTTTCAGGATCGCACCGTTCACTCCAAGCTCTCTTTAGTCCGTATCTTTGTGCCAATGATATACTACAGTAGACCAATAATAATTCTACTAATTAGAAACGTTCAAGATCTAGTCGCAATCTCAACAACAATCAATGGCAATATTTTTTTATCTGTGGTAAATAGTAATCTGCCTTTAGTCTGTGATCCAATCAGCTGTTGAGCTGTCACAGTTGTCAGTAAATTTCAGTAAACAGACACGATCATTCATTTTTACAAGCTTTTTTCTTCATGTATGACTCGTGAAATATAGTATTACGTCTAAATAAATGTGTTTTCTATCAATTCTATCCTAGCTTACGTGATATTGGCAAAATTGTGGTGTAAAGAGCGGGAAACAAAACCTAATTTAAATTATTAAAATAGTGTATCATGTTTGTTTATGTATGTAGTGGTTATTAATTTCAGACTTTCTATGGTTGACTAGTGTTAAACTCTTACTGCTTTAAGGTCAAGTTTTCATTGATTCATCATCTTTTTTTTTAATACCATAAACTTAGTGCAGTTTACAAAAAAATCATGTTAATTGTCATAATTTTCTGTGTTCTCCAATCTGTTATAACTTCTGAAGAATCTGACTGTGGCTGTAACCTTAATCGTGCAGGAGGGGCAAACTTAGTTCAAGAAAATATTTTTAGTATTTCATATAACAATGTAGATCAATGCCCTGTAGGGCATGATGGAAATGATAAAGATAACATTGCTGAAGAAATAAACATATCAGATGGAATGATACTAGTGCCTGCTAATGAGTATCAGGTTGGGACGGATGATATAGTTATTGAAAGTGATCAAGAAGGCCCTAAAAGAATAGTGAAGCTACAAAGTTTTTATTTAGATAAGTATGAAGTCTCAAATAAGGATTTTGCTCTTTTTATAAGTAAAACAAAGTATAAGACTGAAGCTGAACAATTTGGAGATAGTTTTGTGTTCTCAGCATTTCTGAATACTACTTTTAAAGATCAATTAAAGGATTTCCGTGCTGTTCAAGCTGTTTGGTGGTACAAAGTGCTTGGTGCTGACTGGAGACATCCATATGGGCCAGATTCTGATATTACAGGTACTTAAAATTTATTTATTTTATTATTTGTACAAATCACCTACCAGATTCTGCTATAATTACTTATTCCTTAGAATTCAAATTAATAAGCTGGTGTAAAAATACTGTCTTGTGATAGTGTATTAGCCTCTTATAATAATCCTATGTATTAAATAAGCATTCATATACAAATCTGGCAAAAAAGAAACAGATTTTTTGTCACATTTTTCAACAAAATGAATTGGTATCAATTGTAAATAATAATTAGGACTGATTATATTACTTCTTTATCTTCAAAGTTCAACTTATATGATTATACAGGGTTGAAATTTTGTATGGGCCCTGGAGGGAAAGTACCCTAAATATTAAAGCCAGTAAATTTAACAAAAAGTAATAAGCCTTGTCAATTTTCTTTGTTCCACTTTTTGCCATTGGCATAAATAATTTTGTGCACATACCTTTTTATGGTCCACCAGCAGAAAATAAAATTTAGCTATTAACTTTCACTTGATATTATTTTAATTTTTTCTTAGATTTATTGGAACATCCAGTAACTCATGTGTCATGGAGTGATGCACGAGCATATTGCAAGTGGAGAGGTGCAAGGCTGCCCACAGAGGCAGAATGGGAGGCAGCATGTCGGGGCGGCCATCAAGATACTACATACCCTTGGGGAGATAAACTGTTCCCTGGACGAAAACATATGTCAGTATGAGTGTTTTTATTATACCAACTTTTTGCTAACAATAAGACTTAATGTTATGTTATCTGTGCTGTTTTCAACTTCATTTTTTAAATTGTTTTTTACCAAATCTGCAACAACTGTTAGCCGTCACCATAATTTGCCTAATGATTATGGTTGGTGGGGCCCTAATATTATTTATTTTTTCAGGGCAAACATTTGGCAAGGTTCATTCCCTACTCATAATTCAGCCAAAGATGGCTATATTGGTACTTGCCCAGTGAATATGTTTCCTCCAAATGATTTTGGCTTATATAACATGGCTGGCAATGTGTGGGAGTGGACTGAGGATACCTGGGCTGGAAATAATGTAAGAATTGTTTTGAGCTTACTTCTTACTACTATTATAAATGCGAAGGTTTGAATACTCAATCACGCCAAAACGACTGAGCGGATCTGGATGAAATTTGGCATAGTATATCATGATCGAAGTCGCGGACAGAAGCTGGTATTCTCATTAAAAACAAACTATCTTATAAAAATATTTTTCCAAATTGTTACGCAAGTGCTGTTAAAAACTCAAACTAGTGATAATATGACATAATCAACATCATCATTCATTCATAGATTTTTTCTTTTCAGCCTAAAGAAAAGGTGAAGAAAGGTGGATCATATTTGTGTCACCTGTCCTACTGCTACCGTTATAGATGCTCATCACGGTCTCATAATACTGAAGATAGCTCTGCAGGAAATTTGGGATTCAGATGTGCTATGTCTGCTTAATAACTTATTTAGTTTTATATTAGACATGTATTGTACTTAAAAACAAACAAGGGACAATGTACTAAACCACATCTGAGTGACTGTAACTTGGTTCCTAATCTTGTAATGTTAAAATTAATCAAAATATTATGTTACTGTGATTGTAGTAAACTAGTAAAAGCATCACAATGCTTACTTTTATTTAAAAGTCAACTGTTTTGCTATTTACTAAATACTAATAAGACTCAGAGTAGAGCTTTAGGTATCTGTGAATAAAGTTAATTATTTAATGACATCAAAAAATACTCTTTACTTCCTTTTTTCCCCAGTCAAGAATTATGTGTATCTACTAGGTACTCTTTTAATTACAAAATAAGTTTAAGTTTTAGTCCTAGCTCACCTTTTGTATTACGAACTTCAATTCCGATTAAAATAAAATTCTCAATACAAAATTGGTTTAGGGCCCACATTGTATAATGATACAAACTTATTTTCAAGTTGTTTCAATCAATTGGCTGTACAATACTCAATAATATCTCTAAAAATCTCAAATCTCTCTCTTTAAGCTCACGGCATCTGCCCCAGTATCTTTTCTCAAAATACTAAACTGGCTAGTTTTACAGTGAGACAGTGCAAGTTTCAACACAAAATAGTTTTTTTTTTTCGTAAGTTCTAGTGGTCCCGACAGACGTTGCCTGACCGAACATTGGCTTGCAGTGCTAGTAGCGCGGACAGTCGAGCGCTACCTACTGGGTCCAATTGTGAATCTAAAACATAAAGGAACCCACACAAACAAAAAAAAAAAACATTAAAATCGGTCCAGCTTTTAGAAGTTTTGTGAATAATGAATAATGAAAAAAGTAACCTTTGCCAAGTGTTTTTTGGTAAACTTATGTTAAAGATACTGTTTATACCAATTTCACTTCTGTTTATGACCAAAGCGATTTTAGAGAAAATTATCTTTTTTAAAAATGAAATCATTTTTCAATGCACAAATATTATGGGTTACAATTCCTACGAATATAATTATAAGAATAAGCATTTGTGTTTAAAAATTATGATCAGACATTATAAATAAAGTTAAGTTTTCGACTGTATTTTTTAACATTTTATTTTTATTAAAAATAAAACATTTTATTTATTTTAACAAGTGTTTCTTATTTCTTTCTTTTACACTATAGATAGAATATAATTTCTGGTTCTAAAAGAAATCAGAACAGTAAGCCTGCATTGGTCACTACCAGCGCAGTTAAAGATTTAGATTGGACAAGTGAATAAAGATTTCGAAAAGATACCTTCAAACTCTCGTAGTTGTTTTGGGTTTAGAAAGGACAGTGTTAAAATTTGTATCTACTTATTAGGTATTTACATCAGAAAGGAATTGGTGTAAATTAAAATATTTCAGTAATATTACACTTATATTTTAATTGCATATTTTTGTATAAAAATTACAATAGGTACATAAATTGATTTCTATAAGATTAATGAAACAACTTTATATTTACAAAACGGTGAGCTTCAGCTGTTTGGCTGCTAATAAAAGCAGAATATTCGGAGTACAAAAAGCACCTTTAATTTTGGTAAGTACAAAAAAAAACGGAAGACTAAAAGGAAGTTCGAAAGCTACTGCTATTAAACCCGTTATCGATTTGATCTTATATACATAATTTTGGTATAAATAAAACATAAATTAAACAAAATAAATAAATAATCAACACAACCACTTTAGTGTCATAGTAATCTAAACCTAAATTGAACATTCGGTTGAAATTAAAATACAGTTGTTGTACTTAAATAGAAAAATAATCACGTCAATTTACAACAAAAAAGTTGCCATCGAAATAACACACCTGTGCTATAAAATACATAAAAAGGCAAACGGCGTTGATATAAATTTACATTTTATATATAACTGGCATTTGCCGAAAGGTACAAAACCTATATTTGATCTAATATTGTGAACAATGGTCTTCATAATCATGAGCTTGTAAAAATACTGATCAATACTTAAAACCTAAACACAGTTTCTTCCAAACACATAAATTTTATCAAAACAGCACTAAAATCAGGACTATTTTGATGATATTTATTTTAAATAGAAGATTGGGTGGAATAGAAGAAGGGTGTGCGAAAAATCAGACAGCACCAATGAATTTTTTTAATGCACATAAACATAGAAAAAGAAAAATACAGTCCAGATCCAGTCAGTCATATGATGCCAGACTATGTACTAGTATAATTCTATAATTAGATTTTACATCATTTCATGTGGCCAATTTAGATTTGGTTAAACAAATAATACGATTTTAAACAAAAATATATATAAACCTATACATGTATATGGTTTCGATGGTACACATTAGTGTACCATCAAACATGGTAAATATGTTTAGTGACGATGTTAGTTTTAACGTTTACAAGCTCATCATCATAACTAATATATTTATTTAAATAAGCACCATGTATAACATACATGTTTCTGTAAGTATTATGACTGTATTCTTTTAGAGATTTTCTAAACTCTAAAAGCAATATATTGTCTAATTATATAATAATAAAAGTATAAAACGCTATGCGATCACAAATCTAGCTATACATTTACATCAATAAAATAAAATTTACACCATTGATACCGCCTAACTGTATGTACACTAGACAAATCACATGTACCACTACTTCTAGGGTTATTATTGGCGAGGCGACGTGGCGAGAGGCCGGACCTGCGCTCGCGCGTCCCTCACATACATCCGACACCGTTACCCCGAAGGTCCACGCATTAAATAAGAAATATTAACGTCCCGTGATAATTTCAGGCTATGAATCACAGAGTACTACGGAATGCTAAGGTGGGCGTCGCGTCCGCCGTCAGTTGCCGGCCGGCAGCACAGTGCGCGCGCGCGCAAACGTGCCGTTCGTATGACCGTTGCTGAAACCATTCTTCACTGAACCGTTTTTGTACGTGATGTCTTTTATTTCTGTCGTCTCTGGTTGGGGCGAAGACCTGGCGCGAACCTGTTATTAACAAATGGAATCGTTTTAATTTCATTTCACTGGACACCGCAGATCCATACGGAGATTTCAACAGGAACCATGCCTTTTCTGGTGTAAAAAGTATCTTACGCCACTCGGACTCGGGAATAGTGTAACTTTCTATCAGAGAAAGAGTTTTTTTTGTAATTGGATTAAGATATTCAAGAGTGCTTTTATAAGTATACATACACATAAATAATCTTCTCTTTTGTTGTTATAAGTTTAGACTAGATGTTTATACAAAACCTGTAAGAAAGTTTTGATGTAAATGAAGTGGTAAATGGTATACCTTAGGCCTAGAGTAGGACTGGTTGTAGAAGTCTTTGAAGAGGAAAAAGAACATGACGGCGTGCATGCCGATCCACCATACGAACGCACGCGGGTACTCGCAGTCGATGAACAACAGCTGGAACGCGTGCACCATTATTCCTACGAACTGCACCTGAAAAAGTATTATTAGGAGTGAATAATAATTAATAACAACATCAAGCATACATGTAACGAAAGTGTAGTTTCTTATCTGAAGAGCAATTTGCTATTTATTAGATGACACGGATATTCGGTATCCAGCTGGACATCCACACGGATAGTAGGTGTATATCCAGCCAGATACCGAATTTTCAATAACAGTTTCAGTAATAACAGTATTTTCATAATTATATCGTTAGTGATTTTTTGTAGTCTTTGTTGAAATTCAGAAATTATTTTCAGGTTAACGTCACAACTCAAACAGGCATGTTATTGTAAATTAAAAATATTATTTTATCTTACCATTTGTAAAGTAGTGAGGTATTTCTTCCACCACAGGTATCTCCTCATGTGGGGGCCCATAGCTGCCAGCATGTAGTACGAATACATAATGATATGCACGAAGGTATTGAGCAATCCGAAAAAGGTGGAATGACCGCCGGGTGTGAATTTGACGCCGAACCAGACGGACATCGGCATCACGCCGTGGTGGATCACGTGTAGGGTTGATACATGGTCAAACTTCTTTCTTAACACAAAGAAGATCTAGAGAAAAAAGATAATTCATATTATTCCCATGTTTTTTTTTAAAGATTTTCTATAGTAAATTCGGTAAGTTATCCAATAAGAAAAAATAATTTAAACTTTTGATACTGTACAACTAACACTATCTTTATGCGTACAGTCAGTATCAAAAGTATAACGTCTAGCGTATTAAAGGTATAAAAGCCAAACTAGGCGTACCAAACGCCTCGAAGCTGTTGTATAATAGCGTGATTCCGAAAACGTTAGATACTTTAGTGTCTATAAAAAAAAATATTTTCTATGCCTATAAAAATGGATTGTTATGGACAAAGTCCGCTTACAACTTATTGGACTTTGGACGCCACGTGACTACGTGAATGTTTAAAAGTAAATATACATCGACAACAAGGTTGGCATGAAATTTTTTTTTGGCGTATAGATTTGAGTTTTGCGATAACTGGTTATCGCTTTAACACGTTATGATAACACTACGCGTATACTAACTGAAAGCGGTACATACCGTATCAAAGAATTCGGTGAACTTGGAAAAATAGTACCACCAACATGCGTGAACCATCTGAAAATTCAATAAGTACATTATGATTTTTGAAATGGGGCATTTACAATAAAATTTCATTATATCCAGTGTTATTTAAATGTAGTAGGAGCTCTGTGTAAAATATCTCAAAAAATTAAAATAAATTAACGGGGATATCAACAACAACAAATCATAAGCAAGCAATCAATAGTTCTACATTATATTGACTATTGTATGTGTTAGGTAAGTGTTATCAATACTGATGGTCATGCGTCATGAGTCATGATAGATAATGATCAATTCCAAAAATTACTGATTATGTTAATTTAATGGGCGTGCATGGATGATGATGATGCAATGCGTTCTTCAGCTACACAGCTCAGTACGGGCAAAAGCAAAATGCCTAGCACAACGAGGGTGGACGCGGGAAATTTCTTCAAAACTGACATCCGGAATGTAGTCATTTTTATCCCAATTATTTAAAAATATTTTGAAAAATCAAGTTGTAGAATATAAGAGGGGCGGTAAATAATTATAATTAAAATATAAAGAATATAAGAGGGGCGGTAAATAATTATAATTAAAATATAAATAAATATTGTTTGTGACAAAAAATTATCTTAGATCATTTAATTACTAATATAAAAATCTCATTTACAGAATCCAATAGGTATTATTATAGTTTAATGCAATGGGATGGTCGATTTAGTACCATATAACGGTTTTAGTGCAAATGTTTGGTTCCAATACTATGATACAATGTAAATAGAGAAAACGAATAACAAGAATAAGAACCCATAAACAATGTCAGTAAAAAACATAAAGGCATAATGATAATAGCTCAAGGACAACTTTTATACAGATATTTATATTGTAGTGTAATCAATTAACGGTATAGTGTAGCTTTGGGATGTTGGGACTAATGTAATAAATGGAAGTGATAATTCACCCTCATTGTTTGTGGATGTTTGGAGTGGTCGACCGGCTGACATTGAAAGTTATACCTGCCTGTGAACCAGCCCGCGGCTCCGATCTGAAACAATATGCCGACACCAGGCCCTTATATACAAAATTCGCACATCACCGATGCCGCGCTGTTCATTACGCAGCTTCAAATGTTAATGTATTCAAAGTTTAGCGTAATAATGTTGGCGCAGGTTGATACTTTACAATGTTACTTAATACAATGTTAGTAGCAGTACAATCCAAATACGTATTCATTTGGATACTTATACTCTATGCATAATTACTAACTTACAACTAACTATTACCATCTGCACCATGTAACTATATTAACATATGCATACTGCAGCATTCCTAAAAAATAATTATAATGATGATTGCTATATACAGCGAGCATGGGTTAGTTTTGTCTGCTCTGACCCCAATGCACGCGTCGGTGTATCGACGCCGAAACATCACTTACTCTAATAGCTTTGGGGTTGTCTGTGTAGTCCACAGGTTGGCATCTAAAGCTGTAATGATTCAGCCAGCCCCCCATCATACTCTGAGCATAGCATGGCAAAAAAAGAAAAATATTGGTATGGACATTATGGAAGTTACAAATCTTTTATATCTTAAGATGACTGTCGCTTAATGTTTTCAGGAAGTTGGGATTATTAACAAAACTAAGTAAGGCATGTGTGTGCTGTGTGATACAAATTTTACATCAGCAAGCAGTTACAAGACTAAGTGTGGGTACAAAAGATGAAGGAATGCTACTTAGGCCTGTTGAAGTATCTGAAAATTATCTTATTAATTATATTATCAATTATTTAAACATCATTATCATTAGTTACTCAGCCAAGGTTGTTTGTCTAATGAGCTCTTTGATGATAATATTAAGCCTTTTATTTCTGCTTTCTCATCAGCAGTAGTCATGGCAGAGGACACTTTTATCTTGGGCCTGTTGGAAGGTGGCCACTAATATTCCAACAGATGCATTTTAAAATGTCAACCAAGATCATTTCCACAAATTCGCAAAAAATAAACTATAAATACAAAGACTGGCTGCATGAATACTACCCTGTACTGTGGGAACAAAGCTAAAGAAAAATAATATAAAACTTACAAAGTAAATTAGTAGTAGAAATACATCAAAATATTTACCATACAAGTGGCTGAAAAAAAATCATATAAGAAAAAATAAAATAAGTAAATTTTTCTTTTTAAAGACAGCCTGTGTCATTGATATGCTAATATTTAGTGCATCCAATTATAACACAAGTGTGTAGCTACTTTTACTTTTACTACTTTGAGCAAAGATTTAAATCGAATCTCTGGTTTTGGTCTATGATATTGAATGTCTAGGATATTGGCTTTATTAAACTTGAGTAAATAAAATAAAATGGTAAAGATCCAAAAGAATATCAAACAATGTTTATCATCTAAAATTATTTTCTATAAATGTTAAAATGTTACCTCATAAAACAGCCATGCGCTGAATACTACTTGTGAAAAGTTATATAGTATTAGAACATTTTTTAGTTCATATGGTTTTCTACTCTCCATAAATCGTGGTCCTAAGACCTGTAAAACGAAAAAAAAAAAAACAATGATATGTTGTTTAACAGACCTAAATTTTATCATATTTGATAATAAAATAAAATTATGTTAAATACCTTGACTAGATAGACATAGCTTAGACATATTAATAACGTAGGAAAGGGGGAACTCATCAGGAACCATGGATTTGTCCTAGGATCTGAAATGAAAAAAAAAAACACAATTAAAATCATTTTTGTAGTCTACATAATTAATGTGCTAATAGTGTGAAATAAAAAAAATAAAATAAAAGAAACATTTAAAAATCCACAGCAACTTAGGTAATAAGCAACTTATTTGTAATAAACAATCTTCTACAACATTATTAAGATTTTCCCAGCATTCAATGAGATTATAGATAATATGTAATGTTAAATAATTAGACAAATGAGCTGTATAGTGTAAATGCCCAGCTGTTTAGTGGGTCATCTAAAAATACTCCTGACTATGTTATAACTGGAAGTGTGTTGGCAGTGTGTTCAGATAATTATGATCAGTATCATGAGATAAATTTGTCTCACTAGTCATTCTTATAGATATGAGCATCTTATAAGCAGATACTTGTTAAGACTATCAACGTTATAATAATTGTTTATAATCACTTTAAAACATTTGTATACATGACTGAGTGAAACAGCTTAGCTACTTATAATTTAACTGCTTATTTATTTCAATGTTTCTTTTAAATAATTAAATAATGGTAAAGGTATGAAGTATGAAGTTGTTTTTGTCGAAAGTTTTTTAGAATTTAAGTAATTATATATTTATTTTTTTCATACAAATTTTTCGTACTCGCCACATTTATAAGACCTTTTTTTTTCATTAGGAAGGCCAAGAAAGACGTGTATATATGGAGAATATATTCAAATGTACAATTTTATCCAAAGGTGACAAGAACCCATCATATGACTTACCTCCGAATTTGTCCATATAATATTGAAAATCGCTTATATACTGTAGTATTAGCGCCATTCTGTCGATTTCTGAAAATTAAACAATAAATTAATTAAAACAATTGAAATAACCACTAGATGTCAAGATAGATAGTTCCGCGATTATGCCAGGAAGTGTTATGTGAGAAATTAACACTGACCGAGTAAGTATAAACACTACACGCTGTTCAAAACATTATTTACAATATTTTTTAAATTATTATTTAACCATTTAATTCACAATTAATTATTTTTTATTCTAAGAAACGAAAACTAGGTTAGCAGGCTTTGGCGCACTGACCACAGAGTATATTATAATGTAATCAGCATTCAGCACTGACAGTGACAGTAGTGACAGTCAGTGACAGTAACGTAGAGTATTCTAATGCAGGCCATCCACCATCCAATCTATCGTCCAATCGGCAGGACGCTACCGATTGGATCATGCCGATGTGGATTGGCATGATAGTTATAATTGTCATGCCAATCCACTCCCATCCACGGTCCAATCGGCATGATCCAATCGGTAGCGTCCTGCCGATTGGACGATAGATTGGATGGTGGATGGCCGGCATAACAAGAAGGACAGGAACAAGCCAAAAGTATGGCATTGGCACAAGAAACCGGGAAAATCGCATAAGCACAACAGATGGCGCAATAATAACGTGAAAGATGGAACTGATTAAAATGTAATTAAATATTATAATTATATTTAGGTTCCCTTCGTACTGATAAGAATTAAATAGAGCATTTAAATTTTACCTCTCGATCAATGTAGGTACTGCACCTAATTGAAATGCTGTTAACTGCAAAACTCTTAGCCAAACCTATCTACCAATACTGTTTCCTGTAATAACTACGAGAACTAACGAAAGCTGACCACACGAAAGGGCGGCAATTTAAAAAAATGTTACTGCCACCGCTGCGCAGGGCAAATATTTAGTACCTACATACCTACTTACCTATGAAGGCTATGACTACCAACTACAAAAAATCTAGATGGCCCTCTCCCTTGGATTGGTTTGCCCCCTCTAGGCCAAAGTTAGGTACGCCCATGGGTAAGTACATATTTATTTTACAACAGGTAGATAAGCTACCTTAGTATTTACTTAGTGGATAACTGTGCAGGTGACATGCCTATGTTTGTAAAGTATTGACCAATTGGTATTCTTCAGGTTAATTGGTACTTTATACAGAAAGTCCTACATTTGCGGGGTCAAGGTCAAGGTCAAGGTCAAACTACACATTTAAAATGATTCATATAGGTAATGCTTGTGAACAATCTGTCGTCAGTTTTGGCAAAAATCGTAATCACCATTATCTATAGTAAGGTTACCTGCAGACGTGACGTGAAACAGTTAACCACTACAATAGACCGTTAAGCATCTTACGTAATACTATGAATGAAATTAATATAGGTATCTACCTGAGTAGGTATTTGTATTGGATACTCATTTTACAAAGGCGCCAATAACTTTTATTTTTCTTACAATCGATGGGCGCACTTATTTTATGCATTGAAAACTAAGTGAATTTTCCACTTTTATAAAACGTTCATGGCCTAAATTTATTGAGTGGGCATATGTAAGTACCATATATCTGTAGATAGGTACTCTTATCAAAGAAATAAAAATAGGTGGGTATGTTGTACCTACATCGAGATAGTCAGCGTTGGGTTCGTCATACAAGATAGATTTTGTCAGCATGCTATGAGCAGGCTTATCGCTGAATTACCAATCCACTGAACTATCTTTATAACCAACACTATTTTTTTGTGATGCTAGCAACAAGTTGCTCCGGTAAAGTTTTCGTAATAGGTGCTTAATAATGACGACTATTAATCAATATTTTTCTAAACACTGCGAAACTAAGTGCAAAAATAGTTATAATTAGGCACTAACCTTAAACTACAATTTTTCGAGGCAATTTTGTCTTCTCTTCGTATAGCTTATCTGAAACAAGGAAAATACATTTTATTACTATGAATCGTTGAAATCTTACTTTTTGCAGGCTTATGTAAATAGTTTAGATTATTAAAAGTGTGTACACAATAATATTACATCGTATTGCTGAAGCCACAAGTACCTACCTGCAACATTAAATAAGTAATTCGTATCTTTACAGATAGCAACGTCAGTAGTGGTTGCTATGCCAATTGCCAGCAGACAACATACATAGCCAACCAGTTTTTCTCGATAAAACTAGGGCCCGAGCCCTGATAAAATTACATAAGTAGCAGATGTCTTTCATCCTCCTATTAATATTAAAATTTAAATGATCTTTTTATTAGCTTTAACGGTATAAACTAGTAAAACAAGATAATAAAAAACGTGATTTTAGTAGGTTGTATCTACAATAAATAATATGGCACATATGGACATACCGTAGATTCAAACAAATTCTTTCAAAATCACGAAAGTAATGATTCATCACTTAATTTACATGGTTATGTTCACTGCAATGTCGATGAATGACGTTATTCATTGTTTCAAGGAATCTCGATGGTCAATATCGTGCAATTAACAGATAGGTACATGTTGGTAGCAGTGTTACAGTCTATGCCGTATTCAACTTTAGTGCGAAAACGTAATGCTTATGTTCCAAATCACGTTGCACCTATTATGACCTTCATACTATAATGATAGTTATGTGGTTCTCGTTTCTTTCTAAAAGCAAGAGATTTTGTTGCACATTACGTCAGCTTGTATATTCAGGTGACTTTTTCATGACCTAATTAGTCTGTCTACGTGATTCTTATTGATAAGATAATAGAGTTTAAATAAAACAATGCACAGGACGGGAGGTGTAGCCGCGTAAAATCGTGAGACAGGCGTCATACGGAGTTATTTCATAGCGATAACATAATTTTATCTACACGAATACGTGGTATATTTCACAATAAATAAATGTAAGACCATATAAGTTGGAGTGTTAACAAACTAGTTTTGATTAAATGTCTGTAATAATAAGTAAGTAGGTAAACATCAATTTATTTGCTAAATAACGACCCATGTATTCTGAAAATTACTTAACAGCACCAAAGTAACCTAATAAAGTACGTAAGTAGGTAAACATCAACCATTAATATTATTATATTACACAGTTACAATTTAAGGTACGCTAGCCCTTTATCATTATAAAAGTCTAGCAAAACTAATTGTAATTGTTGTTCTAAGATGAAAGTAATTGTCATTACAATTCGTTTTAGATCACCTACGGTATACGTTGGAAGACGGAGTTGTTTGAAAATATTCTTTTCTTTTTGTTGTAACGCTGCGCTGCAGGGTTAAGATAAGTGTTTTTGTACAATTGAAGGTAATCATATTTTTTATATCTGCTATAAATTCACTCGCTACAATGCACACACACAGAGCATAAATGAAACCGCCAGGAACATAATTTTAATGCATAGATTGGCGCGATTACACAGTAGAAGCGTGTTGTAAGAAACCAAATAAGAACGGCCTAAATTACTCAAATTGGCAGTTTGTTTAATAACACCTTCTGCAAGTGAATGACAGACACGTAAATAATTATCTCCGGTAGAGTAAATATGTATTATAATAGAAATAAAAATATGCCGCGTGGTGAAACCAGTGTAAATGACATTGATAGCAAAACTCAGATTATTTATTCAGTAAAGTACACTAACAGCGTGTACATATTATAATAACAGCTGAATATTTTATTTTTGGGCTGATTTACCAATAAATAAAAATGCCGGTTTTACATAAATTCAATTAAATCTTTCAAACTGTTAAGTTTATTCTTCAGATTATTCATGTTTAAAAAATCAAGCCTCGACTTTTAATTAAATCACCTACAGACACCTACAACTTTATTTAATAGATAGTATAACAAGTAAGCTTCGAACTTCCGTGTTATTCAACTATAAGATTAATCACGACATTGAACTCTAGTTGGGTATATTTTTTATTATACTTATTTTTAGAAGTTTTATAAATAAATTCTAATAGGTATCAACATTTATTATAAATGAAGTAAGTAATTAACTATCTTTGATTATATTTTATTTAGTAACGTTTTCATATGACTAAAAGTAAAACGATTTTTCATACTTAGTTTGTATATTTTCATACTTCGATAGGTATGTAAATGTATAAATAAGTAGTTTGTAAGTAGGTGCCCTAATTATGAAACACACACGGATAGTATGTACTTTTTATGTACCTACCTATGCAATTTTATCATGGATATAGTTACATAATTCTGTAGAGCATTTCAGATTTTACGAACTTTAATCCAGATTATCAGAGAGATTGTAAAAGTAAGGCATCGTACGATTGCTCTATCGAAACCCTTGTTATCAGAATCAGAACATGGATAGTGAAAATGGGTTTGAATAATTCTAGAACACCGTCGATTTGACTTACTTACTCAACTTTGTGAAAACTAAACATTTTAACAATTTATTTATAGGTAGATAATTATTTGTTTTCAATGATTTTTAAATCTCTTTTTTGATTATTTTCTCATGTACAATTTTTTGCACCTGCCATGTTATCTCTTCACCACCTTTGGTTAACTGGTAAAGAATGCCTAAGGCGTTAGGCCCGAATTTGTACCTTTTTGTTGCATAAAGTTTAAAAAAATAAATATTTTTATAGAATATCAAAATAAAATAAGGATCCCGCGATAGTCTGCACTAGTCTACAGTCTTATCTTAAATCAACAGCATAATATTTAATATCAGTGTGAGATATAGTTATATCTCGCGTATTACAAGTAATTAAACATCAATAAAACTAATTAAGTCCAGATTTATTCAAGTAAGTCTAATAAACATCGAATGATAACACAATTAGGTAATTGTGATCAATCGTTGTATCAATGAACATGAGTATCTATTTATAATAATCCTCCTGTATCAACAGGCTATGTAATTATTTAATAAGTGGGTCGGATAATCTCATTATATCGGCAATATGTATAATATTATGATAAAGCGATATTATATTATGTATTGTGTAAGTAGGTGGAGGTGTTGTAAGAAGAATGCGTTCGTTGCAACACACGTGAGTCGCGACGCGACGCTCCGTAGCTCGAACAGAGCAAGTTGCAGCAGATCGCCGATGACGGCTGAAGCTGTTTGTTTATGTACCAACCGGCTGTTGCCCTCGACTTCTTTTATGTGATACTAGCGACCCGCCCCGGCTTCGCACGGGTGCAATGTAAATACATAAACCTTCCTTTTGAATCACTCTATCTATAAAAGAAAACCGCATCAAAATCTATTGCGTAGTTTTAAAGATCTAAGCATACATAGGGACAGACAGACGGAAGCGACTTTGTTTTATACTATGTAGTGATAGTGATGATTTAAAGATAAATGTTTAAATATAAACGTTTGTTTAAAAAAAAGAAGTTCCTGGTCGTCCTGTTTGGATGATCCGTGATTCCCTAAAGAACTTCTGAACTTTTTACTATCATAATCTACAAACATTCTTAATTGCAGGTAAGTTTTACTACGTAATTAATTTATTAAGTTTAATTAAGTAGTTCTTTAGTGCCTGATTGTCTTGTTGTTGTGTATTTTTATCTAGTGTAAGTTGAATGCAATCAAAATACCTGCACAACACTTTTGTCGGTGAAGGTCACGCATCCAAATTCAAGGCTGTGTCTATGAATGAACGATTGTAACATCGCATCATCAGTAAATTGCTTTTTTAACCCCTTTTTACTAGCTGGAACTTTTTTAAACAGATGATCAAGTATTAAGATTGTTTTTCCAATATTTTGAGATAGCTACGACTGTCTGTAAAAGCTCTATATAGCTGAATAAACTATATAGGTGTATAATTTGTTGTTGTCATTAGACGGAGCAATTGCCTCGTGCCTAAGTGGGTCATTGGCTGCACGTCGAGTTATGTAATCTTGAGCTGTGGCTCTGTGAGGTGCTCGCAAGTGCACTATGCGACAAACCTCTCCTTAACATGAGGACGTTAGTTATTTTAATCTGTTTATATTAAACTGGTTTTAATATAAGAACATTTCGATAGTTTTATTGTACCTAGTTTTTTAACCCCCTTTAACTCGTAATGCCTCTCTCAAGTCCTGTTATCAGAGAGATGGCCTGAGTTACACCAGTGACAATTTATTCTAGACTTGACGTAGACCATCAGTGATCCATCAGTGCACACTTTTACACAATACCTAGTCAAATTTGACTAGTGAATCGTAAATTGCGATTCTTAATGACAATATATTTTGCAATTGAAGCTTTAAGTGGCTAAGTTGTTATAGCAAGTATTTCTCAGTCATAAAAAGTTTACTGTTGAATCCAACTATATTTAGCTAAATAAGGGGGTGTCTGGGCCTTCAATCTATGGACTGACTATACACTTGAGAAGCACTGAGCCCTGAGTGTACCTTGCAGGCCGTTGCCGTCAGCCCGTCATGGTCGTCGCGTGGGAATACACGTACTTGGAATTATAATTATATTTACATTCTTACTGTGTTCGGTGTTACATGTAGTTATTGTGGTGTAAAGTGCCTTCGAACAACAAAGAAGCGATAGCATAATAGGAATTCTGTGAAAGAAGCGAAGATGACATCAATACAAAGACGTTACCGGTCGATTGTATTCACAAGGAAAATGGATTGACGCTCACTGACGTTTAGATTACAAGACTGCCACGGAGCTAAGTGCCAGTGTTGAAACTAATGACTGCACTATTTGTAACCCAGTCCAATACACGGCTATATATAGAAATACAGCATTAAAATCGTACTATTTGCGAGATTTACACATGCATCGTATAAGTATAAAATAACTAAATGTGTCACTAAATATGCACATAATAATTTTGGCAATAGTTCTCTGCGAGTAAAGTCCAGCCAGTTTTAAGAATCATGAGTCATACATTTCCTGCCTACCATATTAATCAGTTGATTGACCTATGAACAGAATTCAGATCATTTTGGACACAATGGCCTATTAAGTGAGCGTACTTCACAATTACTCATGAAGCTGGAAACAATTGTGCGTAGACGGTTGTGGGGAATACCGTACTATTGACATTCTAGTGATGCTCCAATGCATACGATTGACAGCCACTGTCACAGCCATGTATAAGACATTATGATGAATTCATTATTACTTATAGAGAAAAATAATAAGTCCCTGCTCGATTTAGATAATTATATAAAAAACAATAATTCATTGCAACAAACATAATGTCCTCATATGTTATATACGGGGTGTAGGAAGAAAAAAATACCAAATATAAAAATAAACAAATACCAGGGCAATTATTGGTATAGTAGGTGATTGATAATTACACGAAACGACGTATAAGCTTAATGCCCCGGTCGATATTATAGATACCAATTAAACTGTAATATTATCTATAATTTACTACGTAGGTAGGACCAATAAGTTCAAATAAAATAATTATTTCCGCAACCCATGTAAATACAATTTAATTTCAGGTGTACTGCTGGAGTTTATTTATGGAAATAACAGGATACAATCCGTTTTAATTTAGTGAGAAAGACCATTAAATTAATCTTCTCAATTACTTTTCTTATATATGCCGACTCTGAGGGGCCTCTGACTACGATGGGGCTATGTAACAACATGGGCTATCTCCATGTTATAAATTCGAAAATGAGTTTGTTTGTTACCTACGCCTTCACAGCTAAACTAAATCGATTTTGATGAAATTTGGTACAGATTAAGTTTAAAGCCCAAGAAAGGATATAGGTTACTTTTAATCCGCGACTTTGTCTGCATCCACGATAAGCTCGTTTACGCGAAAGCGACTAAATAGAGTGGATAATATTCTTTAAATAAGTATATACTTACGGTTATAAAATAACTACCTACTGAGTACCTACGTACTTATTGTAAGTAAAGTGTTTTTAAATGTCACTAAAGCTCGCAGGAAAAATCTGTGAATGCTTAATAAAATCCAAGTAATAAAACCACAAGTAAGTTGCAATACACATAATATGTTGTAACGCTGACAGAATAAGTAATGTGTGGTGTTTTAATCTGCAGCAATTGTATTCAAATAGTTACGTTGCTGGTTGCTGTATCAGTTGCGATCGTCTGACATTGACATTGGCGGCGCGTCTGCACGCTAGCCGTCGACGAAATTCCGCTTTGTAATTGAAAATAACTTTCATTGAAATGTATCGATGCAGCACTCGACTCTAGAAACGTGAAAGCATTTCAGTCAGGCCGTTGTAACTTGGGAGTTGGTCGTGGCGCTGCTTGTGAAGATTAGGAGCAACGATTTGTCAGATGCAGTACATTTGATATTAGCTCCTAATTCTGCCGAGAATCAATTTAGACTGGGTACCTACTCGAAGCACAGGAGCTGCGATGGTTTGCCTCACATATGTGCTCGGTTCGCGACCGCATCGTTGTTTGTGATTCTAAGGTGTCACGTAGTGGATTAATTCGTAAGTGCTTTAGTGTGAAATAATTTAATTAACTAACCATTTCTTTTGAGCATCATATATTTTTAGTTTTGTATGTTGGTATTTTGTGTAGGCTACGACGGTGTCAAAAGCTAATAAATAATTTATAATTTGGGTAAGTAATCCAATTTAATAATTATTAGCTTTTCGACCAACATTTGCCACCCTTCATATTTTATTAATACAAGTATATATGCTTTATATAACGGCAGTAAATATTAAAATAATCTGCTTGCTCTACAAGTCGTTCCGTGATTCAGTCACAAAAAAAAACGGCCACGCTTGTAGGTTTTCAAACAAACATTTGAAATTCTAATAAATTGCTGTTAATTAAGTACGTAACAGTCACGTAGAGATAAACTACAGTAATGCGCGCCCTTCCACAATTCAAAACGCTTGAAAGTGTTTGTAAAAGTATTTACAAGACTCACAACGCATGTGTGCGTACTGAGACAACTCTCGAAACAAAAATAAATCACCGTGTCATTATTATTGTTGCTTGATTAGCGGCATCAATTAATTACACATTATTATTAAAATAGTAAGATGGAGGGGAGCGTCATGTTACAGTAGTTTATCTCTACCTTAATATATTGTACAGTGTGCATTATTATGATTCAATATTGGCTCCACGCTTTAAATCAATGTCATATTATAGACGTAGATCTGATTATTCTCCGGGGAAAAGATACTTCCGTATGAAGCACCGTATGATACATACGTAATTATTGATTTTATATAAACGCATCGCTTTATTTATATTTACGCTTTATTATATTGTGGCATTTATTTCCGCTATTTACTTATGACACGTGGCTGTGCAATAAAAATGAAATAAAAAATGAATTAAATTGCAATAACTTAATTTATGCGTTATTTCTTTGTGTTTATCTTTTGAAGATGTTGGAAGAATTTTAGATTTCAATCTTATTTAAACGACCAGAAAAACATCAGTCAATATTAGCAAACTGGGACATTCAACCCGAAAGCAATGGTGGGACCACGGTTGTGTATTGAATTGAACCTGTTCTGGTAATATAATCTAGTAGGTAATCATTTAATATGTTGAAGAGGCAATCACATGCTAGTGCTTAAATAAGTAGGAGTTCTAAGTATTTTATGAGTACCTACAGTGGAAAATTTCACGCTCCGCTTACAGTACGACGCGCGCTCTAGGGTGCTACGCGAACGTTGCGTACGAGGCTTGGAAACTGTAGCAAGCGGTGCGCGGGCCCCAAAGGGCGCGAGGTCGTAGCAGCGGCCGAAAGCACGTGTCGACATAATTATTTAAGCAGTTTAGCGCCACTTTGGATCACGCTCAGCGTGAAGGCTGTTTCTGGCCCCGAGTATACGTGCAGAAGTAGATCATTCATGATTTTGCAAAAAAACTGTGATTTATAGTTCAATCTAGAACGATAAAATAATAATAATTTGTAATATATTTTTTTTGTTATTAATAGGTTTTGTTATATTTTATCTGGTTTTAAATAAGTTGTAAAATCTAGAATGAGGAAGTCTAGAACACGAATTGAAGGAGAACCATCTTAATTTATATTTTAATTAATCGGGAAGTTTAATCAAAGTATCGTAAGTTATCGTCATAAAAAACATTTTAATTTAATTTACATAAAAATATTAGCTACCGTACCTTTTTATTACCGATTTGAATAAGTAATATTCAATTACAAAATAAGCTTGTAGTAAGTACCTAATTATTTACTTACTTATGGTAAATCAAAATAACCTCGGAAATTATTTGTCAACTACTGAAAATGGTAATTTTCTTTGTTCGCACATAAGTTTACATCGTATTAGACATTGTAAATTATTGCATAATAAATGTTTTCATTGTTGTCAATTGATTACATAAATGGTAAATGAATAATAATGTATATAACTACAGGTGGGTTTTATTTAATAGTAAAATGTTTCAATGTTAAAGTGAAGACGAAGCAAGTATTGATAAAATATTTACTTTAAAACATTGCCACTTGTTACAGCTTCACGCATCACGCTATAATATAACGATTACTTATTATCAATATTAGTTAATGCAGACGACAATAACGGTACCTGCGCATGGGTAGACTTGTCGGGGACAGCCTGTGCATGGGTGACCTTTCTTATCACATACGATTTCGTGCGTAGGAGATCGCGATAAATGATCGGCAATTGTTGTATTGGCAGCTGCGAGCACTTTGTAGCCCGAAATACTTAACAACCTGTCCGTCTTTAGCGTTGAGGTCAGATGACAGTCATTTTGAGTAAATTACTGATATGTGCCCATATCCGGTTTGACTGGTAGTCGACCCCAACATAATTGGAAAAAGGCCTAGATGATGCATATTTTTATACCTGACATAATAAAGTCCAAGGTTTCTGTCTGATATAATAATATGCAAATCAAATCGAACACGTTTATTCGTTGAAACATTTTTTCTTCCTGTTTTAAATATCATCTTTAAGTAGTTATTAAGTCAATATAGAAGTAATAGTAAAGATAATTAAGGCAAAACAAAGACCCCAAGATTCGAACCAGATCAGATCTAGACTTACACGTCTACGCAATAAAGAAATGACATCATACCCTCCAACAATAATGACGAAACAAGTATTTAAAGTATGTCCTTTGCTTCTTCCATTTAATAGTGTGCACCTGTATTATCCGGCGCATGGTTATCAATCTTCAGTAATGTCCACGCCAATCACATGCAGTTGCCAAATATAGCAGGGCTGTGATGTTCCGGCGGCCAGTAGCGTACAACGTAAACTGAACGGACTACAAGGTCGGTAAACGTTGATAACCCTGAATCATATGTTCCACTACAGACATATACGGGCGGCCGACGCGATGACAATGACCATGCCATTAAAAAAGTAGTTTTTGACTTAACTTTTGTCATTTTTTGCAGTAAGTAGGTACCTTGTCGGTCGGACTTCTTGAAGTTGTAAGAATTCTGACGGTTACTAAAGACAGAGAGACTAATAGTCGGATGTAATGTGTTTGACGTTCGTCGCGAGTCCAATCTTTATTGTAAATTGTTGACTGTTGTAAGCAGCAGCGTAAAAACAAATAGGGCTAGGCTAATCAGAAAATGTTATCTCCAAAGGTCGAGTTTGAAGTACCTACTGTTATGTGTTATATTGATTTTTTTTGTTTATGACGCGCTTTAACCTTTCTGCCCACTTTTTATCGCCCACTGACTGTTGAGTTGTACTAAAAAGGTGAAATCTGCTATCCTGAGCAGTTATCAAACTGTATCTATTTTACATAATATCTATTTCTGTTTTTTCTGTGTAATGAATTCAGATATTTCTATGATCGTTTCTTCAGAAATATGTAGGTATCTATAGGTTCACTTATTAACTTTTGGAGCGTTCAGGTATGAGGACTATTTGTACTTGTTATGTATCATGACAGGGCACTTTCGAAACGGACCTATGGAGATTATTTGTGAAGCTTTTTTTTTAAACTTTATGTTGAATTGCCACTTTACCAGTCATTAAGTTTTTGTCTTACAAAGTACGCTTTAAATACCAGGCTACGTCAGAGACGATGATGCAGATAGTGATTATAGTGTTTATTCACCATCATTATGGTTGTTTGTTTCTGCTTTCGATAAAAAATGGAATGGAAAATCACAGACTGACCAGAGCAGCTCATATATATGTAGAATATTATGAAAAAACAAGTCATTGCTTGTCTAAAAATATTTAAAGAGCTTAGTTAAGTTATTTATCCACTTGACAGTCGGAGTTAAGTAAAGTCCTCATAATAACATGTGATTAAACAAATCAGCACAAAGCAATACGTCAATAGCATGTAAATAATAAAGGGATTGATAGGTTTGCGGTTTAATCGATGATGAAGCCTTGAGCCTCTTACATACAGCAGTAAGGCCTAGTACACGCGGAGTCAGCGACCGATTCCGTAATTCGGCGAGATTCGATAGTTCACTACAAGTGCGTGGAGGTTGTCGGCAGCATGAATGATGTTGAGTCAAGGTTTTAATAAGATATTTTGAGAAAAATGATCAAGGCGAGCGAAACATTTTCCATGTTTGGTGTTCGTTACGAAAACCCAGATAATGCATGCGAAGTGGTGGAAAGTCTGGCGCTGCGCACGTTTCGGTGCACGCACAAAGTGGAGCGGAGAGCGAGGTGACTCCCGCGGTGCCTGCTACACACTTTACAGGTACTACTCGTTATACAATTGCGGTAACTTATTTCAACAAAAGTGACAAAACATTCGCCGCGAAATGAACCGCCATTGACGAAATTAGAAGGGATCGCGCGTGTTATAGTTATACGTAGAGGTTCGTACGCACATTATAATGATTATTAGATTGCAAAATGTAAATACCTACTACACGGCACAGAATACATGGAAAATTTTGCCAAACCTATTATGATAGGATAATTAAGTGGGTAGTTACTTAATATGTTAAAGAGACAAATACTGACAAAGGTAAATGTTAGTAAGAATTATAATGTTACACACAATTACCTAAGTACCTACATAGTCTTCAAGTCACAAGAAAATGTATATAAGTAAAACACAATCAGAATAGATGAGATCACAAGGGAACACAAATAATAGTCACGTAATGGAAGCGAATGTGCAGTGATTATCGTTTACATGCGACATGTTAACAAACAGCCAGACGTTATTTAAGTACTTTAGAATTTTACAAAGGTTCGACTTACTGGAGCATGCAGAAGGTAGGAAAGAACTATGAAACATCAGCTGCACTGGACTAAGTCAAGGTGAGACTCATCGTTAACGCTAAAAGATAGCGTGAAGGTTTTCCCTAGAGGTTCTTGTATTACTTTTCATAATTAAATTACGCAAAAGAAAACTAATTTATAGTTTCATATAGGGTGTAATCCAAAACGAAAAAATAATGCGTTCTTTGTTGGTGAAATGGCTGCGTTGCCATGCGTTTGCGCAACACCCGGAGGCAACACACTCGACCCTGAACTCAATTCGGCCGCGATCATTTTGCAACTAATCGTTGGTCGCTGGCGGCGCGATGGACGTCGCCGGCGCAAATGTAAACATTTGCAGGCGTGAGCCGAACACGCGAGGTCGATGTGGACGTGCTCTAACACTTCGTCAACCATTAAATGACTATCCTTGCTGAACGTAACGCTCGACGCCATATTCAAATTAAACAGCTTAAAACCTTATTAAACGTATCAAAACTTTTGGAACATGTCTAACTTCATTATTAATGGGTTTAAAATGCAGGAGTCACAATGATGTTCTTCCCCAGTCATAATCTAAGGTAGACTGGTCGTAAATCTAAGGCATTAAAGTCCGCCTTTGTACAATGTATTTTTTTTACATGTGCATTTAGTTGAATAAATAAATAAATAATTTTGTTTTGTACGGTACAATCACCTTATGGTTCCGAAGATTTGAAAGATCACAATTTCAACTATTATTGAAGAAAATGTTTTAATTATAAATAGTTTTAACTACTGTTGCAAGCACAATGTTTTGAGTACGTTATATTGCACGTTACGAAAAACAAGGATTTTGACTAAAAATAAAGTCGTTCACCAGCAATTTTTTTGGTCAATGTTACTTATTTCGATGTACAGAATGTGTTAATGGCGGCGTTATGGTGTGTATTTTTACATCCTGTATCTTACTTATGTATAATTGAATATATGACTACATACGATTTTAATAACGAAGAGATTTGATACGTGTACCTTGATATTTATCGTAACAATTAGCACGTGGGAACTTACCATTCGTCAAACGTGAACATTATCATTAGGTTAGTTTGAATTTTCAATTGACATAGGAGTGTAACAAGCATACATCAACATTTTATCACTAATCTTAGATGGTTTGCGTGACATGCGATAATTAGGCGTTATGACTGGAGTAAGATAAGGAAGGTGTCTCTTTAAAATATTGGAATTTTCAGTTATTTTATTGATAACTTAAAAACAATATATTAGTTTAGTAAATAAAATTGACGATAATCTTACGTGATTAAATAGAATAGCAGCGTTCTTATCAAGTTACCTATTTATGATGTATCATAATATTCAATGTAGGTTCCGACTGTTTTAAAACAATTTCAAAGACATGTTCATTGACGCATTTTATAAATATTTAACATCATTAATGTTTAATTCAGACTACCTACATCAATTAGTAATTTATTAAGGGCTGATTTTTCAGTATTCAGGTAATTTTTATCCAAAGAATAAATAAGACAGTTTGACATATATTTTCAATAGAAAAAATGACAAACCGCCGTTAGAGTTATCTGATGATTAAAAAATTATCCCTTATATAATATATGTAATTTAGATCTACCTATATTGATATGTCCATTGTAAGTAGGTACTCCCTGACTACTCAAAATTCACAGTGTATTATCATATTATAATTATATGATATAACATAATAAACATAATATTTATCATCTATATTACATTAATTTAAATATTTTTAATGTACCTAATACAAAACGACTAGTTAATTAAAACTTATCTATGTACTTAAACATAACTGAATTCTAAATTAGATATGAAAGTATCAGCGAAAGTTTGACGAATTGAGACGAAAGCAGAGGAGTCACACGCATATCGTAATACTAAGTAGCATTGTACTCGTAAGTATATGAGATTTTGAATGTCAATGCCAACAACCTCTGTAACTTAAAACGGATATTCGACCTTACAGGAAGGTATCTCTAGTGAAATAAAAAAAGGCAAGACCGCGGAATCGACATTGAATTTTAATTTGAGTTATGTGAATGTTTGCCGATTGATTAAACCACGTTTGGTTGAGTGATTATTGGCCAATTCTTTAACGAGGCAGACAGCGGACGTCTGATGCTAAGATTTAGAAATAAGGCTTAGTGTTCCTCAAAAAAGTACTAATATGATTATGCACTACTAATATGATTATTATTATTATAAAAATCTTTTAATTTTAATAAAAAATAAATAAAAGCCTTTACATTAAAATATGAAGCTATACCTAGTTTTTGCTTTTATTGAAGTACACACATCAAAAGTGTCTAGGGATCAACATCCCTAACATTTGTTAGGGATGTTGATCCCTAGACACTTTTGATGTGTATATTATTTTATTTATCCATTATTTAAATTAAAAAAAATTAAAAACCGCCAACGCAACAAAACTAATATTTAATAAGTCAAATAATAAGTAATACATATAAATAAAAAACTAAAATTTTCATCGCAGTCAGGGGACTTCCACTCTGTGGAATATTTTCTTATCTAAGAAGTTCCCCCGACTGCGATGAAATCGATGGGATGATTGCCCTGCAATTTGACAATATAATAGGCTGGTATTATTATTTTATAACTTTGTTTTTATAATGTTTGTAGAACCGGTCAAGTGTAGATAAGCTAATCAGTAAATACCTAACGTATTGTTATAACGAGGGAATAATTTATTGTGATAAAAGAAAAATATAAGAGCATTAATTAAATAGGCTATGTTCCGGAGTCGGAGTTCGTCGGACTAAGAAGAGATAAGCGCATTTATTCAGTGTAGAAATGTTTCTTATTTAATAACATAACATAACATCACGCCTGTTATCCCCGAAGGATTAGGCAGAGGTGTACCCATTAGTACACTCACATTTCGCCAGTTATGTTTAAGTCCCATGTAATAGGGGCCGAGCCTATTGCCATCAACCGGGCACAAATTCAGACTGCTGCTGAGAGATGGAAAATCCCAATAACACTTTACCCGACCTGGGAATCGAACCCAAGACGATCACTAGACCAATGAGGCAGTTGTTTACTTATTAAATTTGTGAAAAAAATATATAAGCAACTGTAAATTTTTGTAAAAAATTTTACTCAGAAACAACTTTTTTTTGGTGTGAAAAATCACTATTTATGATATTATGTAATGTAATACACGCAAATTATTGTGCTTATGGGTGCATACAAAAGTACAGTGCAGGAGTCGTGGCAATATTTAAAGTTTAGTTGGAGCTTTGAAAAATTGTCTTGTAAAAAAACGTAGTGATAAGTTGTTACTTTGACCTTCAATATCTCCAAAACCAGTTGATTCCTAGGTAGTAGAAAAGAATGATCGATTTTTATATAATATTTTTAATAATGATTAGAAATAATTTAGGTCTATCTTATTAATTAATCATAAATCTATCTCGCAGTCCAGAGAGCAACATTCTCGGAGAAGATATCTTGTTCAAACACCGCAGGATCACACAAATCAAACAGGATTTGCCTCATCATGGTGCAGATTACCAGGTTATTTTCACATTACCGGTTCCTACATTAGCAGTAACATCGTACAAAGACTAGCGAGCTAGCTAGTACACTATTATCACATACTTATTTATGATTATACGACTACTTGAAAATTTTAATTATATAAGGAGCATGTAGCATGTGTGTCTACTTTTCGATTTGTTTCTTAAGCTTTGTTTATTGTCTATTATCTATTGTACCTATCCTACCGGAACTGTACAGTTTTCTGGGATAAAAGTAGCCTATAAGCTATCTATCTATGTGCCAAATTTATTCGTCTCATCTGACGTGGTTGAGTAATGAACATCCATCCATTCAAACTTTTGCATTTATAATAGTACTTAGTAAGATAACTAGACCCTTTATTTACAAAATATTTTTTTTATGATTGCAATTAAAAACAATGACTAGCTTTGTCAATAATGGTTTTAGAAATTTGAAATCAACTTGACCTAATTCAATTTCATGCAAATTCTTTGAGTAATCATTTAAATAAAAATAACAGTAGAATGATCAAAGGAGGTAAGTCAAGCAAGGTGAAAAACTGTGACGAAGTAAGCGTCATGCAACTAGCTGTGCCTACTAACTAACTAGTCTACCTACTGCATTATATTTCCTTTGTTTCACTTTTAAGTTGACTCCATTGTTTTTCTAATAAGTTGGAAATTGGAAACTCCTTTGATTAATGAGAAATCTCAGTAGCTAGGTATATGAGTAATGTACAGCATGATGTTGGACTTTTTGCTACGTTTGTACCTGGGCAACTAACGTTGATATTTTAATTGGATAGAGCACAATATGTTGTGAAGTCGACAGTTGACAGATTGTACTTAATTAGGTTACTTTAAGCCTGGCTTTACACGGGCCACACGCGACAGCCACAAACGCCGCCACAAACGCCGCCACATGGAGTTAGAAGCGGCGTTGTGGCGACCACAGACGTCAACCGTGTGAGAATCCATATAAAATGTATGAAAACTATAGGAAATACGTCGGTAGGGGCGTTTTGTGGTTGTGGTCAGTGGCCGGTGTGCGGCCAGGCTAATCGAAATCATAGATTTTATTAATTAAAGGAAAGTTGTGAAGTATCACAAAGCGCAGAAGCCGTTGAATAACCAGGATAAAAAACATTGAATGAGATAATTATCTATTGCAATGGAATTGTTAAAGTCAGCTAATAATTGTTTACTTCCTTCACGCATTTGGTCGCTTGAATGCATAAAATAATTTCCATTCGGAATACAGAATCACGTATGTATTTATAAACACAAGGAGAGCAACTCGGAACAGTCATAAAATAATGATATGTAGCAAATTTAAAAAGTCAAGTAGGCCTTATTTTATGTTAATGACATTTATTAAGGGCTTGCATAGCCTGACCGGTTTTAAATACAAAAATTTAATAAATAATGGACGTTGTATGTGTCCGCAGTATGAAGCTGAACTATCAGATATAAACAATTAAGTTGTAGGGTTAAGGTCATAAAATTCAGTTCAGGATCAGCAAGAGACTGACAATGACACCGATCGATGTTTAATGTAATGATGTAATATGAAAAGGAAATGCAAACTGAATACAATCAGACCTTTGTCTTGCACTTATTTTACTATAAGGTACTATTAGGTATGAATTAATTGACTGAAGAGTTATTGTACATTCAATAATATTATAAAATTGTATTTTTTTTAAACAAGCTCGGTGTAGGTACTTTTGTAAAAAATGCGATGTTTTTTTTATATTTAAATACAAAATGTCGAGTCTCTATATCGTAGCGGCAAAGAATTTTTTTTATGGTAGCGGTAAAAAACCAAATTAGTAAAAGTTAGAAAATCAAAGATATGCATGGTCCCTATATTTTAATTGAGAGGTCAATCGAGTTTAATTATATTCAGCAGGTTTCTAAGACTTCAGAGTGAAGTTTAATAAAAACTTTTGAATAAATAAGTATGTCGCGGTACCGACAGAGGTCCCTGACGTCATTGAAAATACTTATATTGAACGAGTTTTATTCGCCGTTCTTTATTTGTGCTTAGCTGGTTTGTTGACCTTCGGAGATTTCCGATGTAAGCTTTCCTTGTTCAGTTTATAGCCTTCATAATTGAATGTTCAGATGCCATAATTACGTAGGTATCTTCTAAGATGCTGCTCGATAAGGTTTTTTCATCGTTTTATGACCAATTGCGGACTGTAAAGGGTGCAAAAGACAGTTCAGAGTAACAATTTTCTTCATATCTATCTCTTTTTTGTTTGTTATTGTACTAGACCATAACTCGGACATTCTGTCTATGGAGATATTCTTACACGGAAAATTCTTTTTTTTACGTTTTCACGAAAACAAGTTATACATGTTATGAACTTATGACTAAACTTGAAATACTCCCACGACCCGCGGACCGTTGCGTTTTTACATTGTACGCTACCGTAAATACCTAAGTATTGTTCACACCGAAAATAAAAATCGTTTTCCCGTATTTTTTTTGACAGTTTTTTAATGTGTTTTTGCACGATCTATATTGTACTGTGTCTCTCATAATTATGAGACGCAAAAAATATACAGCACCAACCTACTTAATTGTATTTACTTATGATAAATTAATTTCTTGAATTAATTATTTATTAATTCATTTTAGAACTCCTTTCTATACTTATTTGAATTTGTTTTTTTGTAAACGTTATCAACTACAAATTAATGAATTATTAATTTTAAAATATGCAAATTGTAACACGTAGCATCATTATAGTCGAACACGTTATCTCTGATTTTTTATTTTGGTCACGTGATAAATATTATGTTATGGGAAGGCCGCATCGTATAGGAAACTCTTATTAATCATTTTACCTTTTAAATAATGTTTAGAACGTGATTAATGTGTTAGTTCGTTATCAAGATTTGTAGATGTAGATAACGATAAGTGTGCACCATTTATCAGTAACGTTTTCACGTTCGTGATAATGCGGAGCGTGAGGATACGGTGGCCGGCGATGTCACGGCGGATACGTTACGTAGTCGTAGTGGTTGTAGGCGTAGTGTGTTCGCTAGGAAGGCATGTTAATCTCGTGTCATGTCAGTGGCCAGGCGCGGTGACCTTACGTCACGCGCCTACCGCTTTGCGCTGCCACACGCGTTGGGAATACTAACGCCACCAGAACGCCTTGGTGGATCCTTGGCTTCAAAACCGAGCTCCTTTCTGAGTAGACTGTTGCGTCTGTTGCATGTTTTCTACGATTCAGTTCACAGTTAAGTTAATGTTTGTGGTAAATTGTCCATACAATTGGCATACCGAATGCCATGTTGACAAACGCACATCGAAGGATGTTGTCCACTGTTGATAAACTTTTCTTCCCATAGTTGTATTTCCTGTTATCGACACACACTCAAAGGTACCTACCTAAGGTAAACGTACTTACCTTTGAAACGTTCACCATCTAAATTGACTTCGTTTGATCTCTATGATTTGACCCCGGGTTGGGACCATGAGTCTCGCTGAGCCCAATTAGCACCTCTCAGCGGCATCTAGTAGGCATGCGATGGTATGGGTACGAAAACGCGGGAATTATTGTGAACTTGACATAATTATTTCGTTAATTCAGTTAAGGAATTAATTGCCATTACAACAGATGCACAAGGGCAAGTCTTGTTATTGTTCAATTGGACTTTCACAATAAGATCGATTTATCTTATATTGATGTTTTTAATTAACATGAATCATTCGCAGATAACTTTTAACAAGCACGTTTGTAAATAGACTACGATTTTATATAAACTCGTAATCGGTTAGTCAATAACACGTTATTGTGTATAACCATAAAATGCCGAATTTAACTTTTTCTCAGGCAGCAGTAAGCCTGAAAAGTCTGAGATATCGGAAACTCGAAGTTTAGCCTTCTTTGAGTTCATCACATGATTCAGCCGACGACGCAACTCGTTTAGATAATATGATTAGCCTCACCTGAGTGATCGATCTGTCAGACCGGCGAGGTCCTTTTTTGGAAGTAAGTCCTCCAGGCCGGGCTGTCCAAGTGCACATTCACTATATGTAAGAAGCGGACAGCTGATGTTCTGTCCAGATTAACGTGTGTATGGGTGGGGGCGCGGGGCTGCGTGTGTGCGTGCCAAAGTATCGTGTTCGGATCGCGACGCGCAAAACAGCGCCTGCGCACGGCGTACAGGTGAGCTCGGTACTGGCGGCGCGCGCTGCCCCCGCGCGCTTTTATCACATCGCACTTCACACGCCTTCAACTTGACTTCTCGTGTCATCGTTTTGATAATTTACTAATATCACACTAATATTTTTCACTGATAACAAGCCAGGTTTAATTATCGTTATTGAATTCCTAAACCCATATCTCGAAGTCGTCCGGTATCACCTCTTTGACTTCCCAATCCAGAATGTGTGCTTTAACACTCTTTATGGATGATTTGCTCTAGTGCTTAAGGAAGTAGGTGGTACAGAAGAGGTGTAAACTTAATCTTACACGACTTGTCTGTTCACAACATAGATGTATTCATTGACACACTATAATTGTTTGTGTAAACCCGGACCGGCCATATTTTGACTAAGATATCTAAGACTATATCGTGTCAAACTAATTATATTCCTAAAAATAAAAGTAATAAAATTAACGTGAATTTGTCCCTCTCTTTACCTGGATGACAGGTACATTTTACCTAGTATGTCATTAATATCAATACTACTTTAGCTCCTAAGTCTTTAACTCCCAGCGGTATTTTATTGAAACTGTGATAAAAGACGCCAAATATTTTGGACGAATTATCCGCCTATGGATCAATAATGTAGTTCCAAAAGTAGTGGACAAAATACTCGTGATATTAATATTGACTTTGAGAACATTGTCTTCAGCTAAAGGTAACAATTCAGGAGCATATGTATCGTGTTCGTCTCCATTTGCTTACCGTAACCATACAGTTAGTCAGTTCAAAGGTTATTCAGTAGCGACTTTGTTGGTTATCTTCACACTTTTGTTAAATACAGTTTTGAATCTAAATATTTTATGTGACAGTGAATAATTTGACGCAGTACGTTTATGACTGAAAAAAATCCTAGCACATTATATCTTAAAATACACTGCTGAAATAACGGATGAAATCTGCATTTAAAGTGGTTTGTTCAACATCAAAATTGTATGGAGCTATTGTAGTAAGATCTACAGATAATAATAATATTCTCTACTAACTTCATTTTTTATAATCTTTACCATTTTCAATACAACCCAGATGTAATTGAATACTGGAAGATTCGATATTATAAACGTCTATACGTGACAGATATGTTGCAATCACTAAATCGGAACAAAAAAACTTGATTGAGTCTTGATGTGTGTAGAGTGTCGCCTATCCAAGATACTACAAGTCTTATACACGAAATTTTGTTCACGTGATCCTTTTAATTATTATTGTCCAGGCCCAAGATCGAACCCTACTAAACAGTAGGAATAGATAAAACTTACCGCCTATAGCCGACACGAGTTTGCAGTGCAATACAATTTTGGATACTGATTCGGGATCAAATTTTTCCTCATGCACTTCACGTGCTATCAAGAGTTTATTTTTAATATTGGCTGTTTTTTACTATCTTTCAAATGGTGGTAAAATAAAGACTTTAGTATTCGCGTTCTGCTAAGATTTTGACCTCTAAGTTCATGTTGAGATTCAAAGTCCGGTTCCTCGAGATCTTCACAAATATTGTCTTGTTTGAATTAATTTTGAGCTCAACTAAGTAGGATGCTTGCTTCTTACAAGTTTTTGCGTTAGTTGAAGCTGTGAAGGTAATCGTTAGGTTACTTCTATTTTCATTGTACAAGTATTGTTGTATAAATTAACTTGTAATTTGTATGGGTAACTGGTACTAATAAAATTATCTACCTAACTACCTATTCTGAATAATTAAGAGAGTTTACTCTCTGATATGTGTTGTCGCGCTAGTTGGGCGGCTCTGGAAATGTGGAGATGAGATCATGTGGTTTTAATTAGTTTTCAAATCTTCTTGAGGTGTTCACATACGAGCACATTTTCCATTAGCAGATTTTGCAAACTTCTGATCGCGCGGTATCGTATGTTAAATATTTCAGATATTTATTATTATTATGTAGGTTTCCATTCCACAAAGAAGTGTTCCACCATATCCTTTTTAAATTAGGTAAACCCTGCTGGCATTGCCAATCTGACATACTTGGAATAAGTTAAATACATAATTGTAATTGTCGACCTTGCACTTAGTTACTTTCTCGCAAAATATGCAGCTTTTGTATTGCAGGTTGCGCGTAACTACTACTTATACCTAATAGTTCCGTTCCTTCTGGGGAAATTACTTTAGGAATTTTGTTAGTCTTATTCATACATAAATGTTTAAAAGAAAAAACGTTTTTATTATTGTAGAACGTTATTTGTTTCACATTCCAGCAAAACTTACTGAATGTAAGTTTTTCACCATTGTTCTCGATATTTTGCTGAAACTAGGTATAACAATGAATTGTAGTACTTAGCAGAATACTCCAATAAATGCTAATATGAATAAGAAAATTAACTTACGACAAATTACCCACCATCTATTACCACTTTTAAGTAACCAATTATTTTATTTAAAAAATTAGGTTAGTTAAAGGGTTTCTTTGTTTTTGTTCGGTGGTATCAGCTTTAAATCCTTTTTATTAATTATCACATTGTACCCATTTTTTGTGTGATTAGTACTTCGCATGTTCATAAGGTTAAAATTCTCAAAGCAAATATTTTTTATTGTCTTTGTTTTTAACTTATAATGGTTATTGCTGTTAAAAGGTTGTATTGCATCATTAAATTTTATCGCTTTAAACAATAATATCTAAACAATCTTCGTATGGATTTAACAAAGCATCTATTATGCAGGCCGAGCATGTTTAATTTGGTTATAAGTATATGACAAGCTATATAATTGGGTAAAAAAAAATGTAGTCTTGATTTTTGAAATGAAAAATTTAAATATAATAAAAACAAAAGGAAATCTAACTTTAAATGATTTTTTGTTGTAAACTATGCTTAAAGTTATACACGACCAATAGTGGCAATCTGTGGGGTGTTCAAGGGGTTTCATCTAAAATACATTGGTCGACCGATCGGCGAGGTTAAACAGCGCCACCGCGGTCAATCTCTAGAAGGTGATGAGAGTTTAGTTGTTGACACCTCGAGGCCCCTGTGCCTATAAAAGCATATTACATAAGTTGGTCTCGTCATCATCATAGGTCGAAGATATTTTGACCGACTGTTTAATTGATTAACCTAATGACCAGTTAATTGGTTTTTAATTGTTTCGTTGGCATATTTTGACAGCTACTTCCGTAAACATCAATATTCTAATGTCTCTATTTATGTTGTAACACATTATTCACGATGGAAAAATACTAACGCCCGCCGCAAAGAGTAAAAGTGTCCATTGTTTTAAATATTTTAATTAAAATGTCGATTTACACGATTTAAAACATATAGAAACCGGAACTGTTTCCCAATGATCTCATTCACATTAACTTTAGGAGCCAAGGATGTCTAGTTGGATCTTGTTTATTATTATAATCAGACAATTAACTTAATATGCAAAATATCTCACAAAGTATGATAATGTCTCGCACGATGCTTTATCTTTTAAAATAAGATCCAAAAGTTGAGACACTATTTCATTTCCTTGAGATTGATATAAAATATCAGATATGAAAAGTACAAAAAAATATTACATTTAAATGCATGCATATTCCTGCCATGAACATAATGGTTTCGTTGTTTTTTGTACTTTGAACTTAAATTGAATATTCATTTACTTAGAAAATTATGTTTGCATACTAACTGCGAGACGGCATCGTTAGTAGGTAGGTACGTTTTTCAAGCTTAAGTGAATTTTTGCCACTCATTTTTGTTACATTGCAGGAAAAAGACCTCTTCTCTTATTAAGAAGACATGAGTATTGATTATCCCGTTACGTACTGACACACATGCACATTATTACTGGTATACTTTCCTGATATCAACTAGCTTTTGCCCGCGACTTCGTCTGTTCGTGGACGAAGTCCCGGAATAAAAAATCCTACATAAGTTTTTTTCTTGGGGTTCAAACTTGCCCCGTACCAAGTTTTATCAAAATCGCTACAGCGTAACATACAGACAGACAGTTACTTTCGCATTTATAATATTAGTAGGGATAAAGCATGCAAGTATCTAAGTAAGAAGCATATATGTTTAGCATCAAAATATTTACTTCACGTAAATATTTTGTTGGTTAAGTAAGATTTGTGACAGCCTCGCTGGTCTTGCGGTCCCAAGTGCTTCTGCTGAGCATGAGGTCCTGAGTCCGATTCTCAAGTCAGGCAGTGTTATTTGGTTTTATTCGCCAGGAATTTTTCAGCGACAGAGTTTCGAGTGATGATTGCAATATGGTCGTCTACATTTACATGTGATTTTTTAACGGGGTGTAGATTAGATACTATAGGTTAGACATTTCAGGGATTCGGAGAATACAGATGATGTTGTGTAAATAAGCGTTTAAAAATTACTTTTTTTCTAAAACCTTGTTCCACTCATAGAAAGTCTTCTGTACCTAACTACCTAGGGTATGTTTAAAAACATATAAAGTCATATACATAACATGGTTTGCCGAGAATTGCGTTAGTTTTTCTAATTATCAATTAAGTGCAATTTTCTTAAATGAAAACGTTTTTGCCATTGATGTGTGAAAATACTTTATTAGCACTATTCCTACCCAAAGTTTTTGTTAGAGAATACCATTGTCGGTTAGTAAAAAAAAACTTGAAATGTTCTGTAATCTTTTTAGACCTATCTAAGCATACTGTTTATACCTATGTGGGACGTTTAATTACAATCGGTTCATTCATTTCGTAAAATAAGGACTTAAAAGTTTGTATGAGAAATACCGTACGGCGTAAACGTTCGAGCCAAGTATTGTTTTCGTTACAATTCCGACTTTCGATTATTTTTACCTCTCGTTGTCATTACGCATAAATTGAAAGAAAAGCCGTGACATAATTATATGCGGACGAAATTATCATCATGGTCGACAACGGAACTCTAAAAAGCCCTGCTACTTGTATACATATGTACTCATAACACATGTAGGTACTACATACAAGGATTTTTGTATGAATTTATCGATATGTGTGGGCAATTTGCGTGAATTATCTATTTGTTCTCGCGTCTAGTTTACCTATGTAAATGTGGTTGTAGGAACTATAAATATGTCGTAGGTATATAATATAATATGATAAAAATAACATGATGATCCTAAAAAAATATTTATATTAGGATTTCTAGGATAAGTTGCTACTCTACGTGAAGATGGATTTATGTAGTTAGAAGTAACATTGCATTTTATAAGGTCAATGATATGTTTGTGTTCTAAACAAACTAAACATGAGGAATGCTACTCTTTTTAATTTATGGCATAATTTATATATTATAAAAATACTCTGTTTACTAGTAATAGGAACCATTTACCATATTTATTGGTCTAAATATCAGGCATAGCGGAAGCTGAATCGGTGATTTAACTACTTATAACGGCTTATTGAAGTAGTTCTATTAACACCTATAAATAGCGTCACCTTGAACTATGTACCTAAGTACTAAAGTTTCTTCCAACTACTTACTACTGTAGTATCTACTGTAGAACATAATTAATGAGTATGAAATGGCGAATTACAATTTATAAATAGCTGCATTAATTTGTGTAATTCTGCAGCTTTTTTTAAGGTCATACATGTTGTTTAATACCTACTCGTTTTATTTTTTGTTTGAATATTTTATTGTTTCTAACTGTTAATGTTTATTTATGACACAAATTTAAAATTAGTTGTCGTCACAGGTCGCGATCCCGGTGGTAAATGTTTGATTCAAATAAAATTGATTCAATACATCGACAATAAAGTACATGACATTACACGAACATGTTAAGTACAGGTTTGTATGTACCTGCATACAAAAGATAATAACTTAAGTTACGATATGAAACACTCGTCATGACTGTGGAACGATAGGTATCATCTAAATTGTAAAAAATAGCCTGCTCGGTACCTGTTGGACCAGCGACGCTGTGCATTAACTACATTATGTAGTAGTAAACTTACTTAATTGCATTAAGATAATGATCAAAATAAAGGAATTAGAAAAATGTGAGTTAAAGTGTATTCGCACTGGGTGTTTGTAGGGACGCGCTGTAGACTAAGCGTAGCGGCGTAGGCGAGGCGTAGCGACGTAGGCGCGGCGTAGCGGCGTAGGCGCGGCGTAGACGCCGCATAGGGAATGAGCGAAAGAAAATAGTCTCGAAAAAAACATTTAACATGGATTCTGACCGTGAAACACGGAACGTAGCCTTGGTAATAAAACGAGAAGTGAAAAAACTATGTAAGGGTCAACTATGGAACATTCGGTCAAATAACTGGTAAGACAATAATGTAGTATATTTAATAATGGTATGAATATTTTAAATCGGTAAAGAAACGTGCGGTCAACGCCGGCGCTGGACCAATGTCCAATGCGAAGGGACCCTTAATCTTGTTACCTGCCATTGACGTCATAAGCCCGTCGCCTGTGGGAAAGAAATAAAGAGCCAAGATGGTTCAAGTACCTTTGCAAAAATAGATTTGTTAGTCGTGGAATATTTCATGGTAGTAAGTAGTTGCTTTGACTTTTTGCAAACATATTATATAAAGTAATTCTCCATTGCGTCAGTACTTTATGAACAGTCCATAATTATACAGATCGAGACGCCTTGCTACGGATATTCCGATTTTTTTTTGCAATATGGTCTTTTTTTATACATTCGATGCTTCGGAAAAACACCGATCCAACATTAGGTTTTCTGTAGAGGTTTTTTATATCTATGTATGATTATTATATTAATATGATTAAATGAGTTTAATGAGCCTATGGTGACCACAATGATGCCTCTGATTTCATTGGCATAATTTCTTGTTAGAAGTGACCGGTTAAAAAGGATTTTCCACGAATACAGCAGGATATTGTAAGAACGGAATTTAACCACAGTTGATGATGAGTATCAATGTTTTGTTGAATAAATTAAATTAATACTACGTGGTAGAGTTGTTGATTATATTGAAACAAGATTTTGCCCGCGACTTTGTCCGCGTAAATATCGGTAAACGAGGACGACTAAAAAGTAGCAAAGTTCAAATTTACCTTGTACCAAATTTCATCAAAATCGATTCAGTGGTTTAGTCGTGAAAGCGTTAAAGACAGACAGAGTTACTTTCGCATTCTTCTTCATAGCGTTTCGATGGCAAATATGTATACCTATCTAATAAATTTTGTTAAATTTATTGTCTTTCGCATTTATAATACCTACGAGTATTAGGTAGTATGAATTTATTAAAAAGTTAAGTTTTAATTAACATAACTGTTTGGGGTATTATTGGTTTGTTGTATAAATTATAAAATCATAGTTAAAACTTATATTGAGTTATATTTATACACTCTATGGAAAGTACGTATCACGTATACTATCATCATATCTTAATTTTTTCAAGTTTCTGGCGTGGGTTTCCCGTGCATTTGTTTGAAAACTTCTCACTGGTGAACATGTTACAAAATTGTATTTCAATTAATATTTGAGAAACCTTTCAAGGTTTCTTCAAAAGTTAAAAGTTGGTTAAAATAATTATTATTTATTCTTATTTCGACCTCGGTTCTCCTTCGGTTTCATATAGATCGAAAAATTAAAAAGAAAATCTATGGAATTTTTATTTTTCCGCTCTTCCATTGCTTAGGTAAAAGCCACAGATTTACAAAAAAATGACTTTTTAACTTTTAAAATCGGTAGAGCAAACAAAACAACGTAAGTAACACAATATATTAATATAAAAACAAAACCAAAATAAGGAAATAAAATACGAGAAAAAAAAAGATTTGTAACTAATTACATTACGTGAATCAATACAAAGGTTGACTCTGACAGGACATAAAAATATTCCATACGTCGTAGACCCAAACATAGTTGCATTTATTGAACAATAAATTCTGTATTGTTATTATGTAAAACTATAAAACGTTTAGCAAAATGATGAATGGATAAGTTATTTGCTGAGTAATTTTACTCACACGATTAAACCTACAATGGTATTTGTGCATAATGTACACTAAATTTTGTTAAGAGGAGCTCGTGGCTAAGTAGTAACAGCCGCACGGGTCGATCCATCAGGTTAAGCTACGCTTGCCGGGGTTAGTCCGCGGATGGGTGACCATTTGAAACCGAGACTCCTCCGTACTTCGAAGAGCCGTTGGTCACGGCTGGTCATACGTGGATCTGTAACAGTCGGTATTTCCCGTATAATTTTGATAACCAGTCTTATCAAGGAGTATCATATTACCCAGTTAGGCAGTCGCTCCATGTAAAATACTGGTATTCAGCTATATCCGGTTAGACTGGAAGCCGACCCCAACATAATTGGGAAAAGGCTAGGCAGATTGATTGTACACAAAATTTATGTTGACTGCGATGCTATAGATGCTATAGATGCTAATAGATGCAGTTTATATATCACAGATAATATGTATATGCCTATGTATTATCCGTACCGGAACCGTACAGTCTATGTGCTATTCCAGCCGTTCTGGCGAGATTGATTTGTGTGACAAAACATTCATCCAAACTTTTGCATTTGAATTAAATTCAAAGTCTATTATAATAATAATTTATTTCAATTAGGCCATTTTATGACATTTTTGAACGTCATATACAAAAAAAAAATATGCTAATTATATTATGTTTTTTAACATAATCTAAATCGCTAAATTACGCAAATTTTACTTTTTGAATGTGCGTCACTATAATACAAGAGAAAATAAACCATTAACGTGATTAACGTTTATACAAAAAAAAACACATTTATTTTTTACAATTCAAATCATTAATAAGTACGATTTTTTTTGTAAAATGATATTAACTATAAATTACGTATAATATAACCATTTTGGCATTAAAGGTTTGATTCCACTGGTTTGGAAATAAATTATTTGGGTAGGGCGTACTAATCTCGCATTTTAATAATTTATTTATTATAATTCTTATTAGTTGTCAGTCCATAAAGAGACAATAAGGACATAATCTGTCAAACACACCGGTCCTTTGGCACTCCTCAATGATAATGATGATGATGAATTTATCTTCATTGTATTGTAGATAAACTCAAAGTACTTATTACCCGTTTAGGTACACCTTTATTTTCAATAATTTAATCTAAATATATAAAAGCGAAAGGTCACTCACTTACTCACTCATCACGAAATATTGCAGGGAGGCGAAATATTGGCAGGGAGGAAGTTTATAGTTAGTAGACGTCCGCTAAGAAATTTTATTTTATAATATAATAAAGCTGAAGAGATTTTTGATTTGTTTGTGTTGTTCAAAATGCGCTAATCTCTGAAACTACCAGACGGTTAGGAAAAAAAACGTTTTTTGTACATGATAGCCAGGATAATTAATTATAAGGAATCGTTTAGGTTATATATCATTACGCTACAACCTACAGGATAGAAGTGGTAACCAAAGACGTATTTTAACACCGTTGAATAAAAACAAGGGTATGAAGTCGCAGGTTGTCGCAGGTATGAGTAGCTAGATATGTATAATCATTTCATCATCAGCTGCAATTAATGTCGTCAACTCGTCATTCATTTAATAAAGGATGTTTACAAAGAACTTTTGAATTCACGGGTGGAAATATTCACTTGTGTATTAAGTAGTAGTTGGTCAAGATTAAAAAAATACCTAAGTATACAAACATTAGGTTGTACGTGTATTACTACATTTATGTACATATACCTACAGTATTACTACATTACCTACATACATTTATTTTGGTCGAGGTTAGATTTATTTTTAGTATGTTACATGCACAATGTGTTGTATCCATATTATTGTACTTACTAATTTTATTAATGCGAAAGTAACTCTGTCTGTCTGTTAAGCTTTCACGACTAAACTATAGAACCGATTTTGATGAAATTTGGTAGGTGGTGCCAAACAGTAGTCTATGTCCTTTCCTGTGGTTCAATTACCTTATTGAACCCCAGAACTTTGAACCCCAGAACTTAAAGGACATACACTACATTTTATTTTGCGATTTCGTCTGCGATTCTCTGCGGCTGATTTCGCGATACCCGACATTAACGCGGAAGAAAGTCGCGGGCAAACGCTAGTATATAAACAAGAATGTATCGGCGAAATGTATGTACACATGCGCATAACTTCCGAAAGACTGCACCAAATTGGATAATTCTTTTTTTTTGTTCGTTATTGACAGGACAAGATTTGTCTACATGAAATTTTTAAAAATCGAATAGATTTTTTTTAAATCTCATATTATAAAAAGTGAGAAAAGAACACCGGGTACGAAGTCGCGGACAATGGCCAGTATGTTATATTTACATATTATTATAGAATGTTGAGTACATGTAATGAGTAAAAACTGTAGCTCCGCAATTCATTTAATTGGTTCCGACTGTCTGATGTTAGATTATCAGTCTTCAAAGGACTTGTGTAAAAAGAAGAATTTACTTAATAAATATAGACGTTAAGTTATAGTAGGATGCAGTGATGTTTAACTGCTACGAGTGTTGACAGTTTATTCAAAATTAGAGTGAAAATCGAAGCATTTATTTCAATCAAACCATTAACAGCCACATTTGAATTGTCAGGGAGTCGATCAGTTAATCAGAAAGTTGAGTTTTAAAACATAGCGGTCGGTGTCTATGGAGAAGAACCAACAAGAAATTCAACGGACACTCTTCAATTAAGTTTTTACAAAATCCAGATAAATTATTTTTGTTGTTTTACTTATAATTACGTAAAAAAAATGTAGTTGAATAGCAATTATGTAACATTAATAAAAGGTAACAAAGATGTAAGCCAGTTAAGGCCCAGAGAAAAATTATAATCTAGAACAGCATTCCTGATTATATTCTTTCTCCGGCCCAAATTTTTTTTAGATCCATTCAGCCGTTCTGGCATGATTGAGTGACAAACATCCAGCCATCCAAACTTTCGAATTTATAATAGTAAGTAAGATGAAGTATGATTTTGCGTCAGTAATATTTATAATATCTTTGTCTGCTCAGTCCTACTTCCTGAACCTCGCGATAACGCATTTACTGCCTTGCCGTTCAACTTGATCAGGCATAATTCAATCCGATTTTCAAAAACCCAACATTCGCGTTATTAAAGGATCCTGTGGAACATAACAAAAAAATTTATGTAAAAACACAAACTGGCAACAAGATACAATAAATTTGATACGATAAAAAAAAATAGATTCTAGAATGCTTTTATTAGCAGCTACTTTGTCAGCGTCGATTTTGGAATTTTCCACACATCTGCAAGAGATTTAGGGATGTACGCATTCGGGTTTTTTGATTTTTTATTGACTTATATTTTATCACTTTTTAGTGAGAACTAGCTTTTGGCCGCGACTTTGCCTGCGTAAATGTCAGTTATCGTGGACGGAGACGAAGTCACGGAATAAATAGTAGCAAAAATGTCCTTACTTGGGGTCCAAACTTACCCTGTACCAAATTTCATCGAAATCGATGGTTTAGTTGTAAAAGTGTAAGAAACAGACAGAAAGAGTTTCTATCACATTTATAATATTAGTATGGATGGTTGCGAGGCAACTATAAATCTTTATAGATCATAAACGGTCATTCGAAATGAAAAATTATAAAAGAAACCTGGGGGCCTACCACAACCTCTTAAAACAATATTATTTTAATATTACTTTGTAATTTCTGTTGTTGCATTTTCAACTCTCGGCGCTGATCCGTGTTGCATTTTCAACTCTCGGCGCTGATCCGAGCGTTGAAAATCCAACAGAGCGGAACGCAAAGTAATATTGTTTTAAGAGGTTGTGGTAGGCCCCCTGAACATATTTTTCAAAAACCTATTCAATGATAAACCGTTTTTTAACTTAATTTTACAGAGTTGAAACTATCTCCATCAAAATCGGTTCAGCGGTTTAGCCATCATAATTATATCAACAATTATTATCAACAATCTTTATACCTACCAACCAGACAACCACTCTTACCAAGGGGTATCGTATTACCCAGTTTCTGGGTAATACGATACCCCTTGGTAGTTTTAATGTAAAATACAGGTATTCAGCTGCATCCGGTTAGACTGGAAGCCGACCCCAACATAATTGGCAAAAGGCTAGGCAGATGATGAATCTTTATACCTACCAATGCAACTGTTTTACATATACATACGTTGGTACGTTCTACTTTAAATTAACATCAACAATAACGGACTGCTGACGTACTTATGTAGCCTGATAAACAAGTCGTATCTTGAGGGGTATTCCCGCAGCAATAAAAAACTTGTTATTATTTTATATTCAAACATATTATTGCCATTCGTTATAGGGCTTAACAGCTTGATGGGTATTTCTACTTTTACATAGGCAAACGGGTATACAAAAGGAAAATACATAATATAAATCAAAATGATAAGGAGGATAGGTATCTCCCGACCGAATTTCGGTCACGGCGGCGGCCAATCTCAAAAGAGTCAAGTACGCAGAAGACATTATAGTGCACAAGGTGTGTGCGCAAACACCGGTACATTCCCTCTTTCTTCACTCTCATAGCTCGATGGGACGGCAATCCGACACGACTGGGGAGAGATCCGGCACAAGACTAACTGCTTTACGTGTTTGCCGAAACTCGGGGGTGTCACCCCACAAACTTCCAAACTTACTAAAAATTCGTAATGGAGAAAACATTTTTTTGGCAATAGGCTCGCCCCCTATTACATGGGACTTAAACATTACTGGCGAAATGTGGGTGTATTAATGGGTACACCTCTGCCTAATCCTTCGGGGATTACAGGCGTGATGTTATGTTATGTGTTTGTGTAATAAAATTATAAATATAAAAGTTACTCTTATGTAATAGTCTTATTAAAACTATGCTGAAATAATTTTAATTAAGTTATATTTCTTTTACAGGTATTCCCAAATAATTTTAAAATTATTAAGTATATTTAATAATTTAAAGTATAATTAACGAGACATTAAAACTAATTACTTATTATATTTTTTAAAAATATTATATTCCTGGGAATATTTAAGAGTTAGAAGATGCAAAGATATCATCTTAACAAACATGTTGCTAAAAACTGAAATTTAACATAGATATTATCAGTAATTTTCAGGTTTAATTAGGAAAAAAAGGCGACAGTTTGTTTGGGCAAAAACGTCTGCAGTGAATATAAATGCTTCTTTGTTAATATATTTTGTACCTATATCTGCGAACAAGCAAGTAAGACAAATCGCATGCCCGTCAACTACGCATACTGCCCACCAAACTAAGTAACTTTTAGCAAAAAATATTGCTGACAAACAACTTTAACATACATACATACATAAACTCACGCCTTTTTCACAACTTTAACATCACTATTTATTTATGCATTGAACCATGTATTGTAGTAACCGAAAATTATTGTGCTTATGGGTACCTACATACAACAGTACAGGGGTCGTCGTGGGAGTATTTAAAGTTTAGTTGGAACATTTAAAACTTGCTTTTGTAGAGTAATGTAGTGAAAAGTTGTAACTTTGACCTTAAAAAAAAAAAAAAAAAACAAACTTCATCTTTCAAGCATTAGTTAATCGTAATTATTATATATCTGTGGACGCTTGTTATTAGCAACTTAATTATATATTTTTGTTACCTATCATGTTATTAGTCTGTAAGCCTTCTTAAAATAAACAAAATAAAATAAATAAATAAATTAAATATCTCCCGAACCAGTGAATTCTCAGGGATGATGTAGTAGAAAAAAAAAATCGTAATAATGGTTACAATATGCGGTTTTCGGTAATGTGATTGGACTCTCTACGCCGATATCTGGCAAGGAATACGTCCTCAAGGCCACTGAACAGCTGCAATTGACTTTTGCTTGTATCATCTCGTTAGTTAACTTTACACCACCATTGAGTATTTACACTATAAACCAATAATTCCATAAACAACTTCTTAAAAAATACACTTCTTCTTCTTGTGGGTGTACTAATGGTTACACCTCTGCCGAACCCTTCGGGGATTAAAGGCGCGAGGTTATGTGTTAATGTAAATTTCTTAAAAAAAAACTCTTTATTTTAGCCTTGAAAATCCGATTAATTTTCAATTAACAATATAAATAATTTTGGTAACTTTGAAAACATTATTAGTTAATTGAGTTGCCAAAAAGTGACGTCACAGTTTGTTATTGGCATACAAAAATGGGGGAATCGCGTTTTGACAGTTCATAAAAAGTATGTCAATTGGTCACCACCATTCAATTGACATAATTCTTTAAACTCAAGTAGGTACCCAATTGTAGCTAGAAACCTGAGGAAAGTAACAAAATATTCGAATAGGGACCACTGGGGTCACATGACAGCCTAAAAACAATCAAAGGTAAACGACTTTATGAACATTTATTTGCATTTTGATAAGATTCTTTAGTTATTTGTAATGAGCGCTCTATTCCACCATTTTGATAAGATAGATTTACTGAAATCGCTTGATATATTGAGAATGATTTTGATAATATCTATGTTAACAGCACATGTGCTTAGGTAAGTATGCTTAATGAAAAAGGACATCCGCCCCTAAGATATCATAGGTAGGTATATCATGATCGTGTACATACTCCACTAAAACAAGGAATTATAAACGCAGCGATTAAATATTTGTCTGACTATTAAGAATATTTTCTGTAAAGTGGTAGGTAGGTACTAAATATCTATTATTATTCGTTATTATAGTCCCATAATTGCGAATCGAATCGAATAAAACCAGAAGAATATTTTTATGTTAATTATATTTCTTGTGTTATAGTGAACTCGTGCCTGGTGTGATTGAATAAATATGTATGTAGGTGTGTACAAGAATCCTAATGTGTTGTCGTATTGCTGCCCTATTTATTTCTTAGCTTTTCATCGTTAATCAGTTAAGTTCAAGCACCTAAAACAAACACAACCCTGCGGATGAAGCAAATAAAAATTAAGTTTTTTTTTTAAGAATAAGTGCAAGGATTATCCTTACTTAACATTATAAATGCGAAAGTAACTCTTGCCTGTTTGTTATGCTTTCACGGCTAAACAACTGAACCGATTTTGATGTTTCGTACGGTGTAAGTTTTAACCATCATTCCTTATGATTAAAACTTACCCCGTATAACCCAGTGGGAAATAAAAATAGTTTATTCTGCACAAACAACACGCTCGATAAAACGATTGTTTAATTTTTAATTGGTCCTTTAGCCTAGTAACCACTACGACACTAGCTGTGCACTTGTGATATGCATTTCAACGGACAACAAACAAAGGAAAACTTTATAGAAAAGCAACGTGGGATTATGTTTAGTTAAATCTAAAACCTAAGTATTAATCCTAATGCTTTTATTCATGCAAAGTTATCTAAGATTCATCTTTGGCAATGTACCTACACGTATATTTCCTGTTATTATAGATAAGTTAAGCCGCAGTGCAATTAAGGTGCATCAAGCTGTGAAGGTAGCAGGTAGGGTACCTACAAGGTTGTTGTTATTTAACCGATTTATCCCCGCTTACTTCATTTTGACGTTAAAAGAACAACGAAAAAGAAGAAATACAAAAAAAATGATCAAAATAAGTATGATACTCGTAGCACAGAACCTCGTAGTTTGCAGCATAATGTTTTAATTCCTTCTCTTTTATTGCATACTAGCATTTGCTCGCGACGTCGTGCGCGTAAAAGCCGGTTATCGCGGAAGTCACGGAATAAAAAGTAGCCTATGTACTTTCTTGGGGGTCAAATTTACCCCGTACTAAATTTCATCAAAATCGGTTCAGTGTACGCGTAACAGACAGACAGATAGAGTTACATTCGCATTTATATTATTAGTATGAATGTATGCAGAATCCACTATTAAGTTTTATAGTTCCTAGTGTCGTTTTCCGCTTGTACCAGATTATATCCAAGGTATATAAAGTTTAAATTAAGATGTAATTGTGAACAATTAACTATAGAATGTACTACGTACGTGTTGTATGTCCGTGTAAGTCGAGATTGCAGATAGGCTGTGACTAAGCACATACAGTGTACCCGTAGGTATGTAGCGCGGAGGTGTTATCGAGATTTATTAAATTTTGCAGTTACACGTAGGTATTCGAAGCCTTGCTTTGCTGGTTTGATCGCAGAAGTGGAGAGTAAGGGCCAGGCTTCCATCTCCTGCTGCGCGGGTATCGAGTGATATCAATGTTATATACAAGGTGCAGGTTTGAATCCTTGTCTAATAGGAGGTTGTCATAAGATATATTTATTTATAACGGACAAAAAACAGTTACATACTACAAATACAGAAAGAGAATACTTATACTATGTTTTTAAAAAGATTTAATGAAGTCCAGACAAGTGATAAAAAAATATACAATAGCAAACTGCAACTTAGTTTAGTTAGTTTAACTTAACTTAAATTACTCGACAAACAAAATATCCAGAGCCAGAAGCCAGAGATATAAATAACCAAATAAAATTACGACATAAGTACATAATTAGTAAATATTTGTTTTTTAGTTGTATATGTTTGACAGTATTTTAGAATACAGCCTTTTCAAAGAACAGAATCGTTTGTTGTGTATGTAGTACCTAGGCAGAGTCTATGACTAGACTATGTCACTGTGCATTCGCATTCGAAAATCACACATGAACTAAAAAAAACTTTTTTCTTTCATTATTAATTCGTGTTGAAGTCATGAGCATAACTAGTTATATCCTTGAATTTGACAAGGATGCAGAATTGCCTTTTATACCTACTTACCTACTACATTCATTAAAGCATTTGAAAAATAACGGTCAAATAAGATTGCCGTTATATTGTTTAAATTACTGCATTTATAGCGACATGTTTCTTTTTGTAAATGACTAATAGTCTGCATCGTTTGTTTTCATCGAGAAATAGCGGAGCAATATTCGATAATATTGAAATAACGATAGCGTTGTAATGATATTTTTCTAATGTTATATTGAATGGAGAATAGGTGTGTTTTTATTCCCAGATAAAAAGAAACATAAATGTTATATGTCAGATTCTCTGCTGAACATAATTCTCCTTCAAGTTGCAGAATTTTATAAAAATATAGTCAGTTGTTGAAATGAGACAGGCCTTATGTGGAAGTGAAGTTTGTTCGAGTTTGGATTGTAAATGAAATAAATCATGAGAGCCTATAGGTATTCTGTTTTCAAGTTCAGATCTTTAGGAGTGGCCTGTGGTCAGTGCATTAAAAGATTGCATGCCATGTATAAAGCTGGAACAACTTGGTCTTTGCCCAGCAGTAGAACCTCCTAGCAGTTGAGCAGTAAGTATGGGATAAAATAATAATAAAAAATATAAAAATAATGAAGTACTTCCTAACCACAATTCCAGTACCTTATACGGTCACACCAAAACAGGAATTAAATACCTCTGTAGTTAGGTATATAAATTGTATTTCCCCTAACCTAAAAACCACATCAACAAGCTTGTTAACCACAAATGGATCTTGGGTATAACGTACATATGTATGTATATTCCTGGCTACTATTATTATTTAATACATAAACAACACAATAACACACACAAATAACACACAGGTACACACATTAAAACACACACACATTTAAATAACTAAACACACAGGTTAAGTTAGTAAACGCACCTACACTGGCTCAAGTAATCTCTTTTGTGTGATGTGTGATTTATTTTAATGAACGCCTAGTTCAGAGATTCAAATACATATTGCGGAGAAGTGTTGATTGTGTGTAGCCCTGTTTATGTATTAATAAAAGCACGTAATTAATAAATTCTTATTCACGAGAATTTAATGAACCTTGAACGTTTTGACATGGCACCTCCGTCTTATGGTTATTTTTTTGGTTTTGAAACTCATATATATTTTAAGCCTGACCTAGAAGTCTAGTTTTTTAAGATAAGCAATGTCTTCTATTTCCAATATAATATAAAATAACAAAAAAAAAATATACCTATCAACTTTAACGGTTATTTTATAATAAATAAAGAGTCGAGATTTATAGTTTTTAATTTTTAGCTATGTTCGTATGAGATGCCCTGCGTCATAGACGCTCTTAATAACTGGAATGACCGTTACAACGCTGCATACCAATTAGTTTCAAAGCATGTCAAGTTTTTCTAACTTATGAATGTAGAAGATTTGCTGAAAACATTTGGTTCTGATTTGGGTTGCTCAGCTTGGACCCGAGGATTGTCACTCCACGCCACAAATTAAAGGTTGAAAAGTTACCAGAAATACATGCAATTTTTTTGCATGTATTGATCGATTTTCGGTAGTTATAAAAGAAGATGGGTGCTGGAATCTATTGATTTCCTCAAACAAAATACGAATCAAGCAATTAAAAGAGTTGTATTCTGAAAGCATGCTGATAAAGCTGAAAGTTTAATTTTAATATTTCTAAAAGGATCTACTGTCTCGTCCTCTGATCTTAGGTAGGATACTGGAGAACTGTTAAAAGTCGTCATTATTCCTATATGAAAAATGTATAGATTTATCAGTAGTTAGAAACAATTTTTAGGCATAGTTTAGACTAGTATCGGATAGCAACGATAGTGTACCCGTAACCTGGATTGCCGATTGGAATGCCGTTTACTTAATTCACGTGTTTCGATGGTCATTAATTCAATTTTTGTTTATGACTGTCATGCTTAAATGAGGTATTTTTTAGAGTTGTATTTTCCCTATATGAATTAATTTTATTATTGTATTATCATATTCATTATAAATCCTTACGAATAAAACCACGGACAGACAGGCAAAGAAGTTTTGTACGTCAGTGCGCTTCTAAGCGAGAATCACTTATCTGATTAAAGTATTTGGGTTTCGAAACCAGAGTCAAGTGGCGTCGCCGTAGCGAAAAAGACGGAAATAATGATACTTCCGTCTTTTTCGCTGTGTATCTTGAATATCGACATAATATAAAATCCAGTAATAAAAATACAAAATCAAGGCAATAATATAAATTCATCAACCACAAGTTTGAAGGTTACTTATTGTTTTTTACTAACAATTGAAGAAGCAAAAAGTTCGTCCTGTTTAAGTTGTTTTTCAAAAATATTATTTTGCTATTTGCGGTTAACCAAATTCGTTTTTACTCACAACTAACATAAAAATAACAAGAAGTATATTTTAGAGCTTTTGATTAATGATCTCATCTAGCGGCAGTAATAGCTATGCGTTGTTGTTGGGTCTCGCTTCAGAGGGTATCAGAGTCCATGTAAAATAGGTACAGTCGAACAAGCTATTCGGTATACAGGCAGCTAACTTGCAACTACTTTTAAACAATGTTTCGAATGTTATGTATCAACTATTTTAAATCACTATATAGGTTTTTAAAATGATTAGACACCACAAGCTTAAAAAGTGAACACAAACAACAATGAATGACAATGTATCAGAAAGATTGTTGTCTGTAAACCAAATAGGTTGTTCGGCCGTACCATAGACATTTTATCAGTCGCATAGCTTGCCCTAGATGGGCCCAATGGGCCCTATTATGTCAAAATAGATACAATATGTTAATCTTTTCCCAGCAAATTTAGAACAGTGGAGTAATAGTAATTTTTATAAATTTTTGCTTACACTTGTTTGGGGCCCCGGTAGCTAGCGGGCCCTGTATCTTTGATACAGCTGATACGGCGACAGCTACGCCCCTGTACAGTAGTATGTAGCATTGCTTAGTCTCTTGAATGGCAACGTATCTGCGATATCTCCGGTATTGAAGGTCTGGTGATCTAAAGGCCAATTCTACGAACGAAAAACGTTCAAAAGCTAGTCGCAATGTCATATCCGCGACGAATGAAAAAATAAATAGGTAGGTCATTGGAGAAATTTTTGCCAGATATAGATTAAATATTATTAGATTGCGATAATTCTTCTTCTTTCTTAATTTTGTAGAATTGCTCCTCAGTTTAATTACTAATTTACTACTCAATGCTAAATAAATTATTAGCAAGTTGTTAACAGTACATACAATTGATGTGTATAGAGGACATACCTAATTTAAGTAATTTGGGCATTGTGTAATATGTATGTATTTCCTAGGTATCTAACGGACTCCACTAATTACTAGTAATTAGAACGTACGACGGCATTTTAAGCTGTACATTTTAAGTAGGCGACCTATCATTATAGGTACGGAAAACCTATACAATGCGAGGTCAACTTTTACTGGAAATGTAAAATTAACAAGTCGTTGCTTGTACCATTTTCCTACCTAACCTTACCATACAAAAGTATTTATTTTAAAATGAAAGGAATGTCTCGTCTATTCAATGCAAATGATTTACGTATTGTGGGTGCCTTATTTTATGCAACGGCATCGATTTAAAGTAAATTTAAAATAAATAAAGCTATTGATAGACAACTGAATTTGTAAGTAGAGATGACTGTGCATTTTAAGCTACCGTTAGGTACCTACTGAACTAAAGGTTATAATCGTAAAGGTTAGGCGATGACGAGCGCTTTGCTAAATCTAGCCCTCAAGCAATTAATCTATACTTACTATAATACTGTATTATATGCGGGGTGTAAAAAGGCAAATCATGCCCGTTAATTACGCAGACTGCCCATTAAACTAAGTAACTTTTAGCAAAAATTATTGCTGAGAAACAACTTTTCTTTTTGGTGTGAAAAATCATCAAATCGAACCGCAGACCTGGTAAAGTTTCTACGACAAAATAGTTTTAAATACGTTTTCACAACAATTTAAGATTTAATCTTATTATTTTAATTATCATCTTGAAAATTCTCGAAAAGATCGCGTTGTGAAATCCTAAGTGATATTTTTAATTCAATTATATTAAAGTTGTTATGGTTGAGCTATTGTTTTGTATGTTTGTTTACGTACCAGTCCGTAGGACACAGTACAGTCAGCATCGCCTTTCCATCGATTCTAGTAAAATACTTTTTTTTTTACTTTATTATTCAACTAACGACCTGCCCCCGCTTCACACGTGCAATATAGATAAACTTCCCTCTTGAATCACTCTATCTATTGATGAAAACCGCATTCAAATCCTGTCGCGGAGTTTAAAAGATCTAAGCGTACAGACGGTGGGAAGCAACTTTGTTTTAAACTATGTAGAGAAGATAACTAGGTAATTAAAAACAAAACAAAACCACACAAATCACCTCGGGTTTACCAATGGTATGTTAGACACAGCAATGGTGGCAGAATAATTATTCAATAATTTAGGTATAACTAGGTATAATAACGAGGTAGGTAGGTTTATTGTACTAAGATGGGTCTCGTTTTATTAGCCTGCTTTTAATTAAATTAAATATATTGCATTTTACAACTTGGCGTTGCCCTCGCGAAGATCAGAAAATGACATCATTTCGAAATATTACCTCACGGGTATGAACCTACTACCAGATAACAAGAAGATTCCTGCACGCGGTTCTAATCCCAATTACATTCAAATTCATTCAGCAATTAAGAAGTGACTGAATAACACACATCTAAATTCACAAATGATTAAACATTCAGTCTTTCATATTGATAATATTAAATACGTCATAGTAAATTTTCCATGCTAGTCGTTATTTCTGCCATCATACAAATGTGCAAAGCAGTTTATTCGGTCACGCAAAATTTATAAATACTTTACTTATAGTAAAAAGAAAAAATGAAATAAGTTATGCATGCAATTGACGTCAACGCGAACCAGTTTTATATAAAAATACCCTGTATTGAAGACTCTGACTTCAAATACCATATTGTTATTTTTAAAATTGGTTTTTCTGTTTTTGTTGTGGGTTTATTTTAATAATTACCTACCTATGTAACTTAGCGATTGTAAGATTTTGAATTAATTAGGTAAGCATATACCTTGCATATCTGCGTAGTAAAAGTTAGCTGGTTGTTAAAACTATACAATTAAGTATTAGGTACTTGATTTTATTACTGGACAATTGTGGTTTAAAGAAATAAATGTGCAATAAATCTATGAATTAATCTAACAAAACCTCACCTTTATATAGGGTGATTAGTAATTAGTGACCGCGATACTTATACACATGAGAACAAATAACTTTACCAAAGAAACAGTATTTTTTTTATATTTGCAAAGCGTATGAGCTCATTCACCCCAATAGAATATTGAGTAACAAAATTTACACACAATGAGCTGTAATTAAATTTAGTTACTTATCCCCTTTTATGAACAAAACTATGTAGCTTTTACCTAGTATTTTTTAAATTTATGTATAAATCGTACGGAACGCGCGTATGAGCATCGAAAAGTTAAATAATAAATTCAATGCTTATGACCCCAAGAAGATTTTTTTGGGAAAGTTGTTTGGTGTCATGCATGAGTATAAATATGTAAGTATATAATTAAGTATCACTCATGACTATTAGTCACAATTTATTTTAAAATATAGCTAAGCTAGATCCACTATGACGATATATCGTTAATTTTTTACCTAGAAAAAAAATTAAATGTTTTGCCTACACTTGCCAACATTAAACTATTCTAAAAATTCATGGTGAGTTTTGTTGTTTTGATCTTTTTTTTTACCAATCGTTAACATCATTATATCAATTAAAATAATTGAATAGAATTATTGGAGTGTGAAGGTTAGTAATTATGCGTTTACTTCGTGTTCTTTTCCTAAACAATACCTACAACAAACTGCTGTGCTCCGCGATATTCTGATATGTTATCCCTGATGGGGCAGAATTAACCAAGATATTATACTAGTGGAATCTGCCCCATCCAATCATATTAGTGAGGCATATTCCACTGCACAATTTGAGGTAGTCTACTTTGCCACAGCAGGGTGGCAGCTCGGAGGGGTTCACATCGGCGACGAGTAGACGATGAAGTATTTGGGTCTCGTCCTCGACAGCCGGTGGAGCTTCAAGGAATACTTCCGACGTCTGGCTCCGCGATTGGACAGGGCTGGGGCTGCTTTCCGGCGGCTCCTGCCCAACCTCGGGGGACCAGGCGCCTCCTGCCGGAGGCTTTACGCGGGAGTCGTGCGGTCTATGTCCCTCTAAGGGGCCCCTGTGTAGGCCCCCACCATCAGGTGGCGGCCACCAGCCAAGTTGGTCGCATGCCAGAGGGTCATGGCCATCCGGATGATCCGGGGATACCGCACGGTCTCCGGCGAAGCGGCAAGCCTCCTTGCCGGATTACCGCCGCCGTGGGATCGGCGAGAAGGAATGGGATGCAGTCACCTCCTTCTGCGAAGCAGTAATGCTAGTGAAGGAGGAGGCGAGCCGCGTGAGGGAGAAAACAACACCCTCCACCTCACGCCCCAGCCGCGGCGGGAGACGCCCAGGGCGTCAGACGTCGCGAGGCGACATCCAGCCACCGTAGGCGCGGGCTTGCGGACGGCGAGTAATGGGTAGCTCGCCGTCCGATCCAGGACCATGCCCGGGTTGACGGCGCGTTCTGTTCGCGGTTGCCGGGGTTGCGGGACGTCTTAACAGGATACCGTGGCCCCGGAACGTAAATGGCAACAGAAGGAACAGGGTGGTTTTTTAGTCAGTAAAAGTCTGACAATCCCTTCCGCCCCACCCAGGGCGGAAGGACTCATTTGATGATTTTAAGGGTTGCAGCTTGATGAGGCAAAGTGGGACTACTCCGAAAAGTCACATGCAGTGTGTTACTTTTAGATATGTCACGAATAACATCATTATCCTCCCTACGTGCAAAGTCGAGTAAATCGACAATTGGTCATTGCCAAAGCTAGTCAAGGAAATCTGTAATATAGAATAATTTACCATTTGCGTGAAGGAACACGTAAATGACTACTATACTTATTTCCTTAATTGAAGTAGGTAGGTATATACAGATCAGCATAAAATTAATTAATTTGATGTAAAGGTACACGTGCCCCGACAGGATCGGTCGTTGATGTCTTTCGTATGAAAAACGGGAAGATGTAACATTAAAATAATTATAGGGTTCGTTATAATAATAAGCTAAAGGTTTTTGTTAAAGGTTTAGTATTTGAATAAATTTCATCAATTATTTATTAATTTGTACCTAAGGTAGAAAGTTTGCATTTCATACAATCTTTTAAAGAAAGTGTTCTGTGATAACTTTTAAGACCTATGTGTCCTGCTTATACATAGGAAAATTTATTAAAAACAGTTTATTCATTTCAAAAATAAGGACTTGTAAGTTTGTATGAAATGCCGTACTGTGTACTAATTTGGATTCTGAAGTACACATGATGTCACATAGACACATCTTTCAGTATTGTGGTCGTTAATCAAATATGACACTCACACTATATTTACCTACAGAATATAATTATTATCTTATATCATTGATATTTAAAAGTACAAACAAGGATACTAGGATTTACTGTTTAAAAAAATAAAATAAAATAAGTATGTCATAGTTTAGTATAAATAGGTATGGACGTAGGTAGAGCAAACAATTAATTAACCAATAAATATTATTTAAGTACCTGTAAACACATAATAATCATATTTTTCTGCGCACTTGTTGTAAAGTACTTCAAACATTCAACATGGTCAAGGTGGAGTTATAGGTAAGTAATTAAAGTAATATTTGTACAGTTATCCAAAACACTCGCGATGTCACTACAGAGGGCGTTGACATGTCGCTCGGTTCAGCAAATTGTACGAAGGTTGTAATTATAGGGGAGCGGGAGGTCGCAGCACTCACAGCAGCGGTGTGTGGCGGCTGTCACCTTGCGAACACAAGGCGAGCAACGTGCAACAGTTCGATTCGGGGCAAGAGTTACACCGGACAGTAGCGGATCAGTAATTATAATTATAATCTGCACTCGATATGATCTCAACTTTTCTGTGTAGCTTACAAAATCATGTTAAAAATATTTGCTATAACGTTTAACAGTGAGATTATGAATTGGTGTGATTATGAGTAATATACTCTAAACTAAAGTGTCAACAGAATTTTTCAATGATCCATACGGTCGATGACATAATTCAATTTGTCGAAAAAATACAAAATCATTAACAGTGCCCTGCAGCAGGTTGAAAAGATAATGATACCAATAATGATAATGATTTTTAGGGTTCCGTACCCAAAGGTTATCCAATTACTAAGACACCTCTGTTTGTCCTTCCGACCGTCAATCGGCGTGTCTCAAGGTCTGTATCTTTAAACGGTAATAAATATAAACTAGATATTTTCATAGGGTGTGTATTACTATAGCCGTTATAACAAATATAAAAAAAAGTTTAAAAGTGTTTTTTTTTGTATGTAGTGTCGAATATAGCACAGCAGATGCCGACACACACTTGATTGTTTTTTTGATAAATTAATTCCAGTTCGCTTGTCGCACAACGATAAATAATAATCAATGTAAAAAATATTTACGTAGACATCAACGATCATTCAAATCTTTATTACTGAATATGGTAGGTAGGTACACACAGCAAAACAGATAGGTAAACCGATGGATGTTTTCGAATGCAATTTAATTTAAAACGTAGATAATAAATAGTTCTTTATTTAGGTTAAGTTTCAGTTAAAGACATCCATCGGTTTCTTAGAAAACTTCAACTATATGTTACGACCCTGCATACCTATATGTTTTGCTGACTGTACATTAATTAAATACATCGCAAGATGTTGAGTGAATGCGCAGCTCGCTACGTAATTATTAAATTTTCCGTAGCTAAAACATTTCGTAGACCTCGCTACGAAGCTACGAAAATTTTTAACCCTTTTCTGTTTGTCTAACCGAATATGTTTTAGCTGAATAGGCGAAGTATTAGCACCTGAGTCATTATATTATAACTAAGTACTTTCATTATTGAAGAGCAAGAGATAATTGATGAATAATAAAATTTTGCGAAAATTTCATAGTGCAACAGAATCAAAACGATTTAATTTAAAAAACATACTATTAATTATGCATAGACGAATACATCGTTCAGATTATAATAACTATAAAAAATAATAATATATTTAATTATTGCACACTTCCTCCATCAATATAATTATACACTAACATGTTAATTTAAAATATTTATCTGTCTACGCGCATTGACGTAGATCATGCAACTATATACGCTAGGTTCTTAAGTGTTGTTATAATAATATTCTTGCTTATAGCTTTAGCTTGAATCAATAAATATATTATATCGACACTGAGTCATATACCTATATTACCTATACTTATACGTCATAGATGTAATAAAACCAAACCTAGCTAATTATACTTTGATCTGAGTGAAGCGTTTAAGCGACCCGGGCTTTCAGTCTCAATTTGTCAAAAGTACCTCTAATTTACCAACATATTTTGAAATTGATTGTAGCTGAGATGAGATTGAGGCTAGATTTTGAACGTTTTTAATTAGTAGACTACGAGTTTATTTTTTAATAATTTTAAGTAAATAACTAACCAGTGGTCTCGTTTGTTATTTTTTTTAATACTTCATCTACGTTTTAATTGGTAGAGCCACATCCTTATTACCTATTATTTACATAGGAAGATAAGTGAGTAGGAAGCAAAAAAATAAAAACAATAATAACGTTACCTGCAGTCCATAAAAAAAAACCAAAGAGAACCAGTCTTTAATCAAAACTTTCACAAGTTTTTATGGACCTAAACCTAAATAAAATACAAATTGGTAATATAGTACTTACAGCTTTAACAACTTTTCGTTGGTTCGAAGGTTTTCCTCCGTAGTGTAGATTTTAAAAGATTGTTCCATAGCGTCATCGTTTAGAACTGGAAGCCAGTAACTTGATTAGTTTATGCAAGCGCCTTTACATCAAATACGTGTGAACTCATTGCAAACTAATATGAAGTTGTGAATATGTTTAACATTAAATGAGGCCTGTCTTGACCTGAATTGCCAAAAACCTTATGCCCTTGCCCTTAGAGATAAATATTTTAACAATATATTAAAAACATTTTTTATTTTTTTAATGTGTTGCTTGCCTTCCAATTAATTGGGATATCTCTGACATAAAAACTTTTTTAAAACTCCTTTCAGACGACCCGCGATCACCCTCTAAAGTAGGACAAATCCGGGCAATCCCGGATGGATGGAACCCCTAAGAAAAATGCTCCTACATGTTAAAACAGAAAGTCTAGTTTTGTACCTACTGTAGGTATACAAATCTTTTTGTTTTATGTATATAACTTGTGTCTACATAATAAATTATTTCACTCTTCCAAGCTTCGTGTGACATGGTGATTAATAATGGTAAAACGGAAACCAGTCCAGAATGAAACCAAGTGTTCCGCATCAACAACATCGTAAATAACGTGGCATCGACCTTAGCTTTTTCATTTCTTTTTGGGTTCTTTCCTTTGGGTATTACCACAACGAAAAAAAAAACACAGTTGAGTCTTCGGACGTCACTAGGTGTTTGAAACATTAATTTAGTCGAGGAATGTGTTCTTCGATACCTACAGTTGTTGCCGATATTTCCAATCTAAGTAGGTACGAGGGCGGAGTGATTAGTCTGGTAAAAATGAAACAAGGAGACAACTTTATTTAAAAATTATGATTTATTTTTCAACGTAATTTCCATCTAACTCAATGCACTTCATCCAGCGTTTCTCAAACTTTTCGATCCCTTCCGTAAAGTACGACTTAGGCAATCCTTCCAAATAGGCATTGGTTTCGAGCATGATCTCCTCGTTGGAGCTAAACCCTTTTCCACCGAGCCATTTTTTAAAATTCGGAAGCAGAAAATAGTCGCAAGGGGCCAAATCTGGCAAATATGGTGCGTAAGATAGCAACTCATGTAATTTGGCCATGGCAATCGCGCAGGTGTGCACTCGTGCGTTGTCTTGGTGGAAGGGGATTTTCTTCTTAGTCAAATGCGGTCGTTTTTCAGGTAAAATTTGGTTAAATTCTTCCAATAAATTGGCATAATATTCGCCATTGATCGTTTTACCCTTCTCTAGGTAGTCAATATTCCCAGAAAACTGTAGTCATCACCTTATTGGCCGCTAAAACTGCTTTGGCCTTATTCAGAGCTGGTTAGCCCCTAGCAATTCATTGTTTCGATTGTTCCTTGGTTTCTGGTGTGTGGTGGTGGATCCACGTTTCGTCTACCGTTATATAACGATGCAAAAAATCAGGTTTATTCCGTTGTAGCAACGCCAAACCTGACTTCGAAGTGGTAACTCGCATGAGTTTTTGATCAATAGTCAGTAAACGCGGCACCCATCGCGCAGAGAGCTTTTTCATATCTAAATATAGGACGTGTAAGATATTGCGCACACGTTCGTCTGAGATGCGTACTATCTCGACTATCTCGTTCACTTTTACTCTTCGATCGTTCAACACTATGTCATGGATTTTAGCGATCACACAACGCCCAGGACGCCCAGTTGAGGTCACTACTCCAGAAGTAGTGACCTCAACTGGGCGTCCTGGGCGTTCAGCATCACTTGTGCTTGTACGACCACACCGAAAATCCGTAAACCATTTATGAATCATTTTAATCGACGGAGCAGAGTCCCCATAATATTTATCAAGCCTGTGTTTCGTTTCCGTAATAGATTTTTGTGCAAATAATAATATTTTATCAACACTCGAAATCCACTTTTGAATCCATCTTTGCGAAAATGCGTTCAATTGTTTTTATTTAATGGCTTTTATAATTATAATTTAAATATAGTCCCTCAAAAGAGTTGTGAACAAGGAGGTTACATGCAATTTGCGATAATTTTATTCCAAAATATATTTTTACCAGACTTATCACTCCGCCCTAGTATATTAAAAAAGGTTGACCTACTTTACCTAAAACTTGTCATCCTTAAAAAAGGTCTTTCTTTGTTAGCCTCGGTTCATATACGTGGCTAATGTGACACTTAATAAAGAACAAAATGCGTAATTTTTCTTTAAAATAAAAAAAAACAAGAAGGAGATAAAACAAAAAAAAATATAGTGATATCGATACACTGGCCTTCACTTTTTCGAATTTCTGACGCGTGTAGCTTTATTATATATTTTTTGTATGGATGTAAGTTTTACATTAACTTTTAAAGAGGTCCCATTAACCTTTCAAAATGTTTAATTGGGTACATAGTTTTTTCAGTTTTAGATAAAATTTGATGGCTTTAAAATGTAAATATATAAAATTAGTCTTTTAAAAATCCTAACTAATATTATAAATGCGAAACTTATTCTGTCTATCTGTCTGTTACGCTTTTACGACTAAAGTAATGAACTGATTTTGATGAAAAGTACGGGGTTAGCTTGAACACCAAGAAAGGCATAGGCTTACTTTTTATTCCGCGACGTCGGCGTCGCCTGCGTCCACGATAACCAACATTAAGGTACGCGAACGAAATCGCGGGAAAAAGCTAGTAGGTGCAAAAAAACATTTTTATTAAACAAGTATTTTCTAATTCGTGTCGTAATTTATGAATAGTTTGTATTTTTATTTACTTACACGATTGTTGAATGTTCCGTCCGTTCAGTTGAATCCCCTTGATGACATGCGTACATAAGGTAATAATAGTATTACAAACATTTGTCCATCTTTATTTGCACATATACGCTCTCAAAGGTCGTGATCTTCATTGCCAGTCAATTTTTAAGTGAGTCCATATTTGTTCAATCAGAGACGGAATGTCAAGTTGAAGAATGCTACGACAAAGTCATGGTTAGTATGAAGAAATCTCATTAAAGATATATAAATATTGTTAGCTTAACTAAGTTTGGCGTGCTGTGCTGGCGCTGCTGCTGCGGCTGCAGAAAACCTGGAACGGCGTAAGTTTAGTACCTTTACTGGTAACTACATTTTCGAGCCGTTTGGGGTGGAAACCCTCGGGTCGTGGGGTCCGTGTGCCCATGGTCTCTTCAAGGAGTTGTCCAAACGGTTGGTTGACACTTCCTGTGACCCTTGGGTCAAGGCAATAACCAGCCCTTGGGCTGGTTATTGCCTTGGCTAGAGGTTAAGCATTGCCATCCAACGTGGCAATGCGGCCAGTCTTTTGAGCACATTTCCAGTAGCCGGCCATGTGGATGAATTTTTTGATGCCATTTAGTTTTAGTTGCCTTTTTATATTCTAATTGTCTTTTTTTAATTAGGCTTGAATATATTGTACATATTATGAATATATTGTACATATTAAATAAATAAAATTTGCGTTAATTAGATGATACTAGATTTACATACCTGAGATTTCAGTAGTCTAGTTTATTGCTCTAGTGACTGTCTTGTCAAGCTGGTTTTAGAGAATAATGATGAGAATTTTGATATTGCTTCCTTGTTTTTACCTACATGTTCTTTTGGTTTCAACGGTATTAATTCTTTTCCGTATTGGTTTTCCAGTTCAAAAGAAAACTCTTTAATATTTCGAAACACAACATACTTGGTCAAATTAATCCTAACTGGTAAATAAATACTAAGATTTAAATGGTTATTGTTTTATTTCACAGAAAAAATATTTTTTACTGTGAAATTAAAGTAATTTTATACCTTTTAATTGAGATTATGTTAATACAATACAAATTATGATACTAGTCCTTAATGTGAAAGTTTCTGAAGATGTTTGGATGTTTTTTTACTGAAACATAAAACCTGTTCAACGTTTTACGTTTGGATGGAGATATGGCATATAGATAGACTATTTCCTGGATTGAGACATACTTAGAATACTTTCTATCCCGGTAATGTTGGGATAGTAGTTCAACTTTCTTTACGGAAAGTTACTTTTAACTTTTTTCTGCAGGCGAAACCGCGGACAGAAGCTAGTTTACTATAAAATTATTTCACTTTATGATACGCCCTGTTATGCAGTTATGTTAGACCTACGCTTTTTAAAAAGGTACCTATGTAAGTACAGGTTCTATAATCACGCTATCACAACTCCACATTTAATCAGAGTAGGTACTTTATACATATTTAATTTACATACCAACGCATGCGCGGACACGAGGGGCTCGTTAAATGTCTACCGCGTAGATGTATAGATCGACGAAGTTAAGCAACATCGCCTTGCCTTGCCCTTGGATGGGTGTCCGTAGTTTACACAACATGTAGCCCCCATCCGCGACTCTAAACATATGAGCTGTCCAGATATGTACAGCGTTCGTCACAACAAACGTAGTGAGAAAAGAAGCCTAATCTGTGGAAGCAAAAATGCAACAAACCTATGTTTATTTTCTTGTCTTCTTTTAAAAAAAACGTTGCCCCACACAAGGTATTTCTCCTGTATCCTGGGTGCGTTTACAAACATATAAACTAACATACACAAACAGCCAGACCCGGAACAACTATCTTTGGGTTATACAAATTTTTGTTCCGTGCGGGAATCGAACACTCAACACAGCAGCCAATCGCTCAGCCACTGCGCCAACCGTGTCGCCATAACTTGACTTTGTCATTACTTTATTTTCATTTAGGAACTTTTTAACTCATTACTGTGGAAGCCGAAATCAAATAAAGGTGGCAAAAAGACACTTAATGCAGCCGAAAGTAACGTACACGTTCTTCATTTATTATTATCATTGTTTATTTTTTGTGTTCCGGATCATACCTGGAAACCGTCCTGTTACGGAGATATTGAACATCACAGCTCCAACATTATTATATATTTATTTTACGAACACAAATGTTGAAACTAAATTTTAAATACCCCACGAACACTGTTGTTTTTTTATACATCCATAAACTCAATGTATAACAAGCTTTACATTGCGCTCTACCATAAACAGTGATTTTTTACACCAAAAATAAAAGTAGTTTTCCAGCAATAATTTTTGCCTAATGTTACTTAGTTTTATGGGCCCTATGCATAGTTAAATGTAACGTATCTTGTTATACCTCATAAGCAAGTATAGGTACAAAGGATTCCTGTAATTTGATATACGTATAATTAGAAGTGTTCACCGTCTTAATCATAGTCTTTTATCTAGATGTCACTGCAATGGGTTAGTATAATCACAGATTAAGTATAACTTCGCCAAGTTATTATGAGAAGTGTTCACATAGGTACCTAAGTGAGTATAATTATTTAACATAACTAGTTTATAGGAAACTAGTTTATTAAATGGCGTATGACATGCGTTACATCTGAAATTTAAATATTATTATAACTAGGTAAGATTGTTTGTTTGTAAGCGGTATTCAAGTTGATGCATTGAGCCGATTGGCTGCCAAATGGTTGGAAATAAATCAACATAATGTATTGCAAAAATATTTGAATTAATTTATCTATCTACTATACATCTTTTACGTGATTTACGTGGTTGTGGTCACACTCTTACGAAACGGCTCGATCGATTTTTATGATTTTTTAATGTATATTTGGTAGAAATGAGACTAGGTCGTAAAGTATATTTTACCTCCTAAGGGGATGAAACATGGGTTCAGTTTGTATGAAAAAACAACAACAGTTATTTCGTTATTTAATTAGTTTAGGAGATAAAGTACTCAAAATCAGAAAATATGTGGGATAAATTAATAAATTCAGAGCCATCGGCGAGCTATGGTGCAGTAACTTTTCAGACAGCATGCAGCTGTGCGGAAAAATCACCCTATTACTAGGTAATTTGAGTCTTTAAATTTTAACTTCATGTCAAGGTAAATAAATATACCATTTAATCTGATTTCCACGCGGACGTAGTCGCGGGTAGTAGCTAGTATGTAGGTAATAACTATGAATCCGGACGTGTCCCTTTATTTTATTATCTTATATTACCATATCTTTGTTTTAATAATATGGCTTATAGGGCTGGGACTGTTATACGTACTTCGTTTAACACATATTTGTCATGGTATAAGGCTTGTTATATCTGTGACATTCTGTGATTGAAAGAATGATACCGTTTGATTGATCACTATGAAGTATCGCAGCATAAGTCCCAAAGTTATTTAGTTCCTGTTTCGTAAACATAATAAGTTATGACAATTATAAGTTTTTGGCACAAACTTTTTTATTCTAGACGTTTCAGCAAAGTAGGTACCGCATGGTCGAATAAAAATATAGAATAGACTATTTTTTTTTCTTACCTCAAGTTAACTTAGTTTACAGAAACAATTTTGCATATAATTTGTGGAAGACTATATAATGCCTTAACTATTTTTTCACTGGGCCCCCTGATCAATTCGGTTTTTTTTTAAATATTTATAACATATTATTGTACTGAAGATGTTTTGCGCAATCATGGTATTTACTAATTAATTTTGATAATTTCTTTGTTATTACAATAAATATACACATCAAAAGTGTCTAGGGATCAACATCCCTAACATTGATTAGGGATGTTGATCCCTAGACACTTTTGATGTGTGTAGGAATAATATAACAAATAGGATTTAAGGAGGATAGGATTTTTTTTTTCGGATTTTTTTTTTTAGGATTTTATATATTTATTTAATTCTGAAAACATGCAAAAGATGTGTGAGATTGTGGGGATGTGTGGGGGTACATGTATGTGGAAGTGTGAGTGTGTGCGAGATTGTGTGCGTCATTTTGAAAACCCAAAAATTTAAAATCGTTCTATTATACCCATCGTTCTTTTATTTATCAGTCTTCAATGTAGCGTTATACCACATGTTATAGCAGGTAACCGCCGTTTATTTATACCCGGCTTATTATAGCAAGTCTTTTTATATTATAAGAAGGTTCCTCTTACGTCAGCACACGGGAAACCTGAAATCAGCGGGTCGGTGACCGCAGAGTCAGTGCTTTGAATACATGCTACTCCATGCTGCCTGTAGGCTGTAACCGGCTTGGGATACCTACTCATAGTTGGTCGGCTCACAGGTGGGTTATGTGTCATGGTACTTATGTAAAGGCTGATTTATATTGGTCCAGTAGTTATTCAAAATTCATTCATTTAATCATACGGAAAAACAGACAGAACAACGTTGTTATATGGAGATGTTATGTGTCCATAAACTTAATATTAATTTTATTCATTTTTATTTAATAGGTCCGTGTTTGGAGGCGATTGACGCATTTCTCGAGTAAGATGACGCCTAGTTTGGACGGTGTGCAAATAGATAGGTAATAAGTATCGATTATTAAATATTTATATTAAATTAAACATACGTAGCGACTCCAATCATTGGGTGGGTTGGGTAGGTGTCCAATTACTAATGTACCTAACTACCTACAATAAGTACCTACATATATTATTATATTAATTAAAGATGCCAGTTACACTTACCTACCCATCGAGAATCGTATGAAAAAAGCCAATGTAAAAAGTAAAAAAATCCGGCTGCATAAAATATGAACTAAATGAAAGGTCAAGTTCAATAGTCTAGAGTTCCGTTAAGTAACAGTCGGGACCCATTATTGGGAAAATTTGAGCCGGTTTAGATTTTGTTTTTTACACAGTTGGGTTTTTTGTTTTTTTTTTACACTTTTAAATGCCAAAGAAGTATACCTACCCCACCTACATACATACACTCGAAAAACATACTCTCCTTCTGGCGCTGACGGGTAAAAACACAACCGTTTGTGTGTAGTCTGACCTATGGGCTGCTCCAGTGCTGCAATGCAGCAGTCTGGCACCAAACGTATAAATTGAAAGAGTCCTTACCTAGGTATGTTCTACAATTAAAGATCTTAATTTATGTATATTATTGTTGCAAGTTCCTTGTCTTTACAAATAAGCATATCGAGGTATACCTAAAATTTCGTACATTAAATGTTTTTGCGTCTAAGACGAAGTCCTACCTACCTATATCTAGATGCTAATACGATAAAGCTGAAGAGATTTTTTGTTTGTCTAAGCACACTAATCTCTGGAAATCCTTTTGTACATGATAGCCAGATTCAGCGGAATATAGGCTGTATAACATCACGCTACGAGCCACGGGAGCGGAGTAGTAACCAAAGATGTAACTTGACGAGGGAAAAGAAAAACCAAGCGTACGAAGTCGCGGGCAAAAGCTAGTTTTGTTAATATACTTACATGCTGTTTGCTTACCTACTTAAGCATGGCTAAGTGTTAAGCTGACGGTGGTTATAAATACACAAGTGTATATTTACTGACATCAATTATTATTGCTAACTGAATGATATTTTTTATTTAAGTGCATAAGTACTTGCCTCCATATTATATATTTTTTTTCCTGTTTTGAATTAACTATTCAATACAATTTTAGCCGAAGTAATCGTACCTACTTATGATTGATTACTTTGGCAGTGTAAAAACTAGCCAAATCGTATTAACTACGTAATTGCAGTAAAACCATCTATGGAATCTTCCTATTTGCGAATCAATAGGTACTTAGATAGATAGAGATACTTAATAAATATTCTGATTAGGTTTTAAAAACCGAATATCGAGCTGCATGTTGCACGGGATGTAAAGAGACACATTACACAATAGGCACTGCCTATCAAACTAAGTAGGTAACTTAAAGGTTTTTAAAGCATTTGAGGTTTCGTAAAAATATAAAATAAGTTGGAACCTACCTTCCGGTTACGGAGATGTTGAAGGGCTTTCAACATCTCGTGGGATGATGGAAAGAACATGTAACTTTTGGCTTTGATAAATTTCTTTTACCCGACCACGAAGCCCAAAAGGAGGGTTATGCGTTTGACCTGTATGTGTGTATGTCCGTTCGTAACTACTCATCGTCTGAACGTCTTTAAATTCGTATTGATGGCGCGAGTGTCATTGGGTACATAAAATTCTTAAAAAAATAATTAATAGCCTAAGTTACGATGAAATCACTGTCATCTACAAAAAACAAATAATAAAATTATAATAAGAAGGTAGGTAGGACCTACCATCACATCGAAACATGTTAATTTGTACTTATTAGCAAACATTATACCTACAATGTTAAATATTCATAACTTCGATTGTTAACAGGTCACACGTGTAAATTAATAAATCCGCTTTGTCGTCCCTTCACACCACTTAGTTTAAATAATTTTGATGGTTACCTATAAAATTAGCAACTATTGCGGACTTTCCAAAAACATCTACCTACATATAGGATTTGACAACAAACCTGCGGGCCCCCCAGAGTCGGCCAGAGCATTTTCACGTTAAGCTAGACATACATTTTCAAGACTTTTCATAATGCTGGATAGTCGTAGACTGATGCTGGATGCTGCCTTAGACTGGGTAGGTGCTGTGGTCACTTCACTATGTGACCGAGGTACCGGTTACAGCTTCTGTTGGTATGTAGGGATTCCAACTACGTGGATTACTTTTTCATAATACTTATAATGAATTAGAGAAGTTGTGAGCTCACATCACATCACGAGACCAAACAAAATTGCTCCATATAAAAAAACCGATACAATTTATTTTATGTTTTTCGATATTTTTTCTAAATTCGAATCCGCAATGGAACTCGATTGAGTGATCGATTGAACGTTTCAGCCAGGATGCCGTGGTAGGTATGCAACCTTCACAGTAGTACGCAGTATCCAGTCTAATAAATAGTCTACTCAATAACTAGTGACTCCTCACCCATCTAGTTATTTAATACCTAATCTAGGTACACATTCGACACAACAATGCTCCCTTGTTTGACTGATTGCTATTGGTAGGCACCTAGGTACCTAGCTACTTATGGTTTTTTTTTTTTTTTTTTAGGTGGTAAAAATCATCAAATGACTCCTTCCGTCCTGGGTGGGGCGGAAGGGACTGTCAGACTTTTACTGACTAAAAAAACCACCCTGTTCCTTCTGTTGCCCTTTACGTTCCGGGGCCACGGTATCCTGTTAAGACGTCCCGCAACCCCGGCAGGCGTTTGGCCCCTATTGGGGCCCCTGTCCCTGTGCTGACAGCTCTTTGAGGCGCGCGCGAACAGAACGCGCCGTCGACCCGGGCATGGTCCTTGATCGGACGGCGAGCTACCCATTACTCGCCGTCCGCAAGCCCGCGCCTACGGTGGCCGGATGTCGCCTCGCGACGTCCGACGCCCTGGGCGTCTCCCGCGGCGGCTGGGGCGTGAGGTGGAGGATGTTCTCTCCCTCACGCGGCCCGCCTCCTCCTTCGCTAGCATTACTGCTTCGCAGAAGGAGGTGACTGCATCCCATTCCCTCTCGCCCCGGAGCATGGCCTGAACCAGGTCCGGACGCGAGAGGTCGCCGCCGCCTATCGCCTCCGTGAGGACACGGCGGTGCTCTGCCCAAGCGGGGCAAACCTGCACCGTATGCTCCACCGTGTCCTCCGGGCGGTCCACACAGTGGTGACACCCGGGCGTTTCCTCCCGTGCAATCCGACACAGGAACCTCCCGAAACAACCGTGTCCGGTGAGGACCTGCGTCAGCCGGAAGGTGAGGACGCCGTGGCGCCTCTCCAGCCACTCCTCAAAGAGGGGTCTTACCGCCGCGATTGCAGCGTGCCCGAGCTACTTATGGTCTAGTCTTATATTGTGGTACTGCGTGGATAAACTTGTAAATAAAATACTTTAAGTATAAACTAGTGTTTGCAAAGCCATTGAATCTGCGCCACGGTTGAGAATAGAGTTCACACCAGACGTCATAAGTAGTTACCTAAGTATCTACTAGCAAAAAGTTTAACTACTGAATCTAATTTCAATAATGAAGTATTATTAGGAATTATAGAATTTTCCGATCATTATTTGCACATCAATAACAATAATAAAAAAATTATTACCTTAGGTAAGTAGGTATAAGTAGCAGTAGTACCTACCGATGAACTGTACGTTCGAGCGTTAGTAGGTATTATTTAATTTTTATATATTCTGTGGTTAGAGTCGGTTAGACATTAGGTTTTGTTTTTGTTCTGTCCAACTCCTGAGCGAAAGCTGGGAAGCTTATTGGGATCCACTCCTTCGATCCTTCAAGTTTCCGTGCCTTCTCCCTCCAGATTTGGAGGAAGCCTTCCAGGTTGTCTCGCCATCTCCTTCGTGACATTAAGTATTTTAAAATAATAATACTTAGGTACCTAGACTAAGTAACACATGGAAGACCTTTGTCCAGCAGTGGAACAGTGGGTACAGGGGGCCTACCACAACCTCTTAAAACAATATTATTTTAATATTACTTTGCGTTCCGCTCTGTTGGATTTTCAACGCTCGGATCAGCGCCGAGAGTTGAAAATGCAATAACAGAAATTACAAAGTAATGTTAAAATTATATTGTTTTAAGAGGTTGTGGTAGCCCCCCAGGTTTAATAAAAAAAAATATTGAATAGAACCTAAGTGCATAACGGCAGTAGGTATTTTTACCGATTAATGTTCATGTTCCCTCCCTATGCATGCTATTTGATAAATATACAGACAGCTAGCTAATTCGAAACCACTTTTTAAAATGTTGTGAGCTTGCTGAGACCTAGTCAATTATTTAACACTAGGTAGGTAGGTATAGGTACTAGGGGAGACCGGGTACAAAAGTAACAGCGGGTCGCAAGTAACAAACGCTCTGTAGGTTTATCAAATGGTCGAAACACGGCCCTCCAGCCGCCAGGAGATAGCCGGCGGTGCTCCCCCCCCTTGTATTTAGTCGCCATGCACACTCCGCACCGTATGGTTGTGCTAGAGGACGCCGCGTGATTTTACGAACCAAAAGTAAGTTTTTTGACATTTATTCATTCAGTGGTTACGTAGTATTAAAATGATCATATCAATGTAATTATTTGCATAGTAATTCTTGATTAGATTCTGTACACAGTGTTATTATTGATTTCCATTTTTAAGTAGGCTTTCACGAATTAACAAAAACATGGTTGGGTACAAAAGTAACATAGCACTACGAGTACAAAAGTAACATGTTATACTTGTCCACGTCATGCATGCATGATTCACTTACGTTTAATGTTAATTATTCGTTAGTTTTATCAACAGAATGCCACGACAGCGAGTAAGAAAGACGGAAAGAGGGACCACTAACATGGACGTATAATATTAGATAAAGTATTCTGCCCCACCTTCTTCTTTCTCGCCTATTCCTTTCTCGTCGATTCCTTTCTCAGTCTCACTGAGATATTAGACCCATTCCAAGGGCAGGTCCAAAAACTACCACGAATAAGGGGCGGACCCACACCGTGTTACTTTCGGCCTGGCCTCGGGGTCGAAAGTAACAAAAGTATTTTTTTTTTAAACGTCTGTAACTCACAATAAACAGCAAATAATGAGGTAAATTTAGATCAAAATTTGTAGAGCATAATCGAAGTTTATATGTGGCTATATTCATTTCATAAAAAATATGATAACTAGCTAGAAACCAGTGTCAAAGTACAAAGTGTTACTTTTGTACCCGGTCTCCCATATATGCCGTAAGCTTAAAAACTTATAATGCAAACAGTAAAATTGAATATTAGCACAGAAGTAGAGATGAATAATTATGTCTGTACTTACATACAAAATACCTAGCTGGCCGATTTTAATCAAAAATTACGAAATAGTTAGGGACTTTAGGGGAACTTACTTAGGTATATAGTGGGTTGTCGATATTGCATCAACAACCACACTGCACTGCACCAAGACAAGTTACCTACTTCCAGTAGTTTTAGATGAGATAAATTAGACGAATTGTTGACCTAACTGCGAACCTATTAAGATAATCTAGCTAGATTATTATAGACAGTGAGTGCGGGTATAACCTGACTAGGCATGCCTAATCACTAATGGTCTCATAAGTCATCTAACCCGAGATTGGTTAGGTGCCCAGTATCTACCTTCTACTTGAAATGCTTCATCAGAGCAGTACGTGACTCAATAAAGGCTCAACCTATGCTAAAACAGTGGTAACTATAGGCAGGTACCTACTGGCTTAGTACTTGTAAAGGTCACTTAGTGCTGCCACCCGTCCGGGATTTCCCGGATTTTCCACTGTTGTGGGTATGGTGGGCATGCCCACAACCCAAATTAGAGAAAGAAGAATTGTTATTTTTATGTAAACACCTAAACAAAATTATTCAGTGTGAAATTTTTATACCAGCTTTTAATTAAATCTGATATACTTAGGTAGGTACTTTCAAGATGTAAAAGTTTCACTAAAATAGGTTCAATAGTTTAAAGTCTAGATGCGATAATATGATACTACTCACATCCTTTTTGAGGGCTGAATCCGCGCCTGTAGTTTAGAGAGTGTCCGGAACTCCTGAAGAGGTTTTTAAAGTGTCCACTTTTTTTGTATGAGAAATCTTGTTCTATTGAAAGATTTATGTATTAAAATTTCATTCGTAATCGTAAACCGTATCAAACTACGTCCGGCGTTGCAAATAGCCGATGATGGCCGACGACCGAATGCATCGGTGGCTGCGCCGTCCGGGAAAAAAAAACTCAATTTCACTATGTCCTGGATTTTTCAAGTTTTTGTCCGGCCTTGGCTATTAAGGTGATGGCTGCCCTACACTGGCCCAGTTAGTAGTCACTAATTTTCTTATGTTGTAATTTTAGGTAGGTAACTACTAAACAAAATACTAGGGTTCACTAAAGTCAGCATTTATAATAATATTATTTTGTAAATGATTGCTCCATTGGGAAACTCAGATAGGTACCCTACACACACTACTACACCTACCTACAAAAACATAGCCATTTACCTAGAGATGTCCTTGTACACCATCATTACAACGTTAAACAAGTGTTGGAATTTATGCTAAAACACCTAGTCTTACAATATCTAGTACTTATCTCTCTAGGTACTCTAAAAGCCCATTGGATAGTACTTTATAGGTTTATTAAAATAATTGATAGACAAAATATGACTGCAATACCTATTGATTCGCCAGCTAAGAATCGATGAGCCTACTGCGATTGCTTCCCGGATCGGAAACAGAGTTGGGGACTTGGGGTAGGTAGGAAAGTTTTTCATTAAACACGAAGCAAATGAGAGTAGGTAAGTTCCTACAAAGGTAATAGGTATGTACGAAGTACAGTAGGTCAGTAGGTAGTGTAGCAAGTCAGTAGGTCTGTCTGTAGAGGTATACATACCCACCTAATTTTGTCGTCAAGCATCGTTACATAATATAGGTACAGTGGTCCGGAATTTCGGTTCCTATAAAATTATAGGCACTTCAAACATTCCAGCTCTGTCCCTGGTACCTATAGCAAATTGTCCATCGGCGGCGCGGTAGCCACTTACCGTCAGACCTTCTTGATCGCCATCTACATTAAAAAATCTGACTTGTCAGTTGCTCTTGCAACAAAGTATGCACATGAAAAAGTACCCATTACTGTTGTGAGCCCCTCGAAGTCATTGGCGAAGTATCTGAAGGAGCCAGTCTGGGAATATCAGAACAGGTATGAATAACCACCTTTATACAAAACAAGTTTTTAGACTTCAACTAATGTCAACCTGTTCCCTCATAAGGATCAAATTGATAAATTTTACTGGATGGGGTTTTTACTATCGTGGGATGCTTGTGCAGTTGCATGTAGGTCCTACACATAATAAATTACAAATTCTCTACGGCTTGGTGGTGTGCTGCTCTAAAAGGAGCATACATAATGTTTTTAATGTTGTGCTTACCTATTTAATTTCAAAAAGGGCTTTTGGATGAATTGGTCATACGAAATTCTGTTTTGTCCTAAATAAGCTATGTATAATACCTTATGTAGACAGGCCAATGGTGTAGGTACTGTCATATATCACCAGATTAATCTTTATCGATCACAAATTTATCATTAGTCGGACTGCTCTCAAATCAGACTTATCGTTAATGCAAAATTTTGCAATCATAATTTGTGCGACTTGACATAAACAGTCATTTTGAATGTTGTTGTACCTAGTTATTTCTACGATTAAAGTGTACTTCCACGCGATAAAGTTTATTAGTGCCTATTTCTAAATAGATATTTCTACGAGTCGGGGTTTCTGTGGTGATCGTAACAATTAGTCGCTGTGCTTGCAAAATCCGCTATGGAAAAAAACCCAACTTTTCAGGAGAAGCAAAAAACTGTTTATTTTTCGACCTGGTGATGACATTTTAAAACTAAATATGCAGAAAATTAGACTTTATGTCAAGACATCCAGATATATAAAATTTTTGACGTTTACTATGTTATTATGGGGGCTAGAATTTTTTTAAGTGAATTTGGGCACTTAGCGGTTTTATTTTGAGTCGTAAATACCTCTATGTGACTTTTTACCACTGGTTTTTCTGGTTTTGAGGTACTCTTTCAGCATACTCAAATGGACTCAAACGTTACTTGACGCCCTGGATAGGTGGGTCCATACATTGCTGATGGCATATCGAATGCGTCACCCACGGTCATCGAGAATGAGACTATATAATAACATGAAATTGGGTGATCGTAGCTTCTTAAATGCTAAGTCCCTCCACAACCGCAAGATATGCAGTCTAAGGGAATATTTCCTTGGAGCTGACGTGGACATGCACCGAGATGTGGTTGCAGTAGATAAGAGCTTCAGCCCGCTCTCCTTGGTTAATGAGAACGGCACAGGCCTGTAGGATTTGAGACTAAAGATCGCGAGGAAGTATGGCAGAGCAAGGAGCTTCACGTTTTCCGGGCCATGTAGCATGGGCCCGATGTACATTATTTAGCGTCCTTATCCTGGCTTCGATTCGGTGACCTATTTGGGTAAATTGAGGGTTTTCTCTGTGGACGAAGTTATTATGACGAATAACTACCGAAGATTTATTGTGAAAGATAGCACGGTTGTCATTTGTCGGTCATGCCACCGGCCGAGAGAATCAGTCTGTCAAATTACCTCTATGTTCTTGTTTAGCTAACGAAGAGTACTTGCATAGGCACAACCTTGTAGCCAGGGTTATCTATCAGCAATACTTGCTCTATACTGCCTCGTGAAATCGGAAGTACAGTATCACAGGTATGTGCCCGGCCCAGTTTTTGAAAATAGCAATGTCACACTGTACTGGGATCGTCACCACGGACAGGATTATTCTGGCCAATAAGCCTGATATAGTGGTGATGGATCGCTTAGAGAGGCACCCAGTGATTGTTGGCATAGGCGTCCCACTTGACGTGAACCTCGTGAAAGTCGAGAAAGATATAAGCAGATAAAGAATCTTGATTTGGCCCGCATGGTTGTCGACGGAGGATGGGATGTTAACTATTGGGCAGTAGTGACTTTATTTCCCGGGAGAAGTCATCTCCTCATCTCTGGCTTGCCTTTCCTTTCCCTAGCCGGCCAATGGGCCGGCTAGGGAAAGGAAATATTCCAGTAAGGCGCTGGTAGGGAAGTACTAGACCGTACTTCCGGGATTGTCCTGATAGCCGTGAAATACCTCTCCACTTCTCATTCTCAAGCATCTCAAGATAGGTTACCCCCTTGTCGCTTCATCAACACGTGCTAGCGAATGTTTTAGGGGGCCCATTGAGTGAGTGTGCAAGTTACCCCCTGCCATTTTATCCGTGTAAACAAGTATTGGTCAGGCAGGGGCCATAGTCCTGCCATAGTGCCAGTTAATCAGTCCCAAATCCATAGACCCATTCTTAGTTACCATATCCTGCAATAGTCCTGCGCCAACCAGGGGTTATCCTTGGATGCACTTGCATAGTGCATACAGGGATAATTGTCAGTTGGTGTTTAATTTCATCTTAAAGCTATCTAAGGGACATCTGCGAGCTGGATTCGGGTCCCGAGTTACATAAATTAAAATAAAATAATGACAATAATAATAGCCTATTGGTAATAAGAATAAGTATTACGCAAAAACAGGTACCTATAATGAGTTTTGTAACACTTTAAAACACCTGAAAATATTTTCCCTGTTGACCAAACCCGCTATGTGTCATTTCAAAGCGAAATTTTAAACACACTCTAAAAGACTCGCTTTGAAACGAAAATACGCTATGTGTCTCTTGCACACATAGCGGGTTCTTCAAGTCCATTTTTGACCAAAATAACATAGCTGATTTTGTTATCTTCGGAACCAAATGAGTTATTAGAAAACGGACTTCACAGGCACATGCGGCTTGAGAAATACTATAAAATGGCATCAAAAACCGAAAATCAAAAAAAAACACATAGCGGATTTTGCAAGCACAGCGACGATACATTATACACCAACTACCTAAAAACATTTTAGGTACATGCACCAACAGTCGATAGGTCAATTTAAAGTAGAGTCGAAGTCCGAAATTATCAAGACGTCTTATTTATTGGTTGCGCACGTAAACTGAATCAACGTCTGATACAACAATTTTATTTATCTCGGCATTACGCAAACTTGTGTCCGTCCGTCCCTCTGATGATGTTCGATACTAGTGTCCATCTTCATCGTACTATAATACAATTCTTTCTAAATTGCTCTATTTTGCCACGCAAGGGAATGAAAATCTGTATCAATTGTAAAATCCTTTATTAAAGTAATAAATAAATTTGCAAAAGAGTGTATTCGCAGCAATTACTTGAGCAGGACTGTTGTGTCGGACTCGCCCGCCTGCGATCTAAGCAACCGGCACTCCACATTGCACAACACTTAAAGCATCGTAATACCAGAGAACGTGAAATAAAATAATACTTAAATATTATTATCGTGATGACTCGGCGTGATCAGAGGCTGTGCACATTTGCTATTTACTTAATTAGGTACAATGTAACTATTACACAAAACCCTGAACATTTACACAAAGAGTACTTTTAATAATTATAAAATGCTTATTTCCTTGCTGCGGTAAATTCTACTGTAATATTGCACTACAGTGAGCACAGCCTCACACCACTACAGGAGATTTGTATGAACATTAAACATAATTAAAAAATGCATTTCATCAATTTGTTTATCATCTCACTCATCAAAAACATATTAACAAGTTAGTATGTATAAAAGATTTTATGCGGAAGTATGAGGTACTTGAGCACAGGGCGTAGAAGGGAGAAATTAACCGCTGTTAGTGAAACTACACTGGATATCTAACAAATGTATGGTAACATAATTATTAATCATTGTTTTATTTAGCATCTAATAATAAAAATATATTTACAAAAATCCGTTAACCTTTAATACACCTCGTTACACATGATACCATTCATAACTAAGTTTAATTTTAAAATAATAAAAAATATATACAGAATACAAAATGCCCATCTCACTTTCGCCTATCGAGATTATACCAGTATTTATTGTGGCTAAAATAACCTGATTAATTGCTGTCATAATTTATTGATTGCAATAATTCATTTAGCTCTGCCATAATGAAACAACACGCCAAATTTTTTCCATTTTTTGAAGTAATTGTAAACATTTTGGATATTCAATTTTCAACGTACATCCAAAATGTATGCTTAATATACAAGCATACGTTAGAATTTACATTGAATTGTTAATGTTTGGTAGTGTTATAACACATTTGGCATATTGAATTAGTTTGACGAATTTGAATTATTTAAAATTTTCAAAGATTGCGGGTCATCGTTTTGGCAGTACCAAGCTCTCAGTTACAGATCCTTGCTTTCAGTTCACTATATATTATAGGAAAATAATATATCGCCAAAACGCGACTAGATTTCACATCAATCGAGACTTTGATTTTCAACAGTTCATAAAAACTTTTAATAACCATACTTTGTACTTAAAAAAATTACAAGGCAGTTAGAAAATCCAAGCAAGATCCAAAATAGTGACTTTGTGCATCAACAAACTTTATAGAAGTAATAATGTTTATATCTAAATTCATTGTAGAAATATAGTCTGAAACATTATTCGACCGTTGAGCGGTCAGCGCACTATGCACTCACGTCGCATCTCGCACGAGCGGCATCACACAGTCTCGTAGTGCAAACATCAGTCTCGGGGGAGCGGCGGATGGACACTAACGTGGAAGGTTCGAGATGTTCACTAGCGGCACTGAGCAGGCGAGCACTATGACACGGGCCGGCGCCGCACGAAGGCGTCGGCGCCCGACGACGCGTACGAGCTCGGCACCTGCGCCTCCGCCTCCTGCTTGTACCCGTTCTTGCCGTTCAGCGAACTGCTGCTGTCATCCATGACGGTCTGCAAACATTTTCAAGTCAATATACACAACTCATAGTCCATGTCAACATGCGACCATGTGACGCACGTGTCTGAACAAAGTAGCTGAGATCACGCGGTGCCCTGAAGTGTTCAACAAATAATCCTGATGCGGTAATTGCAACTTCTACGTGTGTGTTTTGCTGATATGTTGAGGTATCTACAAAAAGCATTATCAACATCTACCGCACAAAACAAAGTTTTACCGATTAATTTTCAAGAACCTATCGGTCCACTGCTGAATCCTGCAGTACACACCTGAGACATTGAATATAGCACATACTTAACACAAGCGTTTACATGAATAACGACTGAGCTTTGCTTTGTTTTGGCTTCGAAGTACAGATTCAACGCAGGTGGCAGTCATCCAGTGTTCCATCAATCAAATAAATCTATCACTGTCAACTTTTACACACCTCCCTTTCCCCTTTATCTCTTTTAGCCAATGAAAACAGTACTTTTATTCGCTGTCAAGTTAACAACTTATCATGAATGATTGCATGTCGAAATCGAAACCAGGAAACTATAAAATGTGTTGTTTGTTTGTGTTTTTACACGTTTTTGAATATACTCGAGGTTACCACAATACTGAAAAGTTAAAATGTCATAAGTAAGCACGTACTTTTCCTGCTAGTTATGACGGCGCGCGGAGTATTACCGCGTAGTGTGTGCTATTTGAATTTCTTGTTAACATCAATTTAGTAAAGACAGTCCAATAAACATCAATATCATAATGGGCGTTATATACCATGCAGAGTCCATTGGTCCTTGCTTTCCTGTCGGACTTGGAGTACCGCGCCTTGTAGAAGTCGCTGAAGAGGAACAGGAAGAGGAAGCCATGCATCGCGATCCAGTAGACGAAGACGCGCGGGTACTGGCACGACGGTCGGAACAATACTTGTAGCTGGTGACTAAAGATCAGCACAAACTGGACCTGGTGGGATATTACACTATTTAGTAAAGTCTAGGGAGTTACATTACAGTCAAATACCAAGACAATGAAAATCAAACAGATCCAGTAGTCAAAATATTGTACGCTTTCGGAGTTGCCATTGAGTTTTTAATCACAAGACAAACGCTAGCATGTAAGAAACCACTTTTCACCACTGGAATTTATATACTATACTTTTATTATTTGAAAAACTCAAGCGCGCGTCATGTGACTTTTAGATCATCGACATAAGGTTTCACATTCCTGAAATGCCAAACTACGAGATATAGACTGCTAGTCTATTTTGACTGCCTCGTTGGTCTAGTGGTTAGTGACCCTGACTGCAAAGCCGGAGGTAGTGGGTTCGATTCCCACCCAGGACAAACTTTGTGTGATGAGCATAATTGTTGGTTCTGTGTCTGGGTGTAATTTATCTATAATATGTATGTATTTATAAATTATATAAGTATGTATATCAGTTGTCTGGTTACCATAACACAAGCTCTGCTTAGCTTGGGATCAGATGGCCGTATGTGAGTTGTCCCGAGATATTTATTTATTTATTTATTTTATTTATATTTAGCTACAAATTGCGATGATTATTCCGAAATGAACGTCAACAAATTAAATTATATTTTTTGCATAGGTATTTATTTTCGGAACAACAACAACTATCCTCACAGTATGTAATGTTTTGATAGACGCTTTTTACCACTTGAATCTAAAAATAGCAAAGCAACTTTGAACTAACCCGGAACTAGTTTTGTTATCTTAATAAAAAAATGTATAGAAGATAAGTGTTTTTACTTACACGAATTTGTTAAAAAAAAAATACTTTGATTGCGAAAACAGTTGTAAGATTGAATTTAACTAGACATATTACTATTACTAAGGGCATTAATTATTATAGAATAATAATAATTTATGCCCTTAGTAATAATAAATTACCCATCTTCCGACGCACTAAGGTAAAAAGTATTGAAGTTTAAAAACCAGAAAATACTAGGTTTTTATCCTTAGTTCTATAGGTACCACATTACGATACCACTAGCACTTACCATCTGGAAGGCGGTGAGGTACTTCTTCCACCAGATGTACTTCTGGTACTTGGGGCCCATAGCTGCCACCATGTAGTAGAAGTACATCACGATGTGGACAAAGGTATTGAGCAGGGCGAAGAATGTGCTGTGGCCACCTGTTAACAAAACATGGAAAATTATTATAACATCACTATATTTTGGCTGCGACTTCGTTCTCCTAAATGTCCGTTTTCGCGGACACAGTCGAAGTCGCGGGAATAATATAGTGTTGTTCTTTCTTGGGGTTCAAACTTACACCGTACCAAATTTTATCAAAATCGGTTCAGTGGTTTAGTCGTGAAAGCGTAACAGACAGACAGAGAGAGTAAGTTTTGCATTAATAATATTAGTAAGGATTATAATGGGTGGAAGGGAAATCGTAACGAATAATTTGGCCGTGAATTCAGTACATGCTTCTAGATCCATTGCGGCAAAAGTTAGCATTAAAAAAAAAACAGCTGTTCCATACATTTTGAACGTTAGAAACAATTGGTTTTGAAGAAAAATTTCATGTTTCTAAAATCATGTACTGAATTCACCGTAAAAGTTTTCGTTACGATATCCCTTCCACCCCGTATGTTTAAATTTAATAAGTAAAGGATTATGTCCACTGGCGAGATCGGTACCAAAATCCACCACAGTACCTAATATTCAGATAAGGATGAAAGGCAATTATATTTTTCATTTTCCTGTTCATGGTTAGCCACAAAGCAATTAAGAAGTGGGTATAAATTGTGTTTTAATTACCGAGTTTATGTTAATTAATTTCGATTAGTTTTAGTGATTGCTGTAACCTGAAACCTCAACTACTAAAAGGAACAAATGCCTATTAGATAGAACGCAGAGTTGCGTCCTAATAGTCCTTGTCCTTATTTAGATTTGATTACACATATTATCTCTCCTCTGCCTATCCGACATCTTAGCTTGCTTCAAGTGATCTACAACGCACTTAAAATTTATGAAAGACGTAATACACACGGCGGCTTCTCAAAAGAACAAACATTAAAAATTGTCATTCTCACTTAGCACAAATACGTCATATTCACATTAGTACGTGACCTAATAGAGTATAGACAATAATTAGTTAAATAAACGAAACACGGATCTGAACAACGTCAGTAATAAAGTTAGTGTGTATGAAGCACTTTTATTTGTCGAATAAATTATCGCATCTATCCATAAAACTCTTTTTACGGATGTTTTCAGCTTGTCACAATAACACCGTCTTAATATCATTTTCTGTTTTTCAATAAAGTCACAGAATGGAAAAAAAACTATTGTTAACCAAGTAACTTTGTTAAAATGATGTAAACAACCTCATGATTAATGCAACACTACATAATTATTGCTTGTACTTAATGGATCCACAAATAATTACCCTTTTAAAATACTAATCACTATGCTAATTACATATTGTTCGTCTTTATGTGACCTGCCCTAGCCTGTATTATAGTGTGACCAATTTTCCTTTAAAAGTACTATTTTGATTGAATGCCATCCATGAACACCCAAAATTCTAAGTTACGCAAAACTACAACTTTGGATGTCGAAGGATGATAACCAAAATAATGCGCACCTTGAGATTTCAAATATTTCTATGACCCTACGACTCATTATTCTACTCAAAGATTTCGACATCCGTCCTAAAACGGTATCCAAATAAAAGTGACTGTTCGATTCGGAAGTGATCGTATAATAATTAAGTATTGCTATTTTTGCTGAAGGCGCCAAACACCAAAAAGATTACCATTGAATTAGGTAATGTCGAGGTTAACTTGTTGAGGTCTGAGGCATAATTAAAAAATACTTAACAACAAGCGGTTTTTTCTTTTTGTAAAAACTTATTATCAAGCCATTTCAGTTACTTAATTTAAAATTAATTTTAACTTTTCGTGTCTATATCATTAAAAGAACAAAACATATGTTTTCTGTCAGAAAAGTGTACCTTGAAGCTGTACCCAGGGCTAAGTATCGAAATGGGATGTCCTGTAAGTATCGGAGAATCGAAAACCGGACCTTGGCAATAAGTCAGGAAATAAAGCGTACATTTAGCAGTTGATGATGCTAACGAGGTCTTAATGTGCAAATATTTCCTATTTGCATTATTTGGTAGTTTACAAACCTTCGACTGTTCTGTTTAAGAAGTTTTTATGATATTACTATTCAATAATTTTGATACATTTTGAATGAATGACCTATGACAGATATGGATATTTTAAGGTTTAATCATAAGGTTAACCAAAAGAGTTTTGTATGCTTTGTGTTATGGTTTTGTTAGTTATTTTCGGTGAAAAAATGCTTCCTGTTATTTTAATTTACATAAACATTTGTGTAATGCTCTATTAACAATATTCACACGATCGATGATGATGATGATCGTCTTTTCCTGATTATTATGTTACATGGGCCTTCGCCGACGGTTTCCTTACTACCATTATTACCAAGTTAGATCTGTAAATGTGCTGTGATTGGAAAAACGAATAAGCGGTCAACTGCTTGTCATGACATCTGACAGGTTCAATAGAATTTATTCAGCATTTGAAGGATAAATAAATATGAATGACTGGAAATACACATGGTGTGCTCAAAAATGTTGACTCTGATTACGCGTATGTTGACATAGGTACTCGTATGGGCTCGTCGGTTTTACGAGATTTGCAAAGGTCTCTCACTCTGTGAAGGTTGCAAAGTAGCCACTTTATTTATGTAAATATCCTGGCTGTAGTATAGAAATAATATAAGTATGTTGAATGACCGACTCTCATTAACAAACTTTTAATTATATTTCGCCCTTATGATTACAATCAAAATAAAGCTTTATTAATTACACATACACCACTTTGTAAAATTAATAAAAACAGTAGTAGATAGTAAACCCTGCCGCGCATTTGAATATATTGTTGTTATAAATTTTAGCTGAATAGTTGGGAAGTGCGTGTTCGGTATGCACGTTGTATACAATAATGTGTGTTCACCACGCACTGACCCAATTTTATTCGTGTCTCTTAGACGACTACGCGACCATGTGTTCATAATATCGCCATTAATTATGACAGCCTTTCAACAAAGTGAAATCGCTTCAATCGTATTGTATTTGTAGTTAATTTTAGAGCATTTTAACTACAGCAGTTAACAATACGTACTCAAATATTTTAGGAATCATCAACGATGAACCCGCATCGTGCAGTCACGAATATTTAACAGGTTTTGGTAATGAATTGTGTTTCTCGATCCCTTGGCAATTATATTGAAACTTTCGGCCATGGTATCAAGGGGCGTAATGTATAATAACGAATTACGAACACCATCGGCCAATGGGGATTATATTAATACTTTAATGTTATTTGGGATATCTGTAGGATCAAGAGAGATATGATTTTTTAATAATTATGTTATATTATTAAAGAGGAAGACAGTTCTTGAGCACTGAGTTATTGATGATGGCTTCAGCAAAACAATTCTTTCTATCGAATTTAGATTTCAGTCAGGTCATCATTCTTTAAAATACGACCTGTACGTGCCCCTGATACTTACGCACCACTTACATCGTAATGTGTCTCGCGTTCTGGCTATCAGATTCCAGAAAAATCGGACACTGACTACCGTGTATGTTTAACTTCCTGCTTTCTGTAAATGGGCAAGGAGGTCGAATTTCTGATAATCTGACGCATTTGGGTAGATCGGAAGTTGACCTCAACATAATGATGATATTTTTGGAATATTATACCAAATGGTGGCAGTGACTGACCTGGTGCAAACTTGAGTCCGAACCACACAGACATGGGCATGATGCCGTGGTGTATGACATGTAATGTGGACACGTGCTCGTTTTTCTTGCGCAGCACGAAGAAAAGTGTGTCCATGAACTCCGTGAATTTGCTGAAGTAGTACCACCAGCATGTGTTCGCCATCTGAGCCAGAAATGTTGGTTAATTAATAAAAGTTACAAGTATGGAATTCAACAAAAGAATAAAGCTTGAAAATATGCTAAAGAAGTGAGAACAATTTAATCTGTCGTTAAATCTCAAGTCTAGAACATACTTGCTCGGCTGTGGTATTTTGGTCTTGACAACAAGTATAATAAATGTTGATTAGGCTTTCAGAAACCGAGTTACAATGTCACTTTAATTTTAATTATAATGTTAAAAAAATCGGACAGTACGACAATTATTAATTTTTATATTTAATTAAATTTTGTGACACTGAAAATAGCAATTCAGTTTATTTATCCAAATTGTGGGAGTGACATTGTATTAATTCAACGTTCACTTTCGTAAACTCAAAATAAAATGCCTATGACATTTGCACTGAGCAAATAAATAAAAATCAGGCATTATGCTGAAAAAGCTTCTAAAAATTAATGCTTAATATGGCAGAATTAGAAGACCGCTAACCGCATTAATGTTAAATAACTTTAATGTGTGTGTCATACCCTCCTGCTCCAATCAACCAAAAATGTAGAGACATTATGTATGCTTTAATACTACGGCTGTTAACAATGCTATTAGTAAATTATTTAATGTAGGTAGGTATCTACGTAGGTACGTAATCGTAGGTAAGGTTAATCATACAGTCACCGATATACCTATACATTATTTACCAAAGTACTGGACAAATATTTATAAATTATATAGCTTTTTTCTTACACGGTTTAATGGTTAAATAAGCAAAGGCCTAGGGAATCGCTAATGAAGGTGTCCTTCTTGCGGTATTAGCGTCATGCTCGTGAAACGATTGCTGTTGACATTATGTTATTATTTGTTTATTCGCTGTTTCTAATTAATTAGCAGTTCAAATGCGGAAGTATTTCAACCTTGATTGTTCTTTTGTTCGTTACACTAAAGAAATGTTTACAATTTGGCAGAATTTAGGTAGCCAAGACGGTTCGTTGTCACTAGTTCCATTAACAGTTCCATGATGGAACTACTGTTGATTTTTATTATCACTAGTTCCATTATATAAGAATCTTAAAATAATGGAACTAATGTTGATTTTTTTTATCACTAGTTCCATTAGGCACTTGTGAAATTTTTTAAGGGTGTAAAAACACTAGGGTTAGAAACACTTACGTTTTATGATAATTTTATTCAATAAAATCAAAATAATGGAACTAATGTTGAATTTTTTATCACTAGTTCCAGCTTATTATTTTAGGCACTTGTGAAATTTTTTAAGGGTGTAAAAACACTAGAGGTAAAAACACTTAGGTTTTATCATAATTTTATTCAATAAAATCAAAATAATGGAACTAATGTTGAATTTTTTATCACTAGTTTATTTCACAAGTGCCTAATGGAACTAGTGATAAAAAATCAACATTAGTTCCATTATTTTAAGATTCTTATATAATGGAACTAGTGATAATAAAAATCAACAGTAGTTCCATCATGGAACTGTTAATGGAACTAGTGACAACGAACCGCCAAGACTACTAACCTCAGCAATTAGGCAACTGAAAATAAAAAGTAACTGTGTGAAAAAATGTTTAAGTGTTTTATTTATGTAATTACAATGTAATCTAACATAATTAAGACTTAGAAAAAATACTATAAAACCCTTCTTTTTGTTTAAAAAACAACTAGATTCACATACTATTTTTAAACATAAATGCGACAACGTAACGATGTTGTGAGGCGTGTGAAATCTAAGTTAGTTCTCAAGATTTCTACTTAAAGCCATTATTTCAAATCAATATTTAGAATATACTTAGTTCCAAAGATTAAGCAAACGGCTAGACATTCCTATGGTTGTTTTACTATGTATATTTAGTTTTGACGGTCGTGTCGTCACCACGGTAAACAGACGAGGTATGTAAATTTAGGGAAACAGTTAAGTGAGAAGAGTTTGCCCTATTAAACTTGGAAGTGTACTCTGCTCACTAATCAGGAACGAAAAATAAAAACTACTACCTCCCTGTTAGCAATTCAATACCTACCACAAACTCATCCTGTAGAACTCATTTGTTTATATTAAAATTGTCACTTATTTATCTCACCCTCATTGCCATCGGACTCCGGGAATAGTCTACAAGTTGACACGTAAAGTTGTATTGACCCCACCAGCCGCTCATCAAGTACTGTGAAAATAAAGAAAAAAACATCTTAAAATAAAACGCACGCAAGGGTTTTTACCAAAGGATTTTTCCAACGTTATTCTATTTTAGGAACTTAACATAATGGTAACACAAACGAAAACAAAAAAGGTCGATGAGCTGAAAAAAAACCAATGATTTAAAGAGTTTAACATCTATTTATAGGTTTTGGGAAAACCCGAATAAACCGTTGTTTTTATACATTTCAAGTGATTTACACATTAAGAAGATCTTAATAATTGAACAAAAAATACAATCAGCACATAGCTCGCGTGACAAGTTATTGCTAGTTACTAATATCAACTTGTTTCTAAGTTCAGTGGCCTGTCGTGCGTGTTCTACCCCAGCCAGAGGCTATTTACCCCTGTTTGTGGCATAGACCCTTACCTCGTACAATATCCAGGCGCTGAATATTGTTTGTGCAAAGTTATAGATGACTAGCACGCTGCGTAGTTCGAAGGGCTTGCGATTTGCCATAAACCGTGGGCCAAGCACCCGCGCGCAGTACGCGTAGCATACACACGCGACCAGTGTGGGCCATGGCGACGACACCATCGCCCAGTCCTTTACACGGGGATCTAGAAATTAATAAAAATGAACAGACTTATTAAAAGATAACATTAAGCCAGTAGTCAAAAGATAAACATCGGTGAGACTGGACTCGTTTCGTTAACAAAGTACTCAAGAACTACATAATACAGTCATGTAAACAATACTCTTACGTATTGTTTAATTAATCCTCTAAAACTTTTTGATTCTTTAATAATGCCTTTTTACTTAAAGATTATCTTTTAACTTTGTATTTATACCGTTTATGTTGATCACAGTTACTATGCCAGGACATGTAAAAAACACAAACAGTGAGTATATTTAATTTACGTATTTTTTATAAAATCAAAATGAGAATTTTATTATTTGAGGATCGATCAAAAATTATAAAAAATATTCTTCTATAAACTTTATCATTTAAAACTTAAATGTAAGATAATGTAGGTTCTCCTTGAATTGTAATTGCGTAGAAATAAATTTTAATCTTATTTATAAATAGCCGGTTCTTTGTGTAGGTCCGTAGGTACCACCTCGGTTATACATTTGGTTATAAAAGGAAGTAATAAATAGTAGGTTTATTAAAATGTTTGAATAAATTATTTGTATGAGCATGCAAAGCTGCTTGGGAAAATACCATTAGTAAGAAAATTGAAGAGCATTTACTCCCAGTAGTGCATAATAAATTATGCATGCAAAATAGTGTCAATAAAATAATATAACATAAAAACATTTGCTAAAGAAAACGTGTACTTTGCTTATAAGCCATATAAATATTACAAGCACTACAAATACTACAATAAACTCTTCCTTGTATGATTAGAACTTGTGATTTTTGATGCTGCACTCATTTTGCGACATAACATAATGATATTACAAAACTTTAGTTCGAAAGTAATGTTGCATTTATTACAGGCGAACAATCTTGCAGTCAAATAGTGATGGTAATTTGTGAACGTTATAAAGACTGCATTGCAGTGTCAATAACACTTTATGACTGATGATAAGGTTGGTCATAATATGATTGATTTCAATATTAGTTCAATTATATCCATTAATTATATTTTTTCTAAATATTATTTTGTTTCCTTCTTTTTTTCACTATAATGGTCATCGCACATTACAACAGCACCGTTAGGACACGGCAGACATCGCCTCTAGAAATCCGACACTTAGCTGCCAGCACGCCGCACAGTGGTCTGGAAATCGAGCTCCATACTCATAGAAACTTAAAGTAAAGGATTAAAAAAATAAAAATTGTAATGGCTCTGGTATACCTCCCTTTACATAATATTAACGTATGGATGGTACAAGTCACAGTACGCGTGAGAAAAAAAATATTTGTGTTTTTTTTGTATGGGAGAAAACACTAAAAGTACGTTTTTTCGAAACTTAATGGAACTGTTAGGCTGGTGCTCACACGAGCTATAGTCCCATACACGGCGATCAAGATGACATACAATTCATGTACCTTTAGGCACCGCTTCGCACGTAGCAAATATTTGAAATTTTGATTTTTCGAAATGTGATTTTTCAAATCTTTGCCGTGGTTAAATGATGTTACCGATCGATTTACTTATATTATAATGAGATTTAGCCTGCTAATAACTTTTATGATGACAATAATTAAAAAAGGTATTGATTGGATAGGTTCTTTTTTTAAATTTCTTTTTAAATGATTTTGCCATCTATCATGGTCATAAGCATTGAGTGCTTTACAACATGGTTTCCCATATTAGAAGGCTGCAGTGCTTCAATCTCAGCCTCAATCAAAGCCTGTTCTTCCACGATGTTTAACTTGTTTTCGTTTGAAAACTTTAATAGGTCTGCAAAACATGGTGAAAGATGGCTTTGGATTCTCCCATACCTTTTCATCGCCACAAACTAAGCGCAAAGGCACAAAAGAACACATAAAAATACTGGAATCGTCTTCGTCTGCCATAGTTTGCTTATACAAACTTTGCCCAGAAGCACCATCAAAGCCCCACTTGCATAATTATAAGTGTCAACTCTTCATCTGCCATCCAGCGAAGATTCCACACGTAAGAATTTTCCAAGCTTAGCCACAGTTTTGCCCAAAATTGCTTGGAGCTTTACTTTTATCTCTCTTTCCGTGATGTCTGTGGTATCTTTTGGGGGGTAGCAGTCCTCCTTCGCCTCAAGGATGGCAGTATAAGAAGGATACAGTGGTATTCCTTCTTCTTTGCACAAGATCTTAATGTAAAAAGTATGAGACATGGCTGCAAGAGAACATCAAATGGTCCGAGGTCGTGAGGGAAAAAATGACTACTTCTGTAGTGTCGCTAGAGTAGCAACCATGTTCCAGTTCTGACTTTGGTGTAAATGAGGGTGCATCAACATCCTACACACCGGAGACGTGCAGTGTTGAAACATCAACATCAGTTGTAACGCTGAGAAAAACATTCGTGGATCTAAGCCCGCTACAGAAGAGAAGGAGAGTGGAAGAGCTCCTAACGCATAGCACTGAAAGCCTTGCTCATGCAACTGGTTTAAAAGCACAAAACAAGAATGTAGCAGATATCATGAAACTGGTATCGGAGCATCCCGAAGAGGCTATCAAGATAAAGAAATTGTTAAATACAAAGAAAATTGCATATATATTCCGCTCATTGAAACTCATTTGACCTCATTGAAGCTTTCGATGTGGCAGTATATGACATTAAGATTTTGTGCAAAAGAAGAAGGAATACCACTGTATCCTTCTTATACTGCCATCCTTGAGGCGAAGGAGGACTGCTACCCCCCAAAAGATACCACAGACATCACGGAAAGAGAGATAAAAGTAAAGCTCCAAGCAATTTTGGGCAAAACTGTGGCTAAGCTTGGAAAATTCTTACGTGTGGAATCTTCGCTGGATGGCAGATGAAGAGTTGACACTTATAATTATGCAAGTGGGGCTTTGATGGTGCTTCTGGGCAAAGTTTGTATAAGCAAACTATGGCAGACGAAGACGATTCCAGTATTTTTATGTGTTCTTTTGTACCTTTGCGCTTAGTTTGTGGCGATGAAAAGGTATGGGAGAATCCAAAGCCATCTTCCACCATGTTTTGCAGACCTATTAAAGTTTTCAAACGAAAACAAGTTAAACATCGTGGAAGAACAGGCTTTGATTGAGGCTGAGATTGAAGCACTGCAGCCTTCTAATATGGGAAACCATGTTGTAAAGCACTCAATGCTTATGACCATGATAGATGGCAAAATCATTTAAAAAGAAATTTAAAAAAAAGAACCTATCCAATCAATACCTTTTTTAATTATTGTCATCATAAAGGTCATTAGCAGGCTAAATCTCATTATAATATAAGTAAATCGATCGGCAAAATCATTTAACCACGGCAAAGATTTGAAAAATCACATTTCGAAAAATCAAAATTTCATAAAGGACATCAACCGTTTTGTATGGCGTTTGGGCTTGAACATGAACATAAAAATATTGTACTATTTTTGATTTTATTGAGTGGCTTACAGTACATAGAAAACATATATATAGGAAGTTTTGTATCAAATTGTTTAATATAATAATAAAATAAAAACTTTAACACTTTAAAATAAATGATTTATGTGTAAAATTATTCATTTTCGTAAGTTAATAAAACGTGCACTAAGCTGCATTTCCACAAGATTAATAATGTGTCTTCTCCTGTGAGTGATTTCAACACCACAAGGCACAATTTATAGATTTACTAGGCAAAATCGGGAAGTCCATGATCATGCGCGGGTCGTCGTGTGTGTTCATGTCGGGTTCATTATCCGAAGAAATGCCCAGGGTAAACGTTTAAAGCGGTTACTGAGTCCAAGAGTGAGCCGGGATCGTTAGGTAAAAAAATCATCAGAATTCATTTTGAATAGCGCAAGTCGTCAAAAATATCCAAAGTCGAAATAATATTCACATTAATATTCGAACAAGGGCACGAACACAGAGCGAATGACATTGACATTGACAATCGATCACCAATTCTGGTTCTGGATCGGGGTTGCCAGTTCTCTAATTCTCTATACTAGGTATCAGTCGAACTACACGATTTGAAATCGATTCCTATGGAATCGATTTCATATTATATTATGAGCTGTTTTGCTTTGCGTTTTATTTTTGTATATTATGCTGAGCTCTTATGCTTTGCGTAATTATTTTGGTTATGGCCCATGCTGCATTCTAATTAGAATCTTCAAGAAAATCACGCGTTAATAATACCCGCTACCATGACGGACAAAACCCAAATGAACGAAGACGAAATACCAATTACGAACGATTATTACAATTGTTACGTTTACCTATTACATTTTTTTTTTCCGATAGAAGCTTTCTTCGTTCGTTCTACGTTGCGTAGGCAACCTGATGATTTTAACACTTCAAAAAAAATGTTGTTCTACGTAAACTATATTTTTTTATTTGTGTGAGGTTAAGATGATGACGATGCTAATGATGAATATTCCAACGGCTAGATAAAGCTCGGTCTTCAATTAAACATTTTAATGTTTTGCAGCTCTCGAATCGAAAAATCGAATATCGATACTATTTTTTCTGGGTTTTTATTTTGGCAACCCTAACTCAATGCATCCCGGCACGTTGCACAGCAACTGTCACCATGTACACAACTAATAATCAATTAAAAATCTTTTTTATTCGTTTTTAATATTATTTAGTTTGACACTCCCAAAAGAAACCAATATTTACTAAATATTATTACTAAATTATTTATGAATTTCTTTTTTCCCAATACAGCTGTTCACCGGTTAGCCCATTTTGGTTGAAGTCCTTTGCTACGTGCGAAGCGGTGCCTAAAGGTACATGAATTGTATGTCATCTTGATCGCCGTGTATGGGACTATAGCTCGTGTGAGCACCAGCCTAACAGTTCCATTAAGTTTCGAAAAAACGTACTTTTAGTGTTTTCTCCCATACAAAAAAAACACAAATATTTTTTTTCTCACGCGTACTGTGACTTGTACCACCCATACGTTAATATTATGTAAAGGGAGGTATACCAGAGCCATTACAATTTTTATTTTTTTAATTCTTGACTTTAAGTTTCTATGAGTATGGAGCTCGATTTTCAGACCACTGTGCGCCGCCTGCGAGCCGTCAACTTTTTTATCTTGTCATTATGAAAATATTTCTACGCACACGAACTTGAATGGCAACATGTATATTTGCTGTGCTGGAGCCGTGCTGTTATAATGAGCGATGAGCATTACTTGAAAAAAAAATAATTACGATGTTATGTTAATGTAGTATTTATAAAATTACTAGCTTTTGCCCGCGACTTCGTCCGCGCAAATGTCGGTTATCGCGGACGCAGACGAAATCGAAGTCGAAGTCTAATAAAAAGTAGCCTATGTCTTTCCCCGGGTCTTAAACTATCTCTATACCAAATTTCATCAAAATCGGTTCAGTGGTTTAGGTGTGAAAGCGAGACAGACAGACAGACAGAGTTACTTTCGTATTTATAATATTAGTAAGGATCATGATATGAATGAGGTTTTCGAATATTAATGTCTGTAGTAAAATATAAATATTATAATTATGCATTTTAATTTTTTTCCGCATACATTAGTAGGTAATTATGATATAGGCTTTTTGGTTTTTAAATTGTGGCAGGATATGATATAAATGACCCCCACCGACACCGTTAAACCTGATAAATGTTAGTGTTATATTCACAATCTCTTCCGTGTTACAAAGATAATAAATTAAAGCAGCAGGCTCGACTATTTTTTTCATCACTTTTTGGCAAAACACGGCCAAATGAAATCATAACAATAATTATATTTTACGTAACGCTTGTTAATTGTTGAAGGTTACACATATCTTGATGATTGTATACTTGAAATTTCTATCAAACAAATCAGCTTTTTAAATGTCAGGGAGCAGAATGCTACTGCCGGTCAAAAACATTGTTACACAATCTAATTGCTAGACCACAATTCAGCTTAGTTCTACCAAAACAATCTAACCTACAATCTCTTAATAATTCAACTCATTACCTTTATCTAATTCATTACTATACAGCAAAAACAGTTCAATGTACAACCGAGGACAACGGCGATTGACCACTTTTTAACCTTATTTTTAAGGCTGTCAAAACGCGATACCCCCATAGATTTTGTATAGTAATAATAAACTGTGACGTCACTTTTTGCCAACTCCATTAATTAACTATTTATTGATTTCAAAGTAACCAAACATTCTAATTTTACTATTAATTAAAAATTCATCGGATTTTCAGGGCTAAAAATAAAGTGTTTTTTTTAGAGTGGTCGTATTTGGAATTATTGGTGTCAAATTCCTAATCCAAAACTTACACTTAGAACAGATTTATAATTAATCAGCAGTGTATATCCAAAATCCATAATAATAACTTAGTGTAACTTTAACTTGTGATGATTGTTTTGGCAGTTCTAAACCCAATCCAAGCATTTTCTATACATGGAGTATTTTACTTAGTACCTAGAAGCACAATGTTTATACGCAAGAAAATAAACAGCTCATACAATCGGTTTCTGTGTGTGTATTTCCCAGATTTTATGTATGTATCTCAGTAACCGAGACTGATAGGTTTCGAGGCCGCCAGCGCAGTTGACATAACTTCTGCCGGAGAAGGCGCAAGCGCAACGATACAGGCAGAGTGGGGTTGCGCCTGAGTGTGAATCGTTCCGCAGTTCTTATGTAATGTATTGAGCAAACTCTAAGACCCGACTAAACACGATCGGCTCGCGTTGTCTTCACACTCGGGACGAGATTTGTTAAAACACTTCAATAAACATATAATAAAATTCGCATCAACAGTTGCGACATACTATTTTATTCTAAAATAACATTTGTCTTGAAACTACATACCGATTCTCGAAAGGTTAAATTGTAATCGATCTTATGAATATTAAACGAATTCCAAATTGTTGATTTTATAACATGAGTTGATTATAGTAGCTTAAGTTATTTGTAACTTATTGACGTTACAAATAACTTAAGCTACTTTGAAAAGAAACTACATTATTCATTTATGTATTTCTAGTTCATCACTACAACCTAAAATTTTAAAAGAAACGGTTACACTTACCACTTCTATTGTCCATTAGGTCTCTGTACCAATTATATATGGTTGCCATCTTTGGGTAGGTTTCTCTATTGACTAATTAAATCTGTAACAAAAGAAAAACAAATATAATAGGAATCAACTAACTTAATTATCTTTATCTAGAAACATCTTAGCAAAATAAAAATACTTCTTGGTTTTATGAGAGAGACTACAATGTTAACAGACAAACAATTTAAAATATCTTCTGTAATATAAATGAATCAGCAATCTTAAGAGTAATTCCACAAGTTTTGCAACAACGTTGTTTTTTATTGAAATAAAGAATTAAGTATTTGAAGGATACTCTTAGCAGAAAATACCATCATAATAAAGTAAAAACCCAGTTGGGGAAACTCATAATCTTTTACCACTAGGTACCTATGTCATTGCCAACTTAGCGAGGAGAGAGAGAATACAATGTATATAATACGTTGTGGCCTTGTCCAAAATCAACAATATTAGTGTAAAATCTTGGATAGAGTCAATAAAAATCAGCTCAGTCAAGTAAAATGTCGTAAGCGAAAAATTAAGCAGAGAATATAAATAATGATAATCTTGCACTGTTTTATAACATAACATCACGCCTGTAATCCCCTAAGGGCTAGGCAGAGTTATACCGATTAGTAGGTACACCCACATTTCGCAAGTTATGTTTAAGTCCCATTTCATTCATTTCAGTCATTTTATTACAGGTATAATTATTTATTTAAACATTTTAAATAATTATAATTTAAATTTTGTTAGGTAGGTACTTAAATTATACATAATATACATTAAATTATTGTTATTAGGTATTATGATTTATTATACTTTAAGATTTTTAGACAGATTTCATTGTTGTCTGACTTGTATTACTGACTCTTGACTTGTTTTGACTCGTGTCGTGTTGACTTGTGCTTCTAACATTGTCGAGTACCTACTTAGGTACCTACCTACAAAAAGCATTCCGGTATGTTATTTTTGCACCTAAAACATCAACACATCAATCAACAAACACTCCTAAGTAATTTGTATTTTTTTAAACTAACACTAAAAAAAAACAAATGTTTCTCGTTTTTGTTGTGGAATACCTAGTACAAAGGAACTAATATTATTTTATTATTCTTAGACGAGTTTGAGTGTCAATATTAAACGATGCAATATAGTAATTATTTGTTTACAAGGCGGCATTTACGAGGGACCTTGATGTATTAGTGCTCGTCTAATGGACCATAACCTATTGCTTACCATTTAATATTTTTAGAGCGTAACACGTGGCAGTGACTTATGTATTCCTAATGCTGTACTAAACTGGAAAAACCTGTACAGATATTTAACCTGATATACAGGAATTATACAGTATGTTATAAAATAATTGTGTAGATAGCACCTGTATCGGAAACATGCCATCGCAACGTGACGTATTAGCAGAGCCGTTAAACGTTTTACCATACAAAACATCCTTATTCTAATGAAATGGTAATATTACCAAAAATATGGTAATGGACGCGGAACGGCGAGTCAGGTAACACGTTGCGGCATAGTCCTTACAATCTAGCCATTCAAACTGGAGATTTCACATATGGAATGACTGATTATTCCGTAGTTGCATCACATTATACATTGCTATTCGCTACTAAGCAAAGCAGAAGGGGGGCGATTGGACCGATCACAAGACCTGTTTATGCCTTTGTCGGTCAACTCGTGCCTGACACCTGATCCGACATTTTGCTCAATAATATCAGTCTTGTTTTAGATAAGAGGGACCTCAATTTGAAAATCATTGGTATCAGCCTATCAGGTAATTATTGACTAAAAATAATCTGTTTCAAGATCTTTTAAAGTTTAAATAAGATTTTAATCAGCAAGCTCTAATGGCTCACGGCCGGTCGGAAGTTATGTTCACACGTAGGTTTGTTTCTAAACCTCACGTCTTCATATTGTTTTTGGACAATCGTCACGTTCCGTGAATTGTTAACCTTTGTTACGGCATCGAAATTCTAGATATTGTTGATACAAATAATCGCCTACCCATTTTGTCAACCTTAAGTTTCCTATTAAAGCAAACAATCAAGGGAAATTAGATGCAAAAGACGTCAATAACATCAGATCATGTTGATAGGTCTATATAGTAATCGGGTAGGACAGGTGGCAAGGTTAGTTGATGATGGTTATAAATCATGACCATGAAATAAAGAAATCGTTTTATGCGTACTTTGTCGCTGCTACGCTTGTGCGAGCCGGTAGTGGCTGAAGCGAACGAGATGACACGACACGAAGCGGGCTGCAGCTGTTGCACAACCGCCTATTGTAGCCGACCTTGACCTGCTCTTCACGGCAAAATTCACTTACACTCACCTACACTTGAGCCCGATTACCCATTTGCAAGTATAACGATTACATAAGTTTTAATTTTATACATGCTTTCATAAAATATTGTAATAATGTCATATCTAATTTGCTAAACTGTGTCTTTCTTCATTCGCGCGAATGATTTAAATGTTTGTAATCGGATTATCAACAACGCATCATCGTTTTAATATTTTACTGAATTTTTACCAACAAACGTTAATTTTAAAGTATTTTTTTTATAAAGGAATAATTTTTATTATAAGTATCGTTGATTCTAAACATTTTATTTCATTAGCTGATGATCTTTAAAAATAAAACCTCTCCTTTGATTGAAATATTAATAATTTGGTCTTATTTTTTGGAACTTATCCAGCACTCAGGTGTACACAGGTACTAATAAGTTGTACAGCAAAAATGAAATGTAACATTCTGTTTCTACCTAGACTACTGTTCTTAGGCCGAATAGGTTGCCCGGTTATCCGGTTTTTGGATGGGTAACCTTATTTATGACATTCTAGATTTGTCCTGAATAAAAAGACTCATTTATCTTAGTCCCCTACACCGCAAAACATTATTTAAACCAATACTAGGTACCTAAATAAAGTAGGCACTAAATATTTTAGAATAATGCTGAACTGTTATCATTTACCTGATTACATTCAAGCCTAATGACTAATCGATTAGAGCAATTTTTTTTTTATTATTTATATTTTTTTTATTATTTATCCTTGTCCAAGGAAAATCCGTTTACACACAGTACGGGGACCATAAACGTTTTCGTCTCGAGTGTTCTATGAAGCAGTCACAACTTTCACCGGGCCGCGGTCCGTAGTCCGCAGGTTTTACGTAAGGGTGTTGCGCCAGACGTCCGCGCCCGCGCCCTGCGGTTCCACTGACCCACTGCCACAGACTCGTACGCACCACACACCACTATTCGACGACCATCCCGTCAGCTCTGAACGTTGCGTTATATTTATATATGGACATATCGCACATACTAGTCGCACTTTAAAAATATTGCAATTGTGAAAATATTTTTTAGATGCATTGAGAAATTTTAATGCAACTTATGATTACAAACTGAGTTAAAAATAGAAGTTACACATCAGAAACTGTAACGCAACCTTTGAATGTATACTAGCCATAGTTAAAAATAGAAGTTCCACTTCGGTGACCAATGTCGAAAAAACAAGTCAGTATAAATTATATAATTTTACATCTTTATTCTGGAAAGATGGTTAACCTTAATAAACAAACATGATAATTATTGGATATTTATCCAACTACACAAAACTAACCTCCAAATGTTCACATTGAAACATTTCTAAAGTTAATAAAAAAATATGTTCCGCAAACTAAAATTAAAATAACTCAAAACCTGAAACTAGTTTGTTCAGAATCGATTCCTTTGATAAAAGCGTAATTTTTATTTACAGAAATTAAGTTCGGGCTACTGCAAGCAAGCTTATTTAATTAGTTTAATAAAGAAAAACAGAGCTTTGTAACAAAGCAACCAGATCTAATTGAAAGCAGTACCCAATTTGCAGATTTGCCTTAGTTGCTATTTGCACCCAATGAAAATACATTAAGAAAATAGTTTAGTAAAATAAATATTGAATTGCACCTATATCTCGATTTTCTAAGCGAATCCGAATCGGCTGTGATCGTTTGTTCGGCGAACCCGAACGCGATGACTTATTATAATATAGCTACTAACCAATAATGATTATGTAAATGCAAAAAAAAATCGGTGCGAATTATACAAATTCGATCAATAATTTTAATATTTATTTAGTGTCGCAGTGGTTGATCATTATGCGAAAATCTGATCTAAATGAAGACACGAATACTTTATTGATCTTACCCGTCTTAAATAAGTGCTGTTGACTAAGAGTTACCTATTATTTAGAATTTTACACCACTGTTAAAGTTATTAATGATCTTAAATCTTAAAGACACGTCACACAATTCAACTGTGAATGACAAAATGTCACATTTGTTATTATTTATAAATCAACTAAGCTATGAACTTGACAATGTTTTTTTTTACGGATAATGGTGCTTCTACATATAAGTATATTATGGTTTGTGTATGGAATACATGATTATAAAATTATATTATAGGGGCCACATTTTGACAATAAGTAGGCAAGTGGTACTCCCTTTTTGTCAGAGATTCCGTTTTGAAAAATAAATAATAACAGGTAATAAACCTGAAGTACTTCTTACATACCCTACGGTATTAAAGTTAATTTATAGTTTTAATATAATTGTCAGCAGTGTCATAAAGTAATTTATTGTTACTGTTCCTTGAACTCTTTTTGAACTTTTCAAGATCAACAAAGAACTAGTTTGGTTGATGTTAATTTATTTAAGATAAGATACCTATCACAGATTTCCTGTGTAGAATGTCAAATGCAAATTCTCATATTCATCCTATGTAGTTTAAATACTTTTTTAAATAAATTATCATGTACCTAATAATAGTAAGTAAACAATATTACATTGTAGTTAGCAAAAAATGAAAATAAAATGTTACTACACCATCAATATAAATAAGGTGATGTGAAAACAGAAATTAATAAACCAAATGCATAATTTTTTTTAATGAATTTGGAATGAGTCATTATCATTACAAAAGATAATGACATTCGAGAAGTGTTAGTAAGTATCGCAATTCTCGTCCATGAAGCGATGTGGAACCGCGTAGACGACAGCGACGCGACGCGAACGCAGCGTTGCGTAAATTCATCGATATGCAGCGATGATCAATTAGATAGGAACCTCGTGAAATCTTTGTCTGTGGCTTATGTAACCTATGATGGAACAATAACAGCCCTGTTTAACACTCAGTACAGCGTGCAATTAAGTTAATTACAGTTATAGGTTTTGTTAAAAATTTGATTCCGTAATTGGTGATTTCTCTAATTTTTATGCTCCTTGATTTAAAGAAAGGTCACTAGTCACTACATCAAATGTTGTAATTTACCGGCATGGCCGAGTAACACACTTTGTTCTTCTTATTTGCACAAACCACGCTAATTCAATAGATTGATTAATGTACACTACTATGTAGTGCTGCAGGTAAAGTTATAACAATATGGCCAGTACTCAGATGTGTAACACAAATACATGCATTACTCGACTTGCATCAAACTAGGAAGCTAATATTAATTGCATCATCTTGGATAAAGTCTGAGATTTCACCTGAAACAAAAGATTGTTACGCGAAACTGCATGCTAGCGATGAGATTAATTTGCCAGGTAAGCAAGACTTGTAAAGCAAAGAGAATGATTAAGGATAATTAGGTAATTAAAATTATTACCAATTAAATTTCAGTTTTTAATTTTTGGTTGGGTTTATGGGTGAATATTTCACGATTATATTTTCGCAATATTGCACGGTTTTATTTAGAAAACTTAAAGTTGAAAAACGTTGTGGATTAAATAATTAATAACGTGGCTTAAATAAAGGAAAATAGCGTGAAAATATGGAATATCCTCACTGGGGTCCTGGGCACGAGTTTTGATGAAACATATTTGATGTCGTACTAATATATATTTATATTTTTTGCGTATATTGCATAGATCGGACTAATTTATAAATCACAAATTATTGGTAGCACTTACGTGTACGGATGTCCAGTTAAACGGGCGTGGTACAACGAAAGGACGATACTGTCCTTTCTATAGGAGCGTGTCTGTTATGTACACCGTGTGAATACAAATAATAAAAAGCAAGCAGGTCGACTTTCGCGTTGTTGATGTATGTGCACGCGCAGGTGTTGGCGTCCACCGGCGCGGCGGACACTGACTGACATGCGCTCGCGCAGCCGCGGCCGACCATCGCGCCTTAGTCTTTACAAACTCTGCGTCACAATATCGCGTCACACAAACGTCATTTTGCTTAGCACCAACAAATTATATCTGACCCTCGACCTTTTGTCAGGGAGGTTTGTCGAGTAAACTACTTATAAAGTTACGCACTTAACAATCTCGGTGATGTTGGCTAGGTACCTTCGAGTGCTTACAGGGAAGCTGTGCACCTAAATAATTTATCAGTTTGCTTTTATTCATCGCGTTAATCATAACAAGAATATTTATTATGCTTCCTTTCTAAAATATTTAGATCAGCAGGCTATCTATACCTACTATGTGTAATATTATTGCAAAATTTACGACACAATACTTTATAAACGAGTTAAAAAAATATTGAATAAATTTAATCTGAGTTTAAACAAACCGATATTTTTTTTTAAGTACTACGTTAATCTTTTTCCGAAACTTCCGAGGATATAGGTACTTACTACGAAGTCGCCTATAATGCAGTATGCGGAAAAACCTCCGCATGACATTTTAAGTAAGTTAAAAAAAAATGGTTTCTGAATGTCAACTATATTTAAAATTACCGGTTATAATGTTAAATAATAATAGGTATTATATTTATATTTTTTAATTCTTTCTACATGACTACCGCCTAATCTACGTACCTACAGATGACTTAACTTTGACATTTCTGGTCTAAATTAAATATTTATGAACTTATAATTTAGTCCTTAATGGATACATATCAAAATACGCCAAAACTAGATTGTCCAGGTATTGGTCTAGTCGACGGAACCCCGGTCTACGGAGCCCCGCTGGGCGGGGCTCCTACTTCTGAGTGGTTTAAAAAAAAATAACCACGAAGGGGATTCTAACCTAACCTGTCCAAGTCGGGGTGCCCCAAGTCCCGAGCTCGCTTCGCTCGCTTACAAAACTTGACGATTTTCGATATTTTAATTTTCTATTATATGATCATTCGATCATATTGAGCATTCGATATTTTGATTTTCGATATTTTGATTTTCGATATTCTGATATGTACCCTTCTTAATATGTAGGTGACGGTGAGATCCGCACCAAAATGCATTGTGTGCTATAGAAAACTAAAGACACAGACACAAAAAGTGGCTTTGTTTTAAAAGTACCTATTTATTTATATTACTCGTATTTATAACATAGGTGTTTACCTTGGTCCTTGTAAACTAGATTTTAAGAACACAAGTCTACCAACCAGTTTGAATACCTGCGTCACTGATACAATCATCTTTTTTTTGGGTTTTTTTAAGTCTAGGTAGGCAGTATTTTAAAGCCAATAAATTATATCAATTGCCTGTTTGGCATTAAATTGGTGGTAAACTAATATTATAAAGCTAACGAGTACGCTTGTTGGTTAATTTAAGTATATGTTTAATATATGTAGAACCACTGGTCCTACTCTGAATATTCTTACGCTAATAAGAATACTTTAGGCTATGTAAGAAAATTCACGAGGACGAAGCCGCGGTCAAGTTAGTAAGAAGATAAAGAGCAGCGGAGATCGAATAAACTCCTACTAGTGCTGCTACTGCTTGTCGGCTGAAGATGATAATGATTTTATATTAAATAATTACAAAATTAGTCTCACTATTATGTTTTACCGTAAAATCTAATCTAGGTACGCGTTTACGTGAGGTCAGGGTATAAAATAAACTAGGATAAGACATAATTCAAGAGTGACCGTTTCATTTGTAAACAGTAGCCTAAGTTACTCCTTATAACATCAGCAATTTGCCAGTGAATTTCTTGTCAATATCGGCCTAGCCGTTTCGGAGATTAGCCAGAACAAACAAACAGACCAACAGACAGACAGTCCGATTGTATTTTAATTGTTTTTTTTTCGTGTTTGTACCATGTATCCATGTTTCTTTTGTAAAAAGCTGTTATTTTGACATTACAAACAGGCACTTCAAAGTTATTTATTTGTATGGAAGCATTTAATTATAGTTATGCAGGTAGCTACCTACTAAGGTAGCCAGATCTTTCATTACGAAACCACAGCAAGCCGACCTCGATGAGACCAATAGCCACTCTATTTATGTTCCACATAACTAAATGATTTAAATAAAAAGTATTTGTAAAAGTAATTAAATACAAAAATGCTATTTTAGTGCCTTACTATGGGCTTCATAAAGAAACTCGAAAGTCGTTTAGAGGGGAATGGAGAGTGCTATGCTCGGGGTTTCGGAAATGAGGAGATCCATAGAAGAACTAAGGTAACCGACATAGCTCTCAAAATTACGAAACTGAAATGGCAAAGGGCAGGCACATAGCTCGTAGAGCTGACGGCCGTTGGGGTCGTGAGGCTCTCGAGTGGAAACCACGTACCAGAAGGCAGTATGGGAAGGCCCCCCCACAAGGTGGACCGATGACCTGGTAAAGGTCGCGGGCAGTGCAGCTATGCTATTCTGTAAGAACTCACCTCAGTGAAAACTGCGGTGAAAACTGCGGAGTTATTAGGAGCGGAGTTGATTTTATTGGTCGCTTCGGAGCTGAAGTAAGCTCCGATGCGACCAATAAAATCAACTCCGCTCCGAAGCGACCAATAGCGATAGCGAAATCAAGGTCAAGTGAAGTGAGAGTGAAAGTGAGAGTGAGTTTGAATTTTACAGAATCGACTTGCAGGCTGTGTGTGCAGGACCGGTCATTGTCGCTATCTTTAGGGGAGTATGACCAGCAGTGGAAATCGTTTGGCTGATATGATGATGGTGAAAAAATGACCAGGTAGGTAACATTAAGGTGCAGCGCAGACGGCACACTTTTTGTGCGATCGAGTCTGCGGCGCACAAAAAGTCTGCATGGCGCGCAAATTGTCGGTCGCGGATTTTTCACAGACTCAACGCACACGACGCACATCTTCGATCATTTTGTCGGCAGAGCTGTAGGGATGTAGACGCTATGGAAATCGTGCAGAGATCGCGAAGTATTATTTTGTACATGAAGTACAGAAAAAGAAGAAGAAATAGAGAATTTCGGAAAGATTACTGAAGGGACAGTTCCATACTAAACATTCAATTCTGAAACAACATCCGGAATTTTTTTTCTTTTTAAATGTCTATCATGATATTCTGCCTTGGAAGTATCATAAATTGCTGGTCTGTTTTATATTTCTTGAATTAACATCGTTACATCGACCTCTGGCGCCCCATGATAATAGATCGCGTGCGTTACGTTCACCCCTAGCAAATGCAGATTGCCGACCAAAGTGTGCGCCGTCTGCGTTAGCGCGCATTGCAGCAAACGTTCCATTTTTTTCACACACTTTTTGTGCGGAGCGGCGCGGCGCGGTGCGGTGTGCCCGAATTACACGGATTTTTTGTACGCCGGACTTTTTGCGCGTCGTGTGCGTTACTGCATATAATTGCATAGGTTCTATTTTCACAGACTAAAAAGTGCGTCACGGATAGTCTGTCGTCTGCGCTGCACCTAAAGCAGTTAGGTAAATCTTGTACAAGGTACTGTCAAATGCTTGATAAACAAACAAAGAAAAATAACAAGTTATTGTTCATGCACGACAATAAACGCGATTAATAAAAACCTAGGTACTGAGAATTCTTTAATGTTAAGTTATGTGATAAAATCTTATATAAGTGTTTAAAAAAAGAACAGGTAGAGGTACCTACTCTAATTATATCAGTACTTACGGTGTTTGTTTTTCACGTCATTGCAAGTCGACTATGTTTAAAAAAGAGATACTTACCTAAATATGAGTACGTAGTGTACGTATTAAAAACTCTTCGTGGTTCGCTGACTATCTCAATATTAATTAACTTTAATTACAATTATCATAATGTTTAAATTAACCTGTTTTTTCCTTTTTTGTTACACTGAATCAATGCTCACGCTTAGAATTTAGAACACTGTGTAAAGTCATCTGATTTCAATGAGTGTCGACTGATCAAAAGTAAACGGACAATTTTACCGATTGATTTTATACCTGATTCAGAACATATAGACGGCACGGTTGGCGCAGTGGCTGAGCGATTGGCTGCTGCGCTACGTGTCGCGGGTTCGATTCCCGCACGGAACAAATATTTGTATGGCCTACAGATAGTTGTTCCGGGTCTGGCTGTTTGTGTATGTGAGTTTATATGTGTGTAAACGCACCCACGATACAGGAGAAGTTACTAGTGTGGGTAACGTTTTTTTTTAAAAAAAAAAAACTTAATCGAGAATAGGTCGCCTTGACTGAGAAGCAGCGTTTCCACCGCGAGCGGCGGACCCATTTTTACCTCGCTATACAAAACTGCATTGCTAGACAACCATAAATTCCTATTATTACCATACTTGTAAATGGGTAGTAATAGGAAATACTTAATGATATATGCATTCCATTTACTTTAAATAAATATAATACGTTGAAATTAATATTTAACCTTTAAGTATGGACGTCATTTTTTCTTAACACTACTGTGGACGTGGAGTCTCACAGGCTCCTATATGCACACACATTTTTGTGAGGAATTTGATATTAGATCACTTTAAATCTGATTGAATATTAAAGTTATGTGATTTAGCAATAAAATAATGTGTTTTGTATAATCAACTTTTATTTAATAAATTAAAGAAATGTTAGAAATCAAAAATTATGGGACTTTTTAGTTGAAATCTACTCAGGTTACATTTTTAGGTATTAAAAACAGCCAAACTTATTCCTATAACAAAATGAGTCTTTTTTTCTCAAAATATAATGTATAAGAAACCAAAAACACAAAACACCTACTTCAGGTAACAAATATAAAAAATTTTGACAACAGTCTAGTAACGGCAATTTTTTTGCAGTCAGTGCACAAAGATCTAGCACATTGGGAACACACACCTGGTCCTGATCTTGGTCCTGACCTTCATCATTGTCACTTTCAAGATTTTGTATCAGTTTGGACTCCAATAAAAAAAAAATCATCAATGTTCTCGTCATTGACAGACTGACCCGAAGCTAACAATAACTCACTCACTTCTGTTCGAAAGAAGGATCTTCTGCACGCAGTTTTTCTTGCAGGACCCTGAACAGACCTTACTGACCAGGCTTTGTTGTTTTTTGACATTTTGTATTACAAAATCCGAAACAGACATAATTGCCCCTACAAAACATATCGTAGGGCAACAATGGACGTGTAGCCTGACAGGCTCCGGTCAATATTTTGATGGTCATTACTTACGTGACATTCATCGGAAGACGCAACCATCTCCCTCGTTGGTAGTTTTACAACTAAAACAAAAGCTACTGAGCTGCTCAATCGCAGGAATTGGGGGGAAGTAGGTGAAACTAAGAAACCGAAAACATCGAGTAGCCTGTGAGACTCCACGTCCATACTTAAAGGTTAAGGTAAAAGGAGTCATTAATGGGTCCGCTCCGCTCGCGGTGGAAACGCGGCAAGACTGTTAAACTTGCTGGCCAGACAAGGTTGAGAGGTGTTTTCCGGGAGTTGTTAATGCTTTTGCTCTATTATTTTTACGCGTGAGACCCATCTCGTCTAGAATGCTAATCTGCTGTATATTGTTTTGAACAAAAAATAAAAAATGAAACATGATATTATACAAAACTAGCGACCCGCCCCGGCTTCGCACGGGTGCATGTATTATACCTACATATAAACCTTCCTCTTGAATCACTCTATCTATTAAAAAAACGGGTTGCACTCCGGGAGTGCCGGCAGAAGTGAAAACTTGATTATTAACGTTTACGTTTACGTTTAACATACACGAACATTCGCGCAAGCGCCCTGCGCTGTCTAAACGAAACAGTAGGCCCAGGCATACATTTTCGCCGCGCCGTAGAGGGGATAGCTGTCTACTCTCCATCCGTCTTACGCTTTTTCGATCAGGTCACGTGTCCTGACGCGCACGTGTCCTGACGCGAGTTTAAGATTTTATACCCAATACAGAAAAAGTGCTCAACGCCGCTAAAGAAGTTTTCACTTCAAACAACCGTATCAAAATCCGTTGAGTAATTTTAAAGATCTAAGCATATATAGGGACAGACAGACAGACAGGGAAAGCGACTTTGTTTTATACTATGTAGTGATGAAAAACTTGGATTTGTTAACTAAAAGACAGCTAACATTTAAGCGATTTATTTTTCTATGCTTTAAGAGGCGGTTCATCTTAAAAACTTAATAATTTATCTCTTAATAGAAATAAATCAAAATTAGATTATTAAGTTATCTAATAGTAGGTAAATATTTATTTATTTTAAAGTACATTTACCTATGTTTTCCCCAGGATTGTATTTTCATCATAACAAGTCAACGACGATACGATACGACAGTTAGCGCAGTGTCAGAGCAATCGGCTGCTGCGCTGGGTGTCTCGGGTTCGATTTCCGCAGGGAACAAATATTTATACTTATACCTAGACTAGCGACCCGCCCCGGCTTCGCACGGGTGCATGTATTATACATATAAACCTTCCTCTTGAATCACTCTATCTATTAAAAAAAACCGCATCAAAATCCGTTGCGTAGTTTTAAAGATCTAAACAAGAAGCTTTACCGGTAATCAACGACCGGTTCACGAAACAAGTCCTTAGACTGTCCAAACAGCAGCTTCGTCTGGTAACAGCTGCTGTAACTGGTCACGGATCGTTCAATAAACACCTTTTTGTCATAGGGGTCACAAACAGTCCACTGTGCAGAGCCTGCATGGAGGAAGAAGAGACAGCAGCCCACGTGCTTCTACACTGCCCTGAGGTCGCCACATACAGGGCTAAATACTTCGGAAACCCAGGTAACCTGCGGGAGATAGCCGGCAACGTCAAGGCGCTGTTGGCGTTTCTCGGGGAGCTGGGGTGGATCGAATAACTTTATTCCCACCCGTACGCAAAATACGCGCTTGGACGTGGAGTTGCGGAAACCGGCCCGTGTATACAATATACAATACAAGATCTAAACATACCTATATAGGGACAGACAGACAGACAGGGAAAGCGACTTTGTTTTATACTATGTAGTGATTATAATTGAGATCATTATGGACCCTGTAGGGCCAGCAAAAGGGTAGGAAAGAGGAAGCCTCGTTTAAACAGATCATTTTGTTTTTAATAGAAAATTAAATAAGTTATACTTAACTTAGTAATAATTGTTTACAATAACTCCGTTGTTAATACTATCACATGACTTCTTTCTATGCTTTTGCAAAAATCGGGAATGCCAAATCGATCTACTACGTAAATGTTAATTAAATCTACTTACCACATAAACTGGTTTTATCACAGAGAGACGGTGGTCTGGACTCAGCCGAATATCCGCTAGTAAAGTGATATCTGGAAACAACAAAAAACGATTTGAAAAGGGAACCAAATGGAAAGGTACTTCGGAAATTTTAAGAAAAAATCGGTATCGTGCTTTAATGATGTTTTAATTTGTAATTATGGTATTATTATATCGAGACTATATATATATATATATATAGTTTGTATTAATTGGTTGCAAGTCATTTGAGTTTACGATATTTCAATGTCAAATATCAAACGATTTCCAGACAGGGCCGATTTATCGGGGCAGATTTTTTAAATCTCGGATTTATTTATTTATTAAAATAAAATTTATACGAATCTTATTTATATAAATTTATACGGATTTTTATACGAGTAATAAATATGACAGTTCGACATATTATTGTAAAGAAAAGCTGTCAAACAGCAAGTGTGTCTAAAGTTCAAAATTTCTTAATAGTTCTTTCCAATTTTTAACTTAGCATCCGTCTGTATGGTAATAAAAAAGATTAAACGCCAAAGTAACGACAGAAAATCATTACAACCGTCAATAACTCTGTTTTATAATAATTGCGCACAAACGTCATGATTTCATTATTTACGGGTAATTATAACTTGGAGTTATGTTGACGATTTTAATTATTATAATTGTGTAAATGCATGTATGATAAAGTTACTTCTATTTTGTAATACCATACTAGCTAAGTTGTTTCTTGAGCTACCCTAGTGATTCCGCCTTATGAGTCCTTTGACCAAAAATATGAATTATAATTTTAATGTTTGTTCTATTTAAAAACTATATCTAGCCTTAAACATGATTTTCTTAAGTAGGTATGAGGTATTCCACGAAGCACACCGTAGGTGGGCTTCAAATAATAAATTTAAAATAATTAATTTCCTATTCCACGAAGCACACCTACGAATATGAACTCGCATAGTGCGGGGACTAAGAAATAAAAATGTCGATAGAAGAAAATATTTATTATTTAAAAGACTAACTTAAATTTCTAACATCATTCAGTTTCATAATAATAATTGTTGTTATTAAGTATAACAATAATGTCACACAATATTTGTCATTTTTGTAATCTTACTATTTAAAATCACAGATTGTTTCATAATTATTTTTCTAAAAAAAATATATTTTTTTTATTTTTTAACTATTTTTCTATTTTTTAAACGTTTTGAAAAGTGTGTAGCGCTATTCGTATATGCGTAAGAGTCTGTAAGTTACATTTTGTTTTGTATTGTTACAAATTTTTGATTACTCAAGAAAAAAAAGTACTAGGGTATCATAAAATCGAGCAGGTATACCTACCAACAAAAATATTTTTGATCTGTTAAAATCAAGAGGGTAGCTTTTTTAGCACCTTACACTGACAATATCATCCAAGGCAATATCTCCAGCAGTTTTACTCAGAATGGAATTCAGGATTTATCATAAAAAATGTACTAGGGTGTCAGAAAATCAAGGATATACTTAATGAAAAATTTAAAATAATTAATATTCTATTATATTCCACGAAGCACACCTACGAATATCACTCGCATAGTCCGCACTATGCTCTCCAGCAGTTTTACTCAGAATGGAATTCAGGGTTTATCATAAAAAAAATGTACTAGGGTGTCAGAAAATCAAGGATATAATGAAACTGAATGATGTTAGAAATTTAAGTTAGTCTTTTAAATAATAAATATTTTCTTCTATCTTCATTCTTATTTCTTAGTCCCCGCACTATGCGAGTTGATATTCGTAGGTGTGCTTCGTGGAATAGGAAATTAATTATTTTAAATTTATTATTTGAAGCCCACCTACGGGTGTGCTTCGTGGAATACCTTAGGTGTGCTTCGCCTGGGTGTGCTTCATTTGGGTGTGCTTCGTGGAATACCTCGTAGGTATATATGTATTACAACATTAGTAACTTAAAATTAAAATAGATAAAAAAATGCAATAAAATATTCTAATAATAATATAAAACTATAAAACTAAAAGAGGTTTCTTTTTACGTTTATGCAATTTATATACCTAGTTATTAAACTGTGTTACGGTGCATAGTGAGTTGTGCCGTGGTGCAATACTTTTTTTGATTAATGTAGGTATTTATGCATATTTTATGTGCTCCCAAGTTGATAACTTGTAAGTTTGTGACGCACTAGAAATCAGTTTAACGTCAACATAGTTACTTTTATGTAGTTAATATTAATGAGTTATTAACTTGGAAAAATATAATTTAAAAAAAATGTAAATATCCTTCTTTGCCTTATTTTGCAAGACTTCGTCATAAAAATCATCAAGTCCAATGCTAAAAGCAACTTTTGGACTTGTATAAATTCGTGTAGCAAAATTTGACCTACATTTTGTTCTACTCACGGATGAACATAATTTAGAATCAAAGTTTCATAATAATGCTTCGATTATATAAATAAAAAATATCAATGACATAGTTACATGGTTGTTGGAAATCGATAGTGTTTATAATTTATCTATACTTAATATTATAAAGAGGTAACATTTCTTTGTAAGTTTGTATGTAGGGGGTAATCTCCGGAAGTAATAAACCAATTTAAAAAATTGTTTCACTGATAGAATGCTACATTATTCGTGAGTGCTATAAATTATAAAGATATCATGCATATTAGCCGAACTATCTCAATTTTTGTCTAGCCAGGCGGAAAAAAATAGCGCTTACAACAAAGTTATTTGCATGCGCTCCGCTTAACGAAGTGGGCACGGGTCAGCTAGTTAAATATAAAATGTAGCATATTTTAACGATGTTTTCGAATTACTTATATTCGCACGATATGATTACAATACATACATACAGTCACTTATAAAATACAATTATAGCGAATTTTTAACCACGCAAAAAGTTTACCAATGGCAAGCGTTTCTACAAATATGGGAAGCATTCTTTACGTGCGGCAGTCCGCATTGATGATTAATTTGTGGACTTGGCCTGATTTATACATTCGACATTGGTACGATTAGGTAACAAAGGTTCTTTTCAATTAAAACTCTGTTGGCATTCAAGTTATTTTTGTAATTGAGGTAGGGCATGGAACATTACATAAGATTGTGTGAATTTTTACAACCACATTCCGAAGCTAATAGAAAAAGTTTGCAGAAAACCTCAACATTTATGTATAGGTTAATAATTATTATTCAAGAAAAATATTTATTAAAGGAAAGAGACCCAATAATAGCAACTTCTGAGGTACGGAGAGTAACAGGTTGGGCTTCCAGGACCTTAGCAAAACCTGCATCTCAGGTCCTTCTTACAGGTGTTCGGTCAACTGCCTCCGATATTGAAATTACCAAGTTTCATATACAACCCCAAGGTCTACACAACGTCGTATATTTAATTATTTACTTTATGTAGGTACTACGTTGCTACATTAATACCCAAGAACCTTGTTAATCTGTAGGTACGTAACTGGTAGTTATAGGAAATCAAAGTCGATAAATGTAATGAAAAAAAAAAAACAAAGAACTGACGAATGGATCTCTATCTAAATAATATTTAGGGTGGATTTTTGAGACGGCAGAAGGGCATGTAGCTTACTCGTTGAGTCCCGTTGCAGCTATAGGAAAACGTTCTTTAGAGATTCCTTAATCTTTTAAGTAATTGCTAATTTTTTTAATCATTTATAGGTTTTGGAAAAATGTCACAGTTAGCAAGAAAACCGTGAAAATTAAATGAACGTTTTAACAAAACAACCGCCTTGAAAAACTACAAAGTGATGTCGGTGGCAACAAAACAATAAACAGAACCAAGACCAAGGTCCAAACCAAGACTACCAAAACCAAATTTATTTTTCATTTTGTAGTTTTTGAAGGCGATTGCCTTTTTTGTAAAAAAGTTTTAAAATAATTAAATGACTGTATTGTCTTTTTTTCAGTCTGGTCACAGTCACTTTGCAGATGTTAGCAGCCGTGTAATGGCATTTTGATTTTATATAGGAACTTTTTTAAAGCGCAATTAAAAATGAACGCACATGGGTAAACAGTTAAACACATAGATGCTCTATAAGTAACAAGAATAGTAATTGTGGGAGTTTTCCATTGAATTGTGAAACTGCTATTGCAGGTTATATAAACTCGTGTCAAGCTCAAAGGAGTAACAGTTAAACCGGTATCCCACTTCTAATTATATGTAGTTATGATCACAATGACATATAATTAGAAGTGGTTTGCCGGTTGTGACAGTTACCTATGTGCACATTAAAGGTATTATTTTAAGCCTACTGCTCCGCTCCACGTATGAGAATGACAATGACTGGGTAAAGATTGCCCTTTTGCTGTACCCTAATGATCTTAATTATATAAGTTACTGTCTAACAATACATATGGAAAATCAATAAAGATATTGAGTAAAGGCCAAACATGGTAAGAAAAACAAAGTTATTTAATCTGTTTTACAGGGTGGCCCATGAAACGACGTCCAACAGACAAACAAAAAAACTTTTATTAAGTTTTCAATATCGGTTCTTTTTTTTACTTTTAGATAACATTACTGGTTTATGAATTGACTAGCTTCTGCCCGCGACTTCATCTGCCGCATTAAGTTAGGTACCTACGTCTTTGATTACATCTCCGCTCATTAACTATTCCTCGTGAATCTGGCTATCATATGTAAAATGTTGTATATGTATCTATATGTAAAAAGTTTTTTCCAATCGCAGTCGGATCGGAAAAAGTTTTTTAGCAGGTACCTAGTTGCAGAGATTAGCGCGTTTATGTAAATAAACAAAAAACTCATTAGCTTTTTTAATATATTAGTATAGATTAAACTTAGTTTAATTAAATTTAAATGTTAGGATATTGCTGGTTAATAAATTCATAAAATCGAACAGGTAAGGTTAGGTTTAATTAATTTATTAACCAGTAATATCCTGTCCGAACCTAATGAAACTTAAAAAATATGTTTTATTTAAATATCTACATTTTCATGAGATTTCATTAAAATAGGTACTACCGATCATAATAACTCTATCGAATTATGTACCTACCTACTATGCTCGAGCTGCAATCAAATGATAATAACAATATAAGTAAGCCGGCTAAAATTACGTAAAATCCAATAATTTGTAATGTTTTCGATAACCCTGAAAGTTTTTGAACCTATTTTGGGGTCATTTCCAGCCTACTTTTTTGTTTTTTCCTTTGAACTATTTTTCAGTCACATTCAATAAATATATAAGATACCTACCTACCAGTTACTTAAATAGCAAAAGTTGAAACTAAATTACTTACACCCTGTAGATGTACCTAAGTGACTTTATTCATGAAAAATTAAGCATTCCAGCGTTAAACATCGATACCCCGTCGAAATGAGAGTGAAACGGAATCTAACATTATACCTAAACAGAAGTTCCTTATTCGATTGTAGTCGATAAATAATATTACATAAGATACAAATCACTCATTATTATGTTAATCATAATTACCTAGATACTTACGATTATTTTGATATAATATCTAGGTATTTAAGGTAATGTGTCATACAGACAGTCACACCTAAACAAAAATAAATACCAAACGATCTATGAATCATTACGATAATGACCCATTATTAACATCACCCGAAAAATATAAAATAATGTAGCTGCCTACCTACCTATTTAAATGATGATCGATGAGAGAAATAGAACACACAATAATACCTAGTTGTTTATCAGCAATAATGACGATTTGTTGATGTAAGATTAACTGATTACAGTTTTATTGTACCTACATTAATATTTTTTTAATGACAAATTGATTTATTTGCGTTGTTTACTTAAGTATCGTCTAGAAAAATAATCGATTAAGAACTATCTTGACCACACAAATCATTTTGTGGTTTTTCTCGAAAAATTAGTTTTCAGTTTTCTCGAAAAAATTGTTTGACGCAAAAGTTGTGCATTACCGATACTTAAGTGGGCAGTTTGTTATTAAGACAGTGCGCAATGGCCATACATTTACATATTTTTTCATTATTTGGTTTATTCCACATTGCACTACAAAACATGTTAGCGACACGTAATAACAATAAAAGAGGTAACCTTGGCTAAATAGGTACCTAGTAAGTACTAAAATAAAAGTAAACATGACCGATTGTAGTTTTTAATGTCATTTTGAGTTAACCTACAAAATAATAAACGATTAGGTACACAAACCATCAATTTATTGTGTTGACAATTGGGTGTTTTTTATTTTTTTATTTATCCTTATTTTATCCAAAATAAGGATAATTACGTAACCCCAATGCACCTTCCTATATTGTAAATTCAATTAGGTACAGTTACCGGCACGTAACTTGGCAAGAGATTTTCGTAGTGGGGGAAGTTCGCGCATATAAAAATGTATGAAATTGTGCGTGCGCAAACTTCCCCCACTACAAAAACTCTTGCCAACTTACGTGCCGGTAACTGTACCACATTTTTACCCGACTACGGCAAAGCCAAAAGGAGGGTTATGATTTTGACCGGTATGTATGTATGTTTGTACAACTACCGGCACGTAACTTGGCAAGAGATTTTCGTAGTGGGGGAAGTTCGCGCATATAAAAATGTATGAAATTGTGCGTGCGCAAACATCCCCCACTACAAAAACTCTTGCCAACTTACGTGCCGGTAACTGTAGGGTAAATACGCTAAATGTCGGCCCCCTTACGGTTTTTCTGTTTTGGAATCGGTCTGGCACCATCAATTTCCAACGAAGGATAGCTTCCGATGCGGTTTTGGATAGTTTGATAAATCTATTTCATGTTTATGGGCTTAAGGTTGACATTTCTACTACTAGGAAAAAGTTATAAGGTTCAGAACGAAAAAACCCTAAAGTCGGCCATTCAAGGCCCATGGTCGGTCGCGTTTTTCCCAAATGTCGGCCGGGTATAGGGTGTTTTAAATTAAGACAGACAAATATTATTAATATGATTTATTTTGGCAGGAGTCTCACTAAGTAATTAAGTATTTATTAATTTATTGCCTCAAGCGCTTCCTTTATTTTTGTGCGATCGTAACTGCATAATTTTCTTAGTTTTTTGTCATTGTAGTACCTTAATTAAATTAAAAGCATTAATTCTAAAGGCAGCTTTTTGTAACATGCAGGTTAAATAATGAATGATTGATTCACGACCAACAATTTATATTTTTTAAGCTAATTAAATATGGGTTTATGAGGTAGCAAGTTCCAAAGAGCAATTTATATCTTATATTCTCAAACCGTAATAAGCTTTATGATAGCTTAAGCTTTTTCAATATTATCAACTCCTACATTTAAACTTAACTCTTTATATTATAAATAAATTAAATGTATAATAAATATTTAATTTTGAGAAAATAAGAAAAAGTAATCAGCCTGTATAGTTGGGCTCGAATTCGAGGCTGGTCGACATTACGATCTTTAATGTTTCTAAAGCCGGCCCCTATTTTGTGTATGTTATTTCTCGAGATTCAACTAATATCACCCCGGCCGGTATTTGGCGATTAAACGTAAAATAGATTTATTTGCCTATATGCGTTGCAAATTCTCCTATTAAGCCAATGGAATTAGTACAATTGGAATTTATAAAACAGACTGCATTTACTTTAAGTCGGCCACGGCCGAGAATCCGGTTTTAACTCAAAATTGGTATTCTATTGGCGGCCTCCTATTTTTCCTTTAAAACAATACATAAAACATTGAAAAAACTATCTCAAAATATAGTAAAAATCACTTATTACTGATAATAAAGCTTAAAACAAAAAAAAAGAAATGTCTTACCGTTCTAATATCAATCCCCGAAATGTGGGTATTCACAGCAAGTAAGGTACTTTTAATATGAAATTGACGCTTCGACGGCGCAATCGCTAATGACGCTCAGTGTGCGAAGAGTGAGTGACGTAATCGGAAAGTAACGGTTTGTACATATAGAGTATGAACTAAGGTTGTAATTCGAGTGGCAAATTTGTCACTTCATTACGTTTAAAATGAACGCAAGCTGAAAATGTGCAGACGGCCGAAGTTTGGGGGGGGGGCCGACGTATGGCGTATTTACCCTATGTTTTTAATAATACCTTCATTAAATGACATAATTTTATAGCTGCCACTGATTTTGGATTGGATTAAATGCTTTGTTTGGATCAGGCCTAGGTACCTACCTACATCCACTGTTGCCTGTAATTGATGTTTGAAAATAAGTGGATTAAGTATAACTGTTTTGTTTCTAACAATAATTATTTTTTAAGTTTAAAGTGTTTTACAAATAACTTTTAATAACTTTCGTAGTATTGTTTAACAGAGAGACGCTCATGACTTACACGTGGTTTACGGAACGATGATCATTGCTGCGATTGGCTGACTGGTTTAATAACATATCTGTTTAAAATTTAATTAACCCTTTTTTCACACCTCCGGTAAACAATTAAGAAAAAAAAATTGTTTTTCTACAAAAATTAATTTTTACGTAGGTAACTTGAAACTATTGCGATCACATAAAAACATTATAATCGAAAAAACCAATATCACTAGTTCCAACTTTGGCCGTGTTTACCTACATTAATTCGCCTTTTTCGATCACTGACCGGTGACACTAAAGTGAGTAAATACCTAAGTGATTTATTTTATTCAGAAATCATAAGATGTTTTGTTAGATCAGATAGGTAGGTACGTCTTGAAAAAAAATTACCTAAGTACCTAGATATCGGTAAACTATGGTGTAGGTATAGATAGGTACTGGACAACATGTTTTACATGCAATTCTTTATTATGTGTGCAATAAATCGTAAATATTCGTTATGTCAACAAATGTGGACAAACGGTTATAACTGGCTATTGTTTGCCAAACGTTCATTGGCTTCTAACAAAATGAACTTTTTGGCAACCCAATAATGATTTCATAAAAATTTGATTAAGGATAAAATTTTAAATGGCGTTTTATTTTTAGATTAAGTAGGTAAGTACTGCTATACCTTCTCTTTTTAATATGTTTGCAATAATTATGGATAATTAAAACTAAATTGGTAATTATTTTTTTGTTTTTAAGAAGTAAGAATTTAGTGTTGTTAAAATTTCATATTTTTATAATAAAATTTCAGCCTATTTTTAACTACTTTTTTCATTGTTTCAACAGTCAGTTTAATTGTTTGTCAGTGTTTGGTTCACACTCAATAAACTGGAAAAAAATCGACAGTCACATACCTACTCTAAACCATTTTTTTTTCAGACCTGATAATGTTAAGGTATCTTGGAGTTTGTTTGACATGGCTTGATATTAGTTCTTCCTAAATATTTATTTATGTGGAGCAATTTACTCTTATTATAATTTGTTATTACTACCAAATATTATAATAGAAGAATTAATTTTATTTTTTACTAATTAGGTACTTAACTACTAATTACTAATTTAGTTTTTATTTTAACATGTTCAATAGGTACTTGACTTAATTAATTTAATTCTGTTTTTTCAATTATTTTATTACTAATTTAATATTTGTATGACACTGATGGCAAAACATAGTGCTTATAATAATTCTATTTGCAACCTAATGTATCTGCTTTACAAAAAAAGTTTGATTTTTGCTTACGACCATACCAAGACTGGAAAGTTGTGTTTTCTTATGTTGATTTTTTTAACCAAAAAGTCAAAAAGTGCTCATAACGTCACAGACGGCATGGCCCATGCCGTCTGACTTTCTGAGCACTTTTTGCTTTTTGGCGGTCAAAGGGTTAAATGTATTACTTTTTTAGCTTATCATAAAATGTATTAAATAAATTTTTAGTTTTTTTAAATTTATCTTAAATTTCTTTTCAGCATTTTTCACTATTTCTTAAAGTTTTATTTATATATTATCCACATGATTATTGGATATTATTGTCACTGAATAAATTTTTTTTTGCTTCAATTAATTTTTATACAGAAAAGTGATAGGTATACCTATGATATAACATCACGCCTATAATCCCCGAAGGGTTAGGCAGAGGTGTATCCAACAGTACACCCACATTTCGCCAGTTATGTTTAAGTCCCATGCAATAGCGGGCGAGCCTATTGCAAAAGTGGTGTAAGAAGAAAGGAGATATTTGGTAGATCAAGAAATTGTTAATCAAATCAAGGTAACTAACTAAATGCTACAAAAAAAAAATAATTTGATAAATCAAAGGGAAGGAGACCAAGAAATAAATAATTTTGGTTTTGCATTCATGATGATGTATTCTATTTGCACGCATAAGTGCTGCCACTAGTGTGTGTCTACATAACCAAATTTTCCAACAAATCCATAGGTACTGCAATCATACAGTAATTGTGAGTCTTCATAAAAAAATAATATGTATACTCAAAGACATCTTATTAAAATATTAGTTTGGTTTCAGTAAATAATTGCTTTAAAACCAAAATAATCGGGTACTGTTAGACTGTACCCAGAAGAAAAAAAATTGTAGACAGTAGAAAAAAATAGTGTGCATTGATTTAACTAGCTAAACAGTGCAATGACCTATTCAAACAAAAAACATTTGTTTTCAAAACATTGCAGGGGATTTTTTCTTACTCTATAGCAGTCGATAAAAAAAACAGAACATATTTAGTTTTAATAACACTAAGAATTTCAGTAAATAGGGTCATCAAACTGTAAGTAGTTAATAATATACTACTTCAAAACTTCAATACACTGTAGAAAGTTAATTATTATTATTAATGCAGCGGGTGTTTTTTACTAGTTTGAAACTTTGAAATTATTATAGAACGATAAAAACATTTGTCAGTGTGTAAGTTAAGTTTTCAAACAGTGGGCGTGTGCAATGAGTAATAACGTTAAAATGATCAAACTGACACTTACCATTATTTACACTATTTCCAAAGAGAGCGACGAAATGTTGAAACAACAATTAGGTAACAGAAGATCTCGAACGAACAAGAGGCAACAGTAATTGTAGGCACTGTCGGTTACTCATACACCTCCAATCTACTTCAGTAATAGGTTATAAAAATAGCTGACGCCAAAATTGGTATCAACAAGTTATTTTATTGATAGAGTATTAGGTTATTAACTTCATCCTTATTAATAAAAATAACAGAAGGCAAACTTAATTAGAAAATTAAACAAATTAAAAATAATACATAATGTATAATCCAACCCACTCGGCACCACCCTCGTAGTGATGTGGTCATGTGGTTGGTTGGTGACACTGGTGTACACGTTCCTCCACGGGTGTACACTAGCCTTATCGATGTTTAGTTTTGTACTTATCACTGCCAGAACGAGATTAGTCGATTATCGCGTCACTTTTTGAAACAGTTGACATTCGACTAAAGGATTCGACATCACACCATTAAACGAGTACTTTCTAATTCTTATGAATAGAATAGCTAAATTTCTAGATTTATATAACCCAAGATTCCAGACACTTCAGACCTACGAGAGGAGCAATATGTAAAAGGCGTATTTGCTACCCATAATGCGTCGCTCTTTTAGCGAATCAGGTATAAAAGGTATTAAAACTCACAGTTCAAGTGTGACGGTTAGTTTTATCTATATATTTTACGGGATATTGTTAAAAACCAGCATACATAACAGCTGATAGATACATTCCGTATGCCTGAGCAGCCTGAGTATGCGGTATGCCATAAATACTTTATTGATCAGAACTTATGTTAACTCTGCAGCGTCTTGTTGAAGTATGTATGGTGTTGGTAGTTTTTTATAATCAAGGCCCTCATCTCCTTTTTTTTTTAGTAAAACACTCATAGTCAAATATTTGAATATAGAAGACAGTCTGTAGGTGAAATGTAACTTACACCGCCATCTATTGTCGAATAGATGTTTCTTTTTATATTATTATGCGAAAGCAAGATGGCGCTTATCCAAATTGGTGGTTGGGTTGAAGTGTTGCTATTGCTTAATAGATGGCTCTGGGAGTTAAATATCCTACTTGCAACAATACCAGATTTAACCATTTTTTTTTTAAATTAAAATACCATAAGTTCTAAAAATGTGTATGAATTTTGAAAAATGTTGACTCTGCTGTCTGATATAGAAATGATAACCATGGAATAAAATCGATTGCTACATAAATGCAGTTAAAATTATATAGAGCAGTGGTTTCCAAAGTTGACTGGATGGACCTCAACTCTCCTAACAAAAAGTACCAAATTCGGAAATTATTTCCTGGTTTTCATGATCAAAAATTATTTTTTACGAAAAGGACAACCGCCTTTAAAAACTACAAAATAAAAATAACTTTAGTTTTGGAAGTCGGCGGCTTTGGTTTTGTTTGTTGTTATGTAGGTCTAGGTAGGTACTGCCACCGACTTCCATAACTAAAGTATTTTTATTTTATTTTTTAGTTTTTGAAGGCGGTTATCCTTTTCGTAAAAACTATTTTCAGTTAGGTAGGTACCTACTCATCGACTACACGTAAAACAAAGCAATTTTACTTGTTATGACAGTCAGTTCTCTCTGCTATGATCCTTTAATGAGTTCCGTTCCATATCTTCGAAGTTCATGATCAGATCATCATAATATTATTGGGACCAACTTCTTGGGAATTATCAAAATCGGACTACTCCGTAAAAAGTGATGCGTGGTCATACATAAAAAAAAAACAAATATACGCGTCGAATTGAGAACCTCCTCCGTTTTTTCGTCGGTTAAAAATAGGGGCCTAACTACTTATACTTATATATAAAAGGACTATCCAAGAAAATAAAAACATTTAGTACCTACCTACCGATCCAAAGTTCCGATACAAGGAGTGCTATATTTTCATGAAAATGATGCATTTTTTTCCGACGTCGGCTGATCAGTCGTCCTACTTTTCGGGGCCTGTCCAATATTCGGACATAATATACTTCGACCCATACCTACTATGTTACAGAATTATAGGGAGGTAGGTACTTACCTACTTATTTTTTTACTTTTTCATATAAACAAGTCTAAACGTCTACCTACTTATTACGAATAGGTACATACCGTACCTATTCGTAATAAGTAGGTAGACGTTTTAATTCCGTCATGATGTTTAACAGGTTAGGTAGGTAGATACTTACCTACTATTTGAGCTACTTAGCAGTAGCTATCCCGTTTCTGGTTTTACAAGCTGTGATATTAATATAGGTAATATAGGTAGGTACCTACAGCAAAAATAGTAACAGGTAGGTACCTATAGAAAAAAATAATAATAGGGCCATGTTGATTACACCAGTGTTTGATTACCATAAACTACCTACGCAATAAAACACGGAAACAAAAAAAACAACTGTAGTGCTCGTCAAACAGAAAAAAGAATAACATGATTTTTCTTATTATTTACCTATTTGGTTTTAGAGCGCGAGGTACCTAAGCACCGAATGTCGAAAGAAAATGTAAAAAAACTTGATTATTATCATAGATACTAGGTACATCTACCAAAATGCATAGAGACACTATTAAAATCTCGCACATAAAATTAAATTACTAAACTATGCATGGGCGTACCCAGCTTCTGGCGTAGGAGGGGGCAAGTCAGATTTTTTAAGTCGGATCGTCCGCTTCTGTTTTGTCATACACACTACACAAACACACCTACATGAATCATTAGGTGTATGTAGTGTAGTGTGAAATAAAATGTGTGAAATAAAACAATAACATGTCAAATAAAATAAATGCTAGTCGCTCGCAAGTCCTTATCGAAGATTACCGAATACAGCCGAGCCTAGATTCGGTAATGTACGTCCGCCATCGTCGCGCGCGGTTTTTTGGCAATTGCATCGTGCATTTTGTCAGTGTCTACTGCGCGGTTTATTTAAAAGTTAGAGCATAAGGACCCGTTTACGCTTTAATTAGTATTTAGGCGAGTTCATACATGTTCTGCGAGATTTCCAAGGGGGGGCAGCTGCCCTCCCCTGCCCCCCCCTGGGTACGCCCATGAAACTATGAATTTTTTACTGTGGTAAGTGTAAAAACCCAGATGTTGGGAGCACTACGGTTGTGTGTTCTGCACTGTTGGATGCAGGTACCTACATGCGGCTAGAACTAATCTACTTAAGTTCACCTCTATGTTACGAGCTGCATGTTCATGTGCTGCATTCTTCTTCTTCTTCTTTACGAGTCGATGAGTTATACAAACCCTTTTTGTTTGCAGAGGCTAGATGACCAATGCTTTCACCGTGTAATTAATATCACATCTATTTCGAAGGAAAAATTTAAATTGCACAGTTAATAACCATAATAATATATATATATGGTAATATGTATATATTATATATGGTATATATGAGTTTATGTATAGTAATTTATACATGAATTTAAATTATTTAGTACTTGTGTACCTACGTTTAAATTAATTTAGATTTTTGTTTTTAATTATTTTTAATCTCATTATTATTTCTCGTGTACAATTTTTTGCACCTGCTATGTTATCTCTTCACCACCTTTGGTTGACCTACAAGGCAATAAGTCCGCCTTTGTACTTGTTTTGCATAAAGGTTAAATAAATAAATATTACAGTAATCTTTTAGAATGTTAGGTTTATTTTTCATGCCGTTAGTTTTGCTACTTATCTTATAGCATCGTTTAGGATTTACTGATAAGAGGTTATAATTAAATTTGTGTGAATAAATAAATAAATCTTAGATAAACAGTCTGCAAAGGGGCAACCACATTGCCGTTATGTTTTTCGTCCTTGGAACCGCTACACAAATCATCACCGCTATGACGTCAATTAAATATTTACCTATCCAAATGAGTGGAGTTTTAATGAACTTTGCTCTTAATTATTGTTCACACTTCTATGATATTGGGTAATCACAACTTATTTATTAATTTATTAAGGTTTGCCAACACCTTCTGTATACATTATAAATTACAAATTACGAGTATATCGGTCACGGTCTTATACAGTCGCCAATTAGGCTAACCAGCTTGTATAGAAATTAGAAAACACATAAAAATTTGTTTACATCACACATGTATACAGTATGGATGTTTTCGAATGTAATTTAATTTAAAACGTAGATAATAAACAGTTCCTTATTTAGGTAGGTTAAGTTTCAGTTAATCAGTTTCTTAGAAAACTGCAATTATATCTGACGACCCTGCACACCTATCTGTTTTGCTGACTGTACATCGGTACCAGAACAAATATATGCATTAAATTATTAAGCGAAAATTGTAAAAAGGTTTTATAATAGAACCTCGATATGAATCCAGCTAATACTAGGTAGTTGTTTTTATCGGTAAGCTATACTTAGGTAGGAACATACGTTACAATGAAAATTTTAGATGATACCTACTTAATCTTTTCTGCTATGCGGACCACCGGACTCCGGCCTGCCCCAGTGGTCCGTGTTGCTCTAGGCAGTGGAGTAGCGTTTTTTATTATTTTCAAAAAAAAAAATCGTGGCACTTGCCAACGCCCCTTGTGTTATGCCGCCCGGGGCCATGGCCCCCCCAGCCCCCCCTCAACCTACGCCATTGGCTCTAGGGCTATGATTGAATAACATCTTCTATTCGGGCTGATATATATCACTGAAATGAAAAACAAAAATGTTTCCGTTACAAATGAAAAATAGGTTATCACAGTCATATCACGAGAAGTAATAAAGTACTTACTATCTCCATAATATATTTAGGTATGTAGGAATTTTATAATCAAAAGAATTTCATATATAACCTATCTATCCTTCCTCTATAACTAACCCTGGATACCTCATTACACGGGTTTCCAAAAAAAAAGAACGGAAGCTCAAGTGACGTGTAACACAAAAAGAACATTAAAAATCTAATTAGACACATATGAGTAAGTTTTACAGTGTAAAAATACAGAGTAGTGAGAGCCTTGTGTGCGTAAGTTATGTACCTAACTATGTCGGTGTGTGAGATCCTGAAATTAAAAGAATTACAATACCTGCCGAAGACATACCTATTATTTTTACTTTATAATACACTAGCTGACCCGTGCCCAAAAAAATTATGAGTGTGGTTCGGTTTACTGAGTGCTATGATTTATTTTCTGACTGCCAAAAGGAGGGGTTTTTTTTTTACGGTCGCCCGCGGCTCCTCCTGCGTGGATGTCGGTTTTCGCGACAAAAAGTAGCCTATGTGTTATTCTGATTTATATAACCTATAGCGGTCCTCCGCGGCTCCGCCTGAGTGGATGTCGATTACCGCTACAAAAAGCCTAAGTTTGATCCCATGTGTTCAACTACCCAAAAGTAAATTCAGCATTTTAGCCGACAAACAGGCAGATAAACAAACAGACGTTCGCATTTATTGCGTAAGGAGCCGACCACGCGTCTGAGCCTTGCGTTACAATGAAAAAGGGTACCTTACTCATAGACCTAAACTCCTCTCCCGAATCCGCACCCCCGCCTTGGTGACGCCTACTTCGCCTGCCGCCACGGGCCACGGAGCGCAGAAATAGTATTATATTGATTTCGCCATAACTTTTAAACCAAACGTCCAATTTTAATGAATAAAAGACTAAATATTATCTACATAAACAGTACTTTATGACAAAATAGTTTATTTTGATAAGGAGTAATGACATGTGTAAAATAAATGCGTTTAAATGAAATCCTAAAAAAAAACAAGATTTAAAAAAAAATGGTTGTTGTGTTTAACTCGAAATAGATAGGTATAGTGTGTCGCGGACTTTTTTGTAGATATTTTTAAGGTCTTTAATTAATTAGAACATTTTATGGTTCTATCTTTTATAGTTTAGGCGGCGTACGCCAAATAAGGAACTTTTTTGGATGATTTTTTACACCTTGGGTCCGAAAAACCCAAATATCTTACGGACCCCTATTTTTTCTAAAATAAAATAGTAAAATAATAAAATAGCCTATAGCACTCAAAGATAACGTAGCTTTCAATTTCCGAAAGAATTTTCAAAATCGGTTCAGTAGATCCGGAGATTACCCCCTACATACAAACTTACAAAAAATGTTACCTCTTTATAATATTAGTATAGAAGTATAGATAGGTATAAGTAGATGTATAAAATATTTAATAACTTAAATCTAATTTCATAACTATAAAACTTTAAAATTAATGATAAAATTATATGATATCTACAATTTATTTATAAAAGGGAAAGGAAGCTCATAGGGTATTAAAAAAATTCGTCCACATTGCTGTCAATTTACAAAAAGCTGGCTGGTTGATTCTTTGTCCAGCTCACTAGTAGTATAGGCTTATAACATCACGCTACGTCCCACGGGAGCGGAGCAGTAACCAAAGAGAAAGAGAAAATCCACGCATGGTAGTCGCAGGAAGCAGCTAGTCGATGATATAAAGAAAATTGAAATTAGTTCATTATTCTAGCTTCATTCACCAAAAAATCGTATAACCTTGTCGATCTACTTGGTTCATCTTTCGGTACAAGTTTACCTACAACTTAATTGATAAGCTGTTTTTCATTGTTCAGAGTCCAAACGCATTAAAAGGGGATTAAGGTACCGATAGCGCGTTTATAAAAAAAGTTGCCGTGCCGTCTTTAAGGTGGGTATCGTTTAAAAAATTACAATGGCATGCCACTAGGAATTTTGCCTGTATCGTGGGTACGTCTAAAAATATATAAACTCGCATACACAAACAACCAGACCCGGAACAACTATGTGTAGACCAGTGGTAAATGATCCGTAAAGTGGTCAGGGACGTCATCATATTTTTACACATACACACAATATAAACTCACGCCTTTTCCCATGGGGGTAGGCAGAAACCAGAGAACGCCACCTGCTACGATCCTTACATACACCTTTCGCCTTTATATTTTTATATAATGATTAAATAACGAGTCAATGACGCGTCTAAGGGACCAAAATACAAAATAATACAATACAATTTATACGTATTTATTTAGAGAAAACCCTTACGGGGTAACCTTAATTACCTATAATTAATATTATCGCTAAATTGTCATGGCAAGGCAAACATTTTGTCAAATGGTTCCTCAACACTAAGACCCGTAGCGCACTAGCGGCCTGGCCGCAGCGGCCAGCGACTCGCACATGCGTCGTTCGATCTCGCTGGCCGCTGCGGCTTGGTGTGGCCGCTGGCCGCGTGCGGCCAGGTGCGCGCGCTCTGTGGCGATTTCATAGAGCAATAGCGCACTAGCGGCCTGGCCGCAGCGGCCAGGCCGCATACCTTAGTATGAAATCGCCCATACCTTAGTATGAAATCGCCACAGAGCGCGCGCACCTGGCCGCATGCGGCCAGCGGCCAAACCGTGCGGCCAGGTGCGTGCGCTCTGTGGCGATTTCATAGAGCAATAGCGCACTAGCGGCCTGGCCGCAGCGGCCAGGCCGCGGCGGCCATCGAGATACATACCTTAATATGAAATCGCCACAGAGCGCACGCACCTGGCCGCACGGTTTGGCCGCTGGCCGCATGCGGCCAGGTGCGCGCGCTCTGTGGCGATTTCATACTAAGGTATGTATCTCGATGGCCGCCGCGGCCTGGCCGCTGCGGCCAGGGCCGCTAGTGCGCTATTGCTCTAAAAGGTTAAGAACCTCTGCTATAGACCATACAAATATTTGTTCCGTGCGAGAATCGAAACCGCGAAACGCACCGCAGCAGCCAATTGCACCGCCACTGTGACAACAGTGTCGACATGTAGTCATATTTTAGTCAATAAGTAATTAAACTTAATTTTCTAGATGGGCACTATAGCTTTATGTTTAAGCTGTTTGGGGTTGAAACACTAGGGCCACTGGGACCATAGGCTCTGAGTGCGACCTTATTTTTTGTGTCGACTCTTCTCGTGACTATATGTAGAGCTGGCCAAAGCATTGTGAACTTGTCCCATTAAAATCGATGTGAAAGAATTTTTGATAGCCTACGAGCTTTCCTTCTGAAATACTGTCAAATATAAGCAACTAAAAAATAAATGTTTATTAATTATTAGATTTTAACCGCGACTAAATTTAAAATTCGATCATGATTCGAAAGACATGGCGCTATGGACAACGTAATTGCAAAATTTCAGGATAATCGCTTCAGTGGTTTAGGCGTGGAAAGGTAACAATCAAACAAACAAACTTACTTTCGCATTTAAAATATTAGTAGGATTAACCAAGTGTCGTAATTTTATTTGACTATTTATGTCTTTTACGACAACCTTCACGAGGTTGCAAAATTGCACCTTGTACGTGTAATTAGATCTATATTTTATATTTTTTCTTACCTGCCTCGTTGGTCAAAGCGTGACTGCGTAGCATGAGGTCCTGGGTTCAATTTCCAGGTCGGGTAAACTGCTAGTGGGTTTGCCATTACAAATTTCACAGTAGCAGCCTCGGAGTCTGGATTTGTGCCCGGTTGATGGCAATAGGCTCGCGCCTTATTACATGGGACTTAAAAAACATAACTGGCCTTAAGTGGGTGTACATTAACCCACATAGGTATGGCCAGTTATGTTTTTTTGGGTACACCTCTGCCTAACCCTTCGGAGAATACTGTAGTGGTGTTATGTTTGTGTTATGTGATGTTTCGTAATTTATGCTTATTGACTTCCGTATCTTTTAATTTAACATAGTTTTTATATAATAAAAAAAAATAACTAATAATAAAAAAATATATATGTATAGATAGATACCTAAAATTAGTTCGCCGCCCGTAGCGAGGTCGGAAGACCTATTTATGCTTATTTATTTTTATCAACGATAAATCTTCTCAATTAACAAAAAAAAATTGAGCTTACGAATTTGATTTGTTTAATTAATTAGTTTGGTTGTATAAGATTTACAACAAAACTGTATTAGAAAATGGTCGCCGGGGCAAAACAATTTTGTTAGGATTTATTGGTTCCTTTTAAGGTACGTCCAAATAATATAACAGCACAAATGCTTCACGATGTGGGAAGTAATAATACAATATATTTAAGTATCGGCAAAATAACCATAAGAAAAAATAACCAAATGGAAACTACTGAATAAAACCGGCAGGAACGAAGTACACACACACTCGTATATAATAGAAAGAGACAGAGAGGAATAGAAAGAGAGGGGAGGTCGCCTGGAGGGGCATAACAAATTTTATATTTACGTGACGATTTCTGTCATTTAACTTCTGCTGCAAGGAGCGCTAAGGAAGCGAGTTCCAAAAAAAATATTAAAGTCTTCAAGAGTACCAGTGAGTTAGCAGTTCAGTTTACTGTAAAAAATATATATTTGTTCGTTATGACGCGAATCTCACCTGTTATACGATATGTATCTAGTTAAACAAATAAAGTGAATATCTAATGTTGATATGGGAAATCATTAGATAAGTAGACAATCAATCAATAGATACTTAGATGCCTTTTTAGTTTTAGTTCCGTCATTAATAATTTGAGATAGTGTGTGGAACATCATTCCAGCCGGAAGCTAGGCAAAGCCCCCCTCTCCCCCCCTAAGAATCGCCACTATAACTGTTGTCCGTAATATTGTCGCATTTAGCAAACATTTTTAATTTTTTATGCCCAATTTATACTGGGTTATTCTTAAACCACTAGCTACTTGAAAAGGGGTCATTGAACTCATCATTATGAACAACTTTTACTATGGGACCAACCCTGAAATCATGAAAAAAAAATCAGCTGTTCCCTACAAAAATGGTACACAACACAATCATAATGTATGAAACAGCTGATTTTTTTTTCATGATTTCAGGGTTGGTCCCATAGTAAAAGTTGTTCATAATTATGAGTTCAATGACCCCTTTTCAAGTAGCTAGTGGTTTAAGAATAACCCTGTATAAGCGGCGTTGACCATTAATTTAACACTAGGTATGTTAAATTAGTGGTCACCACCGCATAAGTATTTTATTTATTTATTTAAGGCTGGGCGCTGACGTCCGGTTTCCTGATCAAGTTTCCGAATCAGGAGGCGTGTTATATACATTACATACACATAGGTATATACATAATACACACACACATGTAAAAAAAATTGTAATTTATGTTTGAGTGTATGTACATACACGCTTCCTGGTTCGGAAACCTGATCAGTAAACCGGACGTTTGCGCCCAGCCTAAAAGCTATTATTAAATTGCTGTAAACGTGTCACTTATTCACAATTCGATATTCGAATTATAAATCGTATCTATAATGTCAAATTAAAACATAAATAAGACAATAAGGAAAAAAAACAGGATTTCTATTTAAAAATAATTACATACATACATAAACTCACGCCGTTTTCCCATAGGGGTAGGCAGAAACCACAGCAGAACGCCACCTGCTACGATCCCTGCGTACTCCTTTCGCCTCGTCCACGTTCATACATCTCGTCATACAAGCACGCCGGTTACAAGTACCTACTTGAATGTAAAAAAAATAGCAAACGAAGAAGGTAAATTATCATTTTATTCTGATTTTAAAGAATGGTAGATGTTGACATGTACTTGTACTTGACTTGACTACTTCTTCGTCTTTTCAGTAGAACAGACCAGAGAAGGCATGATACTAGAGACACTGCTTCAATATCGTGGTTATCCCGTAATAATGAATCCCTTTTAGATCCTTTAAAAATATCTGCCATCTCAAAACTTTGCCATCCCAAGGACAAAGGTTAAATATCTCATCACAAATTGCCAATGCCAAAACATATTGCCAATTTTAAAATCCCAATTGGAACAGATATCGTTATAAAACTATACATACCTTGTACCATCATATTTAATCATACTTATAACGTATAAAAACTATTTTAATCTATCAAATTTCGATAGTAGTAAACAACAATTTTAAATAACGTAATGATATGCTTCATGAGATGTACAAAAAAAAATCGTTACAAACAAACAGCCGCAGACAGGTTTATGTTGGAAACGAATTCAAATTCATATCGTGTAGCGTAATTCCGCTATCTAAATTAACGTAATGTTGCCGGTTCCGTATGTAGATAAGCACATATTAAATCTATTTGCAAAACATACAGATAATGGTTATGTACCAATTTATTTTTTCAAGTTATTCGTGAAGTCTTTAGAGAACAGCCTTTCCTGTCTTAAGATGCTTTTAAATAGACCGTCATCCTAACCGGTTTAACTGCTGACGTCATTCTTGAACTTCAGACTTTATTTTTTCTTGTAACACGATTGTGTTTTCCATTTAACAATTAAATCTATTTCATTTGTCGGCCACCGATCACCCGAGTGGTTGTTTTGAGGTGTAGGTAAGTTACTGATCCTTATTACTTTAAATCTGTTTAGGACTTGACTTTCATCAGCAGTGTTAGTTTGTTACCTGTAATTAATACAGTTGGTAAAAAACAAAAAGTTCTGATTTACTCCTCTCCTATCGGTCGTAGATTGTATTTGAACAAAATGTTCATAATTTATGGCATTAAAAGTAAACTATTAAATAGTACTTATCAGTAAATCAGTATCCTAGTCTAAAAATATCAAAGAGTTGTTTTAATAATGGTAGGTAATTTACCGGAACTTGCTCACAGTAGAACGTAGTTCAAGTTAGAACTAGAACCCGTTACGTTTTTTGTTAACCATTAATATTTTTCTATACAATTAATTAAGAGTGCAAAAACATTCGACACGATTAGTTTGGTATTGGGAGGATTATAAATAAAAATAACACCGCTTTCGTATTGTATTGTACTATGAAAACTATCAAATATATTTTTGCATACCTATCAAATTAACAAAGAAAGTCACGTTTACTCTTCTCTTGTCTTTTTTGTGAGCGATATAATTGTTGCGCTATGAACTATATGCTCAATGCTATTTATATTATAGCGTACTCTGAAATGAGTTCAAAGCCGACTGCTACGCAGTAGCGTGATACATGGCTTGCTGCGTAGCGTACTACGTAGCGAGCTGCGTAGTCTGCTGCGTAGTGTATTGTAGTATATTTTTTTTACTTTTTGAGGTAAGCTGATATTGTTATCGTGCACTACTGGATCGTCAATTTTACTTTAAAAACCTATTAAAGTGACCAAAGGAATGGACTAATTTCATTTTCATCCACTATGAGCGCATAATTTGTCTGACATCAGCAGACTGCTAACTTGATATTAAACAAAAACTCATTCAAGAAAAGTAAACTGTAATGCGGTCATTCAACTTGACATTAGGGAAAAACGTTAGCAACTTTGATCGTAGTTAAAAAGGCCGAGTAGTTATAAAAAACCGCCCAACTGCGAGTCGGACTCGTACACGAATGGTTCAGTACTTACGACCATACAATATTTACCACAACATGCAAAAAATAAATTTATAATCGCAAAAAGTAACTAAGTATTTTGTGATGTGACTACGAATTTACGGTTTTCAGATTTTGGATTTCTTCCTTTACTTGTGCTGATATTAATTTCAGCTTGATACCTCCACGCGTTCCTGTCAAAGGGTCTTGACAGACACGAACGGGCAGACAGACAGACAGACGGACTGACGGACAATCAGGGTATAAGGGTTACTGAGATACGGAACCCTAAAAAACTGAGGAAAATAGCGAGTCGGTCTTACGCACCGAGTAGGAAATATATTTTTGTATTTTCAAAGGTAAAATCTTATTTTCGGGATCGCATAACTAAGATCGTTTGCATTGGTTTCTGGTGATTTCTAAATATGTGTGCCAGTAAAGAGACTTTAAATACGAGTACCTTCATACATTTAATCAACTCAAACAATTCTACATTATTCTCTTTCGCTTCCGATAGCGTTATTCAGAAATATTTTAAGTCGATGGCATCAGTTGTTCTTAAAATAAGCATTGATATAGACATCGTAGTTTTTGCATTTCTTTTGTTGCAATTTTGGTACGTTACCCTAAAAATAGGTATAATCCTACTTTTATTTCGTTACAATAATTTGGCAAATATGTTAAATACTAAATAAAAAAGAGATAAAATTAAGTTTTTCCATGCGACACCACTTAAATATTTCCGGAACGAATTATGTTCCTTATTTTGTGGTAAATACTGGTAAACTATTCTAATTCATAACCTGATTTTAATTTGATTCATCGTTAAATAAATTATTATTATTATTATATACCTACTTAATTTCCTTATTTGACCGCGAATAAGTTGGATACAAATCACTATTTGAAAATTCAAGGTCGTGACGTAAGAGAAGGACATAAAAATTTTAATATAGACTTGACGTTTTTAAGCACCTTGAAACTATATCCAAAAATGCTCGAGGAAAGCAGTCAATAACATAAATCTAGTTTGTCTATTTGTGAGCGGATTGAGGCCCGGCCACACCGGAACGGATTATTTGCGGCCGCGGTTCGTGATGCAGGCACACTGCAGAAGTACCACTCACTGCGTTGGTGCGGACTTGTCTATACAAATAGGTACTGCAGTGCTGCAGCGACGAATCAACAGTATGGTATTCACTAAGCTGCAAGTAGCTACACTAGCGCTCAAGGCTGCGACGGCTGTGGGTTAGAACTACTCACGGAGGGCGTCGGAGGGCAGGCTGACAGTTCTTCATACATTTTGGTATTCCCTATGAAAAAACAGCGTCAAGCGCCGCCAACGATGCTTACAACCTTGCCCACAGCCTCAAATTCATCTGTCAAATCCAAAAGCTCTTGCTATCAAGATGTCCGCTCCGGTGCGCGGTGTGGTCGGGCTTTTAAATGGAAGTCGCCAATTGGCCATACATAATGAAAGTTGATATGCCTGAGCAATATTTACTTAGGACACTTTTAATTGAGAAACCTTGATTTTACCGGTTCTATCTGACATTACTGACGGTCCAAATTTGTGCAGGTAAGTACTTCCATGTTCGTCGCGGAGTCGAGTTTACAGCTTGTTATAGATTATTTCTTAGACATCTCAAGGTATTTTATTTCGTTTTATATGAGAAATTTAAAAAATGGAAAGGTGGAAATATAATTTATTTTCAATAAAAACAAAATTTATAAAAATATATTTTTTAAACTTGAATCCTTCCTCTTTGTACAAATACCGAGTCCTAAAAACGATCACATAATCACAATTTTTCGGCTATCACTTGATCTCTTGTATTTTTAAGTTTTTATAAAGTTCTCTGAATTATTTGATCATAACGTTATTTTGTTTACACCTTTTTTTGTCATTTTTACAAGCTTTTATTTAGCTTGCACTGTTCGTATGTAAGTAAGTATGTATGTATGTAAATAAGTTGTCCTTTCAAAATTTGCAAACCATTTTTCGACCATTTGTTGTTATCCGATTGAGCTGAAATTTTGCATACTGGTCCAGTCCCCATGACAATGCATGTTTATGATAAGCATGATGTGATGCTGCTGCCAGGATTGGCTCCAGACGAGGGAACTCCTTAACGGTTAACAGTAGAGACATGAAATTTTATATATTGGTCCAGTCCCAATAACAATGCATGTTTATGATAAGCATGACGTGATGCTGCTGCCAAGATTGGCTCCAGACGAGGGAACTCCTCAACGGTTAACAGTAGGGACATGAAATTTTACATACTGGTCCAGTCCCAATAACAATGCATGTTTATGATAAGCATGACGTGATGCTGCTGCCAGGATTGGCTCCAGACGAGGGAACTCCTCAACGGTTAACAGTAAGGATATGAAATTTTGTATTTTACATACTGGTCCAGTCCCAATGATCATGCATGTTTATGATAAGCATGGCGTGATGCTGCTGCCAGGATTGGCTCCAGACGAGGAAACTCCTCAACGGTTAACAGTAGGGACATGAAATTTTACATACTGGTCCAGTCCCAATGACAATGCATGTTTATGATAAGCATGACGTGATGCTGCTGCCAGGACTGGCTCCAGACGAGGGAACTCCTTAACGGTTAACAGTAGGGACATGAAATTTCACATATTGGTCCAGTCCCAATAACAATGCATGTTTATGATAAGCATGACGTGATGCTGCTGCCAAGATTGGCTCCAGACGAGGGAACTCCTCAACGGTTAACTGTAGGGACATGAAATTTTGTATTTTACATACTGGTCCAGTCCCAATGATCATACATGTTTATGATAAGCATGACGTGATGCTGCTACCAGGATTGGCTCCAGACGAGGAAACTCCTCAACGGTTAACAGTAGGGACATGAAATTTTACATACTGGTCCAGTCCCAATGACAATGCATGTTTATGATAAGCATGACGTGATGCTGCTGCCAGGATTGGCTCCAGACGAGGGAACTCCTTAACGGTTAACAGTAGGGACATGAAATTTTACATATTGGTCCAGTCCCAATAACAATGCATGTTTATGATAAGCATGACGTGATGCTGCTGCCCGGATTGGCTCCAGACGAGGGAACTCCTCACCGGTTAACAGTAGGGACATGAAATTTTGTATTTTACATACTGGTGTAATCCTAATGACAATGCATGTTTATGATAAGCATGACGTGATGCTGCTGCCAGGATTGGCTCCAGACGAGGGAACTCCTCAACGGTTAACAGTAGGGACATGAAATGCACACTCATTGGGAAGACATTGGGTGATGTTAGTGGGTCCACCATGAAATTGCTGCCACCTTCAGAATTGGCTCCAAACCAGAGAATTCCTCAACGGTCGGCAGTAGGGACTTGACATTTTGCATACCCGTTCGGATATGATAGGCAGTTGGTGAGTTCACCATGAAATTAATGCCACATCCAGGGTTGGCTCCAAACCCTGGAACTCCTCTACGGTCAGCCGTAGTAACAGGCATAAGAGGTATACCATGACTTGTGTAATTTGGTGAGATGGGCGTCAATAGCATTGGTTTGCAACCGACCTAGGAGACGGAAAATGAGCAAAATACAAAAAGTAAAGTGATGTCATTCTAAATCCAATATGGCGGACGTCTCGAAATGGCGATTTATAATTTCAACAGTAGCCCTTACGATATGGGTTTCCAATAAAAGGGCTTGGTTAGCGAAACACAATAACTAAAGTGACGTCATTGCATATCCAATATGGCGGACGTCACAAAATGGCGATTTATAATTTCCGTAGTAACCCTATCAAATGGAAGGGCTTGGTGAGCGAAGCATAATAAGTAAAATCACGTCATTCTTAATTCAAAATGGCAGACGTCTTATATAACAATGCAATATTGTTATGACATGGAGCTGACCTGATAATGGACCTGGAATATAGCACATAGCTAAAAAAAATTCCTCGTAGCTAAGTTAATCTTGACTAATGCTAAATCTTATATTGATTGCAAGATTTCAAAAGACTAAAAAGTAGAAAATAAAATATAAATAAAAAAATATTTTTAAAAACAAGCTTTTATTTAAATGAAAACGTAACCTAAAAAAATTAAAATAGAATGCGAACTAAAAATAAAAAAATAAATGTAAGTGACTAAATGATGTAGGTATATGAATATAAATCTTTTCAAAATGTAAAAAATATATAAATTTTAAAAGCTTGAGGCACTGATATTGTGCAGTACACCTGTATAACAGATAGCGTACATCAGTGCCTCAAGCTTTTAAAATTTATATATTTTTTACATTTTGAAAAGTTTTATATTCATATACCTACATCATTTAGTCACTTACATTTATTTTTTTATTTTTAGTTCGCATTCTATTTTAATTTTTTTAGGTTACGTTTTCATTTAAATAAAAGCTTGTTTTTAAAAATATTTTTTTATTTATATTTTTTATTTAGAATATTATAAAAAAGTTGCAATTATTTAGCATAAATGTTGTTGTTGTTGTGGTTGTTGTATGATGTTGCATAAATGTTTGGTCCAGAATAAATGATTTATTAATTTTTTTTTTAGAACTAAATCGAATACAAATAAGTACCTACCAGCTTTATTTATTGTTCGTTTTTATAATGCTAACATATTATTGCCGTTATTTGTAAATTATCGATGTTCTCTATTCTTTGAGTACCTATTACAAAATCTAAAATAGCGATGAAAGCTGCTGCTTTCGAGGTAACGTCGGAAAAATGAGTCTTCAATGTAAAAACTTTAGCTCATACGAGTATTTCTAAATAAATCAAGTATTTTATAAATTGACCTTGTTACGTTATCTAAGAATCTATACGATAATGAAGACTTGCGTCTTTTAAAAGTATGCGTACCTATGTAGTAGGTAATGTGGTTACAAGGCCATCAAACGGATATTAAGTACATAATGTCAGTAAAAAATATTTTGAAGCTGAGCAATAAATATCATATTCATCCTCTTACCTTTATCCCAAGTACGTCCTAAGATTGTAAGTTTTTGTTTATATAATGAAGCTTTACATTTCAATCAATAATATGTACCATATTTACATACTTATAAGATAATCAGACTATAAAAACATAGTAGTAATAAAAAAAAACTGAACATAAAACTAAATGGCATATTTTTCTTCCGCATCGCCGTCAATTGAAAATGAGCCCAAAAGACTGGCCGCATTGCCACGTTGGATAGGGCATTGGTTGAGAACATTGTTGACATTTACAACCAATAGAAATTGTAACGATTGCAAAATAACATTTTCAAACAGGTTTCGTAATAAGTATTTTGTTGTCGTCTGATGCATATAAATATGTATGTATATTTACTTTTTTTAAAGCTGATTTCATTTGGAAAATCCAGGTGAATTAAATTATACCTATTTTAGGGTATTATAAGAGTATAAACATTGATGACATGTTTTAAATTTTATTAGTATTATTCGTAACGTTGTTATTATTATTTTTGGATAGATCGTAACGATGCCAAACGCTAAGAGTATTATAATATTTTTATAAGTACAGACAGTACTTATAAAAATATTAAAGTCAAAAGTGTGTAATACTAAATTCGTAATTAGTATTGTCCAATACAGTATTATTGTGTCGAAAATGTGTAGGATTATCTTACAACTATTATAATTTATGAGAAAGTTAGGATGTATGAATATTTGTTTTTCAATCACGCCAGATTGACTGAGTGGATCTACTTAAATGAAATTTGGCACAGGGATAGATTATAGTCTGGAACAGTATATAGATTATTTTGTATCCCGAAAAAATGTACAGCTCCCCTTCGTCCGCGTCAAAGTTGAAGAACGAAGTTGCGGGCAGCAGCTTGAAAAATATATAGGTAACGGTTCTAAAAATACACTTAAGTTCCATGATGACAACACCTGGGAACCCTCTGGTTACGGAAATTTTGAAGGTCAAAGCTCCACCTTATTTTACGAAAACAAGTTTTAAATATTACAATATTTTTTTTTAAATATGGGCTATTTCAAGTTGAGTCGCAATATTTAATACTTGACGACACCTGTATTACCTGTTGCATGCACGCATAAGCACGATGTCTTTAGGTATATGCGTTTATTGATTTTTCACGACAGAAATAAAAGTCGTTCCCCAGCATTAATTTTTACCTAATGTTACTTTGTGTCTTTGTTTTATGGCCAGTATGCGTAGTTAACGGCAATATGATGTGTTTTGTTACATCCAATAATACCTAAGTACTAAGTAGTAGAATGTAGACCCAAATGATTAATTTTGCACCATGTTTCTCAAGCTTGCACTGCCTCGTTGGTCTAGTAGTCGCAAAGAGCGCTAGCTGATCAGGTCTTGGGTTCGATTCCCAGGTCGGGCAAAGTGTTATTGGGTTTTTCCATCAGGAATTTCTCAGTAGCAGCCTTGGAGTCTGGATTTGTGTCCGGTTGATGGCAATAGGCTCGCCCCCTATTACATGGCACTTACACATAAGTGGTGAAATGTGGGTGAACTAATGGGTACACCTCTGCCTACCCCTTCGGGGATTACAGGCGTAATGTTATGTTACATTTCTTATTTATAGTAGAACAAGAAAATGTCAAAACAAGGAAACATATTCGCGTCATTGGAAATTAAATTGAAAGTACATTCACGGGTAACCTTCTTAATTTATTGTTCCTAGTGTTCAAGATGAACTGTGACGTGTGACGTGTATTTTAAGAAATATCGTTTTGAAATATTTTTAAAGGCTAAGCGTGAAAGGACTCGCTCATTAACAATTCCGTACAAATTAATTATCTACAGGCGCTTGCTCGGGTGACGTATACGTCCCATTTATGTGAAACGATTAAAACAATAATAATTGCTAAAGCAAATACAATTTTTCTTGTAGCTCTTAAGATCTTAAAAATTTGAAAGCTACATGTTTTGCCACTTAGGCATGTCGTACAATTCTTTTTTTCAAATTTGTTATGGTAACCTACAAATATATTTTAGTAATAGGTGTTTAACAGTAAAATTGTATCTGAATCGAAAACAATTTATTAATATTAACTTTTCTTTATGTAACTAAAACTTTAAAAGGGTTACGAGGAGCCGAAGTCAAACCGCAGAGACAGCTAGACAGCTTTAAGATGAAATAAAACATCCAAGGAGTATCTCTGGTTGGCGCAGGACTATTGCAGGATATAGAAACAAAGAATGGGACTATGGGTTTGGATATCTAAAGTGGACTGGTTACATGGAACTATGGAAGGACGTATAAATGTTTGTATGACTGTATCAATGTTTGTATTAATACTTGCACACTCAATTAATGGGCCCCCGAAAATGGTCGCTAGCACGTGGCGTAGGAGGGCAACAAATTCTGAGGTGTTTGAGGAGTGGACAGGTATTCCACGACTATCTGGATAATTCCGGAAGTGAGGTCAAGATCCATGCCAGCAGCTTACTGAAATACTTCTATTCATTAAGCACATTTGGTCTTGCGAATCGCCACTCATACCGGCCAATTCGGGCCAATTAAGGCACGAGAGAGATGGGAGTTCTGTTCGTCGTCAGTTGTTTTTACTTCGGCCAATAAAAGCAAGTTAAAGCAATTTCTCCCGGAAGACTAGGTCCGTGGGGTCGCTACTGCCCAACAGCTCGCCACAAGTTGCCCTGCGGGTATAAATTTATATTTTTATAAATACCTATTTATTAAATAAATTAAAAATTTCTGAGACTGATTCTTCTTATTTCCTACTCGGCGTGCTACTACTAAACTATTTTTGTCGTTGCAACGATTAGAATTATTAATTATGGAGTTTGCAATTCAGAACATGGTAATGTAGGTATTACTGTATGAATATGGTGCGTGACCACGTTAAATTTTCTAATAACAAATAAAATGATAATCCACCTTTTGACTTTCTCATAATTGGGTCAAAGGTTGTTATTATAGGTACTAACCGACAGGTTTATGGTAGTTTAAAAATACCTTTTCGCCTCTTTTTTTTTTTTTTTAGGTGTTAAAAATCGTCAAATGACTCCTTCCGCCCTGGGTGGGGCGGAAGGGACTGTCAGTCTTTTACTGACTAAAAAACCACCCTGTTTCTTCTGTTGCCCTTTACGTTCCGGGGCCACGGTATGTTTGGCCCCTATTGGGGCCCCGTCCCTGTGCTGACAGCTCTTTGAGGCGCGCGCAAACAGAACGCGCCGTCGACCCGGGCATGGTCCTTGATCGGACGGCGGGCTACCCATTACTCGCCGTCCGCAAGCCCGCGCCTACGGTGGTCGGATGTTCGCCTCTTCAAGTGTTTCTCGTAAAGTATGAATGACGGAGTGTCTCTCCTATAGCAATTTTCTTACCAACGTGTTCGGTCCGAGTCTGTTGAACTCGAAATTTTTTGCTGAATTTTACATTGGTGGATTTGGGCTATTCGGGATGTGCGATGATGTATGCAGATTAGCAACCTTCTCAACGCTAATAATTATATGCTGCAATGTGTTCGCGTCGTGGGTAATTATGACAATTACATACCATGACCATTCATTGTACCTGTCTATCATTAGGAGGCCGGTATTCAGAAGTTGTTATTGGTAACGTGGTATTATTGGTAAATTAATTTCGAACTTGTTTAGTTAACTCATGTTTTTTATTTTCTTTATGATGTTGAGATCACAATATTTTACACATTGTTCCTTTTTTTAGGGTGCGATATGACAAATGCTTTGTTTGTCTTCATGTTTTTTTCAAACGCAATAAAAAATATATATTATTAGCACGCAAGCTTTGGGATCGGGGTTCAAACTTACGGTATTCAGGGTTTTATAGAGAGGAATCTCAAATAATGCCATATTTAGAACTATAAAAACCCTTATAACATAACATCACGCCTGTAATCCCCGAAGGGTTAGGCAGAGGTGTACCCATTAGTACGCCCACATTTCGCCAGTTATGTTTAAGTCCCATGTAAAAAAAACCCTTATAAAAACATCTTATAAAGGTCTATGTTAATTCACACATTACGTTTAATTTGTAAAACAAGTCGTTAATTTTTTTTTATTAAAAACTTGTTTAACTCCAGTAAGATGTAGAACTGCTTTTTTATATTTGAACGTTTAAAATACCTATAGGGATTTTTCTAACCATACTCGTACACCTGTGCGGGCATGGTCATCGTCGACAATATTTTATTTAAGATTTCATTTTAATTTAAACAAGAGGCCCTCGTAAAGCTATGCCAATTATTTTAAGCGGCCGATAAACCTGATTAGAATTTTATTATAACAAAACATCGAGCGTTTTTTCGAACTGAAGAACCGGCTAAGTACCAGTCGGAATCGCACACGAAGGGCTTAAGACCATCGTACAATATTAAGATCGAACGAAACACGTAAAAAAAAACAAACTTATTTTTTGAAAAGCAGGCAATTGTAGCGGGTATAGTAATACACACCCAGTGAAAACTTCAAGTGTCTACCTACTACAGTTAAAAACATACAGCGCAGGGATAGACGGACAGACAGATAGAGGAGTCATAGTACTAGGGTTCCGCTTGGCACCGTTTGGTTATGGAATCCTATAAACAAATAAGGCCAAACGTTGGTATGAATATTTCACCAATTATTCTAGCTAATGCTCAAATAATGATAAATGACGTCAGGCTGACGGTCTTGCTCGCGGTGCAGCGGTCGCGGATGAAAATTGTGCGGCCCGGCAAAGAGTTCGAAGTAAATTTTTTTTGATTAGCTAATCCAGCCATATACCTACTTTGTGAGCTTTTAGCTGTTATGTAACGCCAGAATCTTTATGTTTACCATATCATCCTCTAGCCGACACTATCGCACTGCGCTTCAGTCTCTTCCAAGTCCTTCCCAAGTACTCTTTTCTACCACCATCCCAAATTAGCACTCTGGGGACGCGTCCAGGTCGGCTTGCTATCTCTGTCTGGTTCGGCGTTGGCAATTGGAATGCAGCATGATGTTCTGCTCTATGTTCATTGCTCTTTGGCAAACTTGTAGGAGCAACTTTTATGACTCTAGAAGTCTAGGCAGAGAGACATACTATAGACATATACTATAGAACTATAGACATTATATTAAGCACCTTTAGGTATACAATATAAACACTTTAGTAAGGAGTAACATAATAAACTAGAAGGTGATATCAATCGAAGCATCCAACTGGTTGGTTGTGTACCTACCTCAGAAATCGTACAATATCTTCCTAATAATAAAAAAATAAACGTATCCGCATTCATACATTAAAAACAGGCCTCAGAGCGACATTCGCTTTAAATTATGATAAAAAAATAAACAAAGTCAAAATTCTGCAATATTACAATTTAACAAAAAACCTTATTAAAAATAAATAGAGATTGTCGCTTGATTACAAAAAAAAAAGAAACGTCAAAGTCAGACTTCACTGCACAATTTGATGAAAATAAAGGATTTTGTGGTGACTCCCGCGAGAGCCCTAACTAAAGAGTTGAAGATGGAATGATGCTGAACAGCGTACTGAAAATACTCCGTTTAATTGTTTTTATCGAAAACATAGTAATTGATGATTGACAGATAGAGCACGCATTGTGCAGACATTGATGGTGCGAAGCCCTTATCTTGGACTCAGTTCGTCGTTATGACGTCGAAAGCGGAGTGATATATACAGGCGGAATGAGCGCGCGCGAACATTATTAGTGTAAAAGTGCCCCGTGGTTGCCCACGCGCAGTTCGCGCCGTCCGACTCTACTTGCGCACGCTACTTCACTATAGCAATACTGCATTGCTTCAATCTAGTGTCTTTAGTGAATTCTTGTGTTGGAGCGTTTGCTTAGCCGGTAAGTTGTGCTTTGCTATTTTACTTCGATATAAGAATTAACGGAAAAATGGTACAGAAGTTTTTTTAAGTCGTATGCCGGGGATAAATTAACAGCGTTTGTTGTCATCGTATACCCACGTTATTCAACATATAGATATAATTGCGGATAAAAATAAACGATTTCTTTTAAAAATATCTTTTTCATAAAGATAGTTACACATAATATTGCTTTGTATTTGCGCAGCAACATCTTTCTTGACATAATCTATAATCGGTGCTACTAGAATTTATCGATAGAATTAATTTTGTAAACACAAAACTAAGTCGTTTTTGATAGTCAAACCACTTAGCTATTGCAACTAATTAGGAATGGTATATGATGAAACCTAGCCTTAGGAATTGCAATATTTAAAGATCATAAAGACGTATTGATTCCTCTTTGTTTTTTATATTATTGTATCTTGCTTATAAACTGATTGTACCTATACCTTTTGTCAGTAAATGGACGAAACTATTCTAGTTATAGACTATATTGAAGTCTAGACCAAAAGGTTCTTAGGTATGCATGAAAAATTCGGTAGTCGTTAAACAGACAAATATATTTTACAACAAGCTCGTTTTTTAAATAAGAAAATTGATGCGCTCGTGACGTTATGTTGCGGAAAATATTTAAAGATATTTAAACTACATTTGAAAACTAGACTTGAATTAAACGAATTTATTATACCTACAAGTAGATAACTTAATTAAAATTTGAAAATGTTTTGCTTTGTGTATGTTATGTAATGTAACCACAAAAATTTAAGTATTATGATATATACGAGTAGTAATAAGTGTCTATTAATTCTACAAAAACGTCGTTGACACATGTTTTGTTTTATGATAGACATTACAATTTATTTATACATTATAGCTCTGGTCAAGAGCGACCAAGGTTGCATGCCGCAATGCTGAGGTCAAAGCACTACTTCAATAAACTCCACTTCTTCATTCAGTTAACTACGTACCCACAATGTTTTGTGAAAAAATTACGAGGAAATAGTTTTTCCAGATGAAACAAGGAAAATTTCCAAAGGTAATCAAGATCGTATTGTTTCATGGCATTTGCATTACAGGACGTGTTTACTAACAGGCTTTGTTTGCGATAAACTGCTACTTGCAATTATAGGAAGCAATAGAACAAAGATTTGCGTCAATCGAGTTGTAGAATGATAGTTGTGTTGTGTATTGCGAATTCTTTATTTACTTTTATTTTACACTAGAGACCCGCCCACGTTTCGCACAGGTGCGATCTACTGATATGACGACATGTCAAAACATCGCGATTTCTGTGCTGTAACAATATTTAATATTCTCCAATTTATGGCGATAATCGCATCAAAATCAATTGATGAATACGAACAGCGACTTTGTTTTATACTCAAAGTCAAAGGTCCATTAAAAGGTGCTTTTGAAATAATTGAATCTAGTTACTTACTATTTATTGAATTATATAGCAGTTGTTTTTATTAATAAGCTTTTAATTTCCTACAACATGAAAAATACACACATCAAAAAAGTCTAGGGATCAACATCCCTAACATTTGTTAGGGATGTTGATCCCTAGACTTTTTTGATGTGTATATTTATCGATAAAATTCTATAAAGTACCTTGCTACAATCACCTGACCTTGTCTAAAAATCCGATCTCTAGACACGGTTGAGCCTTCGCGAAAATGAATGGTTTCCAGAAACTTATCTGGATCGATTTATCTTTTCTCATATCGTTGCCACAACATTTGTTGTAGCAACACCATTTGGAACCCTAAGGTCGGCTTTAAAATTATTTGTAAATTGTAATGAGTTCACAATGAAATAAATTAATTAATTTTGTGTCTTTTACACTTGTTGAGAAGTTGTTTTTAGAAATCAAATTGTTGTTTGCATTTACTTTTAGTACAAAAAATATATTAGATTATACTTTCTATATGTTAGTCGGTACGTCGACGTTATGGCTAGTATACAAAAGTGGGTACTTTGGTCCCCAGAGCTTTAGGAACCTTATAGGTCAATAGGGCCGTGTCTAATCTAAGGTTTTCTATGTGAAAGTTTCACATGCTTATGGTGTTCTTAGTACCAGCACCATTATCATTTGTCACGCTTCTTCAGTCACAGCCATCTTCATGTATTGACGTGATCATTTTGAGCCACATTTCAAATTGTGGATTATTTACTGATGACTTTGCGTATTTATTTGCACTAAGGAAGCAGGTGTTAAGAAATTATCATGCTAATAAAACAAACATTAAATAATACTGCTTCATCAAGTTTCACATTATTACATGTTTTTTTAAATATTTAAATCTATACTTTTATCGATCGCTGTAAAGATTACAAAATTTCTCAAAGTTTAGTTGGGCCTTCACCTTTTGTTCTTGGCCTTTATGTTTGTTTTATCACATAACATTACTAATACTGTTTTAATAATCATATCGTAACTTCTTTCTCTGGCGGTCATGGGAAATTTTACTTAGCTGGGACACAAGTAAACTAGGTATATGAGTATCTGTTTCTAGGCACTCTAAATATTGTTATAATTTGTGCTAGTAACTAAGAGGAATTGAATTGCGGACCTATACAGATTTAAAATTATCAAAGTTGGCGGCAGTTTAGAATACCAGCCATAAGTGATTCATTTCGAACTTCGTTGTCTATCGAAATCTAACATAATCATATTTTTGCTTCTAAACCATGTTTGCCCACCACATTAACGTATATATTAGTAATGAAATGAGATAATAAAGATGAGGATATCCTCATCATTCCGCTAATCACTGGAAAAACCTTTTCAGATTATTCGCAACTCTCTGTGGGCAAAAAAACACGCAATCTATAAAAAACATCAGTAGTCTTCCTGTTCTGGCGTCTGTTACTGAGTTAGACTCTATCGCAGATGCACTGGCGAACTGATACAATGCGTACTTTTAGTGATAATAAGATCTAATATTACGTAATCCTAAGCACAACAGCAAAGCAGTTTCCTTCGTCCACTTTGAAAGCTTGTTATATTAGGTACCTACGCAGTTCAAAGATACCAGTAAGTATCTTGTTGTCGTAATTATGATTCGCGAATATACTTTAGCTTTGAGTCACTATGAAATTAATTAGGTACCCTAATTAGGTTTATTATGTGTACTTATATAAATCTACGTATGTCACGGTTTGTGATTCGTTATAAATTAGGTAGGTTTATTTAACATTGTACAATTCCTCGTTTAGTAGTTTCAAAATAATTAAATTAATCTTTATTATAAGCAGGTATGTTTAATTTTTTTTTATGTAATTGAAGGTCTTTATTATTTGCCTTACTAATTTATTTATTGTAACATAAAAATGCGTGTTGCGATAAAAGTCGACCATCAAAAACGTAAAATCGAAAGGTGACCTACTATATTAGTTTTAATTTAGCAATTTTTATCATAGATAAGAGATAAGAGAAGTCAAGTTTTAGGTTTCAATGCTCATACAAAGTAAGCTGTGGATTAATGGGTTCAGATTGTTCTTAAAAAAATCGTACGGATTTCGACACTTAACAATAAAACAAGCGCAATAAAGTTAATTGTACAATTATTTTTATTAATCATTAAGTTAAAATCAATGGGAAATAAGTTAGCTATTTTTTAAACACATAAGTTTCGTTTTGTATTTAATTTTGACCCTCATGATGATAGTCGATATACCACGTGTATCGATCGAGTATCATTTTAAAGGTTTTTTTTAATAGTAATGATTTAGCATCTTCACCACACGATGAAATCGTAAAAAATAACTTCAATTAGATGCGTATACATTATTTTTGTAGTCACAATATTTTGTTAGCTCCTAGTTTCACGTGCCTTTGTACAATATCAGACGGGGTAGTTCGTAAAAGCGTATGTTAACTTATGTTTCTGCTGACGTAGGTAGTTAAGGAAATATTTGAAATAGCGTAGAGCATTTTCAACCTTATGTATAAGAGGAACTCACAATGTAAACAAAGAATTATTGTCATGTTCGTTATAAAAAGACGTAGCCACTTATGTCTCGTAAGTGTCGCAAGCTTGATGTGCTGACACCCACATACTCGTACTTATTAAATAATGTCTAACTAAATCTTTACGAAGTTACCTTATAAAATAATAGGTATTAAGTTACAAAAATATATGAAGTTATGTGCTGTATCTAAGCATGATATCGATTAAACGAATACGGCTGGTTTAATTGTCAATAAAGCCTGCCGATTTAGTTCCTGTATCTTTGTCTCAAACTAATATTTTAATATGTTTTAGTAGAGCCCCAAAGATGATTGCAATATTTTCATTCAAGGCTTTCCACGTTCAAAAATTATCAGTGCCGACAACGACATAATAATTTAATTTAATAAATATACAATGTGGCTAATGAATCCATAACATCTAGCAAGGCATATTTTAAATACGAAAATAATCTTTAGTGACGCATAAATTTTACTTGTACCTACTTACTAATAAATTAAGAATCAGAATATTCATTAACTAAATTAGAGTTGCAAATGAAATGTATGTGCCTATTTCAAATTGGCATATTATTATTAATTGATGATTTTTTAGAGCATTTTTATGAGCGTGTGTTTTATTTGATTGAATTTAATTGGTGTAGTGAGAGAACTTGAATTATTAACAAGATTGAATGAATTATCTAGACCTTGCTGGTTGTAATGGATTCATTAGCCACTACATTGTATAATTACTAATGGAAATTATTATGTCGTTTTATGACGAACGGACGGAAACTTAAGGAAAATATTTTCCAAGTCCGAAGGTTGTATTGACATAGACACATACATTATGATTACATTGAACTTAGCGTGCTTATGTTGTTGGCTGAACTATTAAACCAACATGTAAGTGTTTGCGATTCTTTTTGAAAATAGATGATTTTAGAACAGTTTAAAATCAACAAGACCAGATGTAAATTAGCTGAAGCAAATTAGCTCAGAACATCCTGGAAGCTGTAAATATTACATCAGGCTCAGATAATAATCCGTGGTGTATTGGGCAGCTGGGCTCAAAGTTACTTAAGCGGAGCTGATTGATAGATAAAACGTGAAGGTTTAGAACGTGAGCCATCTGCTCGTATCTCCTGATTTACACATAGCTACTGCTATAACTTTGTATGTGGTTGTAATATTTTATGCCTGTTTACATGTTGCTTCTTAATAATTTTGCTAATATTGCAATGTTTTTTTTTTCTTCTCATAAAACTAAATATGCAATTAACTGACGAACATCTCAAACTATAAATGATCAAGCATACCTATACACTACTGGTTAAAACTACAAAAAAACGTCTTCTCAATGTATTTTTTTTAAAAGACTGAATTATTTTTGATAACTGATTTAGTTGTCAGTAATCTCAGTTGCACGTTGAAGGGTTAATGACGATTGGCACGGTATTGAACTTGTCGCGGGTGACGGGAGCAGGCTGAATGCGTGCCTGGCTGTGTCAAGTGCCGTGGAAGTGTCGCAAGCGCCGGGCTGCAAGTCCTCGCGTCTCGCAATGCAACTGCGCAGGCGCAGTTATTACCGCTGTTGCAACTGGAAGCCGCCCGCACCCCCCACACCGTGTTCCGGAGATACATTTTTAGTTCACACAGATAAGTGAAATTATGAACTGCAGATTGTCGGTGCGCCAAAAGTGCAATCGGATTGTTAACTAATTAGTTAAAAGATTATTTTGCATGACTGCGCACAATCATCTGTGCAAATTAGATAGCGTTTTAATCTTTTCAGAGTCATCACATACATAAATGCTTACAACACTAATAGTGATGATATTTTAGACGGTAAATTATTCTTTTATAATAATTTTAACAAGCTATTTATGTACTAACATAGTTCCTGTCAATAAAAAGGAGAAGGTTAACATGGCCTTGCCTTGCGATTTAACTTAATTAACATCAACTCTGGGGTTACTAGAACTTTTGTGGTTTTATAAACTAAATACTTTTACTCGTATATTAAAATAACCTTCTCATATTTTGATAGTTCGTTTTGTTGCGGATTATTTGAATAGATACCGCATAATATTTTTAGATATGTTTTAATTTCGTAATTAGTCTTTGGCCGTTTTATGTTAAAGTAAAACCTACTTACTTTAATATTTCTATTATAACCGCAAAAAAATGTGAGGGTGGATGAATGGATGTTTGTTACCCTTGCATGTTTGAGCACCTGAATGGTATTTCCATTCATGAAAATTAATTTGCCACACATATTACATTGATCTAGCTTAACACATAGGATAATTTTTATCCCGTTTCTGTGCTGCTTTAAATATATGGGTCTTGCCTTAATTCTGAAGTCGATAGGTACATAAAAGTGTAACCAGCCATGAAGTTGTAATACATATATTCACACTAACAACAAAGACCGGGCGGCGCATTAAGAGTGCTTTATATTCCGCATGTCTATAGTTCTAAAAATATAGGTAGGGACAATGACTCAAGACATTACTCGATGGTAAGATATCAGTAGTAATTTTATGCGATGATATGTAAGAAAATTATATATTTCATATTTTGATAGTTTGACGCATCTAAGTACGTACAGTTGGTACGGCTGGAGGCTGGCTTGCTTGCACAGAAAATTTTATTTAGTGTCTGACCCCCTGTTTCTCGAAAATCAATATAAAATTAATGGGACAAATTGTTAAGCATACTTTAGGTGTTGTGATTAGTTGTTGATAATTTCATCAAACCACTACAGCTGCTTACGTGTGCTAGAAAATTTATTGCATTATTTTTTCATTTGAGTAACCGGGGGTTCAAATGTTGTGCAGAATTAGTCCAAATGATAGTTAGCTCACAGTAAATCGTATATTTTTCGTACCTTTGCGTGCATAAACAAATGCTTTAATCCTTTACAAAGCAAGTTCATCGCTCAGTTTTTGCAATTAGGTCATTAAGTCAGTACAAATTGTAGTAGTCAACAGTGGGCCCAACATAATCCTCTGGGCTACGCCATAACTTTTGTAAGTGTTCTCATAGCAAGGCTTATTTTGTTTCAGTATTCAGATAAATCTTTGACTATGATTCGTTTTTATTTTCAAACTTTACTTCTACGTCGTTATTAGTTCAGTTTTGTGAGAGGAATTTGTTGGTCAACAAAATCAAAAGTTTTTGTCAAGTCCATAAATTAGTTTGAAATCTATCCATATTTGAAACGACTTAACGACTTGCTTAATTCATATACTGTTTTTAGACTTTTAAGTTCTCATTTTATTTATTTTTAATAATATACGACGAACTTAGTTTTGATGAGGATATTGACCTTTTTTAATATTGCAAGATGGCTTATCTCTGGGTGATTGAGGTTGATAACCTAACATAGTCTGTAGCGATTTTTTTACAAGCTTTTATTTATTTAGATTAAAAACTATTTAGTTACATCCGTTGATTGGCTTTTTTAAAATGTAATTTTAAAAATTAATCATCTAAAGAGTTAAAAATAATTTGACTATTTGTGTAATGCAATAAAATGTAATACACTTATCATTTTCCGGTGTTTCATTTATGTAAATGGTGAAGTTTAAAAACTTACATCGAACATGTTTTTAGAAGATATTATAATTTTTTGATTGCTATCCAACCTAAATGACCAGATGCACAATAGAACATTAATAGACTAAGACTCATAAATAACATAAGTGCGTGGATATAATATTAATTGGCATCATTAATTTTAATTACATGAAGATCATTTAATTCATATATTCTTTGCAGAAACAAAGAATGTTGAATTAATTAAATACAATCGACATTCTTGAATAAAAATTCAAAAATCTTTTATCATTTATTGTTGCTATCCAAACGGTTAAGATATTCAGTAGCTAAAACGTTATATTAATTTAATCCTCTGCAAAATATCACATGCTTATTAAAAAGCAACTGTTAAGAAACCAGCCGCGATTCCGCAATTTGCTTTAGATGCTTGTTTTTTCAATAAGTATTATTAGGTGCTAAATGACTATAGCAACATCTACCTACGTCTCACACATAACGAAGGTGACAGATGTGCTGAAACTGTAATAAAGGAGTTTCAACAAGGATGTAATAAAACTAACAAGTTATAATAACAATACGGATCATAAATCCAACAATTCATGTTTCCGCGATCCGTTTTTGAAAACGACGTACTACTTAACATAAATAAGTTCACCTTGATTCCTTTCGAAATTTTCAAAAAAGAAATGTTGGTATGTAGGAACATATTTTTTTTGCTCGATTTCACGTAGCCTTGTGACATTCCCCTCAGGAGTCCAAGGGCTCGTCTCGAAGCAAGGGAACGGTCTCGACCTCGGAAGTTATTGCAACCGATCCCATTGACGTCATTACTGCATTTTTCACTTTACCTTTGTCTGTGATCTGGTTTTTGAACTCGCCTACAGTAAGTAAATACTTAATCCACAAATAGATCTTGCTTTACTCGCGTCATGCCATATTGGTTAATAAGAACAAGATTACTCTCGCATTAACAGCTTCTGAATACACGTTCACTTTCTGAATGAAAAATCGATCGCGCATAGAAGTTATAGCAATTTAAATTATGTTTATGCTGAATAAATGATCTAGTAAATAAAACATTGTATAAATGATAAATAATTATGAATGAAGTAAAGCACATTATCTATGTGTCATAATCGCTCACTTAATGTTCTGCGAACACATGTAGCACCTATTGCTATAATTGTTTGGTACAATGTAAGTAACGATCGACAGAATATGCACCTATTTCATAATACACATCTATTTAACTCAGAGTGAGTTAATAAGAGACTACATAACGATGCAGATTTTCCCGTTAAGGTCATTTTACAATTAATAGATGAACAAGTCGATACAGTGTTAGGAAATAAACCATTTGATACAGCAGGATAGCTACTTCAGAAATACTGGCTAGGCTGGTCTTAGGTAGCACTAAGTACATTTATAGTAAATTGTTCATCGGTAATTGTAAATCCCGACTTGACGTTATTGTTATACAGTCTTTTGTTTTGTCATTGAAGCAATTAATCACTATTGATCAGTGGTGTTAGTCATCTCCGATAGAAACAAGATGACCGTAGCTCTTTGTTAGTCGCGTGTAAATTGCGCAAATATTTTTACGTCAATAGGCTCGTTAAAGATAATGTCACGGTCAAAACAATAATTAGAGCGCTGGGACCCGACACAGTGTTCAGCGGAGGCAGGGCTGCCGAAGTTCAAAAAACTTTTAAAGTTATTTGGACTCCAACAAGTATAGGTGCTAAATTCTCAAACTGGTGTATATACTTAGGAGCACCTATGTTTCCACCTGCACCTGTGTGTGTGTTGCACCTGTGTTTTGTTTTAATTCCACTTCGAATGTCTACTTAATCTAGAGTCACCGATCAATTATGAATTTCACACGTTTTAACACTATATTTTATATATAACGGTCAGTATTGACTGCATTGGAAATACTGTCACGTAAATGTTTGTAAATAATGCTAGCAGCCCTAGGCGGATTGTTGGTGGCGGCGCGTCAACGACGTCGTGTGTATGCTGCGCCCGCGCCGACGGTTTTGTCAATGCGTAATAAAGTCGATGCGCATTGATGGCCGTGGCATGCGCCGTCCCAGCTCCTCGTTTAAACTGCACGGTTTACACTTACGCGTAGGTAACGTTATTTACGACTCTACGTTTCAAAATATGACCGTAAATATTTTCAAAAATTATTATAGATTTATCAAACAGCAAAGTCTGTCTGTAATCTACGACGAATATGAAATATGTATCTTTATATTTTTAGATAAATTTAATATTAAAGGAAAGGAACAAATTGGAGAAAAAATAGTTTCTTTTCAATTTTATTATCTATTTATTTTTTTTCTTATCTTTGTCTGTTTTTTCGGTCTCTCTTTTTATATGCTGGCAAATCTACTTACATTCTATTTTTAAAGGAGTTTTGTTACTTTATTAAGGCAATCATTATATTTATAGCACTTAAAATTACGGGCGTATAACCTCCTTAATTTAAACTTACAAGTTTCAATTGTAATTTAAAAGGAGATTTCAGGTCAGTGACAGAATTCATTGTAAAAAGAGTTAATTTCATAAATATACAAGACAATCATACATTCGTAATATTGCTCTTCAAAGAATAAGAAATCTTAACGACCCGTTATTTCAATTTTCGAACTGTATACACTGACTCAGTAATTCCTTCTGTTTTTATGGCAGCAGGAATTATATACTTCACAAATATATTTACGGAAATATAATTTGAATGTGATTGTAATGGCATTGCAGTCTTTTTTTTTTAAATTAAACAGCGATTTAATAAATACTGAAAAGGAGATGGAAACATTCTTTCTTTGTAATTTAATGGTCACAGTGTTTTTGTTCAAGGAGTTTCAATGAAACGAAATGTTAACTTTATGACTTCTTGAAAGTTGTCTCCAATAAAGAAGAGTATCGATTAGGTTAACTAGTAGATACAGCCAAACAAACTATTTGTTATACAGGCAGCTTACTTGCAACTAATTTTAAACAATGTTTCGAGTGTGTCAATTCTTTTAAATCACTCTAAGTAGGTTTCAAAATTCAAAAAGACAAAATAATAATGAATGGCAATGTAGCAGAAAGATAATTATTGTTGTCTGTAAACCAAATAGTTTGTTCGACCGTACATAGACTAGTCATAGTTTTTTTTAACCACTCTGGTTTATTTTAAATCCCGTTTGGTTTGTTCAAAGTTCACATGTTACAACGGAATTTATGTAGTAGGTTGGTTAGGTAGGTACCTAAAAAGTTGTTTATATCAAACTTTGAATATGACGCTCTTAGCTCTTTTTTTTGGGTAACCAGTATAGGTAATGCACTATAAATAGTTTATCTATGATTGATTGGCTCGAAAGCAAAAACTAACGTGAAATTAAATGCTTCGAGTAAAAAGTACATAATGCTTAATTAATAAACATTTCGGTTAGATTATGGGCAACAAAAATATACGAATAGTTATAGTTTTTAGTTGTTATGGGTAACGCGTAGTGATTGAATTTTCCTTGATACTCTGAGGGTTTTCATGTTGAGTGTTTTGTTTGACTATATCCTTTTAGGTCTCTTTTAATTTATGCGACTAGACTCTTGCGGCTCTGGAGTAGTTCAGGTATTGGACTGCACATAGACGGTTGCCTTCTTCATACAGTTGACACATAGAGAGCACTGTGCGACACCAGTACTGCACACGCATGTCAGCAGAACGACAAACGTTACGTGTGAACTGTATTAAAAACAGACAATCGTCCGTATGCAGTCTGATACCCGGGCTGCTCCAGCGCGGCAGCAACACCAAACGCATAAACTGTAAGAGCCCTAAATTGATGTCCTTATACAAGCTAATTTTAAATAAAAAATAAGGTCGCAATACTTATTGTGCTTCTACTTCACTAGTTTATTTAATAATACATTCAATATTCTTACTTTGAAGGTGTTATTAATTGTTTTGGTTTTAGACCAGCGCTCCGGTCGCCGTATTTTTCCACCAATACAAGGTTGAACTTGATTTATATTTTAAGTAGCTGAACAACGTAACTTACGCGATTAGGCTATTAATAGTACGTAGGTAAGTATTCATTATTTTGTCTTAAAGTCGAGGTAAGATAAATTTTCTCGATCACTCAACGCTATTTTTTATTTTTATTAAAAACGCCTTTGAGATTGTATTTTTTGATGAGAATTGAGAGACTGTTGTTGACGGTAACATAATGTACTTAAAAGTCTTTCTATCGCTACATTAAACCTTAACATGATAGAGAAAGCATGAGATTTAACGACGACTTAACATCGAGTCGTTTTTAACCCCGTTTGTTTCGATTCTTCATGGCATGAACATCATTATGTAGGTAAGTACTCTGATTTTGTATGAACTATACAAACCGCGCCGCGACTCACCACACCGCACTCAGTGTGTGTGTCTCCTTACCAATTGATAATTGCTGTGTAAAGTTATGACCAACGTCAATGTACTTAGCTATAATTTTTTTATGTTTAAGCTTGTCGTAAACCGGGATTAGACTATGTACTTATTGATTTATTGATTATCGGTTCATTGCTCTCTTATTACGAAAAATATATTTAGTATTAAAGAAAAAAAAACGAGGTCATCTGTCGTTGCAAACTGGCCTTAAACCTGACTAGTATGTTTAAAACAAGTTTACAAAAAAGGCACCTAGAAAAAAAAACTGATCTATTAAAGTCTTCAAAATACTGTCTAGCCGAATAACCGTAAAACGCTAATGGGTAAAAAATATAATAAAATATACCCAACATTAATGACATGTGGCAGAAACGGCGCTCTAAGAAGCCGTATTTTTGTGCCATTTAAGTACTTAATATCCCATGTCCATGGCACTGTACTACGTACTTAAATTAATGCTATCAAATATAAAGCTAAATCATCTTTCTGCCGCTGAGCCTGTAGCTTTTTATTCGTCTGTCTGTCCCTTTGCTGTCTTCCATCAGCGACATCCTAAGCAGAAATCAGCACTTCATAGGGAGTAGTGTATGTATAGTCGCTTGTTTTATAAGTTTTATGGAGGCCTTAATTCGAAGCACTGCAGGAATGTCCGGTTAAGCAGTTGTCCGAAAACCTCCTAAGTTTACCTATGAGATGCCATTTCGCAGAAAAATGAAATAATGGCAGGTTGAGGAAATATGTACCTACAAACTACCTTATACCGTTTTTCACACGCACATTTAAGGTTCCGTAGTTACATATTATGATGAATAATAAAATTGAATTAAATGGTTTATTAAATTAGTGAGTGAAATGTTTCTATTTCGTTAAGTTTCAAATTAGCGGGGGTAGGTGCTTTAATTAATTAATACCTAAAGGTTTTTTAAATTATTATTTAAGCCCTTCGTTTTAACTGTCTATTATGTTACTAATAAAAGACGCAATTAAAGCCTGATTAAATGGAATACCAATATATTTTTTTAATTCAATTCATAACACGCATATTGGTTCAATATTTTTTCCTTTTATTTGTAGGTGCTAAGTAAATACCTACTTAGCTAGTTTATTGCTAATATGTTTAAATGCATGATTTATCTACCTAAGTCATCTACCTCGCCTACTGTCAGGTTTTGATAAGCATCATACAACTAATCAAGACTAAGCTTTATTCATTGCTACAGTGACATGTACATTATTATTAATATGAATTACAAAATTCAAGGAAAATCATAAGTGAATAGTTCGTAGATAGGTATCTTGTTAATAATCAAGACACATTTAATGTTTTAATTGCATTTTTGTATCCTTTGGCCATAAATTAAAATTATCAGGGGTTTTCCTGTTGTAACTTTAAAAAAATATATTATTTAGTAAATTCCTTGAGCGTATAATTATTATGTAAATAGTACGAATTTGGTTTATACTTTTTAACTGCCTTGCCGAGCATTAGGAGTTCATGTACCTGAGATAGAAAAATTGTTTTCGAAACTTTTGAAGTTACTTGTCAGGTGCCATCTCCACAGGCAAGAGAACTGCGGCGATATTCACGCCGTGCCATGAAATTCTCGCCGTGGCATGAAATTCTCACTGTGCCATCAAATACTCGCTGTGCCATCAAATACTCGCCGCGGAGCTTCCACCGTGTGGACGGAGAGATTCATAAAGTTTCTATTGCGTTTTATCGCACGCCGTGAACTATCACGTGGAGATGACACATACCTATTAATTTCTTAATACCCATACTGACCCATCTCCACCTTAGCTACATATTCTGTTTACACTGGAAGCCATCTTTCTTAGGTTACGTTGACATTGTTTTCTGTCAGTTCCGCCTGCTCTTTAATTTAGCAAAACTCTCAACTTTTATTCTCTGCACTGATTTATCAACGGGTTTAACATGTAGGCCAACATAAGCAAAAAGGGAAAAGGGGGGAGGGATGTAACAATATTTCTTTGTTTATGCCCTAAAAAATGTCACATATTGTTATCAAGGCGATGGCGCACGCATAAATAAGGCTTTTTTTATAAGTGATCCACGTACAATCAATTAGCCTTGAATTGGTTGTGTGAATGGGTTTTCAGATGTTTATAAATCGACAAACAATCGAGATGGAATACTTTGATTTGTTGTCAATATTTTTTATTTAATATTTAAACTTCTAGAACTATCTAGAAACTTATGAAATTAGATTATAATTAATAATAATCATGCGACTTTAAGTTTTCTAAACCAGAATTATCGTTGACGTGATTAAATAATACATGGACAAACAATATTTTTGACAAACAAACTCAACGTGTGATATAGGTTGTAGGTGTATATAGATTAGATATATTTGTAGTCATCAATATTGAGACACCTTGTAGGTCAATATAATCATTTGTATAAACGCGAGTACGACGGCGATTGTTTTAATTTCAAAACATGTGAAGGTCGTCACCAAAGATGAGAATGAAAGGGTTTAACATTTCAAGAATTAAATAAATAGAATATTATATGAAATAACATGTTCCATCTTGAGCATATGACATTTGAAGTTAAACTTAAATTACAAATATTATCCGATTAATTTGAATAAGCTTCTTTAATTTAATTTACCAACTAACCAATTCATTACCTATTTCGCGAAACATATTAGATAGATGTGTTGAGAAATTAACAATGGCAACATTACCTTGGAACTCACATTTTTAGAATTAATCACCGATAATACTTTATAAGCAAGTGAAAAGGTCATCAGGCATTACACATTTCAATATAGGTAGGTTATATGTTTATTATAGAAACAACAAATTGTTTTTGAACATTTTACTAATGCAGAATACCTATATTTTTGTTGTTTACACACAACATGACATCACGTCGGTTTTTCCCCGGATTGTCAGGTAAAGGTGTACCTATACCTATTCTAGTACACCCACACATTCGCCAGTTATATTATTTAGTCACGTGTAATTGAGGGCTAGCTTATTGTTACAACCGGGCACGAAATCCGGTATCAGATCTACTGAAAAATTCGTGATGGAAAATATAAATAACAATAAATAAATTAATATAACAGTCTCGTAGTTCACTACGACGAGAAGAGTGTGAGTTGTGGTAGTAGCGATCATTATACCTAATAGCGCTTGCAGAAGATTGATGTTACAACAACTCACTCGTTTTGGAAAGAGCTATTAATGAGTTTCGGCCTAAATCACGATTCCGTTTGAATAACCATGTAGTTCACTACAAACTAATTATAGTCATTCTTCCTTCATTTGATATACAATTATGTCATTAATTTCTTTATCGGCCTTGTCAAGTACACACTTACACATGTAACTTGTGCACATACCATTACTATCGGCTTAATAAAGTGTAAGTAAGTAAATAAAATGCCACATAATTTCACAACACATACTGTCAACTTTCCTCTGGTACTTTGAAGGATACCTACTCTATGGCAGGGCGAAGCGGTTCGACAAGATTAAAATAAGATATTGCAAAACGGATATAGAATACGTCGTAGTAGAATTTGGGTGGGAATGTTTCAGAAATGAATCAGACGAAACTTTATAAGTACGTCATCATAAAAATATTTCATGCAGCTACGCGAGAACCGCTTTTCAAATTTTTTATGGTATGGCATGGTAGGTACTATTTAGATACCTTGTGCTTTTGAAAAATGGGCACGGTTTTAAATAAATTTAAATTATCCATAGAGAGGAAAAATAAAAATTAAGGAGTTATAGTAATTTAAATATAAAAAAAACGAATTTATTCATTAATACTAAAAATTATTCATTTAAACCAATCTTCAACTAATGCTACAAAAATATCTCACGCAATCCGTGACAGCCAGGGGCAGTTATAGAACTTCATATGCATACCAATCAATGATATAATTAAATGTCCGGAAAACACCTTCGCATAATCTCTTGCGTTATTTCCGTAGATCACAGATAGGAAATAGTTCGTTAAAATATAATTACAACCTGTCGGGCCTGTGCGGTATGCTAATAATATAACGAACGATTCAACATTATGTAAAAGTGAGGGTCATTATTCGTTATTGACTTATATTCAAATATATATATGTTATTAGATTTTAGTGCATTTGATTAGAGCCTACCACAAATTTAATGTTTTAATGAACTCGGGCTCGACATGCGTCGCTGAGACGATTGGCGAATCGGCTCCGCAGCTGGTCCACCCTGACATTCGACAAACTTGACGCTCGACTGTAAGCGGCTAAAGTTACTATTATACCCAAAACAGCTCATTCTGCAATCGCGGTACGGTGTGCTAACACCTTCAAAATTAATGTAATACAATTCAAAAATAAAAAGTGATAGTGTTTATTTGGTGCATATGAAAGTTTTAACATTATGTTGTTGTGATTGTTGCAGTGATAATGGAGGCGCTGAGTAGGCTCGTGGAGGGCTATCATGACTTGATGGACAACAAGAGTGATCAGAGGGTGAAAGACTGGTTCCTGATGTCGTCACCCTTCCCCACACTGGCAATATGTCTCACATACGTCTTTACTGTCAAAGTAAGTAACTACCCAGTGGAATGTCAATATACATATACATACGTCACTGTAGTCGATTAAAAATTGATAAATATTACGTCAAACAGATTAATCGTCATTAGGAATGTTTTCCACTGGAACTTGCCGTCATAATTAGGACGCAGTTGCGTAATAAATTATGCTCCAATTAAATAAGTTGACATTTAGATGTATCGGAGAGGACGCTGTTTTGACATAAAGAGTTTTTTATTGTTTTATTGTAATTAATTCTTTTTTTGTCAGGTTCTTGGGCCGAAGTTTATGGAAAACAGAAAACCGTTCGAGCTCAAAAGAATATTGATTTTCTACAACTTGTTTCAAGTGTTATTCAGCATCTGGCTTTTCCATGAGGTAAGTGAAGTGGTGATACCCACAATATCACAACTATTAATCAAATAATATCATCTTTCCTTATACCTATGTATTTTGACGATACTGTTGGTCCAGTGGCTAAGCTACTAGCTGCTGCGTTGCGTGTCGCGGGTTCGATTCCCGCATGGAACAAATACTTGTATGTATGGTTTACGGGTAGTTGTTCCGGGTCTGGCTGCTTGTGTATGAGAATTTATATGTTTGTAAACGCGACGCAGGAGAAATTTCAAGCTTAAGGTAGGGTTATATTTGAAGAAATAAAAAAAAAATTGAACTAATGAAAGTCTATATGTTTTTCTTTCTAGAGTTTAAAGAGCGGCTGGTTCACGACGTACAGTTTTCGGTGTCAACCCGTCGACTACTCGAATTCTCCTGACGCAATACGGGTAAGAGAACCTTCATACTTTCCTAAACCTGTTTAAGTATATGCACGGACGCTCTATGCATCTTTACTTGTAGATCACTTTTTTGCGCACGTTTCGCGAAAAATTAACCTTAACCAAATGTGTTGCTCATGGTTCCAGCAATTTGTTGATAAAAAAGAAAACAAATTGCTTAATGAATCCACCAATCAGTCTCTATTAAAGTATAAAACTTTTTTGATCCTAAATGTTTAATAACAGCCCGTTTCATAATTGCATTTAAGTTGATACTAAACGAGACGTTACAAGGAGGAAATTAACCCATTAGCGTTGTAAAAAATATAGTAATCATATGGTGATTATATGCAATTTAAATTGACTTTACAAGATATGAATCATTCATCCTTTGTTCTAATCAGTCAGTATTTGAATAGTCATGTGATTACATTAGCCGTACTTTGTAGGGGAACTGGGTAGTTCAGGCACTAGGCTCGTTTACCTCATACCACTAAGTATAAGGTAATACATAATATTTTTCTTGAAATTTATTTGCACGGACCCGATAATGACAATAAACAGAACTATTGTATGGCTTGGGGATGTACACTTGTACAGTCAATAATAAAAGTGATAAGTGCAGACAGGTCATTTGCAACTAATTTTAAACTTGCGTATTTAAAACGGTTTTTTTTCACCTAAACTAACTATTTTGTTGCCTGTTGTACTTGCATACTATAAAAGCAACTCCATAGATCTACTGTGTGTTACATGAACTGAGGTTGTTTGCCTTCAAGTTCATTGCATTGACAGGTAATTACCGTACTGACCGTATGATACGCCAGCAATTTGTGTGTGTGGTCGCATAATTATAAAAAAATAATTAGACCTTATGTACATCATCACGGTCTTTACAATACCTAATTATAGAGGAAATATAATAGATTTCTTATAACCTTCAGTTTATTATTCCGTACATGCTTGTTTATTTGGTAAACAAACACGGTACAAAATACACTAGGTGTTGAATCAATTGCATCGCATACGTAACTTAAATTGTATGAACCTTTTAAAAAAAGAATTTAAATTAACCTTAATAAAGTTAAAATTATTATGAAATTAATAGGTTCGGTATTATCTTTTGTGGCGATCATACACGCTACTGCACCCAAGAGGTGTACCTATGCACATACAACTGCGCAAGCGACCTGCGCAATATCGAAAATAAATTCTTTCGAGTGACACCGTACCACAGAATAACACCGTACGGTCTTCAGTCGATGCTGTAGCAAAACAAACTGATGACCGTTCCGGTGTAGCGGTCCGTCCCTATACACGCTACAGACATGTGGTCGAGCTGCACAGGTGATCTCTCCGGTAGACCGTGGCGTTATGGCTCACATTAGTAACGCAAAAAAGAAAAATATTCTAGGTATACCTACTGAGTTTTGCAGATTCAGGAAATACTACAGTAGGTACTACTCGTATTGCAAATCTGTATATTATTAGGTTTAATATAATAAATTAGTAATAGGAAACTAATAAATTGAGCTTACTGATTGCTAATAAAATGTTAGTACTTATTCGTTGTTACGTTAGTTATCTACGTGATTGGTGTTCTTTCGCGTTTTATAAATGTCGAATGCGTCAACATATGACCACACACATTGAATGCTGGTACGGTATGCGTTCGGTTAGTGGTTATAAATTAATTGATAAAATATGAAAAATTGAAAAAAAATATGATATTCTGTCTATCCATATAAGTAATATTAATGCTTTTTCGAGTTTACAATAGGTAGGTACGGTCGAACAAGCTATTTGGCTTACAGACAACAATAATTATCTTTCTGCTACATTTCCATTTATTGTTATTTTGTGTTCACTTTTTCAAGCTTGTGGTGTCTAATTTTGGAACCTATTTAAAGTGATTTAAAAGAATTGATACACTCGAAACATTGTTTAAAAGTAGTTGCAAGTCGGCTGCCTGTATACTAAATGGCTTGCTCGACTGTACCCATTTCCACGCTGTAAATGTTTCTCTTTATTTCGATATGAGTTGCCGATGCAAACAGAATTAGATTAATTAATTTTTAATCATCCGTAAAATAATATAAATGTGTTTTAATTCTTTTACAGACAGTACATGGCTGCTGGTGGTACTATTTTTCGAAATTCACAGAATTCTTCGATACGGTAAGTTGAGATCATTATAATTACCTTCTTAACATTTTCTACGTGCGAGACCAAAAAATTCCAAATTACATTTTTATGTGATGATCACATATTAAGTAATTATATCTTCATTAATTAAGTAGGTAGGCAGGTAGATATTATGTTTACTTCTTCCTGAATGAATGAATAACGATAATTAATCATTTGTTTTTTGAAGTTATTTATTTTTCATTGATATCTACATAAGCTATATACTTAATATATATATATGTCTCATAAATCAATAGATTTTCCGTTAATTCCATGCTATACTTCAACGAAGTAAAAATTTGATGGATTTATACGTATTAAAACGGGTTTTAAAATACGCCTAACGAAGCCGAAAGTTATAATATACTTTGTGTTATTACCATGTTTTGTTTTTAGTTTTGAACCGTTTTGTTCCGAGGATATTGCAGGAGGCCTACCGCTATCTCTTAAAACAGTACCATTTAAATATTACTGTGCGCAAGGCAAAGTAATATCAAAATAACACTGTTTTAAGAAATGGGGGTACGTCCCCAGGTCAACGAATCAACTTTTTGTCACGTTTTTACGAAAACCATTGTTAAATGTTACTACTAAACTTTAAATACCCCCACGACCCTTGCACTGTTGCATGTAAGCACAATATCTGCGCACGTCACATTGCGCACTACATTAAACGGTGCTGTTTCACAACAAAAATAAAAATCGTTTCCAAGCAATAAATTTTGCTCAAAGTTGCTAAGTTTGATGGTCAGTGTGCGTAATAAACGGCTATGTGTTTTTTTTACATCCTGTTAACCTCAAAGGTATAGGACGTAGGAATAACATTTCAGTAGTACCTAATGTTTAAATATCATCTAGAAAAGTTGCAAGCTTATCCGGGCTGCTGCTAAAAAAAATTACTCGTGTGTAGGTATACGAAACACAATTAAGTCTAAAATGATACACATTTAATAGAAATGTTTTAAAATTCAGTTGCTAATGAATAACAAAACGAGTCTGTTTAATTAAATGATTTTTTTTTTGAAACCGGTGTTTCAGGTTATGTTGCAAAATCTTAGCTCGCGCTAAAAGTCATGGGCACTAATATGAACTACTTAAGCCTTATTTAGCTCTAATAGTGGTCTGCCTTCACAAACTTAAACACTTGAATATCTAACTGGTATAATTTCGCTAAGTTTCTTCTCACTGTCAAGGCTACGGCCGGACACTTGCGGCGTTTACTTCCACAACCAGTACGAACTGGTCAACTTATTTACGTATGTACATGTGTAGGTACATAATAATCTACTCTAATATTAGATTTATTTGTTTGCTTCTCATACGTGCGTAATATACTGACTGGTCAATGTCTATTTTAGGAAGTTTCTCGATCCAGGATGACCCTTGAGAGACTGGTTAGAAGGTCGCTTTGTGCGTCTATACTATAATTTAAATACGTACCTGTATTAAGCGTAATAGGCCTACTAGGGTACTTAATTTTTATAATTACTTGTATCACATATTTAAAAGACCAAGCCTTTTGTAAATTAACTCGTTACAATAATCAAGTTTCATAAGTAGTTTATGTCAGGGGTAACCCATCGATCGGTTTTTATTAATTAATAAGTTTCTAACCGGATCTAGATCGGGTGATCCTGTTTTATGTCAATAAAAAACAGGTGTTAGTTAAATGGTTCAAGTTATGCAAAGAATTCGCAAATTACCAATTTTTTTTCTTATTCTTTACGAAAGCGGACGTGCGACTACTTGAAGCTCCTACTGAGTTCATCGCTTATCAGTAAAGGAAAACATCGTTGGGAAACCTGGACTTTTAAATAATACTAGCACTCTCCCCGCGACTTCGTTCGCGTGATTTTTCTTACGGATCCCTAATTTTTTATAATAAAATATAGCCTATAGCACTCAGTTATAACGTAGCTTCCAATTTGTGAAAGAATTTTCAAAATCGGTTCAGTAGATCCAGAGATTACCCCCTACATACAAACTTACCAACAAATGTTACTTCTTTATAATATTATATATAAGTAGTATAGATAAATCTGAAATCGCCAATCCGCCTTCAGCAAGTGTGATGATCAATGCTCGTGTCATTTCTGTTTGAGAAGAGGCTTTTGCGCTGCAGTGGGATAATAATAGGCTGGAATTATTTTTTTTTTTTGTAATACTATTTAGGCTGGAATTGTTATTATTTTTCCCTAATAATATCAAATGGTAATCATCCATTAATATTGCGGAAATATCAAAATTCCATTACTTACTTATATTATTCGAGATTAAGAGCTCAGAGCTTAATTTTTTTGTAGATTTTTTTCGATACGAATTAAATTACTTATTCATTTAGCAAGTTTGATAGTAAAAAAATGTATATTTTTTTTACTGAAGAATAAAATTAGCTGTCTCATTAAAGTTGAACACCTGTTGTAGGCAGGTGTAAGCAAATACCTCAAAACCGCACCAATGATCTAATGTGAATATTTGAGATAGCTTTCATCTTTTTTGTGGTTTCAAGAAAACGTTGCTAACGACTATGTGATAACTTTATATGAATACCTGCATAATCATGTTAATCTTTTTATATCACACAAGATCAGACATCATCGTTACGTTTCGTTTTCATCGTTTGATATTAGTCATCGATGAAGGAAAACATCATAAGGAAACCTAGACTCATAATTTTATTAATTTATGTCTGAAATTGCCAATCCGCCTTGAGTAAGCATGATGATCAATGCTCGTGCCTGTTTGGAAAGAGGCCTTTGCAATGTGTGTGACAATAATAGGCTGACATTATTATTCCATTATATCAAACAATGATAATGATAAATCTAAGGTACAATTTCCGAGTGAGAGAATAGCTGCGATGAAATCGAGTTTCTATTGAAGCGGCGCGACGACTTTATCTGCACCCGCGACAACTGTCATTCACGCGGACAAAAGCAAGTAAACATATAAATTAGGATTAGGTTATTGTGACGTAATTTTCGGACCTATATTTTTCAACGTTCATTGTCCTAAAACATTTACGCGAAATAAATACTTTGGTCAGAATTACTTTTACCCTACTGACTTTCAGTGATTTTGACTACAGCCCCGTTTAAATTGTTTATTTGTGGAATGAGTTCAACGAACTTTTTTTTGAGAATCGATCTTTTTTATTGAGAAGGTTAGGTTTATTTAAAACGTTCACGCTTACGTAACGTCAAATATGTACAGTTACCATATTGTGTTTCGTTAAAGTTATTAGTCTTTGAGTGTGCGTAAAGTCAAAGTTTTATTTATATACAAGCTTCTGTTCGCTTTGCCTGCGTAGACTTCAGAATTAAGCTAAAAGTTCTAAATTATCCCACGGGAACACACATACACTTTTCCGGGATAAATATCCTATGTGCTATGCCAGACTTTAATCAATCTCTGTGCCAAATGTCATCCAGTTCCGTTCAGCTGTTCTGGCGTGATTAAGTTACAAACATCCATCCATCGAAACCTTCCCATAATGATAGTAGTAAGATTTGGTTACATCTCTGACAGTCATTTGTTTTTATTATACCTCGAATGACCGAAGAATGCAGGCGATGTTAATATATTTTTGTCAATAATATTGATCATGTTGTTTCCAGATCTTCTTCGTGATGCGCAAGAAGTTTGACCACGTGTCGAAGTTGCATGTCATCCACCACGGTATAATGCCTATGTCCGTGTGGTTCGGAGTCAAGTTCACACCAGGTCAGCTTATTCAAATTACTATTATCGTAACACTATTGGTTCGACAAACGGGCATACTAATTTCAAAGTCCTAATTAGCGTACTAGCTTAACCAGTTTTCATAGTCCTCGACACTGACTTTACTTTCAGAAATTTATATTTAATTTTTTGCTTAATTTTAAAAACTGAATTAGAATGTCTCATTTCAATGTTTATAAGTGTAATAAAATATCGTTTATTTTTATAAAATAAAACTATGCATTTTAGATAGGATACAAAAATGTCAAGGCAATCAACTATATTGTAATTAAATTTAGACGGTTGAATCTCTACGATTTACGTAAATTGTGTAAAAGCTAACCATTCAATTTTTAATTGATCTTGGCTACCAAATTTTTTAATTTCCTCTACATAATTTTATATTAGTAAAGTTTTCGTTATGATCATGATCAATTATTTCACATATTTTCGTGACTAAGACATAATCGTTCTCATCGCTATTGCAAGGCTTCGCTCTGTAAGGAAGGTGCCAAAACCCACCACGTGGGCCCGGCCAATATCATGGAAGCGTTGTTTTATTGTATTCCACCATGTTTTCCTTCACAGTTAAAATAATAATATTATTGTTTGAATCAAAATCAGTTTTATTACATCCGTTTAAGACTAACATTTTGCTCGACACAAAAAACAAAGATGTGATATTAACTTCGATAACGATGCTTAATATAATGATTATAAATTCGCTACGATTTAAAAGTATATTTCTTTCGACCAATTACTTCCTTGAGAAGAAAAAATTCGTGGATATTTTTTATAGTAGTCGGTATGTTCATTGCGTAGTTTATTAAAGAAAATTGTTGGGAATACCAATACGCCTAGCAGTAATGACTACCCAGATAAGCAGTAATTATTTTTTTACTTCAGTATCTAATAGTTGGTTATTTGTTACAAATGTTCACATGATCCGTAGGAAAAAAGAACGAGTAAGTATATGTATAAGTTTTTATCGTACAGTCTAATGTGGGAAATTACCAAGACATGATACTCGTACTATATGATATGTTATAAGTTCATTTACATACGTCTTAAAGTCATTTACATAAGACAAACATACTTAAATTCTAAATCAAAATTGGGTGATGTCGCATGAGGGGTTTTCCAGCTTATTTTTTGTTGTTTCCTCAAAATACAGGTTATTAAGACACAAAATAGGTATCAAAAAATGAGCTCATTAAGTCTAATTATGCTAAACTATCTGCTCCCTGCGACGCATGGAGTTTTTCACCCGTATTAAATGGCGTCTTTGGTATCTGCTCCGGCCACGTGGGTCAGATTTTTATTAATTATCTGTTAGATTTTTTAAATTTTTGTTTATACAAACCTTGTCCTGATAATAACAAACACAAAGAATTACCCAATTTGGTGCAGTCGTTCAGATATTATGCGCGTACATTTCGGCGATTTTTTTTTTTTATTTTACTAGACAGCCTGACAGACGTTGTCGTGTCCGGACGTTGGCTTGCAGCGCCACCTACCAGGTCCAATTGTGTGTCCAAACCATTAAGGAACACATTTAAATATAGGTACATACAAAATTTCATCCAAATCGGTCCAGCCGTTTAGGAGGAGTTAGGTGACAAACACACGTACAGAAGATTTATATATATTGAGATAATTATGTAGATACAAAGGTAAACGGTAATATAAATATAACGTGATTACAATATATTGATTCATTTCATAAGAATTAGGTGTTATAAAGAAGGAAAGTAAATTCTTGTGCGTTGTTATCCAATTATAGATCCTCATTACAAAGCTAAACAAGTTTACATTTTTCCGCTAACTATGCTGAAAAGTTCAGCAAACATCATATTTACCAACTGCTTATTTATTATAAGCACAAGATGATTTAATCTGCACACCCTACTCACACTATTTGCTTATTATATTAGAATATACTTCATTACTATAACATAATAATTATACTACAGCAGAGTTTGCATATTAAATAGAAAATTTATTTAATATGTGAACCATGATCGACGTTACTATACAAGATACAAACTATTATATTTACCTATTTATATTCACATATTTTTACCCGACTGTGCCAAAAGGAAGCTTATGTTTTTCGAGGGTACCTATGTAGGCTAGATGAATTTTAGCTTGAGAGATATCGTTAGATTCGGCTTAATTATCATAACAAAATCAAATAGTCTTTTTAGGACCCATTAAAAAACTAGATTTTCTCAATTCTTCCCAATAATTACTACTAGACTTGTTTTTCTATTCAGGTTTTATTTATAGTTCATGATTTACGAAATCGGTTTTTTGTTTTTAAGTTGACTTTTTTTCTTTATGACATTGCTATTCTACAAACATTAATAAAAAGTTGTATCATTAAACACGAATAATAAAAATAAAAATATTTTATTCAAATAATAATAAAAAGATAAGTATCTATCCTAAACAAGTACAAGGACTGTTTGTTCGTTACGGACAATGAAAATGTCTTTTGACCCTGTTTATATACTTAGCAAATATTAGAAGACAGTGTACCGCTACTAACCGGTCGCTAAATACTGAATGTCAACTAAACTGGTATTCATATTATTTTTAACAGTTATTTGAATGGAAATGTGACATACAGTGTTTTTTTATAAGTTACTGTTAGGTTTAATCTACATATTTTTTGTGATAAATTACCTTTAAAATACATTTTGTTCATAATTAACATCATAGTTTATGGAGACGTTTTGATTTGTGGTTTCGGACATTTCGTAAATGATATGTTTCATAATTTTATTTCTTGGAATGAGAATAATATTATAAGCATTGCTAGACACGTTAAAGAATACTATCTTAAGAGTCATGTTTCCAAAAACTCGTCAGTTTTCAATCTAACAAGATACTTACAGCATTTTTTATTATAATGGTTCTCAAAATAAACTGAGTCATTCTAATTCGAGTCTTATAGATTAGATCCTATAGGTACGAAATAAGTACCTAAACTGTTTTAGTAGTATAATATAATTTACAAGCTTGTATATATTTTCCCCACAGGTGGCCACTCGACTTTCTTCGGAATGTTGAATACCTTTGTACACATCGTGATGTACTCATACTACTTGCTGGCTGCCCTTGGCCCTAAGGTTCAGAAGTACCTCTGGTGGAAGAAATACCTCACAGCGCTACAGATGGTAAGATTTTTTTTAAACTAGTGACCCGCCCCGGTTTCGCACGGACGCAATTTCCCAAACGTCACATTTTTCTTTAAACCGTCGAAAATCATTAAAAAAGAACGATTTTTTAATTATTTTCGACGGTTTAAGTCAAGCTTTGCCCCGTCAATTACAAATACAACAAAATACAATTACCATACTAATCTTGTATGTAAAGTACGGCCAACGAGAAGCGATACGAAAGTCTACATTATACAATAATTCAAATTATGATAAAATTTATAAAAATAGACTATCCTTATGGTATTATTACAATTTGCCAGATAATTTTTAAAACTATATAAATCCAACTTTCAAAAAGTTATGCACCCCTGCTATTCCCAATGACCTTGCATGGGTTTTGTTTACATTTGGTATCGCTTCTCGTTGGCCGTACTTTAGTTTGGTATCACTCCCAAAACGGTAATGTTTCGACATAAGGACGAACACAAACCTGGTTCAAGTTATTGTAGGAGTTCTGGGTCATGGCACTTACTAGTGACAGAAGGACATGCCTAAAAGAGTAGATTAATTTGAGTTTTAAACGAAGACAAATCTGAATGAAAATTAAAATGTAATTCTATCTTTGTTACGTCAATTTCGTTGGAATTAAAATTTTAAAGGTGCTTACTTATCTCTATCTGAATTTCTATATTAAGCAAGAGACAGATCCTCCTTGACATTATAGTTATAAGTTTCTAACCGCCTTACATAATTTATATAATACTAAATGTTGATTTATAAATTATAATACAAATTTGACAAGTCGGTGATAGTCTAAAATGGCCTTAGGTATGATATTACGTTGTGCTTCAATGTCAATGTTTTGCAATCGGTTCAACTGGGCGAGCGACTATCCTTGAACGTCGCTGTCGGCACGGATGGTCCATTATATGACGTCATATGATCCATGCAGGTCCAATGAATAGGACATAAACGTCACCCAGCTCTTCCTGTTGGTGACGTAGAGTACAACTAACGGATTGGCAGCCTCTTTCTAGGTGTTAATACTGTGAAGTATCTCATTATTATCACCTAGAAAGAAGCTGTGAATCCGTTATAGTTGTATATATTCTAACTCAAAAGGATCTATTAGAAATAGACCAGATCATTAGAGAAAAGGTAGATGGATAGTAGGTACCTACTTGACACTTAGAAGGTTTATAATTGAAAGATTTTTAAAGATAGACTTATACTAGCAGATAAGATTAGATGATATCATTTCTACAGCTGGTCTTCTGAATGGCATGTAAAATGAGGTTATTCGTCCACAGGTTCAGTTCGTGCTGGTGTTCCTGCACGCGTTCCAGCTGTTGTTCATCGACTGTGACTACCCGCGCGCTTTCGTCTGGTGGATCGGCATGCACGCTGTGCTCTTTTACCATCTTTTCTCAGACTTCTACAAACAGGCTTACCTCAAACAAGCCGCCAGAGTAAGTCACACTGTTATCGCTTTGCTTATTAAATTTTTTAAGTGCATTAGCCAAACGCAATGGAATTTCAGTGTGTAATTTGTTTGAAATGAAAACATACAAAGAGTACTTTGTTTATCTAAACAAGTGAAACAACTACTCATTACATTTTCTCAATCAATCATCACGTCTCACGTTTCACAATGATTAATAAATTCTTTACGGCAGCCTATAAAATCGATTTACATAATCCTCGCATCAACTCAATGCATTGACTGTAACTAATTCTTTGTTTACAGAGAGAAAAAGCCAAAGTGAAGGTGGAGGCGGAGGCCTTGAAGTCAGAGATGAAAGACTCGGAGACGAAAGACAGGATGCTGCCGCTACTGAACGGCTTCGGGAACGGGTCCGCGCTCGGCGATGTCCGGCAAAGGATGGCGGGCGCCGTCGCTTCGCAGTGATCGCCAACCCCTTACCCCTTAGAATAAAGAATCTCATCACACCGAGTGGATACACTATGTGTACTCACATAAATTCCTTTAATTACAGAGTACGAACTAACCTTGTTACGGGTGACGCGTCAGTTCTGCCACAAAGCCTTACAAATTACAGTTGGCACGAAACGTGCATTATATTGATCATAAATTACTTGTTACTATTGATACCTACTATTTATGAGTCAGTTGTTTTGCATGATATACACTGTCGTGTCACTCATAATAATTATTGGCATCGTTCTAGACGATTAGGAGTATCAATAAATTGGTTAAAGTACAAAACGGGACGCTCGAAAATTGCCCGCATCCAGCCGCGGTACCAGACGAGACATAAGCTCAATTAGTTGTAAGTTATTTGTAGTTTAGCTCAGTAGTGATAGTAGTTTTAATTTATTCAAACCGAATACTGTAAGTCCGTGGAATTCTTAACATTAATGATTCTTGACTATTTATTCGGGCGTGGATATGGTAGGACTAAGATAGAGCCAGTATTTTCATTCGTAAAATATTACTAGGATTTCTACATTCATGTATCGCTCGTTGCCAATTTTATGGGTATGGCCATATAGTAACGTACCTATGTTAAATTAGAACATTTCGTCTAAATCGATTAAGTACATAAGTTCAAGTACTCAGCGGACTAACTTAATAGATAAATAAGCTGACAGCACTTTTCCTTATAATTACGCCACAATAATTCTACTTGGTGTGAGAACAAAGACGTACCAGAGCGATCTGTCATGAAAAGGTGTTAATGAGTACATTTATACCTACTAACCAAAAGAGATTGCAGACAAGGAGAACATTTAGATGGCAATGTGAATTCTATGGCAATGCAATGTGGAACATTGTTGTGAAATCGACGTTCTCTCTATAAATGTAGACAACAAGTCAATGAAATTATTTGTTTGCCAAATATCCGGGTAAGATTTTATAAAGGCTCTATTTTTATAGCCCTGTAAATAGTCCATCCAACAAAGAGATTGTAGAGTGCGTGAGCAAGGCCCTAAGCAATTACTTCAGAAAATTGTTCAGGGTACTTAGAGAGTTAACATACTAAAAGTCCTGACGTCTAGGGGGTGAGGCGGAGTGGGGGGAGGGGGTTAAAGTTCCCATTTTTCAGTTTTTCGCTAATATTTTTTAAACGGTGCGTCATGGAGATAAGATGTCTTCTACGCAATGAAAGCTTATAAAATTATGTACAACTTTTATCTTATACACTTTTTCACATTCCTACCTATTTTCGAACTACACATTCCGGAAAGTGGTGGACGGTGGATTCCTACTGCACAGAGTAGTTTGGCAAAAAAATGCTTGTGTTGCCACGATTTGTGATGGATATATCACCTACATCAACCGCCACTATCCTGGGATGAGTCGTACTGTGGTTTTCGATGGGTACTTAAACTCAGCTAACTCTACAAAGTCACAAGAACAGAGGCGACGATATAAATTGAGGAGGTCGGCTGATATGAATTTGTCTTTGAACACAGCAATACCAATGAAGCAAGAAGATTTTTTGTCTAATCCTACCAACAAAAGTCAGCTCATTTCTTTACTACAGACAAAGCTTCAGGAAAATGGTATAAAAACTCTCCAAGCCACTGATGATGCTGATGTTCTTATCGTGAAGACTGCTGTGGAACTATCGACTCATAAACGAATTAAAATATAATATGTATCAAAGATACAAGTTTTCATTACTCAACGGCTGAACCGATTTGGATGAAATTCGTTATGATTAAAGATTTGGATTTTTAGGCTATTATTAGGTTACTTTGTTTGCGTTATTTCGGGATCCGAAATAACGCAAACAAAGTAGCAGGCAACAGGTAGAGATTCATAAAAGTAGTTTTTTCGAAAATTTTCACTATTTCAGAATGTATATGTAAAAAATGGGTAGTAATTCGAAAAAGTGTATAAGACTAAAGTTGTAGGAAATTTTATAAGCTTTCATTGCGTAGAAGACATCTTATCTCCATGACGCACCGTTTAAAAGATATTAGCGAAAAACTGAAAAATGGGAACTTTAACCCCCTCCCCCCACTCCGCCTCACCCCCTAGACGTCAGGACTTTTAGTATGTTTATTCCCTAAGTACCCTGAACAATTTTCTGAAGAAATTGCTTAGGGCCTTGCTCACGCACTCTACGACCCCTTATGGGTGATTTATTGGATGGACTAAAAGTCAAAAGAAAATTTAAAACAATGCATTAGTTTCAGGTCTAGAGTTGAGTTTTATTCAACTGGGTACACTGAGACAATCATAATTACACCAGACAAATATCAATGTCGATATAATTAGAAAGAAATATTATTATTGTAATCGACGCTAGAAGGAAGTTTGCTACAAAAAAAAATAGACGTTGTTTGCGAACTAGTCTGACTGCATTGTTGAATAAATCCGTACTTATCTTTTTGTGAAACTATAATTATGGCGGTATAATGTAGTTCATCTTTGATTGATACCGCCCTCAGGCGCTTACAAACTAATGGATTTGTCGACGACTGTCTTAAGTAGATATGTTTGCTTACAAAGCTCCTTGCTAATCATCAACCATATTGTCAAGCTTTTCTTTATCTTTCTTTTCTTAGTGCTACGACATTAGGCGAGAATGTACAGTCAACAAAAGAGATAGGTATCCAGGGTCGTCAGATTAGTTGAAGTTTTCTTAGAAACCGACGGACCCTGCATACCTATCTCTTTTGTTGATTGTAAATAAAATTTCCCTTCTCTATCGTTTTTCGCCAATATAATATCTGTCAAATACCCATTTGACGGTTTTAGAGTTTCCAAGTCGTTTGACCAACATGTTTGATGATTTTCAAGTCAATTTTGTTAAGTATTCAGGAATCAAGGCTATTCACATTCTGAATTTATATTGTACTTAGGTACCTAACAACGACATGCTGTAAATATGTTAAAGGGTAATCGTACATTTATACTTTGTGATACTTAAGTTAATAAAAATGAATTTAATATTTACTTTTGATTTTGTTTTATCATCTTTCCCTTTTTAATCTTAAGTCTTCATCGTTGTAATCAGTTGTGATATGTGAGTATAGATAGATACCTAAATAAGTTCAAGAACCTATTAATAGTAATTTTAATTATTGACTTCGCCCAGCTGTTTAAATATTTAATTATGATATGGGTCAGAAAACGTGATAAACAGGTTACATTCCCGTTATACGATTTCCGTTCTTTCATTAGAGTATAATAGATAACTGTGTAACGGGTGTAAAGAAGAAGACACTTAACGTAGCTGAAAATTACATATTCTGGCAATGGTGGGGCTATTGCGATATTTTTTTTTTTTTTGTTTAGACCATACCTGGATTACTGGTACGAAGATATTGAAGGCTGACCGCCGAATATCAATTTTATATGGTTTTTGCGAAAATAAGTGTTAAATGTTCTAACTAAACTTTTAACACCTCGACCACAGAGTATACAGAGTCCCAGTTTCGAACAACCGCGCGATTCGATTGCACTACTACAAGCACGCGGGGCATGTGTGCGTGACCACTGGCCGCTTGTCGCGTACGCGGCGAAACTGGAAAAAACCGGTTTACGCTTGCACAGCCAGTTGACAATCTCAGGGTTAGTACAACGCACGTTGATTATTTCGTTAGTTGCAATTTTGAATATTTTTATGGTAAACGTGGTATTTGTTAATAATGGTTACATTTACAGTTATAGTTACAATAATTTTTTTTTAAGTTTTTTTATCCTTTTTAGTTTAAATATTCAACCCAAATTATTGTCAAATACGTAATTTTCTTACATGTGCACTAGAATTTTGTAATCCGTAGCACCGATAATAACATCGCCCATGTACACAATGAGCTGAAAATAAAAACTATTGAACCAAACTAAATGAAAATTTTATGGGACCAAATGGCAGGTAGGTATACTGTATGGAACAAAACAAGAATCATAGAAATCGGACCAGAAACCTCTGAGTAATCGGTGTAGACAATGTTGATAACTTTTTAGGTTTTTGTTGATTTTTCAAAAAGTGCTAATCCGATTTCGATAAAATTTTCATGGGACCATTCGGGATGTAGGGTATAATAAAACTATTTAACAAATGTTTTGTTTAATTTGTCTTACCCAATTGTGACAACCCTACCAAAATAGGTATCAATTTTGCTCGTTCTTAAGAAGCTTTACCTCTGGTCCGTTTATCTACTCATGTGCCTCGACGGCACATGTAGGTAAGGTCAATGTGGGCAAATCCGTCTACGGGGCTATTCCGTACACATGCGTTTACTATATATTCCAGAATAGTTACGCTATTACTGGTTCGGTCGATAAAACAGGATCAATTTTTAGTTCGAACTATGATTCAAAGATGGAGCAAGGTGGTCTACAAGAGACAAAAAATGCATTTGAAGTTTAGTTGTGCTACGAACTCGATACTCAAGTGTTGCGTGCCGCCGTTTCTTATATGGTAAATATTCAATTTTACAAGTTACGACTTTCTGAGTATGCATAACATGTAGTTTAATAAGTGTTTTAACGGATTTTTCTATTTGTTTTGAATAAAAACCAGTAGATACAGAAATAATTGTTATAAAAAATACGTAACCTCAAAATGGTCAAGTAGGAAAATCCGTCTTATTTCGAAGGGGCTAAATCGTCATATACCGGAATTACCCCATTGCAGATGTCGTCAACCTTTTTCATCCTTCCTATTTTTAGTTTTAGTGTTATACTTTGAAAGTTCACTGATAACTAACAATTGGGTCAACAGAATATTATAATTATGTTCCTGCTTTAGTTATAACTAATACTGGGCCTATGGTCAGATAAAATGTTTATTAATATTATTATTTTGTTTGCTTTCAGTTTTCTCATAATTACTACTGCATACATACTTACATACTTACTGCCTCGTTGGTCTAGTGGTCGCAAAGCGCGACTGCTGAGCATGAGGTCTTGGGTTCGATTCCCGGGTCGGGCAAAGTGTTATTGGGTTTTTCCATCAGGAATTCCTCAGTAGCAGCCTCGGAGTCTGGATTTGTGCCCGGTTGATGGCAATAGGCTCGCCCCCTATTACATGATGGGACTTAAACATAACTGGCGAAATGTGGGTGTACTAATGGGTAGGTACACCTCTGCCTAACCCTTCGGGGATAACAGGCGTGAAGTTATGTACTAAAATAATAGTAATCATGGTGAGAAATTTTAAAAGAAAAGGAAAGGAAAGGGTTCCTATAGCAAGGACAAGTTGCATGCAGCTGTACTGGCAGTCCGAAAACCTTAATTCAATTTTTAATACAACATGTGAAGTGCAGCGTTGTTTAAAATTGTAATGCTCTTATACCCATTAAAATAACCCTGTTTATTTAAGTTAATACCATAAAAATTAATACCATTGTCATAATAAGATGTTTCAATGTACCTGAAAAATTAAACTGATAAGTAAAAATATTTAGTTTTCAAACTTTTAGAAAGGTTTAAAGTCCCTGGTTATAAAAATAGGCCGGATTAGCCCCCAAAAAAGATTTTAGGGAGTAAAACGTAAAATAAACCTTATTTTTATGATGTTACAATACATTTTTCTTCATCATCTGCATTTACTTGTTTACAAATTGCATACCTTGATGTAACGGCGTAACTCGAGGCAAATTTGCTACTAGACGGATTTGCCCCCAATCCTTGGGAAAATCCGTCTATCGACCGATTTTTAAAAAAACCTTGTTAGTTACATATGGAGGGCTGTTTTGTTGTTTAAAATGGATGTGTATTCAAGACAACAAAATTCCGTATCGCTTACAACCATCAAATTCATATTAAAGTAGTAAGTGTACCTACCAGTTTTAGTTAACCAAAGTCAACTTTCAAAAAAGTATGACGGATTTGCCCACATTGACCAGTAATATGTTTCGTGTGCACATTGCGCGCTAGGTACCATATAAACAGTGATTTTATGCACTAAAAATAAAAAGCGATTCCCAGCAATACTATTAGGTTTATCTCTATGCTACTTAGTTTGTAAATTCGTAGGAGTCGCTTTTGCGAGGAAAAAAAGGCGCAACTGACAAATTTTGTGAACCAAAGTTGTCTGATCTAATAAAATTTTAATTTAATTTGAAAGAAGGCAGTACCTACTCAATGTATTTAGTATACGAGACCACGATAGAACCACATTAATATAAACAGTTATTGAAGGTAAGGATATCGATACCGGGTCAGGTGCTCGGGGTACACTAGATCTCAATAGGAGATATCATAGAATTCAGGCTCTGACCTCTTAAATAAGTCGTCAACCTGAAAAAGAAGCTAAGCAAGTCAAATATAAAGTTTCAAATACCAAAGTTCCTTGTTTGATGTTTTATTGAATGCTTATGTAATCTTACGTTATTCATTACTTTAACAATGTAATAGATTTTTTTTATTGTGTGCAATTATGTCATTTTAGAATTCTCGTGAGTACCTAATAAATCATTCGTTCATAATGATTAATTAGATTAATAGGGACATGACGATTTAAATTTACTTCATCAAAATACCAAATGCTACTAGCGACATCTGTGTACATTTAAACATACTGCAACTACTTATTTTACTTCGATGAAAGCAGAAACTAAGAAAAAAATCTCTTCTGCTATAAAAATTCTGTCGCAAAACTAAAGTAACGTCAATACTTCCGCTACTCGGTAACAGATGGCAGTGTATAAGCATAAAATATTCGAATCTTATAAAAGGCGGGAAAAAATAATGGGCATAGTACTATTTTGGGCATACCTCTCAACCCAAGCGATAACCTTATGTAGAAAATACTCTCTATCGTTTAAAAGCATGTGAACATTCAGCCCTAACTATTGTGGATGTTTAGAAGTTTTGCTGAGCACTCTATGTTTAACATGATAGGTGGCGTTGTCTTACTTTTACAACATAACACAACGTCCGTTTTTCTTGAAGGGTTATGCAGAAGTTTACCCCCTATACAGCGCCCACATTTAATTTCAGTCTTAACTAATAAATTGCGAGTCTAGAAATTGAATCTCAGCCGCAACGCCTGCCTCGCTGCGTCTTACCAAGTTCAGAAGTATAACTATCGCAGAATATAATTATTAGATAGATATCTTGATATATACTATAATGTAATGCTGTTTATTCTGAGATAGTTATACTTCTGTCAGTCAGTTCTAGGCAGAAGGCCAATTCTGGTAATTTAAAACCTTCAAAATCATTTTGAACATGAGCTTCCCAATTAAAACTAATGAATGGTTATAGAGAATGTGACTCGCAAGACCCAGTGATCGGTAATACTTCGCGAAATTGTCAGCAAATAATAGTTCTAGATGTTCTTGTGATATGATCTAGTAATGTAACCAGCTTAATAATTACAAATAGATCACGTTTTATTTTTTACCATTACATATTCCGATGAAACGGAGACCTTGAAAAAGACGCCTTGGATAATGGATGCGCGATAGACAACTAGGTAGTCTGGATGTGGCCAGCTTTTAGGGAACACCCATAAGGCTAGGTCAGCAGGTGCGGTGAGGTCCAGGGTCTGGGTCAAGTTCATAGGGTTGAAAGGTACTTATCTACCAAATCAACTTGAATATACAACCCCAATTAAAATCCATGTTCCTCATTCAGTTTTCTTTTTATTTTTGATTACCATTTCTTAGCATACAAGTGTCGACAAGACACGCAACACTACAATCATAGGCTTGATTAAGTTCAACATTGGCTTGATTCAATACTTGATTATGCATCTATTTGGAACGTTAACTCGAGCTCAATGTTAATCTCTCCCTGATATGAACGATTATGGAACTATTCCAGCCAGCTGATATTTTAAATACCAAGGAATTATTTGTTTATTGGCTCATAATAATCTTGTAAATCGTAAATTGGTACTACATTTTGATAATAAATATTAAGATTATCCACAAAATTAGGTAGAGACGAGGAACTCAATACCTAAATCTGCTTTTTAAATAATAGGGAAAAAATGTGTTTTAAATCCTAGCAATTTTCTTCTAAGACGAATATTTTCGCACATTTCACCTTTAGCAGCTCTTTAAATGTAGTTGTTGTATTGTAACGCGACTTAACGTCGGTATGCAGATAGTTATCTGCGTCACAGCATAGTGTTGAAAGCGTTCTTTTGTTTGTGTACATATGTGCAGTGCTCGGCTAAACGTCTAAATTGTTCACTGGTTCTCACGTGCTTTGAGAAGTGACACAAATTGCACAAGCCATTGTTTATTAAGAAAACTTTATTTACAATGAAATATTTTACAATCTATCGTCATAACTTACTTTCTATTGTACATAGATAATACATAAATCTATATCGGTAAATACCAATGTCAGCAAGTGAGAGTACAACTTCTACTTGCACAAATTCGTAAGCGATTGTTTGTAAATTCTTACACAGTAACGAACGACTTATACCAATAGAAACATCAATAATAATATCACAAATAATTTAGGGTAACTACGGATAAGCCTCTTTAGATATAAATATACTGGTATTGTTACATTCAATCTGACGAATCTGGGACTCTTCGAATAAATATCTTCAAGTTTTATTTACAAAAGTTGTACTTTGATGGTCGTCTTTGAGTATTGTTGCTGATTTTAAACAATTTGCCATTATCTTTTTTAAAGTAGGTATTTAGATATTAACAGTCTTAAAACTATATCCCTGCGTACAAGATAGGCAAAATTAGGTCCTACCTTTAGTGCGAATCAGGTAGTCAAACAAAACCAACAACGCAACGCTACTGTTCAATTAGTTAGTTGTTCTAAAGAGGCGACTAATTTAATGGCAGTGATTTAACATTTACACAGTAGACAATCATTACGCTCTTGTTTTAGTTCTACCAAATTCTTCTATATGGTCATATTCTGCAAACCCTGGATCGGAGTCGTAGTACGCGTAGTCGTAACTGTTGTCTTCTTTGTTGTGGGGAGGGTTTGCAAAGTGTGGTGGACGAGTGGTGGGTCGTGCCGCAGGTGTCGGCGGCGGCGTTGGCGGCGGCGTCGGCGGCACAGGCACGCGGCTGGGTGGGCGAGGTGGTCGGGTCTCTGGCACTCTGGGAGTATAGGTCGTCGTCGATCCAGCGGGCGCATCGTTAGCAGATTGGAAGTTCTGATTTAGTGCCTGGTAGTCAACAGGCCTCGATGTTGTAGTGTAGGTTTGGAAATAATCAAAAGTGCGCTGCGTCTGTGACTGAGGCGTTGTGGTGTAAGTTGATTCCGGTGCTCTCGTGGTTGGAGGTGCAGTTGGTGAAGGAGCAGGTCTGAAAGGCCTCGGAGCTGAAGTTTGAGCCGAAGGTTTAGGAGGAGGTTGTGTTTTGGCGTAATTCTTGCGGTCTTCTGGCAGCCTGTTGCCGCTAGCAGCTATATTGAGGGAATGTGCACCAGCCAGCAGTTCGCGGTCACCGTATAACTCGGGGCGGTACTGTCCATCGTCTTCGCCCTGGGGAGGATGATATTGTCCGTCATCTTCATCATCGTCTTCAGCAAAGCTTTCAGATTGAGTATTAAAGGCGAGGTTAGTATTATACGCTACCGTGTTTAAATGGAGCGGAGGTTCAGGGCGCGAGGTCGAGTAGATCGTGGTGGCCGGAGCGACAGTGGTCGTAGGATTGTTAAAATAGGCTTGTTTCGAGTAGGACACGAAATTATTCTTTTCTGGTTCATATGAGACACTATTGAAATTTTTATATGCAGGCGTAGTAGTGGGGAAAGTTCTTGCGGAAACACTGTAGTCAACAGTCGTAGGTGTGTCTCTGAAGTTCTCTCTGTTATTATTCTCCACTCTATTATTAAAGTTCTTGGCACGCGCAAATTCGGGATCTCTAGGAACATCGGCTACATTGAAGGTATTTCTAACTTTGAAGGGTCGATTCTCGTTCTGGACATTAAGTCCTGGAGTTGACTGGGCATCGTAATTGTACAACTCCACAAGACCATCTTTTTTGTTGAACCGTGGGGCCGCAGTCGACTGGGACTGGGAGAAAGTGGACGGTGCGCTGCTAGGGTAGAATCTATTGGTTTGTTTAGGAGTGACTCGGGGAACTTCAACGTATTCATCTTTGTATTGTTTGTATTGAGGAGGTACGTTAGGAGGTGGAGAGAAAGATTGTTTATTTTGAGAATTAAAGCGTCGGTTAAAATTTTGCTGAGGGGGCTCAGAATATTGCTGTTGGGTCTGGGTGTTGGGTTGGTAAGTGGTAGGAGGTGCTTTCGTGGAAACATATATGGGACGTTTTCTAACAAGCTTGCGTTTAGAGGGTGCGTCATATTGTTGTTGTGGGACGGAAGGTTGAGAGTTCGAGGTTGGGGCGGAAGTGGTGTATAGTGTAGTAGGGAATGTGCGTTGGGTGGTAGAATATGTATATTGGGAAGGCGTTTGATAAGAGCGTTGAGTAGAAGCTCTACGGAATGACTGTCTTTGATAAGGTTGTTGAGAGGACACAGGGGATGGAGAAGAAGCGGGGGAGGATTGGTCGTCGCGGCCACGGTCTCGCTGTCCACTGAAGAAGTCAGACGAGTGTGCTGCTCGGAGGTCGGAGTCAGGTCGATTGGAGGCAACGTTGTTCTGCGATAGCCGACGGTCGCCGGTCTCAGCGCGCTGGAGACCGAATTCAGCCTCATCATCGCGATTTCCATTAGACGACAACTTCTTGGTGTCAAATCCTGTTGGGGAAGTGCAAGAATATTTAAAAAAATTGTTTATTATATTCTCGGAAAATAAGTGGATTATGAAGCTCCAGCTTGCACGTCTTGTTGTCTGAAAGAGGCGTTATTTAATTTGCATTGCCTTGTAAAATACGATATCTACATCTCTAAAAGCATTCGAATGCAAGCATACGGCTAAAGCTAAAATGTTTTGCAATTTATTACCAATAACACTCCTACTGCAGGAGTCGTTACCTGCTGTTGACCAGGTACTTATACCAATAATTCTCATTAGGTATAATTAGTCATCACTGCATGTTGACCTTGTATTGCTTATTACTTCTACTGTAATTTCCAAAGAAGTTGCGCAAATGTTAATAATATGAGGTATTTAAACTGATTACCTCCCACTGCCTGTCTACCTAATACTAACACATAATTGTTTATCTATCAATACAAACTATTTGATGAGATAAAATCACCTTTCAAATTACACCTATACATTAACAACAGCCTACTTCTAATCAAAGATTGATGCTCTAAGCTGTTTATAATTACATGTAAGTTATATAGCTCTAATTAATTATCTAGCAGCACTCACAAATATCGTCCATCACTAATCGATTATCTCGTTTGTTTCTGAAATCGGATATGGCCATGTATGTACATATATATTTCATGTCTGTTTTATTACAATTCAAGACTACATTATTTGTGTTTATTAGGCACTGATCACATATAGGCCCCGACGGGACTGAACCGGGAAATTTTGAATAGCAAGGCTAGGCCAGTCTGGCTTATAATGTGTTCAATGCTTTAGAAACATTCCCTCCTAAAACTTCCTATTTCTTATACTTTAAGCCTGTAGATCATAATAAGATATTTGTGAGCGTTTTGTTAGTTGCAAAGCAGGCTCACCGGATCCGATCCTGTAGAGATCGAACTGACCGTCGTAGATATCGGCGGGGCAGGCCAGGGGGTCGTCGTCACCCCAGTCCGTGCAGGTCTGTGCCTCCTGGTGGAACAGCGTGCCGGGGGGACAGAAGAACCTGAAGTCTCGGATGCCTCCACCAGCGACCCTCACGCATACGTGGAAAGCCTTGCATCCGGACTTCGCGTCTGCGTAGTATGCGCCTAAGATTCGACCTTTACAGTTGAACCTTTCGGCGCTCCCTGTTCGGAAAAAGTTTAATTGTATTAGTATCCTAATGATGCAACTCTTGACCGTATACTGATAACTGAAATTTGATCATGAAAAGTCGAACTTGGTGTACACATTGCTTATTTTTATCAAGCAATCGTACAACTAACATGAGATTGAACAGTTTACTAAGTGTACTCAGTATTCGGAGTTAATGAGTTAAGTTAACGAGTATCGATGTGACCGAACTGATTGTGGAGAACCTAACCCATCGTCACAAGAGGTCTAGTGTGACGTATTGTGAAAGTTTATTCTACCTATTCATTTCTGCGATCAACATAGAAATATGTCGATCCATGTGGACCAATACAAGTTTGTGACTACGAGTATTTTAGATTGTAATTAATCAACGACTTTCGGCTTAAGGGTTATAAATCTTGTATCTCTAATTGACTTGATTGCTACGAAACACACATTATTTATTGAACTATGCAGGTGTATACCTGACACGGTTTTATTGTAATTACTTCAGCTTCTACAGAACACTACTGATTTTTAATTACCTATGATTTACGTCATCGAGAAAAAGTTTGATATGTTAAATAAGTTTCACTAGAAAATCGTTACATAAAGAATAAGAGAGTTTTGAGTTAAAATCTTACGTGTATGTACGCATTATGCTATAATTAGTCATTATTTTACCGTTTTGTCTCTAATTATTACATAACGGTCGTATAATGCGGTTTCTGAAACATGAACACCAAACTATAGTCGCTAGTTAGCTACCTGCAAATGTAGGTATTTCATTTCATCAGAATATTTGCATTTATGATTTTAAACCTGAAACCAGATATTCTTGCTCATTTTTTTTGTTAATAACAATGAGTTGCCGTGTCAATTTGACTTTGGTCGACGTTTGATGGCAATGATAGAGATTTCTCATCGTCCAAGGCGACTATTGTACTAAGAGCGACACTTGAAGTAAAACGTGCAATAACTAGGTGGAGAGGTAAACGCGTCTAATGAGACGAGTATATTGCGACATGGCAACTCGAAGCACGCTAATCCCGACGAATGTTGCCACTTTAGGTCTGTGAAAGAGCGGTGAATCAAACTGCACCAATGGTACTAAAATATTATTTTATCGTCCACGTCGTAATTAAAATATATTAATATCCGTCCATTACAACAGCTTAGATGTCTTCGAGTATCAATGAATCGGATTCTTTATTGCATAGTTTCGTAAGACGATCTAGAAAATGAAATGTTACGGCCAGTGATCGATGAGCTGCCTATAACGGGTAAAAAAATCGTCTAGCCGCCTCATTAATCGGTCTAACTAATCGTCGGAAGCGTGACTGTGAAACTATTCCTTCATTATCCGATTCTCATGTTGGGTGAAAAGATATTGTATGTAGCGTTTGAGGTTGAAGATAAGTATATTCCTGGACTTCAAATTATGCTCATTGTCCTGATAATGGAAATACCTAATATCACTCTCTGGTGCTTCAATCCTATCGAGTTACGAACATATGTGTTTTATATAAAAACAGTTCGTAGACTAATAAATAAGTACTACGACGTAGATCTCGCCATATACGTACATATACGCTGTAAACCCTTTAGCTTTGTTCAACAAATTAGGGTCAATAAGGTTCCGGCGTATTGTCTTAAACCACGCGTTTGGTAAAATACAACCGATTCAAAATAATCAAAATCTCGATTACGAGTTGCGCGAAGTGCGGTATCTAAGGGGAATAAATAAATAAGTAAGCCGTTATACGGGTCAAACGTAGGGGTGTTCACTTCCATTAGACAATAGAGTGCCTGAAATAAATTAGTGTCAAACAACTACAGTCCGGTAAAGATCAAATAACAACGTTAGATTCCCATGCGTGCGGTGTATGTGCAAACCGTGGGAGGGCAGCGGGGTGAGCGATAAGATCGCGGGCGCTTGCGCAACCGCGCGCGCTGTAAGGTGCCATAGCATCCTCCGCGAAAGGTCATAGCACTACCTTATGTAAGTGTAATAACGTCTAACTGAGGTACGCTCAGTTTCAAATTTTGAATCTTTTTTTAAACAGGCAAAAATGCATATATGGCATGTTACAGCGTGTATAAGGACCGAAATATGCGGGTCAAGTGACTCGAGGAAAAAAAGAGGAGGTCCTCTTTTTCCTCAGATTCTGAAATTGGAAGTGTTCAATATTTACTGAAACGTGAATGGATATAAATAATGCGTTGCATTTGTTTTTAAAGAAGAGGACGCAGGTAATGTCTTGACTATGGAACTACGCAAATTGATTATATTTAGAGAACGCCTGAAAATCAAAGACAACCCTTATTTATGCTTTTTCGCTATACATTTGTTGCTAATGTAGGTCGCGTGTTTGACGAAGGTTCCAATAATATTAAACTATAAATATAAATGTTATGGATGGAGGCTGGCAACTAAGAGATCACTAATCTTTTTAAACTTTCGCAAACATTATAATGTATAGGCTGTTATTTGATGTACCGTGAAATTAAGTGGTGTTATTACGTATCAAGTTTTATTGCTATAGCAGATAGTATCAATGTCACAACAATATGCAAAAATAAAATATTACAACACCGGAAATTTATTTGATTATTACTGCAATTCAATGAGTGGTTTGTGCTAATGTATGTTATGATACAGCACATTGTTGTGATCACTCAATGAAATATTGTCCATTCATTACCACCCAATTCAATATGCACCGGCCATACAAATAATATCGATACATGCATCTACTGTCGCTTTCATTCATAATAACACAAGGTAAATATTAGTTTTCTCACGCTTGATTGTTACGGTTCAATACATTACATTTACCACACAATAATATTGTTATAAGGCAAAAACGTTATTGGTTCACATTGTTACAAAATATACAAGCAACGTTAGTATTAAATCCGTTAATAACTAGAATCTACAATTGAAATAGGCAGTTACTTTAACTTAAATATGTAATGTATTTCATTTTAATTAAGGTTGAGTTTTCGTTAATGCTACATCGTGCGAAGTGTCTTAAGGACGCTCTGTGCACGAAGTATCGAATCTTTGTTACTAATCAGCCTGGTTTCGCGTTCTCGAAAGGAAGGGATTATATGTCAAACACAAATGTCTAACCGCAAACCGGGCCACCAATTGCCTAACTGCGTTTGTAGGTGAACTGCAAGCGACCCTTCAACCACAATGCACATAAGCAGAGGTAATATTTGCAGCCAGGTAAATGCCCAAACACATGAACCTTGAGGCTACCCATCCGTTCGCTGGCCGTCACGCCGCCCTAGTTCTTACGGAGAGCGGAGCGTGGGAAAATCACTTATGCAAATCCGGGGAATCGATTATCGTGGCGATGCGCGATCGGCGCGGGCGCTGTGCAAATAGAAAGTGCATCGGTTGCGCAATGACGTGCAGTGCGCTCATACCTCACCTTCGCATGGAGGAACATCTCTAATGTACAGCCTGGTGTTTGTACAACTTGTAAGGTGTTACAAAATATCGAGTTGACAAAGATTTTAAGAAAAGGTTTTCAGTGTAGGCTTATAGAGCTGAATGGCTACATTGTCATCTACATATATTTGTTAAAATAATATTAAGATCATAAAGATGTGGTTTTCGAAATTTTAATATATTTTCACATCACATGGCATATCTATTTTAAGTTAATTATGCTTGTAACTGGATCATTTTGTCATCACAATAAGTAAGTTTAATTCAGTAATAAAAACAATGAAAATATAAAATGCCATTTCCTAATAAGAAACTGCGAACGTTAACTTCCCACGCGGCCGGACATCCTGCACATTAGGAGCACACGAATAAAAAATACTTTCACAGAGATGCGTACGCGCACCAGGCTGCACTAACACCATTATTTCCTCACGACTAATACGCAGCTTCAAAACACATCAAACAATATAGACTGCAAAGAAAATCACACAATTGACTGTTAAGAAAATCACGCAAATATTCTTTAACATTACCATATCGAGGCACCTCAAAAGAAAATTTACACGAATTGAAAATTCCGGTCACTTCCGATATGTCACAGTGTATTTGTTTGGCAGCAGGTGCGCACACGCGGTGTTGTCGACTTACCCAGGACGGGGAGCAATGTAAGCAAGATCCACAGAGGGGACATGTTGTCGCGAGGTGCGTCGCGAAGGGACTGGCGGTGGATGCGCGTGCGCCGCCCGCCCGCCAGAAGGAGGGGAGATCTGAAAGCTCGCCGCCCGCCCCGTAGTTTGACACTGTGTAGTCACAGTGCATTGTGTTAACAGTTTATCAATTTGATGTTAACAAAACATTGAAATGATCAACAACGATTATAACATTATTGTTGATTCAGTGTTTTGTGAGCGTTTATTAGCACTTGTGGACACTACTCCCACAGACGGGTATGGTTCACGTGAATTTCTGTTCAATAGTCACGTAGTTGCTGACTATGACAAGATTTTCATTTCTCTTATATAGGTAAACACGGTTTTCCTATGATGATAGTATAGTTAACTTTTCTTCCTGCGTAGTTATTTATACATTGCATGTTTTTGCATATTCATGTTGTTTTGAAGTCGGGAAACCTTTTTAGATCCGAATGGAATAATTAAGTACCAAATTATGCAAATTATATTTTACCAAATTACCTAATCAATATCAGTATTGGTCGACTTTTAGTTAATTAAGATTGAATTAGAAATGCCAGAAAAACTAAAATATTTTTCATGACAAAATATGTTACTGTTTATTTCAAAATGTACTATAAAACATTTATACATAATCAAATTATTCCTTATGGGAAGAGCGCTCAAGTAAAGCACTTTTTTGTGCACTGTGGCGGCCGCCAGTGAAACAGACGCGTGATTTATTAGACATAAGCGATGTCTATCTCGACGAACTATTGTTTTGTTAGCTCATTAGTCATACGTTTTATTGCATTACGTCACGACTGAGCACCAACACCGCCGAATCCATTACACTGGCGTACCGATCTATTGAGAAAATCATCAATTATGTGACTACACTGGGAGTCGTCCCTAATTATATACAATTTATTTTTATACAAGATAATACACACTTGCATGAATCTGATCAAATAATGGCCAAGTTGCACATAATAGGCGTGAGATACTTACCTTTTTATTTCTGGAACGATTTGCTACGTTCATTTGTTTTGGGTTTTGATATCAAGTGAATGTAAAACAATAAAGTGCACTCAAATTAAACGTTGATAGTCTTCATTACAGCGACGGAAGCGGCTTTCAAAAATTGTAATAAATGTTTGATGTAACTTGTGCATATCGAAAGAACAATGTATTATGACAATAGAGTATTGTCCGCACCAGTAATGTATATGATATGTCCATAATGTTACTTTTACTCTCGGATAGGCATATAGAATGAAAAAAGTATTGCATCTGCCACACACGTATTAGATAGGAACCATTACGATACAGACGCACTCACGCGCTCATAACTTGTCATTATGTAAATAAGTACTTATAATAAAGGCAGAACATTGTGATTGCTGTTTACAACGTCACCTCTACATATATACACCAGCGTCAGAAGGAAATGCTTATTTCTATGGACTGAGCAATCGAACGACTTCATTGAATTGAAAATTATTGAAAAGTTCTTGCTTATGGAAATGCAATGACTTTATTAGATGATGTTGCAGTTTGTATGTTACATATTGATAGATTTCTACCGTATTTAAATGAATAAAAAACCGGAAATCTCTATTGGTGTTAATGGATAAAAGTATCACAACCATCGAACACCACGCTTGCTTGAGACGGATTGGCGATTTCAGACATATATTAATTATATGACCGTGTTTCCTCAAAATGTTTTTCTTCACTGATATTAGTGATTTTCAAGATAAACTTAGAACAGAAAATTACTTAAGATTAAAAAAACACATTACTACTTGCCCGATATCCAACCGACAACCTCAAGCTTGAGAGGCGGACGCCTTAACCACTACGTCATCACGACGTTAATGCGTTACTCCTTATAATCATAAGCAAGAACCGTCATTTAGCCATCGGGCTAATTGAGCCGTCACCCACCAAATAACTTCAGTGTAAAATCTGGTATCTCTAATGAGTCATGCAGGTCACACAGCGGTTGCTTCCTGTTACCTCAGAACCATGTGAGTGAAGCAATTTACGAAGAGGCGGACGAACGATTTAGCAATGTAGTTAAACGTGAGTCGTGGAAATACTAAGAAGCGGAACCTGTTGTAGCGAGAAAAATTCCTTAGGTGCAAGTTAGGTGCAAAAGAAAGATGTCAAAGATTTAAATTCAAATGTTGGGGAACAAAGTTCAAGATGTTTGGTTAACGTATCAAAATGTACTGAATTCATTCAAGTTTGAATGGAACAAAGTCAACGTCTAATTATTGGCACTTTTGAACGTCATATACAAGAAAAAAAAAAAGAATTTAGTTGCCCCTTCCAAAAGATTCGTATGGAGAATAATGGGGAAGAAACTCCATACATACTCTTATAAAATCAAAGTTTTACAATATTTGTAAAACATTAGATAAGGTACTTATACAATTATACCTATTCAAGGGTGCATGCCTAACTTTGTATTGCATACCCTGAGCAGTGATCAATCCTGATGACATTGACTACGTAATATTATTATTCACCTGTTGCATGGTCTTTTCTCCTACAGCTCGACTAGATACAAGAGATCAAGACATCACCATTATATTTTAGAGGGCAGGTAGGTACTTCTTAGTAAGGTAGCTGTCCTCGTTTAAAGTTTTGACAAAATTCTTCATCATTGTCACCTTTATCTTAAAAACAATGTATGTATGTAATACAGTATTTTATTTTTAATTCTTTTCCTCATGCGTACAAAGACGAGAGATGTAATCGGCGGCGTGGGACACCATACCAATTGTGCCTACACTCAATTCCTTACAGCCCACTGTTTAGATTTAAACAAATGTAATTAAACAACAGCATATTATTGTTTGTTGATGAGTCACGGCTGGAAGTTGCCATTGAGATAAACCAACATTGCCGCTGTGATTTATCTAAGAAGGCGTATGTTTTAGGAACACAATAAGCATTTAGATAGTCACAAGGATGCTGATTATCTGCTAACATCTTCACATAATATCCACATAATTATACCTTCCTATTAAACTTTATATGCTGTGTAGGTATTGTATTGTTTAACAGGATGTTTGTTTTAATAAAAAAAATGTTTAAAGATTTATTGGCTTAGCAACCTTTTTAATTTGTGGGCAATGTTTCAGTATTTTCGTGTAAAATCTTGTAGGTATGTAATTAGCGGAATCATTTAAATGAGTGAATGAACAATTAAACAATTTTTTTTGTGTCTTTTGTGTTTAGCAAACATTCAGTTACAATTTAATGGTTATTCGCATTATGCGACATTCAAAGATACGATAAAAATAACATTCTGTTTCACACAGACTTACCTTCCGGCGGCAGAGCGCGGCGTCGTCGAGGAAATGAAAATAAATAAAATTTGTTGCAAAAGTTAGCGCACGCATTTAAACTATAGTGAACATTTGATAGTAGCACGAGCTGGCGGCGCGGTGCTAAGTCGTGAAAGATTCCCATGAGGTGTCCCGTGTTGCCTCACTTGCTCGTTCCGTGTTCACGCGAGGCACCTACCATCGTACACTTACTCATCACTGTTATACTGTCATTTCTCTTTAGACTGCGATCTTTTAAGGTGATTTACTGCGATAAAGTTCCAACACATAAGCTGTACATAATAAAATATTATGACGTCATCATATATATAAAGATATTTTTGCAGACTGCTAAAATTTTTAAAATTATCTGTTTCGTTTATTTTCCCGGAGATAGGATGTCACAGAACTAATTGGAAGTAATCAACTGAAACTGAACTGAAATATTCACGTTTAATATCCTGAATATAATTGAATAAAAAATATACCTATATTAGTAAATATTCAACAGAAGGTTTCATGAACCCTGAGTAAATTTTATATTACATAAAAGGTTGAAGACTGATGTGTTAAGTGTAGATTGAGGACGGTTCCCATGGTAACGAGGCACCTACCACGACACGACACGACGCCACGACGCGACGCAACGCCCTGCTTGTGATAAACTGTCGCAAGTCGTTACTAAATTCTAATTACCTCACTTATGCTCGCCTATATTGAACTTAGATTACGGTAAAGGATTACTACATACTACTACTAAATACTACTATCACACATGATATCACACCTGCCTTCCCCAAAGGGTATGGCAGAGGTACCATGTTTAGATAACCTACTTTCGAAAGCTATGTTTAAGTCCTAAGTAGTAGAAGGAGATCAAAAGCTAATAATCTAATACAAAACCGGAAAAGATACATACATATCAAAAAATATACCGACCGACTGCTATCGGTCACGGCACCCATGTCAATCGAGACTAGTCAAGTACATATTATAGAACATAAGTGTGTGCAAACACAGGTGCAATCCCTATTCCCTCACTCTCATAGCCCGATTGGACGGCAGTTCGATGACGGGGAGAGATGCAGGACCAACAGCTTCACTTACTTTTAAAGGCAAACCATCAAATTCCAAACTCAGGGCGGCTATTGTGGAATTGCTAATAAAAACCACAATAACACTTTCCCCGACTTAAGCATCGAACACAAGACCTCAAGCGCAATAGAACAGTTGCGTTTGTTACCAATGTGGCGGTCAATTATTTATGAAAACTCTTACCAATCTGAGAGCTGAATGTAGGACGCCATTCCCATAAAATATTTAAAAATACAGGAAAATAAATGGTCGGAATTTTCGTCAAAGGGATTTCCCTCATGTTATTTTTATTACGGAACTCTGGCAAAGTACCTTAAGCAATACCGTGTACGGAAATATAAAACTTAATGTTTCTATTCTATTCAGCTTCATAGCTTTAACGATGACATAAATAATACTTTTAATACCTCTTTGTTTAGGCGACGCAACGGACGTCGTTTTCTTTTTCAAGCTAAGTATTTACGAGGAAACTTACTCTTTCCTCTGTATTATATTTCCTGGAGTTGATGTGATATTTCCTGATGTTATCACAATGTGTTAAATATTGCTGATTGTAATAATCACGTTAATACTATTAAAAATTAACGTGAGCGGGACAATAATTATACGCTGGTATTATTATTATGATTTTTAAAAGCAAAGGCGTCTTCTCATACAGAGAAGGCACAAGCATTGATCACTGTGCTTGCTTGCTGTGGGTTTTCTCTCGATATTTTCTTTCACCGATGCCAACATCGGTGGGTTGGACATCACTAATGATGTCCAAGATAACTTAGAAAGTACATAAGGATTGAAAAAGTCACATTGGTACGTTAATATTTACCGAAGATTAAAAGTGGTGAGGATCGATATTATTATTATTATTTGAGTATTGCGGTGGTCCAGTGGTTAAGAAACCCGCCACTTTTGCATGAGGCTGTGGGTTCGATACCGGGCAAGTACCAATGTGACTTTTAATCGGTGAAGGAAAATATCGTGACAAAACCTGAACTTATAATTAATATAAGACTGAAATCGCCAACCCACCTTAAGCAAGCGTAGTGGTCTGTTCCCTTTCTGCATGAGAAGAGGTATTTGCCCTGCAATGGAACCATAAGTGTAACCGAATGAAAGTTATTTCCTTACATCCCCGTTCCCGGTGATTTCCGAATATTTTATTGCCGACGCACACTGAAAATATTCTACTCACCATCTCAATTAAGGATTCCACAAGCTTGATTTGGTAAACACTGTCCAGCTTAAAACCATTATAATAACGGTCCAAGGCACTTTCAAACTTCAAAACTCCATCGGTCACGATTACTGTTCATTTATCACCACTCCGTCTTTTGTTAACTGACTGCTGATGACGGGCAATTCATTTATACATAATGAACTTTATGCCATTGTAATAAGAGCATGAATTTGTCACCTGATTGCTTCATGAGCGCGTATTGTCTTGCGTTGGCCGGCCGTCTGGGGTTATAACAATCAAGACAATAGAGTGAGGAGGTGAAGCAAACAGAAATAACTTCTCGTCTGTAAGTACGTGTAGGTACATGTGTGATACGTTTAGCTGCGTCGTTGCGAGTTCATTTGTTTTGTGGTGTAAGATTATTTGCCTTCTGCAGTGAGTGTTGCATTAGCAGATTTACGAGTAGGTGCTAGTTCGCTTAAAATGCGTGTTAAAGTGGGACATTTGCACCTAAGTGTACCTTAGTAAATAGGTAACTATGTGGGTGGCCTATACATAATTCTACGTCTATGCTTACTCGAATGTTTATGAGAAGACACGTTTCCGAGACATTAAGTCTTGCATAAGGAAATTAAAAAGCTAGCGATACATATCTCAGTTTTCCAGTCTCGACGTGTTATCTGTAACTTCGTGTTAAACAAAACGAGATAAATCGCAAAAGCGAACACGAGCCACCCCATCAATGTTTATTTTTGCATATTCATAACAATTCGCGAGAGAAATCTCTGAAGAGAAATGTTCCTGTTTTACTTATACGTGCTTACATTTCTAACTATCACTTTCATCTGTAACTAATTTAACATGCAGACGTGAAATATTACAACAGTTACGAACTTACAGCAATGTCATAACCGTGTGTATATATGTGCTAACATCAGGAACAGTTCGTCTTGAAATCTAATATGCACACGCATAACCGTAACTTAATTAACCTTTTTATAGGGACTAATTAAAAATTTTAACAACGTGGAAACGATTCTGACCCAGTTGCATAATGGATGAAATAAATAATCCGATTCTAGTAAGATCAAAGAATGTTATGCCCATGCGCCGATAGGCGTGCATCAAACAGGTTTAGCGGCATCGTTTAAGGACGCAATCGTGTGCGACGCCTAATGTCGCAAACTGCTGAGCATCTGACCCGTATTACATTTCCATAGCTCTGTTAGACGACCTGCATACGAAGAGGCTGTGCACATTTGCACAGGATCGACTGCCAACTTTCGTTTTCTTAAATAAACGTGCACCTATCAATATTGCCTTATTCACGAGCAGTACCTGTTTAGACCTTCTAATATTACGTAAAGGCCAACATTATAATTGTATGGTCTGTGATATGTATCTACTTCATAATTTTTAATCAATCAATTGGATATCAATCACCATGTCTGTGACATGATTGATGATAAACAGTCAAATCAATTTATCTACGATATTTACTATGGATCGTCACCCGTACGTTCACGCGTTGATGTCTTTTCGTAGAGCTACGGGTTACGAATTTGTCGTAGCAAAAAATTATTTTGCAAAAAAAAAAACCGACTTCCAAAAAAAGCACTAAAAAGTTAAAAATAATACTATAACCTACCTTATTAATAAACCTAACCTAACCTACGATTAACCTGTGCTAAAATTTAACAAATTTTTGGAGTTGGTGCCAAGACCGAGGATATTATGCAACCGTATGGCACCGACTCCAAAAAATTGTAAAATTTTAGTATAGGTTAATCGTAGGTTAGGTTAGGTTTATTAATAAGGTAGGTCATAGTATTATTTCTAACTTTTTAGTGCTTTTTTTGGAAGTCGGTTTTTTTTTTTTGCAAAAAAAAATTTTATTTGTTAATTTTTAGTGACGTATTTTTGTCCGATTTCGATAAAATTTTCATGGGACCATTTGGGAAGTATAACCTTTCCAACAAAACAAGCGGCAAGCGACGGAGTTAAGCGCGAACAAACCTAAAAAAAAAAAAAAAAAAAAAACATACAAACATCCGAATTGAGAACCTCCTCCTTTTTTAGAAGTCGGTTAAAAATATGAATGGGAAATATTACTTTTTGTTTTTGCCTACTATCCTAACATTTTTAATGTTTACGTTATAGACATCAAATAAATGTTTTGTGACGCATGACCCAAACATTTGCAAATTAAAAAAAAATTCGTTGCTTTAGGAAAGTTGTTTGTTATCGTGACTGCAATCATGTATTACAAGTATAGGTACTAGCTGTTGCCCACGACTTCGTCCACGTAAAGGTCGGTTGTCGCGGACGCAAACGAAGTTCCTACGAGTAGTAGTAGTTTATTGGTGTTTAAACTTACCCCATACCAAAATTCATCAAAATCGGTTCAGTGGTTTAGTTGTAAAAGCGTAACACACAGACAGACAGACAGACAGAGTTACTTTCGCATTTATAATAATATTATGGATATTAATCACTAATTACCACTCATTATATACAGGTATGTATACTTTTGTCTGAATATTTATCAAACAATCGAAGGTCGAACTTTATTAACCATTCACTCATCTTTAATTACGTTACTCACGTAATTACGTACGTAAAGTGTTGTTTAGTCACCCTTCCGAGCTTTGAGTTGACATTAATACTTAATTATATTGTTATTCCTGTAACTTTTAGAACTTCGGAATTACAAGGGGGTACTATACCTAACAGGGATTACCATTACTAGTTATCTTACCTAAAGGCAACAATAATATTAGTACCTATGCATCTTTCCTATGAACATATCAACTTATAAGTATAGTGAAAATGTGAAACAAGTTATTACGTTATTTAAGATCAGCAGGCCATACAAAATTTCAAAATTTTCAACAAAATTGAATTCAAATTATCTGTGTCATAAATCTGTGTAATTGTTTGAAGCAACAGTTATTCATGAATAATTGTACAATATGGGAGTAATAAAACAAGCCACACGTTAGTAAAGGGGAGCTATTAAGCTAAACGGGTAGTTGTGAAACGTGCGTAGAATGCGGACCGGTGCGGGCCGATGCGGACCGGTGCGGTGCGGTGTGAGATAAGAACCGGCCAATTAATTCGCGAGAGATGACCACGCTGGCCGACATATGAATGCGCTCGCGGTAATGACGGACGACTTAATACTATAATATCTTATTACAAAGACAGATCGTAAAACTAAATCCGTCTTATTATAAAACAAAGTCTTTGCTTAAAACAGGTTTAAACTTTCGACCCAGTTTTTGGAATTTCATACTTTATTTCGACAAATAAAAAATTTTTAATACAAAATTTGGCTCAATGATAAGCAGACTGTTTTATAATTAGTTTGATAGGTTTTCTTAATTGACTAATGTCATATTTAATGTAAAAACCTTTTTATCTCAACTGACACCCTTTTTACTTTGACAAGATAAGTAAGAAGGTGTAAAACTATTAAGAGTATGATTTAATTACATGCCGTGGGTGTGACCAAAATGTAAAGCAGTTGTGAATGACATCCAGTGAGAATAGTTTCCATTATGAATTCTAACGTGTGTAATGCCCTGAGAACAGCAGTACGCAACTAAATGTCACGTAGGACATGAACGCGTCGTCGCAATAGGACAATGAACATTTGCTTCACCTAGTGACACTCTGGTATCCTTGCTTTTCCAACAAAAACTTAGACGGCACGGTTGGTAAAGAGGCTCAGCGATTGGCTGCTGCGCTGTGTATCGCGGGTTTAATTCCCGCACGGCAAAAAATATTTGTATGACCTACAGATAGTTGTTCCGGGTATTTGAGTTTTTTATGTTTGAAAATGCACCCAAAAGTCAAAGTCAAAGTCAAATCATTTATTTAAATTAGACCATTAAAAGGCACTTTTAAACGTCCCCACGATATATGAGGATTTTTTTAATGTGGGCCAAGGTTTATTTAAAAAAAAACTTTGTACCTCGATACTGCACGACGATACTTAGTTATGAAAGTAGAAACAAGTAATAAATACTTTCACCAAGAACGGCAATTATGTTCAAGTATTATATGATGGGTGGATTTTTAATTATCCGTTGAATCGTTGTATGCAAGTAAATACAGCAGAAAGCCGAGTGCCAATGGCTGCAATCTCAACACTTCCTCTTCCATATAATTCTTCACGCAAACACGCCAATTTCGAGGCTCATGCATCACCTTCACTAATTATTGTGAATACATAATTATGTAAACAAAAGGTATTTTATTTTAATATGGAATTCAATGACGATATTTGATCACATCAAACAAAACATTATCCATGGTTGATCAATGACATGGGTTGGATCGATTTGAACAGTCGATGTCTTTAACTAATCGACTGCATTCCACATTTACAACAAAAAGCCATATAACACAAACATTTTTTTTCCAAGAGTTTCTACAATATACGTCAGATCTTAAGTATAACACATAATCAGTCTTGGATTTATACAGTCGCCATTTCTACAAATTAATTAACACAGAAAATTAAACAGTATATAACATATGAGAAAGTTTTAAACTGCCAAAGCGCTTGCCTTACCGCGAGTTCTTCTAACAAAGATGGGCCTTACGACGTTATGGTCGGTTGCATCAGATCGCCGCGGGCAGCGCCTCGGGTCATCTCACGAGCATCCGCGGTATACCACCACGCCGCGCCGTCAACCCGAGGTCGCGATGATAGCGGAATGTGCGACACACACTGCATCAAGATAACCTTACTGTTGTAATATGTCTTTTATTGTAGGAGCTATTAGTGAGGAATGCCCAACAGTAAGTACTTGGGTAATTTATAATTTTGTTACAACATCTTAAGGTGCGTTTAACATTTATTTGATTTTATTAGGTAGTTATGTCAAGGAAGGAATATAGGCCTAAGATTGACACCGATTTCTCGTTGTAATTTAATTAATTCTGCTTGTGTTAATAGGCTCAGAAGATAAATGGTGTAATTATGACCTTTTGGTTCTCGAGAACGTCAGATGACATTTGGAAGGTCCGGTTGCATTCAATTTGAAATGAGTCAAATGTAACTACTTACTACATTCATTTTTCAAAAGTGAGTAAATAATTATTTAGATAATTTGCGTCAATTTTCTTTAATAGAAATTGAATTTTCACACCGTTTAAATGAGTAAGCAGCTTAGGATTTATGCTTATGGTGAACCTATGGTGTAACGCAGTAGTCTTACTTCATCCATGTAACGTTATATGTTGATCCTAATCGTTACAAAACAGGACATTTGTGATACGTGTGGCTTATTGCCAACACAACGAGATTCCAAGGAATCTTCGCCAACATCACATGTTTGCAAATATCCTTTATTTAGACTATTTTCGAGGCCGTCTCGTTTTGTAAATTATCAAGTAAGAGGCAGAACTTAGTACATACAGATTACCTAAATTGGTCGCAGTTATTTCGAAATATTCAGGCATTAAGAAATGCATTTAGAATATTTATGTCTCCGGCAGATTACATGCAGATTATCGGTATCAAAACGTAAATTGATTGAAGTTATTTTGCTCGATCAAAGTTCGAATCTTCTGGAAGTAGGATGAGTGTTGAAGTCCAAATAAGGGTCCAAGAAGAATCGAAACTCGTTGACGTCTATTCAGATGAGTATTCTTATGCCTAAGCAGTTTCTTTGTTTTTAAATAGGTAGTTGGGTGTATCATACATCATAACATCACGCCTGTTATCCCCGAAGGTCTAGGCAGAGGTGTAGCACACCCATATTTCGCTAGTTATGTTTAAGTAATAGGGGGCGAGCCTATTGCCATCTACCGGGCACAAATCCAGACTCCGAGGTTGCTACTGAAAAGTTCTTGATAGAAAAACCCAATATCACTTTGCCCGACCTGGGAATCGAACCCATGACCATGAGGTCATAGGTATATCAGTATGATGAGCATGAGCTCGTCATACCTATATCGTTTTAATGTTTGTTCCATAGTTAGTTCTAAAATGTCTAGGTAATATTGTCACAAAGAGGAAAACCTGAGTCCCGAAAGTGAGAAAATTACAGGTTGGTTATTAAATAATTATGTAATCACTTAACAATGTGCTGTTTACTAATAATTGTTAAATTGGATCAAATTAAAATAATTAAGTTAAATTCCGTAGTTCACCTTCTACTAAATTGTAACGTTCCTATTGTGTTCACTTTAAAGTACGTTCCAGTATCTTCATTACGTGCGGTGACCTCGCGGTGACCTTTAACTTAGAGGATGCTCACATTCCGACCCGACAAACGTTTTAAAGGGTATATTTATGTGGAAACTTAGCCATTGTTTCGTTCTTATTTTAAAACTATTATTATAAAAACTTAACGATACTATACTATGTACGTGGACCGACAAACTAGTTATTATTGATTCGTGTGTCTATTTTAGTTTTTGTTGGGAAAATATTGCACGTTATGTTGTTTAGTGTAAATTGTTTTAGATGTGATGGTACCTACCTACTTTTGCGTAATAATAAGATATATTCAAATTCAAATATATATATATATTTGACTTCTACGTGGACGAAGTCGCGGGCAGAAGCTAGTTGTTAATATAATAGATATATCATAATTTATAAATATAAACAGGCATATTAAATAAATTGGATGTGTTGCTAATTCTATGATAGATTATGAATAAAACGTAAGAAACCACTTTGATAATTACTTTGTTGACCAAAAATCAACTCTGACTCAAGCACCTTAAATAACCTTCTAGGCTAAACAAGATAATGAAGTAATTACAGTTCCACATGTAAAAGGTTTATCACGTATGTGGTGCAACATTTATTTCTCACGCCCCCACGGACGAACACATAATTACGTGTGGCCATCATTAATCACGCTGTTCGAAAATTAATCGCAGCATCCGGACGTTCGTAGAGTCGCGTCGTGCACATGCGTCTGCGCAAGGCTCTAGCCTCCGTTCTCTATTGTTACGTCGAGGGATGTACTACAACCAAATTTATTGTTCATCATCAATTTTGTCCAGTTTTGTCTGCATTTATTATGTTTGCTATTCATAGAGTTATCTTTTTGAGGGGTAATGAAGTGCAAAATTATGCAAAGTGTATTTTCAAATGTTTTTAATAATTGCGAAGATAATAACACAGAAAATCTGATTTTATACCCGAAACTTAATTTAAAAAAAGACAACCGTCTTCAAAAACTACAAAATAAAAAATTACTTTAGTTTGGAAGTCGGTGGCAATACCTACATAACAAAAAACAAAACCAAAGTTCCGCCGACTTCCAAACTTTTTGAAGGCGGTTGTCTTTTTTTGTAAAAATGCTTTTTATTTTTCAATTTTTAGTGCTTGTGTGTTGTTCAAGGATTTCAAGCACTAAAAAGTATTTATTGTAATCCGTAGTAAAGATAATAACATCATCCACAGAGTGGTAATGCTCACAAAATAAAAAGCACTAAACCAAATTGGATGAAATTTTTATGGGACTAAATGGCAAGTAGGTATACTGATCTGACATCGAACAAAAAAAGAATCACACTAATCGGACTAGAAACCTCGGAGTAATCGGTGTACACACATAATTAAAAAACAAAATACCGGCCGATTCGGGGTCTCCTCTTTTTTTTGAAGTCGGTTAAAAATACAAAAAGTTCAGTTTCTTCTTAAATTTTGAAAATTAAAGTTTAATTTATATTTGTATTTAGGTCCATCAAATGCAACTAAAACTTCTTTTGTCAAAGTTCAAGACACGTACAAATAAACATAAATCAATTGGGAATATAATAACTATGTTACCAATAGCAATTTAGCGGTTGCATCGCTACCAAAAATAATGATATGTGTAAGGCCACTCGTGTGATTGGAAGGGACTGTTTATTAAGTGTTTATTCGTTGTAACTGTTGTCTCTGTTTGTATAATCGAACATATCCATTGTATGTTTCATTAGGACAAACAAAAAGTGTTTAATATTATCTATCTGGCTATTCTTTAATTGTTTTAACAATGCGCTTTGTTACTATGTAGGTACACAATAAGTGTGATAAACAAAGATGGGATAATCATGAGCCGGCTGGTGGTTGGCGCTTAATGTGTGAAGCAATTAGATATATACAAGCTAAGTGAGGTGTTACAGGTGAACAAGATGGACATATTTTAAAAAGACCGGTCATCACACAAAAATCAATCTGCCTAGCCTTTTCCCGACTAATTGGGGTCGGCTTCCAGCCTAACCGGATGCAGCTGAATATCAGTATTTTACATGGAGCGACTGCCTATCTGACCTCCACAACCCAGTAACTCGGATATAGGATACCCCTTGGTAAGACTGGTTATCAGACTTTTCGAGCTTCTGACCCGTAACGACTGTCAATGATGTATGACAGCCGGGACCAACGGCTTAACGTGCACGAAGGAGGCACGGATGAGTCTCGGTGTATAAAGATGCTATACACCGCTATTGTGCGTCACTTTCACGTGAATAAAAAGTTTTTCTTTCTTTCTTTTTTCTTTCTAACCCCGGCAATAAGCGTAGCTTAACCTGACGGATCACCCCGTGCGTCTGTTATTACTTAGCCACGAGCTCCGGCCATCACACAAAAAAATCTTAAAATAACATCGAACTTAAAGCTTCCCATAACATTTAAAGATCTACGGAATCACGCTATTGTGCTTCGAAGATTTTTTGCAAAACAATATTAGATAAAAGAACAGATTGTATGCAAATGTAAAGCGTGCAGCATCCCGCCCATAGAATTGACTAATTCAAACAGGCGTGTCCTCTCGCCGTCGATGTTCAACATTGATTCGACATAGGTATCTACTGATGATTCATTTTAGGTGATTAAACATATTTCGGGGTCAAGCAATTTTTTTTCTGAAGGTATTTAAAGAAGTCTGTTAAAAATATAGTTTTTTTTTTGCTTCATACTTACCTACTATCTGTAGTATGAAGCAAACCATATCGTTTCGAAACATTGAAAACTGCATCTGTGCAATTTTTAATATTTCGATACGGTTAGTTAAAAAGTTTTTTTTATCAAAGCAAAGAATCGATTAATTTGTTAATTGTTTTAACGATTTTTTAAATTAAGCTTTCGTAAATATCCTTGACAGATATAGAAGTATATTCCTGAAACAAATTACAAAACAGTATTTTAAAAGCAGCTAAGAGTAAACTTTATTACTTGCAGGTAGTCCTTTTTATACAAAAACCATACAAAAACCTTTGTTTTGAAAATATTAACTTGTAAATACATACGTATACACAACAATACATACGTATTTACAAGTTAAAGAAAATAATATAAGTTAATAATAAGTTTAAAAAATATTAACTTGTAAACATACGTAGGTATTTACAAGTTAATATTTTCAAAACAAAGGTCACAGATATTTAAACCTGTACTTATTAATATAATAAAGCTAAAGAGTTTTTTTGTTTGTTTGTGTGTTTGTTTAAACGCGCTAATCTCTGGAACTACCGGTCAAATTAGAGAAACTCTCTATCATACAGATAGCGAAATTAGTTAAGAATAGGTTAAGCTATATAACATCACGCTACGATCTACAGGAGCAAAGCAGTAACCTAAGACGAAACTTAAAGTGGATAAAAAAATTACGCGGGTGACGTCGAGGGCAGAAGCTAGTTACAAATAAACACTTAACGTAATGTATTTCCATCAAAGTATTGCCTATTGCTCGTAGGCATATTTTCCAAGGTAGTCTTAAAATAGTACCAGTATGTAGGTAATACCTGTACCGCAAATAACTGCATTTTAAAGCCATGACTAGGTGTATTGGGAAACTTATTTAACTTGTGTATAGTCAGCAGGGGCGTAGCTACGCCGTATCTGCCGTATCAATTATACGGGGCCCCCGGCCTACGGGGGGTCGGGGGCCCCCAAAGTGCATAAGCAAAAATTAATAAAAACCTCCCAAATTTTTTAAATTTCAGAAATGTCAAAAGTAAAAAAAAAAAAAAATTCTTTTTTCCCGAGTAAAGCGTGCGTTCAAAAGTTGGCAACACTCTACATCGGTTAAAGCGGGCTGTGGGATTTCCCCGTTTAAGTTATTTACGAGGCGCAAACCGAGCTTTGCATTATAATACAAAGATAGATAATTATGATGAATAAATATTTCTTTTAATTTTATGCAAACATTTTTTCTTTTTTGAGAAATCTTTACCCTTCCTAAGGTCCCCCAAACAAATTTTTATACGGGGCCCCGCCAAGGTACGCTACGCTTCTGACAGTCAGCGAAACAGATAGGTATGCAGGGCCATCAGATATAGTTGAAGTTTTCTTAGAAACCGATGGATGTTTTCGAATGTATTTTAATATAAATCGTAGATAATAAACAGTTGATTTATGAAGTTAAGTTTCAGTCAAAGACATCCATCGGTTTCTAAGAAAACTTCAACTATATCTGACGACCCTGCATACCTATCTGTTTTGCTGACTGTACCTATCTACATCTTACATTGTACCTACAAAGTGCATCTTACATTGCGTACGATTTCGACCCCATGACAACTTGGCAAAAATCTATGATAACTTACATGTGGTAGGTGCATATGAGATCATCATTTCCATAGACATTTGTAATGTTCTTAAAGAACAATAACATAAAAAGTATTTTGACCTCTTTGCATCAGGCGCAATCACTGATTATACCTTTGGTACAAGCAAAGTATTTATGGCACCGGAAGTAATGGAGGTAAACCACTTATGTTTATAGCGATGAGAAGGGGCAAATGGGCATCATCATTTAAAAGTCAAATGTCAGTATTTAAAAGTAGGTACCTTATATAACATACGTGTATATGTATATATTTTTTTAAATTTATAATTACCATTGGTTTTTTATTATGAACTGCCTTGCTGTTGTAGTGGTCGCAAAGCGCGACTACTGATTTTAGGTTCCCAGGTCGGGCTGTGTTTTTGGGATTTTCCGTCAGGAATTTCTCAATAGCAGTCTCGGAGTCCGGATTTGTGACCGGTTGGTGGCAATAGGCTCGCCCCCTATTACATGGGACTTAAACATAACTGGCGAAATGTGGATGTACAGTGTACACCTCTGCTTAAGCCTTTAAATTTAAATAAGCTACATGTGTAAAAGGATATAATATATTCATGACCGTACATCGTGTTACCTGTCTAAGTATGAGCAAAAAGGAAAAGCATCAAAAACATTACCGATGACCTCGCGGTGTCAGGTAGGCAATCATACAATGTGATCTCTGACTGACATAAATAGGATGATGCGTAGAAATGATCTTATGCCATACTTTACCGAATGTTTACGTCATGGAGTTGTTCAAGTCTTGCCTTAACATTTGAGGGCTCAATTTGTGCTCGGACAAAGGTACCTTAATGTATGCTAAATAAATTATAATATGGTAAATGACACCACCAATCAATTGACGTACTCTTTATGACCTGTCAAAACGCGATTCTCCCTAGATTTTGTATGGCAAAAGACAAATGTGACGTCACTTTTGTGCCGACTCAATTGACTAACTATTAATTAGTTTGAAAGCATTTAAAAATCAACTTCTAAAGTTAATTGAAAATTAATCGGGTTTTAAGAGCTACAATAAAGTGTTTATTTAGAGAAGTTAGGTCTTAGAATTATTGGGTTATCATCGCTGTCATTTTTAACCGACTTCAAAAAAAGGAGGAGGTTCTCAATTCGGCCGGTATTTTTTTTTTAATGTATGTACACCGATTACTCCGAGGTTTCTAGTCCGATTAGTGTGATTCTTGTTCGATGCAGTATATTTGGTCCCACAAAAATTTCATCCAATTTGGTTTAGTGCTTTTTATTTTGTGAGCATTTTTCTAAATTAAATATATCGTGTGAGGTATTGTTTGAAAGGGCTTTTATGGATTTCAAACATTAACACACAAGCACTAAAAAGTGAAAAATAAAAAGCTTTTTTACAAAAAAAGACCTTCAAAACTACAAAATAAAAAATAACTTTAGTTTGGAAGTCGCCGACTTTCAAACTAAAGTTATTTTTTATTTTGTAGTTTTTGAAGGCGGTTGTCTTTTTTTGTAAAAAAGCTTTTTTATAAACAAGACTTCCGCAGCTGGACATGGCCCTTACCCAAGCCTCGCCACATCGACCGGTAATGTACTCCTCGCAGCCTCCACCAGTTCATCGGTCCGCCTTGTAGGCCTTCCGCTTTTTAGGTAAGGTTAATAAATAATAATAAACTGTCAATCAACTGTCAATTACCTTTTGGGTCAATCTAAAACGGCAATATTTTATTATTTAGTATTTATGTTTGCCATCGGTACACTAAGAAGAAGAACTATCAATTTAACAGAAAATTATCATGTCATGAAACAGTTGCCTAAGAAAGAAAGAAATTAATTTATGATGTCAATTTAATGTATGTAATTTAATGTATTATGTATTTGGGCCAAAATTTTGGTAACAGTGACGCTGGCAGATGCAGATAAATAACATTTAACCTTTAAAACGGATGAGTGTTAGTTTACTTTTATTTCATATATCACATTACAGTTCCCTTAGCCAACCTGATCGTGTAACAAAGCCATTACAATCCAAATAATTAAACTTCAATTACGCACACGAACAGTTGTAGCTCTGTTATATTATACAACTAATAATGTTCCACTCCAGATATTGTTTGTTCAATAGTTCATAGCAGAACCGCTGGCTTCCTTCCGTTCATTTATACTTCCTATCAATGTTAGTAGTACTACTTTGTACGTTACATGTGTTAGATGGACAGATATGTTTGTCTTTGACAAAAAAACTACGGGACTTAGATCACAGATTTGTGACATAAACGTTTGTTATTTCTTTTGTGTTTAGTTTATAAATTTCAACTGAAACAGTGTAAAAATTTACAAATTGAGTAAAAATACTTATCTTAGAGAAAATCTGGAAAATGCTTCCAATTTAGTTTTAATTTTGTCATTGGTTTAACTTAATATTTTTATTTATTTCGATTATAATTTGACTGATGCACTTACTAAACTTTTTAGAAATTCCTAGTATCTAGAGACATCACGAATGAGACACTTAAAATTAAATTGAAAGTAATTTTCCGCACTGACTTTTTTGGTTGACCAACAGCGGCAGCATTTAAACGTTTGCCCTTCTAAACAAAACTACATCTAATCATAAATCTTAATACCAATAATTTAGCCAAAAGTGGCATCTTTAGCGACACATATCTAACCTTGCTTGATTAGTGACCATGTTTAGAAGACCCTCCCCCGTAGTTGGTCATAGAAGGCCGGTCTACTCATCTCATGTCAAAGGTCACGCCGTATTTTAACCAAAAGTTGAAGGCTTGTGAAACAATGCATTGCAGGTAATGGATATTATGAAAACGCGAAGTCGCGTGCTGCATTCATATTGCAACATTTTGTTTGTTTGGCGCTTGTGATACAGTCTGGATCTTGTTCCCAAATGTTCGATAATGTGAGAGGACTTGGTAATTAGATGAAGAAATTGTGCTTACCACAACTAGCTTTTGGAGTTTGGTTTGGCTTTACTATAATAAATTTTATTTCTGGCTGATTTATTAATACAAAAAATGCACTATGAAATTACCGTTTCATTTCTATGATAAAATCGTAGCTAAATTAAGCTATTCGTAGGTAAATAATTGCAGAGCACCTAGCGATAATCAGCATCAACGAGTATCTGAAATAAGTTCGAAATATATTCACAACAATATTTCTTTGTACCTATTACAACACCAATACTTTCATTTAATCTACATAAGTACAGGTATTATAGGATTTGCAAAACTCATTATTTTGTAACAAAGTTGTGGCGCAGTGGAAGCGATCGCCCCTCACTCACGTACGAGTGTTACGAACAGGGAGGCTTCCACCGGCTTGTTAGTGGCCGTGAACCAAATGTTCTTCACGCTGTGTGACCGGGGATCGCCACTACTGCCCACTGCCGAACAGACCATGGCGAACTGAAGCAACCTGTTGAGGCATCTTTGATGATCTATTGTTATTTTTTCATTAGTTACGACACACGTATCGACTTTTGTTTTAGAGTTGTAAAGTTCACGAAACTTATTGCGATACGTCTAGAAGGTACCTACAAGACGTATCCAATATATCTACAAAGCTACTCGTGTTGCGCGCAAATAAAATAGGTATTACAAAGATTATCATTATAAACACACATGGTTGCAAAATAACAATTTAGATTAACAACTGCGACAAAATTATTGTTATCTTGTTTTCCAAAGGTTCCCATAACACGCATTGTTCGAAAATGAATATGCTCTGCACTTGTGTAAAAACCTCATTTGTGTTGCAACAAGTTGGTGAGCACTGAGCAGCAGCTCCGTTAGCATTACATTCATAAATGTAACTGTCTCTAATCGAGTATTGCACGTCTAGACTGTAGGAAATGACCATACTTACTCTACAATTAAGGATTCATCTGTCTACCGCTTTCTGAGTCTATTGCACTATACTTATATAAGCAGATGTTGCGAGCATCGCGAGTAGGCTGGATAATGATCATCACACAATAAACATGCAGCATAATGGTGCCTAACTACAGCCATAAACACATTCGGAAGTAGATGGATAAAAATCTATGTCAATTCCGCGGTAGGAAGCAACTTATTACAAGATTCGTTAATATTACGATAAATTGCCTTCATTACCATCAAGATCAGCATAAGAATATTCTGAAATATGTTAATTTTCATTTTCATTAACTATTCGAGTAGGCAAATATGAACAATAAGTTTAAAAATTCTATCTACTAAAATCTTTAAATATTTATATGTCGTAAACATAATTTTTAATTACAAATTGTCAATGGCAGCCAGACTTTATACAACTTCATCAGATAACATTAGAATTATTACTGTATTGTCAAAAGATGTGTTTTGACGTTTTAAAGCATTCGTTGCAGATTCACCTTGGATGCTTGGCGGGGTGCGCGCCAAATCCTGCGCCCGCGACTGATGCGCGATTCTTGATAACAAGCGTGAGAATCACGACCGGAGATCAGTCATATATCATGACCGCGATTAGGTAATTAACTGAGCCTGTAATCTAGAACATTGCCACTAGGTACCTACATAAAAAAATATTTTTATTACATGTATTCAACGATTTATGACTGGCGAACAAATAAAACGCGAACGATTTGAGTAGCTTAAATTGCAACATTTATTCAAATTACCAATAAACGATCTATCACGTATTTGTTATAACCGTGACATCATATCCTTGAAGTGCATCTTTTGTATTGTTTTGCTCCAAATTGTTATGACTCAGCAATAATTTATAAATAAACGGACAATTTAATAATGGTCAGGAAGTTATTGTTGAAGAAGCATCCTTATTGTATGTACGACCTTTACACGGAACTAGAGTTGCTCCGAGATCTTAATCGTACAGGATCTCGTTATTATATTCCACACTGTCGAAATTGGGTCTAAATGTTCCGCATTTTCGACCATTCCTACCAATTATTATAAGGTGAATAGCCGTACAAACATTTACAAAATGTTAATATAGAAGGAAACGATCTTCATTTAACGAGATTGTTTAAAATATGTACTTAGTTTAAGTGGATGAATGGAAAGCTCAGTTACATACTTACATACCTATACTAAAAATCCTTTTAAATAATCAAAGCCAGCCGTCCGTGAGTCATCATACCTATTCATCAGTATTCAGGACCTATAACTCTTTCAATTATGAAGAGAATAATTTGCCGATGTAATGTTTGTTTGCCGGCGAGCTGTAGGCTTGTTTGACATTCAGTAACATTAAAAAAAAACAATAGAAAAGAAAGAAACCAAATCATATTTCTTTTAAATTCAACTAATGAAGCTGATAATTGGTTGAACAATCGTTAATTGAATGCAAATAAGTCGTCGCACAGTATTACGTCTCCGTGATTGCACCCGGAGGCGAGGGCCGACAGCCATCTTACTTTCGTTCCGCTCGTCTATTCTTAGAGATTTCCCACAATTTGCTCCATTCGATCGCCGAGATAAATAACTGTTTCTGTTTTAGTGGCTCACACACATTGAATGTAATTGGTTTGGAATATCACCTATTTTTGTATTCATATGAAGTGCGTGGACTCGGCAACACGTTTTCCTGCTGTAGTTACTGTGTTACCTAACTTTAACCAACAGGCCAATAGGTTTCTTATTGTTTCCAACTTTTTTGGCAGCCGACATTAATGTTTTGTTATATTTACGACGTATTGATGCACGCAACTATCAAAAACTATGATTGTTAGTGTCAGTTGCAACACGCGCGCGGTTGTTGTCGATTATTTAACGAGAAACAATGCAGAGTCGCACGCGCACCGCGCCGATGCTTCTCACGGCTGCCGAAGGTCGCGGATAACTCCGTTCTTACAACACGCTTTAAATTATTTGATTTCATAATTTTTGGCGCTCCGATGTGTGCCCCTAAACGATAGGCCACAGTGTAAACATTCTCGGTATGACCAATTCGTTACATTTACCCAGAATGTAAACTCATGGCGAATCGATTAGTCATGTACCGTACATTAATACCCTTTCGAAACTTTTGCAAACTTGTTTGTAGGCTGTGCAAGCACCTGGATGAATAATTGCTAAAATTCTAGCGTAAACTCATACGTGTTAACATGTTATGGCATGTAGTAAATTGCTAAGAATGTCCTCCTCGATTTCTTAACTAATAATCACTTCCTGTTAGATCGTATGCAGTACAGCGTGGTTGCCAATACGGAGGTAGATTTAAAACCGATACTTGTGATTCAATTGTTATTGACGCCTATATCATAACGTATCTACCAATTAACACAGCATATTGCAGTTCAGTCAGTTGTTTTTTCATTTGGAATTCATCATGGAGGAGTATCCATGGGAAATTCCCAACGAAACGTAATTCCTGACTGGGGACAGAGAGTTATGTCGGACTCCTACTGACTAAAACCCTATGGAATTCCTTTTACCACCATGTGTGTCGGGCGCACGGTATACACATGACGTATGAACCGCGCCCCGAACTGGTGTTGGCCCACTGTCAACAGTCCCCTTCACAAAAGCTATCCAAAGAGACGCCACAACACCTGATTTTCAATATTGCAATCTATATACCTAATTCCTAAAAATAATAATAAAGCGCTGGTCACTTTATTTGGTCGTTGTACAGTTTATTTTTAGATTTATATTAAAAGTTATAACAACAGTCTGCCGCAAACATAATGATACGTTACACAGTGATAACATATACTACAGCTCGTTTAAAAAATGGCTCGGTATCATTGTCAGTAATGGTAGACTTGGCAGCAGTAACTTATTGCGGGCGTAGGCGTCTCGTAAACGCGATGAAATGAGCCACGCACATCACGCCCTAACAATTTACTATATAATCCTATGTGTGAAAAACCTATCAATAATTCTTATAGCTTCTTATTCAATAATAGTAGATTATTAACCAAGGGGATAAAGCAGTGTCTTCTGTCGCGGGTGACGATTTAAATCGCGAGCGTAACGAAGGACTCGAGATTTACTCCCGAGCGTAGCGAGGGTGTTAAAAACTTAAATCACGAGCGAAGCGAGGGATTTAAGGCGAGTCCTGAGTGTAGCGAGGGATTTAAGTTCACCCAAGACTAAGACAGCTTTATCACCGAGGAAAATACTCTACTTTTCGTACCATTTGCGAAAAAATTAACACAATAATAATATGAGATATGCATTTTAGAACATTAAGTTATTTATAAAAATAAATTAAAATAAACTTAACGTATTACGTAGTACGTATTTGAAGAAAACAAAAACGCGGCAAATTCCTAGACTAATATTTTTTTGTCGGAAAAGCAAACGCATCAAGCTCATACGGCCTCGTCGGTTTTCGTAATTTTATTTAATAATCATAACTGCATAATAAATGCGTACTTATTCCTTTTTCAAAAAGATGTATACTTAATGCTTTATATACCTACAAACTCAATGGTGTAAACACAAATGTAGTGCAGTATAAATTTCGGTAAGTATTCCAAAAAATCACATTCTCTCCCTAGAGGATAAATGAAATTCAGTACAATTTTCTTTCCCTGTTTTTGACAGATTAATAATGACTATTGTTATGTTCGCTTTTTGTGGCATAGAATGTCACTTTTTTGAGCAAGTGGTACGAAAATATACTTTTCTTAATTTTTCTCTGAAGTTATATAGATCGTGTAATAGGTAAAACAATCTTTAGATTATTACAAATCTTCTCTTCGATCTGTGACCAAAGTGTAAATTACTGAATGTTAAGGTTTTAATAACAATCAGTGCGGGCTTCCAGTAAAGCACACTTGTAATAAAAACAACTATCAATTACAACGTCGGTCAATCGAAGATTTTCTAATTTTAAAGACTTAAATAATAGTTTCGCGACATGTAAGTACCAATAAACTAATCTAATATTACTCACCCATATAAGCCTTATTATATAAGCCATATAAGCTATATTTATATTATAACTATGTCGGGGAGGCCTTAATTGCCTACTTATCTAATATCCTCGTAGCACCTATTGCCACAGCCCACTTTAACAACTGACGTCGAATTAGTATTAATTACATCTGCTGATTGACTCCATTCATATTGTCAATATTGTGATCATTTGAGAAAGATAATTAGAGCTTGATTGATTGATTGATACACTATTAGCTACTGATGATGTGAGGATTTCTAATTGAGCATTGTTATTTGCTATTGCTTTCTAATTGCACTGTTTCAGCGTTTGTCGATTGACAGGAAAGACAATACCCACATTCAATTAATCACAAATGGTTGATTGACGTCAAAACAAATTTTATTAATTTGTCGCTGATGCCGCAGTAAACGTACTAAGTCCGAGTACCTAGTCTAACAAAAAAAAAAACACTAAAGCTATCATCTCGAAAAGAGGAACAAAATAACTAATAATATAAGATCAAAGCTGTCAGTTCAACATAAAATGTCTGTTATTGAAAGTGGCGATACTCTATACCCTAAGGACAACTCAAAGGTCAAGCCGTAATCTCAAAATGTACTACCAGAAATTGTCCCAGTAGACCCTTAGGAGAGGTTAGATAACCAAGCGCTGTGTTCTGCGCTTTCACCTACGGTATATCACGAGCCGGCGACCTCCCCCTTCCACCGTGTCCCCGCTTCCGGGAGCCTCAGACCTCGAGCTACGAGGGCGCATCGCGACCCGCACCTGACCTCCTGCTAGGGCTGCCAGCAACAGAAAAGCTAAGACTAGTTGCAGTTGGAGTCGTCAATAACAATATCAGCCTATTATTGTCTCACTGCTCACTCTCTACTCATACAGAGAAGGCAAAAGTCCCTTGCTCAAAGTGGATTGGCGATTACAGATAAATATTTATTTTATTATAAGTCCTGGTTTCCTCACCATGATTTTCCTTCACCGATGTCAATGATGTCCAAGATAAATTTAGAAATAAATATGAATTGACAAAGTCCCATTGGTATTTGCCCGAAATCAAAGCCACAACCTCATGCATGAGAGACTTAAGAGGCTTAACCACTGGGCCATCACATCTGAGTCTCAAATGGTCGAAAAATATTCATACAGCGAACGTTTCTATCATAGTTATAAAAATATTACATCACAGTCACTTAAAACAATGTTATACCTCATTATACGCGCTTCACACATTGCCCTATCACGTTTTAATAATAGGTGATTAGAGTTCTGACACAGTCTTTTGGCTAGACGACTTTTTTGTATGCCAGGACAAAACAAATTCAGGATGATTTAGAGTTCCTGTAATCTCAACCCTACATGCCGCAGATATAGGTACCATTTTGTTGGCGCCAGGCGAAACCAGTATTACCTAATTCAATTTCCCTTAGTTCCATTCCATCTTCGATAAATCCGAGCACATTATTTTAAATGAAATCACATAAATGCAGTATTTTGCAATTATGATCAAGATAAAAATTAACATTTTAAATGCAAGCTCATGTAGAAAGCTCAAGCAGCATATTATTTACAAATCGATTTCATTGTTTTTAAATGCTTTAATGTTTATAATGTCACAACTTTTTAATGATCAGAAATGTACATTTGTAAGATTTCATCATCTCAGTACCTACCTACCTCCAGATTTTTCTTATCTAAACTCTTTCTTTTCTTTTTTTTTCTTACCTAAACTCTTTCTCTTTCTTACCTAAACTCTAGATTTTTCTGAATTCAGTTTTTAATTCTAGTTGTGGTAGTCAAGCCAAAGGGGCCGAGAGAAGTTGTAATACTTACCTAGTATGAATATGTGCTTAATGAACCTTGTCCACTAATGAGGTTACCAGGAGGGTACCTAATGAAGATTTATTATAAAAAAGTCAGAAAGTTTAAACACTAAACGTACCTACCTAAACGACAATTTTGACGAGTTTTTAGAATACTTGACACTTCCATTTAAAGACATCTGTAGCTGTGAATTCTATCGATGAACAATCAACAATAGGATAGTACATACAAGTGGCGCAACAAGACTCTTCCATTACTCCGAGGGAAATGTTCTAAACGTACAGAAAAAGTTCTAAGTAACTTTGTGCAATTTTTCAGGGATGAAGGGGAATAGTACACCTATACAGTCGTGTCAAGTCAAAAATACACCATCAAGATCAGACTTCGATATTGGAGGTCAATAGGTTGAAGATGGTATCTTTCAAAATGTCAAACGAAGTATGTACTACTCGAAATCTTAATGTCGAAAATGCGTTCAATTTCAACAATGTTGTAATAGTCTTTGCTCGTTTATGTACCTCCAATTGAGGTCGACATTTTTATTGGTGCAACGCAATGAAGCGATATGAGACTTCAACGGCAAATAGTGGCGTGTGAAACATTAGCGCCTGTGACACGATCGAGACACCTCAGCTGTCGCTAATTAAGGTTATGGAGCTAAGCTGCAAATTATAAGTGCAAATGACAGAGCAGGCGCTCTCTAATTGACAGTTATAAAATTCACACGACTGCCTGTAGCGACGCATTAATTTGACTTAAATAAAAGAAAGCACAATGATGACAGTCTGGACGAAATAGAAATCTCCTTACTACATAATTTTAGTGAAAATGAGAAATACGAGTTTCCTACATTCATGGCAGCAATTGGTCACCATCCCAACTATCGAATTGAATGAAACCACACTGGCCTTCAATGCGAAATCATTTACACGAACTTTGCATTAATATTACAGGCAATTCAAAAACACATTCCTCAGCAGTCGATGTATTTATTAGACTGATGTGAAGTGCCTTTAATTTCCTGTGATGATAAAAAGATAACATTTTCTTCGGTAGTTGCATCGGGGACTTAGCGTGCTATTGTGTTAATAACACGCACGTAAGATTGGTATGCATTACATTACCTATACTGAAGACGACTTCCCTGTGCAATTTACAGATAATATTTTCTACAAAAGATGTGCACATTTCTCAGGAAAAGTATTACGTGTAGTAAGAAGTATTCAATCAATATCAATATCCAATCTTGGACACATACATGAAGTACCTAACCGTTATTGGAAATAATCTACCTATCGGTTATCCATAAAAATGTAGCGGCATACGTAAATAAATGCTAATAATGTTCGACATCAAATTAAGGAGCTGTATCACTATTAAGATACTTATCTCATTACATTACTTTAGCTGTATAAGCTACAAAAAAATGTGTTTTGTGGAATTTAAATATGTATTCTATGTAAGTTATTATAAAGAAATAAATCAAGTACTTACATACATTTATTATTTAAAAGAAATTTTACCGCATCTTATCTTACCTACTATGAATAAACCTACTTATGGTGACATTTTTTTAATCGATTTTGTTCGTCTGCTTTAGTTTATCTTATTTTTATCAAGATTTTTACTAGACCATACTAACATAACAAGCAAATCTTCTAAATCCATAATTTAATTGAAACTCTTTTCTATTTGACTTAACTAATGTCCATGACTCAAGCAATGACTATTAACTTTTATGACGCCCATATACAATTTAGGGTATGAAATTGATGACTGCAGCATTTGGCAACATCCACAGATTGGGTAACGCCTTGATAACCTAAACACCCAATTATGTACGGCGATCCTAACATAACTGTCCGTTTCCGTTACCATATTTGCATGGACCGCATCAATCTGCGACGAGCGAAGGAATCCGAACCAACGGATAACTCTGAATCGGGTTCTGTACGTTATTACATAAACATTTTAAACCTATTGCAATGGTAAAGTAAACCAATGTGTTAGTGTAACGTTCGATACCGATTGAACACGAAGACTTACATTCTCACAGACTTATGATGACTCTGTTGGGTTATAAATGGTTCTTTCGTAACGAACATAGAATGTGAATGGATACTTTAATTTAATTATGTTGATAGAGCGTCATACCTTGGTTCGTTACTCATGAAATCGTGCCTAAAAAGTGAAGCGGTGAGTCGGTGACGATGTTAACATGAAGGTACACGAAGGTCTATTAATTAAAGGACTTTAAAATGCGCTTCGCAAGCGAAATATTACGTCGACGAAAAATATTCAGAAGGATACTGAGTGGTGTCAGCCCCTCTATTGAAAAGCATTGCATTCCACTAGTGTAGGTATGTTCTCATATATAAATACTAATATGATAAAGCTAAAGAAGTTTTTTTGTTTGTTTATTTAAACTCGCTAATCTGTGGCACCGTCGGGTCGGAAAAAATCTTTTTGTATACAATAGCCAGATTCATGAAAAATTGTAGGTATATACTATCAGGCTACGACCCACGGGAGCGGAACCAAAAACCACGCGGGCAGAAGCTAGTCTACCTTAATGTGCCATTAGGTGCTTAATAACCCAACCAAAATGTAAAAAAAACTTTAGAGGTGTCAAGGGACACCCGGATGGAACGAAGTTATATGAGAGAGAGAGAGAGAGAGAGAGAGAGAGACGCACGCCGCACGGCTTACAACTAGAGCAAAAAGTGTCGTTACAACTTTTGGTCTTAATTTTTTCCGTCTAGCCCCCTTTCGCAATGCGCGATAAGGAACTTCGTTCCAAATGTAAAATGCAAAGGGTCATCGTATTGATTGGCTAACTCAATCTCCACCCACAATAGGTGATAATTAACAAATATGGCGTTACATCGGATGGGTTGAGTTTCCTATCGGTATTGCGTTTATATTAACTTTCTAGCACACCCACGTATTCTTTGAATTAATTAATGTTAAAATCAAAGACAGAGGTCAACAGTTTCCCACATAAGATTAATTACATAAATATTTTTATTCGGATAAAATGCCTGTAAAACATTTCTCAAAATTTCCAGAACCCTTAATCATCGAAGCCTTAAAAGTAACAGGTTTGGTTTTGATTGCTATCTTGGAGCGCTATTTTATGGTATTTAATTGCTAAAGTCGGAAGAACAATAGCGCATCTATGATACCGCAACTTATCGTCTATCTTGCAAATCAATCAGAGCCACAATAGAATTGCGCGAGCACTTTCACTGCGCCCGCGCCTCCTCACCTTTTGGTCGTCATTTGTCTGTGATTTTGACCCCATCAATTGAACCGTGCGAGACTGGTATTGTTGATGAACCACAGTACGGAGCGTTATATCGAAACTATTTTATTAAGAACCTCTTGAATAAAGCCGAGGAACTGATTTTCTCATAGCCTTTTGAACTGTCAGTTAGTCGATAGTTACCTAGTAGATCACTTTAGTATGATCTAACGTAATGACATCACATGAATCATTATATCACCGCAGGTTTTGACTGAGGGAGACTGTGTTATATTTCAAAAAATTAAGCTTCATGTCAGGCACTAAACAATAAGTACCTCCCATTAATTGTTTCCTATAATGTCCTGTATTGTACATGACTGATTTATTTATTATACCTACATCATATACATCTTACATGAGGTCATGCTTTCCAATTTCTTGCCTTTATAGAAACTGTCATGAATTCAATTTTCCCGTTATTGTACCATAGCAAGTTCCGCATGCTTCGCCGCTGGCATTTATCTGACCTCTGCAGTCAAAACGGCTGGGAAATAAGTACCATTTGAAAGATGACACAACCTTACCTGCTATAGGTAACAGGTTGCACGATACAAAAATATTCAATGGTAAAAAGTTACATGCTACTGCATATACTTACCAGTTTGAAAGGATCAATGACAAATAAAAGGTTATTCACTTAAGCTCAACACGGTATTTTAGAATAATTTTGTAGGTACCTAATTATATTTTTGTTAAAGACCAATGATAAAAACATTTCCTCATATTAGTAATTGAACCGAAAAACATCCGCAATTCAACAACTTTTGATAACGTATTTAATTATGTCTATTTTTAAAATTTCAAAAATATTTGTGTTAACTTTCAGCAAGTTTAGTAGATAAGTTAAACAATTACTCTATTAAGGACAAGGTCCGAATTGAGACTATGAGATTGCTCTGTTATTCTTTTAAATTGTTTCTGAATGTACTCGTGTTTTCCCGTGTTTATTGCACAGAAGGTCAGCGACGCAAATGATTATCGTCTTAAAATGTGATGTGAAAATAGTGTCAATGTTAAATGTATCCCAAAAGTCGCTCACATTGCTGTTCGTCTACCACACAGTGCACACTTTGGCCAGCCTTAGTCTAAATTCTCCTTAGAAGTCTCGATTATCCGCCAAATCAGTTGGAAATCTAGTTTGAAAACTTCGCATCATTCTCGTCTTGGACAAGTCTAAGTGCGAGAAACATTTGTACTTTATTAATACTTACATTAGTAATAGTCCTATGACAATGTCTGTACACAATTCCAAGGACTAAAGCGAGCTGGCATCCTCGGCACATCCTTTCACGACCTACAATAAGGCATTTATGAATGGGCGCTTAAACAACCGATTGCCTACTCACCTCAAAGGTATTTTATTTAATACAAAGATTATTGCTAGAATGGTGTTTGATTGCATTCAACATCGTCTGTTTATTGAGATATTTGACTACCGTATCTCATTGTTAGTAGGGCAGGTGCCTATCTGCTTGTAAGCAAGCAAAATCAAACTTGGTACTTTTAAAGCTTCGGGGATCATAGGCTCTACTGATGTAACATTATGCTAGGTTTTTGAATTTCGGTAGATACTTAGGAAGTAAAACTACATAGATATATGTATTTGAATGGGGCTGGTCAAAAAAACCAAGCTGGGCAAATACTTAATTTCCTCCTAAGTTTTCAGAGTTCCCTTCCTCAACCTTTAAAAAATCCTATAATATAGTCTTTCAGGTTTGTTTTAATTTAACGTATAATATTTGACATATAAAGGTAAAAATTGGCAGTGGGCAATTTAGTTTGTGCAAAATAGCTAAGTCATCGATCTATCAGCAACCAACTGTGAAACATATTAAGACTATGTTGTTAGGAAGTTTGATTCGATTAACCTACAAAAAATGCACCTTGAACTTTATGCACTGACAATGAGAAAAACGATAATGACCATCTTCGGCAACCCTTCACTTCGCTTGTAATGAAGTGTTGATGACACCATTCCTCTGTACGCAACGATTACCTTTAGTACAGCTTTGTTGTTTCCATAGGTTGTAAAATACTGCCTAGCCACCTTTTTTTATTTTAATCATCAAATGTCTTCTTTTGTTCTGAGCGGAGGGGAAGGTAGTGTCAGACTCTTACTGACGTGTTGCTCCTAATGCCCTTTGTGTTCCAGGGCCGCGGTAACTCTTTCGAACAAAATCCGCATCCCTGGAAGGCACTGGCCCTAGCGGGCCCCGTCTTCTATGCTGCCATCTGTATAGGGCGCGCGTGGAACACAACGCGCCGCCGACACGGGCCTAGTTCTGATCAGACGGCGAGCCACCCAATGCTCGCCATCCGCATCCTACGGTGGCCATTGGGAATCCCTCTACGACTCCCAATGCCCGGGGTGCCCGTTCTGTTTACCTAGGATTTATTAAAAAACTTAAAAGAGGAATTGTATCTCTCTACTTAAGTAGGTACATATGTGATAGACGTCTGAAAGAGAAGATATCTTCCTATCATCTCTAGGTATATAGGGTGGCTGGTAATTAGTGACCGATACTTCAATACTTGGTTGTACCTACTCATGATAACAAACAACTTTCGCAAAGGAAAGATTATTTTTATTTACTAAGCTCATGCCCCTTATCGCCCCAATAGACATAGAATATTGAGTAAAAACAATAATATACCATCAGCTGTAATTTAATAAAGTTATCCTTTTATACAAATAAAGCTATGCAACTATTACCATGGATGATCCTTTTTCTTTCTACTATCAACCGTAAGGAACGCGCGCGTTCGCTTGCCTTTACGATATCAGCTGTTCAATACAATAGATGACATATAAAAAAGTTAAAAAATATATTTAGGTAGAAATCAACATATTATAAAACACTACCTGTGCCCAAGCACAGCAAACGAGTGGAAAATGATTAGGTAATTACACGGAATAAATCTTAAAAAAATACTACTGCAAATTATAACACTGAACCGAGAATCGAAACTAAGACCACGAAAGTAAAACCAGAAGCTTTAGCATTCGGTTGGTCTGAAATAGGCAATGATACGGTCAACCAATACATAGATACCATTTTAGAAAACCATAACCTACCTGTTAGACAACACTAACGTAGCCCAGTGGTCTAATTATATTAGAACCTGATATGGCTGAAGGCGACGCGGCCGTTGTACCAGCACCGCGGGGTACTTCCGCGCATTGTGGCAGCGAATCGTGTCACAAGCCGGAGCAGCCGCATGGCCCCCCTGCTTACGACATGGCAATTCACACCATGCAGGCAATGCAGTACCCATGAGTAAGCAGGTCTTGGAGCTGTAAGTCTGTATAACGAATAACTATTTAATAACGATAGATGCCCGACATATTATGTATGCCAGATTATGTTAGTGCAGTAAGTAAGGTACAGTTTTAATGAAAGTATGTATTTAAGTACTTAGGTACATAAAATATTAGTTCGTATTATTAATGCATATAATAATACAAATATTTTATGCTATGCTATCTAATACTATTCTCATCATCATCATAACATCCTATACCCGTCCACTACTGAACGTAGGCCTCCCCCAAACATATCTATGGTTAATCCTACCGGTTGGGTACTTCTTCTCCGTGTCGACGATCTTCTAAGCTGTAACCTCAGTGCTTTCAGTGGCAGCAGCACAGAGGTCGCTCAGGTCGCATCTACCTTTAAGTAGAACTAATTATTGTTCTTAGTTGTAGGATTCTTTTTCTGTTGTAGGGCAAAACAACAGAAAAAGAGGTACCTAAGACATTGTCTAGGATCCACTTTCAAAACAGCCCCTGTAGTCGTTTTATCAATAATTTATATCTCTACTCAGGTTACACACACCCACCCATATAAGTTAAGTGTTTTTCTTTTTAAATTTGAATTTCCTGAAATGAAAACAGCGCCACTTGCTGTTATACTTATAATCGTAGTAGGTATACCTGCCTATTCAAGCTAAGTCTGCGGTTACCTAGGTAGGTATACCCAACCACAGGCCACACTGTCAGCGAGACAAGTAACGATTGCACCTTACTGTACTTTGCTATGCCATATTGGTTAAGCTAGTGTCACTTACCTACCTATGAAAAAGTAGCTAGGTATATACCTACTCGTATGTACATACGTAGGTAGGTTAGCCTAAGTTTTCCTTTCAGATTTATCTGTAGGTGTCAAGCCAAGATTAGTTTCGCTTGTCCGCAAATAATTTCATACTACGCAATATTAACCTACCCACATTCCCTTCAGCAACTGAACTTAATTAGATTATTATGTTACCCTGATTAGTTAACCACTTATGTAAAATAACATGAATATCTATCATATTTAGGGTCAAACACCTCAGGGCCTAAAGGCCAGCCTTTGAGTGGCACAGTACCTACTAGGTACTAGGTACCCTATTCCTATCGGAGACCTCTGGAGGCTCCTTTATGACAGAGACGACTGCAGAGTCGCTCTCAGGCTGGTGAATACAGACTTTTTGCCTTCAAGCATTGGATTCTTGGCATTTATATTTTGTGCACTTTGTTGGCACAAACTAGGAATGTTGTAGATGCAGATTTTGTTCACATCGGATGCGGATCTTAAGATCTTTTTATAAGGGTACGGAAATGTAATAATATGAGTCATTTTTAATATTTTTTATAAATATTTTGTATTGATGCAGATGTCCAAATTGATGCGGAGGCTCCGCAATTGCAGATGCGGATGCGAATATTCGCAACATCCCTAGTACAAACCGTGAGGGGGACAAGTAGTGTTGTGGTTCTTATAATATACAGGTTGATCCGTTGGTATTTCCTTGAGAAACTCACCAGTAGGAGTGGTCGTGGTCTGTGTTTAAATAAAAAAACATAATGCACATTACTTTGACTTTTTATTTACAATATATTAATATTCTCTTTAATTTTTTTCAGTTTTTTACGTTATTTTTCATTTCAGGCACTAAACATACATCCTTTCATTGTATTTAAGCGTAAACACACGTTTTAACAGTTATATGTAAGACCTCACTTTTCAAATACAAGTGCAACATAAGTGGACACAAACCATTACAGTTAAATTAAATACTTTTAGCAAAATTCGCCTTTGGCGTGAAGAGATCACCTGCGCAATAATCTCATTACAATATGGCTTAAGTAAGCTTTTAACCTAAACTACACTAGAACAGCATTTCATCAAGATATAACAGTTATTGCACAACTAAGTAACATTATAATTATGTGAACAAACAATTTAGCGCAGAAGTAAAGTGCCGAAAAGATTGTATAGGATCTAGACCTAACGTGCGATGACGTCGATCCAGCAATACAAATTACACAGCAACAACAATCCCAATAGAAAATACAGAAAATCATGCGTTGTTTACCTAATTATACCTAAATACTAACGTAATTTTATTTCAATATAAATAAGTCATAAAAAGTGAGGTCCGTCAGAGGTGTTGAGATGGGAAAAGAGATTATTAGGAATTAGGTACACAGAATGCTGAAATGTGTACAAGCCGTGTCCTTTTAGAATATCGAAATCATGCAATAATTTGTTCGCATCATAACATTCTTCTTTTAATAAATTCCAATCGATGACAATTAACGATATTACACAATCAATTTTATGTATAATAATCGCCATAATAACTTGTACTTTACGTCTAACAACTAAAATAAGAAAATCGATCACACCCAAACCATTCTAACAAACATTTCATACTAACAGCAACTAGTCAGTCAGCAACATATTTGTCCGTCAACCAACTACTGAGAAAGCGTGGGATTCAATCATCCAGATGAGAATTACATTTTCTGCTGATCGACTATAACATGCACCACAATGCAAAAAACCAATATGAACATCAAATTAACTAAAATTGATAATATAGTCGGTGCTTCCCTCTTGGCAAGAACTCTATTATAATTTGGTTATATAGCGATATTTTTTTATAAAAATATTATCTTTTTATTGCCACGTTAAAATTTGAGATCTACTAATATTATACTAAATACATGTTCTTCACTTTACATCATACATCTTGAAAGACAAATTAAACAGGTACTATTTTACATTTATGATATTGTTTTTTGTCATTGCATGAACTCCTTGATATCTAATTAAATATACATACATGTCTAGGGTAATATTAGCTGTAACAGAAGTATGTGACTGAATGTCATATCAGATAATTTACTAAAATAATTGGTCTCTCGATATGCGCATTCAAGCACATATTTCTATCGAAGCTATGAATTGCTCTACTATTTAGAGGAGTATACAGCAAACTACATGTAACAACCATACACAAACAAATAAATAGCAACATTAAGTATACCAAAGCCAATTTTGTTCAGAGCAGATGCTGATCAAACAGGGAACGAAAACGACGTCTAAATACTTTATATTTAACGACATAATTGTGAGGAGGAGTGAGGAGTTATAGGCATTAATTATCCAGCAACAACAGTGGTGACAAAGTTGACTACTAAGTGAGGGACAAGTAACCGGGGAGAGATTGGAACATGTACGACGACGACGACGACGCACGGCGAGTGGCATCACGTGAGGCGGCACGAGGGCAGGCGCCCGCACGACGAGTGCCAGCGACGCTTACGCCGCGACGAATCCGCGTCCGACAGCTCCGCCGTCGACAGCGTGCGCGACCCGCCGTCGCCCAGCTCTGCAACATGCGCATCGTCAGGCTTCAGTCACACCTTGCGACCAGACAACATACTATTCAGATACTCCAATTTTAAATTGAATCGCGTTTGACGCATCTCATCCGATTGTAAGCGATGATAAATGGTCTTACGAAATTCTGGTTCGCGGTTCGGTCTCGAGAAAATAAGGGTTGTGACGTTATGACGATGCAGACTTTGGACTGCGAACAAATAATGTAAAAGAGCGACATCGAGTACGCCTGTTTTTAGTCAAGTTCGTTCGGATTTCCCGTTTAATTCTATAGACCCAAGTAGAGATAGTCCCAAGTAGTGTATTAAGCGTTTTTGCTTATACTGGCGTGAATTGACCGACCAGTGACTGAAGTCAAGTATCTGTATAGTATGTAATCTGCGTCTTCATTCGTCATTCTCATTATACGTACAATATTCTGGATTATTCAGGACAAAACTACATTATTAGTAAAAATTACTAGATACCACGCAAACGTACAGTACGTATATTTAAAAATATATTTTACTGCACGTATCGGTTATCTTATATTTATTTGCATCATAAACATATTTTATTTTGGGACATAAATTAGTCTTTATAAATTATTGTAAGCCTGATATTGTTATAGCGAGTACGTTACATGTAGGTATATGGCTGTTCATATAGATTATATGTAAAGTCGGTGGTAAAAAATGCTGGAAGCTGGATTTGGGTTCTTCGTCACTCGCATTCGACATGCAACGAACCTAACTTAAGGAACAAACGCGAGCGCGCACGAGACCGGCAATGCGCACTTCTTCAGGCTCTGAAAATTGTAGCACTATATTTTCCTTATGTATATTTACATAGATAAAGGGTCAATTATACATATAGGACACACTAAAAATTGACTCATGTCGATATATGTATAGACGTTATACGCACTTTAAATAATTTAAAACATTAGTAATTATTGTCAATAAATTTCGGTAAAATGTACACAAAAAATAATTACGACGTTTAGAATTTGAATATTATAACATCATTATTATGTAAGTAACTATATTTATATACTGATATCACTAAGACAGCCATCCGAAGATATGACGCGGCAAATGACTTGATGAAAGTACACGTCATACAGTCACGTAATTGCGTACAAATCCGAATATTAATAAATTACAAGTACACCATAAATTCATTCCTGATGATAATATGAAAATTGATTTCACGAAAGGTGCATAACTTCTGCGACTAAAACAGTTTTTTATTCTAAAACCGTTTTTCACTGCCTACAAAGAAAGTCTGTCACATCATAAAAAAATTCATCATCAGTATCGGACTGACCGTGCCTATAGTCTCTCTCTGTGAAGTACTCCTGCGCCGAAGGGTAGTGTCGCTCCACTAAGTACGGGATGACGGTGGAGGTGTGCAGCTCGTCTGAGCGGCGTGAGCGAGGCGTCACCATGCGCTCGCCTGCCTCCAGCGGCGGGCGGGCCTGGACCCAACTGGAAGAGGAAACAGTGGTTTTGAGAGTCAATTCATTAGCCCATTGTAATTTAAATTTAACAAAATATGTGTAGTCAAAACATTCATAAAATGAAATACTTAACATAAATATCAGATAAGAAACGAACGAACGGACAGACAGACAAAGAGATTGCGTAGAGAATATACATGTAATCTCTATTGTCTGCCTCGGCAATGACGTTTCGGCAAAGTAAACACTCTCTTTAGATCAGTAGCCTCGCGTAAATTCGAGGCAAGGTCAGCGCAGAAATCAAATTATATCTCGGTGTTCGCACCAGTTGGATCAACAAATACAGCCTTATATAACGTCAATAGTAACCCGAATTTGTGAATCACGTATAGGCCTATATTTTTCCTATTTTTTTTTTTTTTTTTAGGTGGTAAAAATCATCAAATGACTCCTGCCGCCCTGGGTGGGGCGGAAGGGACTGTCAGACTTTTACTGACTAAAAAACCACCCTGTTCCTTCTGTTACCCTTTACGTTCCAGGGCCACGGTATCCTGTTAAGACGTCCCGCAACCCCGGCAGACGTATAGGCATCCTACGATGCAATTATTATTTTTTACAGAAAAAATAGAATGTATACCTTTGTCTGCCCTTCAGAGACTGCAATCGTGAATAATATAATATATGTTAGTTATAAATAAACAAATGATAACAGGGCTATCAACAACTTATTATATTATTGAATAAACAAAGTACTTAATTCTGTTCTTTGTTAGTAACAACTACACAAGGTTATTTTCCTGTTACATAGTGGCTGGATTTAATCAATGTGTTACAGGGATAATAAATGACGGTACCTATCACGAATCGGAAAAAAAGTAGAATAGTGTTGTTGTGGTTTTGAAACCACTAAACAATTTGATTGGTCAGCAATAATTTTAAAGCTGTTCCGGTTTAATTTTGATATTGTGTTTTAAACATAACTACATACATACATAAAGTCATGCCTTTTTAACATGGCAGGCAGAAAATACATAATTAATATTTGAAAAAACGGCTGACTGTACCATGACAGACTGACCGACTGACTGACTGATAAGTGAACTCGGGCAAAGATAAAGATTCAATTATAAAGCAATAAAAAAATACAATCATAACACAGTTACTAGTAAAGACAATGACCTATTGAAGGTAACATTTTCAATGACCCATTAAAACGAGAAGTACCACAAGTACACTTGGATCTTATAAGATTATTTACAGTTTCGCAAATTATCCTTGATGTTAACGTTTTCTTCACCTAAGTGCAAAGTCGAATAAATAGAATGGTTATTTATGCGTAAACAACATAATCTCGACAATCACTAAGTGGATCCTATTAAAATGTTCACCTCTAATATAACCTCCGTAAAAGTCGTTTACGTGCTATTTTGAACTCATCATAGGTATTTTTGAAGACATAAAAATCAAAGTTTATTGTTTGGAAAACATAAATTAATTATTAGAAATAATATAGATTAAACTGCATAAAAGGAACTTGACTGCCTCGTTGGCCTAGTGGTCGCAAAGCGCGACTGTTGAGCATGAGGTCTTGGATTCGATTCCCAGGTCGGGCAAAGTGTTATTGAGTTTTTCCATCAGGAATTTCTCAGTAGCAGCCTCGGAGTCTGGATTTGTGCCCGGTTGATGTCTATAGGCTCGCCCCCTATTACATGGGACTTAAAACATAACTGGCGAAATGTGGGTGTACTAATGGGTACACCTCTGCCTAGCCCTTCGCGGATTACAGGCGTGATGTTGTGTTATGTAAAGGCACTCCCAAATCTATGGCGTTGTTATTTTGTATCAGCACTATTTTTATCGCACAAATGGTGCAATAAAGTAAACTAGCAACAATGTTTTTATTTTATTGTGAAGCGAATGTTTTTTATCATGAGGTGAGGCATCATGTCGTAAGGTTTTCCTAGAACGTTTCTAACATTTTACTTCGAGTTTGCATTCATGCTTCCTGTCACGTAGGACAAAGGGACGTAGAGGTGCGCGAGCACTTGCCTTTGACAGGTTGACTTACATTTTGATCGTGTTATAGTGTAGGAAACAGCTGTTTTTGTTTTCATATTATAAAGGGTGCGCCGTAAATAAAATATCACGCAACCTGTGTGTATGAATATAAGTGAGATTTACATACATCTTTTTCGAGTCTTTCGCACTCTTAATAAGTAGGTACTTATTACATAAACAGCATTTGCTGCATTTTGCAGTTATCAGGTTAGGTTAGTATTCGTAAAATAGATGGTAAGATTTAGGAAGGGCAAACACCATGTATACATAATAATTGGTGATAGCAAAATCAACCCTGTGTATGCACACATATGTGCCACTCGCCACCACGCCACACTTTTTGTTTCGTCTACGTACATACGGCTCGTTATACACGCGCACAGGTAGCAAGTACAATCACCTTACAAAAATGTTGATCACTTTTGGACTTTGTCACATTAAAAACTTTATTTGTCGATTTATGTAACCATCTCTATTACTTGTGTCACGTCGTTGATGCGTCATTTTTATCGATAGCATTTGCATTGTTTAATATGACAGGGCACTATAAGCATGGCCAAGATTTTCATACTCCGACAATACTTAGAAAAAACTGGCCTCTTTCGGTGGAAGACCAGCTCTTCGTCTGTCTCGGTGTCACCTAGTGTTCAGCAGGACACACTAGGCCGAGTAAAAAAGCAGACCGTACTAGCTGTGTTCGGCGGTTTCACCATAATGGACATTGTAAAGTGCATCTTTCTGACATATAACGTATCTTAAGGTACAAGTTACTTAAGACACAATTCCCAATGAAATAGAGTTGGAAATAGACTTTACTGTAGTGAACAAACCTTTATGATGATATTATAAACTATAAGTAGAAGTAAAGACAATACACACGAGTGCCTCCTAATCTCGTGCACGGTGGGCCTGAGGTCAGGGTCTCTCTTCAGCATGTTGGTGAGTAGCAGTCCGAGAGTGGGTCCGAGTGAGGGCGGGGGCGGCGCCGGCTCGCCGCGACCAATTGACTCCAGCAATCGGTATACGTTGTCACCCTCGAACGGATACCGACCCGTTGTCATGTTGAACCTGAGAACAATTTGAGGAATGAGTGAAGGATAAGCAATTTGCATTTTACAAAACATGAAATAAATGTCAATCTGTCTGTTTCACCAGCCTAGGATGAATAAAAGAAAGGCAAAGCAGAAGCAATTAATGTAAAAAGAAGAAGTAAGTGTAATAAAACAAGTTAATCTAGGTTATTTTATGATTAAAAGTAATAATATATCATTTATTTTGGGGAACAAAGACCCATAAAAAAAAACTTAAAACTTGTGACCCCATAAATGTACCAAAATAAATAAACTGGAAGGAAATCCTACATTATTTTACAATGATATGCTTATTTATGTAAGTTTTATATGTATGCAAAGTGACAATCAAGTAAGTCATGGATGGATAGTAGGACGATAATGATTAATAGTTTTTAATTAATCATGAATCACTATATTTACTAAACAAAGTAACGTGCAATAGGTGTGTAATTGAACTCTGATCAGTGATAAGGTAATTTTCTTGAATATTGACTTTTAAATTTCATAAAAATAATATTGAAATTTAAAACTCTGACTAATAATAATAATAATACAGGGACCAACGACCAGTGACGACACGGTTGGCGCAGTGGCTGAATGATTTGCTGCTGCGTTGCGTGCCGCGGGTTCAATTCCCGCACGAAACCAATATTTATATGACCTACAGACAGTTGTTTCGAGTTTATATGTTTGTAAACACAAGAAAAATTCCTAGTGTGGGGAACGCCGAATATAGTGAAACCCATAGATCTCATATTAGCTACCTATATTCTTGCAAATAAATATAACATTCATTCAAGGTTTTAAAAAATACTACGAGTGCTCAAAAACAAAATTGAACAGTGATATAAACACAGGAAAAATTTCTAGTGTGGGGCAAAGTTTTTAAAAAAACTATGAGGGCTCTAAAACAAAATTGAAGTGATATGATAAAAAAAATACACATGAGTTAAGCATAAGGCAAAAGTAAAATCAAACATTCCTGAATGTAGGTAAAGTCACAAAGATAAATACGCCCTTTGTGAAGGAAACAATGCTATAACAAAAGGTCAGTGTTAGTGGGTAATGTTCTATTTTTGTACACTTACAATGTGACTCCGCTGCTCCAAATGTCGACTTTGACGCCAGAGAACTGTTCAGCACCGTTTGCGATCTCTGGTGGCTGAAATGCTGGGGAACCCTGCCCTGTGTAACATGTGTCTTCAGGAGAAAACATGTCTAAAGCCTGGAATAACAATTATTAGGACATTAACACACAAACACCCGTATCTCCACTAGCCAGACTTATTTATTGCCAACGAGCGAACCGCCCGACTTCGCATGGGTGTAGATTTCCGACTTTTTCGGTATATAGATTATTATTGTGGGTGTAGGTACTATACACCTCAGTATACCTCCTTTACTTGGGCATATAAGTGTGATGTTATGTTCTTTTGCCAAACAAAACTAACAAAATGTCTGGTTGATGTCGTCTCAGTTATAATTATTATTCAGTAATTAAAAAAATAAGCATTGCTAGTTTATGACTAATTACCTCGGACTTGTGTTTAAAATGTTTTTATTTATAACAAAATATAACTTGAGACAGGGTTTCTATCCTGCCTATCTAATTCTTGCATTCTACAGCAAGTAAAAACTTTTTCATTTCTGTTGTTAGCATGTAGTAATGTCACTTAAAATCAATTAACTAGCTAGATTAACAACAGACTGAGTTAATTAGACATTCAAGTGTGAATGCATTTTTGTATTAACAATGTCAGTTATAATGATGCTAAAGTAAAATGGACCTTACTCTCTAAACATGTAATCTTAAATAATAAACAATGCAATATTACACCTTCTGTTAGTTTGAAATAAATTACCTCAGCAACACCAAAATCTGTAATTTTTAGTGTCTGATCAAGCGTCAGCAACAAATTCCCCGGCTTGATATCCTTGTGTACCACACCCTGACCATGCAAGTACTCTAACCCATCCAGGAGTTGAGTGAAGTAGTCATGTGCTTGCCGCTGAGGGAACTTCTTGCCAGGGCTCCCTTCCAACATATCCTAAACAATATTCATACAATTATTTACAAAAGAAAATTATGAGCTTACCGTAATCTATACTAGTTTTATAAAGAGGTAAAGTTTGTGAGGATGTAGGGGGTAATCTCTGGATCTACTGAACCAATTTTGTTATTTCCCAAATTGGAAGCTATGTTATCATTGAGTGCTGTAGGCTATATTTTATTATTAAAAAAAATTAGGGATCCGTAAGAATAATTTTGCAAACAAAGTCACGGAAGAGTGCTAGTTGGACAAGCAATGTAGCATGATTTCACATTAATTAATATTATTTAAATGTTGCTCAATGCGTTATAATTATATTAAATGTATTGTATTACACAAAATTCAGCCTTGTGAGATCTTGAAAACAGCAAAGTATGCCACAATATTATATAAGCTGAATGCTATAGACCTTGAGGGGTCACATACACAGTAATCTTGCTAATTTACCTAGTCTAGTAGTGATAACTGTCAAATAAAATTAACATAAATAGTGCAATGCAACTATGTTGTTCTAATGCTTGTCCGACTAGTTTCTTATAATACATTGTTAACCTCAATGTTATTTGGGTTAGTAGACCTGAGAAACCATAGCAACAAAAAAAATTGGGAAAATTGTTACAACACATCAAAAAAAATTAACAGTCATTGTAGATTACTAAATAGTAAATACAAACCTGGAGCACTCCAACACAGAACTCCATCACAAGGTACATCTTCTGTTTCTCATCATTATACATAACATCGACTAGTTCTATCACATTTTTGTGTCTAAGAATTCGCAGCAATTGTATCTCTCTCTGCACATTCTGTTCACCATTTGGTATTCTTCTTAGTTTTCTCTTTTTCAATATTTTAACAGCTCTCCTGCACAAGGACTCAGAGTCCAGCATCTCTTTAACTTTACCATACGAACCTTCCCCCAGCACATCCCCCATCACATACTTTCCTACCATTTTGCATTTTTTCTTCTTGCTTCTATAAATTATATCTGCGCTATCAACTCTATGAAAACATAGATTAGTTTGGTCTAAATTAAGATCTAATTCATCTATTTGATCGTTGTCTAGCCATGTCACGGAGTGCGGTTCGGGACTACCGTCCAACATGAAATTATCGTCGCTCTCCTGCGGTGCAATGATGTTTGATACTTCATATTCCACATTCTCCGCATCTGGAAGACTTTCACTACTACTGATTTTTCTGCACATTCTTGGATCCATTATCTATCAAAACAACACATTTGTAAATCTATGCGTACTGCAAGGCCTTTTGTCATGAGATCATGAAGGCTATATCAAAATAAATTTACTAATTTAAATTACACATAACTCAAAATTTACATTTATGTGGACAAATAACCATATAAAAATTATACTCTTTTTGTTTGTATTGTATTACAATAAGATGGTAAATAAAATTATGAACGATCGCGCAAATGCTCCATTAGACAAGAACTTGACAAGAACCACAGATTATCACAAAAATACAAGAATACCCCACAAAAGTGTTGCCACCATTTCTTTAGTCAACTAATTGCTTAAGGACCATCTAATATAATGCTGCGTACACACTGGCCGCCCGCCGCACCGCCCCAACGAATGCCAACGATTGGGTTTCGCTGTTTCGCTGGCCTTCGTTGGTCCTGTCTGGACGGTTTTGCTGCGTACACACTGGCCCAACGAATGCCAACGAAGGCATTCGTTGGGGCGGTGTGTCCGTGTGTACGCAGCAAACGCGCAAAACGCACCATAATGAACGTGGTGAAAACTAACAGGAAATGTGACTGAATAATTTTTTAAGTTTTTCAGTTACATCTTCTCATTACAAACTACAAATTGATAAAAAAATGTCTTTGTTAGATTCCTAAACAAATTATTAAAATTAAAAAAAAAAAAAATAGTCCCATTTTATCAAAAGCAGGTAATCAGTATCTTGTATCCGGAGTATTAAGCCACGTTTCGTAAAAAATAAATAACACATTGGGGTCAGAAGGTTTATTCATTTAAAAAAAATATAAGTTGAAAATTCTTTTTTTTAAATTATGTTTAACAGCATTATACTTTCCCTCTCACTAACGCCTCGTTTAAGCCTCATTTATAGATTTAAAAAATTAAAAATCATGACCATAATTCATGTAATTAATTGCCGATCAAAAGCCTGGGCGTCAGTTTCGCCTCATTTACGTTTCTTGGCACAATGTCACTGCTTACTACCCACTTCCGGAAAAATAAACTATTTCGCGGTATTTTCAAATCCATAAAAAGTGTTTGTTTTTTGAATATTTTCTTGAGAAAAATATTTCATAGTGGTGTTGCTTTTTAACATTACTTTAGTACAACATTCATTTAGTAAGTGTTAATAATTTAACAATAAGATTATGATTGAGAAAATCCCAATCATATTGTGCGGAACAATCAAATAACACAGCCCAGGTATGGATTTCTAATTTCCTCGATTGTAATGAATTTAGACTAACAATGCTTGTCATCATTTATTGCAACCAGCTCGAAGTGCAATGTCTCCATCAGAAAAGGACTAGAGAACATAAATCTGAAGTTTTTAGAATGGCAATTGCAACATCCGAGCGCAAAATTCGGCGACGCGACATTATCAGTCGATTTTTTTTAAGCAATTGCCTCTGCGCCTGCGCTCCTCCCTTTTATGTATGCCGGCACTCAAAGCAAATGTGCCTCCATATTATTATTAATTGCGCTGCCCGCATCATAGATCTCTCATCTGGTCTTTCAAATATTTAAAATTTGAGTAAAATGGTAAAATAAGTAAATAAAACCACATTATGGGCAGGTAAAAAGTGTAAATATTCATCAAAGAATATAATTATTATTTGGTACATAATAAATAACAATGATATAATTAATAATCATTAGGCAGAAGCATTTCATGCACTCGTCGATATTTATAATCTTAGGTAAGGATAGTTAGACTGGAAGCCGATCGCAACATAGTTGGGAAAAGGCTAGGCAGATGATAATGATGATGATCATTTGATTTATTGTTACATATTTTTTATGAATATTATTATAAAATTCAGCTTTAGTATTTAACTTTTTGTTCATTCATTTCTTTCTTGAGAAGAGCGAGGCGTGTGAGGCAGGCGTCACGCCAGGCACGTCTTTCCTGCAGCTTGTCCAATGGCACCATCTTGTTCAGTTGTTCGCAGATTGATTCGGCACTGTTACTTGTGGTCATTCGAGGAATTGCTCCCATTGTATTGCTGACATTGTAGATGGTCTCTCCGTATCTAAATATATCAGAATTAATTAATTATATCTAAGGTACTTAAACAATCTTTCAGTTTTGCACGAGACAGCCATTTTAATTTTCTTACATTATAGGTAGGTACTCAAGGCATAATTAATATCGCAAAGAAGGGAAATATTATGAGAGACGCTTGTTTCTAAATTCATAACTAGGTGGTACCTATGATTTACTGCCGAGTTAATCTCAGTATTTCTGTTTCATTATGCGATGTGTTTTTATTTGTAATGCTTTATCTTTTAGGTACTAACCTCTCGATATAAGACTTCATTCCTTCAGCATTCAAGTGCGCAGTTTCCAAAGATCCCAGGAACGCGTATCTCATTCCAAGACCTTCAGACATGACTTTGTCGATGTCTTCTACATTTACGATTTTATTTTCGACCAGACGCCAAACTTCATCCAAAATCGCGTATCTATAAAACGGGAAAGTTGATTCAATTAATTAAATAAGACATTCTGTTATGAGAGCAACATTACGGATTTTTAGTAACTAAATCCTTCGCCACCTAGAATTACTATAAAGTCGGAGCTGACTACACTCAATGCCCGTAGACCCATCAGTCAATAAATTGCCTATTGTACCTACTAATAGTATAAACTTAGTTTTTACCATTACATTGTTCAAGCTTTGAGTTGGGCATAATTTTACTCCGAGTTTATAAATAAGGGCTGATTGTCTGAGAGTGAGTAGGACCCATCTGTATTGATAGTGTGATCGTAACAATTGGCTATTAGTGTGAAAGCGATACGCACTGAATACGATTGAGCACAAATCCGTCGATCTCTCGGCTCAATGAGACGGGCTCCTGTCCAATCTCCAGCATTATCTCCCTCGTTTTCACACAAACATCTTTCCGGGTCCAGGGGGCAGGCACAATCTCCACCAGAGGCACGTAGTACGGTGGGTTGACTGGGTGGGAGACGATAACCTGGGAAATCATAATAATTATAAGTAAGACGTTATGACATCAAGTCCCAAAGTTATTATCATTATCCACAGCTCAACTTATAAGGGTCAAAACATAAGTAGGTACCTCATAAAACAAAATGTTGAAAAATATAAGCATAAAAAGTGGCTGTTTCTTAGCATAAGGAAAATGTTTTTACTCTCATTGGTATTCTGGTTACACCAGGTATTTTCCTCAACGTGATATTTTTGTAGCCTGTGCCTACTCGTTTGGCCGTCTGTCTGGCATATGAATGCGTATATTCTTTGTATGTAGATGTACCTAAATGGTTTCACTACTTTTTCATCAATTTGACTTCTACACTGCTTGTCTTCCCAATCGAACCAAGAAAACCTAAAAAAAAACCTGCCACTACTATCACACTCTATACATGCACACACCATACTGTCGTTTCCATAGTACCTACCTATCATCTATCAGTTCTGGCTCGTTTAAAAGTTTACAACGAAGGGCTTATTTTTCACAAACCTCGATGTACTTATAATGTTAGTAAGACGAGTAGGTAGGTACGCAAGTCTAAGTACCAACCTGTGCCTTGTGCTTCATTTGCTCAGAAAACAAAGATGGCAAAGTAGTGCTCGTTGAACTAGATAGAATAGTTTTATCATCGACCACTTTGTCAAGGTCTGAGTAAACCTTCTTTTTCAATTCGAGGCTTTCCGGAACACATTCCTGTACGAAAATGGCGTCTTTGACCACAGATGCTAAGTCCGAAGTTCCTGAAATGAAAATAATAAAATATGAAACTCAATAAATTATGTATCAGCTTTGACAGTTTTGTTACTGGCCCTCATTTATGGTTATGTAGTTAAATTCCTACAATAGCTGTTATATCTCTTACATATATTTTGTAATGGACCTACCAATAATATGCTCAAATGTTTATGTTGCTGAAACCATTTAGGTGATCTATCCAAGAATATACTTGTTTTTCAAGTGCATAATATATTAAAATATTCAAGTACGTACTAGAACAATGCCCCTATTATTCTGATAAGCAATTCGAATCAAAAAGATAATTGGTAGTAGGTCTGGAATCCATAATCATTGCCTTGTTTTGTTATCAGACACTCCAGCATTAACCATGGCACAGGAAAAGATAACGGTAGGTACAAATAGAACAAAACTCTTTATTAGAGATTGCCTTAATGAGGTAAAGATTACTTCCCGGTACTAAAATAACAGAGAGTCCTTTAGTTTAAGAACAAAGATCTCAAACAAATGTTATCAGGTCTGGGTCTGGAGATGATTACGTAATTTGATTGCGTATCTACAATGTGTGTTGTCTACTGAACTAACAAGGCATTGATATAAAATAAATATTTAGTTGTTTGCATGTTTGTTAAGAACTTAGGAAAGAGGGTCTTTCCACTGCGTGTTTTTGGCATTAGCCGAACGTAGAAGCGTAAACTCCGCGTTGGCGCAACGTAGCGGACGCCGCGTAGGCGCAACGTAGCGGACGCCGCGTAGGCGCAACGTAGCGGACGCCGCGTAGGCGCAACGTAGCCAACGCCGCGTAGGCGCAACGTATCGAACACCGCGTAGGCGCAACGTAGCGCGAACTCCACATAGGCGCAGCGTAGCAAACGCCGCGTAGCCGTAGGCGCAACTTAGCGAACACCGCGTAGGCGTTTCGTAGAATCACCGCCGCGTGTCAGTCGACGATACGTAGATAAAATTTATACCGGTGAAACGTGATGGTATTTAATTTTTGAATGATAATTAACTAGATCTATTAAAGCATGCTATCACTAATGCAGTATGTAAGTTACCTACATACTACATATCGAACAAAAATAAATATATTTTACTGATAAGATTTACCTACTTAATTTGTTTAATAAAAACAAATCTTATTACATAACAAGTCATGTCGGTCGTAAAATAATACAAAACATAATTAATTTTATCTAATGAACTCACGTTAGTAAAACACTTATTGTTTCTAGGCACCTAGTAGGTATGTTAGGTAGGTATGTTAGATAGGTATTGAATGTCACGAAAGGTATATAATGAAATAATACCTCGTAAACGTTATCTATTAAATGAATTTACTATGACCATAATCAGAATTAGTTAAACTTCAGTGCCTAACTATTACCGAATGGGTTAGGTTAGGTTGGCTTTACTTTAATTTTTTTTATTTCAAAGATAGTTTTGCCAGTCTTCGCAATCTGAAATCTAATCTCATACATGCCATATTATGCCATTATTTTGTATTGTGCTTCACTTCTACGTGAATAAAAGGTTTTTCTTTCTTTCTTTCTTTTATTTTCTTTCCATAAAGCTTTGAATTTGAAAAGTACCTAATATCTATGAATGAAACTCTACGAGTGCGGCCTATATTCGATATACATGTTGTAAGTAGGTAGGTTTTACGTGCATTCAAAACCTTTTTCTCTGCATGTTTAAAAGTAAGTACCTTCAAAACGCGCAGCGGATAGCTATCAATTCTATAATGATATTAAAACATACAACATATAAAAAGCAAGACTTGCCACTGATACACTTGAACTGCTGATCAGCATTCAACTTCCCTCGCAGCAAACCATCCCTTTGCAGGGTATTTAGCTGCACTTTAATATCGGCAAGTGCGTCGGTGACCTGCTGTGGGACGATATCAAAAATCGTCACTTGGTACCCCACAGACGCGAACAGCATGGCCCATGAGCGGCCAATGAGGCCACTGAAAATTGTAAATAGATTCAATTAGGACAATCTTAAACACGTAAAACAATAATTAACATTTATAATCTAAGGTAGATCATAATAAACGAGATTTTTTTGTAGCCGTGAATTGTTTTGCAATAAATAGGTACTTTCAATGTCAGCAAGCTGCTTGATATAAAAAATCACTTGAACGTATGGCTACTGAAATTTGGTAGTTGTAAAGATTTTAATTAAATAATTACCTACCTACTCGTAGAGAGTATTAGGGCATTAGCTCACAATTTTCAAGATGCATTAAATTTTTTGAATCGCTAAATAGAAAAGATTGTAGATAACCAAACCGTTTTTGACATACATTTAACAATTTTTGTCCTTCAATCATTACCGCAGTGATTTTAGCAAACAATTTTTTTTTCTTGACGAGAACACACTTTAATGGTTTGTTTATGAAAATACCATTAATTTATCTAAAGCAAATTAACCCTTTTGTGAACTTTATGATAACGTTCCTTATCTTTTGTAATATTAAACCTATAGTGATCGACAATCAGAGTTGGCGGTACGTACACCGATGGTGAGATACAAAACAACTAGGCTGACACTGGCCTTTCATAGTCTATCAATTAAATCAATGATTTCGTATGATTGAAAGTCCATGAATGGAATCACGGAATAATAGAGGTACAATATGTTTTCGTTTCGAATACCTTTTATCTATGCAAGTTATACTTAAAATTAGAAACTTGTATTTACAAACCAACAATAAACAATATATCATTAACAAACAAAATAGCACCTAAATAATGTTATTGTGGAACTGCATCTAGATAGAACTTTGCCATGTAACCTTTAATATTTTGCCGGTAAATTATAATGTACGATTTTGTTATTTGTTGTTCTTTTACTGAAATTACGGTAAATATCATAATGAGAATAGACATCAATGTGAATTCTATTCAGATAAACAGTATGTATTGTAAAACACGTTTAATTAACACATTTCTTGCACAAAATTCAACCACATTTCTCAAAAACCATAACATTCAGTTAAAAATATTGCAAAGAACGCAAAATGATTGATTAATTACCTGCCAACAATGCCGACTTTTTCAGTTTTGACGGAGGCCATAGCGCTGTGAGTTTGTTGCAACACGACCGATACACAACTGGTGAATGACACGGCCAGGCGACGCGCGGTGCTTAAAACCACCACAGCTAAATAAACTAGTTATCGCTGCTAATACAAGGTTGACTCTCAATTTGTCATGTCACAAGTAAGATGTCTAACGTTATCGGACATGGGTTCTTATAAATATTAATGAGTTTATTACAGTTATGTCATTTGAATGCTATAACACAAACACGGTGCCAAGCCACCTTGTTCAATTGAAGGAAATAGGAGGAGTAAGTATTTGATACTCTGGTGCGCATGCGCTTAGCTGTCAGGTCGTCCTAGAAGAGGAACATACATTAGAAGAGAGGCAGCAGCAGTCATTTTCAAAAGATTTCATCATTTGGAAACGAATTGGAAATAAAAGCTATAAAAGCAGAAGCTAATGTGCTTAACTATTGAAACTGCACGGTATAAATCTTTAGAGCATAAAGATATACTTAAACATGCAAAAAAAAATATGTATCGGACAGTACACAGATTAGGTCACAAACATCACCATCAACCATTAGGTAATTAATATTTATGACAACCCTATTTCATTTTAACATTTATCGGCTATTCTATACGACAAATAACTCCATTTGTTTATTGCTAAACAATTCATTCAGTTCCTCAGCCCTCAATACCTACACCATCGGAAAAGAAGGATGGCGAGAGCGGACCCAAAATTAATGGAGCACTGTGCAAGGTCTAATTTATATCAATTATAATATCAAGTTAATAAGTGTTGTACAAAAAAAATACTAAGTTTTTACAAAACGGGAATCAAAAGTTATCAATTATCCCTATTTAGTAAAAAATAATCATCGTGCAGTTTCTAAACGAAACTTATAGTTACATTCCTTTCTAGGCTAATGATTAGATAAAAGTAGTTCGTTTTCGCTTAGTGATTTTCCTTCTTTTATACTTATTCATCTTGTTAAAAAGTTGTTAAATATTCTGAAAACCAATAACGATGAAACATACGAACCATGTAAATAGACCGTAAAAAAAATAAGACTCATTATTTTGATACATCATACGTAATGGATTACATGAAACGGAGAAACGGAACGTCAGTATCAAATTGACACTGACGGCATTTTTGTTGACATTTTTGTTTTCAACTAGAGTTGCCCAACTGTCGATAGTTTCTCTATCGATAGATGACCTCGAAAACTAGTAAAAACTCGAAAACTATCACAAATTAACTAATTGTACTATTGATTGGAATCGAGAGTATCGATAGGATCGATACTATTACATGATAATACTATCAATAGTATATCGATTTTTTAAAGTAATACTATCAACATCGATAGTTTTTTCGATAGCTCACACTATCGATACCATCAATACTATCGACAGTATTGTTCCTAAACATATGCTGGACTTCGATAGTATCGATATTATCGGAACTAATACTTTCGATACTATTTTTGTATATCGTTATAAAAATACGTAAACTGTATACTATCTATAGATAATATGGATACTATCGATAGGCTTTCGATAGTTTAGCGATAGTCGACTATCGATAGGCAACACTATTTTCAACGGTTAGCGTTGTAAAAAACAAATAATATGTCGGCGATTTTGTAAATTCTTGACGACTTGGCTTTACCTTTGGACTGATTATGCTGTATACCAACCTAAATTACGGCATTTACTACTGGATGACGATTTGCAAGTGATTTGGACTTTGTCAAACTGTTCAAATGCGGTGCATTATTGTAAATTACACAGAAGACATCGCTTGTCCGAAAAAGTCATCAAATTGTTAAAAGAGTTCAGAGATGGGTGTATCCGCGCGATGTGAGTATATATGTGAACTAATTTGTAGAATTTCTGAACAAGAAACCCTACAACAACTAACAACTCGACCATTGTAATGTCTGTGCTGCATGTGGCAATCTATTTTGAGAATAAGGAGTAGTTGAAAATCAGTTTCTTCGTCCTGACATGACTGAAATGGTAATCCGAATGGAAAACATTATAATAATATCTGAATGTTTATGACCCCGTGTTTAATGTCGAGCATAAATACTTTTTACATTAATATGTAAAAAGTATTTATGTTTGAAAAAAAAACCTAAAAAGAAAGTAAAGTGTAATGTCATACCGTAACCATGGAAACTCTATATAACAAAGATGTCAAATTAAGATTAATTATTTTATAACAGCAATAAAAATGGTTTAAGTTTTATCAAGCAGTATTTTTAACTATTTTTATTGACCAAAAGATATGGTCAAACACCCCGACAGGTTGGTTATGAAATTAATAAATATTGTTTTTATCCATATTATTATTTTTACATTGTATTTGTATTTTTGTCAACTTTTTACTTGTTTATTGTTTCAGTTAATCTTTAACAATAAAATATGTGTGCCATGCTATTTGCAGGCAGAGTGGTGGACAGTTCTCACAGAAACTCTGCTCTTGTTGTTGTTATCGCCATTGGAAATAAATGTGGACTCTTGCTCACATGGTATGAGCATTTTGTGGTACGTGGATTATCCCAGACACCAAAGCTATGTCGCTGCACCAGCTAGCTTCTTAGATAATCTTTTGATTAGGTAAAAAGATTATTTATTATAAAATACTATCTAGGAACGCAAAACAAGATTAAAGGAAGATACAATGTTTGTATGTCTTGAATATTTTACAAGTACATAATTACAAAATAAATAAAAGTTTTTAAATAAATAAATGTTTTATTCAATAATACTCTGGTAAATGTAGATAAAAGTACATCAACTGTGCTTTTAAAGAATATTCCAAGAGATATAAAGCTGCCTCCTTATCCTGTGATATTATGCAAAAATATTAATTACTGGTGAATCTGGCTAAACGGGTATATGACTGATAATTAGCATCGGAATAAAAATAAATAATAATAATATAGTATGTAAAATAAATAATAACCAATAATTGCGAGTCTTAGATTATTTTAGGTTATAATCTTCCACCTTTCATATTTTTTTTCTCCCAACTTTTTCAAACTACTTTCCATTTGATTTTTGGTTAGCCTTAAGTCGTTCTTTAACTGCAAATCAGTTTCAATATTACACACTACTTCTATCACTGGGTCCCAAATTACGTGTACTCTCGCCATTCTCCTTTCAAGGCACTCTTGCAAAACCTAACAACATAGGTACCTATAGGATTATTTCCTTTTATTCATGAGGAAAAGTGCTAGTTATAAAAACTAAGAAAGAAGCACACCTAACACCAAAAAAAATACACCAAAGATGTCTTAGGTATTTCTTTTAGTTTAAACAATTTGCATAAATTATTTATTGATAATACCTACAACAATCCATTATCAAGAACCAAATAAATGTATAGCTATGTTGTTATACCGATATAGTTAGTTAGGTGTAATGTCATTTGCATTGATGAGTTAAGATGCAGACAACAGCTGAAGCGTGGTCACTGTCAGACTGCATACCTATGAAAGAAAGACGAGAATATGTTAGGTATTTGTTATGTGTTAAGAAGATTAACATATTTTAATTATCTTTTTAATTTTATTAAGTTATGTGTTAACATATTTTTTTTCCGCTACCACAAAAGTAACTCCGTTACGCTTTTACGATTAAACTGAGCGGATTTTAATGAAATTGGTACGGGGTAAGTTTGAACCCCAAGAAAGGACATAGGCTACTTTACATTCCGCGACTTCGTCTGCGTCCGCTGTAACCGACATTTACGCGAAAGAAGTCACGGGCAAAAGCTTGTTTAAAATATTTGAGTTTTGTCAGTGCCTTAAATCGAGGCAAATCGACCACTGACTCAGTCCGATGATACATATCCAACTGCTTGTTTTACAGTACAAACATATGCAGTGTATATATAACATAACAAGTTTTTATTTACATTAGTTCCAGTTTCGTATGTATAAAAGTATTGTTTTTAATAACCATTATTGACTGTCCAAATAACACGTTTGTTTAAATTTTATCTTTAAATCTTTGAATTTGGAATATCAGCTATCTAATATCTTATGCAATTCTTTCGGTGTAAACAAGATATTAATGGCTCCGATTACAATAAAACATGGCCGGTTCTATTATATCTCGGACGCATGCAGTTTGAGTGTAGCTATTAATTAAGCAATTATCAGCCAACTGAATCTAAAAAGGTGGCTTAATACTGCGAAATTATTTATAGTGATAACTATAAATGGCTAAAACCTGAAGGACGTGAAATATAATAATTAATATTATATTAGCTCGGTATACCTGAAAGGAAATTAATAAACACTCATTATAATGTAAATAAACCATTTCGTAATTTTATAGATTTAATTAGGTACTTTATTACTAATGACCTTAGACGTTACATCATTATTTTGTACTTATTATTAAACTTATTATTAAATCTAATAAAAACAATACCAAACTTTCTACAATACATTTCAAATACAGTGGATTTATGGATACATAGGAATCAATGCTTGGATGTTAATTAAACACTATAAACAGTTAAACACTATGTATAATTCCTTTTTAGTGTTAATTAAGATTACAACGACATACGTGTGTCATAAAGTCGACGCTAAGTACAATAACAAAGTTAAAGATTACGTAGCAACATCGATATTGATTATTAAGTCAGTTTAATTACTGACTGAGATCAGCAAAAGACGTGATTATCACCTATTTCGTGCCAAAAAAAAAGTTAACTATACGTTTTTGGCTTTTTAAAAACAAAATCGTTGGCAGATAATATTTATCATGGTGAAAATAAAAAACATTGTAATTTAACAAAGCATGCTTTGTTTAATTTACATGTTACGTATAATTTATTGCATCATAATTTTGTAGTAAATTAACTTACAATGAAGTGTTTATCGATCCCATAATTTGTCTGAATTTGTTTTGCTGAAAGTGCTTGAACACTTACAGTATTATCAAAATTATTATCAGTCACATTACACAAACAAACGATGCAGTTACTTTACTTTAATAAAATTAAACAGTATGAGTAGGTACGTACTTAGCTACATTATTAAGCATTAACAATTATCACATTAAAACAATCTCAAACAAACTATTTAAAGGTAGTTTTAGCGATACTAATGTTACTTACAAAATAAAAGTTATTCACACTGAAAAAAAATTGTGACAAGTGTGACAACTCGAGATTATGTTAGAAAATAGATCGTGATACACGCAATGTCATCTACGTAAACTCTCTTTCTCCGGTTTAATACAACAATAAAGATATACTCACGATAACTTGTGTAATTTGGTTTAATTGAAAATAATATAAAGCATTAGTATTTTTGTATTATACATTGGAAATATCAATGAATGATCTTTATATGCTGTTTCCCACAAGTATATTACATAAATATTTTAGAACGTAAATACTTAACAAAAAATAACTTATTTTTCAAACAATATTGTCAAGCTCGTAAAGTTATTTATTGACAAGTAGTTCCTTCAATAGCTTGGGCAGTGTCTAAACTGAATATCCTGTAGTTGACCTCATTGGGGTCTATCGTTCTGTAGAGGAAGCGGGCCAGTTTGTCTGTGAGCACCCACAAAGTACCTTCATCATCAACCTGAAATTCAAACAAGGGAATATAATAGAATATATATTTACGATGTTTTTATGTGAGCCTTTCCGACAGCGGATATTATATTATTTGTCCTACATTACTCATTTTTCATATTATGTACTTTCTAAATTTTTATCTTAGACATCACTGGCATCGGTGAAGGAAAACATCGTGAGGAAACCTGGTCTTACTGTTCCATTCAAACCATGTCAGAGGCCTTTGAGGCGGTTCAGAAACTCTGACACTAGGGTGTGTGGGGTCGTAAGTCCTTACTGCCCACACGATAAAGAAAGAAGACTCTGGAAGGATATAGGAATAATAATAAAAAATGTTCATATTACCTTCAAGTCGTTGGGGAACTCGAAAAGTTTGGGGTCTGTTACGATAAGCGGGTTGTTGTCAGGGGTGTACGGCTTGTTCGAGTTCCAGCAAGCAACTCCGTCGCGGTTCACCTGTAGAAAGAAATTTAAACTTTATGATGTGCTATGAACAGTCTTCTTGTTCTCTCTTCCCGGCGTGACGAACCACAGAAATATCTGTGCTGTGAACTTATTTTTTCATTAATTAAAAAAATGGTTATATGCCGTAGTGTAAAATATTGGCCAGTCAGCAAGGTAGCAGACTTAACTGCCCCACTGCCCAAGTATCGTAAACCGTATCCTGCAGACTGTTATTTTGCACTTCTTTCAAACAGGGTCGCAGTCTTTTGTCAATGAATAGACCTGAAATAACTTTATTCAAACTTTTAAACCTCGTTTTTCTATAAAACTTTTTATCAATAGATTCCATTGTCAATGTGTTGGACGAAGGTTACGGGTTGCGGTCCTAATTGTATAGCAAGATAAAGTAAATAAGTATAAAAAGAATGTCAACCACGCTGGTGAAGGTTCGCCATTCGGTATTATTGTTAAAACGAAGGTTATTATTGAATGCATTTATTGCAGCAATAAGTGACGAGCAATCTTCAGGACAATAAGCCAATCGCTGTATCATGGCTTATTGTAATTATATTTTTCCTAAGTAATTAATTTCATTGTTCCATTAATTAAGATATTAGTTTACCTGTGTATAAAACAGTACATGTGTCTTGGGATCGTAGTAGCTTGCAGCCGATTGTGTACGTTCACCTCTATCACCCAGGAGCTGCAAAAACCAGAGAAAAATAGGTTAAAATCGGATTTTTCGATATAAAAATATTATACAAATAAAATAAATAGAATATCGAATATTAGTTATTTAGAAAATGTGAGCTCAAAACATTGCGTGATATGAATTTACTTTCTATGTATAAGTTGCTAGTGTATTAAAACTAAGTATAGATCTACCGTGATTGAATTGTTGTTACTAATAAATAATTCAACGTAGGCGTGAGACGCACAGTAATAACTACCAAGTATTAAGTTAGCATTCAAACCTTGAAGTCGTGGAACGCTTCGATCTTGTCAATACTCTTGTAGTTACGTAGCAACTCCGTGGACACACAGAACTCCTTAGTACTCGAGAATGCGTGGAAGAACATTGTCCTATACCTGTAATTAAAACAATATTGTGAACTAAAATTTCCCAACTTCGACACACAATGCTAAAAATCATAATTAGACACTAGATAAATTAATGGAGTACCGTCTCTCGACCTCGGTTTTGAGAGCTTTTGTTTTGGGGTCAGTGTCGAACGCCACATTTTGTGTTGTTACTATTGTTATTGGCGGGCAGTTTTTATGATAAGACTTATGATAAACTGGCTCTACCCGCGATTTAGTCTGCGTCAAATTTGATATCCTATTATCACTGAGGAACCATCCATTTTTCCGGGATAAAAAGTAGCCTATTTCAGACTATAATAATCTGTCTCCGTGCCGTTCAGCGTGTTCTGGCGTAAAGCCTCGTCCCCACTAGGAACATTTGTCGAGCGACATGTGTCCCCGGAGACATCGCGCGATGTCGGGCGACGTCGGACGACATCGCCGCGTCATTGTTGAAACTGTTCCTTGTCGCACAGTCGATGAAGAGTAGTGATAAGGAACAGTTTCAACAATGACGCGGCGATGTCGTCCGACGTCGCCCGACATCGCGCGATGTCTCCGGAGACACATGTCGCTCGACAAATGTTCCTAGTGGGGACGAGGCTTTATAATTGAGTAACAAACATCCAGTAATACAAACTTTCGTATTTATAATAGTAGCAAGATTGTAGACAATGTTGCTGTTACTTATCCATTCCAAACTTTAATACCTAAAGTTTATTTCCACTTTGTTGAATACATTACAATTTACATTATTATAACAAGGACAGCATGTTCACAATATTTAAATTACTTGTAAGTAATTAAATTATCTCGAGTTGCATTGCAATCTAGTGACCTTTGCTGACCTATCCGTATACTTTTCGTAGAAGGCCTACGCCGCTGCTACGAAAATCGAAAACGCTCTTCCAAATGGCCCTAGTTATCTCACATAGCGATATTAAGTAATGAGTTTAATAAAATATTACCCATCCTCTCTAGGTTCCGAAAGTGCCAATCCAAACACACCATCAGTCCATTGGAACTCGATACCGCTTACATTGTACGAGCCAGCGAGAGGTTCAAAATGGAAGTAGTGATGGGAAATGCGCCAAGAGTCGTCTTGTTTGAGACTGTATACCACTACTCCGTAGCCACCCAAGTCAGGAATGTACGCGTATGCGTCATCGCAGGTGTCCTTGTTAACGTCCACGATCTGAAATGAGTACAAAAAAACTATATGAAGTATCCAAATGAAAACAGATAACAACTGTAACTGGTATTCAAAATATTATTGAATATTTAATTAAGGCTATTGCCGTTTATTTAATTGTAAATGTTGTTGAAGGCAATGCATTCGTAATCCGTGCACTGCGATCATATAAGTATGCCGTTCTAATAAAGTTACTATAGATACTTAATTGGTTGTTAACTCACAATGTTAGCGAAGAATGAGTCTTCCTTCATATCACCAGCCTTGCATTGGTAGCGATGGATCAACTGATCAGTCTTTAAGTCGAAGATCACGATCGACGGTCCATTGACTTGGTTGCCAGCTCCTGTTGCAAAATAAGAAACAAAATGAAAAAGGAATTCCACTATTGAGTACCTACAAAAAAGTTAATCTATAAGTAATCGGCCTACGGGTGACTATTTCATATCAGTTCAATGTTCGATTATATAAAATGTCAGGAAAAGAATAATTATCTAATTAATCTTAGGTATCGGACTGGTAATAGTGGAATATATTTACCTAGGTACTTAATCAATATTTTATGTAACTTTATTAATAGGTAGGTAGCTAGGTATGTAGATAATCGAATGTTGTTTTATAACCCTGCTAAACGATCACGATTTGATCAGGATTATTGTATAATTAATTAAAAGGTATTAATTTGTTTATTTTATAGGCACTTCACAATTTAAAATGTTGCTTGATTTATCCGAAAATAAACATTAAAAATCATTGCAGTTATTACAAACAACTATTTTGAAACTATGTGTAGCTTGTGTATAAATTATGTATATGGGTAACCTGCCTACTTACAGAGCCCTAACGACAGCTTTAGTATCTACTTTAGTGTAACCCTCACCACACCGGCGAATAGGCAGGAACTTGCGACTGTAATACCGTCATTGTTGCCCAACTAAAATGTCAACATTCTATGGATGCGGATATTAAGAATAAATGTTGTGTTTTATTTGGTCTCCCAAACGATTTTAAACTTTAATCCTATCATAAACTGGTGGTCTTTCATATATCATCGCTCCATCTAACTTTTTTTGAAAAATTATGAATTATTTATGTGGTTATATCAGAAGTAAGGGCCACTTGTATGACTTTAAAGCCTTGTATTAGATCCTTGCACAATATGCCTTTCATAAAAGATTGTTTTTATTGTCGGTTTCTTTTTGACTATCTCTTATTTAATTTTAATTAAAATTTAAACAATTGATATATAATTTAACGCTATTCAAGGTAAAAGGAAAGAATAAAGAATAATACAATTTAAATCTATGTCAAGTTCTGACGAAGCACTAAAGTGTTTAAGTAAAAAAACATACTTCCTTAGATTTATTACGACTAGATTATAATACTCATTGTGTTTATAAAACTGCTTGCATACGTAATTAAAACACCTTTACACATGTACGTTAACTTAATATCGGTCCTTTTCAAGCTTTAGAAATATAAGTATTTATAGAACTTACCAAAAATATCAGCCATTCCCGAATCAATGACCCAAAGCCGGTCGCATTCGTCAACAAACACTCGGAACACGGAGATCAATGAGCTGTTTGAAGGTAGTTCTTTAGCAGTATCAGGAACAAAGTTGTCTTTAAAAGATGGATACGGTTTCAGTAGTTGATCTTGTGGCCCATCCAGGTCTACGTAATTCAACGAAGAAGCGACACCCGCCTTCCATCTTGGAATGGTAACGAACATTTTATTCTTCCAACGTGCTAATCCTAATGGGAGGTTATTCTCAGGTATAAACCTTTTTTCGTTGATGGCTTTTGTTCTACTTTCGGGTGTCTCCCAAACATAATCCATCTGTTTCCATGCAAAGCGCAGTTGTGGTGTTGCAGCTTGGCATACCGTCACAACCGCAAGGGCTACGACGAAACCAATTGCCTTCATGTTTGATCTAAAAAAAAAAGCTTTAAATAGGTTGTAGAATTGAATGCAATGAAATTGCATTAAATAGGATTTCCGGTTACACATTGCTCGTTTAAATTCATGACGGACAATTAAAATAATTGTAATTTATTATTTAGCTTTTGCAAAACTAAGACAGTTTTAACTGCGAGCTATTAAGCTAGGTCTTTACCTAGCTTAATAACTTGCAAGTTTAATTGAAACATAAATGATTAAGTAGTTTCGAAAGTTGTGATAAATGTCAAAAACTTCCCTTTGGCGTTCAAACTATGCCAATTATAGCTGAACAATTTATGAAATGATATAATTAATGTCATAGAGTGAAGCTTTCGTAATTAAATCTCGCGTCTGGTATTTTTGAATGGTGACAATTGTATTCATCCCAGCAAGATGTTGTAACTTGGTAATGACAGTATTGTGAAGCGGAGCATCTCTCAAACTCCATCATAAACTGTTGGCTCACGTTTTTGCAGATGACTTGATCTTATTATTGAGAAACGACAAGTTAGCTGTATTCTTCCTTATCGAGTAGATCGAGCTTGTTATGTATTCTGATAGCTTGGGAACTGTGACGTTGTTACGTAAAACTAAATAAAAGGAACATCACGATGTTCATAAAAGCGATACAAACTTGTACCGGTGGTTTTGTCGAGTGGAAAACACGCACGTACATATAATATACGTTACAATGTAGGTACATGTATGTTCACTTCCGATACAGTAAGACATACACACAGGAACAAGTCATAAGAGAATGTGGCTAGTCACTTGTTTTTGCGACTGCTCGCTCAAGGCTCACCAGTACACAGCTCTGTAACGATTCATGATCACAAGAAAACATATTATAAAAGGTTCATCAAATGTGAACAGCTTATGGTCTTATTTAATGATACCTGTACATATAATTGCGCAAAGTGTAATAAATTTGTAGCTATAGTTAGACGTTAAGTGCCTTTTAACTTAGTTTACTTTATTTCACATAATACGTCCATTGTTGTGAGACACTTCCTGTACAACAGAGTTTAAGATAAAAACTGTATTTTTAGTTCAAGCTGCTGTTAATTACGGTAGTGATAAAGGTATTTCCATAAATAATGGGTAAATATAACCTAGGTCTTTTTAGGGTTCCGTACACAAAGGGTAAAACGGGTCCCTATTACTAAGACTTCGCTGTCCGTCCATTTGTCTGTCTATCCGTCTGTCACCAGGCTGTATCTCATGAACCGTGATAATTAGACAGTTAAAATTTTCTCAGATGATGTTGAAATTTTCAAAGAAGCCGCTATTACAACAAATACTTAAAAACAATAAAATAAATATTTAAGGGGGCTCCCATACAACAACCTGATTATTTTGCTCGTTTTTATAGATAATGGGAATATGGGACACGAAACCCTTCGTGCGCGAATCGTGCGTGCCCAAATAAGAGCTTTTAGATAAATGTAGATAAAGATTAAGGTAGGCTTGTATGAATGCGGTATTATAACTATGGTTCATATTATTGTTTAGCTAATTATCTGATTCATTATTCTTATCAACTAAAGTTAGACGTAGAGTCACCATCACTTCGTATAATTTTAGAAACCGGAAATACCTACTTTGTAATAGGATTCACAGAATTTTTGCATAACTACATATTAGTTTTAACTCCCGGAAAAACCCATAAGACAATAAAACCCCAACTAAGTGTCACAACAATTTTATGAAGAATAATTATGAATAAAAAAAGGTACAGCTTATAATTATCTATCTACGTCACTAAAATCATAGTCATGCATGAAGCTTATTTAGTTAACTGTATACCTACTTACCTAACCCTATGAATGTTTATGGATAGAAAAATTAATGTTAATAAAAAATTATAATGGTGACTAGTTGCATTATTTAACCTAATGATAAAAATATTCTAAAAATGCTATGAGCCTACTTTCGCTATTTCTATATAAATAAGGAAAACTCTATTAGGTACAGCTTTCTAAAGTGTAGCTGTAAACAGAATCTTAAATAAAATGAGCTACAAAATCTTGCAAAATTACTGTCTCTATGGAAAACAAGCAATCTAGAGAACTTCTTGTTCGAAACAGTAATGTAAAAAAATAATTTGTAGGTGGTCCATCAAATTAATAAACAATATGTTAATTCCTTAATCCTTATAGTCAGGACTACAAAAGGACTACTGGCGAAATCTGTTTATGTATAAGTATGTACACACAAACATTATTTTTCCTTATATGAGGATCCAACTCAGATTTGCATAAGTACAGGTGAATTCACATTCTGCTTCGTAACATTCTTGACAGGTCACTCTTTCTGACTAAGCCGATACTTTTTTTTGAAAAACAAGTTTATAATTTTTTGGTACAATAATGATAATAGGATTACTTACGTACTTATAACATAAAGCAAAAGGTTTACGCCTACGCCTATTTGTACGGTTTGACTTATTTCTAGAAAGGATCACTAACTTGTAGTTTTACCAAATCCGAAACCAGGCCTAAATCAATGGCAAAAAATATTACAATGTTCGAAAAAAATGTGTGACAATCTGCAAGCTTTCATAAGTGGATATAAACAGAAAAACATGGGAGCCTATAATGAATCTGGAGCATGCACTAAATAGATTATAATGTTGATAAACTTACGTGTGATAAAGGTGAGAAGTGATGAAGTAAAACGGCCAAAGGTAGTGGGGGTCAATCAGGCCGCGACCGGTTCAACGGGACCGCGTAGAGAGACTAAACAGTTCGAGGTCTCGCAAGCCTTTATATATTCATAACAACTTCTCGATACAATAGCTTCTTTTCATACATAAACCATTTTGGTTTTAATACTGCAGCAGAGATAGATGGAAATATTAGCTTTAGAGCTTTTGATTGACATAATTTGACTAAATCATGGTTTTGCTATTAACCAAAAAAAGATTTAAACGCGTGTTTACGCTTTGCCGATTGCTATACGGCACCTATTACTATGTCATGTTTAAACACTCAACGATTGCGCGAGCGCTATGTTGTGAATTCGACTCGGATAGGTAATTCAAGGCCCATCCCCGTGACCAGCACATCCGCTGACTATTCAGACAGACCAATTACATTTTACCCACGACGACTGACTGACACGGCAGCGCTAATTTGCAAAAAACACAAAAATGTCACACTGAATTGAATAGTACTTAGATTTGTGTTATTATGCGTATGATATGATATGACACTGTCCGACAACATAATGACGGGGTTTAGGCATCCCTCGCAACCGTAACAATTGGGTCTAGCATTAAAGTATAAAACTATAAAAAACCAATGCAGGCTTCACGTAGTATAACAATAGCTGTGGCATCTAATGACCTGTAAGTGCCTCTAGAATCCGCAAAGGAAAACTCGGTTTTATTAATAGAATAACGTATCAAAAACAGTTTAAATTACTTGTCTTTTCGGAAAAGTCATAGGTAAGTAGGGTGTGATTACCAAATCGGGGAAAGTGTATACCTAATGATTTTCATTCGCCAATTTTCCTAGTAGCAGCCCAGAGTCTGGCTTTGTGCCTGATTGATAGCAATGAATATGCTATAACGTAGGATTTAGTGTATGTCTACTCTCCCAAGTCACGCCATGCACCTGGTCCGTCACCTTTTTGTCCAGTTCTCCACTGCGGCCCCTTGAAAGACTCCGGTTTATTCGTCTGGGTCTTAATACAGCACTTGTAAAATGGCTGTCTGTCTTGATATACGATGAATTGATGAGTTCATAAAAAAATCATCGTCATTACTTTCGTCGTCCACTGCTGGACATATGCCTCCCCTAAAGAATGAGCGGTGCGCCGCTGCGCTACCCGCATCCATAAAAAATTAGAATACTATAATTCATCTTTACCTGTAAACCATGAATGATTGCGAATCCAAGTCAAAGCTCAAATATAGTTAGATGTAATTACCATTGTTAACTACTGCAATGGCGAAGCTTCTCAGAAAATTGAATCCATAAAATTAAAGCATTTTGCACTAGCATCCCTGCCATTTTAGTTTAGTCGTGACCATTAACCGCTGTCCCTGAACAGTGCGGTGCTGAGTGTTATTAAATCTATTCACTTTGCCCAAATCAAGCTCACTTTACGTCACCTCCTGCCGTAATTATGAGAGCAATTTTACACTCGAGCTCCGTAACTTTAGACAGACTAAACAAATTTTCCCACACATAGCTGAGTACCACTACTTTTTCGGGCACAAATTAGGAAAACAAAGAAATCTAAGCTTGGTTCATATTCCTGAAACTTTTAGATTACCGACACTTCGGCTCTATATCAATTTCAGAATCTTACACTCAATCCTGATTAATTTTCTGAAAGTACTTAATTATAATTGAGAAAAAAAATTAGCTGCTTTGTCATTTCAGTTCGCATAAATCGACAAATCGTGAATATGGCAGCTGATCTTTCTGTATTTTTCGTTATTGTAGACGAAAAATATTTTATTTATTTAAACTTTCATCATCATCTGCCTAGCCTTTTCCCAACTACGTTGGGGTTGGCTTCCAGTCTAACCGGATACAGCTGGCGGACAAAAAAAAAACATAAACGACGAAAATATGTAACTTTTTCAATACAATGTTATTTTTCGTCTACGCATTACCCGAAAAATAACATTCTATTGAAATAAGTTGACCTAGATAAATCTGGGATCTCTTTTGATTGCTCTTCACCCTACGCTACGTGATATTTTTTTTTATATCAGATACCTACTTTGTAAGTCACTAGGGCGAAGCAGCTGAAATGAGATGTAAATAAATACTTATCGATTGCCAACTCCGGTTCGCAATAAGTACGTTTATCTGTTGTGAAATGATCCGTGGAAATGTGAGAACCATGGGAAGATTAATCTTCGAGAGTCTACACAGATTTACATCCCCCTGTAGGTATAAATATTTATCCGGATGTACCTATATCACAGAGTGTTTATTATTTACTTCATAGTAAAAGTACCTACATACTTTTATGCCATTTATAAGTAGTTTATAGTTCATAAGCAAAGGCACAACAAACGCACGGCACGACTTGCCCAATTTATTGGGTAAATAATTTGTAGTATTAACAACCAGTAAGTTTTTCAGTTTATTTAAAATCAAAGTCTTACATACTTACCTATTAATTTACAGAGACAGACACTTTTGAATTGTCAAGGAGTCGGTCAGTTAGTCAGAATGTTGAAGCAGTTTGTAAGTATATTGTGTTAAGAACTTACATAGATATAGAACGGAAAACAGGGGATTTCGTGAATTCCCTTTCGTGAAAATCTGTGCTCCTCCTAATAAGCATTATTTTTAATGATATCCCCTCGATATCACCACATGTATCGATACATATTATGTGAAGAATGGTTAGCTTTAACGAATCAATCAATCAAATCTGATTAAGATAGCCCTCTCCTAACTCGCGGGTCATGGGTTTTCTCTTCATGACATTAGTGCAAAAAACGTTCTAAATGAATCGATAATGGTCTAGTCTTTGTTCAAGGTTACAAGTGAAACTTACACAACATTGAGCTTTACCTACATGTCACTACACAAACAATAAACGGAAAATCCCGCTGCTAAAAAATAAATGTACCTACTTAAACATCAATTACGCAAAGCAAATAAAAATATACTAGCGCTTTACCTGCGACTTTATCCGCGTTGATTTAGGGTTTTCCCATCCAGACTTTAACTTCGAATTTTACCCCCATAAGAGTTTTTTAAATGTGTCTGACCTACGTTTTACTCAGCTTTCAAATTATCTCTATATAGGTTATAGGTAGGAAAAATTGGCCAAGTGCGCGTACGCAAGTTCTACGTACACAGCTCACACATGCAGCGTAGGGTTCCTTAGTTTCTAACTCCTCCAAGTATATTATTTGTTAACTTGTGTGAAGCCTACATAACTGTAATAGTTTTCCTTTCAACTTTTTTTATAGGTATATACTACTGGGGGGAGGGGACTCTACCATACTTTTAAAGCTTAATATTTCGCAAACGGATTCCCGAAAATGGTTTTTATACACTTGCAATATTTTAACGACCTATTAAACTGCACGCCACACCATATGGGCTACAAAACAAAACAAGAATCATCTCCAATTTTCGTATAGAGGCGATATGCGTGTTAAAAATAATGTGATTCTGTATACATATTAATCACGCCGGCAAATTTTTACCATGGCAAATTACAGTTTTATAGTAGGTACTAAGAGTCTTTGACCTAAGCTGCGTACAGACAGATAGACGGACGTGGCGAAACGATAAGGGTTTCTGGTTGACGATGAAACCTTAAAAAACTAACACATGGGTAGAGAGTTAGAGACTCTTACGCATAGAGTATGGGCAGGGTCTTCTTCTTTATCGTGTGGGCAATAAGGTCTTACGACGCCACACACCCTAGTGTCAGAGTTTCTAAGCCGCCTCAAGGGGCTCTGACATGGTTTGAGTGGAACAGTAAGTCCAGGTTTCCTCACGATGTTTTATGGGGAGGGTTAGGCCTGAGGACTAGGTGACAGTACAACGCGTATTTAAATTCAGACCTTTATACCTCCGGCAGCACTCTAAACTACTTAATCGGAGCTGGGATGATTATGATTGATAGTAGGTATACTTCGAGAAAGCATTCATTAAATGTACATATGCAGATTATTCATCACTTACTACGTTAACGACTCGTGATAGTACATAGTTGTAAATATCTGATATACGCGGACAATAAACTGTGAGTCAAGAACGCCTGCCGTCACATTATTTCTCTCTGTTAGCGCGTAAGGCGCATTCTGCTTATCGAAGCGTTAGTAAAAGTGCGCGCCCATGCGAAACTGACTGATCTCCTCAACTAAACACGTATTCCACATAAATACGTATACATTGTAATAATTGCCACTTGAAACTATCATTACAGTACCTATCCTTAACCATAGTTTTCATAGAGAAGATGGTATTTGCGTAATTGTCATTCCAACCATAAAAACAAGTGTTGTTTCAAAATCAATTTACTGGCTAATCGATAAATAATTACAACTACTATACAAAATAAGACGAGTTAATAATGGACTTAAACTAAGTTTAAACATATTTAAATAGAAAAGGTACGTACTATGGTACTAAGAACTTTAAAGATTATTTGGCACAGTGGCTTTCAACACCAATCGAAAAACTTAGGTAGTCTACGAATATCTAACACAGAGTTAAAATAACTAATCAACAAGACGTATCCACATGCACAAATTAAATACTTTGACATTTTATAAGTTTCTCAATTTAGGGAACATAAAACGCAAAGTAAGTATTTAAGAAATGATCTACAAATGCAATGGTTAGGACTTAACTATATTAATTTGGGATTTCAGATACATAAGCAGTCTTTCATCACTTGTGTTATGAAGGGTTTTAGATGATCAACAGTTCCCTGTTCTCCTACAATACAAAGCATAATCACTATGTTCTTCGTCTTCTTCACGTTCGTAATCGCGATGCTTGTATGGCGGAGAGTGGAACTCCGTGGGTCTGGAGTGATGTCTGTACTCAGTGTTGTGGGACGAGGGACGGCGGCGATCGGGCCACCGCCTCCTGTTGCGGTCCTGATAACTTGCGCGAGAAGGCCTTCGTGCTCTGTTACGTGTACTGCAACATACAAAACATTAATTTATTACCACCACTAATAAAGACAATATACGTATGACACTGACTACTATAAAAATGTCCGTGGGGCAAACTATTTCGTATTTTTTGGGACAAACGTATTCATACATAGAAGTGATGAGGCTGATGTGATGAGTTAGAAAAATTGGATAAACTTGAAACTGATTTGGCTTCTGAATTATCTGTTTTGATATGGCTATATTGCTTATCTAAGTAGATTGCAAATCTGTATAGATTATTCATATTAGCGTTCGCAGTATCATTACTCCGTTCAACTCCGTTGTCCATTTGAATATAACTGGAGTTATATTTGTGGTAGATGCTAAAGAAGTCTATGAACTTTAGTCACACCTATCGTGCGTTACCGACACGCGTAACTGCTCACAAGTTTGCATAATTATGTTAAACATGATTCAATCTTTACCTACGTGTGGTAATTTAACAGAATTATTTGACAAACGATTGTTAGTTACAGCAAAAGAAGTGTAGATATTTTAGAAATTGCAGCCCCAATTGATTACCTAAAAATATGGTCACTAGAAATCTGTCATGTTATTTGTATTTAAGCATATTAATATATCCTAGCTCTTAGAAACGTTAATCTCGACTGCATGCGATGCGACTGCAGCATAACAAGCGCGGTGAGGTTTCTTACAGATATTATTTCTCTTGTGTTGACGCTTCTGCAGAATATATAATACTCCTTCTGCCCCCGACTTCGTCCGCGTTAAAGTTGAATCCTATCACCTATTGGTATGAAATATACTATTCGACCTATTCTCATACCTTCCAAAACCAATACATAAAAAAAAAACAAAAATCAGTTGAGCCGTTTCAAAGGAGTACAATCACAAACACCGTGACACGATACTTAGTGACAGTAACTGTTAAGAAATAAAATACCTATACCTACTTATTTCAAATTTAAATTACCCGTAGGGTCTCTTCTTGTACTGCGAAGGTTTCTTGATCTCAGGCCGACGCATATAGTCATCCTCTTCTATGTTCTCTGGATCCTCATGCACTGGCTTCGTGTGATGGAACACTGGCCGCACGTATGGAATATGAACTGGGTACGGTTTCTCCACCGGCACTGCCACCTGAACCACACATTTTAAGTACAAATTCATTGTAAACATGAAAAAAAGATTCTTCCTAAGTACTATCGCACGCACTCTAATCAAAGGCGCTAAACATTAATTCAATATGCTTCTCTAATGACATGTAATTTGCATGCTCTATGCTACTTTATTACGAAGGAAATTATATAGTCTTCATGCAGTAGGTTGAATGTGGGAAAATTAAAATCATTAACCGTGTAAAGAAATAATTTTCATAGATTTCCGTGAAAGATCGATAGATGCAAAACATGCAACGTTAGCATAAGTACTTTGAGGCACCCTGCCTAATATAATCAACTGGCTTGTACTTCCATCATCCACGTAGTCAGTTCTGCATCTAAATGCTAAGTAAACGTTGTCAACCACGAAATCGTTGCGGTACCGTTGCGTAAACTAAAGCGCTACGTTGTCTCATTGACGTACACATAGATACGTGCGCATCACTACCCTGTACAGGTTTACGAGGACACTAACCTCTTTTTCAACAGGCACAGGGACTAGCTTCTCTACCGGATAGGGAACCTTTTTGTAGACGGGGTAGGGCACCGGCTTCACGATAGGCACGGTGATCTCCCGCAGCACGGGCACCGCGACCGGCCTAGACACCGGCACTCGCACCGGGAACGGACGCGGCACCGGAACTATTACCGGGTGAGGGACTTCTATCTGCAAGTTCATGTTTGCTCTACACAACCCGCTTGTTACTATTATAAGTACTTTAATATCATTTAATATCAAGGGCATAGATCCCCACCTTCTAAATAATAATTCGTGTGTTTACATCGTCACTAATTAAGACTACCTACAAATTATATTTATAGTCCACGACTGAGTGAGGTGAAATAAACTTTCGGGTAAATTTTATTTTGCACGTTGCAAAGTCAATAAATTAATAGATGTCTACAAGACATTTAGTAATTGTACTAGTAGAAAGCAAAATAACACGCGAAGCACATAAATAATTTCCAATTTAAAAAAATCTAGTCCTTGTCAACAAAACAATTTTATCGATTTACCAATCTAATAAGTGATTCTTTAGATTTATTATGCTAGTGCTTATTGCCTAGTAAAAGTAAGAGCATATTTTATTTATCACGAACGCCGACGCTTTCTTCTGTCCTTCTACCAATGCATACAAACTACCTGTTATTGCTCTACTTGCACCGAAATCGAAGGAATGGTAAAAAGTGAAATTGTGAGTACTACGCATAATGCATGCCATGCAACAGCTACAGGTATTAAAGTACATTGTTATGGTGAAGGACCCCACATGCTTCGGTAAGGTATGGGTAAATAGTCTCATTAGGGTTACATAAGTCAGAAATTGAATAGGTTCCACAAATACATACGATTTAAGATTTGTCTGTCCAACAATAACTCAAGTCAAGTTTCTGAAAGCCTTTTCATGTGTTTGCCTCTTAGACAAATTTTATAGAAAGTACTTTTTGTTTATGGTTTTTTTTATAATTTTCCCCTACGAAACCCTAAGAGCAGTGTAATGCGCGTTTGTTTGCCATTTCATTATAAAGTACAGCGCAGCGTATAGGTACGCAGATTAACAGCTAAATGTTTTGACTTTCATGTGGGCTTCGTTACGATCACTTATCATCTCTACTTTATTCCTAAATAATCTTTGATGTTTTCAGTGTAGATAGAATTAATTATGATTATTACAGCCATAACAATTATTATATATGTATTTTTATCGGATTCGATATTTATTTAGATAAAACTGATTGTCTTTGTTTTTTATAAACAGACAGTTATTTTGTTTTCACGATTAACATAAAAACAAAAATGCACCTGCACATGCAGAGTTGGACTCATTTTATAAATGAAAAGTTTCGAATTACTTTTCTATTTGGTTTAAACGATCCTAGATAGGTTTCTTTATGCCCTACCTTTATTGAACAGAAGATAAGCTTGCTTTCACTACTTATAATAGCAGCTAATGTAGCGTGACTCCAGGGAGGTCGTCGAGCTCACTATTGACGCCCAACTACTCGTTATAACATCGATCAAGGTGGACTGTCCACTTACTCAATTTCCATATTATATTGATTCCTTTTTGCGTCACTTGACTTTCGAAGTGTATTATTATATTTCAACCAGCGCAAAAAGCCCTTCTTAAATTATATATAAGGTTTAATAATGCCGAGTGTTCTATTACCTACATGATTTCTCCTGGGCGCACGAACGCGCATCATTTTACTAGCCAAGAAAGGCCGAGGAAATTAGTGCGCGACGTGAGTTGTCTGCTTTTCCGATCCGCATTCCTTCATATCATAGGTTTTTTGCTCAATTATACACATAAATAGCTTTACAGTCATTGTTAATAACATGATCATTTACATTAATTTTACAAGAAACATTAAAGGAATAAGTCACTTACCGGGTACGGTTTCGGTATTGGCACATGCATCGGCTTCATTTCGGACCCGTAACTTTCATAATCTCGGAATGGCACATCTTTATATTTCGTCTTCAAATAAGACTGTCTCCACTTTTCAACTAAGTTTTTGAATTCATTATCATTGTCAAAAACATTATTACTCGGCTTGAATGTTGGTAAGTATGTTGGGTGTGACGTGTCATGTGTTCTTAGCCCCAGCAAATCCTCTTCGGATTTGTACCTTGTGTCAAATAAATCTTTGGTCCAATCGTTCGTTGGTTTGTTTAGTTTATGAGGTCTGCTGTGATGTGTGTGCGGCCAATCAGATAATTTGTTTTCTGTAGCTTTTGAATAGCTTAATTTATGCGGTCTTTTCGGTATGTTAACCACTGAGTCGCTGCTAATTTCACTGTAATGAGTATTTTTCGGATGGTCTCTAAAAGATGAATAATCTGTAGATTTGAAGCCATTCCCCCAATACGATGTCGTAGTCGGAACAGTACTGAAGGAATTCTTGAATTGATTCAAATATTCACTTGCTTTAATTTTATCTTTTAATGAAACACTACTGTAATCATCATCATCATTAAATTCAGGCAATTTTTTGAAATTCGAGTAATCCGTTTCTGGATATTGGTAATTTGTCAAATCTACTAAATTACTACTTGCTGGTACTATTTCGTCATGGTTAAAAGGTTTTTTAGGTTCACTGACATCATATCTGAAGTTCATGTTACTAAAGTTTGTTGCATATCCGTAGCCTTTTATAGTGGAGGAATCCTTCCAATTTGTAAAGTCATTGCTGTAATTTCCAGCAGACCACGGTTTATGTTTGATTTTCTTTTTTTGTTCAGAAGTTTTAGTAGTTTGAGCATTATTTTTGTGACGTGTGTTAACATGATTGTAAGTTTTATCTTGATCAAAATATGAACTTGATTTTAGAACAGACTTATCACTAGATTCTTCATTATTTTTCATATTGTAATGATCTACTAATTTTGGTGAGAAATCCATAAACTGATTATCGTTATTATTAAAATTAAAGCTATTGGAAAAAGTATTTTCCATTTGAGTATTTTTCATTGAATTTTGTGGACTCAGTGGTTGATTGTTGCCTGAGAAAAACTTACTGGTGTCTAATTCAGTCTGGTAATAGGGTTTTAAATTTGTAAAATCTACGACTTTAGGAAATTTTAATACGTTATTATGGACACTGGAAGATGCTGGTTTTCCAAAGTCTTCATTTTCAGTCTGATCGTAATTTTGAACATTGTTGTTGGTATTTCGATAATTACCACTAGACTCACTGTAAGTAGGTTTATTTTCATGAGTTGACTCTACATTAGGAAATTTTAAATATTTCTCATCCGCCAAATTTGTGTAACCATTGTTAAACACATTGAATTCTGTATTATTAAACGAATTGGTATCTCTGTACTTATGTCGAGAATTTATTTTAGTGCCGTACACTGGTGCATCTGAATCTTCTGCATTTTGCCCATTTGTGTCTTCGGAATCAATGTTTTTATTTTGTTCGCCAGTTGTACCAAAATTGGGATTGTTAAAAAAGTTCATTGAACCAGATGAATACTGTAACATACCGGGTTGGCCCACGTTGTCTTCGTTTCCGCCAAAGGAGTGACCGTCAAATGTCTGAGAGCCATAATTCCCACCAAATCCTGTCGAATCCAAGGAACTGGGAAATGCTGGAGCGTATAATCGTGTTGTTGATTCTTGATTGCTGCCACTTAAGAAGGTGGCATAATCCGGTGACGTTGGTACAAACCCATCATAGGAACCAACATCGTTAAATCCGAAAGTTGAATATGCGACCACATTAGGTTGAATTGTGGTTGTATCTTCTTGATCCTTAGGCCGTTTATTTTTTTTAGTTTTCTTCCCGCTGACAACATTACTAATAACTAATAATGCTATTAACGCAAAATAAAGTTTCTTATTAAACATAATGGATAAATCACTGGTACGGATAACAACGTGCTTCGCACTATTTACATTGTACGTGAACGTGAGACACGAAAGGAGTTCGATTGTCGACTGAACGAGGGCGCGTTACGGCACGATCATGAAGCCGCGTCGCCATCGGGGTGGAGTCTCCACTCGCTGGCCGCCGGTGGACGTGTCTCCCGTGTCCTAAGAAAACGAAAGCGTTTTACGCTTCAACAACTCTACGAATTTCCCCAACTAATTATTCGCTAATAATACGTTCGATGCATTCAATAATAGCTGATGATATTAATGCAACGCAGGTAATTGGCTGCTCGTGTCATTTGAAAAGCGTCTTCCGTCATAGTAGGTAACATAATTTTTTAAGACTGCGTACACATTAACGGCATCATTAATCAGGTAATTGTACCTACAGCCAGCAAAATATATAACTATGAAAATCACTTCATTTGTTTCCGTGAAGGAGATTACAAATAGCAGAAAACACCAAAGCCCACATCAGTATTATGTGGTGGTATTTTTGGTCCACTATTATTATCAGTGTATATCAGTCTATTAGGTACCTATATTATCTGCTCAAATCTGATAGAACATCTCTCTATCACCATTTTCTAAGATGTAGTTTTACAACGAGATACTTACCTATATCTTTTGACTGTGTAAGTAATTAAAAAACCGCTTATAATACAGAAAGCGCCCATATTATGGAATTGATATTCTCAAAGCGCAACAAGCCGTACATTTATATAGCTGGTAGATTGGGGTTTTGTCCACAAGTTTTCAAAACTATTAACCAGATTTTGAGGCTGGATTAAATAAGGATAGTAGGTACTGAAAATAGTCCCCGGAGCTGAATGGACCTGTGACCTCCGCTCATGAACACTTACCTACAACATAATGATGTAAATTATAACTGACGCAATTATTACTTACCTAAAGTCAACATTATTCTGCACGCTATTGGCGCCTACGTTTTATTGCAACGGGAAGTGTTAGGTGTGGTTCTTAACTAATTGATATCTAATCGATTTATATATTTGTCAATTTTCACTTCATTCAGTTCAAAGTGCTTCCTGGCAAACTGTCATTAAACTGTTAATGTTTACACACTAACCCGATAAATCCGGATAGATTGATGAGGAGTCGAACGGTGCGCTGCGGAGGGTTAAATTCACTCGCGCTCATGCATTTGCTATGAGCCGTTGCATGGGCGCAAGAGAATTTAGCGCATTCTCGTCAGTATGAGTAGGTACAGCTTGACAGGAGGTTCGTAAAGCCTTGCCATCTTTTACTCTATGGGAGGATGGCAATAGAATGATTAGGCCGTTATTCTGTTACTCGTTATATATCAATGCAATGGGCAACTAGACTAAAATTTTTCTCAACGTTCATAAGTGCCTTTTAATGGTCTAATTGAAATAAATGATTTGACTTTGAATGCGACGCCTGGCTGGGTGATTATACAGCCTGTAACAAAAACCCTGTCCGATCCTTAAGGGTATTATTCGGCATCGTACTGCGTACTCATATCGTTACGGGTTGTTTTTTAGGTTTGACAAAAACAATGAGTATTCTAAAACATTTTTATTTGACTATGCAAATTATTTTCATACAGGTTCCATGTCATACTATCATTACAAAGAGTAAGTTTTCTTAACACTACTTTCGTCAATAATGTCGCACTTAAGATGGCCACGATGCAGCTTCCGAAGCCTATAACTAGCCTTCATATCATGAAGGAGCCATTTTGTACTAAGTTACAATAACTTAACAATAATGTTAACAGATAAGGAAAACATTTTGACAAAGAAAATCATTGCAAGTGAAAGAATAACAAGTGGAATGATAGGTACTTACTACATTATTTTTTTTTGTAATTTTGGTATCTTTGTGAGAATCGTCATCCTACTACAATCTAACTTATAACGATAAATAATTAATACTCTGAAAGTAAATAACAAGTTTATATAAATAGGCACACTAGAGAACGTAATTAGTAAGTATATTATATTATAAATGAAGTTTACATAGCATATTTGATGGATAAAAGATACATGGCAATTAAAAATAACCAGTAGGGTGAATATTACTCAGAGATTCATCAAAATGTATAAATAGAAAGCTTCAAATAATTCGGTAGTTGGCGACTGAATCACTAAAATTCTAGATAATTATTCTTTAAATAACTATTTTAGATACGAAGTAAATGTTACTCATTATCATTGTAATTGTTAAACATCTACTAGGTGTAGTGATTATTTTGTATCTTCGGGGTTTACTACAAATATCGATTAAACTTTGAAAACCTGCAGTCACCTCCAGGCATCTCAAATATATAAAAATACTTTTCTATCACTTTCATGAACACTTCAAATTCTAATACACTGGTCAACTATTAATTGGAGTCATTATTCAGAAAGGCCGATGAGGTGCAAGGATCTGTAGAAAATTAGACATTTTATATTCTAAGATATTATTATGTGTCCATAAAGCTATTTGTTAAATTCACCATTATTGTTGATTAGGCTCGTAAATAGTAAGTATGTTAATATATTTTTTCAACGTTAACATGTAAGTACGGGTAATTTCTATTTAGGATCAACTCTACTTTTCATAAGATTTCTACTCTGACAATAAAATATGTTTTATATTTTAATATTTCTAATTCATACATCTGTAAATTGCAAACATCTATCTACTCTCTATAATAATTAATGTCATAAAATAGTTATTACAGTTTATTATTTTGACAGTTATCTCTAAATCATATAGCGAAAGATAAGTTATAGAGTACAACAAGAACAGTAAATGCTTACGAATGAACGCTACGAATTCTTAAGATTTGTGACGTCAAAAAGTTTAGAAAAATATTTGTAATCTCTTGTTTGAAGTCGACATTACCCCTATTGTTATTATTACAACACACGCAGTCGATTCCTCAGTCATATAGTTGTTCGATATATTACGTATTAGTAAAATTAAATAATTGTGTGCATAAATAAATATAATAATGTTTGAATCAATGCTTCGAGTGGTTAGTAACGACATAACTAACACTCATTATAATGTTAATAATAGTAAATAACAAATAAATCGCTACCGTTCATAATTTTGTGACACTTTAAGTGACCTTTTTCGTTGAAAAAAAGAATTAAAGCATAGCTGTTCGACTTATTTAATAAAATAATCGATTATTATAATCAATCAAGCTTTGGCAATCAAAGCGTATCACTCACACCATCAGCAACACACACTCAATGCTTATAATTACAGTGCACTTCCATTACCTCAATCCCGTTTCTATTATATCATTTATTTTAACCCTTGAAATGTTTCACTTCAATATAGTTCCACCTAGGCCCCAGACCATGTTCCTCAATGTTTTTCCGTCACCCTGAACTAGTGTGGCACTATGTTAGTAAGAATTACGTACTAGTATACAAAGATGGCGCTAATCACACACAACATTCATGATGTGCGACTACTTGATCTAACAATAATTTAGATTTTTTTTCTCTTATTGCCGGCTCGAGTACAAAAAGGGTTTACTGAATATCAACACAGTAAAAACTCTTGCACAAAACTAGCCAAACTTGCAGGTTGAGTTGTTTGCGGATGTCTCATAAGCAGAACTATGAGGTTTATGGAGAAGTGGATCAAGATCAAAAAAATATAAAAGGTATTAGGATAATTCATGATTGAAGTTCGCAGGTGAGGTGTTGCGGGGTGTACGATGCGATCAAAATAGGAATAGGACTGGCCTCAAACGAGGACGTAAACTACACACGTACAGTCAAGAACAGATTGTTTAGCAAATCAACAGTGAATATATTCAAATCACAACTATCTTTCTCTATCAGTCGTATGAATTATACTGTTATACAGCCACATAACACGGCAAATCCAAGTAAGTATCAATGTCAATCTGCTCCTAACTGTACATGTAACGCAAAGTGACGTTTGCCTGACAGTTAAAACGTCACAACATGGTGCGAACGACAATCCTTTTCTAATTTTGATCGTGGTATAGGTACGTTTGGGGTAATGTTCAGTGCGCGGAGGCAGCGGGTGGAGGGGGCGCGGCGTGTCGTAAGCGAGCACGGATCTGCTGCAGCGTTGGATTCGCACCAGTCTCCGGTTCTTCTGGCACTTGCTCCGCTTGCTCCAGACGACGAGCCCGCTCTGCTATCGCACGCTCTAGTTCTGAAACGAAAAAAGAATCCGATATTTCTTATGATCTCTTTCTCCTGAGAGTATAGCCACCCGTTAGTTGGTAAAAGCCCGTAAATCTATGGTGATTTTAATGTAGGTATGTAATAAATAAATAAATATTTGATTTGATTTGATTTAATATAAAAAAGCTGAAGAGTTTATTTGTCAGTTTGTTTAAACGCAAACGCAAAAATCTCTGGCACTACCAGTAGGATTGAAAAATTCTTTGCCTAAGATAGCCAGCTTATCAGAAATAGTATAGATTTGCGATATAACATCACGCCACGACTCACGGGAGTGGAGCAGTTACCAAAGACGTAACTTAACACGGGTGAAAAAACCCACTTGTACGAAGTCGCAGGGAGCAGCTAGCTAGTACCTACAGTAATAAGTTTCACCAATTTCATTGAAAGCTCAAATGAAGGTGGACCGGTCTTAGTAAGATTCTAATTAGGTAATGGCCGTCAGCACAAGTAAACAGGAAAATAAAATGTTAATGATCCTAACTTGAACAGATATTTTTTATTTCTCGAATCATTGTACGTTACAGATTGAGATTCTTTCTATTAAACCGGAAAACCAAGCGCCGTTTTGTCTTCTGAGACTCAGGTCATTGAAATTGATATTCTCTGAATTTTCAAATTGAGTAGGATGTGTGCAATACAAAAGATACCCGGGTGAGCTAACCGTAGATACTCTGCCGCTATTACCTAAGTTAATGTCACACCAATTTCCGTTTTGCTGGACACACACATTTAATGACACATTTAATTAAATGCAACATAAAAGATAAGTACTTAATGAGGCTATAAGGAAATCACCGCAAAAGTTGTAAGCTTTTATCTATTGCAGTAATTTCTCCCACGCTCGACCAATCGCAGTTCGGACAGGACGGGAAATAACCAGATGCAGTTTCACTTTCATCCAACCTTGGTCATCGACATCCGTACAAAACCAATTAGAGAAAATTGTAATAAATGCACACAAGTATGCACTAACCCATCGAATTACCATTCATTTACATTGTGTGCTTACAAGGAATGTGTCCACAATTATTAGCCATCGAGGTGAACGGCCGCTGAGTGCACCTGCGCCTCATATCGGACTGCGCCGGATAAAGAGCCCACGTCCAAATATGTGAGCAAAAAAACCCCATGTACAAGTTTTGTGGAATCCCGATTTAATCGTCGACGAATATTTTTGAGAGTAAAAGTAAGCCGGGGAAATAATGCACATTACATTTTACGTTATCGGCTAATGGTCCATAATTGGTAATACCCGTCTATCGTAAGGCAAGTAAGTAGTAAGATTTGATTAAAACGATCACTCTGTACGTAACCATAGCCCACCGATGTCCGGATGCAGCACGTGCTTGGCGAACACTTTAATAATGATTCTGTTACCTAATGTTATATCAAATACGTGATAATACGACTCTGATGCAATAGGTAAAACTACGCGCTTTTGTATCCTGACCAACTGACACCGTTGCCTACATAAACATCAAGCTTTTACAAGCCTCCTTGAATGTCAATTTCTCAACTTGCGATCATTAATCCGACTAGTGATTGCTTTATGAAACTATATACATATTCAAATATTGGTTATTAATCAGCAAACATTCGCCGGATGTTACTGATAAGCATTGTTATCACAAAGGTCCAGTAGCTTTGAACTATTGTTATAAAGTGGACTAACTATAGTCGCATTACTCGCGTTAAGGTTAAAACATGTTTTTCTTTTAACCAATACACCGTTAATCAATACATGTTTTTCTTTTAACCAATATACCGTTAATCAATACATTTTTTGTAACAACTAATTGTGATATTACAATCCTGGCACCTTTTGTACCAAGGCATAATAAACTTTTTAAAGGAAAGGCGTGTTGTCATGATTGCATGATGAAAGGAACAACTGCTTATCTGTAATCCATTTACCTGGAGTCTCCTTGTGTTCCTTAACTTGGTTCATTATTTGTTTCTCTTTGTGTTTCGACAGGGCCTTTTCTAGTTCACTTTTTTGATTCAGGACATTTTTACCTCTGAAACAGAAAAAACAATCCATTGGCTAAAAATGACTCATCTTGCAAGGTTTAATTTTAATCGAGGGAGGTTTTAACAGCGTTCTTTAAAGTGTAATAATAAATTATAAACATATTTTGCACCATTGATGGTAGACGTTGGTTGCCTGTCTAACAAAGAATCCAGCGTAGCGTAGTTTGATAAGATAATGTAGGTAACGTAAGTACGTACTGTAGAGACAGTACTTATAATTTAACATAATCTTATCATGAATGACAAAATTCAAGCATTCATAACCAAATATGGTAATGTAGGTGTTCGATAGGCGATATATCATTCTCGATACATGTTACGTTTAAAATTGATAAAAATTCGACTGTAAACAATAGTTGAGTTTAACGTATCGCTATCTACAACACGATAACTACCTTCAAACTTCACGAACAGACGATAAAGATTATTCAACAATTGTTTTCCTCATAAAAATAATAGCACATCTAAATGAAAATATAAAACTTGTAGTTTTGAAACTATTCTGAGAGGATCTCGACAGTGTTGTGCCCAACAAAATGCATTATGATGTAATCAAATTAAATTCCAATTAAACATAAATGTCGAAAATAATGCAATTTGTGTATCACATTAGCAAAGTTGAAAATGTTGAAATATCCTTGAATGCAATTTCAACAGAAATTCTACAACTACGTTGCATAGTAAAATAACAGACAATGTATAGTATCTTGGCTGAATGGCTTCTGTTCTTTATTGAGACAGTTCCCTAGCGGCTTTCCCACGCACAATACCTGCATGTGTGGACTATTTGTCCCTCTGACGTCACAAGTTACTGCATTGTTTTATTTGTTTGCTGCACATCTGTGTTGAAACACATCGGCTGTATTGTTTTTGTTTGCTTTTAGTTTGTGGTTTACTTCTCCTATCTTAATTAAGTTTATCTAATTTTGTAAAACCAACTTTTTTCATATAAAACGCTATCGCAGTATTCTATCTGAGATAGCTAACGCAGATAACTTTTGAAATATATTTCAACATACATTTCATAAGTCTATGCGCTAAATATACCTATTCGCAATCATAGAGTGTTATATTTAGAGCATTAATGTTTTGGATTAGTTTCCAGACCGAACCGTAAGTAATTTACATTAAGTTTCTGAGGCGTTACCAGGAGATCGTCAGCATGATTTAATCCCAAGTAATTAGAGCCGCCGTCATAGGATATTACCGCGCAGTTTGCCTCTTTGCTGCTCTCGACTCTCGTTGACAACATCAAAAAGCATATAAGTCTTAGATTTAATTGATCATTCATCCTTATCCATTTTTTTATCAAATCAGATACTTATTTGGAACTCTACTGGGAACAAATAATCAAGTGAATAAAGGGAATGCAAGAGTGGTTCAGCATTTAAAGTTACAGCTTGAATCAGATCTTTATCAGTTGGCAAATACCATGTTTATTGAGTTTGTTTAAACGATATCGCTGAGGATTTTTAAATTACGTTTGATTACAAACGCTGTTCCATGTACTTTATTTTACACAAATTTAATTTATCAACCTGATTTTCTGATAACTTGATAAGTAAATGTTTATTGCATTTATACATTCGTAGTTTATAGATACTAGTACATGGAATTCCTGTTAGCGAGCTGGGAATTGCTTCCTTCCGTCGAGCGGCATTCGCAGCCGTGTGCGGAAATAACAGGACGAGACTGCTCCGACAATCACATTGACGGGGAAATGGACTGAATCAACAGGTCTCAACATCTGTGAAGCTATTCAGTTCAATATAATGCCTTCGAAACTCCACATTTGTTGATTTCACTGAGAGTTGAGTCTCGCTGTACAATGCGATCGTCGCAGTTCGAGCGACAGATGTTCAATAATTATAGCGGGTGCCCACTCGGGACAGGATGCGGTGCACCTGTGCGCTGTAGATGAACCAAACTTAGACTTAGCAAAAACTAAACTCGAAACGTTCTGCGCACCATCCGTCACTTCATCTATGCTAAACGCAGTTCGAATTACTTATATCATAAATTTAAATGTAGAATAGGGCTTAAGAATATCAATAAAACTTATCTTCTATTCATAAGAAAATTACACATTTATACATACCTACCTACTTACCTATTGGAATGTCTTTCCTATTTCAGATAACTTATCTATAGAGTCGTAATATTAAATTACCTAGTTTAATGTTGTGTGTTCAAATGTTAAAATGATTATATTATTATGATTAAAGTACTTAGAAAAAGGTTATCAAAACAGGGTTTTTTATTATTCCTTCGAAGTAGTAATACGTAAAGTATATCACAATATATAAAACTCAGAAAAGGTCTTGGCCAACATTTGCCTATGGCATCCTTATCGAAAGAGACTCTTGTCGCTTCCACAAAGTGCTTTTGAGAGCGTTCCCTATTATAACAACGGACAAAGGTTGGAGAAAGGCGACGTGATAGTAAGCTCTGCGGAGTCAAAGTAAAGAGTAAACCTCGAAAAGTGTTTGAGAAGCCACTTAGAATCATGAAATACCCGGGTTTTAATAAACTTCATGAATCACTCGCGTATTACACTTCTTTTGGCCAAATTTCTAAAAACATCCGAGTCAGATCCGGTGAAGACATTTTTGGGAAGTGCCAATGAATCCGATTAGTTATGTAAATAAACATAGGCATAATAAACAGGTTTATTATACGCGTTCGTTGAAGTAAGGTCTACGATGTCGCTGGACATACGCAAATGGACTTTCGTGGTCGTTATAATTGTGTTTTGAACAAATGTCACCGGTATCCATTTTGTTATTGTATAAAAATAATATTATACCCTGCCTCTACATCATGACAACAACCCATCACGTCTACGCTACGCCAACACTACGCACTACTATTACGTAACAGCATTTACCCAACAGCTTTTAGGCGATATTATTCGTTGCAGACAGGTGTTAGGTGCACATAAAGATCTTCAAACTTTTTCTATACTATCGGTAATAATTTAATAAATTAATATCTCCCATAGAAAACTAAGGGAGTTACATAACCCAAATAACAATTAAAAAGCTATGGGAAAGCTTGTCAAAATACTTACATCTTCTGATTGAAGAGCAACTCCCTGTGCAGGTCCATTCGTTGGGGGCTCTCCAGACACGGGTTGGGCACGCGGCGCGGCGCGATGAGGCCATGTCCCTCGCTCGCCGCACCGCCGCCTTCCTGCACCATGTCCACCTCCGCACCCAGCGTAGACTGCGACACCAGCGTGGGGATCAGGCCCACGCCGCCGCCTGCGCTCAACGCGCTCGCCGATAACACTGCAAATAAACAAAACACTGTTTACTACTATGTCAACGTTAGCCTTAACATCACCCCAGGGCCTGTCAATTGTATTTTTGTTACATTTTGTAAGACATTGTGTCCAGGAGCCCTACAAAATTTGTAATTGATTAATAGAATAAGGACCCTGTGATGATTCGGCTTTCTGGCCAATTTCGACCATAGCGAAAGTATTCTATGAGGTTGGTGGTAGCATTCCCGTCATGTTGGTGAGGAACTTCGATGTGTTTCATATTACTAGACACTTGCATCCAACTTGAGCCTTAAAACTCCAAACGCGAGGTGTCTACCTTACCTAGAACACCTACATTTCACCAGTTAATCAGATTCCAGATTATTACTGAGAAATCCCTGGTGGAAATAGAATATACCTTACAGTATCATGTCAGTCGTGGTAATCGAATCCAAGATTATATTACTAATCACAGTAAGTACCTAACTATGAATGAAACCACAACCCGTCACAAACAAGGTTTAATTATGGTTAACTAATAGCTAAAATAATTAATGAATAACGCGCGCTTCGTGTCTTTAGAACTACCTTTGTCTCAGCTAACTTACCTAAGTCGGTTTATAATTTTAATTTTAAGCGTTTTTTTAATTATCAATTAACTTGTTTTTCCACGAGATGATTAGCCAAGAGTAAAGAACACAAAAACGAGAGCCGCGGGTACACTATAAAAATCTCATGAATCACAGATGATGTCATTCAAGTATTACACGTTATGTATACTAATAGAAGAATGTAACCATACAGTAATGTATTAGGTACTAAAAAAAATATTAGCATACAGTATCCACAACAAGTGTTACGTTGCACAATAATATTACACAGATGCACGTAGCTCAGCTATGTTTGACAAGTACCTCTTTATTAGCCATTGGTCGTTGTACAAGTAGACAAAATACTTTTTAATTTATTAGTATTTTTTGTTAGGAAACCAGTTTCACTCATAAAGAAGTTTTTGAAACTGGCAAGCACTCCATCACATTGCGAGATAATCTATTATGCATATTCCAAGAAGTCATTAATTAGTTTTGACAGAATTCGTGTTGCAAGTTATTGTAATTTAACAACTTAATTTTAAATACAAGTTTTTTGCGGTTGTAAAGCAAGTTTTCATGTAGAACTTCTAATATAAGCGGATCCATCTATTTAACCGAAAAATGATATTCATCATAACGGCTTCCGTTTATTTATTGCTGTTGCAAATAAAAGTAAATGTCACAATTCATTGCTACCATAACTTTCTTGGCTTAGTGTCAGTGGGTGTTTGCATAGCACATGTGCGAGATTTATAGGCAGAACTGAAGCAGTATTGTTTCATGGTTGTGACCTGGTTTACGTCGTGAATCCGTCTGAGGCATGATTGCGATCCCCTGAACTCAGGTTAATAAGAGCTCCGAGTGCCGAGGCGTCACTTCCTTCCCGGGGAAATAACAGAGCATTACATGATGAATTTTTCTACGGGAATGCAATCCCAACTCGACTTTTTAAAACGTTTCAACTCTCGTTCCTGCTCGTTATCTCACGCCACGGCCTCATTTCAGGCACTTTAGACAAACGGAAACTGTAAGTATAGTTATCTTTATGGGTTTATACATTCGCCTGCTTTATAATTCTGCAAAGTTTTTATTACATTTAATTCAGATTAAAAGCAGAAACGCGCGCTTGTTCATACATTGTGTAACAGCAAAGCAAATACCTTCATTCTTTAACGACGCGGTTCGAAATAGAACACTTGTAAAGTTATTAGGTGCATGTTGGTGCTCCAAAGACTTGACTATATTTTCGGGGCTGGTTTTCTCCTATATAAATTTGAAAATAGATTCTAGAAACTTATCTGGTATACCTATCTAGTATCTACCTTTTAATAAATCGAAAGTGAAAGACTAAGATTGCTTTTGAAATATGACTATATTATATGCACACTAAAGCTGAAATACAAAGGAAAGTGTACATTAGTACCCTGCCAAAGGTACCAAATATATAGGTATATAGCTATGAAGACAAAGACATGTTTTTATTCTAGCTAGACAAAACAATCTGTTATAAGTATGTCTTATCTATTTTTTAAACAGTCACCCTAATATAAAGCCGTACCTATCAATGATATTTTATAAGAAGGTAGGTGTAGCATGTGTATACTGGTATTGATTCGGTATATGAAAGAGCATTGTCCTATAAAGTCGCGACGCCAACTCATGAAAAAACATTGATGATTTTGGCGGGGTTTGGTCGCAGTAAAAAAACTAAGCTAATTATGATAATACGAGATTGTGTGGTATTACAGAATGCCTCGATTGAAAATACCAAGAACGAATTACTTTTATTAAAAATGATTTCAAAAATTTTATCTTATTTTTATTGTGAAAAACAATAATTATTGGAACGGCGCGTAGTCATTTTATATTTATTTACCAACCAAGTGAGCAATAATAAAATGATAATGACTGATTATCAAGGATCACGCAAATAAAGCCAAATAAAGGATTAGGAAGTTGACATTGCAGGCTGTGATATAAAAAATATTATTTATACATATATCTAGAGTCTGGCCAACGAAAGATGACCACATGAAAAGGCGGCAATTAAAAAAAATCTTAGCTGAACCTGAAACCTCTTACTTTAACCTGAATAAACTGAATTGATAACTTCGTTATTCAGCGCATTTTCTATTTTATTTTACTTCAGATTATCGATTTTTTTTTAAATGCCGCGCTTTCATGTGTTCGTTGGCCAGACTCTAGGCAACTAACTAAATATCATCAATAAACAATGAACAAACTGTCAGTATGTATGATAATAAAACCACGTGACCTTGAACAAATCTGCTGCGTAAAATTATCTATGCATTATTGATTGCCCGATAATAGGGTATTGCACGAGGTGTAATTCAATTAGTAGATAAAGTTAGGTGGGTATCTATATCATTGTGTGTGTTTATTTGCAGACAAACAATTAGAGATTATATGTAGATCTGATCTGTTGAGCTGTAGGTCGTTAATTAATCTTTAGCGCCTTCAAACGGTAATACTGGTAATCCTAATATTTCTTAATTGACAATCTCTTACACTAGTATACACATCTATTATTAACTTATCAGAAAAAAAGACATAAATATATCACAATGGTGTTACCGTTGTTGTTCAATGAATTCGGTTCAAAAGCGTTCAATTACACAATTACAGAAAGTAAAATTTATTTTCATTAGTCAATATTGTGGAAGGAAACTAGTAATCACGAAGAACGTATTTACCAAAGTTTAAAAAAAAACAATTTATATTTAAAACCACAGGAAATGCATGTCACGTCAGACTTTAATTTAATTGTGTCACACTTATGTTTAAATGTAGTATTAATTACTAATCAAGCAAAATATCAAGTAAAAATTTAATCGTCATGTACAATAACAATTTACTTTGATATATAGGTAACATAAACGTAACATAACATGTACGGCAAGACAAATATAATGACATGTGCGGTAATTTTGCCTCTATTACTTCGTCACCTTCCTTATTGTGACGGAACAAAATAAAACTAGTTCTAGTCAGCACAAACTAGGTATAAAGCATGCGTATATAAAATAGTAAGTAAGTATGTTTATAAGTAGGTATATCTAGCCAGACTAGAAGCTGCGCCTATGACTTCTAGATGGAAAAGAAAGCCGTGACATAAGTTGAGATCATTAATATGACCATGAATTTATTACATTTTCTAGTTTCTTTCTAGCCATTAGCAATTTCATATTCGCATAAAAGATAACTTTAATTTTATTAGTAGAGTGAATTTCAATTATTTTTGTTTATCGCACTATTTTAAGGGTTTTTAACTTTTTATCATTATAATCTTGGCATTTGAATGTTGACGACATTACGACATGACGGCGCAGCCGCAGATCAAAGTACATTTACACAAGGAGAAGAGGCTTACACACTACACAGTAGAGATAATTAATTAATTATTATTCTCTCGTTTTCACGGGCTACTCTGTGCCTAGGCTACCTCAATGCTTGCTACAAATATAGAGCAGTCGAAAGGTAATGACGACGCCAGTGACTATTCAGCTTCCTGCGTTTATAAACAATGACTCACATAGTATAAACATTTAGCTACATATTTAAAGCAATAAATCATCCGTATTTCTTAAACATTATTCGAAAGGTCGCAACTGTTTAACGTCTTTCACAGTTTACTGGTGGTTGTTAGGTACATCAGTAGGTGCTCGTAGTACCTTCGCGTACGCAACCGAGGTGTGTCTTTTTCACAGCAGATGTCATCATGACTAGCATTATGTGATAAACCGGCTTAAGATTTTGCTAAGCAATAAATAATATGTAGGTACCGTAGCTCTACCAAGTTTTTTTATCTTTCTGTAATGAGGTTAAGCGACGATAGTTATTCAAGAAGTAATGCACGCAATAATATACTTTCACTCTGTTATAATTTAACACCTCATTAACTAGTGTGTTGCATTACTATTATAAAGTAAGTAGAAGTCGTTAGCACGCAGCGCAACGCAATAATCCGGGAAATGTCATACTACTAACGCGGACCCGGATGTCAGCGGATATACGAAACAACTAAATAATTACACTTAATATATCCATGGAGCGCAATGAAGCTAAATATTTCCAGCAATAAAAGTATTTTCACTTCGTACACAATCATCTTAGCTGCCTACCACAAACCGTGGTGCAGCACGAACTAAACGTAAACAAACTGGCTTTAGATTGGATATTGGCTATTTGTAGGCAGAGCCAATAATGACTACCATAAAGTAAGAGTTGCCGGAATAGTAAAATTCCAGTTAAAATTATGTTCCGAAGGTATACTACCAATAAACCGCCCGCAGGGAGTGCCCTTGAAAAGGATATCATGGACTAAAGTCGGTGCCTGTGTTCGTGTATCGAACCAGCCGTCTATGAAGGCCAAAGCTACACGCCGGGAATGTTCCAAATTCAAGGTTATTCATGAAACTGAAATAAAATCTCCTGAGAGACTCTTTCGTTATCTTAATTATTTGTTTGACAGATAAATAGATTAACTTCTTGAAATTGGGATTAACCCGCCATATCATGGACGATAAGAGGGGCTCTGTGGTAATGACATGATATATAAAAACATAGTTCTTTATTTTAATTTGTACTGTACAAATTAAAACAAATGTTCATGTTAATATGCTGCGTTCATTAATACTAATAGCTCGTTTTAACATTCATTTAGAGCTGTGTTTCGCAAGGTCAAGGTGATAATCTGAAATGTATCCGCTGTATCCGCATAAATCAATATTTTGTGGGCAATATTGCTCACTATAAAGGTCACTCGCACACACCATTAACTGACCCCTGACCTATGGTTATTTTTAGTCTTCCATCAGTTCCATCTAGCCATATTGCTACAAGGTTGTTTCAGCACTTATTTGCTGAAACATTGACGTCACTACGTCTGAAGGCTACCATATTGTTCATTCTACTTCGTTAAACAGATAATAATACGACATTCGCGGAAACTACGCTGTTTGAGACTAATTAATTACTAAAAATGTGCAAGATAGAATAGCTGAAGGTTATTGTATGTGCAATGTTGTTGAAAACGTTTTCATTAGAATGCTCAGCGTTCTTCATCCTATGAAAATGCCTTTGACTGCGTTCTTACTTTTTACAGTTCTTATTTCTCCGCCTCCGAGCTTCTCAGCTTACACAGGCTTATTCCTCTCTCATCTATAAAGTTAAAGAGGCTTTTATTTGTTTGTTGAAACGCTCTGATCTGTAGAACTGCCAGTGGGATTGGAAAAGTTCTGATTGTGTACATGACAGCCAGATTAATGAACAACATTTATAACATCACGCTACGAGACACGGGAGCAGAGTAGTACCTAGTTATCTAACACTTAAACTTATCAGTTAACACCACATACACCTGTATTAAGTAGGTACCTCATATTTGAAACTATTAGGAAACAGAACGATAATGAACACCTGCTGGTTTAGTACTTATTATTGTATAATACGTAACAAACCTTTCTTTATAATTAATTGAGTACCGTACCGAATAAAATAAGTGCACTTAAAATCAATTACTAAATATAATAGAATACAATTTATGGTTTCCACCTGGTTTAGGGAATAAGGTCGTAACTTTCTGGCTCTTATCATAGGCACATATACATTGATTAACATTGTATTGTGTTACCTCCTATAATAGCATAACTTGATTAACAAATTACGGTGAACTTCAGTGGTGAAAATAAGTATTATTATATTTATTATTTATGGTTTAAATTCTTAAGACAAGTGAGTTAAAGACTACAGTAAATATAAACTATTAGTTAGATTTCAAATTTCAAATATTTTATTGGAACAAAAAAAACTGGTTTATCAAAATATTGTGTTCGTTAACAGCTACATTAGTACATTAGTTTTAAAACTGTGTTGCAGCCATTAGCCGATAACGAAATGAGAGTATAAAAATAGTTTCAGCGTGTAATTTTTCCGTTATTTTATACTAAATACTATTTAAGTACAGTCATAGATGACAATATGATGACCAAGACAATGAACAATAGGCTTAGGTATATGTGTATTATTAGTATAGTAAGTATTCTTTTGCTCAGCTATTTCTGACAAAACATTTCACACATTGACAAAAGAATAATAACCAATCAATCAACTAAAGAAACTCGATATAAGAATGACACTTCGTAGGCACAATAAAACCTCTCAATAGAAAAAGATGGATGTCAAATAAAACGCATGCACTATTGTGGCGAGGACGACAGTAATGATTCATCAATATCAATCAAGACGTCTTATAGTCGTAATTAGTATGGTCGTCCTTTTAGGTCAAGTTACACTTTGTCATACATCATGCAACATTTACAGTTATGCATAATTAATTCTACGTTTTGACTTTTGGAGCAGAATATTTTACAGCCTATTACTCCAATTTCGATACAATTTCAGAGCTAATTAATGAAATTGCAATCCTGCCGGGGCTCGTTTCCGAGTCGGGCGAAGTTAAATGACTGTTAAACTAATAGCAGTAACAGCAGCAAACCTGACGTTGCAAAATTTTAACCTCGTTGCAACTAAACAAGCTAGCAAAACTACATTGAATATTTTTGACGCATTTTAATATCAAAATATTATTTTTTATTTTCCACGTATTGTTATGTCGTTCTACAGTAATCTATATCATAATGGATGTTAATAGATTTCCAATAATGAGCATGACGCACTTGTGTCGAACCATCTAATGAATGTTACCCATATAGGCGCAACATACATTCTAACTGTGTCAATAGAATGGCTGTACATACAACTATTAATACAACACAGTTAAGCGCAGGTAGATAATGTAACTTGAACAAGCAAACCTAGCTACAAAGATATAAAGGACAAGGACAGAAAAGGTACATCATAGGAATTTTAGAAATATTCCAATACGATTGACAAATATGCGTATTTATCATTCAAGTGTAATTTAATGATAATTACGCAATCTAAGTAAAACATTAAATAGGTAAGTGTAATAATAATTGCCAATCCTGCTTCTTCCAAAGAATTACCTACTTAACAATTTCATATTTAATATAAACAAACATCGTTAAATACCTAAAGATGCAAGTTATTGGTCTTACTACCTTCACTGTTACTACATCGAATCTGGCAAAAATTCAAATAATTTCAAAAAGGGGTCAAACTTCAATAGCATAGTGCACGTTTTATTGCGCCATTTTAAATGGGAATTCTTGTATCTAGTTTATGATTTGGGCAATCATTATGAAACAGGCGTGAGGGCGTGACCATTAGACAATAAAGCAGTAGGGTTTATTTTCACCATCGGTAATGGTATGGAAGATGTTATTGCTTCAGATATTATGATTCCCAAGACACGTGTACTAGTGGGACGGCGTGTTTACAACCCATAAACAATAATGGAAAGTGCTAGCACATTTTAGGGTACCATAAAAATAATGTTTAATTTAAACTGTTTATACTGAACACCACATCGATCAAGGTGAGAAACATCAAATAAATAAGATAGTTCATGTTTAATACATCAAATACACAAGCTCTCTAACTAAATATCCATAAAACAGCTGCTGCTCTAACGTAAGGTCGAAGTAATAAAGGTGAGTAAAAATAAACAATTCACCGCGTCGATTTACATTGACCTAACACAAATATGAAGACCAACGCGGACCGCCAGCGTGAAGTATTTAAAAGTCTTAACTGTAGTGATGACGTCGACCAATCAGCAACGAATGAATGATCCCTCCGTGACACGATCAATAAGCCACTTCCTCATGCGGGCGCACACGAATCGGTTATTACAGTTGCTGACAGTTATAACTACGATACACAATTTTCCCGTGTGCCTCAATGGGAGAGGTTAACTGATTCGACCAAAGAAGATGCAGCATACAGCTGTGCTCATTCTCTTAATAAGACCAATAAAACTAATAGAACTTCATTGTTTTAATAGGTGGCCACTGTAAACTATTTAAAGAGACTTTAGAAAGAAAAGAAAGTTGACAAAGTTGCCTAATATTTTACGGAGCGCTAATCCTTCACATGATGCAAACAACACTGACCATTTTGTCGGTACAAATGGTACCCTGTCATTACAGATTAACGTTCGTTATAAATAAGTAGGGTGTGACTAGTAAAGGGTTCACAGTAATTTAGGGGACGTCCCCTTGTTTGATCGCAAGGATACTATTTAGTCATTACTGCATAATAACGATATACCACACATGACGCCGCCGTCGACCCTGCTATATATGATTTAGATTTACATTTTTTAATCAAAACATTTATGAAAACAATAAATGTACCTTTTGGAAGATAGGAAAAACCTATTATACTAAGTAGCAAGACTCACACAGTTCACCTGGGCCATCTGTATTACTACCATACAACTATATTTGTACACTCAAACATCGGAAATCTCCGTTAAAGATCCGTTCGTGAGAGGAATAAGGAAAACTGAAAGACATTTTATAACATGATAAGATATTGAAACACTTTCACATTGTACTGGTCTCAATCTTTAATTGATAAGAAATTAAAGAACCTCCTGAAAATTGTATTGCCTACACCAAATGCCTTTTAGAGATTTTGATAGCCTGTAAGCGTAAAGGCGGTATTGTTTTTAAGATTAAAATGATTTATTTCTTAAAAAAAGAATCATTACCTCTATAGAAATCATCAATGGGTTTGACAAATAATGTGCCATTAAGAAAAACATACTGCATTGTGTAACATTTTTTAAAATACCAGTACATAGTCTTTACATTATGTGATTAGTTAGTTTTGAGCGACGTTTGGTAATGATTCCTAAAATATTATTGTCTTCAATAACAATTCCGATTTGAGTGATGACGGCATTAGCAACGGTGACGGAAAACAAAATTATGCAAACATTTGGTCACTTGAAAAATTATAAACATAACAAACAATTACTACCATCAGCGACTTTTTTATGTATTCAAAACATGACGAGTGCAAATCTAATAAAAGACAACCGTTCAGGACTGACTGATCCATCAACGCACAGCGCAAACCACTGACCAGATTGTGCTGTTTGGCACACAAATAGTTATTATGACGCGTGACGTAGACATGTGCTGAAAAAGGAAATTCCAAAATTCACCCCCTAAGGGGATGAAACGAAAGTCCAAAGTATGAATGGAGAAACAAGATTAGATCGTCCAATAACCGACAAATACGCGGGCGAAGTCGCGGGCAAAAGCTAGTTATACATATTATAAACCCATAAAAGAGCTAGCTATTACAGAAAACTGAAGTGCCTACCTTGTAAATCTATGTCGGGCATACCGTGATAAGCACGTTATCAATACAATCATAGCACCGTCTCGAGCATTTATCACGCCTAGCTGTCACCTTGACCGCTCCCTTACCATTACTTATCAAGACCTTTGTTCCAACACGAAAACACTTGAGATTTTATAGGTACTATTGAGGTATTACCGAATATTATAAGTAAAATAGCTATACTTTCTAGCCATCAAAGCACTTTGCAAATGAAACTGAAATATCAAACGGCAAAGACGTTTCTTTATGGGGATAATATTTTGCTTTCTATTTTTCAAGCTTCATAACCTACAAGCTTCAGTTGTTGTGAAACTAACAGTGACTGCATCCATTCATTCGCTGCTACTTTACATTTGCACAAAGTGATGTTTGCAGTTGCGATAGAGGCCCTGAATTACTAAGACATGAAAATAAAAAGCTCTCAGTAGACAATTCAATGGAATTATTTTCCAATATTTGACCTTATCTCGAGAGTCGGGATCAATGTTTTTAAGCACATCTGATTTTTCTTCAAAATTAATATTTAAAGTACCTACCTAAGAACACGAATAGAATATAACTGTCAACAGGTCCTTAACTCGTTATAAAAGCGAGGTCGAATTTAAATAAATGGATCATTGACCTACGAACGGATTTCAAAATTAATGAATTTAAAAAATATATATTCGTACCGATAACAATACAATAGTGCAGGGCATCCCTCGCTATTGCGTTCATGGGCAGGGCTCGGAGGGCGTTGACCCCTAGAAGCAGACGGAGCTTTTCGCGTCTCGCCCTACTTGCCCGCCCGCCCAACACAATCCCATACGTACGCGCGAGAATTTTTCAAGAAAAGTCGCAATTACGCTGTATGTAGATGTAATATTAATGAATTAAAACTTTCATTTTAATATTGAGAAACTTATGGCGTTTTTTAGAGTGAACTGAAGAGAACTGCCAAAATTTCGTGCTCAAGGACTCCACGACAGAATACCCACTTGAATTTGAGTGTTGTTACATCCACTTATAAATGACAAAAAAAATACTTATGAGAATATTCTGAAGTGGAGACAAAAAATAACAATGGGACAGGCATGTAGAGGCTCTTATACATTATCCAAGAATAAAAGTTTTGTATAAATTAGTTACGTCATGTTTATTTTCTTATTTATTAGACGTAATTAACTCCGCTTTATAACAAAAAATCCTATCAGAAACGACCTTGCATCACAATGATAGAGCCATTGTTATAAGGCTGCGACTCCATTGTTACTGTAAAACTGAGGCAACGTCAGACTTCCTTTGTCCTTTTAAGCGTAGGCAGTGTGATGCACTAGTTGGAGTCACCGGCACGCCAAGCGACGCACTTGATTGCACTTTCGCTTTCAATGCATCGACCAGGCAGTAACAAACTGTTTACTGTCAACGTTTCTTCTACACTACCTGATACATCTTGTAACAACAGTAAGTAATGTTTTCTGTCAATATGCCGATTAACTTTTATTAGTAAATTGGACATCTTCCTCTGACTCAGCACGTACTAACTGTGTATGAGGATATTCCCAATTACTGTTAATATTATAGGATTTTGAATTTCCACTTGTACGCAATCAAATATTTCTCAAAGTGGTACCTATTTCTATAAACACGAAATGCAATTACATACTTGCATAAGTTAACGACTTAACATCATAAGCAACATAAAACTAAAAGTGAAAAATGCGTTTACCTCGAATAGTGGGTTCGCTCCGCTCTCGTAAGAAATTACGACAAATGCGTAATGGCCGTGTCGTAAGTTGACAATTCCGCCACTTTCTTATGAAGACGAAGACGGTACATTTGCGGATATTGTCTCCTAGCTATGACAAATAATCATGCAGTGTGCTTTCAAATGTCATCTAGCTCTTCAACGATAGCTTTATTGATGGATGACCATGGATTAGAAATTAGATAGGGGTTTATTATTTACGGTTTCTCACATTTAAGTACTCTATTTGTTAACGTAGATGATAATTATTAATCAGTCTAATATTGTTTTGGCTGGCCCCTGTATAAGTATAGTGGGTATGTAGGAACCAAAATAATCTGGCTAAACTACGTAGTTTTTCACATTCTCCTCAAAGAAGGAATTGGTAGAAATAAACTTAAAATGTACCAGTAAGTTTGGGTTGCATAGTTTGGGAGGAAATTGGTTATTAGGTATTGGGGCTCTATCACTTCAGCATGTTTGGTATGTATAAAGATCGGTATTTACTGGGATAAGCAAACAGTATTGAATATTTAAGAGCTCTCCAATTGCGCCCTCTCCAATTCCCTTTTAGCCTCGCGTGAAGAAAATAAGGAAACTGACGACAATTCTTGCTAATTCAATACGCTATACCGCCATATACGCTACCCGCCTATACATGCCGCTGAAACATTGTAACCACGCGATAGTTTATTTTGTTTGTTCTTACAAATGCTTCATTGTTTAAATATGTTTATTTATTTTTTCGATTCGGTATTCGGACAATTGCATACTAAGTTTATTTTCGTATGAGCAAGTGCTTCTTCGTTCACTAATATGAGCGCAAGAAATGTAAACAAGTTAACAAAATGATCCAGCTAAATATTGGTTTGATTGGATTGCAATCACATTAATACCACTCATTGATTCAGCGCAAACGTTTGTTTACTCTTTAAGGATTTTTCGTTGCAGAAATTTCACTACTATAGCATCTATATGACTTGTGGTATATACAAGATTTAATGAAATAAAACGAGAACCCAAAAAGGGGTTGTCTTTTTTCAGGTTTAAAAAGTTTGTATGACTCCTCGGATGTTCAGTTAATTTAATTACACCTTGTACTTATAATTTGAATCAGTACATACAGCGCACACTTAAAACATGCCATGACTTTGTCTTATGGTAATTATGTGTTATGCGCATAAATGACATAAATATCGTTCAGATGCGTTAATAGTCAATTGGTACTGAACTTTGAATGTGTTTAACCTTAGCTGCACAAAATATTTACATTTTAATAAAAATTGTCAATGCCTTGTTCATTCGCATTTTGAGAATGGCATGTATTTTACATAAGCTTTATAGTTAATTATCTCTACAACAATGTACAGAAGCGCACTGTTCTGTTGAATACAGACTTGCACAATAAAGCTATTGAAATTTTTGTAATCTACTTAAATAAGGAAGTTAATTCAGAGCCACCCATGGCGTTGGATCCTTATCCAGAATTCCCAGTCCCCCTTATCCTGCTCCCGTGCCAAATGTCCCACGCTTGCTGCATACATAATGTTAATGCAACGGCCCACACAATACACACCTACTTGGACATGCAATGCACAAAAATCTAACTGTGTTCATACTGTTCGCATTCCATATCACAAATTGACAAACCACCACACAAAACACGTACGCATTTCATGGGTGTCTTTATTATCTTTCGTCGAGCATTATGCAAGTTTTATCAAAGTGTTACGACATTTAAGTAGGAAGTTCTGCTGCTTCCGCGACATTCGCAAAATTTTGAGCCAGTGTAATTGGCCCTAGATCTATTCAAGCATTCAAACGTCCTATTAGACTTTCCACATGTGGCTCTTGATGACATTATTTCACACAAAACATAATTTAAGTGTTATGGAAGTCTTTAATACTTATGGAAATGTATGGTGCATCATAATAGTCAAGTAGGCAGGTACTACCTATCTCGAACACGTGCGTTCTTTGAATGATAAACGGTTACAAGATAAAACATGGCAGTCGGTCACCTCTGAAGTTACTTTATCAAAGCGAAACTAATCTCTGGTTCATATTCATGTGAGGACGTGTTAACAAAGTGTGATTGTACTCTGCATGACTGACGGCATATAAAGTAGCGTTTTGGAAGCGATAAGAACCACAAAGGAGCACTAAGTATTTCATTTCCCGTTTTAAACAGTAAAACACAACACAAACTCTCTAACAACTGCACGAGATTAAATTTTATCACAGTTAAAAAATGTGACGATTGTAATGGAAATAAAAATAATGAGTTCAGTGTTTGTTCTACGTATGTAATAAAACGGCAACTGCGTAGATGATACTAACTGGCTAGTATGTAATAATTTCACTAAATGTTATAAACATTTACTATTATGAAAAGATGGGCAGAACAAAAAGGTATTAGGTGACCAAGCACTGGTGCAGTATGTCATAGTGGTCATCCACCCAGAAATCATAACCAGGCGGCGTGAAAGCGCTGGACATGTGCTTTTGTGTAGCCAGCGCATATTAGAATACGTGTGCCAAATAACAATTAGCCGTGATAAAACACTACCTTGTCCAAATGTAAATGCAACGCAGTAGGTATAAGTAACAGGATAGGGTTATGTATGTATGATACTTTCGATCGTAAATATTGTAAGCCAAGCCTAATCGGGAGTCTACGATGAGATATGGATATGATATGAATACCGTTTTCATAAATGGCGAGTTTCTCTTGTATGGCAGGTGCAGTTTTACGTGGTCTTGCGTCGCACATTGCGAGGACGGATGCGGGCCGAGCAGCGAAGACTAAATGCCTCAATACAGAAGCCGGGCAACGTGTCACGGCCATCTAACAGGATTAACTTACCTGCCCTACTACTACGCAGGTAAAATGAACTGAACTACTCGTACTAACCACAATATCATTCTTATCTTAACCGGCTTATGACTATTGGTTTGATTTTGAACAGGGCCGAGCATCGTTTACATTTAAACAAGATTAAGTACCTAGTAGTTGTCTACTTAGCTAGGCCTAGTAGGACAATGGATTGTTTTGGTGTTTATAAAGTTGTTTATCTTACTAACATTATGTATATCTAATAATCAATAACGCCTCAACGGGTGAACGGATTTGGATGAAATTTACTCACGGATAGACCATGACCCGAATTAGGTCTGGTATCCGTATTTTTATCCCGGTAGTGGTAGTAAATTTTATCCCTGTGGGATATGTTTGCCGCTGGCAAAAGCTAGTTTAAGATAAAAGTATAAGTTATTCAGTGCCAAAATGTTACCAATATGGACTAATTATTATGCTGTATGCTGTATGTAATGGTATAATCAGCTATTACTTTTATTACACTGGATTTTGGATTGGATTCGTCTCCGTCACAACTTGTAGTTCATTTAGAGGATTAAGGTTAATAAGGTGAGTTTTTCGTAGGTACCTTTTAGTCTACACCTACTTAGTCGTACTATGTTTAAAACGTTGTTGTAATCTGTGCTTGAACTTCGACATTTGTGACATCAATTCTACGTTGTCTCTAGAGCTAATATATGGCTTTTTTACCTCGTACAGTTTAAACCTGATGTTTCTAAACTAATAACATTATAGCCTTAAAAAATGGAGGTATGCTAACAATATGGGTAGGTACCTATAATATTATCTAAAACAAATATGTATATTATACATAATGTGATAGATATATCTATAACATGTATAAGGTACACAGGTGTAAACAGGTGTATAGATACCTTGTGATACATTTCAATGATCTACTTTCGTGCTACAGGTTTAGTTAGATAACATAGGAGCCTTTTTGCTCAATGAACAACGTGGGTAAGAAATGTGAGAATAGTGCCTATGTGAGTACTTAATACCAGTAGTACCTAGATGAATCAGGTCACAAGAGTAACGGTACTAAGATGATTTAAATTTTTTAATGCACAGAAATTCGTTTCGTACTGGATTTTCGCATGTTGCTTATTAGGTAATACATAACGCGGTAGGTAGGGGACTAAAAATGGTCTGGTCTGTTTGTGTACTTTTAGGATTATATACAATTATATACAATAAATTACTTCTAAAAGAATTGCTGTTTTTGCTAAAATTTTATTTTTACTTTAATCTTAATTTTTAAGTCAGAACTATGTTGCTGTGCCCTAACAGGGTCCATTGTACTTTAGCTTTAAGCCTATGTAACATCCATAAACACATTATGGTACGCAATAAATGAATATGAAATAGGACGCCTGGTTTTGTAGGTATTATAATTTACAAGACGTTGTTAAAAGCCAACATAGACTTTTGGCAGACACTTTCCAGGCCTTTGCTTTAGCTAGATACGATCAAAGTTCAAGAGTAAGTACCTACCCGCGCTGTCTCGGAAAAGGAATTAATTGAATTTAAATAATTGAATTGAAAATAATATAATTGCAGCCTCGGAGTCCGGAGTCTGGATTTGTGCCCGGTTGATGGCAATAGGCTCGCCCCCTATTACATGGGAATGGGACTTAAACATAACTGGCGAAATGTGGGTGTACTAATGGGTACACCTCTGCCTAACCCTTCGGGGATTACAGGCGTGATGTTATGTTTTAATTCCTGCGTTAAATGTGTGAGTAATTGAAATATTAAACGGCATATTTTGCAACTTATAAAACGTATAAAAGCTCTCGCCTATTCAATGTATCAGATTATTAGTTGACTCTATATTTCTGTTTTAATCATGTTGTTTTGTAAAATTGGAACCTTACTCTGTCACGTAAAATTATATTAAGTAAACAGGTATGTTATATCTACGGTACTATAAGTAGTTCAACAACTTAAATATATTATAATTATAGAGGTTCTATCGTAAAAAAATACATAAAAATAAAGAAACACAATTTAGGGGTTTTTATGGTGACAAACTGAAATTAATGAAGTGAACGTTGTGCAAAATAAAATAAAAATCTTACCTTGGGTGAAAAAATCGCACTACACAATAATTTCTTTAATATTTCGTTTGTTCACGGATTAATTAGTTACAAGAAGTATTTTAATTTGATAGCAAACGTATTCTGAAATCGATTTACGTAAGAAACGCTCGCACGTTTAGAGGCACTACCATACACCGTCCTTCGCTTGATTTGATTGATAAACAAACTGCGCATTCTAGCAGCGCGCGCATTTTAGTATTGCTAGTCACGAAAACTTTTAACTAAAGTAATAAAAATGACGTACCAAGTTATTTTTGGTATTATTTTCTCTAAAAATTTCGTAGGTATTACCTCGATTTAAAATATATTTCCGACAAGGCTGAATTGTTGTAATTGTTAACATGATTTTAAAATACGAAAGATAACATGCCCTATAGACCCAAATCAAAATGGAACAATAAAAAAAAATGAAGCATGCAAGTGTTTAAATTTTTTAATACCACGCCATTGCATTTTTGAAAAGAATCTGGTTTGTTGCAATAAATAAGACGAAACAGCTGCCCTACCATGAACTCTTATTGCGATCCAAAAAACTGAATTGTTCTTCAAATAAGTCAATATAACGCATCAATTTATGCGTTATATTGACGTATTTGAAGAACAGTTCAGTTTTTGGATCGCGATAAGAGAAAATACGTCAATAAATGACATAAATTGATGCGTTATATTGACTTATTTGAAGAACAATTCAGTTTTTTGGATCGCAATAAGAGTTCATGGTAGGGCAGCAGTTGCGTGTTATTGTAGAAGTTGGTGAAAACCATGGAAATATGCTATGTGAACTGTGGCATCGTACTGTCGAGGAAGTTTTAGTTAATCTGTGGTCGACCCCTGTTAGTCTATGACTGAAGATCTAGAGCAGCTGAAAAATAAGCATTGATTGTTACACTCTTTGACACTTAATCTTTATTTTATGACGTTTGTACTTTCTGTCGGTCGCTAGGGTTCCGGATTTTCAAAAAAAGCATTCAAATAAGGGTAACTTCCCCTTTTAAGAATGGGCTACACAATTTTTAGAATTGCCTCATCAGCGTACAGGGTAAGCTCGTATTATATTTACTGTATCATCAAGAAATTAGATTTTCAAAAAGCTGTCAAATGTTATGCAATGGTTCATAGCACGAGACAGGGGTTTCTGACTAATTGGATGCCGACAACAATATAATTTCTACGTTCTTTTTCACTTCTTAAAGAATATTAGACCACAATATTGTAAGATATTTTTTTGACCTGCATGTAAGTAACTTGCATTGATCCAAGCATTGACCTTCAATATGGTGACCGATTGTCATATCGCATTCTCAGAACATATACCTAACTAAAGGTTAGAAGGGTCCTACGGGAGGGGATGGCACCTCGCGTTTTCGGGCATACAAAAACCTAGTGTGATCACTACTGACTCATTTAATTGATGATCTTTTAAATCAAGAAACCAGGTCTGCAGAAAGTAAAAAGAAAAGATTTTTTGCAAACTTAAAGCTTTTTAAACTTAAAGGTTAAAGCAGTTTTGGTAAACAATGTTCAAATTTTTAATATTGCCATAATTATACTTTTAAGAAATAATTTTGTATGGTTCGCCAAACAACCAAGTTGTTTGATTCACTGAGTGACTCCACTAGTATACCAGCTATGAAGTTACTTTCTGGGAGACTGAGCCCAACATTTATCTATAAAAACAGTATTGAAACATTTAAAATGAGATTAATTTAATTGAATGTATAGATTGTTTTATTATCTTTTTACAGTAATAAAACTTTACTTACTTACAATGAAAATCTATTTGACTTTTTCAGACTGCATCTTGTATGCTTAAGTATGTCCTATAGCCCTTCTAACCTATTCTGTGGTCAATAAATTTTTACATCAATATTTTCTTATCAATAATTAGAAAAAACAGGAAATCTTTGATTTGTATGGCTTTGATTTGTAATGTTATCTATGACTGGATGAATATTATCATATAAAGCTTATGCAGTGTATCTATGTATATGATAATTTCTTATCATGTTTTCAGTCTTGCAATAAAGCAATACAATTCTAACATATGTACATATTTGCAGCTAAAACCTTGGTATTAATGTTATCCAAGTCGAAAATTTAAATCCATTATATGTTTTGCCAGTCATACACCATTGAATAAAATAGAGTTATTACAAATTAGTTAGACCATAGTAAGATGTAAAAAAGAAAAAATAGCTGAGTCATGGTTCTCATGAAAAGTAATGGATACATAGAATAAGAATGTAAATAAAGCCCATAAAACAACATTGTTTTTTTTATTTCCTTTGCTAATTACTTTCCTTGACTCATCCTAATTTATATTAGTTGAACCCCTGACTTTAATATCATCTATACTAACAAAAACTAATACCAAAATTTCTAATTCATAGCTTGGTGCCAAGGGCATGTTTTTGATTTTTTGATGTAGCAGTCAAAAGGCTTAAATATCACAAAATCAATAATCATAATTATGTTACAGTTTTATTGAATTACAAAAAGAAGATGCAGTAAGTACCTACTGCACCCAAATGACATAGGCCATGTGAAAATATATCTAATGTTTATACAGTAGCAATAACATTTTTTTTTGTGTTAATTATAGAAAGGAGGCCCTGTAAGGAATGCAACAAGAAACTACTCAACAACACATGAAGCAGACTTAGTAGTGATTGGTACGGGCCCTGGCGGCTATGTTGCTGCCATCAAAGCTGCACAATTAGGTTTTAAGGTAAGGAAAACAAAAGTGGTAAAAAAATATTAAACCATTTATATTACACTAAATAAATTGTAATTTTTGAAGATAAAAGTAAAACTGAAATCAGCTGTTTTATGTTTTTCTAGACAGTGTCTGTGGAAAAAGAACCAACTCTTGGGGGAACTTGCCTGAATGTTGGTTGTATTCCATCCAAGGCACTGCTCCACAACACACACTTATACCATACAGCTCAACATGACTTCAAAAACCGAGGCATTGAAGTGAGCTCTGTCACCATGAACTTCGCCAAGTTAATGGAATACAAAACAAATGCTGTAAAGGGTCTAACAGGAGGAGTAGCCATGCTTTTACAAAAAAATAAGGTAAGGAATTAGGTCTAGTTCTGCCAAAACCCACCAACCGTTTTTTGAAATAATTGTAACTATTTTGGATGTTAACCCATAGACTGCGGGCGAACATTCGCTACGCAAAACCCGTACGCGGCTGGCTACACAGTTTGTGTGTTCGCCGTAGACACACACTTCTTTATTAGTAGAAACACAAGGGTATGTTGTCCTGCAGTCAATGGGTAGGACTAACTTTGTCACTGTCATAGACATGAAAAGGCAGCTTGAATAGTAGGATGTTATGTATCAATATCATATTAATCTGGTAGTTTATTCTCTTGGTTGACAGCCCATGCAATTAATTAACACCATTGACAGATGTCTAACAAACATTATCTGTTTTTAGATAAAATTAGTCCGTGGTGTGGGAACTATTATGGACCCAAAGAAGGTGCAAGTAAAAGGAGAGAAAGGTGTAGAAACAATTAACACAAAGCATATTTTAATAGCCACTGGATCTGAGGTGATGCCCTTCCCAGGTGTCACGGTAAGTCAAAAAATAACTGCAAATAGTTTCTTAAGTGTGAAGTTGTAAGAGTACACCAATAAATAGTTTTTGTATGTTATGTCAACAGTATGACGAGAAACAAATAATTACATCTACTGGAGCTCTTTCTCTTAGCGCTTGCCCTAAAAAAATGTTAGTTATCGGCGCAGGAGTCATTGGCTTGGAACTTGGATCTGTATACCAAAGGCTTGGAGCTGAAGTGATCGCCATTGAATTCCTTGGCACTATTGGAGGTAAGAGATGCATGCAGTTGCTTTCTGTGGATAAAAAAGACGCGGTAGAAGTTTTATTGTTACCACGTCCACATATACGAGTTAGAATTTTCAATTTTAAAGTGCAATTTTCATTCTTTGGGACTACATGACTAAATTGGATTGTAAAGAGGTTTAGCTGATTTCTACTAAAAACGTCGTTTTTTTTTTGTTGCTTATTATTTACATAAACCTTCATCAACTCTAATGTTTTCGTATTTTTCGCTTTGCGAACTTCTGTGATAAGGACCGACAGACCTTTTTTAACATAAGTTTTTGACTTATTTATTTACTGACATGAATGAATTAAAATATATTTAATAGTCTGCGAATCCCTTTCTTAAGATACGACACTTGACACACTACACTCGGTAACCTAACTTTACCTGAACTCCTCATTTTGGTATGGAACCCTAAACATGAAACATAATACTACAATACTATTTTTTATTGTTTCATTGAAATACTTAGTGTAAAGGTGCTCCCTCATCTGGAGCATTCGCCTGTAATTTATTTATTTATTTATTCATTTAAATCAGGTAACAAAGACCCATAACATATATACCTTATAGACTATCATACATATTTATAAAAACAAAAACTACTGCATACGAAGTGACGGCGTCGTGTTGCGCTGCGTGGTGTCGCGTAGCCTTCCGCGGAATCGCCGATACATGACACCCTTCGGCCAAAACTCCTCCATGAGGAAGGTCTCAATGCAATAAGTCGGAACCCGCACCACGAACGACTTGAAATTCGTGTTGTGGCGCGACTCCAACTTCTCGACCCTGACGGTCCAATTGGTCCTGGCTCGAACATACTCCACGATCTCCTCAGCCTTCGTGGTGTAAAGTAGCCGGGACACATAGAGCTGCGTCGTAGGTACTGCCGGACGCAGCATACTGGGTCCTGCCAGCGCGGTCCCGCACTGGTTCCGACTAGGAGGCTTCTTCTTCTTCCTCTCCACCTTCACAAAGCCATCCTTGTCACACGTGCCTGTAACTGGGCCTACGAGTAGCTGTTTCGATCCCCTGTCGGCAGGTTCACGGCTGCTCTTCTTTACCCCCTTCCTGGTCGGCGACACAGGTTTGTGCGTGGCGACGATATCAGCGTAGGCACGTTTAGGGGTCAACGTACCTACACGAGTCATTACCTCGACCGGAGTCGAGTCAGCGATTGCACCGGCGCGTGTTGAAACACGAGCGATATCAGCAGCGGGTGACGCAGTGGGGCTCGCCGACTCAAAACTGCCGACGCTAGCGTTCCTCGCTCCGTGACGTGTGCTCACATTGTTGGCATCAGGTAACCTATTTACCTTAGAAGCGTTGCGTAACAACTCTACTTCGGCACGTAGTTCACCAATGGTGTTATTCGACACCTCCAATGCAGACTGTACCTCGGCCAGGCTTGCTTTGAGGGTTGTTATGTCCTTCAGCAACCTGGTGACGTCGACGTGGTCAAACGTGACTAGAGGCAACTTATGAAGCTCCTTCGCCATAAAAGCAGGCACGTCTCGTCCGGGTCGGTGCTCTTCATCAACGTGATGATGTCCTGCACACACTTCTGGCCGCCATCCCGCCGGCGGGACTGCATCTGCTCAACTTTGCCGAGCGATTGGTACAGCAGTAGCTTGGCACTGCTGATCTCCTCCTCTTTGAAGTTAGTCTTGCAGATCTGCAAGATGCTAACTTCGTCCATGTAGTCGATGGCATGCTTGATAAATGCCAAGACCTCGTTGGCTATGAGCGGTTGGGAACTCATAACGCCGCAAACCGGGCAGCGGCTAAAGCCACGCAACACGTGAATATAATATTCGCACCGAGCAGCGCAAACACGTCCGTACTCGACCGCGCATTGCGCTGTAATGTAACATTAGATTCGATTTTGAGCATTGAGTTGATTCTACAATGTCAGACGAAACGGTCGTTCTGCTGAGCGCAGCAATTTTAATTCGACATAATTAGATATGGTGCGCGCGCATTGATGTTACAAGTTGTATCAAAAATTATACATTGTATCAAGTTGCGTACTGTAATGCTCGGTTCTCTTCCCTTACTGATGTGATGTTCCAATCTGTAACGTTACATTACAAGCGCTCCAAGTGAGGGAGCACCTTTAGATCATTTTAAAACACTTATTATTATTTTTAGGTGTTGGCATTGATAATGAAGTAGCTAGTACGTTGCAAAAGATCCTTACCAAACAGGGAATGAAGTTCAAACTAGGTACGAAAGTAACTTCAGTAAAGAAGGAAGGCAGTGGTGTCAAAGTTGAAGTTGAACCAGCCAAGGGTGGAACCAAAGAAACCGTAACTTATTTACAGTCTATATTTTTTTTTCGAAATTCTAAATACCGCTTTGCCATTTTCACTATTAATTAAATTCGTATTCACGCCTTTTTTGCAAGTGACTTGATTTTTACAAATCGATTTCTTAACACATTATAAAACTAATTATTTTTTTAGCTGGACTGTGATGTTGTGCTGATTTCGACTGGCCGTCGCCCTTATACCACAGATCTCGGTCTTAAGAACGTCAATATTGCCCTCGACGACAAGGGCCGTATCCCTGTCAACGACAAGTTCGCCACAACTGTTCCCGGGTTACTATTTATTTACTTTTATGTTCAGAATAATAATAAAAAACCATGTACAAGGTCCATGACCAATTTGATATTATCTCCTTTGCCTTTGTCCCATATTTTTTGGGATCGTCGAAGCAAAATGTTTTCCCCTTCCATACTCCCCTGTCAAATTCACCATAATATTGATGTAATTTGTCTGTTCTAGAATTTTCGCAATCGGTGATGTCATTCATGGACCCATGTTAGCCCACAAGGCTGAAGATGAAGGAATTGTATGTGTGGAAGGAATAAAGGTAAAAAAACATTATTAAACTAACTTTATTTTATGCTACGGTCAAAGTATTAGTAATGGCTTTTGCTCTCGACCGCAAGGTTTTGATCGTGTGTTCCACGATCAAAACAGTCAAGCTAATCCTTTAATTCGCGTCAAAATCGGTCCATTAAAGACTGACAGACAGCAAAATTTTTTTTTTTTAATTAATTATTTAAACTGTACATATGTACATGAATCGTTATGACATAGAGAATGCAAACAAATTGTCGACAGTTCTAAATAAAATGGCGACGGCAAGAGGTTCTTGTCAGAACTTACACTGCTTTCAATATTCATACGAGCAACCGACACCGATTGCCTGATTGTAAAGCCACGTTACGTACCACCCTGTATATTCCGATTTAATATTTTTTTATAAATTAAATTTTATGTAAATTCCGACTTTCAGGGCATGTCGACGCACTTCAATTACGACGCAATCCCATCTGTAATTTACACGACACCCGAAGTAGGTTGGGTCGGCAAAACTGAGGAGGATCTCAAGAAAGAGGTATGTTAGGTTACTATTATTTAAACTGAAAAGTTAATTAAATATTTATTTATTTTATCTTTGAATACGTACTTGTTTGCTTCGTAAAACAAATATATATATTATATATATATTTCAATTGTCGTTTGCAGAATAAAGCTTACAAAATAGGCAAGTTCCCATTCCTTGCTAACTCAAGAGCGAAAACAAATGGCGAGCCAGACGGCTTCGTCAAAGTTTTAGCTGACAAAACTACCGATGTCATCCTCGGCACCCACATCATTGGACCCGTGAGTTATTAGCTCATTATACATAAGTCAAGATTATACAAAAATCATCCTTATTTACAATAAAACGTCTTCTCCCGTGTGGACGCGAGCTATTTACACGAAAATGCTAATGCTGTGGTAAAAATATTATGACGTATTTCTTTTGGTGTTTTTTTGGTTGTTTTAACAAACTTTCGGTTTAACCGGGTCGGTTAACCGAATTGGGTTGTTCATATAGATTGGATCACCGAATTTTGAGACCAAATACGGCCAACTAAAAACCTGTTTACACTAGTCTGTGACAGAGTACGGGCTGTTACCGAATCATGTGAACTCACTTTGATTTTGCAATCAGCGTCAGTTAGTACATGCAGGATCGTACATCCATACTAACTAGACCTAGTACCAATACCTTATGCGAACAAAGAATTAACAACTAAAATAATAATTATAACATAGGGTGCTGGTGAGCTAATCAACGAGGCTGTGTTGGCGCAAGAATACGGAGCGGCGGCTGAGGACGTCGCCAGAGTGTGCCATGCCCATCCCGTAAGTTTGCTTGAGTACATTAATTAAGTTGTGATAAAAAATAATGCGATAAAGATAACTAGTTTTTGCCCGCGACTACGTCCGCGTGAAACTTGTTTACATCGTACTTGCATACAAACTTCCATCCCCCTTTTCACCGCCTTAGGGGGTGATTTCCAGGATGAAAACTATCCTTTGTCCTTCCTCGGATCTTAAACTATCTCCATGCCAAATTTCATCAAAATCGATTCAGCGGTTTAAGCGTGAAGAGGTAACAGACAGACAGACACACTTTCGCATTTATAATATTAGTATGGATATCTCGTAACATTTACTTTCTTTGTTTCAGACATGCGCGGAAGCCATACGTGAAGCAAGCATGGGAGCATATTGTGGAAAACCTATTAACTTCTGATTCTAGATCTAGATGTATTTATCAAATTGTTTTAGCCCACTCACAACAGGGCTTCGAATAAGTTAGTTATATTGATTCGCTCTAAGCAATCGTGTGTGAATCTGATTCGAATGTACCTTGGGTATTGATTTTATGTATGCCATGGCATTAATTCTATCCCACTCGTCCTGTAATACCTACACATAATTCAGTGCAATGTTTTTTAACGAACGAACCGCGCCTATTGAACATTTTTTAATTTTGTATTTAAATTCGTTTACATGCCTGTACTGTTTACTTCAAAAAATTTTATTTTTGTATAATTTATTTCGGCTGTTATTTATTTCTTTTTTAGAGATGATTGCTTTGAGGTCCTGCATTTGAAAGATAATTTGTATGTATCTTGTATATTTATTTTATTTTGTAAATATAGTTTTACAAAAATACATTCTTCTATTTAAATAAAGAAGTGTTTTTGTTCTACACAGTGGTAGTTATTTAGGTCTAAGCTTCCCGTAGACTATTTCAGTAAGCCTAGCACAAGCGGATTTTCCAATTTGAAATTAATACGACTATACTATAGCATTTTGGTTTAATTTTATACGACAAGCAGAATAAGTATGATCTATTTATATGAATAAAGTGTCTGTCTCTCCGCGCAAGTTTCAAATCCCACTTGTTCATGAGTAGACGGAGTATGTTGCAGACTTTCTTTCACAGTTACTGCATGTAATTCGACCACGCCACAGGAAATATTTTCTAGAGACGAACAACGTTCTTAGAAAATTAAAATTAAAGACGATAATAATGTTAATAGGGATTTAATTTAAACAACCTGACATTTACAAAATATAATGTGTAAAACAGATAATATTGCGCGCAACAAATAATAACAGGCGGCACGCACCCGAATGCTAGCCGGGGCGGGTTGCGTTGAATAGAAAACAGTCATAAAGGATTGCCCGTTTACAGTAGTCTAACACGATTTCTTTAACCTTTTCACCGCCAGCGAACACAAAACGTGATGCCGCGCCCAGCGCCAAGCTATATGATAATAGTTAAAATGAAGAGCTTCTAATGAAGTCGTGGCGCTGGTGGCACGAAAATCCGGAACTTCTATTGAAGTCCGTGGCGGTGAAAAGGTTAAAGACTCGTAAGTGCTTTCCGAAAATCACCCATATATATTTAGCTACTTGCTTATTACCGCAACTACGTCCACGTGAATATCGGCTATCTGCAGTATTTTTTGGTGTTCATTCAGGATCAGCCATCTGTAAGTGAAAGTCGCGACAAAATCAGACCAGCCGTTTAGGAGATTATCCGGAACAAACAGATAGGCAAAGATAACATAATTAAAGTTTTGCTTACAAGACCAGGGGGCCTACCACAACCTCTTAAAACAATATTATTTTAATATTACTTTGTAATTTCTGTTGTTGCATTTTCAACTCTCGGCGCTGATCCGAGCGTTGAAAATCCAACAGAGCGAAACGCAAAGTAATATTGTTTAGGCCCCCTGTAATATTAAATGACACTCATTTTATCTGTACGATCTGGGGTACAGTACCATATAATTTTTGGCCTTCTCCTTTGACGTTTAAAGGGAAAATTAATTATGATTTAATTTTTACTTCTACCTTGAGACGTAAATAGTTATTTAACTTAATTTTTTTTAATCATTTAATTGTAATTCTTTTATTCCGGTACAAAACTGGTGTACATTTTTCTCTTTAAGGCATTTTTGACCGATTATAATATAGATTAGATTGCGATAGTTCCTAAAAGTTAGTAGAATTGCCCTGCTGGTATTTTACGGACGGGAACGGAGGTGTTTCGGAAAGCCCTTGGACAGTGCCCTTTACAGATATGTTGTACCACTGTAACGGGACAGCCTGTATCATAAAACATTAAAAATCTCATATAATTACAGTATCACTGTACTAAAAGTAATTTATGTATTAAAAAAATCAGATTCCTACATTAAAATTAACAACAGTTCAAAAATTAAATTAATGACTAGATGAATACAACAAATTACAAAATAACCTAGATGGATGACACGTGTGTTGGCAGGCCAACAGCCGGATGGGTGGATGATAAACACAAAATCGCGTGTCAAAACCTGGTTGACTCTTGTACAGACGGGAGAAACTGTTCACAAAAAAAAAGAAGGCAGCCTACCTTTATCGTTTCAGCTACTGGAGAACATTCCAGACACAATACATAACTTTTAAGATTCTGGAAAAGGTAGTCTAAAAAATCAACAAAACAAAAAACACGATTTAAACCGAAAACATAATAGACATAGGATCTACGTGTTGACAAAATACTCAACTATTGACTACAATACAAACTTCTTGAAGCCCTCTTAATAGGCCTTACTTTACTAGGAAGAAATGGCCCACGAAAACTGTCTGGCAATAATGAATGTTGATTTTTATTTTAACAGTATACTGTAGAATATTAGGTATATTAATTTTATTCGAGTAAAGTATGTATGATATAATATATGTATCACGATTAAGCCGATTGAATAAAAAAATAGTACAATTTATTCTGCAACTATTTGCAGAAGCTTATGGGTGCTATCGATTTAGGTGACCTTTCAGTGACTTACAATCCCGCTACGATAGTAAGGGGCAAGGTATGCGACGCCATAATCAAAGTCTACTACTATTGATCGATGCTCGTTTAATAGAGTTGCATTAACCTTTTGACCGCCACAGTCATGTATAGATGACAAATGTCACGATTACATGACAGACTCTAAATATGTACGTTAATAAAGCTCATAAAACAACATTGTTTTTTTTTTATTTCTTTTGCTTATTATGTTTCGTGAGTTTCAAATTCGTAGCTTGGCGTCGAGGGCACGTGTTTGCTTTTATGATGTGGCGTTCCAAAGTTTTAATTACTGTCAGCAATAATACAGCCTTAACTGAATTGATAGCACCCAAGTCGATATATTCGAGAGCAGTGGCGGCTGTACCTTAAGTGCGCTCGTGCGCTGAACCACCAATTCAAAAATTACAAAATATTAAGTACTTCATCTTTATTTTTAAATTACCATTTTAATAGTTATTTTTAAACATACAAAAACGTATAAAAAATTAAATCTCCTATTATGGTGAAACAGTTTGAGCGCTTTACTAAACTATTAAGACTTATTTTCCTGTAAAGACAAATTCTCGTGCGCTTCGGCGAGTGCACGAGGACTGCTAATATAACTTGTAGGAGATACGAGTTAATACGCCTGACGCGTGAAACAGAAGATAGTTCATAGAAATGTACCGAGTAATGAGTGGGTTCTCGAGCGCCGCACGTGCGAACCGAGGATTGCCGAGAGCACCCGATGTTTGACGAATTGGCGGGCCGGCATGGGCGCGAGGCGACGCGCGACGCGACGTCTGGCATGATTGACATCTCGTTATCAGACTACCAGTATAGTTTCACTGTATGTGTGACGCGTTGATTATTGTTTATTTATATTACCGTAATTGTTTTTAGTTTTTGTTTCGATTTTTTTCGAGAACTTTTATTCTATACTGTGTATGGTGTTAATACTCGATTTTAATAAAAAGGTGATTGAACATTTCGCTTCAGAAAAATGTCGTCGCATTGATTTAATGTATAAAAAATAAACATATATTATGTCAATTTTTGTATTGTTGCATTTTCTAATTTTAATATTTTAGTAAAGTGCACCACCAGTTCGGTAACCCACCAGCCGCCACTGTTCGAGAGAATTAACCCCAAGTATCCAACACTTGACTGCACATATTCAAGTAAAACTTGGGAGATAATATTTTACTATATTGTGCACAATCATTCGAATACATAATGGCTGCAGCCATTGTGGTTGCGTCAGACTCCATATATTTACGCAAAACTACTTCCAACTTTGATATAGACAAATGATTTTCTATAAAGAAATCCTTAGAAAGCCTGAAACATATTTCCCATAACTGTGTATCAACTGGGAAAATACTCATACATTTGTCTATTATTTGAGCTGCTTTTATGGAAACGTCACATTCCAAAATGTTTACGGCCGTTTTTGAAGATACTCCTTTATTGCGATATTTGATTTCATCGCAGCAACAAGGCAGAGCATTGTAGATAGATGGATCTATTATAGGATATGATTCTTCATTTAAAATAGACAAAGACACCTCTTTGATTCGCTTTGACATTATATTTCTTATTATTAATTGAAGTTCTTCTTTCTTAGGGAATTTTATTGCTTCATTATCTAAAGCTCCACCGTCTACGGTTGTGTGCGTCATGTAAATTGGATCATTTGGTAATTCGCATCTTAAATTCTCTAAAGACAATCTTAAACACTCTGAATATATTTGGCTATGGTACGCGAACTTAGCGGCCAAATTGCAATTTCCTTTGAAGTGTTCTTTGTTTAGCCAGGGTTTTAGTATGAGAATCATATCGTCAGCCCACGACTTGTTTTTAAAATCATTCATAGAAGCCAGTGGGTTTAATCTGGCTTCGATTGGTTTCCTTTGCAAATCGTCAATATCGAAAGGAAACATGATATCAATTCTGTCGACTTGTTGAAATTGGAATTTGTTGTTGCTGCGACTTGCTGGTATTTTAATAACGCGCTTTGTTGTCTTCATCATAATGACGCGGCTGCCACCTCTGTCCTTTTCGGTGAAGAACTAAAAAATATTAAATTATTATTATGGAGTTTAGGTGCTAGGAGCTCGTAGCTAAGTAATAACAGCCACAAGGGTCGATCCACCAGGTTAAGCTACGCTTGCCGGGGTTGGTCCGCGGATGGGTGACCATCTGTACACACCGAGACCCCTCCGTGCCAAGGAGTTAGGAACCCAGTTACTGGGTTATGGTAATCAGATAGGCAGTCGCTCCATGTAAAATATTGGTATTCAGCTAGACCGGAAGTCGACCCTAACATACTTGGGAAAAGACTAGGCAAACTAGTCCTGGCGTATAAAATAAGTATTCTAAAATACAGAATTGCAATAACTTACTTGTAGATGTATGTTGCCCGAGACATATATTCTTCCGTCGTTGTCGATAAATACTGTGAAGTCTCCTCCGCATTGTACCATAGCAGTTGTATTCAGGTCTTTTGTTTCAGTTTCAGGCGTTTTAGCATTATTGTTTTTAACTAAATCCGTTTGAGAATCGGTTCGTATTTTTATTTCAGTTGGAATTGAAATCAATTTTCGATCTCCACTTCCTGTAAAATAAAACAATTGCAGTATTATAAGATAGTAAAAAATACATTATTAATTCAATAGTACTTTGACCACGATAAGGCCGGTCGCACGAAAGATTCTTAGAATGCAAAATAACGAACACCCATTTTGGTATACTTAAAACTGTTTCTATTTTTACACCGTAAGTCTCAAATCGTACTCGTAATCGTACGTGCGTAACTTAAATCGTACAACCCTGAGTAGACTATAATAAATTAGAGATAAATTCTCACTTTTCTTATTTTAACTGACCTATTTGCCCATCGAAGTTGAGTCCCCAACCGTAGATAGTGCCAGCGTTGTTAAGTATGAATGAGTGATGCCAACCTGCAGACAACTGTAAATAAAATAAGTCATAATATTTATTATTTGACGCCCAATGTACAAAATAATACAATATAATTGAACACAGCAGAAGTGAGCGATAAGTATAGGTGTATAAAGGGAGGCACATGAAACCATGTCATAAAATAAATTGGTACCCTGTCTCCATGATTTTAGGAGTCAGTTAGCCTGTTAAGAAGCCACAACTGTAGCTGGTTCTAGAAGTGACTTTGGTTATATCTGACCTGACCTCCGATTTTTATAATATTCCGTTTTTATGTCGCATTTTTTTGAATTATTTTGTTTGCTACAGTATGGTGTATGATCTGCCTTGACACATACTGCGAATCGACTTATTACGGGTTAACTACTTTTGCTTGTAAGCGGCATGTACCGTACCTGCACGATCTCGCCTCTCACGTTCTGCGTGTCGACGCGCTGCGGCGCGAGGTGCGGGTCGGACGTGAGGGAGGCGGGGGCCGCAGGGGCGGCGGGGGGTGCGTCAGGCGGCGTGTCGGCCGCGCGACGTGCTGCCGCCGCGCGGACTTGTTGCGGACTTGCCCCCCATACCCAAACCTCGCCTTTGTTTGTTAGGGCCAACTGTAATATAATATGGGAACGTGGCATGACATGAAAGCACCCACATTACAAAGAATAGAATGTGGAAAAAAATTGCGTTACAAAAAGTACATTTAGAGAAACTATTACTACTTATATCATTGTACAAAACTATGCTAAATCAAAAAATAAACATAGTACAAAATTAAACAAATGCCTATCGCGACAGATGGGCCAAAGTCGTCTCGCATAGGATACCGGAAGACGAGTGTAGTCCCTACGAAACATTGACGAGATGTCTTAGAGAAGTTTATCGGAGATTGGATGAGAGAAACAAGTTAAAAAAAACCCAGTAAATATGCACTTAATAAAGTAAGCTAGATCTCACATTGTGGAAATAACCGACGGCGATGGCTTTAACTGGATCTTGTAGACGCACGCGCAGTGGTACCGAGCTTTTGTGCCTTGCTCCACTGGCCAGTTGACCAAACACTCCCGCGCCGCTCGCCCACACCTCGCCGTTCTTCATTAGCACTACTGTGTGACAGGCGCCAAGACCTACGCTCAACACCTGAGAAAGACGAATTACTAATGATTTATCAAATAACCTGAATATCCACAAACAATCACTTCAACATATTCGTTTTAGAGTTTATCACATATCTTGAAATGCAAGGCAAAACTTCTGTAAATGACTCTGAGACACTTTAACCTCTCTTTAACCACAAAAGCAACAGGGTTTGTTACTTCATAAGAGGTACCAAGATCAGGGAAACACAACGCAGTATACACCAGCCAAGATTGAATATAAGAAATAGAAACTTACCTTTCTGCCTTGAAATTTGGTGACCAATTTAGGCGACCACTCGTCGTCTATAGTGCCGTGGCAGAGCTGACCGTGGACACCCCATCTAAAATGCCGTAAGACAACTGTAAGTTGTGTGCAAGACTCGACAAGATACCTCTGTTTTCTGACGACTGCTTTGATATAAGAACTTCTATGTTAATTAATAAGGCACGCGGAGAGAAAGACAGATAAAAAGTGAACATTGCGCAGGAAGCTCCGCAGGGTGGTGTATGTTTTTCTACCATGTACACTAGAGTTCAAGAAAGTTATATATTTATAATTTTAGGATCTTAAAGCTGTGCAAGGGGATATCGCTCACTACACATCGTGCAACCAGTAGGTCGTTCTTATTAAGTTCATAATGGGTTGCCATAGTTCAGTCTGGTCTGTGCGGGTACTGGCCGTGGTTGTGCCCGCACAGTGGACCCAAGCAACGGAACTACGATTGCCATAAACGTAGAATCTATGTTAGTTATTACTCTTTGCAAATATAGTGTAAATTGATTATTTATGTCATTTCACAAATCTTGGCATTTGTTTGAGAGAGGAACCACTGTATGTTGTAGAAACATGTTTAAGCATAGCTTTATGACTTGCGCGACTCACCCCCAAGTATAAAGTCGTCCGCCAACATCAACGACAGCGGAGTGATAGTGTCCGGCGGCGACGGCGGCGAGCGGCGCGGTGAAGGCGCCGGCCACGTGCCGCAGCGCGCCGCCCGCCACGGCCGCCTCGCCCACGCCGCCGCCCCACGCCGCGCCCACGCCCAGCTGTCCGAACGAGTTGTCGCCCGCCGCGTATATCTACACATTACGTTATATTATTATCAATCGGCGGCGGTTAGACAAAGAAAAAGTTCGGCTCTGTTCAAAATATTATGTGGCAAAAAAACGACCCGACGACGAGTATTGACCCTTTTCTTGACACGTGAACGATGGACACGTCATAAATAAAATATTATCATTAAAAAAAACACCATGCCTGTATTCCTCGAAGCAAAAAACAAATTTAACCCTTTAGAAATTTTAGAAATTTTTTTTTGTTCAACTCATTTATGCAATAAGGTCGACCACCAATGCAAGTATAAGAGAAATATGAACCTTATTGTCAACCTTGTCGGGTGGTTACAGACGCCATACCAATTTCGCTTCTGGCCTATAAAGGGTTAAACATACAACACAACAACAAAAACAACAATAATAAACAGCAACATCAGGGATTTTAATTTCTATGCAATAGTTCGTAGGACAGCCTTCTGTTATTCATGAGGCACAAATAATGAGAAACTGAGCTACTAGTGGAAATGTCCAATGAAAAACACAAAAACTACCCGACCGCAGGGTCATAACCTAAAAATGCAAGATCTACAAATGAGATTGCAAAAAAAAAAGTTAACATAACATCACGCCTGTAATCCCTGAAGCGTTAGGCAGGGGAGTACCCGTTATTACACCCACATTTCGCCAGTATTGTTTAAGTCCCATGTAATAAAAGGCGAGACTATTGCCAAAAAAAATCGGTTGTCTGTAAAGTCGGTTTACTGACGATAGTTGAACGTGACAACGTCATAAGAAAATACTGAGGGAATGGTTTCATTTTTCAAAAGAATCGCCGCAATTATCGTTGCTATAAACAATTGACACCACATTCACTTTTCACTGCAGTTCATACTTGACGAAAACATGTAAATGTATTATTGTATAGCAGCTGTCCACGCGGACGCATCGCTCACTCAAGTAGGAGAGAGACAGATGTCGAACGCTGCCGAACGCGGAGGCCGATTGTGCCTATCGACTCTCGCTTGCACTTCAAGCCTTAAGAGCGAGGTAACGCCGCATGAGTCATGTATTTTTCGTGCGTGCAGCCGGCTCCATCGAATTATAAGACGAAGTTTTCGCGTTATAAAACCGATAATATATAAAAAACGTACCCCATTCTCAGTCAGCACCAGCGTGTGATGTCGACCACACGCTATATCGATCACTCTTCCGATGAGCTCCGTATTAATCGGCGTATTGGTCATCTTTATCTTTGCGTTTCCATCGTCAACGACCCCCCAGTGTGCGAGCCCACAGCTGATCTTCCTCTTTGGCGTGAACTGATTCTTCCAAGTGTCAGGACTTTGTGTCACTTCCAGATGTATGTCTGGACATGGATCCCTGGCGTCTATAACACATGCGATGTGTATAAACGTTGCTATTAATTGCTGTAATCTGGTCGTCTGAAACACGATTGGGATTATTCTTATTGGTCTAATAATTTGTTATAGTTGGACCATATTGAGAGCGCGCTTCATGAGACCTATGCACCTTCACATAAATTTTAAACAATGGCGATTACTGGTATTTATGTTGGTTCCAGGATACAGTTGGTTTTCTGTACAACATACAGATATGATGTTTACTATTTTTATACCTATGCGCGCTCCTCAATGATACAATAATATTTTAAAACAGTATATACTCACATAAACCGAAGTTATTCCTTGCTTCAAATCACGCAATACTGGACGTAATTGATCTTGTAATGGGTTCAACCATAAACATAGGCACTGTTACATAAAATAACTTATTAGAACATGTATCCCGAACAGTAAATCGCGATAAAATTGATCTTATAACACATTACCTTCAAAATCGTAGTATCGAATTTATAACACTTTTCGATTATGTAATCGAACAGCCATTGTCCATTTTCTTCCAGTAATAGAGGTACTAGGCACCTTTGTCCAAGTAGGCAATCGATAGCGCCACGACAAATCTCACTTCGGTTCTTCAGTGCTGTTAGTAATAATTGGGGGTAGCCTCGATGGATACTGAACACAGGTACTAGATCCCAAAGGCCCAATGCCGCGGCGAAAGACGATAATTCCAACAATTCTGCTGGTTTCAATATTGTTAACTTGGTGTCGCTGAAAGGGAAAATATTGAATGAGACTTACATCCAGTTTGCAGAGCTAAGAGAAATGTACAGCAGACGGGTTTTTTTATGGAAATGAATACTAATCCTTATAACCAATATCTTAAAGGTCCAACGGCCCGCGTTAGAACGCACGAGGACTCTTGAATAGCCATAACATGTCATAGGATAAGTCCAAGTCAGTGTTCATACAACTTTGCACTGTATGTCACTGATTATAAAGGATATGAACACAAACGCGTAAAACATAAAAAAACTTACGAATCAACAGTATCCTCTGTACCGGAGCTCATGTTGAGCAATGTAGCTAGAAGTTTCACAGTTATAGCAGCGTCGCCCAGGCTACCAATGTTGCCGGTTTGTTTGTATGATGACAACTCGCTAAGTTTACCGAACACGCCCAGGCGCGCCACCCAACCGTCTGGTTGACTCTGTAAAACATTACCTAAAGTAAATTAAAACAAGGATTCTTGCAGCCATGTACTTTTTTTTGGGTGCGTGAATTCAATGGCGCAATATAAGTTGGTGACTTAAAGCTATAAGGTTCATTTATGTCTAAAATGTAACGTTCAATAAAATTATGTAGTCGCGTTTGACAGTAATTTAAAAAAAGAATTGTGCGGTCGGGTGACCCCCGTCAGAGACTAAGTTCTTGACGCAAGTTTATAATAGAAAAAGAGGGAGGGAGGTATCTTGGAGGAGCATAACGCTTTTTCCTTACAAGTCAATTTCTGCCAGTTAACTTCTACCGCCGGCCGCATAAAGGCTTGGGTCCGATTGACTTTGTCGGCTACAATACTCAATCGTTAAAGCCCAACACATACAGAGAGCGGGAGCGGGACGTGAGCGTGACGTGAACGGAACGTGAGCGTGATGTGAACGGAGCGTGACGTGCCGCTCTCGCTCTCTGTGTGTTGGGCTCCGCTCGCTCGCACCTGCGACAGTGAGTACAGGTAGTGTGCGGGCGCCAGCTTGCCGCGCGACAGCAGCATGTCAGCGGCAGCGCGCAGCAGCGCGGGCAGCGGCGCGCCCAGCGCTGCGCACGACTGCTCCGCGCCCACGCCGCCGCGCATGATCACGCCCACTAGCCACTCGCACGCCTCGCTCCTGAACAAAATAGGTACCAGTCAGTTTAGTTGCGAATTTTCAGCGGTTTATTGTGCAGGATGGATGGAAAAACTATATGCAAAATACCAACTGATTGAGCTGTTCGAATGCGTCCTCTACATTAGAAAATCACTATACCGCAATCGATCAACAATTTCGATGCTCAAAAATCATATTCGAATTGCATAAAGGTTGTCTTCTTAATTTGACCCTTAATCACAAAGTTAGTATGCCACACGTCAGATTATGTTTGTTTTCGTCCAAATTATAGCCATTATGATCACCTGTAGAAATTAATATGTGCGAGGATCTAGTGCAATAGTGTATGGTTTTCTCGGCAAATCGTCGGATACAAAATGTAATATCTTACACAGTATTGAGTATGTAAGCACCCTTGTTGGTAACCACCAGACAGGACTCAAGACTGAACCGCGGCAGCTGCAGGTCGCACATGAAGGTGGGCTCGCGCCACCCGCCCGCCATTGTGGGGGGTTCACGCGCCGACATCAGGTGCGCTCGCCTTACGTCACCGATAAGCTCCGCGCGCCAAAGCTCTGAGTACTCCCTTTTAGCGCCTAATAAGGCTTCACCCTGTGATATTGTAAATAACGTAAGAATGTTTTACTAACCCCACAACTCGTGTACTTTTCTATGTATACATAAGCATAATGTTTTGGGTGTGTTACAATAATTTTTGCTCAAAGTTTGATTGTTAGTGGTGCCGATTCCCTTGTTTACAAACTAAACTAAAATCAGACTATTTCTATCTTTTTCTGTCCAATAAAACAAGAAAGGCGCGGAAATAAATTAGACTTGTCAATTTTAGTTAATCTGAAACTTACATGCAATTTTCATTGACATGTCACGCATTGATTAAAAACACGGACGGGTTCAACGCAAAACTAATTTGACATCTCTAACTCTGTCCTTTTCTTTTACTGTATGTTAGTAAGAGATGCCAATTCTCCAATTTTAATGTAGTTTGTGAACAAGGGAATCGGCATCAATATGCGTAGTTAACGACTATGTCATGCGTTTTGTTACACCCCATATGTATCATAAATACCTGAATAACAGAAAAGCTTGCAGAGTGCACTTCCAGTTCTTTCTTTCTCAAAAGGTACACCAGCCTCTGAGACCATAACCCTTGAATGTATTGACCATCTTTTTTAATATGAGGTCTTAGAGTTCTTGATGGTGTATCTTCTTCAGGGCTTTCTAACTAAAATTATCATTGTTTATGATAATTAGGTTTCATAAGCACTTAATTGTTAGTTATAATATTGTTAAGCAAATAAAGTAAGATGATTTTTTATATGTTTTAAATAATAATTTGAGGTAAAGTATAAGGTGTTTCATAATCATTTACTAAAACAACTTACAATTAGAGTTCCTTCATTTAATTCAAAAGCTGTTAGAAAATGTCTTCCATTCACATACTGCGCTGTCAGTGCCCAGTTGTTTGACCCTTTGCGAAATAGTGGTAAATACTCTGTAGGCTTCAAAACATACTCCACAGTCTGCGCCTTACTGTCATCTGTAAAATATTTACTACTTAATATTTTTTTTATTACAGGTATTAAACTATGACCTGATTAACTTTGAAGTCCAAACTCTGTCTGTCCATGTTTGATAAAAGGCAATCTAAACCACATCACAATCGGACCATTTGTTTAGGAGTTTTGATACCATAGTGACTGACACACATATACACGGAAAGACCTGGGCCATATTTAACAAACATTACAATCTGACAATTTTGTAAATAAGACATATTTGTAAAGTTGTATGACAAGTGCTGTTTAATAAACCTTACAATTATGTAAGAATTTCACAAGTAAAAACATTACAATTAGTACCATTACAAATTCCGTTTAATAAGTAAGTCATATTCTTTATTAAACAGAAACTTGTAGATTTGTAACTTGTCTTGTAAAAATAATACAATTACAATTTGTAATGTTTGTTAAATAGGGCACTGGCTATCAAACTTATATAATTAATATTGTTACAGCAAGCAACTGCTTACCTTTAGAACCACCCTGTATAAAGAAAGTAATTTTATCCTTAGACAATTGTTTGATGTAAGACATGAAGCTGTCTCTTTTATCTTTATCATTTTGTGCTCTTGTTTGTGTGAGCCAGTTGTAGCCAAATGATCTGTGCTCCAACACTAATTTACATTGTTGACCCTGGCTAACTGATATCTGGAAACAAAAATGGGCTTGTATTATTATTATAAATAGCCTAGTGTTAGCCTCTCAAGAGGCTGTTTATTTGCAAGCAGGTAAGGGTAACTTTGAGACTTTTTCTATTCCATATCTAGTTTTTAAGTTTATCTTGGACATCACTGACATTGATGAAGGAAAATTTTGTAGATGTATACCTATAATTAATACAAGCACTCTCCCCGTGACTTCGTTCGCGTGATTTTCCTTACGGATCTCTAACTTTTTTTCTAAAATAAAATATAGCCTATGTTACTCGCAGATAATGTAGCTTTCTAATGGTGAAGAGAATTTTTAAAATCGGTCCAGTAGTTTTTGAGTTTATCCATTACAAACAAACAAAAATACAAAGTTTTCCTCTTTATAATATTAGTGTAGATAAGTTGGAAATCACGAATGAGAAGAGGCCTTTGTCTTCATCATCAACATAAGACCGAACGATGTCCACTGCTGGACATCAAGGCCTCCCCTAAAGATAACCACAATGACCAGTCCTGCGCTGCCCGCGTCCAGCTGTTGGTATTATTTATTCAGTATCATCTAATGTTAGGGAAAACAGACATAAGTCATGTTCAATACACTCTTCCTGTCATAAACAAAATATGAACTTACAAGGAGTGTTAATAAATCCAGTGAATCATCGAAACAGATTTGTAAATCGGTTATTTCGTCGGGTACTTTACACTCTCCCACACAACTTTGAGAGTCCAGAGAATAAAATGTTATTGTGCCAGTCTGTAATAAGAGTTTATGAAAAAACATTACACAAAGCAAGTTTGTTACATTTACTTCTTATGTTTTTGTAACAGCTCTATTGCTGCTTTTAGAAAATGTTTATTTTTAGGTTTTTCTACCGGAAAGGGAAAAATGTAATCTTTGAAACCTTGTAACCTTTGAAACCTTGTATCCAATGATGTGTCCAATGATTTTATACTATGTCTTGTAAATAAAATGTTTCCTAAGAAATAAACATGATATTCAACTTCTTTATTTGCTTTTTGCATAAGGATAGGATCTAGATCTAGTATTCTTATGACTATAAAATAGGTAATCTGTTCAGTAACTAAATTAAAATGCAAATACGAATTATTAGGAATAATGTTTTACAGACATAAAAGTAGTAGGTAAATCCAATTTTTACCTTTGATCCAATAATTAAGACATTCTCTGATTCTTTAGTTAACCAACACACTAAAGATGTGGGATTTAAAATATTTCCAAGAGGTAAAACAGTAACTCTTGAGAGTGACCATTTGTAATCAAACATATTCTGAGGGATAAACAGGGGAAGGAATGGTACCAACAGGACCTTCTGTTCACTGACAATAATCACCCACGTTCCACTTGGTTCAAAACACATACAATAAATTGGATTATCCAGAAAATCCCAATCATAATTTTTCTCAAATCGTTCTAACTGATGGTCAATATAAATGAAAATAAGTTCTTTTTCACTTGTAAAGGCAAAGAACTTTTTATGCCCCACTTCATAAAAACTGTACGCAGTAATATCAAGATGTACTAATACATCTAATTTAAATAGACCAGAAAAATCCAAATTTTCATTTTGCAGGGCCATTTTTAAGCCAAATAATTTTACTTTCAATCCTGTGCGTGTGCAATAAAAATATACAATACGGCCGACTTAACTTGGCGAGTCTGAACATAGGCTCTGCGAACTTCAGCGCATGTACACTCGTGAAGAAAACTGTTATTGATAGATAAATAATTAAATTTAATTATTTTATATTATAAATGCTAATTTAAGTTGGTTTGTTACGCTTTTACGATTAAACTGATAGGATTAAACTGAGAAGGATATATAGGGTATAGTATTTAACCCGCGACTCCGTATGCGCAATAATAACTCACAATCACGCGGAAGAAGTTAACGCGGACGAACCTTTATAAAAGATTCAATTTAGTGAAAAAATAAAAAAATATGAATGAATCAAAAATTCAATTGCTTACAAAGAGTCCATCAATCACTGTCGCAGAAAGTGGAAATCTTGGACATAAAATTTTCGGCCCCTTGCGTATCATGTGAGGCGGCATATTTCGCGAAATAAATGTAACTAACACAAATAGTAGTAATTAAAACTTATAAATATAACAAAACAATAACAATATCAAAATAAAACAATAACCACAACAAGCAAAAACACAACGAAAACTTTTGTATCCAACTGTACTCAAGACAGAGATAGCGACACAAACACAAAGCCACACCGAGCATTGCCGAACAAACACGAAGCTTACGAAGTAAACAAAAAGGGATGTCCAATATGCGTGCCGGTGGTTGTTGTTTGATAGATTATTGTTCAAATCGATTAAAATTAAGTAATAAAAATATATTTTTGTTCACTTTATAATGAGGTTTAATTAAAATTTTCTCAAATAGTCGTTATTCAAGTAATCGTTAATAGATTACTAATATTTAAGTAAATCATGTCTTTAAACCGAAAAAATATAATTTTATTAAAACATTTTTTTTTAATAAAGACTAAAATTGTATTGTCAACGATAAAATTCGCTATTAGTAAATCTATTTCATTGAATACCTCAATATAAACAAAAAATAATTAATTCTAAATAAAACTAATCGATTGTGATTTTTAATTGTAAAATCGATTGATTGTGTTTACGTAAGATACGTCTCTAGCCTATAACACCGCCCCGCGCACGCCGCCTCATGCCTCCATTTAGTTCCTAAAAGAAGTTACTGCGCAACCTTCTGCGCGAAGTTCGGACTCGCCAAGATACAGCGGCCGTACTGTACAATGATCTACACTGTTCTATTGTGGTGAGTAGTGGTGACAGTGACTTGACTTTGACTTGACTTGAGTCTCTTGACTTTCATTTATAAAATATTTACTCCGTGGTCTTGACCATAGAGTAAAGTAATATAATGGTCTTGACACTGTTGGTGTTGAACTGTTGACAATGTAGTCATCAAAGAGTATAGTATTAATAGAGGGAATAGTCATCTCTGGCACACATAGAGCAACACGGGTACCTGACGGAAGAATGAATCTTTCCTCTGCTTTTTTGATGCGTTAAGCTACGTACACACCAGCCCAACGAATGCCAACGAAGGGTCATAGAGATGAAGCGTTTATACTAGAACAGAAACAGGGACTAGGTATTTAACGAGACTAGGTAGCACCTATTCCAACTTTTAAAATACTCGATCCACCTAGTCTCAGTGCCTACACGCTAAAGCCTGTGTAAAGTATGAAGGGAAGATTACAATTCATTAGTACTGCATCCGTACCTTCACGTATCGGTGGTACGCAAAGACTTTAGACTAAAAGCATACCTAGGTACTTAAAAGTATGCGTACTTCATGGACTAGGTGGAACAGGTATTTGGATCGAGTATTTGTACGGAATTGGACTAGGTGCACCTAGTACCAAATTTACTTAGTACGACTAACGACTCATCTCTAGGCATTCGTTGGCACAGAGTACATTTTTTATATAGCTTCGTTGGGCCGGTGTGTACGCAGCATTAAGCTTTTTTCGTCAATCGGCCCGAGCAAACCTTTGATGCACATGCACTTAATTTTTTTATATCGAAAAATAACAAATCCGGCTATGTATTCTACATTTCTACAACTTTCTCGGCAAAAGGGGATAAAAAAGACATTGTGACTTTTACAAATGCAAATGTCACACAGGGACTGATGATAAGTAAATATTTTTATCGATAACAAACAAACAATCTACAAAATAACAACACTATCGCACTTGGTGACAGTGACTTATCAGTGGTCCATTTGGGCATAATTATGTTTCGACAGAGGGGAACGCCTGCCTAAGGCTACTCCCCCCCGTGTTGCTCTATGACTAAGGTTACAGTAAAAAAATATTATACTTAAGTAAATGACATGTCGTGATGGCCCAGTGGTTAAGGTGCCCGCCTCTAATGCATGAGGTTGTGGGTTCAAATCAGGCCAAGTACCTATCAATGTGACGTTTTCAATTCTTATGTACTTTCTAAAGTTTATCTTAGACATCACTTACATTGGTGAAGGATAACATCGTGAGGAAATTGGAATTGTAATTAATATAAGTCTGGAATCGCCTATACGCCTTGAGCAAGCGTGGTGATTAATGCTCATTCCTTCTCTGTATGAGAAGAGGCCTTTACCCTGCAGTGGGACAGTAATAGGCTAGTATTATTATTATTATTTAAATAATAGTAGGTATAATTTCATCGAACTACAGTTGTTATTAACTGCCATGCCTCTATCACAGCTGGGAATTACTCTAATACTGTTTATAGTGCATTCCCCATCTAGGTACCTACTTAATTATTAACACTTTTCTAAATATCCTGATAAGTGAAATTATTATTTTCAGGTACTTTTTTGCTGCACATATTTAATAATAGATCATTCGTATCATTAAAATACATACCTACCTACTTGATGTGCCGACTAGCCGCGATTAGGCCACGGCACAGTGTTCCAAAGACGCTTCGGACCGGACTTTTTTAACTGATCTCGCAGATTGACGTAGTTAGTTATACTGAGCAATTGTCTAGAAGTAACCCCTATTCGAATGTGGATAGTTTTCGAGAAAAAAATACTGAAAGTTCGTTGTTCCGGAGGGACCGAAAAATAAAAAATATTTTGTTATTAGTAAGGATAATAAAATATAGCCTATAGCACTCAGTGATAACGTAGCTTCCAATTTGTGAAAGAATTTTCAAAATCGGTTCAGTAGATCCAGAGATTACCCCCTACATACAAACTTACAAACATACAAACTTACAAACAAATGTTACCTCTTTATAATCCGGGGTTGCGGGACGTCTTAACAGGATACCGTGGCCCCGGAACGCAAAGGGCAACAGAAGGAACAGGGTGGTTTTTTAGTCAGTAAAAGTCTGACAGTCCCTTCCGCCCCACCCAGGGCGGAAGGAGTCATTTGATGATTTTTACCACCTTAAAAAAAAAAAAACCCTCTTTATAATATTAAACTGCTAACGTTCTAAGAGGCCGGATTTGACGTTTCTCCTACGTAATAATTTGAAAAATCCAATTCACAATCCTGAATAATTACTATGTTACCCATACACTATAACAACGAGTATCACTTGTAAACATTAAGTTTAACTTAATTTTGAAAAAATACACTCACAAACACGAATTAATTGCCGATTTATATTTTGACAAGACGTTTTGACAACACTACACAAAGGATTTTGATAGCTGTCAAATCCGGCTTGTTACAATGTTAGCTGTATAGTATACTATAGATTACTTTGTTATTGTTTTTTTTACAACTATTTATTTCTAGTATGATGTGCCATCCAACTATGAGCTCTTAAGGCTTTTAATAAAAAAATATTTAAAGAAAAACAAAAAACCCGACTGCGTAAAAACTAATTTTAAAAAATACGTGAAAAAATAACTAAAAAGAAAGAAACAAGCCCAGTAGTTTCGAACGACTTACAGTCGGGGCCCCTTGGGAAGATTTGATGGGTAAAATTTGAATGGGCCCCGACTGTGAGTCGTTCGAAACTACTGGGCTTGTTTCTTTCTGTTTAGTTTTTATAAAAGTTAATTTTTTCACGTATTTTTTTTTTAAATTAGTTTTTACGCAGTCGGGTTTTTTGTTTTTCTTTAAATATTTTTTTTTTATTTTATACTTTTTAGTTATTGTTTGTATATCGTTTAAACTTGAAATAAAAACTCAAATCAATAAGTAAGAAAATTAGCGAGAATGATTGTTTTGTTAAACAACTTTAAATCGTTGTATATCCTAAACTATTATTTAAAATGAAAAATGATAAAAGGAACATAAAGATGATTTTAAAATACCTATTCAACGACACCCCACTCGACATAGTTCATCAACTTTTTTTTTTTAATTTTGACAGTATGGCGTCTGGTTGTCGCTGTGGTGAATTTTGATTACTGTCATGTCTTTAGTGACACTCGCAAGGTTAAGACGAATCGATTGACGTAAGAATCATCAAAATCGGCCTACGCATTTGGTCTCTAGAACGCCACATAGAAACAAACATACATACATACATACATAGACTGATGAACACATTACCCTCCTTTGCGTCGCGCAGTCGGGTAAAAATATAAAAATTGGTAACAGTTAGAAGATGTTTAAAAAAAACGATTTTTGATTATGTTTTTTTTTTTTAAAGTACGCACGAACTATTTTATGCTGTTAATACTTCAGCTTTATAACTACTTATGAAAAAAAAAAAGCAGCTCAGGATCTAGTGGATACTTTGAGATATTTGCGATTTTAACTTTTTATTAAAGTGCCTGCAATACTGGTCATAGCAAAGTTGCCTTGATAATTTTGCTTTACAGTAATACAGGCAAATACACGCATGACAATATAAAGGCCCTAATACTATGCACAAACTGTATAGCTATCACAGGGAGGACCAACACCTGAATCACGAAAATAGCACCTTCGTACAAACCATTTCCATGAATATACCTCAGTGACAGTCACAAAGAGAATAATTATGATAATCAATAGTAGATAGAATATCTAGCGGAGCCATAGAGTGGTATTCAACGGCTCGGCAGAATAGAAGAAGAAGAAGGAAGAAGCAAGAAGAAAGCGGTAATCGCGATTGAATAAGTCTGTGAGGAAGAAAAAGTTCATTGAAATCACAGGATCACGGACATAGTAGATATAACTATGTGGGAGGTAATCAAGGTATCTAATATTTATAATATGACTACATTTGATGTGAATATGACCATTCCTGTCTGTCACACTTCTTGATTGAGGAAAATGCACCTATGCTCATAAAGGGGAGTGTGCCCTATAATAGAAAAAATATCTACCTATTGCTTGTTTTCTTTCCCAGGTTTAAACAATGTTGTCTATTCGCTGTATGTGTATTGGAATAAAGCAAGCAACCCCAATTAATATCCAACACAGGAACGCATCACGATTTCGCCGTGGGATTCAATTCTTCTTTAAAAAAAACCTTTTAATGACAAACATTTTATCATGTGGAATATGTATGTGTTTAGGTGATTTAATGCAGCAAGAACATGAATATCAACAAGATGTTTTACCAAACAGATATGACTGGAAAAGATCAGGTTTTTTTTTCATTTTTAATTAAGTATCTTTGATCATAATATTTATTGTGTCTAATTAAAATGATTGTAAGTCTTTAGTATGTTATAGATAAAGAGTCTCGGTCAAAATGGGCGTAAGACCAATGAAATTATATTTCATTTGAAAGTTAAGACTTTTATAATAAGGCAACTAGTACCAAAGACGCAAGGGAACAGAATTATATTGTCTATTGGGATACTCGCGCGGGGTGGGGTTTTATCTAGAGATTTAAGCTGTAGCGAACTTTTACTTAGGAGTGTTTAAGACAAACAATCCTACGATACATTTTCTTTGTGTAATTTCAACGGTTTAGGCAGTGCATGCCAAGATAACTCTCAGAGGAAATTGCTCTCGGAGAATTTTTCCGACTTACTTGATATAATATATCGTACTTAATATCAGGCCAAATTACACAAAATCTTTATAAATTGTAGCCTATGTGCTATTCTCATGTATATGCTATATTAGTGCGCCTTCACATTACGTCGCAAGCAGTGCGGCAGCAGCGCGGCAGCCGCAAGCAGCGCGGCAACCGCTTTGGCTTGGATTTTCATCCAAATTTGCGGCTGCCGCGCTGCTGCCGCACTGCTTGCGACGTAATGTGAGGGCGCCCTTAGAGCTCTTACACACGAGCGACATGTTCCCAACGGCATCGGCAGAGGTAACTGCAGCCGTCGACGCGACGCGTCGACGGCTGCAGTCGCAATAAGTTGAAATATCGACGGATGTCGACGGCTGCCGTCGACGCGCGTCGACGGCTGCGGGCTGCAGTTACCTCTGCCGTTGGGAACATGCCGCTCGTGTGTAAGAGCTCTTACTGTACAGTTTCATCAAAATCCGTTCCGTAGTTTTTTCGTGAAAGAGTAACAAACACCCGGCCATCACCCTCACAAACTTTCGCATTTATAATATTAGTAATAGGATATTATGACAACGACCGAGATATACAAATGTCAGTAGAATTCGGTATTATGCCAATTAAACATTTTTTAAGTAATGTAATAATGTGAGTAATGTGTACACACACGTCACATTTTTATGTGCTTTGTTTTATCCACTTACACATTCGGTTCATGACCATCATTATCTGCCTAGCCTTTTCCCGACTATGTTGGGGTCGGCTTTCAGTCTAATCGGATGCTGCTGAATACCTGTATTTTACATTGACTGACTGCATAACTGACCTCCACTACTCAGTAACTGGGTATAATACGATACCCTTTGGCCCTTCGTAAGACTGGTTGTCAGGCTTGCGGGGTTCTGACGACCCGTAACTACTGTCAGAGATCCACGTATGGAAGCCGGGACCAACTTAACGTGCTTTCTGAGGCACGGAGGAGTCTCGATGTGTAAAGAATGGTCACCCTTCCACGGACCAAATCCGGCTAGCGTAGCTTAACCTGATGGAGCGACCCGTGCGGCATTAGGTAGGTACAACAGATTTTGCTTCTGTTGGTTTTACGCCCTGCCCCTATAGAGGGAAACCCCGAAGGTCCTATGAGATACTCAGAAAATTATTTTATTGACCATACTATCCTATAATATAATTATTAAGTACTCGTATGTATACAGTTGGTAACAGCCTGATAGACATGTAACCATTTGTTTCAGGTCGAATGTTAATGGTGGGAATGGGGAAGGGCCCTTTGCATCATTTTTTTTACGTGCATTTAGACTACAGGTTCCCAGCATGTAATATGAGGACAGTGATTATAAAAATAATTTTAGATCAACTATGTGCCTCACCCTTAATTATTTTTTATTTTTTCTATTCAACGGGTATTCTAGAACAAAAACCATTGTCAGAAATTACAGCAGAAATAAAAAAGAAGTTTGTTTACGTGTACTCGGTGAGTCAACCAAGTTAAAACTTTTATAATACTAGCTCCCTCACAGCTGGCACAGTCCAAAAAAAAAAACGACGAAAACCGCAAAATGTCGACTGTTTCTGTCTGCAAGGTTATGTGGGGGTGAATCCTGCTTACCCTTACATCTTAAATTTTCTTATTTATATTCACTTTCTATCACAAGTAGACGGATGCCTGCCCTGCGGGGTTCCTATTTGCTTTTCATTTTCGGTTCATTTAGTAATTTTACTTCATTGCCTATGCTAGAGATGATTTATGGGTGGGTGTGTTACTCTAGGGATCTAACGGTTCATTTTTCTTTGTTTCAGCGCGATTGTATGTATTGGCCACCAATACAATTTATTAATTTTTATTTTTTACCTACACAGTTCAGGGTTATATACATAAATTTAGCAACTATGGTGTATAACAGCTTTCTATCGTTCGTAAAACATTATGATAAACCACTGGCGTAGCTAGTCCTTAATGGGCCCTGTAGCTTTAAAAACAGGGTTCTGTATAAGAAAAATTGGGGGTCACTGTACCCGACTGTGGCGCATCCCAAAAAGGACTAAATAACAAACTATGTAGGTCTGTATTATTAAAAGTACCTACAGGGTGTCCCACGGCAGAATATAGATACAAAATTATAATTTAACAAATGTGTAACTACCTAGATGCTCGAACGAAAATAATTATTGAAATCAAAATACTTTTTCTTCCCTAATTCAGATTTTAGATTAGATAGATTTTCAGGTTTTTTAAATACATAGATGCATTTAAAAAACTAAAATTGAGTTGTCTAATTGCTAAATACCCGGAGGAAATAACCTTATTTTCGATAGCTCGATATTTAGCATTTATCTACATCTCTGGCTATATTTCTCAATTCTCAATAATATAGACTATTCAAATGAGCCAGCCTTAGTGCTTTACACATAATTTATGGGCTACTAAATCACCATAGGTGCATATAGCAATATAGACACAATTAGAGCATAAGTAATAACAATGTAAGTAAGTAGTAGGTAGGTACCTAATTAACTAACGTTACATCCAGTGGTCGATCAAAACTCAACTACCGATCTCTTTTGGAGTACGGACCTCGGATCTTCTACCGATCTCTCGTCATTACAACGCTTTTATACTTTTTCTACAAACGTAGTGACGTTGGAATTCAATTAAAGGCTTCCCCTTTATTTGAATTCCAACGTGACTGATTTTTATGCAGGTTGGCCACATTAGAAAGCTGCATCTCTGAGGGAGGGAATTATTTATTATATTTACCTTCTTTAAAATCCTTATCACTTCGTTACCCGTCTGTCTGTCAGAACTTTTTTTCTCAGGAAAACTTGAAAGTATCCAGTTAAATTAATTTCAAATAGGTACCTAAATAGGTATTCTAAATAGTAATTCATTTTAACTGGATACTGGTTTACGGTCCGGAGCATGGCAATATTAAAAAAGAAAACAATCTTCAGTAAAAAACACATCCATTTATGTCGCACATTTCGGCACTAATAAATCAAAACTAACTGTAGCTGAATTCCTGTTGAAAATACTTCCCGAGATTTAGCTAGTCTTTAGTTTTTATGACAAGTGGTGCGAATTTCTAGTGTGGTCCCTCAGTGCACGCACGTTTGTTTTTAGCAGCGGCTGCGACCGACTTTTTCTTCTGGTCGCAGGTGTACAATGTTACAGTAAACGGTCATAAGTGCAGTAGGTAGCATGCTAAGGTTTGAATTGCTGTGAACACGTAGTACAGGCCATTCCTACATCTGTGTATAATTGTATAATATAAGTGATGTATGTTATGTACCTGTTCAAAGTTAAAGTCAAATAATTTATTTTAAGGCCATTGTAATGCCCTTTGGAACGTCATAACACAGTACCTACATACCTACGTATACCTCAAAATTCGCACACGACGACGTCGGAAGGTCGTAAGTTTAACCAAAGTGTCAATCTATTTGCTTTGTAGATTGCTACTCCACTTATGACCGCTACTGTACATACATCTTAGCAAAATAACTACTAATCCAATATTATCTATATAATTATTATTTAACTAATGTAACAAATCGAATGTACTGAAACTGAAACAATTAAGTATGTTAAGAAATTTTATAACAATTTAATTGTGGTATTCATTTTAAACTGTATCAATAAGTTGAAACGACTAAAACATGCCATTTAAATAGCGAAATAAAAACCATGAATTAAGAGTGTTTTTATTCATAAATAAAACATTAGGTAAGTATGTATTCGTAATGTATTCTAACCTAACCTAACCTTTTTTTTTTTTTTTTGTTCCGGGGTGGAAAATCCTCATGGATGTCCTCCGCTCCGGGGAGAGCGAAGGGGTCTGTCAGACTCTTACTGACTAAAAACCACCCCGGTGTTCCTTCTCACACATAAGCCGTGGATTGCGGGAAACCACTTTCTTTCCGCTATCCACGGCCGAACCTAACCTAACCTAACCTAACCTAACCTATACCTGTGATGATGTTACCTCTTTCGGGAATCAATTTTTCGTCTAGAAATGTTGATAGACATAATTTTATATAATATTACATTACTAGCGACCCGCCCCGGCTTCGCACGGGTGCAATGCTGATACTAAATCTATACTAATATTATAAAGAGGTAACATTTGTTTGTAAGTTTGTATGTTTGTAAGTTTGTATGTAGGGGGTAATCTCCGGATCTACTGAACCGATTTTGAAAATTCTTTCGGAAATTGGAAGCTACGTTATCACTGAGTGCTATAGGCTATATTTAATTTTAGAAAAAATAGGGGTCCGTAAGATATTTGGGTTTTTCAGACCCAAGGTGTAAAAAATCATTCAAAATAGTTCCTTATTTGGCGTACGCCGCCTAAACTATAAAAGATAGAACCATAAAATGTTCTAATTAATTAAAGACTTTAAAAATATCTACAAAAAAGTCCGCGACACACTATACCTATCTATTTCGAGTTAAACACAACAACCATTTTTTTATTTAAAAATCTTGATTTTTTTTTAGAACTTCATTTAAACGCATTTATTTTACACATGCAATACTTCTTATCAAAATAAACTATTTTGTCACAAAGTACTGTTTATGTAGATAATATTCAGTCTTCTTTTATTCATTAAAATTGGACGTTTGGTTTGAAAGTTATGGCGAAATCAATCTCTTCTCTATACATATAAAAATCAATTGCTGTTTGTTAGTCTCGCTAAAACTCGAGAACGGCTGGGCCGATTTAGCTGATTTTGGTTTTGAAATGTTCGTGGAGGTCTAGGGAAGGTTTAAACCATGTGAAAATATGGGGTAGGGTAGGGTAGGGTTAGGGTAGGGTAGGGTTGGGGTAGGGTAGGGGTAGGGTAGGGTAGGGGTAGTGTAGGGGTAGGGTAGGGGTAGGGTAGGGTAGGGGGTAGGGTAAAGCAGGGTTAGGGTAGGGGTATTGGTAGTGTAGGATACCACGCGAACGAAGTCGCGGCGGGTCAGCTAGTATTCTATATTCTTTGTATACAACGTTCACAGCTTTTGGGCAACCGCAGACGCTATGTACCTGCATTTTAAATCTGTAATATCTTCAAAAATATTCATTTAAATTGCATAATGCCATAATGATCTATATGAAATGCACAATGTTTTTAAGGTACTTAACTGGATAAGGATTAATGCTGTATTGCCTAAAATTGCTTCTTAAATAAGCCATTATTTTTCGTAAAAAGTTAAGGATAAAAAATGGTTATTGTGGGTTATCTCTAAGAGATAGACATATACTGTCGCGGACTTTTTTGTAGACCTTTTTAAGGTGTACAATACTGTAGTACATTATTTTGATCTATCTCGAAGGGTTCAGTCAGCGTTTACAATGTAAGCGCAAAAAAAAGTGTTTATTTACGACATCACATTAGAAACCTCTAAAATTATCATTATTTCTCTACTATATTATGCATGTATTATACATATAAACCTTCCTCTTGAATCACTCTATCTATTAAAAAAAACCGCATCAAAATCCGTTGCGTAGTTTTAAAGATCTAAGCATATATAGGGACAGACAGACAGGGAAAGCGACTTTGTTTTATACTATGTAGTGATGATACGGGTTAATAGTTTGTCACTACGGACGAGGTTGATTGCAGCCCGAGCCGCAGGCGAGGGCGTTATTGAGCAGAGAGCGTAATGATAAATGCTCACGCGTGTCGTGTCATACGACGTTTCTCAACACACTTGTGAGGAATACACATTGATAAACATTCTGATAGCCATGTATTCTGGTTTTTCGACCCACCACTTTTGTTGTACCTACTGCAAATCTCTCTATAACCATTGATTTGACTAATTAAACGTAGGTAGCTTATTAATCTTTGACGTACCTACCTAATGACTTGCAAGAGATTAAAATTGCACATCCATCCACAAAGTTTACTATAGGTAGGTACTAACAATTTGAAATATATACAAAACAAGCAGTGATAACTATTTATTGACACTGAATACAATATACTACAGTTATAAAACGACAGCACAATAATTATGAATATCATACACGGAGCCTAATGACAAAAGTCTAACCCCAGCACATAGTCCAGTCATCTTTTCTCGTTTGCAACTTTACAATAATGCGATATAGGGCCAATGCTGGTCCTAGGGGTAGTCCCAAACCTCTAACAATGTCGGCGCGCCGCGCCATGCTCAATGCTTGACCATCAAATTCCTGAAAAACAAAAGTATAATATGTCTTATCCAATCCAAAACACAATATTAATTATAGCACAAACCTTTCAATCATAGAGAGACTGAAGGTTCCGAAACCATTTTTTATAATAATATTATTTTTTAAAGAAATCAATATCATAACGGTTACTGATTTTAATGTAGTTACCTGTTCTTTAAGAATTGGAGCAGCTTCAGGTAAGTACTTTGAAAAATATTCAAAGGCATCATCAGTTGTCCAATTAGTTATGTCTGGGATGCTTGGATCAATGGGCAAGTCTTCTAGTTTTGAAGGAGCTCTGTCAAGTTCATGTGGTTTCAGGAACGGGTCCACGGTTCCAGAAGGCGAACCCTGTGCGTTATATTCCATACTTCGACGTATAGCAGGTGACCCTACTACGGCTGGACGAGATTCTAGACAATTATTGCACTCCCATTGGTCCCAAGCTTTCAATCTTTCCGGTATGCGTGGATTATGACAAAGGGCGTGATAAGCATCAGAACAAATACTACACACCGTTAAAATACCCTGCAACAAGTTTATAAAATTTTACTGACTAGATAATTCTAAAACATCTCTTGTGAAAAAATTGTAAATCAAAACTTACAGCATCATTGGTTTCACAACAAACCACACAGGTTTTACAATGTGGACATTGCCAAGTATTGTCAGGTCGAGGCTTTAAGATACCAGAACCTGACTGAAGACAACTCAAGTGAGCCTTGTTGTTGCAATCTCGACATTCAACTAGTCTGTCATTAGACCCGCGGGGTTTCTGCACGAGGCAAACGGAACATACTCCTCCTGATGTCTCGTGTGGTAAAGATTCTTCTTGTTCTAGTTCATCACCACTTCCATCAAGAGATAATTGGCTTTCAGATAATGGTGTCCCTTCAACATCTGACTTTTGGAGACCAGCAGAAATGAGTCTTTTCTTAATTGTACTTTTATTAAGTGATCCAACTGGGCGACCTCTTTTCCGCTTGCTTGGTACATTGTTATCAGATGGATCAAACACCTTTTTAGCCATTTTACGTCTTTCGCCGACTCGCACAGCCGCATTTCGAGAGGTACTGCCGCTAACTCCATTGCTAGAAGATCCACCACCTCGTTTTTTTGGCCTTCCTCGCATCCGTTGAGGTGACGACCTGCATGAAGAATTTGCTGATGAAGTCATCTGGAATCAAGAGCAATATTTTAAGTTGCTTTTTTACAATTTTAATCATACTATACGTATTGTCAAAAAATCGTACTACACAATTTCGAAAGAGAAATGTCATCTGGTACAAGGCTGACAATATCTCTTTGCACTTTTGCAGACTACCTCTATGCTGCAGGCCTGTACTTACAAAGAGTCTGAATTACGAAATTTCGCTTTTCTCTATCACACCTGTTTCTAAAAACGTAAACTATATTGCAAAAAAAGATTGCATAGGTATTTGAAACGGTAGGTATTAGTGATTTGAATGATGCTGAGGCCTTGGGACCTTTCATACATCATCATCATCATCATATCAGCCGTAGGACGTCCACTGCTGAACATAGGCCTCCCCTACTGATTTCCAATAAGACCGGATGGAAGCGGCTTGCATCCAGCGCGATCCCGCGGTTTTTATCAGATCGTCCGTCCACCTTGTGGGTGGACGTCCTACGCTGCGCTTGCCGGTGCGTGGTCTCCATTCGAGAACTTTACGGCCCCATCGGCCATCCGTTCTGCGTGCTATGTGGCCTGCCCACTGCCACTTCAACTTGCTAATTCGCTGGGCTATGTCGGTAATTTTGGTTCGTCTACGAATCTCCTCATTTCTGATTCGATCACGCAGAGAGACTCCGAGCATAGCCCTCTCCATAGCTCGTTGGGCTATCTTGAGCTTGCTAATGAGGCCCACAGTAAGAGACCACGTTTCAGTGCCATAAGTCATCACTGGTAGCACACATTGGTCGAAAACTTTCGACTTGAGACACAGGTATTTCGGACGAGAAAACGTTACGCAATTTTCCGAACGCTGCCCAACCGAGTTGGATTCGGCGATTGACCTCTTTCTGAAAGTTGGCCCTACCAAGTGCGACTGTTTGTCCTAGGTAGATATATGAGGCAACAACTTCCAGAACCGTGCTCCTAATTATTGACAGTAGACCTTTCATACATAAAATGTTCAAAACCTAATATCAATGTGGATTTACTTACGAAATTATAATTCTTCTTCTTCTTTTCGAGTCGATGATTTAAAACAATCCCTTTTTTTATTTTAATTTATAGTTTTTGTGCCCAGTAGGTGGCCACGTTTATCGCGGCATTATAATTGAAACGAAATTATAATTTTATTGTTGAAAATCGCAGCCGTGGAATGAGGCAGGTTGCTAGTATAAAGGTTTCCATATGTCTTACAGCTTGTGTATAATATAATTATGTATTCATAGTATCTTAAATATAAATTCCAGAGTACGCTTTTTTTTAATTTGTTTTTACAAGTACTCTGGTCCTTGATGACGTCCAGGGTCATGATAAGAAAGTCGGAAAATGGTTAGGTACAAGAACGCCGTAAAGAAGAAAAGAAATCAACTCGTGTTTGGTCTCATTTGATGTATCTTAACAAGTAATCTGATCGAAAATGATATCCAAAAAATAGCAGCAGGTACGCGCCTATAGAGTTTGGGCATCTTTGTTTTGCGAGGACCCTGCACTGTCTAAAAGCCTTGTATTCACTTAGGTAGGTACACTCATTCGCCTAAGCATGCTCAAGTGAATTTAGGGCTTAAAACTGCATATAATGTTTTTTATTGGTAGCTAATCATGACCTTTACCATAAACTGACGTTACAGCCAGGATTGTCAAAAATCCGAGTGTAAAAAAAAGTACTAAATAAAATAAAGGTAAAAAAAGTTTATACCAAATAACCCAACAGTTCCCAAGTTTTGCGACACCACACAAGTCAAATTTATTGTAGTATTAATCAGTCATAACATCACGCCTGTACTGTACACCCCAAAGAGTTAGGCAGAGGTGTACCCATTAATACACCCTTCCTTGATTTAAAAATAAATAAAGTATAAAGTAATCTTAAGTCTGTTAGTGCTAAATGCAAGTCTTTATAAAGAAAGGTGTTGCAAAAAAATTACAACCCATAAAGGGAGTCACAGTATAAAAAATATTGTGAACCCCTGCACTAGCATAATGCCTGCAACTTTATTTGCCTGAATATCAGTTATTCCTTATAACATCAGTTACCTGCCAGTAAAAGTCCAGTCAAAATTAGTCCAGCCGTTTTGGAGATTACCATGAACAAACAGACCAACAAAAATTTAAAAATTGTTTTGTGGAATCATTTCTGATAACATGAGACATAATTGTTAAACTGCGAACGTTTCAGGCTAAACATTTCAGGGAAAAGGTGTGATTGTTTAAAATGCAAAATTGAATCTGTGCTTAAAGAATAATTAAAAATAATCATACCTTTGTATTGTTAAAATCTGCATTGTACTCAAATTTGAAGCTATCAGAACTATCACCATCATGGTCAGCAGGACCCAATGCCAAGTTTCCATTCTGTAATTTAACCAAACTTCCTGATGATAACTCCTTGTTGACAATAGTTTCTAGTTGTTTCTTGGAATACTTTGATCCCTGGGCACCTGCTGCTGCCACAAGATCATCAAAAGCAATGCCATTTTCTAAATAGCTTTCATCCTGATAAATAAGAGTAGCAATCGCAGAAGTTATCACTCTCCGCTCACTTGTTGCAACTGATGAAGACATTTCTATAAACAAAAGGAGAAAATAATGTGAGTATAATTAATTCTAGAAACCTTGAATGTTTGATGGACAGAAATGATTGTACACTACATAGGATATTATGTATTCTCATACCAATATTTGAAAAACTTGGTCCTGAATAGTCATACAGGTTTAACTCACTGTTGTTTTCGTTTGTTTTTTTTCGCCACTTTGCAGCGTTTCTATAGCTTACATTATCTTTATAATCAACTTTAAAAATACTTTTCTCCTTTAGACAACGTTTGAGATCTGCTTTAGTTTCTCTAGGTAGAACTTGGTAACACTTTAGCATAAACTTGCAAATTCTATTTATATCTGGGCGTGATTTACGTGAACGCAAGTGATCAATAGCGGCCAAAATTTGATTTTTATACTTTATCTCTGACATTTCTGGAAAATAAAAAAAAAACTAATTAATTAAAGAAGAATAATTAAGTAGTGGTAATAATAATGACATACATTTTCCCGAAATTCCAAATCTTAATGAAAACTTGTACAAAAGCTAGAAAAAACAACCCACTGACCAAAAGTAGGTATAATATTATTATTACAGTGTGAAGTGTTTGAAAACTTGACCAAACCTGAACAAAATCATGCCGGCGATTTTTGAACCAAGCATGCAGTTTCTTTTCACAATAACGAATGGAGTTCAAACTACCATAGAAGAGCCCAGTAGCCCACTCAATTATGTGCTTGAATTTGTATCAAATTCAATTCCTTTTTTTATTTAATTTTTCCACTTTATCGCTCACACTGCTGCTGGCTCACACGTCCACCACCGTCAGCATCCGTCAGACACAACTTGACAATTTGACATTGACACATCATATTTGATCTTTACTCTTTGCTTGACACAAGTTATTTATTTACTCTATGCGTCAGACACACCCACAAACATTCCTGTAGAGTAGTCATAGAATAGAATAAAATTACTAAACTGTAGAAATTAATCTGAAATCTGTACAGAATATATTAAAGTCTTCATCTTCAAGCTTATTATGCTTTCAAGCTTCATCTTCAAGCTTATTTATTGCGTTTGTAATAAAATAAAGTGATAGGTATTATTGTATTTTTAAGGTGAACGCAGACTTGGCCGCACCGCAGTCTCCGCAGTCCCCGCAGTCATCGCTTTTGTTTCAGGAACTGCGGTGACTGCGACCCGGGTGGGTGTGCGAGGTTGCATAGAACTTCATATAAAGAATTCGAAATGCGAAGACAGCGGCGCGGCGCGTGCGGTGCGGCCAAGTCTGCGTTCACCTTTATAGTACTATCTATGTAGTACTCTGTTAGGTCTGTGACTGTGACAGACCAACCAAACAGAGACAACACAGAACTGAGAACAGTGTACACCATGAAGGTATAGGTGTACACAGAGAACAGTCAACAGAGTACTACCTACATGGTTGTCAATGGTCGAGCTGTTACGACATCACAATCACAAGTTTTCATAATGTCAAGTCACATTTTGACAAGAAAATGGACACATTTTAATTTTTTAATGAAATCTACTACTCTTCTTTATTTTACGGAATAAAACAAAGCAGATGTTAGTAGAATTTCTTTCAATAGTGGTACCATAGCCCGTTGGCTGCGGGAAAACACGCCTAGCGTGTTTCTACTATAGAACGCGAGTGTGGCGCACCAACCTAAGTGTTTTTGAATTATGCTTTGCAAATGTGCGGCAAATCCCACCCTGCGAGTAAACTAAAAACGTGCAACGCGTGCAACTGCAAGTAAACTGCACGCATGTGCGGCGCAGGCCTGTCCTGTGGCGGCCGGAAGTTACGCGGGTTTCGCATCCAGGGTCAGTGGGTCGTCTTAGCCAGTTCAAATATGCTATTCTTATTTTCTAGATTGAGATACCTACCAATCTAAGCCAACACAATTCTATTTTTAAAAAAACCTAATTCATGTTTTATTTTATGAATTGAAGTAATAGAAAGTGTTGTCATTTATTGTTAAGTTAGTTTACAATGTACAGTAAGCGGTCATAAGTGCAGTAGCATGCTTTTTTGTTTTTTTTTTAGTTGGTAAAAATCATCAAATGACTCCTTCCGCCCTGGGTGGGGCGGAAGGGACAGTCAGACTTTTACTGACTAAAAAAACACCCTGTTCCTTCTGTTGCCCTTTACGTTCCGGGGCCACGGTATCCTGTTAAGACGTCCCGCAACCCCGGCAGGCGTTTGGCCCCTAATGGGGCCCCGTCCCTGTGCTGACAGCTCTTTGAGGCGCGCGCGAACAGAACGCGCCGTCGACCCGGGCATGGTCCTTGATCGGACGGCGAGCTACCCATTACTCGCCGTCCGCAAGCCCGCGCCTACGGTGGCCGGATGTCGCCTCGCGACGTCCGACGCCCTGGGCGTCTCCCGCGGCGGCTGGGGCGTGAGGTGGAGGATGTTCTCTCCCTCACGCGGCCCGCCTCCTCCTTCGCTAGCATTACTGCTTCGCAGTAGGAGGTGACTGCATCCCATTCCCTCTCGCCCCGGAGCATGGCCTGAACCAGGCCCGGACGCGAGAGGTCGCCGCCGCCTATCGCCTCCGTGAGGACAAGGCGGTGCTCTGCCCAAGCGGGGCAGACCTGCACCGTATGCTCCACCGTGTCCTCGGGGCGGTCCACACAGTGGTGACACCCGGGCGTTTCCTGCCGTGCAATCCGACACAGGAACCTCCCGAAACAACCGTGTCCGGTGAGGACCTGCGTCAGCCGGAAGGTGAGGACACCGTAGCGCCTCTCCAGCCACTCCTCAAAGAGGGGTCTTACCGCCGCGATTGCAGCGTGCCCGGCAGTAGCATGCTAAGGTTTGAATTGCTGTACAGGCCGTACTCTACATCTATGTGTTTAAGTGATTTGTGTTAACACAGTACCTACGTACACCTCAAAATTCGCACACCGTGTCGAAATGTCGTAAGTAAGTTTAACCAAAGTGTCAATCTATTGCTTTGTGAGATTGCTATTCCACTTATGACCGCTACTGTACCTAGTATTTGTTAAAAAAAAACAAAACCTTGTAAATACCTAGTGAGCTCAATAATTTGTCACATTACGAATACCTACCGACCTTAATTATTTTGAAATAGGCGTCTTGAAAATATCTTCTTGACTATTATTTTACTATGACTTGTATGTTTAATAAACGTATTAAAAATGAATACAAGTCATTTTATAATAATAAAATTAATTTAAAGAAAAACACTGTTTTCCATCAGTCTTTGAGGGAAACGCACGCAGAGCTGAACATCATTCAAAAAATTAGAAATTAACTATTTAGACATGTCACATGATTCTAAATACTTATTAGAAATTTAAAATTATTATTACCCGTAAGATAGTTTATTTACGTAATTAATTAACAACTAAAACTTGCCAAGTTCGAAATACGATAGGTATCAAAGAAAGTAGGTATTCCTCGTAGTTACTTTGGCCACCTCACTTGGCCCCTTTTTCATACTTATATTTTTAAGGATGTTCTCTTCTTGAGTTATCGTCAGTTATGAATTTCAATAATTAAAATAACGTATGTAAATAAACAAGTCTAAGAGCAAATCAAATCCAATAGGTATTTATAAAAAAATATGATAAGAGTGGTGGTGTTGTGTTGGAAATAGGCGTGAGATTATGTATGTATGATATTGAGTGAGTTTTTTGTTTTGGTTTCAGGCTCAGTAGGTACTTAAAAATACGTTAAGATGAAATGGTTAGATAATATGCTTCATACATGCTTCAATAGAACTCTTGACGCACTTAGTTAGACTACGAGATAATTCTGTGCCGTCACTACATCAGCAAGTAAGTAAACATACCCAATTAATTATACTTGTCTCTATTGTTGGAAATGTAAAAAATTAAAATAGACCTCGAGTAGGTACCTTGTTACCTACCGGTTCAAATTTTAAGGCGGCCAACACTTGAAGAGGCTCCACAATGGCGGTGAAATACCAGTCGGGGACGCGGATGACGCGTGAAGTGAATACTGGGCTTCCGACGCATGGTAGCAGGAGGAACCATGGGGGTTTCAGTCGCTAAGGCCATTCCCCACGATAAAAATAGGGCGATCCAGGGCCCGATCTAGCTATTTAGCCGCTCCGGGTAAAAATAATATTTCGCCGCCCTTTACACTTTACCTTACAGGGTGTCACAGACAAGGACGTTCAAACAAAAATTTTGGAAGTCTCTTTACTTGGGCTACCTAAAATTTTTTGTGGTTTAGGAGCTAGACGATTTTTAGTATGTTTTTGGGATATTCTTTCTTGCTTCAGATTTTGTTAATTTTCTCTTTTTATGTCGCGTTTTCTGGAAATATTTTTATTGATAATTAATCCTGAAAGTATGGTCTTCGATCGATAAAAACAAATGTCTGTCTTATCGTCACCCGAAATTACCAAAACTTAGTTCAAAGGGAAAAATGTTGTTTTCGGCCTTTAAAGAAAAATCACAATAAGTGCCCAAATGACCTTAAAATAATTTCAAATACTTTCACAGACCCTCAGCTCTTTAAACAATACAAAAAGGTAGTATTTTACAGGACATTATTCGGTGCAATTGAAGCTCGAACATGGTAACGCAATTAACACCCTACCCTGGAGCTGTATTCGGAAGGCATTGCGCTATCATCGGCTACCTCCCTACCTCCGCCACATCGTTGGGGCTAATCCGTCATAGAGGTCACCTAAGTGGGACGGAATGGTAGGTACCAGCACCAAATGTCGTGCAGTGTTCCGCAGGGCTCGGTTCTGGGCCTGCTCCTGTGAAACATCGGATACGACATACGACTGGGTGCTGAGGGGTGAGCTCAGACCGGGGATAGACCTGACGTGTTATGTCGACGACACGCTGGTCGCTGCACGGGGGAGCTCGCACAGGGAGGCAGCGTTGCTGGCAACGGCTGCGGTCTCACAGGTGGTGGGCCGCATACGTCGCCTAGACCTAGAGGTGGCCCTCAACAAGTCGGAAGTCATGGTGTTTCATGGCCCCCGGCGGGCGCCGCCACCTGGCTCACACATCGTGGTCGGGGGGGCTCGGATCGTTGTCAAATCTACCATGAGTACCTGGGATTGGTGCTCAACAGCCGGTGGGACTTCGATCCCCACTTTCAGGCTTCCCAATTACCAAAGTAGGTCCGAGCACCGCCTGCAGGCGTCTGTATGTGAGGGTTGTGCGATCTATGGCCTTGTATGGGGTTCCGATATGGGCGGCTGACCTAACGGCCGGCAGTATCGTCGTTCTGCGTAAACCGCAGAGGGCGATGGCCATCAGAGTCGTAAAGGGTTATCGTACGATCTCCTACGAGGCGGCCTGCGTACTGGCTGGAGCCCTGGGACCTGGAGGCGAAGGTACTCGCTTCACTGTACAGGTGGCTTGAGGCTAGCGGCCTATGCAGCGCGAGTTTGAGTTGCGTCAGTCGCAGCTTCGCGAGGTCCTGGTGGCGGAATGGCGGAACAGGCTGTCACGCCCTACCATCTGTCACGCAGGCTGTCACGGCCTCATCACCATCGAGGCGATGGTGATGAGGCCGCTGGCGGACTGGCTCGAGAGACTAGGCATGGCTCCCTGACGTTTCGGTCAACGCAGGTACTCTCGGGTCATGGCTGCTTCGGAAAGTACCTGTGTCGCATAAACAGGGAGCTGGACGCCCGGTGTCACCAATGCATGGACAGCCTGGAGGACACGCCGCGGCATACGCTGTCAAAATGTACAGCTTGGGTGGAGCCGCGCCGTGCCCTCATCTCTGAAGTAGGCAGTGACCTGTCGCTGCCGGCCGTCGTCGCTTCGATGGTCGGCAGCGAGGGGTCCTGGGACGCGGTGGTCTCCTTCTGCGAAACGGTTATCTCGCAGAAGGAGGCTGCGGAAAGAGAGAGAGAAATTACGACCTCTCTCCCGGCCCGCAGCAAGCGCACCGGGCGTCGGCGGAGGGCGGACAAAGCCTTCTTCGGGCCCCCCTAAATGGGCCCAGGGACCCGAGGTGGAGGCGCGTAGTGTTTCACGCGCGCCCCTCTTTGACGTCGTTTTGGGAGTTAAACACCTCACTCCCCCCCTGACCTGAGGAGGCCCGCGGTGGCGAGCCAGCACCAGTCGGGGATCGCGGAAGGCGAGTACGTTCCCGTGATCCCCGGCGTAAGTGTGGGAAGGGAACACCGGGGTGGTTTTTAGACAGTAAGAGTGACAGACCCCCCCTTGAAACTAAAATATTGCTTTTTTGCCTTACTATGTTCGAGCTTCAATTGCACTGAAAATGTCCTGTAAAATGCCAGTTTTATGGTTGTATTGTTTTAAAGAGCTGAAAGTCCGTGGATGTTTTTGAAATTACTTTAAGGTCTTACTTTGAGCTCTATTGTGATTTTTCTTTAAGGGCCGAAAATCTGCAACGAATTTTACAAAATAACATTTTTCCCTTTGAACTAAGTTTCGGTGATTTCGGGTGTCGATAAGATAAACATTTGTTTTTATCGATCGAAGATCATACTTTTAGGAATTATCAATGAAAATATTTCTAAAAAAGAGAAAATCAACAAAATAAACCCAAAAAAATACCAAAATCGTCTAGCTACTAAATCACAAAAAATCGTAGAACAACAATGGGGGTGGTTTAGATAGCTCAAGAAGAGAGGCTTCCAAAATTTCGTTTGGACGTCCTTGTCTGAGACACCCTGTATAAAATGTAAGTCATGAGCTTGCTATTCCAAAGATGGAATGATTAATATGTGATATTGTTTTAATTGTATAATATTAATTTAAATACGTTAGTCTACTACGACTTCTGAACAAGTATACAAAAATTCATGAGAGTATGTTGGACTTTGTGCCACCGTCCGGCACCCTCAATTTTGCCGCCCCTCAGATTTGCCGCTCCGGGCAATTGCCCGGTTCGCCCCCCCCTAGATCGGGCCCTGGGGCGATCAACACTTGAAAACTTAACAAGTTACCTTTTTTTATTTTTTCGTAGCGAAATCCTCATGGGTGCCCTGCGTTAGGGGATATCGAAGGGTTATGTCGGAATCATATCGACTAAAATCCCACGGTTGCTCCTGCTACCATAAGTCGGGATCCTTTTTTTTTAGGTGTTAAAAATCACCAAATGACTCCTTCCGCCCTGGGTGGGGCAGAAGGGACTGTCAGACTTTTACTGACTAAAAAACCACCCTGTTCCTTCTGTAGCCCTTTGCGTTCCGGGGCCACGGTATCCTGTTAAGACGTCCCGCAACCCCGGCAGGCGTTTGGCCCCGTTGGGGGCCCCGTCCCTGTGCTGACAGCTCTTTGAGGCGCGCGCGAACAGAACGCGCCGTCGACCCGGGCATGGTCCTTGATCGAATGGCGAGCTACCCATTAGTCGCCGTCCGCAAGCCCGCGCCTACGGTGGCCGGATGTCGTCTCTCGACGTCCGACACCCTGGGCGTCTTCCGCGGCGGCTGGGGCGTGAGGTGGAGGATGTTCTCTCCCTCACACGGCCCGCCTCCTCCTTCGCTAGCATTACTGCTTCACAGGTGGAGGTGATTGCATTCCATTCCCTCTCGCTCCGGAGCATGGCCTGAACCAGGGCTCGGCGGACTCGGCGGATTCGGCAGTGCTCCGCCCAAGCGGGGTAGACCTGCACCGTATGCTCCACCGTGTCCTCCGGGCGGTCCTCACAGTGGTGACACCCGGGCGTTTCCTCCCGCTGAATCCGACACAGGAACCTGCCGAAACAACCGTGTCCGGTGAGGACCTGCGTCAGGCGGAAGGTGAGGACGCCGTAGCGCCTCTCCAGCCACTCCTCAAAGAGGGGTCTTACCGCCGCGATTGCGGCGTGCCCGATAAGTCGGGATCCTGGCATTCGCATTACCCATGATCCGCGCCCCCGACTATAACAAGTTACCCTGCTGTTCTGTCACAATTCTTATTTTAGGAAAATAGCAGTATGTTTTTAAAGAGGGGGTGTATTTTAGAAAAATTAACTAATGTTTTGTTTTCTTTTCAGGTTTGAATAATGTTGTCTATTCGCTGTATGCATATTGGAATAAAGCAAGCAACACCATTTAGACCACAAACCAGGAATGCATCACGATTTCGCCTTGGGTTTCAATTCTTTTTTACGAAAAACCTATTATTGGCAAATATTTTATCATCTGGGTTATGTATGGTTGTAGGTGATTTAATACAGCAAGAATATGAATTCATACAAAAACAATTACCAAAGCGATATGACTGGGGAAGATTAGGTTTGTAATTTTTAATCATAACTATGATTGTGTCTAATTATACTTTTTATAGGACATCGAGGAACGAGACAGCCGCCACCCCTTGCATGGCCACCAACTAATACCTGCACGTTTGAAGGTATAAAGGCGTTTGAAGGCTTCATGAGATGTACGACCTCATCGGTGGACCGAGCGGCAGACGAGAAGTGTGAATTTTGGAGGCACAAATACCCTCCCCCTCCACACTTCATTACTCCGGAAGTTCTTCCGATTTGGTATCTTCCCCCTGGATGTGAATTGCAGTGGCCAATCTGGAAATCTCTTAACAGATTGCGGACCCAGGTTGGCCGCTGTAAAACTAATCTGGCCAAATGGGGCTTTCTTGACCCTTCCCAAACGGAGTGCCAGTGTGGAGCACCGTCACAGGACATGCGCCAACTCCTCAGTTGCCCGTCGTGCCCTACTACCTGCACCATCCAAGACCTTAATGAGGCCAATGACAGAGCTGGTATGCTATTCTCTAAAAACACAGCGCCGCGGCACCGCCGACACTATGGTCTGTTTAGTGGATTTTCAACGTTGTGCTTGTGATCTACACTATAAAGTTGAAAATCCACTAAACACAAACCATAGTGCCGGCGCTACCGCAGCGCTGCCGCGGCGGCGACGCTGTGTTTTTAGAGAATAGCACAGCTGTACAGGTTGCTCAATATTGGTCGGATAAGATTTGAGTCAATCAACACGAGAAGAACAAGATAGGACATTAGTGTGGTACCAGAGCACGATCCCATGCAAATGTATTAATAAATAATGTTTTAATAAAATATAACTAACTAAATAAAACAATATTATGTAATGTAACAGACTGATATATACATGCAAACATTTGTTTCAGGTCGAATGTTTACAGTAGGAATGGGAATGGGCCCTTTGCATCATTATTATTATGGGTATATAGACCAAAAGTTACCAGGATGTAATCTGAAAACTGTGACCAAGAAAATAATATTAGATCAAACGATTGCCTCCCCTATAATGATTACATATTTCTTCTATACAATGGGTATTCTAGAACAAAACACACCTTCAGAAATTACAACGGAATATAAAAAAAAGTTTTTCTACGTGTACTCGGTGAGTTAAACAATTTAAAATTTATGTTATGAGCACATACACATTCAGCACCAAACCCAAAAACAAAACCCGCCCGATATTGTAAAATGTAGACGTATTAATCATTGGACTAGGCAACTTAAATATTAATCGTTTATTTTTCTTTGTTTCAGCGCGATTGTATGTATTGGCCACCAGTGCAATTTATTAATTTTTATTTTTTACCTCCACAGTACAGGGTTTTATACATAAATATAGCAACTATGGTGTTTAACGTATTTCTATCGTTCGTAAAACATTATGATCGACCACCGGCGTAGCTAGTTCTAAATGAGCCCTGTAGATAAAATGGGTTAGAATGTTTTTGAATATGCATAATAAAATATGTAGATATGTTTAATTCAAAGTACAGGATGTCCAATCGCAGAACAAGGATTAAAAAATATATATGTATTTTTAAAACATACTACAACTATAACTCGAACAAAAAATACAGAAATCAAAACATGATACCTATCCAGTACTTATCCAATACAGATTTTAGTTAAGTAGGTAAATAGTTATAGTTACCCTTCAAGAAATCTAAAATTCAAAATTTCAAAATTATGTTATAATTCGATAACACGGTAACATTTATTTATATTTCTAAATCTTCATTAAAGACTTCAAATGAGCATTAATAGAATATATGTATTATGTTATTATGGGCTACTAAAAACAATATAGATACAATTTGAGCTTAAGTAATAACAATGTAAGTAAGTAGGTAGGTGCCCAATTAACTCTTGTTTCAACCAGTGGTCAATCAAAATTCAATTACTTACCGTTATTGGTGAAAAGAGATAGCTACACCTCTTAGGGTCAAATGAGTATATATAGATAATTTTTTGAGTTTCAATAGATAGTGAGGATAGATAGTGTCGTGTGTCCTCTTCACTTTTACTTTAAGCTTTTTGGAAACCCTTACAGGATTATTTCGTTGTTCATCTGCTTGTCTGTCAAGACCCTTTTTTTCAACAAAGCTTGGAAGTATCCAGTCAATTCAAGTGAATATCAAATATTTAGGTCTGTATATCAAATGTTTGGTACTTCCTATTGAGAATACTTTCAGAGATCTAGTTACTTCGTGAGAACTGAATGACAACAATTTAAGGGCTGTAGTTTTTTATGACAGGTGGTGCGATTTGCCAGTAGCCCAGCATTGCACACACGTTACTTTATAGCAACGGCTGAATCTTTTTTTCCTTCTAATCGCAGATGTACATACATCTTACCGAAATAATAACGAAAGTCCAACATTATTTATCTATTTATGTAATGTATGAAATTGAATGTAGTGAAATTGTTTTAAAATATAATTATGTTAAGGAATTTTATACTTAACAATTGAATTTACGTAAAACTGTATAAGTTGAAACAACTAATACATTAGTATTGAAATAGTGAAATAAAAACAAAGAAACTAAAGTGTGTTTTATTAATAAAAACATTATAAAAATATTTCTAAACAGATATTTTATCCTCGTTCGGTTTTGTTTGTTTACTTGCTAATCTCTGTAAACTTCCGGTCGGATTGAAAGCATTTTTTTTTGCAGATGAAAGATTCATGAGGCCTAATTTATTTATGCTGTATAACGTCACGGGAGCAGGGCGGTAACCAAAAAAGTAACTTAACACGAGTAAAAAAAACCATACGTACGCAATCGCAGAGAGCAGCTAGTAATTGGGATGTAAAGTTCTTGCATATATTCCGTTACACCTTGTATATTAGTTGTAGCTCGCATATTGTACGATAGATGTCACTACAGTGCTACAGTTTGAATTAGAAGGAACATCACTAACCAGAGGCCATTTCGAGTACCGAGACTGCAGCTAATGGTAAATGGTAATTTTTAAACGAATGTAGTTGTTGATAAACACAATTTTGTAAACCTTTTTTTAGTTCCAATAAAATATTTGATATGAAAGCTTTTTTCGTAGTACTTAAAAGCATCTCCATAATCTCTATGGTTGGATAACTCGAACAGAAGTGGTGACAGTGACAGTTGACATTGACACTGACAACTCTGACAAATGACAAGTTAGTAATATAGTGATTTTACAGGTGGTGCATCATGTGCATTTCTTCATTTAGAAATAAATTAGATCTTTTGAACTCTAACTAAAGTATTCTGATAATTTGTGCTAATTTCTCAAAGAAATAATTTTCTGTTTATGTTTATGTCTATTACAGCTAATGAAGAGCGGTAATTTAAAAAACATGTGTTAGAATATAAACAACATTACTGCTAAATATTTAAAATAAATGAGGTGTATGTGTTTATAAAACCAATTAATGGCCAGAGGGTCGCCTCAGGGATAGTTCTGTGATAAACCTGCAAGATGACGACATTTGTAATGAACGCTTTACGTTTAAGATACAGAAAACAAAATTTCAAAGCAGTATTTTATTCATCACAACCTGAATGTGCGAACGAAAGAAATCTAGGCAAAGTTGTAAATGTAGCTATTATTGGAGCTCCTAATTCTGGCAAGAGTACCCTCATTAATAAAGTCACAGAAAGAAAGGTTTGACAAAGCTTTAATTTATAACCTGTAAATCATTAATGCATGGCAACTGCAAATTTATGGATAGTAAGGAACTAAAACTAACAATGTAAAGTATATTATGCTATAATTGCAGATATGTGCCGCATCCAACAAAGTGCACACAACTACTAAGTTAGTAAGAGCAATGTGTTATCATAATGAAACACAGATTGTTTTCTTGGACACTCCTGGGGTTGTAACTGAAAAAGAACAAAAGAAGTAAGTAATAAATCACTGAAGTATACACAAATTATATATTCCTCCAGTTTATTATCTTCTGAGCCTTAAACCATTAAGTCAATGGCACTTTATGGAACGGGGGGGAGAGGAATCATGAAGGTCATGATCAGAACTTGATTATTATGACCCCCCTGACTTGAAAGCTTGATCCACCCTTGCTTAAAGTGTTGCATGTCACATAGGTAAACGCTGTATAGATAAACGCATGCTTGGTGCTTGAGGGATTTATTATATAGAGCTGTTAATGGTGCAATTTATCTATAATTAAATTAATAAGCATTAAAAGTTTAGTCCAGTACTACATAAATTGATTTAATATTATTTCAGATACAATTTACCTGATTCTATGATTGGAGCATGTCACAAGAGCTTAAGGTGTGCGGATGTTATCGGTGTTGTCCACGATGTCTCCAACAGATACACTAAGGACTCTCTCCACTCTAATATCATTAATATGTTGAACATTTTAGCTGACACACCAAGTTTTTTAGTAATTAATAAAGTAAGTGAATGACATCATAATAAATACAGAAAAAAAAACATATAAAACCAGCCAAGATCAGACAATAGCGGCTTTTGTGCTTTGATAACTACCTATTACATGTATTTAAATGTATGCTTGCTCCTAAAGTTCACATTTACACTCTGTTCCAAAACTATTTAATATTTAATAAGTGTTATCAAACCTTTTCAGGTTAAGTACATAGTAACTTACACTTGGCTATTACTTTACTGTAATCAGTGCTCAATATTCAACAACCTATTAAAATCTAATTATACCTATAAACATAAAATAAAACAATTTTTTTTTGGCTGGCTATCTTTTTCTTAAGATACAAGAACTAACATTTAAAACTTATTCCCATTTTGCTTAGATCTTGAAAAACCTTTTGTAGCTGGCCGACAGAAAAAAAGTGATACTAAAAAGGTTAATCTATATAAACCATTCTAAAAACACAATAATACATTTTTTTGTAGTAGCACCATTTTAATATGTATATTTATTTTTGTCCACAGATTGACAAATTGAAATCCAAAAATCAATTGCTGGCTATTATAAGACACCTTACCAATGGTATCATTGCTGGCAATCCTATACCTGGTACTGAAAAGAGTAGAAGTAAAATGGAAAAGAATTTAGAAAGAGGATATAGTAAATTTTCTGATGTGTTTCTAATATCAGCATTAAATGGTGATGGGGTGCAAGATATTAAGGTAAGAAAAATTTTTTTTTGCAAAAAAAAACCGACTTCAAAAAAAAGCACTAAAAAGTTAAAAATAATACTATAAGTAACCTACCTATATTAATAAACCTAACCTAACCTACGATTAACCTATACTAAAATTTAACAAATTTTTGGAGTCGGTGCCAAGACCGAGGATATTATATCCAACCGTATGGCACCGACTCCAAAAAATTGTTAAATTTTAGTATAGGTTAATCGTAGGTTAGGTTAGGTTTATTAATATAGGTAGGTTACTTATAGTATTATTTTTAACTTTTTAGTGCTTTTTTTTGAAGTCGGTTTTTTTTTTTGCAAAAAAAATTTTTATTTGTTAATTTTTAGTGACATATTTTTGTCCGATTTCGATAAAATTTTCATGGGACCATTTGGGAAGTATAACCTTTCCAACAAAAAAAGAATTTTTGAAATCGGTTGGCAAACAACGGAGTAAAGCGCGAACAAACCAAAAAAAAAAAAAAATACAAACATCCGAATTGAGAACCTCCTCCTTTTTTAGAAGTCGGTTAAAAACTATATATTAATTAAGGTATCTTTTTAGCAGTGGGAAGAAAACTTCTTAGTACAGTACACTGGTAAAAATTTGTCATGATCAAATTAAATACTCCTTACCCTTACTTAATTAAAATATGCACCGAGACATGGAGTTGCGGGCACCTACCAGTTGAATATAATTAAGATAGAATATAATTACAAGCCTAATATTACGTGGCAGATCAACGGGCACGTGTTTTCCAATTGCCAGCAGCGCTCCCGGATGCCGGAAAAGGGTGCTAGCCTTCTGGGATGTCCTAGGTTGGAGTAAGACCACATTGAGGGCACAATGGCCCAGTCAAGAGGCTAAGTGCAGAGACAGCCCAGCCAAATTTAACTAAACTAAGCCTAATATTATAAATTGTATTGTTCTCAGGATTATCTCATAAGCAATGCCAAAACTGCTGGCTATCAATACTCTCCTACTGAATGGACTGACCAGAAGCCAGAGTCCTTGATAGAAGAAGCAGTCAGAGCTAAGTTCCTAGACTTTTTGGCACAAGAGATTCCATATAAACTAAATGTACAGCTTGAGTACTACGAGGAGATCGAGGAACAACAGAAGATCCTTTGTTCAGTGTCGGTAGAGTGCCCCAATGAAAGATTGTCAAGGTTGGTAGCAGGCGCCGGCGGGGGGAGGCTACAACAAATCAAGTCGCACATTCGAAGCGATCTAATAGATCTATTTAAGAAAACCGTAGTTATTGATATTCATTTAACAGTTAAAAATAGAAAGGAATCCTAATGAAAAATGTTGGCCTGTAAATGGTTGTCTATTTATAGTGCCTAACTTTGTATTTGTTGTTGTAAAGTAAGTAAATTGTAATTATACGATACAAGTTCAAGAATGTTGTTTTAAACCTATGTACCCACCACATCAACCGTCATTTCACTAAGTTCAGCCTATTTAATCCTTTGGTCAATGTTTATTTTATTTCATTAGATAATTTTATTATTACCTAAATCAATTGGCTCCGGCTCGTAAACCATATACTCGTATATAAAAGTGGCTGTAGGTATATGAAGGTACCTACATGACACATACTTATAGGTACTTACCTACACTGATCCAGTGGCGAAGGGTTAATTTTCTTAAGAGGGAAACTAGTACCTAAATATTATTATAAAGGCGCCCCTTCACCGGGAGCATTCGCGTGCAATGTAACATAGATTCGACTTTGAGCATTACATTACAATACTACCTCCCTGACTGACGAGTATTTGCGTATAATGTAATATTTAGTATAGATTTAAATTTGCGAGCATTCTGATTTAGTTGTTTCCGTAATGTCAGACGAAGCGGTCATTGTGCTGAGTGCGGCAATCGACATTGTTATTTACGTAAAAGAACCGAAACGATATTGGTGCCATGAATTATTTCAAAACCGGCGAAATACAGGCGGTTTGGATATTTTAGAAAGAATCAACCGACCCATAAGTAAACTTAAAATGTTTTTAAGAATGTCTCCTTCGGATTTTGAACACTTAATAAATCTCATTGGACCATTACAATCACACTGTATCATTACAAGGTGCGCAGTGTAATGCTGGGTTCTCCTTCTTCACTGATGTAAACTCGGTTTGTATCATACAAGGTGCTCACTGATGTACAGTCGCCAGCACATCAGACTAAACCTTTTTGTTGTAAAATCACCCCTATTACCACGGCATAAGATGCCGCAGTCTTTACCTTAACGCGCTGTTGTTCGTACCTAATGCTCGACTCTGTAACGTTACATTACACGCGAATGCTCCCGGTGAGGGAGCGCCTTTATTGTTTTAATCTAATGGTGTACCTACCTATTTATATAAAATGTGCAGTGTTCGGGTTCCGTACCATTATCTATAACGAGCAAAAAATCACGTTTGTTGTATGGGAGCCCCCTTAAATATTTATTTTACTCTGTTTTTTAGTATTTGTTGTTAATGTTGTTATAGCGGCAACAGAAATACATCATCTGTGTCATCAAAATTTCAACTGTCTAACTATCACGGTTCATGAGATAAAGTCCGGTGGCAGACGGATAGACAGACAGAAAGACAGACGGACGGACAGCGGAGTCTTAGAAATAGGGTCCCGTTTTACCCTTTGGGTACGGAACCCTGAAAATAGTTACCTACCTGATTAAACGGTAGGTACATAAAATAATGAAACTGCTTATTGAAACAGAATTAAATCCGATGTATGTAGCAAATGAAGTTGGAACGTTAATAGCCAATAAATAACGGTGGCCACATTATCTTCCCGCTTAGTTATTCATACTATACAATAGAATTGTACGAAACACTAAGAGACCGTACAACTTAACCACAAAACTTTGTTAAGAGTTGTTTACAGTTACAGTTACAGTTTATGTGATGGTGGTCCCTAACTTGCTGTGTAGACGTAGGTACATACATCACACAATACACGATTTAAACGATCTTAGTTTGGAACAAAACAAGTTTAATCGAGATAACCTACCTATTCATTATAATAAATTAGACGTAGGTATCTAGATTCTGAACGTTGCGTGGGTACATACCTACTTACCTAGGTACGGAACTTTAGAAATACCTAATTACACTGTTTACCAACATTCAATGAACTGGTTACATCAGTTAAGTCAAAGAATTATGATAGTTTTTATTTTGAAGTTCACAATAGTTCATCGATAAGATAATTTTCTTTACATAAGTACCTAATAGTAGATATCTAAGTCAAGACGACAGATTTACGACAAATTACCTTTATTAGAAACAACGTCAAAAAAATTGGTAGGTAGGTAGGTGTGGGCCAACACTGTTCCAATTTTTTTACAAATCGTCGCACTTAGGTACCTATACCCCGTTTTGTTTTAAGTTCCTCTCACGCCCTTTATAGGAAACATTTCAGCTGTAACGGAGGCGTGTCGACAACAATCCCAACACGAGTCGATAGCTCTCACAGTGTAATTGAATTGTAAGTGTTAGTACCTACCTACCCATCAACAAGGACCCCTACTCAGCGGTCCCGTCGGTGTTTGGAGGGGCTTTAAACTTTTACCTACTAAAATGGTTACAGCACTTACAGCCAAAGTTTTCCAAAGGTTACGAGGATGGCACCGACCTTCAGTGCCTATGCGGCGCGGCGCCTCTCCGCAGACCATGGTCCGATTCTTACACTGTTTGCCCTGCCACCTGCACACGTGAGGACTTAATGACTGTGTCAGAAGGTGTTACCGGAGCTGAATACTGGGCGAAACAAAAAAAAAATATATATTTAGTATTTATATTTGCCATCAATACGCTAACAAGAAGAAGCACTTACCTACAGCTGAAAACATGTAGGTACCAGATTACTTCGTAATTTATTGATAAAACGATAATTTCCAACGTAGTTGGATCTAGGTTGGTATATAGGTACCTAACTGAGTAATACGTAGGTAAGAAACCTACTGAAGACAAATTACAGTAGTCCCTTGGTACCCTACAGCTCAGAGAAAAGGGAATCAAACCGAACAATTTTTAAATTAATTTCTTCAGATCATGTTTATCTCCGAGAACCCATTTTTGTAGAGGTGGTAGTGATCCCTGGAGAAATTTTGAGTTTCGTTGTAAACTGCATAATTCTATACCAACTTCCAACGTTTGAAAATTAGGTAGGTACTAGTAGGTAGGTACCTATGTAGGTACTATTGACGCCAACTGTACAGCTATCAACGTTCATTCACATAGGTTAATTAACCAATAATACCTTATTTCAGAATCAATTTCTTATGCCATATTTTGCCTAGATTAGTTATATACCTATAGGTAGGTACCTACTACCTCCTACTTATTTTTTACCACTAGATCGTTTCGTGTTCTCTTTATAAAATCTTTAATGTAAAATCAAAGTTCGACTTTTCCGGACGTGTCGAGATTTTTTCTCACGAAAAGCTTTTAACCACTCGAACTCGAATCACAATAAAATTACAACGACGCGTTCTTCTAAAAATTCGCACCGACCGCATTTTGGCGGGATGGACTTCAATCGAACAAAAGTTTCAACGATGTATGTAAATGAGGCGCCACGACCTGGGGTGCTCGATTGGAAAATGGAAAACGGCTTTGTATTTTTAGAAGAAGAGAAAATGTGTAAGTGTTTGGTTTTGTGTAGAACATGCCGTAGGTACCTTAGGTCTGACACTCTCTAATGAAACCTTTATTAAGTTTGAAACGAACTTGGAATAAGTTTGGCTGCTAAAGTACCAGAACGTTTAGGCTTAATAGGTTGAGGGCGATGCCCTAGAACGTCACTAAGATAAAGATTAATGTACAATCATGATGTGCAAAAAGTAAAATCGACCCGAAAATGTTAAGGTTAGATGTAGGTAGGGAGTATCTTTGTATTTTTAGGAGTAGGTACCTGGCTGAGGGCGTTCCTGGCTACTGATTGTACCTAAAATCGTTTAAATCTGCAAATAGGTTTTAGGTACTTATTTTTTACTGCCATCCAATGTATAATTTTACAGCTTCCCGCACCACATTGATGTGAAAATTATTTTAAAATAGCACGAAGCTATAATAACTCTATTTATGGCAAAACCTAGTAACATTTTGCTTGACTTGGGAATCAAACCAAAGACCTCAGTGGCGCTTTGAGACCACTAGACCAACGAGGCAGTCTGTAACTTTGTACTCTGAACAAAGTTTGTCTCTATACTTTGTAACTTTTATTATTAAGCATTAAACTGCATTTGTGTGATTCAAATGTAAATTAATAATATATGCAGCGTGAGCGTTGATACAATCGGTGAGTACTGAACACCCGGGGCGTTATTACAACTAGACTACTAAACACAAACTTTGGCCGTAGCAGTGCATGTGTTAGATTGCTAGAAAGTGGAAGTAAGACGATACTGCTCCTAGGTGCCGAGTTTCTGCATTGCTCTTAGGCAAGCGAGGTGAAAATTCGGCCACATGTGCGGAAGCACGCCTGGCAACTTGCGATGTGCTTAGTTTCGTGCTAAAACGCTACTCAACTTTATATCGCTTTCCCGTAGGTGTGAATCTTTGCTTGTTTTGCTCTTTGTATGATAACACAGGTATTATACTTAGATTACGAAGGCGTATCTACCTACCTACTACTAGAGGTTATTTGCACCATGGAAGTGGAGTTATTTAGATTAATTACTCAAGCCCCACATAATGAGATACAATTGATTTTCTATTGTTCTGTCATACCGGTATGATAGCCGGGCTTACCTAATTGAGTTTATTTTAGTTTTTTTTTATTATTTGAAAATCTGCAGATAGTTAATTTTTACGTACCTTTTTGAAGCGAAAAATGCCATACTTATGATGTACTTACCTGTCTTTTTAACATACTTACAGTTTTTTAAGTTAAAGCCGAAGTTTGCTTCAAAGCCAGCTTCACAAGCACGTGTTAATCTTACCGCATATACTTTTGAAACTCATAGACTGAGTTCGTACGTACATTGTGAGATGTTCAAGTTTCATTTCTTACTTTTTTTAAATATTCAAAATGTTTCGGAAAATGTACAAAAACATTTCCAAACGGTAGGTACTTTTGGGCACTTAAAAAGTGCTATAATTACGTATCTATTTAGATATCTACTAAATAATTATATTGTTACATATAAGAACACATTTCCGACGTCATCATAACGATCCTCTTAAAAACTAAATGAAATAGTCTAAAAGTAAGTAGATAGAGGCATAAAACATATAAATATGTCTTCTACTATCATTTAAAGATGGTGGAATATCAGCTTTGCCAGTGGAGCCTACTCAGTCAGCCGCAACAATATCTCTAATAAGCCTGGTTATCCGACTCACTGTCCATTCCTTTGATTTGCCTTGACCATGAGTTTGTTTTACCTATCTATAGTGTCTATTAGCTCCATCTACGACCATTTGTTATCCGTTATATTATTGTTATCTATCTATACTTCTATACTAATTTATATATTTATCTATGCGGTTATGTGTTCTATCAGGTGACATGGGACTCTCGTTAGGTCACACGTGCTAAACTCTATCTAAGTCGGATTCAAAAATGTTTTTGTATATCGTAGCCAGATTCATGAGGAACAGTTTAGGCTATATAACATCGCGCTACGACTTACAGAAGCGGAGCAGTAACCAAAATCTTATTACGGATGAAACAAACCACGCGTATGATGTGGCAGGGAACAGCTAGTCTTTTAAATAAATTGTTAAAATAAATTGTTTTGCTCTTTTTTCTAGTTAAACTAGTTTTATCTATATGCCAGCACCATATACATATCTACCTGTGTGGGCGTCTACATAATATCGGCATCAGGTGTAAAGTTTGCAGCTACTTGCAGTAGTTTAGTATTACTAAAACTTAAAAGTGTGGAACTTTATTGGTAGGTATACTGATTCCGGCGACCACGTAGTTCATATATACCTTATATTTTAACTATTAAAAGTAGGTAGTAGTTAGGTATGTATGTGTAATTAATACAGACCTAAGTACTACTTCTATGGTTAGTAGGTATGGTATAGCACTATGTGATCTATGTGGGAGCGCTTTTTTAGAAAAGTAGGTACCTACTATAATATATAGATTAGGGAGGCAGGTTCTCATCTGAGAAGCCTTATCTCTAACCGAAAATATAGAGAAATGGTTTGATAAACAACGTATTTTTTTTTAAACAAAATCTAAAATATATAAGCAGTAAGCTTTAGCTTTTCTTTGTTCACACCTCATAAATTCGTAAAACTGCGTCAGGTCACTAGATAATAATATCTTTTATATTATAAAAACTTTGGATTTAATCGTCGTGAATAAAAACTCTTTCCGCGGCGATAATAAAAACTGTACAATAGTAATCATAAAAATGAGAAATAGAAGCGAAGCGCGGCCAAAATAATAATCGCTTGCCGTCTTCAGAGTTGAAAAGTTTCATAATACCAAGATGACTGTAATTGTATCTACTTGAAACTTTTGCATCGACTCTTGGTAGGTATTTGTATCAAGATGTAAGAATAAGCACATATACCGTACACTTATCTAGCTATCTTTTTATCTTTTATACATATAAAATGCTTTGTACTGAATGACTGACTAACGGATCAACGCACATCCTAAACCGCTGATCGTAGAGACCTGAAACATGGAGGGTGTGCTCTTTGTATGACGTTGGCATCAGATAAGAAAGGATTATCCAAAATTCACCCCCTTTTTGCTAAGGGCTACAGAAGGAACAGGGTGGTTTTTTAGTCAGTAAAAGTCTGACAGTCCGCGATCTTCCGTCTTCTGCCCCACCCAGGGCGGAAGGAGTCATTTGATGATTTTTACCACATAAAACAAAAAAATAAGGGGGTGAATCAGGTGTCCAAAGTTAGTATGGAGAAATTAACTTTGACGCGGACGAAGTCGCTGGCCGAAGCTAGTATCTGATAAAATATGAAATTGCTAAAAGTAAAATTTAATAAGTATTTACCTAGGTACTAACGTACGCGTCTGGGTGCTACAGTACCCACTTTTAACTTGCCGTAATATATAAAATTAATGTTTTCAAGGGTAATAACAGAATCGGCCAATTTGAACAAAATAAAATAAAAATTATATTTGTGAGTGCCGCGCCATAAATATTTTTTTAAAACAAGCCTATTTTAGACACAGCCCATTATCACAATTACGTACGTACATCTTTAATGTTACCAACTTATTTAAATGTTCCAACTTAATACCTTTTGTAATCCAAATGCCTAATTTTACACAAAGCGTCATAAACGTTAATTCTGTAATTATGTTGACGTGAACAATGCTAAGGTATTAATAAGAACACGAATGTTTTATAAAACGTCTAGCCGGGTGGTATCTTTGTGGCTCAATTTTCTTAGGAATGCGATTGGTATCTTACTAGTTATAAATTACGTTTTCCCTACTCAAACACGCGACTTCATTTTCGCCATCACACGAATATATTTTCACATAATGTGCTCGAGGGTCGCTATCTCATAGATTTATCTAGATGGTACCTAAAGGAAGTTCTGGACAAACGTTGTTGCAATTTCGACTGAAATTCTTGTTTCTTGAAGTATTTTGCCTTAGATCATGTTTCATTATTCACTTATACTGCCTTAGAAAAGTAACGGCAGTTATTATGATATAGGTATTGTTGGAATTACTGCATTTTGGATTTTTGGGTTTTATTGTTAATGGATAATAGTCTACATAGTTTTGCATTTATCGTGAAATAACGGAGCTTATAATTATACGCTAGCATTGAAATAACGATATCGTTAAAACGTTATTTTTTAAATCTTGTATTGAGTATGTATAGGTACGGCAAAATACAGGCAAATAATTTTGCTTCACTAATCGAGCATCCAGCAGCCAAGGTTGTTTACTTTGTAGTCTGATGACGGGTGTGAGTGGTATTTTTAATTATTAATATAATATTCACATAACAACCCAGTAGAGTGTAAAGATTACAGCGATTATAATACACAATGGAGTGTTGATCGCCAGTGGCAACATAATTATGCGACAATAGGTCGCCGCCCGAGGCGTTGATTGACGTTAGCTGAAATCCTGTCTCGATGAGCTTAGGGCTTATGTACAAGTATGCTTGGTTTATAGGCAGCTATTCCAAATAAATAGTAATATGAACAGAAGCAGCAATCACTTCGATGCGGATAGCGCAGTATCGGTCCTTGTGGCAGTACGTACCTACTTGTTTAAGTTCAGCTGCAGTGGCCGTCTTACAACTAAAATGATGCTGATAATATGATGAACATAGCAAATACGCATGGAAACGACGTTTTTTGTTGGTGTGAAACGTCACTAATGTCAGTGTGCAATGGTACGCACGCAAAATATTGTACTTTCGGGTGCATGCAACAGAATTAGAATTATGGTTGGTGGTTTAGTTTTTCATTCTGAATGTTGACATGATGATATAATAATAATTTCGAAAAGGTCTCTAAGTTAAACATTTTTGTATTTGCAATTCTCAATAAAACTTATAATTTCTTTTTTTTTTGTGATATTTTGTAATTTTTTAGTTGTCAATAAAAAGAATAATAGTTTTCAATATTTTAGAAATATTTGTACGCCGATTCATACGATTGATTTTAATCTTGCATGCTCTTGTATGTATACCATGTTTAGACAAATAAAGAATTTCTTATCTTATCTACATTTAAAACTGGTTTTCGTTAAAAGATGTACGACTACGTTAAGCGTATTTTTACACCCGTTTTTAACATACTCTTGATTATATCAAACACGTGTCGGACTCCATTAATTACGGGAGAAGTGTGTAATTGAGATTTAAGAGAGAGGCCCAAAGAATCCTATAACATGTATGATCAACAGTTTCCACGTGTAACGAGAGTGGTTTTTTTGCGTAGAACTTTTGTGTATTATGTATTATTATATTTTATTATTATTATTATTCTCGCCAAGTGAGTTGAAGCGATCATTAGTGGAGAGATAATATATACTACGGTAAACGCCGACGGAATATAAATAAGTAGTATATACGTACCTACATACGTATTCGGTGTGTCCTATTTTACCGTAACGTAACAAAATACTAATCCCTGGCCTAAAAAAAGCGTATTCGACAAATTACTCCTCGACTTACTTATAAGTACACTAACGGGCAGACAAATATTGTTTTTTTTTTTATTAGGTTACTCAAAATAAAAATATTTAGGTTAATAATTATTACTTAATATTCTTCAAAACAGTAAAGAACAGGTACCTTCGTATATCCGTCAGTCAAAGTTTGGGTTTACAATTTGAAGGCTCTGCATATTCATTACAATCTCTAAAACTTTCTGCGGTGCACTGCTGCGCGAGTTCCATTGACGTTAATATTTAAGTATATGAAATTGTTAAATATGAGGATGCGTTGAAAGCTGTATTATATTACTTAGTACTTGGTGTCTACACGACGATGTTTTGTAAGGAGCTTAATACCCAAGACTTGATAATAACTGTCAAATAGTTTTACAAGAGTATACTAAAATATTACCTACTAAGTATCATGTACAATCGCTGTCATAGTTATTTTTAAATAGCTAAAAGGTAACTGGCGCTTTGTGTTATAAATGGTTTAGTGATGTGTCTTTTTGCATCTCGTATTTAATAAGCTAAACTAAACTATTGCGTCAGCTACTACTCTTTGTAAGATTTGAAATCGACTTAGAAAAAAAAAACAGTAGGTAGTAGAAAAAATGTTTTACATAAGATATGAATCGATGCAACCCAACCTATGTCGCGCGGCCTCCAAAACTTAAGAACAAATGGATATGAGAAAGTTTAAGCATGAGTAAAGGGTATTCAATTTCTTTAACGACCATCATTTTTGCCGGGGCTTGCCATGAATCTGCAAGATAAGCGTTTAATGGAAATAACAGCTCGGCGAAGAACATTATGGTCATACGCGAACTATCGCCAGGCCATAACCTTAAAAGGGTAATATTTCTGCATAAACAAACTATTTGTTTCTTATACGTTTTTTTATGAAATCCATTATGAGTATGTTTATGACTTGTCCTTTTACCGTGAAGTACCTATTTGGAATGTATGAAATAGATAAGCATTGCGAGGCTGAAACTGTTGGAAAAGGTTTGATTTAGTATATGTACCTTACTTATCATATGCGTGTACTCAATCATTGCTTACAACATTAAGCATTTAAGTAACTATATTTTGTATTCGTCTTCTGCCTAGGCATGTTCTAAGTATGGTGGGGTCAACTTCCAGTCTAACCGCAGCGCAGCTGAATACCAGTGTTTTTCAGCGACTGCATATACAGACTCTACAACCCGATCACTGGGTAACACGATACCCGTCGGTAAGACTGGCTGTCACACTCGTTGATGACTACCTAAAACGGTTTTACCTGCTTTCCGAGGCACAGAGGTGTTTTATCAACTCTCAAACTCCGGGCTGCTATTGAGACATTCCTAATGAAAAAACCCAATAACACCTTGCCCGATCTGGGAATCGAACCCAGGCCACTCTCAGCAATCATGCTTGCCACCACGATACCAACGGGCAAATTATCTAGCACGTTTAAACTTTTACAATGTCGGAAAAAGTGGGTGCGAATTTCAATTTCAAAATCAATTCACGGGTTATAGGTACTCGAACGGGCAGTCAATCGACTGTAAGAGTAATCGGCTTTACGAGAATTGGCAAAAATAGAATTGGTATGTTTACTGTTCTAAGAACAATCTCATATCGGAAAGAACTTTGATATTGCCTGGGTATTTGTTGAAAGCATGGATGTTCCATGTTGGATGTGGATCCAAAACCACAGTAAAAAGTAAATCTGTAAAAGACAGTAAAAATGTCCCATTACAGCGGTTCAGTGTATCTACTATTAACGTCTGTTTACAAACAAACAAACTTAAGAAGAGCCCGAGCAGAACAAATAACAATAAATATGAAACGTTTATTTATAAACGCACAGAATAGCCTTGAAACAGAGGTTCCGTGTCCTTTCATAATGTTTATTACAGGAAAATTAGCGAACATTCTTTGAATAATATAGCACAATATAATAATATCGTTAATATTGCAGAAAATAAAAAGCATTGTTGTGTTTATTTAAGTAGAAGGACCCTGTTGATCATTTAAGAGTATTATAAGTAAGTATGAATATTAGTCAGTATTTAATAATGTATTGTGTAAGTGAAGCTACTACTTATTTGATGGACGCGTAGGCCGTGCTACGCGGCTACGCCGTAGCGTATGGTCTACGCGTCAACGGTGGCATGGAGTCTTCATAGTTTAAGCTATATCGTGAAAGATTGCTATTATTATTATTGTGTAATATAATGACGCTAAAACAACAAATAATTTAAATGAAATAAAGCAAAAAAATTAAGAGGGTCCCACAAGAAACCTGATTGGTTTATTTAAAAAAAAGTGTACGGAATCCTTCATGTGCGAGTCTGACTCTCTTGGCCGGTTTTTACATTTATATAGATATACCTAATATTCTTTATTTTTATTCAGAGCAAACATTGAATATTTATAGACTAAGCGTAACCTGTTTACACGCATTACGCAGAAGTATATTTTAAGTTTACAGCATCAATTTGTTGCCTCAGAAAAAATACAAACAGAGTTCAAACGCAACTAAAAGGATTCCAGTGTAAACAATGTCGAATCAACACGATGAATTTATCTAAAGGGAAATCTCTTCAGCGAAAAGCAAACACGTCTCGAGCAAAAGACTACGGAGGGATGAGTGATTCACTGGGCTAGAAAATGTTAGTTGATTTTTGAATTTCACACTTCAATACCCGCTTTAACGTGGGGACAACCCGATTGTGTTTACATGTTTTCGAGTGCTCATCCACAATAAAAAATGCGTAGGGGAATATATTTTTAACAATACATCCAAACAACCCTTTTATTCAGGTAAATGCGTTCAAATGTGTAGATATGAAACAAATGCTGGAATGATCAAACGTTTTGTGAACAAGCTACGCACACGTAATGATATCTTTAATGTTTACTCAAATATAAGTAGCATTTTGCTACTTATGTCGGAGTAAGTACGCAGACGGGATTTTTATGTAAATATCATGCAAAGGGAAAGCGTTTTGTGTGTATCTTTTACATAAGCTATTTTGACATTCAAAATGTGTAGAATGTTTTATACAATTCTTGTGACAATTGATAGCAGAATCAGATAGCAAATATCAGATAGCAGATAACAGATGGGAGATAACACATAATTAACAGATTGGATATCAGATAAATAAATAAAATAAATAAAAAGCGCGACTGCTGAGCATGACTCATGAGGTCTTGGGTTCGATTCCTAGGTCAGGCAAAGTGTTATTTGGTTTTACCATCAGGAATGTTTCAGTAGCAGCCTCGGAGTCTGGATTTGTGCCCGCTTGATGGCAATAGGCTCGCCCCCTATTACATGGGACATATTTTGCGAAATGTGGGTGTACTAACGGGTACACCTCTGCCTAACCATTCGGGGATTACATATCTATGTACTTATGTAGATATCTGATAGCAGAATAATAGTTGAATTTTAGTAAACGACTGACACTGAATAATATTAGTTTTTTTATAGTAAGCTTGGTAAGTGTAACGTCAGTAGGTTCATAACAAATCTTTTGTGCACTTTGGCAACAAACCAAATAACTTGGTATTTTGTGTTAAAGATGGCGTATTATTACTGAGAGCTCATAAACATAACGGGCAAAGTGGAGTTTTAACAAAAGCTAAATGCCTACATTGTTGTTACAGTTAGCACCCGCTATTAAAAGGCAGCGAGAAAAAAGCGAATAATTGGAGTGAGGCCAATTTCTGTAGATGACAGGAAACTTTGTTAAATGTTATAACAGCGGAATTTATGATTAGAAGTTGGAGTAGTGCAGCAGGGTTCCAACAGTTCCAACTTCAGAATTCAATTAGGTACCGACGATTAAGGAAACTCTTTTTTTCATACCGACATTGTTCTAAAACTTCTTTCCTGTCGAGTCTTTATCTGAAGGTTTCCTTCATCCTTTTCTTTATTTTTTTAATTGCTTAATTAGATTGTGATGGTGATATTATATTTAACCCAGAATCGAAGTTTAAAAAGATCCTTTAGTTAAGTGAGCACTTATAATTGATTTGATCTTATTCTTTGAATTTCTTCTTAAAACCTTAGAGCAATAACAAATAATCTAAAGGCGAATTCCCTGAAAATATACTTGCGATATCAAGTTTGCGGCATTCAATTTCAAATGTCAAAAAATAGTCTGAATCTGTCAAAAACATAGAAATATAGACTCAGACTGAAATAATAAGAATGCGAACGTTCTTAAAAATAAGGAACTTGCTCCTTTCTGGTAGATTAGTAAACCTTTCAAACTTCGTATTTTAAGTTTGCGTCCAATAAATAGAATTTAAACACACCACACCACTATTTATTCACTTTTCTTACCAAGAATGTGGTATGGAAGACTTTTAATTAAAACAAACATCAAAAGTCCATGTAGTATCAGTAGTTAATTTGTCCCAAACGTGATATAAAAAGCATTCCCTTCTTCTCTCTGTCCTTTGTTCTGTATTTACTCGATTACGTACGTTACGTTAAAAAATGTAGGATAGTTGGTATATTTGCCTAATATATATTTCAGTGCCCTTTCTTCACATAAACTATGTTCTTGAACATACGAAGGTCAAAGCAAGTTATTCAAACTGCAATCAACATGGCCATTAGTATATTTGGTCGAGCACTTGACCGCTACCAAATATCCTAAAGATTGAGGTAGGAAACCCTAAATTGAAGTGAAGTTTTCTCATTAATTTGATTACGTCGATCCCAGGGCCCGACCCGTGTCACAAGTTACTTCATTAGTTACGCAACTTGCTGAAAGTAATCCGACCGAATTAGGTTTTGTAAGACACGAATCATCTAAATTATACCGACTTTAGCATACTTTTTATGTGTCATGTAATTGTGATAAACGTTCCCTGCGCCCTAGAGCACACATGCGAGATTTGTTTATTATAAATTAGCAACCATTAATAAGGGAGGGGCTACACCACATCCGTGTCGTTTTAACCAAAATATGCTGCGATATGCAAACTAGACGATTCATAAAATTAGAATTTAAAATCAAAGCTCCGTTTCAGAGGTGTTTTTGTCTGTGAACAGCGCGACACAGCGCACATAAGTTACGCCGAATATTTATGTTGGGTGATGCCACCTACAGGCCCACGCTCATATTTACCGCCAAGATCTCGTTTACTGCACTCTCATATTTGCATTTTACATGTATTATTTTTGTTAACGCTTATTTAAGTAACATTATTTATATTTCAAACAATTCAAGTGGAACATTTTCCGGATTAGCTACATCAGTCTGTCGTTCTTGTTTGCACTTAAAAATATGTTGATTATGACTGAATATTTATAAATACATATCAAAAGGAAAGGGGTATCCTCAGGTGGGGCATGAACGGGGTCCTCGTATAACTCACAGTAAACAGAGGTCAGTTTAAAAAGGCGTTAGTATCTTTCCCTCTTAATTTATTTGCCTATAATACTTAATTACGGTCCGAAGGCTCGTAGAATGCGATGAAGATTGCATTAGACGTGTTATCCTCGTGTAAGGAACATTACGTGGCAGAGCAAGCCCGGGTTTAATTGATCTAGGCAGGATGATGGATTGTTGCCAGTAGATGCGGTGGGCTACGGGTGGTTTGCGGTGGATAAAGATGAATCTGAGTGCCGCTTCTCCAAGATGCTTTTGGGGTATATAAACCACGCTATATAATATTATAGTTACGTATTTATTCAGTTAGTAGCTTTAATATATTAAAAAGTAAACTATTAGAGACATTATACACAAGTCAATTCGGTTGTTGTTTTGTCATGTTAACAAGAACCTAATTAGTTCACTATAAGTTAACGAGGCCGTCTGTAGAAATGTTTTCATAGTTTGTAACCTCGTGCCTACTTGTAGCTATTAACTAATTTTGTATAAAATAAATTATATCAAAATGGCTGTTTTCTATTTTTAAATACCAGTCTAAAGTTGTTTCTCATTCATGAAATATTGTCACTAAAGGAGATGTTAGATTTTGGGCCACCTCTATGTACACTACAAAGATAAAAAGGAAAAAAATAATAGATTTTCATAAAAATACAATTAAATTAATTTGAATAAAAGTAAAATTGTAATTAATTAATTATTTCCAAAGTTTTTTAGTGAGTTAACCCTTTTTTAAGGTAGCCATGACAGTGGTGTTATGACGTTTGATTGACGACTTTGACAGTTCTAAGTTTCGTTTCCGTTTATCTTTAACGTTTGACATTTGACGTTTGGAATTCATGTTTTGTTTTTTCTCGCAGTTATGGTAGGTGCATGACACAAATCAAACGTCATTTTCAAAATGACATTTCGCTTATTGCTGACCACCATAATTATTAGTAGCTGTGTTGCTCTCCTTGACCGACTTAAATTGAAAATACATAAAAACGAAGCCAAAATATAGGGAATTAACATCAAAAAACGTTAACTATACTTCATAATGATATTTACATTAGGTGTACATAGTGCTGGCCCAAGCTCCATACATTTCTATAACATCTCCTTTAATTAATGTTAATAACTGCCCCGGGGTTTTTACAGAATCGCCATTAATTAAATTTGAAGTAAGCTCTCTAAAAGAGCTCGTTAAGAGGATATAATACAGTGTAGTGTTGTAGTTTGCGTTTTAAGAGCTTAAAGTATTAAGCAACGAGGCTGCGTCGCCGGTGACAAGCGACTTAATTAACTCAGTACAAACATAACAAAATAGTGTCAAAAAGTTGTCGGTATACGTGCACTGACGTGCCAGTCTGCTCCCTATTGTGAACATAGCTGATTACTGTTAATTACAGGCGGGTGAGCACGACGTCTTATCATCGCTCTGTTTAGCTATTCCTAAAAGTGCCATGCACCCTCTATTACATTACCTTCATCTTAAATAGATTATTCATTATTCAGCTGAGTCTACGATTTTAAAATCAAACATTAAGCATTTTTAAAATACTACGAAAATAGCAACGAAATTAAAGGATTGACGTGTTTCAGGTGAATGACTTTTTAAATTTCTATCTGCCAACCGACGTCGTTTGTAGGGTTGGGAAGCTAGTCGATAATAAAAGGTTGCTCTACAATTTAGTTTCAGCCGTCGCTTCGCTGCAACGTCTAAGGAATTTAAATTTTTCCTTTGCGCTCCATCGAAGATAATCAAACAGCTGGCGGGCACTCCATGTTTTGAATATTAATGATATTAATCACGCTTCGTGTAATATTATTGTGCTACCACAAACACTGCATAATAAAGTTCTCTTAAATCGCTTCTATCCCCGTTCTTCGTACAACTTCGCTAGTTTAAATTCTGTCATTTTAAGCGTAAATGAAATTGAATAACTCATATTCAATTTCATTTTCTTAAAGATCACTGAAATCATGCTTTTATTTTGTGATTTTATGGTTCGTACCATAATTCCGATATATTAAGAAGTAAGAATGTTGGTTAACATAAGCATCACTTTGTATTTACCACGGAATTGCACAGTTGAACCGCTGACACTGTACTACCCCTGTAATAAATTAGTTGTTTTAGCGGAAATGGCATCGTCTTAGCGTGGGCCATAAAGACATTTAGGATTGAGTTCTACTGTGGCTGAGCGGGGCCCGTAGGTACGTAAACCGTTATAATAATGCGCATAAAATTCTCCGCCGAGAGCTGTGAGCGAGCGAAGTTGCCGGTATTACAGCTGTGAGTTATTCAACGTCACGTACCCCGGGACTGGTCGCAGTTGCGCCCGTATCCTCATCGCTACTCTGTATAAAGTCAGGCGTTCCAGCGAAACCAGTACAACCTACAACTCGCTACTATTTTGAAACTTATGACAGAAACAATCGAACGTCGCGAATAGTTTTGCCGACTTGTTTTTCCGAGTGGCCAAGTACCTACTAGGTTACAAAATTACGTGGTTTAAGTAATTAAATGTCCGATTTTATTCAGTCAGTTCTTTTTTAATTTTGCTGCCAATACCTATTTGGATTTTTGCCCATGTCCGATTTTTTTTAAATTATTTCTGGAAATATTTCTTGATTTATTTAGATACGTGTTTGTATTAAATTATACCTATATGTTTATGCTTGCAGCAAACACGGTGCGAAATAAAATTTGACTGGGGTTTTACTCATAACATGTGAATGAAAACTTTATTTACCAAGTTCTTTTATTTCACGACACTTTTATTTTCAGTACAGACAAAAATTTTTGAAAATAGGGCCGTTGGTTGCAACAACGTGTTGCTTGTTGATTTTTTATATTTTTCACTTTTGGGTCACATAATGTTACTCTTATACCTAACTCTGAAGTATTTGACTGCATTGTTCATTTATACCAGCATTCTGGTTGAAATGTTTGTGTGGAGTCGGATTCCGTACTTTGAACATATAATTGAATTTAATATTCTGGTTTATTGCGTTGCCGTTGTATTTTAAGTGAAGTAGCAGTCGCGACTGCCGGAGCATGAGGTCTTGGATACGATTACCATGTCAGGCAAAGAATTATTTGGTTTTTCCATCAGGAATTTCTCAGTAGTGGCTTCGGAGTCTGGACTTGCGCCCGGTTGATGGCCATAGGCTTGCCCCCTATTACATTTAAACAAAACTGGCAAAATGTGGGTGACACAGGCGTGATGTTATGTAGCAGTTGCAAAATATTGCAGTGTATTCTAGTATACACATCAAAAGTGTCTAGGGATCAACATCCCTAACATTGATTAGGGATGTTGATGTGTGTATGTTGTGTTATTTGTGTTTGGGTGCGAGCCACGCGGTGCGCTAAAGCGGGCCATGCTCGATATTTCAGTTAGGACACTAGTATGCGTAGACACGTAGACATTGTTCTCGTTGCAGTTATAAGCTAGTTGACACAGAAGATTCACTCCCTCGCTCTTCTTTAATTACTGCGTCAAGTAAACATTCCTTTAATTGAAATTTTCTCGTTTTAACAAGGCTTGCGCGAAGCTCTGTACATAACAAGATAATAAGGTCGAGTGGGCAATTTTGATACAAAATTAATTAAATGATGGTCGCTCCGTGTGTTTTCTGAAGCTGATCGCAATAAGTGGCAAAATGGTAGGGTGATGTAAAAGTCTGGTTCGCGTAGAGAAAAGAGCAAAATGTCAGTGTTACTACACGTCAATTACCTTTAGCGTCACAGCCATGCGTCAAACCCACTTCCACCGTACGCGGGCTCGAGGGTAACGACTAGCGACTAACTATACAAAGGAAACTAGGCAAAATATACCACTACCTTGAATCAAAGGGACTACACAGAACGTATACAGTCATCAGGAAATTACGTCTAAGCCCGGTACCCTTTTCACTCTAAAATATGCTCTGTACCTATCGATGCGAAACAAGTTGCACTGACATTACTAACATGTCAAACATGTTGACTTGCACTTCCAGCATTAGACTGTGCAGTACAAATGTAATGAAATGATACGTATGTGAATGTTTGAAAATGATTATTTTATTGGCAAAATTATATGAAAACTGAAAATTTTGTGGACACGATTAAAATTTGATAATACCTATACGTAGCGTGTAAGCACAATTCCTTATGTACAGTCAACAGAAGAGATAGGTATGCAGGGTCGTCAGATATAGTTGAAGTTTTCTTAGAAACTGATGGATGTTTTCAAATGTACTTTAAATTAAAAAGTACATAATAAACTGTTCATTCATTAAGTTTCAATCAAAGACGACCGAGAGAATCTGACGACCCTGGATATCTATCTCTTTTGTTGACTGGTCAAAGAATTGACAAACTTCGTCAATTTGCCGTGTAATTGTCATTTCATAGATACGATTTAAGAATCACAGTTGTGATTTGAATGTACAGACAATTTAAATTGTAAGTCAATTTGCTTATCGACCAGCTTACAAGTGTTACGAAACAAAACAACATCGTCAAATACATATATAGAATACTCGTAGGTATGTACATGTGGGCGTCTCTACAAAGCCATACTCTGTTTGAATGCGTCGTTTGTTTTACTATACGAGGAAAGTTTAAATGTGCCACATCTTCTAATTACGTCCGATCATTTCTGAACCCTTGTGGGTAAGCCGAGGCTTAAAAGTTGTGTTTGTTATATATACGACCCGAATTTGCTGCGACATTGACGTTAAGGCCACCACACTTGATACTAACCAAGTTTGATACGTTAATTTTATATAGTGAAACTTCAGTGTATGAAATGAACATATGAAAGTTTCGGCCTTAAAATAACTGTACGAAGGCATATCTGATGTAGATTTACGTAATTGGTTGTTTAATTTTGTTTAAGTGAGATTATAGGTAACTAACTTGTTTTTTTCTTTGGGGCTTTGTATACATTTTTTTTTTATGTTATGCACAGCAAAACAGTTAGTTATGCAGGGTCGTCAGATATAGTTGAAGTTTTCTTAGAAACCGATGGATGTTTTCGAATGTAATTTAATTTAAAACGTATAAATAAAAACTATAAATAAAAAACTATAAATAGTTCTTTATTTAGGTTAAGTTTCAGTCAAAGACATCCACCGGTTTCTTACAAAACTTCAACTATATCTGACGACCCTGCATACCTATCTGTTTTGCGTACGTCACTTTCGCGTGAATAAACAGTATTTAGGGTTCCGTACCTCTAAGGGAAAAAACGTAACCCGTATAGGATCACTTTTATTTCTTTCCTTTCTTTATACACAACGCCGAGCTATATTACATTATAACGTAGCCGAAAGTGACATGTTCTTCCCGTTAACACTATGTGATGTTTCTTCTTACTCCCACTATAACTGGAAAAAGAAGTGTCTACATAAACTAAAATAAAATTTTAAAGATATTAGCTATGTTTCCTTTTTTATCTTTGACTTAATATCAAAAGAAGACACATAACATCATACCATAATATCATATCTGTAATCCCCCAAAAGAGTTAGACAGAGGTGTACCTATTATTACACCCACAGTTATGTTTTAGTCCCATGTAATAGGGAGCGTGCCTATTGCCATCAACTGGGCACAAATCCAGACTCCGAGGCTGCTACTGAGAAATTCCAGATGGAAAAACCCAATAACACTTTGCCTGACCTGGGAATCGACCCAAGACGTCATGCTCAGCAGTCGCGCTTTACGACCACTACTCCAAGGAGGCAGTTCTTGCTAAAGAAGAAAATCAGTTTATAAAACTTCTTCGACTCGTTAAGTTATTTACAACGACCCATAGTTTCTTTCTCTTCATAATTGTCGCCGCCATTTAGTATTCTGCTTATCCCCCTAGGAGGCATGAGCGCGAACGCAGGCACTTGGGGGTTATACAAATCCTCTACCATTATCATCTTTATAGTACCTGATCCTATGGGATCATAATGTTTAATAATGGCTGTAATATCACGTCTATAACCTGGCACATGCTCGCACTTTGTAGTGAACTTGTTAGTACTCCTGGCTTTACTTGTGAGGTATCGGGATTTCTTTTTATAAATAGAGGAGATACTACATTTTGCTAAGTAATAATTTATTAAGGGATTAACCTTACTGCGATGAGTATGTATTCGTTGAGCTTAGAATAAACGCGGAAAGTGAACGGAATTAAGCATACACATCTGAATTCAAAACTGGTATTTTCTATGAGCAAATGTTGAATTGAACTGAATGAGTGTAATTAGTTCTAAAGAGGTTCTTTTAATGAGCAGGTGTGCTAGACCTAGTGTTGCCCAAATGCAAGACCAAGACGAGACCTTAGCCAGTCTTGGTCTTGGTCTTGCGTCAATACACCTGGTCTTGGTCTTGGTATTGCGCTCTCAGTCTTGGTCTTGGTCTTGGTCTTGCAGCAAGAGTCTCGCAAGTCTTGCGAGACTCTACTAACCGCGGCGTCTTTGTCGGTAAATTATCAAATAAGTAGGTACATAATACACCGACCGACCAACGGTTTCTTCGCGGAACGTCAAATTTTTCCAATCAACCATGAACCTTAATGCTTCAGCGATAAAGTTGAAAATCTGTTAAAGAAACTTGACGGACTGTAGTAGTTTGTTAGTACATAATGTTTACCAACCTACTAACTTTAGATCCGCACATTAGACATAAACAAGCATAATATAATACTACCTACAAGGTATGAAATGAACTTTGTCAGTAAGTTATGCTAGGTACATTTTTATCACATGGGAACATATTTGTGAGTAACACGCTACCAACTTAATAAATAGTCGAAATATAATAATCAATACAATACCTTTTAGTGTTATGACGATACGGTTTTGATACTGGGGAACATCTATCAAAATCAGGATTGAAACTAAATCCCTACTTAATAACGCCCAAATCTCAGTTTGACTTAACTGCGAGACGCAAGAGTCTTGCAGGCTTAGTCTTGTTCTTGCTCAAATCTTGCAGGGTTCAGTCTTGGTCTTGGTCTTGCTACAATAAGTCGGTCTTGGTCTTGGTCTTGGTCTTGCAAAAATGCAAGAACAAGACCAAGACCGCAAGACCAAGACCGATTTTGGGCAACACTAGCTAGACCGGTCATACTACTAGAACATTTATTTTTATACAGATACATTCTTTTAAAATCAAACGCTGTCTAAGGAACAAAAGTACTCGTAATTACTTTAATTTTTATGACAGTCATAGGCTTTGAAATTAAATCATTCAGTTTTTGTCTACATAACTTTTACTAGCTTTTGTTCGCGACTTCGTCCGCGGAAATTTCGAACCCCCGTTTTATTATGAATTTTGGAAAATCCTGTGTTAGCAGAAGTCTACTTACTATTTAAAACTACCTCCCTGCTAAATTCTATCTTTATATATCAAGCGATTTTCGATATTTCCTGATGAGTTAGTGACCTTTCGCTTTTATGTATTTAGAAGAATTGTATTTGAACAAAGATTTTTTATTGACAAACACTTACGTGCTTTTACAAACATGACATTGTTAACCTCTTACATACAGAGTAAATACATTTATATCGTAATACCTACGCATCGATGTCGTCACCAAAGATAAAATAAAAGTCGAATGCATTTTCTCAGTATTTTGTAAATATCTCTCTTATTCAACTCTTTTATGATATTCAAGTTATACCCTATTTAACAAGATAATATTCCAAAACTGCAGTATCCCTTTACGTGGATTTTCAAACAAGAAAGTTTGTAGGAAATGGATATTCCCCATTACTACGATATTGGAAAACAACACACTGGAAAGCGCTTGTTTTCTAATTTGTTTGCTTTTGTCAGTTCCAATATTAGTTAGCTGAAGTTAAGCTTGAAGTTTTTAGTAGTTAATTAATTAATAAACATGGCTGCCCTTTGTTTATGTTCTGTAATGTCTGTAAATAGAATAAGGTTCGGAATAGGAATTCCTATAGCTATTAATAAAGGGACAAATCAATGATCTTTTATCTTATATATTACAAAACGCAACCGTTGCTGACTGACTGATCTATCAACATACAGCTCAAACCACAGAACGGATTGCGCTGAAATTTGGCACGCAGATAATTATTATGTCGCAGGCATGCGCTAAGAAAGGATTTTCCAAAATTCACCTTGTAAGGGGATGGAACGGTAGTCCATTGTAACTTATAACACGGGTGAAAGAAACCACGCGTACGAAGTCGAGAGTAAAAGCTAGTTATTATATTATATTTGTAAATAAAAAAAGAAACATCTCCACACTAACTCACCCCTACTCACCCCCTCATCTCATCGGTAGTCGTGTGCAAAAGACTTTATGTTCACATGAAGTCGGACTTTAAAACTGATTAGTCAAAGGACCGATTTGCATGAAACCCTAACCCTGACCCCGGCTTAACAGGACCTTAAGTCATGCCAGGACTGACTATGTAGTGTGGTTATCCAATAAACCGCCCGCGCAGACACGGCGAAAACTGCGCGGTTACATGAACATCTTCATTTTCATTTAAACCTTACCGCACGGCTTCAGCCATGGCTAGAGTTTTACCTACAGTGTCAAAATACCTTCAATACAAGTCCGCCACATTATCCCCAACCACTGCAACTCCTGAAAACCAGAATCAACAGAGGCGACCACCAGAAAAGCGCCGAGGCAATGAAGCTCAACGAGTCCCGGAAACTCGATTTGGCTGTCTTGGATACCGCAACAAAATTAATCAGAAAAGAACAGCGGAGGAGAAAGGAAAATATAACTAAACAAAAAAAAATATATGAAAATAAATAAGCCTACACAAAGTGTCTGTATTTGTTTATCTAAACGCTCATTCATCTAGAAAATGACAGGAGCAAGCACTGGTTTAATAACATTCCATGAATAGATCTTCGGAATACAATTCATTCAAAGTCGAGCAAAGAGAATGTAATAGAATCGAAGTACGAGTTGAATTCGTGTTTAAACTCGATAGTGGAGTTAAACTTGATGAAGCGCGCGGTCACGTCGGCTAATTCTTCGAAATATTAATGTAGTTCACGTGGGTGTAATCTGGAGTCGCGGCACGTTGCGGGCATTCCGCCTTTGAAATCACTTCCCGGCCCCACTCTCCACTCTGACAGTGACGTATTGTTGCTCTTCTTTAACATTAATGTAATGGATTTTGTTTCATGTTGCGGAAGTTATCGCATATTTTACGATCTGCTTAATTTATCCATTAAATTTTTGTTGTTCTATCCCTCGGTTTGATTACTTGTACTTGATGGACCGAGAAGTGCTCGTGCATATTAAACGGGTAATCGGATGACCTATCAGATGGGCGAAACGTTATTTGAAAATGTTTTAATATCAAGCCGACTACGGCGTAGTGAAATGGAGGGCTATGATTTTAGCAGATTATGTATCCATCAAAGTAGTATTATTTTAACAAATGAGCATTAATTAGTCTTTTAACATTGGAAGCCTCGGGTATGACATCACAACAACCAAGATAGCGGTATATTGCAGAGATAAAGTGCCATTAAAAAAGAATAAAAAATCAAGTTTGATATGAAATGAAAGGTCTCAATAAGTATATTCCAATAGTTCATTTTACTGCTTGGGACTTAAACATTTGAATTTTGATGGTAATTAAGTTTTAGTTTTCAAACCTTCTTTACACATAGGAATAGCATTCAGGGTTGGTCTTAAAAAGGGATTATGAGTCAAAAATGTGTTAAAATATTACTAAGAACTGAACGGTTCTGAACGGAGTTGCTGCTGTCTTAATTTTCTACCATAATCCGAACCTATTGTAATGATTATTTGTTCGAATAACCGCGGCTATAATATAGAGTACCTCAGTGTTGCCACAAAACAGTGTAGGAGGCAATAAAGCGCTCAATATTACCGACTACCACGTCGCACTTGACGTAGCAGCGCTACGCCGTAGCACATCCGTAGCATATTCGTAGCACATGTGCGGTAATGTGCCAAATTCGTGTATAGAATTATGTTAATGGTTTGGAAGTGTACATTACAATAATGTAGAAACTGCCTCCGAATTGATGTAGGTATTTTATTGACTAATTGTAAAAGAATACCTGACGGTAACTTTTTTATTGTTTGCCAAACACAGTAGAACAACTACACAGTAAAACCTCAGAACAATTTATAAAGTTACTTATCATAAACTAATAAAAATATATTGTACTCTATAAGATTTTTCTAAAACGGTGCTACAATAATAACATTATTCTGAAGAAGTACGGTTTTCTAGAAAATACTAGGTTGAGGTCTGTATTAACACAAAGCTTCTGAGTAAAACTTTAAATTCACGTGTTTCCTGAAACATCTCAACATAATAGCTTGGGTGCTTGAACAGTAATTCCATTGTGAAGTTACGTTGTGTGCAGGTGGACGTCAGAATGCTTCTTGCTTTGTGTAACACACCACCTGAAAATCTTAAACTGAGTGTTTCTAAGAAGTGCCTTGTGAACATACTGGCTAATGCCTTATGCACATGTATGGGTCTTCATGTACTCAAAGGCTTATGCATGCTTCTACTTGCATATTCTACATAGTAATATTGTCCAAGAGTATATGTATATTTTAAGTAAATGTAGTTTAACATTCTTCACAGAAACTCCTTCTAAGCTAATTTAGGTTGTTGTAATTACAACAATCAGCTCCAACAAGCAAAGACAACAAAAACGACGTCAGCTTTCCTCACAATTCACTTTAATAAGCGAGGCAGGCAAATTACACTTCTTGAACGTGTGTACAAATTGTGCGGAGGGGAAATGAGAGGTAAATCCGTTTTAAACCACAGTAGACGGGCCAGGACGCGTAGAGCTCTCGATCCGTCACGCGTCGCGCAAACTTAATCCCTCATCAAATCCAGATTAATTAAAGTGGAGCCGACCACGATCCCAGCAAGCCACTCACGCATATTGTAACACATGTGTAACCGAGCCGGCGGCGCCCGCGTCGCGACAACATACTTGCGTACTCGTTACGTACTTCCTACGCCTATTGTCTTGTTAACACACTCCATCATGGAGAGTTGTTTGATTGCTGAGTGACTGAGTGGACTGGAATTAATTGGTAAGACTAGACATTTTATGATTTATCTGATTTATTATAGGTAAAATAAAACACAGAGTACCTACCCTGCGTAGAAACATAATATAGTGTGAATATAATGGTTTCATGATTTTATCATAGTTTTCACATGAATAAAGTGTGACCACTTCATACATTTCATAAAAAGATTTTAAAATATTTTCAAAAGTTGCTTAAAGTTTAGTTAAGCGGCTGTCAGTTCAAGAGTTTGTAAAAAAGGATACACCGAAAGCGGCGCCGAAAGATTAACAAGCATTCGGGGCGGAGTGTACGTAATACAATCAAAAGTTTTGATGAATTTCTCGAAAACTGTCTTTGTTTCCCCTTTCTGTCCAAGTTAAATAATAAAACCCACGGACTCTCCATCTGAGTCTTGTGAGAACTTAGTCTGCAAAAGTAACGTGAACAAAAAGTTATATTTTTAAGCACTGAATCAGGTTTAAACGACGTGTTAGCTGATCCCTACATCGAATTTTACTTAGCCAATACCTGAGTTGTCTAGACTGTCAAAGTACTTTTTAGAGTCGTTTCATGGATACCTTTTGGTCCTAATAAAAACTTTTACGACACATCTAATCTTAATTTTATAGCAGCCAACCTAGTAAATATTGGAACTAAAGAAAACTTATATCAAATTATCTTGCTCAATGGTCATTGATGGACGATTGGAGCGATTTGAAACACTACAGATATACCTACATGAAAGCCACAAGATCGACGAACCAGCAACAAACTTTGACAGCGGTAACTTACACTGAATTAGTTATTAGCTTCATACATCAAAGCAAGAGTAAAAATACTTTAAAGGTTGTTTACTCGAGGATTTATGTGAGTTATTTTTTAAGTTTGCAATAAAATGAAGTTCATGTGTGGTGATTTATTCGGTGGCAGTGAGCGATGCTGCGACCGTCTGCGGAGACAGCGGGCGGCCGCGACGACGCGGAGCGACGGCCCGGCCGGCCGCCCAGCGAGAACGAATCACGGAACCTTCCCGAACACACGACACGTACTCTAACCCCCTATTTTCATACGTTACAAGGGTTCATCCTCGGATCAACGTGAAGAATTTATTGAGACTGTTTACGCAAGAAAGGAAATAAGCGATGTAAGATTCTTTTCTATATTTCATTTTTGAAATCACTTCTTGAAACATTTTGATTTTGTGACAGTTTCGTTTCAAAGTGGATTTTGATTGACTTAATTAAATATTTAAATGGTTTCAGGGTTTAATATTTTCGTTCCCACCTTTACTTGGAGCTTTTATTTATCTTTGTAACTTTTAAACATCAAGGAACGATTAAAATGCCAGTTATTAAAAAATCTTTTCTAAAATAATTCAAGGACTAAGTGAGTTAGTATTAAAATAAGATATTTATGGATTCTTTCCCTTCCCCCTGAATAAACTAAGAACATTTGCGAACTCAAACCGATATAGTTATAAACATAGAAAAGTTATTATTGTAACTAATATCAATCTACATATGTATACATATCTACCTCAGTGATCGTGCAATCAAAGCTTATGGAAGATTCTCCATAAAATTTTACGAGAAGCATTATAGAGCTGGAATAAGCTGAATGTTACGTACTGTAACAAACCATAATATCTGTAATTCTACTACGTACTCGTATTACGTACGTAGATATGAATAATAATGTCGGTACTTAGTATTTTGTCGTAATCGTAAAGATGTTAGTGCTTGCGTATGTGGAATTGTAAATACTGTGTTTGGATCAATCGGAATTCAATTTAGAGTTTTAACAGAGCAAACAAAGATAATTGAGCTAAGTTTTGGTGGGAGTTAGGGATAGACTAACATAATCTTAGAACTTGTGTGGAGCGTTCTCATGAAAGTGTGGTATCAGCTGAATGGGGCGGTCAGCAGGGATCCTTCTGGAGAACAAATTAAACCCTATTCAGCCGGTCGCCTCCTTACGTAAAGATGTGAGATACGATAGTAAATATTAAAGCGAACATAAACGACCTACCACGGCTATCAAATAATATCTTTCAACTACACTAGTAAGTATAACGAATATTTTTTTGACATGGCCAAATTATAAGATAAGTTTAAGCTGAAAAACCTCTTACGTCGGTACCTACGTTAGATTTCTGTTGGAAATAATAATGAATTAAGATCGTCTATATTTAAACCACTCTTAGAATATTAGTATGAAGTCTGTTTCTTTTGTCAATGTCAGACGAAAAGAGCTCTTCTTTAGTTATAAGTTCTATTCTATTAGATGAAAAGTAATGTAAAATCGAATTTAAATAAACATATTTTCATATTCAAAATTCAAACTGATTCTTAAAATGAAATGGATATTGTACTTTGTACAGACATTGATACGATAGTTTCTCAGAAATGGGTTAGTAAATGCTCAATTCGCTATTCGCTATCAAATTACAGGTATATATTTTATGAAAAATGAAAATTTATTTTATGATTCGAGAGTTTTAAATAGAATTTGCCAATTTATTATTCCAGATCATGGTTTTATAAAAACGAAGGATGTAATTTTTGTTTATTAGGTAAGATACGTAGTTTGTTCACAAGGAATTCTTGTGAAATTAATTAAATGCAAGTAGAACACGAAGAAAAACCTCGCACCATTCTAGATGTATTAACGGAACGGTGAGAATTGAGTTAGCTTGTAGATTCCTACCACGTTCGTTCGCCTTCATTCACGCGACTCTAACGGCGTAGATAATAGAGACTTACTGCGCACTTTACTCCACCATACCTACAGCAATAACTCTCCCCGAGTAGTTTTCACGCGAAAAGTAAAAGACGAGATCGAGGGAATCGACCTGTGGACGATACCAAAAAAGTTTTGACGGGGCTTTTTATGAACTTTCATAACGGAACATTTAACGAGGGCAGGGCGATGACGGCAGTCCTTTGCCCCGCCGTCCCTAAAGACGTAAAAAGTTAAACTTTGCGATTATTGTTTAAGTTGGGCGCACTGTCCATTGAGGCGTGTCCTCATAGACCGCGTTATATCAAACGCTTGAACGCGGAAGCCGAGCCACTCCTTCATCTCTCCTTTGTTGTAACATGTTTTATGATTTCTTCCTTTTAAATAAGTATTCTTTTCGCATTATACTTTTGTGTGGGTCCTTTAGAAATCTAGTTATATTCAGTACTCAGTTTTGTTTAAAAAAGCTTCGCCTTTGTGCTCTGCATTTTCAAAATGTAGTTGGTATATACCATATGTATATGTATTATATGTAATCTTATTTTCACTTTTATATAAATTGGGAAGGCAACATTTACCATGTCATTTCATAAATCTGATGAAAAAACATGTTTAGGATGAACCTTTAACCACTTCAAAGATATATTATATAGGGCTAAACATAATCTAAATGGAGGCGGACTTGAGAAATGATCCGGAACCTCTATTTTCCGAGAAGGTCATACTCGTAATATAACATGTTCCAATACGTGAGTTCGGTGCCCGGCACTGCTCTACCGTTCTCCATGAGCAGCATACCGAGATCCATCACCAAACCGCCGCTCAGATTGGCCTGTCAATTACGTCACTGCTTTTCCACCCTTAATCTGTCATCTAGACACCAATTAAGGGGAAAACTGCCACCACGAGGAGTAGTAATAATTTATCTTTCAGAATATAACCTCAATGTGAAAATATAAATTCCACACCAATATTATTAAACACAAAGTTCAGAGGCGAGCGCTATATACCAAACGTTGCGCAATTATTGTACTGACGTAATTATTATTGTTCGTTTATTATAACCACATTATGGTTGCCAGTATCATTACTAGAACACGTCCAATATTTCTGTTATTCTTCTGATTTTCAATGTAATACGAGACACGAGTATGAACCGGTATGTATGTAAGGCACATTTGTTACTGTCATAGTAAATATAACGTAAATAAAGAGATATGTTACCTTTTCTCAGTCGTTTGGGATTAAGCCAAGTCGAGTCCGTTGACAAAGACACGACTGTTGTGTTGTCACGCAGCGCTTGCGTTCACGAATAACCGTACCTATTGGTAGGTAGGGAAGCGTGAAATTCTGGAATCGAATGTATACGACAGAGCGGTTGGGAAACTACGGGACTTCACTCTCGATGCAGATTGCATCAAAGAAGGACCACCATTCTTTAGATATTATTTTATGGTAACATTCATTGTAAAGCGTTCAAGTAACACTTTAGTTTGACGCACTCTCAAGTGAATGTATTCAAGCGTTTGTAACACTAGAGGTGGCGCATTGCCAATCTCTTACGTATTCGCTAACCCGTTACTGTGTGCTAGCAATTACTGTTTATGTATTTTTTATTATTTTTAGAGACTGCCTCGTTGGTTTAGTGGTCGCAAAGCGCAACTGCTGAGCATGAGGTCTTGGGTTCAATTCTCAGGTCGGGCTAAGTGTTATTGGATTTTCCCATCAGCAATTTCTCAGTAGCGGCCTCGGGGTTTGGATTTGCGCCCGGTATACGGCAATAGGCTTGCCCCCTATTACATGGAACTTAAACATAACTGGCGAAATGTGGGTGTTTCTACTTCATAACGGATACACCTCTGTCTAACCCGCCGAGGATTACAGGCGTGATTTTATGTATGTTATGTATTATTTTAAACTTATTTCTATTCTGTTGTGAACAATAATCATCCGAAAGTGCTCATTAATCCCTATGTTAGTTCTAAGTATTTTCATCATTATTACTGTGTAGCCTCCGGCTAACACAACAGCGTGAATCTACCTAATTAAAATTAATTGACAATTACAAAACATGAATGATTTGTTGTATTTATACGTGTAAAATACGTTTATTATTACAACAAATGAAATATTTTCGAGCGTTTGTGTACCAAACGGATAACATGTGGAAATATAAATCACATGTAAAGATTAATGGACATTCACAAAAAGTGCAGGGAACACAGATTTGTTTATAATGCAGCGCTGCTCTGTGTGATTGGATGGTTAGCGAAACAAAAGTTCCCAACTCTGTTTTGTTTGCTTTTTAACTTAATTAATTCGCTTGCTCCCCACAGCAACGCGCCGCGCCGCCAATATTGTTGTTATATTATAATAACTTTAAAATATCAAACGGCGGACATTTTACATGATTTAATCAGCCATTGTTTTATACAGCGTAGATTTAATTAATTGTCTCCAAACGTTGGTTTGATTTACATATTGTGTTCACCTGTTAACGTCAAAACATTGGTTTGTATCAACGACAAGGGATGTGTATGGGCAATATAATCATAGTACACGCAGCTTTTCTTTTTTTAGTGTCTCATAAAATTCGGACAACGTTTACGAAGACAATACCATAAAATTGGCATAAAATCACGACGCCGAAAATTTTATATCGCGATACTATTACGTTCATAAACCGTGTAGAGGAAATGATTGGATGAATGCGGCGATTTTAACGAACATCTGTCTTCGTTGAAGTTAAAATTTATTATTCGAATGAATTTAACTGTAATGGTATTGCACGATGTTTATATTTTATCGGCATTCATTCAGACAGAACGAAAAAGAAATTGAGTTTTACGCAGCAATGGTGTGGAATTGTATTTCATTTTCATATTTCATATTTTCAAACAAGATCGGAAAAGCCTTTGTGTTTTAAAATATTGTTTCTTATTATAAACGATATCCGAACAACCGTAAGCTCAAATATACGCACTCAAACATATATAACCATAAAAATACCATAGAAACACCAAACGCAACCGAAAGTTGTCGTCGGAAACGAAAAATATATCCGTAAATCATATGTTTATTTGTACGTGAAAGGCGGTACCTGGCAATACCGGCTCCAGGTGGTTTTATTGAAAACTCCGGACAATTCTATGACACAAAGACCTTAATTTATTCTTGAATTGGATTTATTCTTTCCATGTGTTGGGAGCTGGTGACAGAGGGCCCTTAAGGTTAATGTAGGTCTTGTCATCGGAAATTGGAGCGGCCAAAACCGTGCGATTTGTCAGCTGTCATGTGGAATTGAATCTTATGGATGTGTATAGGAAAATGTACTCACAGGGGAAAGCGGAAAATTAATTTTTAAGCGTGATGAAATATAAACCTACCTAGTTTGCTTACGTTAGTAAATAATGAATTAAACAAAGGCTTGAAAAAATCTTGAGCGGCGAAAGTTAGCCGACCTCTTTATTCGCAACGTTTAGAAGTTATAAGGAAAGCGTAATGTTCAGGGTAGGATATTATTTTCTCCAATAAAAGGCGTAAGCAATATCAAAGATAGCTGTGTGACACTTTGTCTTAAACGACCCCTTTGATGCTTCGACTTCCTCAACAATTTTCATTTCCCCCGTTGAAGTCCTCAGCTCAAGTAAAGTTCCCAGCATGCCAATTTTAACTCGAAATCTGTTTCTAAGACTGTTTCAAATGAGTTCACATCATACAATACCATCGTATTTTGTTATGTATAACCTTTTGTTGGAATCCACTTGATCTTAATTAAACTTTAGGCACTGTTTAAATATACTTCGGAACATTTAAGAAAACCTATTTGAAGAAGTTTGAGTTAAGTTTGAATTAGTGTGTTTTTCACTAGTTCCAGCTCGTTTACGGCAACGGTTAACCGTAGGAGATAAGAAAACATAGTAATTAATATTCGTAGCAACCAAAAGCGTTCAAGTCTCGACGATTCACGCCCGGTTCGGGAAACATTCACAGCGGGAGAGTTCACTAGCAAAATAACAACGTCCATTTGTAACAAAAAGTCCATTCATCAAACGAGATAACAATGTCACGGCGTTATCAAAACATGACCCGTGAAGCGATCACAATGTTTTGCTACGCGAATTCCGGCCCGCAGCAAAAAGTTAACACAATGGAAAAGTTCGCGCTTCCCAAATAAATCGCTTCATTTATATGTATTTATTATTACCTCCGGTTGGTTTATTATGGTCACATTTAGGAAACATTATTTTGGTATAGATTTATATAGAGAAAGCAGATGTGCAATTTTCTATTTCTATTTCTTTCAAAAATTTAAGGAAAATGCTTTCTCTTCTTTCATGCCGTGAAAGGAATTAAACTAGGTGAATGCATGGAAGCATTATTCCATAGGTATACATGTATGTTAACACCAATTTGCAAAACAAATTATATTTTCAAAAAATGTACCATGGTAAAAATTACACGTTCATAAAGAATATCTAAAAGTACGTACTGTACATAGTGAAAACTTATATTAAATTACGTACGATACTCCAATAGTACGTTATTGAAACGTAAAGCACAATCGAAAGCAGCATTTGTCGCGGTGCCACGTAGCAATAAGACGGTCGCGTGTGTACTCTATAAATCCGTGTGAAGTTCAGCGGCGTAGCAGCGCTGCAGCGTGGCAGAGCGAGCGGTGTCGGGGAGACTGTAACAAGTGCAATACAAAACAATATTCCGGAGTAATTTCCTCAGAGGAGGCAGGGACCGCCCGCCGCTCGGCGCTCGACACTAGACGCCACCCGCTTGCTGTTGCACTCACAGACAACGCTTTGTCATTTTCTTTACTTCAACCACTTTGAGGTCATTAATCCTTTGCAATTTATCGTCCATTCTAATGTTTGACAGTACAATGCACATCTATGAGAAAATAAGAATCTCAGCCCTGTTTAAAATAAAAAAGACAAAATATTTAGATTTTTCCATTTGTCTGATTACATTGCGAAAATTTATTAAAGTAAAAACGAGCAACAAGGAGCCTTGCCAGATCATCTTTTCATTAAACAGAAATCTACGAATGCAGCACAAGCTTTCAATAAGTGTAAGTAGGGTAAACAAATCAAAGCTGAACGCGCGTTCAATTTTTTAAAGTGTTTGAATTAAGGTGCCTTTTCCTGTGACTAGTAGTTGGCACAGAGCCAAGTGCACGACTGCAATTAGCCAAAATTATGCTCAAAAACAAGTTCGGAAGCAATTAGCAGATGTAGACTCAACTTAAGGACCAGCTAAACCAGTTTACTGAAGTCCGACACCGGATGAGATTTGTTTTACTAGTTTATTGGTTTGAAAAAAAAAGTTTCTTGTACTTTTTAACTGCGAATTTCCTGAGCTCTGTTTTTTTCCGGAGAATATTACAATGGCGGAATCGCAATCGCCGCTAATCGTCGCTAATGAAATTCCAAATTGATATAATTGAACGGAATCAAATTTTGTTTAGTGTTTTTGTTTCACAAACATTTAGTAGTAGGTACCTCTAGTATCGATTTAAGTATACGATATCTAAATGTGGAAGTAAACAGAGCAGTAAATATCTATTGTCTGCACCATTAGTGCGAGTAAATAAATGAGCCGGACCGGACGCGCAGGCGACGCGAGACTCGACTAGACTGGCATTAGCATCAAAATACATACACAATGATGTCACATCACATGTCGTCATAAAAAAGCTGAAATCCTAAAGACGTGCCAAGAGGTTGTAAAAAATTCAACGTTGACGACGGTCATCACAAATGATCAACTTATTTTGATAAAGAGAAATACTACGCTCTTAATCATCAAAAGCATCGTAAGCTTCTCAAAATTTACTTCAAAAGACAAACACAAATACGTTTATGTTATATAATAATCCATCCTAAAGGGGCTTTAATTCCACATACGATTTATCAAACACAATCAATATTCACTAACAATCTGATGTGACGAAGCTATTCGAATGCCTAATCCAAGCTGCACGTTGCATGTGTACTCCTCAAAGCCAGTGTGTAGCATTACAGTGTTCCTAAACATACACACTACTACATACATAGGCAGTGTGTAGTGACAAGCTCAAAGGCTATCCACAACATGCTGTCCTCACTGGAGCGATGGTCTGTGACCAGCGCATTAACCCATTTTCCTAGTCGATACTTACAACTTGATATGAATAACAAACAACAGTTCTATATCTATATAAATAGTACGCATAATACATCGTTTGTATTCGTTGTACATCTGCAAGTAGGACGTACATGTTTCTTATCCACCGATAACTATAGTTATTAGTTTTAGAAGCTCTTTTTATCATTAGGTCGGCTTAATGAAACATTTTCTCTCCGAACTCCGAACTATAATATTGTCGAGGGACAATTTTACGTCAAAACTTTTACGCTCTCGTTTGAATATTTTTAAAAGTTCTTTTTGTGCAGTATCTACCTACCTACCTACCTGCTCTGTTTAAATAGTGACGGCAGCGTAGCTATTAGCTTATGATCTACAATGAACGCACTTTTTGTGTTCTTTCCCGTCCAACTAGTTAAAAGCATCCAACTATAGCCTTTGGAAAGTAATGCAATAAAAACATAATATAAGTAGCAAGTGTCAAAACAGCAAAACCTTTTTAAGTTCATTTGTACTTTCTATGTTTATCATGGACATCACTGACATCAGTGAAGGAAAACATCATGAGGAAACCTAGACTTATAATAATTAAAATAAGTCTGAAATCGATAATCCTCCTTGAACAATGGGTGGTGATCAATACTCGGCATATTATTATGCCATTGCGGTTTTTGCCCTGCAAAAGAGGAGACAAGTATTTAAATATTAAATACAAACTTAAAAAAAAAATTGTAGCCCACCGGTGACGGAAACAGGGTCCAAGCTACGCGGTCAGGGCTCCAAGGAGAGAAACCTCCTAACAATGTAGGCCGTGTCCAGACTACTGCTTTATTACTATTATAATATATCCAGTAAATTAGAACGAGTAACTTTTACTCGGCACATAGTGTGTTTTATTAAGCCACGTTATAACTACAGACGTGAACTAACAATCGACAGGCCTGACCTGGAATATCAAGTAGGTGCTGAACTACGTCAGCTACTCAGCTTCTTATATTGTATTTGTGTTATACTTATCTATCCATTCATTATGTGTTTGTGAATTAATGGAAGGTGATCTTGTCAGAATGCTTGATGTACAGGTACAGCGAGAGGAATGCATGATAGGTATTCAACTGTATACTTTTTACTCTCATCTGTTTCGTCCAAACACATGTACGAGTATATTATTGCATTTATATAACTATCAAATTGATTCACTGTAATTGGTTTATCCGTTGTTAATTAACAAACAAGTAAATTAACAGCTATTCCGTACGTGTATAATTAACATTTATAGATTTATTTTAGAGCACTTGATTAATACAATATAGGTATCACTGTGGTGAGCAAAACCTTTTAAGATAAAGTAGGTAGGGATGGTCAGATTCTTACTGACTAAAACCCTTCCGTGTGCCATCCTTTGCGATCCAGGGCCGGGGTGACTCTTTCGAACTAATTCCGCAACCCTGACAGAAACAGTTTAAATACTGGGCTATTTACATGTACCTGATACAAAATGTACCTTACTTACTTACGTTCCAGTGCGACGGCTATGTAGGTAGGTATTACGTAAACATAATAAAAGTTGCAGGTATTGCAAGTATGCACCGGTCGGTCGGTCGCTAAAAGACAAAACGAACAATTTCTAGCAGTTCAAAAGAAACACTGGGATGGAATATAAGTTTTTATTTGTATGTTCCCATCTACCTATGCACCTACGTGTGTTCCTTGATTGCGTCTGTACCTGGATCGATATGACAACTAGTTGACTAACTGCGACTCACGAAGATGGAACCTCATCCCTAAGATTGGATAGGTATTGCGGGTCTCATTAATTTGCAACTGAATTTGCTGCACCTAGCTTCTTTAATTTTAAGTTTTAACTGAGTGGCTCAAGTTTTATTATACCTAGAATTTAAATATAAAATCTATATAAATAAAAATGAATGTTACTTTTATGTTTTTACTCTATCTACACTTCCTAAATCATTCGTTCGATTGTAATGAAACTTTGCTGAGTTGTTACGCGTAACAACACACTAAAGATTCGGCAAAGGATGTTGGTTAAAAAAAAGAATACACGTGACAGTGCAACACATGTCGGAGTCAGCCAGTAACTTATAAATACATATATGAATTGGTTTTCAGCGAGGTAGGTGTAAATCAAGTGCAGCGCCATCGTCAGCGTTTTCTTGTCTTATAACTACTAATTAAGAATGTTATCAATAGATACTTCTTTATAAACTTCCCTTGACCATTTACTGAATCGTTTGTAGCAGGTTTACTAAAATACCCAGTACATATTGAAAAACAAATCTACTTCTAGATATTCAGCCAAAACATCGTCACTATAAATACGGCACTATGTTCATACAAATAAGTACGAAGTATCGTACTTCACACGATACAATATAACCCACAACGTCATGTGCGTGGCGCTTCAGTAATTGTGTTAATTATAAATGCACAAGTGAACAATAAAATATTTAAGTCGAAAATATCACATAATGACTCGCAGGCCCATTCATGTGAGTGAGCTTTTAATTGCACAATTAGGTAGGTATTTTGAAATGTCGATATTCTGTTGTGAAAGCTCATTGATAAGTGCCGGGGCATTAGGTTCATTGACATCTTTACGTCATTCATGATCGTTCGAGTGAAATAAATCTTTTGGAGCGTTTAGAAGATAAAACAATAATTAATCACGGTTAGATAAGTGTGTCTGGAGGAGGCATAATGCGAGGTCGGAGTGGCTTGCCTCCGGGGAAACATCCTGTACCTCCGAGTCGCCTATAAAATTTTACGAGCACACCGTATGAGCCATTATAGCTCTTGTCGATGTCACTTATGAGTGCCTGACGTGGTTTGTAACTCGAATTTAGTTTTAAAATGAAAATTCAAAGCTGAATCGTTTTCACCTATGAATATTGAATTGAAACGTAATAACAATAATTTGTTGTATGGTCCAGCGGAGTTAACCGACATTTTAAAATAAATATGTGGGTATCGGAAGAGTTAAATTAAATAAAATTAATTAAAAATTGTCTTCCACAGATTATTTTGTTCTCGGAATACATGAGTTTACAATTAGGCAACACGGTTTAACCAGAATATTCTGGTATCCTATCAATTAAACTTTATAACAAAGGAAAACAATCTCGAATTTCGTCAAACTAATCTTGAATATTAGTTTGTACTATTTAGCATAATTGAGTAATAATGTAAGACATATTACTAACAATGTGAGGTAGCTACAGCATATACTCGTACCTACATGTTCGCTTCAGAAACGCGTTCGCCTCAGGGTAATCATTGCGAGCAGAGTTAACGAACTCTGAATACAAATCGAATGTAGGTGACATGTAGTATTACCTACATACGTACCCGTCTTCGAAGACATCGTCTGATACATTCCATCTAGATATACAACAATGTTTATTGATATTCGATATACGTTACATGCGTATATTACTCTGATAATAAAATGTGTGCCCAAAGTATGTGTTTAAGGCTTGTTTATTAGCGGCGGCTCAGTTTTTCGCCAAGGTGCGTGTGTTTATGTAGGTGCGGCAACATAATAGGCCGTGTACGCATAAAACACCCTTGTTTCAGTCTTCATGACACTTAACGTGAACAGTAAGTTTTATTATTTCTTTGTTCTTGTTTATTTCATGACAAGATCATAATTACAGTTTATTTAGGATGTGAATGGATAAACACGTTTCTTTGCATGTTTTACCTTATGTTGTTGTGTAGTCATAGAAAAAGTTTGAACTTAAGTTTCTTAAAAACTTAGTTAATGTATCTACTAAAGAAATGAAATGTCTCCTTCACCCCTTTTTACTAAAAAAAGAAGCCTTTTTTGTTATTAAAGTTTGTATTTAAAGTTGCAGTAATTATTCAAATACGGTGTACAGTTCAGCAATTCTGCTGAACTCATAATATTTATACATAGGTCAAAGCTGTATTGACCTGAAAACACAAGACAGACGGTCCATCTTAATTAACACTCCCTTCGAAGTAAGTGCACGGTGTTTACATAAAATATATTCTAGCAAATTATTTCCTCTGCACGAATAAAATACTTGCAAAATGAACTCCGCCGGGGTACACTGGAAATGCCGTTCAGTAGCAATTAAAACTTTCTTACTGATCAAACTTTTACAGTCACATCTTCACGAGGACAAGTTGTCTGTGAGAGTCTGAAGGAGCGTAAATGTGACTACAGTTACCTAGCGAAATGGTTCCAGCACTAACATAACTTGCCTGACGTATCGCCACGTACAACTGTAGACTCACAGGACTACAGTGAGTGTTCACTGTCTTTAGTATCGTATCGTAACGAGGGAAGTAAACAACTTAACGTTTTATGTAGGTAACGCATTCCAATCTTTATTTTTTGGATAAATAAATTTGTAAGTAATTTGCCATCGTCCGTTTCTATTTTAATAATGTATAAGATAAAACACGTTATTTATTTCTTTTCAACAGAAACAGACAATATTTTTATATAAAAAAGTTTGTTTAAAAATGTTTATTAATTTTCATAAAGCTATATTAAATATAAAAAAATTAAATTTTAATTTTAATTGTTATAAGTTAGATACTAAATAATACGTCATTCTATACATTTCAAATTACAATGCGAAATTAAAATGATAATTTTGCACCCGCGATAGTAACATTGTTTTCTTGTCAAATGCATTAAATTGCAGATTGTTTTTGTTCGAAAATTCGTGCAATTATTAGATCTAAATTGTAATTATGTGTAAATTTACATCACTGGCTGACACTTATTGAAAAGAGCAGAATAGGTTTAGATCATATTATTATTTGCATGGTAGAACAGACACGGTATAAATCCCTGATTCATTGATTTACGAGATATTTTTAAAACTAAGTGATAAAAAAGAACTAGGAGACGAAGTTCAGTTTTATGAACTTCTTTATGTTTTATGCATACGAGAATTCGGAGACATACTCTAGACTCATGCGTGTATTCCAGTGAAAATAAACACTTCTTCATGCATGAGAATTCACTGAAGATAATGGAGTCGCATAAAATGCTCGGATTTTACGGCTGCGTTGTTTTCAAATCATGTTTTATTTGCTGATACGTGAGCTCGTTAAAACTTTATATATGAAATATTTGAATTATATCCTTTGAGGTAAGAAATTGTTATGAATGTTTGAAAGGATCTACTTGACTGAATTATATTCTTGGGATGACCGCAGCGGTTTTGAAATGAAATACCTATACAGGCGTCCTACTTAAATTTCAAAAGATACAATGGTCTCTCGTATTGAATTTGATATGATTACTTTTCAGAATGATCTCGTATTGAATTTGATATGATCACGCGAGTACGCGAGACTAAGCGGACGTGTTTTTCGTTGATTATAACAATATTGATTTGAGTAATTACGAATAATGTTATAGCAATAATTTGTTGAGTCAGTGTTTTTGTGTTAATGTCGAGTGTGACTAACAAACCTTTTTCGTTGTGAAAGATGAACTAGATAGTTTTTTGACAATCAGCGTTTTCGGTGTTAGAAGAATGTCGAACCCCGGAGATAGCCCCTTCGGCCGCAGCCAATTGGTAAGACGAAGTCCCCCACCGACGCCGTCGCATGCCGATCAAGATCAGACGAGAGAACCAATACCGCCAGCAGCCACGGAGAACGAACTACCGACTGAAGTCGTCTCTACGTCAGAGATTCAGAGATGGCTAGGGTCCATCGACACAATTTTGAATGAAATTTGCTCGATTGTGGCGGAGGGAAAAATGAATTCCGACCAAAAACTCCGTGTCACCAATCTTTGTCGGAAAGTGAACCATGGGACGTCTCAGATGGCCGTGTTGTACCAATCATTGAAGCAAAAGTCCATCCAAGCGCACACAACCATCCAGCACTTTCAAGTGCAGCAGAAAGTTGCGGATTCCCTGTGTCAATTTAAAGAAGTCATGGAAACGAAATTGAGCCAAAACGAACCAGCAAATACTTCCTACGCTAGTATGGTGAAGAAAGGCTCTAATAAATTTATACGCCCACAAAATATCAGTGCAGTCGCTATTTATCCCAGCGACAAATCTAAAACCAGTGACGACACCAAAACGCTGGTACAAAAAATTATCTCGCCTGAGGAAATGAAACTCCATGTCCGCGGACTAAGAAAAATTAGAAAGGGAGGCGTCATCATAAGCACGGACAATAAAGACGACATCGACAAATTAAAAAGCTCACAGAAGCTAGTTTCCTCAGGCCTTACAATTGAAGAGCCATCCAAACGTCGTCCTAGGATTGCTGTTATTGGTGTCCCCGTTGCTCTAACCGAAAAAGAGGTGTTTGATTGCATTTTCTTGCAAAACTTGGCCGATAAACTGCCGAACATCACTCGTGAGTCCTTCGTAGAATCTATTAAATTGAGCCATAAGTCAGGAAGGAAAGAAAGACCTACTTGCAACTACATATTGGAAGTTCCTGCTAATATCAGGAAAATTATGATGGATCAAGGTAGAATTTTCATTAATTGGACCTCATGTCCAGTAAGAGACTTCACTATTGTGACCAGGTGTTTTAACTGCCAGCAGTTCGGACATGCAGCCAAATTTTGCAGAGAAACGAGCTCTACTTGCAACCTCTGTGGCGAAACCGGACATTCTTTCAAGGAGTGCACTAATAAAGATTCTCCACCTCAATGTGCGACCTGCAAACGCTTCAAGAGAAAGAATGATCATCCAACTGGTGATGTAAACTGCCCAGCACGTAAATATGCAGAGGACAATTACATTAACTCTATTGACTATGAGGGCGCCTAGGAGCGCCGCCGACTAACAAGTTAATTAAGCACATAGATAGTAGGTTAACCTTTACATATAATTTCCTTTTTATGGCCAATCAGCTAATCTCTGACCTAGATAAATTTTCCGTGTCTGAAGCAAAAACTTGTAATGTGGAGGAATGCAAAAACATAGTCTATACTGGGGATAACACACTGAATATACTTACACAAAATATTCGTAGTATAACCCGAAATTTTAACGGTTTCCAAGTATTGCTGCAAGATCTTGATATATGTTGCGACATTATCGTTCTAACAGAATGTTGGTTATCCAAACAAAAGGCAAATTTACCAACTCTCGATGGCTTTAATCTTTACAAAAGCGATAGAACATTCAACCAGAATGATGGCGTCGTGGTTTATATTAAAAATAATTTAAGAACATTAGTAGATGAACCTTGTTTTCCAGACTGCAACTGCTTAATAATTAAAATCATTCCCGATACAGTAATACTGGCTATTTACAGGCCTCCATCCCAGGGTATTGATGGGTTTTTGGACTCGCTTAACACTAACTTAGGAAAATTATCTTCGTTTAAAAATATCATACTGGTAGGTGATATCAACATAAACACAGCTGCTGTAAAAATCGACACTCATGCACATAAGTACCTCAATATTTGCTCATTTCATGGATTATTACCAGCTCATTATCATCCAACCCACCAGAGCGGCTCCTGTCTAGATCATATCCTTATAAAATCGAAAAGCCCATCAAAAACGTTGGTTACTAATTCATCATTAACCGATCATCAAGCTGTTTTACTAACGTTACAAATAAGTTCACCTAGAAATAAATGCATGCGTAGCTATACTAAACTCAACATGACGAGTCTCGAAACTGACTTACGCGGTATTAATTTTGACCCCGTTTATAACTCACATGACCCAAATGATTCCCTACAATATTTTGTAGATTTATTGCAATCTGCGCTTAGGAAAAATACGTTTACCAAAATAATACCTAGCAAGTATAGTAACATTAAACCATGGATTACGCCCGGACTGGTTCGCTGTATCAGACATAGAGATAAACTCCACCGAAAATCGAAAAATGCACCGGATAATAAACTACTATCAATTACATACAAACGATATAGGAATTTCTGTAATAATCTGTTGAAGAAGCTAAAAAACCAATATGATCAGAGTCAACTACAGAAAGCAGGTAAAAACAGCAAGCTTATATGGAAATTCATAAAAACCAACACTATTAGATCAAAAAATCCCGAACCAGCCCTTGATCTTTTATCTTCTGAGCTAAGCCCTACCGAAGCAGCAAATAAAGCTAACAACTACTTCATTAACGTAGGAAAAAACTTAGCAGAGAAAATCTTACCTTCTAGTTATTCCATTCAAAGCCAAACTATGACATACGCAACACAAAACTCTTTTGTCTTATTAGATACCGATGTTAATGAGGTAGTAGGTATAATAGATGGATTAAAGGAAATTTGTGCCCTAGGGTGTGACGACATACCTAATAGCATACTCAAAAGGTTTAAATACCTCATTGCCCCTCCTTTGACACACATTTTTCAGCTATGTTTAACAAAAGGAATATTTCCTAAATTGCTTAAAAAAGCCCTTGCGTGTTTAAAGCTGGAGACAAAAGTTGTGTAAATAACTACAGGCCAATTTCAGTTCTAACAGGCCTCTCAAAGATATTAGAAAAAATTATAAACTCTAGATTAATAAAGTATCTTGAAAGTAATAAATTACTTTCTGATCATCAATTTGGTTTTAGGCCTAAAAGATCTACAAGCCAAGCTGTTCATCATCTGACTAATTTTATAAGCACTAACCTAGATAACGGCATGCACACAATAGGGATATTTTTAGACCTAGCCAAGGCTTTTGATACACTTTCTTGTACCTTGCTTTTATCCAAGCTGGAGATGATGGGAATACGGGGTGTACAATTGCAACTGTTGTCTGATTACCTCAGCGACCGCCATCAGTGTGTAAAAATAGGTCAGTGCATCAGTTCTGAACTTGAAAATACCTGTTACGGAATCCCACAAGGCAGTATTTTGGGTCCTACCTTGTTCTTAATATATATAAATGACCTATGCAATTTGACACTTCAAAATGGTGTCATTATGTCATATGCGGATGATACAGCTCTACTGTTCGCAGCTAAATCAACAGTCGACGTCTATGATGTTGCACAGAAAGGTTTTAATACTGTGTCAAATTGGCTTCATAAAAATCTCTTAACACTAAATATAGACAAAACAAAATACCTATTATTTACAATGAGAAACACTTATCCAACTCTTACTAATCTAAACATTCAAGCTCATAACAATTGTAATTTACATTATGCTGACATTGCATGCACTTGCCCCACTTTAGCGAATACAGACCATATCAAATATCTAGGTATTACGATTGACTCAAATCTGAACTTCCGCAAACACATCGATTTATTATGCACCAGAGTGCGTAAACTAATCTACATTTTCAAAAACTTACGTCACATTGCCCATTTTCGATTAATTAGACAGGTTTACTTGGCTTTGTGTCAATCTATTATTACCTACTGCATAACATCCTGGGGTGGTGTCGCTAAATCAATTTTGCTGCCCCTAGAACGCGCCCAACGAGCAGTTTTAAAGGTTGCTACTTTTCGTCCATTCAGATTTCCTACACATCAGCTTTATATAGCATGCAAGGTGCTAACAGTACGTCAATTGTTTGTTTTGAACATAATCTTATTACAACACACTGAACTTTATTTTACCCCAGTACCCTCAGATAGGAGGAGAAAAGATTTGGTTTGTGCTAACCATCGGACGAAACATGCTTTTGCTAATCGTTTTTACTTATTTTTGGGACCCTACTTATATAACCAGTTTAACAGAGTACTAATGATTTATAGTTTAAGTTATAATAGGTGTAATCTACTAGTTCAGGAATACCTGGCAAAACACAATTATGCAGACACGGAAAAACTACTAGAAATTGTGAAATAAAGTCTGTATGTACACACTAATAAAAGTCTCATTGTTTACCTAACCTACTCTATCTACTTTAACACTATTCGTTAATTTATAATTTACTAGCTTCTGCCCGCGACTTCGTACGCGGATCCTGTTGCTTATGCCAGCGATAACGGGGTCGTCAAAATAGAAGATCTGAAACGTGTGATGTAGAATTCTAAGGCCCGGGGACGGGAAAACAACGGGATGAGCGAGACGATTGGAGTCGTTCCAGATCTTTCATTTTTGTATGTCAACAGGAAATGTCCATCAGACTAAACAACTTTTACTAAGACGTCATTCCTTTATATGTTATAATGTAGCTGGGCTCTTGGAGTTCCACATCAGCTGTTCCTGATCTTCAAATTTTATATGGCAACAGAGAGTGCTCGTTAGGCTGAACAACTCTTGCTAAGACGTGATTCCTATATATGTTATAGTGTAGCTGGGCTCTTGGAGTTCCACATCAGCTGTTCCAGATCTTCAAATTTTATACGACAACAAAGAGTGCTCATCAGGCTAAACAACTCTTGCTAAGACGTCATTCCTATATATGTTATAGTGTAGCTGGGCTTTTGGAGTTCCACATCAGCTGTTCCAGATCTTCAAGTTTTATACGACAACAGAGAGTGCTCATCAGGCTGAACAACTCTTGCTAAGACGTCATTCCTATATATGTTATAGTGTAGCTGGGCTCTTGGAGTTCCACATCAGCTGTTCCAGATCTTCAAATTTTATACGACAACAGAGTATACGACAACAGAGAGTGCTCATCAGGCTGAACAACTCTTGCTAAGACGTGATTCCTATATATGTTATAGTGTAGCTGGGCTCTTGGAGTTTCACATCAGCTGTTCCAGATCTTCAAATTTTATACGACAACAAAGAGTGCTCATCAGGCTAAACAACTCTTGCTAAGACGTCATTCCTATATATGCTATAGTGTAGCTGGGCTTTTGGAGTTCCACATCAGCTGTTCCAGATCTTCAAATTTTATACGACAACAGAGAGTGCTCATCAGGCTGAACAACTCTTGCTAAGACGTGATTCCTGTATCTGTTATAGTGTAGCTGGGCTCTTGGAGTTCCACATCAGCTGTTCCAGATCTTCAAATTTTATACGACAACAGAGAGTGCTCATCAGGCTGAACAACTCTTGCTAAGACGTCATTCCTATATATGTTATAGTGTAGCTGGGCTTTTGGAGTTCCACATCAGCTGTTCCAGATCTTCAAATTTTATACGACAACAGAGAGTGCTCATCAGGCTGAACAACTCTTGCTAAGACGTCATTCCTATATATGTTATAGTGTAGCTGGGCTCTTGGAGTTCCACATCAGCTGTTCCAGATCTTCAAATTTTATACGACAACAGAGAGTACTCATCAGGCTGAACAACTCTTGCTAAGACGTCATTCCTATAATATATGTTATATTGTAGCTGGGCTCTTGGAGTTCCCCATCAGCTGTTCCAGATCTTCAAATTTTATACGACAACAGAGAGTGCCCATCAGGCTGAACAACTCTTGCTAAGACGTCGTTACTAATGTTATAGTATAGCTGGGCTCTTGGAGTTCCACATCAGCTGTTCCAGATCTTCAAATTTTATACGACAACAGGGAGTGCTCATCAGGCTAAACAACTCTTGCTAAGACGTTATTCCTATATTTGTTATAGTGTAGCTGGGCTCTTGGAGTTCCACATCAGCTGTTCCAGATCTTCAAATTTTGTACGACAACAGAGAGTGCTCATCAGGCTGAACAACTCTTGCTAAGACGTCATTCCTATATATGTTATAGTGTAGCTGGGCTTTTGGAGTTCCACATCAGCTGTTCCAGATCTTCAAATTTTATACGACAACAGAGAGTGCTCATTAAGCTGAACAACTCTTGCTAAGACGTCATTTCTATATATGTTATAGTGTAGCTGGGCTCTTGGAGTTCCACATCAGGTGTTCCAGATCTTCAAATTTATTCTCTTAGCAGTAAATGCTCATCACGTGAAACAATTTTTGCTATGGTACCATTTTTGTATCTCTTATAGTTTAGCTGGTCTGTTGCGGTTCTGCATCAGGTGTTCAAGTTTCCAAGATAAATTATAGCCTATATGTTGCCCAGACTTAATACCTATACAACAAAAAAAAAATCATTCAAATCCGTCAAGTAGTTCCGAAGATTAGCGTGTACAAACAAACAGACAAACAGACAAACAGACAAACAGACAAACAGACACACAGACAAACAGACAAACAGACAGAAATTTTTTTTTGGTTTCGTGCTCTATTACTGTTTCTAAACCCCCCTCAATTATTTTTTTTTTAATATATTAAATGTACAGACACAGTTTTTTTACTGTTTTATTATATGTATAGATTTTATTTTAACATAATATATATCTTACATTCGATAATATAACATAATAATTAATAATATAGAAGTCTTAATATTATATACCTGAATATTTACTTGTTAAGTCATTGAAAATAATATGTCTTCTCTATAAGTAAGCTTCTAATAAAATTACTAATGTCCTCTTTTTAAAATGTTTGACGTAAATTGATGGCCTGAAACACAAACACAAACACTAAAAACCTTATTTGGAATGCGAAGCAGAGGTTACATGGAATATATGCATTTGTTTGGGTAACTAATGGTAAAGTTCTGGTAAAAAAAACCGAAGGTGATCAAGCGGTTTGGGTTAGATCTGAAAGTGATCTTAATGATCTTTTAATTTCAAAATAGGTATACGCGTAATATTACCTCATCTATTTATCTATCTCTTTTTATCTGCTAACTTGTACCTTAACATTCGCAGACTACAGTATTGATTTCATATCTGAAAACTTTGTAAAGTATACCTGTGCTGATGATATAGTTAGCTGGATAAATCAATTTACTGGCAGAAAAAACTTAAGTATATTGCATGTCAACATCCGTTCCCTTAAGAAACATTTCAACGAGTTATTAATAGCTTTAGACAATAGTCTTAAGTATTTGGATGTATTAGTCATAACAGAACCTAATGTAAGTTATTCATTGATTTCTTTATTTCAGATAAGTGGGTATAATCAGAACGTTTATGCAAGAACGGGTCGCGGTGGTGGTGGAGTGTTGGTATATACCCGCACGGAGCTGTGTGCGTGTGTATGTGAAACGACGTCAGTCGCTGGAATGCGATCTGCGGAGTGCGTTTCCATTACACTAAACTATGATGGCAACGTAATCTATTTACTTGCGATATACAGACCGCCAAGAATTGATAAACATAATAAAATTAGTCAGTTCTTGGTGGAGCTGCGTAATTGTCTACAAGGATTGCCACTAAACTCAAAAGTTGTTTTGTGTGGTGACATTAATATAAATCTTTTGAATCGTTTTGATAAACATGTTATTTCATATGAGAATTTATTGTCTGAGTATGGTTTTATTCCATGTATTAATGATGTAACGAGGAAAGAGATTGTTATGGGAAAAGTAGTTAAATCATGCCTGGATCATATCTATGTTAAAACGAGTTGTGCATCGATAGATTCGGCAGTAATAAAACATAAAATCTCAGACCACTATTTCATATCAGCTGTAGTGCAGTGGAAACGAACTCCGCGGACATATTCGCATCAATCGCTTGCGCAGCGTGCAGCGCGTACGCTCCACCCACCTAAACCCGCCGTAAACACTAAACTGGTTTTAAACAATTATAAGGTACGGGAGAAATTATTACGTGTTGATTTTGATGAGATGTTGTTAATGGATTGCCCGATTGAGTTGTACAATGCTATAAGTCAGTGTTTTGTATCAATTTATAATGATTGTTATACAGCTAAAAAGGTAAGCAATGGCAGTAGGAATAAAAAAACTTGGATTAATGCTAGACTGAAGAGTATGATTAAAGAAAGAGATAGGCTATTTGAAGTGTGGAGTAGTGATCCAAAAAATATGCTAAAGCGCCTTGATTATACTAAATTCAGAAATAAGTGCCATAAGGCTATTAATAAAAGTAAAAATAAGTATGATAAAGATAGTATATTAAATTGTAACAAAAATATGAAAAAGTTATGGGAAAAAGTTAATACTATGCTAGGAAATCCTAAACAGTCTTTAGATGATACAATTGTTGCTAATATGAATGGTTATGATTATAATAATATTAAAAACATATGCGATAAGTTTGCGAACACTTTTTTAGATGAAATTGTAGACGTAAAACACTTATGTGGGGAAAAATGGTTAAACAAAGAATTGTACTTCAAACCTATGGACATGTGTATGAGATGGCAGCCGGTTACTGGCACAGACATAAAAAATATAATTAAAAACATGGATTCCAATAAATCCCCGGGATGCGATCTCATACGAATGTCCGATGTTAAGTTGGTAGTTGATAAAGTAAGTCCAGTCCTAGCTAAACTAGTTAATGTATCTGTTAAACATGGAAAGTTTCCTAATCAACTAAAGGAAGCGTTAGTCCGTCCTATTCATAAGAAGGGTGACCGCAAAAATGTATCTAATTATAGACCCATATCCTTGTTATCTAGTGTTGATAAGATTATGGAGAAATGTATTGTTATTCAATTAAACAACTACCTCCAAAAACACAAAATTATAGACAATTGTCAGCATGGCTTTCAGAGTGGGAGAAGTACAAACACATTATTATCAAAATTTACAGACGAAATTAATGGTAATTTAGAAAATAAAAAATTCATTGTAGTTATATTTTTTGATTATAAAAAAGCGTTCGACACTTTAGAAAGTGACACCCTCCTTGATGCGATGGGGGAGTGCGGTGTTGGAGAACCACTGAATCAATGGTTCCGTGATTATCTCGCGGCGCGCTCCTACCGCGTCAGGGTGTGTGACACTCTCAGTGATAAGGTTGAGGTCCGGTGCGGGGTGCCGCAAGGATCGGGATGCGGACCTGTGAGTTACCTCATGCATGTAAATAGCCTATGCAGGGTGCTGCAGCACTGCTCAGCATATATGTTCGCGGATGATCTGTGTGCACTGCGCGCCGGCACCGACATGTCTGACACTTGTCGCCTAGTGCAACAAGACATTGATGCTATTGTAAAGTGGTCTCACGATAATGGTATCGTCTTAAACTCCGATAAAACTAGGCTTCTCTTAATTCATTCTCCCTACTTGCGACCATCTGTACAGCCTCCGCTCCTTTATACTCATGATTTTGCGTGTTTTCATAATAATTTAGCGAACTGTCAATGTAAACCCATTGAAAGGGTTAAAAATGTACTTTACCTTGGAGTTTACATAGATGAGAAATTTTCCTGGAGTCGTCACATTGACTATGTTTGTGATAAGCTAAGAGTATTGTTGGGTAAATTCTATCATTTAAGACCTAAAATCCCTATTGGAACATTAAAATGCTTATACTTATCACTAGTGGATCCTATACTTGGTTATGCTCTTGATTGCTATGGACTTACCTTTAAAACCTATATAGATAAGTTAGAAGCAATTCAAATTAGATTCTTGAAACTTTTGGTTAATAATAAAATTAAAGAACAATGTCAAAGCGACTACACTAAGTTATTTCAAATATGTAAAATCTTACCTGTCAGTTTAAAGCACAAGTATTTGCTAGCGGTAAATAACCATGGCGATCAAGATCATAACCTAACATTGGTTCATAATGCGCTCAACACCCGCTTGATGGCCTCCGGCAGCTATGTCGTACCCAGAATATTTAATTATTTTGGAGATAGAACACTTAAAAAACGCTTGCCGTATCTGCTTAATAGTTTGCCGGAGGATATTCGACGCGAAGGTTCCAAATGCATTTTTAAACGTAAGCTAAAAAAATATTACCTGTCTATTTGTTAGCTGCGAATTGATATAAGTAATCACTGTTATATAGGTATAAGGGTTATTTTGTTATTGTTCTTGATATGTTTATTGTACGGAGACTCGATCCCACAGTCAAACTGATAACACGGTTTTGTGGGGCTGTTGTTATTATGTAACTTGTCAAAATTAATAAATAAATAAATAAATAATAAATAATAATAACAGGTTTTCTTAAACCTAGATCAGGCAGGTCTACTTTATAGTTAGAATTAATATTCCTCCATGACGATTATTGTAAATCATAGTTTTACTTATATTCGAATAAATTTTATTTTATTTTATTTTTTTATTTTTTTTATATAGAATCTAATTTGAGTTTTAGAAATACAAGTTAGATCTAAATTTATTTTAATTTAACTTGAATCTTGCATTGCATAATTAAACTTCTAATGTGACATTTAAAGCCATGTACATTGACAAGTTTATTATCTAAGTATAACATAAAATAATGTAATGCATTAGTAATATGACTCTCAGGCTTTTGCTTTTATCAAAGTCCCTGAGGCCTTTTATTACTAAAGCCGCCGAAGGATCTTCGCACATCGTTATCGTTCAAGTTTAAAAAATCCAATATCGTGAAAGAAATAGCATCACGTTAATCGGCGAGTCACCGACTTAATTAAACGGTAGAAGAAATGTGGCCGAGGATAGCGCATCAGTCAAGTGAGCCGGAGACGGTTACCCCCTCAAATCCGTGTAAGCCCGACGTCGCTCGTAAGACAGGGCGGCAGCCACTGACAGATCACTACTCACTGTCCTTGTATACTGGCTGCAATAACAATCCCATCTTTTATGCAGTCGTTTTGATTCTTTTCTGCATTATTCATTGTTATTATCACTGATAGAGAAAATCCGTCTTGATACGATTTGCTTACTGGTTGAATAGAAAGCAGTTCCATAAATCCAATATCCGATATCCCAAAGTAAACAAAACCAAAATTAACATAAGGCGCTAATATTCTCGCATTAATAAGATATACAATAACCGAAATGCAATGGTGCCTGCTATCGGTTCAGCTTATGCAGTGTCTAGGCTGTTAATTAAGCAGTCTGCATGCAATTTGCATCTAGGCGGATTGGAGTCGCGAACTTCTGATTATTTGAATAAGATTTCGCAGAGCAATATTAAGGAAATTATTCGGGCCACGGCGCACCAAGTAGAGGCGGCACGGAATAAAGTAAGGTGCCTACTGTAGGAGCGATTTCACAAAGACGTTAAGTGCTCCGTTGTCGGAAATGTATTTAAGGAAATATGTTTAATTGCATATAATCACATTTCACGGAATACATTTAGAGCGAAGTTTCTGAACATCTTGGAATGGTTAACATTGTTCGAATAGTTGAGATTTACTTGCTCTTTTTATATCGATATTATATTCATATGGAAATGTGTTTCCGTATGAATAATAAGCAACATAAATATTGGAGACGTCATCTAAAAACCGCTCAAAATATAACACAGATATGTATACAGTCAAACGCTTATCTTTATGTTAGGAGTGGGCTCCTACGACCGCTGCCACCGCAGTCGTTCCTATGTTTCATGTGTGATGTGAGGTCTCGTCTCATTTCGCTTAGCGTGACATTTTGAGTGCCCCTGACCACCCTCTCCTTAGATATAGGTCGTCATAAATATAATCTTACTTAGGGTGACATTGTGTGTTCTTTTTTCACTTAATATTTTTCCTGCTAAAGGTCCCCGGCGGCGATTACATAAACAGGATTCAACCGCGACCTTAATGCGCCTAATAAAGTTTTACGACGGACCCTTGGCAAAAACGTGAACGTTTCAAGGCGACAATGCTTTTATCTTTTCTGTTTTACTGATTGTTTTGTTCTTTACAATTAGGATTAGACATTGTGTATTAAACTTATAACTTAATGTAGATAGCCAAGATATTAGACACGCCAATGAAAAACAAAAAATACACAAGTTCAACTTTGCGTACTCCGCATGATAAGGCCCTTCTAACGCTCCTTTCTTCTCGAGTTTATTGAAACGTTTTATTAAAATAATATGAGACACGCAGCTTTAATATAATCTTTTGACCAAAATTATTAATAGTAGCCTTTTAGTCGTGTCACGAAATCTGCTAACATTCTTTGCAGGCAAAAATCCACCTTTTAGGATGTATAGATTCTGTATGACAGAGTTCAGCAGGTAATGCTTGGTTTATTATTAAGTAATCTTTGAACCTAAGAATATCACAGTTTAGATACGCTATATCAGTTCCAATGCTTCTGTTATAGAATAAAAGAATACTACTTTAAAGTGTAAAGCTGTCGTGAAGTATGTAATAAATTACGAAAAATCTCAAAGGAGTTCCCCCTTTTGTAGTACTCCTATAATGTAAAGTATTACAGAAGCAATTTTGCAGTATTACGTTCCTAGCAGTAATTAGCTGGAACCTCTTCGATGTTAGCTCGCACGAAGTCTCTCCCGGAATCGCTTAACATTCCTGAACGTCGAGGTTCGTTTGGAAATCACTTCTTAGCTTCGGTGCGACCCTGACGTTGATGTATCGTCTTCTTCTTAAGACAAACTTAATGCCGTCGACTTTCTTATTACTTTTTTAGGGTTCCGTACCTCAAAAGGTAAAAACGGAACCCTTATAGGATCACTTTGTTGTCCGTCTGTCTGTCTGTCTGTCTGTCTGTCAAGACCTTTTTTCTCAGGAACGCGTGGAGGTATCAAGCTGAAATTCATATCAAATACTCAAGTCTATGGTCTCTTGGAGCTGTGAAAAAATCAAACTTCTAAGTCAACGCGATCAAAAGATACTCCCGTTTATGCCGCAAATTTTCGACACTCGCAAGGGAATCAAAACCTACAGGGTACTTCCCGTGAACTCAGAATCTTGAAATTTGGTATGAAGCAACGTCTTATAGCAGAGATATAGGAAAAATTGCGAAAAGTATAAATTTTTAGTTACATCATATAATAAAAATATTTTTAATAATTTTAAACTTACTACCCCTTTCCTCATGAACGCGTAGTGGTATTATATTGAAATTCATATCAAATACTCAAATCTATAATACCTTTAAGCTGTAACAAAATCAAACTTCTATGTCAACGCAATCAAAAGAAACAGGAATTAAAACCGCATATTTTGAAACTCGCCACTACTCGCAAGGGAATCAAAACCTACAGGGTACTTCCCGTGAACTCAGAATCTTGAAATTTGGTACGAAGCAACGTCTTATAACACAGATAAAGGAAAAATTGCGAAAAGCATAAATTTTTAGTTACATCATATAATAAAAATATTTTTAATAATTTTAAACTTATTACCCCTTTACTCATGAACGCGTAGTGGTATTATATTGAAATTCTTAACAAATACTCAAGTCTATAATATCTTTAAGCTGTAACAAAATCAAACTTCTACGTCAACGCAATCAAAAGATACAGCAATTAAAGCCGCATATTTTGAAACTCGCAACTACTCGCAAGGGAATCAAAACCTAAAGGATACTTCCAGACGACCTGGAATCTTGAAATTTGGCATGAAGCAACGTTATAAAGTACACATATAGGAAAAATTCCGAAAATCTTAAATTTTTAGTTACATCACATAGTATATTTTTTTTAATAATCATAAACTTACTATTTCGTACCTTAGCCAATCTAAACCGAGATTGATCCAAATTGTGCCTATTTCTAGTATTAAAATTATGTCTATCACTTCTCTTCTTAAAGAGATGAAGATTTTTCCGAACATACATAATGTTTTCATATATGTATTGACAAGGTACCGTCAGCTTTCCACATTGTTATGTTATGGATTTCATTTAGCAATAAAAATACCATAACTTTTACTTATATACCTACAGGTTTGTACGGAACCCTCGGTGCGCGAGTCTGACTCGCACTTGGCCGGTTTTTTTTTAATTTTGTTTAATTCTGCTCTTTCAGAAAAAAATGTGCTGAATGAGCAAACAATATATTATCGTGAAGCAAATAGTCTATTAAGACCAAATTTACGACCTGAGAAATTCTCATAGTGCAATAAAATACTAATAATACGCGCTTAAAAATAAAATAAGGTAATTTGATACCATAATTTCTGAGTTAATATGAAATTTGGTGGATGCCGTGCTCAAATACTTTTTGCAAATGAGACGTCTACGCATTTTATAAACATTAGTTACAGTTTATACCTTGTTTATACAATACACAGCGTAAACAATTTTATTTACTTAAGTGATTTATGTAAACACTTGTTTCTAAATGATTATGGCCTGGAGTCTGGAATTAATGCAATAAATCAATGTCAGGACATGTTTACGAGCTAACAGAGTTAATTCCAGTGTGACATGACGTTTATATTCGTGAATAATTGTTGATTGCTTGCACCGTGAGCCCGCATCTAATGCAATAAACTTAATATAATTGTCATAATTATGTTTATCAGTGCACTGCCAGCAATGTTGGCCTTATTATTAATTCTACGATTTATGCGTTGAATCTGGCTTTAAATATTTTTATTAATGTGATAAAGCCAATAGTAATATTATTTTGACAGTGTGCTTGTATGACCTGAGAAAGGTGATCCTTAATGATTCTTTAATCGCTTTTTTGGGTTTAGATACTCTGTGGGGAGTAGGTAGGTAACATAGGTTATCTATACTAATATAATAAAGCTAAAAAAAAATAGTTTGTTTGTTTATATGCACAATCTCTGGAACTAACAGTCGGATTAGAAAAAATCTTTTTGTATATGATAGCCAGATTTATGAGTAATAGTATAACTTGTAAAACATCACGCTATGAACCACGGGAGCGGAGTAATGATCGGAGACGTTACAAAACGGGTGAAAAAAAATAACGCGTATATATAAATATTTTGTTTCAAATAACATGAAAGTGAGGCCGCCTTTATAAATAATAACAGTGAATCATGTCATAACTATCGTATATATGAACTGTTATCACCAATTAGTTCGTCCTACATGGTGATTATACCTCCCCATTTCCCCACGGCCTTAAACTTTATGTCAACAAGATGAATATTTCACAAGCAAAACGTAGCGTAATTTTAATGCTTGCATAAATATATGCGTATTTCCTGTTTGCATCACAAATATAATAAACTTAAAATTTAATAAAACTTGTGCATGTAATAATATTTAATCGAATGACTGTCATCGATATGGATTGAAATGAAATTAATTATGGTGATTATTGAGCAGGGAGGCTACAGACGCGGGGGAACGCTGAAAATGGAACCGCGGAACCATTACTCGTAAAAATGGTGCAATTTTCATATCTGATTTTCTTATAAATATCGGAAAATGTAGGGGCTGATTATGTACTTGTTTTTGTCGACTTTCATGTACTCATACTGATATGCTTTTAGCAAATGCGGATGTATTTAAAACTAGCTACACCACGTGGTTTCACGGGTTTTTCCAACCCGAACCTTTTTGTACGAACTGGGAATATAACCCAGGACCCCACGCAGTCGCGCTTGTATCCACGAGACCAACGGGGCAGTCGAGTATCAGTTTTGTTAAACTACTTTACTGACTAAGCAAACGCCAAGCAAACGCCAAGCAAACGTTGTGAATTAAAGTGGAAACAATACATACAAAAGAAAAGCCTTAGCAGCGGGATTACTTATTGAAAATTGCTTGGATTTCAGGGATAACAAAGTCTTGTTCACAGGTTTCACCGACTTACACGTTTTAGTTTTCTAGTACAGAGACTTTAATCCAGTTTTTATTGAGTATGTGAAAAAGTATCTTAACTTTAAGAAGGCTTACGTTTCACGAAACTTTATCCGTTATATACCTACAGGCAATATGATTAAATAATAATGGTATATTGTACAACACATAAGCCAATTTATGGCTTCTCTCACGTGTATTTTGTTAGACTCCGAGACAAGCCACACTATGCCGATTAAATAAGGATTAATCTATAGGTACACATAAATAAAATTGAAGCGTCTGTTACTAATGCCAAAATAATCGGTCTGTTTGTTCTGTCTAATCTCCAAAACTGCTGGACCAATTTTGACAGGACTTTCACTGCAGGTAGCTGATATCATTAAGAGCAACTTAAGTTTCTTTTAAAAGATAAAGTACCATGATAACCGCCATTCACGCGAACAAAGTCGCGAGCATAAACTAGTCAATACTTTTAAAGCTGAAGAGTTTGCTTGTTTGGTTTTTTGTTTAAACTTGCTAACCTCTTGAATTACTGGTCCGATTTAGAAATTCTTTCGCTAATAAATCGAAAAACAAGTCAAAATAATTTCAAAAGCTGTAGAACAAAAAAAGTGTTAAAGAAAAACCATTCATGCTAGTAAAACATGAATTTTAGCCATGAAAACTGTGTATTTGAATAACGAAATAATGGAATTATTTTACCTTGTCTAAAATTCTAAAGGAATTCAGTTTAAATAATTAGGCACGAGTAGCTACATGTAAAGTATAATTCCGGCTACATCGCTAAGTTGTCGGTTTTCATTTTGCAGAGATAATGAAGACTCACTATTGTGTTACCGCCTGACCTCCGCAACCCTTAGCAAAACCGGATTATGGGAGGAAGATGTTATCAGCTAAATGCCTGTATTTATACAAGTTGACTTTTATGCTTTTGTTTGAACAGCTTTTGCTGGTAAGATTATTATTATTTATTATTATCCACAACACAACTACCATAACAGGATACCCCAAATCGGTAGTGCGGTCTCCTACAATATTTTCACTGATATTTTTTTTTAATTATAAACATATTATTTCATTTAATGTAATGAAAAATAATGATAAAAAAACTTTAACTTTACTATTGAATTGTTTAACTCCTCTGCCAGCATCAAGATCACTATCATCTCAATGTGTATGTTCTTAAGTCAGGGAAAATGATTGCTAAGCTAATTATTTTTTCTTAGTGTAAAATCCTTTAGTCTAACAAAAAGTACGTAAGACTTGAAACGTAATTGAACGATATATGTACCCGTATGTCGTCACGGGTTTTAATATGTTAAGGCGCCAGTAATAAGGGCTATATTTTATATCATTACCGAGATTTTATTAACAATAATAATAAAATACTTTTACGTATAATCCTCAAATTGTTTGAATATTTAGCTAGATACTTCATCATTGACTAAATTTTACGTAGTATTCACGTAATAATTAGACTTAATTTAATTTATTAGTGTACATTCCACTTTCCCTTTTAAAAAGGTCTGAAAACGTCGCTTTTTGTTTGTAGATACAAAATGAGATTTCAGTGATGTTTGAAGGTACCGTTTAATTAATGTAATAAACGTTGTACCTAACGGCTCTGTTGAAGATTCAATTAAGTTTTAAACTTAAATACTTAAATTGAATTAATACAATCTAATTACACGGCGTTAGGGCTGAGACACATTCATCAAACGATACTTTAGTCGTCTGTAACGTAGAATTCTTGTAAAGATATTTAATGAAAACTAAGTTAATTGTAGTTACATAATGCTTTTGTTCGCGTCGGCCTTTCTGTTTGATCGACTATATTGATTAGTTCTCGTAATTGAACATCTCGAAACAGTTAAGTGATTTCTCGTCTGTTTTTTCTGTTCTTAAAAACTTAGCACTCGAAAAATTCAATCCATGAAGGTAGGTACTTTTTGTTCAGAGAAAATCCAAATAGGTTTACGTCTGTAGGTACAAAAGTAATCCGTATTAACTCCGACTTACATGAATTTCAATAAATCAGCATAAAAACTGATTAAAATTGGAGGTACAAATGGAAATGATTGTAAGAATCTTTTGTAATTTTTTCATTTATGTTCACATTTCACATATTGTTCAAGCAGAAAATGATAATTATTGCTTTCTGTTCGACAGATAATGACTAGGCCCGAGGTCCTCGTGTAACGTTAAAATGACGAGGCTCAAATTATTGAATATTTGAAACGCAATAAAATGAACACGTTTTGTTTGCTATTCAATTTAGAAATTGTAATTGGCTGTTTGTAAACCTGACGTGTTTATTTAAAATACCAACTAGTTTAGCGAATGTTAGTGGTAGGTACCGGTTGCACATTAAAAACATACTAAGTATTTATCATGATCATTATTTTTTATGTCAACACGAAATTGTAATGTGAGATGTTATAAACTAATTAAAATTGCCAAACCAACAAATATTGTTATAATCCGTTTTAGTTCATTTAGTTCGCAAGCGAAACGATACTAAAGTTGCTTTTGATACCTAATATTAAAAGTTGTATGAAAAATATAATCAAAAGTTAGTAAATACACTGCGAAAAATAATACTCCGTACTTCGTACTTCGCCCATCAAACTAAGTAACCTTTAAAAATTATTGAGAATCGAGTTTTATATTATTACTAGCTTCTGTACGCGACTCCGTTAGCGTGGTTTCTTTTACCAACGTTTTGTTACGTGTTTGGTTACTGCTCCGTCCCCGTGGGTCATAGCGTGATGTTTTATAGCCTTTATTATTCCTTAAGAATCTAGCTTTTATATTATCAACCATTTTTCCAATGCGACAGACAGTTTCAGGGACTTGCGCGTTTAAAAAAACCAACAAAAACAAAATACTCTTTGGCAATATTAAATTTATTATAGTAGTACTGTTACCAGAGGACTCTCAAAACAAAAAACAAATAATACTGTATGTGTCTTTTTACACTTGTTATAATTGTTTGGTAGTCATTTAGATACTAGCTTTTACCAGCGTAAATGTCGGTTATCGCGGCCGCAGACGAAATCGCGATATAAAAAGAAGCCTATGTCCTTTCTTGGGGTTAAAACTTACCTCATACCAAATTTTATCTAAATCGGTTCAGTAGTTTAGTCGTGAAAGTGTAACCGACAGACAGAGAGAGTTACTTTCGCATTTATAATTTTCATACCGTGCTGCGGCGCCGTATCGCTTCGCTGATCTTTCGTACGCGTGGGAGCACCAACACCATCCTGAACGTGCTCAGCCACAAGCTGGACAGCCCCCTTCTGGGGCGCTGGGTGCAAGCATTAGTGCGTGTGCCCGGCGCCCCCGGGGGAGGCAAATACTTAAATTAATTGAAATTGTAATTGAAATAATTGTAATTGAAATAATTGAAATTGAAATAATTGTAATTGTAATTTATAATTTATAAGTGTAATTTATATGCCTGAATTAAAAAGATTTTATTTTATTTTTTATTTTTTAATATTAGTATGGATTTAAAAGCTACAAAGGTAGTTTATAAAGTTCATTGTGAAATTGAACTGACGTATACCAAGCTAATCTACAACAAAGCTGACATTATTACCGTTCATTAAAGTGTGTAACCATACCTTAAACGATACAGCACTCGATTACGGCGCGAACCTATTTTCGTAGGGTAAAACAGTTAGTGGATAATCCCGTTTTCTAGGCGCTCCGTCTAATTCGTTTGTAGAAGTTTACGTATAGCCTCATCCCGGGCTCGGTAGGGATCAGGTGCTTCTTAAGGCCCAGTCTTGATCCTCCCGAGGCGGCCTCTGTCACGATTACCAGTCTCGTTATTGCCTCGCATTTAAAACTATCCGCAGACTGTATAATTTAATTATGGGATTTTTTCTTTGTACAGTGTTTTGTTTTTATTTATACCTAGCTTCTGCCCGTAACTTCGCCTGCATAAATGTTTGTTATCGCGGTCGCAGATGAAGTCGCGGAATAAAAAAGTAGCCTATATCCTCCCTTGGGGTTCAAACTTACCCCGTACTAAATTTAATCAAAATCGGTTCAGAGGTTTAGTCATGAAAACGTAACAAAGAGATAGAGATACTTCCGCATTTATAATATTATTACTTAGTAATTATGTATTGGGTTAATTTCAACCGGTCGGTTCTGTAAAAATCTCCCTCGTTTCAACGAGCTGTAAGCTCCCTTAATTTAGGCTCACTTCAGCTAGGGATCGACTGCTCACCTACATTAAGCGTTCTTCTACTAAATTCACTGGGAAGGTTTTTTTTAAGTTCTTTTACCTACTCATAATATTTATTTTACGAAATCAGAATTAATTGTATTAAAGTAAGTATTTTACCTTAATTTCTAACTTATCTAAGCGTAATTACTTCTCTTCATAAACTTGCAAATAATATAATTAAATCAAAAATTAACAGTAGGTACTAGAAAACTAATACTAGATAAGTACTAATACTAGAAGTATCTGCTTCTAATACTAAAAACAAACTTAATATAATAATGTCTGTAGCAGACCTTTTACGACATGATACGTTGAGAAACGAAAACTTAACAAGTTAATAGTAGGTAGTAGGTTATGAGAGTATTTTATAGAATCATTATTGTTTAAAAGTATATTCAATAGTTTGATTGCTATCAATTTGAAGAGAGCGACTAACTTTACGAATTTTATTGACACACACATCAAACTTGAGTTCCATTTTCTATTGATATTGCGCTTGTGGGTCTAATTGTCCGTAATAAATTGCAACATGTGACTGCCTAATCGGTCTAGTAGTTGCAAAGAGCGACTGCTGATCATGAGGTCTTGGGCTCGATTCCCCGGTCGGGCACAGTGTTATAGCGTTTTTCCATCAGGGATTTCTCAGTAGCAGCTTCGGAGTCTGTATGTGTTCAGTTGTTGGCAATTTAGGCGATATGTGGGTCTGCCTCTGCCTAACTCTTCGGGGATTACTAGACGTGATGTTGTGTTATGGAAGAACTCATCGTAAACTGTTACATTTTAAAATAGTTATACAGCTTCACGTATACAAAAAACTATTTTATTTCTCTTACACTGCTCCTAGAAACTTCAGTGGCGCTGTATACGAGCATTTTCTCAATTTCAGTTTGCAACAAAATCAGTTTATTTTCCAACTGACAAATTGCATTGAAGTAACAAAGTACAATTTTCCTTTGAGAATAACCTGACAAAGTTTAGGAGTATACAGTAAATAAAATTTGGATGTGTAACTGAAGGCTGGGATGTCCTGAGAGGGGTAGTTGAAAATTATTTGTGTAATAAGTATTTAAGTTAATTTCCGTTGTACGTAATCGTTTTCCGTGCAGTAATTTAGGCATGTTCGGCGGGACGCGGTGTTTCAATTGCGGAGGCGGCTCGCCGGACGTCATTATTTCCTGCACATGCTGAACCCTGTGCCAGCCACCACTGGCAAACATGCAGCTATTTCCATTACACACACCAATACCTGTATACAAACACAGTCGTAGGGGACATTTTTGTACAGAGGATTAAAATTAACTGTTAATTTTAAGCGGATATTTTTTATAAATGAAAAGTAATTAATACGACGCCGACCATTAAAAAAATCTTAAATAATTTTAAAAATATACCTTGCTGATCTGACAATGTCTTGAAATTATCTCCTATGAAATAAAATGTGAAATTGGTGAGCAGTAATGAAGTTTTCCAAGTCACGTTTAAAGTACCAAACCGTAAAAGCATTGCAGAGTGGTACCTAACCTACTTATTTATTCTTTTCAGTCGTTCAAAATTTTGTAACATTTATAAACTTTTTGATACTTGAAGTACCTAAGTGTTTGAGAAAGGGGTATTCTCTTTGTAACCTAGCAAAAATTATATATTAAAATGGAGGTACGTTTCGTTGTACAAAACAGCTAGAATACTTCAAACAATTAAAGTGGATACTTTTGTGACGAAAAATAAAAAAATAAAAGGCCGGCAAAGGCAGTGACGAGTCACTAGCTAAAATGCGCAGGCCCGTTCCAATTACAGAGCGGCAGTCATTATTTCCGGTGCCATGCGATGCCTCCTCCGTCGGCCCTCGGCGCTGCTTCGCTGACCTGCCGAAATTCACCGCCATAATAACCATCATAACATGACCCCTTCGCGATAGCAGCCCTCAAAAAAGATCTAGTGGCCCTCTCTAGGCACTAGAGCTCTACACAATTTTGTAAAGCCTGGTTCTTACTTATTGAGTGTTATGTAATTCGCTGGACTGAAATAGCTTTTATCAATTTTTCAATTTTGTTTAGGGGAGAATATTTTGTTTTTATTTTTTACAGTCCTGTGACGTTAACTGTTGGACAAAGAATGCTTCCAAATAACTTAAGCTTATCAACTTTAACATTTGCTTGTTTAACGACATACGTTGTGTACCTATTTACTTTATGCTAGCAACTGAAAGTACGTATAGATACAACAACACTTCTTCCATTCTGTAACAAATGTTAATTTGATTAATTTAGCTCCTTATAATTTGGTGCACAAATAACAAGATTAATTACGATTGAAGTACTAGTGGCAAACTAAAATTACCGTGTATGTATTCAAAAACAAAATAAATATAGGTGTGAAATAAATACCTCAAGCGCGGTTAGCGCATGCAGAATAGGTATAATACATATTTATATAGCATTACTCATTAGACAGTTGCGGTGAAAAATTTATAACGACGTCGTCGCTGGCGTAAAACAAAAGAGTCACAATACGAGTTCACACACGCCATTGTTGAGCTGCTTTTATTGAATTCGATGCTCATTAAAAACTTTATTTTTGAATATTATGATTTTAACGCTCGTCTGGTTTTCAGAGACTGTCTCTTCGGTTGAATGGTTAAAATGAATATAAGTAAATGAGCTCCTGTTTAATGGATTCGCTAGTTACCAACTATTCTACTTATTCCGTTGCGGAAAATGGGTTTGAATCGGTGAATTTGTATAAAATTATTGAAATATTGAATTGGACCTTAAGAGCAACAGCTCTGCGATTCAATTTGAAAATCTTCGCGTGTATATTGTATACAAGCTTTTGCCCGCGGCTTCACTCGCGTTAAATTCGGGTAACTTAGTTTACTCCTCCGTTTCTCCTAAGTTTATCCATACAAACTTTGGATCGCCGTTCCATCTCCTTAGGGGGTGAATTTTGGAAAATCCTTTCTTAGCGGACGTCTTCTAACTCCACACTCCTTGCCAAATTTCATCTTTATACGTCAAGCGGTTTTCGATATTTCATGACGATTGAGTGACCTTTCGTTTTTATATAGGTATCTAGATTAAATATATATCGCGAAGCAAACAGAAGCCTACTTATTAAAGTCTGTGTTTATTAAATGAATACGGATTATCGTTTGTAAATAAATGGCAAACAGAACAACAATTAAGTATTATCAAAAAGGCTAGCATAGACAACACAATTGCTACTGGCCAATAATTGTTAAAAATATTTACGACTCGTTCGAAATATAAAAACTGTGATTGTGTTTTGTTTCTTTTTCGAAAAAGCTATTAGTGTAAGGTGAATGTTTTAATTTACGTTTTGGTTTGACCGTAGTTTCTTTTTTTATTCAGTCAGACATTTAGATTTAGAATTCATTTATCTATTTACCTATAAATGTTCTGTTGTTCTAATCACTGAGCTTTGTTATCAATTAATTTCAAATAAAAAAAAATTGTTTAGGTTTTTTTATGTTAACTGAACATTCAACCGACTGTTTAAAACAATCGCGTTATCTCCACTATCATATGGTCTAAGCAGGTAAGTTTAGTTGAGGTCACATACATTTAGCAGAGGGACGAGTGAGGTGGGGTCGTTATGCGGTCCTGAGCCACCATGAGCGGTGCACATCGGCACTCGTTCCGGCTGCTCCACTCCGCACGGCTCATTAGCTAGACCGCGGCTCCAGATCCAAGAACATTTGACGTTGGCACAATAATGTCAACAACTAACCCGTGAAATTGCGACCTTTGTACTTTATAAAAAACAAATAGGCCAAATTGTGAAATCCACCATGTAATTGCGTCAAATAAAAAAAAAAACATCACCATATTAGGTGCCTATTTTCGTTTAGCCTGTCATCTGTGTGTTATGTTAGATTTGTGAGGAATATTATTATTGTTTGACTTGACTTGTGCCAGGTATATGTTGTTGTTAATGTTTAACAGCTATAGTAGTCTGAATAATTTAGGTATATTCGTATATATCTAGTTTGTTATGTATTCACGTTAATTAATTCTGTGTTCTTGTTGTGTTAGACTAAAAGCCAGCCATAATATCTGCTTGTTTGTTTAAATATATTACAGTTTTGTTACTTTTAACAATAAAAATAGGGCATTTTATTCAATGCCTACTGAGGCAGGGGTGGAAAGTGTCGTGGAGGGGTTCAGACGAGGATTATTAGTCCCGGCGCCTCACAATATCAACCCCTGATGTGTCGCGCACTTCTCAAATACTTTGACGCGTAACGCCTACGTAATTAGAGTTCACTTCTTTTCAAATGTTCCATTTTAGAAGTGCGCAAACGACGGTGCATGAGGAGAATTTAGCTTATGTGTGGACGCAGACATAAGGCGTCGATTTTATTTCTCTACGACGCGAGGTCTTGATAAGACTTCACACGTCACGTCATAAATGGCTTTGTAACGGTTTCTAGCTTGATTTTATGGACAGCTGTGACAGTGACCGTTTTAAAAAAAAAAAATTCTTACCTACTTTAAAAGGTTTTGAATATTGAAAGGTTCTTTTTTTTGTCCTTTACGGAACAAATAAAATAGCTATATTGCTAAAGTACTTCTTGGAACTGAACGATAAATTATGTATCAGTATAATATAAAAATATGCTAGCTTCTGCCCGCGACTTCGTCCGCGTAAATGTCGGTTATTGGCGATCTAGTATTGTTTCTTCATAAAAATTTTGGACCCCCGTTTCATTCCCACAGGGGAATTAATTTTGGCAAAACCTGTCTTAGCGCGTGCCTACATCATAATAACTATCTGCGTGCCAAATTTCAGCACAATTCGTTCAGTGGTTTGAGCTGTGTACTGATAGATCAGTCAGTCAGTATAAACGGTTGCCTTTTATAATATAGACTATTTGGAGCAATCATGGAGTAATTTATATAAGCCGGAAAACGAGAATTTTATTCTGAGCGATTTGTAAATGTAGAAATTCAATATTTAATTTGGATTACAAACATAATCAGATTATGATTCAAAGCTGATAGCTTCATACGGTTTTATAAACTGTTTCCGTAAACCTGTGTATGGTGTAGGTTTCCATTGTCAGAGTAGGAATGTCTATAATTATATGACATTTACTGATAAATGTAGGTACTAATCAAGAAACTTTGTCGGCACTGTTGATGCAGTGGCTGAGCTATTGGCTGCTGCGTTGCGTGTTGCGGGTTCGATTCCTACACGAAACTAATATTAGTATGACTCACAGATTGTTCAAGTTGTTCCGGGTCCAGCTGTTTATGTATGTGGAGTTATATGTTTGTTAATGCACCTAAGATACAGAAGATTACTAGTGCGGGGCAACGTTTTATTGACAAAAAAAAAACAAACAAACAAACGATCTTATCTTATCTAATCAGGTTTTTAAAAGACTTTAAACGACGTCTCATTGGATGAAGTAAGTAAATAAAAATAAAACACCGTCTCCTTACAAGTGGGGAGGGACCCTAATTTTTAAGAGTTCATTTCATTACTTTGTAGATGTAAAGCTAAAAATGTATTTACAAAGAAAATAGCTTCTAAAGAAACCAACAGATGAACGGACAAACATGGCAAAAAAAGAACGCGTAAAACAATGCGTTTTATTACTATGGAATCCTAAGGCGATTAACACACGGCACCGCGCACGTCCGCGAAGGGCGGTGGCGGTAAAGCGGATTTCACCGCTCAACCGCGCAGTCGAGCGGTGTACGCGTGTTAGGCATCAACGGATTTCTTAGAGGCCAATGCGACATGAGATCCGGTTCACCGCCAACCGCGGCGGTGCGCGGTGCCGCATGAATCGCCTAAAAGTTATATAATTTCCGCTTTACCCATACAAAATGTATATTAAAATTACCGATAACCTACAATAACAGCTAAACACAAGACTACATACATTATAGTTTTCAAAGGAATTAAATATGAATGTGACAACAACGTTTATGCTTGCTGCCATATGGTAACCCATTTCTGTTGCAAGCTCTTCTATAGTTAACAAAGTCAGAAACGCATAAAGGGGCGTTGAATTTAATGACGGAGGCTTTGGGGTACGGTAGAAATGCATGTGCAGCTAAACATAGGGCAGGCTTTGTTCTTTGCTCTGCGCTCGTTAAATATTTTAGCTTTAAAACGCTACGCGGATGCGAGAGCTCTCTCCCGTAACCACTGTAGGCAGAAGCACTGCCAGCTGATAGTTGATGTATTTTATAAATACACTGAAAATAATGGCCTTTCTCCACCGTTAAGACAGCGACTTAACCAACCGAGATGTTTACAAGTTTATTATCGTTAGGGTTTTGTGTTCTCTTGTTGCACGGTTACTGATTGCGATTGCTGGGTTGAAGGGCTCTCATCCCTCGCCTAATCTCTCTAATCTCATCTCATAATCAATGAAGGTACGATTTTGTTTAAGTTCATGTCGTGGACTTTGTGTATCTCTTCGTTGATCTCGTGAGGGGTGACGAGAAGATCGTATCAGGATGGGTCGCGGCATCTTATGTTTTCCTGTTCAAAAGTCTATTTGTGTAAGAACGTAAAGACTTAGAAACAAAATCAGAGTACAAGAAGGATTTAATAATCTAGGTCATAATATAATCTAGATAGTCCGCCTTGAGCAAGCTTGGTGGTCAATGCTCGTGTCTTCTCTGTATGAGAAGAGGTCTTTGCCCTGCAGTGGGACAATAATAGGTTGGTTTTAATTAATTAATTAATTAAAATTATCTAGTTAATGAATCCGCACCCTCCAAAAAAAAAAGTCACGGTGAACAATTTTTCGCTTGCCAACGATAATTATCAATTTTATTATGCAAATTTCTTGGAGTTACAAATTAAGTTTGTTTTGTGGAAGTAATACTCGTATTTTTGTGATTTCGATTAATTCGGCGTGTCATTTTACTTATTTGTTGTATTGTGATCGTATGAAAAGCCGCGATAAAGTACCTAGATATAAAAGAAGCCGGTACGTATTGTAACCAGTAACGTGAACATTGGGGCGGGTGTCCACTGGGTACAACAGGCTGCTGACGGCGACGGCGCCCTACTCACTCAGCTCGCGACGGACAGATTATCTTTTTCATCTCCGTGGCATTTCGTTACCCTTAATGAAATCCAGCCAAAGGAAAGAAAGAATTTAATTTAAGACGAATCAGAAAATATTCAGCTGCCGCTCGCTAGTTATAAATCATTTGAATGCTAATAAATTCGACTAGTCCCCGAGCCCCAGGTGGGAACAGACTTTCTTCCTGCTCCATCTTTGTTTTCAGGAAAAATTGAATAATATTCTGCTCCTTATTATTAAATTCTTTCATAAAGCCACCGACGGCTTTGGGGATTTTCTTTAATATCGTAATGGAATTTCATTTGTCTTGCGGTTCAACCTCACGACGACGATGAACATAGTCATATTTCTATTTGTTCGAAGTTATTACCTTTACATCCCTTCATAATTGCCTATCGCTCTTGTCTAAACATTGTGATAGCCGTTCAAATCTAAAGGGAATCGATTCGGCTTTTGTCGAAAACGCAAATTCTGTTAACTCAAACAGTGAATGGACGAATTGTAAAATTGTTGCATACGGCCACCGGGAATCGAATTTGTTAACATTTGTTAATCTGATTGCGCAGCGATTGTTTATTTCTCTTTATTCTACTGTACATACACAATCCACTGATACAATATCTACGTTAACACAAATTAGTATCATATTATACACTTCAGCTGATGTCAAAAAAGAACTAAACAAAACGAGTAGCAGATAAAAATAAGTTTTAATAAAACTCGCTAATAGTTCTAACCCTAACGATCAAGTCAATAGAAAAAGAACCTAATCACTATAAAACATAAAATAAAAAAACTGACGCATACATGCCTATCGTGCTAGTTAGTAAGAATCAAAAAGGATATCGGAGCACGCTTGCATCCGGGCGCCGACCGAGCGGTGCAGCGGCCGCGCTCAGTTGTTCTCGGGACCTCGCTACGCTCGCCCGTCTACGCACTACGTCGCCTACGCCGTAGCGCGAGTGCTACGAGCCACGCTAGTGTTTATTGAACTTGCTTCTTTAACAAATAAGTGCTTCGACTGTTACGTGCGATATAAAAGTCACTGTGCAATAAAGTACTGAACAACATTGTGTTTACGTACATTATAGTTTTATTGGATTATATGTTCGAGGTAAGTTTTCTATTATTGATCCTTATTGAATAATTTAAAAAAAGTTTTGACTGTGATATTTAAATACTGTTTTTAGATTGGAGGCAGAGATTGGATTTACTTTTTTTGCTGAAGGCGGTTGTGTCATATTACAAAGAGCGACCTTTCTAAGCGGTCCGCTTGATATCATCATACAAGGGAAACGTAATCTAAACCGACCTATTCACGAGTGCAAAATAAGCATAAGTTATTTTTATAAGCAACCCTTTATTGTGTATTTAAAACTAAATCTGAGATATGTCCATTATACGCAAAATTAAGTGGTATTGTTTAACAAAGATTGAAGGTTTATACCTTAATATTTCTTTATTACAGAGTGGGAGAAAGTTCTGCCCATTCATAATATAAATGGGGCTTGTTATATTGTAAGTAATATGAACGAATGAATATGAAGTGCGGTATTGTGCGTACTCTTATACACATTAAAATTAGAAAAAGTCGGCATGGAACGCGTTATTATACATTTCAGAAAATCTCTAATATATGCCGAAAATATGTACGTTTATTTCGGATGAATTTCTTATTTTATTGGTACACATTTTAATCTTATAGGTATCTGTCAGGTTATCGGCCTACTAGCTTTTGCCAGCGACGTCGGCGTAAATGTCTGTAATCGCGGGCGCAGACAAAGTAGCGAAATAAAGTAGCCTATGTGTTTTTTAACCGACTTCAAAAAGGAGGAGGTTCTCAATTCGGCGGTATGCTTTTTTCTTTTTTTCTTTTTGGAGTTCAAACTTACTCCGTACCAAACATCAAAATTAGTTCAGTGGTTTAGACGTAAAAGTGTAAAAGATAGACTGTCAGACAGTTACTTTTGCATGTATTACATTGGTATGGAAGTATAGATAATTAAGAAAACATACTTACTTCCAAGTTCCAACACGACGTAACAGACACATATTCTGCTAAAACTTCACTTTTGTTCGAATGCATAGGTGGTTAATTGGCACACCCAACAGGTAATCAAGTTAATGGTGCGAATACGTCATGCTGGGCCATGTTGGGCCATGCTCGGCCTTTCTGGAAAACTTACTGGAAGAATTTGGCTCGAGAGTAATGCTCATTAATTGAGATAAAAATAGTCCTCTGATCGAGGTGAGATTGTTCTTGGAACCAATTAATACCCAAAGGTAATAAATGTAATAAATGAAAGAGGCTTCGTTAAAAACATTAAAAAGGTTCCCTTTAGTACAAGACTTTATGTTTAGTTGCGTTTTAAACATGAAAATACACTACAAACACATAACACAACATCACGCCTGTTATCCCCGAAGAGTTAGGCAGAGGTGTACCCATTAGTACACCCACATTTCGCCAGTTATGTTTAAGTCCCATGTAATAAAGGGCAAGCCTATTGCCATCAACCGGGCACAAATCTAGACTCCGAGTCTGCTACTGAGAAATTTCTGATGGAAAAACCCAATAACACTTTGCCCGACCTAGGAATCCAACCCAAGACGTCAAGCTCAGCAGTCGCGCTTTGCGACCATAGACCAACGAGCCATCACTACAATAAACTATCTTTAAACCACAACTCATAATCAGGGGAATATGAGAACAAGTTCTTAGTCTATGCATAAATAAGTGCAACAGAATATTTTTCTTTCTTTCTTGCAATTTAAATGCATTAACTTTACGTTTTCCCCAAAGGGATACGTAAGTGAAGGTGTATTATTGTTCACGCACAATTCGTCCGTATTCAGTCCCATGTAGTCCCATGTAGAGAGCAACCCCATCGGAATGTCCGGGTTAAATTTTTTTTAAGGAAAAGTGATTCCCTCTTAGGTTCCTTATACAGGGTTATTTTGCAACCACCATTCAAATTTTCAGAAATGATTTAGAATCGATAACCTTATCAATTAATAAAAAAAATTAAAAAAAAATTACATGATTTTCACCATTGTCCGCTACTAAAATTACAACGTGTGGAATAAATACAGTTCAACAATAGGTTGTTGAACTTGACTGCACACGCGCTTACCTCAACATTCGGGAACGCACATAACAGCACGCACTACGCCCTCCTTGCTGCGTGTCTCTACATTCTGATTTTTTACGGATATTTTCTTTGAATGTTTTTTTTTGTTTTTGTTATTACTTTTCTTTTTTTTTTTCATCAATTGATAAGGTTATCGATTCTAAATCATTTCTGAAAATTTGGATGGTGGTTGCAAAATAACCCTGTATAGTATCGAACTTAGGACCTACTACTACTACTACGTAGCTGATTGTGCTTACATGAAATACCTAATAGGTACCTATGTTATGGTTAAAAATAATCATAATCATCATGTGTGTGCACAAGTCTCCCCCAAAACGATCTAAACGATCCGCCTGTTGTGGAAAGTCGTTAGATGCGAAAAAATGTTTAAAGTTATAAAATTCTCACAAGTTTTACAGATGAAATTTCCACGAAATAACCGAACAGTTTACATTCTCAGAAACATTAAAATCATAAACAAAAATCGATAATGTTTACCGTTTCGCTTCCCTTTCATCATAAAGTAATAATAACAACTTCAATTCGTTTCTGCACAGGCTTGTGGATAACTATACAAATTGTAGAACAACCTACAAATGTTATGGTAAACTAAGCCTCAAAATATCTTACTTTGTTGGGTTTTACCGTAAATATAACAGCTTTTTAGTTTTCCTACATGTCCTATATGTCGCATTTAAGGTGTTGTGAGTGGCCCCCCTCATCAGCTTTTAAGGCTGATTCACACATATCAGTGTAGCTACAGTGTATGAAAGAATAAGCATCAGGGATACTTACTCTTTCATACATTCTTTATGAACGCGCCGTAGCACTGTGTTCAAAGTCAAATCATTTATTTCAATTATTTATTTATTATTTATTTATTTATTTATTCATACTAATAAGTACAACATCTTTCGTTCAAAAGGCACTTTTGAACGTCATTTACGAGAAAAAATTATAATATTGAATCTAGTTGCCCATTCCAAAAGGTAGTTTCGTATGGAGAAGAACGGGCAAGAAACTCCATACTTACTCTTTTTTTTAAATATATATGGTTTACAATAAGTAGTAGGTACATTAATTATATTTATACGAATGTGAAGACGATGTACCTAAAATAAGTCAAAAATAAGTCATGTAAAGTAAGGTAACACCCCCAATAATCGACACTTTAACGTGCGCAAACAAGCATTTTTTTAAATATTTTCTTACTTTATGATATCAAAAGGTATTTTGAAGCATTGGGTAACGCTTCAGACTTCGTTGCGTAATATTTGAAAGCAAACATAAGTTTCATATAAATAAATAAAGTAATAATATATCGAAATAAATTAATGTTTTTTGGTCTAGTGATCGACAGCAGAATTCTATTTTTCGACACCCGGTAATCGACATGTTCCAGTAATCGACATCCAATGATCGACATATTCCTAACACTTCTAAACAATAAATCCCAATAGAAAAGCCGAGATAATCTAGTATTATATGTGACGAAATAAAAACTTAGTCTTAATCAGTATTTTGATCATTTTAATCATCAACAAACAATCTTTTAATAAACAAATAGTGGCTAGTAATTCGTAGGTTTCTAAAAAAATACACTTTTGCAATATAATACATCTCTTAAATGTTAAACAATAAATGTAGAAGATGTGTCATTTGGTGTCGGTTTAGTATCCGCCTTTTCTTGTTTTTTTTTTTGTTTTTATCTGTTAGTTTTTTCTGTTTTTTGTTTTTCTATCTTCCTCAATTTTAATCGTTTTCTTTTTTCTCTTTCCTTGGATTTAATTTCTAATTTTTTCACCTTTCTGACAACTTCTATTGCCTGTATTATTTGAAAAAGTGTGGAATTTTTTTTTTGGTGCCATAAAAAACATTTATGTCGATTATAGGAACATGCGAAAAAAAAAACTCCAGTTATCGACAAGCGTGTTTTCATATTATATTATAAACTTACAATTGCAAAGACATTACTAAAAACTAAAGAATTTGGGTTCTAACTTAATAAATAATTTACATGCTCGGTCAAGCAAAACAATTAAAAGTTATGGGCATTATATCTTGCTCACCTCCTTAGCGATTTCGCTAATGAAACGGGAATTTATTTAGAGATCTCTGCCGATTGGTATGTTCAGCTACGCCATTTTCTTTAAAACAGCCGAATCTATGAAATATCTTTCGCAATGATAGCTAGATAATCCTCAAGTATGTTTATGGTTCAAATACGTTCCGAAGCGAGACTCAACTCTTGTTTTTTTTCGTTAACTTTTTAAGTGTCGAACACTGGTGCTCTGTCGAACACTGGGTGTTTTACCTTACTACAATACGTACCGTGTGTTACAAAGATTTCATTTAAAGCTTTCATTTCTATGAAAGCTTAATTAATTGATTGTGTTGTCACTGACACTGACAAGTGTGATCGCGTTCATAGAGAATGTATGGAAGAATAATTTATCACTGATACGGGACGGTGCCGGAACTGTGACTTCACTGATATGTGTGAATTAAGCTTAGACATCACTGACACCGGTGAAAAACTCTCGATTTATAAAGTCTGAATTAAACCGCTAATCCGTCTTGAGCAAGCGTTGTGTTCAATACTCGTGCCAGAATGAGAAGAGGTCTTTGCCCTGGAGTAGGACAGTAATAGCCTGGTATTATTAATATTATTCCAGATCATAAGATATCTATGTGAATTTGTTCAGCCGTTAAAGGGTGATTGATTAACATCTGAACCCACAAACCGCAAAACTATAACATTGGTAGTATTTCTACATCAAATAACTGCATGGCTTTCAAGCTTTTGGTAGTGGTCTACAATTAAATAAATGATATAAAACAATTACTTGTATACGTAATTTTAAATAACACATCATAGATTGAAGCACAAAATTCAGAGTTAAACACTTCACCAACATCATTAACAGCGAAGTCAAATGACCTCGATGTAAATAGTTGCTCTTTGTTTACGAATAAGCAAATTAACAATACGTATAAGCAATTTATATTTATTGCATTCAATGCAAGAAATTCTATAAAATATATTGTACCATTGCAGAATTCCTTGCTTAATTTATATAAAAAAATTGGTTACTCTCTAAGTCTCTTTGCATGTATAGTACTTTTATTCATAATTTTTGTATGAATTGGATTTTCGAGATGACTTCAATTTGTCAAAATATTAATTTCCCTACATTTTTAAAAAGATTTTGACGTTTATTGTCCTTGAGATGGGATTGTCGCTACATTTTGAACACTTCTAGTTACGAGAATATGCCTTCTTGAAACTAAGACTAGATTGTGACTTGAATTTGAACTTCATTTAATTTGTAGAATTGGCCTCTGTTCTCATATTAAAGAGAGTCTTCTGCGAATTCTTTGGAATAGAAAACCGAAAATAAATAAACATGAATAAAAGCGAGCAAGTACTCCCTTAGGAAATAAATCAACGACAGGCAGCTTGAAAGCAAATGGAGTAACAGCAATTTGATTACTGCACTTGTAAGGCTTCCTCACCTTGGCCCGAACAGCCAGTGACTTTTATGTCATACATCTTACTCAAAGGAATGCCTTTACATGTTGGAGCCTTAATAAAATCGGTTCACTGGCCCCACGATTAGCTGGCATACCGTAAAGACAGTGAGTAACGATTATTTCTTTTTATTTTTTACATGTTTTATTCTTGGTATTTCGTTTATCGTATTTTTGTTAAACGTATTTTAGGAATTTATGTATATTTGCGTTCTATTCGCGGTAAAATTACATGCAATTTTGGTTTCAGGACAGTCACAATGAATGCGTTTTACAATATAGTAGGTATCACTGTACGATTTACGAACATTATGTCATTTTTTTACTTGTAAATTTATATTTCTGGATTTAAGTTTTTTTCTATACACATATTCATTGTTATTCTTAAAATAGGTAGGTATATATCAGATCAAAAAGTAATCATACATTGGTGCCAATTCCCTTGTTCACAAACTAAACTAAAATTAGACTATTTCTATCTTTTTCTATCCAATAAAACAAGAAAGAGACTAATGTAAATAAGAGCTGTCAAATTTAGTCAATCTGACACATCCATACAATTATTAGTTGACATCCTATAACGTGTAGATTAAAAATACGGAAAAGTTCAAGGCAAAACTAATTTGACATCTCTAACTTAGTTCCTTAATGTCATCGTCCTTTTCTTTCGCTATAAGTCAGTAAGAGATGTCAATTTTCTAAATTTAGTCTAGTTTGTGAACAAGGGAATTGGCACCAATATCAAACAAAACTTAGCACTACTATAAACATTCCTAGTTACAGCAGTAAAAATCTTTTGATATCTTATTACCGATAGAAGACCTACAGTGCAGGCTAGAGATATAAATCACGTTATCGTTCTTTAAACCAGTATCAGGTCTTGTGCAATCATGGATAAAGTACAATGACGGTACAACCTACCTCTATTCACGATGGCTGCTAAATAATGGCGGATTGCACGCCATTCACTACTATGATCAAATTCACTTAGCTGATCCTTTACTTTGCAGTAAGTACTTATGATAAGCAGGTAATACGATCTATCTTTGCCTTGCACTTTCCGATCAATAATTTGTTGAACGGGAGCAAGTTTATGCTGAAGTGCATTTATAGTTCAGCTGTGCGATGAACTCTTGGATGTAATGTAATGTTAGACCGGCAACTTAGGTACACAACGTCTTAGCAAGTATGAGAGAAAGACAAGTGGATAGTAGAACACAGTTTCTGAGTTCTACTATCCGATACGAGTGCCTAAGATATTCCGTAAAATCTGTCAACCGAACTAAATTTTCTTTAAATTAATGAAAAAAAAGTCATGTAGAAATAATTTCTCGAAGAAAATATTGACTATGGAATATTTTTGACCTTTTTTTATTAAAATCCGATTAAATTATGTCCTTAGCACCTCCTCTACACGTAAAGTAATGTTTATTTTTTCTTATCGTCTACCCTATGCAATGGGGTGTGAAAACTATCACTGCTAAGTAGGCTTTTCATGTTTACGAGTATATAGTCGACGTCCGCATTATTATACGGAATCCTACATCGCACGTGGCCCGACACGCACTTAGCCGGTTTTGTATATATTTTATGAATAGTATCTGTTAAGAAATTGTAAAACAGGATCTAAGACAATCCTTAATTAATTGGAAGACTAACCAACAAAGTTGAAAAGCAAAACAAAGGTAAAATTAATTTTGAAGTAAGAAATACAATACTCTTTCTTTCGGTGACTTTAGATGAAGTGAACTTGAGGTGAGCAATCAATATTAGCATCAGTAGAATCACCAGCTGTAACCTAAATCGGAAACTTACGTATCGTATTTAAGTATCCGAATAAGTTGATGTCATGCAATCTAACACATACAAATTATAGTGCTTATATAAGTGCGTAATACAACAGCATAGTGATCGTGGGGCTATTTAAATTGTAATAAGAACATTTAAAACTTGTTTTCCAAAAAGTAACTAAAACTTGGAACTTTTAGCATCAAAATCTTTGAAACCAGAACGTTCTCAAGTTTAACCAAAACAAAAAAAAAATGATTGCTATGATGGTAAACATGTAACTTTCGGTTCTGTTAAGCAGCAAAGATGATGAAGAACGTGTAATTTTCGGCTCCGTTAAGAATCTTTTTACACCCAATATAATACTACTACTCTTCTCATTCTATAATCTAAGATACAAATCTTTGGCGCCGAGTCTAGTACTTCTTTGGTACAGTAAACAAAAGAGATAGGTATCATCGGTTTCTAAGAGAACTTCAACTATATCTGACGACCCTGCATAGTACCTATCTCCTTTGTTAAAATAATACAAGGTCCTATCTGATGAAACTAAGGTCAGTAGCTCATATTGCACGTATGATAAAACGCACAGTCCCGTTGAAAATTGTTGACATCCGTCCACTTCGCGGTACTAATCAACTTTTGACGCGGGCCATCCGTTATCTACGAGAAAGTGTGTCAGGTTGTCCTCATCGCTGCAATGTTAAGAGCTGGCACAGTGGCTGAGTAATTGGTCGTAGGTTGAAATCCCGCATGGAACAAAAATAATTGTATTCCAAGATAGTAATAAGATCTAAATGCTTGAGCATATAATTGAGCTTAATTGTAGTCTGTGAATAGTGACAACGTCTTCCCGTATGTCCCGTGGTCTTAAGCGCGACTACTAAGCGTGGGATCCTGGGTTAGCTTCCCAGGTCGGGCAAACTGTTATTGGGTTTTTCCAACCCGTAGTTTCGAAGATGACGTATTACCCTCTTGAAGTCATTGGTCCTGCGCCTAATCACTCCCCGATTGTGTTGGATTGTCCAATGGGATTACGAGAGTGAGAGAAGAGTGAGTGCAACTGTGTTATTAATACTTAAAATATATTATAAGTAATTGGCTAATATCCATTGAGATTAGTCACGGTGACCGAAATTCGGTTGTAAGAATATAAAGCTTACCTACTTTCCTTTCTAAAGTATTCTATATGCTAGTGGTACCTAAAACCTACCCAATTAAAACGAAAGTCACCATTCTGCCAACAGAACTTGAACCGGCTCATTACATCGTCGATAATACTCTGCACTTCTCTATATCTTGCTTCGACATTTAAGGTCACTTTATATGCCCCAGATAGCTCTAATGGTGTTCGGATTCATCTACCTGATTAACCTACACGCTTGACTGCTGATTTGGACTTGTGCTACAATAAGGTGATTATTACCTATCTGCTTCATAGCTAGGGTTTCTCTTCGAGAGTTCTCGAAGCGAGAATTCCCGGGAAATTTTGCCTTACTCGAGACGAGAAAAAAGTGGTCGAGAAATCGAGAAATTCAGCCAAAAATTTTAAAAACTTAATAACGCGCTTGCGCTCGCGCGCTGATAATGAACGGGTTTTCTCCTTGTCTGGAAACTTTCTGACGAAAATACGAAACCGATTGTCAGATGATGCTATAATAATGCCCTCGTATTTTTAAAGGCTTATTTCCTTAATAATAACAAGACATATAGTGGGCTAGCTTTTGAAGCAGTTTCCGCGATTGCAATTAAGTCTAAAATAATAATTGTTTATTAGGTTCTAATGTTTACTTACGTAACGAAAAGACTGTCCATTTATAACAAATATTGAAAAGTTGATACAAAGACTAAACTAAGGTACCTACCTGTTCCTTACTCGTAATTATTAAGCTAGTCTGATTGTTATTTTTTATACCTAATTGAAAAATTGTCGTTTTATGTTATACTAGCTTTTGCCCGCGACTTCGTCCGCGTATATGTCGGTTATCGCGGACGCAGACGAAGTCGAAGTCGAATAAAAAGTAGCCTGTCCTTTATTGGGGTTCACACTTACCCTGTACCAAATTTCACACAAATCGGTTCAGTAGTTTAGGCGTGAAGAAAAGACAGACAGACAGACAGACAGAAAGACAGACAGAGTTACTTTCGCATTTATAATATTAGTTAGGATAATTGAAAAGTTTGTAGTACAGACAGACACTAAAGTAAATTATTTAGTATGTAAGGTACCTACTAAGTTTTATTGTGGTGACATGATGACATTGTTTTTAGAAGATATTTTATTTGTTTTTCCAAAGAAAAAGACTATTAAATTTTGTCCTAATTGTTTGTAGAAATAATGATAAAAAAATCTCGCTAGAGTTTATTTCGCTTAATTAAAGTTTTCTATAATTAAAGTCACATGAAACTAAAAATAAACGTTGTTGATTGATAAATGTTGTTGAATATTGCATAAAAAGCGTAGTTTTATTGTTAAATCACACATATTTAAAAAAAATCCATATTTCTCGACAACCCGGGAATTCCCGGGAAATAGTAGTCGAGAATTCTCGTGCTCCGGGAAATAAAAAAGGTCGAGAAATGAGAAACCCTATTCATAGCCTACAAATCTCAATAGGTACTTAGTTCTAATTACGGTGCTAACTAATGTATTAAATAAATTATTCAAATACCTACAACTTTATAGACTTTGTTTTATTTGTTTGAAATAATTTATTTTTACTCTGACATCTTTCACAAGAGTTTCACAATGATAAAGATCTTTGTGGAAGTTAGTCTCCAAATCCTTATTTGGAGACTATCTAACTTTTTGCTGTGCATTATTAATTTGTCAATCGATACTCCACTTACGGTGAATAAAAGGAACTTATAGTACTCTGAATGACATGAGCTGCCTGTTAGGTTTTATATTATTAAGTAGTACTGGCACTCTCCCCGCGACTTCGTTCGCGTGACTTTCCTTACGGATCCCTAACTTTTTTCAAAAAATATATAGACTATATCACCCGGGGATAGTGTAGCGTCCCAACAGTGAAAGAATTTTTCAAATCGGTTCAGTAGTTTTTGAGTTTATTCATTACAAACATACACACAAAAATACAAATCTTTCCTCTTTATAATATTATTATATATTATATATATATATATATATATATATATATATATATATCATAAAAAGTGTAGATAGTGTAGATAAATTAGGGTCAGGCGCTGGCTTTTCATGCATGAGGTTGTGGGAGCAAGTACCAATGCGACTCTTTCAATTCAAAAGGTACTTTCAAAGTTCATCTTGTACATGATTGACATCGGTAAAGGAAAAAATTGTGAGGAAACCTGGATTTATAAATAATATTAGTATTAAATTACAAAACCGCCTTGAGCAAGTTTGGTGATAAATATTCATGCCTTTACAGGCCTTTGCCTGCAATGGGATAATAATGGGCTGGTATTTTAACCCCCTATGGAGAAGATTTTAGGTTTTTACAAACTCCTGGTTACAATATTCTTTATGCTTCTACATGTGAAAACAATGAACATAAATATAAAACAATAATACAAATAAAATACAATAAGAATAAAAATGTAAGCCAACAGTCTTCCTATTAGTCTAAACATTAATGTAATAACATACATCGAGCTTATTTCGGTGGTCTGAAACTTGCGTAACGCCTGAAGTATAAACTATCGCGCTAGAGACTAAGTGGACTTACGAGTAACAGGCGAGTACCTACATTCGACGAAACTCGTGCTTCTACTGGATTTTCAAAACTTTGTATAATGCATTAGAGAATATCTGGTACATGTTTGGATTAACGTGATATTCATCTATACTAATATTATGAATGCGAAAGTTACTCTGTCTATCTTTCTGTCAGTTACACTTTGACGACTAAACCACTGAATCGATTTTGATGAAGTTTGTACTCCAAGGAAGGCCATAGGCAACTTTTTAACACAGGTTTTCCAAAAAAAAATCTCGACTTTTTGAGCTTATGTGTAGGAAAATGCATTAGAATCGGTTGATTAATTTTATTTCGAAAAACAAGGACTTGACCGTTTGTTTGAAATGCCGTAAGGCGTAAACGCTATTAATGTCAGATGGACTGTCGGGTTGTTTGCTTTTATTTTATTAATTTTAAGAAAACTTACAGCTAGTACATCTTAGTAAACAACACAAAATAATAAATGAAGGCCAATTACAAGTTTCCACTTATAAAAAAAATGTTACCAAAATAATTACATTATAAGAGATTCCAGGATAGGGGGCGGGTCTATTTATATCCGTATCCATCTTGCTACACATCCTTTCAGACTCTAGCTTCCGTTGTAATTCATAAATATAATTAAAGAAATAACTAAAACACTTATTCCGACATCGAACAAACATCGATGCTCACAAATGACCCGTTCGTGACCATTGAGGCAGATCCGTAAAAAAACAATTTTAAAAGAAAATAATGTACACATATTCGACGCGTGTCTACTATTTGCTTTCTGATCCGTGGTATTGGTTCCAAATTATTTTTTTTACGGCGGAAAGTTTTATTCTGAAACGAGGGAAAAATAAGGTCAGCTCTGAAACTTTAGCAAAAATGTTAGTGGCGATCAAGGCTACCAATATTCAAATTTTTAAATAACAGCTGTTGAGTTTTGTGTCTAGGTACGACTAGTACGACGCAGATTACGGTATACAGAGGTTCAATCCACTTAATTTAAACACTACTTTCGTTATTACTTCGAATTTTGAATGATTTATAATATAATATTTTGAGCTAAACCATCTTGTCAGCTTTGTGGCGGACTGTCAAGTCTTTTCAAATTTAGAACAGAGTTTATCACGTTGGTAAAATAAAATAAGGTTGGATATGGCTAAACCAGTCAGTCTCTACAATAACTTCTGTTTGATAACTATGCTGACCTTATTCTTTGAGTCATATGAGACAATCTTTATGTTATTATGGGGTTCGAATATTTAGGTAGAACAGTAATAATCTGATTCACAGTCAGAACGAGTAAATGCTCATTTTCCACCATGAGTTGTGTATGTACGTGTCAGCTGACAGAAATGAGGGCACTGACGTTGCAATCTTTAATACCAATACGGTTGACGTAACTGCAGTTAGTAACGGTTTCTACATGTACAGACATCAACACAATAAGACGCAGAAGTTAAAATACCCCCAAAACTCAGAAAAAAAAGTTAAGTAAATTTTTATAAATTCAGATGGCGGTGTTAATATAATTGTCATTAGGGGACTATACCGACAGCGCGTTCTATAAAAAGTATTGTAGTCATATTTTTGTCACTAAGTTATTAAACTTGATAAAATTGTGTAGATACATTATCATGATTTTGAATAACATAAATGTACCATTTCGTAATAAAATTATCCCAGACTTTGCGCCAAATTTCATCCAGATCCTTTTAGCTGTTCTGGTGTGAGTAACAAACATCCATCCATCCAAACTTTCGCATTCATAATAGTACCTAGTATAAGATTACTTTTTATGAAGCGCACCGTGAGTATTATAGTTCTCATAACACCTTTTAAGGTGCGGGCACACGATGCGTTGCGGCGCCGCACCGCAAAGATTTCACGGTGAAATCTTTGCGGTGCGGCGCCGCACCGTGTGCACACTATGATTATTAGTATGTAAAACGACGCAACGGCAGCGCTGCGTCGACGCAACGCACCGTGTGCTCGCGCTCTTAGTGGAAGGAGTTTATAGTATATCAAAAAGTTTCATACCGTTGTATCTAAAAGTACATAAATAAGATTAAGTCCGTTAAAAATACGCTTAGTTACCTAAACCATTGAAAAGACCCTTCCCGCAGCTGTATAGTATCGTCTTGTCCGGGACACATATTTCAGACTTAGTACTTGGAACTAGTTAATAGGATTTATAGCTGTGAGCAAGTATGCCTAGACTTCGTCTTGAGAACTCTTCAACACACATTATAGGCATCTCTGGCAACAACGATAGTTTTAGTTAACGGAGTCTGCGATGTTCTGAGGTTCCTTCGTGTTTGAGATCCGCCATTATTTCTGATAAGCGATGTTAGCGTTAGTTATGTAGTCTTACCAAGGTTTTAGGTGACATTTTTGTAGTATACTTTTTTTTTATGAGGCTTAACTCATAGATCTTATCTGTGAAACTAGGTATATGTTTGACATAGACGAACGTTTTAGCCAACTAGGCTCGGTATGAACGATATATCGGTCATACCGTCGAACGGTCGGTTTCTGTGCCTGTGCACCTATAGGTACTTTGTTTTGTCTCTGCATCACCCTAAGGTAGACTGGTAGAAATGCCCAAGGCATTAAGTCCGCCTTTGTACAGTGTATTTTTTTTGGTGCATAAAGTTAGAATAAATAAAACTAACGAACGAATTGGAAAAAATCTTTTATCTTACAACGAACATGGACATCGGGTAAATAATAGCCAGAAGGGAATACATGAGACATAAACTTCAACAAACTCTTCCGATGACGGCAAAAAACCGAAAGTGGCTCCACTAGTCTCACACTAACCCCCACATACAAATAAATGTGTTAGGGCGTATATACATTTACGGCATCACCGAACGTGAATGCTCGTATTTTGTAGGGACTGAAAAGGGAAAATACGACTGTGCCCCGTTGCACACCCTTAGGACTAACAAATATACAAAAGGGTGAAAAAAAACCTCAATCGATTTCTGGGAACGATACCGACTAGAGTAACTAATGTAATGTACTCCAATCAATCTGCCTAGCCTTTACCCGACTATGTTGGGATCGGTTTCCAGTCTAACCGGATGCAGCTGAATACCAGTATTTTACATAGTTCGACCTCCACAGCCCAGTAACTGGGGAATACGATACCTCTTGGTAAGACTGATTATCAGACTTTCGGGCTTCTGAGACGTCCCGTCACGATTGTCAAAGATCCAAGTATGACAGCCAAGACCAACTATCTTTCTTAAGCATGGAGGTATCTCGGTGTGTAAAGATGGTCACCCATCCACAAACCAGCCCCGGCAAGCATAGCTTAACCTGATGGCTCGACCCGTGCCGCTGTTATTACTTAGCCACGAGCACCTCTCTAATGGAATAAACTCCACTCTTAATAAATAATAGTGTTAGTTTGTCGGTCGGTCGGTCGCATAGACAGGAAGCAAAAAAAGAAAACACCGAGTGACGAGTGACAGTGTGTCCGGTGGGCTAAAAAGTGTTTTTGCTGTCGTGGTGTCGGAATGCTGTTTCCATTTATTAATTGTTTATGCATTGCATAAGTTGTTGGTTCGTGTTTCACTTCATTTTAAGATGTCTGATGAGCTTCTGCGAGATGGTTCTGGCCCCGCGCATTTCCAAAGTCCAATGACACTAAATAATATTCTATTAATGACACTAAATATTTTTATTCACATAATACACAAGTTCTATGAAGTCTCTAACTCCTGACTAAGGTTCAAAGGCCTGTATTACAGGACTCAGAACTGCTATGGTGAACACTCCTTCCTTCCGATTTAACAAAAACGTAAAAGTATGTTTACATTTTCAATGTCATTTGAATGTATCCATGGCAATTTCTATAATACGTATACAATTTCCATTACAGGTATACATTTTGTTTACATGTTAAAAATAGAAATTGTCATGGATACTTAAAATTGACATTGGAAGTGTAAACTTTTTACTGATTTTGTATCGTATATTATATATTACTGTGAAACTAATGTATACCTAGTTTTGACACAGTTTGATGGTTAGGTAATTTAGAAAAAAATTGTCGTGCATTTATTTTTTGAATGGTAGAAGTTTAGATATTTTAGAAAATGTGACAATGTATACATATTACTGCTCGTGACTGTACCTGATTCTTTATTCTCTAGTTTGATCGGAGTCATTCTCAAATATCAATAGCGTTGTTCGAGGCGTTTTGTTATTACATAGGGTACTCTATCTATTGAAACATGCGAAATTGGAACGGCTCGAAAATTGCGATAGCTTTTCACTCCATCATAGTGGGACCTAATACTATTACTTGCACCTGAAAGCGAGTAAACAGGTGTAGTTTTGAATGTAGGTCCGTATTTCTATCATAGTATGTAGTGACAACGGCTATGGAACATATTTCTAACGCTAACTTTTTATGCACTAACATTTTCATTTGTATTGACAGCCTTGTGAATTAACTTGTGGAAACATGTCCAACATGTTCGGAAGTTCGCAGAAACGTGGCAAGAAAGTCAAGATACGGGCGAGTTGCGTGAACTTGTAATAAAATAAAGTTAACCGCTGACGTCGATGGCGCGCGGTGGAGCCGTTTAGCGCCCCGACGTTCTTCCCCCCAACCTTATGACCCACTGATGACTCGCTCTTTACCTGTAAATAACCCAGTTTGACAAGAGTACCTACCACTCTTACTACGGAGTAATCCTTTATAAAGTTTTCCCTAACTAACGCTAACTTCACAATTTATTTTATCTTTGTTTCCTCGGTCGCTCGCTGGAGATCGAATAAGGCCTGCTTAAAAGTTTCCGAATTCATCTCTTATCCGGACTTCGGTAGTCAGCGTGGAGATTAGGTTAGTTTGTATTGATTTTTGCATTTGATTAATGGTTTCGGTAAATGTTGACAAGTTTCTGTTACTCGGTATTTGAAAAACCAAATTTTAACAGATGCGTGTTTTGTTATTTGTGTTTACAGATTTGTGTATAGATAAACAAACGAACAGCTGGTAGCTACGACTATAACGTGTTAACTTTGTTAGTTTACGGTATTGAACACGAACAACATCAAACAGTAAACAAATATATAAACCAAGTTTATGGTACATTCAGAATGATTATACCTACCTAGTTCCAAGTTGGTAACCCTAAAATATCTTGGAACGCTCGCATTTTTCAAGACATCATCTATTCGCTGAGCCATGAATGGACCAATAAAATGAAGTGTCACAGGAAAGGCGCGGTGTCGCGTCTGACGTATCGGCGCCGAGTGAGGGGTCGCACTCCCGAGCTATTTCTCTAACACTGACAATCGAACTATTGCCACATACCACGGAAAAGGAGACCATTAATATTAGCCGCTCATACCGCCGACGAACACTTGGTGATTTACTGCCTCCGAGCTGAGTGGGCTTACTCGGTTAAATGCTACAAACACCGTCTATTAAGTCATTTTACATATATTATTACTAAGTTCATCATCGTGGGAAGCCTGTTTCCTTTACATGCGTAAGTCTTATAAACAACACTGCTTTATGTACTTTAATTGTTACCCATTTATGTTCTGTTCAACAAATCATTGAGCAGTAGGTAAATAGTAGAATAAATGTTAACAGTGAAATAAGATAAACAGTAAAAGTATTAACAAAAAGTTAATGGAAGTTCAACTGGTTTTGAAAGCGGTGGGACAATTTAATTATAAAACTAAGTTAATTTTAAAACGAAACCAACTGTTTAATCGGAATTCCGACCTAGTAAGAGTACCTAACAATAAAATTCAACAAAAGCTTCGGTTTTATTTAAAACTTCTACAACAGATTGAGTTAAACTTTGTGGGAAAAAGCTGTGGCATTGAACATCTGCAGTTATACATATTTAACAACGAACAATTCAAAAGTAAAACTTACAGTGGGACACCATACAACTAAGATAATAAAATAAATAATACCAGCCTATTTCTATTCCACTTATATGGGCTAAGGCCTCTCCTCATCCAGAGAATGCACGAGTATTGATCACCACGCTTGCTCAAAGCGGATTAGCGATTTCAGACTTATAATAATTATAAGTCCTGGTTTCTTCACGATATTTTCCTTTACTGATGTCAGTGATGTTCAAGATAAACTTAGAAAGTACATGATATGAAGTGAAAAAGCCCCATTAGTATATACCCAGTATCCAACGCATTGGGCTATCACAACATTACATGACTATAAAGATATATTTTCTCTTTAATTTCACTCCCAAGCACATTATTCACACAGGCTGTTTAAGAAAACTAACTTAAGTGCACTCACGCTGTAGATATACGAATAAAAGCTCGATAAAGTCACATCTAAAGAGAAAAACAACAGTTCTCGTGCTGAATCTGAATTACTTACGCCTTTACTGCTTAATTATACGCACACATTTAGATTTTATGTTAGTTCATGTATGTACTGTAAGAGTAGGGGAAGGCCAAAGAAACGATGAATGGATTGTTCGAAAGGCTAGAAATAGGGTGATTGACACTGTTGTTGTTTGTACGATTTTATTTTATTTTAATTTTGTTCGTGATTTTAATTTGAATATGATTTTAAGTACCTAATTGTATTTTTTTTTTAATTTTGAATTTTATTTTATTATGATAATTGTAATTTTGATTTGATTTTAATGTTATGTATTGTTGTGTGTATGGGTTATTTTATCTGAATTAAATGAATTAATAATTAAACTGACTACTGAGATGACGGGTAATAGAGAGATGTTTTGATCATTCGGTTCGTTATAAGATGGTTAAGCTAAATAGTGCTGATTCACGCGCCATGCTCGTGAACGGGCGCTGTCAGTTTTGTGGATAACGGGAAACGGGCTTGGTCATTTCTTAACTGCCATGGTTTACATCTTCTTCATTATTTCTTTTTTCTGTTCACCTTCATTGTTTTCACGTACAGCAGCAACAAGAATATTATAACCAGGATTTTGTAAAAACCTTATTAAAAAGAGTGAGGGCTTCTGACCAACTGACCCACTTCTTGATAATTCAAAAGTAGGTACCTGTGAATTGTTCAATTGAAATAAATGCTTTGACTTTGACTTTATAGACGAATAAAAGTTTCAGTGACTTCACCTCAAATTATTTCGAGCAGGGCAGAAGGATAATTATGATTTTACGAAAGCTTTTAAGAACAAACAATGTAATTAATATTAAAAAGAAATTCGTACCTATGTATGTATCTTCTGCAGAAAATCAAGAATAGTATAAAACAGGCAATGGTATGAGTACCATTGGCTGTTTCATAATAATCCTTCCTGTTGCATAATTATCCTTCTGCCCTGCTCTAATGTATTACGGATAAAAAGCTACACTATTGCCTCAGCAATGGTGTAGCTTTTTATCCGTAATACATTTGTAATCGGACCAGTACGTTCAAACATTACCTCGTACAAATAAACTTCTCTGTATAATATTAGTATACATATAAACCATAAACATGAATCTCAGGCCAGTAAAATACACACACGTCCAAGATGTATTTAACTACTTTACACACTTACAACAACCTGGATCCCATAAACAACGGGGCGTAGTGTAGCGCCGGTAACGTGGCAATTAGTTAGACAGCTTGCCAAACAAGCCCGGGCTTCCAGCCTGCCGCTTGGATGTTTGCCTGCATCTCACACGCTCCCCGCAACCTATGAATCTAGGTGACTTGAATTGCACCCGTTTATAACTTCACCTACATTTAATGCGATTTAAAAATCGAACATAGCGATTTAAGATGGCAGAGGCAAGGATATTTTTTTTTTGTTTTGATCAAACTTTAAAGGCATTTTGTGTTATTCATTCTGTTCTTAAACCTACCCACTTAATTTTGAAAAATAATTGGCTATCTTTTCCATTATAAATGTAAGATTATTTCCGCACGAGAAAACTTTTAACTGAAATTATAGTGAAATACAAGTGTAAGTTGTTGACTGCTAGTGGTAGCAAAGCGCGACTGCTGAGCACGAGGTCTTGGGTTCGATTCCAAGGTCTGGCAAAATGTTATTGGATTTTTCCATTAGGTATTTCTCAGTAGCAGCCTCGAAGTCTGGATTTGTACCCGGTTGATAGCGATAAGCTCGCGACCTATTAGATGGTACTTAAACATACCTGGCAAAATGTGGGTACACCTCTGCAAATCAAAACGATATCTAAAAATAATATGAATGGCTTACTTTCATTCTATCGCCTGTTTATTTGTTTAATGATAAGACAAGATCGTAATTTCCGTCGCCCACAATGCTGGTTTCTATTTTCGAATGTTATCATAGATCCTTATAATATTTCTAAACACGTGTAAGTAGTTCTTACAATGGAGCTGCTTGAGTAATATAATAAGTGTAATTAGAAAGGTAGCAAGTATTAATAGGATAGACACGTAAGTACTTAAGTGTAGGTATATGTGTAAGTTTAAATTCTAATCCTTCTGAATAAATAAAAAAAAATTACCAATTTTGGTTTCACTGTGACATCTGCTTGCGATGAAACAAAATTGTGATCTAGTCTGGTCAGGCTCAAACAAACACTTGAATTTTTAAATTAATTTATACATCAAACAAAATACCTAACTAATCCTTCTTTTGAGAGTCCAATCTCATTTTCACTTGACTTCAAATCATCAAAATGTCAAAGGCTTTAAACGGCTAAAATGTTTGATCGACCAAAATTCAAATATGTTGCTGGGTCTTTTTATAAAATTAGATGTGGAATTGAAAACGAAAAAGAAAATATATTATGAGGAGAATAGATTAGGCATTTGGTGGCGCGGGCGGGTGCGAGCGGGCCCTGCCTCGCCGCCGACGACGGGCGCACGCGGGCCGACCATTTATTGAAAGTCGGAGGCCAGCGCGTGAAGCCATTAGTCCTCTACACGCCTGAAAAAGTGTCGCTTTCGTTGAAACATTGCGCCGGGGCGCGCTATTCAATTGGCGAATGTATTTTATTCGGAGCCAATCGATCTCTAGACAACAAAACGCATACCGTGAATGGAGTGTCTCGCGAGGCGATAAATCACCGACGTCTACGATACGTTTAATGAAAAGATCTTTCTGCTATCGCCCTGTTTTATTACTATTGAACGGCACTTTGTTCGTTTCGCAAAGAAATATATATCTATATATACGTACATAATAACGTCTGTAAGAGTGTCGATTCCGAAGCGCTGCAACTGCAAAACTTTGCTACGAACATGCCGTTTGATTTGTAGTTGTGTCTTTTGAGTTCCAAAGAAAATATAGTGTAGATAATGGGAAAATATGGTCCCTCTGAGTGATGAATGGACCAATTTTCAAACTTCATTGTGTACAGCAACCATTCTCTCAGCATCATTATATGATTAATTTAGAATTTTAATGCACATTTTTGCTACAAAATTTTCACATGACTTTTCTTTGTTTCAGAATATTTAATGGTCACTTGAAAGAATGAACACTACCTTAGAAAACGGCTACCACGTTTCGTAGGTAACTCAATTTAGCTGTGTCAAGAAGAGTACAATATTTGGACAGTCAGTTTAAAAATGAAGGAGAATATACGGAAGGCGCGCAAGAGCCGTCTGGAGGCGGTGGTGACATGACGTGTGGGCGCGTCGCTCGCTCCAACACCATGGCTACACAGCTCACCACCATCATACTGTGGCTAGGAGGAAGTGAGTACCAGTTCTTAACATTATACATACACTGAGAAACGTAACTGCCTTTAATTAGGTCAGTAGAATTCATTCACGACCGGCACGCATGTATGACGCATTCGTAAATCTGGAAGGAGGTAAAGAAATGTGAGAGTTGTAGGTCAAGAGACGTAAGTAGTAACATATACATACCTACTTACCTATTACGATCTACAATATCTTAAAACATTAGGTAAATCTGGGTTATAACGATCGGTTAGTTACTACATAATCTTATAGTTATCTTAAACAAAATCTTGAAGGTAGTATGCCCTATTAAATACTGAAGACTTAAAACAAAACTTTAACGCGAGTATTACCTTGTAAATACTTAAACATGTTAACATGTCTGTGTATTTAAATCCACGTCAGTCACCAGATTCTCGCACTTACAGATAATATCGCGAGGAGAGCGAACATTTAATAATGAATTCTAAACACGTGTATTGCAGTGAGGACTTGCTTTGCGCCTCCCGTCACTAGATATGAAGCTTAATATGAATCGGATAATAAGATTAAATACTTGGCTCATGACGTCAGTTTTCTGTGGGTATGTCTTTCTTTATGTGATGTGTTGTGGTGGATATGTTACATGTATTTTAGTTAAAGAAATGTTTCTAAAGGACTGACAATTGAATATTGCAGTTCGATGATTTCGGTAGTCTTTTGTTTCTTGTAGTAATCACGTGACGACATATTAATCAATTGCTAAAAACGTTCGCATTCTAAACTTGTCTCAATCTGTCAAATATTATTCTATTTAACCTACATTTTTGATAGTGATTGTCGCTGAGATGCGGCGGCTACTTTACTAAATTTTAGGAACGATCACAATGTAGTCAGTCTCAATCTATCAAAAATGCCTCTATGTATTTTACCTACAATTTTGACTGTCTCTTCCATGAGATAAGATTGCGATTTGCGATTAGATTTTAAACGTTGAATAAAATGAATGAAAGGGATGTTTTCATTTTACCATAAAAAGCTGTTATTGTAACTTGGTTATAATTCGACAAACCTCACTATAATCCTCCAAAAAGTCGTTGTCACGGTGATCGTTGACCTTGACAGCACCCACTTTTCTTTTAGCGCCGTTTTTATTACTCAAGCCATTCTTTGGACTTATGAATGTCCTCGTCGTAAATTATTATTACTATTGCCGATATTTTCCCTTTGTATTCTTTTATTCTTCCTTTATCCTTTACTGGAACAGTCAATTAATTGAAGTAGCATTTTTATTCCCGCGTGCATTGTTCTGCTCGGTAGATACGCATTAGATATGGAAAAATTATGAGTTCAAATAATTATTCAATAGCTGCAAGAATCCCGCATTCATCGAAGATAAGTATGTATTCAATAAAATCTTTCATTTCCTAACATGGAATAACTGTACAAAATGATGAATTATTAAAATCACTCCGGATACAATCGAGTTTCGAATCCAATCCCTTAAGTAAAGCTGATTATCGAGATCCTCCGAAGACCGGGCGGTCTACGAAATATTCTGGAAAGTGCCAATCTCTCTCGGCGTAGAAGTCGGCTAAAATTATTGGTTCGGAACACGCAGCATTCATTTATATTATGTTTATAGTGAGGCGAGCAGGTCCGGCGCACGACACTATCTCGTACTTGCGTCACTAATGTATCTAACTTTGCAAAACTTTTACTGAATTATTCACCTCCTTGACATTTATGGCCAACTAAGAGAAATGTATTTGGAAATTAAGTAACCAGATTACGACATGGGCATTGTTGATGAGACGGGAAGTTCCGCCCCATAAACCTATTTTTTCGGATTAAATTTATGTAGATAGGGCTGAAATAAGAAGTTTATAACTTCACCGCCAACACTTTATTATCATCACAATGAATTTGTTTATTCATCGCAATTGTTAAGAAAATAGGGCAAGCGCTTCCACAAAACGAAAAATATACTGAAAATTTAAACAATATGGTATGATGAACCAACGCGTTGCCGTAGTATTAAAACAATACTTTTACATTACGTTTTGCTGTATGCGGGTTTGTAAATACTCTATGAAAACATAATTTACGTATGAATGATTTCACTTAAACGTGGATAGTTGGGATCAATCCATTAGTTTTATATATAGAATAAAAAGTATCCCTTATGTGCTTTCTTGGGGTTCAAACTTACCCCGTACCAAATGTCATTAAAATTGGTTCAGTGGTTTAATCTAAAAAGTGTAACAGACAGACAGGCAGACAGAGTTTCTTTCGCATTTAAAATATTAGTATGGATTAGGTATAATTTTAATTTCATTCGTTGTTTATAAAAAAAAAAAACCAAATAACTTTGTAATTACAGCGCTCCACATACGTGCAAATACTTATTTTAGATTTGTTAACCAACAAGTACAGTTTAACACACTCCAGTAAATCGAAAATTAAGCCCTTGTTTACCACAAAAACGAACGAGAACCAAACACCTAAATACACATTTAATTCTTATTTAAACAGAGGGCAACGTTGAAATAAATTCATTTCAAATAAATATTAAACTGGCACCGAGATGAAATATTATGATGTGGCTCGTACCGTAAATTGAATTTGGTTACATTGTAATGAGTTCATGTCGACGGGAATTGTGTATTCGCTTGATCTTGAATTCGATCACGTAGCGTTCACTTGATTTATGTATTCCGACCACCTTTAGTATAGCTGAAGGCCAAGATTTGATTACTTACGTCGAGCTGAAATTCTGCTCAGCGAACCGCTAACGGATCGACCGCAAACTTACCTACTTATAAGAAATAGGTACCGTGGAAATAAAATTGCTTTAAGGTGCACGTTTCACAAATAAATGGTTCCATTCGTGCTGCAATTAATGACGTCGGGAAGGGTGAAATAAGGCTAGCTTCAAGCCTTTTTCTCAGCGCCTCTGTGTTTCCCACGTACTTCTTGAAATTAGTTTACTTTTGTAAAATACGAGTGTGTACAGTTAGCAAAATGTTATTTCAAATCATTTGGGAACCTTTGTTATAACAGAAATACTTCCAACCGTTTTGTTTTATTATAAACGAGCATACAATAATGAAAACACAGGTTATCACGGGGTTTTATTTATTTTGCGCGGAGCCCGCATTCATTTTCTGAAATAAAAGTTGGAGTCTGTAGCCAGTGAAAGTCCCGTCAAAATCGGTCCCGCCATTTTACAGATTACAAGGAACAAATAACAGACAAACAAAAAATGTTAAAATTGTTTTTTTCGTGTGAGTACAGCTGTTATTTTGGCATTACAGACACTTACATTTTATTTATTTGTATTGATGTATCTGTAGGTATATGTATCACAACGAATACACGTGAATCTTGAATCGGTAACCAAAACATGATGTTGTTATAATCCCCACTAGACGACACAGGTGATCATTCTCCCAATATAACCCTTCAGCCACTTACAACATCCAAGAGAAGCGATCGGGGGTTGTATTCATAGCAGATATCGTACTATATTACAAGCTAGTCGAAATACACGTGTGATCGTTATCCTACTTCAAACTGCGGTAGCTTTGAACGTTAAATTGCTAACTCTTTATGCAAAGGTTAAAAATAGGGGTGCGCTGCATGACACGGTCGTTTAGATAGTATTTATCGAGAGTCAAGTGCTGTACCTGTGTGTAGGTAGGTATTGCATCACTTCGGGTGAGACGAGTTCGTTCTAAATCGATGTGATCGAATAAATGAACTTAAAATTATTCTGTGGTACAGAGGTTTGACTAAAAGTGATAACGCACGATCATTGTGTAGATTCGTGGGCTTTATTATGGGCTTCTTTTATCTTCCTGACCTTATCGGTGAGATTCCTCGGAAAGGTCAAGTGAGCAAAGGTCAACCGGCGTGCTTGTATGACGAGATGTATGAACGTGGACGAGGCCAAGGGTATGTTAGGATAGTAGTAGGTGGCGTGCTGTGGTTTCTGGCTACCCCGATGGGAAAAAGGTATATAACAAAAAAATCACCAATTACCGTGTGCTAGTCTCGCAAAATATCGAAAATGGTCCGACCGTTTTAAATGAAACTCTGGTGGTTATTTGTTAGCTGGCTCAAAAAAGTCCAGGAACGAAGTCAAAGGCAGCAGCTAGTTAAATGTATTTTGTTGCCAGACGTACAAGAGATCTGCAGTGACAGACGTGGATTTCATTAACTTTGTTTTCTTCCTCATAATTTAAATATACACGGTGGATGGAACATCGTAATGAAGACTTTTACTATGAATTCAGTAAATGACACCCAGTATTACCATAAAAAAACATTACTTCCATACATTTTGTACATCCTGTAAATGTTATACTTGTATGAAACAGCAATTTTTTTTTATAACCCCCTGTATTTTGCCTTATTTTAATCATGAACAGAATCCATGGCAAAAACTTTTCTATTCAATGCTTCTCCTACTGGTTATAAGAAAAATGTGTCCATAAAAGTAAACAAACACAATCTTCATCACACCGACAATATGCATTAATGAATAAATAGTGTCCAGAGATTAAATCATTGAATGAATGTACCAACAAATTATCATTTGAATAATAACAGGATATTAGGTATTATTATTTGGTATCACATTGTTCGGAGTCCCAATCCTAATCGTACTAATTGCATTATTGTTACCTACTATTCTGAAATACATTTGTGTGTACAAACTAGTCATCTATTCCTAATATTTGGACACATTCAATTAATTTCGTCGTGTTAGATAGAATTTTAGGCATCCCCAAGGCTTTTGAAACACTCACCTCACTTTAGGAATGTTGGTATGCTTGCCAATTTGTAGGAATCTACATTTTGGAACGGGCACCAAACTTTCAAACTGTCCGACTTCTTGACAATTCAAAAGTACCTGTGTAGTCAACTTAATTGACATAAATGCTTTAACTTGAAATTGTTTGTGGCTACTGGTTTTGCTGTTCAAAAACAAGTTAGATAATAATCGATTCTTATTTAGAGTATAGAAGTAAATTTAACACTTACACCACTGTATTAGGCAAAGGTGGCTCAACAAAGCACGTAAACACCTATTGAAATCGATTTTCGGCTCATTTAGATTTACCGTTAAGATTTTTGAATAATAAACAGATTATATACTTGTTAATGCAGAGTGTTCAATGGCATGTCCTTTCAAGATGATATTTTGTAAACAGGCGTGTTAGGTCTCCGTGACATCCAGCTGAGCGTCCCAGAGGCTGTGGGCGTCGGCTCCAGCGCAACCCTAGGTTGTCGGTGGGCGCTGGACGTGGGTGAGACGCTGTATACCGTCAAATGGTACCACGGGGCCCAGGAGTTCTTCCGCTTCGTGCCTAAGGAGCTGCCCAATACGAGGGTCTTCTCACAAACTGGGATCAGTGTTGATGTAAGTAATCTTATTTTACCATTTTCAACATGAACTTATTGTAAACGACTAAATATAGCCTAGTTTCTTGTCAATGTCTAAGCAATACGATTAAGTATTGCCAAGTCCAGTTCTTCATAGTCGATGGCGAGATTAAATCCTTATTGTGAATAAGACTGAAATAAAAAACAAATAGCGCGAGCGACAGTCCTGCGATCTAATCAAGCGGCATAATCGCTCTACTTAGTATAGTAGACCGATAGGAAACTCGTCTTCATTCCTAATATCTCGGAATTGAATTGATGCAAATTTAATTTAATTAATCAATCACATTGGCTGGATCAAGTCAAATTACAGCTCAAACGGATTACCAAATCGAACAAAGAGAGACTCAAAGAGAGAGAGATTGTGGGAGCGAGATAAAAGGCAGCTCTCAGTGCGATGATAAATACGCTGTTACCATTAAGCTGCACCGTATTTTGCATACTTTACTAATAAAGGTAATCTACAATCTAAGTGGCCACAACACTCATTAAAAGATTCAATAAAATTGCAAAGTTACCTTGCATGGTGATGTTAGTAATAGAATAAAAAAAAAGAAACACCATTACTTACGCAAATGGCTTACTTACGGCGAAACTATAAACAACGTCATAACAGTGATTATATATAGGTCAATGGCTCTGCGACATCTTGCTAGTTCGTTAAACTGCTCCGTAAAGAGGGTTGAAAAAATCACTTAAGAATCTCGTAGAGCGGCCGCCACGTTAAACCTTTAGCGGTTGGCACGTCGCCACATCTGAACTATAACATTGTGCCAAAATAATACATTAAAAACCCTTTCCGGGAATAACGTATAGTCAAAGTTTTCATCGAGGCGTCATCGGGCGTACGTCGCAACACTTGTGCGACTCACGACGGCACGCAGCCCTTCAAAATCGGGTCAGACGTCTCTTAAATGCGGGACGGCATGATTTAGATCGGCGGTTTCTCAAAGTGGACCGACTTTCCGAAAGATGGATCGAAGCTTTTAGCTCTATTTGAGTCTCTAGCAGCTGCGTACGGTAAAGTGCACACGGCTCCTTGTAATGGGATTACTCGCTGATTCACGTATAAATTACGCATGAGCACATTCCTGCGACCACCACCTGAAATCAATGATACATTGCTTCGGCCAAACTTTACGGCACGAGGCGATCCTGTTCACATAAGAACCATATTTCGACCGTGTTAGAGAGTATTTTGCTACCACTGGCTCTGCACATAAAATATTATACGGTCTCTATAATCCTTGTCATAAAAGATAGCTTCAGTATAAACGCACACCTGCTTACATATTAATGTTTGTTCTTGCATGTCCTTTGTTTACTCTTTATTACATTATTTACAAGTTTGTCAATGTATATTGGGAACAGGAGAGGACTAATAAGATTCCACCGAAGAGTTTGCGCGTGTTTAAAAGCTTCTGAAATGAGGAAATCGAACTTGTGAAACTTTGTTAGGAAAGTAAAGTATCAGAGGTTTATAAAATATTTTCCGCGACATCCTTATCGAAAGCTTATTTGGAAACATCATATTCGTATCAGAGAGCGCTCACCTTCATTTTACCATATTTTTTAGTGTTTCCCCTCAAAAAGGGTAAATACAGATTTTAGGATACATTTTAGTTCAAGGTTGACTTTCAATTTTGGTGTCAATTTATTTATATTTGTTACGGAATGGCGCGGAAAGAAAATATGAGATCAGAGAGGCAAATCCCGTAACTTAACAACGGTTGTATACGAAGTCTCGTGCATTATTTCTAAGTTCAAACAGAGAATTAATATATTACAAGTAAAACACTCTAATTATACTATAATAAAAAATAAAATATTATTAAAATACCTGGGTATCTTTCTGTTTATTTTAGTAAGTTAAGCCTGCATAATATATTTGTAAGTAACTAACAAAATATTTCTAATAACAAAAAATAAATACCCCACTATCAGGAACAAAGTCCAAGCTTCCGGCGTGGCGGCGCACAGTGGGTCCATACTGAAAATTAGTGGACATGGGCATCAAAGTTCCAATATCGATTCGATATTTTTTTATGTGATTCTTCATGATATTCCAGACAACTTTTACTCTTGTGAAATTTCTTCTAAAGTTGATCGTTTGTCTGAAAAAAAATAAATTAGATTTTTTTGTATGTAGCGAATCACGTTTATTTTTTTTTCTTCAATTGTACAAATATGTTAGGTGTATGGCGTGAGTATATGATAGCTAGGGTCATTCTCTATCCACGAAAAAATAAATCAGCGCCGGCCATCTGCAGCCGCGCGAGTAATCATTCGGTAAAAAAGTAATATTTTCTATGAATTTTTTTGCCATTTAAAATCAATTCAAAGCATATTTTCTGTCTCACTTGGCTGTTTTCACCTTCTTTTTAGTTAAATATATAGTTTTAATAGCACATAGGTACTCACAACTAGTAATTCTGGCAGAGGTTTAGTTATTATTGCATGTTATCGGTGGCACCTGCATTGTGATTGATGACTCATTTGTTTGTGCGCTCGGCTAAGTGCATAACTAATGAGTCATCGAAAAATGCTCGTCTCTGATTGGCTGTTATTTTTTTACCTACCTGCACATTATCTATTGTTATCGGTGGCACCTGCATTGTGATTGATGACTCATTTGTTTGTGCGCTCGGCTAAGTGCATAACTAATAAGTCATCGAAAAATGCTCGTCGCTGATTGGCTGTATTTTTTTACCTACCTGCACATTATCTATTGTTATCGGTAGCACCTGCATTGTGATTGGCATTTTTTGACTTGATGACTTGATGACATTGACTTTTCTTGGCATTTACGAGCTTTGGATAAGATGGAAAGGCAGCACAGTTTTCTTCTTTCAGAAATTGTCGAAGAGATAAGTACTTCCATCTCGAGAGCGCAAGTGATGTATAAAGAGTTAAACACTTATCTTCAGAGACAGTACTTAGGCTCTGCTTTTTGAATAGTCGCTCGTGTACTTCGGAGAGCATTTCTGGATTACTGGAAAGGTATACGACCACTTTTGCCAGATTCGTTTTGCCGTTGTCTTTCAATTTTGTTAAGTACCAGTGCTGCAATTCTTCCTCGGAATTTCTTCTACTATGGAAGTAGAACGTCTTTTTTTTTGCTTATTACTTAAGTCTTCGAACGGTTTTCTGTGCTCCTTTTCTGTAGATGTTCCCGCTTCCGTAGTACATGCTGCAAGATTAGGAACATGGGAATTCATATCCACTGGCTCAGATAAGGCTGCGTCCGAAAAGCCCACACTTCTCAGGTCAACACTGTCACAAACAGGCCAGTTGATGTTTTTTTCCAACCACTTGCGATTATTTACATGATTCATAAAAGTTTTTTGACTTCTACTTGACTCTATCCACTTTTTATTTAGACTTACACAAAAAAGCCGACAGAACTCCTTGATTAGGTTTTTGTCTTCTTCAGAAACTGTACTGTACTGTACTGTAATTATACTTTCATCTATATGAAAGTATAATTTCTGTTTTGAATACCACATGTGGGTGATCTGAAAAGTTATATGTTTCTATAAACATATAACTTTTCAGATCACCACCACTTCTTAATTTCACAAAAAGATCTAGGTTGGTACAAAATCCAGCCATAGTTCTAAACTAAATATAAAAATAAAAGTATTTCACTGTGTTCACAAATAAGCGACAAGAGCGAAACAAGAGGGACTTAATGAATGTCTTTGTATTTATAGTCAGTGTTAATTACTCAAGTAGTGAACATAACATGACTGAAAATTATTCAGCCAATCAGAGACGAGCATTTTTCGATGACTCATTAGTTATGCACTTAGCCGAGCGCACAAACAAATGAGTCATCAATCACAATGCAGGTGCTACCGATAACAATAGATAATGTGCAGGTAGGTAAAAAAATAACAGCCAATCAGAGACGAGCATTTTTCGATGACTCATTAGTTATGCACTTAGCCGAGCGCACAAACAAATGAGTCATGATCAATCACAATGCAGGTGCCACCGATAACATGCAATAATAACTAAACCTCTGCCAGAATTACTAGTTGTGAGTACCTATGTGCTATTAAAACTATATATTTAACTAAAAAGAAGGTGAAAACAGCCAAGTGAGACAGAAAATATGCTTTGAATTGATTTTAAATGGCAAAAAAATTCATAGAAAATATTACTTTTTTACCGAATGATTACTCGCGCGGCTGCAGATGGCCGGCGCTGATTTATTTTTTCGTGGATAGAGAATGACCCTAGCTATCATATACTCACGCCATACACCTAACATATTTGTACAATTGAAGAAAAAAAAATAAACGTGATTCGCTCCATACAAAAAAATCTAATTTATTTTTTTTCAGACAAACGATCAACTTTAGAAGAAATTTCACAAGAGTAAAAGTTGTCTGGAATATCATGAAGAATCACATAAAAAAATATCGAATCGATATTGGAACTTTGTTGCCCATGTCCACTAATTTTCAGTATGGACCCACTGTGCGGCGGTCACCTCCCTAGAGAGAGGAACCTCTTAACATTACGGGCTATGTCCAGGAGTACCGCTTTCTGAGCGCTTGATCTTACTGCTTAACGAGAGCCTTTTCAGGTGTTATTCGAGGCCGTTAGGTGTTACACAAAATGAGGCAGTACAATGTATCATATTTAGGACACAGTTTTTCACGATGTTTTACTAAAAATCACCGACAATGAGGTGGATCGATGACCTGGTGAACTTTGCGGGAAACCGCCTGAATGTGGGCAGCGTAGGACCGGTAATTGTGGCGACCTTAAGGGGAGACCTTTGCCCAGCAGTGGACGTCGTTCAACTAAAACAATAACAATGAATGGCCTTTGTCTGAAAAATTAAGTGAACTATTTATTATGATTTCTAAAAAATGCGGTTCGAATGTAAATAGAACTCATGGCTGAACGCTGACTACCAAAATACAGGTCCAGGCCTAGTTTGGGGGTTAGGATCAAATTTGTGGCAATACATTCATGTGCTATTTTATTATCACAGGCTTGTAGATAACATTTATTTTTAAGTGTCAAATATTTTTTTTTTTTTTTGCATTCATACAAAGTTTAAACATTTGAAATATAAAAAAATAATAGTCCACTGGCATCGGGAACAGGGTCCAAGCTACCGGTGGTCAGAGCTGCTGAGAGGAGAGGACATTATTATAAGCATATAATTTATGTATGTACAGGTGTCACGTTCAGGCGCGCAGCAGGTGGTGCTGCGGGGCGTGTCGCGGGGGCTCAGCGGCCGCTACAGGTGCGAGGTGTCCGCTGACGCGCCCTTCTTCCACACCGTCTACAAGAGCGCCAATATGAGAGTCGTCGGTACGTAACCAATCATTATTGTTCTCTTTGTAACATGTGCTTGATAATCAAAATGTTTCATTTACTTAAATCGTGAGAGAACGCCCTTAATGCAAACGGTCTGTAACACTACTGCAACCTAGCTACAAAATTGCAGTTAGGCTTTTAGTTTTTTTGGGATAGTTTACATAACTTTATTAAAACTGTTGTTAGAACTCTTTGCTCACTGCAAGTGAACTGCTTAATATCAGAAGTTTCGTTGCAGTTACGTCACCTGCAAGGAAACTCAAAACTGCTATTTTGCAGCTAGCTTGCAATACAATTGTCTTCAATGACGGTCTGCTGTCTGAACTTATCCCGTTCAATGCACGGGGCTGCTTCTAACTTCATAAATGTGACTTCACGCGTAGCAGGTGTAGCTGTGGCTACGTCGTAGCAGCCACAGTTGCTACCACCCATTATTCTAACAATGCAAAGTTTAGGTTATAATGTGTTAGGTAAGAACAGTACCAAATGAATGTGAGTACATGCTCCGGTTGGCTGGTAGCTAGCATGATGCCGTATTTCTTCTATTTTTTTATATTTCACGAGAATTTTCTATTTTCTCGTGTTCACGAGGCGAGTTCGCACGGGCGTCGTTGCACGTGTTGTGTACTAAGTTGTAAAATAATTCTAGTAATAGATAAGAGAGATAAATAATAGAATAGGTACCATATTAGTAGTAAGAATAGACTTAGTAGTTATACCAATAAATATGAATAAATTTTTGAATGAATAAATTGTAATTGTGAGTAATAACTTCACTACCGTAGAAGGAAACTGTAATGGTAGATTTAAGGATGTAAATAAATAATAAGCAAAAACGTATACAAAAAAACACATAAATAATACATTGTAACGAATATAAATGTAACCGAAAATCGGATCGGAACCCTGTAAAATTCAGGTGCTTAAAGCTTTCAATTTATCAAGGGGTATCGATAAATATTACTTACTTATCAGCTCAAAATGTAATTAGTTGAGATTTAGGGCATGGACCAAACAGGCTTTTGTGTGATTACACGGTGGTACCTCTTCGTGTTGAGGCTTTACGGTACTCTATTTCAGGACATAGATCACTTTACTAAGTATTAAATTTGTACTTATTTGCTGTTACGATGTGTAGCACTCTCCTCCATTCGGAGGTAAGCTGAATGGTAACTCTTTGTATATGGTCATCTGAGCCAGATCTGAGAAGTCAGATGAGCCTAAATAATTGAATATACTACTCAACTAATAAAAAATTGAGTTGTGAAAACTGGATTTATTTTTGAAGCCGACTTAATGTTATATGTTCTGTCAGTTTTTTGCAGAGATATACAAATTCTATAAAAAGCTTTTGACCCGGGTTTTAAATTGAATTTGGAGCCGGTGTTGTGGCTCTGTTTAATGAAATTTATTACAACTATCGCATATCCCTCTCTGTTAACCACAGATAGGTACTGAATACGCATATCATATTACATAGAAATTGAACCTTTTGTACGTATTGGAATCATATGGTATTGTTCTTCTCATTCTTCTCCATATGAGGCTACCGTCTGGAAGGAGCACCTAGATTCAACTTTTTTTCATGTTAATAACGTTCAAACATCCCTTTTAGTGGTCTTATTTAAAGAAATGATTTGGTTTTAACTTTAAAATCGAGTTCCATTGCCTAGCTAATGAAAAAAAAATGATTTTATTCAATAAAGTTTTCCATTAATGTACACTTATAACGTACACTTATCAATTTTATGTATCCTCGCACGACTCCGATGTCAAATTCAGATATTTTACGTGAGAATGTTGAGAATATTTGTGTTTATTTTGTGTCGTCGCCGATCGGGCTTGTTTTGACTGACTTAGATAAAAATACACTAGACATTCGCACTTTGTATTGATATTATTATAGTAAACTTTATGTAAGTCGTAACCCTGGGGTCACGGACCTTTGAAAGGACAGAGGCCTCTTAGACAGAAATGAAACACCAACCAACAATTATCCCTAGTGTCGGTTGTTATTATTTGTAGTCAAAAAATAATTTATGGTTTATACAATTGGAAGACAAGGACGGCGATCAAAAGATACGTCAACCTCTGGGAGTAGGAACACCTCTGTAAATGCCTTTGTCAGTCGCTATGCGGGTCCTCCGAAGCTCGAAAGTCACAGCGGGCTAACGTTAGGATTGCTCAGTAATTGGATTGCAGAGCTCGGATAGCAAGCGTTTTGTTCATAATACTGAACAATATTAAGCAGAATTAGTCATAATACTCAAAACTTTTCGGCAATTAATTTCCGTTTCTGGGTTACCTACTGCGATAAACTCTCAATAGTAAATCATTCGTCGAAATTATTACTGAGGCTATAAAATGTTCAGAAACAAGATATCGAATCCATAATCGCTATCCAATGGATAAATACCAGTTAAGAATCTGAGAAACCGGGGATAGTATAATCAAATAAGTATAAACAAAGAACTGTCAATGTCAAAATCGTAAAATATTAATAATTTTCAATGAATTAAATTAAAAACTTTCATGGCTATAGACAAAATATATTCGTAGTACCTACTCGTTTGATAAAAGTATTAGCCCATACTTTAAAAAATCTTTCCACGTAGCTTCACTGATTAGGTACAAATAAAATACAACTCACTAGTAATTATTGCGAAGAATAAAATCGTTTCAACTGTTTGTATTTACTAAGTCTGAATGTTTCTTGTATGTCACAAATAACAACTAAGTACTTTATTTTCTGAATGGCGCCTACACAATTTGCGCCCGTCTGAAAGTTCTTTCAACCATGAAGAAGAACATTTACTTAATTTATTTTATGAAAAGCTGTTTTTAAATTAATATTGGATAAAAAGGTAGTTTTCTACTATAGCGTCGCATGTTTAATATTTATTTAAGTGACTTTCAACATGCATTCAAGGGGTATGATGTCGTGTTATGAGCTACTAAAGTCTATATTACTTTAATTTTGATATAGCTTTTCATGAAGTTTTTCAATAATACTGTCTAAACAAACATTTATTTACTTATTTAGGATCTCCAACAAAGATATATACAAATAAAAGGTATTATGTAGGTGAGCAGTATTGAGTGGTGTGGCATAGCAGCATATTTTAAAATGAATAATGAATAATTGACAGGTAATAATATTACAGTATAGTTCATTTTACAATCGTATAAATAACACAAACAATCCCGGCGTGGCTTCGTGCAATCCTAAATCGTAAATCAGAACTATTGTTGGGCAATAAATGCTAGAAATCGAACACAAGGGATGTTTGATTAAGGTTTATCTTGGTTAATTTACGGTTATAGAGGAGCTTGCTTGTTTGTATGTGTATCTGTCTCTACCGACAAAGACGTTGGCGGCGTCCCTAATTCATCGCTGTTATCCCTTTTATTAACCCAGAGGAGTCTTATATGTTTAATGTGTGTATCTGTGTGTCCGTCTGTGGTATCGTAGCGTTCAAACGGCTGAATCGGTTTTGATTTTTTTTTGTTAGAAAGGTGATTCGATCGAGAGTTTTCTTAGCTATACCTACACGTTTCAAAAAAAATCTGTTTAGCTGTTTGTAGATTATCAGCTCTTTTCTAAGTGATTAATGGATGTCAGCATCGTCCACATGTGTAATCGAGTTTTGTCTTAGTTGGGGGTTTCTTGTGATGTTGTTCTCGTCAATCCACAGTGTCATTTAAGGGTAATTTACTTGAGGAAAGTTTCTAGCACATTATGGGGCGAGAATGTTGATTTCATTGACACAAGCGAGATACAAAACTCGCCTATGATTAGGTCGGGACTTGTCTATTACATTATTTTAAACTGTTTACATGATACAACGCAAATTCAGAGGTGAGAAACTCACCATGTGTAAATGAGCTTTTAATTAACACATCTGTTGACCTAAAAAAAGTAAAATATAATCCAAAGCTTTGCGGTATTTATTATGCGACGCCTGCCGCCCCGGAATAATAAATTTTATTGAAAAGTAAACTTAATTAGGCTTTTTCGTCGCTTTGTCATAAATATAGTACTTGAGTAAAATCTAAAACAGGCTTAATTACTTCCTTTAACGTTTGACTACACAATTATTTTCTGTTCAATTATTTCAATTTTAATGCTTCCATTAAATGCTTACTTTATTAGGTACTAGCTTCTAACCGCGACTCCGTCTGCGTAACTTTCAAAATTAAGGCAAAGTTCAAACAATTCCGAGGTAACCCAAACCGGGTTAAAAGTCCTATGTGTTAACCTAGATTACCAAATTGTGTGCCAAATTTCAGCTAATTCTGTTGCCGTTTAAGTGTGAAAGAGTAATAAACATCCATCCATCTTCACAAACTTTCGCGATTATAATAGTAGTAGGATTCACATTGGATTTTTAAAATTTTATGAGCGTTCTTTTAAAACCTATTAGTTTTCATTACATATTTTAAACAATTTTATTACACTTCCTAATTTTCCATTTTCTGTGAAGTTTCACTCCGGTAACCGTAGATTTTTGCCACGTAGCTGTACATAACATACAAACTAAAACTTTTAATGTAGCTTTCCTGTCTATTCACAAGAATAACAAGAGTTCTATAGTTATTTAGGCAAATTGGGTATTAAAATAACAGTATTTTTTATTTATTTGTTTAAATTAAGTAATTAATTTTACAATTTATATTTACTTATTATCGTTAAGTTTTGTTTTGTATCTTAGGAAATACTGTTACCATTACAAATATACTTTCCCTGAAAGACATTAACTACATTATTAACGAGTACCATAGGCCGTTACATGTTTTATGGTATACTACCACGCGGACAAAGTGGAGGGCAGAAGCTAGTATTTTTTTTATTGTTTCAATAATAAAAGCTTGTTACAAACAGTAGATACCCACAAACACATTTCTAAAGCGTATATTGTGCTCAAAATAATCTTCAACAACTGAACTCCGTACGAACATGTGGGGAAATGTTTTACAATCATGACACCACGAGTAAATTGAAACACAATTCGGCTAACTACTTACTCTCTGGTCCGTTCCGAGAAACACGAATGTATGGAATACATTTCCATGGAAGTACCTACCCGAGGCTTGCATAAATAAACCATGGAGCACAATACCGCTGACAAGTGTGAGTAAGCAATATGCGTGTTGATACATTTCCGATGAATTCGTCTGTCTCGAGAGCGGTCTGCACTCACAACGTTGGAATGAGTGCAGTTATTGCAGCTTCAATGGCGCCTTACGGTGAAAATGTTCAAGCGTCATTTGCAACTCTGTAAGTACTTCGTACTTTGATTGTGAAATCGGTTGCTTTTGTTTGTATGTTGAGTAATTTCGATGTTTAATCAAAAAATATATAATTAAGTTGCTATGTACCTACTTACTTTTAGCTTAAGGGGGCAATTCTACTGACTTCTAGGACCGATCGCAATCTAATATCAGTTAAATCTGTCAATAAATACTCTAATTTTTCTACATTTTTTACTTTGATTGTCGCTGAAATGAGATTGCGACTAGATTTGGAACGATTTTAATTAGAAGAATTGGCCTTCTGGTAAACAATTTCAATATTCACTAGACTGTCGGGTGTAATATTATAAACGGTGTTGGCACTTGCCCACGCCATCCCATGGGCTTAATCATTCATCAAAAAACAACGTTTTATTTATTTATGTTCATAAAATTTGTACAGAGGCGGACTTTGAGTTCGAATTTATTTTTTAATGCCTGTTTTAATATTTATATACATTTACACTTTACTGATTCTAATATTACAAAATCTCCATGCTTTCTGTTTTACAATTGTATCAATTGTTAATGACCTGACCGGTCAAAATCACTTAGTAGTTCAAGTTTGAAGTGTATAAAAAGACAACTAAAAAGTCGTAAAAATATTTTAATATTTCACACGTGACTACTTAGTTCTTGTTTTGTTTCCATCGTCGCAGCTTACTTGGCACGACTTCGTAAATCTACGATTTAAGAATTTAGTACGTGCACACGTAGGATCGGATGCTGTCGACTGTCGCTCTATTGGAGGTCCTGGTGACATGTTTTTGGATAGAAGCCACGGTTTGTTCAACTCATTGAAAAATCCCGTGTGATGTTTCATTCAATAAGGAACCAGCTCCTTAATAAATTACAGGAAATCTAATAATAGGTATATTAAAATCTACATAGTTCCAGACTAAATTGTTTAACTAAGTATATACTGGGTACTTAATTAACATCGACGAAGTGTACAAAGTTATAAGATATATTAGTTTATGGGGGTTAACTTAGCTAAGTCAACTAGCTTAGGTAAATGTTATACTAGAACATATTCGAAATAAGTAAAATAAAACAGCGGTTAGATACCTACATTACGCTGAAATGAAGCTCTAGACGCGGAGTACGATAAACGAGTACAATTCATAACATTACATTATACAATAACTGAACATCGAATAACACACGAAATGAAAACAGAATTTGTTTATTCAATAAGTAAGTCAGCTTTTACTGAGATCTTGACGAATTAAATAAACACTAAAATATACCCACGGCGGCCAAATTAAACGAGGTGCTGGAAAACTCCCTGCGTTCCCATTAAGTAGAATTGGCAAAAAGCGACAGAACAGGAATGTAAACACTTAAAACTTTGCTCGGCACGGAGTTCCACCGCTTCGTCGTAATAGAGGGCGCTGCTGGCAAACAAAAGCACGCCGAGTTTTAGTTTGAGCCGCCATTTTGTCTGTTCGGCGTTTTAACCGCTTTCTACGAAATTCGTGGGCAAAATGGAACCGCGCGTATAGAAGATGAATATGCAACGTCGACTGCGACGCGCATTGAAACGCGTGCTACCGCGACCTATGTGATTTATTGCCATCTATTTACTGTGCCTTCACTGTCTGCACTATGTTTGTGTACAAGTCTGGTTCAGTGAACAAACAAACAATAATTCTGTTCAATTTTCATGTTGGACTGGCAATTTAATTAGTCTGTAGAGTCAGCTGCTACGTAAATCACCTTGTGCAGTCGCAGTGCTCTCGGGATATGCACTAACAACAGGCAGGGGCAAAATTTGTGTGAGCCACTGTACCAGGCTGCATAAAGACGGCAACAGCATTTATAATGACTTCGTTGAATATAATTAGCAACTGTACAAAAGCTCACCAAGAACATAATAAGTAAATTATCAAATTCTGGTTCCGTGTCGGAAACTGTCATTTTTATAATTAGAAAATCTCAGCTAATTTTACATTTCCTGTTTGTATTATAACTTTTAATACTTATTAATTCGTGTAATTTTAAGCGAAGATGTTTGGAATATTCTCCGCCTCTGTAATTTGTTATTTTGTCATATTTAATCAATATTCATTTTATATTCATTCATATTAATTATTTATTCATGAGTGTTTTTGTCTTAGTAAAGTAAAAGAAACGCACATTGTTATTTTAAACCCTTTTCTACAGGTTTTTCCTTGAAGCAAGCAAGAAAAACTTAGTAAACTTTTTTAGAAGTTTAAAATAAAAATTTAATTAATATGTACGGTTATATTAAAAAAAAACTTAATTGATATTTTAATTTTCGGAGATTATTTCAATTGAATTAGTAAAGTTGTCAAAACTCAAGTGAATTAATTGGCTATCATAATTTTGTAATTACAACGAAGACTTTTAGATCAAAGCTTTCTTATACAAGGGTCCGTAGTCTGTACCATAATTTTTCGAGTTCGAAAAATAATTGAATTATACAGGACGCATAGTACCATCCCTTTTACTTTGCCTTACTACACACACCTGCCGAAATTACTAATTAATTACTCGGCGGCAAAAGGTTCTCTTCTATGTTTTCCGTTGCTATGACGCACCATATCGAAAATTACAGGAAAATTCCTTTGGAAAATACTGAAAGAGGAAGCGTTGCTACTAATTTTCTGCGTTCCAACGTTTAGGACCAACACACATAAAAGCGTTGCTACATCGCATCGCAAACCTTAGCGATTTCAATCGAAGTGTTTCTTGGAAATGTCGGCACTAACGCTTTCCCCGAAACGTAACGCAGCACGGCGCGTCCTGCTCATGCTTAGAATTAAGCGTACTGAATTTCGGTGTATTATAATTACGGCGTATTTTGCGTAGATTGGTGTCTAGATTAAGTTGTTAGATGATGAAGAAAACATTATTTACAGAGCTGCCAGAGACGGGCCCCAGTGTACGGGCACAGAAGAGCTGGTACTCCATAGGGGACATGCTTCGAGCTAACTGCACGTCACCACCGGCAGACCCAGCAGCTAACCTCACGTGGCTGCTAAATGGCCAGGAGGTAATGTGCAAACATCTTATCTATACATAATCCTTTTAACATTTTATATTAAAACCCTCACAGGGCATCTATACCAACGACATGTAACAATAAACTCGTTTATTAATGTAGCTGTAAAATGTTGTACATTTGTACTTGGTTGCCAAGGATCTAAGTATGGCCAAGGTTCACATTGGCTGTCTGTACGTGAAACAGCTGGTTAGTTCACAGCAAATGCTTAAGTAAAGTAACCTAAGTTTAATTACCTACCCATTTGACTACTTTCAAATAAGTAAGTCTTTTACAACTAATTTCATACAAAATCGCTATTTACTTAAGTATTTGTTTATCTATTGAATGGTGTCTACCCGGACTGATCCAGATACTGAACAGGCCATAAATGTGCCAGATAGACTGTGAATTGTAAGGCAAACAATGAATTGGGCATTTATTGGACAATATTCAAATTTCGAGTATCGCATCTTTTTTCTCGCGCGACCCCTCTCATTTATAAATAGAAATTATAATAGAATAATAATTGCTTTGAAATCTTTCGAACTTCCCATCTTTCGAACAACAAACAGTTCTTGATCACACTTATAAAATATTTTGCAGTGAATACTATCCATGTCCGCATATTATTAAAAATTTAATACGTGTATAACATTATTTCCTATAAAAAATCTAATATCATATTACATCACAGGTGAAAGGGCTGGATATTCCGCTGCACGACACATCATACGCGCGAAGAAAACCTGTGATAACCGACACGTCGCTCGAAGATGCAAATAGAATTATATTCAGTCCGTGGGACGCAATCTCGGGTTACGAGGAACCGGTGACCGACAATGTAATAGACATTCCCGGCAATATCGACAGCGTAGTGGGCATTCCCCAAGCTGATAGCAATCGGAAAAACAAGGAGGAAAGCACCACCCGCCTTGCACCCAGACTAGAGCAAATAGCAAATAAATTGAACATTAGTATTGAAGAAGAGAAATCCAATAAATCATCGTCGTTCAGCCAGCTTGTTATAAGAGTACAGTCGGTACACTTTCGCAAAGTAAGTTCCGCTGTGTTTACGTTGTCGCTTATTTAAATACCAGTTAGTTTAAAAAGAGAGGTTTTGCAGTTTTGATTGGTACACAAAAGCTCCGCTAAACGCCGTTCAGCTGTTTTACATAACGGAGCTGTTTTGTAAAACAACGAACGGTTTTGTAAAACTGGTGATTTGGTAATCCATGTGCAAGATATATAAACCTCGTGTTAATTTAAGTTTACAGTAAGTAACGTATTACGGGGTGTGATAAGACATAATTACATTCTCATTAACTACGCATGGTACCCATCAAAGTAAACTAACTTCTTGCGAAAAATATTGCTGGAAAACAACTGTTTTTTTTATGGTGTTAAATATCACTGTTTATGGTACCATGCTATATAAAACAGACAGTATGTATAGGGGCCATTGCAGTATTTAAAGTAGTTGTTTTAACTTTGACGTGAAATATCTCCGTAACCCCGTTCCTAGTCATATCTAGGAATAAAAAATAGGTCCAGAATAAAAAAAACATTGCAATGATTAGAAGAATAATATGTAACTTTCGGCTCCGTTGAGTGTCTCTTTACACCCGATATAATAAATGTACAAATCGATCTGTAATCGATAAGCACAGCGCATTTTGTATCGTAAATACATCACATAATAGGAGCAAATTTCCTTTGACCAGTTTTGTATTTTTTGCCTTGTATTCCGGTTACACAATGTTATAAAGTTATTTGAGAGACAAAGCCTTTGTTCACAATAGGTATAAAACACTAACAATATTAGGTTATGAAACGTACGTAAGTTACGTATTGTAGTTGTGGGACGAATGAATTGTATGTGAACCAGACTGTTGTTCACAACTACAGTTCAAAATTTCAAACTCGTACGTGAATTTATTATTAAATGTCCAATATTTTTTTTAGGAGAATATTGAAAATCGGAGGGAAAATTCTGATTCATGAAAGAACAATGTCAGGTTTCGGCCTACACAACTTTTAAAACTAAGTTCACACGGACACAAAGTTTTTACCTACAACAATTTAAATATAAAATTCTAACTTCTTAAAAAACATTTGTTTATTTTCTAGAACTTTTCCAAAAATAAATCATAAAAATAATCGTAAATCATTTGGTCCATCCTGTTCCAGGTTTTTTTTTATAAATAAAATGGTTCAGGTAGTAACTTGTTCTGCCACTAATCGATTATTCTAAATAATTAAACCGATTTACTCTTTATTTTTTATTTACCACCTCACAATTGTCTCTTAATATTATTTTTTACCTAAATAATACGTTCATCGTGTTTATTTTAAATACATTTAGTATTTTTATAGAATATAAAAACTCAAGAAATCGATTTTCATGACCTGTGCTCGATAACTTAATCGTAATGTAATGGCAACCCTGTTAGGTTCTGTCTGTCTGTCGTGTCTGTCTGACTGATAATCAATGTCAAACATCTTGTTTGTGTTGTTGCTAGTGTTTTTCTATGAGTACGGTTGTTTTTTTCTCAAATATCACACATTTTGTGACAATGTCCCATCAACTACGTTGTATTAATTGTGGTATAAATGTGTTTCGGATGAAACGGCATTTAGTTGAATCTGATGATATCCGTTCATTGTTACAGCAATGGACTTCACTTTCTGAGGTAAAGTACGATTCTTCTATGAGCAATAGCGCACTAGCGGCTAGGCCGCAGCGGCCAGGTCGCGGCGGCCATCGAGATACATACCTTAACTTATGAAATCGCCACAGAGCGCGCGCACCTGGCCGCAGCGGCCAGCGAGATCGAAGCGACGCATTTGCGGCCCGTGTTCAGTCGCTGGTCGCTGCGGCCACTGAGATCAATTGCATTGTAGTTAAATCACCAGTGTGCGCGCACTAGCCGCGGCGGCCGTACGTATTGTGGAACTACAGCGTGATTTGTGATCATCGCGATGTCTTCCGACACGGAAAGATTGATAACCGAGATTGAGACAAGGAGGGCGTTGTGGGACATGTCCTGTGAAGACTATGCAAAAAAAATCATTTATAGGTGTGTTGATAATGATTTAATGAATGAAAACGAATAAAAGTTTAATTACTGTATATTTTTTGTTTAATTTACTCCGTAGAAATAAATAACCTCCAATTTACAATGTCTGAATCATTTCTTTTTGAGAAGTTCAATGTAAAAGTGGAAAACACAGATAAGCTTCTGACATGAAACTACACAAAATAACGTGAGAATTTTTACTGTCCATGAAAATTTTTTATTGAGCCTAAGTTACTATGGACACCTGACATTGTTCTTTAATTCAGTAATTTTTCAATTACAAAATTAAACATGAAACGAGCTTTCTCTCGTCATAGACTTTTATATTTTATTTAAAAAATACTTTATTTTTTCTTTATTTTTTAAATATTCTAGATATTATTTTGTATATGATGACTAGACAAAGATATTTCTTTTATGTGTTGCATTTGTTTTGTTTGTAAACATAGTTTTGTATTAACGGTATACCGCTTGATACTGGCGCCGAGTAATCAGCGTGGTTTGTCATGTCCGCTCGTCATCACTTTAATTTCATTGACATATATGGTTTAAATTGCAATACACAACTATCATCAGGGTTGTTTGTCACAGGGGCGGGTGAACGTGACGTGTGTGGCACACGTGCTGTCGGTGTGGTCGAATAGCGGCGTGTTGATCCTAGACGAGGAGAGGCCGCAGATAGCACCCGTTATGGGCAGCCGAGACTCGAACTCAGGTACCTATCGTGATATGTGTTTCTGTTTATTTGTATCAGATCATGATTACATTTTGCTTGGAAATTTCATTTCTCTACAATATATTTATTTTAGAGAAATTAGTACAGAAATTACATTTAAAAGCAAAATGATATTGCAAATCTGTTGTTATTTATTTTTTATTGTAATAATGCGTTTCACGCTTAAACTTAAAAAAATAATCACTTTTTAAATCATATTTTACGTGGATATCGTTAAAATATTAGGTAAATCATACAAGCACTTTGCTTGTAAGTATTTACCTAATATTTTTATTGTTTATTCCAATGGGGTCGTTGTAAAACATGAAAACGCTTATTTTTTTTGTCCTCATATATGTAGGTATTTTAACTACTTATAAAAATCTATTGAACATATTTTTCACAATGATAGAGTATAGGTAAGTTTTACAAAGTAAAAGTTCAAAGACTCACGTAAAAATACTGATAAGGGCCCCAAAGTCACAGGGTGTCAGAGCTTCGCTACTTCGAGACCTTTATCAGAGCCCCTCACCCTTCTGGGACTTGTAACTACCTAGCTACTGTGTTCTTAAGAAAAAGTAAAATATTGTTAAGAGCACATAACATTCGCACGTTAGACTTTATCACTCTGTAAGATACCGTGAGGCAGTAACTGTGTAATCCTAACTGAAGGAAAACTCAAAAAAAGTTCGGATTTAAAAAATCTAAAAACGTCGTAGTTTGTTAATTTCCTTTTTTAATAATGCAATAAATTGTTTTTTCTTTTACATTAGGATTCCAAATTCAAATTCCCATGTATTTATGGAGGATGGAGGCAAACGTATTTGTTTGTATGTAGTTTCAATTAAGTGTCAATACAAAAGTCCAACTTGTCGTCCAGGCGTCCATATAGTCACGCTAATTAAATTGATTAAAAAACAAACATGACTGTGACGATATTGCAATTCCACTCTGTCTGCGTTGACATCGATACAATGGTATTTTATCAATTGGCCGGGAGCAATGCAATTGCTTGTCTGAATTACGTAAGATCAGGACGTAGAAAGGCTCTTAGACCGTGTTCACGCAGACGCGGGGCGTCGGGCGTCGCGTCGTGCGGGACGGCCCGCTCTAAATTCAAATATATGGCGTTGTATGAGAGCGTTCACAAAGAAGCGATTTTAGATGTACTAATTTTCCCGCCGCGAGACGCCACGCCGCACGCGACGCCCGACGCCCCGCGTCTCCGTGAATACGCACTTAGGGTAAATAAGTAATTTTAAATAGTAATTTAACGTTACACTCAACTTCAAAAAACCGCACCCCCAAAAATTGAAATAAATGCATACTCTGGGAGAGTATGCATTTATTTCAATTGCAATTAGTTTTCATTGGATTGTCATTTAACTACTTTGAAATAAACTACCATTCCCATTTTAGGAACAATATTGGCCGCTCGCAAATTAAATATGATATTAAAAAGCAATAGTCCCAAGGTCCACATTTATCGCTGGCTAAAAGAGGTATAGGGCTATTGTTAAATATTGATTTCCAGGAATTTTTAAACATAACTTTTTAATGTATTATTATCATTTAAAAATTATATTTTTTTTTCTTTATGAGTTAATCTGTAATTTTTTATACTGACAGGCACCTAAACAAAATTAAAATTATGTTTAACAATACTTTATTTCATAACTTTTCGACTGATACCTAATAGGTCCCTCGGGTTTGAACCATGAATAAAAGTTGTTAGAAAGAATTCTTGCAACAAAAGGTGCGATTTCTATAACGCCGTGTGTATCAGTACTACAGCACGACATAACTTAGAAGTTTCATCGTCAAAATTTGTCAAACACGACTTTTCAACTTGTGCAACTTAAGTTTAAACGAAGTTAGTCAAGAATTGACAGAGTCAAGAACGTTTAATGACAAAGTGGAACCGAACTTTAGGTACTTACTAGTTTTGGTCGTTCGTTTAGGTACTTCAGTGGAACTTTCAATTGTGCCACGCAGTTCCACATGGTCACTTTGTTATGCAATATTACATTAATTCCACTAAAATACATTAAACGCACGCTGCGTTACACTGTTAGATTTAATTGTTTCGCATGCGGTTTACATGCAGGGAGATGAAATTCAGATTCATTTAACTGCACATACACTATTCGCACTTTCTCATATCTACAACAACTTATGAAGCGGTTTACATTCACGTATCATGGTGACTCAGGAAAGTATCTCAATCGATTTGTCATATATTCAGAGGTCACATGATTATATACGATATGGTATGAGAAACGTAGTAACGGTACCAACGTTACTTGTTATAGCATCTTTCCTTACAAAAGATTACACGGTGTGGGAAAACTTATTGAATAACTTTTAATATGCACTAATATATACAAACCTACGTGGTTTAATAACAAGGAGCGATCCGCGGCAAAGAGATAAATCGATGAAATCCTACCAATGAATATTCATTTCACGTATTCTCTATGACCAACGACAGCGACGAGGAATCGTATGTGCCAGTGCTTTAGCCTCCATTATTGTTATGAATCATAGTCTAGATTAGAGTATGCAAAGTGATACATGGCACTTAGAAAACTTACCTACGTATGTGCTAATTTAATGGCAGTTTTGAGTTTGTTGGCCATAAACTGCGCTTATGCAAATAGCTTGTTATACTGTCTCAAGTCGTAGGCTGTGGCCCGTCACTTCTTATTAACCAGTCTTAAGTTTTAGCGTTTTCTGCTTGGGAGTGATTATGTCTGGGGCTCAGTGAGTTATTAACTTTTAGCTATTCAATTTATGTTAATTTGCGTGTCATGTTCAACATTTTAGAGCCAGACATTAATTGAAAATTATTTAATTTCTAGGGCTCATTATCATCCGCACTGGTTCACTATTGTAAACTAGATGGAGAAATAGTAAATGATTGTGTGGTATTCAGATACCTAGGTATGGGTTTTCTATATCATATGATAAGCCGCTAGATCGATTGTTTCTACATTGAAAACTCTGCATTGAAGAGTCATTTTTTCGATAGTACACTACATCGACTGTATAGAAATCGAATAGTCACAATATCGATAGGTTCATGGCACTTTTCTTTTCTGTAAAAATGCCTTTTATTTATTTTGAAACTATACACATCAAAAAAGTCTAGGGATCAACATCCCTAACATTTGTTAGGGATGTTGATCCCTAGACTTTTTTGATGTGTGTATTATAATTGAACTATAAGTCGAAAAATTATAAAGTAAATTATTTTTAGTCATAATTTTTATGTCGTTTAGGCAACAGTAAAATTAGTATATTATTATTATAATATTCAATTCATCATACCTACAAAAGTAGCATACCGATGACATTTCTAAACACAGTTCTGGTTCATGTTTAATAATAGCCTTCCTTATTTGTAGTTGGGTATCATCATTTACAAACATTCCATTGTAATTGAGACACAAAACGGGTTATTACAGGGGTATGTAAACAAACTCGAAAACAATGTAACGATAATTAAGTTAGAACTTCCCCCAATGTTTATTTTGTTGCCGCTATGGTCATCGTTAACCCATTGCTTTCGGCCATCGTTTCCTTGTTGACTTACCAAACTTACGCAAGTAGGTAGATAGATAACGGTCCCTTATTCTGTTTTGCTTTTGAATAGATAACAAGTACGTTATTTACGTGAACCTTATTGTATACCTGACGGCCCATTTTCGTAACTAAAAACGTTCAAAATCTAGTCGCTATCTTATCTCAGTTACAATCAATCAATTTGTCTAGCCTTTTCCTGACAATGTTGGGGTCGTCTTCCAGTCTAACTGGATGCAGCTGAATACCAGTATTTTATATGGAGCGATTGCCTATCTGACCTCCACGACCCAGTTACGTGTAATAAGATACCCCTTTTTTTTTTTTTTTTTTAGGTGGTAAAAATCATCAAATGACTCCTTCCGGCCTGGGTAGGGCGGAAGGGACTGTCAGACTTTTACTGACTAAAAAACCACCCTGTTCCTTCTGTTGCCCTTTATGTTCCGGGGCCACGGTATCCTGTTAAGACGTCCCGCAACCCCGGCAGGCGTTTGGCCCCTATTGGGGCCCCGTCCCTGTGCTGACAGCTCTTATTGGTAAGACTGGTTGTCAGACTTTCAGGCTTCTGACGATCCATAACAACTGTCAAAGATCTATGTATGACAGCCGGGTATCTCAGCTACAATCAATATAAAAAATTGTAGGCAAATTAGAGGCGCTTTTGATAGATCGTGAATGAGATTAGAATGCGAAGCTTTTTAAAAATACTAAAATTGCCCGACCTCTGGTATTGCCGAGGCTGATGAGGCTTTTGAAGATTTTCAGACTATATCGAATGATAAGATAAAAACCAACAAAAAAAATTGGGCAGAACGGTAGAAAAGCAAATAACAGATAAGAATCACCCAGCTATATTTATCATGTAGTATAATCACCAACAAAACATTTTATTAAATAGAGAAACTTTTTTTTAGTAATCGGTACCCCAGAATTATAAGAGCGTAGCAATAAAGCCGAGGTTATTGCTTACTCTGACATTTTCATAGTCATTCTTCAGAATATCCGTCACAGTACAGTAACAATGTTTCTTATAAATAGGGTAATATTTCGTGGAGATGTTAAGGGTCGATACAAGCTTGAGACGCAGGCAGCGCTTGGATTGAATGTGTCGCGAGAAAGCGTATTGGATAATGGCATGCGTTATAAGAACCCATAAAGGATTTCTGCAATGAATAAGCATAAGTACATTAAGTACTTACATTCGTTGAAATAGAAATTGGAGGAGAATTTCTCGCATTTCCCAGCTCTGAAGGTCTCAGTAATGACTAAACATTTTGGATATTTCACTTCCCACGCGCTCCTGTCAGATGTAGGGATGTCACCGGGCGCTAAGGGCTTGTGTGCAAAAGAAAATGGTAATTTTAGATTACTTTCATCATAAGTCGTTCGGCATTACAATAACTCTGAGTTACAAGAAGTCAAGAATTATTTATTATACAACTTAAAAATCATTTAACGAGATCAACGATTTTACTTTTCTGCATCTATTTTACCTTATCTTAGCATTATGAGGTTTGCTTCTCTATTAGAAATAGTAGATAGCAACATTGATAGCAACAGTGAACACATCACAACATACTTATATAATAATAATACCAGCCTATTATTGTCCCATTGATCACCATGCTTGCTCAGGGTGGATGTCAGTCTAATATTAGGTATTTATCGGTCCAGGTTTCCTCACGATGTTTTCCTTCACCAATGTCAGTTATGTCCAAGATAAACTTAATAAGTACATATGAATTGAAAAAGTCACTTTGGTACTTATTGCTTGTTCTCGAACCCTCAACTTCATGTATGAGAGGCAGGCGCCATAACCACTGGGCTATTACATTTACCAGCACTAGATAGCTACTTATAATATTGCATTATTCACCACTCTTCACAAAGTGATCAGTTCAGGAATTCCATAGCCCGTCTTAAAACATTAATAATCTCGTATTTTACAAGTACTTAATAATTTAAACTTTACAAGGTACAAAGGCGCACTTAATGCCTTAGGCATTCTTCTTCTTAGGTACTTGAAATACTACGTGTGGTGTACGATAAATTCCTACGTTTTAAGTACCTAGAAGAAACAGTAATTTTGGATTTTGTTTTTTTTTTTATAATAAGAGATCAAATAATATAAGGAAGATCGTATCTTTGGTGTGATAATGCACCCTGAAGTAACAGTTCAAACGTACCTTTAGGTACTTGTCTCGTTGACATTTTCCCTTGTGGGCGTGGCTTAATCACAAACACATTTACTTAGGTCTCGTAATGTGTCATATCAAAGAACAATTTTACTATAACATTTTCCTTAACAACCCTATGACATGCTTACTGTCATGCTGATTTTTATATAACAAAAGGTTATCTTTAGTAAAAGTTAAATGATTCTTTAGAAAAACAGATTCAACCAGATGTTTATTGTAGAACTAGCGACCCGAGCCGGATTTACACGAGTGAAAATTTCCGATCTTCCGATTCCGATTGACAGATTAAAAAAAAAATCTGTCATACAAACCTTGTACGGGAAATTACGAACACATCAAAAAATCAATAGAATACACACACAGAATCAGCCAATAGTCAGTCCAGCAATACATATTTTAGCCATTCATTTTTGTTTATAAAGTTTTAATAATTATTGTAAGTTTTCTGGGTTTTGTTATCAACCATTAAATAACGTGCTAACAACGCTCCTCAAATCTAATTAAACGTCCTAACATATTTAATTATTGTTACCTCAAATATAAAAACAATTTCAGGCCGCGGGCAACATTAATGCCTCAGATTGCAGTATCACGACTTTATGATAACTATAAAACGGGCATGATGACGTTAATTTGGAGCTAGTATGGCGGTAACGCGTTGCTTATTGTTTCAGGGCTGCGTCGCTCAACGTCCCACGTCGGCGTCATGGCGATACTCAACTGTTTGTTGTACAGGCACTGGTAAGAAATTAATCTATACCTCTTTTCTAATATTACAAAGCTGAAGAAATGGTTTTTTGTTAGTCTGTTTGTTTGAACACGCTAATCTCCAAAAGTACTGGTGCGATTCTGAAAATTCTTTCGCTAATAGATAGACTTTGCGTGAGGCCATAGATGTGTTATAATAATATTTAAAAAATTTATAGGCAAACACTAGTATTCAATAATATTGAACGTCATAAAATCGTGTAGGTCATTGTAATAACTATGATCTTCACGATTAGCCTTGGTTGACGTTGTATGTCGTGATGATGCAGCATTAGCGCAGCGTATACGCTTGACGAACGCCTACGCCTAGATACAAAGGCTGTCCTTCTAACGCGGCGCGGTGGTTAAGGCCCAGCTACACCGCGGACAACTTACGTACGCGGGCTGATACTGCACTAGTATTTTCTAGCGTTTGTGTTGACCAGACCATGGAAATACTACTGCAGTATACAAGCTCCGAGCTCGTGACCACGACCGCGCCCGCATGTTGTCGGCTCCGGTGCGACCGGGCCTTTAGCATGGTGTGAACATTTGGCTTTTGTTTTGTTTTTATCCTGGGGTTTCTGAAACAAAATAGAAAGTATGTATTTTGAAAACAAAAGCAACTCGAATGCTCTGCGTCACACCGCAATGCCATTGTTAGTATGTAAAGTCCAGGGGGCATAACATGAGCGCTCGGAGTAAAAGTAACGGAAATTCGAGCGTTTTTTTAATTCAAAATACACACGTAGTGTTATTTAGTAAGCAGGCTTCTTTATCAATTTAGTAGCGTCTGCCCCCTACTTCATCCTGTGCGTGATATTATGTAGCCTATACTATTCCGGAAAAATCTGGCTATCATAAGTAAAGAATTTTTCCAATCCGACTGGTAGGTAGTTCCAGTGATTATCGTGTTTAAACTAAATAAAAAACAAAATAAGTCTTTAGCTTTATTATAGGTATTAGGCGATAAATAGATCATGTTAAATTTATTTTTGTTACATTTTACGGATTTTTAGTACCTGAAATAAATTTATAAAAAATAAAAATAAATATGCTGGTCGTATAAAATTAAATTAACATAGGTACTATAGGATAGTCGTATTTCTAATGCGAAAATAGACTCGCATTGAATACTTTTACGTTGGCGCGCTTATATTAGGGCCTCAGTTTTCTCTTGCTCGACTAATCACCGACGCCGTAATTTGAAAGGACTTCAAGTTATAGCCCTTGCTTCAATGAAGGACGCAAGAACCGTCGTAAAAGAAAACAATTCTAATTACCCTTTCTAGTGTTCACACGTTCATGTTAAACCCAAATTATTGTGTTAAACTACGTAAAATTTATTTCGACAGTCTAAAGTTACTTTATTGAGTTTTCTTGAAATAAATGTTGTAATTTAAACATTATAAATATTTTTAAATTTTATTTCAATATTCGAATTTCATTTTCAACCCAGTTACTGGGTTGTGGAGGTCTGATAGGTAGTCGCTGCATGTAAAATAACGGTATTCAGCTATTACTATGTTCGTTCATAGTTGGGAAAAGGCTAGACAGATTGATTTCAAAATATTATTATTAATCACATATTTTCGTTCACAGGACTGTCCGATGATCACAAGACTATACAATCACGAACTTGTCATTTTCTCATCTAAAATCAGTGTTAGACTTTAGTGATTGAAAAATTACATGAAAATGATGCAGGTAAAGTTATTTTATCAACAACGTGAGTTGAACGTAGTGAATTTTATACTTGTACATAATTAACTTGTATTAGGACTTTTAAGATGATAGTGATGTTTCGCTTCGACGAACCTTATGTACGTAACTGTTACTTTAATATAAGAACTTTAAAATAAAGGAGATCCCTGTTTTTATATTGTTTTTGTTATTTCAATTTCAATAATTTAGTAAAATAAAGTTGAGCGCATGGTAACTGGAGCGCTGAGAATTCAATACCCAGTCTATAAATAGTTTGCAAATAAATATTGAAATATTATTCCAATAAAGTACAACAACCCTTCCCACTCCGACACTATCCAGTGGCTATAACTAAAGTTTGAACATAAAAACTTATGAATCCTTGAGTTATTTTGATCGAAGAAAATATAAAATAAGCGCAGAATTTATAATGTAATTATTGTAGACACGTATAACTAATCATGTAAGTACTCAAAAACTAAACAAACGTTGTTTTCATTCGAGTTCTGGGAATAATCTATTTTAACCGAGGTACTTACTGTACGAAAAACACGAAACATTTAGGTACTGTCGTTATGAAGCAGCAAGTGTTTCCGGCACGGAAATTAATTGTTCCCATTGCGCTGTAAAATGAAAATGCACATAGAGATGACATTAAAAATTCTATGAGATAATTAATTAAGAAAGGACAGTGGGAGAGACGGCGTGATGAGACTGCTGCTGATTCTGTTAGCACCTTTTATTTAATTCTGGGAAATAAAAGTGTAAAATTGTAAATCCATCCTGCTTTAACGTTTTAAGTGTAGTTGTGTAAGTGTGTTTGTTGGTTTATTCTTTTTACAACCTTTTTTTTATGTAGCAGCTGAGCAACGTGCAGTTTTTTTTGTATGGAGATTAGTTTATGGGCCAGAGAGTCAAAGTCAAAGTCAAATTAATAAGTGCAATTTTTGGTAATATAACTAAGAGGAATAGAGTGATAATAGGTTACCTTTTATGCCCTGAAAATGTATGGTTCCTGTGGAAATCTTAATGCAGGTGAAACAGCGGGGCGCAACTAGCACCGTATATGGGTAAGTACGGGAAAATTTAAAGGGAATACTGTGATTTTGTGTATCGTCTTTCCATATTATAAATTCTCATGTTATAACATCAAATTTTCAAAGGGTTACGTAATTTACTAAGGTATGTTATTTTTTTTAATATGGCATTAAATCTTCCAATAGAATACCTACCGTGTTTTTGTAATACGAAAGCGTATATTTACCTAAATCGTTTCTTACCAGAGTTTAGTTTTAACATTATACTGTACATAAACCTCTAAGTCTGTTGTTATGAACGAATACAATGAGTATTAGGTACTTATTTTCATAATAACATAACATAACATAACAACAAGCCTGTAATCCCCGAAGGGTTAGGCAGAGGTGTACCCATTAGTACAGGTGTACCTCTGGCAAACGTACCCACGTTTCGCTAGTAATGTTTAAGTCCCATGTAATAGGGGGCGAGCCTGTTGCCATCAACCGGGCACAAATCCAGACTCCGAGGCTGCCACTGAGAAATTCCTGATGGAAAAATCCAATTACACTTTCGCCGACATGGGAATCGAATTCAAGACTTCATGTTCAGCATCAAACCAGCATCCATAATCAGAAAACAGATTACTGAACGCACTTACTTATAAATAAATTGTTATTGTCGCACTTCTAGAAGGAGAGAGTAGCTACAGTTCACAGTTTAATGTTTTTAAGAAGCGGACAATACCATAGAAGAGGAAGAAGATAGCTCCACACAAGTAATATTATCGGTCGAACGCATTCGACCCTAATCTCTTCAAATTTAGAGTGAACAGACTTCTTCTAGGTAAGCTCACTCCATCGTAGATGTCTTTAGATAATCTTTGTCTCTGTCACCTCTGACTTAGTCTAGAGTCAAGAGCAAAACCAAAACAGATACAATAAAAAAAGAAACACAGAGGGGAATAATATCTGCTTTCGTACATCCTCTATGTTTCAAGTATTGCGCGATATATCATAGAAATTGATCTACAGATAGGTAGATATTCTGTGATAATATCGCACCTGTGTGGAGACAACACTATAAGACTACATTCACGTGTAAAAAAATTAGAACACTGATCAAATTTTATTAAATTTAATTTCCGCGTGCCTTTATATTGAAGTGTAATAGGCATCACGTTACTTTTAACGCGATTTAATTGACATCTGAATACATTTTTGTGTTTTCCCTAACTGGCATTTTATAAGGAAAAAAACAACGTTTGACTTTAACTAAGAAATGTGAATTCCAAAGAACCTATTACGCAAAACGGTTAAAACATTTTAATTAACAATTTATAAAAGAAAATATTCTAAAAAAGTATTTCAACATTCAGAAAATGTTTTCAACTCCATAAGCTTTTGAAACGTACCTCGTTATAAAAGTTAAATATATTAGCATTTTTAAAATATACATAGTTAATATATTTTCGTTCTTCGAGGTGGCTAAGTAAGATATGTTAATGAAGAGTGAGATAGCACTGCAGGGACAGAATCCTCATCTCGGCAAACTTATTCAGATGTTTGGAGTACCTTGAGATACAATTCGCTGGCACAACTTGTAATAATATTAATTTTATAATTAAGAATAGCCGACGCTTGTTTTTTGGTTAAAAGCGCGGCTGCCAAGCTCAAGGTTCTGGATTTGAATAGCCTGTTTGCTTGTTCAATTCTGAATTTATAGTTCTTGCATTTGGATTATCGTTCTAAACGTACATTTAGGTAAGAAATTGGTAAGTAGATACGGGTATATTCTGGTTTAAATTCAAATCAAAAATGTATTAAGAAATCCCTACAATATATTTTTCAAAGTAGAAAACAAGGTAATCAGAAATATTTTCCTCAGTTAATTTAATACAAGTATGAAGAAAAATAAGGCGATTAACCCACGGCACCGCACGCCGCTCCGGCATGCGGTGATGCGGTTCTCACGTCGCACTAGCCTCTATGAAATCCGCTTGAACCTCGCACACGAGCACCGCACGACCGCGCGGTCGAGCGGTGTTCTCGTCACAACCGCATCACCGTGCGGACGTCCGCGCGGTCGTGCGGTGCTTCACACACGGGGCGCCGCATCACCGTGCGGATCATCGTGCAGGGTTCCCAATTTAGGGGTTTTCTCCCCAAATTTAGGGGGTAAATATATGTAATGGAATTTTTTTAAGGGCGTTATATGTTATTTGTTTATTACGATGTTCACAACATTCATACAAATTTTCAGCTTGTTGCGAATTTTTTACTCTTGAATATCTATTTTGACCGGAATAACAAGAAAAGAGTTGGTATCCAAGCGTGTATTCACAGTTGCTACGTATTGCGAGAAATGGAACGCACCCATAGCAGTTTGTTCTCTATTCCGCCACCTTCCGTGATGTCAATATTTGCGCACTGCATTAAAAAAATTCATTCACAAATCATTTTTCCCCAAACTTACGCCAAGAAATAATGTGTTCCCCAGAATTTACCCCGCAGTTTTAATTTCAAAAAAAATTCCCCAAAATTTTTCCCCAAATTGGGGAAAAAAAAACCCCAACCTGGACACCCTGAAAACTGGTCAAAACCGGTAAAAAATAACTGGTTAAAACCAAAACTGGTCAAAATCGATCCGTGCGGTCATGCGGTCGAACCGCATCGCCGTGCGGACAACCGCATTGAAATCCGCTTCACCGCCACCGCATGCCGGAGCGGCGTACGGTGCCGTGGGTTAATCGCCTAAGAATCAAGTACACACATCAAAAGTGTCTAGGGATCAATATATTATTATTACCAAATACATCTTGATCCCTAGACACTTTTGATGTGTATATATTTAAATACGAGTATGATGCAGTTATTAAAAAATAAAATCTGAATAATATGTTATCAACTTCTTTTTGCCGAAGTCGTGAAGAATAACACGTTATAATGTTATTACTTGTTAGCATACAACATATTATTATCCTATAATTTCAAGTTAACGTCGCATATTATACACAGCGGGAAACACATAATTTGCTGATCAACATCTACTTGTATCTTTCACTTAAATCAACAACTTGAGTAACCACGAAACCTTAGTAAAACGAACCAATTACGTATAGGTACTATCTCTGTTCGTGTATAGAAATGCAGAGCGATGAACCTTTGAATAGAACACCCTGTGTGCTTCAATCAAAAGAAACCCAAATTATGAACAGCAATATTCCTTTCTTCCTGGAATTGATTTATCTATAACTATAATCGTAGGTATCTCTAGTAATTGAAAGTCTTCGTGAAATTCCATTAAGTAGTTAACGAAATTATCCTATCTAAAACTCGCTACCAAACAGTAAAACCGAAGCTGTAAAGAAATTTCAGCATTTGCAATACGTAAACAATGATTTGGTAAGAAAATAAAATAGAAAGGAAATCTACAAAGATTTTTAGGGCGACATGAAAGTCGCCTTAGAAAGAAAATAAACGGGGCTCGGCGGGTTCATCATGACTCGACCTTTCGCGAAACAAATCCTGATCACACAGACAGTTTGATATATTAATTTTGTTTAAGGATACTTTTTGTTTAATTTTGATCAAAATTGATCTAATTAAGATTAATGTAATTAACTCACCGAGTTTCATTATAAAATACAAACAACTTTTAATAGCCGCAAACTGTCATCGGGATTTACGACTTTAAAATATAACTTTGTTCAAGTCCACTGTTATTGTGGCACGCTACAATAAAATAACTTAACTTTAATGTTTTTAACTACAGCACACTGTTTGGGCCCATGGGTGTTGTTTTGAGAACGTTCAAGAGAATCGTGGTCGAATGAAATGGTCTAGCTTAACGACAGGCGACCTAAGATTCATGATAAGTCTCTAAGTATTTAATTTCATCCATAGCAAAAAGTGTTTAGGTATAAAAACTTGTAGACACGCAATGCAAATCGCGTCTGTTTTACACACTCAATCTGTAAGCCATCCAAGCATAGTTCCTGGTGGTAGTGGTACAGAACAATATTAAAAGGAAATGGAGCCCATATGACGTAGTCTTCCGCTAGCCTAGACCTAGCTTGACATTTAGAAGATAAGTTACTGGTGCAATGTTGCATTTGAACAACAAAAAAATATTATTCTAATCTCAATGAAGACTAGTCAAGAACGCGGAGTTAATAAAAAATAAAATAAAATACACAAGTGATTGCGAAATACAAGTACACTCCCTCTTTAATCACTCTCAAAGTACGAGAGAAGTGGAGAGATCAGGCGTAGGATTAACCGCTTTTACATGTTTTTTGAGAGACTGGGGTGTCACGCCACCAACTGCTAAACTCCAGACTAAACTGAGAAATACCTATTAGAAAAACCCAGTTACATTTTGCCCGATCTGACAATCGAACCTTACACCTCACGCTCAGCAGTCGTGCATGTGACCACGAAACTGACCAATCTGGCAAAACAGGTTTAAACTAAGTCGTATGTAAATAGAACGTCGATAAAAACATTATAAAACAAAGTTTCATCCAAAGATTTGTGTAGATCGACAACAAGGTAAAACTAGAAACTAACCGTTCGAAGAACGACAGAACCGCCGGTGCACCTGGTAAAGCGTACAAACAATTTCTTTAACAAACGGTCGCTGGCATTAGTCCAGGTAAAACTGGGATTAAGACGAAGCCAAAACATTTTCAGAACGAGCGCGGAAACATCGATCTTTCCACAGCACAGCATCATAAAAAAACGTGTGTGAAAAGTGGAGATGTGATCTTGCATTATCTAGATAAGTAAGTTTATATCCGTCGAGGGTTCCCTATGCTTCTCGGGTAAATTGAAAACGCTGAAATTTCCTCCTGCAGCGTTCTTTCTACTCAGATGAATCTAAAATGACTGCAAAATATTTTATAATGCAGCACCTACTTCGAATTCTATTACGTTTTAGAGAAACGAAATGAATATTCGAGTCGATTGCAATAAAATAACGCGCGTATCCCCAGTGAGCCGGGTTTTGTTTCCGATCAATTTTTTAACTGCAGTGGGTTTGTCGTTTATTTTATCCATACTAATTTAATATTATAAATGCGAAAGTAACTCTCTCTGTCTTCTGTCTGTTACGGTTTTACGACTAAACCACTGAATCGATTTTGATGAAATTTGGTACGGAGTAAGTTTGAACCACAAAAAAGGACATGAGCTACTCTTACGCGGATGAAGTCGCAGGCAAAAGCTAGTAAACTTATAAAATTTAATAACTTTAAAGTATTATTATGTATAAGTAAAAAGCATTTTTTTTTTAATTTACTCTGACGTACAGGATAAGATAAACATGTCAACGTTTATGGATTCCACAAACTTAGTAGAGGGACGTCATCGCTCTTGGTGGCCTGGTCTCCGAGTGCGGAGGTAAGTGCATTACTAGGAGCAAAGGATTTGTAGGTATATAAGAATTTAGATAAGTAGACTAAGCAATAAGAATTCCAGCACAGTATAAATATACTACCAGTAGTGGCTCTCGGCCGTAACCTTGAATTAAGTACCTAAAATTCCGTGCGACATACTCACGCGTTAGGGCTGCCCGCACATAGTATTTTAATTTCATCAACCTACTTGAGTTTCTTTCTAGTTATGTGAATTTTTTTTTGTTTAAAAAAATAATTCGTTGTTATTGAAATAGGAAGTGTTCAATAAAAATACATGTTGCGTTGTATAATTAAAAGATTTAATAAAAAAAAATTCGCCGAAGGAAACCAAACTCCAATCCTTACAAACTTCAACATCTACTTACTCAACCAAAATGAAAGAAACATCGAACGAGTAATTATAAAATCTGTTTGCATCTCAGCTTATTAACGTTCACATTACTACCTATAGTACCTACAGCTAGGAGCACTTTGGTCACCCATCCAATGTCGCACTGCTGCAAACGTTATATAACAACCATCTCATCGCGTGTGCCGTATCTACAGCAATGAAAATCTTACTAAGTAGGCAGGTATCATTACCAGGTAATAAGTAACTAAGTACCTACGTTCATAAGTAAGCAGATAGCCGAAACTAGGAAACTACCTACCTAGGTACCAGTTGTACGGGAACGGCGTAGTTAGGTCATTCGTATCACTTTTTACACCCTATCCACATCCACAATTTATTTATGTAGGTACCTATTTTATTAAATTATTAATAAATTATCAAGTATTTTACTCGGTGTAAAAAGCGAAATGTGTAGGTATTTAAGTATTAAAAAAAAACAAATTACGTAATAGTAGGTAGGTAAGTGTATAATTGTTTTTAAAGTCTCACCTCTCGTATTTAAAAAAATGTTATCTCTGGGTTCGTTATCGAAGAATTCAAGCAGCCAAACACTGCACAATATAGTTTATAATTTCTCCTTGCCATATTAAGAAATCGCACGCTCACTGCTTACAAAAATATTACATCATCCATTCGTCACTACGGCGGGCGGCGCGGCGGCGCGGCGCGGCGGCGCAGTCAAGACTGTTTGTGTACCGAGAGTGTACCGAACTCGACGCGCGTAGGTATGACTCGCGTTGCGACCGTTTCTATGAAGACACAATACTGTACATTTTATTACCGTGATTCCAGGAAGGATTTCGGTGTCGTCCTTATCTGACCCTTTCTGATTACTGGAATATCTTAGTAGCTGCTATCGTTGTCAATACGATCAATACAAAAAAAATGTATGAAAACATTTCTTTCAAAACTAGCAACTATGTAGTAGCATAGGTATATAGTTTTCCTTATTAATTTTGATAACGATAACCTTTGGAATATTTCCGCCAGACCATATTTAGTTTTAAATACCCGGTCACAACTAGCACAATAGAGTTGGCGTGAATGCAGCGGTAAAAGGGTTTAGGTCTCTCCCTACGTTTAATGTTTCGAGTCACTTTTGTCCAAATGTTTTATATGTATAGGTAGACTGGTAATTGGTCCAAGGTTGCGGATTTTGTTCGAAAGAGTTACCGTGGCTCTGGAAGGTGGAAGGCAGTGAAAGGAAGGAGGAACACGTATGGGTTTTAGCCAGTAAGAGTCTGACACTCCCTGCCGCTCCGCCCAGAGCGGAAGAAGAATTTGGATGGTTTCTCATCGTAAAAAAGACTAATAATTGGAGACTGTGAGACAAACAGTGTGCAAACAACTTTCAACAAAATATTTTTTGATTGGCAAAATGCATGACCTCAATCACGCCAACAGAATATGAAGTTACAAAAATAACATACAATCAGCTGTAATTAAATTTAGTTACTTTTTACAAACAAAACTATTCAACTTTTACCATGCATTATTGTTTTTTTTTATTTTTACTATCAACCTTATGGAACGCACGAGTGTGTACGCCTTTGGGGAGAAGGGGGTCATACGCGTTGAAAAATGGAAAAACGTTTCTTTGGGAAAGTAGTTTGTTATCATGTGTATAAATATCGTTCACTAATTACCATTGCCCCTATATATAGCGGCAATAAGGGTATCTATACCTACACCGTACCATCTTGGTCCAGTTTCTTCTCGTAGGTACACTTGACCTAAAAACTACTAAAGGCACTTTTATTAGGTCAACTAATACTAATTAAGGCGAAAAGTATCAGTACATTTTGATTACTTAGAATCGTTAGGTAACCGATAGATAAATCTTCATTATTTATCCGTTTTGGTCTGAAAATCTAAACGTGTATTTAAACGTATATAAACGCAAACATGTAAATAGTTTACGTAAATGATTCCTTTGTATCCGTCGTTCGTGGTTCTTGAACGCGATACGATGATAGCATCAAGATTAGAGCATATTAAGCTGTTGCATTCAATTACAGAACTACTACGAACCAACATGACTTTGATCATTTCTAGGAATTGTAATATTATGCCGATATTATTTTAAGTTTAATAACCGAGTAAATTTCCGTTTTTGTTTTTAATAATACAAGAAAAAACAAATTTGCCTCAGGGCTATAATAGAAGATCGAAGAATATAACAATCAAACAAGAAACATCATTATTTTAATCACAATAGATGCGTATAAAAAACTGCTGCTATGTATTAACGAAAAAGACCTAAGTGGGTATTATTAATTACTAGGTTTTCCCGCGACTTCGTCCGCGTAAATGTCGGTTATCAAACTTACCCCGTACCAAATTTCATCATAATCGGTTCAGTAGTTTAGTCGTGAAAGTGTTCCAGACAGACAGAGTTACTTTCACGTGTATAATATTAGTATGGAAAAGCACTTAGGTACTGTCAAGGTTTAATGGTTACTTTACTTGTAACCAAGGTGCCAAGTTTATCTATGTGTGTATGTGCGGGGCTCGAACAGTTTTACTTGTATGGGAAAAAACACTATTCATATTAGTTTTAAAATAGAGTGCTCATTCTCTCAAACAACTGCCTGATATAAAAAACCACAATCGTCATTTTTTTTTTATTTGAATCCCTTCTGAAATTCAGAGCTGAGTGTTTGCATAAAGTTAAACTTTTCAGCCAGGTTGCAGTGGTATACAACCTTCACAGAACACAATATGTTAAAGTAATATCTAAGCTACCTTATTAAGTGGTTCATGTAAGTAAAACAATCTCGTCACCATATTGTTAACATCACTAAGTTTAATCCAGTAACTTACATAAAACTTTAGTTCTGCGGTGTTCAGAAATCACGATGTGTATATTGCCAACGCGAACGGTACCTACCTATATAATTGAATCGATGCGTAGCAGTTCCGGGATCTGCTACGGCAGCGTAGCTCGCGTAGCGGTGACATCAACCACACGCTTCACCGCAGCGCGCGTAGCTATCACAAACGTAACTTATTTTCAATAAAGTATTTTTATTACAAAAAATATGATATCGTACTGCTTTTATAAACGCGAAAGTTTGTGAGGATGGCAGAAGAAAGAAAGAAAGAAATCATTTATTTGCTGATAATGTAGGTATACATACATATAGGTGAATGGTAGATGATTGGATAAATGTTTGTTACTCTTTCATATCACTATCTTTTTAAACGTCTGAACGAAATTAGCTGAAATTTGGAACACATGTAGATATTGATCTAGCTTTACATGTAGGATATGTTTTATTTTATTCCGTTCTGTGTTCCTATGGGATAATGAAGGATTTTGGTTTTATTCTAAAGTCTAAGCAAATGAAGTTGCGAACAGAAGCCAGTTTTGAGTATATTAAGTGTGACGTAAGTAGTTATTTTCATCATTTTAACCTTTAGCGCGACACTTTACATGTGTTTGTGTAAGTGAGTTGCAACTATTCAATCTAACAAGCGTCACGACCTTCAAAGCGTTAATCCACAATTTACGTAATCCATCACATTATCTGTTATGACATCGATTTATTAATGGAGGCTGTTATTCAGTCACTGTATATAATCCCCTGGCCCCTTCCTTACTGCAAGAGGAGTGGAGCCAGAATCAGATGAACCAGAGAACTAGATGTAACATATTAACCTTAATATGAAATTTTACTTATAGCTATATAGGTACCAGCCTATTATTATCTCTTGCAGTTCAAAGGCCTCTTTTCATACAGAGAAGGCATGAACATTGATCACCACGCTTGCTCATGGCGGATTGGTAATTTAATATTTATTATAAGTCCGGATTCCCTCGCGATGTTTTCCTTCACCGACGTCAGTAAGGACTCAGAAAGTACTTCTTGGAAAATATAATTACTTCTCCAGTTTTATACCTAGTTTGTTTATTTATAGTGTACACGATGTTCCTAATATTTACAGGACGTCTAGGGTAAAATCAGTACCTACCCTTTCAGTAAGTAGGTAAATGTTTTTGCCCTCTCTTATCTAAACTATCTAGACCTCACTGAAGCAAACGTCCAAACGTAAAAAATACATTTAGATGTTTGCTCCATCGTCACACAGACTTCGTAAATAAACTCTACTTACCGAAAACCTTTTTTCGTAAAATCGTAGAAAAATATGACATTTGCGCGCTAAGTATATTTTAAATTCAATGTTCCAAGTCGGGGAGAAGTTTGGAATGTATGTTGATAAAGCACTCTACGGCACATTCGGTTTTAGCTAAGCTTGAGAAATGTGTTTGTATAACCTAGGCTTTCAGAATGTTATGAGATGTGAAGCTCTTGATCAGAGATTTACTCTGTATCCTTGATAATGGATTGAAAATTAAACAAACATTGTAACTTTAACGTTAAAAGTATTAAAACAGGGAAAGTTCATAATATTTTAAAGTAAAATTTGTATGTAAAATAACTAGAAAATCTGGCCACAGGAAGGTCCTCACCTAATAGAACTCATTATAACACCCACACAATCTATTCACAGACCACTTGACAAAAGAGTTACGTTACAACAAACGAATATCAAAGAATATTCCAAATTATTTAAATTTTAGTGCCTACACAAAATGGCCAGTGACATACAAAGACAAAGGACCATGTGTCAGAACGGCCCAAGTTACCAACAACAATGAGATTCATATTTTCTGGAAAGGGTTTCTTTTTTAAGTAGGTACTTTTGTTCCAAGTTTGAAATAGGTAGAAGGGACAAACGTGAACTGGCAATAACTCAAAAAAGTCACATTTTACATTGATGTTTGGTGTACTGGAACGGTGAGACCACGTTTCATACAAAAATGTTTTTCCTGTTTTTCATTCATTATATCTTAACCATCTACTTAATCATAATAATATCGTTTTCACTATCCACTGATGCTAATACTCATGTATGTAGTTCGTACAAAGAGCATCCAATTAAGTTCATGTGCTCGCTTCTAGATTGAGCTAATTAATTTAGGTCTTTCGTGTACTTACAGTCAATTAACCACAGATCGTTGTTATTATGGACAACATAATGCCCACAAAATGTTCCTGAAAATATTTCATGAAAAACAAAATTTTATACAACATGAAATAAGCTCCTTCATGTATTCTAGAACAATATTTAAATGAATCTACATTAATATAATATGTTTAAACGTAAGCATGAGAATCTGACAGACAAACAATGAGTTTTCACAACCTTAATCGTAGATTTAATTCACTAAATATTAAACTAGCGCAATGGAAAACAGCTGATGAAATAAATAATAAGTAAATTGCCAACAACAAGTTGGAATTAGCTCCAAACAGTTTTAGTTTTGCTCTAGTTATCTGCAGCTCTCATACCTCTGTAATGGCAAACACGATAACATTAATGAATTTGGGTTCGGTTGGCTTTCATTTCCTAAGTCAGGCGGCGAGTTGTGTCGGTGAGGATTACCATGTGCCATCTCTCTCACTCATGCCACATACCCCACATCCGTCCTTGTCCCTCTCACACCTTATTCTGTTCCTCTTAGGTAGCAGCTGTATCTGTTTTAGCGAACAGGATTGAACTAGATTACACACATACACCTTTACAAAGAAATACCTACCTAAAATACTCATTGCACATAATGTGTACGTTTGAATATAAAACCACTTATAATATGAATGTGCTTCGCAGGTAATAAAAATTGCGATGAAAAGAGAAATCCTTTGTTTTATTTACAAATATGACCAAAACATAGACGGAAAATCTTTTATAACGTCATTGGAATACGTATTTGAAATTTTATAAATTTTAACAGCTTTTAATATCGTGAATTTATGAATCGTCATCTCCTGTAACGCATTTCAGAATAAAAGCTTCATTTTTCTATGTAAATGAAATGTTTGATTGCGGCGGAGCGCACGACAAAAATCTTGTAATAAACGACCCTTGCTCTAACTGTATAAAATGTTTTCTCGTTTTAGGGTTTCGCAGACACTATAATTTTATACGTAATGTCGGGGACCCTTATAATTTCGTCAAGTCCGTCCGGCCGCGACTCGCAGCAACTACGTCAATTTGCCACTGATTTAATGTAATTTCACACGAGTTACCAAAAGGCAACTCGTGTGTAAAAACCCACATCCTAAGCTTGTAAACGACAGGATATCGATATCTAATATTACGACAGGAAATATCACAAACCAGTTCAATATTAGCAAATATTTGTAAATATTGTATAATTTTACTCCGTCTGTTTCATCGAGGCAATTTTTTTTTAACCAGCATTCTGAACGTTATTATTATTAATTCATTTAATTCAGATAAAATAATCCATACATGCACAAATTTAAATTAAAATTCAAAATCAAATAAAATCAAAATTACAATTAATAATTAAAATTCAAAATCAAATTAAAATCACAAATAAAATAAAATCTACATAAATAAAATAAATCTACTATTACTTAATAATTTATAGTTAGTAGCGACCTACATCAGGGCCAATTCTACAAATTAAATAGGTACATTCCTAATTTAGTCGCGGTCTCATTTCAACGACAATCAATGACGAAAAAGATAAATAAACTTTTAGGAAATTTTGACAGATTGAGACTAAGATTAGATTATGATCGTTCCAAATATTGAGAATTTTATATTTGAATATTATAACGGATTACATGGTACACCAAATTTATGCATCGACGGTAGCTACTAGAAAACTTCCAAACATAGAGTTTATTTTAATAGGTATTTCAGCATAATGTGATTCGGGACATAAAATTAGTGCAGAAATATCCATTGACTCGAGCTATTCAACACACGCCGATACTCGTAAAGCTATCTGTAAGCAAAACGAGACTCTGAACATAATTGCCTTGGATATAATAGATACTTATACTAAAGATACGGTAACGGGCTAAGTGAAAACGCTCTTAGTAAAATCGTTCAATATTCATCAACAAACGTCAATACAAACAGTAAGTTGCCAAAGTTGATTTGTTACAACTAGAACTAGAGAACTAGAACCTACCTTTAACAGAGGATTATTACATTAGAGATACCTAAGTACCGATGATAATTACTTTCCTCAATGACTGAGAAACAACTACATAGACTAGGCGTGTCCTAAGGATTCCTAGATCAAAAAGTTGTGCATATGCAGTAAACATGAATAATAGTGGATGTATCACAGGTACATTATTTTTAGGAATTATTTTTTTAGCTTCAGCGTAACTGTAAGCTATGGCTTAAATCTTGAACATAAAATTTACCTAACTTCTAACAGTCGTATCGATTTGAAACTTTACGAATGTATGTGTACCGATGACAATACAATAATATAGTACTATCGAACTGATCTGATGATGGACACGGAAGGTAAGTACTGGAACTCCATAATGGAACAACGTGTGCTAGTCGTGTTTGAGCTTGTTAGACTTGTCTAGATGCAAGCTAGACGAGTCATAGATGCACAGCCATGATCGGTTTTCAAGGTCTGATGAAGATAGAAACTGGAATTACATAACGAATCTATAAGTCGTGTTGGGGCTTGTTAGTAAAAAATAAACAAAAATCCATATTTTTCTGTACTACTATTTCAATACAAAAACAAAATCATTGAATCAAAGCAAAAATTGGGAATTAAAGCTGTCTAAAACATTTACTATACTGATATTGATATTGTTAATGAACAGTTCAAAGTGAAATACTACTTTTCTCGTTTCCAATTTCCCAAAAAATTGTTACAATACGGATTTATATGTGTACCAGTATTTTATATACGTAAAATAAACATGTCAGTTGTGTTCTGTGTTTAAATTGTTGATTGTTTTTCAAACCTTGTTTGAAAACCTTGTTTGTATGTGCAACTGGCGATCGTGGCCGCGGTTTTGGCCGCGGTGCAAATCGCAACCCCTGCGGCCGGGCCGCGCGACCTGGCCGCTAGTGCACTATTGCTCTAAGGTATATACATACTTGTTGATATTTTCATTGAAACATAACCCAGTAAGAAACGGATAGACAAACATTTTTAACTAATAGTAAGGCCCGTACACACCCTTTCGATACGATACCCAAAGCAACCACAACATAAAATAAACAGTAACAATAATATCACTTACAAAGCTTCCACACCAAATTGTTAACGTCACAATAGGCGGAGGTTAAATAGGGATTCGTTTCAAATAGCTAGTCAGAGTAAACTCACGTTAGTCGTGACTATCGCTAAATAGAGATAAAGAACAATAAAGGTACAGGTGGTGGGTAGTGGGTGGCCTTTGTGCGTGGCTTTGAAGTGGCACGACTAACGAGGCGCCGACTGTACAAAGGGCAGCCCGCGAGACTATCATTGCCATTCGTTCAAACGAAAACTATTCACGTAGGACAAGCACGACCTATTAATTAGATACCTTTACGACCCCTAACCGTATGCGAGCTTTGTATGAAACGAAATCGATCACTGTAAACACGTTCGTGGGGCTTGTCGTGTTGTGCGATTGTTTAGTTATTAATTATTGACAGAATTTTGTAGCGTGGATATGAAAGCGTGGTAATAAGTTCTTTTTCAACACACTTGCTCGTTAATTGGCTTTTATTAATTACCGCTTTTGGGGTCATAATGTAGTGTATTACATACACGTGTTTATTCGTTCCATTAATGTTCTTTTTTTATTTTGTCTTCATTGGTTTATGCCAATTTACAAATTAATGAGTACAATTGTACTAAGTACTTAGGTATGTTTATAATTAATTTTATACGATAAATAAAACCTATATCTTTCACCCCTTTGGTTCCCACTGGCCAAGTAACTTGTTGAGACCTTTACAAAAAAGATATTGTGTCACTCATGATTAATTAATATTTTGGTATCTATAATAACAATTGTTATTCCTCACGCATGAGCATTTATCATTGCACTCTCGGCTCCATTGCGCCCTTACCTACGGCTCTAGCTCTATTACAGCCTCAAACTTACCTGGGATTGTATCAAAATGTATTATGTATGTATTAATATACTAGATAGGCATCTATGTATTTGTAATTGAAAAATATCCCAAATGGAAAAAGAAACCGCCATAGTCGATAATGAATCTGTCTTTGGGGTGTTTTAAAAGGCATTAAATATTTATGTTCAACACTCAATCAGCGGGGAGGTCGACTCACACCGAAGCGCTCTAAAAAGTCACATTTACCTCACCTCTACAACGTAATTTGAACAATTCCATAGAGAAATAGTGAGTACCTAGAGATAATTTAAGTGTGACTGGCGTAGTTGGTAAGCGTTTCTCAAGAAGCGAGCGTAGGGCAGCGTCCCCAGTCGAGTCGAGAGAAGAGGCTCGCATCTGTTATCTTGCAGACTTCAAAACTACGCTCCTTCAGAAAACGTGAACCGCTGCATCGCTGCGCTGCTCAGCTCTGCGACTACGATGAACAAGTAAAAAATTTACAAGTTACTTGTTAATGTAGTAACATAAATAGATATAGAATGTTAAACTGGCTTCAATTTTGAGGGTATATTTTTATTCTACATTCAAATAACACATACAACATTAAGACCGGTTAGTAGGTAAGTACTGTTGAAATATTCTAAAACTTAGTCAGTTACAAAATGGTTTATCATCAATTCGTCGTGGGAAGTCAAACTTCATCGATCCACATACCAGCCTATAAATTAGGTATAAATGTAAATAAATAATGTTTTTGTATTAACAAGCAAACGTACATATGTAAGTCTAAGTAGGTACCTACCTACAATCTTATTAAAATTTAAAGGAATAAGGTAACCTTCTTTTACGAAGAAATAATTAATTTCAGCGCGGCTTTGAAATTAATCCGAAGTTTTTTGTATAGCCTTCACGATGTACTAATTGTTTTAAACAGTACATGTTTCAGTTGCGCTACAAAAATGTTTTCGTAATTGGGCTTTTACATAATTGAGAGTAAAACACAATTTTCCTTTTTGTTCTGAATAAATTCATTTCTTTAAACCAAATTTACCTACTTGTAGGCTGTCTTACTTAAGCATCATCTTCCTCTTGCCCTTCCTCTCTCTCTTCCATACCTACACCTCTTTAACCCGTACTTCTCAAAGCAAAGCGTAATAAACATTTTTTTTTCTGCCACGTAACAGTTTACTAAGTGAACATTCAGATTGCTCCCCTTACCTAAGACAACACTAGTTAAGGTGCATTTGCTGAGAAAGTTGTGAGCATCGGGCACAAGTTGCGAGGACTCTTGTCACCCGCGCACTTGTTATCTCAAACACTTGGAGAACTGCGCCAAGCGACTTGCGACAAACGTTGTGGGCGCGCTTAGGCGACAGCGGACCAACGGAAAAATATGAGTAAGTAATTGAGACCCATTCAAGAGCTTGAATGTTCTTAAACAGCTAAAATGTCAAAAAGATAACGTAAATGTTGCTTAATTATAAATTTTGTAGCAATGATTAATGGTGTAACATTTCTAAGTTGGCGTTAAATCGATACCGACCCACGTAAACCTACGAACCACATCGGCGCAGATATCTTAGCTGTTATCCATGTCATTTGTCAAGTTCATAATCTGATCTAGCCAACCGCGCTATCTATTAGATGTATATCTTAATCTGTCGCTAAAGCGCTTTACTTGTAGTTGGGAGTCGGTCGGCTGTCTCGTACCTTGTCTGACGTCGAACTGCCTCCACTCGCCGTCTCCACGGCTACTTGCTCATTCTCATAGTTTTGATAGTTATTGCAAACTACAGCCACGTTTCCGTTCGATATAAACAGTTACCCAATTAACACACTATCTTATGAAAATATCGAATTTCTAATTTAGATAGTCGGAGCAAGGATCAAGTCATTAGTGGCGGGGGTCTATACGTAGTCCCAGGATATTTTATTGCTATTGGTAAATTATTATCGATTGTCTATGACCCATTTTCATTTTCACTGCATTATAGGTACTTTTAGTTATGGAAGTTTGTGATAAAAAAAATGAGTTTCGGCAGGGCCTAAAACTTTTATCCGCATGTCAGTCTTCGTAAAGATTAGCGAATCATTAATTACAAAGTTTTGGATAACATTAATCCAGTTAACTTCTTGTATTTAGGTCACGAACTTCGACTGAATAAATGCATTTTATATATCTCAGCTGATGTTCAAAATGTGAGAGGAACTAGAATTATACGCGGGATTTAATAATTATGTAACTCGTTATAAACTTTGATTACTTTGGTGCTCGTGACTCTGATTGACGGAGTGGGATGTCCCATACAACAAAAGGCTTTTCATGAAGCGAATATAACTTACATTTCGCTCGGTGAGGGTTTGTGAGATACGGATTTGTAAATTATACTAGTCTAAAACATTAATCAAATTTAGGGTTCCATTTTGTACAAATTAATACATAGTTAATTAAGGAATATTAATATAATTTTGAACAATTATTACATTTAATCACATTTACCCGTTTCCCATTGATAAATTCAATTCGGTGTCAGCAGATATATTTTTCTTGCTAAAGTAAATGCTCTTAAATCGTGGGCCATTCACAGAATCCTTTTATCCCCGCCCTAATGTAGGTGGGATTAGTATTTCGTCTCTTGCTTTTATTGTATTTTAGAGACGAAGACAAAACAAAGTTCAACTTAATCCATCAATTAGAGACGTACTGCATTCAACTTAAATGTTTAAGGCTTCGCTTGTAAAACAACTGGGCTATAAACTTGTAGTAATGTGTGACAAAACAAGAAAATTAATTATTTAGGTGTTATTTTATAAATGACACTACAAAAAAATAACTAGACTAAACTTGTTATATCTCATGTTAGCTGTATTAGATTCACAAAGTAACAATAACCCATCATAGGTATCCATTGACAATGCAAGAAATTGAGAACGATTTCAAAATCGCGGTTTCCATTATACAGGCAATTTAAACGGCAAAACGTATCCGTTGCTTACGTCATCGACTTTTATCCGATATTAATTACTTCCGAACGAAATTAGCAATCATTGAGTTGTCTAGCACGATCCTCCATTAGCCTTCTACCTTTGATATTATGACCCCACGTCAGCACCTCTGTCAATCATACGATTGTCAATTTACAACATTCACAAGTGTTTTCAATTACGGGATGAAAGCCCTAGGGTAAACCGGGGATTATAAAGGTAGGAGCTCAAGGGCACGGGCTATTACGGGCAAAACCGAAATGATTTTTAAATGTGCGCAGGCAATACTTGCCGATATTTAAGGTTGTAAAGATGATTTGACATGTCATTTTATTTAGTTATGGGAAAATAAAGCGGGCAGATATTATGATTGACGATTTTAACCAGATTTGTATGATTATATAAGTATAGTAACACTTAATTACATAGCCAATACAGATATAAAAACCAACAAACATGCATAGTACGTTGCCTGTTAGTTTCATAATCCTTCCTTTTCACTTTGCGGTCATAAGGGGGGCAAATCCCGTATTTTTAAGAACGTTAGCATTCTAATCTCAATCTGTCAAAAATATCTTCAATTTACTTAAAATTTTGACAGGTTTATGACATTGAATGGTCTTTGAGTTAAGATTATGACGAGATCTTGAACTTTTTTAATTACGGGAGTTGGCCCAATAGCGACCATGAAGACTTCAGCACTCCACAGGTTCGTCACAAAAACTGAAGTACGCGGTGCTACAGCCAGATTCGGGACAAGGGCGTCGGTACGCCACCCGTCAGTCAGGTCATAAAGTAGAGAAGCGACGTTGATTCATCGAGCGTCAAGTGTCCACCACGAGTCACGACTGACAGTCGATTAAGTGTCTGTGTTGAAACCTCGAACTAATCTATTGCCAGCGATATCGAGAGATTGATCGCGAGAAAGTAAAATACTTACTAAGTATGTACATTTAGTACCTACATGCAATTTACTCATCGTATTTAAAATTATAAATATCAGTCAAAATATACGGAAACATCTCTTTGTTTATAATCGATGAAAAATGTTTACGCTTTAAGTTCTAGTATCACGTACGGAATCCATGGTAAAAGATTCTATGTCAATGTTCCTTCCACCTCGTGTTAACGAGATTTTTGACCGATTTTTATCCTATCTTTTGCTACTTCCTGTATTGATTTTCTATAAGTAACTTTCCGTAAAGTAATTTGAACTATTATCATAGGGGAACACTTTACCGGGATAAAAAATATCCCGGTGTTAATCCAAGAAATGGTCTATCTATGTGCCAATTTTCCTCCAAATCTATTCAACGGTTTGCGAGTAATTGAGTAACAAACATCCAACGATCTAAATCAAACATTCACAATTATAATATTACCAGGATTGTCTTTATTATTTTTCCTTTTAAACTGTCAGATAGTATGTTTAGACGAAACCACCATTACTGAGACGATGTTTAATCAACTAAACTCTGTTGTGCCGTAACTGCGCAAGCCAAAGGCCCTCTCATCTAAAATTACGTGTAGATACTATAAATTACTTTCTTATTCCTAACCTTTAACTAATTCGATAGAAAAAGAGGCAATGTTATTGATTGGTAGCAAGAATACTACAAAAGTTTAAGTGATCGTCAACTTTTATGAGTACGGTGACCTTTAAAATAATAATATTGTAACTGTCAGGACGTACTTATAAAAGAAATGATTAAAGAAAATAGCAGACAAGAATGGTTATCGTGAAATGGAATAGACGTTAATAATAACAGACAATACTTCAAAGAATCTAGTCTGTGGCCTATCCATACAAATATCTATTTAAATATTTCTACTTAACGATGCATTGCGATAGATAAGTAGGTAGTAAAAGACATACCCTCAAAATGATAAAACTAATGAAGCCACGCTTTATCTTACTTACTTAATACGGGTTACATAAGTACCACAACTCCGGGGCAAAATAAGTAGGCAAGTCAAACCACAAGTCATCCTTTAATCACACGGTAGGTTAAAGTTCGCCTGAGAAACATCCAAAGTGCTCTCTCCTTTTACTAATTCACGGTCGGTTACTACCTATACACATTCAGGCACATATGTATTAAACACGCTTCACTTCGTTTCAATTATGGCAAACATAATAAATGTTCAAAGGAGAACGATTTAAAGGTTTACATTCAATTATTGCAGAATATACAATTCAATAATAAAGTATGTGGTAGGTATATTCTGCATCAATTTAATATAAAAATATTGCCCACTCTAGAAGAGTGAAAAACACGAAAGTCGCTGCTTGAGCAAGCGTGAACTTTGTAGTGTCGTCATTCGTAGTGTTTGATCTCCAGCAGGAAAAACATTTTACAACCCATTTGATTCCATTAACTGTGGGAAAATATTTTCATTTAAACTTCAAAAAAAGAATGAAACAAAGCACGTTTTTAGATTCCTTGAAATTTGTAAAAATATTTACCTGCTACAATTAATTTGATCGTTAAGTGCTTCATTTGAAGCATACTTACTAATATACTGATACCGTATATTAGAATAATTTACATACCTCGTATCACCCACCACACGTTACAAGACCACTTCATCATGCTCGCTGTTACAAAGACCCTTGTAAACAAACATAATCTCTAGTTACCAATCCGCTAAGCTTTGATGGCGACACGTCACTACTAACGGGTCATCAAAAAAGGATTTTAAACTCGTGCTCGTGTGTCAAAGTCATGTCAAAGTTTATCGCGATCCCACCAGTATGCAGTAGTTAGAAGCTAGAGTCTGCAAGTTCAACCAGCCAATGTGTCACGGAGCTGCAATGTGTTCCCACTTTGAGGAAATTATCAGCATAAGTATAGGTAGGCATAGGTATAGGTGAATGCCTCGTTGGTGTAGAGGTCTTGCATGAGGTCTTGGGTCCAATTCCCATGTCGGGCAAAGTGTTATTGGGTTTTTCCATCAGGAATTTCTCAGTAGCAGCATCGGAGTCTGGATTTGTGCCCGGTTGATGGCAATAGGCTCGCCCCCTATTACATGGGACTTAACTGGCGAAATGTGGTTGTACTAAAGGGTACACCTCTGCCTAACCGTTCGGGGATTACAGGCTGTTATGTTGTTATATAAGTATAGGTATGAGTTAATATTATAAGAACGTAGGTTACCGATACTGGGCATTTTCAATTCATAAGTACTTACTATGTTTACCTTGGACATCACTGACATCGGTCAAGAAAATCATCGTGAGAAAACCGCATTGAGCAAGCGTAATGATCAAGGTTCGTGCCTTTTCTGCATGAGAAAAGACTTTTGCCCTGCAGTGAGGCTAGTATTATTATTAATTGTATTTTAAACGTAGGTTATACTTGTCAAGATAACTGTGTTGAAAGTCTACAACGGAATTTGAAACCTTGAGCCATCCTACCGTAAACGCGTAAGAAATAGTAAGATTTGCAAAAGCTTTTTGGGTCAAACTCAAATGCATTTTCAGCGTAACAGGAAACGAGGCATACCTCTGAACATTGAACACCAGTGTTATATCCTGAACCCGGATATTCCAAGCTTCGGTTACCCGTAATAAATATTCATAGACAAACACAAAATTAATCTTTTCTAACTCCGACCGCGGAGGGCCCATCGGAAACCCAAATCGGTTTACGGTTATACCTTCGCTACGGATAGAGAGGTACTCTATTCGCAATAGAGAGAACATGAATTATTGGCATTGTTGCCCTTGAATAATTCGGTCGATCGTCGTCACCGCGTCGTATCCTCGATATGAATTTCATACAAACCGCGAATATTACGTACAATGGGCTCTGAGGCGGCGCGATTGTCGGTAACATTTCTTATCTCCCGCTACGTATTGGCGCACTTACCGCTCTCCACGGCTGAATGTAAAACGTTATTGAGCCTTCACGACGCTGATATTGGACTTCGAACGTCGATATTCCGTGTGGCACCGCCGGTGTCCGGAACACGTCGGTAATTTAATATTCACATCTAGATCCCAATATTGACTCTGCTGGATAATGGTTTGAACGAGCTAGCTCAGTAACCGGCGCTGAGCTGTGATGAGACGAGCGTTTTATGGTTTAATTTTATTAACTTTATAACCTTGTAAGGGTATTTTTTCTTGCTGATACTTTTGATATTTAAAACATGCATATCTAATCAGCAATATAATGAAAATGAAAGTAACTAGTACAAGAAAGATTTGTATGTGCTTCTATTTTTGCTACAAACAAATAAAGTTTAACTCTGTTCTGGTAATATTAAAATCACAGCGAGCGTAGCTCTAAAATTGAAAAACGTTAAAACAGTAAGAAATAAAGTTGTTCATGATGAATGGTTTTGATTAAAAGTTTATAAAACCCAGCGCGTCTAGAAATAGCAATAATACTAACAGTAAATCCAGTCGACAAAATAAACAGAACACACATTAATACACCCTACGTAAAGGTTGTTCCGCAACCAAGAACGTTTTAAATTACGTTTGAAGTCGTGTGAAAATGGTTGGTACTCGGCGGGTTTATCTAAACGAGGTGGTGGCACCGCCACCGCTCAGCCCACTTTCTAGACCCCGTCACACCTAACTGACCTAACTCAGTGTTAGGTCTTGAAAACAAATGTTATTCAATTTATTCACCCCTTTATTGGCAAACAAGCGTCATTTTCCACTACTGAAATATACCTACCCATTATATAACAAAATAATAATACCAGCCTATTACTGTCCCACTGAAGGGCAAAGGCCTCTTCTCATACAGAGAAGGCATGAGCATGATCACCACGCTTGCTCAAGGCGGATTGGCGATTTCAGACTTACCTATATTAATTACAAGTCCAGGTTTCCTCACGATGTTTTCCTTCACCGATGTCAGTGATGTCCAAGATAAACTTAAGAAAGTACATAAGAATTGAAAAAGTCACATTGGTACTTGCCCGGATTCGAACCCACAACCTCATGCATGAGAGGTAGGCGCATTAACCACTGGGCCATCACGAAACTATATAACAAAAAGATTTCAAAAAGCACTTTCAACTGTAAATAATGTTTTCACATTGTATGTGTTTGTACCTGTCGTTGAAAGTAGATTTAACGTCTATCTCGTCATTCGTTTCAGTCCTGGACCAATGCCATGAAATCATTTCGGTAGAAGGCTTCAAAACATTCTAGGTACTGCAACTATACCTACCTATGTAGGTACATAATATGTAGGTTTATTGATTCACGTATTGGTTTCAGTTTCAAAAAGAGGAACAAAAAATGTTTTTTTTTTTAAATTTCTCTCGTGCGTTTACAGTGTTTCGTTGCAAAATAAAATATTTCAATTTTTATCCTGTGGCTCCTCTTACAATTTAGAAGGATTATGCCAAAGTCAAAATTTGTCCCAGATTTAAATAAAATTTTGCATTATGTGACATCGTTTTATTAGCTTTTGAACCCCGAGAGCCTCTGGGAGCTCAGAGGAAGTCATAAATATCTCGCGCGTCCCCGATTCCTACCAAAGTTTGCTTGCAATATACCCACTCTACATTTTCACTGTACTTATATCTTTATTGTTAGAATAGCGTACAATGGGCGAGCTTTAAACACCTACAGAGTACAGTTCAGTAGACACTCGGTGTAAACATTCACAATAAGCAGTGAGCCGTAAGACTTAAAGAAAAAGTTACATGAATATTATTTCAATGAAAGCCTTAAATTGAAATTATTTCCTGAGAAGGGAAGGAAGTGAGAACGACAGTGAAGTCACTTAGACGGGGGGGGGGGGGGGGAAAGAATAATGAGTGGGGCCCGCGGGCCGCGAGCGCGACCTGTGTTACTTACCTACCTTCGCCGAGATTATTTCAACTTATTTGTCTCCGAATGAACATTCTAAAGAGACATTAGGCGTAATTCCGACTTTTTTATTTTCGTTCGTGAAACAAGAATGGAACGGTAAAGCCACAGGTAACATAACGATCACGGAAGTATTCGCATTTACATTTTTATAATAATCGTTGCAGACGCTTCATTATTAACGTTTATAAATTTAATGATTAATGGTGTTAAATAATAATATTAATACATTAATTTTTAATCTGCGGCCGGATTAATTTTTAACGGTGTTAATGAAAAAATATGCGACACAGTAAAGTCATGATTTTTTTACAGGACACCTACTTACGAAAAAGCTCACATTTGTATTGAAATTATAATGATTTTATTCTGTTTCCTGGCCAGGAGCCAGCAGGTTAAATTCTGCTTACAGGGTTTTCTCGTGTGCGGGTTAATGGGAACACAAACTGCTCCTTCATTCAAGATACGGTAAGTTTAATATTTTTACGTGAAGCGATTGGGTACTTGACACCACAAATCAATTGACATATTTTTTATGAGCTGACAAAATGCGATTCCCCCATACATTTTGTATAGGAAAGTAAACTGTGACGTCACATTTATGCCAACTCCATAATTGATAAACTAATTCTAATTTCAATTCTAGTTTCTAATTTTGCAAATCTAATTTTACTGTTAATTAAAGATTAATAAAGGTTTTTCGGTCTTGGTGGTGTTAAATACCCAATTGATTGAGCTTTACAGCTTAACCATTCATTCACCTTCGACTGTTTTTGCTAAGTAACTACCTGAATAAGAAATAAGCCTACTATAAATAACCTAAAATCTATAATTATTGTCGTTGTAGTGCCGTGGATTTTTTAATTAAGTTGGTACCAACCTACAAACAAGTAGATTTTCTTTTGTTTTTCTTGCTTGTGTTCCACTACTGGAAGAGTTTCTTCCTTTCTTTTTTAAAACTTTATTTTGTCCGATTTCTGCTCCACAGAGGTGGCATGTGGGATCGGTCGTGGGCTCGTGGCACGTCTGTTGCGGTCGATCTCGACAGCGATGTCCTTCCCTGCGTTCAGTGTCCATCGGTTTGAGTCTTTGAGGTATTCATTAATTCTTTTCAGTGTCAGTGTAACAAACAAAGCACCAACATGCTCCAGCAGTTTTCATTAATACATTGACTTAGCTTCTGCCCGCGGCTTCGTCCGCGTCATAGTTGATAAATTATTCCACGGGAACCGTACATTATTCCAGGATAGAAAGTAGTTTGCGTGCTATTCCAGACGTTAATATACTTCTATGTCAAATTTTATCCAGATTCGTTCAGTCATGGTGGCCATGGTTAAGGCACACGCCTCTCATGCATAGTAGAGCTGTTGGTTCGCAACCTACACTAGCAAGTACAAATGTGACTTTTCTATTTCATATTTATACTTTCTAAGTTTATCTTAGACATCACTGAAATTAGGAAAGAAAAACATCGTTAGGTAACCTGGACTTCTAATAAATATAGATCTGAAATCGCCAATGACCGCCTTGACGTGGTGATCAATGCTGGTGCCTTCTCTGTATGAAAAGAAGCCTTTGCCCTGCAGTGGAATAAATAAATAAATAAATAAATATCTTGGGACATATTTTCTCACACACGGCCATCTGATCCCAAGATAAGCAGAGCTTGTGTTATGGTAACCAGACAACTGATATACATACTTATATAATTTATAAATATATACATATTATAGATAAATTACACCCAGACACAGAACCAACAATTATGCTCATCACACAAAGTTTGTCCTGGGTGGGAATCGAACCCACTACCTCCGGCTTTGCAGTCAGGGTCACTAACCACTAGACCAACGAGGCAGTCAATAATAATAATAGACTGGTATCATTTTACGTATGTAGAAACTCACACACGACTTCATTTAGGTTCGCTCGCGAGACAGTGACAATGTGAGTGTCTTTATCACTTTAAACCGTTCTCATTATTTGAAAACTTGTTCCTGCCAAGCAAAAGTTTTCAAATAATAAGAGTTCGCTGAATAAAGAGTCCATCATGTCCATTTTATGTCATAAGAGAAAATAGGTACATAGACTCAGACTGTAGGTAATTTGATAGAACATAAACGTAATTGGGAGATTTATTTACTGGAAAAGATACCTTAATACTATGGTTGTTAGGAATTAAGTTGAAGGGATGAGAAGTAGCGTCGTACTTTTTGGTTTAAAAAAAAGGTAATTACAAAACCATTTGTCCATGGAAGTTTATATTAATGATCATTCTTTGTGAATTTTACCTATAGATCTAGTATATCGATACCTATAGGTATAGCTTTTCCTCGCGACTTCGTCCGCTTGTAGGTATCTTGATTACCGCGGATGCAGACAAAGTCGCGGATTCAAAAGTTGCCTATGGCCTTTCTTGGGGTTCAAGCTCCGTGTATCCCACAGAAATCTAAATAATTATTTAGATTTCTGTGATCTATCCCTAATTTTATTAAATCTATTCAGTAGTTTAGCCGTGAAACCATAACAAACAAACAAACCAATAAACAAACTCACTTTCGCATTTATAATCAAAAGAATACCTACACGTACTTACCTATAGGTAATAGCAGTCATCAACCCGTTTACCTAAATCCTCTTTTGTTTTAAAGATGAAGCTCCTGATTTAAAAGACAGATTTGGTAAAATATGTTCACGCCAGCATGCATCCTCTTTGGGATAAAAAAGAAGAATAAAAGATTTTGTTTTATTTTTGGGAGTGAAGGAATTGTTACTTAAAATGTCTATTATTTTTCTTTTACCAATAGGTATTAGGATATTTAATTTTCTCTTAAGTCGGATTTTACTTTATTTAATTTGAGTTTATAGCTCGCACAATAAATAAACCCGTATAATATTATAACAATGATCCTTCTGGAGTAATAAGGATCAATAGAACACATTTTTCCATCCTAATCCGTATCCCAACCGGAGCAAAGGTAAGACCTACAATACATCAACATTAAGTTGAAGCATGAAGTCGAGAAACGCGTCCAGTTTACGAACAGCTGGTTACTTGTTATGTCGCACACTTACGTGCAACATATTTTACCGCACCACAGCCATTAGTCACCGCACGCTCGACCCGGACTCGAACCCGCACTACTCGAGGACCTAAGTAACGACCGAACCTAATGCGCGCACATTCCTCTCGTATTTTTCAAGTCAAGCTACTGAGAGAAATAAGATGTTTCCCTGGCTTTGGACTGCTGAAATGGTGCGATCATTTAGTTCCCGGGGTAGGTAACGTATGCTTCTGTTAGTGAAGTATTGCTTGAAACCGGGCGCATAATACGTGCCTACTTTATATCAATAGAAGCGCCGCTATGGGACATTTGAATTCTTTTAGTGTTTCATGTTGAAACTGAAAATACAGAACACTACTTATACAGCTATTTTGTTGGTTATTGGAATGTTTGTAAGAAGAAAAACAAATATGCTCATCAAATCATTCGTACAGTCACACAGCTAACAAAATACAAAGAAGAAACGACGTCATTACTACGCATTCACAAAACATTTAAGGAAGAAACATTTTACTTATAATATTACCTTCCATTTTTACCGCACCGGTCTCCATTTAGGAAGCGAAAAAATAAATAAAAAGTTTTCATCGCTAAAGCCAAAAAGGACATTAGGAGGAAAAATGTTGCCGCAATATAGTAATTGAGGTGCATTTATCCGCCAATTGGCCGCGTCCCCTGCGTTTCCGTTCGTTAGCCCGCTCGGAAATGTTCCGGAAAATTGTTGCGATTCTCACAGAGAGTTGCTCGGCACTATGTAAAACAGAACTAAGGCGCACCTAGCGGCCATTGCCTGTCTCTACAGCTCCACAGGAAGCCTCCCATTAACTTCAAACATTCTGTAATTCAAGCCGCAACTAATGGCTTTATTTAATAATTCTATTCAGATCGCTATGTTAATTTATTTTAATCTCGATGAATTTCGCCGAGATTTTGTTACAAAAATGTTTTATTATACCGCCAACAACAAATTAATTCTCCGTATTTCGGTTTTCCTAAGTTTGCTGTTAGGTACACAAAAAATTACCTGCTTCTAAGGTAGAGTAACGCTAAATATAACATCTATAAATTAGTTAAAAAGGGATTTAGGCGTATTCGAGGTAAGTCTACGAATTTCAAATGAGGCACGTAGTAGAGATTCCTAGGTTTTTTCTCGTGTTATATACCTACTTTAGATAACCTGAAATAAACGTTGTAAAAGCAACTTCGCTGAAAACAATAACTGTGACAGTAAATACAAACTATCGTTTCCCGAATAATGTGTTTGTGTGTTCTCGTAATAATAATTGTCGTGTAACGAGCCGCGCAGATGTTGCTGTTTAATTAAAACTTTGAGCCGCGTTATCCAACCCTTCGACATTATTTGACCTTCCCATAGCTCTCAGTCGTAAGGGCCCTATAAACTTTTCGAATTACTTCGATTTCATGGTTACAATTTACGATTTTCAATAATACAGGTCGTATCCCCGTTTAGGTAGCTCGTAACTCGTTACTGTGTTCAATTAACAAGTATCAGTGAAGATTGGTGGTACATCCGCAGCGGGGTTTACAGCTCACCTCAATTCATCTGTTTGGCGGTGAATGTTTACGTCAGCGGCAGACTTTGGGCGGAAGCGACCCAACTATTATGGATAACAATTACGGAGGGATCTGCCGACCCTCGTTACAAAGATCACTTGGAAACGACTGCGATTCTTTTCTCGTTGTGGTCACACCGAACTCTCTAATTTGAATACATTTATTGTGTTATTATTGTAAAAGTGACCCTTCTCGGCGGTTCTTTTACACATGTGTATGTATTTACATTTAGTAAAACCTTCTGTTCACAGTTATACGAATGTAATGAAAAATGCCTCCACTAAAGTGGAAACACAAGGCTTTAGCAAATTAATTAAATGGCTAATTAATTTCCTGAATCACGTCTTAAAATAGATTTTTTTTAAATGTTGTTTTTAGATTATTATAATAAACAGTTTCATTGAGACCATTGTAGATAACGAAAATGGAATGTTTCGGTTACACAGGTCGAGTGTTATGACCAGGCAAGTAGTGTGTCTACGTTTGAACGAGCATCCATTGTTGTTCAATGAAATAGCAAGCATCCCCGCATACTATACGTGAACCGTTGCTGAAATGCAACACACAGAATTTTATATGAAAACCTACAATACAAGGATTTGCTACAATAGCAGTTATGGCAATAACATCTAAGTTTGTTGTTATTCAAAAGATTTTGAGATCATGCCAACGTTAGAAAGTGTATAACTAGACGCTTAAATGTATTTCATTTATTTATTATGGTTGTTTGTGGAACTAAGACAATAACGTATTATCTATATATTACCAGCTTCTGCCCGCGACTTCGTTGCGTCAAAGTTGATTTCTCCATACAAACTTTGGACCCCCGTTTCATCTCAGGGGGTGAATTTTTGAAAATCTTTTCTTACCGTTCGTTTACTAACTATAAACTACCTCCCTGCCAAATTTGATCAAACGATTTTCGATATTTCGTTATGAGTGAGTGAGTGAATGAGTAAGGGGCCGTCTCCACAAGCGAAAGAATCGCGGCCATATTAAATTATGGTCGTGCTACGTATTTCTATACACTCTCTTAGAACGTGTCTACACACGGCGATGTCATCGCGGCGATGCGACGAGTGGAAATACTGTATAGCACAACGATAATATCGCCGACTGACGCCGAGAATCTTTCGCTCGTGGAGACGGCCTCTGAGTGAGTGACCTTTCGCTTTTATATATTAAGATTATCATATATGCACAATTAATAACAAAATTGAAACAAAAGAGAACAAGTCTACTACAAAGGCTCGCTAAACTAATAATATGAATGAATTTTAATTTTACACATCTTGCATTTTCAAAGTAATGGAAACAACTGTTTACACTAGATTAAGCTAGGCTATTAAAACTTAAACGCTCACTCAGTCTACTAACCACGATAATTTGTCTCTAAATTGAAACTAAAAAATAAATTAAAAAATAATTTGTTTCTATAATTTAGGAGAGGTATTATTTTACATTAAAGATTTGCCGTTGGCTATCATTAAAAACTTTTATGAGTTTGCCGTAAATTCTTCAGTGTTTCGAACATTGACGCCGTCTGAATGAATAAAGGCCCGGCCACACCGGAGCGGACAACTGCGGGCGTGGTCACGGTCGCGGTCAGGTACTGCAGTAATATTTGCGAGCAGCCGCTATTTGCGATGGTGTCGACCAGTCCAAACAAATACAGTACCTGACCGTGCCCACGACCGTTCCCGTGTCTTGATCACTCAGACAGTCAGTGTAGTCAGGCTTTTAGTTATAATTACATCGTTTTTTACATCGGGTATCAAACTGTTACAGATTTTTTAAACTTGATTCAAACAAAGAACGAGATAGTGAGAACATCAAGTTAGATTTCTTGATGCACTGATTAGTTGAAGTACCTAATGAGAGGTAATCTGTACGTATAAGCCAGGCAATTTTAATAGCTTGAATTTTTTTTTTTGTTATAAAATACGAGACCTAAACAATGTTGTCAGAAACTATACAGGGCGTAACATCACATAGCCATTAACTACGCATATTGGGCAGTATGATTTTCACTATCATACAAAGTAACATGAGGCAAACATTAAGTACTTATTGCTGGGAAACGAGTTTTATTTTCAACCGACTTCAAAAAGGAAGAGGTTCTCAATTCGGCGCGTATGTTTTTTTTAGAGTGAAAAATCGCTGTTTATCGTAGTGCGTAATGTAACGCACACACAATGATGTGTTAATGGATGCAATATTACAGGGATTGCGGGGATATTTAAATAATAAATAATTATGATCTTAATCTCCGTAACTAGAAAGTTCCAATGGTATGGTAGGAATTCCAATAAAGGAATGGTTTAATACAAAAAAAATATATATCGCAATAATGGATAAATCATATAACTTTCCCTCTCGTTATGTATCGTTTTACACCTTGTATATGAAGTCAACAATACATATTTTCTTTGTGTTAAAAATCTTTTTATTTTTTTCATTTTTTTTGAGACTTCACAATGGTAGTAGAAATATATGTTCGTTCGTTCGATACAAGTAACTGACACGTTAGACATGACAGAAAGACAGCAACACTTTCTATTGGAAAGTTTAAAATGACTGAAGTCTCCTGACATTCTTGCAAAATAGAACTAATCTGCACTTTTAACTCATTACTTTGTAAGACTTAAGGTAAAACTAAACTTTAATACTTGGTATAAATTAAGAAATTTTGACAGTTAACCATACTTACTTACAACACTGTCAGACGTAATTTTGATTCCACGGTTAAAAATTACAGAGGCTTAAAAGAGAGACTTAAACTAAAGATAAATGATTGGTGTTTGCCCAGAGTACCTACCTACACAACAAAATTATAAAATTCGAAAGATTATTATTATTTACCAAACAGTGAATATTCCAGTCTTGATAAATATTTTGATAACAAAATGAGGAAGCTATACATGGAACTCCCTGTATAGTAATTTAATGCAAACGTAATTAAATTCACGGTAGGTACCTATCATGGTATCTAGGTGTTCGTAATATGCCGTAAATCTCTAAGGAGCCATCTCCCTCAGTGTTTCGTCGCGTCGAATTTGATTTTATTTGCATAAATAAATTAACTTTTTTGCATTGACGAAGTTTTTAGTCGCTAAGGTTATTTGAGCTGGTAATATTATGGTCCCGTGACTTTATTAATCGCGTAAAAGCTATAATTTGAAAATTATGAACGCAAAACGATGTTTCACTATAGCAATATTAAATTTTTCCTGGTGCAAAAAATGTTTCGGACGCGTATTCTCGTCTGATATGTTTAGCGAGATATTGTAGCGGGCACAACCCTTCAGTAAATATTTTTTATAATTGTTCATGCCAAAATTGCATAAATCCATAATACGTTATAAACTAGCCGTGGTAATCTGCAGCTTAATATTTTGTTTATTATTCATATCCCGTTTGCGATGCGGTCCAATATTTTATCGGAAGCCAGGCAGCGAATTAAGAGCAATTCACATCGGCCGATTTTCCGTCGTTGGACTCTGTACGTGGTACGACAATCCAATTAATAAGCAAACCTTTCGTATTCACAGTGAATATCAAATGTTTGCACGTCAGGACAGCCAATTGGTCGTTCAAATAAAATATTCATATTCGTACATTGTCGGCCATGATTGCAACACGTCGATCCAGCACTTGTGTTGTAAATGCTTTTCGATGGCCCGCCAATCGACTGCCAACAACAAAAAGTTTAAATTGCCTGCAACAATTTTGTTTTGTAAACCATTTGTTTGTTTGTTTATTTTGTTAGTAGAGATAACGTAGATTTTATGCCGAGATTTAAAATTCTCTTTGTCATCAACATCGTTATTGACAGCCATATTCCAGCAGTGTATGGGCATCGCTATGGTGTGATGCTTCTCTGGTCTTTGCGAATTTCATGCATAGTCATTATTATATTCTATTAGCTAATAACTTCGCTATTCAAATCGCAATAATTGCTTATCCACTCCATATTCGACATGACGGTAACAGACGCCTAATATAGCTTTAAACCCAATCATACCAATCCTGCGAATATTAACAGGCATTCACTAAATTCAGTTCAACAAGCATTCGCCGCATAACGCAAATGTAGCTCAATTGTCTCTATATTGCTTCCGATATCAAATAATGTGCCGACGTATTATTATCATTCGCTGACATGCACAGTATTGCATAGTCAATCGTATGACAACATCGACTTATTTCATCATATGTGGCCATTTAGCGCCGGTTTTCATCTGTATATACGGTATAATATATAATGTACATCAGTATTCTAACCACAACGTTGTGAGCTGCGGCCTAAGACAAGATCTGCGGGCAATCATGACAATTGTGGGGTCTCATTCGCTCGGTTGTGTCGGAGAAATAACAAATTGCTCGGTCGCGGCTGCCTTGATTTCCCACAAGATTACCTCAATGAGGGTAAGAAGTCAACCGCACTCTCGCGATGTTTCTTCTCCTGTTTATAATTTTGTGTCTCGGCTCATCAATCTCGTAATGTATGGCTTGAATATTTTATCAGCTGTGCTTTGTTTTTCTGCAACAGTGACGCGGAATGTTACATATAATATTCAGGAAATATCAGGTTTGTGAGTGACGGTTTGTACTGTATGTAACGTAATCATACGGTTGAGTTAGTCAAGACGTCATAAATGAACCTCAGAGGCCCTAGCGCGAGCGCGCTGACGTAAATCCGAGTCGTTTCGAATTAGAAATACGAATATACAAAATATTTTTTTTATTAATTTTATAAGACACTCTGCTTGCGGCTTTGCCCGCGTAAATAGTAATTTTCTGTTTACAGAAAGTTACTTTAGTAAGTTAAACTATTATCCCAAGGTAACACATTACCAGGATAAAAAGTAAGTAGCATAAATGTTAATCCAAGAAATGGTCTATTTATATGCCAATTTTTATCCAAATCTGTTCTACGGTTTACGCGTGATTGAGTAACAAACATCATGTTCACAAACTTTTACATTTATAATATAATATTATAATAAAATTAAAATAATAAAATTATAATAAAGCCTTCAAACTTAATGAATTTTATGTGAGGAATAGTTATATCCATATTAAAAATCGACTGAATTTGCGTTACATTTACTCCGCACGCTCGTACTAGGCCCTCCGAGACGACCACGAACAAAGTCACGATTCGATAGGTCGCCATCGAAGAAAATTATGCAATATTTAAAGTTTTGTTTTGAATTTTCGTGCAATGACAATAAACAAAACTTTAGACTACATCCGTAGACGATGAATATGAGTGTTTGTTTAAAAGCCGCAACTCATCAAGTCTGAGAACATTGCGAGCATAAAAAGTTGATCAGTTTATAAATGTTACCATCAACCCTTAGTAACATAAATTCCCACTGCTGGGACACGAAATAACTCTCCGTGAGAGAAAGTGGGCCGTAATTCACCACACGGGTCCGGTGTGGATTGGTAGATGTCACATATCTTCGAATTTTTGTTCTAGGGGGACGAAAATAATGAAGAAAAAAATGTTGGTTTCCCAACCCCTAATATTGTTAAATACATCATGAAATAGTAATAGGGAATGGGCTCGCCCCCTATTGTGAGACTTAAATATAATTGGCAAAATGTGATTTTACTAATGGGTACATCTCTGCCTAACCCTTCGGGGATTAGAGGCGTGATATTATGTTATGTCACAACGTCAAATTATATTCTCATCTTTACTACATATTCGTAATCATTTGACCCAGTCCGCCAGTATGAAATGGATCTATTTGCAGATATTAATCACTTCAAATGGAGTCCCACTCGAATACATCAAATTCATGTTTGGTTTATTCGGCAACGTTTTATTTGTACAGCGATTTGCACGATTAGTCTTATGTATTCTCGAGAGGATGTTTAGTACACTAATTATCCTAGTAATCAACATTAACTATACATCCTTCCTTGTTGGTATATCCGGGTAAGCACGATCGTGAATTGGTACAAATTGAATAACGAAGTAAACTATCCCTTATTACTAAGATTATAGCGGTCTATAATTCGCCTAGCCTTTGACCGCGACTTTGTTTACTTACAAACTTCTACCAATCTAGTTTTGAGCAAACCTTTACATTCGTCTCCCTCCCCTCTCTCTCCCTCTCTGTGCGATGTCTTATTCCGACATAAAGTTATTAACTCTAAGCATTCATAAAAAGAAATTTTACATACCACACGGTAGGCTGAATATCGTTTTTCATAGACTTATTAGGCAGAAACCACAGATCCTTATATACTCCTTTCGCCTACCCGCACGGGAAAAAGGCGTGAGTTTATGTATGTATGTAGACTTATTAGGGTATTAAATTTTTAAGTGTCCGTTTTTTGCCGGATTTTTACCTTTATATGGGAGTATGTCAAAAAATCATAAATAATTAGTTTTATCATCATCTGCAAGGACATTACGGTTTTTCTCGCAGTTTCAGGGATACTCGGTTTTTTCATACAAGTTTCATAGTTTTTCGTAAAAATAATATACTTAATTAATTTGTTTTAATGCATCCGAGTTAGGATGTCATTATTGTGTACCTATAGTAGGTAATAGGTAATAATAAATAACAATAATAATAATAATAAACCTTATTTCAGGCAACTATGGCCCATAAAACACAAATACATAAATAAGCACAACTTAACTATAAACTAATACATATTTTATTTAATCAAAGCAAGAAGAATAATAGAAGAATATCCGACAGTTTCCTAAAGAGTTAGACCTTAATACAGATACAGCCGGAAATGTATCTACTGTACAGCACGTGACGGTTGACACGTTTAGCAACGTTGCATAACAGCGCGTGACATTGCTGGTTAGGGGAACGTTCCTAAACAAAAGAGGTTCGTTGTTTTGTACTTATTCGTCACGTTGTGGAGTTACATTCAACCACCAACAAAAAACAACTTTCTTTAAAAAAATACTTGAAGGTATGATGCTGCTGTAATCTTAACGTGACGTAAACAAGAGTATACCTATATACCTTTCTTTTTTCCCGGTGGAAATCCTCATGGACTTCTTCCGTTGCAGTGGTGTCGAAGGGGCATGCCGGACTCTTACCTGCAAGTCGATTCTGTAAAATTCGAACATCAACTCGCATTCTCTCTCACTTCACTTGACCTTGATTTCGCTATCGCTATTTTACAGAATCGACCCCCTGCTAAAACAAACAACCACAGTGTTCCACCTCTGCCTATGACCGGGAGTGTGGGATTCGCATAAGCATTCACCGCTTACTATACTCTTGCCGGGTCAAGTGTATCTACTGGCACAATAAGGAATGGTTTTCTTGTGCGCTCATGCGGTTACAGCATCATGTCACCTGTACCAAATCATTCTCATTCATGCATGGGATTCAAGGAGGATCGAAACGAGTCCTCGAAGCTTTAACCTTTTACACAATGAGAAAGTTATCCAAAACCTAAAAGACCTCTTGAATAAACCAGTGAAACTACAGAAAAAAAATATAATACCTAATTCGGCTTATTTCTGAGGTTCTAAAAATATAAGTAAGTAGATTAATGTGATTTTAGGCTTGTACCCACATCTCTACCCACGCACAGGTGGGTTAGACCGAAAGTAATAGTTCTGAACGTTTATGTACTTATTTTACTTCGTTTTCTGAAGGGTCGACCAAGTGTGTATACCTATTTGCTGTCAATGTTGCGGTTTTGAATAGTGGGATTAGAAACAGCGACCAATTTTACATCACTTAACATAAAAGACAACAAATGAAAAATAATCTTCAAGAACTGCCAACAAGAGATACCACAATCCAAAAATAAACAGTTCATATCACATATACATAGATAATATTACATCAATTAGCTAACCTCTTAATTAACAATTTAACACATAGCTTCATGTTGCTCTTCGGCATCATGAATACGTACCTATATATTATGTCAGCATTTCCCAAACTATAGTTCGTGATCCACTGGAGGTCACTGGATGAAAAATGACATGACAAATACATCTTTCTCATTGTAATAGCACTCAATTTTGGTTATAACTGAATATTTATTTTTTCTATGATCAGTTTTTCATTTACGTCGTAATTCCCTTTTTTCTTCATGACAGCCAAGAGGAGAAGTTCCGAATTTGGAAGCTTTTGTTAGATGGGTCGCGGTCCAATAAACTTTGAGAACCATTGAATTATGTAATACATAAAATACAAAATGTACCTATATTTTACAAGGTCTCATCATTAAAATTATTATTTTCAATAATAGCTTCTATTCTTTCTAGTTCCGTTGTGAACTTTCATAATTAATATTTTACTTTGTTAATCTATAGAATATAATAAATATAACAAGATTGGCCCTGCCCTTTGGGCACGGTAAGTAGACAAAAATAGAGTTCGGAGAAAATGAGATATTAATTAAGGTAAAATAAAAGAATAGTCTTTCCGACTACACCGTTATTAATTATCTGTAGCCGTTGTTAACCTCACATCAAGGGTAACATTATAATCACTTCAAGGGTAGCCGGGCTACGAGGATAATATGTCTTCATCTGTTAGTCCGGGCTGGAATGCTTACGTAATAAAAATTCCATGTTGACGCGTCTCCCTACTAAATTACTTTTATTAACGTCTACAAGCTTTAATCTCGATCCTTTTCGATGTCGCTCTCGTTATTCGCGACCGGTCATTGGAACTTTAATTTTCATATCGGGTAACCACACCCTGTATTAGTTTCGTAACGTCCTGAAACCGGACGATGGTTACACCGATTTAGTCCCTAATTGAGTTTTCCCTTACCCGACACTCGTAGTTAAATGGCTCTCGCTCCAAAAATTTAGATATTTGGTTTTACAAATATACAGAAACGTTATTTTTTGGTGCGTAGGTCTAATATATTAACATAAACTACCTGTATAAAGCCCATATAGAACGACTAGTGAGAAGGGAGGATCGTGACAAATTACTATTACGACACTTATTTTTCGCTTCACACGCGTGGAAAAGTTGCTGAGAATAATGATGCCAGTCATAGTGTCACATAGAGGAAGGAATTCATTTTATTTAAGTATCGTTTTATTTACACAATGTCCGATGTTTTGGGTGTTTACTATACCTATATATTTGGTCAAACAAACCTTTTCATACACCGCCATTTTGGCGTACAATAAACATTTTTTTCTTCCTATCTCGTATTTTTTTAAGCTCAGGACCACTTTACGCTGTATTTTGTTATATGAGCCCATAAATCTCCTCAGTTGTATTTTCTAACGTTAGAAAAGGTAATTGAAATCAACAACACGTATAAAAAACACATGCATTTGCACGTAGTAAAAGAATTGCATGACGGAATATTTGTTGTCAAAATAAATGACGCCGATCTGCCTACGCTTGATCCAATACCTATAATAATCGTTATGTATACCTCCCTGTTTCCTACCTTTTGTTTTTCACGTCAGAATAATACTTACCTACTAATTAATGGCCCATTAATGTTGAAAGCCAGATCAGTTTCTTCATAATTAGATAAAATTATATTTCCTATACCTCTACAAGTAAACCAACTGCCTCTCTCATGCACGTAACATAATTACTTTATACCTAGCTTGTTACGACGCTCCGGGGATTTATCGATATGGTCTACCACAAAGATGCGCAGAAATACTTCTAGAAAAAACCACACAGTTACTGAAATAATAGCTTATTTTCCTGATAACGTATCCATTATCTGATTTGTGTAGTCATAAATAAAAGTTAGAGTATCCGATCATTACTCTCTACTTACCTAATTAAAGCTGGGACCATTACATCAGTATTCGACAAGGCCGCATTTTTCTCAATTCATTAGAAAAACTTTTCCATTAGTAATTTGGCATTCTTTGTGGGGCAGATTAGAATTGATACGAGTAACATTACTGCTGAATCAGTTACATTTCGTTGTGTAGTAACAACGGGTCACCCCTCTTCGCATCTAAATAGAACATCTCTTTGTGAAACTAGTCTATAAATCAAAAACAATTGGCTCGTTCTTTGCAGTTTTTTTTATTTCCTTTTTTTTTGCGAGAACGCTGGTTCATATGATAAGCACTCATCCACAAAATTAGGTCTGGTGTTTACAAAGATATGGCAATAAAATGCAGACGAGTACGCAATCCCATGTAACTAGGTATTTATGTGCGGCATATTGGAAATAATGGATGCTTACGTCGATCCTGTGTCTCTGTCTCTACTTAATTATTCAATCAGAATACTAATACATACTCGTCCGAGCTCCGCACATCCTTAGAAAAAGCGATCTTTTCTACTCTTTCGTATCGGTGCACATAAATTAACGCTTCCTCGATTAAGCACCTCTAGACGGTGCAATAAAATAAATTCACCCTTCTTCCATCCTTCCATTATCTTGGCTAGAAATATTGAATTTGATGCTTTAATATGTCTAATTTAATCGAAAATACAAAACATTTCTGTTTTGAAATAAGTAGGTGCCTCTTTAGCTCCAATTATCTGTGTTTAGATACTCATAGAAATAGTCACTAGCGTCGTTACTGTAATAACGACCACATTACACGGCGAATATTCTGCATAACCATGTACTAAAACGCGGATTGCGAAAGATGAGGTGCAAGAACGGCACCGAGTAAGTTATAGGTAAATAGAGCGCGCTTGCAATTCAAGATTTTTCCAAATAGAACAAACAGCTCAACGTTTGTGAAAACGGTTCTATAAATATTTAAAAATCCTCTTCTCCGCAGCGAGTCGTAAGACGATTTGGCGTCTCTCTATCGGACAGCTACGGGGCGTCGCAGTGTTCGTACTTAGTTGGAACGGAACGTACTCGAGTAACAATCGCTTAGCGTTCTAGTAATGAATGGTTTTTATATGAACAGTTACGTTGATACAAGACACGTGCTTGTAGTGTTAGCTTAGGTATTACGAAAATAACATTATGTTGAATGCTAACGCCGACTACTTCTGTTTGTACAGAGTGGTTCAGGAATATTTTATTTTTATTTATTTAGGTAGTAATCACTGTTAATGTAGCCCCAGAGTTGTACTGAGTAAGTTAAAGTACTCTCCTCCGGTTGTCGCTATCCTGCTGGTACAAGTCTCGGCAACTTTTTAATTGGCCAGCCTTACAGATTGAAAAAAACTCAAGAGCCCTTTTGACTTAATTAAATTTACTCTTTAGCCAGTGAAACAAAATGGAGTTTCATTCAATGTTGTCTATTCGAAGCGGACGTAAACAAAAACCTAATTAGACGAATGAGTTTGACAACTGGCTCACTTTGTTCTGCCTAGGAATAGCGGATCTTAATTTTCTGCTCTCAAAACCACCCTTTAAAATATTTTTAGAAGTTTTTGTTTCTGTAATTAATTGCCTCTCAAGCGAAATGATTACTTTAAAAGCTAATATTATAAAGCCGACGCCGCTAATCCGCCTTTACAATATCCGCGTTCATTTAATTTCTAAAAACGTAGTCAAGCTTCTATTCACAGGCACTCAAACTAGAATTTCGTTAAGTTAAATATCACGAATTTAATCCGTGGTGAGGCACTCTCCGGAGGGTTCATAAAATGGTGAAATGAAAAGCTTATTTGAATTAAATCCTTTTGATACAAGCTTCCGATTCAGTACTGTAATGAACTTTGATGAGAAATGCGGTTCAGCTTGATAACAATTATTATTATTGGTCGTTTAATCAACGTCTTGTGATATTGATAGGACGCGGAGATTGGCCTTAATAGCTTTGGAAATTACTGATTCGTATCGAATTGACTTTTTCTAGGAGGGTACTTATTTTTAGTAAAATCCATAAAACTTATTTTATCTCTTTAATTTAGGTTGGCTGGAGAATCGATTAAAACTTGTTTGGAGTAGAGCGCAGTTACGGTGTGTATTTGTTCGATAGCAGACTGTTGAATCGCTGAGCGGACTATTACGACACAGGAAGCACGTTGTTTGCGTATGACAAGCTGATTTTGTTCGGTAATCCGATTCGTACTCAACTTGAAATTGTCGGTGTTGCGTAAACCGTTGAACAAGAGAGTGACGCGCGTATGATCGCATTAACTACCTAACATGTGCTGAACCAAGGGTATTATTAAAACGTAACAAATGACGGATCCCGACAAAATCCGTGAAAATAATAATTTTGAAGAAAGAATTGAGTCTTAATCTTTAATACCTACCTACTTACTACAGAGACTTTGGTACATTAAATACAAAGTAGAAATGGCAGCAGGACCTGGAATAAATGTTAGATGTCAGTAGTAAAAAAAAAAGACAATAAATATAAATACTATTGGATAAGTACTGTATCTAGTTTTCAGACAGAGAAAGAGAATTATTAATAGAATTTAGAACAGGCTTTACCAACAATTATGTTGAAAATATGGAAGCACTATCGAAATACAGGTAGGTACAGCTCTGACGTCCAAAATACCTTTCAAGAAGATGTTATTAAAAATACTTGCAGAGCTGAGGTCACGAGAGCCCAAAGTAAAATGTAATCTTAGTAACCTAGAATAATAAAGAAATGACTAGGAATGAAAACTAACTGGCTACCTAAGTAAAATATTCGCGTTCCAAAAGTGAATTTTCCACTGAAACCATAAATATTATCTTGTGACATCTTTTCTTCTGCAAACTGAATTCCAGGTAATTGTTTATTAAATTATTTGATTTCATAAAGAAAAAAGAATGAGCTATTATTTCATTTTACCTTTTTGTTGTGTTTTTTTTTTGACTCGTTGGTGATTAGTTGTTGTGAGTGCGATTGAATATGCGGTTCGAATCTTAAGGCGATTAACACACGGCACCGCGCACCGCTGCGGTTGGCGGTGAAGCGCATCTCATGTCGCATTGGCCTGTAAGAAATCCGTTGAACGTACACCGCCCGACCGCGCGGTCTAGCGGTGCAATCCGCTTTACCGTCCGCCCACCATGCGGTACGCGCTGCCTGCTGCTGGATCGCCTAAGTCGGGTAAATATCGATTTTCTTAGTAGCATGCCAGTCTAGATTTGTGCCTTGTTAACGGCAATACAAGGTCACAGTCGTGGCGACATATGCAATTATGTTACCAGAGTTCACCTGCTGGAGCGCAATGCCACGTATTAATTCCGAGATGAAAAGCCTGGAAGCCACAGAACAAACGGACGGACAGACTTCACTTTCACATGTTAAACTGACCATCAAAGTTTCAAATACGTGGAACTGGGATTCGAAATAGAGCGGACTACCAAAGTTTTGATTAAAATGAAAAATATTTTGCCTCGTAACTACCTAACTGATATAACTTTTAATATATTAAACCGTATTTACACTTCAGTAGATTTTGACTAAGTACGGTACCTACCTATACGATTCTGTTCATGAAAATTAAAACAGATAACACCCGAAAAGGGAGAAAACTAAGTGTTGGATATTTAAATTTCAAAACTGCTCTAGTTAGTCCAACTAAGTAGACAATATTAATTCTGTTGTAGGTCCTGTACAGTGTCTATTAACTGTAAATATTTAATTACTTTTCCTCTTCCAAGTAGCTCTGTCTACAAATTCTAAAACTTTACAAAGGTAAGAGTTTCGTTGAAAAAATCCTTTGTAAATAGTCATCCAACCTCAAAAGAGAGGGTCAAACGATAAACAAAATAAGAACACTTTTACGACATTAATTTTGTTAAGAATATCATAATTCATTTAACTGCCCTGTCTCATCTCTCGAAGGCTATACCGGTGTCATTTCGTTGAGGTGTATAAACGCGCCGAAACTCTCCGCGGAGAAGCAAAGTGAAATAATATGAAAATCCTATTCTTTTATGAATTATTTATGTATGCTACGAGATAATATTATAAGGGAATAAAGGGCAGATCCCTTTCGAAGAATATTAAGTCTTTACAGCTCATAACTACAGCTGCGTAACCTTGAGTTTATATACCAAGTTGTGTCATCATTATACCGCTACTACATTTGTGTAAAAATTAATTATTTAAATAAATAACTTCGTTCAACCGATACTTTTTGTTCAAAACAGCTCTCTTGAAAAGCATTAAACAAAGAGGTTTTAATAACAAAAGATTTATGCAGAAGTTGCTTAGACCATTTGGACACTGGTTACTTTGCATTATGATAAATATGACAGCTTTGAGGTTTATAACGAATTCACGATATACGGCTTTGCCGTTCCGACTTAGGCTTAATGTTCAGAGCCGCGATCGATTTTCAATGGAAATTCTAGTACTTAATTCTTTAGAAAACAGACACAACAACTCTACTACTTAATAGTAGTACTTAATAGTTAGTAGGTAGTTACTTAATAGTAGTAGTTAATAGTAGTATAGAACTTAATAGTAGTAGGTACATTGGTAAGTTACTTACCTCAAATCACTTCGATTCAAAATTATATAGATGACACACATGGCATTTCTTGTTATTACTCTGACGCTGATAAAGCTTAGAATAAATGACAGCTTGTTTTAAAAATGTTTTGCTGTCGTTACTTTTAAATGATTCAGAAGTTTTTCGTAGCGGATTTTATGTTATTTACGACTTTGCATAATAACGATGCATTTCCAAAGCATGCTACACAACAAGAACAAGGCGCTTGTCTTAGCTACAATAACTCCTTCAACAAATATATTTCAAATTGTATAAAAGCCAACAGACGGTACAATATTAGGGTTATTATACGATAGAAAGGTACGCGCACTGCTCGAGCGGTTGCATAAAATGTATTCCTCTTGCCACCAACAAAGACAACCCTTTTATTCTTTTCTGTCGTCGTGGTTGTAATTCTCGTCTTTTAACAAATGGAAGACATTATCGCTGTGTCTGGCTTTTGTATAAATTCATGTAGAAATAAAGTTAGTAAAAAAGTTAAAGCGCTTACGTGGCGCTCGCATTTCAAACGTAACGGATATTTTTAAAACGGACAAAAACTTCACGGCGTGCGATGTGTGCGCTGGAAACTTTTTCTATGCGGAATTGTGAGTTTTGACGTCATTTCTCGTAGTAAAGCGTTGAATGCATGCGGGACGGGGTAGTTCGTTTGGCGCGTGGTGTGAACGGGTAGGTACATCATAATACGATGTGGTAAGGACTTGGCCCTCGAGAACGAACCTGCGCTATCGACATCTCGGAGACGCGCGTTCATCACGCCCTCTTCGAAAGTCATCGGCTCCTCTTCATGCGGCGCACTCAAAGCCGGCTAATAGTTCACAGGCGCTCATTAAATTTACACGAGTGGCTGGAATAATGTGATTCCTGTTGAGAGCTAACTGACGAAAGGAGCCTGAAGGTGAGCTGTGTAGATGTTTAATGTTTTTTACTTTGTTTACATAAAATCATTATCGTAATGAAAAGGAAAATATAGAATAGTGATACTAGCCTATTATTATCCTACTGCACGGTAAAGAGGCTTCTTCTCAGACAGAGACGGCACGAGCATTGATCACCACGCGTGCTTAGGGGGGATTGGCGATTTCAAACTAATATTAATTTTAATTGTAGGTTTCCTCACGATGTTTTCCTTCACACATTACAGTGATGTCTAAGATAAACTTAGAACGTACATTTATGAATTGAAAAGTCATATTGGTAGTTACCTGATACCATGAGAGGCGGGTGTCCTAACCACAAGGCCATCACGACATATAAATAAAATAAAGAATAATTTATTTTTATTTTATACAGTTGTTCAAGATAGAGAGACGACATTGGAAGTATCTCCACACCGGTATAAGTTTTCAGAAACTCGGCCCGACCCCGCGTCCGATAACGCGGCCTTCTCATTGCGTAGTTTTCCGGTGTTCAATTATAACAAAGCATAAAAGTTGCTAACAAAGAGAGAGAGGCTGCAAGTTCTGACGTTCCTGAATACGGCCCTTATTTATCGCTTCCCGTGAGATTACCATACTACCGCATAAACAACGACACAGATTACCTATAATACTTTTGGACGCGTAAAATTTCACGCTTTGCCCATCCTTATCGGGATGAAAAGTGTACAGAGAGATGTTTGGCAGTAAAAAAAATATATTAAGGTGCATAAAAATACGGTACCGAGAGGTAGGTTGGTATTTTATAGGGGTTTACTAATACCACCGAGATAAGTAGATATAAAATTTTATCAAACATATTTGTGAAAGTGTTTCTATACATATCGTTTCATGTAGCTAATTTACCCACAATTTTTCGCTTGTCACAATTGTATTTCCAACCGGAATTGGACTCAAAGGGTCACATTAAACATTCATAATGAACATTCAAGTAACTGATGCAGAACTCTTTATTGTTTCCTTTTTCTTCACTTACTAGTCTTTGTTCATATCTAACAGAGAAAGTATCATCAAAGTGTTCAGTAAATCAAAGGAAATACAAGTCGGGGACACACGAGCGTGCAACCCGACGAACAGGGAAACGGAACCTGCACGGATGTTGTGTATACAACCGACCTAACTACCTATCTCAATGTTCCTAAACTTATCGAAGACATTAAAGCACCGTAGTTTGGTTATGAATGTTTTCGATACGTTTAGTTAAAACTTGAATTTTAAGACTACTTTCTATTTTTAAAACCTAGCCTAGCCCTTCTGTGTCGTAATGGTTCTGTAGTTCAGGCGTCTCGAACATGCTCTTGTAGGTTCTAAACTGGGTGAGTACCAATGTATCTTATAATTCATAAGTATGTACTCTTACTTTCTAAGTTTACTTATCTCAGATATCATTGACATCAGTGAAGAGAAAGCATCAAGAGGAAACCTGGATTACATAAATATTAACATAATAGTTATTATACCTAAGTCTGAAAATCCGCCTTGAGCAAACGTAGTGCCTCCCAAATGTATGAGAAGACACCTTTGCCCTGCAGTGAGATATTTATTTAGCAAATTCTAATATGGTTTTCAAACTTCTATTTTTTTCTTCTTAGCCTGGTATACCTAAAGACGGTCATCATACATTGACGCGTAAAACAAATCAATAATTTGTAACCGAGTTCGAAGTTTAAGATAACTGTTATGTAGTTTTCTTCCATACATGATCATGTTTAGAAAATGTGCAAGCGTGTCCTAGCATGTGTGACAGCCAACTTGTAGTGTACCCAAATAATGCGGAGAATTCTGGGCCCAAGACGTACGTAATATTGACTACGCATACTAGTTTGAGCGTGAAAATTAGGTAGGTACCACTCATACGTAAGCCTCTATAATGAGAAGAGGCTTGAAATCGGCTGCTTTACTCTAAACCAGGGGTGGCCAACTTATTTAGACCCAAAGTCGACTTTTTGCTGACGAAACCCAGAGCGATCTATCAATACATACTTCTTAAAATTTTAAATAAAACAGTATAGTATTTTAATATGAAGAAAAAAATAAAATTTAAAAATATTATTAGTTACAGTTATTTATATTAGTAATTACCTTCGTCCTTCGTCCCCGTCAATGTCGGTTATCGTGGACGCAGGCAGGAATATAATTATGTATAAAAGCGAAAGGTCACTCACCACTAAATATCGGAAACCGCTTGACATATAAAGATGAAATCCGGCAAAGAGGTAGCCTATAGTTAATAGACGTTCGCTAAGAAATTATTTTCCAAAATTCACCCCCTAAGGGGATGAAACGGGGGTCCAAAATTTATATGGAGAAATTAACTTTGACGCGGACGAAGTCACGGGCAGAAGCTAGTATTAGCATACGGATTTTGTTTGATTACGTTGGGCAGCCCGTTTATATGTATCTATTTATATTTTTTGCCTTGCCGCGATCGACTGGTCGATTGGTTGGCCATCCCTGCTCTAAACTAAACACCCCTTATTCTAGGAAACAAGAAACTGAATGAAAACAAACAACATCGTGGGTAGTTGTTTGTTTGCTTTTCTTAGTTTGAGGATGATGCCTTTGGCTTCAATCTTACGATACGACACATTTAAGCTTATTGTTAAATGTAAGTATGTTTATAGAACAGAACCAGAATAAGAGAAGTATTCCCGTTTGAGCACCTATTTCTTGACCACTTATGCATTGCACCTATGCATTGAGCACCAATCTTTAATTTCAATACCTTTGGTGCTCAATGCATAGGTACGCAAACAGGAATACTTCGAATAAGATGTCTAAGTATAAATCTTCGAAGTGGCTAATTTCCTAGAATCCTCTTTCCTATAGTCTTTTCCACTTGGTGTGTTCCTGAGAATTATTCACCATGAGATTGTAAGCTTAATAAGTAATCTATCTACAACATCAATTTTAATTCGTTATAGGTACTGTGAAGGTTGCATGTCAAGGCAACCTGGCTGGAAGGTTTTTATTCTAAACTCTCAGTCAGAATTCCTTTTGGAATTCGAATTAAGAACAATAAGCAAATAGATTTTTTAAGGACAACTGTTTGTCTACCGCCCAGCTGTGAGCACTCAAAAAAAAAAAAATTTCAATAGAAGTAAGTCCGTTTACTCATTTTCTTAATAATTATGTAGTTAGAGCCCTACACATAGTAGGTACTGCCTCCACCACTTGTGGTCACTTGTTTATGTGACCGAAGAACCAAAGCCAGATAATTACCTCTTTCGAGAAGTGAAAAAATTCTTGAATTTCACATATCTACTTACAATGCTTTCGTCCTTTGAAAGATGTATAATAAATTAAAAGACATGTTGTATAGTCCAATCCTAATTAAATCTCCTATATCTATGTATAGGTAATCCGTTAAGCCAATTACATATTTATCCTAGGTATATCGTATGCAAACACAACAATTAAAATTAATTACGAGATTACAACTTATCTAGGCTGGTACAATATAGAATGGAATCGATACACCTTATGTATTCTGATATAATTAGTCTGATTATTGAAAATTAAGCATGAACGCTTAGTTATTATGGTGGAGAATGCATACTATAATAATATTATAAATGCGAAAGTCTGTCTGTCTATGTCTGTTTGTTACGCTTGTACGACTAAACTACTGAACCGATGTTGATGAAATTTGGCACGGGGTAAGTTTGAACCCCAACAAAGGACTTCGTTTGTGTCCGCGATAACCGACATTTACGCGCTGGAAGTCGCGGGCAAAAGCTAGTATAAATTATATCAGAAATTGTGTGCGAATATAAACCTGGAGCTTTTTATAATAATGAAGATCGTAAGTTAATTATTGTAAAAAGATATATCCTTAAGGCATAATTAGGAGGTAGCTATTGAACTATTGTCTGAAAAGCAGCCTGCCAGCTATAGAGCCATATTGTTAGACCGTTAATTAAATTTAATTAAGTCTTCTTTATATGTTCTTTATATATATATATCTGCGTGGAAGACAAAAACAACTTATATCGGTTAAAAACAAAAAGTAAAGTCTCAAGAGTCATTTCAAGACTACAAATTGCAGCCACTTACAGATATTTGATCATAATTTTTATTTTTAAGACTTCAAACATTTTCATTTTCTGAAAACAAGCATCTTTAATGATATTTTTAGAAACCGGAATACTTACCAAATGCTGCTATTTGGAATGGCAATAAAAACTGGCCAGTATTTTCTCAATAACCTTATAAAATATATACGTTGATGGAACCGCAACAAGCCCATATGAAAGTTGTGAACGGCTTGCGGCGCAGCGCCCCGCGGCGATGCCCGAAAAACATTGTCCATTTTGTCGTTAGATTCAATTTCAGCATCACAACTCACATTCTTGTGAAAATGGATCTATATTTTTAGTAATATAATAAACTTCATATATCTACGAGGAAACGGCCGACACATAACTATAGGGATATTCCTATTTATTATAATAACGGGTCAAAGGGATATCGTAACGAAAACTTTTAGCATGAAGTCGCGTCTACTGAGCGTGGGGTCCTAAGTTCGAATCCCAAGTCGGGTAAAAAGGGTTATTGGGCTTTTTCATTAGGGGTTTCTTTGTAGCAGGCGAAGTTTGGACGTCGGTAGTGTGACATCATAATGTGACATGCCTCGGAAAACACGTAAATCCGTTGGCCTGATCTCTCGCCAGTTGTGTCGGATTGCCGTCCCATCGGACTATGACAGTTAGGGAAGAGGGAGTGCACTATAATACCTTCTGCGCACTTGTCTAATCTTCAATGAGATTAGCCACCGTGACCTAAATCGGCCTGGGAAATAATACAGCTTATTTATAACACATCTTTATAATAATAATAATAACAGTTATTTCAGACAACGTCCATATCTGGTTAGTAATACAAAATACTTAAAGCCTATGTTAGTAAAATGAAAATGCACACTTATGCGGCATAATATGCAGGGTCAGCTAAACAGTTAACACTGTCTAACTAGAACCCGCATGAAAGCCTGCATCAATTTTTTGAGTCGACTTTATCAGCGACTACGTTCAAGATGCCATAACACAAATACCATACCATAATCCAAATTTATCAAGCTGAAACAAAACATAAATAAAGCGCTTTACTTATAATAAACAACATTTTGCTAAAAATTAAGTAGGTAATGAATGTTCACAGCATTGCTGAAAGGTTTCAACAAGCCATGTAAGTAGGAAATTTGCCTCGTTTAAGCATTAAAACTATAAGCTGGGATTTTTTATCCTATAGCTGGCGCTTTATTAGCGAACTGAAGCTTACAGAACGTACAGACCTCTACCTCAGTACCTATATGTTCTCTCATATAAATTGTAAAAAACATGTTAAAAATATGGTGTCCCCCTTTTCACAGGTTTCGCAAAAAATATTTTATAGAATATTCGGTTCTCGTGTTTTTATTTCGTTTGGTTTCAAAGACTATTTACTTGAATGAAACATGTTTCACGGAAACACATTTCAAAGATTTTTTTTTCATATTTTCTTATTTCACATCATGTCAAACAGTACCTAGAATATTTTTTAACGGATATTGTTTCTTCGGTGTATTTTTCCATGGTATTTTATTTCAGCGAAAATGTAAAAATAGACGGTTAGGCCGCTATCACACGGACTGCACCACAACAACCGCACGCAGTGTCTATATTCAACTGCATGCAGTTGTACGTTCGATTTCGTGCAGTCATGATACCAACTGCACGCGGTCGGCTGCAGTCGTGCCTTCAACTTCACGCGGTCGGCTACAACTTCACGCAGTCGGCTACAACTGCAGCCAACCGCGTGAAGTTGAAGGCACGACTGCATGCAGTTGATATTGACTTCTCTCGACTGCAAGCCGACCGCGTGAAGTTGAAGGCTCGACTGCATACAGTTGATATTGACTTCTCTCGACTGCAGCCGACCGCGTGCAGTTGGTATCATGACTGCACGAAGTCGAACGTACAACTGCATGCAGTTGAATATAGAGACTGCGTGCGGTTGTTGTGGTGCAGACCGTGTGATAGCGGCCTTAGGTACGAAGGGGGATGGCGGGGTCTAAGTTCGCTCCCTCACGACTCCTGACTGAATTTCAACGGAGACTATCCAAGTACGCAGAAATAGGTATAAGTATGTGCGCAAACACAGGTGCATCCGTCTCTCCCACTCTCATAATCCGATGGGACAGCAACCAGACACGACCGGGAGGAGATCAGGGACAGGACCAATAGCTTTACGTGCTTTATGAAGCTCGTGAGTGTGGCACCACCAACTTCCAAACAGCTGCTACTGAGGAATTAGCTTGTCAGGCATAGACTATTAACATGGTACTGAAAACACTGCAATATAGTAGTGTGCTAAACGTACACCATTGCCTACTTCTACGGCCATTAAAAAAGTAACAAGCATTTTATTTCATAACATGAAACTTAATGAACATCAAGTATCGGTCGGAGTACGAGTTAATTTAACATAAACTTTCAAGCGGTCCCTTAATTACATATTTGAGCAGTGCCTGTAGTTATTACGCGTGTTAAGTGCGTAGTAAATTCACGTACAAGTCTGGATATATGTACTATGTATATTATGTATGTTAGTAACTAATTGGGGTGTAATCCATCCTAGTCTTACCGTTCTGAAGTCATTGGAGGGTCAACGACCCATCCCCTAATTTGTAACGTAAGCCGAAAACGACATAAACTTTACCTATATCAAATGTTTGTATTATGTTCGTCTTTTCTACTTTAGAGTTAACAGAACCGCTACTAGTAGATACAGTACATAATATCAGACGCCATTTTGTACTGGAAGATTTTGATTGTGTCTCAGCTTATTGTTAGAAATTTTCATAGTCATTCATAGTTTAGACAATGCTCTCTCCTTTTCAAAGATCTGACCTCCATTCTTACAAGTGATGTTACAATTCTGTGATAAGCTATTAAATTGGTTTTTATTGAAAAGATCTCCCCATCTACAAAGGAAAATTACTTTTTTATTTCTACATTTTAAGGAGTACAGTAAATAATACCAGTCTATTATTGTCCCACTGCAGGACAAAAGCCTCTTCTCATACAGAGAAGCCACGAGCACGGATCATCACGTTTGCCCAAAGCGGATTACGGATTTCAGACGTAGGTATATTAACTAAAATCCAGGTTTCCTCGCGATGTTTTCCTTCACCGATGTCAGACAGAAATGTATATTATTTTAGAAATGTTTAATGCATACTTATGTTGTGCGAATAGCATGTGTCATGTAGTCGCATGTTTCAGATTTTAATCGTTGCGGTTTCATATCGTCATAAACAAAACGTCCCGTTGAAACGACGACTCGTTAAACTTTTAAGCGACTCCTAACTTCCGCTTTATAATCGCGCGCACTTTTGTTACATACTCCTACATCCGCATCGTTATTATGTAACTCTTTAACATAATTGAAGGAACTCACAATTTATAATAATTGCTGTTTTCGGTAAATAATAATCCTTTTTTCACATAATTATTTTTGACGATGAAGCTTTTCTTGTTTATACATTTATTTATTTACTTATAGAAACTTTATGCAACAAATATTAGGTACAACGTCGGAATGTCTGAGGCATTCTCTACCAGTCAAACAAAGTTGGTGAAGAGATAACATGGCAGGTGCAAATTATAGTGCTAGCATAAACAACAAAATCAAAAAGGAAACGCAAATTAATTACATAATTAAATTGAACTATACACAATTAAGTACTACAAAATAATTAAAATTCTACACACATAAATAAGTATAATTTTACCATAAACACACACATTATTAAGAATCTTTGAGAATACTTGTCCGCACGTCATGGTTTCCTGAAATTGAAAAGCTGCCATAATATCTCCCAACCCTTCAAGGAAAATGTTATGAAAGTACGTATCTATTTATATTCTTCATAAAATAAAAATACACATAACGGGTGGAAAGGACATCGTAACAAAAGCTTTTACCATAGATTACATGATTCTAGACCGATGAAAAGGGTATTGAACCGATCTGGCATATCGACCCGCCGCGCCGCCATTTTGATTTCTAAATCATATTTTCGAAATCGCGGCGCACGATGAAAGTGGTATGCATACATATATGCATACCACTTTCATCGTGCGCCTCTACCCATAGATAGAGGACACATAGACGAACAAAAAATATCAGTAACATGGTACCCCAAAGTGTCACATTACCGAGATATTTGAAGGTAAAGATCGACATAATTATGAGTAGGTACAACGACAATCATTAAAAAAAAATAGACTTATTACGTGTCATCGCTGAGGGGGTCGCTGGGGGGTCGCTGGCTGAATTAATAGTCAAAATTTTCGTTACAGTGACCCTTTTCCCCCGCATAATATAATGTTATCCAAATGTCGCAATTAAAGTAAACAAATGTTCCAAAAGGTTTTCAGATAGGACGTAGATCAGATCATGAAAAATGTAGGTAAGTAGGTAGACTAACGATTATTGTCATTCAAGCGTTCTAACAAATTCCAACAACAATAAATTGTTAGTGAATATCTCTTTTCCTTTTTATTTTTATCTAGACTACCAAAGTGGAATCAGCCGGGCTTAGGGCAAAGGTCAGATGTTCAATCTTCCTAACACTTAATTTATTTAGCGACAGTTTCAGGTGGGAGACGTTCTTTAATTGATACGTAATACAACTCAATGATAGTGGATAACTTTTTTTATTATGATTTGTGTGTTGACAAAGCTATCAGGAAAAGGTTTGAAAACCCGATAATTACTTATGTTTGATTAAACGGTAGATTAACAAATGCCTGAAGTTATGTTAATTTTGTTTATGTTTTGTAAATAAGAAATATAAAATAAATAAAATATTAAGTACTATAAATAGGCTCGCCCCCTATTACATGGGACTTAAACATAACTGGCGAAATGTAGGTGTACTAATTAAGGGGTACACCTCTGCCTAACCCTTTGGGTGTTCACAGGCGTGATGTTGTTATGCTATGTAAATAAGAAATATTAATTAGGTACTTTTAAGGGTTGTTAGAAAGCCGGTAAACTGTGCGCATACTATCAATTAAAAAAAATTAGGGAAACAACTTTTATTTTTGATTATGAATAAGTAATTACCTACTGTTTATGGTAGAACACAAAGTAATGCACAAAAACATTTTGACTCAAAAAATAAACGTCCAAAATAAGAAAGGTAGTAAAAGTATCGTCAGCAACAAAGTCTTAAATAACTTTTAAGAACCAAAATCGTTTAAAACTTCGAAAAGTAGCAACAATGATATCAAAGCAAATGCGACCCTAGCGGCCTAAAAACCCTAAGTAACAAAACCGAATTCTCTGAAATCGAGACAAAGTTATTGAATCATAATTAAAATTTTGAAGGTTCTGAAAACATTAAATTGCTAAACACGATGTCAGAAAGGAATCAGCACGTTCATGGAAATCCATTTTGATTTTGATTTTGATTTATATTTTATTGTAATTTAATTACCTATGACATATTATAATTTGGAATGTTTTAATTTAAATTTATATATTGACTTTTTGGTTTTATTTTATTTTATTTATTATTGTAATTTTCTTAATTTTTAATTGTATTATATATGGATCATGTGGTCTGAAATAAATGATTTTATTATTATTTATTATTTGGAGGAGAATCAGAAGGGATTTCCACATTCGTAAACGTCCATCTTCAAGTTACAATTCACGATGAAACGTCGGGTTTTATTAGCCTACTGGCATACAGCAATTAGTTTTGAAGCGTATCCTATTGTACTTAAGATAAGGGTGATGGTCGCACTAGAGTGGACGTAACTAAAAAGAAGGTAATTTGGCTACTACGATACTCGTCGCAACCAAACAAATAAATATTAAACAGCATAATAACAGCTTTTTTCTAAATGCATATTTTACACGATACTTATACTAAACAACCATATTTTCCGGTCTTTATGTTTGTTCTGGGTAATCTCCTAAACGGCTGGGCGGATTTAAACGGGTCTTTTACTGATAGATAAGTAGTTATTGTATAAGGACTAGTTGAGGTTAATTTGAGAAAATGAAGCATTTTAGAATAAGAATTAGGCTTCCGCGCAACAAAAATAAAACACTGCCGATAACCGACGTTTACACCACACGGGCATAAGGTAGTAAAACATAAAAATCAATGATAAATTGAAAAAGTTCAATTTACTACCTGTCCACCTTGTGGAGATGACAAGTATAAGTATACCATACCAGAACGAGATGCCCCGGGCGTCGGGAGTCGCAGGGCGATTCGCGACCAGCGTAGGCGCAGGCCTGCGGATGGCGAGCATTGGATGGCTCGCCGTCCGATCAGAACCAAGCCCGTGTCGGCGGCGCGTTATGTTCCACGCGCGCCTCAAAGAGATGTCAGCACATAAGACTGGGCCCGCTAGGACCAGTGCCTACCAGGGTTGCGGATTTTGTTCGAAAGAGTTACCGCGGCCCTGGAAAGCAAAGGGCATTAGGAGGAACACGGACGGTTTTTAGTCAGTAAGAGTCTGACACTCCCTTCCGCTCCGCCCAGAGCGGAAGAAATCATTTGATGATTTCGAATATTTAAAAAATAAAAATAAGTAGACCATTTGTTAACCCCTTAAAGACAAACAAAACAAACTCCGAGGTGTGAGATGTGCGGTGTTACATCCCACAAAGTCCAGTCGTTAACCGTGTACCACAACATTTTTGTCCGTAATTAAACATTAACACTGACTGTAAAGTTGCACTCACTTTTATTGGGCCACCATATACGTGGTGGTACAAGTACGTGCTGATAGGTATGCAGTTTTTTGTGAAACAGCCCTCCGTCGTGTCTGTCTGTTCGCGATAAACTTAAAAACTACTGAACGGATTTTCATGCAGTTTTCACCAACAAATAGAGTGTTTCATGACGAAGGTTTAGGTACTCGTAAATATTTATGTATTTAATACATATTTATGGTTTTGTGTAGGTGGATTGATTGAAATATAACGATCAGTGTTGGAAGTGTCGGAAAAAGTCAAGCCGCCTCGAGAGTCCGAGAGCTTTCTTCGACGATTGCAACCGTGCGAAGCCGGGGCGAGTCGCTAGTTGGTAGGTAGTGTGTAGGTAATTGATGCGAAAACTCATAATTTTTGTACCAAGCGTTTGTTTACCTGTTAAGAATAGTAAACGAAAACAAACTATAATGTTGAAGCCACGTTTATGAGCATTCAAACGCAACCCGGCACTACCCACAAATGTTTCCATCTTGTGTTCCAGAAGGAAGCGAATGCGGTGAGTTTACTTTCATAACATCAACAGACACCCTCGCGGTTTAACTGAAATATATTTTAAAATTAAACGTGGAAGCAAGCGAATGTTGGTATTGCAGATATTTATTATTAACAAATAGCTTGTTTATTTGAAATGAAACTTGAAATGTGTACTTAATGTTTTATAGTAACTGTACTAACATTTTAGTTTATCGTTCTGCAGTTTATTTCAATAGGTTTTCCTACATCATCATCTGCCTAGCCTTTTCCCAACTATGTTGGGGTCGGCTTCCAGTCTAACCGGATGCAGCTGAGTACCAGTATTTTACATGGAGCGACTGCCTATCTGACCTCCACAACCCAGCAACTGGGTAATACGATACCCCTAGGTAAGACTGGTTGTCAGACTTTCAAGCTTCTGACGACTCGTAACGACTGTCAAAGATAATAGGTTTTCCTACATCGTGGAGTTTAAATAAGTGCCTAGTTCTTATTCATATCTTCGGTCATTGGATACACCGCACATGTACAGTCGAATAAGTTATTTATTTTACAGACAACAATAATTATAATTATTATCTTTCTGCTACATTGCCATTCATTGTTATTTTGTGTTCACTTTAAGCTTAATAATTTTGAAACCTATTTAGACTGATTTAAAAGAATTGACACACTCGAAACATTGTTTAAAAGTAGTTGGAAGTTAACTACCTGTACTTAACACGTTCAATGAGAATACCCTCAATTCAATTAATATTATTACCATTCCTATTTATCATATGAATCAACACACATCAAGTCTATTAGAGACATTAATCAGAAGCCAAAAGATATAATTATGTTTGCAGCGTTTGTGCAAGTATCTTTATAATCTATTTAATATTATATATACCTACACATATTTCAGCTAATAACATTATTATGTGAGTTATTATAATTATATTTCTGGCGGTGACTTGTAATTCTAAGGCGGTTGACAAAGGCGATGTCAGTATATGACCCGCGGGCAGTTACGGATATTGACAAAATACGACCACCCGCTGGTCAGTATTCTGTATAGAATGTAGTATATTTTTATTATATTATACTTAAGTAATATTGACATATACGCGATTTTGAAAGATTAATTCGATATACATACTTACCTATACCTATAAACGATATTGCATCAAAGCCGACGAAAGATGTTTATACCTACATTGTAAAATAAAAAATAGAGCTTTTCAATACTTACATAACTTTCTCCTTAATCGTCAGGGGCGGATCTATAAATAGGCTTTTTGGGCTGCAGCCCAGGGCCCCGTGAATATAAAGGGCCCCCAGCCACCGATGGAGAAAAACTAACATTTTAGAAATAAATTATTACTGTATTTTTTTATCACTTTACTCTTCGCTTCATGACGCTCCCTCGCCTTTGGTTCAGGCTGCAATTCAATCTCTACTGTAATGAAAAACTTAACTCACTTGTATCATAATGCATTATTACAACAAACCCTATTTGAAAAAATGGCAATTAGCTTGAAAAATTAGGTAGGCCCCTAAATAGTGTTAGTAGCCCAGGGCCCCGCAAATTCACAGTCCGTCTCTGTTAATCGTTGGACACTTACCTAATGGATACAATTAAAAAGCTACTTAGGAAAAAATCATAATAATCTAGAATAAGTTACCGAGAAGTCTTGTGTAACTTCTTAACGATAGATAACATTCTTATAAAAACTTGGTGTTACAAGAAGAGTGGTCCGAGCAAGTTTTCCTTTTGTTACTCGACTCAAATCTTTTGCGACTATTTTTATATGAAATGCTTACAGATTTCCATTGAAAAGAATGTCGTTTAAATTTTTATTACTATCAAATTACTCTTATTACTTGTATCTACCTTATGTAACTAGTATAGCCAATAGTCTGGTTCATTGTGTCAAGCGCAGATCGCTTTGTAGTAAAAGAAAGAGGAAAATAATTACTACCAATGCCTACATGCAGCGAGCCGGTAATTTGAATTATTGCCAGTTTATATTTCTATTTTTAGTTGTGATACATATGTTGATACGTCAACGTCTGCCTTTTAATAAACACACAAAGAAGATAATCGTAGGTTTTTAAAAACCTGTCACAGCTTTATCATTCAGATTCATAGAGCAACACGGGTACCTGACGTCAGGTACCCGTGTTGCTCTATGTTCAGATTGATCGAACTATCGGTCACTGGTCATGTAGCCAAAAAAAAGTAATTTAAACGATTGAAATTTTTACGTACAATCAGTCAGACAGTCAGTCATGTCAAAACTTAACAGTGATTTCAGTTAGTTGAATAGATCTATAGCCTCTATACGCTACTTTTTTTACCGAGCTCCATGTCCATTTAAGCCCACTCTTCAAAACTAAACGAACCTTATAGAAATAGTTAGAAATGCAACAAAACCTGCAATCAAACCGTCCGGTCCGCTTTATTCCGGCATCGCGGCCGGATCATGATCGTGTAACAGTGTGGAGAGGTGTCCTCCCGATGGTGTCATGTTGCCGCACGGCCGCGCCGCTGTCCGGCTGACACGACAAATTGCCAGCTAGTAATTGGCGGCTGGCTGTCGCGATGTAAAGCCGCTGAATTGGGTTATATTACTTTTATAGTGAAAAATTGCACGTGCTTCACATTCAGCCTATTGTGGTGTGTCGTTATTACTGTAAAGCGTTTTTAATTTTTCCCAGAGTGACGGCAAATGTTACACACGCAGTGCATGTAATTGTATGCATAAGTGGTTACATTTTGTTGAATATTTCGCGCGAAAATTTTGGGAACACTTTGGAAAATGAAAAATAAACAGACCTTATGCTGTTGTTAGCTTTTTAACAATTTTAGTAGGTAAAATGAAACAACAAAAGAACAAAAAACTTGGTAAGTAGAACCGACCTACTTACCTATTATTATTCTTGAAAAATTTTAGTAAGTACCTAAATATGAATTAAAGTTACGGTGTACAGTACATTCTGTCTGGTCAATTAACATTGGCCTTCAGAAGCACATTCCAAACACATACAATCTAATTAATAAACAGAGTAAGTGCACGCCCGCAGCGCAAACAAAATTTACTTCAGCAAAATGTTCAAGTGTCTGACATGTTTAACCTACATCGTACGTGTACGTTATTTACCTCGCACAAATCTGGGAAAAGACGACGCTAAGAAATTGAAACCACATTGAAAATCTGCAGCAAGCATCTGCGCTCCAAGTGTTTCGGCCATATTATGTAGAAGTGAGCGGAATAAGCCGTACTTTGTTACAAATCCGGGACTTGGGTTGGATTTGCCGGTGTCCGTTTTGTGCTTGTTATTCCAACGCTGCCAGACCGGGCGCAAGCTTAAGTGTAGCTCATACACTGGAGTGAAACTCTCTCCCTACTGAATGAACCAAATCAAGTTCGTAGGGATATCATATTTTGTACCTAAGAGATATTACAAAAAATAGATCCCGCTCCTTCTAAACCTTCGAATCCACTATTGAAAGATATTTTCACAAAAATCTTACAACGAAAAAATCAAAGATATCGCCAAAAGGCATTCGCTGTTTCAAGATCCGATTTCCTTATCCCGCCTGAACACTAGTCCGTGTCTAAAGACGGAAATCGGATCTTTTCCTTTGGATATATCGTAAGAGACGGTTATAGAATTGTTACGGAAGAATTGTCAAAAATGAAAATTACGCAAAATTGAGGAAAGCCTAATTGTACTACACTAAGGCTTTCCTCAATTTTGTGTAATTTTTAATTTTAGCCAATTCTCTAGTTGCGTTTTTCAGTCACTCCGTCGATCAAAATATGATCTAGTTTACATGGCAAAGCAGTATAACAAACACAAGCTAAGTGAGTTCTATTTTGGTACCTACAAGTTTCAAGACCTTTGACTGGATTCTTAATATCCGTTTCAAGCTTTTGTCTTAACCACGTTGTGCACACATCATTCTCCGAGGTTCTCGGCTACACCAAAGTGAAATGCAATCCTTGTGGGAAGAAGGTGGTTCTGACGGGTGCAAGATTAACTCGCTTGCATTTAGAAATCGGTGGAACAGTAGCTATACCTCTTGCATTGTGGAGATAAAGATTTTTTAAGCCAAATGTGTATTCATTTTTACACACGCTTGAAGAAAACTTTGATATGGGGGAAGTAAAGGTACAACAAACCAAGCACGCTGAAATAAGAGCTGTAGAAATCATCTAAGTACTTACCTAAATTACTTGACATCAACAAAATAGTTTATAAAAAATATCATCAATTTACTGCGTAAAATTTTCAGTGGTTTCGTGAAAACGAATCCGTTGAAAAAGGAAACTCGCTGACTTAGTCACTCAAGGGAAAAAATAAAACGAGGAGCCGGCCTTAACGACCGTCAGGGGATGCCATTAGCTGATGTCCACTGCCGCATGATTCGAATTAGACTCATCTCGAATGTAAGGGGGATATCTTCGACACGACTGCGTGGGTCAGTGACTTAGTATGCTCAACTGTCTATAGTTGCAGTTGTTTAATAAGAAAGGGTTTACCTATTCCATTATTAAGTAGCGATTCCGGCTTCACCTATGCTTGTTTCTTATTTTTATGGGTGTCAAACTAGCAAGCCGACATACCTATTGATGACGAATATTCGCTGTCGCCTATAAATATCTACAAAACTAACAGAAGCGTATTATCAGGTGCTGTTACCATCTAGAAGATAAAGTAAAACGCGTACCAATAGTTACACTGTACCATTATCTTCAAACTAAAACACAGAACTTGAGTTGTGCGACAGAGAAAAGGTTCCTATATATAGGTACCTACTAAAAAATTAATGATCTACCTACCCTTGACCTTGTCCATCTGTGGACTGATAAAGGTTGAGTTGATTGATTGACTCCAAAAATACAGCCTCTAGGTTTAACTACAACAACTGGAAGAGCTGCAGCCTCCAAGTCGACCTCGGTAAAGTTCTGACAAGGTACCTAGATGCAGATGATGGATGCAACAAACATGAACTGTCTTAGTTTATCTGGGTAAGTACGAGTACTTTGAAAGATCGATCACGTCTTCCACATAATTTCAAATCGAATCTCGCTTTCATGATGACAAAAAAAAACAAATCAGAGCAGAAATAGAACAGACTCGAATAATTTTCTTTTGCCTAATGTAGAAGAAAATTGACTAATCAATTAATTACCTTTACCTTTAGATGCTATGGCGACGTATTTATCTTCCAAACTAACATTTTCATTAATGCAATTCATTCTTAAGATAAACGCGGTATTCCCACTGAGTAAAAAGAAAGTTAGGAAGGTATCAATCCATTACGGTCGGTCTTTTTACTGCGGTTCTACATCAGGAATTCATTACCTTCCACAACCTAAAGTTTTTCATGCCCGCACACTATGAAAGAACAAATTATATTGTTAGAGTATTCTTATCACGGACAGCAATTTATTACAGAAGTATTTGGCTCAATTCCAATTGCGGCAGCCCTTGCAAACTTTTAATTGGCTACTCTAACAAACAATTACTGAGGGAGTGTAACTCTGTCATTTCACTATTACAAATTAAAAACTTCTAGGTACGTACCTACTCTTAAATTGAAGGGCGAACCTACCAGATAGCGTGGGACAGTTCTTGTACTTATATACAAAAAAGATTTCTACAATAATAGAAGTCTTGAAGTGGTTTAAAAATAATTAAACAGCAAATTACCGTAGGTAGGTACCTAATTTTATTTACTGTTACTGTAACACTTTTTGGACACTGGAACTGAACAGAATGTTTAATTAATGGCTTCCTAATTTAGTACTAATTACAAATTAGGCACCAAAATAGGGTTGCAAGCTTTTCTCAACGTAGGAAATTCATTAGGTGGGTAAGCTGCTGAAAATTAATTAGGAAGGTACTTATTAGGTAGGTGTTTCTCGTTTGCTTTACTTAGGTAAATAGTCTACAGCAATTGATAACTAAGTACAAAGCAGTCATGGAATAGCTCATGTTTGGCAAGTGTACATTAGCTATTACCTATACATGGTAAAGGACTTGTATTGATTGTACATAAAGGTGATTATTGAGTAAAGAAAGATCAACATAAGCAAAACTGCACAAGGAGATATCTCGTCTCACATAAGCAAAAGATTCCCTTAGGGAAGAGGAATGTTCAATTATAAGTGCAAGTAACATCCATTCTACGAAGTCACGTAACGCAAAATAACCTATTAGGCTTAGATAGGTAGGTTTTAGAGCAGAATAACCCATTACTTTTAGAGCAAAATAACCCATTACATTAGCGCATTTACCACTCACACGGGAGAATGGATAGCTCGTTCTGGAGTTAAATCCTCCTTTCCTTTTTAGACGGAATGTAGGAATCTAATTCATTTCGCGCCGATTTAATTACCTTTCTGAAGGTATCAGTTGGGTTATTTACTTTACCTATTTGTAATGAGGATTTTGTAAGTACAGTCAGTATACCCTGAATTACCTGAGCAATCTTCCCTATATCTTCTTCTAATAGGGGGTGAAGTAATACTCGGCACTGACCGTACCTTCCTACAGTACCTACAGGGCTGTAGCTAGAGTCGAATTTGAGTTGGGCAGCATTGGTTACAGGTAGGTCGGAAGTAAAAAAAATGTCATAATAATTGATCTGCCCTCGAAACACGGGCTCCTAATCAATCACCATGTATATTTGACATCTTATGATGACTCTGAAACTAGGAACAAACAATTTAATAATAATAATTTATCTTATTTTTGGTATTTTTAAGGTAGGGCATTGTGATTTCAAGGTAGGGCATTGCCCCACAATGCCCCCCCCCTAGCTACGGCCCTGAGTACCTATGCTGTGTGATCTAAGTATGTAAAGTTAATTAGCCACCAGGGCGCGACCACATAAAAGTCAAGGGGGGTTAGGTTAGATTAGATTAGCATTTGCCCCTCTATAGCCAAACTATAGAGGGGCCTGGATTGTAGGTAAGTAAAGGTAGTTGGTAATGCCAATATTTTTCATAAGATGTAGGAACTTTAGGTAATATTATTAGATAGGTACCTTTATACCTATCTATATTTTGACAGTAGCAGCCTTTTTTTTAAGGATGGGAAATCATCAAGTGACTTCCTCCACCCCGGGCGGAACGGAAGGAAGTGTCATTACTCTTACTGACTAAAACCCATTCGTGTTCCTTCTAGTGCAAACCACGAAAAGCCTTTGGTCCTGAGCCTGATCTCTTCCTGGTTGTATCGGATTGCCGTCTCATCAGAATATAAGAGTTAGGGAAGAGGGAGTGCACCTGTGTTTGCGCACACACTTATGTACCTACTTTAATATCTCCTGTACTTGGCTAGTCTTTATTGAGATTGGCCGTTGTGACCGAAATCGGTTTAAAGAATAAGTATACTCGGTTACTTTTAGGTCGTTCTGGAACCGAAAGCCATAAACTCGATCATCCAACTCGAAACGATTGGGACTATTTTTTTTTTCAAAAGGTAACAATAAAAAAATCAGCTGTTCAGTACATTCATATTCGTCAAACTCGTCAAAGTGTACTAAACAGCTGTTTTTTTAATTGTATTTTTAAAAAACATGGTCCCAATTTTCCGAGTTTGATGATCGAGTTTATGGCTTTCGGTTCCAGAACGACCTAAAAGTAACCGTGTATTATAGGTACTAGCTGTTACCCGCGACGTTGGTATATATGTCGTAGTAAGTTAGTATGTAAATATGGGCCCGACCCGACTGAACCCAGTAGGTCTCCCTACTCAGCAGTTATAACATTAGCGACCACTAGTTAGGTACTAGACCAACGAGGCAGTAAGTAGGTACTTACACCATTACGCTAAATCCATACTTATACTTACTAATATTATAAATGCGAAAGTGTGTCTGTCTGTCTGTCACCTCTTCACGCTTAAACCGCTGAATCGATTTTGATGAAATTTAGCATGGAGATAGTTTAAGATCCGAGAAGGACATAGTATAGTTTTTATACCGAAAATCACCTCCTAAGACGGTGAAAAGGGGGGTGGAAGTTTGTATGCAAGTACGATATAAACAAGTTCCACGCGGACGTAATCGCGGGCAAAAGCTAGTGAGTTATATAATAATATCTAAGATAGGGTGATTAGGCCGGTTCACGACCACTTAGTCGACTTGTCATCTTTAAAATCACATAGTTATTAATAAAAGCGTTAATATTTTGATATTGGGCCTACATGTGAAAGAAAAATGTTTAAATTACACGATCTGATATTTTTTTTTTAATTATTTTAATGTATTATTTTATAATTAACAGATATATCGAAAAGTGTGATTTTTCCAGTTCCCGGACACTTACAGTCAGTTAACGACCGTCTTTTCCGCTAGTTCCCGACCGGTAGAAAGCCACTGTAAAAACAACTCAAGCACTATCAGATTAAAGTCGAAAATAAAATCATTAATATTTTTTTTTATAATCATAATTTATTAATATTATAGCGTACAAAACTGGCAAGTATAATCTTATATGCTGCTTCTATGTAAGGTAGGTAAGGAATATTTATTAAAAAATTGTACACCGCCAAAAACTAGTCGATTTTCTTCAGAGTAAAATCATGGTGGTCGACAACTGATCCGTTGTCGACCACCATGATTTGAGAATTTGAGAACTTTAAGGGCTTATAGTTTAGTTTCTTTGATACAATTAGCCGGTCGTAATCTGGCGAGCAAATCAGCTATGCCGAAATGAATAGAATAAATCGAAATTTTTCACATTATATCTTGCAGTAAGTCCACAATCTTTGAAAATTATCTAGTCTAATTCAGCTAGTTCCCGACCAGGTGGTCGTAAACTAACGGAAGCGTAATTTTAGCAGCTAGTTGACCGACCACTAATTATTTTAATTAAACACTCGTAATTTCCAATTGATTATTAGTTTATAAGTAAATACAAACATATTTTGACACACCAAGCATAATATTTATGTTCAAAACTAAATAATAACATGTTTTATTGACGTTAGAAAATGTTCCCGTCCACTAATTTTAGCTATAATTTGGTGACTTGGTGTACTGAGCTTAAGTTCATTACTTCACTGAGCGTCATCAAACGATCTTAGGTGGACAAACGATGACGCGTAGGAAGAATACTGAATGACCTTTCGTTTGCATGCAATTTGAACATTTTCCGCGCTTCGGTTTCCTTATTTTTACCTGATTTTCGCAAAGTGGTCGAGAGCCGGAGGTGGTCGGCGAACTGGCGTGTTCACCCTACCTATCCTGCAAGCCAGCTTCCAGTATAAACGATAATAGGTAGGTACCTACTTATTCAGTAACTTGTGTACTACACCTTATCTACATAATTACCTTGTAGCGCGGTCTATGGCGCGAATGTCAAATTACGAGTTTTGAGTCAGCCAATTCGGACTGAATAAAGGTCACCGACCGATAAGTCTAATCATTAGACCCAGAGCGCGCATCCTAAAGCGCACTAACTTTGCAACTTGGTGAGGTACCTACCTACCTAAACTCAGCATAGCAGAGCAATCAGAAGGATTTTATTAAAATCTGAAAATGATTAACTAGGGACATGATCATACCTACCTATAATAAATGGTGTTATTTATCCTGTAGGTATGTTTATGGATCTTTAAATTTTTGATAATAAAATATAGCTTACAGCAGTAAGGGCTTAAGGGATAAACTAGCTTATTATTAAGAAAAGAATTTTCAAAATCGGATCAAGTAGTAGGTATCTACTGGAGATTAGCACACTTATACAAAAAAAAACAAAGAAACAAACCCTTCGGCTTTATAAAATTAAAACCTACCTAAGTATATTTTGTCTCAATTTTTAACGATTAGTTTCCATAGAGTTCTTAATACAAACAATTACAACAATGGTAGGTATCAATTATAAAACATAATTGAATAGTCGATGTAGCTTTTTGAAACTTCTTTTACTTACCTACCTAATTTCAAATTCAAAGTTCAACCGTGCGACGAAATTGTACATGCAGCGACATCTAGTAGTAACTAGTAACAATTTGATTTGCATTTTTATTACACGGCCGACCCTAGTACCTAATGAATATTAAACAATACCGCAGATAATTATATTATTTAAAACAATATTTGATGAGATCTACCAGTTGTTAACAAAACTTTGTAAATGAGAGACATCTGTTGTACACGCCATAAATTACGTAAAGCAGCCTGTCTCTATAAAACGGGATAGATGGTGTGTCATCAAAAAACCTCGAGTACTACTATCAATGTACGTTATTTTCTTAATTTTGAATTCTACAACTTCTATAACTTATGATAAGATGATTAAAAATGTTGGCCAATTTTAAATTAAGTTGGTCTGAATCGACGAACTTTTTGAAACACGTGTTGGCGGTGCGCACATGCCACCGCGCCTTCCCGGCCGGCTTGACTCGCTAGCCTGTCGCTTGTTGATTATGTAACGACAGTAGGTACTATGTAGGTATCATAAAATTACTTAACAGCTCGTTATTACGCCCAGTTACATAACCACGACCTCGACTGATTTATTTTACGTAACCATGAATAAAAGCATATGAATGAGAAGGTAGAACACATTTTTAAAGAAACTAAACATTACTTCACATGTATATTTAATATGAGTTTATAATAATTTATGAAAAAATTTAGGTATAAGACAAATTTTGGTATAAGAGTTGGTATCGAAGTTCTAGGTACAACCTAGAAATTTAATAGGACTACAAATACATTAAGTAGAGTAGAAATATAAGATAAAGACTTAACATTAATGGTCAGCTTATTGAACCTGAGTTACAGTATTACAATAGCATTTAAAAATTAACTAAGTCACTTCTAAGTTGGTGACCTCAGTGTCATTGTTCTCTTCAGCTGGTGTGGCCACATTACCCTTAAACTTCTTAGCTTGACTACCCTCAGAATCATTTGTTGCTTCTTCTTTAGACAGCTCATTCAAATTATATTTCTTATATGTAAAGTAATTGTCCACAATGCTTAACAAGCAAATACCCTTTATAATTTCCACTATTATACAGAGCCCAGGATTTTTTAAATCAGCTTTGTTGTTCGCATTCTTCATGACAACCATCTCTGCCAGCTCTTTAATTATCAAGTCTCTGCAGACGCTGCTGTTGAAGCGTTTGTTGAAGACAATGGCAAAAGAAGATGACTGTTTCAGGAAATATTTATCGAAGAGCTTGCCGGCACATTCCATAATGTCTGGTAAATTGGCCTTGCAAGTTGCCATGATCGGAAGCAGACGTAACACATGCCTTGTCTTTGAGAGCCTTGTTGTAACCAGGTCTTCAATAATGGCTGTGGTCAGCTCTTCTGGACTAGGTAAATTTGTTTTGACAAAAATGCAGTTAGATGCACCTGTTTCCACTACCTGGAATCTTTTATGCCTTAGAGATTTCTGAGAATCTTTTTTTAAAGAATCCACTTCGCGCCTCAGTATGTCCCCGATGTCTGTCTCATCCTCGGACTCACTATCTGACCTGTCTTCTGGCGCGGCGGACTCTGGAACAGCCGACTGCTGCTCGAGCCCGAGGTCCGGATACAGCTTCCCAGCATACTCGTTCAGCAGATTGTAAACTTCTTTCACGCAGTCTTTTTCTCTGAAGTTACACGTGCAAAAGAAGCCCCTGAAGCCGGGTTCCAAGAAATATTTGTTTCTGCGTTTACGAAAGTAAAACTTTTTCTTCTTCCGAGTATCGCCCATAATGTAGACTGATAAGCACAAAGTGTAGTTACAATATGGTTATGATGGCGGACTGTGATGATATAACGAAATATTATGTGTTACGTATTGAGTCGAATTATGATTAAGAATTCAATAACACAACAGCATCAACATCCGTAACGTAATGTCACTGAAATGACAGTTTATGTCAGTGGTCTCGAAACTTTATGTCAGTGGAATGTCAAATAGATACTAGTGTTGCCAATAAGAATCAAATACATAACCTTTAGAAGAATTTTGTACAACTGAGTTTTTTTAATAAAATCTACTAATTAATTAAAAGCAATGAAAACGAAAGTTACATTATTCTATCAAGTTTAATAATTAATAAAAATGTGTGCCTGAACTCATGCATGACATTTTTGAACGGTTTTTATAAATAATTATATTTTCCTATTCGTAGATCTAGTGTTCCACGTTGAACCAAGTATGAATCGATTATTTTTTAGATCTGAGGATAGGATGCTTAGAATGAAAAAAAAAATAGCGATTAATATAATTTTATTTCAACTAAATCTGTTTTACAAAAATAGTACCTATTTCCTATGTACAGCTGCAATATAAAATTACTTTAGCACCTTATTTGAATATCCTTACATGTTAATTATATAAGTACTAGAATTACAGTAAACATTAAAATACTATTAGAATACTTTTTGTAGACTTATTGCATTGTCTTAAGTGCATTGTCCGAATTATTCTCATTTCACGCCAGGATCAGTACTTATTTTCAAAATTTACAATATTTTGGCTTCATTATCGTGGGCAGGTTGGCGACGACTGGCTTGTTTCGTTTTGGGCACACCGTGATGCTGAAAAAGCAACATACAATTAATAAAAAAGAAGACTTGAACGCTTCAGCATACTTGTAACACCCGATGCAACGCCACGCAAACTTTTTGGCCAAATGACGAACCTTCACGAGATGAAAATTAAATGTGGCCAATGAGATAATATAAGTTTGTTTTCGCCCTTATTCCTATTTCTTTAAAGAACCTTTTCTTTATACATACAAGTTTATTATACTTTTACAATACTATGATAATAATGCTGAGATTGAATAAACAAATTAAAAGTAATCAAATAATACTTACTCAGTATTATATTCAATAGATGACAACTTCATGTACTCGACATAAATGCTGGGACTCTTTAACAGCCTCCAAGTCATGGGATTGAACAAATTCGTCTCATACTTCCACTCGACGATCACAAAAATAGGCGGGTGGCCAGTATCTTTTACAGCCACCATTTTTGTCTCCATCACACCAGGCTTGTAGAATTTTCTATAACAGAAAAAAAAACATTCGCATTATACTTTACTAAAGGAAGAAATAATCTAGAAGTGGCGCATAGTCACTGTACTTTTCTTTTCTATATTTATTTCCTTGTAATGTAGTATTGATTAAAATTAAAGTAATTAGTTGTAGGTATGTGCTGACGTATAAAATTTAATTAAAAAATGACCTGTTGTCATATAGGTACAGATTTTGTAATCAAATATTAATAAAATATTAGGATAATAAAATATTTTAGTAGTTTTTGGTAAGCTCAAATTGTTTCATATTTATAAACAATAATATGATTACAAAATTTATCTCATAAATCAAATGACCCGAAGCGTACAAGATATGAGATAGTATCGACTACTTTGTTTTTACGTTTATCGTTTAGCCAATCGCAGTCCACTTACTGCCGGGTATACGCCGATTTAATACATGGAATTATAATCATATATTAAAATTAATAAATAAATTATTACAGAACAAATCCATGCTGATGCCTTTGGTACGAGTATAAGGCAAATCGATTGACGTCAAAGTAGTCTACTTTTAAAGTCTGCCTAGAACAGAGACCAATTAAAAATGGTTTAATAGGTGATAGTTAAAATTCTAGAACTTACTGTTCGTTATCCAAAAACATGTGATCGCTTTTATTATTGTTTCTATCGACTAATGTAATCGATAGTTTGCCTGATTCCGGGCCGTGAGTGATGCTCGCTGTAGTATTTGCCACTTTCAGCACTACCTCATAATGCACTCCTGTAATTCAATAAGTAAATTGTTAGTAAACCAGAAGAATTAATATAAAATAAAATAAAAGATTGATTAAAGAAAGGGTGAGTAACATTACACAGATCAAGAAGGAAATTATTCCCCTTTTCTTATTCTTTCTGTTCTATGAGACCTCCTTTTCGTAACTAAAAACAAGGAACTGCCTCTCCATCGTAAAGAGGTTTAATTTAGTTCTGCTTTCAATTAAACTGCCAACCCTATTGAATTAAGAAAATAAAGATAACTACTTACTGCAATAAGGTTTACTATTGCCTGTCAGCGCATACAGCGCAATATTAGAGTTGGTGTCGACGAGACCACCCACTTGTAGCCGATTGTAGATGTTAAACGAGTGATAGCCCATCGGTATACAATAATGATGCTTGCCACAGCTTGTACAGTTGCCAGCAATAAAGGCCTGAAAAGAAATGGTTTTATTTTTCAATAACATAACATCACGCCTGTAATCTCCGGGTTAGGCAGAGGTGTATCATGTACACCCACATTTCGCCAGTTATGGGTGAGTTTTTTTTGAGTTGTAACCAGAAAAAATCAATAAAACACGACAGAACCCAAGCTTATAAAAAATGAAATGTAACTTTTAGGGTCGCATTATGCAACGGTTTTCAAACATGACTCTCTATTCAATATTGACCGATTTCATATTAACTTAACGACGTATCTGCTGAAAATGAGGCGACGGTAATTTAAACTGTCATGTTTTTAAAAATAATGCGATCTAATGTTCGGCAGGTGTTGCTATCGTCCTAAAAATCATTACAGGCGTAAACAGGCAAACTTTACGTTACGTAATTTCGGCAAATGTGTTGCTACACTAATGTAAACTCAATCGACTCAATGCAAATCTATTTAATTCGTGATTCTTGCATGAGTTTTATTGCAGAAGACGGCCCTATTTAATACATTAATTTATACTTCGACCTCCGGCTTACCCAAAAAAATATGTGACGTCAAACAAAAACGTGAACTGAGTATCGTGACATAACAATGATTTTTTTTACGTTAAGATAACAACACGAAAATAAGGCGTAGTTACTATTTTTATTTTTTATTGATCTCAATTGACCTTTACCAATATTTATTTATCGAGCACCGATAACCACGGGCAACTACCTACTGACCTTTGTTGAGTAAAACAAGTCCTTGGCTAAAATTCTGACAGCATAACTTAGGGCGTGGCTGTTACAAACAAACGCGTGATTATGTGACCAACATGGCGCGGAGGATATCATGCAACTGCAGGGACTAGCACAAATGTCAAAGCGACGCAAATTTTAAGCTTTTTATAACTAACATCGCGTAAAGTCGCCGATTTTCCAATTGCGACGTCACCTCTCTGAGATACAATGCCTGTATTTTCCAAATGTTTACATTCTAATCTCAGTTTCAATCTGTCAAAAATACCTCTAATTTATCTACATCCATACTAATAGCATAAATGCGAAAGTACCTAACTCTGTCTGTCTGTCTGTTACGCTGTCACGACTAAACCACTGAATCGATTTTGATGAAATTTGGTACAGGGTAAGTTTGAACCTCAACAAAGGACATAGACTACTTTTCATTCGACTTCGACTTAGTCTGTTATGTGTTTGCAGCCCTTAAAAGAGAAATATCTGTATACTTACATCGTATGACTCACACTGTACAGCCATAAAAGGGCAAGTCGGTGCCACGCTTTCAGTGAAGTACTCGTAACTCCTCTCGTGGTTACAGCCAAGGAATTTGACGACTTGTTGGTAGGATAGGTCGTTTGACCCACCATTGGGGGAGGTCGCTTGCGTACAGCCCGGTTGTGTTGACCCTCCGTTAGGGTAGAAGTCCACATGGCCAATAGGTTCGGTCATACCGAATCCTGTAATGCGAAATAATAATTACTTTAATGTTACGAGAATAACACGACATATCGCTGCTTATTATTTAATATGTTAACAGTTCATAAAAATAAACACACTAATAAATGAATTTGAATTTTTGAATTTGAATAACATTTTTTTTTATTATTTCCATGATGCAACACAATACAAGTTATTTGAAAAGATTTATTCCTTATTCAGCATTAGATGGACAGCCAGGATTTTTTGCATCTTCTGGTGGATATACATGTTATTATATGGTCTCCTGTTTGTCATTAGTTCATCACGTCTAGCAATTTTAAACCGCTATAAAAATACTATTTCTTTGTTTCAGGAACAAAGAAGATTTTGCAAGGAGAGCAACTAAATGCATTTTTTAGTTCATTAACAAATATTATACATTATTCTAAAAAAAAGAAAATCTACAGCATTATATTGGAATAACTCATTACCTGAAAAATATAGCGGCATTGCGTTACTGTGAATGATATCCACGTATTTAGCATCTGACCGATCAAGGCGCACCAAAGTAACTGTCTTAGTGAAGTAAGGAGCCGCAGGGTCCAAGCCTGTTATGCGTCCTAATTTTAAGTAGAACCTCTGAAATAAAAAAACAAATTAATGTTAGTTATTTTATTTATTTAATGAAGCATGGAAGGCTTAGGCGCTTTGCACACGGAGCAACTTAAGTTATCAACTCTTTAATTTTTTTATGTGAAAGTTGATAGTTGCTTTAATGTTTACGGTTGCCGCAACTTTATGGCAATCTGTGAGCAACTTTCACAGCCGAGTTGCCATATGCCGTTGCCGAAGCGTCACCGGCATTGCCGGGCACAGGGAAAGGGAGGGAGGGTGTGAAATCGACCAACGCGTTGCGATTGACGGTTGAGGAAACCGGCAACTTTAAAAAGCGGTATAATATTTAAAAGTTGCTAGTTGCGGCAATTAGCAACTAACTTAGTCATCGATTGCAGCAACTGAAAACTGTTGACGATTGCCGGAACTCGAAACTCGAGTTGCTATGTGTGCGCAGTCCAATTGAAATATGTGTAAACAGCTAGTTGCCAGCTAGTTGCCAGTTGCTGCAATAGTTGCTCTGTGTGCAAAGTGCCTTACAGCTTAAAAACTAAGTAAAACAGGAGACCATAGTTGACAGGAAGCCAATTACAAGTCTTCGCGTGTAGAAAGAGAATGGAAACTTAAAAGTGAGCATATAACAGATTGGTACATTTTGTTGTTGGTTACATATCAGTCAAAACTATACACATCAAAAAAGTACTAGACTTTTTTGATGTGTGTATTTGGTATACAATTTAATAATAACAATTAATAGAAATATAAAGGTAACAATCAAAGGAAGCTATTTAAAAAAGTTGAGGCTTAAGCACCTTCTAGCTGACGTCACACTAGTTGTAAAGGGTTGTTGTATTTTGACTGAAAAACAAAAAAACATCAGAAAGAATGCAGTGTTTTTACTAAATATTCGCACATCTTACCTTTTGTAGTGCATGTCCGCAATAGCCGCCTAAATGAGCACCCAAAGAGTGACCGATGAAGTGGAAATTGTCTATATGCTGCAACCCTAAAACATCCTGCAATCACAACAATAAATGAAGTTAAAAGCCGTCGTATTCTGAAAAATTCTTTCGCTAACGACAAAGTAGCAGTCAAAAGCTAGTAGTGTAATAAAACATAATAATTCCATTGAATTTGTCCTACAAGACGACGACAAATATTTAAAATACACAATCATCAAGCACAGTGCAAATTCAACTTATGCAGGCCATCCACCATCCAATCTATCGTCCAATCGGCAGGACGCTACCGATTGGATCATGCCGATTGGACCGTGGATGGGAGTGGATTGGCATGACAATTATAACTATCATGCAAATGGCAAAATGGCAAAACCATTCTGCATCTAACGTTGTCTTATCATTTTTACGGAGTTTCAAATACTGTAATTTATTTGGGTACATATTTTTCTCTTGTTTGTATATTATGACTTTGCAGCACCAGCACCAGCACTTGCTGGTCTTACTTAAATAATTGATTTAACTATGTCTTGTTCGAGAAACCGCAGGTAAGTAGGAAAGTTTTAATACTTTACTTTACTTACATAAATATTGTGTATTAGATGCGCAGTCATGACCCCGATAAGCCTGATATTGGCCACAGCTTGGCCATAAGGTGGCTGCGACCCCCCTCGCCAGTCCACAACGATCACAGTCGCAGCTTCATTGCCTTGCAGGTTCAGAAGTGCGTCCGCCATATTTTGAATCTGCGTCAAGTTTGCAATTATATTTTTGTATACCTTATCAATGTTATTGTAGTTTAATAATTAGCGTTTGCACTGGATAACTCTGGTTCTTTTTATTTTTAAAGTGTAGGGTAAAAAAAAGATTAACATTTCGCGAAAAAAGTAATTGACAGTAGGTAACTATAAATTGTAACTCTCTAAATCTCCAAAAAATACGAATAAACTGATTTCCATGGTTCTTACCCATAATTTATGTCCACCTTCTAGGAATCCATGAGAAATAAAATAGAATGGCCCTCTTGGATCAAGATTAGCGTTTGCTATTTTTTCCTTATTATCTGCATCAAACAGGACGGGAATCTTTCTATTTCTCCTCGTGAAAGCAGGATACCTGTAACAAAATTACTATTTCATTAGCGCATTGTTTTCAAAGTTTTTATTTAACTTCACTTCTTACAATGAATTCTTGGGATTTCTGTATACCTACTCAGTCGTTTCGTTCCGATGACAGATCCATTCAATTCATTAACCAGAATTGTGACCACATGACAAGGATACACTAGTAGGTAATAAGGTATCATTTTGAAATTTGGTATAAATATTACTTTTTGGCGTAAATTATCAACGTATAAACCAAATTTCAAAACGACTAGTCCTATGGATGAGGAGAATAATTTTAATCAAAACTTGTTTTCAAAAAGTTTTTACTTAGGTAGGTACTTATCACAAATTAATGTGAGAATTGAACCAGCGTTATCAATATTATAAATAATGAATAGTCAACGTCCAGTGTTCAAAGGTCAATAGACCTCGAATAAACTATGCACTCGATAAAAGTACCTACCTACATTGCAACAAAAATAAAAACACATTGTTTAAAATAGTCGATAACAACGTCACTATGCAATTATGGGACGTAAACATTTGTTTTGTCTCCGTTCATGATTGATTGATGTCACGGACGAGCCCCCGGCGTTATCGGACCGAGACTTGTACAATTACATACAAATAAGATAGTAAATAACGAAGCGGATCTTGTATACCAAGTTTATGTACTACTAATGAGGTCTTTGGATTTTGTTTTATCGATTCACACTTCTGCAAAGGATAAACAACTGTTATCGGTTGGATTAAATAACATAATTTATTAGAATCATTGAAGCTCCACAGTTACAATCTGACCTTTATTTTAATTACAATAGATACAATACGGCCGTTGTATCTTGGCGGCTCTGAAGTTAGCCGCAGGCTGCGCAGTAGACAATTTCATTCCTAAAAGATTCATTGCGCAGCTAAACAGCTAACTTCAGAACCGCCAAGATACGACGGCCGTACTGTACATATTACGTTTCATCTCTTGAGGTTAGAAAGGTGATGGCAAAGCAAAAGATAGGATTATAGGTACCCAGCCAATTAAAAAAAAACATTGGCCCACTCCCTACTTTCTCCTGTATCGTGTTAGTTCTTTTACTAGCACATAAATTTACTTGTAGACATACAAATTACCAATTCCGAATTCAATGAATATGAAATGAATTACAAATTCCGTGCAGGAATCGAACCCGCGACACACACAGCGCCCGAAAAGACGCTGATTTGGGTTCGAGCAGATTCGAAGGGCCTAGTCTCGTCATCATATCAGCCGAACGACGATAGCCACATAGACCAGCCAAGCGCTGCCCGCATCCAGCGGTGTTCCGAGACCTTTACCAGGACATCGGTCCCACCTCGTGGACACACTGAGCTTTCCGGTACGTGGTCGCCACTCCAGAGCCTTACGACCTTAACGGCCGTCTGCTCTAACAAGCTATGTGCCTTGCCCATTGCCACTTGAATTTCGCAATCTCTTATTGAATTTCTTCTAATTCTAATTCTTTTTTTATTGTTCCCTAAGCGACTTTGAGCTTCCTTATAAGGTCAAGACAAGGTCTAGTCTATCTAAAATGTTTAATTGCTTCTATTCTAGTCATTCGATCATCCTCTATATTTCTTCAGTCTGTTACCAGTTCCTCAAAAGCTACTGATACAAAATTAGTTATTAATTCTTCGGAAAGACCCATGACGGCATAAATTAAGATATTTCCTCGAATAAATATCGGAAGGATAATGAATAAGGATAACCATGACTTTCTGTTCTATAATAGGGTGATTAAATAAATATTTAAGTAAGTAGGTGGGTACTGGTATTTACACTCCAATAATTAATTAACCTTATTTCTGGATAGATCTAGAAATCTGTTATCTGTATTTAAACTTCGTCGCTTTGATTAGGTAACTACACAAATTAGGTTCTTTGCAAATTAAACTGAAACTAGGAATATCGTGAAATCTCGTCTAAACACGCGTTATAGCACAGGTAACAGTAAATAGTAGAACGAAATCGCAAAATAAGTATGAAGAACTCGCACGAATTGGATATTATTGTCCATATTATGTAGGTAATTATTGCCCATCTGTCGAAAAAAATCGTGGTACTTTACCATCATAAAGTATGTCTGATTCCTCGAAAAGATATTAGGCAGAAGGGCACATCCTCATTTTTACTAAAAAGGACCTATTGCCATTACCCAGACACAAATCCAGACACCGTATTACTGAAAATATTCTAATGGAAGAATTTAACAGGTCCCTTTAAATTCTGGCTATCTGTTTCGGTTTGCGATTGTATAAAATAATGATACAAGTGCCGCAAGTGCGCACCTACCTATAAGTAGGTCCTTAGGTTTCTGTCATGGCAAATAGCGGGATACCAATAGGACTATTACCCGTAGGAACTATTAGTTAATCTGTGCTATTACTAAAATGCACGTCGCATCCTACCTAGGTACTTGATCGTTGGTCAATATAATTCTGTCCACGGCAGGAACTAGAGGGCGTAAAAAGACGCTCAACGTTGCCGAAATTTACATGTTGTTCCCATCATTGCGATATTTTTTTTTTTTGTTTTAGACCATACCTTATGGATACGGAGATATTAAAGGTCTTCAACTTTTTGACACTGTTTTTTTAAGAAAAGCAGTTTTAAATGTTATAATTTTATTAAACTTTAAATACTGCCACGACCCCTATACTGTTGCGTGCACCCTAAAGTACAATGCTTTACGTTGTAACGTAAAACATTGTAACAACGTAACGCGCAATGTATTGCGCACTGCCATAGAGATTTTTTTACACCAACAAAAAAGTCGTTTCCCAGCAAATATTTTTGCTCAAAGGTATTTAGTTTGATGGGCAGTATATGTAGTTAATGGTTGTCAGCTGTGTGGATGTCTTTTCACACTCCATATAAAAAGCACGTAAAGTCACGTTAGTTTTACTTATAGCCTCACCATCTCGTTTAGTAACAACAGGAGAAAGTTATGTAGTCGGTCAGGGGGAAACTGAATGTTATGAGTCTTTTATATCCGTAGAGCTTTTCAAAGAATTTTCGGGCCTTGGTTAATCTTGATGTTCTAATCTAAGATTTATTAAAGTGAACTCACCGTACAGCCATAGCTTCGGGCGGTACAGGGAAATAGTTATCAGGCCGGTTTTCCGTCCATGGATACGCCTTTGAGAAGCATCCGTAAATACCGTAGCAACGCTCCAACTCCGCGTCATCTTTAAAACAAACAAACTATTTAAATTTCTTTAATCATTTATTATAATCAAATATCAAAGCAATACAAGAATATAGCCACACTAAATAGGACTTGAAATAACACAAAATATATAAAACAGTGAGTAATTGGCAATTAATAAGCTATTGGAAGATATCAGCGTAATTGAATAGTTTCAAATTTGCGCACACATGCCCTTTTACACCGTACATTATGATAATACTTTTACATTCAATATCGCACATCTATTTATAAAAAAAATACGTACAAAAAGAGTACCCTACATACAGTTATAACTTGAATACATTGAGGTTTTCCCTAAAGTAATAAATGTTTGGAAATATATCGTTTAACACGTAAGCTCTATAGGTGCAGACTATATACTTGGTGACATCGCAAAAATGAGAAGATTTTGAAATCTGGTCCCCAAATTAAGTTGATAACTTTCGAATTATATTTAAGTCTAGTCATCTAGACATGAACTAATAATTACCTATTATTAACGATTAAATAATTATAGTAAACAAAACAACAAACCGCCAAAAGAGCCGGGGAAGTTGGTGACATCAGTCGAATTCTGTTTATCCATTAACACCATTATCGTCTGCAGCATCAACGTTGCACTTGTCTTGTTATACATTTCGGCGACCGTGTACAATATTCACAAAAAAATTAAAGTTTCAGCGACAAAATCTCATTTAACCGCAGCGCACGTGCATACGTCACTGCGTACGTTATCAATAATGCCCCACCGACGTGAAATATGATCTGTGCCCGAGCAGTAGTTTACAATACGACGTTGCTAATTGTCACCATCAAAGTGTAATGTGAAATGACATGTATGGAGCTGGACGGTGGTTTATATAGAGTGTAGTAAATGCACCGAACAGTACCAGTCGTTGTTACCTAACGTATCCCCAGCGCTCGTGGTTCGCAGACGTTCCGGGATACGGCGATAACAGAGGTTACAACGTTATCTTTCGGTTATTTGTTAAAAACGATTGACGCACGACCAGTCTCGACGATTGTGTGTAGGTATACGTGTGTTAATAGCTCCTATTATTGTACATGCAGCACTCTAGTTTAATAAGGCACATCAAAATGAACATTAATTACCAACTGATTTGTAAACAAGGATAATTGACTTCATTAGTGAATTAGAACTTTCGCTATCTGGTTTCAAATCAATGAACAGCTATCGTGATATGGCTCAGTTCACAAAAACAAAGACACTGCAATTATGCATGCCCACAAAAAAGTAATCCAAATTTTATTAACATTTAATTAGATGATGAGCTAATTACGTTAAAAAAACACCCCCTGATAGAAGAAATAAGATAAAATAACATTAAAAATATGAGTAAACAAAATACGGACTTTGAAGCGGTCGTATTGATAATACTAACTAATTAACAAAATGAACTATTGAGTAAACATTTACATTACAAGTATAAGTATGTAGTTAATTGCACGCGATATATTGAAGGATACACGAGAGCTAAATTTAAAATAGCTAACATTATCTTGGCATATATTGTTGCCTATTAATTAAAGAGGTCATAAGACAAATAGTACAGACTCGTGATGGACACTTGTCGGTATAACGCGCAATTCCTCGTGGGACTATTGTTACATACAAATCAATCAAGCCAAGGAAAATACACCATATAATATTTATCATTTCAGTCTTGAAACTTTATTAAATTTTACTTAAGCCAAGTAAAACACACATCTCAAAAGATACAAAAAATAATTAATTCATGCAAAATCCTCGTATCTCCTAAAAAATTAATTCATCATAATTCTATAAATCATCCACAATAATGGAGCAAAGTCAAAAACAGTCTAGTAATTAATTATCTAACTTTGTAAATGCATATAAATTCATATCATCTTACAAAAAAAGCATACAATTTACTAAATTACGAAAGAACTTTACGTGACTTATTTTTAGATGGAGTTGATGAGAAATTACAGTTGAACGTCATGTCATCAGTAAATATATCAGACATTGACATGGTTTCACTTTTGTTGGTAGATTGGACCAGAAACTTGTCGAAGTCCTCTGTGACCAAGTTCTCTTTATCCTCCAACTTTGCTTCGGAAAAATGGAAGCCCGAGAATTTTATTGCGTTCTCGTGCGCGGGATAAAACTGCGTCCCATCCGAAGAATTTTCATCTTTAAATCCACTATCAACCCTCATCCAATTAATATTCGAGATCTCTTTCAAAGCATTCTTATTAGTACTATTAGATATATTCGTCACGGTCAGTTCTGACGGTTTTATGGCACTTTCGTAGTAACTAGAAGCGTTTGCATAGTATGTGTTCTCATTAAATCCACTATCTGTTCTCTTAAAACTAGTTGAACTATCCCCACCTACTTTGGTCATGTTCTTTGCAGTATAATCAAATTGAGATATGTTTTCAGTCAATAATTTGAGATCAACTTTGTTAAAATCTATCTTTTTATCCTCTAAGCTGAGTGGATTGTCTGAATTATCTAAACTATTATCTAGTGACATATGTAGCGGGCTCAAAGGCATCGGTGCACGAATTTTACTAATTTCATGAGCGCGTATATTGTCCTTCGATTTGCCTTTGATAGGCGTGTCGTCTATATTAACGTTTATGCTGTGAACTTTAGTAGACGACTGTATGTCGGATGTTGAACATTTCGTTGATTCCAGTTTGACTAAATGATGAATGCTGGTTTCTTCTACGAGTGACCAAGCTGCTTCTTTCCTTTGTGGTGAACTCGATTCTGAATCAGCTGGAAATATAAGTTTATTAATATTATATTAAAATGACAAAATAAATGGCATAACACAATTTCAGAATAAACTTGTAAGTACCTTGTGAATGGTTATGGAAGGAGCCATCAACACTCATGTCCATACTGAAGTCCAACTTCTGTACCGAGCGACTTCTATGCAGACTTGACATACTTAGACTGCGCTTCTCAGAAAACGAGAAGGAACTCTTCCTACTCTTGTGTGGGGACTCCTTGAGTGACGTGCTTCGTTTTATTTTGTTTGGAGTTAGTTTACAGAAGCAAGGCCCCTTCTTCTCGCTTTTTGGTTCTGTTTCAATACAATCCAGGCAGGTAGCCATTGCTTCGGATTCGGGAGACGTAAAGTTGTTTTTCTAAAAGTTAAGAAATCTTATCACGTTTTCTGACAGTTTAGCTATAGGTACAGTAATCATGTTTAACAAATTCTACTTCTTATATAGACTCGGACGGTTGTCTATCCTACAGATAAAGTCAAAGTCAAAGTCAAATCATTTATTTCAATTAGGCCATTATAAGGCACTTTTGAACGTCATAAGGAAAAATTAGAATTGAATCTAGTTGTTTACCCATTCATGGCAACCTAGACAGCGATTTTATGTCGTAACAGTAAGGGCGATTTTTGTAGTTTTAATTTTACTACTGAAGTGCGCTTGACAGTACTTTATAATATTTCCCTAATACATGTTTGATAAATACATACATTTTCACTTTAAAATCAACATTTGCGGGTTCCGTACATCAAGACGCAAAACGGAATCTTTGTAAGATTACTTTGTTTTCAAACTTGATAAAAAATATTCATTACCTCTTCATCACTTGATGTCACTTTCAGAACCGGCGAGATAGAAGCTAAGGACGACGAAGTAGCAGATCCCTGACACTGCGCAGATTCTATACGTCGCGGGGTCCGGAACTCTATGGGACTGAAGCACGGCTCTCCAAAGTCCACCACATCCAGGATTTTGTTGCGATAGCACGGCTTACTATTACCCGAAGGTCCCTTCTTTAGCGGCGTACCGAAAGTACGCTTCATACCTTTTGATACATAGTCTCGGCTCTAAATGAGTAAAAAAGAATGTTTGAGATGTGTTAGCTGGGAAGTTTACATGTTAAGTTTTGGACGTCGTGCATAAATTAAATGTTTTCAAAATACATAACTAGTTGGTTCGTCTTCTTAGCGTATCGATGGCAAATATAGATACATAAAAATTTCGTTAAATTTTTTGTTTGGCCCAGTATTCAGCTACCGGCCCAGTATTCAGGTCCTCACGTGTGCAGGTGGCTGGTTGGTTAATTAATTGATTAAGCTCAGCCAATAACAGCAGCCTGCCTGTTTTACTGTTTTATCATTATCATCATCATATCAGCCGAGAGACATCTATTGCTGGACATAAGTCTCCCCTAATGATAACCACAATGACCCATTTTACTGTTTATGTTAATTCAAATAATACTCACAAGATCTGGACTAAAAACTATAGGTGTGTGTGCCTCATAGCTCGATGGCGGTCGCTGTTCCACATGGACCTCATCATCCGTTTGCTCGGAGTCATAGTGTTCCATATCACTGTGCTCTTCAAAGAACAGCTTTCGGCGCAGAGACCCGTTCGCCGTGATCTCATATTCACCTGACATGTTTTGTTCCTGTAAGTAGTAGGAGAATATGCCAGAGAAGTATCTTCATGGACTATCTTGAATTATATGCTCTTTTACATTCATTTAAATACCAATAGTACAAAAAATAAATCTCTTATGATAAGCTTGTAACATACACACTTATGACACATATGCATATTACATGCTGCAAATATAAGTTGGTTATTGATAAATAAATACATAAATCTAAAAATAACAATGAGATACAAGTTTACAAATGAACAGTAGTGCTGCTTAAAAAAGAAAAAAGACAATAAAATGTGAAATATTTTTATAGGACATAATATTTCAAGCAAAATTAATACTTACTCAATTTTTTTTGCCCCTACATTACCTATAATATGGTATGAATGTAAACCTAAATATTAATTAATTTACCTGTGTAAAAGTACAAAATGGCTGAAGGAGAAGTTCAAGCTCTGGAGGTAGTTCAGGTGGCAGAGTGAGAACTGTTTGTGCTGAAACTAAAATTTTGATATCATACAACCATTCTCAACATTTTCTGCTTAAAAATGTTGAGAAATACAGATTTTAACATTTGAGCTTAAGGGGCTAGGATCTGGGGATTTATATTTAGTAAGTTGACAATATACTGGTCTCCCAGGAAAATAGTTGTACTGATGAATAAAACGGTTCTCACTATTTAATTTATTTATAAATAGCATTCATTTAAACTAATATTTTAGAGAAGATAAGATTTGTATTTTTGTTTGAAGTGGATCGTAGCAGGTGGCGTTCTGTGATTTCTGCTCCCCCCATGGGAGAAAGGCGTGAGTTTGTGTGTGGATAAACTCAAAACAACTTCATCAATTTTTTTAATTATTTCATCTATGAAAAGCTACATTATCAGTTAGAAACATTGGCTATAATAATCTTACAAAAATTAGGGATCTGTAAAAAATTTCACATAGATATGGGCAAAAGTGAGTACCTAAATAAAATATAAACAAAAATAAATATGAAACAATAATACAAATTACTGAATCAATAGCACTCGAATCAGTATGACAGTAATACATTGACATAATTACCTATACATATAACTGTAATACTGAGTGCTACTACTACTACTTTCCTTCAGTCTAGTTGTGACCTTGTGCATAATAATAATTATGTATTGAAGTACAAATGGTTAATATTATGTATCTACTGCTGTGTTTGTATGGTTGAAGTTACAATAAATAAGTCAGTACTTGTTATGAAAATATTATTTGCCTGTGGCAGCTTGAAGACTGTTTCTTTTTACCTTTTTTGCAATAGGCTCATATTCCATTACAAGGAACTTACAGCATAATAAAGAAAATATACAGCAGTAACATGTCTGCCTACCCTTTGAATAAATACAACTGTGATGTTGTGTTATCCTCAGTCAGTATTAATAAAACCTACAAGTAAGCATTATTGTTTTCAATTAACAAAGCAAACAGTTTTAAATTAAAACATGACATACAACTACAAAAACATGTTGTTTTAATTTAAAAACTTACCTTCTTTTGTTACCACAATTTTTTCTTTAATTATACTGTCAATATGAATACTGGCTTCAACAGATGTTTGCAGCAAAGGCTTCACCTTTTTAGAAGATTCTATCAATGGACTTGGCATGACCATTTCTTGTGAAAAGAATCTGAAAATTATTCAGAATTACTTCAGTAAATGTAAGTTTTTGAACTACACACATCACTTACATTGTACCCAGGTCATAAAACATAAAATTTCATAATGTCTGTTGAATTATTCATAAGTTAATTAACTTTATCTTGATTATCAACAGACTCTTGATCTTCAAGCAGAAAAAGAACAAAATGAAAGAGACTCAAATAAATGTGTTTATTTTCTTCATAACTGATACTGTTATCAGGGGCAATCCTGCAAACTTTTAGGTATGTTTGCAATCTAATCTCAGTCTCAATAAATCAAAAATGCATTTTGATTAGAAGACTTTACCTTCATTTTTTTACATTGGTTGTCCCTGAGATGAGACTGCGACTAGATTTCAATTAGTAGAAAATAATGTCCTCCAGATGATTAACATCTTATTAGTATGAATAAATAAATAAATAAATTATGATGACTGATTAACATAATAATTATGTATTATTATGTTTGGCTAACTTTAAAAGTCAGCCTGAAAAAATAAATTCCATGGTAGGTACTTACATAATTTAAACTATACTTAATAAATAAAAAAAAAATATTTTAAATTTATGTACTAGTATATGTCTAGTGGGCTTCAAAATGTGTGAAGATAAAAAAAAATTAAATACAGCAGTGCTATGCGCTGGATCTTGGCCCACTAATATTGTAAAAAATTACATTGGGACAAGATTCATTAAAACATTTTCTCAGAGTACTCTAGTGGTTTCGTGCTAGTTATCTTAATTTACACAAAAATATATTTATAATTACCTATCAGTAGCCTCTTCAGCAATCTTTTCCAAAGCGGGATCGGGTGTGGGCTCAAATTGACTGTTGCACGCCACAATGTCCGCAGGCACCAGGGTGCACGCCTGGTCTATATCCCAGCGGAAGGAACCACTGTTTTTCTTCTTATATATCTTGCACATTCCCGGACTAACAATAAAGTAACATAATTAACATTTAAAAATTGTCCTTACGATTTAAAATGCACCAGGTGAATAACGAATGCATGCTTACCTGCATATAGGCTTGTGTAGCTTGTCAATCAATGCTTTATCAAAGGGATTTCGTACTTTTCTATTTGTAGGCGGAGGCGTAGATTTGTAAATATTATTTTGGCAATCATTTTTATCACCCATTTCGAAATTAACGTTATTTTTGTTGATTCTATTTCGTGACAGGCACAATGACCCCTATTTTCATAAAGCACTAGAGATGTCCACGTTTCGCAAAAAAGTCGATTTAATTATCGAGTTTTGATTATTCGTCTATTAGGTTGGCTATCTGAATAAGAGAAATAAAATGTATGGCCACCATTAGACGAACAATCTAGCATCAGTTTTTCTTCTTAGCGTATCGATGGTAATTTTTTTAATTTATTGATTCAGAACTTCAATAATTCCCGAGTCAAGCAGGTACGCAGAAAACGATAACAGCTATTCCACTGTTTGAGCAATAGCACCACACACAGGCACCATATTTGCACTCCAGTGTGGAATCGTCTAATAAAAATCTGCACCTGAACAGATTTTTTGCATCGACCAACTTGTGCCCGGTCTCTGCTTATAGACTTCCAGGCCAACCGAGGCAACTTTTATGCACTCGGCAAGGATGTTATCAATAAAATGCTTGTGCTCGATAGGCACGCCTCTATATTGCGAAAAGAGATTATGCAAGACTAGGTTTTGATCAAGTCTGATCTTTTGACAACACAGATTGACTAATAGTTGGGGAGGCCAAGATGCTAAATGTGGATTTATTTGAGCGTGGTAGGGACCTTTTGGATTGTGAAGATTAGATACTAAAAAGAAAAAAGGTTATGAGATGTACGCCCTTTCACTGGTGGGGGGAGCGTGTAGAGATTTTCAAAAATGTAAAAAAAAAATCGTGACCTTGACATACTCAAGCGTGTCAGGGCCCTTACTATGACCTCTATAGCAGGGCAGAAGTTGCCCGGATATTGAACTGCCTCGCTATTTTGTACTATGACATCGTTATAGCAGGCCTGTAACAGGCCTGCTAAGTTAACGTTTACAAAACCGTTCACCTTTTTTTTTGTATAGACTTTCGTACTATGACGTGCTATTTGACAGCAGCAAAATGATAATGGAACGGCTGTAATGTCAAAATTAGCGATTGCTAAAAAGTTACTATGGGACTAGCTTTTTCAACATCGTTTTGTAATCTAAAATGATATTCGTGGCAACATGTTAGGTTTATATATATAATAAGAGTTTTTAAAGTGGATGGTGAGAATTGTAAGCGAATTAAACCAGACTTTTTCATTTTTGTAGCTGTGTAACGAGTACGAAATATGTAAATAATAAAATTGAAGTGTGAAAATCGTATGGAAAAACATACCAACGGCGTTGCATTTGGGAAATAAATAACAATAATGAAGTTAATGACAGGGAATAAGAATCAATTAATATAGGTAAGAAGATATAACTTAAAATCATCAATAGTAACCAAAACCTATGAAAATACGTAATGTAAGTATAAATAAAAACCTACTCTACAAATCTACAATACTCAATTAATATTTGTATTTTACAGGCCTATCAAAAGATTTAGTCCCCCGTTTGTGCGAGGGTTTTGAACCTATAATGAAAATAATAAATCCTCCAAAGGCTTAGTGATCTAAGCAGAGACTAAGGTGAGTGTTATCAATTCATCAGATTTTCTATTGTGGAGCATAACTACACTAGTGTGTTTCTTGTGTATGTTCCTTGCTATTAAACATAATTTGCTGTTTAAAGTGACAATGAAAAACATCAGCAAGTAATCTTTTAATCCATTTATTTCAGGAGATTCTCGGTATTGACTCAGAAAAACAATAATGACATCAATTTTATTTGGAATGCAGAACCAGTCTCCAGAAGCCTTTTACACTGAGAAGCATAACAAGACCCAAAACATTATTGAGAGGACCATTGATGTACTAAAGGCTCGATTGAGATGTTGATTAGCCCATCGAGTGCTACATTTCCAATCACAAATGTTTTGCAAATGCATGTGTTTCTACACAACATAATGTAACACAGTCAATTTATGAAAATAAAACAATGACCAGTGGATGGTGAGAATTGTAAGCGAATTAAACCAGACTTTTTCATTTTTGTAGCTGTGTAACGAGTACGAAATATGTAAATACTTAATAAAATTGAAGTGTGAAAATCGTATGGAAAAACATACCAACGGTGTTGCATTTGGAAAATAGATAACAATAATGAAGTTAATGACAGGGAATAAGAATCAATTAATATAGGTAAGAAGATATAACTTAAAATCATCAATGGTAACCAAAACCTATGAAAATACGTAATGTAAGTATAAATAAAAACCTACTCTACAAATCTACAATACTCAATTAATATTTGTATTTTACAGGCCTATCAAAAGATGTAGTCCCCCGTTTGTGCGAGGGTTTTGAACCTATAATGAAAATAATAAATCCTCCAAAGGCTTAGTGATCTAAGCAGAGACTAAGGTGAGTGTTATCAATTCATCAGATTTTCTATTGTGGAGCATAACTACACTAGTGTGTTTCTTGTGTATGTTCCTTGCTATTAAACATAATTTGCTGTGTATTAAAGTGACAATGAAAAACATCAGCAAGTAATCTTTTAATCCATTTATTTCAGGAGATTCTCGGTATTGACTCAGAAAAACAATAATGACATCAATTTTATTTGGAATGCAGAACCAGTCTCCAGAAGCCTTTTACACTGAGAAGCATAACAAGACCCAAAACATTATTGAGAGAACCATTGATGTACTAAAGGCTCGATTGAGATGTTAATTAGCCCATCGAGTGCTACATTTCCAATCACAAATGTTTTGCAAATGCATGTGTTTCTACACAACATAATGTAACACAGTAAATTTATGAAAATAAAACAATGACCGCATCTAGTTTAAAAAAATGTGTTTAATTTTTACCTGTTTACAAATTAAGTTATTATCATTTATCACATGATACTTTCTTATGACTGACTGAAACATATATACATATAAGTAGGAACCCATATTATCCATATAAATGCAATGAAAGTTTACAAGAACAAAAACTGGTAACAGAGATGATTGCCTGCAAGAGCCATAAATTCATATGGTGTACTTTGTTGGTTTCTAATATGCAGGTATATGTATATAAAAACACATCATGAGTATTAGTATTCTTTATTTTAATTTTCATCCTAAATACATAGGTATGTATAATGATTAATTAGTTAGGCTCTCCACTGGATGGAATTACTAGATATATTATTTTTCAGATTAGTAGACTAGGAGATGTCAAGAATACTGGGGCTCCGTTGCATTCCTGTAAAAAGGTTATGTTTCTTGGATTATGGGCATTGCGGTTCTTGTATTTCGATATTTCAATAAATTCCTTTACTATAAATGTACCCATGTGTGTATTTTTGTAGGAACAACACAACAAAATACTTTTTTACAATAATTGTGACTGAAACAAAATTTACCAAAAGCACTCTATACTCTTATCGACTTTAATGTCTAGTAGGGCTTCGAACATTATATATTACTTTTGTAAAAGGCTGTGAAAATCATTAAATTATTAATCAAGTGAAATGTTGTTTATATTTACGCGCTGACAGTTGATGAACGTAGGTACGTTCTGAATATCACATTGTATCTTTAAGAGTTAAAAAGGTTTTTTTTAACGTGAAACTTGTGCTTTTAGAGCTTTTAGATAATAAATCATGGTAAGTGGTAATACATAATCTTAGTTATAACGTGTATTTATCTAAGAAATTCAAGTTATGGTCATTAAAACAAAAACCGGTAATGTGTTAGAGAATTATATCGTAGTTTTTGAACGTTGTTTATTCACAACACTAAGACTAAACTTCATCATCAAAGCAGGCAGAGACAAGCATTGCCGTTCAATAATCGTTCACCTTTAATACGGTCATGGTACGATTTTTAGCGATTCCTAAGCAGGCCTGCTTTTGAATGGAAGTTGACTGACAGGCATTTGAACGTTTTCTTAAAAGGTGATGGTAAGCCCCCAGATATTATTAATAGTGTATACACCCCACGTGTTTCTAATAACGGGGGAATATTAATCTGCCGGTTTGCATGGTGGGGGTACAAAGGGGTTGAAAATGGGGGGAAAAAAAATTACTCGAGCGCGTTAGATTTTCAGAAGGGATGTTATGTAAGTAAACCCTAAAGAGGCTCCCATTCGAAAGACTGACGACAAAAAAAATCGTGATCGTGTGTCAGATTATTATACAGACGGTTCAGCTAATCTGACAATTATGTGGAGGAATTTTTTTTTTTTAATAATGTGCCTAATGTAATAAGTACAACTGATAAAAATAAGAGAAATAATTAGAGATTATTGGGCAATTAAGAGAAGCGCAGAGTGAAAACTACATAGTTCTTAGCAGCTGCTAGTACAACACTTTATTGATTATTTAATTACTTCGGCTTGTGGAAATCGGCAGATTATATTATTTTCGTAATTCCCTTAAAAGATTTCCTTCAAAATAAAATGAAAATTAACCGCGCTCGAGAATGTCCAGGTGACAATTTTTTTTGCAACTTTGTGACTTTGCTATTTCCTTACGTCACGCACAAATAGTCAGATTATTAAAATGCACACTTTTCTGCATGTAATTAACTTACTCTGCCTTAATCTAACGCGCTCGAGTAAATCCAACGATCGATTTTATTTTACTATTCTGACCGGCTGCCCTAAACGCGCGGCCTTATATACAAGGCTTATATATGGTGGAGGTACTTAACAGGGAGCAAGGTTTCCCCCCTTATATTAATCTGCCGCGCTCGAGTAAATCCAAAAATCCCTTCGTGGGCTCCCCAACTTTAAATGTATAATACTGCATTTATACTTTACTTACCCCGCGTGTCGCCACGCGTGGGAAAGCTATCGGTTTCATACATTTAGTATAGGACTGATGACATTTTTGGCCTGCCCCGCGTGGCGTGGAGCAACCGACTATGTATGAAACGATAGCTTTCCCACGCGTACCGACAACACTCGGGGCAGGTTAAGTATAAACGCAGCTTTAGTCATACGACTAACGACTGTCAAAACTTCAAAAGTGAGAATATAGTGTCAGTGTCAGTCACTCCTTTTGTCATAGTGTCACTGTCATCCATTATTGTGGTGGTTAGATTCGAAAAACTACAACATGCGATTTTTCTTCAAGAAATTAAAAAATATCGATGTTTTCTACTTTTGATTCATTTCACTATTTCTCGCAGAGGTTAAGTTATGTGAGCCACTGATAGCTTAAGTATATACCTAATTTAAATGATGGAGAGTCATAATTTAAGTTGTGAACCAATGGACATTGATACAAGTGGTAATTCTGTTAGAGCAATGGATGTTTCTTACAACGATTCTTTTATCACAAAAACTATAAAAACTGAGAGAGAGGATCCTACTGAAGAAGTGCAACTGACTGGTAGTAATAATAATATAACGCCAGATAGCCAGCCTGCCATTGTGAAGAAATATCACATAAACATCCAGAAACCCACAAAGAGTTTGAAGAACGTAATATTTCAGACACTGTCCGTTGGAATAGTTATCCTAATGTCAATAATTGCTCTACATATCTATAGTTTAAAGTGCTTTGACGATTTCAATATTGGAGAATTAAGAAACTCGCTTTCAAATAAACTATTTGGTCAGACAGAGGCAGTCAATAAGATTATACAGACATTGGAACTACACGAACGAAGTAAACTTTTATTATTCTCTGGTGGGACTGGTGTAGGTAAAACTTTTGTCTCTTCCATTCTGCTAGATGCTGCGGGACCTTGCTCAAATGTTTATCATTACACTATGCCCAGTTTCTCGAATACATTTTCAACTGATTTTATGTATGGTCTGACTATGTGCAAGAAGTCATTAATTATAGTGGATGATTTGACTGCTAATGATATGCATATCAAGACACAAATCAAAGAAGTCACAGAGAAGAGTGAGAACTTAGGAAAAGATATTACTATAATATTAATATACAATTGTTATGAATCAACCAAAGAGTTCATCAAAAATTGTGATGAGACGTTTCATAAAAGACTACTGGAGAACTTTTCTGAAATAAAGGCATCCAAAACACTGGTGGAATTTAACCCTCTAACTAAAACACATCTAAAGGAATGTATAAAGCAAGAGTTGGGTGACAGAACACTTGATAAAAAAGAATTGGAGGACATATTGAAGAATTTCAATGTGACTGTTGATGGCTGTAAGGGTGTACACTCTAAGATGAAGTATCTGAATATTGTATGAGGTATGTTATTCATTTTGTGAACAATGACATCTGTATTGTGTAGTAAATAGTACTTACATAGTTGGCCACAGAGCATTGTACTAGTAATGTATTTTGTATGCATATTAATTAAATGTAGTGTTATGTAAATAAATTGAGTACAGGGTAATTAGTGTTGTTTTATTATTCAATAGGTAAATAAGTAATTCTGTAGCTGTAAATAGTTGTGAGTAGTGTAAAATGTAAAAAGAAATACCACATATTATTGTAGATCAAAAGAACTTTATTTTAGAGAATTTTACATGATAATCGGCAATGCAGAGGTCCAAGAAATTATGTTGAATACAAATATACTGACAATTCTTTAATACACCTATACTCCACATTTGGATATTATTCTACAACAAACTTAGCCTTCATGATAAAACAGAGTAAATCCTAAATGAAATTTGTGGTGCATAATATAAAATACTTTGATAATATTTCTAACTATAAAACATATTAGAAAATAATCTCAACCACATACCTAGGCAAGGGTGCAATTTGTTAGGAATTTCGACTAAACACTTTGTTCATATTCACTTATTCAACACCCTAATAATGGTTTTAAGTTAATGCTGATATAGCCTTACTAATATTAACTTCGCAATATTATGTTTGGCTTCAAAACATTAAACACAATTCTAGCTGAATATAGATAATGTTAATCTATTGAGGATTATCAGCAATTTTACTACACAAGTAATTATTAATTGAAAATTATGACACAAAAACGATTTTATTCTAGTATATTTAAAAAATGTACCCCTATTGCTATGCACCCATATTATGTATATAATTTTACATGTCATGAAACCATTTGTGTTTGGTTTCATAGACATAGATATTATTATAGCACAATTGTGTTTAGCATCAATACCACCTGATGTGTTGGTACAAATATTCACATGAAGTGGTAAAGTTTAAGTACATCTTTAATGTAAAATAATTTATATTATATATTATTATAAGTATTGTAATTGTACATAATAAAAAGCAGCCAATGGAAAAAGTTAAAAATGTCATTTTAAAAGCCCCCCTAAATGTATAAGCCAGTGAGATAAATGCATGCAAACAGGTAAATGTGCATTATTAACAATTTGCGGAGAGCAGATTAAATTTTTGAAAAAGTTAAACTATTGAATATAAAGAAGCTGATAGTAACTGTGTGTAGGTATCCCTTCAATTTGGTATTTGGACAATTGTCCAGGGAAGACTAAAAGACATACATAAATACTTAAAATATTCTTGTCCTCGAGAGATTTGTGAAGTATTCTGGAAGATATTATAATCATGATGTTATATTTGTGCATCATACTGAATTAAGTAGGTAAATACATCACATTTTTACATTACCTAGTATTTGATTAAATTCTGACAAAAAGTTAACAGTTCAATAGTACCTAAATATTGTATTTCATTGAAAATCATGTAACATATTAATCTATTTTATAAAATATTATATTATATATATATATATATATGTAATTTAATTTAATACCAGTAATAATGTTGGTGTTTATTTTGGAGCTTTATGAATATTAATACTTTAAATATGTATAAGGTACAGTCAAGTATGTAATGTAGGTAGGTACAGTACCCCAAAGATTTTATTGGGAAAAAGGGATTTCAATAGACCCAATACAAACTCAGCAATAGTTACATACATACATTATACAAAGGTAAACATGAAACAATTTACAATAGGTACTTTAGCTGACTACTGTATAACATATTAAAAATAACATTCAAAAATTATAACTTAGTAAAAACATTAATTACCTACATATTGTGATGTTTTACAGACTGAGCTTAAAAAACTAACGAGCTGTATTATTCCTATAAAACGCTATTTTCCAACGACGGATTAGCACAACAGATGTTTCTAGGTAGGAATCTATCTATGCCTTCTGGGGTCTGGCGAGCTCCGTGAGCGAGTTCTAGTCTTTTAACATTAACGGAGTGCCACTATTTACGTAGAAGTAAATTATTAAATAAATTCAACATGATCTAGTTAACAAACCCTCATTAAGTAAATACTTTCAAAGAAAATATTTTATTTAGCTAATGACGAAGACGACACTTTTAAACATGCAATGTGCAAATCAATATCTATGTACACAATATAAGTTTATGTACCTATGTATGTAAATATATATGTTCAAAATTAATTTAAAAATGTTGATTAATTACTAAATATGCGTAGGTAACAATAAAGACTAGAATACATTTTTAGTTTTTACAGTTATTGGCACTAATTTCAATGATAATGGCACAACTATGTACTCTGTATACAGTGAAAATACCAACATGAGAAGTTGATTAACAATGTTATTTTTTTATTATGCATTTAATATTACAATTCCAACTCCCTTTGATGTTCGTAAATTAAGTTTTGCTAACTATACTAAAATATATTACAAAATTGTAAAAAACGTGGTTAAATGTCATTTATATCTAATTATATTTATAGGAAATACTGAATTTACTGCAGACTTACAGTTATAGATCCAATATTTAAAGCACATTTCTTAAGTGAAACTGTGCAAAAAACACTTTACATTTTTATTACAATAATATCACTGTTGACAAAGCTCCTCTTAGTGTTATACAAATACCAACAAGCAGACCATTCTCTTGCACAGTTATCACTTTAAAATTCTAAGCTATACCAAGTACGATTTGTTTTGATAATCAGGTACGGAACCAATACAGCAAACAATCAGTTTAGCTCAATCAAGTAGTAACAAAGGAAACATCATATCACACTAATGCTCTGGTGAGGAAAGCCAAAAGCAGAATAATGTCATTAACATTAAAATCTAAAATTGACGAAATTGATATAATCCACTTAAAATATAATACGCACATTGATGCTGCACTAGCTAATACATACACGAGGTTCTACGTAGGTGAAGAGAATGTAACGCAATTCAGGTAAGTATTCTAGAAATACATAGATGAAAGTTAATTTTAATAAACTACCTCCTCACTGTTCAGATAACTCTAAGTGCATAGTGCCAATAACTGCATGATTTATTAGTTACTTAAGTCTTATAACTAGGTATTTGATAACAAATAGAACACCATTTTTAAGCACGACAAAACATTCATAGTTAAAAATGTAGAGAGACTTACTGAGAAATGTGCTAAATATTCTAAATCTTGAAATTTTTTTGCTGATTTTCTTATAATATAGATTCATTAGTATCAGATCTGTTGTTATGATGAGATTTCATTAAATGTGTTGATAAACAACACTTTGCTTTGATATTCGTTGACATATCTTCGATTTTGTCAGAGATCAGATTTTTTGTACACTCTACTATAACTAGCACAAAGCATTGAATTTAACGGTATCACATTTTAGCCACATCGTAAATTTTTATTAAGTGACTAACGGATAAGAATCGACTTCCGAATCGCTTACACCGGTGTCAATAACATTTACCTATAAGTAATTAACTTAACTTTTTGGATTACAAAGAATTCTAATAAAATTCGTGTAAGTTTTATAGCAGAATTGGATAATAAATTTTATATTGTACGACGAAGAGGATCGTAATTTCGTGGTCTCATTCAATACTTTGAAAAGTTATAATTGTTGCAGCGGCATCACCATTGCAGATAATCTGATTTGCGAGACCATTATCCTCTACCGTACAGGAGTAGGTTGTTGAAGGGACTAGTTAGGAGCGATGGAAATGTATTGCCGTCCACTTGCTGTGGCGTTTGTGCCATATACGAGTCTCTTGCGACTGGTGCGTGGCTCGTCGGCCTTCAGCGTCCACACTTTGCGTTACGCATACGTATGCGATTACAGCTACATCATCACCTAGAAGATGCACTCTAGGATTTAAGATCGTCGTATTGGTTTTTACATGTGCGGGCGTGTTATCAATAAAGAATTTATGAAAATCGACACCTTCCACTAGGTTGCCTAGTGCATCAGGATCAAACGCCGTCAAGTTAGGGTCACATAATTTGGAATAGGTATCATAGTCACCGTTATTGATTGCGTCTATGAGCACTTCGGTTACTTTGATTACTTCGGCTCGGCGCAAAGAAGCGTTGCTGTCGCCACGAGCTTTTCCAAACGAATCAGCTTTTGTTAACGCTTCCTCATCATGCTCTTTGGAAATTACAGTACATGCTCTATCTACCCCCTTCTTATCCTTGTCCAGATCATCATCTTCCAATGTTGTGCTGCTGTCAGTCGACTCTTTTACTTGAGACCCATCTCCCTTCTTATTCACCATTGATTTTCCAGAGAAATTGCGTGTAGCAAGCATAGTTGTCAAGATGGCACCCTTCAGTTTGCGCCGTGCATTGAATTTCTTCAAGCAGTCCACGGTCTCTTGCCTGTGCATAACAGAAGCAACACGTTCCCGGTGGCAAATCCATGGGTGTTTAAGGGCTTCGGAAGCCGTTATTCTCTTGCTTGGATTTACAGTTAACATCTGGTTGATCAAGCTTTTTGCTTCGGGTGTCACCGTATCCCATTCTGGAGACGGGTAATCATAAGCACCCGCTTTAATTTGTCCGTACAGTCGATGCTGATCTTCATCCCAAAATGGAGGATATCCAACAAGCAAAATATATAAGATCACACCGCACGCCCAGATATCTACAGGCTTACCATAGGGTTCCTTTTTAAGTACTTCAGGTGATAAATAGCCAGGTGTGCCGGCAAAACCAAACCACGCTTGTTGGTCGCCTTGTACTTCAATGGCTAATCCAAAATCGGCAAGTTTTACTGCAGCTCCTTTAGCTTTGCTGGCTAGTAAAAGATTTTCTGGTTTTAAGTCTCTATGCACAACTCCATTATGGTGACAATGGTGTACAGATTCAAGAATTTGTTGTATGCAATGCGATGCATCAGCTTCAGAGTAAAATTCTCTGGCAACAATGTCTTCAAACAATTCACCGCCTGTTACTAAGTCGAATACCAGGTAATGGAAATGCTCCTCTTGAATAGAATCATGAAGTCTCACGATATTAGGATGTTGAAGTTTCCGGCAAATTCGCGCCTCTCTCTCCAACTTTTGGAAGTCTCTAGCTGACAGTTTTTTAGTATTAATAATTTTGGCCGCAAATTCATAACCAGTTGATTTTTGCACAGCACGTCGCACGATTGAAAAGGCTCCTTTTCCCAATTCTTCTTTTAGATCATAATTATCAGAAAATCGAGTACTAACACCGTCACGGTTCGGATTGGCCATTATAACACAGTATACTTACTTCACCAGGTTGTAATCGTTAACTTACTGCGAAAAGTTTGAGCACGAATCTTCAATATGAGTGAGTATGTAACTGCAACAAAAAAAAGATACGTGAGTGTTATTGAAAGAAACAAGTTTTATTTTAATGTCATGTCATGTTAGCGTGGTATATCCTATAATTGAATTATTTTAAAAGATATCTAAAATTTACAACTATCGGAAGAGATTCATGTTTAATAAAATATCATACAAATAAATATTTTTGGGGCAAAAGAATCATAGTGTAAGGGATTTGAAATTGTACCTATGTTGTTAGACAATTAAAATGGTGTGATGGTACAATAAAACACGTAGGTATATATACAATGTTACATCCTTAGTAAATAATTTAAAAACAGTCAAGCTAGTAATAATATCGATCGTATATTCATTTTTTGTGCAGTTAATCGTTCCTATATATGTAATGTTTTATAAACCTATAAGTCGGCAGTTACAATATAAACTATAAGTGCTATTTATATTTTCTGATAAATCTTGCTGTTCTTATTTCACTCACGAAATAGTCAGAAAATAGATATTGTCAAGGAGCGGATGAATTTATACGAATGAAAAACGTCGGCACTATTTTGGTCACTCAAGCTAAATTGAAGTTCTGCATGCTTAATATAAAACGCGTAGATGCCTAGACAATAGTAACCGTGGTCACAAACATAGACTTCTAATATTAACACAACGGCACCGGGATGACATTTAGTTAGCGCAAAATAATCGATACACCATTGTCTCAACACATTCACCAAAATCCCGAGGACATTACAATGTAAGGAATTTAATATATCTATTCCGATCACAAGAGAGGTCCCGAACACAAATTCACAAGTAGCATAAAAATATCACTGATATTAATTTTTTTACTAATAAAATTATCATTACGCGACTTAGGACGATATTCTTAGCGTTACGAACTCGTACGTATGGTTCGCGATGTATTTTTAATGGCACAAATTATGTTCATCATCTTAATAGACGAAGAAAATGCTCGCGAAATGAATTTAAAATTATCTTATTTACCTATCATGTGCCCATTTTACACAATATTCCACAAGATGAAGATCAAAAACGAAGGGCCTGGCCCTACACCACACTCTCCTTCTGCTCCGGACACGAGCTTCGGGGTCAAATTCATAGACATTTGTGTGTTGCAAGGGTGGTTCGCTTAAAATTACACATTATCAACATATTCAAAGAAGGATTTCTAATAATATAAAGTGTATCTACAGCTGTACGTGTCCATTATAAACTTTATAGCAGCCAATGTTTTAGAAATGTACCTCGGATTCTTGAGATAAAATCGTTTTCCTTATGATTTTTTTTCCCTGTGGCCATACTGAGTGTTGTTCGTAAAAATCGATATACTAGCGCAACGCTAAACCAAAGAGAACTGATGAAATTGTAGTCTGCGCCATCTTGTAGGAACTCAATACAACAAAATTATTCGTTCAGAAACAACTTCGAGCTAACGAAATTAAACTGTTCGAAGAGAGTAAATGACAATTATAATATTTATAGACCCAATTTATGACTGTAAGATGAGGATATCTACAAAGGGATACCATGCTTTGCTGAATATGATGAATGAGATGATAGATTGTGTTATATTTTATCTAATTAGAATAGCGTAATTACTTCTTAATTAAAAAAGCAATCATTTAAATTTTTTGCAATATAGGTGACTTTTTTATTAATATTTGCGCACGCAGGTTATTAAATGCCTGTCCATTATGTGTGATAGTATATTCATCAGAGAATTAACCAACTAGGTACCTTAAAATTTATATTCTCGTAATTAATTCAATTAGGTTATAGCGTTAATCGCCCTTTTGGTTGCACATCAAGCTATACATTTCCAGTATGAGCAGACGTCTCATTGTACGGAAAGTCTATACAATGCGAGGTCTTGGTCTTTATACAAGTAATGTAAGCTTATTGTCTCGTCGTTTTTTCTTAAATTTTACTAATGTCAAATGTGAAATATCAATAAATGCCTTTAGAGCGTTTACGCCGTACGGCATTTCATACAAAAGTTTCAAGTCCTTATTTTTCGAAATGAATGAACCGATTTTAATGAAACTTCCTACACAGCTGGTTGAGAACATTTTTAAAATGTCTTCTCTAGAAAAAGATAATTCTCTGTTTCTATGTAAAACTTAAATTCGCTCGAATTTAGCCGTAATACAGTTTTTTGAAAATGTAATTTTATAGACCCATGTTTTTTGCTTATGTGTAGGAAGTTTCATTAAAATCGGTTCATTCATTTCCATGAAAGGATTTGAAAGTTTGTATGAAATGCCGTAAGGCGTAAACGCTCTTAATTTGTTATTCGTAGTTGAATGTTAAAAACGTAGCTTTGTATCCTTTTTGATAACTTTGGTAAACATTAGGGACCCCAACACTTTTTACGGATGGGCAGTCTTTTTGCGGAGAATCGCTTTTATAATAACTGCTATGGGCCAGCTACACTTGGAGCTAGTACTAATGGGGGTTTGAGATCATTTCTCGTTGAGAAGCTCTAATCAACATGCCTAGGATTACTGAGCTGATGATGACTGCTGATGACTGCTATGGGCCAGCTACACTTGGAGCTAGTACTAATGGGGGTTTGGGATTATTTCTCGTTGAGAAGCTCTAATCAACATGCCTAGGATTACTGAGCTGATGATGACTGCTGATGACTGCTATGGGCCAGCTACACTTGGAGCTAGTACTAATGGGGGTTTGGGATTATTTCTCGTTGAGAAGCTCTAATCAACATGCCTAGGATTACTGAGCTGATTACTTCTGTCAAATGACTGCGTGTTAGAGCAGCCTTGTGGCTCAAAAACGTAGTGTACCTAAAACCTTCAGAAGGTCGTCGGTAGATTACCTGATTATAATTAATGCCAGAGACGGTTGTTGTTTCGGATTGCTGAAATATATTTAATTATGTATGAACATCGATACGTAAATTAGATAGATTGACAGCTTCGAGTTAAACTCTTTTCAAGAACTAGAATGTACCTACCCATGTCTTTTATCCGACTGTGGCTAAAAGGAGGATTATGTGTTTGACCTGTATGTATGTCGGTTCCTATGTCCATTCGTAACTACTCAATGGCCCGACCGATTTTGATAAATAATACATCATTAGATTAGTCTTAATTAAACGTCTAGACTACTAACAGTACTTAAGTCTAAAAAAAAAAAAAAGAGTACGAACTTGTTTCTTTTTAGTTTTTATTAAAGTTCACTATTTACGCCCTTGAGCTTTTGAATTTTTTAATGGCTTTTTTTTCCTACAGCCTTTTTCTGTTTGTTATGCTCCAAGTAGTGACGTAAACTCATGTCCGTATGTTAAAAAAAACATTGACAATAAATCAATAATATTATTTTAAAGTTGCTGAACTAACTGAGGAACAGAACAGTCTGTGCAAAATATTTTCGATTAGAAATTTTACCACTGTGAAATGATTTTAGTATCGCTCGTTGAGTACCTACAGTGCAAGATTTTCAACTTTATTCGTTTACAGTAAGTAGTAGTAGAAGATAGATCACTACTATTAAACGACTATACGATTATATTTAACTAGCTGTCCGCCGCGGTTACACCCGCGTCTTTGATTACTGCTCCGCTCCCGTAGGTCGTAGCGTGATGGTATATAGCCTATAGCCTTCCTCGATAACTAATCTATCTAACACTGAAAGAATTTTTCAAATCGGACCAGTAGTTCCAGAGATTAGCGCGTTCAAACAAACAAACAAACAAACAAACAAACTCTGCAGCTTTATAATATTAGTATAGATTAATTCTATAGTAAAGCTGAAGAGATTTTTTGTCTAAGCGAGCAAATCTCTGAATCTTCCAGTCGGATTGGAAAAAATCATTTTGTTTATGATAGCCAGATTTATGAGGTTGTATAACATCACGCTACGACCCACGAGAGTGGAGCAGTAACCAAAGACTTAACACGGCTGAAAAATACCTTGCGTACGGTGTCGCAGGGAGTAAGGTAGTCTATTATACTCGTACGACGTCACAGTGTGTATAGTTATACCAACTTAGTTGATAAAAAGGTCTATTCACTACACCATACATCGATCAATCGATCATCAGAACATCAATCAATGATTATTACGTGTGTTTTGTGATTCTTTCGTCGCTATTGACTTAACTGTCTCCCCATTTATGTTTGAATGAAACAGTTAACATAAACCATGATTCCTGTGTACGTACATTTAGGCCAGTAACCTAAAACGGCCATAGTAACTTAGCTATCTGTAATAAATGTTGGTAGTCAGCCCTCTTTGTTGGTTGCGGTCGTCAGATGCTAGTAAAAATAGAATCCAATATAGGCAGCATAAAAGTAAAAGCATTATTATTTATTTATTTACGTAACGAATGAGTAGGTTCGTACGGTAACGATTTTGGGCCTATGTAAGATGGACAATGAATAATTGGTCAACAGTTTTAAATATTCAACAGTTACTGCCTTTCATGACTTACAACAATGATCCTTCGTGTATTGGACATGTGGACCCTACGCATCATTGTATAGCTAGCATGTTTTATAAACTGATGGCGAAGTAGGTCGGTTGGTATGAACCCCTAATAATAAACCCTTTCATTACAAAGGTTTAAGTAGTTTAGGAGCTCAAATACAAATTTTGTTCAATCCTCATAGTGACCAGTTTTCATTTACTTGTGATGCTTCATTAATGATGAATGTTTAAAAAAAGCTAAGCTCACGCTGGTTTCCAGCATGTAGATAGTTGTGGACCTTAACATTTCTACACCATATTCTATTGATGACCAACTTTATTATTTTTCATTGCATCAATGGGAAAATTAATTTAAAAAAATCTCGACGGCATATAGGTACTCTGCCAAATCATAAAAACGTAATTTCCGTTCCAGTTCTTTAAATAATGAGTGAATATTAAAATTCGGGATGCTTTTGTGTGAGTTTTTACGTTATTTTTGATAAGATCTTAAAATTAATTTCGAGCTTAGAATATTTATACGCATATTGTTATCAGCCACAAATGGTGTATGACAAAAGTTCGACACCGGTCTCTAACGGCAAATTGGGATGAAAGACCCCTTGTGAACGGGCTAACTCCACGAGTTAATTCACAAAAATCAAAACTGGTTCGCATCTTGCGCAAGTGCAGGGGGGAACAAACAAGGGCTTTCGGGCCCTTCCAAAATTCGCCGGTGCACAATGCACCCTCCGTACCATCCCCACGCAAGCACTCTTATTATTACGCGACTCCGGTTCCTGTCCCCATATTGTTCATATTATTTTGGTATTCGCTAGACGCGTTACGAAGTTTTCGTATCTCTGTGCCGTTACTTTTGAAAACTTTGACAATTTCGTAGATATTAGTGTAAATTGCTAGCATAGAATGTCGTCTGAAATCTTAGTTGAAGAATGTTGTTATCTTGGGTTCGAAGCAGTGCAAATTATTCGCTTGGAGGTATTGGATTGGCTCCGTCTTCGATTCTGTCACTTAATATTTGCAGCGAAGGGAAGTATTAAGGTTTCGAACGCTGCGGTCGTCTCAAGTTGCTTTTCTCATGAGTGGACGTGCGTGTAAAATAATAACTTGAGAATAATATGTGTGGTAGGAGCGTTGGACGCACGGCGTGCCGCGTGCAGCGTCCGCACGCCTTTGTAGTGAACGAGATTATCGATCGTGGACTACTTCGCTATCCGTGAAATGCGTTCTGTGTATTCGGTGATCGCTTCAATTTGGCGGGAGTCGGGTCACGCGCTAATCTGTATGAGGAGGATTTGGTAAGTTCACGAACATCGTCATTATTACTTTTATTCTTTCATAATTATGGACTTGATCGGTATTGATTGCAGAGATAATTATTGTATCTGTAATTTCTTTTATCATTTAATTGACTGTAGGTACTATCGTGAAGTACCTACCTATATTGTTCTTGTTTGAAGCTTCAATCTAACTAGCTACAACATAGGTACCTACCCATAGAAATTTCTTCGTTATAAGAATTAAGTACTTAAATCATTTTGATTGGATTTGGAAATATGTATGCAAATTGTGCGTTTGTCGTAAATGACTAGTGCGTTGGTTTGAAACAATAAGAAATAGCTAAACCAATGCACAATGTTGAAGCTCAAATACCGTGTGCTAGCTACTATCCACGTTTTTTATTATAGTCCTAGACACAACTCAATTTTGTTTCATTAGATAGGTGAACCTACATATTATACTTAAGTACGACTATATAAATCTGACCAGTAAAATAATAAAAGATACTCCTTTTTTGGGGCAGTCGTGTAATAACGAAGCGAGAAAATAAAACGTTTTTTTTAAAGTTCGTTATTACAGGTCAATAAACCCTTGACGCCAAAATGTTAGCCAAATAAAAGCATGGGAGTACAAATGATGTAAAAGCGGTTTGAAATCACAAAAGCAGCGCTTTTTTTGGGGTTCCGTACCTACAATGCCAATATGGTTCTCTTCTAAGCTTGGAGCAACTCAATGTTATTTTAATTTATTACCCATGGTGGACTGGACTCACAAGAGACACGATGACAAACACGCTGCAATTTTTCACATTACATGAAAAGTGGACCTAAATGAGGTAGACTTAAATAATGCTTTCACGTGACTAATAATATATTGTTGTAATAAATGAAAATAATTACATAAATACGAATAAAACCTACCTCCAACACTACCTATCGTCGCGAACAGTTGCTTAATTAGTTAAATAACAATTGAGTCAGGAACAGATTGTCCCGTCTATAGAGGTACCTATCTATTTTATTTAGTATTACTTACCGCTTTAGGATAAGGGTTAATAAAAAAGGGTTGATGTTACATGTTGCCTATTAATAATATCTAATTAACGAACATACAGCCAGTTATTTACCTTTCCAATACTTGGCGCTCAAAGGAGTATAAAATTGTATAGTTTCAGCAACGTAGATGTTTTTATTTTAACGTTTCTATTCTACTTCTCTCTAATAATTAATTCAAATTAATGGGGCTATAAACAAGGCTCAAGTTAATTATGCAGCCGAGGTAATGCAAGTCGACTGGAATATTTTAAGTCATAGGTAACCTACTTAGAGGTAAACCCAAAGAAATGGTGAAAAATATTATTATGTTTTTTTTTTGTTGATAAATACGATGTTGGTGTTCTGAAATGTAAACGTTGTTCGTAACTACTCTTTCTACGTCTAGATATTTAGGTAATATCTTTCATAAAAACTGGTCAATATGAAACCTTTAAATAAAGTCTTGTATGTTTTAGGAAACATGTTTACCTAGCAGACCGGCCCTATCGATCTATGAATAGACTAGAACGAATCGTTAAGTAATATTGTTATACCTAGAAGTGTCCAGAATTTTTTTTGCTTAGGTCAACACTTAGTTTTGTTTTAGAGACGCTTGCCATGGGAATAAAGATTAAAAAAGAAAACTACGTTTTGTAACTTGATTAACTTGATTCCAGCAAAAATGATTCTTGGGAGATTTCCTTCTTGGTAATATTTATTTTGGTTACTGACTTGGCATCCCAGAACGGCGCGTGAATTTCAGATACCTGTAATATTTTAGACACGAGTAACTTCGTAGTCGTACATTTTCACGGTATCTTGATGACTACGTTTTCGTTGGGAATGTTGAATAAATTCATATTTATGTAGGTAACTTTAGGACTACACTAAAAATATCGGAAAATGGAGCATTTCAGCCACTATCATAATATTTGCTAAAGTTCGACTTTCCCAAACAATCCATCATTCGCCTAATTCACTTACCTAATCCCTGCACAAATATACCTTAGGCAATGTGCTTATGTATTTTCATATCGGCTTTCTGAAATGTTCTGTGTAACTGGGCAACATTTATATAACCCAATCACGTTTTCAGGCCAACTGTGCTAGACGTTAGGTGAGGTTCAAATTATAAAGATTGATAGATAACAATAACTTCATCTAATGATATATATTTATTTCATATTTAATAGGAATAATATGATGAAGGAAGGAGCTAATTTTGCCACCAAACATTATATATTGGTATTAGAATGGAAAGCGTTGACATGAAAACCAAGGGTCACGCCGCAGGGCCTTACACAAGTGTGTTTGTAAAAGCTGACCGCTGAAACCATGTGGAAAACGGAAACCGTACGGACGACGGCGCGGCGGCAAGCTTACCGAGACGTGTAGGTGGCTTGTATCTATGTGCGTATAGCACAAAGTGTGCGGAAGCCGCGTGATCGGGGGGTAGCGCGCGGGCAACGTCTGCCGTCGCTGACGTCATGACCCGCGCTGTGTACCTAACCGTCATTCTAAATCTATGAAGAATACCTTGTATCAACAGAGATTGATATCACTTGACTACTCAATTCATTTTCCATTTTTTGCTTTGTTTTCTATCTTCACAATGCTTCTACTTTTTGCCAACAATAACACAACACATTTCATTATAGACGAGATCATTATGACAGTTGCTGTTCAAAATTGCAACATGTGGGGTACCTACGCATGCAATGGAATTGCCAGTTGTTAAACCAGGGATAAGTCATGTATGTTACACAGATATGGCATGACATACAGTTGCAGGACGAGGCAGACGAGGCTGGTTCAATATAAATGCTAATTCTTAGATAAGATGTTTGCTATGTTTGTATTATCAGTTTAACTACATTTTGTTTAAAGAAATGCTTTGAATAACGATGCAGTTTACGGTTGTAAAACATATAACAATCTAACACCCGTAAAATTTGCGAGAACTTGGTTGTTAATCTCATTTAGGTTCTAGTGATATTTAAGATGTTCCAATTATATCATATTCCACGCCTACGAGAAACTTGTGCTAGTCCTAGTCTTAGCTGATCTAGGTAGATTTATGTTGAAAATATTTCTGTATTTCTACATTATATTGGTTATTTGATATTCTATAGTTGTGTTAGTATTTGAAACACAGTTGTATGCGTAGGGCGGTTGGTCGACATCGGATACTGATGTAGCTCCGGTTACACACAATCCCTAGCTTATTATTGCACGGTACTCAACAGTTAATTTTAACTACGTTCAATTAAGTACCAAATAACCAGAAAATAGTAAGAAAATGGAAGGCATAGTAGGAAAATGGATGGCTTTGTAAATATATCAACGCTCGTTTTCAGTATTCCAGTAAGTTTCTCGAAAATTACCACAAAGCTTTAATAATGAAGATAGGAATAAAATTGAAAGTTTCCCTTTACGTGATCAAAATCCGAATACGATAAAACAAGCTCGGAGTAACGCAGACGTTTGACTAGCTCTGCATGCGGATCTTACCAGCCAACAGATTTGTGTTTGAATTATTCATCTATTGTTTCCATGATCCTCTATTTTGGTAACATATTATTTTAACTACAAGTAAACCCACTTCTGGACCAGTTGTTTTATTTAGTTACAGAAATATATTTTTTTAAAGATTTTTACTTTTTAAAAAGCTTATAAATTTGCACCTAGTGTGCTACGTTGGGAATAAGATATGTACCTGCAACAGCTAAGCTAAAATAAATAAAAAACCTGTAATTAATAATTTGTGATCTCTCACTTATGTAGGTACAGGCATATCTGTAATTTGAGATTGGGTCAAAAAATTCAGAACATGATTTCCTTATTGTCGAACAATATGGAATCTCAATACACATTTATGAAAGAAATTCTATTATAGAAATATATGTTGTGCCATTGGATTCGTAAAAATCTAGACCCAGTTTCTTTTATATTGAGGAATTCCTCGTTCACGTTATTGTCCCATATACAAATCGTTCTCGATATTCCAGACGGGCCCGGGGATTTATTGTTTTATTTGCGACAGACCTTCATAAAGTTTATATTCCGAATAAGTAATATTATGTATAAGCAAAGATGTAATATATTATGTAGATACGGTAGTGTAGGTCCTAAAATATTGTTTTGAGTTATCAGTTAACCGTGGTAAACAAATTAATAAATGAACAATAAGGTAGTTAGGATTTAAAACGATGGCTTTAAAAATAATAATAATATGAAGTTACGTGACTTACGTGAAGCTTTGGCTTCCGCCGACTGCCCTTTAATGATTCCACTTGCCTGACGTTAATCCTTATTTTAAACGAATTTCACAGGAGCGAATGGCGAATTATTATGTTTTTTTTTTATGTATTTAATAACGCTTTACATCACGATGCTTCCGAAGCGAACATAAACGGTAATGTGATCAATGCCTCTTCACATTTTCCTCAAAGTTAAAATTAATGTCAATCCCGGCTTCACGGGCTCGGAACCCTCCGGCGACGATACACAGCGCGTATTTAACCTGTCAAGTACGCGCTCGTTATTTGAAGGCTGTATAAAAAGGTTTGTAAAAAAGTTTGGATTTAGAATTTGTATTCAAATCTTAACAAAAATTGTAGATACATAGTTGAATATAGAAGAGACATAATAATATATATTTACAAGACTGGTCATTAACTGTAATGAAAATGTTTCCGTCTAAAGGGATTTTTTTAAAAAGCGAACGTGCTGTAACAGTGTTTCTTATTTTCTAAGTAAATGAAGACGCAAACAAGGAGGGTCGTGATGAAATTCGCAGTGCCGTCCGTGCGTGCCTTATCTTCCAATGTGGAGGCTTTTACCTCCTCAGTGCCTACCCCTTCCAACGAGCTTAGATGTACGCGTGTCATTTTAATTATTTTTATTTTGCTTTTGAATATGTTGTTACGGTCTGACTTAGTTTGTAGTACTTTGAGTTATTATGTAGATTTCATTAAAATATACCTAGTTACGAAAGCGCTAATATCTATCTACTTACTTGGATACGAACATGGCTATTGAAAATTGTTTTAAAACCAGCAATAAGTGAGTTCTACATGAAGTGATTACAATGTCAAAGGGAAATGTGAAACGAAGGACGCCGCTAGGGGGACAGTGACCCACAGGGACCTCTATGGAGGATAAATGCGGAATTGCGTTTAATATTGGAGATTCCGTCCTCTCCACGAGATCAGGTTCACTTGAGACTCAAAAGAAATATCAGGGTGTAGAATTTTAGGTATTCACTTATTTTCCACCAGCTTTTCTTATTTCCACTCTTCTAAGCAAATAAAAGTGAGTCTCGCATTTACTAAACGTATCTAGAGTATCCATAAATGTACATACATACCTAATGTAAAATGTACGTTATTGCATACATACGGAGTATTCGACTGAGTATTTATTTATTTAGAGAAATACGTTGCCAAGAAAAGGAACGTTCAGTGCCCGATTAATGTCACACAAAATGCGACGTCTAATCTTCAGCTAAGTCTTTGAGTTCATTTATTTCACGCACAAGTTCTATACCTACACTACATTTTATGACTAGCTTTATAGTTATGCATAGTAGATATGAAATACGACACTCCCCTGGGAATGTGTAATACTGACTCCGAAATGACGTAAGTTGTTTTATGTATATGGGTGTCGAATGTTGGGGTCGCAGACAGCGTGACGCCAAATGCTGACCTCTTCATCTTACGATCAGGACCACTTTAATAACATCAGATTACTTATTATGCAAAGCACGTAAAGCTGTTTCGGCATCCGAGACATCGCGGCGAACAAAAAGCCTAAAAAATTTGCAAATAATATAAATTTATCTTCCTACTAAGGAAAAACCGAGTTTATTACTTCGTTTATTTGAAAAAGGAGATCTTCTTTGCTAACTTAATCGTTTTCCGAAGGCCTTCGAACCGGGAAGCTGGGGTATAGATAGTATAGGTGTATTTGTAAAACACCACCAATTTGACTTAAACCCGAGCCAATGATTGCTTAATCGCGCCGATCAAACACCCCCATCAAGACGATCTTTGATTCCTTGTGTTTGAAAATGGCTGTTTAACTTTGATTTTCTTTGCCTAAAGTAGGAATATGTTAGACAGTTTCACTTTGAAAATTCAGTTTAAGGACCGTATTGTTTTAAAATGGGTTCAGACAGGTAGGTACCTTAGTAATGTTTTCCTTTCAAAATTTGTTTCTTTTTAATAATCCGTTTTGAATTTATTTGCAACTGCGCCTGTTAAGCAGCCCTGTTCATGAATTCTAAGCAAGTTTCAACGTACGTGTTACATAACATGCATGAAAATCTACATAAGCTGTAAATTAAACGTAGGATGGGTAGTTTTTCAACGTTATATTTTCATTTTCATATGAATTCAGTATCTATTATAATAATAGCCCGTAAATTGTAGCGTTAGTAGCCTTTGTTATTTGTTTTCCCGCTTATGTAACACAGTGGCTATATGCTTATTGCTTATGCTACCTATATATCAACAATAAGAGGTTTCGGTGCTTATATTTAAGACACCATAAAGTGCAGATCAATATTACGTCTGTAGCCGGTCGTAAAAGCTAAGCAATCATGCCAAGTGTAACGTATCAAACGTTTGTTGAACTATGTATAAGGCTTCGGGAACAAGGGAAATATTTAGTTTGTGTAGGTATCGAATGTACCAATAATATTATTTGATTTAGTTTCCTTGACGAACATGAACTATTGTGTTGAGGTATCGTTTACTGTTTGACACTCAATTTGATTTTCCGTAATCGCATTTGTGCATAAGCAAATTACCATGTAAAATATCTATTTGGTAAGTTCCCTATATTTAATAGATAAAATTTGGTATCGAATCACGAAAAGCAACATATTTGCAACAAAATGCAATCCTGTTATGATTTCATTTTCCTTAGATATGACTTGTTTGTAGATCTTTTCTTGTAATAAGTTCCCCGATTGGGGGTTGGTCGGTAGCGAGAACGCAAAGCGGCGGGGCGTAGGTCGATAAAAGTTATTTAATAACAAGGAACCCCCAGCCTTAGCAATGTAGTTCATCACCACGTGACCTGTCTAGTTAATATCCATTAGGTATTGTCTGTGGTGCTCATTATATTAGTTGATTTATCAAACTATTTACGCTTGATTGCTTGTTAGAAAATCTATGATGCCTATGAGAACATCATAATTTAGCGTATCGTACACTGAAAAAGTGTTTAAAAAAGTTTTAGTTTAACAGACTTTTTTTTTCATTTATGGTGTTTGATACTAGTTCTGAAAATGTTTACCATAAGTAGTATATGTTGTATATGTTAGTCATATTTTTATCACAAAATTAGAAAAAAATGGGCTTTCTTCTTTTTCAACGTCGCCGACTTCAGTTTAAAAAAGGAATAGGAGCTCTACTAGTTTCTGAAGTGTAATTGAGTTGAACCCTTAGAAAATAATTATTTTCCGTTTTCATTTCAAATGAAATCGAAAACACTCATTTAAGTCGTTCATATTTTTCTGGAAAGGTCGGTTGCAAACGGATGTTATTTACTTTATTGATGGATTTCGAATGTTTGATGGGATCCTATTTATAATTGGGACGTGTTACGAGCGAGATGGCTATAGGAATACCCAATGTTGACATTTAATTAACATTTTCAGTTTCTATATTGGGATTCAGAAGTTTTAATGGAGTCTTTGTAATTACAATAGGACCACTAAAGATCGCAATTCGTAGAAAAACTATAAATAAACCTAAGCACAGTTATATAACGAAAATAATATCTTTGTTTTCAGAGTCGACTTTTTGTATAATAAAAACAGATCTGTTTTTTCGCCAAACAGTCCGCGCCCTTTGGCTCAAATAGCACATAAAAATAAACCATGTTATAACTACTAACACATAAGTGTACTTGCGGATTCTTTTGTTCTCAGTGTCGTTCATTCATGTCTTGGAAATGACAAAGTGGCTTTTAGGAAAAAATTAAAAATTCTTTTACAATTCTTAGTAGATATTAAAAGGGTGTTTAACTTTGGTAAATATTGTCAATTATTTATCAATTTAATTGGTCGTCATGTCTAATCTGAAAAGTTTTCATAGGTTTTCGTAGGTAGGTACTTAATAGCTTAGATACTATCAACAGGATTATTGTTTATTAATTTTACAACATTAAAAATGGGTTATGGGTTGGGTTTTTGTTATCTAATCCTTAATTAGTAGGTACCTGCAGTTAACCTTAATACTTACAAAAAGATTATTTTATCGCAATTTTAGACATTGGTAGGTTACGACCTAAATAGACAAGGCTTACTAACAATTATCGTGATGCCAATGACAATACTTCATGAATGATCAGGATTTTATTGTAATAAAAACTAAAGGTCTTAACTAAAGTGAACTAAAGACATCCAATTGTATTACCTATTGAACGAAAACATGTAAACAGATAGGTACGAGTACCTAGTAGGTACTTACCTACTTATCTACGTCAGTGATAATAAGTTACGCCATTTTTATTTGTGACAAAATAAAGGTTTCGAAAGTTCAGCAATCGAATAAAGTAAATAACTGTCATGAACATAACGTTATCTATAAAACAGCATAGGTAATTAACTGATCAAACACATTTCGTATCATTAGGTGACTCACAAACCTGATACAGGGACAGCCTAATAGCTTTCATTTATGTAATTTATACTGGCATCCGACATTAAATTGTAATGAAAACTTGATTAATTGAATTAAAGCCAAATATAGCAACGCAATGATTGAAATATACCCACGTAAACTGCTATTGCCGGTAACTTCATTCGCATACAAACTTCAACCCTTATTGGATCTGCTGGCTCATTTTTATGTTTCGTGGAAAGATTTCTACAATTTTCTCGCCTTTGATTATAAGAGACGTATTTTCCAAATGTCACGATTTTCGGTTCTTTTTTTTATCGTGGCAAAAGGTATCTGGCAGTAGGTACAAAATACTAATACTAGCTTTTGCCCGCGGCTTCGCTCTCGTTAAATTCAGGGTAACATAGTTCACTCTATAGAACTCTCCATACAAACTTTGGATCCCCTTTTTCATCCCCTTAGGGGGTAAAATTTGGAAAATCTTTTCTTAGCGCGTTCTACATTATAATAAATAACTACCAGCGAGTCTTTCAGCGCAATCATTTCAGTGCTTTGTGCTGTGTGTTGATTGATCAGTCAGTCTGTAACGGTTGCCTTTTTTAACGCGCTAATCTAAGGAACTACTGGCCCGATTTGAAAAAACCTTATGCGTTATATACCCCATTTATGGAATGGAAGGAAGGAGGAGGAAGGTTATAGGTTACAATAACATCGTGCTAAGACTCACGGAAGTGGAGCAGTAACCAAAGACGTAACTTAACGCGGGTGAAACCATGGAGGACCTATAGCTAGTACAATATATTATGTAAAGAAAGATTGTAAGACTACACGCGAATCAGTAAAAACAAAAACATCGTGAGGAAACCTGGACTTACTGTTCCAACCATGTCAGAGGTCCTTGAGGCGGTTTAGAAACTCTGACACTAGGGTATGTGGAGTCATAAGACCTTACTGCCCACACGATAAAGAAGAAAGAAGTAAACCAATAGGTCTTTAATCAACGATGAAAGCGGATGTTTATCGCTAAACACTTAAAATAATCGTCAAACTATCATTACTCTTGTTGTGGCCAATCAATTGTAAGTAACATAAATACAAAGCAACACGTTTCCTTTAGGAAATGATACTCTATAAGGTTTATTGAAGCTTGAATCAATGAGGATAGAAAATAAAATACAGCATTTGTGCGACGCATTCTTATTTTCTACAGAATGCACTGGGTACATTTTCTATTATAGTGGATTTTATTACATGTTTTCTTGATATTTTTCAGATTCCTTTGATCGTTATGTGAGGTGGTTATGTCACCAACTTGTATTATTATTATCTAATTTTGCACTTGTTTTAAAAACAAAAAAAAAATAAGTTAATAGATAGCTGTTACCTAATAACTTGAGTGTTTATTTCTGTCGTCCAATAAGTGACCGTATTAAAATTTACTTTACCATAGCTTTAATGAAATTGTGTTTAAATATATTTAGCGTCCCAACGGCCACAGGTCTTTGGGTAGTTAGTCTAGCAATCAATATACTTCTGACTGACTAATCTTTACGCATGAGCTATCTTGGCTTCGGGCGGTACGAAAAGAGACGAACGTACTGAATATTTCTCTGACAACACAACCGTAACTTCATTTAAAGTTTTGCTCCATTTAAATAATCCAACTAAGGCTTTTGCTACACAGTAATGAGATAAAACGTGCGGTGAACGGAATTTGTGCATCAGGCCATGAGCGTGGCGCCGCGCCGGCTGGTACCGCTGTGTTTGCATTAAGCCATTTACCTTTATTAGTATTAATTTAGCAGAAGCGAGTTGCAACTCGGCGCCTGTCTGCCTCACAGAACTGGGTCAATGACAACCCCGCCGAGAATAGAACTAACGCTTTAGGGGTGGATGAGCTCCATTGTTGCCCCAGCGCTGCTGAGAACTAGAGATGCCTCGTTCCACCAATATAATTATCATTTCCACTCGTCACACTTCGTCTAGTCTACAATATTGTGGTTCGTGGGTTCAAAATTGGCTAGAACTATAGATGCAGATATTCTTAAAATAAACCCCAACATTTTAATAACGATACCCGTCTACCTTGCCTAGGTTCATGTTTTCTTTGATACTAGAGGGCGTCGATGTGGAAAGAGTTATCGCCCATTTAAGGCATGACCTTAGCTAGACATAGAACACCTAGTAGAACCATCGAACTGCGTAGCAACCACATGTTACTTAATACCTAGTTACTTAGTAGCTAATTAGCCAGTAGCAACTAACTACCCACAACTCGTACTTAGTCTTCCTTTATAAACAATTATTGCTTCATGGCTAAACACTATATTCTGCAAGGTCACTGGCATAAATATCTAGTTATGCTTATGTCGCATTTTCCACTACTATAAGGTGCGCCAAAATGGAGTTGGTCAAATTAAAACGAGGCACGACGCCGAACGAAATGTATCTACTTTCCTTTTGGGACCAGACCCAGCTCCGTTTACTATCTAGGCATAATTTTATTTATTATGACACTTTTCTTTTATACTATGTATATATCTCAGGTTATTGTGAAACATAAATATTTAACGTTAATGTAACAAAATAACTTTGTAAGTACTTACTTTTTAAGCAGGTCAATTTTTTAGGTTTGGCATTGTCGATACACCGTCAATCTTTTGAAGCTTTTGTCCTTCGGTTACTGTAAAAGTAAATTAATTAAAAACTTGAGTAATAAGTATTCCTTAGATCTTACAAGAAATTTTTAATTAATTATGCCGTGGCACATCGATATTTTGTTTAGGCCCTACGGAATGTAGTCCTTGTAATTTATGATAATGTGTATTCAAAACAAGGTAGGTATTAATAACGTATACGTAAATCTAGGCTATCCTACATAAAAATGGAAACGTACAAAATAACAACCGCCATATTTCCGTCTTATTATCTTCAATTTGCTCTTCTTCCTACCTACGCAATTTCTCTTGGGAAAAACATACGAGAATAACTACAAATAAAGGAAGCTGCCTTAAGACCTTGATGAGAATAATTTGTTAAAGTAAGAAAAGCTGAATATAGTGAAAAAATAATGTTTATAAGCTTAATAAAAAAATAAGTAACGATAATTATGATGATAACGTTTGAACAGGCAAAAGGCTTTGAAAACCTTATTTACTTCGAAGACATGGTTTTGCAAGGTGAAGACTTCTAAGACTTATATACTTAAGGATTTTCCTTTCAATCTGTTACCCCTCGCCTCTCCCCATGAGTAGGTACCTACCTACCTAATTTAATTTTCATACGGAGAAGGAGCACTGATTAAGTTTGCTTACTCCATGTTTTCTAACGTAAAAAGTTCTACTTTTCTGTGTGTGATATATACTAAAAATGTACCTACCTACCTACAAAAGTATTGGAAATATATTGGTAGCAAGATTACACGTCGTGAAAACTCGTGTATAGCATACTGAATTTCAGTTAGACTTTACCTGCGATCAATAGATATTGTAGCAAGTATCCAATAGGTATATCAGGTATACAATCCTGTTCGCGATAATGATATTTTCATTTCCATATTTAGTAGGTGTACGACCTAATGTTCGCTAAGGACGTTTCAAGAACGCGCTACGGACTACGGACGGGCTACTTCGCATATTAATTTTATTGCTACAAAGCGTGTCGCTGCAGTATTTCAAAGGCGTATTTTTTTTTTTCTTTATACCTAATGCAATGGTCTTTAAAGAAATCTCAGTGTTTTGTGCACAAATAAAACATACAGACAACACATTGCAAGTTCGAAAAGCAATAATATTAAACAAGAATTTAACAACTACTTTACAGTCAAATGAGACAAAATTAAATCAATTACCTATAATATGTGCTTTTAATTGATAATAAGCTTTCAGTTCCGAGCTTTCGTCTTTCATAAAGGTAGTGCCAAGTGAAAGGTGTCAGGCGTTGACAGAGGTCTTGTCTATCTAACTCTAATAATATTAATAATATGATTAGGATACCTATATCAATTTTTATGGCCTAAAATTACTGAGCTGCCAATTTTACCGAAACTTACGGACGCTGTCGAAGCTCTCTGAAAAGCTGGCTACTTGTGCTTATACCTAGGTACTTATCATAACCGTAAGTTGGTATACCTACCTATTATTGACAGACAACTTACCTAAATCAAGATACCTTCTTACTTACGTCTAGAGCAGGGGTTCTTAACCTTTTTCTAGTCATGGACCTCTCTCAAAATTTCAAAGAGCCCACGGACCCTTTCCGAAAAAATAAAGAAACGGGGTTTAGCTGTTACCAGCTTTTATTGTTTACGATTAAACTTTACATAATTATGAATAGTTAATGTGACGGTGGCTGCTGCTTATGCAAGATTAAAATGTCAAATTGAGGAGCCGATTTTGATAATGCGAGGCGCATGTCATCTTTCACTTCTAACCGATTACATGAACCTCCCTTGGATCCCAGGTTAAGAAACCCTGGTCCAGAGGATCAGATATTTCATTGAACAACTGCAATTACAAAAGTTTGATAACTAGGAAAGTTAAGCTATCTAGTATTTCAGTCCGTATAGTTATCTAATTAGTTTCTATTTTGTGAGACTCCTATATCAACATAGAGTATTGCTAAATGCTTTTGATGAAACAGACTTTGACCAAAGATTTAAATAGGGGTAAAATAATAAAAGTTGATAGGTATTAGATATAAATTATGCGCTTCCAAATCAATTTGTCCGATTTTATCAACATAATGACTGTTTCTGATTTACGATTTTAGTAATCAGAGCTAGCTATCAACATAAATAAATCATGCAACATGGGGGATGGATTATCAGTAGCTTAATTTACCATTTTTGCTTTTACACACGAATAGAATACTCCAACCAAACAACAACAGAGTTTTTGTACGCGTAATTGAAATTGTGTTTGTCGGTCCTCCATAACATTTATTTTAACGTGGTCTTTAACATTGATCGGCTACATTGCGCAATCTACTGTGAAATTAAACCTGTAAATGTGTGTTTGCTTTATGTATTTTTTATCTCCCATATAAAGTCCCTTTCAGGCATTATTAAAATTTACCTTTTATTAGAAAAACTTGTAGGTATTTTTACATTACCTTTTTGTAGTCCTTTGGCACTGATAGATTCATCACGTCTTTTTATAAAAATACAATTATTCAAGATTTTATATATTTATATTAGAATCAACTTTTTATTTTTGAAGAAATCGCTTGCTTTAACTAAACTGTATTTAAATTTAATGACTTCAGTTAGATACACCTCCATCCTTTGGTTACCCATCATCGCCTTTATTCGCCCTCGTCAAGTCTGTCATTGGCAGCGCAGTCGGGTTTGAGAGCAAATTATTTAACCATTGCTTCAAATAATGGTTAGCTTGACTATAACTTCACTTTGTGAAATTTACTGTTTGTACTCATACAGAAGCGACAATATTGAGCTTTGGACAGGATCTTCTAAGTAATAAAATTCAACATAAACTGAAATGGATCCCTATTTGCTATAAAGGTATGCTACGAAATTGCAGACTTATTTCGCTTTCATAGGGAGATACTGTAACAATTCCGCTACTTTGCAGATTGCTTCTGCAAGAATTTGTGAAACTCCTGAATTTGTGAGTCAAACAAGCTTCGTGTTTAGTTATGAATTGATGTTGGACCATTTCGCAGCCGTCGACACGAGGTGAGAACGTGGTCGAAGTGTGAAAGTTTAACGACATCAAATATTTACAAATTTCCGCTCCGAACTGGGGAGCAGACGCACTCGCTCCGTTCTCCTTAATTTATACTGCAATTTGTAATATTACCATATCCACCGTATAGCCTTGCCAGGCTTCTACCTAAAATTTTGTTTGGTACCTACTTGTTTTTCTATAGGTAGGCAACTCAACTTGTTCTCATCGTAAAAATAACAAGTCGATTGTAATCAAGGAAAGTTTTGTATCTGCCTCTCACAAGTTTTATAAAATGGCGTCGCACCAACTTCTCAGATCTCGTAAGCTCGGGAGTCGGAGGACTTGGCTAAGTAGTTTTTGGTAAAGTTCCACAATAAAATACTGGGTAATAAATGAAGTAACGAACGGACGTAAATGTCAATTAGATTCCTAATATAAGTAATAAGTTGGCCAGCCGATTTTGGGCAGGTAATTATCGATATTCGTTGGTCATTATTGTGTGTGCTAAACCGGGTAGATATGAAGTCATAGGTTTTATCAAAATAATTATTATTTTGGTCTGTTTTAAAGGTGGATAAATTATTGTTTGTACACTTAGTTTGCATTTAAACTTGTGGAAAAGCTTGTTTTGTTAATTTCCAACACAAATAACTGCTGAAACAGATACCGAAGTAATCTGTAGGCAAATACTTATTAAATTAAGAAACATGATGGACCTTTCAGTGGCTGAAGAAACGTCTTTGTTCAATAAGAAACCTTCATAATTAAAATGCAAATGTCTCTGTGAAATACACTAGTAAGTACCTACTTACTTTATTTGTTTAATTAAGGCTGTACCTACATAAATACCTAGGTACTCGTACCTACTTATCGTCCGGACAGTAACTTTGTTAGCGGAGGAACGCGGTGGAACATACTTGTGTTTGTGGTTTGTCAAAGGTAAACTTTCGAAAACCCTTACGTAACTCTACCACCGAATCGTAAAAATGTTTCTTTTCTAAATCTAATGAGCTGTGCCGACGTAGGTACGGTCTACCTAATGTTATTTATTACTGAAAGAAAAAAAAACGAGTCGAAGGATCGAGTTTCATTTGAGGGTTTAATTTTATTTTCTACTGTGCCGATAGCCTACGTTGGTATAGCTCAATAGAGAACTTGCTAAAAACTTTATTGCTGCTGATAAAACACTATTTCCATAGATTGTAATCAGCTTATAAAACCCTTGTTAAATTTTCCTTTTTAATTACATAAATAAAACGAATATTGACCCATTTTTGGTGTGTCTATCAGTTCCTTCAATCAACACAAGCCTTCTTGAAGGAAGGAAGGCTATCTTGTGGCTTCAAAGTATACTACTTCAGACAGCTGATTAAGATCGACATTTGCTATTTCAGAATTCTAGAGATAAGAACGAGGCAGAGTTATAAAATGACGCAGTGCTAGAGCGAGATATAAATCGTAGCCACAGCTCTGGAGGGTGTTGCGGTCTGACCGGAGATTAGCGTGAATTGTCAGTCGTTCGGCGTGCCTATTATTTTATCTTTCAGTACCAGCAATAATCAACTATTAGATATAGGCCAAGATTGGCCATAACTATATTCAAACTTCAGACTAATCGATAGACATAAGAATTGGCATTTAAAAACTTTCACTATGGGCGTTGTTCTCTTTTTCAACTTTTCTGTACTAAACTTTCAGTCAAGGGCCAAGGGCGCCATTTGCATATTCTAATGCTTGTAGACAATTTCGTTCCCTTTTAACGGTTAAGTTGAAATATCTACTCAATTCGGAAGGCAATTTAGCTCGCAATTATTGTGTTAACTGTTTACGTGAGCGAACTTCGTTATTATTGATTTATTTAACGTGGCTTAGTTTGAGGGAGTGATAAAATAAATGAACTTGGTTTTGACACTGTCTGTCTAAAGGGGCTGTCGGAAATGTTTTGAAATGTATGAATATTTCATTGCTAAGGGTAGGTAGGGGCCATTCAAAATGTATTTAACTTTACTGAAAACCTCGCGTCGAAGAAAGAGGTAATTCCGCGACAAAATTATTTCGGTCTCCACAGTGTATTTCTCTCTCTTTTTTTCCCCCTTTTGTGCTTACCTAACATTTCTGAAACTCTTCCATCATTTTATTAATTCAAAACCCGTCGTCTATTTGACATTTCAGTGACCTTGGTCATATTTCACACCTCCCCTAAACGTACTCTATGATCAAAACCTGAATGGTATATCAAGTAACAGGTACCTGCCCACAAAAATCACATTATAGGTATTCAAGCAAGATGATGCTAATTGCAACGATTAGGAAACCCGTAGGTAATTAGAATTCCAACAACCTACTACCTGCTTAATTTGTTGAATGTCTATACAATAGTCAATGTCAATAGTCTAGACTCTAAACAAAAGATGGAAGTCATAGGTACCTACATGTATTTTCTTAGGTCAGTGACCTACCATGTGTCGTGTGTGGGGACTACCGAGAACGTTCCTAAATAAATAACGTTATCGAACTGTAGGTACAGCGCACTAGACCGAACGAAATACATTCTGGGGTCTGCTGCCTGTTTTTCATTTCATTCATATTGTTTTTTGGAAATAAAAACTTGTTATACGAGAAAAAAAAAATGAATTTGAACAGAGATTTATGAAACTCGTCCCCTGTTACGCAACTCTTATTTAAATAAAGTTACTTAGTGGAAAACATAGATATATTTGTATTAGGTACCACGTACAGTAAGTAAAAGAAGAAATGATGACAAAAAGGGTTATCGCAGAAAGCAGAATCCGGTTAGAGACTATTCTAGTATAATGATGGCCGTCCCCCGCTTATACTTGCGTCAATTTTCTCTCTTGACATTCCACTTGGCTCTGTGCCAATAAGCTACGCCGTGTCTCTAACTTACGCGACTAGGTATTACTTCAAAATTGTCAACTGGTTAAGAAGGCATCATTTTCAAAACTAAGTCACCGTCTTCCTAATTCCTTTTCATTAAGTTATAAACTTGTCGCGTACCTACCTAATAGTCGCAGTCGCACGGTAATTTGACATCGGCGACACTTAAAGCTAATTAAGCTTAGAATGACTGCTTCTGCCCTATCGACGATATTGGTAATACCTACCTACTACTTGTTGCTAATTTTAAAAGAAAAGCTTTTCCTAAAAGGTTTCCTTTATGAAAAGCTTATTTCGTGTAATCGACGCTCTCCCAACATTTTATGTGAATATGTAATGACTCCTCAGAGGCCGATGCTGACTTTCAGAAAGAACTTTCAAACGTTTCTATTATGAAAGCTTAAATTGCACTGAAGTCGCGAACCGTGAAGCGAAAAGTTTCAGTTAAATAGAGTGCTGCGTTCTTCTTTTGCACTTTACTTTCTAGTTAGAACTAAAGAAACTTTTTTTTTTTTTCAATATTTCTTAAAAAATTCATGAGCACAAAATGCTTCTTGCTTCGTGGCAATATCAGTTTGATGCAGTACATACTTAAATTATTTTTTGTCGGTGTAACCTATGTGTTTTAGTCGGTTACTTTATTAGGTCACACACCACTGGTCGGTGTCGTGTACGGACAAGTCGATAAAGGGTAGGCGTGTATCACACGTTAGTAGCGGCCATTATACCTCTCTGTTATGTTTATTTTGTTTACATTGTCCCATTATTCCCGCTTATGTTCCGTTCGCCTGTTTGGATACTTCCCCTCTAAAAATAGCCGTTTTTATTTAGTAAATGTGTCGCGTTTACGTAAAATTCCATTACCTACAACACAAAATCACCTTTATAGGCGAGAATAATCTAACGTTTATCAATTTGTATCCATTATCTCGGAGCTTGGATCGGCGTTTTAGTTTTGTCGCTACATTGAGACAGACTAAGGTTAATAGATAATGAAAAAAAAAAAGAAGTTGGAGGAGAAAATAAGAGGAGACAGAATCCTCAAATATGGATAGGTAGGTACCTATTATGTATACCTGATTCTGTTTTACTGTTTACGATGTGAGAGAGATATGCAGTAGGTAACTACAATAATGGTAAAGGAACTTTACTGCTTCATCTTGTTTTTCTTTCTCGAACAAACACTTTAGTATCTACATATCAATCAAAAGGACAAGAGTGTGTCAGTACTTTATACAGTCAGTGAAGCCAAAGAAAATTCCTACTTGGAAAGTAGATAAGTTAGTTAATGTGCGCATACCTATATCTAATCCACTGGTAAGAACGGGTCAACGTGCGATTTGGGGACGTAGTTACCTAACAACTGACTTAAGGATACATTTTATTTTGCTAGATAGGAGCGGGCTACCTAGATGCGGATGTATACCTAAGATGTAGATAAATATACCTACGTATGGATTTGCGTATGTAGAATCTGCTGCTAGCTGTTATATGAAATCCACTGTAATCTACATATGTAGGTACAGTCAACAAAGGAGATAGGTATGCAGTGTCGTCAGATATAGTTGACCAATGGATCTTTTTAAATGTAATTTAATTTAAAAAGTAAATCATAAACAGTTCATTCATTAAAGTTAGGTTTCAGTTGAAGACATCCATCGGTTTCTAAGACAACTTCAAATATATCTGACGACCCTGCATACCTATCTCATTTGTTGACTGTACCTACCTTCCTACGACTATGTAGATATGCTTATGGTAAAATTAGAATTTCAATTGGGTTATTTTATACCACATAATTAGATATGTAAGTCGACATTATAAATAAGTTACTATTCCACGGTTTCAGAATACCTATCTATAAAATTCTCGTGTCGCAGTGTTTGTTACAAAACTCCTCCGAAACGGCTGGACCGATTTTTATGAAATTTTGTGTGCATATCGGGTAGGTCTGAGAGTTTTCAAACAAAAAAAAAAAAAATATGGCGGTACGAGATTCGCTGGGTCAGGTAGTGTTTTTATATACCTACTTTTACTTTTCATATTCGAGCTGCCGGTCAATAGCTTTTAGATACTTCAATTAATGCATGGTACCTAATTAAAATTACGGTTTATTCACACACAATGTTCATTCACAAGATGTCCTGGATGTCGTCACACGCTCCAGACAGTGCTAAGCGAAGCACGAGTAGCTTACCGCTTTGTGTTTACAGGTCGGTAGTTTCGCTGTTTGCCATGTCGACGATCACCGTGACGCCTGCAGGTTGCCAGTCTATACAGATTACGTCCCTGATAGAACCCAAAAGTGCTCTACAAATATCACCCACCTTGCTAAAAACCTATCAATATCAACGCTTTTCACACCACTGAAATTTTCCATTTAGTCACTACATAGTATAAAACAAAGTCGCTTCCCTGTCTGTCTGTCTGTCTGTCCCTATATATGCTTAGATCTTTAAAACTACGCAACGGATTTAGATGCGGTTTTTTTAATAGATAGAGTGATTCAAGAGAAAGGTTTATATGTATAATACATGCACCCGTGCGAAGCCGGGGCGGGTCGCTAGTTAATAATAAAATAAAAAGTCTTGTACATTAAAGATATGTGCATGTGCCGTTGTAATGTTTTTTGCTAACTTAAAACTGTGAGCCAAAATGAAACTCATATATTTTAATATTTTTTGCGAAATAAATGTTGGAACTGCAATATACTGAATTTATATTTACTACGCCGCTTGGCTCGCTCGGTTCGTAGATATGTTCCAATAAATGGATGTTTAGCGAATTATGTAGGGATCTAGGGTATTTGGGTCTTCCAAAAGTGCGCTTTCATTACTAACTTTGGGGTCCAATAGTTCTCTAGCTATCTGGAAGTGTCCTACTATTTTGTAGTCTTCGTAACTGAATTTATAACTCAAAATGATGAAGCCATATTTTGGGATAATCGTATTATTATCGGGTAACTGCTTACTCGATCAAGACTGGTTTAAGGGGTTCAGCCAAGCAAAGTTAAGCGGTAAAAGTCGGCAAACATTGCAAGCAGAGAATCGAGTACGGGCGTGGATGCGGAAGCACGACAGATAATAAAAGATATTTACGAAGGGTCCCATTGTTCCCGCTCTTTGTCCCCACTTTAGTCAGTTTCATTTACCCATCGAGATTTTACAAAGACTTCCGTAGTACTTGTGTGGGCTCATATAGCCTGATTCTGTTCGACATATTCTATGAAGTTTCAACTACCGCTATTACAACTCATTACAAAACTGTATTTAACTGCTGTTGGTATAATTTTATTCTTTCAAACAGTTCGGAGGTTTACCTAACCTTTTATTCTGGCTGTTGGCAGTAGGTAAGAATTTGTTTTAATACATAAATTAATACATAAAAATGTTGTTTTAATACAAGTTTTTGTTTTAAATACTTAGGTATTAACAACAAGTAGGTATCTACATTGGTTCGTGTAACAAGGTAGTTTCCTAAAATATCTATATTGTATCGTTTTGAAGGCTTTAGAAATTTTCAGGAATTGTAAAGTTCAATGTGTACCTACGGTGACGCGAGTCTGTAACATTTAGCAAAATTGACTAATGTTCTGAGCATGCTATGAAATGTTTGTTTCTTAGCAATCATCGCACATGCGTATGTACTTTATACTAATGGTAGACGCGTGATTGACAGACTCTTTACAAATAAATGGTAGCACTGAAATAGCTTGTGGTGAAAACCAAATAAAATATAACGATAATTTATTTGCAATCGCTCGTGGTTTTTTCCTCTAGTACGAAGTTATGTATAGATAGGTAGGTACTCTTGTACTTGCATGTTTAATTTATGTTTTAAGTACCTATGTGCTATGCAGTGTACTAGCAACACTATGCGTTAGTTTAATAATTGTGTTTAAAAGCAGCAAGCAAGTACGTACTGTCGCCGTCGCGAAATGAGAACATTTTATATCTTGACTGTATCGCGGAATAACTTCAGCCCCCTTCAACAGCCCACCCACTTTCGCCGACTTGGACGTACATTTACTTTATTAAATAGCCATTCAACTTGGTGGAGCTTCAGCGACCTATATTCGAGTGTATTTACAGCTATGAATGTCGCGATTCCTACAATTCCACTAGCAGACTTACTTATGCGACTGAACATTATTTTTAATTCTGCCAGAGTAACTTTTAATTTGTTTATTTGTTCACCAGGTGTACGTTCTTGGCACCTGTTTATACGCTCGCTTTATTGTTCTTGGCTACCTCAAGTGATATAAATGTTGCTTTCTTCAACACCTGTATACCCTGTTTCTAGGTCCCTACTCAGCACCGAGGACAATTTTCATGAGAATATCAGTAATGTCTGTTGATTACCTTCTCAATACTTAATTTTCTTCCATATTTTAGCCTTTACACACTAGGGCCCATAATAACACTTATGAGTAGGTTTATTATACTTATCTACTTACTATGTTAGGTACCCTTTATGTACTCGAATAATTTTTGTATCGACACAAGATTTTTGCCATTATTTGTACAAAATTCGAAGAGCCAAAGAGATGGAAGAAAAATGTTATGCTAAGACTCGAACTGTAAAATTTCTTAATCTATCTTAAGGGTCGTTCCTTCTGACCCCACAAGATAAGCAATGTTTAAAACATCCCCTAAGAAGCGTCTCGAACGGTCATAGTAAAACCTTTTCAAAAGCATCCAGCCTTAAATTCTTTGTGATTAGAAAGTCTGTGTCGGCAGATACTTAGGTACCTACTTACTTAGGAGCCAGAATCAAATATTTTAAACGTTTCCAGTGGTCTTGTTCGCATAGCAAGTTAAGTTTACGGACCTAATTTACTCAGATAGGTATCTACTTAACTTTCTATCTTTTCTGATAGATATTTTCAGGAAAGAAACAGAATATTAACTCGACTTAAATAGAAAATATGATGCCTCACAATTTCTATTCATAACGGTAGATCCCAACGCAACGCGATCTGTAGCATCAAATGACAAAGCCTGGCGCCTCCATGGGCCGCCCACAATGTAGCATCATCGTCCTTTCTCTTTATTTGTTTCATCTTTACAACAAGTATCACGTTTTCCTGCATTTATTATGGTTACCTACCACATCCAATTAATGCAGCTGTCTGAACGTTATGATTTTTTTTCTTTTAGCTAAGTAGTCCCAAATGTTTGATAAATCTACGGAGGAATTAAAATAATTGATTAAGGCTTTTCGCAAATTTCTTGGGTCCTTACTGGAATTGTTAATGCTCGTAGGTATAATAAACGGGCCCAGTACAATGAATCCCAACTGTGTAGTATCTCCATTAGACTGTGGCTGTGAAAACTAAATAACAGTTGTCTCTGCGACTCGTCAATCAAGAATTAATTACTTGTAGGTACCACGTGTCCATCTATTCATACGTAAAGGAACTTGTTTCTAATTACAGAGAGATTACTACGAAAGAAACCGCTCTTTAACACGTGACATCGAATCGAAAAGAAAAACGAATTTTGCTTGAAAAATATTTTTGAGATGCACAATTAAATTAACGAGGCGATTTTTCTAGTGTGGTTATTGTGGAGGGTCTCTCTAGTCATGTTAACATCGGACTAGAACGTCCCAAGAACCGACTGAAACCTTTGTTAGAGGAAGTATCCTCTTACAGGCTTTGTGTGCAGGCCGGTAGCTCGCGACGCGGTGCGCCCACCTAATTGTCCAGGACCTCTCGCGCGGAACAACTCCACGGTTTAAATAACTATCCCTGGACAAGCAGCATCAGTATCATCCATCACAACAGCGAACAAACATCACATGGATTACCTCACAATTCTATCCAACGCGAGTGCTCAAAGTTAAAACAGTGTAAAAAGAAGCTTATCCTCTACAAGCGCGTTTAGTCTAATTCAGTTAGCTATAAATTAGTTTATATCTCAACATTACTTACCGCAGATAGCTCGAGGAGTTTGTGTACGGAATATGAATATGAATTGTAGGTACAACAGTCGAGTAAAGCACTGTTCGTCTAGTAAATTTTAGTTGATTTAATCACAACTCCATAATATTGTTGGTACATAGTGTAGCGTGCACTGTGTTTGACGTGTAGAAGGTACCCTTCAGCGCACGATACAAACAAAACGCTACGAACGACTCCCGCTAATTGCTCTTACTTTATTTTACTCATTTTCTTAATTTCCGCATTTCCTTTATCATAAATACCCCAGGGTGAAGTGCCGGCAAAAATACTTTGGTAGGTACCTACCTAAATAAAAAGGAAAAATTTAATGAAAGTTCTACAATGAAAAAGAAAGCAAAACAGTCCTTTGCGTTTCGGCCCTGAATACATAACAGGGATTGTACCACTCATCGAGTAGCGGATCACGTTTAGTGAAGATACCTATTTTAGACTTAGCTGTGAGTGGGTGTGTGTACCTACTACCCCTTGCGTTTTATAAATAACCTTATACTACCTACCCTAACGGATTTTTTTTTTCAATTCGTACCTCTTTCAAATTTAAAATGTTCATGAATAATCTATTTCTACTTCGTTCTACATTGACCTTACTTTAAAATTTCAGACAGAGGATAATATGATTAAGATATTTTGAATGCATAGGTACCTACTTACTTAATTCATCGTTTTCTAATTTCATTTATTCATGAGTTCATCGTTGAAATTGAGAAATAAGGCTTCATCATGATCGAACTGTCGCGTCATAATATTGACCCAATTTATCGTGCGGCATTCAAAACTCAATTCTGATCCGAAATTAATCGTGGGCGAATCGCGTGTTTGGCGTTGATGGCATCGAAAAAAGCCAAATCAAGTGACAATATTATTATAATAGGTAGGTATTAAGTAGTTTTGTATAAGTAGGTTGAAGTTCCACTAATTACTTATACCAATGTGGTCTAGAAATTCGTCGTTCCATTGAAACAATAGGTAACCTAGTAAATTTTTTACTCAACAGCAACACGTTCAAGTTCAAATCTACTCCGTGTCATAATCATATTAGACACACGTGAACCAATTATTTTCATATTTAGTCAGTTGTGAGGGGATGTGGAGGCGCGGGGTGCGGGGTGGGGCGGCGCGCGCGATCGATACCTCGCCGGACAGGTACACTATACGTAAATAATGAAAGCGTTCAGCGTAGCCCTCTGAGGACGCCTCGTGTCAAATGTCAATAGCAATCAGATGCGATGTGGCACGTGGCTCAACATGTTTCTTTTTATAGCGATCCACCGATATCACGATTCCGTTCAAGGAAAACTATCTCTATTATTCATTGACTAGGTCCAATTATGGTTTTTATGTAACTCACCTTGAGGAAACGGTAAATTAATAATAGTTAAGCTGAACTTTGATGCTGAAAAGTTATTATACCTAGTGCAGCGCTTTGGGGTTAAAATCAATAGGCCGATAAATACGCCATAATTTTAATTAAGACATGAAATATACATATTGTATGTAACCGACGCTTAAAATTTACTGTTATGTAGGTATTTCTTACCTACACCGCTGTTTCGTAGGATTGATATTGGCGGGCTAGTGTGGGTTGCTCTACGATACATAGCACATGGTAGGCATGTAGCTAATCTCCAATCAAGAAATAGTTTCCGCCTCCGGATATTAGTTTTGCGACATTTTCTAAAATAATGTTATTAGTAACTTGCCAACTTTGAGTTATTTACACAGCAACGTGTTATGAGTATATTCCGGCTTGATTATAGATTAAGTATCCAGTAAAAAAGTGGTTTATAGCAGTCAAAGAATAATGTTATTTTTCCATTACAGGGTTGCAGCAGAGCTGCGAGTGATGGAAGAAAATGATGTCTATGAGAAACAAAAATCAAAACCAATCGATCTCTATTTTTATAAAGATCCCGCCTTTTCTTTTCCTTCATCCTTCGTAAAAGAGGGAAATTCGACCCACCAACTATAATTATATTCACAAATCTTTACCTATGTAAGTATTGCTCCCCATGAGTCGGTTCCCCTATTTCTTCTCCGTCTAATTCAGAAGGAGTATGACTCTTGAAGGAGTCGTACACGTTTACCTGCTGAAAATCGATAGCTCTTACATTTCCGCAGATTTAAACAACGCAGAAGACTGAAGAAGACTAACCTTGAAGAAAGAAATTGGGAATATCGTTGAACCATAATTTGACAACTGTATTCGAGTGTGTGGGTAGAGTGTTGCCATTCTCTAGCACCATTCGAATTCAGTGCTCGAATGTGGACGATCGTCAAATCATAAGGAAATCGAATTTGAAAAAATCGTTCATTTTTTGCTCTCTTCGTATTTTCGTTTTAATGTCATTTTACCTTTATGTACCCTCTTGCTTACCTATAAGAAGCTTTTGACAAGTCATAGAAGAAGGATATTTCTTTAGCCTCGTGCTTTCTAAGTTTCTAGAATAGCGTGAATCGTGGAAGCTATAGTACCTAATGTTATTTTGTTATTTTTACCTTGAATAAACAATATTGAAAATCGATATTTTTGTTTTTGTTCTGTGTTTCTTACATGCAACGTTTTGTAGTACCTACCCAATACAATTTGAAAAAAAAAATGACTTAGAACATTATGTATTTATTTTCCTCTAAAAGTATTAGGTAATTTTCAAACACAAGTAACTTACGAGAGATACTCAGTAAGTTACAGGAATCGGACAATAGTAGGTAGGTACCCATTGTACTGTCGATATCTACAATTCGCATCCCATCACCCCTGCATATTTCAATAGGAATGTTTCCTGATACGTACCTACCAAAACTTTCCTTGAACATTTCCCTACGAGTAGGTAGCCATACCTACCTAATATTTCATACGATTTATACGCAACAGTCGAGTTCTAGTCACCAAGACATATAACGTCGTGTAGTTTCCTGTACGACGTTCATACCGCACTTGTACGATTGTGATACAAACGCTACGATATTGGAAACATATTGAACAAGGCTTCACCTTTTACTTTAGATACGTAGGTACCTACCGTTTTTCTATTACATGACATTTACATCGTATTTTAGGAATGTGGTTTCTTTCACGCAAAGCCGTCGGTTGTCTTTTCAGTGGAAACATTTTTCCTGCTTGGATGATTTTTAGGAAAACTCTTTGACAATAAATGAAGAAAGCTTTACCGTCACAAAGTTAAATTTATAAAGCTTCGAGCTAAATGATAAAATAAACCTAAAGTTAATCAATCGGTGACACAAGAATAAAGATAATACGAAACTAAATTACTTACTATATTTATTATTATTAAACTAATCTCGTTTAAAAGTGTCTTTAAATGGTATTTTAATTAAAATAAATAATTTGACTTTGACTTTGAAACTTGAACAAACAAACCTTATTTATATTAGAACAGAGCTCCTATAGAGTTAAGCAAATATGTACTTATAGCACAGTTTCACCAGTTAACGAAACCAAACGCGGACCTATTAAATAATTAATGTTAAAACTGAAGAATCACTTGCCATATTCGGTACTAGAAGCTTACAGGTGTTGCCACGATAGACAATCGAGACTTTATTAATCACGTTATCATCACAATATGTAGATTAACCTCAGTGTGAAGTAATGCTGACCGGTATTAAAAAGGTCAGAGATATATTTTTTTAAATAAATATGAAAGTAGGAACGATGCGACGTAAACATATCACACATGCAGTTAGCAAATTATGTTGCCTGACAGTTTCGTTATGCTCTAATTTACACTATTAGCATGGCCGGTAATATAAATGGGCGGGCGTGATTTATTAATTCTAGGTTAATGAAGAACGTATGTACCTTTTATAATGAATTGTATTAATGAGGTACCTACACGCCTCCGTTTTTTAATGATTTCGATAAGTGTACTTACTTAGTTTACCCTAGCCTAGGAAGTAGATGAGTGGGGACTTAAATTCCAGTCACCCGACCTTTGCCATTTTTTTATTGCTGAAATACGGATAGAATAAAAAAGCTTTTTTACAAAAAAAGATAACCGCCTTCAAAAACTACAAAATAAAAAATAACTTTAGTTTTTGAAAGTCGGTGGCTTTGGTTTTGTTTTTGTTATGTAGGTAAGTATTGCCACCGACTTCCAAAACTAAAGTTATTTTTTATTTTGTAGTTTTTGAAGGCGGTTATCTTTTTTTTGTAAAAAAGCTTTTTATTTTTCACTTTTTAGTGCTGTGTTTGAAATCCTTACAAAAAGCCCTTTCAAACAATACCTCACACGATATATTTAATTTTGGAAAGTGGTAGGAGGGGGGTTGACGTACCCCCTCCCTTTTTTCCTTCAGCCAGTCATCGACTACACGTATAAACAAAGCAATTTTTCTTGTTACGACGGTTCTGCTGTGATCCTATAAGGAGTACCGTTCCATATCTCCGAAGTTCATCATCAGATCATGACAATATTTCTATGGGACCTATTCGGAAGTATACTCTTTCAAACAAAAAAAGAATCATCCAAATAGATTCATAATTGGCTGAGAAATCAGGTAACATACATACAAAAAAAAAAAAAAAAAACATACGCGCCGAATTGAGAACCTCCTCCTTTTTGAAGTCGGTTGAAAATGGACATCGTTATGAAGGTACCTATGCGTACTTGGTAACTTTCATGCTAAGTCTTTTTTCAGGTAACAGGTAAAGAAGGTACCTACTAGTTTCATATAATATGTTCAAGTGTGATGGCTGATTTTTAAATAGAATCTATAATTATATTGCATACGACAGAAATTTCTGAATACTTTTTATACTGCAACTCCCTTATAGTAAACTCCAATAATTTTTACTATTCTATTTATTAGAAAATAAAACATTATAATGATTGTACCTACTACAATCAATGCGACTTGTACCTACTGTTGCATGACGCCCTCAGAATAGTTCTACGACGACGCCCCACGGCGTCGCGGCGCACAGTATGGAAACCCCTGGCATAGGATATTGCAATAACAGCATAACTGCACCACAGCATTATTGCCAGACCACTTTCGCGGACCATAATTTCCGCCGCTTCAAAAGTTCGCCTTTTGAATCGTGTGGCTGGAGAAACTGCTGATCCTTCATGAAGGGAAGTATACCTACCAATTAAGGTATTTAGTATATTTTAAGTACAAAATTAAATATACTTAAATGATAAGTAATTCAACCAGACTCGCTCTAGTTATTTAACTATAGGTAGTAAAGCAGAGAACGTTGTGCCTAACAGATGAGAAAGACATAAAAAACCAGAGTATAATTTTATGAAAGAAGTAGGTACCTAGGTATAAAATACATCCTGAAGTCTGAAAAGATATTTCAGAGTGAAAATTGCATAACGCTTTTACCTTACGTGACGACTTCTGCCAGTTAAACTCTACCGCATGCCGCGTTATGGAACTTCGTTACAAACCAATGAACAGACACTCATACAATAATAATGTATTGTGATACTTTTCATTTTAATTAGAAGGTAGAAATAATTGTCGACCTAACATTTTTTACGCGTATAGCTACTGGTGTGTCTATTATAATTTCTAAAGTAGAAATTACCCCCATGTGGTTAAGGGAAATAATGAATAAAACATGTTGATTACATTTACTTTTTTTAGTAAATTAACTTACGATTTACGTTGTAATGGGGTCACCTACAATATAAGTATAAGTACGTCTTGTACTGCCTTATCTTAAGCAGGAATTTAACTTAGCTTTAGTAACCGGTGGCAAACTCGCACAGTAGATTGGTGTAAGTGACGTCATTTTAATAAATTCACTACTTTAGGTTCGCTTTTTTCGCTAGATTATACAAAGGAATTCGGATTTTGCCACGCGGGTGTTAAGTAGGTCGACTAAGTTGGTCTGTTTATGCGCAAAATATTTTCTAGAACAACACAAAGGTTCTTAGTTTTTACTGAATTTTTAAAAACATAACATCACACCTCTTATCACCGAAGAGTTAGGCAGAAGTGTACCTATTAATACACCCACATTTCGCTAGTTATGTTTCAGTCCCATGTAATAGGCGAGCCTATTGCCACCAAAACCTAATTTAAAAGAGTGCCGTGGAGTTTCATGCTCGTTCATCTCCATAGAGGCCTACCTCCGTTTTGGAACGAGCAACTAGCTTCAACTTTCGGACTAACTGACAGACTCCTTGACAATTCAAAAGTGCCTGTAAATGGTCTAATTGAAATAAATGTTTTGACTTTGACATCAACCGGGCACAAATCCAGACTCCGAGGCTGCTACTGAGAAATTCCTGATGGAAAAACCCAATAACACTATGCACGACCTGGGAATCGAACCCAAGACCTAGAACCAACGAGGCAATCTGAATTTTTAATATAACTAAATTAAAATAGGAATTTTGTGGTTCATCAAGATTCAAGATAAGATTGCCTTCCTACTTCGTGATTTTCATTTTTAGCTATTAAACTTTAAAATTAATTTTAAGACATGTGATTAAATATTCGCCATATATGTATTAAAAAGATCTAAAAGCTTGTTAAACTGAAAATGGCCCTGATAATCTATTACCGCTCTGAACTGTATTTTTATCAAGGCTATAGCTATATTTATCACGATTAGCTAACAGATTAGTGTTCGCTGAATTGCACTTTGCAGTTTTCAGCAGACTGATGGCAGAGAGGCATCCCCTTACACGAGCGAGATTGTCACCAGGGCGTTATCGCCTTGATGATAATATCGCAGGCGTAAAAGAAGCAAACGTAGTTCAAGGCATTAAGTCCGCCTTTGTACTTTTGTTGCATAAAGTTTAAATAAATGTATAGATATATCGCCTGCCCCTGCGATAATATAATTAATTGTAAACATTGATTTTAAAAGAGTACGTATGGAGTTTCTTGCCCATTCTTCTCCATACAAAGCTACCTTTTGGAAGGGGCAACTAGATTCAATTCCTTTTTCTTTTGTATTTGACATTCAAAAGTGCCTTGTAATTTGTAATAGCCTAATTGAAATAAATGATTTGACTTTGACTTTGACTTTAATCATGAAAACGCTGATAGTGAAGTCTGTTTACTTAAGAGCATGACTTCAAGTTTCATTTGTTTTCCTTTGTCTATTTTGTTGGCTGCAATTATGTTAAGGCCTTTGCCACACTCAGTGTAGCCAACCCTACAGTTTTAACTGTAGATCTACAGTTTTTTCGATATCTCCTCAGTTTTTAGTTTAGACCTCCAAATCTACAGTTTTTTTCTTTATGATGCTAGCGCCTCTATTTTATTTGCTGAGTATCCCATACCAACTTGATTTTAGCAAAATCTACGCTAATTTGATAAAAATATGTACGATTTTAACCCTATTCTTGGCACGGTGGATAATTTGATACGTTGTACTTTTCAAAAATCTAGAGACATACACATAAATGTCAAGTAAAATTCTTGAAAATTTCAAAAAAAAAAGAATTGCCCTGAATAAAATAAAATTAAACTGAAAACCAATAGGAAGGATGTGCAAATTGAAAACGAAGCAGTATTAGTAGAAATAATGTAAAATAAAGGAAAGTATTATTTTTTTGCTTTATTATGTGGTTTTATTGATAATTCAAAATAATAAAGTTATTAAATAGTTCAAAATAAGAAAAGCTGTAGATTTACAGTTCTTTAAATAAAATTTTACAGTTTTCTACAGCTTTATGAAAGCTTCTTTGCAGTTTTAGTCTCGGTTGGGGTTGGCAACACTGGCCACACTAGACGGAAATTCCTACAAATAGCGGGCACACTACGCGGACGACCGATCTTCCGCGTAGTGTGCCCGCTATTCGTATTTTATATGCAATAACATGTATTGGCGTACCGCCGCGGAAATTCGGCGACGGAATTTCCGTCTAGTGTGGCAAAGGCCTAATTCGTGTTACAGAATTAGAACTTCCACTTAAAGGAGAATTACTCTTTGAGGCACTTTCTTTTAGAAAATTAGCCGTTGTAAAAGGGAAGGAGGAATAAAAAGGGAACATTTAATTGCGTGTTTGTTTTCGTAAATGACTCTTCTAGTCACCTGTTTTAATGTTTCAGTTACAGGAATGAGTTTCATTTAAATGATAGTAAATTCCTAATTTTTATTTCCTTATTAATTTTATTCCTCAACTGGTTTATGGAACTACTTACGTACTTAGGTAAGTTAATTTTAATAAAATGTTTTTAAATATAATAGATATTAAAACAAGTAAAATATTTTATTTTAATGTAGAATAAACTAAAGGCGCTGATTGATATTCTGGTATTACAACCCACTCCAAAGACTGAATGAGATGCCGTACCTATCAACAATATAGGAGTCTGTCATGATAGCCAAGATATTTAAGGAATCTAGCGAAATCTGGCAAATCCCAATGTAATTTCTTGAATTCTTAAAAAAATACAGTGAGAAAATAATTAAAGTTTAATTTGAGTTTATTGTCTAAGTTGGTATAGCAAACTAAGTGCGTCCAATACCACTAACTAGTTTCCTGTCTTACATATTTGTTTTTCCTTGCTGAGGAATGATTACTAGTCTTCTCTAAGGCGACACAGCTATAGGTAAACCGAACTAGACGGGTTGCTGAAAATATGCTGCGTAATAAGGAATCGTAATTCTTCATAAATTCAGTTGCGCCCCTAATTGAGTCTGTATTTCAACAGAAAATGTGTTGCCGAAAAAAACAATAAAATAAAACGCATAATTTTAAAGGCTATGTGTATTTGCTCGTCTTTATCGACATTATACTTAAATTAAACAGTGCATAAATAGGAAAACGTTATTTACATACATCAAACTGAAGTATATAAGTATATTATTACTAAGTCGTAGGACACGAGGAGACAGCCAGCTGCCCTTCGATATAACTATCAAAATAAAAGAAGCTTGGTGAGAAAAATAATAATTACATAAATGATCAATTAGTGTTCTATTACCTACAATTTAGATTGATTTTATGCAGGTACAGTATGACCAGGTATAGAGGTACCTATAAAAAAATAATGGTTTTCGATTACAATTGAAGCGAAATCTCTCTCGAGTAAGAGAGATCATTATGAGGTTATTGAATTATGTTTACGGGACATTTTTGTTAAAACTTATTTTATACTAGTTATTTTATTAACATCTATTTTTTTTGTGAAGCTGACGAATCTCTAACCGCATCAAAAAATGTTACTTTAATTTTTCCCAGCAAGCTTTATAAATTATATCAGTGTTCCTTAGAACTTAACTTGACATACTAATATAGTTCCTAATCAAGTATCAAAATAAAGCATTTTACATTTTGACACAACATCTGACGTAAAATTTCGATGGGCATTTCGTTACATTCGAAGTTTTACTTGCACGTACACACACTTTACACGAGGAACATTTAATGTTGAAATGAAACAGTTAGTCAAACATATCTAAATATCTTCTTTCATAAATATTCATACTATCGCTCCCAACCATACAATGACTATTATTTACAACATTATTACTTAACCTATTAGTGAATTGTGCAAAAGCGCTCATATTGAGGTAATAACTTACAATGTGTAACTGGTGACTAATTGACTATTTATATATCATTTACAATTAAATAACAATACAAAAATATTACCCAAAACCTAAGGTAACAGAATTGTCATGGATCTCGATTTTATTAAACATAAAGGTGCCTTCAACTCGCGAGTAACTTTGTTATCTACTGTGAACATTGCTTCTAACATTTTTTTTATCTCTTAGGTACCTATAAAGTATTATTGACATTTTGTTATCTGTAACATTGAAAACATTTTATGATAAACAGTGGCGAGTGCCACAGAGCTAGCAGCCATTTCTAAGCATGCCGTGTAACATAAATGTGTTGGAATAAATCTTAGGTAACACACAGGTGTAAAGGCACCATAAGAACTGGCACACGCTCCAGTCCGTACCCATTATCAAAATAATAGCTTTCTTTATGTAAAACAAGTGGGAATTTATTGATACTCCAGTTAGTATCATGAAAATGCCTCGTAAATTTTACAGAGGCCGTAAACCGAACCACCCAGCGGCTTAACAACCGTTATTATATTACCACTCCGCTCCTTGAAATAATTTTCGTCGTTTGATCTTTAGGTTTTTCGTTATCAGTGTCTAAGTTCAGTTTTGACGATTGAATTTGTTTCCACGTCTCGCCGAGGGCTTTGCTGAAGTGGTCGTCGACTCCGCCTTTGCTCGCTGGCTGTACTTTTTCGTTATCTTTTAACCTTGATGTCTGTATTTGCCTCCAGGTATCACCTAAAGCCTTCGCAAAGTGGTCGTCTACTGACATACTTGCGTCGTCAACTTCCATAGCAATTATTTTCGCTGGTTTCGGGAGCTCTTCCGTTTTGAACTGTATAGGACTGCTCGCGCGGTCTTTCATGTTAGGTTTTGGTGCGGGCTGCGGAATTTCTGGATTGTTTTTCTTAAATAAGTTCATGTAATCATCGCCCAGTGATCGCCGGAAATGTTCATCGATGACGGGATCGCACATCGACATTGAACCTGGTGAAAAATTACATCTATTAGGTTCTTTAAGTACTTTTTCTTCATGGTACTTATCCGAATAAAATTATTGTTATAATAAAATTGTCAAACTGTTTTCTCTGTGTAACATTCAAGAACAATAAAAGTCAATAACAGTTATGGTCTAAATGAGTGTGATATTTTCATATTTACCTAATAAACGAAAGTTTATTTGGTTCTAGGCAAATAAATCCAAGTCTTTAAATGCTTACCAGGCGGCGTGTCATTGCTTTTCGTGATGACAGAGGGTCTGGTGTAAGGCGGAGGAGCCGGTCGTGATCGCAAGCGCATGTCTATGGGTGCCTCGTGCTTACCGCCAGGATACTCTGGTGGCGCTCCTGTAACAAACATGACATGTAGGTATTCAGTATTTTGCGAATTAAATATCATTACATCGGGGAAGTTGAACCGCAGTAACATGCAGCTGTGTATGTTGTAAGTACAACTTTAATAGTGAACGAGAATAAGTAGTAAAAATCTTTTAATCAAAAATGTGCGCTATCCGGAGACATAAAGAGAACGGCATATGGATTCACCTCAACGCCGGTTTAGCATATGGGGTGGTCCGAAGTAAAAATAACAGTCAATGAACCACGTCGCTGGTTTCTGAAATGTCACTGTCATAATCCATGATACTTAATGAACGACTGTTACTAAAATAAAGAGAAAACTAATTTCTCTTGGTAGTACGTACATATTTTAATTAATTGTCGCGGTAATTAGATGCATCGTTTACGTATTTAATGGATTTATCATACCCACCTAAAGCAAGCGGAAATCACACTGAATACCATAAATAACTGAGTGATTAGCAACAAGCTTCAGTGCGTCACTTAAAAACTTATCTATTATTCACGGCAATTGCTTTGATAAAATTCTGTAGTACTCTGAAACACTATAATTATACCTAGGTGGCTAGAACCTATGAGTACCTACATACCTAATCTTCTACCTATCTACCTATCTATACAAAATTATAAAATGCTTTGTCGTGAATGACTGACTCGGATCAACGCACAGCCTAAAATACTGATCGTAGAGACCTGAAACTTGGAGGGTGAGTTCTTTGATAAGAAAGGATTTTCCTGAATTCACCCCCTAAGGGGATGAAACAGGGGTCTAAAGTTTGTATGGACAAATCAACTTTGACGCGGACGAAGTCGCGGGCAGAAGCTAGTTCTAAAATAAAATTAGATACCTATTTACACGAAATAATAATGCAGAATTTAATTTTAATCTTGTTAAACACAACATCAGCCCTATTATATCTGAATACATAATTCTTAGTCAGAATGATCTTACTTTGTTAATCCTAACTTGAGCAAATCTCAGGGGATTCCTCCATCTTAGTTCCTACGCCAATCAAAATAGAATCTCCAACAAGCATCCATAATAGAACACTATAAAGTAATTCTTGAAAGAAGGCAGGACTAAGCGCTTAAGACGCTTTATCTATTAAAGGAAGGTCTGTTCTTTGTACACGTTATATATCAGAAGAGCCTACCAGTAAATATACTTATGTGAAATTGCCAACCGCCCGTATTCGCACGTAACTTGATTTCGCCCCGCCTTTACCAAATTATGGATCAAAGTCGAACGTCATACGTAATACTAGACATTATAATACACGTTTTTGAAGAGATTACGTCGGCCAATTTAATTCATTATTTAGGATTTGTAGGGAATCGGATTTGCAAGAAGTTTTATATTGGCTTCGTCTCGTGGCGCTAAGGCGTCCTTGGCTTAGTTTCACATTTTGCCAAAGTTGTTTGAAAATCCAATCAAGGTTGTTGGATAACGTCTTGCTTGTTTAGCTAGCAAAATTGTTTACCTACCAAGCAATTCCTTTTAAAAAAAAATTATTAAATAAACTTCCACGGCCGTGGAACCGAGCTATTGTTTGATATCCGCAATCGTGAAGGATACGATCATGACCGAAATGGAATTAGTTTGATTAGTTTTTTTCATTACAGTCCCTGCTAAACAAAATTATAAGGATTTTTCTAAAATTCCTGTGATTTTTGATTCCGTTAAAGAGCATAGTGATTACGATATCATTTTTGACCATAGAGTATAATATGGGACAAGATATTTGAAAGGATTGCAGGTATTTAGGTTTTGATGTGTTTCCGAACTGATGAAGAGGAGTCAACCGTTTTTTAATATTTTAGAATCTATCTATAACAGATAACTTTTCGGGTAGTAAGTAATGATTTCTTACGTTTTCCGTTAATAGCTAAGTTAGCGGGTCCCTCATCGGTCTCATCTGACAGTTCTCCGTCGCTGTGCGGCTGCGCGCGCGCAACAGACGCCACGCTGCGCCGCTCATTGAACGACTGCGACCGAAGCGCCATCTTGCCGTTCTCCCTGGAAACAAATTTAATTTATGGAAATTAAATCGGAAGATGCAATTTGTTTATTTTATTTTTATGTTTCACTGGAATGTCGTCCGAAACGGCTACTGTTTTTTAAAAGTGAATTTACCTATTAGTTATTTTATAAACGATCGGAACCAAGCTTTCGGAATTTTGAACTATTTAAAAACTTAGATCACAAGAAACGTAATTATCGCTTTCTTCTTTTTTTTAAATGCTACCTAGTGTATTTAATTGTCTTCTTCTACTTATCCTCTATTAGCTACTTTTCAAAATATTCCAAATTAAATGCATATCACTTTAAAATTTGGCTGATGAGAAAAAAAGAACCGTTTCTTAAAAACAAAATCGGAATAATTAGAGCATGAATTTAAAACAAATAAGAATCAATCTATAGTAGTATTTACCTAGGTCTGTAATCAGGCAAGCGTGTGTTCCGTCTCTCCCTACGCCATTTGCCGGTGAGCTCCTTAGGTTGCGCGCGCGGCGTTTCTGGAGACAGGGTGCGGTCACCTTCTGACTCGCCGCTGGACGCAGTACTTGGGGTTTCTGGAAATAAGGGTTTCATAAGTAAAGCTGGTCATCCTCAAGTTAAGAAAGAGTTACAGAGACGGCCTGGGCTTCGGCACCAGCTGATTTTTTTTAAAAGATAAATTATAATTAGATACATTTTTCGGGAAAGTCGTGTCCCATGCCCATAAAGACTGAGTACGAAACCTATACAATTACCGAAGAAATACGAGTATGTAACATGAGCATTAACAGCAAATAATTGGGTGCCGTCGAGACCGGACCATTAGGTCCAATTTCAGGTCTTAGTTAACTAAAAGCTTTCCTTCCTATGAAGTTAATTGGTATTTGGTTTCAGACCTTTGCTCACAAGTATACAATCCGATACTATATTAGAACCTGATACTTCTGTAGGTAATAGAAGCTGCTAATAAATTTCACAAATTGGAAATTATACCTGATTAATAACTATAACCTAACACCCACATGAGAATCTCTCAATGAGACTTGCTGTAATTAAAACTCTTTCTAAAGCTTTGAAGAGAGAAATTACAAAATTAGGATTTCTAATTGGGAAGCAAAATAATCTTTAAAAGCAAACAAATAAACGCTATATACCTTTTTGTGGAGAAGAAACCCAAGGCTGCCAAAGAGGCATATTAAACTTTGGTGACTGAGGAGGTTCCATCGAGAGGAGATTCAAGTTACTTAGCGAAGTCCGAGCCAAGAGAAACAGATAGTGCGGAAGTTCCATCATCACAGCACACAAGATAAGCACTAGATATCAACTGACACTAGTCACATGTCCACAAAATCACAACCAGCACCGTTACAATAATTGTCACTTATATTCGCAGGAGTAACAAACACAACACCGAAAATTTCAATCGAAACGTTCCTTTAGCAAATGTGCTAAGACGATAATATAGACAATGCTTTGGCGTCCCGGCACAGGTAACACTGAAGGCCGACTGAATAAAAAATGAACTGGAAGAGATTACATTGGAATAAATAAATGAGATGAACAAAAAACAAACCGAAAAGGAAAAAGAGCATCACGCTACATCCACGCGGCCGGACGTTGCGGCGCTTCCTTCGAACCTTCCATGCACAGGATGTTAGTGGAACGACCTGTTTGGCCACATAGCACACACGCTAACATTTATAAGGAGTGCCCAGTTCCAGATAAAGCTTTATGGACCAAAATAAAGAAAAGAGAGCCTTTTGAATAGCAAGATTTGGAGCCAAATTAGAAGACAGCAAAAGTACTAAGACGTTTGGATCAAATCATAGAATTAAAAAAAAAAATTAAGACGACAATCGATTCTGGCAACACGGTGACGATTGTCACCGGAGGCAAAAGTGGAGAAATTGAGAGCAAATTCGGTCATGTACCCACTATCTGAACACAAAGGAACCGATGACATCACACAATTTGGAAGTCAGTGAAGACTCCGCGATATCATACAAAACATTGTTTTGTAATTTTGATCAGTGACCTTATTATCTCAGTTACTTGGTACGAATAAATGCATTCAAATGTGCTGCTACGTGATATATTCGTATAAACAAATATTCAAATTTTATCTTTCGGTCTTTCATATCTTGTATTTGAGTGTGTAAATTGAGTTACGTAGGTATACGAATAATTATGCAAGTCTTTCAATTAATTAAGTACTGATTAAATTACTAGTCTTATAGGAACATCCTGTAGTTGAAACACATCAACCTGTTCGGTCCATTCATGAAAGTGCGTGTGCGCAGGGCGCGGGGATTAATGAACCCCCTTTACTCTTCTCCCTCCCGTCTACAACCTTATTTGCTTAAATTTCTTGCAAAAGTGAACTGTATTCCTAAGACACTAAAGTTTTGATTAGGTTGTGCTTTAAGATGATGTAGGAGCTGAAGGGTGAACAAAGAAATTGAGCGTTGTTTCTTGAGTGGCAGTGTTGAATTTCGCTTGCCAATTTAGTGTTGTTATGTTGAATTTAAAATTACGGTGGTTGTATCCTTGGAAGGTTGTGTTTTATTTTTGTTGGAGGTGCGCGGGGAGGGGCGAGGGTGGGGGACTGTGAGAAGTTGCCGCATCTCTGCAGGCCCGTATAGGCATTAACTTTTTTATTGTCTAATAGAGCGGCGGGCAAAGGTACACCGACAGGTAGACTTTGGCGCCGTGCTTTAATTATGTCGGAGGGTTTCGCCGAATAGAAATGATAAATTAATAAGGGAATTAACACGGCTATTAGAGACGATGATTAGAGAAAACAATTCTTTTTTCTTTGGGTAACTTAGGTAAGAGACACATGTTTTTCAGAGAAATAATAACAAAACAGGCCATAGTTAGCTATGTCTAACCTTATTTACCTAAATACTTGATTACCTGAAAATGAGGATAATCCGTCCACCAGGAAGGCTGACAGACAGATTTACAATTAGTTCAAGTATTCATTCAAATAGTGTTTCCCTTGTATATATTGAAGCCCCCGGTGCCGTGATCATGTCATAATAGAGTGATCCCAGTACTTAAAGCTTTGAAGATACGACTAAACTGGGATAACCTACCTATTGGATTTAATCCTGCATTATATTACGTACCTAAGAGATTTATGGCTACAACCGTTATTTATGATATTTATGTTAAGTTATCAATTATCAATAAATCCGGTGAGACAATTTATGCCTGTACTACCTATAAGGTTAGATAAACGAGTTCATTAACTAAAGGTTTACGCAAGGTTTAACCTTAGCCGAAGATGACGTTTATAAACTTATATGGATTAGTTGGATAAAATTAATAGGTTTAGTTTTAATCTTTATTATGGCCATCCATTTACGTGTGGGATTATCGGGAAAACGTGTGGTAAATAAAATTCTCTAATCTTTCTTCGGAGGTCAGTGCGAAAGGAAAATGGCTAACAGTGTTCTACATAATACAGTAACGTATGGAACTATAAAATGAATATAATATATACAATTTAGTAAAATTTCACTGGCACCAGCAATGCTAGAAGACTCCATAAACCATTTCCTGACTGCAGTCAGTCGAAGCAAAGACTTATACAGTTGGAGCTTTATAAACAGTTAACACAACACACACATCCGTATATCACAAAATTGGAGCTCTGACAAAGATGGTCGCGGCAGACGGAGGAGAAGATGGCGGGATACCTTGGATGGCTTCCTCAGGAACTGGTGAGATGAGGCACAAAATTGAGGGAAGTAAAGGGAATAAAGGAAGGTCTTTGCCAAGGAGAGGGTCAGTAAACATCAGCAAAAAAATTAACACAGTGCGGTTTTGCGTTACAAGAGTTCCATGGATGATCGAATGGATCCCACATCTTTTCATCTAATAAAAGTTGACGAAAATGTCTTTGCGATAACATACTGCGTTGATGAAAAATAGTCGTGCCTTAAGACAGTGTGTCTTGAAATAAAAATATTATAATTTTTATCCATTATGGCACATTGTATGCAAATAAATAAATAAAAATTGGATTGAGCGGATCATATTTATAGGATGCATCAGTACGATGGGCCACAGTCGTCACGCAGTAGGTCCCTGAAGTCGAGTGTCGTCACCGGAGTAGGTCTATGAAACGTTGGCGCGACGACTGATTGACCGGGCAAGCCAACAGATAGAAAAGTATGGGGGAGAGCTTTGACCTAGCAGGACCTAGCTCTGGAAATTGTTATATTGATAGCCAGATTCATGAGAAATTGCATAGATATAACATCACGCTACGACCTACGGGAACGAAGCAGTGGCTAAAAACATAACTTAACGCAGGTGAAAAAACCAAGCGGACGAAGTCGCTGGCAGAAGCTAGTAGGTCAATAAAACAAGAATATTAATATGTATTTAATGATACGATAGATGGAGAAGAAGTTAGACCCTTCAAAGCAATAAGAAAGTTTCTATTGCCTCAGTAAGGTTATACAACAGTTTTTTGGTATAATCAAGTTCCATGATATACCTTAGTATATATCTATCTATAGGGCAGGTGTAATTGTCAAGTAGGTGTTTTTTTTCATAGTTTTTTTATTTTGGTGACTTGGCTCCAGTGAAGCGGATCATTTGTCGGTCATTGTTGCTTGGGATTCGATTGCTGTATCACGCTGCTGGCCTAGTATACCGTATATGTAACGATGGAATGAACAGTAAAAGTTAGTAAATTAAAATACGTCAAGAAAAGAATCAGGAAATTTGCCACATTTTTTTTTTGCAAAATACAGAGGTTTCAGAAACTAGGTTGAAAGACCATTATCTTCTGATTAGTTATTACTTTAAAAACGTAACATAGCCTCACATAAAAAGAAAATATATATTTGTTATGAAGTTCCTTTTAAGACAATATTTTACTTAAAATTCTACGCAAAATTCGCTGTTAAGTTTCTTGATGAAAATAATATGGAAGACTAATTAATATTCATTTATTCCATCTCTTTTTTAACGTAAACTTCTCTTTTTTGCCAATTAGTTACCATTATCTGGCCTTTTGCACACGTCGTAGTCATTCGTAGTGAAGCTCCTTGACATTAAATAAATAGCAATGAAACTAATGAAAGCAACCTAGACGTTCATGTCTATTTTTACAGCAGCAAGTAGGTACCTACTAGCAACAGCGTCTCATAAGTACAAGCCTTGCAAACTTGCAAATACTTTCTTGGAAAAAAATAACTTGACGATCTTGCCATATTACCTTTAAATCTGATCTCGTAATAACCTAATGGGCGGGCGCTAAAAGGGAACGAAAATACTTTAACGGAAACGCATCAAATCATTTTCCAACGATAAAACGGATATAAAATATTAAGTAAAAATTAGCAGCAATTTGCGTGTTGTTTTCAATATAAACGGGATATTATTTTGGTTGGGAGGGAGGTGTAATTCAGTGGGCGCATGCGCGGTGCGGACGCCCGGGGCGCCCATCCGTTCTCCCGCGGTATAATGCTCCTGCTTAAGGCCCTGCTTATTTGCACGCATATCGATCATTTAAAAGAGAGGGTACAAACTACGCAGACGGCAGAGTACATCTGCGGGTTCGTAAAATTCTGCACGTACATAAATATTCGTTTGAAGTATTCGGGGGTCCCTTTTGAGCAAAGGTTAAGTGACTCTACGCTCGCGTAATAATACGTCTACTTTGTGCCGAGATGATTTAATGCCTGCTGAGGGGAATTGATGTCGGTTTCCCTACTAAGTAGGCCTATCGTTAAATTCGGGAAACTCATGTTATTTAAGTAGTCAGCTAAGTAACCGAAGGAATCTTAATCATCACTAGCATACGCTAGAATAGAGCCATATGGCATAGTTGCCATAAGGCTCTATTCTAGCGTATGAAAGACTCAAAGGAGACCATAGCATAGTTGCTATGGTCTCCTTTGGGTCTTACAAGTTCATACACCCAGTATATCATATAGTTCATATAACACAGGTAGTAGTCTGCCTGAACAACGCAATCCAATTAGGTTCTGCGGGAGCTATGACTAAGATTGGAGCGCTTGTCAAATTTGCCGACTTTGGGCTAGCCGCTACGCATGTCAAAGCTGAATTAATTTGTATGACAACCAGAGGCCATGTTGTTAGAGATACGAAGCAGAAAGCCGATAGTAGCTGTACTATAAACCAAAGTAAACTCGAGCCTTTAAATAACGTCCAAGAAAAGAGAATAAGTACCAAATCTTGCTACCATTATAAATGCGAAAGTTTTGATGGATATATGTTTGTTACTCAATCACACCAGAAAGGCTGAACGGATCTGGATGAAATTTGGCACAGAGATAGATTATAGTCTGGAATAGCACTTAGGCTACTTTTTATCCCAGAAAAATGTACCTACGTACCGTGAGGTGGTATTAAAAAAATCATAACGCAGTAAGTAATTACTCAATATCACAAAATAATTTATGATTTATAGGTCAGGCATTGGAATGTTGAAAATGAAGACAGTTAAAAAATTGCGAATGATTCCAAATAAATAAAATGCCACTCTTATGCTGCTACGATAATAATCCACATATTCGACTACGTGTCAGAAATTTGCATAATTTGTTATCGGATTCATATTCATGTAATCACGCATACCTACCTAATACATGAAAACATCAGTGATTCCGCGTTGCTAGCGCTGACGCTTCCCTAAGTATGTACATTTATGTATAACTATTAACTGGTTATAGGCGTCAGTTCCGCGTGCCTAAGCAATTTGTAATTATCTTCATTTTATTTACTCAGTACTCAGTTTTAGGTAGTCCTTTACGGATATTTTTATGTAGTAAAGATTCGATCCAGTGAGTTTAAAAAAATAAAAAGATGGTAATATCAAATTGCATTATTTTGATCTCTAGAATTAGAAACTTTAAGGAAAACAAATTGACCTAGGTAGTACTTACACAGACACAAACCTAGTACGCATAATTTTATTGGAGTACCTATTTGCTAAAAAAATATTTCGTAAATCAATGAATATTTTATAATTAAGCATTTTAATAACTATGCAACTAAGAAACAAAGCTAAATACTATTCGTGCAGCTAAACGCAACCGTCAGAAGCCGGAAAGCCTTCCTTTTAAATAATTTAATTATATTTTAATCTCGTTTTCGTTAGCATGAAGCCGGTAGCAGCGTCCGTGTCTTCGGGGCAACATCACCTACAATCTGCCTATATTATGCCTAAAAAAGTATTTAGATATTTTGTTCATCGTTTAAGCGCTGGCGCAGCTCGGAGGCACATTTTACAACACGAAGATTCGGTAGTCGGTAGCTACTGCTTGGCAGGAATATTATTAAAGTATATTTATTTAGATAGTTCCTACACTTAGTAACACATTTACATTATTTTACATAGGTACTTAAATGAAAGGTCGTGTTCGCGTAGCTCTCTTTACTTTGCTTTAGCTGGATTTGTGTTATCTATAAATTAGTTCGTTCTGACTCTGAGTATTTGTAGCTGTAGTTGTTTTTAACGAAATAATAAGTATTCGGGTATCATTTTAAGGCTTAAGCCTAACTTTTTTATCATAGGTCAATTATTTTTAATCTTATACCTATACCAAAGTTCAGTTAATCCAACAAGTGGTACCTACAATAAAGGATTCGAATGTTCAGCAGAAACTAACGTGTTCCGTAAGTCATTTTTATACACCTAGTGTAACACAGCTAAACAGTCAAAATCGTATTGATACTATTCATTAATATCAGCTGAAACTTCATAAATTTCCTCCTTGCAAGATGCCTAAGGCCTATTTATATTATTGAGCAGTTTCCACCAACACAAAAGGTAAACACTACAGAATTTACCGCCTTGTTTATTATGACTTTAAAGATGATATAACTTCCAAATAATTCAATAGCTTTGCATTGCTGAAATCAGAATATAACAATGCCAGTGACGAGCTCATGAAATAGGCGCCCAATAATTCGTTTAGTGATAACCAAAACAGATTCGTCTATCGATAGCTGACATAACATGATATTAAAGACTGTTTACAAAACATGGGTTATTGTCTGAAGTCGGCTGTAAAGATGTGTCGAATGATTTGTTTACATAACAAACGGTGCAGTTGGGAAGGCGGATGTGTAAAGCGAAAGTACGGGAAGCACCCAATCATTCCGCATTCCACTACATACAGACTTGAATGTTGCACTATTATGATTGGCGATAAGTGCAGTTTTATAGGTACCTCATCAACTCAAGTGGGTGTAATTAGAATTTATTTTATGTATCTATCAATTAAAGTTGCTTCAAGTCTGATTAGCGTTTAACTGTTTATTGTCGTCTTCTGCTGGTTAGTGTTTTACCTACCTATTAATTTTATGTGATTAAAACACATCAAGTCATTGTAGGTACCTACTCTTAATTTTTTAATTAAGTAGGTAGGTAATGGACTCTTAAATTTTTTAAATTATATTTACTTATTTTCTTAGTGTAGTTGTAGGTACCTACATGAAGTTTAGCAAATATGATTAAGAACTAGCTGTCCGCCGCGGTTACACCCGCGTCTTTGGTTACTGCTCCGCTCCCGTAGGTCGTAGCGTGATGGTGTATAGCCTATAGCCTTCCTCGATAACTATTCTATCTAACACTGAAAGAATTTTTCAAATCGGACCAGTAGTTCCAGAGATTAGCGCGTTCAAACAAACAAACAAACAAACACTGCAGTTTTATAATATTAGTATAGATTTTACTTTGTGACATAACATTTCAATTATTAGATACCAACTTGTTTTCATATTTCTGTAATCGTTACGTTACATTACTGCATTCTTTGCGTTGCGTTCTTTTAACGCATTTCGATAACCTTATTACCTACGTGTATATTCAATTGTAATTGAATTCAAATCGTGACTCTTTGCATTTGTTTCGGATTGCTGCCTTTAAAGAATTCGTAGATTTTTTTAAGTGGTTAAGTAATTAATGTGCACGTTCTTAGATGTTCACGAGAAGTCAGATTTTAAACGCCAAGAACTTTTAAACTTGTCTAATAATGAGATCAAGGGACGCATGTGTGAACGTGTACCTACCTATAATCAGCAGGTATGTATATTCATCTATGCCTAAGATCTCTAAGGAGGTAACTTCCTTAGTACGTAGACAGATAGGTACCGTTAGGTAGGTAAATTGTCAAATGTAAATTTTTCAGTTCCCACCTACCACAAGGGTAGAATTTCAGAGAAAATATTTCCTTTATTTTACGCTGAATATGTTTACAAAGGTCATTGGCGTTGTATAAATCAAGTCTCGCATAATAAGATTGTTCTATATAACCAACCCTACACACAAAAAATCGATAGCAAGAAGTTGCCTACTCTGATACCTGTAGCGCCCTCTGTTGTGTATCAAAAATATATCCTGAAACCATGTTTTAGGAAAGCGCCATCTAGTTTCACAGAAAGTAGAGTAAACAGGTTCTGGAGCAAGTTGAAACATGCCTCAGATCATGTAGTACGAATACTTCCAAAAAGATGGAGCCACTATCGGACCTAAAAAAAAAGGCAGAGGGAAACCGTTTTCGTGTACTCATTCTACTCATCGACTGATAAGCGTTATTGTATGCATATGGCAATAAAACGGGCTGTAATGTACAGCTGCTGTCATACCTACTATGTTAACAAACACTTCCCTTCCACGTTTCAAGTTATTATGGAGCTACTTTTTACCTAAAGCAAAAAAATGCGAGTTAAATAAGTTCTATAAAATCTCATTACCACGTTATTTGGAATTATGACTGAATCATGACGTCTCAACAGTATCTAAGCATAATTAATTATTAATTACTTAGATCATAGAAAACCTACGTATCTACTTACCTACCTACTACGGAAGAATAATTGTCTTGAATTCTTGAGTCCGAATAAAAACGTAGCTGCTTGACGCAATGCAAAAGGAATGCTTAGTTGTTAATAATTTACTTATTCGCTGTCAGGTTTTCCTTACGAAGTTAACCATCGGCCATGCCAAGACCTATGTGAATTCACAACGCGAAATAACAATAGTTTAGTTGATTATTATGGCAAAAATAAAAAAAGACGACATTTAAAATAGGCCACAAACCTGCACAATTTATTTAAGTTTCAGTAGCAACGCAAACCTTGATAACGTAGAAGGATCAGTGTACGACTCGAGAAAAAATCAATTACAAATCTAATCTAATTGCTTACAGTTGAAATTATAACTACAGAAGGCTACGACTGCTACGAGCTACGAAGTTACGAATCACTTCAAATCTAAGAAATAATTAACAGCAAACACTACATTGTTATTAATTCCTAGTCGGGAAACCTAAAGATTAGCTCATTAACAGTAATAATAAAAAAAACATGAGTAGGAAGTGTAAGTACCCAGTAGGTACAGTCAAAAAAAGAGATAGGTATGCAGGGTCGTCAGATATAGTTGGAGTTTTCTTAGAAAACGATGGATGTTTGCAAATGTTAATTTAAAAAATTTTTTTTTGCAAAAAAAAACCGACTTCCATAAAAAGCACTAAAAAGTTATAAATAATACTATAACCTACCTATATTAATAAACCTAACCTAACCTACGATTAACCTATACTAAAATTTAACAAATTTTTGGAGTCGGTGCCAAGACCGAGGATATTATATGCAACCGTATGGCACCGACTCCAAAAAATTGTTAAATTTTAGTATAGGTTAATCGTAGGTTAGGTTAGGTTTTTTATTATGGGACCATTTGGGAAGTAAAACCTTTCCAACAAAAAAAGAATTTTTAAAATCGGTTGGCAAGCGACGGAGTTAAGCGCGAACAAACCTAAAAAAAAAAAAAAATACAAACATCCGAATTGAGAACCGTTAGAAGTCGGTTAAAAAGTAGATAATGGTGCCGATTCCCTTGTTCACAAACTAGACTAAATTAAGAAAATTGACATCTCTTACTAACATACAGCAAAAGAAAAGGACGGTGACATTTAAGGACCAAGTTAGAGATGTCAAATTAGTTCTGCCATGAACTTTTCTGTATTTTTAATCTAGGTATACGTTTTAAGAAGTCAACTATAATTGTATGGGATGTGTCAGATTGACTAAATTTTACAGCTCTTATTTAGGTACATTTTCTTGTTTTAATTGACACAAAAAGATAGAAATAGTCTAATTTTAGTTTAGTTTGTGAACAAGGAAATTGGCACCAATAAGCAGTTCATTAGTTAAGTTTCAATCAAAGACATCCAACGATTTCTAAGAAAACTTTAACTATATCTGACGACTCTGCATACATATCTCTTTTATTGACTGTACCTACGTACCTAGTCAAGTAATTAACGTTGCCACCCTGGGGTTTCAGTCGGAGCATGACGGACGGTCGGCGGTGCTTGGTTGCGTAACGAACATTTTGCCCGTGACCTTCTGAGAGGTACTTACTCATATCAACTGTGTGGACGCTTGTGTGATAATAATTATTATAATGAAAAAAAAAAAAACTACGGATTGCAACCCAAACTATAAAGTATATGAACTAAAGTTACTTGATTAAGTCAAATTATGCGGTGTATAAAATCAACTCAAATCTTGAATCCATACTAAGTAGATAATATTATTATAAATGCTAAAGTAAATCTGTCTGTTTGTCTGTCACGCTTTTACGACTAAAACACTAAACCGATTTGGAAATTGGTATGGGAAAGAAAGAACATAGGCTACTATTTTATTTCGCGACTTCGCGAAGTAAAAAAGTAGTAGTAGTAGTAGTAGTAACTACTACTACTACCTACTTTAAAAAAAAAAGAAGAAGTAGTTTTTTTTTATTCGCAGGCAAAAGCTCGTTTTAAATAAATCAAAAAGCTTTTGAATTGTGAAAAAGTCAGTCAGTTAGAAAGATGAAGCTAGAAGCTCGTTCTATAGAGAAGAATCAGCAAGTAACTCCATGAACACTTTTTACAGATTACCTCTGGGGTACCTTGATTGTAATCGTTCCTAAAAATTAGTAGAATTGCCCCCCCTGGTCGCAATCTCGACTCGGCGACTAAAAAAATGTCAAAAAACATGTAAACTAGAGGCATATTTGACAGACTGAATACAAACGGTTATAAATATACGGGAATTTCCTTCTCAGATATGATCATCAAGGTGACCAAATTTTATGTAAATACAATAATTAAATATATAGATATAGGTACAACTAGCTTCTGCCCGCGACTTCGTCCGAGTCAGTTAGTTTCTCAATACAAACTTTTGACCCATGTTTCATCCCCTTAGGGGGTGAATTTTGGGAAATCCTTATTCTTATCGGATGCCTACGTCATACAAAGAACACACACTCCAAGTTTCAGGTCTCTACGATCAGCGGTTTAGGCTGTGCGTTGATCCGTCAGTCAGTCAGTCAGGAAAAAGCATTTTATATGTTTAGAAGATAGATGATGACGATGGGCCTAGATTGTTATTGTTTATTTCTAGTAGGATTCAGTTAATGTCACCTGTAATTAAACAGAGATAAAACAAAAGATCGTCATTGAAACGTGAATTTGCCTAATTAACCTCATTTTAAGTACTTATTGAATTTGATAGAATATTTTAAGACACATGATTCTGTTAGATCTTCTAGAAAAGAACCATTTATCAGGGTTAGCATTAAAATTCAGTCATAATTAACAATGTCGCCGCCCAAGGTAGGTCGTAATTTTTAAATGGAAGACCGAGCGATCAGTCGCTGTATAAAGTTCCACGCATACCTATCATAATTACCGACTTACTGACAATACAATGGAACGTCAACTCTGTTAATTGTGTGAAAGAGTATTAAAAAGCCGACTAACAGCACATCAATTAGGTACTGTGACGCGGTTTAAATCATTGCTTGATGTTATATTGTCGTTGGAAATCTATCTACCACCGTAGAATTTCTAAACTGTATTTGAATTTGAAAATGGAAGACTTTTAAGTTGCGCGCGTGCGTGTCGAAGGAAACGGCTGAGGGAAAACTTCCCAATGTAAGCTCTACTGAATACGTGGGTGTAATATAAACTCTTGCTGTCTTGTTTTCACACGATATCAAGTAATTATTGGTATCTCTGTCTATCATTTTTTCAGGTGAGACATACATTTATTTACAACTAGCTTTTGGCCGCAACTTCGTCTTCATAAATGTCGGTTATTGCGGACGCAGATGAAGTCGCGGAATTAAAAGTAGCCTATGTCCTTTCTTGGGGTTCAAACTAACCCCGTAACAAAATTCATCAAAATCGGTTCAGTGGTTTAGTCGTGAAAGCGTAACAGACAGACAGACAGACATAGTTACTTTTGCGTATTTTATAATAATTATGTACTTATTAAGTATAGATTTGCAATAGCGTAATAAAGTAAAGCCTATCCTACATATTAAAAGATCTGAGCAAGTCTTGTATTTATGTATGTAGAGGTACCTACTTAGGTGCTTTCATAATAGCTTTTTTTATAACCTAACAGAAATAATTTGTTGTTTCGCAAAGCCTTAAAAGCCTTGGATCAAAATGGAATAATCCTCGAGCGCGATTTCTAAGTTAATTCGTTTGAATCTTATTAAATAAAAATCACCAAGACTTCTTATTATTAACTTTTAAGTTTCGAAAACATGTTATTAATATTAAAACGATCCAGTTTTGAATACCTAGTTGTATTCTATTACCTTTTTAAAGTGTTAGGTTTATAGGCGCGCTTTCCGGAGGCTTTCACTGAGAGTAGGTACTTACCTACACAGTTTTTTTGAGGGGAATGCTTTTCAGGAGTTTCAGCAAACAAATAGGTAGCGATAGATTATTATTTTTCAGAGTAATCCAGTGGTGCCATGATGGGATATGAAACTGATATTTAAAAATTAATGCAATAAGTATTTATCCATCATTATTTTAATTATTATTATTATTTTCTTTTCTCCTCCTCTCCTCCTCTCCTCCTCCTCCTCTCAGAAAAACGCCATGGACATAATTATATATAAATTATAGTGTAGGTACGAAAACAGGATTTTTTTTCGATATTAATGTTTGTTTTAAAAATATCGTTGCGACATTTTTTTTAGTGAAAAAATCAGGTTAAAAAAGACAACTTACATCATACCATGTGTTTATTTAAGACGGACGAACATGGAAACAGACAACCCTAAACATAACAAAGTCGCCAAATATGTTGAATTCGTTTCAAGATGCAGTCGCGTCTATTCGGGCAGGTAGTCTCCCAACCCCGCTATGTATGCGGCGAACTTATTATTACATAACATAACATAGCACCACGTAGTACATTCGTGTATCGGTACGTGGTAGCCCTGACATGCTTCGATCAATTCAATCGCGACTATAAGGAGATCCCTTATGTGGATTCAAATGTTGGCCTAATGTTTCATACAACGTCCATCCACGCATACGAATGGAATTCGGATAAAAAAACATAATCATAACGCCTAATGGAGCACAGAAAAACGTCTCAATTCGTAACCGTCGCACATAATCGGGCAAACTCACTAGATTAATAATTCAAAAAAAACTTTCTACAATTTATTATCGCCCATGGCAGTTAAAAAATGAGTATTTAGTGTAAAAAATGACGTAGTTCCGGCGTCACGACATTGCACATTGCATCACCGCGGCTACGGGCGTTGTCTGGAATCCATGCATGTTTAGTGTCTGTCTACTTACTGTTTATTGAGAATTTTATTATCTACAACGTGTACAAACTGTGCATTCCTTATGGCGTAAACATTCAAGTATTCGAAGACACGATAACTAAGAGAGGTCAAGTGAAAAATCAAACGCCTCCGAAGGCTATTAACATTCCTTACTTATTAATAAGTACGAGTCGATGCGAGTATCAAGTCATGTCGCAGGAATCGCGGAACGAATCGGTAATGGGCATCACGTTTAATGCAGCTCTTAAAAACTTTAACACACACAAGAAGACGTGCATAACCATTGTTAAATGATGTAAAGTTTACTAAGGGATCATTAGTTTTCTCTATTCGAAGTCACGGACCGTTTATTAATAAGGGTTCAAAGATTTTGAAATGATTTTCCATGTAAATAATAATTTTATTCGTGTAGGTACATCTCGGTGCTTCTACATTCTTCCTTTGGTTATCGTCCATCACGATTCACGAATGAGTATTACAATAAAGTGTCTCCAACCAAAGCGTCATAAAATATCAATTCGCGTTCAATGTCATACAAACGGGTCAGTTTAGCAACGTACAACAACATATTTTGAGTAGTGTATAATATTTTCGAAATATTTCTTTTCGTATAGGTACAGAACTACATGTACTCGTGCTACGTAACGTGTCGGATTATGTGATAGATAATAATAGGTGCAAAAAAGATTGTAAAGACATTGGCGTCTAGTTAGCAGCCTCTATTAGATCATTGTAACAATATGCGAGACGGCCCGAATAGCTGGAATAGCTGCACTCTCGCTTCGTTGCCAACGAAATGGAATCCGTTGCCATTAGAAATTCTACTGTACATGATGACTTCATTGCTGTCGGGATTCCTTCAGCGCGTGCCGTCGCCTCAGGTGTCACTGTAACACGCATTCACATTTTTTGCGACCACTAACTGTTGGAATGTATTAACTATAAAAGCTTTCATATTTTAATTGGGTATCGGTATGAGGTATCATCGTATAGGAATTACGCAGATAATAATCATCGTTATTTATCGTTTTATTTTTCACACTTAGCAAGTTTGCAGTTCTATCTGGCGGACGTAAACAACTAAGTATGCAAAATTTTAATTTACGATGTCCGAAAACAATATTTGTACTTACAACAATAGTGATCAGTGATTGCATACCGTCCTAAGAATGCTCGTAACTGTAGTCCGCAACGCAACCTACATTCAGCATTCTTTTCGAAACCGTAACACGCCGCCTCTGCGTTCCGGATATACTCGTTCATGCCACATTCACCCCAATATCTTTCGCAATAAAACCTATTTCAATTCGATACATGTGATAGAATGCCAGGTATTGCATTTCTAGAGAGCTGTAAAACTACATACACAAAGTAATGTGCGATTATAAATTGATATGTTCCACCTCTACATCCAAGTGTTAGGTTTGATATTGAGCGTACCCTTTACGTAATCACTTGAACATTCAAATTAAATTAACTTCCAAGTGGTTATCTAATTCTTCTAGCCTTTTTACGGTCTTAGAGGCTTTGAGCCTACATTTAATCTACTCGCTGCTCTTATGAAACAGTGGATTTATATTTTTTCTTGAATGAGCTTGAACATAGGCTCGGCGCGGGCGCAGTTTGTGAGGCAGCCCTAAACATGAGCCGTGCCATTCAATCTGTTGGTCGGTAGAGAGCATGGCCCGACCAAATTCCTGAACGCTTTCTCTGGTGCTGGTGGTGGCCGGGGCGCACGCACGCGCCGTGCTCGTCGCCCGCGCACGCAGACCAACGAAAGTGAGCGCCAAGCCGCGTGCGCCCGCGCCGCTGTCATCGCGTTGCATAATTATCCGCGATCCGACCATTGTTTGTAAACACTCAATAAACAAGAACACATCACTTAAATTGCGTGACCGTATTTTGATTAGATAGGTACGCGTATCAAATCTGCATCGTTAAGTGGAATTAAAATTACACATTTTTTATCTGTGAAATTCCTCAGACTAATTGTCTGCATGATAATATTAACAATACATTATTTATTTTCTAAGTATCAATTCCAATAAATTAATAGCTGTGAAGATACCAGAGATAAAACGATACGTTTTAAAGCCCTTGTAATGTTGATATTGGTAAACGGGTGTATGACTGAGGGATGCAAGACAAGCCGGATGGTCTGCTGGATTGTGGGTCGGCGAAATTCGCGCGGGACGCGTTTCACGTCGCCAAGGTATATTCTCGCGGTGGCTCTCAGAAAGCTCTGCTTTCTCATCGGGGTTTAACTCCATTGTTAAGTTATTCTTAGAGAGAAAGGCTTATTAATGGTTAATCGTTCACGACTTCATAATAATTACAGCCAATGTATGCGAAGTTCGAATTTATCCACATTTAACCCGGATGTGCCGCTCGAGTGCGTGTAACCAAGAAAAAATTGACCGGCGTGACCGTCGTATTCAGACGGCCATCGGCGAGGAAGCGAGGTTTAATCGTCAATGAAGCCTTTCATCGCGAAACCAGTCCAAGTAGATAAACAATAGTATCCTTTGTGAAACGATTGTCGGTCCGAATCCGTTCGAAGCAGCAGTTCCGACAAAAAGCGAATTGTTTGGTTTTCGGTTGAGTTGAACGACACAGATCATGGAAAGCAATTATGATTATTAAAATTGATTTTGCAGAGCAAAAAATATGCAGTCAAAACGGTTAGAAGAATAATTCAATTTACTAAAAATAAATAAGTAAAATGTGCGAGGCGCTATAGATTCCTTTTCTTATAGAAGTATAGAACGACTAGCACGCGACGGTCTCGTTGGATGTCTATTAAACAATGTCAGGTGGAATCTGGAATGCGACCCGCCTACAAGGCCGCGTGCCATCTCGCGTATAGGTAGTCAATATTCAGCGGACGCTTTATCAACTTTTATCATATTCGTTTTGCTTGTATAAATGACAACTATTTTCGTTTATTTGTAGAGAAACATCGTCTTCGTTAGTGTAAATTAAATCAACCGCTTCGCATTCCTAAAATTTTTTGTCCTCGTTTTTTTGGGGTTCGCTAGTCGTACAAAAGCCTGAATAAAAGTGTTGTTATGAACGCTCTTCAAATATAAATAAAAAATATTTAGTAGAAATATTTACCGAAGCTGTCTGAATCGCTGGCAGGGTACGCGGGACACGGTTGCACCATCGTGGCAGCGCGCGATAGCACGTCTAGTGCTGATTCCACCTTCTCCATTTTTTCCTGATACAATGAACAAAAACAATTAAAACACGTGTCCTCTTTAAATATAGTTTTAAGGTTGGTATACAAAGAGGAAAGTACATTAGAATTGTTACATCATGTCCTAGTCATATCAGAGATTGAAACCATTCACGACAATTTTCTGATAGCTTACATGCAAATTAAACGTTATCATGACAAATGACAATCCAATATCATCCAAAGATATTTTGCTTCGAAAACGAAATGTCGACATCATTCATTTAGTCTAAATATTTGACGGAATTCATGTCTGGCAGCGCAAAGCTGTTTGGCTTGGAATTAAATATCGCAGACTAAAAGTCATAAAGGCATGCGAATACCAAAGCGGCGGAAATTCCTCACGGCACGTAAACGGCTAGACGGTGGACAGACGTGCGTCGAGTCGTACGAACACCACGTAAATAAGAGGGAGGAATCAGATGATCAAACAAAGAGTTGTGAAACGTGGCAATCGGCCGCATACCGCGACCGCGCCGGGAACGAAGCCAATGGACCACTGTATCGCAGATCAGACACTAACGCTACGCCAAAATATTAGCATTTCATCTTTAATTAACTTGCAACCACTGGTTTCTTTTGGGCAAGGATAAAATGAGTACACATGTGATGAATGTGAATGTGGACGGTTATAAGAGTAGGAGAAGAATAAAGAAACGATAGATAGATTATGTGAAAGAATGGGGTAACTATAGGTACTGAGGTGACGGGGAGATCCTATGAAACATGGTAGGCGTCAAATAAATTAGGATAAAGATAGGACGATAATATAATGTGATAAGTGTGATTGAAAATTCTTAATGAAGCCAACGATAAGAAACTTGATAGTCTTGAATACATAAAATATCTTAGTTATTGTCGGTACTGATAAATACTAAGTTGATTATGGTAATGAGGTAAGTATTGATTAAATAGTCCACAACTAGCCTCTTAAAACCAACGCTTCAATCACCATAGTTATGCATAATGATAACTAAAGATAACAAGGAAAACTTAAGTATTAGCAAGAACCTAGTAAAAAGTCATCAGAAGAACTGACGATAAAACAACAGTTTAATTAGTTGTTTCAATGAGCACTTACAGTACATATATTTAATGGATTTACGTGGTACTATGCGTATGAACAACTAGTAGGCACTTCATTCACTTCTTCAGCTTGATTTTTAAAAGCTCATTAAAGACTATATTATTTGAATATAATAGAAGCAATAGAACATTATTAATTAGTGCACCTTTTATACTCTATGTATTTTTGTCTAATAGTGCGCCATATTTTAATGATTAACGAGGTATTCACGACCGCATGTGACACCAATCTTTCTTAATTAGTTTAATGATTGATGAGTCGCATATTTTGGACCAGAATTGAAAACTATCATCATAATTTTAATTATAATTTGGCCGCCCTAAGATCTTTGCGTATTATTGGACAACGCAGACCAAAATATTGTGATAATAATAAACGAGATTCGCATAGTTAAATCTGCATACCAAGCAACATACTTTTGTGACGGTCATGCTCACCAAAACAAATATATAACAATGTCATTGGTTAATTAACTAAATACCTGATAGTCGGTAGCAATACAATAAAAAAGCAGTAAACTGACAGTAATTAATGATATTAAGACACAATAAAGCGAATGAAGCGAAGGCGCACATTCCCTGTGTAGCGAGTATATATAATTCATAAACAAATGCTACTAACGAATCTAAATGGAGGTTAGATTTCTGGAATGTCAAAATAATGACATTATATTTAAAAGTAACGAAGCGTGGTGTTATTCTCAAATAAGGTACAGAGATGTAGAAGAAGGGAAGGGTAAACAAAACATTGGAATGACGAGTGATGCGATGACTACGTTAATGATGAGGAATTTGGTACATTAACCACAATAGAATTTTTCTGGCCGGAGGCGGAGTCACGAGTACGGTCAGTGTTGGTATGTCGGTATACACACGTCGAATAGATCATTCGACACATAGTTAGATGGTCACGAACCCATTCAACGGAACATGGCAGTTGTAATGGAATTTGACACGTAAATTGCATTAAAAAGTTACTTGGATATAATTTTCTCAGTGAAAATTTTAATCCCAAGCTTGAATTCTTGGAGCATTACTAAGTGAATCAGAACTGGATAAGTCGATTTGTAACAATTTGTAATGTACGAAAGTAAAAACACAGAATGCTTAGTTATCATTAACGTTCCCTATTATCACTTTGTGGCTTATAAAAGGAATTTGAAGAATTGATAGAAAGTGGTGGCATGTCATTAATACAAGGAAAACCAAATTTGCATTTCGGTAAAAGTCAGGTTAATGTAATTTGTCAGTGTACAAAGAATATTGATTAATGTCTGGTATTATGATAAATGTGAATGGCTATAAGTATTGGGGAAGGCCAAAAAATTAAGGAATAATTTTATATTTTTTTATTTTGGGTCACCCTTTATTACATGAGCTGGCGTCTGAGTGCACTAATGGGTAATACACCTCTGCCTAAACTTTCGGGGATTACAGGCGTGATGTTGTGTTATTTAATTTCATGAAAAAATATAAACTATGGGTATAAAAGGGGTAAGTACTGAAAAAGACGATGGCTAATAGTAAAATGTGTATGAAAAAAAAAAGGTAGGAGAATACATTTAGGATTTTGTTAGTCTAGATAAAATTAATTGTGGTTGTAAGTAGTAACAACAAAATAATCAGTCTGAAGTAGGTACCAATAAAAAACTAAGGATTGCTATGTTTACATTTATAACAGCAGATGTACAACATCTGCGGAGAATTAATATCTAGAATGTATAACCTTTATAGTAAATAAATAATAACTGCTGCTGGATAGAAAATAATTATAGACAACAAATATACATAAAGAAATTGTTAAAGAAATATAATAAATTGTGTTATTATTTACTGACGTATGTTCTATTGTGAGTTAACACAACTGCGATGAGAATGGAAAAGACAAAATTATAGTAACTAACGTAATTACAACAATACACGTGGCAACTGAAAGCAACAAGTTACGATATGTGGAGGCAATACCAATTTTAATACAACCTAAATTGTTATCACCTGCCAGTATCCAAACGTAAACCGCATGGAGGTCGAACCTTGACATTCCAAATGTTAAAAATAATAATCTATTTCAGTATAACGTAAAACTTTACAAAACTGTGCCTTAAGTCTAGGGGTTAGGGTTATGGATGGACGGTTTTAAGTATTCTTTTGTCGGTTGGCCCGCATTTGGGGTGAGGCGTATCTTTTACGACGGTCGCTACCCCTGCTGCGAGCGCACGTGGCTTGGGGCCGGAATACTGGCAGATGTCACTATTGTAGGGTTGCCGAGCCCCCCTCGTGTATTGTCGACGCTCCCAAAAAGTAACGCTGCTGCTTCGAGTTTGGAATCATTACGCGTAAAAATACCGTTAGCAATTTTAACTAGCCATTCAATTACGTTGACTATGTTAATTTCTTTTGCAGTCTCTTCTGTATAATTAGGATAACTGAGCTTGGAAACTGTTCAATAATTTGAAATAGTTACATGTTTAAACGGTTAAATTAAAAATTAAAGTTTTTCCTGTTTCCAAAATTCTTGTGTGTTCAGTTCCAGGCAATCCATAATGTAAATATGTAGTGTAAATATGTGTCATGTGGTCTGTGAGGGAAATTGATTTGATATACACAGTCCCATTTAGCCGTAACGATTACTCACACTATGATAAATTCGAGAGTAATTTGAAAAGTCTAGCGTCAAGTCTGCTCGGTTTTGTAGTTCTAATACAATTGACGGAATCCGTACGGGGTCACCGTCAACATTGGCTAATCGGGCGACGTTTATCGTGCTCTTATCACGAAGTACCGCCGCTACATGCGCTTGTGTGGGAATAGTGTTTGTACACCGCGTACGGTCGCATTCCACACTATTATGTTCGCGAGATTCCATGCCATGTAGCTTCGCTGAATACCTTGTTGCCTTCGCTCCGTATAGCGGCGAAATTTTTTGCAAGGCGCGCTCGCAAATCAAACCGGTAGGTAACTAGTCATTACATTACTTATATAGCATAGCAGCGTTAAGTAGGCACTTAGATGATGGTGGTAGTCATGCTGTATGATAACTAATGTAAGCATATCAGTGTCGTTTAGTCGCATAAGCATTACATAGCTAGTCAATTGTTATCTGTATTATATTAATTTGTTTGTAAAGCAGACAGTATTCAGCTTAAATAAATTGAGGTTGCAGGAAGCAGGTACCACCCTACTTAGTTTTAAATATTCTGTGAATACTGTCTTCTTGTACATAACATAAACAAGTTTGAATATTATTTAATAGGTGCTGATACTACGTAGGTAGTATCTAATTGCCACCACAAAGGATTTTTAATTATTTTTTAATTGTAACGCTACAAAAAATAACAAATAAACAGTGTGGGTACTTACACAATGTATGTTTTTCCCACGATGTTCTTCAATGAGACCAAGGGAAATGTTGTTTCACACAATATTTATAATATTAATCAATGAGCACGACGTAACGTTAAAGTTTGTAAAGTTGATACCGTTCTAAACAACTGAAACCTTCATGACAATGTATTAAACCGGCGAAGAACAAAAATCAATAGGTAAGTATCTAAATCGCAACAAACTCTGTATACATTCGTCAGATTAACACGACACGCTGGTTACCTCTGCGACGCAAAAAAATATACTGACTTCTATCGTTTATTATCCATTGTCCGTCAAACGCACTGTATAGAAGTATTTGTTGTTATTTCATAAAATCCAACTATCGCGCCACGACTCTGTTGACGAAATAGTCGCGTTTGACATTTGAGCCGAGCCCACTGCGATTGGAATCCAAGGAATGTCAAATATTTTCACTGCTGCCATCTATGTGAAAAAATGTTAACCTACCGAGAGGCGTCACACTGGAGTAGCACAGACTTTATTTCCCCCAGGTTCATTAGATAACATTTTGCTCCATAAGTGACAAAAAACGTTTTGTACAGTGATCTTTTGTTGTAATGTGTCAATAAGTCTTTATTGCAGAGTTTCTTACGTTGATAGAGAGAATAAGAAAGTGTCGCGGCGCGTTCGCGAATTCATTGGAATGCGTCCAGCGTAGTGCCGCCGCTGGGAGACGTCACCGGCGCAGGCGTGATGTTGGTAAGCCGCGTCTGCTGCAGGGTTATCGACACATGGCGTGGAGGCGAGGAGTAGGGTCGGCAGCGACTTGCCGCCATGCCGGCCTGCGCATGTAGCATAACACGCTGTTTCGGTTCGATACTTTCGTTGGAATTTATAATTTTAAGAATACGGAATTTCTCAACCGTGACGTAAGAAAATTACATTTCTTGTTAGTACGGTTAGCAACCAAAAAAGAGGTAACTAACAGTCTAAAACGGTTGCATTAAATGCTTTTATACTAAAATATGCTTACTATTTATCTATTTGTCTACAAAGATCTATCTATTGCCCACTGATAAACAGCTGTGCATCTGTCGACAGCAGTCTTGTATCTCTCATCACTAGACAGTGTTGTACAAACGCAACGCATGCATACTTTGAAACGTTTAAAACACAACTACCGCCATCTATCGACTACTTGGTGCATATGCACTGTCATTATGTATGTAAATTCCTAACACTAGATGACATTGCTTAATTAGATTATTGGGATGTTTTCAATTAGAGCGAGCATAAGTATTTAGGGCGAAATCTTCGGTGTGTTACTTATTAGATATAAATTCAGAACAACCTTGCTTGTTGTTTGATGTTTAAATAGTTCTTCGGTATGCGTCGTTTTAGACTAGAAGTGATAGCGTAGGCGGTGGGGGTCAGTTGTAATCTAGACACACGGTAGCGTGTCAAGTCAAGTTCAAGCTAATAGAACTGGCGAGCAGCACCGTATATAATATTACACGAACCATTTGGAGCCACTTTTGACCTCTTCATAACTCAAAAATGATTTCACATAAATATGTCAAATTTGGCTCATATATTGAGACTTGCGAGATACATAATTATGTGCTCCAAATTTCATAAACAGAACTAAAACGGTTATTTAGATATTAAAGTCCAAATATCGTCATTTTCATCACTAACTGACCTATAGATCAAAGCTCTAACCGAGTTCCAGATGACTTAGAAAGCCTTATTATAAAACAAAGTTTTTGCAAACCAGGTTTAAACCTTTGAACCAGTTTTTAAGTTTCGAACTTTATTTCGATATATATAAAGTTTGTAATTCAAAAACTGGCTCGAAGGTTTAAAGGTTTAGGTAATTATCCTACGGAAACACAAAAATCAGCTAGATCAAAATCTGTGTGTGTGCCAAATTTTTACAATCATTCATCCATCCATCCTCACAAGCTTTCGCGTTTTCATTAGTATTATGGGAATAGGAATATACATGGTAGGTAAAATTGAATATTATCAATTTTATTCTAAATTAAATCTTAGCAGGTTGTTGCTAACTAATTAAGTTAAGTTAAGGTTTAAGTTAAACTTCAATTTCAAGACACAATCTTTATTTCTAACACAACATTCTCAATAAACTTCAGAATTAAATCAACGCATCGTCAACAGAAAATAAAGCGATAATTGGGTACTTTTTTCTATACAATCATTCTCTTTACGAATAGGTCTTCGCCTAAACTAAAAGTCACATTAAACTGCATGTTAGCTAAACCTATGTCGGTGTTACTTACAATAATAGCTCATTGGATAATTCGTGTTAACGATTAACATTTAAGTGTGGCCATTTCTAACTACAAGTATAATTACTCCGTCCAAAAACTTTACAACAATTTGATTTTTCAGTCTTCACACTTAAATTGAATTGGAATTAAATTAGAATATTATAATTTTATAATTAGACATTTTAGGGAATATTTAGGTATTATTTTATTTGAAACAATTGAATACAATCTTATCAATATAATTTCAAAAACTTCATTTATTTGGATTAAATAGAGTTTAATAAAAGGGATAAATTTTCAGTGAAAGATTCAAGAAGGTAGGGAGTTCATATTACTTTGTATCTCACATTAAATAATGTTTTATTTCCTTTAGAAAAAAGTCAAGCTTAATACATAGTTCCTCATAGGTAGGTACTTATTGCTCTACACACAGAAAATGCACCAAACGAGCATGAAATCACGAATTTGTTAGTAGTTGTTATACTTCATAGTTAGAGACAGACCGAAACATCAATAATAATTTAGTGTAATATATCATCATTTTGTATATTACTAAAATATCCATTTAATTGTAATACATACAAACATCTCACTTGGGATTCGTTACGCTGTTATCTAGGGCCTATGCTAATAAGTACATAATATTAATAATTTGGTTCCGTTTTTCGTAAGTGTTTTTTTTTTTATTATACTTATGACGAATATTTATATGGATTAAGGTATTTATAACATGTAAGATAATGTGGAACACCATTAAGTGTTTGATATCTTAGAACATTCAGCACGAACACCTAACTAGAGCTAGACAGGGATAGTAACAGTTGCGCAGCACAGGGCACACGCCTACAAATGAATTTATACGGATAAGTACTAGATAAACTTTCGTACCTCTATAGTATAGACAAGCTTAATTTTCGTTTAACATACACCTAGAAATGGGTCATAGTGAGGGATCTTTTACATTAGGATCAACCCTAGAATCGCAAAGAAAAATTACTGATTCACCTACGTTTTATCGGAAAATACGATGCGAACATAAAGTATGGATTTTTTTTGCGATATCAAGGTTGGTCCCCCGGTAAAAAATGTTCATAGCGATGAGTACAATGACCCCATTTCAGGTTTATGGTCAACAAAAAGTAAGATTGAATAATATAAACAATTAAACCTTCAATCTGTAAAATATGTAAGAGTTTATTACTAATTAATTACTAGGTCACCAGTATTTATGCACAAGAAATAAAGTCTGAAATTATTGATGGTATACGTATACCTAACTATCTAAGCAAGAACATTCTACTTAGATACAATAATGCATACATATTTAGACAGAAGTTAGTTTTGTAACAGACTCCAATAGCTTCAGCTTGTACCTATATCTGTCTCCATCATGTTAGTAAGATAAAATGAGACGACAAGAGAATTAAAGAGCTATATAATCGTAGACATAGAGATATGTAGACAAAGGATGTTTATTAGCGAATTTAATGGAAATAGGATAGAAAGTTTGAGGTATATAAATATATAACAATATAATTAATTTCCTATGGCTAGTAAGTGTTCCATCTCTCATTAAAAAAAGGGTAAATGATACAGGGTACTACCTATGTCTTAACGCTACAACTCGTGTAAGTTTAGTTCCTGACAATTCAATACTTAAACAAAAATTTTTACTGAAACGATTGTTATTACCTATACGTTAATATTGGTTTTTAGAAGCGTCTTGGATAACATGAACAATTTTCTTTGAGACATAAAATATGTTTAGTGTAATACGAAGTGTAAAAAGATGCATTACATATTTGTTAACGATAAATATTGCCCAGCAAACTAAGCGACATTGAGCAAAAATGATTGCTGGGAAATGACTTTCATAGTAGTGCCCTATGTAACGCACGCAAAACATTGGGCTTACAGGTGCACCCAACAATACGGGCGTAATGGGATGTATTGAAAATTTAGTTAGAATATTACAAAAAAAAAGTTGGCACTTTGACCTTCAATATTTCTGTAACCAAAAGTTTTCCAATCAAAAGATTCCCAGGTATGGTTCGGAACAAAAAGATGATCGTAATGATGGAAAGAAAACGAAACTTGGCTTCGTTTGGTGTCTTTTTATAAGTACCTTTTAAGAAAAAGGAAATAGTAGTTCGCTAAGCAATTTTTCATGGTAGATGGTTCCAGATTGATATCTATGTAACGAAAGTATAATAAGTTGGAAGAGAAGTAACGTCAGTGTAGCACAAAAATAGTAAGTAGGTAAGTAATTGGTGGACAATTACAAGAATTAAGTTCTAGTTCATATGGAGTCCATCTGTATCTATGCATCATTCATCTTGATTTATTTTTATAAGAGATTCCTATATAATAATTTATTACTGGAAACTATTTCTGACATGTCAGATTCAAGAAAATATTCCTACTTATTTTTAACCTTTTAACGTAGGTTATTCCGTTATTTCTATTCCGTCATAGATTTCAGGTCCATATTTTAATCACAAATCATTCAAACCTTAAATAAATAAAACTTTTATAAAGCTTTTTTTATATAGCAAGGAACCTGACTCATTAAATCTAAGGCCAAATAAATAAATATAGCTCTGAAAAATATCTAGATACATACTAATAAATATGTAAAACTTAACTTAAAATTTTGTAACAAATCTAAACTTTTCTTACAAAAGCTCCTTCACAAGGTTCACCTTTCACAGAGGTTTCAACAAGGTCGAACGTTTACCACTGAATTGTTCGCAAGTAATTGCTATCGCCTTCCGTGTCCCGCAAAAAAACTATTGTTAAATAGTTGTGGCGACTAAAAAGATGTAAGAGCGGCAGGTTGCGCCATTTTGCCGTATAAAGTGTAGACATGCTGGCACCATTTGAGATGGATTCTCAATCTAGTAGGTATACATTATTATGTATACCTAGCAGCTAGTAGGTATAAATCGCCACTAAATCGGATAATATCTCTCAACGCTCACCCCTACGTTACGTTTTACGTACTAAGCTAGTTACATGTTATGTGCCTCTTATCATAATTTTGGTATCATGTATATATTTTATATATTCATATACGTATATTATATTCTTAAAACTTCAGGGGACGGCTTAACGTGTTAACTAAAATAATGCGTTAACATTAATAAAGTTATCTTTTCATGATGAAATCTTTGGAAACCTGTGAAATAAAAAATAGTCACTCTTTTATTTATCAAGAAATTAGGAATAGAGAATATTGTAAATATAATATTTGTATGGCAAATATAAGAAGAAGGTATATAGGAAAAATCTATGTCTAACGTCAGGTTATGAAAAATAGTGTTTATAAACATGGAAGTATAATTTCTTTTGGATCTATAAACAGTATTATTTAATATGAAAAATAAATGAATAGTCAACACTTTAATGCGTTTCTAAATATCGTAAAGTATGTCCTATTTAAATTTTTCTAAGACTAAATCGACAATAATGGATGACTAAAAACAAAATGAATAAAAATATTATGACTAGTATACAGTAAATTTCTCGTGATACAACCACAAGCAAAATTAATTAATTAATGAATAAATAAATCATATCTAATTGCATATAACTACACATAATTGTGTCAAGGTGATACAAACGTCACTTCATTAAAAACTAATTGGCTGTCACATTAATTTAGTTATTCATACTGTGAGAGGTTACTTAAACTATTGCAAATTATCTATGTTGTCCGAGTAATGGCACACTGTACTTAGATAAAAGGCAGAAATAGTGACACCAATACAATACAATAATTTTATACAATATATATTTTATATTTAGGTAGGCTTATTATTGAATACCGAAATATAAATAAGGGTATAGATTACTACCTAGTAATTAAAGTTAACGGCTTTGCTCACTTTTTTCAGTTTTGCTTGACTTGTTTTGACCTCGAACGGATCCGTCTGAATCGTCCCCGTTTAAGGTCGAAATTAGTCAGACAAACCTGACGTGAGAATCTAAAACCGTAAACGTAAAAATGTAGAATGTATAGACATAGTTGCAAATTATGATCTACGTATGTATATTTTAAGTTGAACTCCCCATGCACCTATTTTCATAAATAGGTACCTACATAAGACTACTGATAAACTAATTCGCCATGCAGCGCCCTCGAGTAGTCGAGACGTCTCAACTAGTTTAAATATTAATTATTTATTTTCCCTACGAATTTGATATTATTTTGATACTACCTACGTTTATAATAATTATGGTTATTGTTGATATTTTATTTTATAAATAAATTATAAAAGCATGACTGGAAATGCTGGTTCAGCAATCATAGAGTATCTACCCCATGTAAGTAGGTGTAGACCGTAGACCGTACTTGTTAAAAGAAATAAACGTTTCATTGACGGATAACTTACTCGTATTTTAGTGGAATCTAAGTAATTGTTTATACTTTTGCCACGACTATTGTTAGAACTTAAAGTTAGAATTTCAATATTAGGTAATACCTATTGAAATCTTTTTTTTTATTACCCGGATTTCAACTGTAGTAAACAAGGATTGACAAAAAACAAGGAAAATATTGGAAAACTCTGATAGCGTAAGTAGGTATCTTCTGCAATGAAGGTCTAATGTAAGTTGGTACTAGCGTTGAATGAAAAATTGCAATACATAGATGCATTTTGCTTTAAAAAACTTTGTATCTTTCCTAAAAAATAACGTAATTTACTTTCGAAAAAAATAAATTTCGACAAAAAAGATCCGCAAAGAAAGTTTTTGTATTTTATTCAAAAAAGAGGGGTGTTTGAAAGAGACATGCCATTTTCAACGCTAGTTGGTACTAGGTCACGCATAATAATAAAAAATATATAATATACTAAAAGGAATACCAAGCCAATTAATATAGCAATCAATTCTGCAACTGTTGCAGACTTTCCGGAGCGCACAAGCAAACACGAACATCGCGATCACTAACATTTGTTTCCTACGTATATAGATAATATGAACAGTGTTCGATGTTCGTAACTAGTACGTACAATACAAATCTCCGTTCTTTCGTACCCGGCTTTATGAATTTCGCTATAAAAGACTGAGCAATAACTTGGCGACATCCATTTTAAGCTAGAAATTGCTTAAGGATTAGGGAAGTGCCCTAAGACGGAGAAATGACAAAAGAGAATAGTTTTTATGTAACTGTAATAAGACATACCTATTATGTACTTTCTAAAGAATGATTGGGTATGTACTGTCAAGTAAGTTAACAATGCCACCGGCTACATCAAACTACGACGAAGTCAAGATGAAGTCTAAACTAAATATTCCTGCAATTAACTAAGGATTAATTATACTTAACTTAAATAACGTGCGATTCTAATCTATACTTTGATACACTAGTTTATTTTACTAATTATCTCTTCACTACCTACCAATATTCTCTTATTACTATTTTCTCTATTTCCGTGTCTGTAAGTATTATCTTTAGCTTTAAGCAATGGTAATTTTCAATTCAAATATACACAAAAAATTCATGAAATGCGCAAAGAATTTCCGTTTGTTGATCACGCTTTGGTTTATATACTTAAGTCTTATTTTTATACAATAGTACATATTTATATTCCAATTAAATTAATTTAAGTTTTAATCACATTGTTCGAAAAATGATATGTAGCCAAGTAATTTTCGTAAATGGACCTATTATAATGTGTATAATATATAATTATATAATATTATAAAATCATGTAAATTGGGAGATTGCGAAAATCACCAAAAGTAATGTCACCGTAGGCCGTGTTTATATACCTAGTCATTATTGCCTAGCCCGATTAGCTAAAAACAAACATGTACACTTATAAGTTAAGTCATGTACTTAAATTACCAAAATAAAAATACTATGTCGCAAAATTTTAAATTTCAGATTTTGAAGTCAAAACAAATATAAAAAAAGATTGAACGTAATCTACTGAAAATAATAAAAACACACATATATAATATTCGCGAAATATATATATAAAAATTACAAAAACAGTTGCTTAACGAAAAGCAATGGTCGGTCACGTGACATGGTGGGTCTGCGTTCGCGCGGCTCGGGCTCCGCATCGCACGCGGCGCCCGCGCACGGAGTCATGCGCAGTGGCCGCGTGGACGACGACGCACCGCAGCGCCGACACGAGCTACGACGCACACCCAGCGGACGACGCCACCACCACACACCCTCAGACTCATAACTGTGCTTGAAACCCGACTCATTCGCATTCCCCTTATCGTACCCTGTAGACCCTTCATAAGTCCTATACGACCCGTCGTATCCCGCCTTATCATACGACGAATCGTAATTCTTTGCATATGCCCCTGATTCGTAGTTATCTTTTGTTTGCGACCCCGACGCTGTTGACGTAGACGCTTCGTAGCTAGCTTCGTAGCCCGATTTTTCGTAGCTGTAGCTAGGCTTCTCGTAGTCGCCGTAGCTAGTGGCGTATCCCGACCCCGAAGGTAAATCGTAGCCGGTTTTGCTACGGTTTCGATCCGACCACGTGGACGTTTCGCTTTCGCATGGCGTCACTGGAGCGCTTCGGATTGTTTTCGGTATAGAGCGTATTGGTATCGTTTGATCAGTTAGGGAGCCGCGTTTCTGAAAAAGTTTAAAAAATAATGTTACACCAAATTTTGTTAGGTACTTATAGATATTAAAATTGGAACTTAGATATTATTATGCGGTTTATCTGCCCTATTTTTTTTTCAGATAAGCCTGCCGCCTTCTTTCCCACCACTGCAAATACTGAAAGTCAGAATCAACAGTGGCGACCGCCAGAAAAGCGCCATTGCAATAAAGCTCAACGTGTCCCGTAGAAACGATTCAACTGTCTTGAATCCCGAAACGAAATTATCCAGGAAAGAACAGCAGATAGTAAGAAAAATATAATTTCCACTTCCTTTTAAACAAGCAAGAGACAGAACAGAACTAGGTCTAGTCAACAAAGTGACGTTTACAACTGTGAGAAGACCAGATTGGTAAGTACCATTGATTGCAAATAACATTAACTAATGGGTCCTTAATTTCTGACTATCTCATATTATAATTGAATCTGTATCATTCAATCTATCAAAGAAAACCCCCTTACTGATAAACTTTTATTAAACCATAAATTGTCGTGGTTCAAATTGATAAAATTTTACTCCGGGTTTAATATAAATAGGGGTAGAATAGAATTAACTTTACCTACTTATGTAATCGGTTGATTGTTGTGAAGCACGTGAGTTGTAATAAAGCTAAAGCTGTGCCTTGTCGGTAGCATGCCTACTTTTCAAGGGTTTAGATAGTGTTATATCGATATTTTAATTATCTACACATTTGTAATTGCCACTTGATGGAAAAGTGTTTTTATCAGCTTGTATCCCAAGTATGAGGGAATTGCCTTTAAGAGCAAATGGACGTACTCTGCCAGCTTTTATTTATTTTTTACTTTTTAATATAATTTATTGTTGATTATATTGCTACTAACAATTAAGTCTTCCTGTTTTTACATTATGGAATTATAACTATTGTACAAATATGAATGGAAAATCTGAAATAAATGAATAATAAAATTTATATGTAGTGAATAACTTTTTGTTTCGCTTGTCTAGTGACTTACTGAGGACATACTTTATACTTTGTACCTACCTACCAACACATTACAGCGTAGCGAGTAAAGTACCTATGTATCGTCAATTCTATAGTGGCGTAAAATCATGTTAATTCTTTGAGGGAAAGAAGTCTTTTCCCTGGAGGCTAATTATTATTAATTTTTACCCGACTACGGCAAAGCCAAAAGGAGGGTTATGATTTTGACCGGTATGTTTACCCGACTACGGCAAAGCCAAAAGGAGGGTTATGATTTTGACCGGTATGTATGTATGTATGTATGTATGTATGTTTGTATGTATGTTTGTTTGTTCCCTCGTAACTTCTAAACTACTTATCATTACATGACAAATGAGGTGTCATTAGAAGCGTCTCAGTTGTCCGCTGGTTATAGGGTAGGTGACGTATCACCAAATCCAATATGGCGCCCTCCAGGGGATGTGAAGTCGTTACCGAAAAAAAATATATTTTCGCACAGTATCGACATGGGTATCAAATTAAAGGGCTTGATGAGCACATTTGAAATATATATACATTATATAGCTTTTACTAGCTACTTTGTCTGTTTTTAACAGTGTCAACATGGATATCAAATGAAAAGGCTTAATGAGTACATTTGAAATTCACTCGCTACTTTGTTTTTATTATTATATCAAATAATTAAATATAGTTATTCCTTCAAATAATTTAGCCCCCAAAATAGTGTAAATAAAAAATAAGTTAAAAATAACTAAAACCCGACTACGACAAAATCGCGCACTGAAAAGTATAAAACAAGAACAATATTCATTTGACCGATATTTTCGAAATTTTTAAGTAATAGCCGTGGTCGTATGCCACCTGCGGTTGTTTCACACAATCTTTATTGACTAGGTGGCATACGACCACGGCTATTACTTAAAAATTTCGAAAATATCGGTCAAATGAATATTGTTCTTGTTTTATACTTTTCAGTGCGCGATTTTGTCGTAGTCGGGTTTTAGTTATTTTTAACTTATTTTTTTATAAACTTACTCTCATAAAATCGAAACTGGGCAGCTTGAAGCGTCACACTTCCTGTAGAAACTTCACCGGACACACGGCCTGGCGGTTATCGCCGGAGCGAATCAACATCATGCCATCAACCTCCTCTCCTACTTGGATCACGATCTGATCGCGGAGCAGCATCATGCCGCATTCGCCGTCGGATACCTGCAGATTAATTAATGTTCATTTAGTAGGTTGGTATATCCAAATGCATATGCTATATCCAAATGCGTTCAAAATCCAGTCTCATTTAGCAGGTCAGCGATAGTCAATTTAAAAAAATGCAGGACAGATTTTTAGACAGATTGAGACTGATATTAGATTGCGATTGTAGGTACCTAAAAGTTAGTAGAATTGCCCCCCTGACTTTGTTTCACATTCCCATCTCAAAAATATGCAAAATGTTATATTATTCTAATTATGATTTAATATTTGTAATAGCACTTTGGGTTGTCTACTGCTTGGTTGCTACTTAACTACCTACGTAGTGGAAGGTATTATTAGGTGGGAACTGCATTGTCTATTGATGGGTAATCGCATTGCACATTGGAAACAGACCAAAAAAACTACAGTTAGAGCTTTATTGCTAACCCGCGACTTTGACTGCGTACACTTTAGAATTAAGCCAAAGTCCTAAATTATCCCACGGGAATATGAAAACGGGATAAAAATCCATCCATATCTGTAGCGTTAAAGAGTAACATCCATCCATCCTCACAAACTTTTGCGTTTCAAATAATAGTACGATGACGTATATTTGTGACTTTATGGCTAAAGATGTCGATTAACCAGTGGTAGTAGCATTACACTGCAGCTGTAATGAATGTTAGGTATACGTATAACTGTTGGCTGGAAACAATGCACCAACAATAACCTTGAGTTTTCATCGCTCGGACTTCCGCTCACCACAAAGACAGAATACAATAGACTTGAATTGAATAAATTATTACTTGAATTAACTTGCACTTGTTTCTTGGCTAAGGATAACCGCTCTCTTCCTTTGTTTAATCAAATAATAAAAAGCCTCAATATAACTAATTTTGTGAGGCGTGACTTTGTGTTTCAAAGATGGACATTGTGTCGTTATCAGTGTCTGAAGTGCTCTCAAAATCTAACTTTGTAACCTAACGTTTACTTACATTTGAAACTAGATTATTGATAATATGTAGGCATTGAAAAGTATGTTTGGCTAATACCCAAAGAGACGTGCCGTGCGTGTTTTGTGTTGGTTCTCTATTCGATTCACGCTTACAAATATTTGTGTTAAGTTTTAGTCTTTAGGTTGTAAAGTATCTGTCTAAAATTATGATAAATTCTAAGGAAGTATTTTTATTATCCAAGAAAAATCATAGCTACCTGAAGATTATGTGTCACTTGCAGCGCCCTCTCTCCAGCTTGGAGCTTGGTGCAGTATTTGGAAGGAAAGTATCCAATCTTGCCGAGACACTTGCCCTTCCACCAATCAGGGTCCGAGGTGTCGATCACGGTGACTTTGTAGCCAGCCTTAAGGTCAAGTTCGTCGGCGTGACGTGACTTGAAGTTGTATAGAACCACGTACAGATTTGTTGGTAAAAGGCGCTGGTGCTTCTGGGGAAAACAATATGTTTAGATTAGTAAATTTGGTTGTATGTTGTATCTATGATCGCATAATTAAGTTAATCAACGCGCTTTGTGCTCTTAACTAAGGTCTAAGGATATGTACCATCCGAGTATTTTTTGTGAAGATTCTCACTAAAAATTAAGTATATCAAACATTATATTTTCTTTACATGTCGAAAATAGTGTTATAAGTACTAGAATATAACATGTGATTTTACAATAACATGTTAGAATCTACGCTGACTAGAATATATCTTCATAAAATATGCATGAGCCGTTCAAGGCTTCATAAATAACTCCATGTTCTGCAATCACAACTCCACTCTTTATATTTACTTTCAAATTACTCTGTTTGTCTACTGCTTTATATTTAAAGAATGTGTGAAATGCTAGAAATTGCCGACAAATAACTACATGCATGGAATAGAAGATTTTCTTTATATAAAATCCAAGCGATTTTCTCGCTGTATACTCATGAATAACCAGCATATATTTCGCTAGTGGATAGGAAAAAATGTACTTTAGATTCCATGTGAGCATTTTAGCATTGTCTTAGGAGCATTCCTCTAAAAGTACGATGACCCGAGACGTATAAAAACTAGAAGATAAATCTTTTTCTAGGTACTCACAGTTTGATTTTTCCAACATGTCAACACAACCATTTCTTTTCGTATCTATTTCTGGAATTTTACAGCTTTAGAGGGTAATAAAAGTGCTATCTTGTTTCTGTAGCACTTAGTTTGTTACTTCAATGTTACTTGTTTCTAGGATCATATAGTTTGATTCGCCATATCCTGATAAGTTGAGGTTATCATAGGCAGATAATTTTATTAAAATTCTATGGAGCTTTTGTAAGAAACTAGGCGTTTACTACTATCCTATAGATACCTACTTAATAGGTAACGTTTTGATTTGAATACACGTATTTTCTCTTGTAGCAGTACCTACATTATTATAAGTCGTAGGTACTAGTGACCTATAAAACAAAAGCTCCACCACACAGGGCGTTTGTTTGCGTCCTTATGCATTGTACCCGGTTACTATTCCAACATATATGTAGGTAATCGATTGCTTTAACTGAGGTGTGGCGAGGAAAGAATGCCCGTGTGTGCCAGTTTCCGAATCAGGAAATTTAAGAAATAAGGTAAATAAATATTTAATTTTGTACGCGGTTCGAAAGAAAAACTACAATAGGTACCAGGTATCATTAGCAAAGAGTGGTAGTACCTAGTCATGAGGAAAACCAGTTTAATTAAAAATGTTTGCAAAAATTAAGTCGAAAGGAATCATGTCATAAACTTCATCTTTCACATTTGCATAGAACGAAGAAAAAGTTGGTTATAAGTTATAACCAACTTTTTCTCTACCAAATCTTTATAAATAAAGAAAAAAAAGCAAAAAGATAAAGATTCCCACACAATAAAATAAGTATGGGCTTTAGCTTTAGCAATATGAACTACTTACACTCATCTGCTTGACCGGCGATGGGCACGGACTGGCACTATTAGAAGACAGACTCTTATCTGGCTCATCTGGCAGTTCCACACTGCTCATGCGGCCGACGCGTGCGGTCAGCATCCTTCGGCTGTGCACCGGCGATGATGGTGCTGTACATCGTCAAATACTGATATTGTTTGCGTTTACGCCTCTAGGCTTGTTAATACACAAAGGATGGCGACTTTAGCCGACTGTGAACCGATGTTTGGGATGTTATCGTTTGGCTAAATCAGTTTTTAATTACTTTATATAAAAGCGTCTTAGTGATAAGTAAAGTTTAATTATACAAGCCTTTGTTGGCATCGCGAGTCAGGCTCGGCCTAATTTACCAATTTATAATCATTTTTCACAGTTGGCCAATGCCTTTCACAAATAGCGTTAGTGTCAGCGAATCCCATTGAGCTAAGGACATCCATTTATAACTGGGACCTATTTTTTATCGATTCGATAGAAATGCTGTCACATTCCCAGGTTTCTATTCAAATGGGTTCTTTAGTCCTTTTCACACGTCTTTAGTTATAAAAGGTAGCCCTTTAAAAATGATATTGTCTTCGAATTGAAATCGTGTTAGACAATTTGCGTTGCATAATTACGACAACATTTTAACAAGAATTAATCTGTAGTGGTAATCACTTGCCTTGCTGTAGCTGGTTACATGGTGACAATTAAAAATTCACTAATATATGTAGGTAGTTGGTACTTAGTTAAGTGTTACTTATAGATAGGTAGATACACATGTAAACGTGCAGAGTTCGTCACAATGTTACAAAGGTCATAAATACTCAAGTTACTTATTAGATTATGGCTACTTATCTATTAAATAACGCTGAAAAACAATGTGGTATCAGTAAATCGATAAGACTACTAATGAATATGCGATCTTCATACAGGGTATTATGTTATCTATTATCTGTGACAACAATACCATTTGCCTGTTATTGGATAGGTACTTCACAAAAGCTCAATTATAATATTTTATTTTTCTGAGGATTTTTCGCTTTACTGTTACATACATTGTTCAATGTTTATCAATAATTCCAAGGAAAAAAATAACGTACATGAACGTGTGTAACTTTGAATAGAGAAGTTATTTATTCTATTAAAGCCATGCCTCATGCAAACGGCTCTGCAGTTACCTAGAAAAAAATAAAATAAAAAACAAATAAGTGGCATGCTATGACATTACTTACGGTTTGATCATGGAAGATATCTAATAATTTGGCAGTGAGTGTACAGAATATTAATGACACATTGATTTCATATTGAAGTGATTTTTCCTGACAATACGAAAAGAAAAATTTTGATTATGAAAATGTTCCTTAGTATGCCAATATTATTTGGAAATTCTGTTCACGTCGTAGCAGAATAACAGAAAGATGTACGAGGCGGGAATCCAGAGACCGCAGTTTTTTTATTCATTTCAGAACAACGTCGAATACTGTAAGAATGTCTAGACAGAATAAATAACCAGTGGGTACCTACCAACGTACTAACACACACAAGCTAAGCCGAAGGGATAGACATTGGAGGCGAGCATTGCTTGTGCTTACAACACAGCTTGACATCAAGTACCTACCGGAGTCCAAAGAACCGAAAAATCTGCAAAATTATAAACCTCTTTCGTCATCGAGGTTGTATAGCGACTCCGTAGGCATGGCTTATAAGCGGAGCTCTTGCGCAATGGAGACGTCCAATTAAACCAACCAACTGTCCCTTTTTTAAACATACCTAATCATTTAATTAAGGTTCCTATCATAAATTATAATTATATATGCATGGTTATACGACATGCGGCAAAAGAACTCACTCCTCTTCATATTTGCCTACTACCTCTAAAAAAGCATTACAAACGATAATTTCTCTACTTGAGACAGTTGATTGAAGACAAGTGAACGACTTCAAAAAAGCGATAAATAGAAGCGTGAGGTTATTTGGACCCAGGCGTGTGTATTACTGTCAGGTCGTACATAGCACGCGGCTGCCCTGTGCGGCCTGGTCGCGCGCCGGCCGCCGCCTCAGCTCGCCACACTCCGGCGAGTCCAGCGATAAACTCTTCATCCTAAGGTTCAACTTTTGACGTCTCGGAGAATGCGGCGCTATAAAATTGATGCAGTATGAGCTTACAGTCTAATACTCACCCACACCATTTGTTATGATTTCAGCTTTGAACTTTTGTGTCTAATTGTATGTAGGTATTGTTCATGAAATTTGTAATGAAAGGATAAAGGTACTTTGTAAGTATGGTATTGTAAATATGTCTAGCTTGATTTATTGGTGAAATGATAACAAATTTTGTTTTGTGGGGCAAGTATTCAAGTTTTCTGAATTTAAATGACTTTATACAGTAAATGTTGATATTACTAAGACTGCCTTACTCACATTCTTCAACTTTAACCTTGATGCACTTGTGAATCAGTTTCTGGCTTTATACGGCATGGTTGCAAGTTAAACAAAGGAACTTGGTAAAGACTGTGAATAATGTCTTAGTAATATGTATATTAACAATCAGAACGAGAATACAAGCAAACTATAGTAATAAAAAAATTAAAAAAATCTAAAAATTCAATGTGCGTAAGCAGTGCGTACAAAAGTAAAGTTAGAATAAGAGAAGTATAGAGATGCAAAAAGTAAGACGAGAGTAAAAACCTATCAGCTACAAAAAGAGTAGTAAGTAGAGACTACTATAGTGAAAGCTACTCTTTGGTTGTGGCGCTTAAACTTGTGACATCTAGAGGCCCATTAATCTATTATCAGATCATACAGCTTGTCATCAGCAGCTTTCAGATAGTACACGGAATTGTGGCATCATGAATGAGGTTTGTTGTCAAAATGCTCATCGATGCAACGTATGTCGTAACCAACAACGTGGAAGTAATCTACGGGGATTCGCTTATATACGATGTCAATATCGGTACCAGGTAAGGGACTGGTGCGGTCTGCTTGCCTCAACATTTGGGCACTCTTGGAGTTCTTCATTGAACCTGTGTGGACAAGTAAACAGGAGCCAGTCTATAATTATTTCAATACTAATTCTACTTATTCCTTTTGCGAGTGATGCCCTGCGCAGATCTAAATTCAAACGCTGGGTAAATCCTAAAGAAAGCAAAACCAAACGAAACCTCAGTCAATTAGCGGTTAGGTGGGGTCAGTAGAGTTGCGTGTTCTGTGATGTTTGCTCGGCGTGTTAGTTACGGGTTAACATGAGCTTGATACATCGTGAAACGATAGAAGTGGAGTTTGAATCATGAAAGGCAAGTGACAGGTCGTGAGTGCAAGTAAAAGAGAGGCTTCGTGTAAAGTGTGTACTGCCGATGTTAAAACGCATGCAAACATCGGCACGCCGCCTTAAGCCATGCACCACTTACATCAAAACGCACTCGCAGATAATGTACAGACGACTCCGAATCAAGAGTAAAAGAGAGTGCTCGAGGGTAATCAGAGAAAAGGAAGCTTATTTTTGACGTTTATTGTAACAGTAACAATATAATTATATATATCACAGTACGCGGGGCGCTTCGGGGTAGTTATAACAAAGACATCCGAGAAGCGGTTATTGAGGACATGCAAACTGCCGCGCTGAGTCAGTGCTCTTGCCTACGAGGCGATATGATCATTGTCTCGATCCCTTGGGGTTGGTATGCCGCATATCATTTCTTGCGGACGCTTGCTGTGGACTTGAGAATCGAAGGCGGCGGATCGCCGTTTTCGTTAACTAAACATAGGGGCTGTCCGAAAGGTCGCGTGGTCGTCACCTCCGTCTCTGTAAAGACAATGTGCGGACAAAACAAAATAAATAAAAGCAACATATAATATAACATAAATAATACAGTAACATAAATAAAACAAAATTGTAGGAAAACAAAAGGAAATGTTCGGGTTGAGTATGAGACATTTAGTCGAGTTCGTCTATAAATGCCTGTTCAGGAAAGGTAGATGAACCCTGCAGGGACGGGATAAAGCATCTAAGGTGCTTGCCGAGCTTCGACTATTGTTAAGTCCTATTGTCTAATCTAACACTGCAATCGCGAAATAAAAATAAATGAACGTAAAATACTGAATACACAACGAAAACGTGGCACCGTAACCCAGAAGACGGGACAAAGAAAGCTGTGAGACTGAGAGAGCGTTGCGCTACGGCAGCCTCGGGCGCGTACTTTCTGGCAGGGAAATGGACCGGTGCTGCGGTGAGCCGCGGCGCGACCGCGAGCCCCACATGGACAAACTCTTGACGCCGGCGAACAGCTTCCGCCGCACTCCGCCGTCGGGCCGCGTCGCCCCGCCTACCGACAAGCAGCGTCAGTACTGACCGCACCCCGCCCCCGCCCTGCGCCCGCGACTATACAATGCGTGCAAAAAACAACTCGACACTACTGAAAACGAGTGAATTTGAGTGAAGCTGCCGGTCGACCGTCGCGTGTTGCGATGCAACGCGGACGGCCGCCGGCCTACGGCGCGACTCGAGCGGAGAAGCGAGCGAGCTCGGGTGCGGCGCCAGACCTGAGCTAGAGGAGACGGGCTGCGGCGCCACGGCCAGGCCGGCGGTAGGCCGCGCCGGCGAGCGCGCGGGCGGCGTCTCCTCCGGGGCCGACACGCGCACTACCGGGCCCCCGCGCGCTTCCCCGCCGCCGCCCGGTTTTCCAATTTCGTTGGCCCGCTTCAGAACTTGGTAGGTCTGATCCACTTCCTCCTCTGAGCATCGAGCGAAATGCGATTAGATTCAGGTTCGCGTTACGACGACAGTTTAGTGATACTCGAACTGTTATTGTGTGCGCGAGGTGGCGTATCATGTCTGGAACTTGCTTGTTAGTAGGTAAACCGTTTATGTACAGTATTTCAAGTTGGGCAGAGGATCGTTGAGTGTTGTTAGTCATATCGAACGCTCGGCTTCGGGAGGGTGCACAGGGGTCACTCCTGTCTGATACCGTACCCGAGTCACAGTAGCTATCGAAATCATCATCGAACTCGTTTCCCTTGAACGAGATCTTGGTGAGTCTCTGTCCCGGCAGCCACCCGTCCTGCACTCCTGGACAACGTGAGGTTAGCTTCCGACTGTGTTCATAGCTTTACGTGAATATGATCGTTGTGTGTTTTTGCAAGCTCAATGAAGCTGTGTATTATGTTCTCACTTTCAAAGTGGTTCATTCATCTATTCATAACATTGTGTCAACATTCCCAACAGTAAATACATCATTGTAATTAATAAGGTATTTTTTAATTAGTTAACTGTTCCAATTAAAGTTGAATGTGAATTAAAATTCATAGTTTATAACAGTTCAGAACTTACCATAACTTCTGAAAGCTTGGTCTCATATTGTATTATGTGTAAATATGACATGTATCAAAAGTCCTTTGAATGATTCAAAAACGTTATATTTGTTCATTATTTAAGTTGACATTTTCTTATTACTTACTCCAATATAATAGGTATGGTATGATTAGTAAGCAGTTAAGAATTTTATTTTCGTTGTATTCATTTAAGCTTTAAAACAATATTATTACTCTGCAACATAACTAAAGTTTCAATAAGGGCTTACTTTCATCGTCGAAGGCTGTTTCTAGTACTCTGTGGGACTCTATTTCGGATGTGCTCTTCTGCCTGCGCAGGAGTCGAGACTTGGTCTGACACCTGCCGACTTGAGGCATACAGTCGGTGTGCACGTTCAGCTTACATAGTCGACAGCGCAACCCTTGGCGCGTATGTCCTGTACAACAAATAACCACAAATATATTAGCTAAACTTGTACATCAAATAATGGCATTCAATTACAGGGATAGTTTCAGTAAGAGTATACTGCTCATTGATCTTGTTTTGCTTGCGAATCTCATTTAAACTTAGGGACATGGGAATAATATGACGTTAAGCGATTTCATTGTTTCCCTCAAAATCGAATGCTTTATTTTACTGAAGAAATATAAAATAAGTGGTAAAACTTAATAGACGCGATCGAATAAAGTTTCAATAGTTGAATAACTAATTTAGGCCAGAAAGGCTGAACGGATTTGAATGAAAAGCACAGAGATAGATAATAATCTGGATTAGCACATAGACTACCCGGAAAAATGAACGGTTCCCGAGAAATAATACATATATCAACACTGACGCTGACAATGTCGCGAGCAGAAGCTAGTTAATAATAAACTTTCAAGCTAAATTTTTATAAATATAAAAAAATACCTATCATTTGCAAAAATATGTAGGTAGTAATATAGATCAATACATACATACATACATAATCTCACGCCTTTTTCCCATGGGGGCTGGCAGAAACCACAGAACGCCACCTGCTACGATCCTTACATACCGGTCTACTCCTTTCGCCTCATCTACGTTCATACATCTCGTCATACAAGCACGCCGCCGCCGGTTACGAGTACTCCGTACCTGACCTTTCTGAAGAACCTCACCAATAAGAATGTGAAGAAAAAAACTTTCAAGCTGATTACTGGGTTTTAACGGCCGCGGAGAGTATGAAAGTCAAGCTTTTCAGGCAAAACAAGGCTTTGACTTTTGGGTAGCAAGGTTAATTTGAATAAGAAAAAACAGCATCAAAGTTCAAATTTATCTGTAGTCAATTGTTATTAAGTTAATTTATTAACTTTAATAAACAAACTTAAAACGTTTGAGTTTATCTAAACAAAAATATTTGTTTAAAAGTTTCTGAAATCAAACTTCAACTGGATTGTAAATATTAGTTTAACCAAACACCATTCAAGTTTTTATAATAAGACACCAACATTACTTCGACCCCAAACACAAAGTTATGAACCCTGTAATTAGGTAACAGAGATTAAGATCTAATAAAAATAATAACGATATCAATCAAACGCCGTGTTTCCTGAAATTATTTAAAAAATTGGTAACTTTTGTAAGAAAATCGCAGCACGCACATTTATTTTAACCTAAGTTACTTTTGATTGTCCACCCCTGATTAGCTAAATCGTAAACAACACGCGACTGTGAATACTATATGTACCTATATGTGGCACTAGTTACAAGGGTCGATCGTTAACCTCTTAATCAAATATGCAATAAGGTTATATAACGAGTTACATAATGAGTAAGTAAGAACAGCAATAATAATAACCAGCTAATAGAAAACACTAAGTTGTTGTTAGGAGAGCGATGGTATTATTGCTACCAGACATGAAACCAGCCTGTTATGTAGGTACTTTATGGACAAAGGCCTTTATCTTATGGTCTTACAAGCGTATGACTGCGACTTTGGTCCCGTGAATATCGGTCATCACGATTTTATTTTGCGCAGATTCCTAATTATTTTTCTAAAATAAAAGTAGCATAAGTTACTCCTTATAACATCAGATCAGCATCAGCCAGTGGAAGTCCCGTCAAAACCGGTCCAGCCGTTTTAGAGATTTGCCGGAATAATAGATATATAGGTAGACAGACAGAAAGAAAGAAAGAGAGACCAAAATATAAAAAAAAAATATCGGATAAGAGTCGTATTTCTTTCATATTTATTTTGTAAAAAGCAGTTATTTTGTCATCAAAAACCGACACTTTGTTTATCTGTATTTGTACCTATACAGAATGTATAAAGTGTTGGTCATTAGCAACTTTATAGCTTTAGAGAGTGAGAGTTTCCCCTCCAAAACTTCAGGCAATCACGATAATATATTGAATGTAGCTACAGTTAATAAATGCCTCGTGTATCCAGCATATTTGCCCTAAATAGTTCTAAAAGTATACATTCGTAATCGTATGCTACCTCGTGGAGCTCAACAGATTCTATCGGGTGGAAGAGATTAACATCTAAGCACATTCAAATCTACAAAACGTCATCACTGAGACTGAATTTATTGAGTTTGGAGGATACTTATGATATTCTGATAGGGGTCAGCGTAGATACAGCACAAATAACCTCGAACAGCTTTAATTGAATACTTGCTAATAAACTAAAACATAACAGGAACGGAGTTGAAAACTAAGTGATTGCGGGTAAGTTAATAAATGTCGCGTGGATCGTGCACGCAATATTAAACTCTGTTCCTGGAAAATTTAAGTTCATTATTAATTAATGAAAACTCATAGAGCAGATTTTTCCGCTGACTCTAAGATATGAGAAATTAAGTAAGGAACCTAAATGAACAAACAAAGTAAGAGCATGACCACGCACGTTGATGAAAACGAACAAAACGAAGTCGTCAAAGCATAACCAATATCCAAGTACCTATCAATAGAATGACATAGATTATTAAGATACTTTTTGTTTTACACTTCAATTGAATTTCGACGAAGAAAATTCAGGTAGGTAACAAACAACATTTTGAACAAAGAATCCCCACGCGAAATTGCAATCAGTATCAATCAGTCCCAAGTTAGTCACATTCTTGAAGGTACCATTCTGATTGAGTCATGGCTAACAGTAATACGTAATAGTTTCGCTGAAACTGCTTACTCATACTGATTCAATATTCAATGTCATGAAACTGAAAATTGAAGCAATTTATTTCGCAATCGCAAACGAGCAAGGCACGGGTAATAAAGTAAAAACAATGACATGTCTGACACATTCTATAAAGAGACAGTACCTAGTACCAGTGGCGGCTGGTGGGTTATCAAACTGGTGGTGCACTTTACTAAAATATTAAAATTAGAAAATGCAACAAAACAAAAAATGACATAATATAATTATGTTTATTTTTTATACATTAAATCAATGCGACGACATTTTTCTGAAGCGAAATGTTCAATCACCTTTTTATTAAAATCGGGTATTAACACCATACTTACATAGTATAGAATAAAAGTTTTCGAAAAAATCGAAACAAAAACTAAAAACAATTACGGTAATATAATTATGTAAATAAACAATAATTAACGCGTCACACATACAGTGAAACTATACTAGTAGCACAGAACAACGATAACGAGATGTCGTTCGTCAATTCGTCAAACATCGGGTGCTCTCGGCAATCCTCGGAGATGATCGCTCGTGCGGCGCTCGAGAACCCACTCATTACTCGGTACATTTCTATGAACTATCTTCTGTTTCACGCGTCAGGCGTATTAACTCGTATCTCCTACAAGTTATATTAGCAGTCCTCGTGCACTCGCCGAAGCGCACGAGAATTTGTCTTTACAAGAAAATAAGTCTTAATAGTTTAGTAAAGCGCTCAAACTGTTTCACTATTATTGGAGATTTAATTTTTTATACGTTTTTGTATGTTTAAAAATAACTATTAAAATGGTAATTTAAAAATAAAGATGAAGTACTTAATATTTTGTAATTTTTGATTTTTGAATTGGTGGTTCAGCGCACGAGCGCACTTAAGGTACAGCCGCCACTGCCTAGTACCTACTCAAGGTCGCGCACGTTGAAAATAATAATATTGATTCTTCCAAAATAATGTTTACGTTATTGTCATATTATCACTGTTAGTTAATTTTAAATATCTTGTCGCATGTATTGTTTGTTGAAAGACAGTTTTTGTAAATAGGCATGTACATATTATTATGTATTTTTGAATTGGGCACTTGACACCATCTGACTTTTTATGAACTGTCAAAACACAATTCCCCCATTCATTTTAAAAGGCAAAAGTAAACGGTGACGTTCCATTTTTGACAACTCAAATGATTAAACTATTTAATTTATTGCTTTTAAAACAAACAATAAATCTAATTTTATTGGTAATCGAAAATTAATTGCATTTTCAGGGCTAAAATAAAGTGTTTATTTTAAGTAGTTTGGTTTTGGAGATATTGGTTAAGGGTGTCACCTACCCAATTAAAGACTGAGATTATGTGAAAAAGTCACGTAGGTACACAGGTTTTGATACGACTAAAAGTTTAGGTGGCCCTTGTCTACCCTTGACCAATTTGATGGTCATGATGACGGTACAGTACCTAACTATCACAAATACAGATGATGCAGTAGTAGAAAACGGAGGGATATAATATGTCGGAACATATTCCTGCGTTTTCTCCATTTCTCCAGATGAAGGGCATCAACGAAAAAATAAAGTAACTTCTTAGGCACCTCTAGAAGCTTCAGCTATGCTTAAGTAAAAATAATAAAAATTCGGTTGACCCTCGGACAGTATGGCTGGCGGTCTACAGCCGGTCATGCCATGCTATCACGTCAACACAGCGTGTATCAATAAACTCCGTCACGCTTCGTGACTGCAAAGCACTGCCCGAATGTGTAGACCTAACGTGTTTAGAAACACTTGTAAAGATACCTTTTCCAATTTCAGAAACACCTGTCTGGCAAACAAGGTGTGTGTATAGATAATAAAACCTTTATTCAGATTGAACGCTATCGTGGAAAATAATAACTATAAACTTGATGAACTCATTGTTGTTTTGCGTCAGAAACAAACTGAGAGCTTTGGAGAATATGCAATGGAATGGTAGATTTGTATTCGAATTTTATTGTAGCTGTCTACGGAGCTTCTTTTATTATTAGAGTGTGTTTGTAAAACACTATAAGAATATTTGGAAAAACTGGAAACATGCTACAACAAAAAGAGAGTAGGTAAATCATGTTCCATCACTGATTTAATGGCGGAGCATTCACATTAATTTTCCTATACAAAAGCTACATTGAAAACAAGAATCACGTGTACCTCACACTAATGGCTTTGCTTTCTCGTAATTGGGTTCACGTTCACTATGATTTGCCGACTCAATTTATAAATCCAATAAAAAACAATTTGCAATATGGCGTTGGTTTCATAGACTAGGTTAGACTATAATAAAGTGACTACCATCACTAAGCTAGTAGTGATATAAAAAAACATGTTTACCTAGTGAGAAGGCGTGACGTTCTTACTGCCCCAGGGAATACAAACAACCATTTACTGTCCACATCACCTGGGTTTAATTAGTGGGATTGTTTTAGTATTTTATTACATGAAATAATAACAATATAATTCCTTGCCCTGTTTGTTATTGAACGAGCCCAAAATGTAATTGAGGTTTATTCTAGACGCCAAAGGGAATTGTGTTATAATATAATGTTGTAGATATTAACAGAAATAAATGAGTATTTTCGTTATTATGTTACCCTCCTTACCTCTAAGCACTTGTGAGCAGACATCGCAAGGCGTTATTTTCTTATATGTGTATTCTTGAAAGTTATGTGCTTCGGAATCTCCGCCGGCGCGCATTGCGTCTCTTGCCGCTCCATTCCTCCTACAAAACAGACCACATTTACACACCAATATTCGAATCTTATTGTACATTTCAGAAGTCGGCATTAAGACAGCTAAAGATTCAGTTTCAAAATCAAACACAGAGTTTAGCTTTTCTACATGCTTACTGTATCTAATAGATTAGTTATAGTTTTCAGAAATGACTATAGTCTAAGATTATTTCATTAAAACAATCATTTTATTTCAGTTGTGGCGAGTTTTCACTGTTATTCTAGCAAGGTTGGTACTAAACAATGACAATAATTAATTTTGATATGTTGGCTCCGTCATAAATATTTGTACGTCATGAATATCGACCGATGACGTTCAAGGTCAAGGGGAGACAGTTCGTGGATCAGTCTGCGAGGTGGTTGGTAATCAGTCCCCTGCCGACACCGGTACAACACCAAATGAACTGTTAGGTAATGGCCTCCCTTCGCCTTGAGGTTTGTTCCAAACACGAACTGCCTCCAACACAAATTACATTATCAATTGAATCAATTAACATTGAATCAGACTGAAAACAAAGCAAGCACACTGATTTTTTGTTTATTGCAAACTCAATTCAAAGCTGAAAGGATTGAGTACAACTTACAACTGAAGGATTCCAAGCGCTTTACTTGGCAGAAATGTGTATTGTATTCTAAAAGCTGGTGAAAAGTTATCGCTAACATAAATATTGTGTCATTGTACACAAGCATAAAATAATATAAACATGCTGTTTGGAATTGTTTCTACGTGTCAGAGGATGAGCGGTATAGTTCCAATATATCTGGATAAAATGAAACATTTACAAACATAGGCTCACACCTACGGGGCACAGTTACCTCATTGCCATTACCGTCGACACCGCGTGGTACATTTGATTTTTTCTTTATCGATGCAAAAAGAGAGAAACACCAAGATGAACATAACACGAAATAAACGTGATCAAATACAATTATTAGTGCAGAAACCTGTGAGATAGCGATGCCTTTGATAACAAACAAATGGTATTTTACAAAGGTTTCTGAGGTTTATTATCTTTCGATGAGCATTAACATCATCACAGATTACAGATATAAAAAGTGTAAGTGATTCAATAATTACAATATTAAATACTATAAGTTAATATTTACAATAGTTTTATGTGTGGGTGTTAAGATGCAATTAAATGACTTACACTCAACGCATAGGCTGTCACTAGACACGAGGCATGATTAAAAATCAGCTTCAAAATGGATGTGAAACTTAAACACAATATTAACAGACATTATGAAACTGTTAGTGTAATGAGAATACATCGGACATAAGCAGCGAGAACAACGAGTAGCGCCTAGATTTTAAACGCAGGGTAATGAAGCTTGATAAATTATTTCCGTGTGGTGAAAATATTTCAGGAATTTACAGCAAGTGAACAAATACTGAATGAAATGATAACGATGACGCGCCTACTCCATCCACAATATAAAAATTCAAATTCGTGAACACGAAAATTGAAGTAAGAAAATAAAAATCATATTCCGCGCAGTAGCGCTCCTTAAATAGGTATTGTGTCAACAGCCTAGTTCGTAGTTCTGTGTCTATTGTGTGCATCTCGTTATCTTGAGTTTCATTATTTGTATAGAGCGCTCGAAATATCGCCAGCAGCGGAATTTCTTACAATTTCTGAGTATCTCAACACCCTCGTTAAAGATTCAGTGTTACGCTTGAATTATCTTGTTTATTTACAGTTTTTCTAGATACAGCTGTTAACTTATTGTTATAAATAAGTAAAGCTATTTGAAAATCTGATATTCCTTTCATAATCACTCTGAGTTTTTAAATTCGTGAACCTCACCCCTTTATTATTTTATATTATAAGCTCTATAATTTTTAGGTAGTTTAACAACCATCAAAACTAATTGTAGTATTACTCCATAACTGAAAGTTTCACAGTTTAAGTATTCTTGGGAGGAAAATTCCTAGGAAAATTTTTGTACATCCAATCGTTCATGGTCGCCTTAAAATATTTATTTACCTACATATTTGACAAGTTTACAACATCATGTGGGTAAGTTCTAGCTTTACCAGCTAAAACCGTGTAACAGTTTTTCATATAATAAAATAATTAACTTTGTTAAGCACATTTAGAAGCCTTACATTGTAAAGTGGATACTTGCGTTAGTAATCTTGTTTGCAATAAGACATAAGGCTCTTACGTAATGCGAGTGATCAATATTGTAATCTGATTTCTATGACCAACGTGACACTGAATCGAATGAGTATTTCCCAGATTTTGTTACTCAAAATGTTGCCGTGTGTTGTGAGGTTCGCGCGTAGTAGATTTCAATCATGTTCGTTCAATTTCGGAGTACATGGCACTGCTTAATGGAACTTGCCTCAGTGAGTTTATGAAAATTGTCCTTATTTACTGTTGAAATTTTATTATGTTAATCGCAACTGCCAAGTAATGAAGTTTACCGTTGTGAAATCTGGGAAATGATGAAGACTAACCTATTTTCCATTTAATGTAAAAACGTGATAACACATTATTATAATTATGTATATCGATAGATAAGAATAAATAAAATATGTTTATAATTTTTGTTAAACATTAGGTTATGATTAGGTATAGGTTTTTTTCTAAATCTATTGAATAAATCTTGAGATTAACATAATTATAGTTATTATTTTTTATAATTACTTCCTTCATAAAAAACTATAATTGTGATAGGCTTGGAACACGTGTGTATAATAAACCATTAGGTACGAACTGTTATTTCCTGCCTCCGTTATTGCTTGCTGGCACAATTTCCTCTCACAATCTTAACAGGATTCTAATTAATTCTAAGTGCTTTCTAGGTATTTTTTAAATAAAGTTTTGAATCAGAAAGTTGGTTCTTAATATTGTAGCGTATACTTGTGGTTCAAAGATGTTTAAGGTAGTCGAAAGTTACATGTTTTTCCACCCCGATGTTATTTTAACATAGTTGAAAATTTTACAACAGATGAAGATAATGTAAATAGTGCTAAAACGACGTCTGAACCTCTAGGAACTCAATCATTTGTCTTTCCTACTAATTGTCGAGACTCATTTAAACACGAACGTCAAACAAAAATGTAATTACGGCTGTGTAATTAGGTACTACAAATTACCTACTACGTATTCAACACGACACCATCTTAACTTAGTTTCAGCATCCATTTTGAAAATACAAACGGCAAAATTGTAACCTGTGATGGCAATTGAATTTCCATGCTTTTATTTATGAACTTTTGTGTTTAATTAACTGATGTTTTTTAAAATAAATAATGGTTTAAAAGTTTTATCTTACTTGTCTGGGGGTGCTGCGTGGGGTGGAGGGGCGCTGGGGGGCTTCAGACTTCGGAAAGCCTTAAGCCACTTATTCTTCATGCTTCCAGCTGATGATGATGACAACTTTCGGTCAACTGCTGCGGATCCGCTGTCAGCTTTCGCCGCGAACAACTCTCTCTGTTTACAAAAGAAAAAAATCTTATGTAATTTTAAGCTTATGAGCGAAAATTATTGTATATATCAAATAACACCTGCCATTACTTAAGAATAACATACTGAAGAAAAAAGAAATATTTTTTTCAATGGTTACTTCGGCAGTATTTATGTAAGTAACAATTACTATTCTTTGGATATATGTACCTACCCAGTTGTTATTTGGCACATCGACTTTTAGGAAAAGATTATTCTCACATTAAATGAGGCAGACAACGCAGGTACTTATAAAATCCATCTTCTTCTAAAATTCGATGTGGCAAGTACTTAGATGTTTACTGTAGGAAACTGAACTTAGAAACTGTACTTAGATGTTTACCTATTTAATAGAGTATTGAATCAAAATCTTATGTCATCGTTTTACCTAATAATGTTTACTATATACATTATACAACCCTGTCCAGTCGCACGTGGAGCTAAGTGCCTTTTCCAGGTGATCGTTCAATAAGAAAGACTTGACTTATGTAATCATTGCTCTTGGAGAGGGTGAAATATTACATAAAGGACTATCAACTAAAACGATACGAAGTGTGTTGGAATTGTGTGTAAACGTTTGATTTGACCTACTGCGTAGAATTACCGAAATTACCAAATTATTTTTAGGCTAAGAGCCTGTTTCACAATCTTCGAATAAGTTCCGATTAAATTATTTGGCAGATCATTTTATACAAATTCTGTTCCATTTTTTAAATTATGATCTGGGCGCCTACCGCCATCTCCCAAAACAATATTATTTTAATATTACTTTGTGATTTCTGTTGTTGCATTTTCAACTCTCGGCGCTGAATCGGCCGCTGAAAATCCAACAGTGCGGAAGGCAAAGTAATATTTAAATAATATAATATTGTTTTATAAGATGGTGGTAGGCCCCCTGGTGAATAACGTCTTATTAAAGGTGGTGAAGTAGGCCCTTGAACCAATAGATACTCTGCCTAAATAGGTATCATTAGAATTTCTATTGGTTCGTTGCAGACTAGCAGTGTTGATTGACATTATTGATTGGCCAGACTTGTCCACGAGAATGGAATTTAGGAACATTCAACCTGAACATACTTAGCTAGATAGGTACCTACAGGACAATGTGCTCTCCAGTCGAGTGAAGCAATTAGTAACGAACAGTAGGTATGTATGTACCTATTAGCCTAGATTCTTATATACAACATCTATTGTGCTAAATGATTTACATAGGGCTTACGGCGCGGCGACGAGATTGAAAACCTCAAAATTCTATAGAACTCGCTGTTTTTTGTTTATTTCTCGTGGAAGTATCTATTTCACCAAAAATGTTGGTATTAACTTTTATTCCATTTATTATGTTGATGTATAGCTGTACATATGGCAGGATTTCGCTAGTGTAAGCCAACAATGCTTGGCAACCATTTTTCTGCTATTCTACTGTCAAATATCGTTATTTATCAAGTTCTTTGTACACATTATGGTTTCTTGCAATTTTTATACTTGTAGGTATAATATGGATAGATACGTAAAAAGTTCATTATAATATTTTTAAAATTTGATAAATGCAAATCTGTCAAAATCAAGATCTTCATAATTGGTAGACTAGCATTTAAGCTGTCCTTAGTGCCTAAAAGCCATTTTTATGTTAATCTATAGCTAAGCTTCACCCACTCTCGATCAATCATCGAATGATAGAGAGCAGAAAATTTAGCTTCACAAAGTAATGTATTCATACGCCGTAGACCGATTTGCAAAAAGAGTCACGCAAAATATTACCAACCTACTTACTTGGTTTTCCCTGTTTCGTATTATGAAGTTATTTATTCGGTATTTCTCGAAGCTTCAATGGAATAAAAGTGTTTCGTTGTCATGCGAGTTGTATTGCGGTAGGTACTATATATCTGTTATTATTTTACACGTGCTAATGTAATCGATAATCTAGCTTGTTGTACAGCATAGGGTTGTCCAAAACATCGTGGTATCGGTGTGTATTGCAAAATATTATTTCTTCTCAATAAAACTCTTATTTGCTCCGTTATAATACTTTGTAACTGAGGAGGTGGGGGCTTGTAATACCTACCCGATATCTGTGAAATAACGTTTTATAGGTAGGTGCCTCCATAAGCTGGTCATAAATCCGATTAGATTTTTTATATAAATCCGAAAGTAACAAGCAAAGTCTAACTTTTCATTACATCCATAGGTACCTATATAGATTCTCTACTAATCTTATTAAAGGATCTTGTAAAGATTAACTTTTTTGTGAAGAACGATGACCTTACTGTAAATTAAAGCTTATAAAATGAAATATCAAGTTTTGAGTATTTATCAAAATAAATTCAATGCTAACATACAATCCGGAAAACTGGGATACCGCTGGATGCGGTCCTGATTTATGATCATAATATTATGATGTTGATGATGATGTTACTTAAATAACTGTGACTGCCAAGTCGAGCTTGCATAGGTATCTACTGAAGCTTCAGCTTAACAAGATTGGCAAATGAATGTCTGCACTTAACATTTTTAATTGTAAGAATTCACAAAGGAGGTAGATCAGATACATATGTGTTGAAATGTTTTCTTTTATCAAAATAAAATGTAAAACCGTATGTCTCCATCGAAGGGTCGAGAGCAAGGTCCTTGACACCAAAATAGGCAGACATAATACATGTATAGCGAGGGATTTCATAAGTGTTTCGTTTACCTAATGATGGTAGGGCGCGCTAAAAAAAACGGCCAACCGGTATTCAAAAGATTTTCTTTTCTTTTATTTCGAAACGTTTTTTGTAGCTTTCACGTGCCAGGGATTTCTTTTGTATAAGAAGTTGAGGGATTTTTTACATAGATAGGTAACAATGAACCTAAAGCATTCCTATTACAGCTGGTTTCGGTTTATATGAAAGAATAAGATCCACCAGATAACAATATTTAAATATTTTTGTTTATTAAGTACCTAATTATTTCAGCAGGTACCTACTTACATGTTGTAAACGGTAAGAGACTCAAATTACATTTATCGAAAGTGTATTGTTCATTTTGTAAGTACACCTATCTTACCCACTTAGACTGAGTCCCTAGTGGGGTAAAGTATAAAGGTAAGAAGGTAGAAGAGTGCCATTTACCTAATCAAAAGTCAATGATCGTGTTACGCCACTTGCTATAGTTACGTACCTACCTACCGTAACGTTCTTAAAAACTCGAGTTTGTAGTAGATACCTCTCTCCTTTTTTACACTTCAAAGGTTTTTCTGTTTATTACAGACTAGCTTCCGCCCGCGACTTCGTCCGTGTCAAAGTTTATGTATCCACGAGGAACAGTTCATTTTTCCGGGATAAAAAGTAGTTTATTTACTACTAGCTTTTGCCCGCGACTTCGTCCGCGTAAATGTCGGACCCCCGTTCATCCCTTTAGAGGGTAAATTTAAAAAAATCCTTTCTTAGCGGATGCCTACGTCATAACATCTACCTGCATGCCAAACAGCCCGATCCGTCCAGTAGTTTGGGCTGTGCGTTGATAGATCACTATGTCAGTCAGTCAGTCACCTTTGAGTTATATATATTTAGATTCCAGACTATCACTATCTACTATTAAATCTGTCTTTGTGTCAAACAAACAGATCCGTTCAGCCGTTCTGGCGTGATCGAGTAACAAACAACCATTGAAACTTTCGCAAAATTATAATATGTAGAAGTAAGATTTTCGAAAAAATGTACCATTGTACCTACAGGATACAGGTATCTATATATTTACCTGTAGGTACCTATATTATGATGAACCTTGGCCTCACAGTTTTATCACTGAGGTTTAACTTTATCCGCGCACTATGTGATGCAAATTAAGCCATTTACATCCCTTTCATTCTTCAAGCCTTTCTCAACTTTTGCGGAGTTTTAAATTTTCCGCTTACATAGTACATCGGCCCTGCCCACAGACTAAAATATTTATGTAAAGTATTAGATCTACGACAATGGAATAAATTATGTTTCCGTTGTGGAATAGCAGAGTTTCATAAAGTGATATTTGCATTAAGCGATATCTTCAAGTTAAATCTAACAATAATTTAGACAAGACAAATGCAGTTCTTTGTTATGATAATACAGTCTGCTGTAGGTACCTACCTACTTAAATTAATTTAAAATGAGACTTTTATAAACAGAAATATGTATAGAGATTCTAAAGTGATATGACAAAAGTACCTATGAGAATGAAAAAATTCCAAAAAAATACTTGAAAAACATAACTTGGACGCTAGCCAGCTGAATCTGTTAATATTTATGTACCTATTGTATCGATTATCTAACCAATTAACTAGTGTTTGTGAACTGGAGAAAACTAAGGCCATAAGTGTAGCTTCAAGGTTGCAATCGTTAGAATTATCATCAGAAACGTTTGTTCATTAAATTCTACAAAAACAAAGGAAGTTGAATTTGTAATAAAAACAACTTGTAGGAGTCATGGAATATTCATACAATAAAACTTGAGTGAAGTTCTAAATTATATGATAATTTAGGTAAATACTCGGTTCAGATTCCTGGAGGTTGTTTGACAGTATTTTATTAGTGGGAACGAGCCAATTTAGGGTGGGTAGGCCTGTGTAAAAGCTTCTATCGATTAAGTAGCGCACAAAACATTAGCCCTTTGACTTTGAAACACTAAAAGCAGCACGTTATTAGTCATGCGATGCGAGCATGATTTCGTGCGTTCAGTGCCCGAAAACTATTGCGTGAGCTACTATTCTTTAGAGAGGTAGTTAGTGATTTTTGTTCAACTGCCGCATTGCTCGACTAATATCAGTGTAAGTTTGATTTTCGGACCGAGCAAAGTGTTGTTTATAGGATTTTTCAGTTAGAAAGTTTGCAACAGCAGTTGAAGTATAGAATGGAGTTTAATAAATAGCAATTTGCTGTGTCTGAACTGAACCTACTGAAAAGTAAAATGTAATTTTAAAATCATGTAAAACATTTACCTTTTTTTAAACAGGTGTATATCTGTGTAAATACCTATCTAGATTTTTAATATAGACATCAACAAAAGCACGTTTATGTCTTGAAATGTAACTGCATCAAGATAGAGAAGAGAATCGTGTCAAGTTCAAATAAAGGCCGGGACCATAAAGCGCCTTATCGCGGCGCGGCGGATGGACGGTGACGTGAAGCGACTTATCTACCATACCCTTTATATCCTCTTTTTATTCAAGCCCTTTCCTGAATCTACTCCTTTACCTTGAAGTTTTTAAAGTGGGTGTCTTTCACTGATTCTTGGTTATTTTACGCAGATTTATTTTAACAGGGTTGCCTTGTATGCTACCTACTATGATTTATTTTTTTAATGCTCCATACTTTCTGTAAGGATTTGAGGAATTTAAAGATCACTGTGCTCACAACTCATGACAGAATCACAGTTTTAGAAATTTACACATTAGTCGTTATTTTGTTTGTGCCTTCAATGAAAAGCTTCAAGCATAAGAGGACTTTGTAAGGGAATATCAAGATTTAAACACAAAACTGAAAGATAACATGTTGACTACGACAATTTTTAAATGAGAGAATTAACCCTTAAAAAGACTAATAACATACATAACTGCTATGAGAGTCAACAATCAACAGTCAACAACGGATATCATGTTCATTGTGTATCTAAGTACCTACATCTTTGTAAGTACATAAAGGTACCCATTGTTTAACAGGCCTAGAAACAGGCCTAGCAACAGGACACAGATTAAGTCTACAAAGGCCGGTGGTACACAAGGACACTCACATCGTTGAAATAAGCTTGTTCCAAACGCTGTCGAGTCCTGCAAGCTTTGGTATATTCAGGAAGACTGGACTGTCTCCGCACACGCATCCTTTGCTCTCGGTCCATCGTCATCAGATCAGATTTCTGCGATAACACTAAATAGTGTAGTCGGTGGATTATATCCATTTTAAATTGTTAGTTTATTTTATTGGAAGTTTCGTTTATTTAAGAATTTAATTTGTCTACTAGTTATTTGCTTTACGTTAAGCCCGAAATTATGATAACGTTTATATTTATGAAAACGTTTGACGTCTCGTTGGAGAAAAGGTTGTAAAAACAGTGTATATTTCTTGTAAGTTATTCCAAAAGTTTTTGAAGAAAAAATGAGTTTATTTTTAAGTATAATGGAAATGCATTGGAAATAAAGAACTATTTTTCTTTTAAATATAAAAATACTATAAGAAAAATATAGCTGTAACTGGGCGAGATTGTAAACTTAAACTGAATGTCAGCGCGACCACGGTATAGCGCCCGTTAGTTAGGGCGGGCGCGGAGTGACTGTGGGCTGGGCGCCGGATGTAGCGTGGCGGCGATCCGACGTTACCCGGCAACCGTTTGCAAACAACACGCAATCCTAAGATGTCTAGAGGTATAGACGAAATATACAGCCTAATTATGCTTTCATTTATGCGGAATTCAAATGTATGGAGACTGAAAACAGTAGCTGAAAACAACTAATACATACTTGTGGATACTAAACGTATCTAAATAGGGGTCTTTCCATTCTTAAATACTGATATTTATAGTTAAAGTTTTATTATAGAGAAGAATTACTTATATTCTATCGAATGTAGGTACCTAGCTGTTTAATTAGGTAGCCCTACTTACTTAGGTACTTTGCAACGCTGTATGGTTATCATTTTTTCAGATTCAAGACGAATTAGATAGGCCCATACTAGATACCTATCTAGAAATGAAATGAGCCTATCTAATATGTACGTCTTAAAGCCTTTAGACGACATAAGTATAACTACTTAATATACTTAATCCTCGCAGCACCTATCGGGTAGGATCTATCTATAAGTAGGTACCCACTAGGTGCATTCAGACACGTACATTTTAACACATAATATCACGCCTGTAATCCCGGAAGGGTTAGGCAGAGGTGTACCCATTAGCACACCCACATTTCACCAGTTTTGTTTAAGTACCATGTAATAGGGGGCTAGCCTATATTGCCATCAACCGGGCACAAATCTAGACTCCGAGGCTGCTATTGAGAAATTCCTGATGTAAAAACCCAACAACACATTGCCCGACCTGGGAATAGAACGAGACTCCATGCTCAGCAGTTGCGGTTTGCGAAAACTAGATCAACGAGGCGGTACATTTTAACCTCTAATGAATAGAAACCTGGCCTAATTATTACAACTATCCCATCATCATTAGAAGTAGGTAGGTGATTCTTTGTCATTAATTGTCGCGACTAGACTTTCCTCGTTTTATATTAGTGGGTATAGAAGGTACCTAGAACTGCCGTTTAGATAATACTGACATCACTGTTCTTGCTCTCTTACTAATATAAATAACTCATCGGGTGTAAACAACCAAAGGACTGTAATTTAGAATTACTATGTTGAAAAAGGTGATAAAAAGGGATGCATTCAATTTCATATCATTCCTTTGTCCGTCCACCGAAATCTAAACTACTTACTTATTATTTCTCCTTGTGAGGTTAATCTCTACTGTAAAGCATTAGCAATGCCTGAAGCCACACACCTAATAGTGACTAATTGTAAGCCGAACACTGCCAGACACAACAATCTATCCAAATTAGTATCTAGTCTGCTACTGGAAACTACCATTTAGGTAGGTACCTACCTACATAAACACGAATGTTACGTAAGATGGTCAGCACCTACCTACGTATGCAGGACTAATAAACATAATAACCCGCCTGTAAGGCCCGAAGAGTTAGGAGGTGCAGCCATTAGTACCTACCTAGTACTTAGGTACTAATGGCTGCACACCTAAGGTACCTACCCACATTTCGCCGGTTATGTTTAAGTCCCATGAAATAGGGGGCGAGCCTATTGCCATCAACCGGGCACAAATCCAGACTTCGAGGTTGCTACTGAGAAATTCCTGATGAAAAAACCCAATAACACTTTGCCCGACCTAGGAATCGAACCCAAGACCTCATGCTCAGCAGTCGCGCTTTGCGACCACTAGACCAGCGAGGCAGTCTAATAAAATAATAATAAATAGGTAGGTATGTAATAACGTAACGTAATAAATATGAGATGGCTGCACAGAAATATATTTAGATTTAGAAAGACGAGCTAGCTAGAGCTAGTGGTATCGAACTCGACCGCTCTGCGATTTTGAGTCCAATTCCCACGAAGGGCAAGGTGACTTTGTATATTAGGAATTGCTCCTGACACCCTGAAGTCCGGATTTCAGCTCGGTTTTAAGGGCATTCACCTTTTGATCGCCACGTCAAAAAAGCAAAAACGTGCCTTGGGCACCAAGCTACGAATTCGAAACTTTATAATTGGTATTAGATTTTGTTATCCTATGTTACCTACATAATATAGATGAAATATAAAGAATGATGTTCAACTTATATACCTAAATTAACATAATTAGCAATAAATCCTATGTATAAGAAAACAATTATGTTTTTTACGTAGGTATTCTATCTTAGTTTTATAAATAAAGCTCATCAGTCTGTCATGTAGTCGTGGCCGTCGCGTGCTGGGCACATTTTGGTTTGTCATCTAGACTGTGACGGTCAAAAGGTTAAATCCTCTATAATGTTAGGGGCACGACTAGCCTACCCTCTGCACCTAAACCAGTTCAGGAAATATAGATAATGTACGTATAATGTAATGTATGATAGGAAAACAACTGTCTCTTGCCAAAAAGTGACCACCAACCCAAATGCAGTCATCGAAACACTGGCGCACTAAAGAAGTAAAGATATTATTTTACGACGTTCGGTGTTCGTCGCTCCTCATAAGGAAGTAAGAATTCGCCAATAGCTTTCCACAGTGAATGAGTTAAAATGAAGGTGTATACCCAAAAGGTTTTTTTCAACCGTTTTCAAAAGGTTACTGGTAGTGAAACTAGTATTTTCATTATTCTTCTGCTGGCTTTATTCCAAAGAAAGGATCAAAAATACGAACATAGTTATGTGATGAAACAATTTGCTTCATAATAATTTGAGAGGTAGCCTAATAATTAAAGATAAATACTGTAACTATACGGACAATACCTATAATATGATCTTTATCCTAGATACTTTTCTTACTGGTTTTAGAACTTCACTTGCAGTATGAAGTACACCAATGGTATGAGAGTACCTACCTAAATAAGCTCCACATACCTAAGTCAAAACGGTTGAATCTGATCACAGCATTTTGATTTAAAAATTCAAGAACTATATGTAGGTACCTAAGTACGTAGGTACTTATATAAACGATTCCGTCATTGCACTGGTTTGAAAATATTAATTGATTAATTCATTTGTAACTGTACAATACCTACATCGTATTAAAAAATGTAGGTTAAGTAATAGGTTTTCAATAAATAAACGATCAAGTTATAACTATGAATACTTTATTAGTAGTTTAAGGCAGACAAATTACACCTTAGTAAGTCTCACAAATTGAGACAAATATGTTCCAAGTCAAAAGACAATACATAACTCTTCTACTAGTCCCTTTAAATATATAACAATCAATAAATACATGTGTAAATATTTAATTTACCAAAATAACATTAACAAATTGCCAAGATTTCATCATAAAGATTTTTATGCTTTTTAATAGTTGTGCAGACGTTTTGTTTACTATCATCACAGACACAATTTTGGCAAAGTGATATGTTTTAAAAACTAACAAAATATAGCTCTATAAGAAGAAAATTTAATAACCTTAGTTTTTCTTATCTTATTAAGTTACTCCTAACATGATTTTGTAAAAGTTAAATAACACTGATGTAAGCATAGCCTGAGTAAATAATTTATGTTTAATTATCCACATTTATTCTTATTTTTACTATTTTACAGTGTAAATTATAGGTTTCTCATTTATATTAAATGAGGTATCATAGACTGTGTTATTAAAATTGCAGTTCTCTAACAAATAATATGATCTTATCACCTTTATTAACAATCCAATATGACCATGTTAGACAGAACAAGTTTTTATTTTATTGGCTGTAAGTTAAAAATTGACATACCATTTGAACAAAAACAGCTTAAGCTATGGAGGGAAACATGGAAGTAGTTAACTAAGTGGTAACAAAGATAGATACACAAGTACCTACCTACATACAAACAAGCAAAAGTTACTACAGCGGTTAACAAAAACAAGTTTGTGCAACTGCGTCTTCCAGTCAATAATTTCAAAGATATTCTTAACACATATCTCTGGTAATTAACATGGCAGTTACTATTTTAGACATTCTGCACTTAAAAATGTATTGTACTAGGCATTTATGAACATGAAATTTCACAAAATATATCAACAACAGTTTTATGTTACTCTTAATGGGGCACACACATTCTTACACCATCCATTTGAAAATGATATTAATTATTGTTATTGTACTTATGCATGATTGATGTCTTTGTAAAATATTTAATTGTGGTCCTTGATATTTAGATAAATTATTATCAAACAATATTATGCTAATCTATTAACTTCATTTAACTAATAAACAAATGCTATTACAAATAACAAATAATATTATGATTCTGCTATCTTTGATTTACCACTCAATTTTCCAAGCTGACCCAACATAAGAACAGTATTAATTAAATTTTCTGAGTAGATACGTTGATTTGTTTCCATTTTTCTCAACTTTTGGACAACATATTTGGAGAAAAATTCCAGTTCATTCTCATTTCTGGGTTCATCCTCTAAACTGCGTTTACGTTTAGCCTCCCGAGGGTTTGTCAGATTTGCATTTCTTGCTTTTCTTTTTGGTGAGTTGTTAATCTTATTATCACTACTGCCACTGTTAACAAATGCCAAATTTAAATCTTCAGCCAGATCATTTGCTTCTTCTTCATTCAACTGTATAGTTAAATCATCAGGTACCGTTACCATGGGTACATGATTTTCTGAAAATATGGGGGACGGCAGAAATGATACACGTTTTCTTACTTTCACAGCTGAGTGTTTTGGTTTAGTTGCAGTTGCATCCTCAGCTGTAGCTCCAAATGTGTGTCTACGGTTTGTCTTTTGCTTAGTAGATTCTGAGTTATGAAGACGGCTCACTGATTGCTTGTTGCTCCAGAAATTAACCTTAATCTTCTGCTTAGGTTTAGGTTTCTGTTCAGCAGGTTTTGGTTTGTTTAAAACTGTGGGAAATTTGTACCGTATGTTGTCATCTTCTTCTTTCACTTTTTCTGTCTTCTTCAGTTTAGGTGATTTTCCAGAGTTGTTAAAGAAATTAGTATTTATCTTGTACCTTACATTATCATCATCTGATTGGTAACCATTTTTCTTAGATGACGATTTATCGACAGATACGGGTTTCATTGTCTTGGTGATATGATTATTCAGTATCAGTTTATGATTATTAACAGTCTGTCAATGAACCTGAAATAGGACAAAAACAAGATAAATAAGTACAATGTTACAAATAAATTAACTTATTGTTAAAATACTGCACTTAACATAAAGGTGTTGTATTTAGTTAGTTGTCAGTGTCGCGAAGCAGATATTTCGCGTAGGTAGCGCTTTCCCGCCCAAATATTGGTCAACAATATCGCGTAATTAAAGCTGTTATCGTAAGTTATGTCAATAACCTTAATAATTTATAGAATATTTACACATGACGCCAGAAATAGAGACGATATTGGCACCAAACAGGATTCATTAGCTAGGAAATTGGAGATAATAATAATTTGAGGTTATGTGATAGATATTTTCAATAAAAACGTATAATTCTATTAAGTGATAATTAAATATAACTTAAATTATACTTCACAGAGAAATATTACCTGTTGCTAATACTTAGAAGATAATTAAATCATTGTTTTGCTTAGAATAATGTCTCGTCATCATTATCATTTCATAGGCAATTACTATTACATAATCACAATATTTCTTAAATAAAACTTACCTTTATTAAGTTTCATTATTATTCACCAAGTATTCACTCACAGTGTTGGCCTCCCAGAGTCAAAAATAAATAAATATTATCCACGAATACAAACACGACACGCACGATTTGTACTGTTCATGACGCAAAGTGTTTCCAAATTTATCCGCTAGAGGCGTGAGAGTCGTGCGCGGGAAAACTATGGGAGCGTTCATCATTAGAATGTGGAAAACACAAATAAATCAATGTTTTACCACAGTAGTTTTACCGTAACGAGATAAAAAGCAGTGACTTGTATTTTTTATATCATACCTGGTCATTAGGCAAAAGGCTAGGCAGACCTGGTCATTCACGAGAAAATTAAATATAAGTAAGTTTTAACATAATTTGGGTTCTTATGTGACTATTTTATGTTTGAATACTTTAATTCATGCTGAACAATCTGAAATAACTGTTCGGAAATAATGTTGGTTACTTAAGTCTAACCTGTCGGAAAGGCAATGCCAAAATAAAAGTAAATACATTTAGGTAGGATTTACCCAATAAAGAGAATAAAATAATGATTTTAAAATATAGGTATAGGTAATATTGACCCTATCCCAGCAATTTAAATCTCAAATTTATTTTACTCGCGAAACTCTAGTTAAAGTATTTTTTATACAAAATATATAGTCGGTAATTTATATATAGATATATCTATAGAAATATTTTGGTACTGGCCAATTTAAAACATTGGACGGAAACAAAGCCTACCTAAGTAGGTATTATTAATAAGTTCTACTGTTTCTCTTTATTTATCTTCACATCACATAAAAAAATATAGGTAACAAAACATTTATCAACACCTTATAGAAACTATTTTTTTCAATGGAAATATAGTATACCATAGCAGAGCTGTTTGCCCTATCTGGGCGTCTAAAATGGGGGTGTAGGTAAGTTATGTCAATAGTGTTCAAAAGCTTCTGCGCTAGGCACACAGCTTTTGAAAATGAATATCATGTCTGTAGTAGGTATCTGTTTTCACAGATTTGACCTTAATACTAAATGAAAAATATCAAAATACGCACATCATTTTATTATAAAATTACGTAGCTATCTTTTAACAACTAGTTTTACAAAATATTTCGCTTACCATATGATTTTTCATGGAAATCCACCCCATCTTGGCACGGAACTTCAGTTTACGTTTCGGATTATCCGTGATTAACAATTTTTCATACAACACTAATTCAAATGTCCAGTACAGCGAAATAAAACGCTATTGTTGTTAAAGCCGAGGCTTTACGCGACGCGAATTGGGAGGTTATGACGGTCTACGAGATTTGCTCTCGGACTGAGTGGGAGGCTGTGCGCAATGCGGCAACGCGGCTGTCTACAAAACATTAAAGCTTTAACAAAGTGCTCACGTATGCAGAGAAAACAAACATTGCTGCAAAATGTAAATAACAAGAAATAAGACAGGATGTTAATGACTTCAGTCAAGCTTAGATTGTGTAAAAATAAAACTGCAAATAATTAAAGACTTTTCCATTCTCCAATATTGAGTGTTTGGTTTTTTCATTACATTACGTGAAAAAAAAACAAGTAGGTAAGTAGAATAGAAAATAAGTGGGTATTGACTGTTTTTAAGAAAACGCGGGAACTTTTGAAAGTATTGATTTGAATATTGTGAACGTCATTTCGCATGTGCCTAGAGCTAGGCGTGCGCACTAGAGGGATTCCTAAGAATGGTTCAAGTAGGTACCTTTTCGTCTACAAGGGTCGCGTACTACAAAAGTTAAATGTTGTCCATTAACTTTAATGGGAACCCTTTGTCTTGGTCGCTTCGTATGCATTCCGATAGGGGTGGGCGGGCATATCATTAATTTTCGTGTTAGGTACTGTTTTGGAACCTAAGTTGTTTTGACAGATGGTAAGTACTTAGAATGTACCTAGTTCTGAACTAAGTAGGCAGAAGATTTTGTAGGTTCGCTATATTCCTAGTGCCTATATGCAAATACTTCGATTAATTCCCAGTTAGCTAAGGTAACTCATAAAAGTGTCGACGATTAACCAGTGGATTTAACTAAAACATAAAATACATAGGTACCTAATACATACATAATTATTAACTTTCACACAGGGTCCAATCTTTTACTGCGACTCCCTTTACCGTTGTTTTTTTTTTGCGATGCCTTTTAAATGAAGATGTGTGATTCATGTGTGTAGCTCTAGCAGACATTATGATTACTCTTTATTAATTTATTATTTTTAGTTAATTAAAGAAACCTTCAAAGAATATATTTTTGTTATTATTTATTAGAAAATTCAATGATTCAAGTATCAATGAGAACGATATCGCGTGCGGGCGACTTGTGCTTACCTTTACGCGACTCCCGCCCTCACACACAGTTAGGGAACCCCTGGTACAGGTGATCCATGCTATAAGAGCTACCAATCGGACCTGTTAGGTCGGCAATAATGGGAGCGCAACACGTGACGCTGGGCAACGTTGCGCGAGGTCAAAAATTGCGCATGGGTACCTACATTTTTGCCAGGTGGGATTATGCAGTACACTGCTGTTGCATGTTGGACGTGAAAAAGTAATGCAAAGTAAGTTGTGAGGGCCTATGCACTGTTTTTGCGCTGAGCTTATGATACGGCTCTTTCATCATCATCAAATTCATCGAGGCAGACGTCAAACGTCGATTGAGCGAGTTTTTGACCGACTTCAAAAAAGGAGAAGGATTTATGTTCGTCTGTAGGTATTCATTTATTATGTAGGTACCTAGGTATGTTCATTGGCGTTTTCGTCTATTGCAGACGGATTTTTAAGAAATTTTATTTATTTTATTAGGTACTTATATACTTACCTACTTTTTTTCATTTTCATTTAATTTTGTAAAACTAGATACTGTTTAAATTGTTTCAATGGATTTAAAAGGTCTGAGACATCCTATCCTAACGCTAAAAAAGTTTAAAAAAATAATCGAAACATTTTGATAGGTTTACTCATATAGCTGCCAAAGTAGGTACCAACATTTCCATTAGAGTTTCCAACACACTTCATAGGTTTGTAAATTAATGTATTGCTGCTATTAGGTAGGAGGCGGCGATATTGGACTTTAAAATGTAATAAATAGACTTACCTGAGCTCTAACGGCTGCTAGATGCAATTGCGTTGCTCTGTAGTCGTATTTCTTCACAGAAATGTCTTCCTGTTATATAAAAATCTCTGTTAAAATCATTAAAATGGAAATATCAAAACAAAAATAGTAAAAACAAAAATCTGTGGGTAAAAAAACAACTGAATAAAAAAAAGAATGAAAAAACAAAAGACTAACGTAAAGAACATAAATAATATGTATACCTCGACATAGATTGTCTTTTTGAATTTTCTTCTTTTTTTATTTTCAGCCAGTTCAGTTATATTCACATAGACTAAACTCTTTACATTGCTTATAGCACTGAATATTCCGCAGATAATACCACGGCATCTATCGCCGGTTTCAATAAACTCGTAGACCGTCGTGCAGCTCGTCCGGTTTCGTCGTTTGGATTCGTGAAATTTTACGTTTCGTTCGCGTGAGATATCTCTGTTTATTTTTTACTACGCTCAAAAGAGGTCACTACTGATTCTATTATAAAAGTTTTTCTTACTTTTTAAGGAGTTCTCAAGAGTTTAATTTCTGAACTAAACTGCTAACGTTCTAAGAGGCCGGATTTGACGTTTCTCCTACGTAATAATTTGAAAAATCCAATTCACAATCCTGAATAATTACTATGTTACCCATACACTATAACAACGAGTATCACTTGCAAACATTAAGTTTAACTTAATTTTGAAAAAATACACTCACAAACACGAATTAATTGCCGATTTATATTTTGACAAGACGTTTTGACAACACTACACAAAGGATTTTGATAGCTGTCAAATCCGGCTTGTTACAATGTTAGCTGTATAAGAAAAATACTTCTTCATTCTTTTAAATTAAAGGATGTCATCGAAGGAGTATGCATGTTGGCGTAAACAATAAGTATCAACACAGGCCAGAACTGTGATATCGGTAGATATAATTACGGAAATGACGGAAATATTTATCTTAAAGTTTACATAAATTAATTGCATCAGGCATATAAGCGTTAGCAACAGCTGTAGTATTGCCACTTGCCAGCTCCATTGTGCTTATTCTTCAATACCAGGCTGAGCGTGAAATTTTAATGATGTCGAAATCGGGTCGATTTTGTTTTCGCTCTAAAAATGTTTTCGATGTAGGTAACTTTACGGGAGAGCTCACTTTTTTAGGTTTCACTTGTTTCTTAACTTTAATATAGTTACAAGGGTTCTTTTCGGTGGCTTTTGTCGTTTTTTTATTGTTTTTATTTCGAATAAAGTAATAGAAAACATTATTTGCTCATTTATGTTTTTACCCGTTTTTTCGGCAAAACTATTTTGTAACAGACTGTCTGATTTTGATACTATGGATGGATGGGCATAGTTTAAGTACTTTTTTGCTGTTATACTTTATTGTATCCATTACTTTTTCATTTATTTTTGTTTTTCCATATTTCTATATATTTTTTTGGTCTTATCATTGACCTTCAAATACATTTCTAACTTACCTGTATTTCGTTAACCTTGTTGTAAAGATTACTTTCAATGCCCCTGCTTTGATGACGACCTAGCGAATCTAGGCTTTCCTGTAAAAGAAATATATAATTAACACCTTGCTCACAATGATCTATAATTACTGGGAATATGATAGGTATTGAGGGTAGGTACCTGCCTATTTTAGAAAATGTATTGGTGGTGTATTTTTTTTAACCTTTACCTTTATAATCTTATGCTGTTCGCTAAGTATGGAAGAAGTAGATAGATGGAAGGCATTTGCCCAGGAGTGAGACAGAACAGGCTAATAAAGGAAATTTTCTTAGCACGTTAGTCTTTATTGTAAGTATAATTATGTATAAAACCAGTAACGTCCCACTGCTGGAAAAGTCTCCTTCATGGCGTTACATTACGTGTCCTTGTTTTATCCAAACCAACAAGATCGTTATATGAAATGAATGATTTGATTTTGTTAGGCCTGAAGTTAGATTCTATTAGAAAAAAACTAAAGAAAATAAAATACATTATTTGTTCAAATATTGTACTAACTTGTAGCTGCTTGATTTGTATTTCTAGTTCTAGTGCGTCCTTCTTCAGCTGCTCGTAGTTGACGCGTGCTTGGGGGCCCATCCTGTCTAGTAAGATCTCACCGCGAAGGATTGGCGGCATGCTTTCCTGTTGAAAAAGAAACGATCAACGTGATTACTTTTAAATTTCTGAGGGGCAAATCTATTAACCTTTAGGAACGAACGCAATCTAATCTCGGTCTCAACCTCTAAAAATGTCTTTAATTTACCTATTTTTTTTTGCCATTTGAGGTCGTTTTGATGAGATTGCGACTAGATTTTGAACGTTATTGTGGATACTTTTAACATTTAATTTTGTGCAGATTAGATTCCTAATAATATGTCACAGTATAACAGAAGTACTAGTGAGCCAGTTAGGTGGGTCAAGCAACAGCTATAACCGACTGTATGTACAAAAGTGAGAATGACACACCCTGTGCCCATTTTCACTAACCACACTTACCTATCTAAATTAGCGAAATATAAATTATATATCTCTACTTCAGAATTAAAGAAAAGTCTAACATTATTTTACGATAACACAAAAACACGACAAACATTATCCTAAGTATTTATTAACTGGGATTAATATCTATTTGAGTACCTTCCGCCCTATGGCAAGTTACTTTTTACGCGAGCAAAGACGCGGGCAAAAGCTAGTATTATATAACGTACATATAGGTACATTATTCTTATGGTAGATACATACGGGGTTTACCAAGATGACCAAGATAAATCGATAGACTTTTCATTTGTAAAATTGACCAAAGGCGGTCTCTCTACTTCCTACCTACATGAATAATTCCTTCTTCTTTCGCTACTGCACTGCCGGATGGAATCTATTAAAATGTAAGTAACCAATCAATTAAGCCGACAGCTCCTCAGAAAAAATAAAACAAGATAAAGTAACAAAGAACTATCGGAGTCGGTTATTGTTTTTATTACTTATCTTAGTATTTTCTTTGATTCATTCGTGGCTGAGTGATAGACTTTTGGCTGATCAAATAATAATATATGTGTGATATATCGGTAATTGCGAGTCTGGTTGCTTGTTAACGAACCTACGATACAAGAGATATTCTTAGTAAGGGGCAACGAATTAAAAAAGAAATAGGGAACTAACTTGTCTCCGCGTAAAAAAAAAAACCCCTGAATGAGAACAAGCACTAATACCTACTTAGCCCGCTATCAAACACGGAACCCTAAGTTCAGCAATCGCGCTTTTCCTTAGTGTACTAGGTTCTGCTCGCAACTTGGTCCGCTGTGAATTTCCACAAAAACAAACAAATTCTTCAGCTTTATAATATTAGTAAGTATAGGTTTGTTTGTGCTCGGTTAGTAATGCAAAACTTGCCTTTATTATATAACTTGTCTTTCCTATTGCGGATTACAGACGTGAAGTTATGTTTATGTGTTTAAGGTACAATACAAATGTATGATCACAGATAATTACGACGTACTGTCTTGTATGGCTATGACAATTCAGTTCGTGTATAGGTTTTGCATATCAATTAAGCCACTAGAACAATAGACATCTCAGAATACCCGCATCTCTGGCCCCGATAAGCTCTGTGTCGTATGCACTGTCTCCGGTAATCTGTCTTAATTACACCTGAACTATAGTGGGATGTACCGTGTTCGCTTTCCCTTTCATTAACAAATTACTGTAAGCTATAGGTAGGCACAGGTATGTGGAGGTATCAAGTAGGATAGACGCTCATGGGATTAAGATTAACGCAGATTAGTCTGGATTAATTTAATGTACTTACTATTACACCTTTTTACTCGAAAAATACACCATTACGCCTAATTGATCATTTATTAGTTAAGTATCGTACTAACGTCGAGTTTTGTTTTACAGTGTTTGTATTGTGCCTTGCCATTTAATGAGTCGTAATTTTTCAAACCAGCTAATAAAAAAACCTTACACGGGTGTAAAAAGACACTTAACAAAGCCGAAAGTGACATGTTGACCTAATCTGGGAAACTTCGGGTGTCAGAGATATTGAAGGTCAAAGTTCGTTACATTCGAATGTTTTTTATAAAAATCCGTTTCAGAAGTTTTTTTACGTGTACCTATTATTTATGTGCACTTTTAATCGTACATTCTTAGGCATATAATTTTGCGTGCATTGCGCGTTACAATAAACAGTATTTTTTACACACGTGTGTGATGTACTTAACACGCATATTTTCGAACCAAGAAGAAGCTTATGGATAAATACATCCATAAGCATATAATTTGTGTGTGTTACATTGTGCGCTACAATAAATAGTATTTATTTAAACACGCACTTTCGAATCAAGAAGAAGCTTATGGATTAAATAATAAAGTAGTAACTTACTTGTAAAAAAAAAATTCAAAGCGTTTCGTCACACGATATCTCATACAAACTTTCAAGTCAACATATATTGTTGAAAAATAATTTTGTGGCAAATACAGAGCGATATCAAGTTTTCTATAGAAAACTTCAACACAGTGTTGCTCCCTTTAAAATTTAATAAAAAAAATTCTTTATTCATTATTAAGAGACTTAGGTATGTATTTTGTGTACACGTATCAAGTTTAATTAAAATAAGCTGATTATTGTCCAAGATTTTGGACTTGAAAGTTTGTATAGGAACTATGAGTGCAACGTAAGCCTTAGCTTTTCTTTATAAATACTTAGGTATATCTCGAAAAGATCCATACATTAGTCAGATGATTTTGAAATCGAAAAGTATTGAACTAGTACCGTAACTAACTACAAACAATATTGATACAGGTGCTACAAGCCCTTTCTGCCCTTAGGGATACCTACCCGGAAAGTTCTTAATAAGGAAATGACCTCATTAATTTACACACGTAGGCTTTGAAACCTCATTGAATCTAGATAAAAGGTAGGTACAGGTGGCACAGGTCAGAGAATGTGGGACCTAGTTATGTAGGTACTTTTAGGAATATAATAGAAAACATGAAGAATAGGACCAAAGCGATTATTATATTTTGGTAACAGATTTTTTTATATTGAATAGTTATTTCATGTATGATATTGACACGCGTGAATGAATAATTACCCTACAGGTGATTTCGCAGAAATACAAACCAACAAATTATAATCGTGCAAACATTTTTGGATTAGTACACGAACCCGTATTGGAAATTTGTAATTATTTATTGGTAAATAAAAACCAATCAACCAAAAAATAAATTTCTACCCATATTGAAATTAATAAAGTGGCGCCGGAATCGTTGATTCGATATCAATTTTAGGCATTAAAATTTTAAGATGGGATAATAATTTAATCGCGTCCGTTTCGAAGTTGTACGTTTAATCCCCTAAGCAATTTGAAGTAATCCCTCTCCATGGCGCTTCGGGTAGGTCGAACGATAAATAAATAATGAAACTTGTTACTGCAGGGTGCTCGGACTTCAGCGAAACGTTGTACTACTAAACTACTACCTACTATATTATACAATTATAACAACTTGCGAAATAATGTCCCTACAAACCCTTACAAGAAGGTCTCTAACCCTTTCAGAGAACTAAATATATTCAAATTAAAACACCCATATTTTCTTTTAAAAAATTCCTACGTATCTCTTGGTTTGAAATAGTTTCGTAAAAATAAAGGAAAAAAAATTCTACACACAGTCAAATTGGTATTACAAGTAAAATATGACTCCCACGATAAAACAATTTCCAGATCTGTGAGATCAATTTACTTTTGACAGGGCCTCAACCCTCATCATTTTCCTTTCCGTTTATTTATTCAAACATTACCGCAGGTACATCCAGGGGCGGATCATCGTTGTCTGGCGGGTACGGTGGTAGGAAGTTCCTTCGCGGTGGTCGCATGGCGGGCGTGGCAGTGAGCAGGGTTCTCGCCAAGTGTGCCAGATCAGCTGTGCTGGAGACTGCGCGCGCTTGGGCACACAAGGATTCGTAGCGACGAAGTTGGTTGTTGCTCTGTTGAAGACAGAATTCAATTAATAAAAGTTTTTTAGACTTTTGTCATCTGTAACAAAGATTAAAGCTTTAAAACGACACGACACGGTTGGTGCAGTGGCTGAGCGATTGGCTGCGGCGCTACGTGTCGCGGGTTTCATTCCACACGAAACAAATATTTGTATGGCTTTCAGATAGTTGTTCCGGGTCTGGTTGTTCATGTACCTATGTGAGTTCATTATTTGTAAACACACTCACGATCAGGTGAAATTCCTAGTGTACAAGAGACCGAGATTTGACCGAGCATTGATTGTTCGGCGGCACTTGCTCATTTTGACGATAAGGCACGAGCATGCATTTGCAGAAAGTAATTACGAATAGTACGGAGACAATGTTATGGCCCCTGCGTAATTAAAATAGACTGAGACGCAACACAATAATTTTGTTGCTATGGACTTGTGATTGATGTGGGAACTAAGCCTTACTTTGATTGAAAACGTGTTGTTTTCATGTAATTTTTTTTATGAATAAATGGTTTCTACACATAAAAATAGTATTGATTTTGGACAAGCTTATGTCCATGACTTCGTTCACGTGAGTGTCGGACCAGCCGTTTCAGAGATTAGCCAGAAAAAACAGACAAATAGCCAAAATAGAAAGCTTTTATTTTGAAATTACAAGCATACGCTTCATTTTTATTTATTTGCATATATAACAAGAGTAATTTTATTACCATAACTGCATCACATACATCAATGTAATATTACCTAAATGCACAAGGAATCGAACCCCGCCACACTGATATAAAGCACTCAGTGCTATCTGGGTCGTCGAGGTCGAAGACATTGTGTTCATGTAAAAGCTTTTATGAAACGCATCGCAGTTTCAGTTTTATTGCCGTCTCTATTTTGTATCTCCGTTAGTTTCGAGATTACAATAGGATTTCGTGGATTGCCTGCTAGTAGTATCATAAATAGAATTCTTTTTTCAACCGATTTCTATTATCTTTTTTGCTCATAACTAAAATCTAAACTACTTTAATGATTACTCTATCTAAACATTATCTTTAGGGGTTTTATCCAAATGTTGATTTTTTTCCTAACGACAAACGCCATTTACTTAGTCTGTGACCATTGACGGAAATGGAAATATAAGTCATATCTCCAACATGATTTACGATCGCAAGTCGTACAGATATTTATGTGAATATAAAATACCAATATAATACATGTAAAATACTGCTTTGAATACCAAAACAACCACGAAGCAACTACTACTTTACTTTCTCTACTTTTGTTACTGAAGCAATATTACGAGTAACTGTACTGTACCTATCTAGTTATGTAATGTATTTGGCTAAATAATAACAGCCGCACGGTCGATCCATCAGGTTAAGCTACACTGGCCGGGATTGTTCCGTGGATGGGTGGCCATCTTTACACACCGAGGCTCCTCCGTGCCTCGGAAAGCACGTTAAACCGTTGGTCCGGTTGTCATTTGTAGATCTTTGACAGTCGTTACAGGTAATCAGAAGCTCGGAAGTCTGACAATTAGTCTGACCAAGGGGTATCGTTTTATCCAGTCTGGGTTGTGGAGGTCAGATAGGCAGTCGCTTCATGTAAAGCACTGGTATTCACTTATTCAGCAGCAGATGATGAAAATACCAATATAAAATACTGCTTTGAATACCAACACACATAGTTACTGTATGTATATTACGAGTAACAGTACTGTGTCTACTTATTTAGAGTATTTCACAGATATTGGTTCACAACTAACGAAGATCAAAAGTTGGGCAGCTGAACACACCAAATAATTTGCAAGTCGAGAACAACTGTTGTGCAAATCCCGATATAATATCAGTACCTACCGTATTGTGTAAACACTATATTTTAATTGGCTTATTTGAATAAGAAGTGCCTGTTGGCAACCACAATGAGCTCGATATAACAGACGTTATGAGAATTCCCTTTATTGTTGGTTTATCGTGTTGAATATTCGTATTAGTTATACCTAGTATGCTTTGTTGCGATTAATAAAATTAATATTTTCGGTAAATATTGATTTTGATATTCGTTAGTAGTATTTTTGTACCTACAGTAACATCTATCATGAATAAGATTAATACTATAAAGGCTTAATGAACAGATTCATTATGTCAATAACTGGCCACATTTCAGCAAATTTTAGACAAATGCCATCATCATAGGAGTTGTTGTCTACTGAGAGTGCTAAACTCGTTGCTAAATGGGGTGTCACAGTATACACTGTCGTCGACACGATAAGAAGATAGGAATTGTTGGTTTTGACGCCATTTACATACTGCAATAAGTACCTAGTTAGAGACCCTAATAGTCAAACACCGCTGTTTTATTTAGCAACAGAGTCCAACAAACGATCCCTGTTACGCGCTATAACCTTTAATCTTTTAAATCTCAAGAGTTTCCTTACGAGCGCTCCCCTTGAGGAATAAAAGATACAGGCCAATCCACTTTATCTTCGGAAGTTATCTAATGGATCTATATAATAACTGTCTAACTTCATCAGTCAGGCCAAGTTGAAGAGGCAACTATACGAAGGCAAGATGGATGACTCCAAACTGTAATTTTGACATGACGCAGCATTTACTAAGTTGATGAATATTTTGGGAATTTCGGGCTATCGTTAGGACATTAGAGGGCTAAATGACAATGAGTGGAAACTATAAGGTAGTTCATATTTTTTTTTATTTCCGATACGCTGTTCAAAAGACTAAATACTTATATGAAACCACGAAATAAGGAATTTACACGTACCTAATTTATCTGGCAATATTCATTTTGCCATCAGATAAAATTGACATATAAGTAATTTATTTAAAATAATTGTATAACGTGTAACGGAAAGGGTATATACATACAAAGAGTAAGGCTTCTTTGGATGAGATACTGACGATCGTATCAGTTAAGCAACACATATTTTGGTTTTATTTTCATATTTGAAAAAAAGAATCAAATGATTTTAAAATTATTATGATTAAAGAAAAATATTAGATACGTAGCTACTTTTTACTTCTTTTTCAAGCTCTTCTACCGCAAAGAGAGAGGTTATATAAAATTACTTCATTACCTAAGGTAAAAGTTATTAAAAGGGACTTTCACAATTGTTACGATCAACAAAAAAGTTCAGGAACTCCCGTTTTTACCAAACGCTAAGGGTGAGCTCATACTGAGACTTAATGCGACGCGACGCTGAGTACACTTTTTAGGATAGCGACTTTATCGAACTTTTATGCTACATGATAAGGTATAAACGTAAAAGCATGTCGAAGTTCACCACGCTGCATAGCGTGTCGCACCTTGGCGAACTTGAATAAGCTTTTAGCTTTTAGCAATTCGCAATTCGCATCGCAATTTCCTTGACAATTCTTGTCAAGGAAATTGCGAACGCAACAAAAAAAGAATTAGCCAAATCGATCCAGCCGTTCTTGAGTTTTGTGCTTAGCAACACATTTAGCAACTCATTTTTATTTATAGAGAAGAAGATAGTAGATAGATAGTAAAGAAAGATTTTATGTCGCTATGTTAAGAAGCGCGCGCAGTGTCGTGTCGTAGTCTGGGTGTGAACTGACCCTAAGAATCCAGGTACTTCCCTAAAAACTTTTACGTTTTCTTCGTTGGGCAATCAATCTATCACAAGCAGTATTTACCTACCTTATCCGTAACAATTTCTCCTTCCTGACAAATTGCATCACTGACTGCCGAGGTCACGTCGGTCAGTATCTCTTCCAATTCCTGAAATAAAAAATAGAAACGGCATTAAACAAACAATTTTCAAGATTTGAGACGGAAAAAGTTTGCATACAGTTTAAATACTTTTTTAGTTCATCGTAGCGGTACAGAGGAATATAAATTAATGTATTCAACAATAAAATCGACTTCTGACATCTGAAGCTACGTGAGCGTCAGTTTAATTAAAGCTGGAGTTAGTTCGAGTCTGTTTGGAGCCCGAAGCCCCTTCAACTACGGGTGCCGTGTAGGGCTGTCAAACACCGCGGATTCGATCTCCGTACGAATCGAATAGCGACCCATTCGCTGTCACATGTCAATACCAATTGTCTTGGGTTTCGACCTACTTCTTTTTCGATTTCATCCGGAAATTTTGTGGTAGGTATGTACTACAGATTTTCGTATTTCGAACAGAATTGAACTCGAGATTTTTCAAACTTCAGCCCTAGTTTGACCAGTGGCTAGTGGTTTTTTGTTTCGTTTTGAAGATAGATTTCCGCAAGGTAAAGTTGGATGGGAACAGTACTAACGGTATAGTACAAGTTTAATATCGAAACTAGTTTTGAGTATCTATCTGAATCGTATTATGGATCGCTGCGATTTAATAGATACCCATTAATCAAATTGAATTGGTAACGTTATTACGTTAGTACTTTAGTAGCCTTTAATAATAATGTTCATCTGAAATGTTTAGTTTTATTACTTAAATACCTAGCAAGTAAAACGTTAAGTGATTGAAATGTTTATGGCAACATAAAATGTCTGTCTCCTATAAACGTATGAAATATGATAATATGCCCGGGAAGTACACAAATTTATCGTTTTATAATTTCAGGAAATGGATTTCACTTTACTTTGTTTTGAGAATTCGATTTTTTGAACTCTATTAAAATATGATGAGTTTCAGTCGATCGATGTATTTTTGTTTCTTATGTTTAACTAAGTATATCTAAGCTTATTCATTATGTATAGGTAGCTGTCTCAAAGCAAAATCAAATACTAAATATAGAACTTGTAAGTACATCGGACAGCCGTAATGTGTTTGTCCAAAAACAAAGTACCTACTACGCAGTGTTTATTTTATATAACCCTCCAATGTTTGCAAACACAAGGGTAGCCCTGGTTCCCAGAAGAAAACAATACCTAGGTACTCGTCTTCGTAAGCTTTCAAAGATTGAAAACTTTTATTCAAATAAACTATACGTGAGGAAACAAATAGGATATAAACCAATAAGAAAGGCTTATATCCATAAGCTTTCGGTGATGAAGAATAGAAGGTTCATTCTAGTAATTAAAAACGTTCAGAATCTAGTGTCAATCTCATTTCAGAGACAATGAATGTCAAAAAATGTACTTAGGTAAATTAGGCGCATTTTTGACACATCGAGAATGAGAATGAATAGTCACTTGAATTGCCCCTCTGATTAAGTTATAAACATCTTTGCAAGGAATCGATCCTCTTGCTTATTCTCACTTTATAGCATAAAGTGGCCCTCACATCACACGCAAAAATACGAATATTGGTGAATTTTTATCTACCTACTTCTAAAAAGTGGATAACAAATTAATTGACTGTAGCGAGAATCGACGAGCTCGTTGATTCTCGGCAACTTTTCATTAGTCGCCATAAAGGCTCTTCAGCCTAATTGGCGACTAATAAAATGTAAGAATAGATTGAGCAATTTCTTTACAAATTAATGAAAAGGGAAGACAAGTCCCAAAAGCTGCAACTATCGGTCTTGTCCATGATTGCTTACCTGCAGTATAGTCGGCAGTGTGTGCTTATGGTACTGGTCGAGCATCGCGTTGGTGGCCGTCAGCTGTTGCACGTACGTATTGTGGGAGTCGTAGTACGTTGCTAAGGTGGCTGGCGTCGGATTGTTGCAGTAGGTCAGGAAAGCCCCTCTGTAGTCCTGACGACTCTGTAATTTGTAAAAAAATAACCAATCAGTATTTATGTTGTTTTAAGTACGTCCATAACCCTGATTAGTGTAGGAGGATGGCTTTTTGCGGGGTTGGCATTCGAGACTTTTGCGAACGGAGACGGCCGACCACTTAGCCTCGAATGAAGTTACAGCAGTAAGTCAAAAAGCTGATTGCAGAACGCTTTTATAAAGCATAGACATAATTATCACAATCAGATAGTCACTTCACATAAAAACTAGCACACCGACTATTTTCATAACCGATGCAATACCTCGAAGCAATTTACGATGAATATTTCCGCATAAGTGGCTGAAGTGGACGGGGGAACTAGTAATTCAATGAACCTACTCTCCTTCTTTTGAGTAACTGCGCTCGCATTGTCTAGTGTTTCATATTATCCTGCGGGAACCCTAATTCTTTTACTAAAATGTATAGCCTAAAGACTCCTTAGGTATATGCCAATGAAAGTCTCGTCAAAGTCGATCCAGCCGTTTCAGAGATTAGCCGGAGTAAACAGATAAATAGACAATTTTTTAAGTATCCTGAAAATATTCATATTTATTTGCTGTTATTTGGACATAACAAACAGACATTTTAATTTAATTTATTTGTATAGAATTAGGACAATATGATATAGTGCGAGTCAATGCTTTATACACACATCAAAAAAGTCTAGGGATCAACATCCCTAACATTTGTTAGGGATGTTGATCCCTAGACTTTTTTGATGTGTATAGTTGTACTGCGGTAGTACGTGCTTTCATTATATTAAGTCATAGAACATCGTGTAGGCAATAGTGTAGATGACGCAATTATATGTAAGTAATTAATATCGTGCTCGTAGCTTGTGATTAAGTAATAACAGCCGCACGGGTAGAACCATTTGGTTAAGCCAAACCGGGGTTACTATCTTTACACACCGAGACTTTTCCGTGCCTCGGAAAGCACGTTAAGCTGTTGGTCCCGGCGGTTGGTCGTTACGGGTCGACAGAAGGCCGAATGTCTGACAACCAGTGTTACCAAGGAGTATAGTATTACCCAGTTACTGGCTTACGGACGTTAGATAGGCAGTCGCTCCATTAAAATACTGGTATTCAGCTGCATCCAGTTAGACTGGAAGCTGACCCCGACAAAGTTCGGAAAAAGCTAGGCAGATTGATTGAATTAATATCGTTCCTAAAGTAGATACTTATAATGCTTTTACCTACTAAGTATAGCTCAGGAAAAATTATTAATTATACAAGAGTAGGAGCGAGCTTAGTTTTTTTTCACACAGGTATTTGCATAGATAATTAATTAAAAGACCTCCACCTACTTATTAGCTTAATTAAGAATTATTTTACTTTCATCTTTTAAAATTAAGCACAATATTTTTCTTTCATTTGTAATGTTTATATGCTTTTTCTATTTTTCCTAAATGTTTTATCTGAAACATTTAGGAAAAATAGCTCTGCTTTTTTTAATTATTTTATGTATCTACATAAAATAATTTAAAAAAAGCAGAGCTATATAATGTGTTAATGTTTAAAATATTTACATTAAAAGTTTATTCAATAGGAACTTATTTAAATGTATTGTGAAAGTTCTTAATGAAAAAAATCTTTATATTGATGTTAATGAAATGTAATGTTTAATTAATTAAAACTCAATCGACCGACAATAAATTTCAAAAAATGTAGGTAAGTAAGTTTTATTTTAAATAAGGCCTTTTTGAGACTAAGATTACAATTACGATCTTTTATAAAGTTAGTAGAATTACTCCCCTGATGACATATAAAATCCGAAAATGCAAACGTAGTAGGCTTACTTTGATGTTAATATAAACAATCTTCAGTTCAAATAGTTATTTACGTAGGTAAATGCAACGATGCAGCATTTCGCATACGGACAGAGTTCTGAATGAGAAGAACTGAATGTTCACAATTGCAATCTTTCAATATTGTCGGTTTACATTCTTGAATTGAACTACCTTTTCTGATATTGCTTTTTCTCAGTCGTACAGCAGATTAACAAGGATTAATTTTTTTTATTTATTTCCGTAGTTCGTTGGTTTATTTTGGACTTGCGCAGTGTAAACTGTAGCCGTTTACTATATCTATGTTGTCCTATTAAAATGTTCGCAATGGCGTAGTACTGTAGTCGTACCGAGAACTCCCAAGTTAAACGCTGTTATTAAAATGTCGTGTTCCATTAATGTTCGCTACGATTTGGCTTCGCAACATATTCTCACACGGAAATTAACAACGCTTGAGTTGTTTTAAACCTGCCAGTCTGCCTACACAATTGTACAAACATTATGTATCTATTTGTGTATTTATGACACTTTAAATTAGTTTTGCTTCGTAAAATTGTAACAAGCGTGGCTTTGTTCTATTTATAATCCCTCAGCGAATTGACTATTGCATTTTGCAAGATAAATTAAGCTGCAAAATACCCACGTACCTATGTAGACGTAACTGCTTTTAGTACAGCGATCAATTTTATGGATACTCGACAATCTATAGCGGGTCGTCCGACCGCACGGCTGATTGGCTTCCAGTGTGCTCCCGGTGAAGCGGACAAAGATCACATGCGATCGCAATTAATTTCTCGATGGCGATTTTTGCATGAAGTTCTGAATACACGACTATGTAATGCGATAAACCGAACGAGCCAGCGAAGGTAGCTAACTATAACAAACCTATACTGGGCGTTAGTGACAGGTTGGCAAAAACTGAAACTGTAGTTTCAGACCACGATTTGTGATTGAAAATCGTTGGAATTTTTCTCCGGAAAATTCTCAAAATTTTCGATTGATTTTTCACTTGATTCGTGATATATTGATATGTAAGTACCAAGTCCAGGCCTCTAAACATAAATTTAATGAAAAAAACAATAAAAACTTAACTCGGCAATGTAAACACAACAAAAATAATTCTAGGTACCTACATTTAAGCTATGTAGGTTTAGGCACAAATAACACGCGCCGCCCGGCGTCGCCGCATCGGTGCGATGTCCTCTGCTAGAGCTGTACCGAACGAAACTTTAAATAGTTTTTAAAGTTTCGTTCGGTTTTCTTTTAATTTTGAGAATTTTCCGGAGAAAAATTCCAACGATTTTCAATCACAAATCGTGGTCTGAAACTACAGTTTCAGTTTTTGCCAACCTGTCACTAACGCCCAGTATTGTGGTATTTGGATAAAAGGAATTTTAATAAAGTGATATTTTTAGATAATTTGACCCTAACTTGTAGTTTCTTCTGTACCGTGTGCGTGCGCGTTACAAACATACAAAAACGTAAGTATCTACATACACCGTTTGTGTATAAGTTTAAATTACCTAACAGGGCAAAAAAATGAAATTAAAATTGCTAATTTAACGCGGAGAGCAGATAAAAGTGAGTTGTCAAAAGAAAAGTGTTCAAAGCGAATGATTAGTTGAGTACTTATCGAGTGGGGGAAATAAAATGAGAAAATGTTGGAAGCTCGCTGTTTACCGACATAAAATTATGTAAAGAGTTTAGCTTTGATTTTATGTTCCATTACGTGTTTGACTGTCGTTTCAACAACATTAGTCGATGTTCTAAAAGAATATAATATCCGATCATAAAATGTGGTTTTAGCTTCGGATTTGATGAAGTCAGCTTACTTCTCCAAAGAGATATCGTCGTCACCAACGTTTGAGTACAAGTTATAAAAGATTAATAGCACCTCGTCTCGATCTCAAAGATATTCAAATGCATTATTTAGAGGTTAGTTGTGCACGGAAAATTCAGCCTTGAATTATTTATAAGCACTTTACAGTATGAGTTTTCTTTGTAAAGCTAAAGGATCGTCAACATTTACACTTAAGGAAGAAGCGGATTATGTGGTCCAGTCTAAGTCATCATCCTTAGCTATATGTACCGTAAATTTATATGAGTGGCGCAGAGTTTTATAATCGACTTGCTTTTGCCTGCGACTTCGTCTGCGTAAATTTCGGTTATCCCGGACAAAGAAAAAGTAGCCTATGGCCTTTCTGGGAGTTCAAACTTACCCCGTACAAAGTTTTATCAAAATCGATTCAGTGGTTTAGTCGTGAAAGCGTAAAAGACACGCAGACAGAGTTACTTTTTCATTTACATAATTATAATATAACTGTCAATTGTTATTGTTTTGAAATAATAATTATTAGTAAGGTAAAATAGTAATTATTAGTAATTATTTGTAATAATAGTTATTATGTTTGAACGAAATGTTATGTTTGGAAGAAATTAATCCTCCAAAAATATTGAAGGGAATGATCAAGTAATCTCGTTTTAACACATCGCGTTGTCCTTTTGGGAGCGTCAAATGGATTCGTCGAACACTCACACTTCGCTCAGGGAATGGACGGATGCTTAAATTCAATTTCTTTTGGTATATCCGGATAGATTCGCTATTATTTCCACACTATAGTTTTAGAGGCTAAGATAAAATCAATGTTCTATAATGTGAATGTGCCTTTTTATTTTATTTTTTGTGCTTGTCTTCTGGTTTATATTGGTGACATTTTAACTTCCAGGCTTGATGACTATAGGGGATTATAGGGGATTTTGAGGGACTTCGACTTCGACTTATGTCAGTGCGTTATCGTGATAAAGAAAAATACTTCATATCAATGTAAATGTTCCGTAGTTTTGGAAATTCAAATATAAAGGCCTGTATGCACAAGTGTTTACTTTACGTGCCGTCGACGTGTATATACGTGCTCAAAATGAAACTGGTGTTGATTTTTTAAATTCAGCGAGGCAGAACACGCGACGTGTACATATGATCTAAATCTTTATCCGATGGATGCCATATATCACACCTCAATCTATCTTCTATTCATATAAAATTCTTTGTCCTGAAATGACTGACTGACGGATCAACGCACAGCCTAAACCGCTGATCGCAGAGACCTGAAACTTGGAGGGTGTGTTCTTTGTATGACGTAGGTATCTGTTAAGAAAGAATTTTCCGAAAGTACCCCTTATGGGATGAAAAGGGGGAGGCAAAGTTTGTATGGAGATAAAAGATTTGATCGCCAATAACCGTTATTTACGTGGACGAAGTCGCGGGCAGAAGCTAGTCGTGAATAAACATAGATTACTATCATATTATTTTAGAAAGGCGTTTAATTGTTATATGCTTCTAGCAAGAAATAAGCCAAGCTTCAAACAATCCAGCCTGAAAAGCACAAAAAAGTTTTGTACTAGATACACAATGCGGCCGATAAGAAGCGATAGTTTGATAAAAGCACTATACGTTATCAGGTTAGGAGCTTTTACAGTCTCTACTCCGTGTTTTCACTCCTGCCTACCCCCTTCAGGGCTATTAGTTACGTTGCTTAATTAATTAATTATTAGCGTGACTTGCTAAGTTTGCTTTTACAATTACCGGCCACATTTGTATGGGTGCTACGGAATTAGGTTAGTAGTAATTTTATTTATAAATTCTAAGAGTTTACTGGACCCATATCAATACATAATTGTATAAGTGCCGAAACGTGACTTTGTTGGAAGTTCGTAAAATATTGTTATTAGTCGTTAGAGAAGGCTGCACCTTATTGTTATGATGTTTGTTTAAGCTAAATCGTTTTTACGTACTATAAGAACCGAGGCATATCTTACCGCCTTAATTGATAAATAAATTAGAAAACATTTGAAAAGCAACGTGTGCGAAAATAAACTGATTTTTCATCTTTTATTTTTTAGAGATATGCATTACATATTACATATTAATACATATTGAAAATTAAATAATAGTAAATATCTATGATATTGGCTTTATTTTAATAGGAATTTTTAAGCCATTAGTGTTAGAATTATATGCTTTCTGATATAGGTACGACCTCCACGGCTAGCTCGAATGAAACGCAATCGTGATGTCTGAACGTTACCGTCAATGAAGAGCGCTACAGAACCATGATTGCTGACTTTATCGTATCTAGAGAGCTAGAGCTTTTTTATTTTGAATGGTATGTTTTGTAGTTGATAGTTTATTTTTAAGTCATTATAATCTGAAGAATATATAAATAAATAATAATAAATAATGTCAAACCTCTAAAAAAACTCTACTTTAACATATCGTACACATCACGTTTGTAATCCCCGAAGAGTTAGGCAGTGGTGTACCCATTAGTACATCTACATTTCGCCAGTTATGTTTAAGTAATATGTAATAGGGGGCAAGCCTATTGCCATTAACTGGGCACAAATCCAGACTCCTAGGCTGCTACTGAGAAACTCCTGATGGAAAAACCCAGTAACACTGCCCGACCTGGGAATTGAACTCAAGACCTGATGCTCAGCAGTCACGCTTTGCGACCACTAGACCAAAGAGGTAATCGAACACTTCTACAAAAACAATTGAAGATCATAAATACCTTGGTCAGTTGATCATCAGCCTTTCCGAGGATCAGTTCGCATCCCTCCCGATGGGCAAACAGCTTCCGAGCCTGAACCTTCATGTGGAAAGTGCGCTCTATAAGCGGTGTTGCCACCAGCCTCTCCAGCGACTGCGCTGCGTTGTTGAACCCTAGCACGTCTGCTTCCACCTCCTGCAGTAGCGTCTCCCACGTGTGGAATAGTGATGATGGACATGTTGCTCTAAAAAGAAAAATACACGAGTAATTAAGAACAGCTTATATCTATACAAGCTTTTGCCCGCGACTTGATTATCGCGGACGCAGGCAAAGTTGAAATCGAAGTCAAATAAAAAGACCCTGTACCAAATTCCATCAAAATCGGTTCAATGGTTTAGTCGTGAAAGCGTAACAGACAGACAGACACACAGTTACTTTCGGAAATATATTTCTATTAGTAAGTATCACTACATAGTATAAAACAAAGTCGCTTTCCCTGTCTGTCTGTCTGTCCCTATATATGCTTAGATATTTAAAACTACGCAACGGATTTTGATGCGGTTTTTTAATAGATAGAGTGATTCAAGAGGAAGGTTTATATGTATAATACATGCACCCGTGCGAAGCCGGGGCGGGTCGCTAGTGGATATATAAATATCATGTGAAAGGCGACGACGGCGCCCTACTGTCTGTTAAATACAGCAAAATTCGGTCAACGATGCGTCTGCCAAGCGAGGTTATTGAGCGGTTGTTGCATCGGAATTTGAAAAGGTCATGTGTCATGACAGGCTGATAACGATGTTGGTATTTCGATAATGGTTGATAATTCAAGGTTTGGCTTCTACACCAAACGTTATCAATGCATATACCTAAGGGCGCGTTCACATAGAACGTCCGATTTACAGTTCCGTTTAAACGTCTATGTTATTAGCGTATGTAGTTGTATGAGCGAGTTCACACAGAATACAGTATTCCGGATCCAGTAAAAAATACCGATCCGACATTCAGTAGCGACGGATCAGTTAAAATCGGTCCTGTAAATGCTGTGTGAATATTACCTCCAGTAGCGACGGATCAGTTAAAACGGATCCTGTAAAATCGGACGTTCTATGTGAACGCGCCCTAAGTACGACTACATTAGATACGGGACCTGCCTTTGTCAACTATCATGTTGTCAACCAGTTTCATGGAATAAAAGTATTAGGTATAGAGCTAAAGTGTTTGTTGAACTAAACGCGCGTATGTCGGGAACTTTTGGTCTGATTTAAAAAATTCTTTTGCGGTATATAGCTCGTGTATCGAAGAACAGTATAGGCTAAAGAACATCACACTGTAACCCACCGGAACAGAGCAGTAGGTAACCAAAGACGTAATCGGACGCGCGTGAATCCGCAGGGTTTTGCTAGTGATAAATATTTCCTCTAGTTCACGATTAGCTGCACTCTTCAGACTGCCTTAGTTGTCTGTCACCACTTAAATCCTTTATCACGTTAAATAATTACAAAGTTTTAGTTGCAGTTGTGCTATTCTAACAAAACGACTTTACACAAATCTAAAACGAACTCACTTATTTAAAAATAATAAATCTGTACTTCACTTCTCGACACCTTTCGAGTTCAGGAATAAGGTTTGGATTGGATTGCAGGATTGGCATGCAAAATTAGCGCACCATTAGAATAACGTCTATATACTTTGACTGTTGTGATCAATAGTGATCTATCATTGGGTGACAAAGTAATTTACTTCCCATAGCTCATCGTACCATAGGTACTATGGAACGTATACATATACTCAAAATGTCATCGATCTTATTGGAGCCCGTCGTGTGTGCTATGTCGGAATTCAGTTGGCTAGCATATCGACGGCTTACGAAACTAGCTCATTGTTGTAATCCTATTGTGCAATATCGATAAGTAATTTAGTGTTGTGAGCTATTTAAGACTCGGTATATAATTAGTTAATGCTTGCATTTATTTCTCATTGGTCGCAAAGCGCGACTGCTGAGTATGAGGTTTTGGGTTCGATTCACAGGTCGGGTAAAGTGTTATTAGGGTTTTCCATTATGAATTTCTCAGTAGCAGTGTCCGAGTCTGGATGCCCTATGCCCGGTTGATGGCAATAGGCTCGCCCCTTATTACAAACACATTACCTATTACTTACTACCTATTCTCTGTATGCGAAGAAGGCTTTGTCCTGCAGTGGGACACTCATAGGCCAGTATTTATTATATTTTCATTATTCATACATAAACTGGAGCAAGTATCTAAGATAGCTGTTTCATAATACTAAATCTGCCACTACTTATAGTGAACCACTTTAGCTGTCAGCAGGAGTAATAAAGTTGTCCACATAAATGTGCATACAGCAGCGGATCCAATTGTGTTCTGAATTGCGACGTCATTTGCCGCGAGAGCGAAAAAACGCGAAAACGCATTAAGAGTAAACTTGTTGAGTTTCCAATTAAACTCAATGCTGTTGTTCAATAAAGCATATTTTATTTTATGTATTCGCACCCTGCAAAAAGCAAAAAGACAAATGATTCTTATCATTTTCGGATTAGGTACTATAATTATGTACTCTAAAGTGAAATACCACTCACTGATTAATCGCGAAGTCTCGAGAACACTACTTGACCTATAAAGCTGAAATTAGGCGGTTAGTATTGTAGTTTTTAGGTAGGAGATATCAGTTAAGAAGGGATTTGACTTTGAATTTGACTTTCACGGTGAGGTGAAGGCCAGTAGAAGATAAACTACAATAACATGGCGCGCCCCTCCACAATTCAAAACGTTTGATAGTGTTTGTGAAAGTATTTAAAAGACTCTTAACGCATGCGTGCGTGCTGAGACGGTTCTCAAAACACAAACAAATCAGCGATTTTTGCTAGACTAGCGGCGTCATTAATCATTCATTATTACTAGTATGGCGCTGCACTGACATACTCTATCAAAATGAGAGGTGTGTTGTCTTGAGCGGTCGGCTATTTATGATTAGTTGATAAACAAATCTGCCGGCCTGATACTGAAGACGATTACTTACAACTACATACAAACTCTTTCATACGGATGTGACTACACACATTGAGATAGTAATATGGAGGGGCGCGCCATGTTATTGTAGTTTATCAATATACCTACTATAATTATGAAAGGTCATTAATTAATTATCTCAGTATAATGCAGTGTGTATGAAAGTTTCCCGCCATCCAGCAAATGAAACATCACTAAGCTTAAAAGCTTTCAATTTAATAATCCGACCATAACCACACGGCTATTATTGTTTTATAAAGTTTGTTTGTTATATAGAAATCATAGCTTTTTGTAGCTTAAAAACAACTATAAATATTAGTGAAACTTGAAATCATACAATAAATTGGTTTTAGTAGTAACTAGCTTCTGCTTTCGGCTTCGCCCGCGTAAAAAGTAACTTTTCGTAAAGTAATTATTATCTCAAAGGAGCACATTACTGGGAAAAAAATATTATGTGTGTTCATTCAGAAAATGGTCTATCTATGTGCCAATTTTTATCGAAATCTGTTCAACGGATTACGTGTGATTGAGTAACAAACATATAAACATCTTCACGAAGTTTCATATTTATAATATTAAAGTTATATAGGATTATTGAAATAGGAAATTGCCAAAGGACAGAGCAGACAGAGGAGAGAAAGGACAGAGGAGGACGAAAGCAGTTAGTCATTATTTAAATAGGTATCGTGCCAATTATAGCCATGAAGGTTAATGAGTTCAAACTTATCAAGAACAGATAAATGATTCAGACATAAAATAAATGTTTTTATTTTCCATAAATAACTTGCCAAATCACAAATTCAACCTTTTGTAGATACGACAATGTTTATTTTCGAACGCTATTGAAAGTTGAAATGAGGTAAGATTATTTTCGTCTGAAAACTTATCTTTTATAAAACATGATAGAAATCAATTCAAGCCATTACACAGTTTGATTAAATTTTCAACAAACCACGCACAAACAAGTCATATCTATCAGGACAATCAGAGACTTAATGACAAGGGATTACTTAATTAGTTTTAGATAGTGATGCAAAATATTGTAATATTAGCAATACCTCACTTATTTTTTTTGTTACTCCTGGTTTTTATTACTCCTGCAATGATAGGTATACATACTTATAGCCTATAACTTGCATAACTAAAAAGATTTATTCAAATCGGATCAGTGGTTCCTGAGATTAATTCTGTGGTTCGTTCAATCAAAACTAAAAAACTCTTTAGCTTTATAATATTACAATAGATTGGTATAGTATGTCCAAGGTTAAAAGTTCTATCGGATACCTTCGGAAAAGCCGAAAGTCAAATAAAACTATGTACTCCTACCTACCTACTAAACAACACATTCGTGAAGTGATGTTTAAAAATACAAGGCGATAACAGAATATGAAACTTTTATCAATATCCGATAGCCAATAAGTGCAGCGACTTCTCTCTTGATGTGGTCTGAGTTGACGTTCGCTAAGTGGGGAGATAGCAGCCATTGCCGCGGGGAATCGGGTCACAGGCTTTTGATATGCACGATTTAGGGCACATACTTGATGCAAAAATATTGATATTACAATTTTTTTATCGTTGGGTTATCTGAAAAGGTAGGAAACATTAACGTAATGTTTTGGCTAAAATGATAAACTTTGGTGAAAACAATTGTTATATTTCTTGCAACGATAAAAAAAAATACTTACTTAAATAAAATATTAATTTATAACACTTGTTTTTATTTCAATCATAATTGTACTTACATTAATTTATTTATAAGTTATGTTGTATTTTGGTTAATTAATAAAAAGTGTTGAATAATTATTAAATGGTCCAGAAACATGATTTTTATTAAAAATTAAGTTCTTTATTAACAAACATTTTGTTTGTGTATAAAAAAAGCTTAAAAAAATCTTTAATCCAATTCTCAAAACTTGTTTCGAAAATAAAACAAAAAGATTTCTCCTTCGCAGTGGACAACGAGCTAGGCAATTACATAGTTTTAATTTGAATTTCAAATCCGGCAAATTAGGTCGAGCCTAGGTAAAAGCTGGGAGTGGTGGAGATTAAAAGCCTTTGTTTCATCGTATATTGGTTTATTGAATATAATAATTTTGAATACTTAGTATCATTGAGTTTTATTTGTTTACATTAGGGTTTTGTGTAATGATATAAAATATTTTGTATGATAGTTTTTCGTACCTACTATCATTTTATCTATGATATTTTTTAACCATGATAAATCTTGAAGATCAGTACCTAATACCTAAGTATCGCATCATCTATCTTATTTTTTTTGTTTAAACTTTTAAAGTACTTTTTTAAACCCAACACGAACAACAAAAGGTTCCGTACTCATTCTGTAAGTATAGTCTGATAAAACTTACAAATGTAAAATATTTGGTGCATTACAAAGATAATGGAAAAAAAGCAACACAACACGCAGTCAAAAAGTTTCACAGTGCAGTTGACCTAACTTCGCCTTTTATTTTGCTTTGCATAATTTTTCTAAAGCTTGGTTTACATGACACAGCGGATAACGACACGACATGGAGGGCACTCAGTCAGTCACAGACGTGCTGGAGTGGATATTGTGAACCCCGCTCACACTTGGAATTATTGGAAAAAGCGAGGCATCGCTTTTTAAAGATTAGTTTCAATTATCTTTTGTTAGCTTGAATTTTTCAAAGGTTTGTTCAAGGCTAAGCATTGTGTCATTCCTTAGTCAGCCTAAATGCCGTTCGTGCCCATTGATAAATTGGAATGTAAATGTTTGTTGATTTGACAAATTGCTCGAAAATATCTTTACATCTTTAGTCCTCACAATCAAGATTTATTTGAAGAGAGTTGTGGTTTCCGTCGTCATATAATTTAGGAAATGTCATTTAAATAACCAGTAAATACATAGAGGCTGAAAGTAAAACAAATTAAGTAAAACAATCATAAAAATAGAATGAACAAACATAAGAAAATTAGGTTTTATAAGGCTTTCCACACTAAGTGGATTCAAAAATCCATTTACCGCTTGGTTAACCAAATTCCTATTTTATCCTCGTTTAGAAGCGAAGTGTCATTAATAAATAGCCTTGACAAATGTTTGTGGAGTCCAAGGGCTCAGACATCTTTATATACAAAAAATCTCGCGTCACGATTTTTTTCCTGGACCACTTAACTAATTTATGGAATTGGGCTTACTGTGTGTACTTTAGTAAAACTTAAAAGATAGGATAATATTTATCTCGATTTATTGAACTCGATATTTTTAATTGCTTTGAGCCACAGTAACACGTGGCCGGATCAGCTCGTAGCAATATAGATTTTATGTTGAGTATCTAAAAGATTTTTTTGTCCAATTATGAGAACAGCAACATTATATTTAGCAGCTTCCTTATATGCAAGCCACATAATAACGGTGGCAGCTAAAAAAATATTGCAAACATTTTTTTTTATCAGTTCACAGTCCCATGAGAGATCATTATGGTTTAAGCTGGTTGTGTAACGATGTATAATATTTGCTTCGTGATTGGATGGCACACAAGCCGACGCCGACGTTGGCCTATCCGATTGAAAGTGGTCCAAGAAAAAGCTGCGCACTTATTTATTTACTAAAATCACTTGAACTTTGCTACTAAAACCTTATACGCAATTTTGTTTGTGCAAACTCCTGCGTACTTCACTGTACACACATTCCACTCGGCAACTTTATTTTCCTACAAACAACACTGTCAGTATTGACACGAACAACAGCTAAGTCGCCTGTCGTCTCGGGTCCTTAGAGAGCAAAAGAAAACAACTGCTAATCTGTTAACACGAATTGCAAATTCTTCTTAGGCCTCCCTTAGGTACTTACCTAATTGGATTTGCTTTTCTTCTTTTGATTTTCCTGATTCAATTAAGGAGAAATGGGTGATTTTTGGTGACAATTACCTACTATATTGATTATCAAAATTATTGTGGTGCGGTTTAACCTTGCCTGGTTGCAGAAAGTCGATCAGTAACTAATAAATATTAAATGCCAATCTTGTATTACATATAAGAATTTTTAATCTACTTTCCGACTCCTGTAAATATTAAATTCCAATTTACTTTAGCGTTTCACAACACGTCATAAAGTTTACGCTTAACTATTGCAGCAGTAGTTTCGTAACCCATTTTATCTTCTCAAGGAACACTTTAATGGCCATTTGTCTTCTCAACTGTCCTTCATTTAGACGGAGGTCCACTTTTTACACTCTCGACTGTTTGACTGACATAAATAGAACTTAATATTTTCAAAGTTCGATAGTATTTTCTTCTACAAATCTGTGTTGTTCTTCGTACAAATTCTCCACTTTGCGCCAATGAATATTCATCACGTTAAAGGATTTGTTCAGTGGTTATAAGAGGTATTTTTATCGAAGAAAAGAGTCTTTATTTCTTTTAGAACTTAAGAAACGCTTATATTTAAATCAAACTGAAAGTTCTTCCACTTGGAAACGCTTTGAAACAAATTAGTGTCAATCTGATTAAACTTTACTGCACCTCAGCTCTCCAGGTTGTTTAAACTTCGTTTTTTCTTGTATGTTACAAACATTTGTTAGGTAAACTGTTGCCTGTTAACTACAGCTCCTTCATTAGCAAGCTATTAGCAGGGATCACACAACTCAATTTCCAAGTAGTATGGAAGTCATCTATCAACGTTTGACAGCTACAGGGTTCACAGGACGACACGTCGGTTAAGAGCCCCTGAAACTAATCACCGACGTCAACCTCTAAAAGGGCATGTCGAGAATATACCCCGAGGAACTAAATTAAGTCCTACTTGGTAACTGCCGACGAAATGGAACTTTCAAACCCTCAAATTGATCCAAAATTTGCTGTTAGACATGTTGATCATTGTTTCAAGTATCCATAAGTGCTTTTGTTTGCAAAACGATTTTCACTCTTGTTGATTTATCAATAATAAATGTAGGTACTTTTATACCAGAATGTTTTCATGTGCGCGATGGTTTTAAAAGCTTTTATTTTATTGTTTCGTAGTTAATACAAAGCGGTTTTCTTTGAATTTCTATCCACGTTTGTCTGCCATGTAGGAAGGAAAAAAAGAAGTGTAGAAAAAGTATTATTCGAATGATAAAAGGTTTGGAAAACCGGGCTCTTGGGTTTTATTCTTTGTGTACAATGTAGGTAGGTATATCATATGGAAGTGCCTACTAAATACTGTTAATATTTTTAAGTACTACTAGTAAGTAGTAGTAGTATTATTGTTAAGTTTTAATACAATCTCCAGATTTGTCCAAGCAAAAATATCAATTTAAATAAATGCAATGGATGTATCATTCCTTTAGCAAAGAATACTTATCCGTTTAGGATTTAGACTCGTAGATATCATATCAGTAACGAGAGTAATTTTAAACACGTTTCAAATAAATATGTAGATATTCGCAACCAGGTGATACTAACATAGTTTTAAGTTTTATTTACTAACACAAAATTATTATCATATAGTATACTTAGGTTAAGGTATTTATCTATGGGTCTTTGTAACCTGAGAAAAAATGATTTATATTGTGTTATATACTGTGTTATAAGGGACTTTTTTTACCTTCGTTTTTTTTTCTGCACCAATTTAAAATGGCGGTCGTTTAACCTGTCAAAGTCACCAAAAATGGTACATTTTGTTTCAGCAGGTATTGCATTTGTCTCGTAAAACATAAAATTAAATATTTAACGGGCTCAGTTTTTGTATTTGAGTTCGGTATTTTAATGGGGTTTCGCCACAAACTGACAGAGCGAACAGCGGAGCGAGCGAAGCTTACTCTACTGCGGTAAGGCCGATGTCAACATTAACTTTGTATAGCTATTTAAACAAGGGTAACTGCAGCTTTGAAATATCATGTTAGTAAATATAAAATGATAATCGTTTATGAGATCAAATAAAATAATAGAAGCTGTTTGAAAGAACATTTTAAAGAAAACATCGGCTCGAAAGAATGACCTTATGGATGATACCGATTTGTTAAAATAATGTCTGCTATTTATTTGTACGAGAATTATCTTTGACTAACAGATGTCTTGTATTGTAACCTAACTTCTCATTGTTTGTAGAGGAACAAAAGATTTAATTTAAAGTACGAAGTAATAAAGCATCTGGATTTTCATCAAAAGTGCAATGAATTAATAAAAAGCTTCCTATTGTTTATTGAGGAACAAAAGATTTAATTTAAATAAATTATTTTTTACAAGATAATCCTTTATTTAAATGTATTTGATTCAGTAAATACATTTTTTATACATAACACTAGCATATAAAATGAAACTATTATTAATCTTTAGAGGAACCAGTATACTAAAAAAATATGGTTGATTTAAAAATTGCCTTACCGGTCGTCAATACTTGCGTTTACCTTACTTATAATGTTAGTTTTTTATCAATGTGCAATTAATTAAGAAAATATCTAAGAAGAACCACGTTTTTCCTAACTCCAGATCTCGGTGTAAGATTTTTTACCAATTAAAATTCGATCATAATATTGGAAATTGGAAGCGCCAGTCGTTTATTCAACGAAACGATTTTATGCTTGATTGATGGTTCTTTGGAGGAAAAATATTGCCGCGAATTGACAAATTTGGTTTACTTGTATAATGGAGTTTTTCTTTACTGGATATTTTAAATTGCATTCATTAATTTTATTTATCGTAAATGTATTTTTGCTTTTTATTTCTATAAATATCACATTGATATTGCCATCAATTAAATCAAACACTTATAATTGATGATGATGGATGATTTCTTCATCTAATGATACGTTTTATTTGGGCAGCCATTTAATCAACTATTTGGTACCGATTAACATAATTTCTATGGATCACATTCAATAATTACCCACCAGTAATAAATTAATGACAACAAATGGTTCACGCAGTATTTTGTCAGCTGTCAAGTTAAATGAAATGTTGCATATTTAAACAGTTGTTTAATAATTACAGCTTGTTTGAGCTGTTCATACATTATGCCATCATATCGGTTTTAAAATATCCGCTGCTTAATGTGTGCCTCCCGGTGATTGTTATAATTTACAAACTGAATTTTGCCACAATCATAATGGTTTACGGATTCAATTGGTCATCATAATTGTTGTTATTAAGCGCTGCGCAAATGATGACACTTTTTGTTACCGACACAGACGCATCGCGGTTGCTGTGTGAGGTCGTCTACCAGACACAGTGGCCAGTAGTTATTACTGTATACTGTCTGTGGTTGTTTTCAGAATATTTCGTTACTGCTCGGTGTGCGACACAGGCAACTAAAGTGTGCAACGACTTTGTTACTTAAACAATTTGTATGTAAAATGCTGGTTGCCGGTTGCTTGTGTCAGACACAAGACGCTAAAGTGTCTACTTTTGCGCAGCGCTTTAGGTATTAAAGGAATGAGGACTCGTTGTCAATGGTCTCGATGAGAATGGAAATGGAAAATTCGTGGTCGGAGAGTGTTAACAAATTACTATCATTAATTTTATAACAACCAATCGAAAAAGAAATATCACTACATATTTGTATTCTAAAGCAATACTCATTATTCATACACTTTCAGTAAAGATAATTCTTGAATTTTCCCTGAAACCTAAAATTCAGAACACAAACCTGGCTGACATTAATCTTTTCATTATAATGTTCCTAATCGGATTAATTTTAGTAAGGGTATACAGTTTTCATGTATAAAGTGGAATAATTATACCGTATAACTTTTTAACTGTGTCATATAGACATAATATAATATGTTATTGTAATCGCTTTAATGGAATTAAGTCAGCCTTATACTATTTCTGCTCTAAGGAAAAAATAATTTGCTCGGAATTGTATTCGGATTTAGTTTAAAGTTTTCTTTATTTTTTTTATATTTGATGGGTTTGCTTTTGATTCTAGTCTAGGTTAGAGGTGACACAGACAAAGTCTACGATGGAGTGAGCTTAGCCAGAAGAAGCCCGTTCAGTCTAACTTTATAGAGATTAGGGTCAAATTCGTTGGAAAATACAACAAAAATGTTTTTTTAACATAATGTATTCTGCCACGCAAATGAGGTTTACTGTCTATTTTTCTTGGTTGTATGTCAATAGGCAAGTACAATAAAATAGTCTTTAGGTATAATTTGATTCTTTATGATTTTCCGAGTATGTCGAATGGTTCAAAATATGTTTTCATAAATAAATTATTAAACATAATTTCAATTACACATCAGCCACGATTAGTTAAGTATTGCTAATGGAAATGGCATATTAAAGGTCCCAAAGTTAATTAAAACGGAGCGATATGATGTCATTGAACATTTCAATAATTTATTCAGTTATTAACACAGTTCGGTACGCCCAACTTGCTACTATTAATAAATTAATATCCATTCTCCGTTTCGGAGAGTTTTGACGAAATTTAAAACTTTTCAGCAGTTACCAAACAAATTACGGGGTTATTTGTGCAAAAATTCTTTAACTCTACTCCGCTAGAAATTCGCGCGGGCTTTGTAAAGGTGCCTCCAAATTTTTCATTTTGACGATAAATTTTTGGATTTGACTAGTTTTTTATTAAAACCTTGATCCCTATATAAAGCTATTTGGCTATGTACATATAAATAATCAGTCTGGTGTAGTCTAATCCAGTATCATCAGTTTATACTAATATAATAAAGCTGGAGAGTCGTTTTGTTTAAACGTGCAAATCTCATGAACCATCAGGTGACAGTCAGATTTGATAACATATTTTTGATTTCGATAGCCAAATTCATGAGGAGTAATATAGGCTATATAAGATTATGCTTTGACACATAGGAGCGGAGCAGTAACCCAAGATGTAACTTGACGCGGGTGAAGGAAACGTATCGGGATTTAGCTTCTTCTCTATCTTTGATGTTTAAATTATATTGATTCACAACGCGTTGTTTTGTAGGTTCACGTACAAGTAACTTTAATTAATATTCCAAAGGAATAACTTTGTTATACCCAGCCACGTTTTAATTACCCCAGTTGCATGAACTCAGTTTTGTCGTGTGAAAAATTACACCAACATAATTCGTGTAAATTCTCAAAGTACGTAAACTGCGTGTTTATTTTCATGTCCACAGTGTTATACGAAAACTTATTACATTTACGAAAAATAAAGCTGGTTTCAGTAAGGCCCCTGTGGTTAGAAGCTGACATAATGTTTCTGTAAAGATATTAGGTCCATATTTATAGCGGCATCCAGGGATTTGAACGGGGGTAAGCGCTGTATTTTTAGCAATATGAAAATGGGGTTCAAGGGTTTCTGAAAAACGAGCATTCTCATTTGCATTTTGTTTCTTTAATAAAATAATGTTACATATAATAATGTGGTTGATATATTCTGGTTTTCTTGCATCGTGAATTGTAAAGTAGTAAAGCTTTCCGCATAATTACATGAGAGCGGTAGTTTCAGAGAGCAGGCTTCGCGACGTCGACGTCGCGTCGTCTAGTGCCTAAACTACCTACCCCCCTAGTATCACTTATGCAGGAGTCATCCAATTAAGCATGTGCCGACGTGTGTGCCTGCCTGATAGCGCCATACTTGTGATCTATCTACATATTATATACTACACTAATTAACCCCATTTCCAAGCATGGATATGCATGTCAAAATATGAGTCTTGCGAGTTTTGACCTCTTTTAAAGGCGTTCCTTTTAAAACCGTGGAGTAATTTCGGCGAGTGTTTTCTTTTAAGGAAGATTAACACGTAATGAGGTCAATGACTTCTAAGTTCTGCGCTGAAGAAACGAATGAAATACACACAGTAAATAGATCCCTTATGTGTATAAACATAAGGGTTTTTCCATCAGGAATTTCTCAGTAGCAGCCTCGGAGTCTGGATTTGTATGCCTGGTCGATGGCAATATGCTCGCCCCCTATTACATGGGACTTAAACATAACTGGCGAAATGTGGGTGTACTAACGGGTACACCTCTGCCTAACCCTTCGGGGATTACAGGCGTGATGCTATGTGATGTGTGTGTACTAAAGTAACACAATCTAGAAGTTTAGTACGGCAACATAGTGAAATCAAAATATTTTAATTTAAGTAAATCAAATAATAGACGATTTTCACTGCATCAAAAATTTTCCTTTCATGTCAACGCAGAGATCGTTGCCGGAAACAAAATATTTACATATTCATAACATTTTATTTGATGTGAACGATATTTTTACTATGTAAAAGAATTGGTAACAGTGTTGTTAGTGAGATTGGATTTTTAACATAACAATAGTAACAGATACAGGGGAGGCGAACACGAAATAAATTACTAAAAAGGTTTATTCAATATCAATATTATAATATCAGGTTCTCAAGCCTTGTGTAGGTATGTTTATTTTAATAGAATAACCCATTGATCCCATTGTCCTTCAACTTACCCCATCGGATCAAACAAAGAAAGTAATTTGTTTTATTTTTCTTTCTGTGTAAACAATTTAAGTTTTAGGTGTGTTTGACATTGAGTCACTCTTCATGTTCATTCCAGGGATTTTTTTAAACGTTTTCCTTAAAGGTCAGGTGCGCAGTACTCGTAACCGGCGTGCTTTTATGACGAGATGTATGAACGTAGATGAGGCGAAAGGAGTATGTAAGGATCGTAGCAGGTGGCGTTTTGTGGTTTCTGCTTACCCCCATGGGAAAAAGGCGTGAGTTTATGTATTTTATGTATATTTTCCTTAACTAGAAATTACTCCTGTATCATTGGTACATATATCACATACACAGACAGCCAGACGCGTAAAAGTTATCTGTAGGCCATACAAGTATTTTGTTTCGTACGAGAATCAAACCCTCGACTGCGCTGGCCGTAGCGACAAATTGTACTTAAAAGGACAGCGTTATCTTTAAAAAAAGGCTAATTTATTACAGAGTCAAACAGCAATTACAAAAGTTTCAATGAAATGTTAATAATTAATTATTGTAGGTCGCTTTACTACCTTTAATTAAATATGAACAAGAATGATTAAACCGACCTTAATTACTTTGCCATCAATTGTCGTGTAGGGACCTAGTCTAGATTATAGGTTTCATTTTATACACTGATCGTGACTACCTACCTATACCTATACTATTACCGATACTACTACCTACCTATCTATTATGTTGTAATTATGACAGTTAAAGGTGATCACTCAGACGAGCACTGCCTCGTCACTCATAACATTGCCAATGGGTGGCCCGCGAGATGACGCTCCGTCATCAAAGGGTGGGCGCCGGCGCCCTAGCGTCAACGTGTTGACCACGCGTGTCAACGAATCGCATCGCTTAGCACCGCACGGTATGCGTGTAGTCACGGAGTGGCCCACGCGGTCAGAAGGTGGTCTGTTTGCGTGAGAGGAGTTCGGGAGTTGATAAATGAGTGCATAAGTATGGAAGTACATATAAAGAAATTTCAACCGCACGAGCTGAGGTGGTGCAGGTCGGGTGTCTGGTTGATAAGTAAATGACGACCTTAATGCTTCAGGAAGAGACTATCGCACAGGTATAAAGGTATGAGTGATAGAGACAACACCAACAAAGTCGAACATTTTCAGAAACTTTATGTGCGAAATATTTACGACTGAGTCCCGAGCGTAAAAATGATACATCGAGCTTTTGAAAGAGACTGACAGGCATAAATGACATAGGCAACGTTCTACAAAGCCAATCTTCTACTAAAATTTCAAATGCTGTATTTGCGGCTGAGTGAGTAGGTACTGTATGTAGGTAAGTACTGTATAATTACAGCGACGACTCAAGCACCTCCTCGCACCACGTGAAACCCTTTACATGGAAGGGTGACTTAATTGGGGATTAAGAATTATATCCCTTTTGTTACTCGTGGAAAATTGAAAAATACGTTGTGGAAAATTTATTTGTAAACTTCGTTTAGATTTAGCGAATTTATCTTTAGTTAAAATACGTGGATTTAAATTGTTAAATTCTAAAATTGAGTTAAATTGTTAAGGTTTTGGACCTTTATGGTAACCTACCGTAAAGGTAATGTCATGGTCGGATTGGTGACTACAGTGAATTGTTAAAATCATATTTGAAGATTCTAACGACTGTTTATCCTCTATTGCCTATTTTCGGGAAATTCCATGGAAAGGTAAAAGATCGTTCTTTAAACTAACGTCTGTATACGTTTTTTTATTATAGGTACCAAGTTAAGGATCTTGGTATAATAAAAAACGTATTTATTTAATAAGGAAGGAAGGAGGTAAGGATCGTAGCAGGTGGCGTTCTGTGGTTTCTGCCTACCCCCGTGGGAAAAAGGCGTGAGTTTATCTCCGATAATGTTCTAATTATGCAAATAAGAGTAAGTAACAATTTTGGACACCACACTTCCTCTATTAGATAGTAACTAGGTATATCTATATCAACATTCATTAATTCATTTATGGCTATTTCAGAATCTCTTTCACCTCAAAATAGAGCTATGAATGTTTAATCCAATCGACATCGATAAATTGTGGCATTGAGCTATAGTTATTTTCTAGAGATTGGGTCCTTATTAAACAATGGACAGAATTTGAATAAATTCATATTATATTAATAGCTTTTGACGTCGCCATTTGATATAACAAGCTGCAAAGTATGGTCAGACTTTACATAGACCGACTGTAAATTCAGTAGGATTTACCAACACATAAATAACCGTATTTCAAATAAAATTTAAACGTGCGCTTTGACTCAAAGATCAGTTTGTTAGTACGTTTAGAGTCACCGCTAAGGCTGTGTTGAGCCGAGCAATTTAAAAAGGAAAAAGACGCTGGTAGTTCTTAAAAAGCATGAGATTGCGTCTACCGTCCCATTTCCGTAGGAACTAGGCGACTGGCAATGGCTCCAGGCGAATCTCCCACAAAGCGATTCTGATAATATCAAACTAAATATTTGCTGTAAAAGCTAGGTTACTGCAAAATTGATGTTTGATTTCTGTGGATTTCATATTCGTTAAACATTTTATAAAATTCGAGCGCTCGTTTCAAAACGGGATATTAGTTTCATTCGAAGTTAGCAATATTTTTGTGAGATTTCTAAAACACCTAGTTAAATTAGGTACCATTTGTAACTTATACGAAAAATTCATATATACCTACAAAGGTAACTTTATAAGACAACATAGTAGAAATAAATGGTGGTGATCAATATTATGCTCATGTCTTCTCTGTATGAGAAGAGGCTTTGCCTTGCAGTGGGACCATCATAGGCTGGTATTATTATTACATAACACATATAATTTATTACAACTTTCCCCATTTTCAAACAAATCTTTCTCGATTTGCACGCGAATTTGTATGCGCGATTTCTTTACCGGTACGAAAACGTAGATATATCGTACGCTACGCTACGGCTAAATATGTATTATTCAGGCTCCATTCGTGACCTATGTGATTTGTGTATTTTTTTACGTTTCTAGATAAATACAGGTAGGTATATAAACCTAGTTCCAATAAAATATTCCTATATTATAAAGCATTCTTTTTAGACCATGATATATTGCGCGTGGTATATTGGTTTTGTGATAAATATGGTCAAAATAAAACACTATAATTTTTAGGTTACATGAAACGCTATAGGAATTAACTATACATTTATTTTACAAATAGGTACTTCGTCACTAGACAAGACAAGATTACTTAGTCTATCGTTACAAAGACTTATTTTGATGACAGGGATGCGGGATCTAGAATCTGAGACTCTGTTATCAAATAAGAATTTTCGTAATAAATTATTATTAATGCGGCAATTACCTGTAGCACAGATTTTTACCAACGTGCAGAGCAAATTGTAATTTGTGTTAATAAAGAAATATTATTATTATTAGTTTTACATACCTACCATAAGCAGCACCTTGCTGTCACAATAAATTCCATAAAAAGCCACTAGCGATCTCTCAAAAGATAAAATCATAACTACAACCTAACTTTATTTATCAGTTATGAAAATTCCATTTCATATGTCTTCATGACAATTTAATTAATTGTTGTAAATACCACTACTTACTGTCTATTATTACGAACAATCGATATCGAACTTAGTTTAAAAACGGCGTCGGTCATTGAACTCGGTGGTATGTCGTGTCTGTCGTACGGTAGTACGTTGTACAAATATTCATATCACCATGAAATCGTTAACATAGTCAGTTATTGATCTAGTACCGCGCTTACTTTGCAATGTCGCTTGAATTGCAAGTGAGATAATTTGTTGTAGGTTTATTTTTTACTTTTACGTACTACAATACTTATTTTACTTTATGTACAATATTTACAGACTTAATAAATGAAATAACCGAAAAAAAACCAATAATAATAAAAAAGAAACAAAAACTTAAATGGCATCAAAAACTCCTCCGCATCACCAGCAACTGGAAATGTGCTTATAAGATTGCAGGCGGCATTGCCACGTTGGATGGCATTGCTAAGCCTCTGGCCATGGTAAAAGTCAGTGTCACCCAACAATTTGGACTATTCCTTAAAAAGGCTATGGGCATATGGACCCCACGATTATACTTTTTATAGGTATCTACCTACTACTACATATATTATGTTGCCATGCCCTTACTTAGTTTTATGATGGGACGGATGAATGTAACACATGAATGCAATAAAGAGTTGAAGTTTGAGTTTTGATTCTTTTTTTAGTCAGCAAAAATAACCTTTTTCAGTAAATGGCAATAAGGTTATGACAACATAATTAGGTACTCGTACCTACTACGTTAATGCGTTGATCAATTTGACTGCCGAGTGTGTGATTATAATTTATGACTTAATTAACACACCGTTCTTGTAGCAGTAGGTACATATTTCAGAAAGCCTACCTACCAATTTCAGCCGTGAATATTTGTTTACTTAATTTTCATGTTTTTCTTAATTAAACAATGATATCATTATGTAAGGGAAAATTATTGTTTTATAAAAATAAACCTACCTCAAGTTTATTTGTATAAAATAATTATAATTGCTAATTACAACTTTCATTTACATACATAAACAAGGTTGTCTTTTCTGATGATAAAGCTACACAAGGTAGGTTAAGGAAAGTTAGAAAAAAGAATATATAGGTTTACTTTAATTAAAAGGTCGTATCTAAAATTCTCTCTACCCAACATGCGTCTTACTGCATTTAAGCCGGTTCTAGATATGATCGGCTTAAACTAACGAACGGCTGAATTCATCAGAATAGGATAAAGGGACCGCAAATTAATTTCGCTTGGCGCCTACCACAAACTGTAATCGAAGCGACAATGGCGAATGACCTAAAAGCAATTAACTATGTATTTACATGTTATTTTAGATTACCTTTAGTATGGTGATTAAAATTGTCAACAAGAATTTAGCCCTGTACCTATGGAAACTTTGGCTCTAAACGGAAAACCTCTGAAAAATTATCACTGAAATGAGTTTTTTGTGGATCCTTATATTACGGTCTAAGACTAAAGGTATAAAATGCCTATGGCATGTACGGACCCTTAAGGGCCTATTCCACTAATTAGAAACGAATTCAAAATCTAGTAATAATCTCATCTTAGCGACAATCAATGAAAAAAAATCACAAAAATCAATCAATCAATTTTATTATCAATCTGTCAAAAATGCGCCTGTAGTTTAAATAAACTAGAGGCGCATTTTTGACAGATTGAGATTAGATTGCGATCGTTTCTAAAAGTTAGTAGAATTGCCCCCGTGATGTTTAGTGCCTCAGGGGTACCCAATTTATTATAAGCGTTTGTACCTACTTTTAAACAGTATTCTAAGTGAGCATCATGAAGATGTAAAATACTTGAATACCTGCAATATTTATTACGGGAATTCCAGATGCTAATGTACAAACTTAAGTACTTTGCAGTTTATCATACTAATTGCTTACAAAGACCAATTACAAACACCTGGGACTTCGGTTTAATAAAAAAGAAAATGATGTAGGTTTACATTATTTTATTCAAGTAATTCCCTTCGTAAAACTATATCTTTCATTATTATCTTTCTATATTTTACGAGTACAAACAGCTATCAAAGTTGTTTGGTCTCCCGAGACACACAATCACTCCCGCTCCGAAAGTAAATAAGATAGCGGATTGATATAGACAATTCGTCTTACACGTGTGGGGCATAGGGAAAGACAGCTTTCAGCGATAAAGAAAATAGAAAAACTTCGTAAATAACAATAAGAGATTATTGAAATATTATTTTTGTGGTTATAAAAAATCTATGCCGAGTGCCTTGAAGGCAAGATTAATTAGGTGCTAATTTTTTTTATAAAAATAACTTAAGTAGGTACTTACTATAGGTACGTATTTTCAAATTAACATTTATAATAGTAAGTACTGCCTACAGATACATACCTAACATATACACATCAAAAGTGTCTAGGGATCAACATCCCTAACAAATGTTAGGGATGTTGATCCCTAGACACTTTTGATGTGTGTAGTTTATTAACTTTGAATAATAAATAAATAAAAATAAAACACTAACATAATATTTAATTTTAATACAGAGTTTACGTGCAGTAAAGTAGTTTATTAAAATAACTCGTCGCTACACTTAAACATAATGTATTAAACAAGCTTTAGCAAACACGAACATTAAAATAAAACCATTTTGCTGTTTTGCCAAAATAGCGAGACTAAAGACAAGACGAATCCGAAATTGATTTAATATTCCGTATTCACACAGGAGATTTGATCTGTGAGACTTGCGAGTCTCCAGTGAATTCACGTCAAGCAAATGCCTACTGTCGGAGCTCGCTTCTACATCGGAAGTCTATAAATAAGACTTGAGGTATAACTAACTAATAAAGTACCGGAGTTTGCTTCAAGAATGGAAGCGCTCTGACAGACAACTTGTTCCCAACAATGGCACAACAAAATAAAACTTTAGACTCCATTCTTCATCAGAAGGTGCTGACTTTACCGCAAACGAGAACACAATAGACCATTAATAAACGGTTTTTAATTAAATCAGTTTCTAGAGTTTCCTGTTTTATAATTGGATCTTTACCTTTGATGACTCTAACCATCGTTTCAGAGATCGATTACAGTAACTGTAATTACGCATTACGTCACAATTCGACATTACAAAGGGTTTGGTGGACGGAAATTAATAGCCTGTTACAGCTATACAGGTTTACTCTGGCAAGTCAAACATCTACGTTTGAGTTGTAGTGAGGCAAAATGGCCAGTTGGCGGCTGTATTACGTTACTAGCGGCCATAATTAATTGGTCTTATTAAGTTCTCAACGGCTGTGGCCCTATTAGCTTCTCTAGGTTGTTACTAACGGGTTAAAGTGTTCAAGGAGTATTTAGTTTGTTGTGACTTTCGAATATCGTTTATGTACTGCATACTTTTCTGTAGAGGATTTTTCTTTCTATGTATTCATATTCATTTATTGCATACCATCATGTGTATAAGGATGTTATATAGGCTCAAAGCTAAAGTACAATTATGAACCCTGTTAGGGCACAGCAACACTGTACTTTTTAGGTTTATCTTAGGAAACCTGTACAAGACTTATAGGTAATTAATGCAAGTCTGAAATCGCAAATCCGCCTTGAGCAAATGTAGTGATCAATACTCGTGCCTTCTCTGTTTGAGAAGAAGTGCGACAATAATAGTTTGGAATTATTTTTCATAATTTTAAGTCGTGTGCAATATGGAAAACTGTGACGACATTCGTTGCTGGTTTTTAAATGACTTAAAATTACAAAAGTATAAAATACCTGGTTTAAATCCAGAAATGGGTCGCGTTCCACTGTATGAAATTGTAATTTACACTCACTGTCTATAGGTAAATCCAATCAGTCTTCACTCCAGAATGGAAATTTCACACGAGAATATTTGCCTACATGCTATTTACTAGTTTGTCTTATTCCGTTACAAGTTTGTGTAGCTCTGGTATTGATAGAATAGACAGAGGTACACGAACATGATAGGTAGTGAAGAGGCCTAAGGCAAAACAGTTAGGTAAAATAGTGTTTTCAGTGCATTTTTGTTAATCATTATTTTATGAGTGAGATTATTTTGTTGCGAGTGTGCGCAATTTTACTTAGTCCGTGATATTTTTGACTGTTTTGCCTTTATTATAATTATTTACAGGGCAGTTGGTTCAAAATTGCTTGCCAATGCGCTTTATCTATGTTAAATTTGGATTTGATGTCTGACAAATATTTAGTGCACGAGCCCCCCAATACACAAATTGCTAAATGTCAATGTTTATTGCATACATTACAATTGCAAATTGCATTTTTTACATTATATTGCGCTATTTACCTCGTCGAATAGACAAACTTTTCAAACATAGAAAGCAATGGATTATTTTATTTCCGTCAAAATCCTTTAGATAGTTATTTGTGTAGGTTATAGAATTACCACGCAGATCTGTACACAGCTTTATTCTGTTACTGATGGGTACACAAATACGAGTACATTATATTTCGAATTCTGAACATGCCTAGCTATTGTTTTCCAGTTTGATCCGGTCTGTAAATAGATTAGTTTAGTCTACAAACTTATGAATGTCTAAAATCTGTCTTCTATTAAATGGGCATGCAGATGATTGACAGTGACGTTCACATAATTGGTAGAGTTTAAACATGGAATGCTTAAATACTAAGGTTTATACAAAGGGATTGAAAGATAATCTATAGAGGCTTTCAGGAGAAATGTCAGAACCGAGATCTCATATATTTTTCTTTTAGCACACAATGCGACCTGTTATGTGGGATACATGGAATTAGACCTTATATCAAAAGTAGTAAATAACAATTTTGTTCGCTTTGTCCGGCCTGTCGTAAGTATTATTAAATGTCTTTGGGTTAATACAATTACTGTGATTACTATTAACTGGCACGAGTTATAATTTTGACGTTATCAACTTGGATGGCTCATTAGGTCAAATTACAAGGGAGGCCGATGTTTCATAAGTGTTTATCTATGACATAATTATCTTTTTTAGTTCAGCGTTGACATTATCTTTACAAGTGATCGATCGTACTGTTTATAGCTTTATAAAAGGGCATGATTATAGTATACGTGTACGGAACTACTCGAGCATCCTCGAAGTTTCCGCATCAGTAATTTTAGACACCTACCTTATGGATCATGTTACTTGTCAAAATTATTTATACTTTGATGGGACCTAAGTGAATTACGTAATCGTATTTATGTACTACAAAGTATGACTTGAACTTATATACTTACTATCTGCTCCTTGCGATTTCGTACGTATGCCTTTTTTCACCCGTGTACGACTTTGGTTACTGCTCCGCCCTCATGGATCGTAGCGTGATGTTATATAGTCTATACTATTCCTAATGTCCTCATTCCGTAGTCGGATTGCAAAAAAAATGATTTTGTATAATTTATATTATCATATAAATCCAGAACAAACAAAAAATCACTTCAGATTTTATACTAGAAATAGTCGCGTGTTTTTCAAAACATAAGATAACGCCTCTGTGTACTACTAAACTTATATTAGTAAAAATAAAAGATTTAGTAGAAATAGTAATAAATTGTCCCTATTTATGTATAAATTGTACCTATTGTAACTAATAATTACACTACCGAATTGGGAAACTGTGTCTGTAATGGTAGCTGTAAGGTTATAAATAAATAAATAATGACGGAATAATAAACTGGAAGTAAGAATATTTGTCTTATCCCACACTTACCTATGTAAGTCTAATATCGATGTAACATCAAATAAACCAACGTAATGGAACAGTAAACGGAGCAAATTAAGCGGCATTAAACAGGTGTTCAGTTGCCACAATAGTATTAAATACTAAAGAAATCGATACATTGTTCCCTTTGCAACAGGTATTTGTGGAACACGGAACACCTCGTTCAAATAACGCTTTGTCACTACCGCTTGGTTTATTTGACAACACTAAGCGTATTTTGTGTAAGTGTGATTCGAGTTCGTGAGGCAATTCTCGTATTTTTAAGAACGTTTGCGTTCTAATTTCATTTTCAATTTTGCAAAAATACCTCTAATGTACAGTCAGCAACAAAAGTCGATTAACAATGTTACTTTTTTATATCATTTAAACAGTGTACTAAACACATAATGTACTGGCTTTCAGAATTACAGGCAATAGCTAAGGGTTTATAATATCTTAATTTTATACCCATTGCGTTTTACTTTAAATATTGTACTTAATAATTAGAATTTAAAAATCATAAATGTTAATCGACTTTTGTTGCTGACTGTACCTTCATTTTGAACAAGTTATTGAAACTCTAGAACTTGTGTAACAAAGTCACATTATGCGAAATATTTAATAAGACGCAAAAAAATTACTTTGGAAGTAGTATTTTTATATAAGCTTTTCAATAATAGGTGTCTATACAATTATAATAATTATGTGTAGGTACCGTTTCTTGGTTATAAATCCACAATAATTAAACTATAAATAGAACTCTCTAAATAGAATTTCCCGCAAAAAGTTTAAATCCAAATTAATGCATTTGAAAGGTTTTTACGTTTTCCTCAAACGAAATAAATGTGTCCCGAGAGAAAATAACATCTTTCAACAGCATTCTGAGTGACGTAGCATCAGATAGCTGAAATTATTCTCAGATTCTTGGTTACAGATAGCAAAATAAAAAGTAATTTTATTTAGCAATCCATTTTTTATTTTAGGGTTAGGTATTTGTAACTGACTTTAATTACCAGATTTTTCGTCTTTCCCATAGCATAATATTTTTTTTATATATTATAATATATCACATTACATCGGAATCAGGATTCACGTATCGACCGGAACTGCCTAGGTATGTTTACAATTTTATAGGGCGAAAATTTTATTTCGTTTAAAAATAAAATTCAATATTTCAATCGTGCAGTTAAAAGTAGCTCGGGTTTAGAATATCTATATTTTTTTTGCATAGATATGAGTAGGTACAAGTATATAGTTGATAGTATTACATAGTCGTGTTTTGCCACATTTAAACAGAATCTGATAAGGGAATAAGTATCTAGAAGGAGGGATTATGTTAGTGGATAAGTATTTATTTTTAAATCGGTATTTTAACAACTCAACATATTAAGAAATTCAAATTCGAAGAAGAAGTTAGAAATGTAAGATGATGCACCAGATTAAATTATGATTCCATTTATTTTTAAGATGCACTTACTCTATTTATCCTTTCAGCAAATGCCGCTGCTTAATGATGCAATTAAATTCATGCAAATTGCTCTTTGCTATTTTTTCGAAAGTAAGTAAGTGCTGCTTTTCACACGCTTTCGAGAAGGGAAAGTTTTAAAATAGTACCGTTTATAAAAGTCTCATTTTAAATTAATTTAAGTAGGTATGTACCTACAGCAGACTGCATTATAATAACATAGAACTGCACTTGTTTTTATTATTTAAATACTCGTATTTCAAGAACTAGTCTTTACATTAGTCTCGTGACTGTTAAAATACGTGTGAGGGATTAGGTATTAAAGGAAACTAGTGTTTATTATTCCAAGGTTTTTAAAAATCTAGATTAATCAAATGAAAGCAAAATAACATGGTCAACATTTTTGGCGCGTAATTAAAGTTCATTTAATAATAACTACCTAGCCCGAATTTGACAGTTTGGTGTTAACACCACCATTGCCACCCAACTAATGACCGAAACTTCTACAATGTCGACCTTAAACTTTACATTGGCTCTAAACCTAATGTTAAATGATAAATTAGTTTTAACATTTAAAAACTTTAAAGACAAAATCAACTACTTATGGTAAAAATTAATCATAAAATTAACTTTCTACTTCATTGACAAAATGGAAAACGTTCTTATTTATTGAAAGAGAAAGTGTTTTATTCCATTTCTTTTTCATTCTTGGTGCCCCAGTTCGGTATATTTCTCACTCTGAATAATTTTCTAATGTATTACATCCTGTAACGAGCCCTTTATGTGGCGGAGCCCAAAAGCCTCATTCAAGCTCAAATTATCTCTTGACTTATTGAAAGAAATCGGCACTTAGGTAAATCAATTTTCCTCAGGAGACCCTTTTAACATTTTTATTGCGAACACGTCTCTTATTTCAGATTTTCAAATAATAGGTACACTTAGTACCTGCCTACCTCTTTTATAGTGGTAACTGTCTAGTAGATATTTTTCATTGTGAGACGATTCCGTAAATTCTAATTAAGCCGGACGGTATAACGGTTATATCGGAAATGAAACAAAAAAGGTAGTTTGTAATAAATCATTAATAGAATGAGCTTAATTAATACAAACATTATTAAATAGAACTCTATTTCCATTCCTTTTGTTTCCGCTACAAAAAGTTAAAAATAACAATCCACGTTCATACTATTAGAAGTATTTTTTTTCTGGAAATAAACTCCGTTGTTTTTATAGGAAAGCGTAAATTATTTCGACTCTAGTCTGATATTCATTATGCGAGATTTCACTAATTATTCAGAGTGGGTACTGCTGTTCGTTTGTCCGATATAATCAGGTGAGAGCCTCTATCCGGCATCAACAGTCCATAGCTATCACTGTCAGGAATCCGAAATTACGTTTCGACCCTCTACGCCAATCTTGATAATCCAACACACACTGGCAACTACCTATAATCCCTTTATTTATTTTAGGGAGAAAACTTTCAAGTCTACAAACCAAATATGTTTTTATCCCTCAGCGTGTTATAAAGGAAAATATGTATTCCTTATGAAATAGAATTTTATAGTAATTCGCGCCTAAAAGTTTATCTTCGCTTTTGGGTTACTTTGAATTCGTAATCTCAGTTTATATTGCTTACGTAGGTATGTAGTTTGAAAAGTGTCCGAGGTGGATATTATTAATAATTCTTTAATATTTTGCCGGGGTTTTGGCAAAGGTAATTTTGTTAAACTCTTTTATTTATTAATGATATTATGTAGTAAGTACCTGGAGACCCAAAGTAATATAAAACCAGACCAATTACAATTTGTAATATGATTTTTTTATTCCAGACTACCTTTCTGATAGTATTTCAATTACTTTGACTAAATAATCTAATGTTTATTTTAAATCTCAAAGCGTTTGTATGCGCTTGAGATTTTTTGGTTATTTTATTATGATTTAAACTCGTAGCGAACGAGAACGCAGCCGTGTTGATTAATGACTTAAAAAGAAGTGTTACAAAATTGGTAATGATTTGGGTAACATAGTAAAATTATTATTTCAGCTTTTTAGTTCACAAATAGGTATTTCAATAGTTTCGCATCCACTCGCATTTGTCCCTCACGTGGACGATAGTCAAAGTGATACAAATACAATGTTATTTTTTGTCCTTTAAATCCCTCAAGGCAGCAACCACCTTTGTTCACGATACGAGTATTATTCTGAGCGCACTGTGCAGGTGACTTTGTTTTCTTAGCCGACTTATGTATTTGTCACCTCCGTCTAATACCAGTCGTTATTGTGATACTTTTTTACAAAAGAATATGCAGGATCAAACATGTTTTTTTTTTTACTTTTTTGTGTTATGGATTGCGCTGGTTTACACACTATTTAATTGTTTGTTGAAACGTTAAGAGTGGTCGTCTACAGTTTTAATATTTGTAAACACGTTAATCTTAGAACATTATTAAGCCGTCAATTCTTAATACTTTGTGCATATTATGAGATAGTACTTTTTATGCAACGTACGAGTATATTAGGTACATTATAATTCTGTGTGATCCTGTATACTTTTATAAAATATTTATTTTAAAAGAGTAAGTATGGAGTTTCTTGCTCATTGTTCTCCGTAAAAAACTACCTTTTGGAACAGGCAACAAGATTAATTTGTTTTTCTTCTATAGGAAAAAAGTGCCGGTTAATGGCTTAATTGAAATAAATGACTTTGTCGTTGACTTTTATTGGAAAGTTATTGTTTCAGTGCAGTAAAATCAAGTTATTCAATTCTTTTAACGCTCACGCCTGTACTTACCTAAATAATTATTCTACACTTCAAAAGAATGTACTCATTTCTTTTACATTTCGTTCAATGTCAGTTAATTTAAATAAATTGTGCGAAGTGTGTGTTTATTATTTTGGGCGACGCTCTCTAGACATTGGGCTTGTTATGTAATTTACAATTTATTTGAAAATAAAAAGAAAACGTGAAATGTCATGCGACGTTTACCTAGATCTTACATTAGATAAAAAGTATTCTTGATACAGAAAAAATAATGTACGTAGTAAATGTTTAGTAGGTACACGCACAACGTGTACCTACTAAACATTTACTACGTCATTTGCAGTTTCGAAGAAAATAGATTATTAGTCAAAAAGATTCTGAGTCTTCTTACATCTCCAATTTTTTTTTATGATTATTTTCCTATTTCATTTATTACAGCAAAAGGAAGAAGCTTAATCATTTTGAATTTTTTTGACCCTCAAAGTTGCACTGAAACTTAGCTGGCCATGTCTATCGATGTTACAAGCTGTGTGGTTAAGTAACTACTTTGTGGAGTCCTGGCACAGCCAAACAGCGTCACAGTATATCACACAAGTGCTGGTGAAACGAGCTGGACAAAACAAAACATCAATAATGGATCGAAATAGCGTAAAGTCGTAGGGGAAGTGCTGGCCCAGCAATGGGAAAATGCAAGCTGATAGAAACCAGTAACTACATACAACTTCCACTTAGATTTCAACTTAAAATGCAAGGAAAGTATAAAAGTTTAATAATTACTGAACATTGTTGCGGACTTTGTAAACTTTACATTTTACGAATTGATCTTAATGAGAGTAAAGTTTGAATATCTCCGAAAACTTGGCTATTACGCTGCCCAGGGGACGAATAAACTCTTTGTTGTAAGATATATTGTTTCAAGGTAAAGTTTTAACAAATTGGTGAAGATAGTTAACTCTGAAGAGTTTGGTTTACAAATAATGGATATGAATATGAACACTACTGCTTTGATAAAAAGAAGTAAGACTTTCGAAACTTATGTTTAGTTTCTGTCTCGATAATCTTTCTCTTTGCAGTATAATTGAATTGCGGGTACCGTGTACAGCATGTACTTACGTTATAGGTATACATCATCAAACTTAAAACAGATAGTTTCCAACCGCGACTTCATTCACGTTAAAGTAATGCATTATCTCACGGGAACCGTACATTTTTCCGGGATAAAACGTAGCCTATGTGCTATTCCAGGGCGTAGAACGTCGCGAGATGACATCCGGCGACCGTAGGCGCGGGCTTGCGGACGGCGAGTAATGGGTAGCTCGCCGTCCGATCAAGGACCAGGCCCGGGTCGACGGCGCGTTCTGTTCGCGTACGCCTCAAAGAGCTGTCAGCACAGGGACGGGGCCCCAACGGGGCCGAACGTCTGCCGGAGTTGCGGGACGTCTTAACAGGATACCGTGGCCCCGGAACGTAAAGGGCAACAGAAGGAACAGGTTGGTTTTTGAGTCAGTAAAAGTCTGACAGTCCCTTCCGCCCCACCCAGGGCGGAAGGACTCATTTGATGATTTTTACCACCTTAAAAAAAAGCCTATTTAAACAATAAAAAATAATATAAAATATTATTGAACCGATTTTGACGAAAATTGTTACGGGGTTAGATTGAACTCCGAAATAGAACATAGAATAGTTTTTTTATTTAGCGACTTCCTCTCGATAACCAATATTTACGCGAACGGATTCGAGCAAAAGCTAGTTGATATGATAAATGCGAAAGTTTGAATGGATGTACTTCAATCAGATAAAACGTCAATAGTCCAAAATAGAGTAATTTTAATTAAACTTATCAAGTCTGACCATCCCTTTAGCATTAGACACACTTGGCTGACTATCAGGCCACCGATAAGTAGGTACCGTACCTACAAAGCAATTTACATTAAACGGAAATTATTTCAGGCTTTAATTTCCTATTTGTTCATACCTACCTTATTCCGTGATATCCATTATTGTTGTACTACCTAGTTATAATTAATTGTTTGACTGACACTTGGCAGATTAATTATATCGAGCTGATATTTACCGAAAGGTTGAAATTGATTTGCTAGTAATGTTGATTATTCATATCAATGAAAATCAATCCTGTAATAAAATAGTACTAAAGCTTTGGTTTAATAATAATAATAATAATAATAACTTTATTTCACAAAAATACAGATTTATCGTGTTATACATAGACACAATTTACATGGGCTTTGGTAATAACACAGTGCAATATAATCAGGAACTGAAATCTGTAACCTATACAATATGGGAAAACCCTGCCTCTCAAACTAGGAAACCTGTATCTTGAGAGACAGTGATTCAGTTTAAAAAGTGATGCTATAAGTATAATTATAGTGGACTGTATCGAGCTATTTGAGCGATTATGAAGTTTTATTCAATACTGTATTTATGATTTATATTCAGTAGGTGTTCAGGCAATGTCATAAAAAAGACCCAAAAACGGAAAAAGAAAAATAGATCTCTTGTATGAAGACTCCTTTCATTTTTAACTTTTATTTCTTTTTATTAGGTACTAGCTGACCCGCCACGACTTCATTCGCGTGATGGTATCCTACCCCTACCCCTATCCTACCGATACCCTACCGTACTCTACCCTACCCCTACCCTACCTCTACCCTACCCTACCCCAACCCTACCCTATATTTTCTCACCTTTTAAACCTTCCCTAGACCCCCACGAACATTTCAAGACCAAGATAAGATAAATCCGTTCAGCCGTTCTCGAGTTTTAGCGAGACTAACGAACAGCAATTGATTTTTTATATAAAAGATTATTTGTTTTGAAATACACATACTTTGAAAATTTCAACTCTACTTAGTACGGTTAATAAGATACAGCCCGCTGACAGACGGACGGACAGCAGAGGCTTAGTAATAGGGTCTCGTTAGCAGCAACCTTCGGGTACGAAACCATAAAAACGAAGTTTTATCGAATAATTTTGAACGAAAATATATTCGGTAAGTGTGTGATGTAAATAAAATGTCAAATATCAATTTATTACAAGCTAACTTTCCCGTTTCGTCATATCATCGGTAATTTAAGGCGTATCGTTACCGACTCGTTTAATACGTGATATTTAAACTCGATACGTTATTGGCGTGCGTGACATCGCATGGTACCATTTGGTGTCATGTTGAACTGTGCCTTAAGAAAATGAACGTCCCATATGTTTGCTATTTTAGGCCTGTTATCCAAACATTACTTACCAGCCATACAAATAAGAATTACGATAGTGACCTACTAGCTGATAGGTACTTAAAGCTGTATTCGCATACTTCAACTATCATAGACGATAAATATTTCTAAAAATCTGTTCTAAACTGTCGCCTAGGCCGTTGACGAAAATTATAGTTTTGTAGATTTTATTAAGAGTTAAAATAGTAGGTAGATATATAAACTTTTTCTATAGTCTGTTGAAAGTAGCCAAATAATAAATAAAAATCAGTTATCACTCATATAATTCTCGGCTCGTTTAACATTCTTCGCTATGTCCTTCGATATAGAAATAGCTGCTACTATTATTCAAACATACTTAAGATGTTTATTCCGCATCAGACACACAGAATCACTACAAGTCTACAATTAAAAACAGAATGCTTATACATCATGTCAAAACATACTTTACAAATTATTACGGAATTTTCGTTTCGCTGTTTCCAGACAAGTAGCGTTAGGCTGCTCCCTTGCGTCAGTTTTGTATAAAGAAAAATGATCGGGCGTTGAATATAGTAAGGGTTTAGTGTAAATGTAAGCGGAACTAAATTTGGATACAATCAGCGAAACAATAGTGTCGCGACACATCAGGGCGCGGCCTAAACGTCTGGTCACCGTACCTAAATAGTATCTAGGGTAAATAAAGCTTACCTATTCAATGTCGCGAACAGTTACAATGCATGAATGCCCGTTCGTCTGTCATCTGGTCTCAATCTGGTAAGTTGCCAACGGCTGGCGTTCGTCCCCGTACAGTACTGAAGCCAATCGTATTAGCTGTGTCACATGGCTACGCAATCATTTTACCATTAAATTCACTACTGGATGGTGTTAGCACAATAATTTTGTGCGAACAGTGATTTATGATAAACTGGATTGAAAGTTATATTGATTGTTTTATAGCGTAATTTTTTTTTAAATAATTGAATTAATCAAACGACTTTTCCACTCTGGGCGGAGCGGAATGGAGTGTCAGACTCTTACTGACTGTAGTTATATAACCCATCCGTGCTCTGCCTTTTGCGTTTAAGGCCCGCGGTGACTCTTTCGACCAAAATATCCGCAACCCTGGCATATTGTAGAACACTACAAATTGTTGGATGACTTGTTCCAGTAAATCATTGTCCACTATCATGTTCTATGCAAGCACTTGTCGGTCTTACTCAGTTTCTATCGTTCCACTCAGTGACATCACAAATTACTAAGTTAACTTAACAGTTTTGACAAACAATAGAACAGTTATCGTAGACGAGACCAATTGTTTGAAGATACCCGCCAAAGTTTTCGTGAAAATCTAAAAGTTTTCGTGTAACAAAATTGCTCTTCCAGTGATTTTATTTATCGTGATGGCGACTGTACTGTCAAGATCAAGAGCGTTCCGTAGACAAGGTTAATTATGACGGGCGTATGGTACCGGCACTCTAGCTCCGACAGCGTGTATAAAGCCGCGACTACACGGGCGCTTGTTGATAAAATATTACATGGTATGGAGTGGCATTAACCTCCACTACACCATTGTTTCTCGTGCAGTCCTACAAAGGTGCAGTTATGCATCCTCGTCAAATTTTGGCAGGTTGTCATAAAATATATAAATAATGTAAAGTAAATTATGAAACCTGCTCAGTAATTTTTTTTTTTTACAATATTATCCTAGAATTGTAAAAAAATAAGATATTCTCCTGTGTAAGCACAGCTTTAGAAATGACGTGTTCGCTCCGCATCGCTTACTAGTGATTTATTAACTAGACACCGAAACAGCTGACATTATCGAACGCGATTGTACATCTTTTAAGTGTTAATGATGTCATAGATTCCGTTAAATACAGATGTTGTATGTTTTGTTTAGAATATCTGGGAAAATGATGAAACGAAAGAATTATTTGTTTACCATTAATCAGATTATGAAAAGCCTTTGTTGACTGAAATGTTTAATTTTTGTTCGTCCATAGGGTTTGTAATGTTACGATCTGATAAGATAGGATAGGATAAGTACCTACTTATAAATGTGAAACTATTTGTTTGAGTGTCTTTTTTTTAATTTATAAAGAATTCCATCACACTTGAATGAAATAACCTTGTACACTTTTGAAGTATTTGAGCAATTTAAATCTTGAATAATGAATTCGTGTCAAAAGTTTTCTATGAATTATTTGAATTAAAACGAGTAAAGAATCAAAGTCAATGTGTTTCCGGTAGTAACATATACACATCAAAAAAGTCTAGGGATCAACATCCCTAACAAATGTTAGGGATGTTGATCCCTAGACTTTTTTGATGTGTGTATTACTGAGCAGTAATCGAAATTTATTTTTTCAAGGCTATACAAATGAGACTTCAAAGGTAACCTTTCGTTGATATACTACATAAAATATACGCAAGGCTGATGCTCCGAACAGCTGTCGAAACGTAGCTAATTATCAGGGCCGCGAGTTTAACCTTAATCACAGTTAAATGGGATACGGAGCAGGGCGAGGGGAAAGAATCGTGGTAATCGTACGTAATGGGTGATTTGGAATCGTTTCTACAGCTGAATGTGACTGATTTGCCTCGCGTTTTAATACAACGATTTATTTAATATCTCAGTGTTTTATTTTCAATAACAACTGTTCATAATGTAAAGTTACCCGTACCTGCCCGCATGCGGTTGGATGCCCGCAAAGTCAGAAAAAAATATTTCGCATTTATGGCCATATTGCAATAATTGCCGATGCAAAGTTAATTTTACCCACAGGCTATATTCCACTTTACATACGGGCGCGAGAAAAACCGCGCTATGATTTTTTTTTACAAAATACTCGTACAATTGCTCGGTGTGTTTTGACACAAAAAAAAAACAAAACGAAGACAGGCCCGAATATTAAATTAGTGGCAAACGAAAATTGTAATTTTCAGGGAAGTTAACTCGATTACAGTACTCTTGTAGGAAAAAAAGTAACAATCCCAAATGCGAACCTACAGGAGACTTTTCCGAGGAAAGTTGAGGTTCTCTAAGTGTGTCATAATTACTGCTTATTCAGACTTTAAAATGACGTATAAAGCACACTAATAACACATTTTAATAAATAAAAGAGTAAAACTACCAACTTGCTTTATAAATGGTTTCGCAACCCTAGTTAATTGGCAACTTTCTAGGCACGATATACAATAATAATATGTACCGCCACAATTGGGAATTGTTGCCTTTTATCAAATAACTGGTAACAATGTGGCGTTTTTCCACGTGGTGTGTAGGCACCTAGGGAATGGGTACTAGATAGATTGCCGTAATTCTTTCTTGTCTGTGGTTAAGCTGGTACTCTAAGGATTCATGTATATATTTTCTGTCTGTTTATTGAATTAATAAATTACTTATAGTTTTTGCTTTGAAATATACAGTAGACAATTGAGATTCGTAACACGTTTCGGCTCTGAAACATTATTGTCTGATATCGTCTTCATTCTGTTCGATTCGTGATTCTAATTGCCATGATAATAGAAGCAGAAAAACCGATTGGATTTGGTTTAGAACCCGCACTGCGACTATATTCGAATTTAGGCTTTGACCTCATCCATAATGCAGAACACAAGTCGGCGACCCCATACGTTTGTATAACTTTATACAGAACAGAACAATGAAGTTCATATCGATGGCAGCAAAGTAGAAACGGACATCTACAAAATCGCAACTTTACAGGAGAGCAGATTTAGTTTAAAAGAGTGGTTATTTTGAGAGTTATGGACCGATTAACCTGAAATTTTCTATAATGCTTTAAAATAACCTTCTTTATGAATTGTGTAATAGGTTTTATCGCTTTATCGTTGTTTTACTGAAATAATGTAGATGTCTTTTTTTACTCTGAAAAAACTTTGACGTAGAAGAAGACATCTGCCTGATAACCGTTTATCAGGCAGATGTCTTCTTCTACGTCAAAGTTTTATTACATTGTAATAAAAAAGTGCCCATTTCATTTAAAATATCTAATAAAGTAAGATAATAATCTCCTGTAATACATTTAAGGATATTTAAAGTACATCTTTATAAACGAACAAGTGGCAGATGTCCGTGTTTACGTCGAACCGTAACCTCAAAATATTTTTTATTAGTCACTCTAAGATTTCATTACTAGCACTAATAATGAACTGTAAACACTATCATTATTATTACATTTATACCGGTACGCGCTAGAATGTGACAACTGACTGATGTCTTTGTTGACGTTTCCATTCATCTGTCAAAGCTCCGAAGTAAAGGCGGACAAATTCACATATCCGTTTCTACTGCGATGTTTTTTAAAAATCCAGTGTAGATGTCTTCATTTACGTGTCAAATTTTCTTTGTTATATTGAATTTTGAAAATTTTTTAATACAGACTTGTAGATAGGATTAATATAAGCTCATTTTTGTAAAAAAAGCATTTTCGAAAAAATGTAGATGTCCGTTTCTACTTTGCTGCCATCGATATTCAACCATTATTCAAAGGTTTTTGTAACGCTTTATATTATAATATTCGCACGTCGATTTTTGTGGATAGGTAGTAACAGCCATATGGTCGCTTTCAGACCTTAGAATTCGGAATTATAGGATAAATTAAAGAATATACATACTTTTACGTACATACTATTACTACAAAACCCTTTCATACCAGCAAACTGGGCACAAAAGAACACACAATGTGTCATTGAATATTCTTTATGCAGCAATAACTAAGTTAAGCATTTATTGCTTTATAGTTTCCCGCGCGAAAAGGGAGGCAGGTCACGAGTTAGTAAAGTTCAAAGGTGCTCCGACGATGCACTTGTGAAGGGTTAAATCTTAAAGGTGACGGGTTATTGGTGTCTAGGATGCGTTGGAATATGGCGAACGATTGAAGTATGAGCTTTGATCAAAAATACATGCTATAGGTTTATTTATATGTAGGTAGGTACCAGTATTGAGGACTTCATCCAACTCGATTTCAACCGGCTTTCCTTTAGAAATTCGCAACAACTTGCTACATTACAGCCATTTTAAAAATAGCACCTACTGATTAATTGTACAGTCGAACCAGCTTTACTGACAATAATAATTATCTTTCTGCTACATTACTCAATTGTTTTTTGTGTTCAGTTTTTAAGGTTGTTGTGTCTTATAATTTTGATACCTATTTAGTGTGATTTAAAAAAAATATATATATTCGAAACATTGTTTAAAAGTAATTGCAAGTTAGCTGCCTGCACGTGCACACTAAACAGCTTGTTCGACTGTACCTTCGGAAATTAAGCAATTTTTGCTTCGTCTTCCCTCTTACGGATTTGACCCTTGACAGTGGTACCTGCCTAAATTATGTTGCTTTTGAACCAGTTTTGCAAACGTATACAGTTTTTTTTAGGATCATATAAGGGAAACAGCTTAGATTAATGTTAGGAACAGCCGATCCTCGGGGATCATTCTGCGACATCCGATTGTAATAAACGATATGCAAATCGGAATACTGAACAAAGACATAAAAGTCAATTTGCTCTATAAAATTGCAAAATGGGGCTCTATTCGCGTTGGTATGCTCAGGTGCAAATCGTGCTCAATATTACTTTGTGTGTTGCAGCAATGTTTATATTCTAACTTCTACCAGATTTTAACGTTTACAGTAAGTCCTCTAAGTACGTAGGTACCCTATTTCCATTCAAACTTATGCATTTTTTTACAGTGAACTCGAAAGTTCTTTTTTTTTAATCTGAGGCAAAGTTCTAAAGCCCTACAGCCATTAAATAATATTTTATGTTAAACATAACTGCACGAAATAAACGTTATACTTATAACGTCAGAATTCTCGAGCGTCGACGTGCTTCAATGAGCTGTATCATGAAAGTGAGGAAAGCACTGAACTATGTAAAGACCGTACGCTGCGAAGCCCGGGCTAGCACTCACACTCATGTAAAATTACGAGTTCAAATTACAAACACGAGGAAAATTATTTCATAACATCCCTATACGCCTTATTTCATACGCCTGTAATCCATAAAGGGTTAGGCAGAGGTTGTACACATTAGTACACCCACATTTCGCAAGTTATGTTTAAATCCCATGCAATAGGGGCTATCAACCGGGCACAAATCCAGACTCCAAGTCTGCTACTGAGAAATTCCTGATGGAAAAACCCAATACCACTTTCGAACCCGAAACCTCATGCCCAGCAGTCGCGCTTTTCAACCACTAGACCAACGAGGCAGTGCGAGGCAGGCAGGAAAATTATTTCAAAGAATTATTTCATTTCAATTTAATACAGGACAATATTTAAAACGTTTAAGTACAAGAGAGAGTCTTATTATCCAAATTAGAAACAGTATTCTCTTGTTGTAATTAGGTTTGCTCGAATTTGTAAATGTTAATAAGCCGCCCTATATTCAAATGTTTATTTTATTTGTGTAATGTTGTCGGCTAATTGCACCTTAAAGAAGGGTTACTTGCACGGATTTGTGTTTTGTTAATGACTAAGTACCAACAGCGAACACGTTTAGGTATCTGGCTCGGTGACGACGGGCGTCTCAGTCGGTGAACCGAGAACGACAGACTTTTTATAGTAATTTCGTTAGTTTCACAAAAAGGCACCCGTTCAAAAAAGTTTGCACGATCTGACGTGCAGAATTAAAATCGTACCTAAAGTTTCTGTAAATCCTTCATCTGCTTGTGACAGGTAAATAAATAAATTAATAGAAAAAAACTTTTTTAAAAACAAACTTTAATTTAAATTGGCTAAAAGATTAAAATAAACTATTCCTTTAAAACTTTTAATATCAACTTATAACGTCATTTCACAATTTACATGATATAAAAGCTTGTCGCGAGATTTAAGTACTCGATTTTACTTAATTTGAAAATTTTAAAACTTAAGATCAATTTATTTAATTTATTTGTTTATCTACACAGGTAAATCTCGCGACAAGCTTTAGACAAGCTTACATACAGTGCAAGTTGAATAAAAGCTTGTAAAAAAATGTTCCAACTTCAAATGACGCCATGTTAGAATACTGACGTTGACAGACAGCACAATTCACGTGGTTTGTAATCAAAATGGTTTCGAACTATGAGTCACGTTAGCAAGTTGAAGCTGAAATATTTTTCTACTTTGTTTGTTTTATGAAACTTGTATGTTTTAACATGTAACTGCAGAGAAAATAGCATCATATAAATGTTTTCCATTACTTATGATGACTATTTTAGCTTTTACTATTATCAATTTTCGAGTAAATATTTTAGCTTATTGCTTCTTACTAGATATTTAAAATTATCTAAGTACGTGTTTATTTTAAATCTTAATGCTGCAAAAAAATCAGAAGGACTTATGGTCCTTTTTTGCAAACTAAATTTTTGAACATCAATTTCAGGATTTGGCAATTGTTTAGCAGAGTTTTGCTTTAATTAAGTTGATAAGTAAGTAACAACATTTACTTTTGGTCCCTAAAGACTAGGGAGATTACTGTGTTTTGGCGTGTGTGACGAAGCTTGAAGGATTATGTTTGGCTCGCTGATCTTACCATGTAACATATACATAGTACATACAAACACAACTTTAAATAAAATTAAGTAAACAATACCTAATTATTGACCCATTTTATTGTAGCAGAGAGCTGTGTCGATCCTCTGTGCAGTGTTGAATAAGGTGTAAAAATTCATGTGAATAGCGTTGAAATGAATATGAAAAAAATTAAAATATTCCAATGGAATACGGATGTCGAAAATCAACTGAAAATGAACATTGCTTCATTCATTCTCTGTCCAGGAACCGGATATTTTTCAATGAAAGGAATTATTAAAAAAAAAATATTTGGCATTTTGTACCAACAAGTATTTAAATAATGTTTATAGGTGATACGAAACCATTTCTTTATAATGACACAATATGTATCTAAAATCTATCAACTTTCGATTTAGATTCGTTTAAAATTATTTTATTAAATTAAATTATGATTATTATATAATTAATGACGCATAAATTCCTGCTTCTCTGTTTGATTTTGGAGCAGAAAAATAAACAACGGCCATATAATTTATTATAGAAACAGAACTGCATTAGATATAGATTTGTACTTTTCATTTCTAAAATAAGGCTTTTCAACCGCGGAGCCGCAAGTGATATAAAATTCAATTGTGAAAAGAGGTTAAACGAAGGTTTCTGTTGTACACCGTAATCTTTAAATCCATTACCTCGATGCTAAAAGTATAAAAAGGTTCTAATACATTTTGTATCGGCACCGCTCAGTGTAAGGGTAAAAAGCGATATTCCCTCATACATAAAATATTTAAGAAATGAGAAAACGTGATGGGTCTGTCAAGGCGACAAAAACCTCCAAAAATCCCATTGGCTGACAAGAAACGATTCTTGATTACAAAATGTATCATTGTTGTGCGCCAGTTATTAGCAGCTTTCTATGACAAATGATGGATGAATTGTTCGTGCAGTTGTTGATTGATGATTTATAACTTCAGCTGGTCATTATTTAATATTAAAAGTAACGATAGCGCTTTCCCTACGATTACGTCAATCGAAGTGAATAAGATTATAAGTAGGTACTCATAATTTTTTATTAGGCATATTTAGAACGACCTTTTTAGATTACGTATGGTGCTATGCACAATATTTTGATAACATTAAATTATATTAAAGGTCAAGCATTTACTTAATATCTATTTCAAGTTTATGAAAATGAGTAATACGTAAGTAGGTTGTTAGGCTTCTGTTTTCATCAGCACTACTAAGGTCCCTAAAGTAATTAGTGTAACATTAATTTACTACCACAGGTATTTAATTAGCTGTATTTTCCAGCAGAGAGTCCCTTGAAATCTGCCTATTTCAATATTTGGCTTCTTCTAAAGACTCGAAAATCAAATTTAACAGGACTCGAAGATTATATTTACAGAAATTCAATTATGTACTCGCTGCCTGGTGCGAACATTGACACCAATATATAAACGCAATTATAATCAGTACTTAAGAGACAATTGAGTTCAATTTCCGAAAACATAAGTCGGGAAATCTTGGATGTTTGCCTTCGTCAAGAAAGGCGTAGTCGCTCATTGATTGGTTATGTGACCACAATATAATATTAATCGAAAACAGTCTTTGATGTTAAATGTGGCATTTATTTATGGAGCTCACATTTATACAGGATGGAAATTATAGCTGTTCCACGTAAAATGCCGATACACAAAAGGTAATAATTATGCAACATAAAAATTCAACTCTGAGGGGTTTGGAGTCATATACTGAAACCACGGTAAAAGTTTGCGTGTCGATGTCCTTTTCACTGTGTAAGTATACTTTTGGGAATTGGCCTCTTCAAAATACTGTATTCTTTGGTCTTATTTACACATAACATAAGAATCCTTACGGGTTAGGCAGAGGTACGCCCACTTTTCGCCAGTTATGTTTAAGTCCCATGTAATAGGGGGCGAGCTTATTCCATCAACCGGGCACACATCTAAACGAGCAGCCTTGGCGCTACTGAGAAATTCCTGATGGGAAAACCCATTAACATTTTGCCCGACCTGGGAATCGAACCCAAGACCTCATGCTTAGCAGTCGCGCTTTGCGACAACTAGACAAATGAGGCAGTCTCGAGTTGGTCTTACTTTGTATGTACTTATATAAGTATATTATGAGTAACCCTAACCTAAAGGCAGAGTACACAAGTTGTGAACAACAAATACTATATTTCAATAGAATTCAAGTAAAATCTCTGAGAATCCGAGCAATCAAAATACCTAACTTAAAGCTGCAATTACTTATTCATCTCGGTTCAAGTCTTGTATAGTCAGATTTCTATTGTTTCTGTATTGAATAAAAGAGCGAATCACTGCAGCGGCGGGTTCGAAAGTCTTCCAACAAAAGGAAGTGAATTACCTACGTAGAAACTACACGACGTACAACACTTTGCATTTTTGATATAATTTTCTATTGTCTGTGTGTGTGTTCCCTTATTCTGATTGCTAGCGCCATCTAGCGTTGAATAAAATATGTGCTAGCTTTTGGGACAATGCTCGCAGTATTTGAATATTTCTTTTCATGGGACATAGCCCTTTCTTTATTACAGCATATTATGTTTGAAATAGTTTTGTGTGTAGTTTTTTGTTTTCTTCAGTGTTTGTTGTTTTAGCGTTAGTAATAAACGCTGACAGCTGTTTTTCGACAAAATAATAATTGTAATTATAGTGAAATTTTCCGCTTTAGTCTGACCTTGCCATCACGTCACCAACAAACTGTTAGGTCTTCGATAGTATATTATTATAGTTACCTTAGGGGACTACTAGCATGACATTGACAGATATGGGTAGCTACAGTGTAGGCACTACTTGTGCATGTTTCGGTACCTATTAATTAGTTGTGTGTAAAGGTACCACATAGGCTAGTTGTAGCTATTCCCTTAGGTGCGTAGTGTTACTTCACAAGGACACTTTGCGTACCTAAGTCTAATTGAGTCACGTTCTCCTTGAATTTGAAAAATTAAAATGTTAAGCCACTTTAAACAAAGTTATTTTTTCTTAACTAAAATGAAAATATTAGGTTTCCGATAAACAAATTCAACCATCAGAGTACCTGAGTTGATAAAAACCGAAATTTATTCATAAATATTTAATTCCCTTTCTGTCTTAGGATCGCGTTTCACTTATTAAAATCACCCAAATCTCAGAACAACAAGTTGGCGGTTTTATCTACCCTGTCAAGAAACAACGTTTCAGCACGAACCTGAAGAGTTATCTCAAAAAATACTTTTCGAAAATTTATCATCACTAAAGTTACACCTGAAAGTTTTGAAGAAATAAAGATGTTGGCCGTATTTCTGGACAGTTTGGGATGGTCTTTGGGGACACTGTAAGGAAATTTTATTGGGACAGGTACATAAAGGTGGTGTAGGCAAGTTTCACAACAACGGATGTTTATATTCTTTCTCATAAATAGATATACGAGGCCCCAGTACAGACCCTAGTAGAGACGCGTGATAAAACCTTTTTTGGCAGCTTGAATTAAGGACATCAGATGATTAGACGGCCTCCTTGGAGGGTTACAGAAAAAGTGCTCTTGATCATAATGGAAGTCCGCCTTAGAACAAGTACTTCCAGTACTTTATCGTAAGCATGAATATTTTATCAGAAGATTATTCGGGCTCGGTAGTAAAAATGTTTTGGTAAAAAACGTTGTAAAAAGGACATCAAAAGTTTTGAAACCGATTGTTTTAACAACGGGTAATAAATTATACTGCAGCAAAAAGTCTACTCAAAGATAAAGAAAATGGACATTGAAATAGACAATACAATATCAATAAAGTTCATTTTACTACATCAGCCCCGCTGGGGTTTATTTTATCTTTGTGGCTAACGAGTAACTTCCTTCGACGAGCGCGTACTGCATCAGCCAAAGAAATCGAGCATTCCTTTTATTTGCTTGTAATGGCAGAGTTAAGTGCCTTCGGATTTGATTTCTTGAGAATAATTGGATTGTCTTGTTTCAATTAAAGATCTCGTTTGGAGGCAGTCGTCTCCAATAGATTAACTCACAATTCTTAATCTTCAATTGATTAATAAATTATGAGTTAATTTACTGCCCACTTTTGTGATTTACCAAAGCTTGCCGTGTGAAATAGTTATTTTATTTATTTATTTTATTGTTGGTTTTTTTATGAACATACGAAGTAACAACGTTCTTAGTCTCTTAAAATACCGCTGATATTTAAATTGCTTTGTAGGTCTACACATTTCCTAAATGCTGTGTTTTAATTTTTATGTTTGTTTATAAAGGAACGCTGTTTTAAACACAATTTCAACAAAACGTTTTCCTTTTTCAGTTACGTTTGGGTAACAAAACCAATTTTATTTTTATTCAATTTTATGGATGATGGAAACAGCTTTTGTGATGGGAATGCAATGTATATTTAATACTTTATGGTTGTAGAAAGACGGTTTTCTTAAAAGTATTATAAATAGGTAGGTACTTAGAACCTGTCTATTGATTTCAAAACAATACCAGCCTATTATTGTTCCATTGCAGGGCATAGGCCTCATCTCATACATAGAAGTCACAATCATTAATCACCACGCAGATTGGCGATTTCAGACTTATACGTATTAATTATAAGTGCAGATTTCCTTACTTCAAAGATCACTGGAACCTATAGATTTTACGTGTTATTATTGTATTTCACGTAATCTACCTACTGCCTGCTAAGAAAGAAGAACTAAAAATGTGTGTGTTTATGGAATTATGTCAATAACTCGAGAAGAATTTCCCGTTTTATAAGCAAAAGCTATTTGTATGAAATAAGACTCAGGTAGCGAATATGTAACTAGTGAAGGCAACTGTTGCGAGATGGAAATAGCAGATGCGCTGACACGGCACCGACGGATAAGCTTATTACTTAAACTTATCGAAGCGAAATGTGAAATAATGTTATGTTATTTTCACATAGGGAATAATGTATTATCATTTTGTTGTTTTTCTCCAGAATTCTTGTAAGCTAAGTATTAGATACATAAATATTCGATCTCTTTTATCCAAAACAAAAGAGAAAACAAAAAAAAAACAAGTGAATATTACATGTAATTCAAGGAGCTTGTTCCTTTTCTTTGAAATTTCTTTCTCTCTGACAATACATTACCTTTATAATATTCAATGCCAAAGCTAATAGAGGCAGCGAAAATAATATCAATATTTAACCTAGAAACAATTACGTAAATTACCCTTTTATCCATATTATCGACAGTCATGCAAAATATTATGTCGAGACAGCGAACGATAATACAAAAAGGTTGACGCAGGTACGAAGATCAAAATGTTCTTTGTTTGCATAAGTTTTAACTTTTGTCTATCTGTCTGTCACGATACGGTTTTATATACGTCGGTTCTTCACTGATGAAGGAGTAAAATTATGTATGCGTATGGTACAACGTGGAGGGATAAAAACCCTATCTAAAACACGTCAGGTATTACTTATCGGATCATGTAAGGATATAAAATCTTATTATGAGGTGCAAATACGTAAAAATTTCAAGGCGTAAATGCTTCAAACAAAATGATATCTAATGTTTTATTGTCCAAATAACCGTTTCATAATTTTATACTTGAGATTGGAAAAATATCTTTGATTGAACGTATGTGATCGACCGCCACGGACTACTGGGATTCGAAGGCCCACTTCAAACGAATTGATTACCTTAAGGTCGCTTATTGACTAATGTTCCTAATAACAGTGTGTGAGCGGCCTTTTGTGAGAGCCAATAGGCAATATGTATTACGTCCTTCTAGACGCTGGAGTATTAGTTAGTAACTGATTAGTTTTATAAGTTATTGCCTGTATAAAACATGTGTGTGTGTAGGTGCAGTTTGGAGTTCTGCCCATCTCTCATCTCGTTAGTGAAAACTTCCGAAATGTACCAACAAAACTCATTGCTTATATATATTTCCTTCATTTGTTTTGGTAGTCCGGAATAGGCAATATCTATATCTTTTAGTGGGCGTAGATAATGGTACATTGATAGATTAACGTTTTTGTAACGGAAGCTAGCTAAAATCAGAACCTAGATCTAGTCTACAAAAACTGTCTAGACCGCCGAATTATAACTATTAAAGTAGAATAAAAAGAAAATGGAATTGTTTCTGCGTAAAAAACAAAATGGTGTAAATGCTAGAGATCTAATCTTTGCACGGAATTTAGGAATCACATTATTAAGATGGGGCAACATTTTTCTTACTTGTATCGTATATTTACGAGCGCGGGTCGGGTACCTGTGTGACGTCACTGGCGAAGTTATGTCGGACCTCTGAGTAAATATGGCTTTCATTTATCTAGGCCTTCATTTAATTAAACACTTAATGTTATTAAGCCTTTGGGGAAACGGAGACTGAAAGAATTTTGTGGATATCAGACCTCAGCATAAATGTGATTCTTGATTAAAGTTGTAATTACATGTTTTAAATAAATAAGGACCTTATTATAAGAATATAAGGTTCCGGTTTATTAAAAACAAAAATGTTTTTGTCTGTGCAATGAGCCAACATGAGCCAACCATTAAATTTTATTATCAGGTAAGTAAATTAAAAAGCTTTTACTTTCGCATTACCAATTTGATTATTTACAGTCATTATTTTGTTAAGACCAGCTATACACTGCGGTTTTACCTGAGATAAGTTACGCTTTTGGTTTCTGTATACGCTCCCGTGGATAGTAGCGTGATGTTTTAGCTTACCTATACTATTTCTCATGAATCTGGCTATCATATACAAAAGACTTTTTCTGATCCGACTGGTACTTCTAGAGATTAGAGCGTTGAATCAAACAAACAAAAATAGTCTTGTTTATTTTATTAGTATAGATATTTTATATTTTATTTTGCCAGTAAGATTGGCTACGCACACTCTACGTTCGCTATGCCTATGAACCTGCCTATATTAACTAGTAAACCTTTATACTTATGCAGTCTATGTAAAAGCATCGTCATCTATCACGTAACCTCGTGAATAACCCTGACTGAATAACATGAACTATCAAAGTGATGCCACGCTTGGCAGACACTTCGTCAATAGCAGTATACAATACGACTGTGATTTCCTGTGTGTGTGGGGCCGTAAGACCTTACTGCCCATACGATAAAGAAGAAGAAGCTGCTGTTTATTCTATTCATGAGGATTTCGGTCTTTCACCAGCAGTTCTATACAACTTGATGCCTGCCGATTTCCCATTCAAAGTTTGGAACAACAGATACCTTGCTGCATTGAAAAATGACAAAATCTGTAGTTTTACTGCTGCCAAACAGTAGTCTGTAGTTTGGTTTCCTTCTTACAAAAATTCTGTTCACCAGTAAATGTTGTCATACGCCACAACGACTTGGTTAATGTTCAATATGAACAAAATTATGATAAGTTTAAGAAATGTATGATTAAGAAAAAAATAATTTGCAGAAACAGAAATCTCCAGAGGATTAAAAAACAAAAACATAACGGAAAAAGTAAAACGGATACTTTCCCACAAAAATATCGTAGCGTCGTAGCGTATTTTTTTTACAAGTGAAACAATTTTTAACCTACACAATTGCAATTGGTGATTGTCGACATAATGCGGGTGCATCCTAACATTTACTAATTTCAGACATTCACAGAACCATTATTATTATATATTACCAGTTATCAGATACTACCTAAGTATGCAACATAACGACCGAATCATCAAAATGAAATTTTGATTTCGAATTTGACGAACATTAGCACGACTAAATTACCAAGACGCCTTCCATTTACAAATCGAATTGTCGTAAATGGGGCAATTTCAAATAGCATTTTAAAATATGCAAATGTTTTGAAGATTTTCTTCTTGACTTGCAGGATAGAATTTGTTGTGTACTTGTTTTAAAATGTAACTTCCTATGATGTGTTTACAGTAGCAACTAAACTTGCGCCAATCTTGGAATTGCCAAAAATTGTTTAGCGTTACCGAGACGCAATTGAGCAATGAAGATAACGATGTAAGCATAATATTATATAATATGAAGCTTAATTGATTCTTTTTAAAGTGTTTAATACTAGTAAAAAACATTTGACCGAATACTGCTGGAACGCACATCGATTGTGTATATTTATCTGGTTCTAGTATAAACCAATTTTTCAAACGAAATCGTGACAGAGTTAGTCAGTTTATTCCAGGATAATCTAGTGGTCTCTGAATGGAAGCTTTTTGGATTGCAAAAACGGCACGAGTTGAAAGCGGAGGCCCGGGCCGGAATGCTTTGCCATCGCTATTCGTCAACGGCACAGATTGTATTTGCCGAATCCTGACTGTCTTATATAGATAAATATACACATCAAAAGTGTCTAGGGATCAACAACAATGTTATTTATTAGGGATGTTGATCCCTAGACACTTTTGATGTGTGAACATATAGGTACATACCTAGATGATAATGCAAACAAACACATTTTTTTGATGATTGTCTAAGTCTTAATAAAGTTTACCTCAATTTGACCTCTTCTGGCCATAATCTAAATTCATACTAATATTACATACCTCTGTCTGTCTGTTAAGCTTTAACGACTAAACCACTGAACCGATTTTCATGAATTTTGGTACGGGGGTAAGTTTGAACCCCAAGAATGGACATAGGTTACTTTTTATTCCGCGATTTGGTTCAATCTATTTGTAACTATGCTTACCTTTCCTTCCTCAGCTCACTGCTTCGTTTCCGGAAGCTGGCGACGAGGACCTGCAGCTCCGCGGAGTGGTGCTCGTACAGTTGGGACAGCTGCGTCGTAAAATCGGCCACTGCAACAAAGACATAGCACTGTTATCCATTTATTACCCTACATCTATACATTACTATAATTATAATAATTAACCTTAACACAAAACTTATGAATAATAACAAAATTAAATTTATTAATTAGTAGGTATGTAGAATTTATAAAATAGAAAGTAGAAAGGAGGAACCTTATAGAGGGCAATTAAAAAATTCGTCCGCATCACTGTCAATGGGGCAATTGCCCAAAAAGGCTGGAAGATTATCGGCCCAAGGCCCTCTGGCCACCCTAATTTTTACTTCTAGCATACCTTAATTGCTCTATTATTAACCACGAAATTAATTACTATACCTATCACAAGTCAGCTTCAGTACCTAGGTATACAGAGATTAAAGAAAGCTGTTCTACTGCAACACAGTTCATACCACTACGGAAGTGAATCAGTTATAGTACGGCTGACGTATCTTGGCGGTATGAAGTTAGCTGTTTGGCTGCGCAATGGATCTTATAAAAACGAAATTGTTTACTGTGCAGCAATCGGCTAACTTCAGAGCCGCCAAGATACGTTGACCGTATTGTACGCATGCACGTAGTTACCTACCAACGACCTTAATTTTAAGTACTTAAACAATTTTGTAATTTAATTCTCATCGTTTAATAGAAACTGTTGTAATTAAAATTGTGCACGATTGTTGGATTGTTTTTTCGTACGTAACTACAATTATATCCAAAAGGGGATGGCAAAGATAAGTCAGATGAGACCTTACACTCCGTTAGATAAGGTAGATAACGTCTTAAGTTTTTGCACTTATGTTTCAAAGCAATGTAAAGCATTCTGAGTCGTATACAAACAAGACAGAATCAGCAAGCTTAGAGTAGTGGTGGCAACATTCAAAGTGAGTCGACCTTATAGATGTAAAGATTGCAGCTCACTGAATATACCTAATATTTTCTTGTGAATAAACACAAACGTTTTCTTAACTTTAAATAATAATTTAATTATATCGGTCCATTATAATGTAAATGTCTCTTCTCATGCAGAAAGGGTACGAGCATTCATCATAGCGCTTGTTCAAAGTGGATTTTACGATTTCAGATTTATATTTAAATAAAATAAGCCCAGGTTGAATAACGATATTTTCTCCTATGCCTTTTCATTGCGTAGATATTAAAGGTCAAAGTTATAACTATTTTTAACTTTTTTTTAAAAATTAAAACAAGTCTTTAAATATCCCTTTGTTTTTATATACCCTCCTAAGAGCCCTGTAGCATGCACCTTTATAACATTTGCGTATAAACAGTTTTCACACCAAAACTGAAAGACATACCTATCCCAGTAATATTGTTTATTAATTAACGGCTATGTGATAGGTCATTTTATGACATGTGTAACCCAATACTTCTACAACATGTTGATCCAATTACAAACAAAGTTAAACAAAACTTTTCCACAAGTACACCCGAGATAATACAACACATAAAGTTAAACACAACAATATTTGTTAAGGAAACTTTAAGATCATGTTTACTGAAAACTTGTACATACTTGAACATACTCCCGATACGCGTAATTTTACAACTCATTATAAGTTTAAAAAGCACGTGTATTGTTCTAGAAGGTTCGATATATCGCTATGGGTTCATTAGAGCTGCACCCAGTAGCTAAATTAAACACTTTTAAGTACTTCACCTGAAACTACGTAAAACTTTGTAGGTGAACTTTTCTTTAATGTTAAGTACATAAGTACCTATGCTATATTCTACAGGAACTCGCGCTAAAGTTGTGTCTACGAAACAGGAGGGCGTGAGATACGCAGAGGCATACCGATCGTCTAGTTTTGAGTTGTTTGATCCGAGAACTTTAATCTTCTCTGCCTTTCAAATACTCAGGTATGTTCAAGTTTCTTTTGAGGAAGTCTCTATTAAAAATGTATGACTGAGGATATATGACGAGTAGGTAGGTGCAGGAATGTAGGTAGGTACGTAAATTATAACGTAACTTTGAAGTTTAGATTCAACCAAAGCGGCCAGCCCAGCCCCTAGCCTTGCCGCGGAGGGATGCTTGCTACAACATTTAAAAAAATATATATTATTTAAATGAAACGAAACGCTTTATTGTCTTATAATCCTGTATCTACCTACACCTACGAGTTATCGTTGAAGGAAGACACTGTTTCTCTAAAAAGGTGCGTAGTTGCATCAAATACTTATAAGCGACAATATTTTTTTCCGTTATTATAACATAACATCACTCCTGTAATCCCCGAAGAGTTAGGCAGAGGTGTACCCATTAGTAATACACCCACATTTAGCCAGTTATGTTTAAGTCCCATGTGATAGCGAGCCTATTCCGTTATTATTTCATAAATAATCATAATTTTGGTAACGCTTAGCAACCTGTGTACCTAAATCTACCCTTCTAAAGTAACGTAGGTATTTACGTTGTAACCTAATTTAATTACTTTCAAGCCAGTGAGCATTTTAGCAAGAATTTAGTTTGCTTGTTTCTCACTAATAGGTACTAAAAATGGCTGAATTTGAACTATAATACTTTGACTCTCTCAAACTAAATACTATCGTGTGTAGACAGAGTACTTACCGATATCCAATCATTTATTGAAAACACATAAAAACATAAATGATTTATTACTGCAGCGGAATTAAACTCGCGAGATTCTTTCAAAGAAATGCGATTGCCGCATTTCGCCGCTTCGTAGTCGCAAACAGCTCTACTATTAACCCAGTAGGTAAGTAGGTACTTAGAAGTAGCTGGTTTCTGAGCTTCTATTGAACCTAACTTCACTTACCCAGCAACTTTTGTCATTCACTTAATTACTGCTAAAGGAAGATTAACCTAAGCTAAAAGTTAATAGATTTGGAAAAAAAAAGTTATGTTGATAAATCATATTCAGCAAATTGAATACGGAAACATTTTGCGCTGTTATGTTAAAAAGACCGATTTCATGAATTATGCACAAAATATGGTAAACGTCAAGATGTTACAACATAATGGTGAGATCAATATTACAATGCAGGGAATCGAACCTTATTTTTTGTCATGTACGGTTTATTTTACGCCTAAAATGAAAAAGACAATTCGAATTTACGAAAGAATTATTCTTAAAGTCGTATCCATTCAAAATATTAATTCTTATGATTTAAAAATAATGTAGTGACATTTCATAAAATAAACAAATAGTACCCGTGGTTCCCATTACATCTTTGGGACTGTAAGAAAACTGAAACTTTAGTTAGGTCGGTATAAAAATGAAGTTAAAAGTGAGCCCCAACTTTGGAGACGCTCGGCCCTGGCCGGCCAAAGTCTTTCGATTTTAAATATTCTACGAAGGCAAGGACGAAGGTCCCACAAACTTTTAAAATATAAAGTCATGCATGGAAAGGACAATTTCAGGTCGATTTACGAGACCTATGAGACTCGTAAATAGATCAGTCTAATGTTTTAGTATTCGATATTTAACTACTATTGAGCCTTAAAACGGTTCAATGTTTTACTGAGTTTAGATGTTAGTAATACATTCAGCCCAGCCATAGATAACCCCTGTGTGTTCAAGTTTTGACCATTAAAACAAAATATCTCGCTTGTGGGGATAATTATATACCTAACTGAAGAAGTAGTATATAATTTTAATATAGTGTCCAATCTTATTTAAACGAAGTCAGCATGTCGGTAAAATGAAAATTCTGCACACTAACATATTATACAGCTATTAATGTTCTATGTAACAACTTGTAAATATATAACTATGAATTCAATAAAACGGTGTTTAACTGTTTAGGATAATAATCACATGAACTGACGAGTACCTAATCGTCTCTGACAGGATTACAATGATTGAATAATACATCAGTTTAACATTAAACATCCGATAGCTGCGGGAACAAAATTAATCGTTTAGTTAGGTAGTCGGTGTTTATAAACTAGCACTCTTCCCGCGATTTCGTTCGCGTGATTTTACTTACGAATCCCTAATTTTTAAAAATATAATGTAGCCTATATGTCACCCGGGGATAGTGTAGCTTCCCAACAGTGAAAGAATTTTTCAAATTGGTTCAGAAGTTTCGGAGCCTATTCAATGTAAACAAACAATCAAATCTTTCCTCTTTATAATATTAAGTAGTATAGAAATACCTAGGTTCCTAGGTACCTACTGTGAAGGTTTTTTATTTATTTTATTTTTATTTATATTCTGGCTGAAAAGTTTAATTTTTTTGAAACAATCAGTCGAATTTCAGATGGGATGCAAATTAAAATGCGATTATGTTCTTTTAATATCGGGCAGTTGTTTGCTCTATCTCTGAAAAGTGACGTTGAAAAGATTTTGTATGTAGAAGATTTTCTATGGCTTATAAATGTTTTTGAAAATTAGGGTTAATAAAATGTTTATTTTTCTTTCCCGTCCATTGGTATTTTTTTTGTAATTAAACAAAATAAACATGTGAGTTCATAGTCTTTTGACTGATACCAAAGTACTTCCCTTAAAAATATTAATAATAGATGTTACAAGGCATTTTTGCAATAAGGGTGCGATTTCTGTGACGTCTTATGTATGAATGTGCACGCTAGGGAATTGCATGACTGTTATAAATCCCATATTATAAGAGAAAAATCTATATACGTTAGTATTTATACGTACGTAGCGTTTGATTGTACGTGCAAAATTGTGCCTTGTGCAGGCATTCTTATCCTAGCGTACACGCCACGCGTTACGAACCTTCAAAGGGCAATTGCCTGAAACTTCGTCGTTCAGAATTTTCTGTCTCATGGTACAAAAGCGAGAATCCTTGTATGTACTTATCACTTAAAAGTAAGTAGAAATTGCGAACCAATGAAACCATTGATCAGCAATGACAGCAATTTCATTATTCTAATCCAATTGTATGTACCTGTATATCAATGCAGCAGTTGGAATCTAGTAATTAGTTTCCATCGAATCGGAGCTGTGGTTTGAGAAGTCGCATTCAAAACTATCGCCAATGGATTTTAGTTCCGACTGAGAGAACTAAATTACAGTTGAGATAGGTACTCTAATATTATGTATACTGAGCAGTAATGTAATTCTCACTATACTTCTGCAGGTAAATACTAAATTGAATTAAAAAATTCTCGAATAAACAGTTGAATAAAGAATAAACACACCAGTAAAAAAAACATACAAGTATCGGAATAAAACACTTCGCTTCGCTAAAATTGTTTCTGTCTCTTTTGAACAATATTCAATTCCCGTCAGCTGTTCTATTGTGAATTTTAAAACAATTCACAAAGGGATCCCGAGTAAACCGACAATATCTTCTGTATAAAGTGAACCACGAGACAGATGGTAGGCAAAGCTTGAATAATAGAGTTCATAAGTTGATGTAGATGGTTAGGGCCTTAATATATTATCAATTGGCAAGCGTTTTTTTTCTGGAAGCGATCGGTCAACGCTCTAATCACATTTTCATAGCGCGCTCCACGCGTGTGGGCTGTGGGCACTGCACTCACTGCGTGTGTGACAACAAGTAACTACAACAACGAGAATATGTGTGTATTTAATATTGTAATAACGTGGAAAACCCTAAACTTGATCACTGCACACCCACGGTGAGTTAGGCTAACACAAGTATATTCAAATCGCCTGTGTAATAACGCTCTAAAAAAAAAAAAAAAGGTCAATGACTCTGCTTGTTTAGACAATCTGGACTTGAAATTAATCTGACGCCGTGAGACTATCTAATAAGGTAATACATTACACCGTTAAGGGTTACCCTGACAGCTGATGGGGCGAGCTAGTTGATTAATTTTTTTTTATCAAAAGAAATATTTTTTCATCTCCGTTGGTTTATTATGTTAACTATACTTATCAAGCTCAGCAATTACAATCAATTAAATGCGAAATTTTTTATTTTCGCTATTAATTGATATTCGGGGAATACTACTAAAATACCTCGGAAATTGAGCAATATTAACCCGATAATTGTAGTTCGTGAATAGTAGTTGCGTGGAAGTTTTTAATAGATTCAATTTATAGTTAATTTCGGGTTAAATTACTCAAAGTTGACATGGATATGACATGGATATAAATTGGCTATGCAGATTATTATCTACCTATAATAAAGGTAGGTCAGAGCCCGCCTTTCATGCTGGTTTGCTTTGGTTGCTGGTTTCCAACCAGGCACGGGCAAGTACCCCTGTGATTTTTTCTGTTTCATAATGTACATGAGGTTATCTCTGACATCAGTGTAGGAAAACATCACGAGGAATCTTGACTTACATAATACAATTTTGTACGAGTAAATCTGAAATTGCGAATCCGCCTTGAGCAAGCGTGGTGATCAATGCCCGTGCCTTCTTAGCATGAGTAGATGTCTTTGTACAACGTGGGACAATAAAAGGTTGGTATTATTATTATATACCTAGGCATAATAATAAGCATATATCCTAATACGAAAGCGCCGTTGAACTTCCACAGCATAAAAGTATAACTTTTAACTACATTAACATTTATGCTACAGAGAAGCAAAGTTTTAATATTTCGGTGATGTTTTTAGCTTTCAGTGCGTAATTATGATAAATTGTCTCAAACGATGATAGGCTGTTGATGACGGTCTGCATAGAAAGCGTAACCTCCTATTACATTAGCCGACACTCTAGATTTAACGTTCACACCATTGAAGTAAATAGTTGTGAAGTTTGGTAATTGTTTAAGATCCTATTACGTAGCATGTCTTGTGACCACAAAGTACTTTAGCTTAATAAGGGGAAAATTGATGACAACCGTTTTATTAAGCACCAATTTTCATGCGTTCAAGCGTTTTTGTCATACTTATTACTGAAATTAAATGTAACAGCTCACATTAAGAACCCATTAATTAATGTGAATTGTAATCCGTGGTGCTTGGCAATCTGGACTTCTCCTAGTTAAAGCCGTCTCTTTGTGCCTAAAGCAGGAGACAGATCTTCTGCTTGTTTGGAGGGAAGTGGAAATTATGTTTTTAATACTCCTCCGCTATCCTTTTCTGATAAATTTTGTAGGATCCAAGACAGCCGAATCGTTTCGATTCATCGAGATTCATTGCCTCGGCACTTTTCTGGTGGTGGCCACTGTTGATTCTGGCTTTCAGAAGTTGCAATGGTTAGCAATAGTGTGGCGGGTTTGTCCAAACGTTTTATAAGTGTTCGAGTACCGAAAGCCAAACGAAAGTCTGCGATGTTGTCATCGTGTTACGCACTTTGTATGACAAACGTTTCGTACGTCGTTCCTTCATTTAATTCTATTTTAGTCGACCCGGACAGAAAAGTCACGCTGAATAAAACTTCGAAAAATGTTCGGTCAAACTTAAATATAATTTTCTTTATTTGCTTTTCCTAGCTCCATTTTTAGGGACCTTTATACAATGAAGCTGAAATCAGATTTTTTTCTTGAAAAAATATTAAAGAAAGTATTTCATTCATAATTCAGTAGTTACCAAGTCTTTGTCAACGGTTATCCCAGAAACCGTTATATATTTTAGTACCCTTTAACCTAACGCTATGAAATAGATATTTCATAAAAAATTAAATGATTTTAAGCAAGGATTGCAGGTCAATACGACTAGTCAAGTCCAAATTGATGTCACGGTAGGTGAAATGGCTAAGCGATTGGCTACTGCGCTATATGTCGCGGGTTCGATTCCCGTACGGAACGTCCCGGTTAGTTTTGAATGTGAGTTTTTGTTGTAAACGTACCCACGATTTAGGAGATATTCCCAATGTGGGACAAAAACGTTAACAAAAGTAGATAAGATGGTAGGTTCTTCTTCGTACGATTTTTTTCGGAGAAGTAACAGTACAGTTGTATTAACTAAACCTATATTTATAACTAGCTGTCCGCCGCGGTTACACCCGCGTCTTTGGTTACTGCTCCGCTCCCGTAGGTCGTAGCGTGATGGTATATAGCCTATAGCCTTCCTCGATAACTAATCTATCTAACACTGAAAAAATTTTTCAAATCGGACCAGTAGTTCCAGAGATTAGCGCGTTCAAACAAACAAACAAACAAACAAACAAACACTGCAGCTTTATAATATTATAAGTATAGATTAATATAAGTCTGAAATCGCCAAGCCGTCTATAGCAATCGCGATGATCAATCCTCTTGCCTTCTCTGTATGAAAAGAGGCTTTTCTCTGCAGTAGGACAATAATAGGCTGGAATTATTATAACTCTTTAATTTGTTACCTGTGTCAAACTCAAAGTTGAACTTTATAACCCCCAACGTGATCTAATAAATAATATATTAACACAAAATCTAATACCTAAATAATATATTAACAAACATAAATAGTTCACTGATCCTTAATATCAAAATAGTTCGCTATACGATTGGAAAGATAAGTTCAATTCTGATTACATAGGCCAAACTTACTCCTTCAATACTTCGTTATTCAGATATCTGTCACAAAAAAATTGAGGGTCTGAAGTATGAAATTGTAGCGACAAAATTGACCCTTCGCATATTGTGCCGATTTGTTACGAGAGCAAAAAGTTTTTGGGACTACTGATTGAAATTGGAAACTACATATAGGGGAGCGTGGGGCTAGTTGTAGCAGGGGTAAGTAGTAACAGCTTATTTACTCAGCAGGTTTCGAATATTTTGTTTTAAATTGACACTTAATCTACTCCTTATAACGAGGCCTACGACATAAGCACAGCCAGGGTGACTCAGACGAGCGCAGAGAGTAGTTACGAGCAGACCCATGATTTTTGCCAAGTAACGTAAAAAAATTAAATTCTTAAAGTTTGATTCTAAATAACTGCAATGTCTTAATAAAATCTGTATCGTTTGATTTGTATAGTCAATATATTAGGCTATCTTATATAATTACTTTTATTTGACAATAATATAAACTTTTTTTTTAATAATTAAAAATGTTCAATAATTTGGCATGGGGCTAGTTGTAACGAAATTCCGGGGCACGTTGTAACTAGTTACAACTTTTGATTATTAACCAACCAACCAACCAACTATTGATTATTAAAGTCCAACTATTGTTTCTGGAATTTGTCCTACAATTTTTTCGTTTTATTCACAATATGTGCTCGTGGATAAAACGAAAAAATTTGAAAGCATTCACCGTATTTTTCTGAGAATGTAGCATAGGTTAAAAATCTAACAAAGGCTGGACTAAAGGACAATAACATTCTTTTTATTACTATTTTTTTTGCAGAGTCATTGTTTGTTTTCATTGTACTCTTTAGAATATTATTAATTTGTCAGATTTTGCACATGGTGAACATTAGTAGATACTTGTTGTGAAAATTTGTAAATTTTGACAAAAATAACGCAATGTTTGTAATAAATAAGACCCAGATTTTAATAAGTTCTTATCAATTTACAAGTATTAATACATACCTTTTGTGAAATTTTGTAAATTTTAACAAAAAATGACGCATTGTTTGTAATAAATGGGGCTCAGATTTTAATAACTTTTCAATTTACAAGTATAAGCAGTTACCTACAATGATAGCAACGATACTTACCCATGTAAAACTACATTATACCCAAGATACCGATAAATCCTACTATTGCCTGGATGTCCGCCCGATTAGATTTACCTTCATTTGGGTATATTATTAAAACGCACAGATCCTTTGCATAGAAAATATGATTAGACGACAAAGGCTAACAATAACAGCTGTAATATCTACTTTCAAACAATAATAAGACAAAAATCTAATAACAAACATCATTTACAAACTATCTCGGTTGTTAATATTAGCGCGAACGTAGAACTTCTCACTTTAGGGAAACTTATTTACCGACTTTGTCTGCGCCGAGTTTCGGACGAATGGACTTAGCCAGGATGTGCCAGCAGCTGGCTTCGATAAATTTCTAACGCTAATTCAAACCTTCACACGACCGTGTTTGCATTTATACGAGAAAAAACGTGGTGCATAAAACCCTTATTTTTACTGAGAATTTTCTACTTGGTGTGCTTACGAGAGGTTACTTTTCTAAGAGCAATAAATTACACAGTAAGTCAATATAGGTACTAGGTACTCAATTACTCCTAGTATGTTTTAAGCAAACTTCCATCTTTTGAAACATAAATAGTAAAAGATTTCAACGATTGAAAGCAAGGATCCTCCAAAACAAAGTCCAAAGCAGTTCCCTATAGCAACAACTAAATCCAGCGTAGTGCGCGCGACTTGCCTCGTCACCCGCTGATACGGTCTGTTGTTCAGGATAAACCTAGCAGGCTTAACTTTTAACTCCTTCTCAGGCTCCAGCAATTTCTTCGACACCACATTGTAATCCGGCTCCGTACACGAAGGCAAACAATCGCAATTTAAACCCGTCTCGTTTGTGCCCGGAACTTGCAGGTTTCTTAGTATTTTGTAGTGTTTTGTCAAACACTTTAATCCTTCCAAGCCGCAATATCGATCTTTGTATTGAACCGGAGACAAGTGATGGGTACAGTTACAAAGCCTCAGTTGGGTCTCGATACGACATTGAATAATACACACAGAGTAGCTGTATTGTTGAAAAGCAATGTAGCTCTCTGGAACCTCGTCTGGGAATCTACACTGACGCACCTCGGGGGCGATTAGAGGTACTTCCGGCTCGTTCACAACGTCCATAATTGAAAACCTCACTGTGGCTTCTTCTCCGTAAAGCGTCTTTATTCTACGATCATATTCCATATTCCAAAAGGGTATGTCTTCGGGTGAATGAATGAATGACTCGTAATCTTGTGATAGAGTTATTTCGAGAACGCCCGCCTCCGGGTTTTTTGCAAGAGCGGACGTGGAAAACATTTTGTGATTTCCACCGACGTGCTTATTGTTAATAGTATAACATAGGCCGTACTCTGTTTGCAGAGGTTTAAAATATTGACAACAATTAATATCTTGGCCATTCCACTTACATGATATAAATAGGAATTTGCAGGACGTACGGAACTTTGACACAATTTCAGAATAATCACGTGAACACAATGTTGAATTTAAACACGTTGATGTGCAGCTGTAGCATGTTCCACTGAAGAATATTATATCGGCGAGGAAACGGTCATACTTTTCTCCGTCATGAATGTCGAATAACTTGCTGAGTGTCCAAAGTTTTTCGATGTTGGCAATCTCGCAGACGGTGACTGAAGCAAATGTTGTGTTCCAGTCGAGGTAATCAGTGCGCGTCGTGAACCGTATGGTGTTCTCTTGGTAATGATCGTAGTACTTGCGTATTGTAGCCACGGCAATGATCCAAACGTGCACATAAATGACGAAGTATATGAATCTGTACACGAAGTGAACATCTTTGCGAACAAGATAGCTGGGCCCGTGTACAGTGAGATTTTTACAAGTGTATTTAAGTCTATGGTAAAACAAAAGCAGGTGGTCCTTGATTTGACTGAATATTTTCATTTTGTTTGGTTTTAACAGAAATGTAATCAGAGTCAGAATGGAAGGTTTGAAATAGGGCCGTTATTTATATAATGCATGGCTTTAACAATCACACGAAAGGAATCCATTTGCTTAATGTTTTAGATGTGGTATAATACACATAACGTTAATTAATGCTGTATAATAGCACGTAATAGATGTAAGGGTACGAACAGATGGGTATAAAAATAGAAATGGTATTTTATCTAGGATTTAAATGGTTTGTAATTTATATAGAACACGTGCTGTAATATTGTTATCCATTGTTCGGCACTGATCCAATAAATGAACTCATTTTGTCGCAATTTCTGAACACCACTTCTGAGAATAAGATGACTATTTCACACTGCTGTAAATACCTAATATATTTTCAGCGTTTTTAATCAAAAAGTTAAAACACCATACTAGGTGCGGTGCATGTGTCTAAATCATAGTGGAGCCGATAGGGGTTAAAATTGACCCCAGTAGTATTTAAGAAAGCTTTAAATAACAAATGAAGTAAACGGTAGCGAACTGTACCTACAATATAAGCAAAACGTCTTAAATTAATATTTCATAATATATGGTACTGGCGTAAGAGACTCAAAAGTAATTTCAAGGAATTAGTTTTTTCCACGAAAGTCGCCTGGATAGTGATGACAAAAACCGTTAGTGTGGAATCGGCTCAAGCTACATAAAAGGTTAGACACAAAGTGGACATTTAGGTTAAAATGTTTCAACCGAGCCTAATGGAACTTGATTATGTATTGTCTTGATTTATAAAACACCACGTACAATTGAATATAATACCTACTCCGACTATTAGGGATCCACATTTATTCCATAGCATATCTCTAGGGAATGCACGAGTTTAATTAATCCTTTTGCAGACTTTATTAATATAACTGAGACTTTCAATTAAACTACCGCATCGGTCCGTTCCTCCGGTGATCTCGGATTCCCCTTACCTACAAACCGAGGACGGCCACCGCGTGGTTTTAATCGCTGAGAGTCCAACCTTAATGATCACTCCGTCTCAATTTCTACACGAAAAGTATATAAAATTAAAGAGTATTTAATGTATAATAGTGATAAAAGATGTTGGCTTTCCGCCGTTTTAAATTATCTACGTGTACTGGAAATGCATACGTTTTTACTATTTCCATGAAAACTAATTACGTGCTTACATAAACCACATATTTGCGTGCAACAACAGTTTTAAAACACTAATGTACCAACATGCACGGTGAAAGATTTATTTTAAATGGAATCCTGAATGCATTGTTGAGAAAATTAATAAGAGGAGAATTATGGATGGTGGAGCGAGCTTAATCCTGAAGTAGTTCTGACAGATTATGATAGGATTGGAACTCGTATAGTTACAGCTCCAATGTCACCGTTAGTAATTAGATTTCCTCGCTTGAATCAGTCCGTTTCAAGTCTGTTAGACGAACCTTCATGATTTATGGATGAGTTTTGGAGACTAACTTTGAGTTTCTAAACGATTCATAATTAATGAAAGAATTTACTTCAGTTTTCTTTGAATGACACCTACACCTCAATGGCTAGGTGTTTAGTAATCATAGACCTTGGTTTCAATGATTGCTACATCCACTTTACGACAGAACACTTTAAGAAGAATTTAATTGTGATAGAATATGGTAAAAGTGCTACATAAAAATATTATGATTGAACAATGTGGCATCGTGTGTATACCTGCTAAATGGTTGTTCACACAATATTTACCTAAACGAAATTCTAAACATCGCCACGCGTGTTCACAAAATTCTATCATGAAATCCAATTTATTATTGTAGGATTTACTGGCTTAAGTCGCGTACCATGCAATGTGAAGAGACACTTGAGTTGCCCAAAATTTTGAATAAAACTGCTCATACTGTTTTTTATTGTTACTTCTTTTTCCACTTTGCATACTAATTTAAATTAATATGTTTAACTATTGCTAAAAGTTCTTCGTTCAATTAATTTCTTTAGTTTGTCTATACTAATATTATAAAGAGGAAAGATTTGATTGTTTGTTTGTTTGCAAAGAATAGGCCCCGAAACTACTGAATTTAAAAAATTCTTTCACATAGGCTTTTTAGAATTTTAGTATCAAAAAATAATCACGCGAACAAAGTTGCGGGAAGTGAGCTTGTATAAAACAAATAGGTACTACATATTTAAATTTTAGTCACCTTTAATTACATTTGCTATGGGTTTTATGAATTACAAATTCCTACAGTTTACGAAGTAGGTCAAAGGGAAGTTGGCATTCGTTCGAGCATACCTAAGTACTTAAGTTAATTTAAGCTAGGCAACGAAAAGACAAATAAGCGCGGTTTCGGGTGCCTTGACTAGTGCAGTCGGGAACCAACCAGGTATAATTATAAAGAAAACTCTTGGTAAATACTGTTATTCGACATAACAAAAGGTGTTCTGTTTTTAACTTCAGAATCTTTACCGTAGCATTACTTTTATAGAATTTCTTTCCTTTCTTTCAATTCTGTTTTTCTTTCTTCTTCCTTGTGCAGTAAGACCGTCCATTGTCCACAATTTTTATAAATGTTTGTCCTACCTACTTAAGTACCTACTTTATATTTTATGTGGTAGACAATAAAGTATTTTTTTATTAAATCAAGGAAACGGAGGTATATTCCACTACTGACATAATAATAATGTTAGATTTATCTACCTTGCTTATAAAACTAATAAAACCACTGCCAGTGGCAGACCTCTTTGAATGAGGCAATATCCGTTTTAGTAGTGGGGTTTGGAAAACGTGAAGACTGTTAGACGGCAAATTAAAAAGTCATATCATGTCCTATACCACTATCCCCAGGATATTACAAAAGAGGAAGAGGAAATCTATTTGAATGGTCATCCAATACAAATGTATTTCTTTGTTTTCTCCCTGCATGGACACGGGAATAAATATTTCCTGTTGCGATGCGATGGGTGGCTTTTTGCGTCCAGGATACGTGTGTATATTTTATCTGGACTTGCTCAAAGGAGCCTAGTATGGATGTATGTAAATTATAAATGGATGTATAAAAATGTAAATTTAATAAAAAAAAATCGGTAGATTTTTAAATAAAAATACCCGTTTCGAACGTAATGTTTATTAATTGTGCTTGTATAAAATAAAACCAAACTTGTATTCTAAATTCGAAAATCGACTCAAATCAACGACGAGCCTCTGATATAATAATATAATATTTTCTAGCACGAACATTGTGTGTGGTTATGTCAACGAGAGGTTTTAATCTCCTCATCCCGGTTACGATGTTGCTTTGCTACCCGTTCGTGCTAGAAATAAGCGTGATGGATGTTTATCCCACCGTTTGTCGGGCAGTCAGCGCGTTGTTGGGCCAATGATGGACCGCATGGTGAGATTTAAATACAACAAAATTGGTAAAGGTGGCCAGTGTCCTGATCGCTAGTGGGGACTGATCATCTCTTAGCTGCCTCGGTTATTTTAAATTGTCTTTACTACTCGTATTTGTATTTTGCTATATACCTCTTTTAACGTTTACGACTTGTCATCTCACTTTATCACCTGTAGATTATGATGATGTAATTTAAATATGTAATCTTTTCTTGATTTTCAAAGTTTATGGAGATTTTTGCTCATTCTTCTCCATAGAAACCTGTTGTTTGTAACGAGCAACTGGCTTCAACTTTCTGACTGACTCTTTAAAATTCTAAAGTATTTTTAGTTTAAGCTTGACCTAGAATTATTAATCTTGCCTTATACTGATTCTTATTTTATAATAGGTACTTCCAATAATCTAAGAAGAATTTAAATAATATTTTTTTAATCATTTTAATTTCATAGGGTCTTTTATTTTCTCTGTTAGTAGGCTTGTAGTACTGGTTTAGCTAATTAAAACAGGGTTACTTTTAATTATAGAAAATATTTGTATTCTCCCATTTCAATTTGTTAATAATGCGTCTCTTTGTAAGCTCAATTCGCCGTATCAAAATTGTTGAAACTTTCATTTCGTAATTAAATGTGCTACCTTCCTACTAATTAATTTCTGCCAACATTGCCTTTAAGAGAGGAAGTAGGAAGTACTTATGGCAATCACACTTAGAAATTCAGATGAAACTTTGAACGATTTGGCGCTCAGATATAATTGTATTCCCATCTTACAACAAGCGAGTAATTATCACAGTGGTGTTGGATTGAATGCTAATCCTAGTGCTATCTCTTTCACTCGTACGTGAAACTCCTTAGAAATCTCAACATCGGTGTTAGGGTGTCAACCACATCTCTGCACTGACTGTAAACCGAAACGTTAACAATACGCGTACAATAAACATCAACCTGTACAAGGATTACCGTACAAAGACAATGTTGTGACGTTATGCGTATGAAGTAAAACCGCAACAGCTAGCTGTCAGTTACAACTGAATAGGTTAAGCGCAGGCCACACCGCCAGCTGGCGGGCGGGCGGGCTAAGCGGGCGAACATCGTTTCACCTCTTTACATACTTCGGTTCACACCGCGAGCTACCGACTAACCTGACGAGCTAAGCTAACGAAATATCCGACGATTCCTAGCTAGCGGGCGGGCGGGCTAGGCGGGCGAACATCGTTTCACCTCTTTACATACTTCGGTTCACACCTCGAGCTACCGACTATTCAACGAGCTAAGCTAACGAAATATCCGTCGCTCGTCTGTCCGTAGTTTTCGGTGTGAACCCCATAGTTTAGCTCGCCAATATTTCGCGTAGTTTGTATAGTTTCCTTCGTTCGCTTCGCCCGCCCGCTTAGCCCGCCCGCCCGCTAGCTGGCGGTGTGGCCTGCGCTTTAGGGTCGCTTGAGCGCAGGCCACACCGCCAGCTAGCGGGCGGGCGGGCTAAGCGGGCGAACATCGTTTCACCTCTTTACATACTTCGGTTCACACCGCGAGCTACCGACTAACCTAACGAGCTAAGCTAACGAAATATCCGACGATTCCAGCGAAGCTAACTAGTTCACGTCGTTGGCGCGCCCGCGCTTCGCTAGCTTAGTTCGCCCGCCAGCCCGCTCGCCCGGTTCGTTCGCCCGTCCTCCCCCCATCCTACCCCTTTTTTTTTTTTTTTGCAATGGACAGATAGAAGGCTAACCTCTCGCTCTCCCATCCGCGCCCCTCGCTTCGCCCGCTTAGCCCGCTTCGTCCGCTTCGCCCGTCGCTCGTCTGTCCGTAGTTTTCGGTGTGAACCCCATAGTTTAGCTCGCCAATATTTCGCGTAGTTTGTATAGTTTCCTTCGTTCGCTTCGCCCGCCAGCTTAGCCCGCCCGCCCGCTAGCTGGCGGTGTGGCCTGCGCTCACATAAGCGGGTCGGCACATTCGGTTCGGCATTTTGAATACAACGTTTAGCATCTATACCTAACACGTTTTTGTAAAAGTGTTAATACCGTTGTGATTTATTTCATTTTTCAGAACAAAAGTATATTATGTGAACCTACATCCTCATAGCTAAATATTATGTCCTCTTCTCTAAATCGTTACTGAGTTTAAAACAAATAAATAACAGTAAATTTAAAACTGCTGCAAAGTATAATTATCATCTGTAAATTATAGGAATTACGCTACAATTTTATAATTATCTTCTTATTTATGAATATTATACTGTAATTGTAACAATATAAAATACAAAATACATAAAACTCTGGTAATGAACTGTCATATAACTACGTGCAGATCCGTGTATGCACAATTAAAAATACACAAAGAGCGTGAACTGTGCATAAAAGTGAACATACTCGGCGTCCTGAACCATAGTGACCTACTTCCACGTGACTTAGTGGGTAAACTAGGAGACTATGTAATACTAGCTTTTGCCCGCGACTTCGTCCGCGTAAATGACGGTGATCGCGGACGCAGACGAAGTCGCTTTAGTGGTTTACAGGCAGACTTTCACATTAATAATATTAACATTAATAATATTATTATGGATTTTAAAATATCCACACACAAACTGACAGTTCTCTCGTGTACAAAATGATAATAACAAAATACAATTAATTTTAATTACTAAAAGCACGGCAAGAAAAAATAAGGTCTATTTAAGTAAAAGCAAGAATTCAAGTCAAAAAAAATATTCTGTTGAAAGTTCGCTCGATTAAAAGTTCATTACGGTGCATTCATCATCATTATCATATTCGTATCAGCTTGATAACGTTTACTTCCCATCAATTATGATACATAACTCCATGATAAAAATAATATAAGTAAATAGATGTAACGAATGTTAAAAGACTATTAACGATTCCGAAAGGTACCTCTTCTGTAAATGAACACAGTGAAAGGAGTGGTACTCTCTATCTGCGTCTGTATTTCCGAACGCATTTGACCCTAATCTCTTCAAAGTTAGAGTGAACAGGCTTCTTCTGGAAGAGCTCATTTCATCGAAGACTTTGTCTCCGTCACCTCTGATCTAGACTAGAGTCAAGAGCAAACCCATCTCATGCAAAAGGACCAAATCTTGGGACCTCCTGGTTATGAAAGTAATAAAGGTCAAAGTTCCGAATTCTTTTTCTAGCTTTTTTTTTACGAAAACAAGTTGTATTAATATGTTAAAACTAAACTTTTAATACCAGTACGACCCCTGTACTCTTATTTGCACCCGAAAGCATAGTATTTTACGTACGTTACATGGCGTGCTACAATAAACAGTGATTTTTTACACTAAAGAAAGACAAAAACATTTCTCAGCAATAATTTTTGCTCAATGCTTAGTTTAATGGGCAGTATGCGTAGTAAACGGCCATGTGATGTGTCTTTTTACACCCCTTATATAGCCCCTTAAGAAAAATAGTCATCTGTTTTGCCCTATACCTACCTACTTCTAGTCTAAGATTTTTATTTGGCAAAATGTCACGTAATATTATCGAAATATATAAAAGCGAAAGGTCACTTACTCACTCACTCACTCATCACGAAATATTGAAAATGGCTTGACGTATAAATTTGGCAGGAAGGTAGTTTATAGTTAGTAGACGTCCGATAATAAAGGATTTTCCAAAATTCATCCCATAAGGGGATGAAACGGGGGTTCAAAGTTTGTATGCAGAAATCAACTTTGATGCGGACGAAGTCACGCGCAGATGCTAGTGTACAATAAAAAGTGTTCAATTCTATGAACATGTTCACTCTTGGTCAATAAGGTATACTCAACTTTATTCAAAACCATGAAATTATAGCAAATTCGCAAGTCTTGTACGACCGTAATTAAAAATTGGTTCATTGCACAGTTTGCAATTCATTATTCAACCGCGATGCTAAACTAGCAACTTTATTACTAGTTCGCGGCGGCTGAGCACTGCATTATTAAGGCATGGCCGACTCCATTTACCTATGTAATGTTCCAGGGAAAATGTTTGTTTGTGTATGTTAAAATAGTACAATAAAACAATTGTGTTGTTTCCATGTTATGGTATACTCTTTGTGTTCCAAATTGCTTAAAATACCCACCATGAGAATTTCGAGAATTCACAGTGGAATCTCTTCTTTTCAGTGCAAACAATCATACATAGTCCGTTTGGAATAAAGCGCATTCAGAAGATTTTTAACAAGTTATGTCTCCAGCTGCAATCTAGGTACCTATGTCTACCTTTTGGACGGCTATATTTGTTAATTTATTCAGCGCGTTTTCGCTTCCTGTGCTTTCTCATTGTATGTAATCAGTCGGTTGGACATATCAATATCCAGTTGAATAGGTACATCTGGTGCTTTTTGTGTAAAAAATGATGAGCCAGTTATTGTCTGATTTAAATAACGGTCTGATATTTTTGGTTCATATTATTTACTTTTTTAATTATTATTTTACTTCTTTTGTGAATTACGAAAGTATGAAATTAGTGTTTTATTTAGAAAAAATACTGTTTCAGTAATAAAAGGGCAGCTGGCTTGTTTTAATTCTTTTAGTTTACTCTGTCTTTTGTTTTACTTTAGGAAAGTTGTCTCCTAATTTCTCTATTCACTTACGCTTAATACTGTACAAATGGAAAGTTGCGGTAGAGACAGTGGTCACAAAAGGTCAAAATACATGTCCCTAGTTTCGTGTCCAGGGATTCATTCGACAACAGTTTAAGCAGAGTACTTTTACTAAACATTACTAGGCCTCTAGATAAACTTCTTTAAACGTATCAAGTAGAGAATCAGAAAAATAATAAATTCTGTTAGGTTGGTATTTAAAAGTTAATAGCAGGAGTTTGTAGGTACACCCTAATTTACGAAGGCAGGATCGCTGTCTCTGTTATTTATGAGACACTTAAACTTCTAGATAGCAATATAAGTTGAGAGTATGTTCTAGCCGGGTAGGATGTGCTAGTAAAAGTAACAAGTGGGGCTGCTTGATTGTTAATATGATTTGCAAACGGCGCTCGCAGCAATTTTATGTGGAAAGGAATATCCATTTCTTTTTACTTTTAGGCGGAAATATTTTTTTCATTCTAACCATTTAAAAACACACCCACACATACACAAATTACGTTTCCCATACACACCCATGACACAGAAGAAATTCGCAGTGTGAGGCAACTTTTTTTCCCCAAAAAAAAAACTGCATGTTGTATATTTTGGTAATTTGATCTCAATCATTTTGTGAGTGGACGTGTACAAATAACCAACAGACAAGCGGTAATAAATGACAATATTTCGGAAACCCCATACAATATTTCACTTCGTGCGAGAGCACTCTGTGAAACTTAACACCCGAAGCCTTTATGCCCATCGTAGGAAATGAATGGATGGTATCATCAAACGTCCAAAAAACGGTAGTGTAACAAAGTGTTTTGCTCTTTGTAGTAATGGAGGTAATCCCGCGTAGAACGCCGCTGTGGTCGACCTACAAATTGCATTGCTAGACCAGCGAATTGAGACGACCGCCGGGTATTCAGCTCATAAAGGGAAATGCCAAACTCAATAATTTCTTGATTTCCTTTTTGATTAATGGAAATTCTTTCTCATCAGTCTTGTATTTATACGCAGCGTCGCTATAACGTGCCAAACCTTTACTGACGTTTATTTATCGAGAGCGTATTTTGAAGTCGACGCACGATCTCTCTCTCTGAAAGAACTTAACTTGGTAAGTCCTCGGAAATAGGAAATCAAAGACTTTCGTTTTTGCTTAATTTTCTTGAGTTGGTATTTTGTGTTTAATTAAGTTTTGTTAGTTAATCATTATAACTTAGGAAATTATGAAAGCTTAGTAATTATTTAGACCTTCGTTTAAAACAACGTTAACTAAAACTATAATTTATAAATTAATTGTTACCCACACTGTTTTGGAAAACTTTTACCTTCGACTTTCCACGAAAGCCTAAAATCAAAACAAAGCGTAGGAAACTCATTGTGGCCTTGGTTTGATGTCACCCGCCAGCCCTGGGGCAGTTGCGTGAGTCAGTAGCATGGAATTCACAAAAAAAATACACAAAGGCCTGCGAATGCTTCTAGTTTGACGGTGGAACGAGATCCGATGTGACGATTTTACACTATACGAAAGAACTCAAATAATAGGCCTTCCATTGTGTAACAGACGTTGCTCATGAAATACCTACTGACATTGTTCCACTTTGAAGTGCGAAGTAAAAAAGAAACGAGTTGAAACTGCAAAGTACGTAACTACTTTTATTGCAAGCTATTCCGCTTAGGCTACTTCAGACATCAGACGGTGATCGTATTCTCTTGTATCGCGTACGAGATTTAATTGAATAGGTTACTTGGGTACACAATTGGAAGGTTTAATTTACACTGTAGTTTTTCTCATTAGATATTTTTTGTTCAATTTGTATCTGAAAGAATGCTGTTCTTTATGATGTATTTTATTAGTTTGACTTAATTAAATTTTGCCTTGAGTAAGTGTAAATAAATACTTACCCATACTTTACGACCGAAAGTTTTTCACCATTCGAATGTTTTATAGGTGACACGAATGGCGACTTTATTTGAGTGTAGTAGGTGTTTTCATAAACTGGTCATTTCCTTCTTCCACGATATACCAAGTTTATGGCTTTCAGCTACCACGTAAGGCTTTATCAAATACATTTAATAGGTAATCAAATATTCATGGTATGGTAGGGTCAGGATATGTATTATTCAGCGAAGCACATGTACTGTATTGTCTAGTTCACGTTGCACAGGAATTACCTTGTACTTCCACATGTCATGATGTCAAGGCAAACTGACGGCTGCTGCAGTGAAATTCAATTACCAGATCGTAAATGAATTGTCTAGTAGTATTTCATTGTTCGACTATGAAATGCGTTCAAGTTTCGTTGTTTTGTATTTAACCTAGATTGTAATAAAATGACAGTTTAAAGTAACAGAGGATTAGGTGGAGCTTTTACAAAACAGAGGATTATGTAATTCACTCACCTGTTTTGACAAGTTTGAATGTCACTTGCTGTTGGTTCTTGAGCTGTTCGTTATGTGTTGGGTGGGTGAGTTCCCGCAAGGCCATCTCGACGGACGGTTGCTGCTGCATGTTGGAAGAACGTGACAGCGACGCCTCTCTCGCTCGACTCAGCTTGCGGAAGAAACTAACTTTCTTCGACTTAGGATTCGGACCTGTGGACAGAGTAAACTCAGTGTTAAATTACATGCAAGTTTCTAAACGTCATTTATTAATCAATTCAAGAACCCTCACACAGTTATGTAAAACCTCATGGGCGTGATACGTGCCTAGTAAAGCTTTAATGCTGTTATTTCGCCAAGTAACCATGCTTAATTAATGTGACGATATGGGTTAGTCGGATGATTTCACGTTCTCAAATTCAAACCGCACTCTCATTCAGAACCTTCAGTGGACGAACGTTGTGGTGTTGGCGTCGAAGGCGTGGAGGTGCGAGCTGAGTTCGCGGGCGAGGAGCTCGGCTCGGACTGGGGCCGCGGTGGGAGGAGGCTCAGCGTAGACGCTGTAGGTGTTGGAAAGTGCGCTGCCGACAGATCCGGCCGGCGATCCGGTTCCGGAGTAGTGACTCGGATGTGTGCACCAAACTGCGGTGAGTTCGCAACTTCGAACAGTGCATCGAAGTCGCGATCGAAAATGTTCTTTCGTGAGAATGCTGGAGTAGGAAGGGGAGCGGGCAGTTCGAATTCATCGGGAGCGGGGGTTCTAACAATTTTGCCGAATTCATTATCCTCATGGCGACCGAGCTTCTTGAGCAACTTCGCTTTAGTGCGCTCTCGCAGCTTTGGACGCTCGAGCGACGGCGTCGGCGATGCCGGCGCGCGCTCTGGAGGCTCCGGAGGCGCCGTTTTGAGGTGGGTTTTATCGCTGGGTTTATTGAGGGTGGGGGTGTGGGGCGGGGGTAGCGAGCTGAACGGCGCTCGCGGCGGCGGCCCGAAGATCAAGTCAAGCGTAGGCCGCTGCCGTGGCCGAGGCAGCGATTGCGAGCGGTATGTCAGGGAAACTACTTCGTCCGCAGGATATATTACGTACATCCCTGGCGAGACCGCATCGCGCAGGCCCCTCGCGCCCTCCGAAGAGGTTTACGCGCGTCGATTGAGCTACTACTAGGATCTAGTGGCAAGTAACTCTATCCAGATTTTTTTTCCGTTTCAACCGGATCTTAAACAGAAATAAGTTACAAAGTTTACGTCGATTGGAATGTTTTTAAATGTTAAGTTGCCTTTTGCGTACTACAATGTAAGTTGAAGAACGATTAAGGAATGTTTCATGGAAGGGATCTTGAGCCATAGTAGGTATAGGGTAGGAGGGTTTCTTCGTGTAATGTCTGCCAATTCCGAACAACGAATCTTCAACCTAGAGAAACAAAAAGTAATGCTTATTACCAGGTGAACAAAAGTCACGAGTGTAGTGAATGAAAGAGGAAAATGTGTGGAATATAAATTCGCCACAGGATACGTTTATTTCGTACTCATGTTTGTAGCAAATAGAACGAAAACACAAACAGTCTCTGTACACGCAGGGTTGACATATGCTGACACGCATACGTATACATAAGTACGTAATGTATGCAGGAAACGACAAAGTTTAAATTGTGATCCTTTAAGCCAAACTGTGTACATTTTCTGAATCATATTTAGTACCGATTTGTGTAACAGATTTTTTTTCCATGGGGTCTGTGCCTACATGATGCTAGACGCTCCGCAATTAACATTTTTCGTTGATTAATTTAAATAAATTAGCTTGTCTAAAGGTGTATTTTGATCGTGTAGCTGTTGCACTTTTGTATGGTATAGCAGATTTTTTTTAGCCGTCTATTATATTCGTCTTTGGGGGGTATAGAATCATGGAATAAGTCCATGATAAGAGTTTTCGTTACTGTTCCATCTAATAGTATACACATTTCTTTATAATTTACTATCTAAACTTGACTATCAATCCACATACACAAGTTGTTTTTTAACATTTAAAGATTTATACCCATGATGCAGGCTGGTATTAAAAAACTAATTTTAATATTAAAACTTTATTCACAATTATGGTCCTTTACAAAGTAGACCATATGTAAATAACGTTTTATGAATCCTTTTATAACAATGAACCCTAAAATTAAGACCTTCGTAGCTTCCTTAATTATGCAAGCAAAACACTATGTTCAAAGCTTCCAATCGTAACCGAATGAGGCATGTGTTTCTAATGAACTAAACTTTCCTTACTAAACAACAAAGCATTCTATAGGTATGTAGGTTTAGTATAGTTTAGCTGAAGTGTAAACTGGGCAGAAACTTACACAAACGGGTCAAGTATCACCACAATAGGCGAGGGGGAACCAAGTGGAGGAGCTCTCCAAATTTTACACGAACGTGGCGATTCTGCACTGATTCATTTAAATTTTCCTTTGCTCACGCTAATAAGGGAATGCTTTGTAACCACACGTTTTAATGAGGTCAGAATATGCATGTAGATCTAGGACTTTTTATTTGAATTTAAAACATGGACATTTTTGTTGTTGTTTGAGGTACCTACCTACAGTGTTACACTGACATTTTTAACAAATGTTTGGTGTGTAGGTGCAAACAGTAATTTATTGTTAATGGATTCTCCTCGGGCTCGAGCACTTTAGTTGTATTTATTTCTTACCTTATCTTATTTTTACTGATTCCTTCGTCTCTTTTTAGTTTATTTGCGATTTGTAGTCCATTTTAGTATTATAAAATGTTTGAAATTCTTATTTTTTTAGTTGGGTAATAAAACCCGGGGTTAATAAAAGCTTTTATCAGTGTGTTGTGTCGTACTACAACTCAATTGTTAATTGACCTATTTAGCCTCGAATCACGTAAAGCAATTAGACGTACGAGATTTATACGCCTCTCGTATTCTCGTACTGTTAGCGGCATTTTAATGGCGGCTTCAGTTTGGAAGCAGTACGAAGTAGAGGTGTTACGCCACGTAAATAAATATTCGTATACAGGGTTCAACGAATGGCTTGGCGAATTGCCTACGAGACGTTTTTGCGAAAACTGAATAACGGATACAATATACTGCTATTTATAATTGTTGTTTTTTTAAATAACTCGCTAGATCAGATTACTAAATGACCTTGGACGAGTAAAACGTTCTAAAAAAAATTGCAGTGTTTGAAATGTTGAATTTTTATTAGCACGTGACAGTTTTGTTTGTAAGTAGGTTTCCAGAACATCTTTGAGACGGTCCGAGAAATAAATTGGTTTTAGTCGCGAGAAAATGGGCTTGAAGCGTTGAGACGTCACTAACTGACGTCTACTTACGTATTTGATTGGTCAGATTTTTTTTGTGGATTTACATACGTGGGTACAGTAAAATCATAATTCACAATAACGTAATATATCGTGAGTACTGAAGCCATGAAACACACGTGCGGAAATATTTCTGTCTTGTTTCCAAATAAATCATTTTAGTAGAAGTATTTTGTTGTTATAACTCTTCTGCTCAATGACTGAAGTTGGGAACATTTCAAGATCTATTAATGGATTACTTACAAAATTCTTCTTCTTTGGAAAAGTTTTTGGAGGAAAGAAATAAAAGTGAATATTACTTGGTCTTCTTTCTAATAAGTATTATTATGTAAAAGAATGTTGAATGACAATTTTGGATTTAAATACTTTTACGTTCGTTATCTGGTAATTTTATACGTGTATATTTCTTAAATAATATTTAGTCGTGTCTTAACATTACGCTCAATAAATACGATTCAAATTATGAACGCAAGTATGTATGTACCTATGTAAGTAAAACAAATTAATCTAAGTTATATTATAGTTAGTAAGTAAGTTATATACGTATGTTTGTCTTTCCATGCGTTTTGTGTTCTACGTATTTCAATATAACATTTGCGAATTTAAGATCAATCTCAAGTTTCATTAATTTAAAATTTCTCAAATCACTCTAAGTTTCTGTAATAATTACAAAACTTCATATTTTCATTTAAAGAATCGTTGTGGAAGTTATGAACGGGACGTACCTAATCATTGAATCGTAATTTCTGTACAAATTATGTCGAACAACTTCAGAAAACTTCTGACATTTAATTATGGGATTATGTCAAACGTTGGTAAAATTATTTGATGATGATGTTTAGGTACAACTCAATACTATTTGGTTTATATTGAAGGTACTTTATGCAATTGGTTTCAAAATTAGTTTATTCGCTGTATACAATACAAATACTAATAATTTCAGTAGGTACTATAACTTATGCGTATGAAATTGTTATTGAGAGAGATAAAAGGCATAATTATTGATTCGTATTTTTTTAATAGTGACGTGACGATTGTCCTAATGAGAAATAAAGTTCTTTAAACCGAAATACGAGTCATTATCTACTACAATTTCTTTGATTTTTAGCGCATAGCTAAAAAAATATGAAAAGAACAACACTTTTAAATTCAGACATAATAGACATCTTATAACGTCCTATTAGAAATAAACAATTTGCATTTCCGGAATAACATTCCAAAATAAATGTCATAAACTGAAATAAACATTTATTTTGAGTCAGGAAACGAAATAAACTCGGTTCCAAAATAAAATCGTTGACCGCACGAAATTAAAATTTCAGAAGTGGATCGAAGTAGGTCATTGTGTGAAAGCAAACGGATGGAGTTTGGAGCTCAAAGAGATGAATGAATATGCAAATTTTACATGGATAACAGTTTCAGTGTTTTTGTGAATAACAAAGAAAGGAAAAGATGAGAAAAATATCATCGTGAATATTCGATCGTCATTCAAACCATTCGGAAGTGTACACTTTTTTTTTATTTCTAAACAAAGATTGGTGTGAGGAAAAGCTGTATGTATAAAAAGGAAAATACTTGACTAAATGCTGCGGGACGCTTAACATTCACTGAGAGTCATTCTGCCGTACTTCAGAACAAAGCATCCAAACTCAGTCTGTATTTTTGACGTTGAATACTGTGTGAATATTGTTGACGAAGCAAAAAGTGCACTAGTGGCGCGGGATCCGGTTGCGGATGAAAAGGTCGAGTGCTTCTCCACAATAGAACGTCGCGGTCACGAGATCACCCTTTCCTCATTAGTATTGCGAAAAAACTCGAGCACAAAACCAAGTCTCTGTAAAAACTTTTCTATTGCAAAAGTTTGGAGCGCTTATTGAACCGACTGGAATTTTAAGTAAAATGATACAGAAAAACTTTTAGATAAATGTCACACCTATTCTTTTGTTCTCTAAGCTTAATTAAGTATTGTTTTGTTGAATAAAGGCTCGATGTTTATCAAAGCTGTTTGTCTTTCTTACAATTACTGATTTATTTTTGTGATTAAACTTGATAGCATTGATAATCAAAACACTTAAAATACTGAATATCTCTATTAATGTCTGTCTTCTTGCTTTAAATTTAATTCACCATATTAATTGTGGGCTTACAACGGTTGTGAGATATGAGGTTATTAAACAAACAGACGACACGCGAAACCAAAACGCGATACAGTCAAATTCGAGGCTTGTGTGACTTCCACACTTGGGAAAATTCATCCTCACAACTGAATTATTTGTAGTTGTACCTTGCATTTCGCGGTCTAAACAATCCGACTTATGTATAAAACCCCAATTTTTTATAATGCATCTACTGTTTACGTAAATAAACATTGTGTGAAAACTTCGAGCGATCTATTTCCAAAAAAAAAAATGTCTAAGATTTCAGATAATATCTTCAATTCTGACATCTAAGTGACAGGCCTACAACTGAAAGGAGTGGTAGGTACTTATCCTTAAGCTCGTATGATGAAAATGGTGCATGCCTCCGCGAAGACGTCTCGGCATCTCATTATTGGGACTGGGACGATTCAACGTGACACTATCTACAATACCTAGTCCCTAGCTGAGCTTTTATTTGTAAATCGGTTTTTATTGGCTCTGGGTTTGAGACCTCGGGTGACAGAGTACCGACAATTCGCGGTCATGAATACCTGCATCAGTTTTTTGACAAATCATTTCAGAAATAGTATAATAAAGTACCTACCAATTCATTCATAAACTGGTTCACCAGACGGTAAGTCAGATAATTCTTTGTTAGTAAAGACAATGCAGTACGTAAATAGATAAGATCGAAACATGAAACAAACATTTGGATATTAACAATATCCCACATCCCCAATCCGTCTAAAGCAAACGTGGTGATCAATGCTATTGCCTTCTATATATATTCTTATATTCTTCTTATATTCTACTATTATACTATATTACCTAAACTTAGAGAAAAATTTGAGGTTAAATTACTGTGCATATTAACACTGTATAATCTGTGCTTACGATTCATAGAAGGCACCCACGAATACATTATCTAGTTTAACGCTAATTAACATTTTCTGGAGTGAAGTACTGAAAATGAAAACAAAACAGTCTTACAGAATCATTATGCCAAACATGATTCTTAATAGGATTTTAGCATTATGGCAGCTCGTCTTAATTCGTTAAGCTTTTAGGACACCCTTGTGATTTATAATTTTTTAGATTTAAAAAATATTTTAAGTATTACGGATATTGGTATTATCTACTTACTTATTTCTTTTCTTCAATCTCGCCTGTAATAAGATTATAGAAAAGAAAATTATGCAACAGGCAGGGAAGCCCTTACTAAAATTGTATATTTTCATAATCATCTATTTTTACTGTGAATTTGATCTCCGTGGAAGGGAAAAAGATATTTTATATAGTAGGTTGTTGATATTTAAATATCCGTGCCGATAATGCCGTCAAGGACGTAATAATATATAATTATCATTCTAAAAACTTTAGTGATGAGTGTGATTAGTGTAAAGCAAATATCTCAAATAATCGATTTTTAATTTCAGCGATTTCGTTTAAATTTCTAAATCATTAATTTCTAAAATTTATATTTTTTATAAAATAAACGATCTGTAAATCTAAACAAAATCACTTGACGTTATAAGTTGATTTATCAAACGTAGCTGTTAATAAAACGTCAAAGCATAATATTCTCCACATTTATGTGACACGAAAATAATTACTTTATCTTTCGTTAATGATCTTAATGGCTGACATTAGGACAAAAATAAATCGGTATTCTTAAACCAAGTCCTTGACTTGGGTTGCAGCGGATGTTATTTTTCAGAACGACAAGGTCGTATGTCACACGAGCGTTTTTGTAAAGGTGCGTAGAGGAAGTAGTTAATATTATTGCCAGTACCTATCGTAACTAAACGTACTTAGATGTAATTTAATTTGTAAATAAGGAAGCCATTAAAATGACGTGTACATGACTGTGTCGTGTGTTCTAGATGCTTATTAGTGTCATGTAATGCGAGATTGATCGGGCAGAAATGTGTGATCGTTGGTAAAATGCTCTTAAATTAATGTCAGCAGCATCTTAGGTGTCAAGCTTGCTTAGCGAACTGATAGATAGTGTGCATTAAAATCTTTACTGTATTCTGTCAGGGTAGGTAAATTTGTCACGATGTGTTAAAATGCGCAGAATGTGTGAAAATTAAATAACACTGTTATCAGAATTCATACTTTAGGAATGTAAATGACATGTGACGTCAGACCTTCCTAAACTGAGTAGAGATTATAGCAACGAACTATTTAACATCTGCCAAACTCACCAACCAGACGCTTAGTCTTGCTGCCGTTGAATGACTGGCTAATGTTTCCATTAAGTGGTGTTCATACTATTTACATAAAGCATAAGATATACACCAACGAATTACTTTTTATCAAAAGAAAGAAAATAAAGAAAGGTATGTCTTATAACATGTTTGTATATAAGTAGGTATGCAATATACCTAATGCATTTTAATCTGATTTAGATTGTGGTCGCTAATGTAAACTCAACTTACATAAAACGAAAAGGGTATCAAGTAATCTCCAACGTATATAACGATCGAATCTTTTCTTACTACGTTTTTATATTAGATTGGTCTTCGATTACTGACCCCGATCCCTCAGGATTGCAGGTAATCTCGCCGTCTGACATCCAATAAGTTTAATTTGCTAATACGTATACTAAAGTCAGCCAACTTATAAACTTAGACTTACACGAGTAACTTACCTAGATATATTGAAAAGACTTTTATTTTCTTTCGTGAAAAGTTGTTTTTTAGAAAAAACATCGTCTCATCAATAATGGTAATAAAATATTAATAGAAGTGGGAACCTCCTTAGTAAGTTGTTTGAACGAAATGATGGAATGTAATCAAAGCGGACGTTGTTTTCACTTTTTTAAGCTGCCGAGGGAAACAATTTAGCGCCACTCTAAAAATTATTTCTGACATAATGGAAAATGCAGAGGCGCCTGCCGTTTGCGCATGAAATTAACCTAGAAAACATGTGAACAATGTATGGTGAACAAAGTAGATACGTGGCAGGTGTCATTAGAGGAAGCCGGTTGTTGCGAGGTGCATCTCATTTCCCACAGGACATCGGTATCCGATTCGAAAATCAAAAGCTAGATTGCATTTGTAATGTGTTTTCAGATTTACATGTTTCCCAGCAGAACACGCAATTATGTTCCTACTTTGTTATCATAATGGTTAGCGCAGCTACAATTCTTCGTTAGCAGCAGGAGATAAACGCTTGTGTACTTTAAGCGAATTTGTAAAAACGTGTAGGTACCTACTTTTGTAGAAAAAGTAAATGGTATAAAATCTAGTATTTTTTTTTCAAAACATCAATATTTTCTTACTTTTCTCTTGAGGCCAGAACATGTAGGTATTTTTTATATTTATTTTAGGTCTCTTTCCAGAACAAAACTAATCTAATCAGTACATAAAATCCATTGCAAGCTACAAGTCATCTACCAAGTATAATCTTAATCTCCGACTTGTATTCGTCGGTAGTCTTAGAAGTGGAATGTTCTGCCCAGCAACTTTGAAGTTCATCTTCAGCTGTTCATGAAGTTTGTATGACGGCAAAGGGAATACACCGAAGACTGAATCTCAGTGGTTCTGGTTTTTAATTAGTGTAATTAATTCGCTTTATTGTATATACCTATTTATACATCTTTATAAATAAAACAAAGTCGAGTTAGTTACACCATTTATAGGTAAGTTAAGAACGGCTTCTTCTTAATTTTTGATTCGTTGGATATGTCGCCGCCCCGAATAGCAGAATAACATTTAAATAATGGGAAAATCCACAAAGAAATAATAATAATAATTAAGATAATTCATTTTCTCATATATTTTGTATGTAACGGCTATTTGATATCTTATTGATTTTGAAGCGGGACAAAATCTGCTGGGGCAACTAGCATAGACTAGAACATTTGCCAAAAAATAAACCTCTTTTTTTCCCTAATTTCATGTCTCATTAATAACGTCGTTTAAATTGTGTTAGAGAGTAAAGCAAAACACTTATGTAGGTACACATAGGTCTTGAGCTAATAATTAGATTAAATGTTTCTTTGAGTGCTACTTCGTGATATTTGGTAATAAAATTTTCTTTCGATTAAATAGCTACATAAGTAGACTTATGAAAGTTTTTATGTGGCGTTGATAAGGTCAGTAAACATTTTGTATTCATTTATTTACAAGTTGTTGAAAAGCGGGCTTGGAAATTTAGGTAGATTTTCGGGTGTCTTTGAAGTACTTATGTTTGTTTAGTCTTCTAAAAATAGTGTAACATTTATTTTATAAAACCACAGTATTATTGTCTCACTGCAGGGCAAAGGTTACTTAGTCTCATTCAAAGAAGGGACAAGCATTTATCACCACGCTTGCTCAAGGCGTTTTGGCGATTTCAGACTTATTTTAATTATAAGTCCAGATTTCCTTACGATGTTTTCCTATACGGATGTAAGTGATGTTCAAAATAACTTAGACAGTACGAATTGAAAAAGTTACGTTCGTACTTGCCCAATTAAATGGGACTGCGGGAAAACGGGACCTCTAATGGTAAGTCGCCTTTAGAATGTTCCAATATAAATAGTCCAATATGTTAAATTATTTATTTTGGTATACCTTATTTGCATAAAAGAAGGTTCTACGTTTAGATGCCAATTTCAAGGTAGATTTTAATATTTATTTTATTAAAACTTTATTGAAAGATCCTTTGAGAAAGTCAGAAAATATCGTATCGTAGTTACAAAATCTTTTTAATATTTTAAATCCTTAGTAGGTAAGAGAGACACGATGATGCACCTTTATAAATCCTTTTTTCCTCATAAAATGGATGCGTCATATTCTACGTGGGAACAATGTTGTAAGCGCATTAAATCATTCTACGAAAATAGGATAACCAGGTTTAGCCTGATTGTGTAGGTACTCAGACTTCTAAGTACCTACATGGATTGTCCTTATAAGGCTTCATAGACCATGGACGTGATTTATTTACAACTAATCGCATAAATCGCTTCTGAAATATTTCTGAAAGAATATCCAGTCTGATCGATACAATTGAATTTTTTTGGTTAACATTTTTTTACTTATTTTTCCTTTATGAGTTGGAGGCATTTTTTTTAGTTTCAACTATTAGTATTTCTATTTTTCAAGAGATGAAAAGTTCAAACAGTTTCCTTACAGGGCTAAAGGTTTACCGCATTTACGATATTTTATAGTTGACCCTATAGTAAAAGCTGCTTATGTAAGATTACAAACGAATTCAATATGAACCCTATCTGTCACTAAAAATACTCGTTGGAAAACATGCGTAGGTACTTTGAGATAGTGAGCGGTCGATGAGGCAACGAAAATGGCCAATATTCAGAGCAGATTCATATTTATGTAGCTTTACTTACTGGCATTTAACTTTATGTGAGATATAAAACGTAAACGAAGCATCACTTTTGTGACTTTATTATGGCTGTACATGAATAAATATTTTAATATCACGTTTGATATTTTAATAAGTCAATATACTAGGTATGGTTATAGAGTATATTTTCGTATTTCTCTGTAAATCATGAAAGTCAGAATAGTAGTTAGATTTTTTAAAGACATAATAACTTATATGTTACTTAACATTCGATTTTCTCTTAATCAATTACTTATATAAAATGTACTTAAAAAAGTACTTAAAAAGGCTATGGCGCAAACCTCGCAAATTACAGACACAAAATATCTGCTATCTTCTTATACCTTAATCACTTTTCTCAATAACCACTAAACTAAAGAATTGATAGCCTACTTAACACTAGGAATCACATCTGTATTGCTATACCTACATAAAAGTCAATCCTAAATCAATGTAGCAGTCACAGTAGTGGTAAATAAATCAGATCGGGATCAAAGTCTTGCCATTTAACGTCTTATTTTATGTTCCACATGTTTATTTTTCCGACTCGTTACTTCCATCTCGTAGGGATCCGCTTTATGTGTGTTACAGTGAAGCAGATTATAATGATTGACTGCCGTCTAATGAAGCACTTTGGAACTAGTGTTTTAAAGCGCTTTAAGTACCTTACGCTAATGATTTGAATAAGAGCGTTATACAACGTGTTGTTTTACATCCACGTCAAATTTCCAAAGATAGTCATTAGACAAATGAATTAAATTAAATTACAACACCTGATCAATTATTAATAACTACTTGATTTTTTTGTTGTTCATGTTTAAAAGTATTTCAGAGCACGCTTATTTTTGACAAGGATGCTAAACTGTACTTTGTATTAATAATTGTGTGTTTGATTAATGTACTGGTGTTTCGAAACCATTCCAAAAGTTTTCCAACTTGTGCATTTACTACACATGTAAGCGTAGCCTAGAGTAGATACTTACTAACTTATACAGACTAAAGATTTATTCACTGCATATTTTCCAGAGTAAAAATACTCATAAATACGAACAACTTTTCACTCATGTGTAGAATAGTTGGTTTTTTCTTTATATTTCAGGTTTGGTACATTATATTCACCATGTTTATGAGTACTGTCGCTTTTTAGAAGTTAGCTTGTATAGGGTAGTGCCAGGTATGCGCAATAAAATAATCGCCATGATGTACCCATTTGGTGTAATTTTCTAACACTTTTTTTTCTTGTGGAAACACTTTTGGTATACCCTTCTTCTCGGGTACCCGGAGGGTTATGTCGGACTCTTACCTACTAACACCCAAAGGTTATTTCTATGAGTCGGGAGCCCGGTATACGGCCCCCGACTGGTATACGCTCCCGACTCTTCTTTCTTACTCACTTAGTCTTCTGCAAACGTGGCTACATTATTTAGTTTTCTTTAAATACTTGGCTTTTTATTAAATTTAACTCATAACTGTCAATTGGACTAGTAGGTAGGTGAATGAATAGTCGTAGTAGGATTTAATAAATATAAAAAATGAAAATCTTTAGAAAACTTACAAATAGTAACCCAAGAAAAGCGTCTTATTTTCGTAACTGTTTGAGCTATCAAAAGGAAACGGAAGTAAGCAGCTTCATTTGTCAGAGAAGCGAGAAAATGGTCATTGTGTTTTCTAATCTGCTGATGGCTGAATTGTGTACTTCAAGGAACGGGTCTTTTTACGTTAGCCTCGTGGAGATTTGACGATTATTTTGGAGTATTTTGCTAGCATAAATACATAGCTTTACTGATAAAAATACGTAATCATTATCATTATTTAAAATCCTGGTAATTTTATAAATTAAATGTACCTATTTTAATAAGGCTTCTTTTCTAGTTTTTGGAAGTAAGAATGCATAATTTCTAATTTAATGATTATCGATTAATACAACTTATTACATAACATCACGCCTGCAATCCCAGAAGGGTTAGGCAGCGGTGTACCTAATAGTACACCCACATTTCACCAGTTTCTTCTAATACACGACTTTTATTAATACACGGCTATTGGAATACATAAACAATTGGCAAGTGTGATAAAACCTTTCTAATATTTACTAATCAGTTCCCCAGACGACTGTTTTCGCAAGAAGTTCTACTTCTTTGAAATTCGCACCAGTAGGTATTATATTCACGCCACACATAGAATCTCGTGGGATACCTTTAATAAAGTAAGTTTACCCTATTTGAAAATATGAACGTCAAAAGACTGAGGTTTTCTTTGATACAAGAGAACGTATATTGCACGGCTTTAATGAATGAATATGCATACATATCATAAATGCTAATGTATTTACCAACATAGGTATTACACTTAGGTACACTTGTGTATAAACAGACTAAAATAATATCAGTACCTAGCTGTTACCCGCGACTTCGACATTGTGATTGTCGGTAATCTGAGGGGTTTTATATAGGTATTTTGGCGCGGTATCCAATTATATTTTTTCTAAAATAAAAGTAACCATATTTCCTCCTCAAATTATTAGCTGTCTACTAGTGAAAGTCCGGCCTAGCCATTTCGGAGGCTAGCTGGAACACAGACGACAGACAGAAAGGTAGACAAGAATAAGATAAAATATTTTTTTGCATAAGTCACACCTAAATTCATGTTATTGTGTATTTAGTAATAAGCTATTATTTTCACGTTACAAACAGACCCTTCAGTTTTATTTATTTTTATTGATATAGAACATTATTGTATAGAGAGATATAAGAACGTACGCCAGTAAATAGTTTAGAATCATTTAACAAATCTAAAAAAACACGTTGAGATAGGAAGCATAGTATAGCATTCTTTTAAAATTCAAAGTTCAAAATAAACAAAGGTATTTAGTAATTAATTTAAATGCATATTTTACGTAAAATAACGTCAAACTTAAATCACGAAAAATTACGTATAATAAACTACCATTTCCTACATACAATTTTATAACTTATTATCTGCTCAAAGATTAAGGTGTCCTATAACGCAAAGGGATTCACGAAATTAAATTTCGGAGAAATGTCTTTCGCGCAAATGTACCAGATACAATAAAAAAATATAAACAGCATCCAATCCAAGAAAGCGAGTATATTTGTCTCTTGGAACCGTTTCACGAATTTAGTTCTTTACTTTTAATATTTGATTTCACTTTAAAGTGACCGAAGGTTCTACGACTTTTATGGAACACATTCAACCCTCTTTCGTCTCTGGGGATCAAATTTTGGGAAACGGTACACGTTTGAGTGTGTGTTCGCATGAAAAATGCATCTGTCCTAACTTAAAATGTAGGCTCGAAGATTACTTAAACTCATTTTGTATGTCACACAACCGCTCTTTAGCATTTAGAAACCTAACCTACAATTTTAGCCACTAATGAGTCACTGAAATTACGTCGACCATGATAGAGTGCATAATGAATTCGACCAAGAGCTAAATTTCTTTCGTCTACTCTTAAACTGTAATTTATGACGCAGACATAAACATGTTTATTTCTTAATTGATTTAGGATGTTATCAATCAGATTAACACCAGGTCATTGTTAATTTGGATATCGAGAAGAAATTGTACATAATAAATAGTGACGTGACAACATAACGTATATTAATAACTATTCATATCTCTGCATTCCGTTTCAGAGGCATTAAACATTTTTATTGCTGTCATAAAATTCTTAGAAAATTCTTCTTCGAAACGAAGTCGATTCACCAGTTAAACGTCGACTTCTATTAGTGAATCGACTTTGCTTTCAAGTTTTGATTGTTTATATATTATGTTTACGAATAATCTGATAAAAATGGTTTCACTCTTTTTAAATGTTCAAACAAAACTTTTAAATTGAATGAATTTTAATTTCAAGTTTTCTTGTCAATCTAACCAAGATAATTATTTGCGTGGTTATGATATTAAAAAAGTTCTCAGTAAAATTTTACGTTTAATATTTGCCAAACTCAAGCAATCTACAATGTTTAATTTTAATATTATTTTCTATTTAGCTTAATTTAACTGTAAAAATTAAAGGCACCTTATTGCTTAAGGCAAATAAAGTCATTTAAACAAGAATAAAAGGATTTTTTCTTTAATGTGATGACTTTTGTGAGAAAAGAATAACTTTGATAACAAATTGAGCCCTTTATGACAACAATAAATTACGTTCGATAAGCTGTGTTTGTCATTTTTCCCTTTTCCGTATTGTCATGAAAATGTCTGATCATCTTGTTTTCGTGAACAAATCCAATAATCACAAAATAATTTAGGTAGGAACCTCGTTATTGGGGCGATATTATCGGTTCCCATATTTTAGGTCAAGCGGTGTTTTCGGATTATTTCATAAAAAATTCTTAGTTGGATCTTTACTCTAGATTTGTACCCGGTTGACAACAATAGTTCCTTACGATTCACAAAAAAAAAATGCAGAGTGGTACCTAATATATTCGTGGAATGCAAGTGTGATGTCATTTCATTTAATTTATTGATAAACAAAATATTATATTGTGTTAAATATACATATACAATACATACATGCAAATTACATATGAAGACCAAGAACTCTAAATTATTAATTACCATTCCAATAAAATTCAAATACAGTTAAAAAAAAAATGTCAAATAGGCTTAAGTTATAATGTCAATAGTTTTAAAATAATGTCAAGGTTCTAAAATTATATAATGGCAGAAGTATATTTATAATGTCATGTCGTTATTATTTAAATAAAACAAAACTGAGGAGGAAGAGGTATTATGACGATGTGAAACACGGTTGAGAAAAGAGAATTATTGTATTTGAGCAACGACTGTTCTACGAAAGACTACTAAAAAGTCGAGCGTTTTCTTGTGTGAGATGTGAGTAACATATTAAGTGTGTAAGTGAATACGACAAAGTAAGCTTTACAGAGATTTTTCTATAACAGTTATGTTTAATTTTTTAATTATTCTGCTATTCCGTTTACTGTTTGTTCGAACAGCGTTGTGCAGGGGGCCTACCACAAACCCTTAAAACAATATTATTTTAATATTACTTTGCCTTCCGCACTGTTCGATTTTCAACGCTCGGATCAGCGCCGAGAGTTGAAAATGCAACAACAGAAATTCATCATCTGCCTAGCCTTTTCCCAACTACGTTGGGGTCGGCTTCCAGTCTAACCGGATGCAGCTGAGTAATAGTATTTTACATGGAGCGACTGCCTATCTGACCTCCACAACCCAGTAACTGGGTAATACGATACCCCTAGGTAAGACTGGTTGTCAGACTTTCAAGCTTCTGACGACTCGTAACGACTGTCAAAGATCCACGTATGACAGCCGGGACCAACAGCTTAACGTGCTTTCCGAGGCACGGAATGATGTCAGTAATGTCTAAGATAAACTTTAGAAAGTACATATGAATTGAAAAAGTCACATTGGTACTTGCCCGGATTGAACCCACAACCTCATGCATGAGAGGCGGGCGTCTTAACCGCTAGGCCATCACGACATTTTTCACTTTCATTTCATTTTTCATTTTTCACAACAACAGAAATTACAAAGTAATATTAAAATATTATTGTTATAAGAGATGGCGGTAGGCGCCCAGGACCTTTTTTTAAAAGCTAAGTTCACACGGCAGCATCCCGCCCATTTTTATAAATAACTAGCTTTTGCCCACGATTTCATCCGCGTGTCGGTTATCACGGATGCAGACAAAGTCACGGAAAAAAGTAGCATATATCCTTTCTTGGGGTTTCAAAGTTACCCTTTTTTTTTAAAGGTGATAAAAATCATCAAATGATTCCTTCCGCCCTGGGTGGGGCAAAAGGGACTGTCAGACTTTTACTAACTAAAAAACCACCCTGTTCTTTCTATTGCCCTTTACGTTCCGCGGCCACGGTATCCTGTTAAGACGTCCCGCATACCCTACCTACCCCCAATTTCATCAAAATCGGTTCAATGTATTAGTTGTGACAGCATAACATATAGACAGACAGAAAGACAGAGTTACTTTCGTATTTATAATATTATACTTGTATATGTTTATAATAATAATAATAATAATAATAATAATAATAATATTCTTTATTTCAGACACAGAGATCCATAGTTTTAAAAATTAAAATTAAAAACAAAATTAACACAGAGAAATTAAACACAGTAATTTAAAAAAAAATTAAAAACTAATAATAATATAAAACAGAAAGGTAGCTAGCTGCTTAATTGTGTAATTTGTACCCAACGACTGTACATTAATGAAGTTATAAGCCTATCTGCCAGACCACTAATTATGGTATTTTTACACCCATAAATTCTGGACATGAACGAGGCTATCCTCTTCCTCTGAATTGCATTAAACGAGTCAATTCTAGCTTCGGTATACATTTCTGAAGCGCTGCAAAAACGCTTCAATCCCATCAGTTGCCTAAAGATATTATTATAAGCGACTCGTATGCCATCATGCGCCCTTCTGGTATAATCTGTCCATAGTTGACAAGTGTAAAAAGTCTGGCAGAAGGACCTGAAAAGAGTAACTTTCACGTCAGGAGCCGACTTGGAAAACTTTCTTGTAATCATGTTCCCTACCACACATAAAGCCCTTCGCTGTCGTTCGATATCCGCGTCGTCCTTCAATTTTGAATTTACGATATGACCAAGGTATTTGAAGGTATCAACAATCCTAACATGTTGCCCTTTAATCATGATCTCTGGTATGTTTTCCGGTCCCTGCCCCGCTCTAAAAACCACTAACTCCGTTTTTTTAACGTTATAGACTAGATTATGATCTGCGGCATACCTTTCGCAGGTTGCAATAAGTCGTCGCAAACCTTTGATCGAAGGGCTGAGCAGCACCATGTCATCTGCGTAACTCAGGTTGTTGACATATCTGTCATCCAACCGGAGCCCCACAGGAGTGCTGCTCAGCTCCACGATCAGGTCATTCATGTAAATGTTAAATAGATCGGGAGAGGTGAGCCCACCCTGTCTAACACCACACGGAAGACGGAAATTGTCAGATAACTCAGCGCCCCATCTGACGTTGTTGGTCTGATTTTGGTACCAGTACTCAAGAAGACCAACAACCTCAGCGGGGACACACGTGGTACGCAGCTTTGTCCACAGTAAGTCATGATTAAGTGTGTCAAAAGCACGACTTAAATCTAAAAAACAGGCATATACAGTGGTCTTTTGCTGTTTATAGTAAGTAACTACTTGTTTTAAAGCAAATATTGCCATGTCAGTTGAAACGTGCGGGCGAAAACCAAATTGACCATCATCATAATTTACGTCGTTGAAGTAAGAATGAATGACTTTTTCAAACACCTTGGCAACTATCGTAGCTAGAGATATAGGTCTATAGTTTGCCATGCTCGAAATATCTCCAGTTTTATTTTTCGGAATAGGAACAACTACCGTTTTAATAAGTTCCTCAGGCAAATAACTATATTTCACGCAAAGTGTAAAAAGCCAAGCTAATACTACACAGATATGCTGGCCCGCATACAGCAGATGCTCTATGCTAAGGCCGTCGTGACCCGGGGACTTACCTCGTTTCATATCCATCAAGATAGAAACTAGTTGTTTTGGAGAAACTGTCACATGATCAGTCTTTGAATTTTGAATATCACTAATATGTTGCTTACAATTATTATTATTATTATTGCGTTCTTCCATGATATTATGAACATTAAAATGTTTCCGAAATAAATTTGCAATATTTTTCTTATTTTGTTCGCCTTCTACATTTACTGGCAAACAATTTTTACTATCCAACTTTTTGGTTTCTTTCCAAAACTGAATAAAATTACCAGCTGCTCGATGACGGGCCAGCATATCCATTTTAATTTTGTCTTGATTGTTTTGTACATATTTAAGTGCGGATTTAAATTCACTACGTGAAACAACCATATTCTCATAATAGAATCCCGAGCATGGCCTCCCCATTTCAACCCACAGTTTAAAATCCTCCCTAGCCTTCAAGTGTGCACTCCTAACGTGAAAATTCCATCCTATAACTTTTCGTCCCTTCTTATTTTTAATAACAAAACTATGTGCTGCTGCTGCACGCAATGAACTTATAATATCATTATATAAATTATCTATATATTTGCAATCGAATTGGTCATCACAGATAACATCATTAAAATTTTCTGCATTTACAATATTATATTTGCCTATTATTTCACTAAGTCTATCATCACAAAATCTAGAATATTCATTTCTTTGTTCTGGTTCCCTATTACCCCATAAGTATTTTATATTATTATTTATCGTATCCTTAAATGTCTCTTTACTTCTAATAAAATTTAAATTACAATTAACAACAAGAGGAAAGTGATCTGACCAGAATGAGTCATATTTGACATGTACATCAGTGACGAGGCAGGCAGCGGCTGCAGTTACCACGCAGTGGTCAAGCCACCGACACGAACCGTGGACCTCACTCACAAAAGTATAAGAATTGGAATCTAACCTAACTAAATCTAAACAAATTAAGGATTGCTCGGCGCAATAATCTACTAACTCTTTTCCAAAAAGAGTCCCAGGATGTGCGTTAAAGTCGCCTAACACCAAAACACATTCATTTATAGTATAGATTTAATTTGAAACGTATAAACAACGAATGTTCATATGAACCTTGCTTTAATACTGCAAATAAGCATACAGTACAATGCCAAGTAAAAAGGAGTTACAAAAGACAATTCCTTCATCACAACTAAGACCCTTAAATTGTACAGAACCTGATTAGCCTCATTTACGCTTAGCAGTTACAACATAAAACAGTTTATATTATGTTTGGTTAAGCTTAGTGCAAGTGAACAAGCATAGTTAATGTAAAAGGAAACTGGGAGCAAAGCTGACCTTTCATGTAGGTCAGTATCCATTTAACTGTGCATTATAACTAGGGTTGTCTTGTTGTCGACAGTTAGATATTACAGAGGAATTTGTGATTAAAAGTATCATTATAATCTTATTACTACTTAAATAAGATGTTTGAATGCACGGATGGTTGTTACTCCATCACACTAGAACGGATGAACGGATCTGGATGAAATAAATTATAGTCTGGAATATCACATAGGCGACTTTTTATCCCGGAAAAATGTACGATTCCCGTTGGATAATATATCAACATGGACGCGAAGGAAGTCGCGGGTGGAAGCTAGTTATACAACGTGTAACGTTAAATACGCAAAACCTGAAAATAGTTTGATCAGAATAACGAGCAGAATCAATTGAACCACTTTTTAATACAGTTGGGGTGTCTGAGGTTTTGCGCATTTAACGTAACACGTTGTATATAATATACTTACGAGTACATACATTCTTTAGATATATAGATACGAGTTTATACCTATAGATAGATTAATATCAATTTAACGGATTTACGGCCGGTTCCCCTGACAAAAAATGCTCAACCAATTTACACCAGCCCTTTTACTTACAAGACTAAATAACATGGGCGTAGCCAAGTTATTTAAGGTGGGGCAGTAGTGTAGCTTTCCATCAGGGAAAGAGTTTTTGAAATCGGATGAGCGCTTCCAGAGTTTCCTTCTTACCCTCTTTACAGGGTTATTTTTAAAACACCATTAATATTATACAGGTTTCTGGCGTGATGGCAATGATGACATTATGAGCAACTTTTTCTATGGGACCAACCCTCAATTCATGAAAAAAAATCAGCTGTTTCATACATTATGATTGTGTTCTATAGCATTTTTGAAGAGAACAGCTGATTTTTTTTTTCATGAATTCAGGGTTGGTCCCATAGAAAAAGTTGTTCATAATGATGAGTACAATGACCCCTTTTCAGGTTTCTGGCGTTTTAGAAATAACCCTGTATAATATTAATTTTGATAATTATTGACTACAAGAGATTATGTCTCATAAGGCAGCCAGCCACTGTGCCTTCACGTAACTTAGTTTGTCATAATTTTGTTCATCGATTTATTAGTAATGAGTTCAATCTTTATTTGACGGACCCACCCTCCCCCCCTCCCCTTCTTATATATTTTTGAACGGATCTGGCAACTGCAAAAACGCTACCCACATTCAAATTGCAGTATCATTAGTGTGATTCTCATTGACGTAGCAATTTTTCTAAAGACTCAAAATATAAGGATATTTAAACAAACGTTTCGCTCTAGCATTTTCGTCGCACGAATTGACAGAAGTTTGTTATTTCCTTCAGGAATATGTTTCAAAGGTTAGAAGTATTGGAATTGGCGCCTGGCGTTGAATCTTGAGTCTGAAATACTTTGAAGTATCTTACATGCTGGTATTCCAGGAATATTATATAAAAGGAAGTTAGGTGTCGGTACGCTATTTTTGGAAAATTGCTAAAACATGTTTAGCATAGCATTGCATTGCATAGTCCACAATATTCATATTTAAATGTAACTGACAACATGAATAATTGTATTGGCTAATAACATAACATCACGCCTGTAATCCCCGAAGGGTTAGGCAGAGATGTACACAATAATAGTACACCCACATATCGCCAGTTATGTTTAAGTCCCATGTAATAGGGGGCGAGCCTATTGCCAACCACCGGGAACAAATTCAGACTCCGAGGCAGCTAGTGAGAAATTTCTGATGGAGAAGCCAATAACACTTTGCCCGGTCTCATGAAAAGCAGTCGTGCATTGCGATCATTAGACCAACGAGGCAGTCGACTATTGACTAATAACTAACTATAACTGCTTTGGCTATTGAGTACCTAATTATACCTATCATATTATTTATTTTGTTTTTAATTTGCTAATTATTACGGTACGCGGTTACGGAAAACTATGTTTATTTAACTGTTGTAGAATTTTCGTGAATGTAAAACATAAATAGGTACTTCAAATGCAAACACTTTAATTGAAACAATTTATTTGTGTTGTAAAACAACATAATAATTGGAGTCCACTAGTTACCACAGAAATTCGCAACCATCCAAAGGTAATGAACGAGCCTCGACATAATTATGTAGTTAATTTAGCAATAAATGATTTGAGTATTTGATAAAATGTTTATTTAATGCGAAATAATAGCATTTAATCTTTTTAAATATTTATTTATCACTTATGTAGCTTTTCAATTTATATGTTCTTTCTAAGTTTATCTTTGAAAATATCGTGAGAAAACCTGGACTTATAAATTATTAACATAAATCTAAAATCTGCCTTAAGCAAGCGTAGTGATCAATGCCTTCTCTGTACGAGAAGAGGCCTTTATTCATAGTGTTTTAATTAATACATTAGTGAAGGTAATATTAAATTAAATATAAAAAAATCAACTTCAGCTGTAACTCTGACAGAATCAGTTAGAAGTTCGTCGTCACAATAGGATGTTGAGTGATTATCCGATGATCAACCATAAGTCTGTTGTAACAATGTTCAATTTACTAACAATAGTAACATGTTAAAGCTCAAAACATACAATCTCGATAATGTATGCATTCGAACCAAAATTACATTGTTTCATAATGGACGTCAATATCAGGCTACGGATATAAGCAGCGTGCAGCCTCTACGCCGTAGCGATTGCTACGAGCTACGTCTAACCGCTACGTGGTTAGATGAATCTTTGCTACCATTTCTATAACATTTTCCTTATTGTAGGTGCTTGATAATATCTTGAGTTAGAAAGCGTATTTTCTGTTTGATTAACAGTGTAATGCGCAGTCATAAAATTAATATAATTATGGCATATGTATGTAGGTGGTGTTTTTAGATATTTGACTGATATCCGTCTCTAAAAGTCAGGGATATGTAAATAATTAAATGTTCTCGTTATCTTTATAAGCATTCAGATTCTGCCCGTAACTTCACCCGAATGACAGTCAAGTATAGCATAGAATCCTATAGCATTCAACAATAGTATAGTAGCTTTCTATCAGTGAACGACTTTTTGTAATCCGTCTAGTAGGTACTTCCAAAGATTAGTTACTTACTTCCACAAATAATAAAACAAAAAAACCAAACAAGTGTCACCTCCTTACAGTAGGCATTATTATTAAGTACAAAACTGGATAACATTACAAAAAAATGTATCACGTACGTTAGTTGAACATTTAGGTTCAAGTTATCTCAATTTACCTTCCCAAGGGGGTACATTCCTAAGAGCGGAAAAATATGCCCACGTATCGTGTGTTTATTACGAATGAAGGAATTCCCAGCGCGCTTCGCTAATGAAAATTTATATGACGGTCAGTAATACCGATGAGACTCGCCGTCTGCCGGCACCCTTCGACCGTAATGAATGTTTGTTAACTCTATTTGAAAAATTATCCTTATTTATTAAAGTCATGCGTGAGAAAAGAATAATAGGAGGGATAACTCAAGTAGTAAGTGCGGCTTTGTACCATAACTCGTTGGTATAATGTTTTTGCAGTTATGCTTTATGATACGAGCATAGTATTCTAAAGCCGCATTTAGACGATGCAAGAAATATCGCGCGTTTTGACGTACATTGCGGGACCGCGCGGCTGTCATGTCAAAAGTGACTGATCATTGATGGAAATGTACCACAACTTGCACGATATTTCTCGCACCGTCTAAATCAGCCTGAATGATATATTCTACCGACCTTTCGGTCACGGTTGGCAATCCCAATGGCAATCTTAACTTGGGAATTGTAGAAAAATGTGACTAATTAGGGCAACGTATTTTTTTATGAATAAAGTAACGGAACTAACCGACGACCATCCGATGTTCAGACCACATTCGAAACTACGCTGTGAATTGTAACTTGAAGTAGTATCTATAGTAATATTCTCCGGACTGAATTTTCTAAATAGCCGTATCAAAGGAGACTATAGGACAGGATAGGACAGGAGAATATGTTATAGAGCACATAAGTAATAATAATAATAATAAGTTATTATGTTTTTATTGTTTTATATTAATATTTAAAAATGTAATTATAAATGTATATAAAATAAATAAATGTGAATAATAATAATAATCGTTTATTAGTAATAATCGTTTATTAACCAGAAGATAATTTACATTTCCTTAAGAAATATATTCTTAAGGAAATGTAAATTAAACATTTAGTTATTCGTGAGTAAGTGTGAGCGCAAACACAGATAAACTCCCTCTTTTATCGTAGTCCGATGGGATCCGGTCCGATGGTAATCCGACACGACTGGGGAGAGATCAGGTGTAGGACCAACGGTATTACCTACATGCTTTCCATGGCACCGGGATCTCATACCACTAACTTCCAAACTACAGGCTGATACTGAGAAATACGTAATGAAAAAACCTAATAAAATTTTGTCAGACATGAATCTAACACAGGACACCGGGCCCGGTAGTCGCACTGACACGAGCCATAGTCAAGCGTTGAATACATTCCAAGTAGAACAAGTACAGTCAGCAACAAAAGTCGGTTAACATTTATGATTTTTAAATCCTAATTATTAAGTACAATATTAAAAGTAAAACGCAATGAATATAAAATTAAGATATAATAAACCCTTAGCTATTGCCTGAAATTCTAAAAGCCAGTACATTATGTGTTTAGTGTTTGTTTAAATGATGTAAAAAAGTAACAGTGTTAATCGACTTTTGTTGTTGACTGTATATCCAATTGTTAAAGCTACATTTAGCGTTAATACGTGGGTATTCAAGAATAGGAATGGTGCAGTGAAATTGGCAATCTATCGTCTGCGAACACTATAGGAGCCCATTTCCTCAACTCGATTCGTATTTCCGCGCAGATAAGTAGATGCCCCTTTATATTTCGTTAAGGCGTCGTAATGTTATTAATGTAAGCATCGCTTGCAGCCATACAAGGTAACTTGAACCTTTAAGGCTTTAAAGCGCTTGAAGCAATTTAACAGGGAGTTCTTAAAAATCCTTTGTCATAGTCTTTCATTAGTTATTCACAATGTGAAGTTATGCGATGCATTAAAAGCAACAATGCAGGAAAAGTTACGAAGAATAATAAATAATAATGTTGTTAACGTAATGTTACTGGTTTGGTTTAATAGTGATTACTGTAGTTAGTTACATAATGTACATTTTCTAAATAAAAACCACGCGCTGTTGGCGATATTCTGATATAATTTGTATGTTTTAGTTTTTTAAATAGTAATATAATAATTATACCATCAGCATGAAATAAAATCTATGTGTATAAAAATCTCGTATCACGGTGTTTGTGGTCGCACTCCTTCAAAACGGCTCGACTGATTTTATAATATTTTCAACCGACTTCAAAAAGAAGGAGGTTCTCAATTCGGCGCGTATGTTTTTTTTTTTTTGTATGTATGTTACCTGATTTCTCAGCCAATTATGAATAGATTTGGATGATTCTTTTTTTGTTTGAAAGAGTATACTTCCGAATAGGTCCCATAGAAATATTGTCATGATCTGATGATGAACTTCGGAGATATGGAACGGAACTCCTTATAGGATCACAGCATAACTGTCGTAACAAGTAAAATTGCTTAATTGCTTTGTTTATACGTGTAGTCGATGACTGACTGAAGGAAGAGAGGGAGGGGGTACGTCAACCCCCCTCCCATTACTTTCCAAAATTACATAGGTATATCGTGTGAGGTATTGTTTGAAAGGGCTTTTTGTAAGGATTTCAAACATTAACACACAAGCAGTAAAAAGTGAAAAATAAAAAGCTTTTTTACAAAAAAATAAAGCCACCGACTTCCAAAACTATTTTTTTTTATTTTGTAGTTTTTGAAGGCGGTTTTATTTTTTTGTAAAAAAGCTTTTTTTTATGTCTATTTGGTAGGTATGAGAATAAATATATTTTATGCCACTAGGTGATAAGGGTAACAAGCAGAGTACAATCCGAATTGATAAGCAAATTCTTAATTAACGCTAGCGAAGTCGCGGGCAAAAGCTAGTAATATATATTATTATATTGTATTTTCCGTTTGAAGGTACCCACCTATTAAATCCATCTACGTGATTATTCATAGAGTAAGTGTATTTCTTGCTTTTCCACGGAGTCAGATTTGGCTCTGAAAGCATTTTGCGTAGGTACGATAATATTTACACCGTATGACGACACGTATTCATAATGTTGTTAATATTATAATGTTTACGGTACACCGATTAAACTTGTACCAAACTTGACCGACATTTGGGTCGTTCTTGGCCGCCTAACAAAATGTGTGTCACACGCATCGCGATCTTCCCGCTATTTTGGCAACTCATTATCTACCCGTGCCAGAGGAACCTCGGCTACAGATTCTAAGAATTCAGACAAACACATTTTGTAAATGAATCGAGAAAGCATACGAGCAATTATGAGCCGAGCGATATAGGTACTAATCGTTTCTATAAATAGAACCTGTCGCTGTGTCGCATTCCTTACAGTGGGGATAAAATAAATACATGCGCGCATTTCTAATAACACACCAAATATAAATGCTTAAGCTTGCCCGGTTGGTCTAGTGGTCGCAAAGCGCGACTGCTGAGCACGAGGTATTGGGTTCGATTCCCAGGTCGGGCAAAGTATTATTGGGTTTTTCTATCAGGAATTTCTCACTAGTAGTCTGGATTTGTGCCCGGCAATAGGCTCGCCCCCTATTACATCTGACTCAAACATAACTGGCGAAATGTAGGTATACTAATGGGTACACCTCTGCCTAACCCTTCGGGGCTTACAGGCGTGATGATATTTTATATAAACGCTTATTAGTAGTTAGGTGAACAAATGAACGATTTGAATTAAAGACTAGGAATTTAATCACCCCTGAGTATTCGATTAAGTTGTTGTAGCATTAATCGATTCTATGAAGGGCCCTGTCACATTCCTATCATAATGAATAAATCCATCTGTTTTGACTATCAATTATCTAGTTATTAAACCAATAGGACAACGAGAATGAGAACATGTATGGTACTATGGTATAGGTACAATCGTCGATACAAAATTTATAGAGATTTCGACAGCGGCAACGGTAAAGTTCGCCTTGTATCGTTTAGGGTTGCGGTTTAGTGGTTAGCGGCAACAAGGTCCTTTCCTTTAGAACATGTTCATTGACACCTACGTTATATTCCATGGCATGATAACTTATTCCTATAAAGGTACCTTCGTCAGAATCTATGAATATATTACCCGAGTGTAGTGGTATGGACCGGTTGGCTAATCAACATAGTTCATTGATGCGACCACCTTAATGGAGTTAATCAAAAGTTATTAATTATTTGGAGAACTTACACCAAAGTCCAAGAAATCTTGGCTGCTGGTACGTGAGCCAACATTTGGCAAACAATGCATGAGGTCCAAAAGAATTGAGCAAAACAAAGAAAGCAAAGAAACTCATAACAACAGAAGTCGAAAAAATATATTGTACCGTCACTTTTATGTTTATATTAAACAAAAGATATTGCAAACAGTAAATAATTGTTCCATAAGGGTGCTTATAAATGTTCAAAAGGAAATCTTTTTGTACGTTAATGAGAAATGGGAAAACTTCAATAGCTTTTCTTTGTAGAAACAATTACGAATGGGTGAAAGATATTTTGTCAGTGAATTTACTTTGACCACTGCGGTATTCCATACGAGGATATAAATGAGAAAGGCAGTGTTCTCTAGAAAGGTCCTTTTTAACTTTGTTACCAAAGTTAAAAAGGACCTTTCTAACACACAAGGAATCAAAGTGTTGTCAAATTGTTGTTCTCCATTGATTTTTATGGTAGTAGTTAGTTACTTATAAACTTTTTATAAACTGAAATTTCTTTTAAGCCACTATGTATGATTGCAGACATAATAATATTCTTACAACCACATTTTTATTAGGTAGTTATTAATAAAAAAAATGTCGTCCCAGATTTAAATAACATCAAAGCGAATTGTTTTGATTTTATTTTTTGTCAATGAAAATGAGTCAGTGGATATATTTGTCGTGTGATGTACGAGTACGTACCTACTAATTCTTAACAATTTCCGGCAACGTTCTTTGTAAATTGTATAAAATTAATTTCTTCAAATAAATAACGCGATAAAATAAACTCAGCACAAAGAAAATAACCACACAATGTTTGCATATAGGTATATGCGAATTATTTCGGAAGGGTTAACAGACGACACACATAACGCGTTGCTAAGCCTCGTTTAATATCAAGAATTACCCGTGTGCAGGACACGTATATGCGCGAGCAATTTAATTAACACCCGTCTATCTACTAAATACAATCTGTAACGCATTAATCGAGAACTTTGATGTTTTATGAGCAGAAAAAATCGTGCCAAGAGTAAGTCGATCTCACAAAGCGTACCGGAAAATATGTCATCGTGTCTGATATTAGCTGTCTATAAACCTTTGATACGAACACCAATTTAAACGCTGAATTACAAAAATAACAAAGTTAAACATAACTGAAACACAATTTACAATTGCTTTAGAAGCTTTGAATAGGTAATTATGTCCCTCGCTTATTGGGTAAAAGTCCTTTTGAAAATTGTTTCACGGCCCAGTTCAAAGACAACGTTTTGGACACTTTAAATTGATGGCAACACCTTATTATGAAGGAAATAGTTTTCATTGTGTCGTTTGGTGATCTGCAAACAAGAGACTGCGAAAACAATAGACCGTCCATCTATGTACACAGAAACCTTATTGGGACTTCTAAAATAAATTCAACTACAGGTACTCGTATATTCGGAATACATTAAAAGTTGAGTAAAATGTGTGAATATTCAAGTGACATTCTACACGGTCGGACAGTGTTGTGGTGCCCGGCGGCGGGCGGGCGACATGGTCGTCGCCAGTTCGGCCCGCATGCGTCCCGGATAAATAATTCTACGGCACGCGTACCACTCATTAATAAGATATTACGAAAAGGTGGTCAACGTGTTCGACACGAAAGGTTTTGGTACTTTAACCTTTTTTTTTCTGAATCAAAAAAAAGAAAACACGTGGCGAGGGTTGAACTTTATCAAAAAAAAAAACAAAGAAGTTCGCTTTACAGATTTTTCGTTTCTCCTTTTTCCTACTAAATTAATAAACTTGCATTTTCTAGCAAATAAACAGGTAAAAAAAGATGGGTATATTTCAAATCAAAATGTAACGTATTAAAACAAAACCATTTATTAAAACTAAAATATACGAAACAATATTTAAACGATAATGGTGCAAAGTGAGTGCGAACGAAACCATCCAAGCTATTGTCGACAAAGATTTTAGCCAGCCAGATTTATTAGGCTCATAATTTAAGGTCAAAATAATATTTTATTTTGTAGTACTAGAGGTACATTTACACGCTGCTTTCATCCTGTATTTTCTATTTTTCTTCTTCTTTCCTTGGCTGTAATGAAAAACAATATGGCGCTACGTTTTTGCGTTCTTAAAATAAAAACATACAAAATAATTATGTAGTTGTTATATTAAAAGCAGTGATTATTAAATTGTTTCTTGCAAAGTGAAAACAGTGAGGTATTTTGTGAAAATATATAATTGAATAAGGAAATAATACTAAAACTCAGAAATGAGAAAATAATTTTGAACTTAGATTTTTTAGGTTCCAAAATTATGAGTTTATATTAAGCACATGTACAAATTGTACAAGATTTTCAACACGCAAATTCAATTTTACATAAAATTATAAATTATAAGGTATCCTTCGACTTTATAACAAGTTTATTCTATAAATTAATTTAGACAGATAGATTAATCATAAAACATGTTTTCTATTTAACTAACAGCAACCTCACGAGTATTGTGGGTACTATATATATAATATTTAAAAAATATATGGCGTTTCAAAAAAGTATTTATCAGCTCATGGCTATAAAATTGCTAAGTGCAAACTAACCTTGATTGATAAAAGCCTGGCGTATATGACTTGTGGAGTAAATAACACATTTGCCATTAGAAGGCAATATAAGAACAGCACACGTTGGACAATAAAATGTTTTATAGCTGCTGTAAACTTGCGCTGTTCAGGCAGACAGATGTCCCGAGCATTTAGCGACTTTTTAACTTTCCAACTTGCAGCCACTAAATGCATTAAGGAAGTTGATTTTAATTTCTTTTTTCTTTTTCTCTTGCAAACGGTTTCACTTAATGTTTTCGCTTTCCAACTGGAATTAAGTATTAAAATAAGTAATCTTTACGGACTATCTAAATTGTTTATAATAACATAACATAATGTAACATCACGCCTGTAACCCTGTACGCCTGGAATGTGTATGTTTTAAGTCCCATGTAATAGGGGGCGAGCCTATAGCCATCAACCGGTCACAAATTCAGACTCAGAGGGTGCTACTGAGAAATTCCTAATAGAAAAACCCAATACCGATTGACTGCTTCAGTTAAATCTATTAGGTTATGGTTTTAAATGATCTAAATACATCATTATCGATGCTAAAGAGTGACACTAACATAAAAAGTGCATATATTCTAAAAAGATTCTATAAAACATACGTTTCAAACCGTAGCCTGGTGCTAAAAAAAAAATTCCGTAAATCTTGGAAACCACGACGGCGTTCCGAAAAACGAGATTCCGAAACTTTTTATTTACACCTGAAAGGGAACTTTGTTTGACTATTTAAACACATAAATATCAACCGTGGGCCTAAATTCTCTTTACATTCAGCGAAGTCTAAACAAGTGTCTGGAAATGTAAACAGTGGCACTTAGGCTGAGGACCGGGTTTAAAATGGGGGCATCGCGTGCTGTGAACACTTAAACGAACCCTCTAAATTTAATAATATCGCTTGCGAAATGAGGACATGAGGAGATGCGTCCATATCACGTGATCTTCGCGAGATCGCATCTCGCTTTGGTTACCTTTCTACTACTTCATCATCCTCCTGCCCTTGTCCCATGTTACTTGGGGTCGGCGCAACATGTTTTCTTCTTCCACTCTGTCCTGTCAGCCGTCATGCTATCACTGACTCCCCTTTCATTCATATCATTCTTCACACAATCCATCCATCTTTTCTTTGGCCTTCCTCTTGCTCTCCATCCATCCACATTAATATTCATAACTCTCCTGGTCACATGCGTTTCATCCCTCCTCTTCACATGCCCATACCAAGACAAACGATTCCCTTTCAACTTTTCTGTCACTAGCGCCACTTTCAGACTTCCTCTTATGTACTCATTCCTGACCTTATCCATTCTGGACACTCCGCACATCCATCTCAACATTCTCATCTCCGCTACATGCAATCTTTTTTCATCCATTTACCTTTCTACTACTTACCTGCCTATAAACCTACTGGAAATACAGATTTTTTCACTTTACAGAAATATTTGAGGAGTAAACGTTGACATGTTATAATGAGATGCTGTAAGTAGGCAGTAGAGACGGGACGGAAACACATTTGAGAAGTAAAATTTTCATGAGAAGGAAAATGTATGTCTGATTTTGCCGCGAAATAGGTGTGTTCATTGATTTAAACAACCTAAACTTGAGAAAGTTTTTGAGGGAAAGACTAGATAGATTTTCAAGTATGTATACCTTTTTTCGGTTGAAGAAATTGAATTAGGTAATGTTTAAAAAAAAAGAAAATACGGCATCCTACATTATAGTTGACGTTACTAGTTTTCGAAAAGTCCATTACTCTGTTTGCTCAAGTAGGTATGTAATTAATAAAATAGGATACATATCAGAATATCGAAAATCAAAATGTCGAAAATCAAAATATCGAAAATCAAAATGTCGAAAATCTAAATATCGAAAATCAAAATATCGAAATCAAAATATCGAAAATCAAAATGTCGAAAATCAAAATATCGAAAATCAAAATATCGAAAATCGTCACGTTTTGTAAGCGAGCGAAGCGAGCAAGGAACCTGGGGCACCCCGATGTGGACAGGTTAGGTTAGAAGGGGATGGCGGGGTCTACCAGACCATACCCTTCGTGGTTATTTTTTTTTAAACCACTCAGAAGTAGGAGCCCCGCGTAGCGGGTCTCCGTAGACCGGGGTTCCGTCGACTAGACCAATACCAGGACAATCTAGTTTTGGTTTTGGTTTTAATAACATAATTATCTAATTATGTTATTAAGGATGTGAAGTGGATGAGCAGGCAATCGATCTTTATACTAATAATTTCTGAAAAAAGTGGATAATTTATGTATTATTTTTATCTAGTGAAAATAAATAATCTATTTAATGGCGTGCATGGTATCTTAGAAAGTGATTTTTCACACAAAAAAACTAATTTGTTTCCCAGCAATAATTTTAGCTTAAAGTTACTAAGTTTGATGGGTAGTTAATGGGTATGTGATTTGGCTTTTACATCCCGTATACCTATATCGAGCGCTGAATAAAACAGTGGTTTTTAATAAAAGGCTCTAATTGTCGTCTCTAACTAAAGCAAGAAAGAATAGCCTTTTAATTTCTTTCTTAACCCGAGACTCAGTAATTATTAATTGATTCTACCAACCTTTAAAAGAGGTCACTTCTTCTAACTATTTTAACCTTGGTTTATACGGGTCGAATTTTAAAAATAGAATTATTAGATCAATATTTTTTTTTTGTTTTATTATTGGAGAAAAATGTGAAAGAAACAAAATAAAGTTTATATTTTTGATTTTTTCTAAAAGGTTATCATGTAAAGGTAAAATTTTACATTCTACTAACAAGCTACGTCGGCCAATCTGATTTATAATTGGTTGTTTCATTCGCTGCTATTTGCGTTGTAATGTTAAACTCTTCAAATTAGCCGTATTTGCTGTTTTCGTTTTTATTTTTTTTTACCGTTTTTAACCCAAAACCTACGTTTAGAATTCAAAGGTTTTGATTAAGTGCCTATCATTTATTAGGCGAGTTATGTTACTTTTTATTTATTTATTCCTTACAATGCAGCTTGCACGATACCTGTTAGTTTTCCTATTAATTTAGGTATGGTTCCAGTAGGAGTGGGCTTTTATCAAAAGTGCATTACGCCTGTGGCCCCACCCAACTGACAAACATTGCTTCATTTCCATTTGCAAAAACGTTTATAATTTACATTTATTATCAAAGGCTATCGAACCAATTCAGTAGATTGGTCGCATTGTTTGTATAAACGACTTTATTTACGGCTGGCAACATTATGTGTTGCAATAACGCTCAGTAATGACCGATTGTTGTGGCAAAGTCTATTCACCTGAAGTTATGAATTATCTCGAACGACCTCGACACCTCGTTACTGTTTTGTCACGAACTTAATTACAAGTGAAGTTGTTATAAACAGTCGCACCTACCAGTTGGTAGGTGCGACTGTTTATAACAACTTCACACCGATCAGGTTAACGAGCTCATAATACAGTTGTATTATGAGCTCGTTAACCTTATCGGTTTGAAAATCTGAAAGTTTGTAGCGTGAGTTTAACCGAGTCAAACTTGTGATCCTGGAGGGTACTGTAAACTTAAGCAGTCCTCAATGCCTGATACTATTTGAAAATTACTATAACTGAGTCAAAGTACCTATCTATCTACATAAATACGGTACAGATATTCACAGCTCCTTAATTCTAATTTATTTCTTTAGGAAAAACACAAATGTTTCTTAATTGATAATCTTTGTATTTAAAGTTAGTAATAGCATCAACAAAATATAAATAAAAAAATAGGTGGGTGCGTAAGTCAAATGAAACCTATACAGTTAGTAAACACTACGTGGGTATGATCGCTAATAAGACAAAATCATATTTCCAATTACTACCACCTACTTACAAAAGACATCTAAAGATACTTCGTAAAATGATATTAAAGAAATGGATCTGACTGAACTTTATCCAAAATAGCAAAGTTATATTTGAGTAGACAAAACTAAAGTAGGTATCTACTTGTTATTGGATTACAACTACCTACCCACAAGACTGCCTACGATCTCAAAGTATTCGTTAATATGATTAATAAATAACTTAGAAATGTAAATATAAGTGTCACATAATTTCAAATTGGTCTTGCAATAATTGAACAAAGACAAACGTCACGTGCGAAGAACCGTGTGATGCTTTTATATTGCTCGTTTACCTAATTATATGACGATGACCAAAATAACTTCAGAGACAACGAACCCTTGATTTCTGAATCAAATATTTGCTTAGAATTATAAGCAAATATTTGATTCAAGATTTGCAAGTTACAGGCACTGTTATAGGAGAAAATAGCAATTATCGTCAAGCTTGGCAGGTGGTCGTTGTTGTTAAATAATATTGGCAAACAAAAAATCGCTGCTTCCTTTCTCGTAGTATAGTTATTTATTTCAACATAAAATTAAGCAGTTAGATAAATATAAATAATAATATAAAACAGATAGATATAAATGGAAGGATATTATGCTTCACACTGAGGGAGATTTTTGTAGTATAGTAATATTACTATACTGCAAAAATTACAAACACACATAACAAACAAACATATTATAAACACTTAACAAACATATTATAATTTGACCTCTCGATAATCTTTGGAAGTGCTGGTCCGAATAAAAAATCTCTCACTGATAAAAGCTACACTATTGTCGAGTGTCATAGGACGTATTTTATGGTATACTTCACATATACGCTGACGAAATCACGGCAGAAGCTAGTAAATAATAATGGGATGGCTTATTCTGTGCAACTCACAACATCCGCAAACGAGCACGACTTTTGTACTGTAAACTGCCGTACGCCTGTGCCATTAATGGACGATTTAAACTGCTCTTATTGGAGGCGACTTTGATTAATTTAACTTGTATAGGTATTAAGATTTCCCCTGACTTAATTGTCACCTTTTTGTCGAGAGATTTTCAATATTTTACTCAAATAGCGAACTGGCGAAATGTGGGTGTACTAATGGGTATACCTCTGCCTAACCCTTCAGGGAGGCGTGGTGTTATGTTATGTTATTTTTACTCAAATAAAACTACTTATTATTACTATATATTATATTATTATTACTATATATTATATATTACTATATATTATTTATCATTACTATATTGACGATCAACGACAAAAAAACGACATACAATGTTATCGAATTATAATATCTTGTGGGCGGTTGTAAGTAAGTATTACACTTCGTAGTGCCAAGAACTAACATTGATGACCAATTTATGATTAGTAAGATTGTAAACAAACTCACAAACTGCACAACGAATAAACTGTATTCGTGTTAATACCACAACACTGTTGCAAAGAACCACAACGATGTAGGTCATTCATCATTATGTAGTGTAAGGAAAATTGCAGACAATATTCTTTTTGGAGACCGGAAAATCGTGGTTGGATTTTGTCGGTGGCGTTTTGTTGGATTCACTTATTCTTTATTTCAATGTGTTTTTGTTTGTTTTGCCTTTGTTATTTTGTTGATTGGTTATAAAGATTATTACCGACCGCGCGTTCTGTACAAAGGTGGTCCAGCATATTTTAATCAATAAGTAATTTAACTTGATGAAATTTTGTTGATTGGATAAGGGTACTAATATCTAGTTAGTCAGTTTCTCGATAGATAACTTAATTTGTTTATAATAAGTTACTAAACAACTCTGGAACAACAATCTATTGCCCAGTCTCTTAAGTATATGCCTTCAAGCCTTCTGTTTAGATACATAGATCGCGTATAACCAATTATCGCTTATTTGTGATGGATCGTCGTTGATGTTTCTTATGAAAGTTTCTGACAGCGCCTGTTCAAAAGTAGGTGGTTACTAAGTTAATTTATCATGTAAACGAGACACGCTTGATGCCTTTCAGTTTTTCTCCTATCTCTAGTATTTCGTTGTATCGTATCGAATTATGCTAAATCGGTTTGTCAGAAAAAAGACATTAGCTACCAAGGTCGCCGTGAAAGTAGCGTAATTTATTATGATGTTATGACTAACTAAAGTTTTGTAAATATAGGCAAGTTTACTCAGACGGATAAATATAGCTACTCAGAAGTACAAAAAGATGAGCACACTAGATATTTTTACATTCCACGTGACATAATAATAGGTATCTTGACTTTTCACTGATTCAGCATCAAGAAGCTTGCTTCTTTGTACTGAACTCTTTTTTTATAAACGTGCTCATTTACCTACCTTTTTTTCTCGATCACGTTTTTATTTTGTTATTTTGTTTCATTTGAAATTTATGTTAGTTCTTTGACGATTCATTACCATTTAATTTAAATTCAGGTGTTAAAAATACTTAAAGTTTAATAGATTTGTTAACACCACTTTAAATATTCTTCCAAGAACATAATTATATCATTGAAATAAATAAACGATATTGCATATATTTTAAGCATATTATGGATTATTTTATTACGGATATAACCAGCGCCTAGCAGTAACAACACCAGAAATAATCATAGTGTAACAGTGTGAAAATAAAACCGTACAAAAACCAATAAAATTTCTGCAACTGTAAATCATCTGATTATTACCGTGTCGAATAATTTCGTACACTTTCTACACCCGAAAAAAAGGAATAACAATTATCGTGACGCTAAATGCCAAAATTATGCAATGCTAATTTAGTGTGTGGTGTGTGTCGGATGGGCCAACAATTTGGAGTTGGGCCTTGGCTCGTGTTGGTGACAATGAACGCTCAACGACTCATTGGCTAAATATAAGTGTGGCGGCCCACCTGCGGCCGGGTCTTGACGCTCAGCTGTTCGTGACGCAGTTCTTGGCCGCTCAGCGGTTTCCTCAAGCGACGACCTTTAAAATCTTTAAGCGCCAGATGATTGTCTGTCTTCCGGATTGACACGAGGATTACATTAAAATAACAAGTGAAATTATCTTGAGTTTTTAGAATGAACCGTTCTATTTGCGATCTTCCATTCGCTTCTTTGAGCTTCGGTGTAAGAGTTTTCTTAGCTTTTTTATTACAACATTCACGTCAGAAAACCTCTGACGTGAATATTGTAATAATACTCGTTTAACAGAAAATGGATTTACTCAAACTAATAATTACTAATAATGTTATTTTAATTTATTCACGTAATATTCCGTTTCAATATCCAGAATCAATGAAACTTTAAACCCTCAAAAATAACATTTTGTCTTCAGTCTTTTATCTTGAGAGTGAATCGAAGGAAAATCTGAGAAAGCCAGCAAGTCAAGTGAAAATATTAATGGAATAAATTTAATCAACTCATATCATACCGATCAGTAAAAGATTCTTAGCACAACGTTCTGCAGCCAAGTAATAGGAATATTTTAAAAGGGTTTAAATAAAAGTTCACAGAAAGCGAGCAACGTTAGAACCAAACTCTTTTGTTCCATTTTAAATATAGAGTTGAGATTAAATTAGTGCTGTACCACGCCGTACTAAGCTTTGATTTTTTACCAACGGACTTGCAAAAGCAGGATTTGTTTACAATTTATTTAGAACGTCCTTAGTATGCTGTTATAAAACCTTTCGTGCATAAGCAATTTTATATAGTGGGTCTTAAAACATATCCACATAAAAGAGCATGAACAAGCTAACCCTTGTTAATTTAGTTAAGAAATTCAAGTCTACTTTATAAAGAAGAAATAAAGAAATTAAAATCTACTGTTTGTTTTTCAGACAAGATTATTGAGAGGTGACTTAAAGTATATAGAGGCAGACCAACAGTTACGGCTAACCCCTAGCGGCCAACCCATTGAGCCTAACCCTTTGCGGTCTAACTCTCTAACTACATCAACCAAAACGTGAAACGTGGAAGGACGTTGCATGAAGACAATCAGTGAACGCGAGCTTATAGCACTGCTACATAACTACTATATAGTAATAGTTTCACACGTAGCATACCACAACAAACGGCTATATAGGTGTAACTATAATAACGTCGAGGATTAGTGATCGTAGATATTAGGAGGCGAGGCGATGCGACTCATCCTGCGGCTTATGATCTCGTTTACGACATAGGGTAAGTATGGGGCTGATAAATGCAATCTTAGTAAGTACAGTATTAATACATTCAATACGTTGCAAAAAGAAATCTGGAGGTGGAGATGTGCAAGGATGTTTTATTGAGTGCAGTAATGGCGAAGGCTGGATTTTTCTTGTTACAAAGTTGCTATAAGGTTAAAAAAAGCCGAAAGAATCTTTGATGATATTGCTTCTTCGGAATGTAGAACTGTTTAAGATACCTAGAAAAAAAATCTACATAAAAAGAATTTACATATTCACTTCTATGAGGAAAAAAAACATAATAATAAAATTATAAAGTTAAGCGACGGGTTCGTTAGAGGAAATGTGAGTAAATAGGAGTAGAAGTACCAAATAAAAATCATAAAAATGGTAACTTATTCCGGTTTTTTAAACTTTTAGGGCTAATTTTGCAATTGTCAAAAAACCTTAACGGAAATATGGCAGTTTGACAGCTTTTGTGTAGAATCTCACAAACTGTCATTTATACCTTGGATAAAACTTATGTGACTATTGAAAAATCCATACATTTATAGCTGTTATACACATAGCTGTTTTACCACACATAATCACTCTGAAACTGTGACAAAGGTGTGTGTCTCCGTCAAAGAACTGTCTGTCAGTGAACAATCGCCGGAATTGCGTCACGCGTCTTATTTCCGCTGGCGATATCAATGTTTGAGCAAATGAGCAGATGTCAGTCAAACAATCGCTTGCACTTTATCTCTCCACTTCTCGTGACCCTAATATATTATAGTGGAAGAGACATTGACATTTTGTACAACATTAGGTGTGCAAAGCCATGTTGTGTTGACGCGACATGTACGCAGCGCTAACGTTGCGAAAACTTGATTGTATCAAAACGTGATGGCTTTTACGTCGCGTTAGCACAGCGTATAATTCCGACGAACACGTACCTACGCTAGATGCAAGGGGTGCCTAAACTGCCCAAGTTAGACGTGTACAGGCCTATTCCTCGTAAAACAGACGTCAAGTAGATTCTAAGTAAAACATAAGGAGCAAGGGAAATCACCTTGTTAATATTCATATTTTCATTTCACATTCGTCTTCTCGCTTGAGAGCATGTACGGTGCAATCGTACATTCCTCAAGGCAGCATTTTTCAGCTACACATGCAATATTCAGTACAGTACGCGTTGAACTATCAAAAAAGCCGTGCGTTCTCAAATTCCAAGTATAACCAACAAGAGCCGTGTGCCTTCAATAACATTTTCTGTCACACACGAATCATAAGCTTCTTTTATCAAAAAAGATAATTTATGTTCTAAATATGTAGATATATGAATCAAAACTGAACTGTCGGTTTTCATTTCTACCACATATTAAACGTTTTAGCAAAAGAGTTTACAGAGATCGTCAACGAAGGATGAAAAGTAGTCTCTCTAAGACCTCTTTTTAAAGCCAATTAATTTGTAATTAAAAAATGTTGAAAATCTTGTCTCAATCTCATTTTAATGATAATCGATGTCAAAAATGTAGGCAAATTGTCGTATCGTAATATCGGATAACTTATGAAAAAATACTACGCAGTTAGCACACTGAGTAAAAGTAATTTGTGCACAATTTTGTCAGACATTTTGTTCTACTAGCACAATATATCACTGCTAACCACAGCAGTGGTGTGCGACCGGTCTATAACAAATTAGTACTTGGTTGGCACCAAGTAGGTAGGTATTACGACTAGACCGGACAATCAATTACCAATATGTAACTTATCAACCAACCTAATTCTATTATAATGACTAGCTGAACGATAGACATTTCGTGACTATAGTTAATCGAATAATCGAGCTGTTTGTACAGGTATCGATTAGAAGGAATTCAATTAGATGTTAAACTTATGCCGTGTTTTAATAGCGGTAGTTAATTATGGAACTGTTATTATAACACTAATTGGTATGGCAAGGTTCTACTTCTATAAATATTATGAAGGTACCCTTTAATTGGATTCGCAGTGTGGAAGTTAGTTTTCGGTATCAACATTCAGCTAATAAATAGTTTATTATACCTATTTGTGTACACAGATATGGCTGACTTTTTATGTACTGACCATTTTTCAGGAGTTGAAAGTACTCATGAATATGAACAAGTTTTACTAAGGGACCTGCCATGAAATATGAAAAATAAAAGCTATTCAGTTTTAGGTCAGGTCAGGTCAGTTTTAAAGGGAGCGACTGATTGATATGAATTAAATATTAGCAAGTATATTACAATGTACACTAAACGTTCAATAGTCCATCAGCACCATAAAGGCTACTTTAGCTCGAATATACAAGCGCGACACAGTCAATGAGGGTGCGTGTGCGTGTATGAGTGATGTCTCAACATTCCACAGATAACACACACTAATAAACTGTCGCCACACTACGCGAAATAGCATGATATTTCTGTTGCATTTAGAATACGCGTCTGTTCTTACCATAGCATTGCTAAAATTCGCATCAATCTAATATGTGTTGGTAGCTGTTTAGGCTAAGCAACAGCTTCACGATCAATAAGGTCTGAGTTCGTATCTTAATTACTTCTTGGCTGTTTTTTTGTTTCTTTGAAACCATAATAATGAAAAGTAAAAACTTGTTAGGTTTATGCTTATTAATAATGAATCATGCTTATTATTTATTTTTATACGAAGAAAATGTTAGTTATTGTATTAAGTTTTAACTATTTATGTGATTTTTAATTTACTTTTTTGGTGTTGGAAGGTGGAAATAAAAAAGTCGTGCTTAATAATAACAATAAAGGTTTATTCGTTTTATTTATTTATTTAATTAACTGACAAGAATTGTGACGTTACATTCCTACTTAGATAAAAGAAATTCACTTGTAACCGTTCATAAGATTTTTTGTGTTTACCCACGTCATATCAATATAACAAGAAAAGAATATTCTAATAACACAAATATGATTGTTAATACCCACTTATTATAGGTAATCGATATTTAGCAGTTTATTGAAAACAAATATAATTATTTCTTTATATTGATTTAGACCCTTTTTAACTTTACGAAATGTGTGAACAAAGCGAACAAGATAAAGAATATTATGCTTATCAAGTAAAAACTTACAAAAAGTCATAGTCTGGATGAGATTCGATCTCACGACTCCTCGATTCAAGCACCTATCTGCAGGCGTTTAGCCGATAGGCCAACTTGACTTATTTTATAATGTTGAAATTATGAACTACAAGCATTTGTCGACGGCAATGATGATACATGTGACTGTTCTCGAAAATAGAAGGTCGTAAGTCAAACTTAACTTGAAGCGAATGTTTTTTGAGAATGTCTATCCACTTATGGACGCCACTGTACCACATTGCTATTTAATAATAAATGAATGAACCTACTAATTACATATTAAAATGTTTTGTTGTGAAAGTATAATAGAGCAGAAAATACCCTGAAAGGATGAAAATTCATACTAAGAATTAATTTATTTCCATCCTTTGAGTTATTTACTACTTTACAATTCCGAAATGTTTGTGCAAATACATTCCATTGCCAACTTTATAAGAAACTTTAGGTAATAAGTTTAATTCATTTGTAAAGACATACTAAATATTTTAATGGATAATATTAATGAGTGGCATTAAATTTCTTATTGTATTTTCTTAGTTTATTTTAGACAGCGTTGAAAGAAAATATCTTAAAGAAACCTGGACTTTATAATAAATATAGGTAAGTCTGAAATCGTCAATTCTTGGGTAAGCGTGGTGATCAATGCTCGCGCCTTCTTTTTGTGAGAAGGGGCTTTTGCTCTGCAGTGGGACAGTATAGCCTGGTATAATGTGTGTTACCGGTTAATATATATAATTAAAAAGATATGAAATTATTAGTAATGAGTGATATACTTAATAAATCAAATCAAATCGTTTATTGTAATGCATGATGCATAACATCACGCCTGTAATCCCCAAAGGGTTAGGCAGAGGTGTACCCTAGTACACCCACATTTCGCCAGTTATGTTTAAGTCCCATGTAATAGGGAGCGAGCCTATTGCCATCAACCGGGCACAAATCCAAACTCCGAGGCTGCTACTGAGAAATTCCTGATGGAAAAACCCAATAACACTTTGCCCGACCTGGAAATCGAAGCCGAGACCTCATGCTCAGCAGTCGCGCTTTACGACCCCTAGACCAACGAGAAAATAAAAAAATAAGATAGAATAGAAACAATCACGGACCCTGTCGGGCACAGCAAATTATCTTAATAAGTAGAGAGAGGAATAGCGCTTTATTAATTTGTAATAAGGCTAGTCTTATAGCAAAGTCGCACAACATGCTCTTGAAATCTCAACAAATACAAAAGTATGGTATTACGTATTTATCTTTAAGTTAATAATAATAGGCTGGTTTACACCACCAATCAATTGACGTACTTTTTATGATCTGTCAAAACGCAATTCTTCCATAGATTTTGTATGGTAATTGCAAACTATGACGTCACTTATTTGGCAACTCAATTGTCTAACTATTTATTGATTTCAAAGCCACGAAAAATCTAATTTTACAGTAAATTGAAAATTAATCGGGTTTTCAGGGCTAAAATAAAGTGTTTCTTTAGAGAAGTTATGTCTTGGAATTATTGGTTAATGGTGTCACCTACCCAATTATAATGTGTAAGAAAATGTAAGGAAAACGCATTTTCTCTACTCCGCAGTGTTTCTTATTACACGTCGTTACTTTAGCCTGACACGAGCCTCGATTACTACACTCATAAGTCGAAATATTATGAACACATGATGCACTTCAAGTGTTTATAACATTTTAAGACGTACGCGGAAATATTATGAGACAGCTGTACGACAAGTCTCGTGAGGTGACGCGCTAAACAAATTACTACCATCTGTTACTATTACTATATTGTGCTTGAGTACCTTTACATTCTTAATACGTTTTTATTGGTCTCGCGGTGGCACGCGGAATTTGATTCCCAGGTTGAGAAAATTGTTTTTGGGCTTTTCCATTAGGATTTTTTTAATAGCAGACCTGAGTTTGGATTTTCGAAATGGTAGTTCCAGAGATTATAGAGTGTTTTTACTAACAAAAAAATCAAAGATCTGTTCAACTGTATTTTATTAACATAGATTATAAAGAAGGAACCTGGACTGTGATTAGTCTATATTTTAATAACACTTAATATTTTCGTTAAATATTTGATTTTTTAAGATTATTTATTTTATTATTATTATTACTATAAAAAGAAAAATTTTGCATGCCTCACGGTAGAATGTACTGGATCCTTCTCTTACTTAACAGCATATTTTGTACCTACATTCATAGCAAATAAATTATTTCATTTCGTTTTATCTTATACTAGCTTTTGCCTGTGACTTCGTCCGCGGAAATACCGGTTATCGCGGGCGCCGACAAAGCCGCGGAATTAAAAGTAGCCTATGTCCTTTTTAGGGGTTCAAACTGACCCCGTACCAAATTACATCAAAATCGGTTCAGTGGTGTAGTCGTGAAAGCTTAACAGACCAACAGAGTTACTTTCGCATTTACATATTACAAGTATGGATTACCTAACTCCCTTCTCACGCATACAACTGTCGAATAACGAGAAGAATCTATGGATAAGCCGTCAAAATTATATGTGTAAGCTTTCTATACTTCCCTATTTGACACTGCGGCAGTCGAAAAGTGTCAAAGGATCAAGAAAATATTATTTTAAATGCTGTTGACTGTTGCGCTAGCGACCAATCGATGCGAAAATTTTACTTAACTGCACGTAGAAACTGTAATTTATCAATTCAAATGGAAATATAGCAGTTGTCGCTTCAACAAGAAATGTTCATTCACAAGTACAAACTATAACAAATTGTGTTGTGAATCCTTTCACGGGTGTACATAGAAGTTAAGACTCTGTTGCGAACTTTCATTAAATTAAAACTTTTCGTATCTGATTTCTGAACATTTCGATGAAAGGGAAGAAAGGACTAAATGAATGAACAAGAAAACTAATAATAGTATTTATGTTTGAAGGTTTCGCCTGCCATATATTTTATATTTAATTAAAATTAATTTGTAATTGATATTGCTATTTATATCTACAAAAGAGTATCAAATTCACTGGGCCTGCCAATATTAGAAAGCCTTACTTTATTTTATAGAATTAAAAAGTTTAGATCATTATTATAAAAAAGTTATAGTTAGCTACAAGTAAAACTTAGAGTTAGGTATGAATATATCAGTATCCGTAAGTAATTTTCGGATTACAAGTACTTTGGCTATTATTCCACATTTGTTATACCCTTCCACTAAAGGCTTACTTATTGTTATTATTATAAGCATACAAAGAAAATAGTACTGTTTTTCTATGCATTTGCGGTAAAAGAATACAAAATAGTTCCGTCAATTATTATTTTACAAAATGTTAACCTACATACACCACAAACATTTACACAAAACAGTTTTGCGACGAACTTAAAAGCCGTAAAGGAAAAAAAAGACAAATCCTACACGTTAATAATGCGTTTCAGCGTCGAGAGCTCTGAGAATTACTTAAGTACTGCCACCTGTCGTTGTCGGCCTCCAAACGATTGATTGAACACTGAACACACTGCAATTAAGAACAAGTACAAGATGAAAAAATATAACCTAACTTTACACATAAATAGGATATCGTAACTATTTTGAAATATTGTTTTTACGTTCGATGCTGCTGTTCTTTTACTTTTAAAGTTTATCTTAGACATTACTGACATCATTCCGTGCCTCGGAAAGCACGTTAAGCTGTTGGTCCCGGCTGTCATACGTGGATCTTTGACAGTCGTTACGAGTCGTCAGAAGCTTAAAAGTCTGACAACCAGTCTTACCCAGTTAGTATCGTATTACCCAGTTACTGGGTTGTGGAGGTCATATAGGCAGTCGCTCCATGTAAAATACTGGGACTCAGCTGCATCCGGTTAGACTGGAAGCCGATCCCAACATAGTTGGGAAAAGGCTAGGCAGATGATGCTGCCGTTCTTTTATTTATTTTCTAGTTTTTAGCTTCTGTTTTTTTTTTTCACCCGCATTAAGTTACGTTTCTGATTAGTGCTCCGCAGGCTCCTGTGGTTCGTAGTATGATGTTATTTAGCCTATACTATTCTTTATGAATCTGGCTATCATATACCTACAAGAAGAATAAGATTTTTTCAAATACTATAAATGGTAGTTTCTATAATTAGCGCGTTTAAACAAATAAACAAACAAAAAAACTGTTCGGTTTTATTTTATGAGTATAGATTTATTCGGATAGTCAACTTTTTCTGTGTTCCATTTTTGAATATGTAGGTACAGATATTTTGAAAGAGTCAAGTGATTTTAAGTGTGCCCACACAATTGGCATTAACCAATGACATTTCACGTGATTAATGTATGTGTCACTCATCAAGTTGATATTAAAAGCAGGTGTATCGTCGCTCGAATGATTTTTTTTAGTTATCACATCTTAATGGTATTCTACAACATTTGAATTAGTGTTGAACAAAGTAGGTGGCCAGTTTTACGCTTTGTGGTAGAGGAAGTATCTACTACTAAGGGTATAAAATCCAGCCACAACGCCACGGCGACCGCAGATTTTAAAATGGATTATTTTAATATGTGAGAAAATACCGCTAACCACAATGAAGACCACAAGCCGCACCCTACATTACACTGTGGGTGAAAAGCTGGAATAATAAAGTGTTGCTAATGTTTGTTTTAGTAGTGCTTTGTTTTAAGTCATAAAATTCAAGTTTCTACTCGTCTTAATATCTTAAAAAACGAGTATTAATTAATAATATAACATCACGCCTGTAATCCCCGAAGGGTTAAGCAGAGATGTACCCATTAGTACACCCACATTTCGCTAGTTATGTTTAAGTCCCATGTAATAGGGGGCGAGCCTATTACCATCAACCGGGCACAAATCCAGATTCTGGGGCTGCTACTGAGAAATTCCTGTTGGAAAAACCCAATATCACTTTGCACGACCTGGGAATCGAACCCAGAAACTCATGTTCAGCAGTCGTGCTTTGCGCCCACTAGACCAATGGGGCAGTCCAGTCAGTTCAGTCATTGAGAGTGAGTGTTTAATGTACTCACTAATATTTGTAAACGGTTTCATTTCTTAATACCTTTGCTTCAAGCAACGAGCTCCACTAAGGCATCTTCAGAATCTATTTAGTTTAAGTTACCGACCGCACATGGGTACCATTTACTTTATTAAATCGTTTTCAACGGACGTCCCATCGGAATAGTTCCGATTAGTTTTCTTATCTACAATATAACGACTTTCTGATTAAACTCAGAGCTTTTGCCGTCTGATCTACTAATTCTCTGAGGGACCAATTTTTTCTCAATACTCAAACTAAAATGTCTTGTGATTCATAGTTACTGTAACAGAAGACATATTAGTTTTCTCTTGACTGGTCACGCCAGCCCATTATAAAGTAATCCCATATCAGTTTAGTATAAAACCTACACAGATCTTCGCGGAAGAAATAGCAGACTATATCTGGTGAACAAGAAGCTTGACGGATTCGAACGTCATATGTTCTTTCCATCATTGCGATAATCTTTTTGTTATACCTAGACCATTCCTGGGGATCTTCTGGTTTGAAGATATATCAATATCTTCAAGTCAATGTTCCAAGTTTCATCTTTACTTTAAAACTCCCACGACCTCTATAATGTTGGATGCACAATAATTTGCATGTTACATCCCATAGCACCATTTAAGTGATTTTTCACACCAAAAAAATTTTGTCACAGACGTTATTTTTGCTCTATGTTACTTAATTTGATGGGCAGTATGCGTAGTTTCAGTGTAAGTCTTTTTACACCCCATATATCATCATAAGCGGGTTAGGTATAAAAATAAAATAAACAGACCAAATTGAACCGATATAGATCTCCATTCATAGGTAGATCTCAAAATACAAGGTAAATGTGTCAAATAGAAACACCGAAGTCCCTATTCTGGTTATTTCTGGAATTAGTTCTGTATCGACCCAACCATTTATGTTGCTCGATTAGATACCGCCACGAATATAGTTTGATTGTGTGTTTATTTAGGATACTGCTATGTGTGACAGCACTTTAAATAACGTTCACCGTTCTATTGCCAAGTTCCGCATAACTAAAAGGTATTAGTTTTGCGTTGTATCACAAGTGCACGCTCTGTTACTCCTCTATATGACGACCTGTCTACATATACCGCGAATATTTTGATAGAAGCTTTTATAAAAAATATAGGCAAATGTATCTAATACAATACTTTTACGACCCCCATTGGACACGACGAAAATGTTTATGATGTAATATTTTTGTCATGCAGAAATAGATATGTGGAATTTGTGTACCTTTGTAACTAGAACTATTTTATTAAGAACTAGCTTTATGCCTGCGACTTTATCCGCATGATTGTCGATTTTCTGCGAGTATTTATTTGCGCGGCACCTTAATTATTTGTCTGTTGCCTAAGTTACTCCTAATAACATCAGCTATCTGCCAGTAAAAATCCCGTCAAAATCGTTCTACAATAAACAGACAGACAAAGAAGTAAAAAAAATTGTTGTTTGGTATAAGTACCGTGTAAACATCCATATGCATTTGGCAAAAAACTAAAAGATATCAAATTTTGCCGTGGTAAAGTTACAAGCCAGTCAGGAAAGCGCTAGAGCCCGACTGCAACAAGAGCCTAGAAGTGAGGCTTCCATTTACGAGCAAGCATTGCTACTTCAACAGAATATTTAAATGCACTTTAAGTAATAAATAGAGTACTTGAATATGTTTCGAAAAACGTCAATTATATTTAATGCATGCCACAGTTGACCTAGATAGTTAAAGGATCTATCAAAGAAGTTGATGGAATGCATCGGCATCTTTTAATTTCAAATCCGCTCAAGATTTTCTTACTTTGAATGTGTGTCGTGATTCTCCCTTTCCGGTCGTGTCGGATTGCCGTCCCATCGGACTATTATAAGAGTGAGGGAAGAGTAAGTGCACCTGTATTTGCGCACACATTTGTGCACCATAATATATCTTGCGCACGCGCTTTGCTATAATCTCTGAGATTGGCCGCCGTAGAGGAAATTATAATGAAACTGGTCGTGGCGTATTGATTACTATTTTAAAGCTTTACAAATTTCGGTGATTCTATTAACGACAACCCATTACCTACAAATATCTTGAACACACTTAGATATATTAAATTGGGCTTTTGTATTAGGACAGCTGATTTTAGCGTAATGTAGAATTCAATCGGTGAAATAAGCGATTTGAGCAAATACTCAAAAATACCGGTTAACACAAAATGATTATTGCTTCTCTTTCATGAAAGCTTTTAAAATACCATTATTAAACAAGTTTGGAGTGTTTTCAACAAAATGTTTCTCATTTTTGTTGGCCCATGGAAATTGTCTTTTTTCGAACAATGTGAAGGTTAGCAAAAGAAATGAGGCTCATTACTCCCTTGCTATCCGAGACCGTCTAATTGGAACATTACGTTTTATACAATTTTTAACTCAGTTTGTGTAAAAATAAACAACCCATTATTATTTTGCAAAACACTTGGAATATTAATGATTATTATCTATTTTCCTGCCTCATTGTCTACATTGAATTATAAAATTTACTACCCGCAACTTCGACCGCGTCAAAGATAATATATAATCCCACGGGAGCCGTACCAGGGTAAAAGAACCTATGTGCTATATCAGACTATAATCTATCTCTGTGCTAAATTTTATCCAGATCCGTTCAGCTGTTCTGTTTGAGTAACAAACATAAATGTATATCCATCCTAACTTCCGCACTTATGACTTGAAATAATTTATGTCTTTTTACTGACTGTAAAAATCAAGTTAAACATTATTTGAATACTTCTTAATAAATAGCACGGTGACATTTAAATGTCTACCTATGACAGTAGTATTTCTTTAAACTATGTAAGGTAACACCCCCAATAATCGACACTTTAACGTGCGCAAACAAGCATTTTTTTTAATATTTTCTTACTTTATGATATTATAAGGTATTTTGAAGCATTGGGTAACGCTTCAGACTTCGTTGCGTAATATTTGAAAGCAAACATAAGTTTCACATAAATAAATAAAGTAATAATATATCGAAATAAATTAACGTTTTTTGGTCTAGTGATCGACAGCAGAATTCTATTTTTCGACACCCGGTAATCGACATGTTCCAGTAATCGACATCCAATAATCGACATATTCCTAACACTTCTAAACAATAAATCCCAATAGAAAAGCCGAGATAATCTAGTATTATATGTGACGAAATAAAAACTTAGTGTTAATCAGTATTGTTGCGGACGTCATCGCTTCATGATATATAGATATAGAAATAGGACTTAAGTAAATATAAGATCGATTCAATAAATATGTTTTGATAGTAGGGAAATGATTTTGTAATTAGATTTAGGCTGTTTTATTTTCCCATATTGAATAGAAATCAAAATAGGACAATTAGTATTAAGGTATAAACATAAGATGTAAATCGTAGGACAGCGTGAAGCACGGTTCTGACAAGAACGGACAGGTCGGAACCTGTCCGGAGAGCGAGCGTGCGTTCAAGGACAAACTAAGTAATCGCGCTCTGTGATTGGTCGGTGTCAGGGAGCCGCACTCCACGCCGCCCACTACTTGTACCTTAGGAAAATTAGATATAAATAAGAGAGCTCGCCGCTCATTTCGTAGTTCAGTTTGGTAGTTCAGTTTGGTAGTTCAGCGTAGCAGTCACTTGAAATTGTTTGAAGAACGACATAATAAACGAAGAAAGGATACCTGAAGTTTTATTGAAGCTAAGAAGTTTACAGTCCACCTTGACAGTTGGTCCTTCGAGCCGGATCCAGAGGGATACAGTCGGATACAGTTGGATCATCAGTTACCTGACGAATTGAAGACAAAGAAAATAACGCAGTGTTCCTGAAAATGAAGACTAGAAGTATTGCGGCCAAAGAAAGTGAGGCGGAATCGGGTTACGACAGTCGACGTCCCCGAACATTTGAAGAGCCGCCGAGATCACCTTCAACCATTGCGTCTGCGTTGCCGCGCGCCCAACATGAAGTGCGAAGTGGAATCGATAGTGCCGCGCCCATCGCCGCTGTGTCAGTGACCGCACCCCCCGCCACCGCGACGGGGAGAGTTGCGCCGCCGTCTGATGGTGCGTCCGTCGCGCATACCGCACCCGCTCCACGCCGCGTACCGGCGAGTAGAGCAACCGCGATCGCGAGTGTAGTGCGTGAAGAACAACTCGCCACTCCAAGCACGTCGTTCCAGCCAAGGATTCAGGACTCTGCAAGGACGATAACGGCTAATATGTCAGTGAGAGATACTGCAAGCACTATAAGATCAAGGAGATCTCATTGCAGTGACGTGGCAAGGATGAAATTAGCAGAATACGAGGCACAGAAAAGAATGGCTGCAATTCGGAACGAGCAATTGGAAATAGAAAAGACTCTAGTGAACAAACGGTTTGAATATGAAGTGTTGGCGATTGAAGCAGAGGCAGAGGCTCGTGAAGAGGGCTCCAGACATAGGAGTGAAGACAGGGTGGATGAGTGGCTGCAAAGTATTGACCAAGGCCGCCCACCAGTCGACGAAGAGAGAACTCAGCCGCCGCACCCCGCCGACCAACAAACCGCTGCAGAACCGAACACATGTGTCGACGCTACAACGCCTGCCATGCCACGACGAAGACGACGTTCGACCTCACGTTCGCCCACGAGAGGGGAACGCAGATTTACAAGAGGAATCGAACAACTGGCCGACACGCTAGAGGATATGATGCGTGTACGCCCGCCGCCACGACAAGTGATAGAACTACCCTTGTTCACCGGAGCGGCTACGGAATGGTTGCCATTCAAGGCAGCCTATGAAGATTCATCAAGTGTCTACAAATTCACCGCGATGGAAAACCTAGCGAGACTGAGGAACTGCATCAGAGGTCCAGCAAAGGAAGCAGTCTCCGCGCTCCTGTACTCTGCGTCTGACCCACAGGCAATTATGAAGACGCTAGAACAATATTATGGAAGGCCGGAGATATTAATGGATCACGTGATGGAGGACATAAAGAAGTTACCTCGGCTCACTAGTGTGGCAAGTGAATTAAACTCATTCGCAGTGAAGCTACAGAACATAGTGTGCGTGCTATCCAATATGGACAATCGTGGATACTTGTGGAACCCGATGCTAGTGCGTGAAGTCGTGGACAAATTAAGCCCCCACGTGAAATCAAGATGGTGCGACTACGCTTCAGAGGCTGTGGAAACGTCACGTGAGCCCGAAATTACCTTATTATCTCGGTTCCTGATGCGGGAGGCTGACCGTGCAATGAGGTACGCCTTCACAAACCCGACGCCCACGCCCGCACCAAAGAAAGAACAGAAGAATGTGGTGCAAGCGAGCGCAAAGAGGAAAGCGGGCAAAGAAGTGATTTACGCCACGGCAGAAAAAGAAGAGGAAAAGAAACAAGCATGTTTGTGTTGTGCTGGAGACCATGAAGTGCCTAAGTGCGCCAAGTTTTTAAAGATGAGTGTCGACGACAGGTGGGAATGGGCACGAACGGAGAAAGTGTGCTTCAAATGTGTGAATAATCGCCACCGACGAGAGCACTGCCGAGCCAAGCGATGTGGCAAAGAAAAGTGCACCCGCCCACATCACGCGCTGCTCCACAAAGAGATGTTGCAACAAGACGTAAAGGAAAAAGCGACGGATGATAAACCGGCAGCAGAGGCCGTGATGGCTGTCTCAGCAAGCAGCAATGCCGCGCGTCACGTGCTTCTTAAAATGTGCCCCGTCATCTTAAAAGGACCAGGCGGTCAAGTGAGCACGTTCGCGCTGATGGACGAAGGATCGACGACCTCACTCATCGACGAGGACATAGCACGCCGTATCCAGGTGAGAGGGCCAATCTCTACACTCAGAATACTAGGAGTGACCTCTCAGCCACACGAAGAACGCAGTCAAGAGGTCAAACTGCAAATTCGTGGCCAGAATGGCGACTATCAAGAATTACGTGCACGAACGATGAAGGACCTGCGACTTCATGGTCAGACAGTGGATAGAACGATGTTAATGAAATATCCACACCTTCAAGACATGCAAAAGGACGCATTCTTTGGTGAAGCCACACCGAAAGTATTGATAGGTGCGGACAATTGGCACCTGATCGTGACGCGAAAACTACGCATGGGCAAGAAGAATGAGCCTGCGGCCTCGTATACCCAACTGGGATGGGTAATTCATGGGACGGCGCCGCGCTCAGCGTTGACTCAAAAGGAGGGTCAACTAGTGCTTCATATCTACGACGTGTCTGCGAACAAGCAGACAGAAGATGTACGGCGCGTAGAAGAAATAGTGAAAGCACATTTCAGGATTGATGCCCTAGGAGTCTCCCTGGCGAAGAAAGTCAGACCAGAAGACCAGAAGGCAATCGACGTGGTCCAACGAACAATGAGGAAGGTTGGAGAACACTTCGAAGTGGGTCTGCCATGGAGAAACGAAGACGCTCCGATGCCTAATAATTATCACTGTGCCGTGAAGAGATTAAAGATGATAGAAAAGAAGATGGACTCCTCTTCAGATTTTGCTGCACAGTATCGCGCTCAAGTACGAAACCTACTCGATAAAGGTTATGCCCAAGAGTGCGATGGACAAGAGGAAGGCAACAAGAAGATATGGTACCTGCCACACTTCCCGGTCGTGAATCCTAACAAGCCGGGGAAGATGCGGCTGGTTTTTGACGCGGCACACCGATACAGCGGAGTGTGCCTCAATGATCACTTACTAGAGGGACCTGACCTCTTGAGATCGCTACCGGGAATCCTCTTCAGATTCAGAGAACGTCGAGTAGCCGTGACGGCAGATATCCAAGAGATGTTCCTCCAAGTGAAAATAAGACCACAAGACCAAGCAGCTCAAATGTTTCTCTGGCGAGATGAAGAGCGTGATAAGCCACCGAAGAAGTACAAGATGGTATCAATGATCTTCGGGGCCTCGTGCTCGCCGTTCATCGCGCACTCGGTGAGAGATGCCAACGCGAGGCTGTATGCACAAGCATACCCCAACGCTGTGCAAGCAATAACATCGAGCCACTATATGGACGACTACGTCGATAGCTTTGCGACAGAAGAAGAAGCTATAAGAACAGCACAGGAGGTCAGGAAGATACACGAGAACGCACACTTCAACCTCCGTGGATGGTGCTCTAATAGACCTAATGTGGTGGACAACGTGGCTAAAGAAGAGCGAGTGCTCAACGCCGAAGTGAAGCTTGGCCAGAGACAGGAAAACTCCGATAAGACACTCGGATTGCTCTGGCATACGGAACGAGATGAGCTAGGCTTCAACACAGGGCTTAGTCGTCTAGCACCCGAAGTAAGGATGAGAGACAGAGCGCCGACGAAAAGGGAAGCCCTCGGAGCAGTGATGGCCGTCTACGATCCCCTCGGTCTCATCAGTCATTTTACTATCACGGGTAAAATCATACTTCAAAACCTGTGGAGACACGGAGTGGGATGGGATGAAGAGATTCCCGAAGAAGATGCACAACATTTCGAGGAATGGCTCCGAAGTTTGGATATGGCCACAAAACTGCGAGTCCCAAGGTGCTACGGGAAGAGCTCGGAAGACGAAATAGAGCTCCATGTATTCTGTGATGCGAGTGAACAAGCATACGCGGCGACCGCCTACTGGAGGATCTTGAAACCAGATGGAAGAGTGACTGTGAGCCTGGTTGCGGCGAAAGCAAGGGTCGCACCATTAAAACCAGTAACCGTCCCTCGACTCGAACTCCAGGCGGCAGTGATCGGCGCAAGATTGGCGGAGACGATCGTAAGAGAGCATCGAGACAAGCCCAAGAGCGTGACGTATTGGACGGACTCACAAACCGTCCTGCGTTGGATAGAGAAGGATGCCATCAAGTACACACCCTTTGTGGCACACCGCTTGGGCGAAATAGCGGAGCTGACCGACGCCAATCAATGGAGATGGGTGCCCACGGAACAAAACGTGGCAGACGATGCAACGCGCCCTAATTATAAACTACAAATGAAACCAAAAGACAGATGGCTCATCGGTCCTGAGTTTTTATACAGTGAAGAGGACCTCTGGCCGAAAGAGAAAGCCAAGAAAGAAGACCAAGAGGAAGAAGTGACTTATGTGGTCACAGAAAAGGAACGCGCTTCTCATCTGCCTGACATAAGCAGATTCTCCTCATATGAGAAGCTGATACGAACTACAGCGGTACTATTTCTCTTCCGGGAAAAATGTAAAAATCGAGCCAGCCAGATGACCGTCGACCTGATAGAAAAGGCGGAGAGGACATGGGTGAAACAAGCGCAGCTCGACGATTACGCAGAAGAAATAAGACTATTGGAAAAGGGAAGACCAGTGCCCAAGTCCAGTAGCCTGTATAAACTGGACCCTTATTTGGAAGACCAGATTCTCAAAGTGAAAGGGAGAATCGGGCACGCTGCAGTCCCAGATACGAAGAAGATGCCAGTCATTTTGCACGGAAGACACCGGTTTACCAGACTGTTGGTAGAGGACGCCCATCGAAAAGCCGGCCATGCAAATAATGAACGCGTGGTCAACGACCTAAGACAGAAATATTGGGTAGTCAATCTGCGCCCTACAGTAAGAGCCATAGCGCAGCGATGCCAACTTTGCCGCATCAGAAGAGCGACACCAGTAAAACCAGTCACGGGAGACCTACCGGTGGAACGACTGACAGAGACGCAGCGACCCTTCACTCACTGCGGAGTCGACTATTTTGGGCCGATGACAGTGACCATAGGAAGAAGACACGAGAAGCGCTGGGGAGCGCTGTTCACCTGCCTCGTGACGAGGGCAGTTCACCTGGAGCTGGTGGCAAGTCTATCCACCGACTCGGCTATAATGGCCATAAGGAGAATGGCAGCACGACGAGGTTGGCCCCGAGTAATGTACTCCGATAATGGCACCAATTTTCGAGGGGCAGACGCCGAACTCCGTACAGCCTATGAAGAGTGGGCTAAAGAATTCGTCCACTTCGGACTCTCACACCGAATGAAGTGGAAGTTCATACCACCAGGGGCGCCGCATATGGGGGGAGCGTGGGAACGATTGGTACGCTCTGTCAAAACGGCGCTGGGGGCGACACTACATCAGCGGGCACTAAAAGAAGAAGTGCTGCTGACCCTGATGATAGAGGCCGAACACGCTATAAACTCTCGGCCTCTCACCCACGTTTCCGTTGATCCTAAGGATCCGGAGGCGTTAACTCCGAACCATTTCCTCATCGGGACCTCCTCAGGCCTTCCCTACACTGGGCCTTGCGAGGAGGCCAGCCGAAAACAATGGAGAGCTGCCCAAGCGCTCGCCGACCATTTCTGGCGGCGCTGGGTAAACGAATACCTGCCGACGCTGGTGCCCAGGGGGGCATCCGACGACCAACGACGACCTCTGCGCGTTGGCGACCTGGTTGTCGTCATCGACCCCACACTGCCACGAGGGACGTGGCCCCGAGGCGTCGTGGAGACTACGTACGTCGGTCCAGACGGCAAGGTGCGATCAGCCGACGTCAGGACGACAGCGGGCATCCTTCGGCGTCCCACGACGAAGCTCGCCGTCCTCTGCGTGGAAGATAAGGCTACGGTAGCCCTGCGCCGGGGGGAGGATGTTGCGGACGTCATCGCTTCATGATATATAGATATAGAAATAGGACTTAAGTAAATATAAGATCGATTCAATAAATATGTTTTGATAGTAGGGAAATGATTTTGTAATTAGATTTAGGCTGTTTTATTTTCCCATATTGAATAGAAATCAAAATAGGACAATTAGTATTAAGGTATAAACATAAGATGTAAATCGTAGGACAGCGTGAAGCACGGTTCTGACAAGAACGGACAGGTCGGAACCTGTCCGGAGAGCGAGCGTGCGTTCAAGGACAAACTAAGTAATCGCGCTCTGTGATTGGTCGGTGTCAGGGAGCCGCACTCCACGCCGCCCACTACTTGTACCTTAGGAAAATTAGATATAAATAAGAGAGCTCGCCGCTCATTTCGTCACTCTCCGCCCGACGCTCGCCGCGAACGGACGTGCTGCACCTCGCTCCGCGCTCGCTCACGACTCTCGTCACTTCTCGTTGCGCTCGCCGCGACGATTCCTGTAGTCAGCAGACTACAACCTTTTAGATCAGAAGCCGCCTTTTTCAAGGCAGCGGACGATTATCTTATTTCTTTAACCCGCGTTTTGTTGTGTTAGCTTCACTTGGCCCCTTCAGGGTTAAAACCACAGTTTCGTGGTCCTCGGTGGATACCTTACGGTGCCAACGAAGCCGAGGGGGTGTTGCCCCAATCACACCCGCCAATCCCCTTCAGGGTGAGGCAGTCAATTGGAGACGGGAGCTAGTGTCTCGGCCTTGGGGGATCTCCTAGTCGTGCCTAGTCTCTGACTTCGTTCACAGCAACACACCTAGTGTCGGTCGGGCGTGTCTACACCCTTCGCACTAGACTGGTCAGGGCCCCGTTCGCACAATAAGACTGGCGACGGGTTTACAAGCTTAGGGCTCACCAGTAGGTACACACCTCCCTGCCTACACCCGGCAGGGAGGGTCACACATCCCCGGGCCCATCCACCCGGGGAGATAGGCAGTTAGGGTAAAGTTAGGCTCCCCCGTAAGAGTTAGTTAATAATTCTTTCGCGATTCCCTATTTTAAACCCTCCCTCCCGCTTCGATAATGTCGGACGCAATTATCATAGCGTTCGTCAAGGAAGTCCTCTTCAAGGACCCAGATTTCATCGCCAAGTATGGCAAGAAGTTCGCTGCTTTGCAGCAAAATCCTACCTCGCCTCTATCTTCCGAGGAAAACATTGCTAGTTTTAGCGATGTACTCGACAGCCCCGCGTCTCCACCAACTGTAGACAAAGGCATTCCAGTGGCGGCACCATCAATGCCTTCACTGGAAATTCCTTCCCTATTGTCCATTGAGACAATCAACCCGTACGCGGAAACACACTGTGTTCCCGCCGCCATTGTTCCCGCCGCCATTGTTTCACAAACAATGGGCGCCTCGCAGCTGCGTGTCGCAGCTGCAAACCCCGACTTGTCTGAGAGCATGGATACCTCCGTCCCTCTCGATCACCCTTCTCCCTTTGCCTCCGACTCTGAGGATTCCCTATCCTCCTCCGCCTCATCTGACGATGACTACCAAGTCGTCGGCAGCGGAGGTAAGAGGAAGAAGGGAAAATCTCCCTCACAGGCAACCAAGGCCAAAAAGGTCGTAGCAACGACCCCCCCCGCGGCCCCCTCGTCCTCTAGTCCCCCCGCCTCTGCTGCCACGACCTCCGAGTCTAGCCGCCCCCCTAGCCCCCTTACTCCTAACCCCGCGCTGGCTTCGAAAAAGAAGCTAAAACCCCCGCCGCCCTTGTTCATTCAAGACAAGGCAAAGTGGACAGAAGTGTCCAAGTGGTGCAACGATCGCAAGATCACGTACACCAATGCCCGTGCAACTCAGCAGGGCATCAAAGTCCAAGTTCCTACGTCGAAAGACCACAGGGAACTAACCAGTCTCCTAAAACTAAGGAACGTTTCGTTCCACACTTACTCCCTTCCCGAGGAAGCGCCCACCCGAGTGGTGATCCGACGCATCCCGAAAGAAATCCCGGTTGAGGACATTCTTAATGACCTCCTCTCGCAGAAAGTCCCCGTCTCGGCAGTCCATCGCCTGCACAAAGCGAGGGGCGGCCCCGCTTTTGACACAGTTCTTGTCATCTGCGACCCCACGGAAGGGCATCATCCCATTTTCCGGGTGAAATCAATATGTTCCCTCTCGGGCATCTCAATAGAGAAGCCCTACAAGGCCAACGTAGTCGGCCAATGTCATCGTTGCCAACTGTACGGTCACGTACAGCGCAACTGTTTTGCGACCCCAAGATGCGTAAAGTGTCTGGGCGAACACGGCACCGCCGATTGCCCACGTCCAAAGGAACGTGATCTCTGCACTGAGCCTCCCAGTTGCGTACTATGCGGCCAATCCGGGCACCCGGCTAACTACCGTGGCTGTCCTAAGGCCCCCAAGTCTTCTTCTCCCAAACTGACTAAGCGTGCAAACGCCCGTCAGCAAAGGGAAAGTCCCTCTGTGAAGATTCCCTCTTCACAGTTACCCGAGCGACTCAGCCCTCAAAGGCCCTCCCCGTGGAACACATTGAACCACCAAAGAGCCTTCCCAGCTCTCGTGACCCCACAGCCCGCTTCCTCAATAGCGCCGGCGGCCCCTGCCGCCCCCGCCCCCGCACCACAACCCGCTCCCAAAAAGGTTCCTCCCCCAAAGGCCGCTTCCGCAGCCTCAGTCGCGCCCTCCCCGGTCCGCACCGGCCCCGTGGCCGCCACCCCCAACGCTGAACACGTCCAAATCATAACGGACGCCTTCAGCATCTACGTCAACCCGGATGCTGTAACTATGGCAAAGGAAATCATTGCGTGCAATGCCGACCTTACAGCTATAGGTAAAGTATTTGAAGCTTACCCTGCAATTACGCGAGTCCTAGAAAAACTCTACCGGCCGAAATCCTAATGGATAAGAAAAGTCTGTGTTGTACCAAACCCCGCTCCCTTAAGTTAGGCTTCTTCAACGCAAATGGCATTAATGGCCAGCGTGATGAGATCGCCACCTTCCTTCGCGATCATCAACTTGACATCCTCCTTATACAGGAGACCTTCCTAAAGCCCCGCCACCGTGACCCGAAAATTGCCAACTATCGCTTAGTTCGCAACGACAGGTCGCGTTGCCACAAGGGCGGCACCCTCATCTACTACAGAAAGGAACTGTACTGCATCCCTATGGACCCTCCTCCCCTCTCTCGCGTCGAGGTCTCACTCTGTCGGCTCGGCATGACTGGTCATCAGCCGATTACTATTATCTCTGCCTACATCCCTCCTTCGCCCTCTGAGGACCCGTCCCTCCTCACAAACGATCTTTCCGTCCTTCTTGGACTGAGTGACTCCGTTATACTAGCGGGCGATCTCAACGCCAAACACCCCGCTTGGAACTGCAACACGACCTCTACCAGAGGCAGAATCGTGTTCAACCTCTGTGCCACCCTCAACTTTGACGTCATCGCTCCGATGACTCCCACTCACTTTCCCCACGACCCCAATCATCTTCCCGATATCCTCGATATAGCACTCCTCAAGAATGTAAATCTCCGCTTTCATTCTATTGAGGCGCTCCACGAGCTTGATTCGGACCACCGCCCGGTCATCATGGAACTAGCCTCCCGCTCAGGTCCCTCTGATCCCAGCCAACCTCCCCCGACCCAAGTGATAACCGACTGGAGGAAAGTAAGCGAAAGCTTAAAGTCCATCACGTCGCCTCACCTGGACTCTATCCCCGACCACATAGTTTCAATCGCAGACACGACGGGCGCGATCGACTCCTTCACAGAACACGTACAATCTGTCCTGAACGACTGTTCAAGGGAGGTTCCGGTGGTGAGCGATCACCGCTGGAAACTGCCGGACGATGTACGCGAACTGATGACCGAGAAGAACGCGGCCATCCGTGCGTACAGCGCTTTTCCCTGCGACGCAAACAAAGCTCACATGCGATCTCTACAGCGTGCTGTAAAGAATCGCATAAATGAGTTGCGTAACGCCCGCTGGGACAAAACGCTTAGCGAACTGGAGCCCACCCACCAAGCCTTCTGGGAGTTACAGAGGAAGTTACGTTCCACTAGCGAGGCCGCCATGCCTCCTCTCACCCGCCCCGATAAAAGCGTCGCTTTCGATAACGACGAAAAGGCTGAATGTCTAGCTGACAGCCTAGAGGCCCAATGCACCCCCAGCTCTCAACCAGTAGACAAAGCTCACCTCTCTAAGGTCGACGCCGAAGTCGAACGTAGAGCGTCCCTCCCACCAGTTGAAGACCCCGATGATCCTCTGCCCCCCGTCACCCCTGACGAGGTGCAAGACATCATCAAAAATCTTAAACCCCGGAAAGCCCCCGGGTCAGACGGAATCACCAACAAGGTATTCAAACTTCTCCCTGCCCCTCTCATAATGCTTATGACCGCCATCTTCAATGGCGCCATGAGCAACAATATCTTCCCCGGGACGTGGAAAGAGGCCACCGTCATCGGCATTCATAAACCTGGTAAACCCAAGTCAGAGCCTTCGAGCTATCGTCCCATCAGTTTGCTCAACGTTCTTGGCAAAATCTACGAGAGGCTTATTTACAAGCGTCTCAAAGATTATGTCGAAGCAAAGAGCCTCATCCCGGACGAACAATTCGGTTTTCGTTCCCACCATTGTTGCGTCCAACAAGTCCACCGTATCGTCGAGCACATAAGCGTTGGTTTTCAACGTGGCTCTTTGACGGGCGCCCTCTTCTTCGACATAGCGAAAGCTTTCGACAAGGTCTGGCATAACGGCTTATTATATAAGCTCTACCAGATCGGAGTGCCCGATCGCCTCGTACTCATCATACGAGATTTTCTGTCAAATCGCACCTTCCGCTATCGCATCGAAGGCGCGCTCTCCTCCCCCCACCCCATACGCGCAGGAGTCCCTCAAGGCTCCGTCCTATCCCCACTCCTTTTTACGCTGTTCACCAGCGACATTCCTAAGAGTAGCAAGACCCATCTGGCCCTATTCGCCGACGACACGGCCATCTATTACACTGGACGCAACCCAATATCCATCGCTCGCACTCTCCAATCCGCCGCTAGCGCCCTGGGCGCTTGGTTCCGGAAGTGGAGAATCGAGGTTAACCCCGACAAGAGTCAAGCGGTCCTCTTTTCCAAACCGCGCCTACCCCCCACCCCTCCCAGTCCCATCACCATGTATGGCAAGCCGATCCCTTGGGAAAAGCGAGCCAAATACCTAGGTGTGATCCTCGACCAACACCTTACTTTCGGAGAGCACATAAAGACGGTGCGCTCGCGCGCCGCTTTTGCTCTCGGTAGGCTTCACTCCATGCTGAATGCACGTAGCAAATTGTCACTCAAGTGCAAATTGCGCATTTTCACAGCGTGCATTCGTCCCATCATGACCTACGCCTGTGTCGTATTCGCACACGCAAAGGCATATCACCTCCATAGGATGCAAACCCTCCAAAACCGTTTCTTGCGAAAGGCCACGGGAGCCCCGTACTACCTTCGCAACGAGAATCTCCATCTCGATCTCAAAATCCCCACCATCCAGCAGTTCATGAAACGCACCGCCAAGCGCTTCTTCGACACTGCTGTAAAACACCCCAATCCCCTGATCGTATCGGCCGCCCGATACACTCCCTCCCGCATCAGTAAGACTCGCCGACCGAGACATACTTTGACCGACCCCGATGACGCCATTACCCTCCTCCAGGAGAGTAACAAAGAAACTAGCACAGTTCGCAAACACAGACACAGACCGCCGTCATTCCGCCCTCGCCGCCGAGGTCCGTCGCGACGCCCTTGTCCGTCTCCGCCCCGTCCCTTGCTCGTGCCAGCCCGCGTCGCTGAGCCTGTAGCTTTAAATTCGTCCCTAAATAATATTAATCCGATCCAGCCTGTCCCTTTGCTGCCCTCCCCCAGCGACGCCCTAAGCCGAGGCTCGTACCCCACAGGGGGTGCCCTTAGCGTGTAGTCGCTTAGTTGTAAATAGTTTTAAGCCCTGGCTGGAGGCCTTAATTTACTTTAAGGCACCACAGGATTGCCCGGTTAAGCAGCCGACAACCTCATAGGTTGACCTGCGAGATGCCATACCGAAAAAAAAAAAAAAAAAAAACGCTCATTTCGTAGTTCAGTTTGGTAGTTCAGTTTGGTAGTTCAGCGTAGCAGTCACTTGAAATTGTTTGAAGAACGACATAATAAACGAAGAAAGGATACCTGAAGTTTTATTGAAGCTAAGAAGTTTACAGTCCACCTTGACAAGTATTTTGATCATTTTAATCAACAAACAATCTTATAATAAACAAATAGTGGCTAGTAATTCGTAGGTTTCTAAAAAAATACACTTTTGCAATATAATACATCTCTTAAATGTTAAACAATAAATGTAGAAGATGTGTCATTTGGTGTCGGTTTAGTATCCGCCTTTTCTTGTTTTTTTATTGTTTTTATCTGTTAGTTTTTTCTGTTTTTTGTTTTTCTATCTTCCTCAATTTTAATCGTTTTCTTTTTTCTCTTTCCTTGGATTGAATTTCTAATTTTTTCACCTTTCTGACAACTTCTATTGCCTGTATTATTAGAAAAAGTGTGTAATTTTTTTTTGGTGCCATAAAAAACATTTATGTCGATTATAGGAACATGCGGAAAAAAAAACTCCAGTTATCGACAAGCGTGTTTTCATATTATATTATAAACTTACAATTGCAAAGACATTACTAAAAACTAAAGAATTTGGTTTCTAACTTAATAAAATATAATTTACATGCTCGGTCAAGCAAAACAATTAAAAGTTATGGGCATTATATCTTGCTCACCTCCTTAGCGACTTCGCTAATGAAACAGGAATTTATTTCGAGATCTCTGCCGATTGGTATGTTCAGCTACGCCATTTTCTTTAAAACAGCCGAATCTATGAAATATCTTTCGCAATGATAGCTAGATAATCCTCAAGTATGTTTATGGTTCAAATACGTTCCGAAGCGAGACTCAACTCTTGTTTATTTTCGTTAACTTTTTAAGTGTCGAACACTGGGGCTCTGTCGAACACTGGGTGTTTTACCTTAGGTATTATTTGGAAGTTTAAGGTACTTAAAAAAACCGGGAATAATGTAGTAATTAAAAGTATTGACAATCTGTATGTAGAACCGATTTTTACTGAATAATAAACTAGTTAATGTTTGCATAATTAATTATAATAATATTATATCACACGCACACTGGTACATGAGCTGTATACAATTAATTTTAATGACTTTCACAGTAAACAAAAGCAGATAGACAAGTTGGACTAAATTGCAGCTTCATATTTAATTGTGTCTCTAATGAACAAAGTTTTAGACACGAAATAGCATATTTACGGAAAATGAAGTTAAATTTAGACCGTTGAGTTATTTCGAATGTTAATTCGTAGTTCTGGCAGATTTGGGTGTACAAAAGACAAAATAAAAAAGATTTTCTATTTCAGGTTTTTATGTTGTTCGATTGTTATGTATTACTTATTCGCCATTAATTACATTACAATCTCTTTAAACAAAACACTTTTTAATTGTTAATACTCGTATATTGCTCTAATGTTAAGAAATAAGTTTGATATGTGTTTGAATCATCATTAGAGTACGTGATGGACAAAGTATTCGAATATATACACATCAAAAAAGTCTAGGGATCAACATCCCTAACAAATGTTAGGGATGTTGATCCCTAGACTTTTTTGATGTGTGTATTTGTAAATTGATTTCTGACCATTTGGATGACTTTTGCTACTAACAATTATTTAAAAGCCTGAAATGTGTAAAGGTGCAGACTATATTATATATCTATAGTCTATTAGTAGTATATAGTAATTATGTATTAAACCTTGCCATTTCAATGCTATGCGACATTTAATTTAAATGCCCATAAAGTATACAAACTAATATTTGTTCATATTCGTCGCCCTGATGTCTAACCTACCCAACTATTTGGCTATTGTTGTGAATTCAGCCTGTTGTCACCGATTTATTTATAAAACGGCTGAATTCATCAGTTCGCGAATTAAATAATACATAGCTTTTACTGCTGATTAAAATATTTGTAATTTTTGTAATGGATACGAAACGTAAGAACATGGGAATGATTCAAATATAAAATAAATACATTTCCATTTTCTTTGTATTTTATTGAAATAGCCAGTGAGTTTTTAATTAAGACTGGTTTAATTAATTATGTTCATGCTTTGATAATAAAAAGTAAAAGACTTTACGTAAATTAATGTACCACTTACTTTTTTAAAGCCACAGAAGGCGTTTGGCATTATAAAATTGTTTTATAAATATCCCACGATGTCATTGGACTTGGCACAAGCCGGCTAGATAGGTATTACGATCACTATATAAAACACCTACTTATGTGTTATGTATCACGCATGGTTACAACACATAATCCTCTTTACGAGTACTTTAAAACTTTGTCAAAATTACTTTAGAATAAATTTGTATAACCCAGTTTTTCCTTCAGTTTAAAGACTTCGAATGTGTCCTCATTATTAAAAAAAAAGCATGCGAGTACTGGCACTCGCTCGAAAACAACTTTATTTTAAGAAGATACAATTGTAAATTTTTAACTTCCGTAGAATAAATGTTTGTGTAAGAGTAACGTTATGTGTAACATTTTGAACTGTATGTATGCAATGCGAACGTACTGTAAGTAATTAAAAGTTTATTTTGAACGGTGTAGCCAGCCACTTGTTTGACTGCACTTCGTACGGTTTAATTGCTTGTATTGAATAGCTGTTCGAAAAATGGTGGGTATATTGTGCGTTTTCAGCTGCTACGGCTGTTAAATATTCTTGACAATTTCAGCCTGTTTAGGTGTATTCTTAGGTCTATTTAAGATTTGATCAAATACTTACCAATTTAATAATGAATAACCGTAGGATACGATGATTATATTTTACAAAATACACTAACACACCCACTAAATTAGTCTTACAGTTAAACTAATCTATTGGTAACACACTTAATTGTTTGTCTTTCAACACTTCTAATTAAGAAAGAAACGCACACTAGTATATTATGTTTATTTAAATGTCTTTGGTCATAGTTGCTTAATGTTCTAGGGGTAGTTTTACGAAGGATAAAAATAATGTCCAAAACTATTTGTAAAACAGTGTAAATAGTTTATAAACCGTGTGTAAACTTTTCAAAGGTTGCAATCAGAAAATTTCAGTCGTTTCTTGTGTATAAATAGGTTCCGATATAATTTTACTCTGAGAAGCATTTTTGAATAATAAAACAACTTTGAAGCGGGATTTTAGCGGGTAATGACGATCACTAAGAGTTTTGGAAAGTCGACAAAAGTTCTCGCAACTGACATTTCATTGTCATTTTAAGCTCGTAGGATTCGTTCGATGAATATGGCGTGGGTTTTCGGGGGTGCTAAGGAGGTGATGATAAAATAAAGTGTGAGTTCGCTTGGTCGATCGTAGTCCATGGGTTGGTGGCGCGCGAGCGAGCGCGGCGGGCGCGGCGGGCGGCGGACGCGCTGGTCGACAACGGACTGGCGGTGTCTGCCGATGGCAAGCGCGCGTGTCGTGTGCCTGTGCTCCCGTGCGCCCTGGCCCGACAACCCTGGCTGACATGCACTAAGCTCAACCGACAACCGACATGCAAACTCCGTGCAATTTCGAAAGGTCGTCATATTTTTGTTCTGTCGCCAATACGTAGTACTACTCATTAGCCTAGTTAAACCAGACAATACTTACTACAAGTCTAAATACAACATTAAAACTTCCTTGTGAAAATAAATTACCTTGAAAGAAAATATTATTTAAATTAATGTTGTATAAGCTTATATTGTATTACTTTTCAATTTAGGCACGTAAAGTAAATAACGTTAAATCAAATACCGCGTAGGTACGTGTTTATGACTACCTATTTTTTACAATGTTAAATTCTAACTCACTGACCCCCGGTTTCACGAAAGAAAAAATACCGGCCAAGTTCCGAACAACAGTATTTACAACAAAAAAACATTTAGGCCCTTTTAAGTTTTAATTAATTTTATTTTTATTATTAGTATTTATAACGGCCATAATAATACATACCCTGTTAAAATTTCAAGTGTTTATCTTTTATGGTTCAACAAATACAGCCCTGTGACAGAATGGACTAACCGATGAACCGAAAAAGGAGTTTTTAGTAATAGGGTTTGGCACCCTTTTAGTACAGAATCCTAAAAGAATGTGAAAAATTGTTAACCGTGCGTAAGCTTCTGTGATTAATTGTTGATAATTCAGTCAACTAATCACTGCAGTTAACGCGCGCTTGATAATTTGTCACATTGATTTTTTGTTTGAGGAACTTAATAGGGGAAATGGGAGAAACGGGGGAAGGGTAATCACAGCTTTATTTAAAAGGAATTATGGGAAGTGTGAGTGCAAGCGTAATATAATATCACTACTGAGTTACCCCTAAGCTAGCATTGGTTGAAATAGGAGCAGGTCGCGTCAATAATGAATCGTTGAGGGTTCGAAATCAAAACTTCTAGCTTACCAGTTTGTTTCTAAAAATTCTTAACTAAAAATAATGGAATAATTCAGTTTTATTACACTTGTCACAAAACTAATTTAGTTTATGATGGCCTACAAATGGGCGAGTCAATTCAGCATAAATTGCAACGAAGTGATGTGGTATTTCAAAATAATTTTCGGAAGGAAGATGTTGGAAAAGTTGAGCATATGCGCGAGAGTTGACGTGTCTTGTCGTGACGTCACTGCTGTCGACGTGCCGTCTATTCTCGTCCGCGACATTTCCGCGGTCGCGTCGCTCGACGCACGCGCACCGACGCGACAAAAGCCAGATATTATATTTGACGACATTCAAAGGTCAATTTCACAAACAACTCGTACTAAGTAGTGTTTACTTGTCTAGTGTTAGATTAAATATTTCTGGAATAAGGGATAAGGATGTCTTGTCATATAAAAAAGGAACGAGCATTGATCACTGCGTGTGATATGATATTTACACTTAATCCAGATTTCCTGACGATATTTCTATTAAGTATCTTGTTTACACTCCATACAATATTACTTACTTTACAAAAATAACTTTTAACTAATAATGCTATCGTTACTGCCAGAATTATAAGACTGCCTTTGGCTGTCAATGTCGACATACTGAGGAAAAGTACGATAAACAAACAAAAGATAATGCCAAAATACTTTGCACTACCCGAGAATCGAATACTGTAAGCACGTTTGGTCCTTCAACTCGACGATGATACAAGTAAATATACACAGATGAAACTTGTATTCAACGCCATCTATAAGCAGCGTATGGACCTAGCGACTCCAACGACGTAGTTTCGTAGACGATCGCTACGAGGATGCGCTACGAAGCTATATTTTTCGTATTCCATTTCATTCTTTGACTGCTTCATAGATGGCATGTTAAGGGCGAATTCAACCAAACTTTTATAAACCTTAGTTTTTCGTATGAATAAAAATTGAGTGTGTTTTTGTATGGAATAATTTTGTCAAACACCCACGAATCACAACATTCCACGAATTAAAGATTTCTTTGGCTAAATAACTTTGGTAAAATCAGTCTTAAGCATGAAAATACTAAGCAGTATTTTATGTGAATGTGCCTTCGAGTACATGCAAATTTTCCCAATGAAGCCGTAAATAAAATTACAACACAATAAAATTCGTATGTGTTAATGCGAATTTTATAACTGGCTGTAAACAATAATTTCCACATACTGTGCACCTGATTGAAGAACATCGTAAAAGCTTATAGCCTGTTGAGTGATTTTCAGTTGTTTTCAGGTGGTTAACTTATTGGAATGTTTCACTGGAACGTTTGTTTTGTTTGAGGTTTGTGGTTCGTTTGTTACTGCTATACTAATAATGGTGCCGATTCCCTTGTTCACAAACTAGACTAAATTTATAGAATTGACATCTCTTACTGACATACAGCTGAAAGAAAAGGACGGTGACATTTAAGAACTAAGTTAGAGATGTCAAATTAGTTTTGCCTTGAACTTTTCCGTATTTTTAATCTACACGATAAAGGATGTCAACTATAATTGTATGGATGTGTCAGATTGACTAAATTTGACAGGTCTTAATTACATTTGTCTCTTTCTTATTTTATTGGATAGAAAAAGATAGAAATAGTCTAATTTTAGTTTTTTTTTTGTGAACAAGGGAATTGGCACCAATGACTCACACATAGAGTATGCTCCATTGCACTTATTTAAATACATAAAAGCGAAAGGTCACTCACTCACTCACTCACCACGCAATTTCGAAAACCGCTTGACGTATAAAGATGAAATTTGGCAGGGAGGCAGTTTACAGTTAGTAGACGTCCGCCAAGAAATGATTTTCCAAAATTCATCTCCTAAGGGGATGAAACGGGGGTCCAAAGTTTGTATAGAAAAACAAGATTAGATCCCCAATAACCGACATTAACGCGGACGAAGTCGCAGGCAGAAGTTAGTCTTTGATAAACATTTCAAGTGTTCCGCGTCCAAAGGATTCTATTACTTAAACTCCGCTGTCTGTCCATCCGTCATCTGTCACAGTGGCTCGTTTGAACTACATATGTAATAGGTAGATAAGTACTTGATATTTTCACTGCGGTGGCTGTTTGAACAATGAATAATAATATAAAAAAGGTGAAATATATGGAGTCCTCCTATCATACGAAACGCGTTTTCTTGTATGTAGCGTTAAATATTGTATGGTGGTACGGAATCCTTATCACACTCTCGCACTTGGCCAGTTTTTTGTACATTTGACGATGATCTCGATGTATTAGGTATATATATATATATTTATATGTATATAAATAATTAAGACTAATTAATTTTGTAGATTTGTGCTTAGTTCATAAAAAATAAAACAGATTTTCATGTTTTCCACCCGAAACATTTGCCGATTCGTCTCTAGACTATTATCAAAGGTATCTTGATACTTACATGAAATTACTTCCTTTATACGGAAGCATTTACATCTTCAAAGTCTTCTCTTTATATTTTTAAAAGTAGGTACCTGAAGGGTGAAATTCAATGGATTATTGACGAAGATGGAATTTTTCGTGTTAGTTTATATGTAAAAGTTATTTCCATATTATGAGTTAGTTAGAGTTAATCCTTAGCAACGCTTATCAAACGAATTTGAACTTTCAAGTTGATAACATAGAGTATGTAAACCAATAACGCTCAGAGAAATAAGACAAGGAATCGAGGATTGGTGGCTATATCACGATAACAGGTATGCTTATATATTGTTGTGATACAAATGGATGCTATCGGTTTATTTCCTCTGCTGTTCGTGACGTCCACGTGACGTAATTGGAAAAGGGTTTGTTTATTCATACATTTACTTACTTAAAGAACGACCTACAGAGTTTAGTCTTTCAACTAAAACTCTTCTGAAAAGTTGTAACATTTTGCGGTTTTCTTTTTGAAGACTGAACGATACAGAATTTGTTTTATTTATTCATTTATTTATAATTAACCTACCTTTACCAACAGTTTTCACTAGACATATAAGTTATTTGTCAATAATAATATAACTTAAGTACAAAATATAACAACGTACAATCTGACAGAATTACAGCAAATTAAATTATAATAGGTAACCAATAACGGAAAGACAGAAATATAATTTTGATGTTCCACGGAAGGCCGTGTAGGATAATTAGTATAAGTTTAAATCAAGTTTAAGAAACTCTTTAAAGTTTATAAATTTTTTACTAAGTATGACGTCTGTCAGGATGGTTTTTTATCGCAAAAAGCAATTCCATTAATTCTTGAAACTTTAGCCGAAAGTTTTCCTTGAATTTCCAATGATGCAGTTCTAACTGATTAAAGAACATTATGAAGGTGAATGAAGAAACGAACAGTGTGAAATTATCTTCAAATATTGAATAAGCGACCACATGCCCAGAGTGCATGATCAATGTATGAGCCGCGATGTAGGTAATTGGGTCACACAGAGGTCAAGGCTCTTAACAGGGGTTCCACGACCAAATATTCTCTCGCAAGCCTTGTACATTCCAGCCTTGTATATGCCATATTATTCGTTTATTCATCATTCATCTAGTATCTGTTAAAGTATGCACAAAATAACATTGCGATACAATGTTCAAAAAATAACGAAACATTTCCTCGTCGTACAAAATATGTATGTAAATACGGTTTAAAAAAAAAAGCCCTATACGCATCCCTTACACAAACTTATGAGGGAGATAAATCGAATAACTGTCAAGACTGGGAGGCTTGTGATCCAAAAATAGCTTAGGAACATCGCGTGGACAGCTTTGTGCTTATGTAAAATAAGTATCTACAACGTTTTTGCTTGTATTTGTAACACGAAATACAAGTGACGTTCTGGAGCGCTACCTCCTCCGCGTTTTGATTTATTCACGAGGAAAATTCCAAGAGATCTTCTAAATTCAATTAAACTTGAAAACAAGGGGGTGAAAAGTTTTATCTCATCGCGATAATCATAAACGTCTTGTATTATATAAGTATATTAAATCGTGATTCATATTTCAGATTCGTGGGCAATAAGGACAGATTTGTTTGTGTGTAGAGTTTTGACAGGCTGCGCGGGCAGAGTGCGCGCGCAACTGCCCGCCATCTTGGCTTTCCATCCCATTCCCATTTCAATAGAAGAGGGAGCTCGTAACAGCTGTGAGCGCGAAACACAGCACATCCCTATACTAGGGGTTACTTTTTTAAACAATTCAGTAGAAAAAAAGGACTTCCAAACGCACAGTTACAAAGTTTATGATACAGAAGGAGGAGCACACGTTCAGTTCACGATAGTGTCGACGATTAAAACAGTGAGTTACGAAATAACATTACCGAATTATCGATTTTGTATGTTTCAAATCGACAAACCTGGTGGCACTGTGGTTGAGGGTGTTTATTCATATTGTTTTAGAAAGATAATCGAGTGTTGCATAGCCTGGAAAACAGCGGAGAAAAATCGATAAAAGTATAACTTGCACCCGCTGTTGTTGCGTGGTGTGAATGTAAAGTGAGAGACAGATAGCTACAACGACGTGTCCCCTGTAAAGTAGCTTGGAGTCGTTCGACCGATAAAAATAATAGTGATAGGCGCCCCTGACGTCCCTTACTCGGGTTGATACACGAAGACTGATAAAAGGTATGTATTGATATTTGTTATACTTTTTATTGTTATCAGCAAACTGTACCATGGTCATTGGTTTAATGTATTTTATTGATTACTGCTATTGCATAGTTGTGGTTTACGAGGACAGGTAAGCTAACTAACCCTGGTTTTAATAAAATTTCTACAGACATCTATCTATCATAAGTACCTATTTCACTACAACAAACAAAGTACTTAAAGTACACGCTACAACTTCAAGATTGATGCTCCTTCGAAAGAAATCATCCCTAGGGAGTTCCTTTATTCAAACAAGCACGTAGGCGTTTAGCTCTCTTGTAAACTTGGTACAGAGTTAAAGTAATTTATTTTGCGAACTGTATATAATATTAACATAATTTTAATCTCTGTTATTCCCATCATGTAAATGAATAAGACTCTAATTCTGTTTGGATCCTCTAATAAAGTTGATTAATCGAATTTAACACCCATCATCAACATCTGCCTAGCCTTTTCCCAATTATGTTGGGGTTGGCTTCCAGTCGAACCGGATGCTGCTGAATACCAGTATTTTACATGGAGCAACTGCCTATGTGACCTCCACAACCCAGTAACTGGGTAATAGGATACCCCTTGGTAAGACTGGTAGTCAGATTTATCGAATTTAATACCCATATGTAGCAATTCACAGATCCTAGGTAACTACTTAATTCCAGTTTCTGCTTTGGTAATTTTTTGTCCACTTACAGAACAATGCATCTAGAGAAACCAGCTAACCGTAGTACCCTAGAATGATGTATTTTTACTCCAGAATAAAAACGTATTGTCAAAAGTACTTCTCAGTGCTTCCTTCAAGTTCTGCAAACAAGTTGTACCTACGGTCGCTAAGGAAAATGGGTCATTAAGATATTTTTAGGCGTTGCTCCTTGAACCAAGTAATATAATACGATAACGAGAGGATGATTCCAGATAAAGGAAAGTGTCAATAGTTAAAGTTGCCCTCATTAGTAGAATCTTGTTGAATATCGAATAACAGACCCACTTTACTCATAAAAGGTATTCTTGCTGTCTGACAATTTCTTCAAGTTATAGAACTGATGTATTAAAAAATATACCGCTAGTATATGAAGCAGTGTCGTAACTTTTTTTATTGGCCGTCTCTTACTTGCCTCTCGCCATTACAGCATCTTCCACCTCAGTCTATTGAAAGCCACTTTTTATTATAAAGATGCCTTGTTTCCAAAAAAATATTTACTATTGATAAAATTTGCATTTGTTTTCAGTGTAAAGTGAAAGTCAAACCTTTTTTGTATTAGGCCATTAAAAGGCGCTTAGTACGTCATATACAAGAAAAAAAATTTCGTTGCCCTTCCCAAAAGGTAGTTTCGCATGGAGAAAAATGGAAAAAATACTCCACGCATACTCTTTTAAAATCAATGTTTTGCAATATTTGTATACATAATCGTATAGAGTTATAGAGTAAATAATAATAGTATTAATTAGAATAGCTTATATAAATAATGTACTAATATTTCTTATATTTTACGAATATTCTGCAAGTAGATGTCTTAAGGCCGCTGCATACGTGACGGGTTTTTATCCGGACGGGACGTGACGGGAAGTTTTGGAAACATCGTTGCATACAAAATGTATCCGAATACGTATATGTCACGGGAACATGGACGGGCCGGGAACGTGGACGGGAAAAATATCGTCGGCGACGATGTTTAGCACGTCCCCGTTTAGCAATAGCAATTAAAGCCAATTCTTGAATTGAAAAATCCATCTTTCGTTGTTCACAACACTAGCACGTTAGATACGAATCAATGTCACGTTGCGTATGCGTTTGCACCACGTTCAAGTTTTGAACGAGGCAATCAAGTGCCCGTCCCGCTCACGTCCCGTCCGGAGTATTTACCCGTCACGTATGCAGCGGCCTTTAGTTAGTTTAGACATTACTGACATCATTCCGTGCCTCGGAGAGCACGTTAAGCTGTTGGTCCCGGCTGTCATACGTAGATCTTTGACAGTCGTTACGAGTCGTCAGAAGCTTGAAAGTCTGACAACCAGTCTTACCTAGGGGTACCGTAAGTATTACCCAGTAACTGGGTAAAAAAATGTAAAATACTGGTATTCAGCTGCATCCGGTTAGACTGGAAGCCGACCCCAACATAGTTGGGAAAAGGCTAAGCAGATGATGATTCTGCAAGAAGATAACTATATAGTCATAGAGAATACTCGTGCTGTTACGATTACTACACTTCGCAGAAACGTTGTCGATACTTATCATATGTCGTAAATGAAGACAAAAGTAAACTGATACTCATCCTCTACAACAAGGCGTTTCGTAGCCCCTCTGGTCACCCAAGGGTAGCCTTTTTTGCCAGGAATCAGACGAGGACTATAGGTACTTACATACCTTTGTACGGACGTAAAATATACTCGGCACTTTACTACCGTAAGTGGCTACAGACGATATTAACACATCATGAATTTATACCTTCCAACCACGAAGTAAAAGCTGTGAATAAAATATCCATGGTTACCTACATGCGTACTTATATGCATCCGTAGTATGTACATAAGTAGTACTTGTATTACACCTTTGCATTTCTGCTACAAACTTTCAATGTAGAATCTGATTTATCTCGTTGAAGTATGCTGGAGGAAATTTGTTCTGATTATTCGAGATATTTGTTATTGACTACATTTTGCTCGCGTTTCCCGTCGGTTGGAATATGTTCTTCGTAGAACTGAGAAACTAGGTGACCTAGCCATCACAAAAATTGTATGGGGTTTTGTAAAACAGCTAATAAGTAACTTATTTTTAATGAATAAAGAACGTACCCTGTTGTCGTCAAACAGTAGTCTCTTATTCAATTTAATTGTTTACTTTTCTGGGACAAGAAGGCTTTAATTGAAGGGCGTACACAGGACCACCCACGCGTCATCTCATTGATGTCATTACGGGGAGTTAATAGTCGTAGATGAAATCATCTTAATACAGGCCAGTTGACGCCAACCCCGTCTTCAATAGAACGTAATATACATTTGTTTGAATGTTATAGTTACACACCACATTGAACGACGTAACCATACTGAACATCCTTGAATTATTTATTATTCTCACTCTCTCCCGAGGTTGAATATTCAAAAAAAAAAATCCTTGTTCGAGTTTCTTGCAGAGCTTGAAAATTGAAGTTTATTTAATCAGCTAGTGTCTATCCTCTGTCGGGTTGCCTACATTCTACTTTGTGGTCTGGTTCTTTTTTTTTGCAGCTTTATTCCGGTACGTCCTGATTTCCTATAGCGCTAATTGGCACAGTCAGCTAATTAGTGTGGGTACTTGAATCCATGAGTTGAGAATTCAGTACGGTCAAATAATTAAAGTTATCAGTAGATACGTGCTTGTTTTTATTTCTTGTTGACTACCAACGTTCATAATACATCACCAATTATTTTGTATTATATGTCATGTCTGTCTAGGACACACTAAATTGCCCTATCGGTAGGATGTGACGATACGGTGGCATTATCTAAAAGTCATTTTTGTTTCCCGGCTTTGAATAATTTAATGGTAACGACCAAACTAAAATAAACGTTACTGTAAACGATATTAAGTTTGATTTTGCATTTCATGAAAATTACTGATAAGACTTTTCGATGACTCGTAACGATGTTAAGCTAATGTGGGCTTACTTGCGTGTTAGTACCTATTATAGCAAAGTCGAGTTTTGCTAATCAATACTACGTATGGGAAACGTATCGTGTTTTGCATTTGCGATATATTTGTTAGTGCATTAAAGCGATGTGGCTGTGTTAGTGGTGACAGTAGACATTTTTAATTTATTAAATTGTGTTATAATGGAGACGATTCACGAACATTCGAATAACAATTCAAGTATTGAAATAGAAGATGAGGTTGACGCAGTTTAATTTTTTATAATAGAAATGACGATGTAACAGCAAGGATTAAAAACAAATGTTTGTTTTGTACAACAGATGACTGGAGATGCAAAATGGCAGAAGGATGCAGCGGATCAGAACTTCGACTACATGTTCAAGCTGCTTATCATAGGAAACAGTTCCGTAGGAAAGACTAGGTAAACAAATATATTTTCTTCTTATTCTTAATTTCTGTGCAGACCAAGGAAGATTCCAGAGGTGGATAAGTACGTGATTACTTAAAGGCCTGACTAATTTAAAATATAGTATTAGATACAAAAGGAGGACTCGCACAGCAGGCCCTTCAGAAACATAATATAAATTCAGTGTTCAATGATATTATAACGAAGATAAGCAGAATTTATCTAACTTACCACTTACCTAATAGTGTAAATGTAAATTACGTAAAATATAAACAAAAATGTTTCATCATTATTTCTAAATAATTTCAATGTGACATTTACGTAATTTGAAGTTTCTATTTTCGACATTTTGCGGTTTCAACATTTAATTTCAAAATAGGGTGTAACAAAAATAGCCGGTTTCAAACAATGTAACGGTTATATATAGGAGTCATTACTTTGTACCACCCTATCGGTATCACTTGGAGGGTTGTAAGGGATTCTTTTGACATCCCTCTTCCCTCTCCTTTTATTTAAGCGTAGCCTATATATAGTCACATATTTATAGCTATAACGTTTTATACTCGTCGGGCCATTCCTAAAAAGTATGGGCGTGCTTATCGGAAGCGAAGTTTGAAAATATGGCGGAACTGCTAAGTCTTTAAGGTCACTTTCATGAATTTGTTAGTAGGCAATTACTTTCCTGTTCTTTAAAGTTAAAATGGCCCATAAATTAAGTTGATTCTTACCAATATTTTTCTAATTATTGAACGTAGGTAGACAGTTGACTACTTTTTTTTTTTAAGTGTGTAGGTATCACAGCTGGTATAGTTATAAAGTCTTATTATAAGAAGAGTCATTAAAGAAGCTTCAATCTATTATTGTATACTAGTTTTCGCCCGCGACTTCGTCCGCGTAGTTGTCGGTTATCGCGGTCACATACGTAGTCAAAGTCGAAGTCGAATAAAAAGTAGCCTATGTCCTTTGTTGGGGATCAAACTAACCTTGAACTAAATTTCATCAAAATAGGTTCAGTGGTTTAGTCGTGAAAGCGTAATAGACAGAAAGAGTTACTTTCGCATTTATAATAATGATATAATACTCGTAGTATAGATATTGAAGTGGCTTAAAGCATAATGTCTATTCAAATATTTTTTCCAAAGGCTGTAATATGGTACTTATCTTTTCTTTTACCAATTATTGAAGGCCTTACTTCAATGATTACTCTTATCACCTAACAACTATAATTTATGGCTATGTTTACAATTCCAGCTTCTTGTTCCGTTATGCGGACGACTCGTTCACTTCAGCCTTCGTGTCCACCGTGGGCATCGACTTCAAGGTGAAGACTGTGTTCCGCCATGATAAACGTGTTAAACTACAGATATGGGTAAGTTACACTTACAAATTACGAGTAAACTTATGAGTCCTTGCAAGTGAATAATTATTTTGTAACTTTTATTTTATGGTTTTATAAAGTGAAGGGTACAGGAGCAAAACAAGTAATGTCACTAAAACAAGTTCTTGTGTTTCAAACATTAAAAAATGTTAATAAGTAACATTTTAACGTTTGAAACACAAAAACTTGTTACGTTAAAATGTTAATTATTAACATTTTTTAATGTTTGAAACACAAAAACTTGTTACGTTAAAATGTTAATTATTAACATTATTTAAGGTTTGAAACACAAAAACTCGTTACGTTAAAATGTTAATTATTAACATTTTTTAATGTTTGAAACACAAAAACTTATTTTAGTGACATTCCTTGTTTTGCTCCTGTACCCTTCAAGTACTAGCACCCTCCCTGTGACTTCGTTCGAATCGTGATTCTTACGGATCCCTAATATTTTTAAAGTACAATATAGCCTATAGCACTCAGTGATAACGTAGCTTTCAATATCCGAAAGAATTTTCAAAACCGGTTCAGTAGATCCAGAGATTACCCCGTACAACCTCACAAACTCATAAACTTTACTTTTTTATAACATTAGTTCAGGCTAACTCGTATCCGTGACTTCGTCTGTGTAGACTTCAGGATTAAGCTTAAGGCCTAAAATATCCCACGGGAACACAAAAACGAAATGACAAATATTCTATGTGTTAAACCAAATAATCTATCCATCCATCAAAGATCCATCCATCTATTCGTCAGTCTATCCATTTATTCATTCATCTATCGATCCATTCTCACAAACTTTCGCAATAATAATAGTAGTAGAATCGCACATTCGATAGCACATTCGATTTTGAAAGAAATTACAGTATTTTAGAAGAGTACGTCATCGATCAAAAGAAAGAAAACTGCCTACCATTGCTCAAGTCAACAATAATTAGATTTTCCATAATTGTATGGAAAATCTAATTATTGTTGACTAAATGTACACCTTTTGTAAACGTTTTTATTTGAATAAATTATTATTATATTATGATTATTGCTAAAGTCCCCAGTAAAAAAAATTACGTGAAATATTCATTAAAAAACACACCGTGTTTGTCAACTTATCGTCGTCGTATGGCCAAAGTTAAACGTCACTGAAAATAGTTTAATGTCAATTTAAACATAGGTACAGGGACATTCGTAAAAGTGTGGTGAAAGGCTTTTAGCAGCCTACCACGGTTAATTAGCGAGCACGTCTGATGAGTAGTCACTTTGGACAAAAATATAATGCTGTGGAAGGATAAAAATAGTAAAATGCCGTTGCATTAAACAACATAAGTAATAAATACTCTATCGCCGTGAGTCACATTGAGCCGTTTTCCTCAATTGGCTCCTACGCTACCTCTTAAAGGGATCATTACTAATTAGTCGCTCCTTGCCGTTTCATTTTCCGGCTTAGAGAAGTGAAACAACAGAAGTTGAAACGTATACGAGCCTTTCCATCAATGTTAATTGAAAAGTTTTGTATCGAACTATTAATTTGAGTCTCTCGATTGGAGAGTTCCTCGAACGGTGCAGTCTAGTAATGATTATTATAGTATCTGCTAATTTTGATGGACGATGGGCTGCTCCGTTGGTTTAGCGGGAGCAAAGCGCAACTGCTGAGCATGATGCCTTGGGTATTCCCAGGCATTCCCAGATCGGGCAAAGTGTTATTGGGATTTTCCATCAGGAATTTCTCAGTAGCAGTAACAGCAATAGGATCGCCCTCTATTACATGGGACGTAAACATAACTGGCAATGTGATTTTATGTAATTTTGATGAAGCAGCAATCTAAAAAATCCCAGAAACGGCTGTCGGAGGCGAGAATTACTACAGCTAAGCTCAAGTTATTAGATAGGAATCCGCTGCAAGAATATTACCAGCACAATTTATTGTAGGTACCTACGTACGCGTACAGTCAATACCAGCGGCTTACAGCCGGTAATGAAATCTCACCGAGCGCCATTTCAGGAAGGAGATTATCGAAATAAAAGCGCTCAGTAATTTTTCGATACTGTGAAAAAAGCGATGATAAAACTCCGATAGATAATTCTGAAGCCGTCTATAGGGACGTCTCCAAGTTGTATAATATAAATTGATTTATACACTGATGATGCTTTTGTAACTGATTTCTTGTATAAATCCGATAGACGTATAACGTGTTGTGTAATAAATAAACGTATATTATCTGAAATGTTACACCTAAATCACAAAATAATTATTCGGTAATTGTTTGATAGAGATTAAGCGATGAAGCCATTATTGCTTATCGTTTAGGGGGTTTCCCATTAGTTTAAACTGGCCAAGTACAATTCGAACTTCAGCAATACAATTTGTGTTACAACCTTTTCGAGTGTTTCTGTTTTCACCAGTCTATACTGTAGTTAAACATCCTATTTACCCTACTAAGGCGGAGCAAAAGGAAAGGATATGATTTTGACCGATTTGTATGTATGTGAGTGTGTATGTTGTATATTCATAATGTTGCCTCATAACTTTTAAACTACTTATCATAATTCGACATAATTATGTAGGTATGAGTTATGGTTGAAAACGTTTTGGTCGTCTGCCGGTTATAGGCGTTTATATGACATCATATTAAATGGCACAATAAATACAATACTAATATTAAAATGACGGCTTACAGCGGACACAAAACACGTAATTAGAAAATAAAATTAAAGTAATTATTTCATGTCTGATGTGTAAATTATGGTCTAAATAAAAATTTCAATTTAAGTTAAGGATTTTACGTCAGTGGGAAGCGAAAATGAGACTACTATGTAGATCGAAATAATGAATCCATGGCCTTCTCTATTGCAGGATACTGCAGGACAAGAACGCTACCGCACCATCACTACAGCTTATTACAGAGGCGCCATGGGATTCATCCTAATGTACGACATAACCAATGAGGAGAGCTTCAACAGCGTCCAAGACTGGTGAGTTGTGGATTTGTGATCATTGAAGCACCTAATTGTACACAGTAGTTTCACGATGACGATAATTAATGACTTCTTAGTGTCGTATCGCAAATTACTTATTTAGTTTGAAGGCTTTATTTATATTAATGAGTACTATTTATTCAGCTTATCGTATTAAATAAAATGAAATTGCTTTATTCGTATCTAGGATAGTCGGGTTTGTAATTAGAAAATTCGACTTGAATCAAATACGTTAACGTTGGCGCATAGATGCTAGGCCCACTGAAATATGACCTAAACGTTTAAATCATTGAGTGAGTTATAACATCATTATGAATACCGACAGTTTGTTTGGTTTTTATGACTCGTTTTTAATAAATCCTACTTTATTGCTCAATACGAAGTTTTGATCCAAGAAGCTTATTATTTACTAGTAGAGCATAGTAGAAAACCTTTATTTTTGTTACTTGTTTCCCAAAAAAAATATCGTTACTATAACAATAGACGACTCACTTAAAATAGGCTGGCATCATTTTTATGATGGTTCTATAATAAGAAGTTGGTCATAAAAGAAAATATGACGGGTCCGGATTTTCCTCAATTTCCGCAGGATCAAGTTATGATGTCACTTTCAATTTCTGACGCGGCTTCTTCTTGTATGTTACGATCAATTCTTAAATAATTGTACAAATTATTTTTTCTATGTACAATAAATTCTAGTAATTATACTTTTGTAAAAATTAAAATCCTGTTGTACAGCCGATGATTTGGTAATATTCAGTATATATTTGAGCATTTACTATTGAGTATGAATTTTGAGTGCTTTAATTTAATAACATACAAAAAAAATCTTCCCGTTTCCCAGGGTGACGCAAATCAAGACGTATTCGTGGGACAACGCGCAAGTGATCCTGGTTGGCAACAAGTGTGACATGGAAGAAGAACGTGTTGTCAGCACTGAGCGCGGCATGCAGTTGGCCGAACAGCTGGGCGTCGAGTTCTACGAGACCAGTGCCAAGGAGAATATATACGTCAAGGTATTGACAACATTGAAACATTCATGCTACCTGCGCAAAGGGACAATTATTTGTATCTTTGGGTAACGAGAGCAGTTTACGTCCAGTTACTTTCTGTAAGTCTTGCAACGCATCTACGGGTATGACGGAAAGGAATCTAATAAGGCATGGTCTCATGCCTCCCTGCTTAGTTATCATCTTCAGTTTTCAGCTAGAGCAAACTTTTTTTTTCAACTTTGGAGGATATTAATAACGCCACTGATACCGCGATAACCGTAAACACCTGGGAACAAGTACTCTAACAAAAAAAAACGATTTACTTAAACCGTCGATTCGAAAAAAAGAAGAGGAAGCTAAAGCCAATTCATCACTTTTTTTTCTTTCCAGGCTGTATTCGAGCGCCTGGTGGATATAATTTGCGACAAAATGTCAGAGAGCTTGGATTCGGAACCGGCCATGTTGGCGGGCGGCGCTCGTGGTCAGCGTCTCACAGAACCGGCGCAAGGCAGCTCCACCACCAATTGTAACTGTTAATGTCCATACCGGGACGGAGTAGTATTTTTTATTACCCTTACGTTCTAGAAAATTCTTTTCAACTTTCTAACGGGGTCGTTTTTTTTCAAAAGCAATTTCTTTCATTTAAGCAAAACTTTCTACGCAGTTTTATTTTATGTTCATTTTTTTTCTGATTGTTGGTTTTCTTTTAAGAAAGAGTTCTTCTATAAAAATTAGCGAACCCCGAGTAAGAGTATACTTAGCAAAGTATCTCAACCAAATATTTATGAGTTTTTGTATTTTTATTGTACTCTCTAGTTACTTGTTACGGTTTCATGCATAAATTTTAATTTAAGTAACAAAATTGAATAATTGTTAAAACATGTGTAACAATAAAAATATGTATTAGTATTATTAAATCTATAGGTGTTAGTTAGCTATCTACGTATTGCGAGCTGGAGTAGGGATCTGATACTTCTTATAGCTGTTAAATTTTATCATAAATGAATTTGTGTCGTGAATTAATTCGTTACATAAATTAATTTTAGGCGTAAATGTTCTACTTTTATTTATTTATTTACGTCATTTAGATATTATTTATAGTATTCAAGGTTTACAACGAGATATTTTAATAAGGATTAAACTTCTTGATAGTGATATCCGAGTATTACTTATTATGCGCGATTATGAGTTTAAAAAAGATACCTATCCCAAAATGTAATGTTACTCTTTGGACCAAAGACAGATTTTACCATTTATTTACAAAAAAAGTTCAGAAGGCGCAAATATGTTTAGTTAAAATTAAAATATATCGTGTAATATGTTTGGTGGTTGCGTTTCGTACGTAGGTGCATGTTTTCCGCCTTTCATTGCTTCGTATTCTCTGTGTGGATGTATCGCAAATACACTAAATAGAATTGTTACTTCATTATTAGTAGATTAATTGATCAATGTTCGTTGTTATACTTTGGCGTAATCTTGAAGTTAACGTTATCTTCGGTGTATAACTTCATGTATGCTTCGATACCCCTTGGCCTGAATATAAAAGTTCGACTAAATCAGGTATAATCTATTACCTAAAGTGTTTGTAAATACGTTTACAAAATGTATAAATAAATAATTGTATAGTATTATATCTACCTACATATAAATCTGTTTGTATTCTTGTTACCTCCTATGCTATGTTAATATATAACTATAGGTGTTTATTTCAATCACTATGTTTAGGAGTAAGTAAGGTATATTTTACGGTTTTACTTTGATCGCATCACTCGTGTAGCGTATGTACCTACATAAATCGAGAAAGGTTTTCATAGTGTCCGCGATGTATCGGCGACGCTATAATCTATATATCTGTAGACGACATAGACAATACAATTTATATCAAATTCTGTTGGAACATGAGCACATTATTTTTTTAGAATCTAATTGTTAGGTAAATTAGTTAAGATATAACATGTCGACATCTGCTCGATGAAATATAAACTTATATACGTACACAATTTTATTAATACAATAATAAATCAAAATCAGTGACTTGTATGTTCATTGCTTCTTCGGAACGTAAAGTATATCCTATTACAAAAAGTTTACAAGTTTACGAAAAAATACTTATGACGCCAAATTTATTAAAATATGAATATTATATATATCTATCGGAAACTGCAATCGTATTGTACTAATAAGTGACTACATTGATGAACATATTTTAATGGAATTAATCCCTAGACTTTATAGGAAGCTTATCTTCGCTCATGCTGCGTTTCATTGATTGCAATATACCTAGAAATTCTTTTCCATTTAAATAATCTTGAATTTTAATTAAAAAATAATATCAAATTAGCGGTCTATATAAATGAGTATAAAAAGTCAATTTGACGTAATCAATTAAGAACATACTGAGGACCCAAAGTCACTTGATATAGAATTGTGTTAATACTAAAAGAGGGATGTATAATTAAATAGCTATCTCGGACATGGGAAGCGCACTATGATATTGATATTATCTAGTATTTGAAATACCACGAGTAGAGCCGCGATGTAATGTTAGAAAACTTTAACAATTAATTATTGTAATAATTAATAATAATATATGACTAATGTCTGACTGGTTAAAAACTATACCCAAATTATAAAAAGAAAAAATATTTAACATTAAAACAATTTAAAGAGCTTTACGATAAAGCTCATTTTGGAATACCTACATACATAATCAGAGCAAAAGCAAAGTATGAGGTCCAAACAAAATACTATTTTTATAATGCAGGGTTGGTCCCATATTAAAAGTTATCTATATTCATGAGTTTATCATCTGTAAAAGTTTAACCACGTATTTCGTTCGGATCTTATACAAAAACGTCCTGCTACAGCGCTCGAATATTCCATGTATTTGTAAAATAACGTATACTTGTATGGAAAAGCGTGTCCCATGTCTATTGAATATAAAATATACTGGAAGGTGTACGTAGAGATATTTGTATAACTAGCAGTGTGTGTGAGCCCTGTAGGGCGCGGAAGGCATATCGTAGTGACAGGCTTTAGTAGCATATGTTTAGCATTTTGCGTAGTTTCCTAACACTGTTTTTATACTTATTTTCTAATACACAGGCGTTTAACTCGACCGGAGCTGCTAATTAATGCATTTGATGTTTTTCATCTCATTCCAAAATGTTGGCTCACAAAACTGAAATTGTAATCGATTAGCTGTAATGTATGTTATAATTATTGTTGTGTGTTAAATAAAGGAATTATTTAAAAATACACCCATGTAAAGATTCACGAATATAATATATATTATAAAATATTATATATTTGTTTTTATTTCGTCTGTGCTATTTATTTTGGCACGAAAGACTAGGTAGGTATCTTGATTTTTCTGCACTACTTACTAGCGTTTTTTTTTATCAATATTTTTCTTTTCTTCGAGCTGACCTTATCCTATTCTACTAGAAACTCACCAACTAAAGTTAATATATTTTTCTCTTATTAACCTAAAAGGGAAAGTCGTAAACCGATACATAATAATGTTTAGTATGACGGTAAAAAAGTTCTTAAATGTTTCTCCAGCACTACTTGAAGTGGGACATACGATCGATCATGTCAAGGCTACCCCTATTCCTAACTACGACAATCAACTGCAATCGTTTAAAAATAGAACTCTGGTTGTCATTTATTTTTATTTAACATCAGTCATAGTATGTCAGTCATGTTTGTTTTGTGCTTGACTTACATGCGTACTTGTATGCAAAACCTAATCCATCTAAAGTTACTAAATCTATTCTTGACTAAGTTTTTCTACTTTGATTTCTATTCTGAGAGGTATTCCCGTAAGTTAAATAACGATTGCTTTAAATCCTAATTAATCTCAAATTAGTGTCAATAATACCTCTAATTTGCATGGAACTCTGAAACAAGATAACGACTAGATTTTGAAGGTTTTTGTTTCGAGAAATGACCTTCATATGTAGGTATTTATCCAGTGTAATTTGCAACAAAAATACTTATTTGTTTTTATAAGTTAGTGAGGTAAAGATTCACTCTAAAACTGGTTATAATATAAGAATAATTACAAAAGCTTTCAAACGATCATTTGGTGCTATAAAATATTTGCAACAGAAAAATCATTTCTAGCTTAGAATCGCGCCAGCTATCGAGGGCATGTAAGAAAGTTACGATGGCTAAGTTATATTCCATTTTAGACTATGCTGAATTCAAAATCTCAGTCTGGTGCTTTAAGTTTGCATAGTCCAGCGACAGATGGCGTTACTGTAAAAGCATCTTGCAAAACTAAGAAAGATTAAGTTTGTGTCAAGGAAAAGCTCGTTTTTATTTAAGCTTTTCGTTTAAGCTTTATTTAGTACCTAGCTAAGATTTGTTTCTGTAAGATACGTACCTAATTTATTGTGTGGTTAATAAATATTTACTAGGTAACTATTCTTCTTCTTAAAAAAATACTTTATCTTTTTAATTACTATTTGTGAAAATGAAGTTTAAAAAGTAGATATTTTTTACGGTTATAAATGACATTCAACTAAGTGGAAAGCTATATTATGTTCATCCCATCAGTGCGTTATTTTATTTGTCTTGGGTAACGACTGGAAACTTTCTGATTATGAAAATATTGAAGATGAACCGGTTCCAACTTGTTTAATGTTTTATCTTAACACGAATTACCTCCACGACCCCTGTAGTACTGTTGCATGCACACACGTGACAGAACAACAGTTAATTTTCATACCCCGTATTATAATAGATACATAATATTATGTACTTAGAAACATTTAAAATAAGCACCCAGTACCAGAGAAGCACGAAATATAATTTAGGTAAGTTAGTTCTACTGAGATACTAAGAGGATTCCTTACCTTTGTATGCGAAGTGTGCGGTGCACATAACAGAAGGTGTGACTAGCGCTTTAAAGCGCTTTTCTCATGCTCATAGCTGCGACAATCTGTTGAGGTTACATTGCCAGAATATTTCAGCTGCCTTCAGAGGCGTTAACAGACGCAGGTGACGTAGACAGGTGGTTAGTAATTGTCGGCTTTAATTTCTGATTCTCTCAAATGAGGTCAGAACTGCCATTACGTGGATTTAATTCCGGAGATTAAAACCTACTTATATACAACTGAAATTCCCCACAAAAAAAATTAAATGTTATGTAATCATTCATCTGGATGCGGGTAGCGCAGAACTGGTCATTGTGGTTATATCTAGGGTAGGCCTATGTCCAGCAGTGGACCTCGTTCTGCTGTAATGATGATGATGATTTTGATTCATACTGAATAGTTGTAAAATATTACCCGTAACATTTTTTTTTATTAATCATATTGCTTAGTTACATTACAATCACTTTTGTTTATAAAACAGTAATCAAAGCAGAATTTAATGTAAAAATAATAACACCGTTTGAAGCAGCTGAAGCACTCGACTCTCGCAAAACTGTTCCGGCCAGCAATATCGGGAGAGTCCATTGTTCAGCTCTCAAAACTTCCCTAGCACAAGTGTATTGGTATAAAAAAGTGTTAAGTACTTCATTTGTACTAGTAATCATACTTGTGGGTCGCAGTGAAGTCGCTTCTAGTGTGATTGTAGAATTTTGTAGAGGTGTCTGGCATTTCATACCTGTTCAAAATTGATTTTATCATAGTTTAGAGGCTTATGAGAGCACAGAACCAGCACGTTATAGGTGACGTATAATGTCATTATGCAGATCGTTTCATGCAAAATTGAGTCACATTTTTTATACATCGTTCAAAGTCAAAGTCGTTTAAAAAGTCTCATTGTGAACCATGATCCTTAATTGGAGCCTTTAGATGGGAATAAAGACTATAAATATACCTATTACTGGATAGACTGCCTATTACATGTTATAGAGTAAGCTTTATATTAGATGTGATTGGTATGATATAATTATGTATGACTAAATTACCTAGATGGGTTATGTTTTTGCTTAACGATCTAAATCAGTAAAAACAGACGTCTAATTACGTCTTAACGAAACCCTTTCCTATCGTCAACTTTTTGCTAACGCGGTAAGATTTTCCTTTTTTCCGTTCCAAATTAGTGTAGAAGAACGAAGAACATAATGTGCGTCAATTAATCTAACTCAGCGAGCGCCACAGTAGTTACCTAAGTAGGCTTTCTGCGCCAATGTGTGGATAAATCAAAGATATTGTAACCTAGACGTAGGGCTCCTATATAAATCACTCTGACATTTTCATTAAGAAAAGGAAAGTGACGACGCCATTGTTTTGCGGTAATGTTAAGAAGAAAATATGATTACACATTTCAGAGTAAATGTTATCATTCTCTTTTATAAATTATCGGTCTCAGAATTTAATAAAACATAGCTCTTTTCTCTTTTACAATTAAATAAAATTTTCATTATTTTTTAGTACCGTATTTAGATCTAATCTACAAGCTGCAATATCTTTCAAACTCTGCAGTAATTATTGAAACGTAAAACACAACAATTGAGTTTGACCCTTCTAAATAAGCTAAATGTTCCTTTCATAAGGTTTCCCGCAACCCTCGCTTATATACGAATCAACAGACATCGTTGAACCCCAACCTTTAAATCCTTTTATATTGCAAAACATTGTTGTTAAAGCAACCGAAAAAAATTTACATGCCTTTGAATAAGAACCTAATTGGACGATATAATCGGTTTTGTAAAGACGTGAGTACACGGTACACTGGAGTTCAAAATCTTCAAACCCCTCAGGTATTGTTCTCGCTCCGGGTCTCAGAGATACCATCGCATAACCGCATTGTCCCCACATGACTCACATGTGCTTTATAAGTTACTTTACAAGCAGAAGAAAACGATAAAAGTTTACGGTACAAGTTTATGAAAGCATAACTTTTATACACAGCAATGAGAATTTAGTTTAGTACGTATACAATCGATTTAAAAGATGCTCAACACGATTTACGCGTTGTCTGATGCGATACTTTGTTATAAACTGAATAAACAAATAAATAGCCGAAACAAAAGCCTTTGCTGCCCAACCAATACGAATAAAAAGAAACATAACATTTGAAAAGTCATTTGAGGAAAAAGGTCGCCGTATATTAGTCGGGCTATCAGATCTTCTATCGTACCCTGACAAAAACCGGGATCAATAGAGCTAGACAAAAGAAGGGCTGATAACCTCTCTACCTACGCACTGTGATCTTATTTACATAACCCGCAAAATTATGTACAATTACTGTAGTTTGAAGTAATGCTTTGCCTCTAATGGTTGCTCTGCGTACGTTGTAAGGGACCGAAATGGTGATATAAGATGTTAAACCAGTAGTTATATTGCGGGGGTTTAACAACTGTAGATGTCACCTACTCGTATAATTTTACTCTTCTTAGATAAGTTAACCTGAATAAAACTAAGATGAAAATAAAGTATTTGATAAACAATGTCAGGTCACAACAGTGTGATATACTATTGTTTTTTGTTTGTTTTTTTTTTTTTATAAAGAGTAAGAACAAGCAAACTAGTTGGATATACGACATTATTTTATGGATAAGACATGACATTCACAGTCGTAAACAAAGACACATCCGGTACCCTGTGTATGGAATCGGAATATTTTATACTTTACACCTACCTAAGTATATTTTTGATTACATTTCTTAGGTGTAGTTCGCCCGGTAAAAAGAAAGATTTTTCTATTTGTAAAAAGTGTCTTGTCTGTGATATATACACGGGCATAAAGTTATAATACACACATCAAAAGTGTCTAGGGATCAATATATTATTATTACCAAATACATCTTGATCCCTAGACACTTTTGATGTGTATAATTAATAAATAAATACCATAAAAATATTAATATAAGTGACCCCAACTCACTTGAATATTTTGCTAAGCTCGAATATTTTGTTCTGTTTGTTTCTCGTAAAACCCCTAGGCATATACAACCCTACCTATATACTCCATTTTTAAAAGTTTTCTTTGATTATAAGCAATTAACTGGTTGTACCCTGCCAATGCCAGTGCATTCATTGAAGGAGACAGTTGCAGATTAGAACGTACATCATACGTCATGTTAGGTATTGTTAATATTTCAGACCGATGACGGCCTGCATGGGTCTCAGTCTGAGCTACTCTGTATTCAGTTCAGACCAGTTAGCTTCTGAGCATCGTCAGGACCTTTTAGCATGAACAAAACAATTTTTTTTGTGCTTCATTTAGGTAATGTCGGGAAACGGAAATATGAATTGATCGTTGTTACAAATCACAGATGTGAGTAATTATAATAGCAACAGTGCGTATCTGATTGCTCGTCATTAGTTTAACAACCGTAATCCGTCAGTAACTTGAAACTTGCAACTTAGAAACGATCGATAATATTAATTAGGTACTACGAATTATATCGGTTTCTAAATATCTATAGGTACAATACCTAGAGCGGTTTTTTTTTTTCGAAAATATAGGGAATAGGTATACCTACTGTGAAAAATTACAGAGGTGGTTATTTAGATTTTTTTTTTTTTTAATAATGCGAAGCTTAGTATATCTACATGAGATAAAATATTTCATGTATCGGTATCCTTTCTAAACGCAATTTATTTTTTATTTAAACCACGAGTGTTGTAAAAATAATCTTATGACGGCCGACGCTCACAAAGCCGTGCGTGAAAAACCCAATTTCATAAATTACCTACCTCTCTGTTTTTGTCAACCAGCCTTCACTTAGTGATCGCGTGACAAGGGAAGCCAGCTAATCAGTGAAATGTCACTCAAAGCTCGGCTATACATCGTGCGTACATTTTACGATTCTATTTATACATATTATGTAACACTGTGAACAGGACAGGTTTAGAAATAAACACATTTTATCCTTAATGTTCACATCAACTTTATCCCCCATTTTTATTTTGTGAAAATCGCTGGAACAACGTTAAGAAAACTTTTATCTTCTGACAATTGGACTTCTAAGTTGAAATATGTCACGCGCGGGTGTTATTACGTTTTATCACTAAGTTTCGAACTAAGTTTAACACCGTGCATTCTATGCGGAAACCGGCTTTTCCCGGCATTATTCTTTTTTATCTCATATTGCGCGGGACCCCGGATTCTTTCCATAAAGTTAGACCGACTTTATATCAGTCGTTTGTAACTTGTAAAGGTGACAACAATAAAGTGATGCGTGTTTTTTTTTTCATATCATTTTTTTGCTCATTCGTTATATTCGGATATGATAAAGCATTATTATCGATGACAAATAAAAAATATGAGTTCGTGTTGTGTTAAGTAATTCTTCATGTAAATGTAAATTTTATCCGAACCTCATGCATCTTTCGGCTTGTTTGTTACTCGATACCCGATGCTAATGACCAAAATATGTATTAGAGAAATGTATCTACATGCTTTTTGCTACATATTTAAATATTATTCTCTATGTACCTACCGAAATACGTGGTCTAGAATTCTAGATTATTAAGTACCAGTCTACTGGTCTAATGGTAATTAGTGGAATGGAAAATTCGAGTGAGATTATAAATTGAAAAGGCCTATATTCAGCCACATAAATTACAAGAGTAATGTTGAATAAAATACTAAAGAGTACTTAGACCGTCTCTAGCATTCGACGTCTGTAAGTTGTTAAGTTGGTGTGCAGGAGATAAGTATCTACATTAGTTTAAATGACTGCACGTTTGGAGAATATTCCATACAGTTGCAGCTTCACCCGTCGTTCTAGGAAGAGCCGTGGCACTCCATATATCACTGTTACCTGTACCGCCTGCACATTAACCTACATTATGTTCACATATAATATACCGATGTGCCTGTATTAAGATTTACGTCCAAAAATTGGAGGCGATATTCTTCTAAAATATTCGTAAATTTCACAAAGGCTGCCAAGTCTTTCTGTTTAAAAAATATCTTCAGTTGTCCTCTATAATTGATTGAACCGTATAAGTAATGTACCCTTTGCCAACCTGCATCGAGTTTTACTGAGATTTTACATTATTTTGCATGTAACGGTACGGTACCTAGCCGCTGAAGCCGATGATACATTCGTACTCTATCTTAATCGCCTTACAACAACATTCGAGAGGCACCAATTCCGATATTCGGTCACTGACCCGTATCGAGGCTGAAATTCAGAATAATGCATGAACAGTAAAGAAATCCTTGATAAATGTTTGTATTGAACGAAGAATGGGATAGTTAACAAGATAAATATTATGCATGATTTATGCGTAATCCTTAGGGAAATCAGCTATCCAACTGTACTTACTAGTCGTTTACGAATTTTATTCATTGGTCATGTCAATACATCATCATGACCTATTTTTTGACAGGAAGTACAGTTATACACTAAACTTAAATCTCTCCATCGATATCATTGGTTTCAATTATTTTTGTATAAAAAGGATCGTCCTAAGTACACAAACTGTTTACAACAGACGTTGATTCTGACACGCAAAAAGGTGTGATACCACTTTGTGACGCGACTTTGTGAAATCTATTTTAGCAAAATTCGAATCGTGATTTTATATTACCTAAATGTACCAAGAATCGCGAAGTCCCGACGCTTTTTCGCGCCAGGCTTGTTTGCTGGCTCCTTAAAGGATTTCCTTCGGTCTGATATCGAGTGCGGTATAACTTCTTATTCAATCATTCTAAAGCCATAGTCCTTAACTTGATGCTTTTGAACACGTTGCTCCGGAAGTTGGAAGAAAATTGCTGCATTCAGCCGCGATTTATTTCGTGTAATATCTAGCAAGGAATATGTTGAGATGGAGATTGTCATGCATGACTTGCGTGAATTGTGTAGGTAAATTATGATAATATTTATTGGGTTTCATTGCATAAAGATATGTGTTTAACCTTAAAATCTATGTAAATAAAAATGAAAAGCCGAAATATACATATATGTACGCGCATTAACATAACATAGAGTGAATATCGTTGCTATGACGAGAGTGACCTTCATTGCAAAGACAAATTTAAACTTGTTCTATAGACAAGAAAATATAAAATGATCCTATTAAAATTTTACGACATGTAATAAAAGTCTTTAAAACCAATTAATTGAATAGGTACTGAATCTTTCGCCATTGACGAAGGTGACGAAGGTTACAATTCGTTCATTGAACTTGGTAAGTTATTGTTCTTACAATGGGTAGATACTAAATTGATCATCACCTTTTTAGAGGGAGGGTTTAATGTGACAACTGATAACATTGTCTATTGTGTTTCTTATCAAGATCATAAGCTACGAAAAGCCGTTTGAATATATTATATTGAAAGCGGGTTGAAAACTTCTGGACATTTCCAAGTATGTATCAAAGAATAATTACAATAATGCACAATAATGTCTTAACTTATTTTTTGTTATTATTGTTTTTGTGTGCACATGGTCTGTGTCAATAAACATTAGTTTGTTTCTTTCTTTGTTTCAATTATCAATATTGTACGATCTTAGTAGGTATAAATGTATATTTTGTTTGTTTTCTTTATGCTGTCCCACTGCTGGGCAAAGGCCTTTCCCAAGTCCTTCCAGGAACTCTTTTCCCGCACCATCTCGAACCAGCCCTCGTGGTACGCGTCTAAATGATCTCGCCACCTCTTTCTGGGCTGTTCTCAGCGACGTCAGGCACCCATTTGAACCAGGCATCCTTTTGCCTACGTCCATTATGCCATAATAAAATATATATACCTAATAAAGTTCTGAAGTTACGTTGTGGTTTTTTAAAGATATTCTATTGTCTCTCCAGAACAATGCTACCTTCAAAAGATATCATTGGATCATGAAATTTATCTCCAGATCACGTTTAATATGGGTTATCTATTAGAAAATCCTCCGTATTGGCCGTGCTTGGAACATTTGGAATAGTGCCCAATAGTAGCAATAGCCACGCTACCAGTTATGTTTATTGAAACTTAACGCTGTTGGTAACATAATGTTGTTTGTGGGTTTTTCTCACGTTTAAACAATAAACAACTCATCAACACAGTTTTAGTATTCTCTAGAATCGAAAAAACTCTACCTAATGTTTTTTCGGCTATTAGTGGCGCTTTTAGGTACCTACGACTATAAAAATACATTATTCTACGTCTTAGTAAAAGATAAACTATGCCATTTGATATATTTTACGTCTTTATAAAAGATAAACTATGCCACTAGATATATTCTTCGTCTTTGTGAAAGAATAGCTTCTGCCCGCGATTTTGTCCGCGTGCAAGTCAAATATACAATAAAACAGCCTCATCGGGGAAAGATTTTCTGTAATCGTACCAGTGCTTCCACAGATTACCTCTTACAAACAAACAAACTGTATCTCTTTATGATATAAGTATAGATAAACTATGCCACCAGATATTTAATAAACGTCAAACAGTTTTTGTTTTGTTCTGATAATTTATAAATAATTCAGATGAAGTTTCTTTTGTACCTAACTAAACTGACTTTTATAGACCAGAATAGTCCTTCAAAACACAATATATTTGAGAGTATCACATTGTCTTAAACCAAGGTCATTATGTGTGGAAGACGTGACTTTAGCCGACGTGTCTATCGCTGTGTGCGCACAATCCATGCCCTATCACGTGCTCCGGCTTGGACACCGTCCAAACGTTAAAATAAAGCCTTCTCTGACGTCACTATACGTATACATCGTCACGACTGTTTCAACCACAGGGTTAAGAAAATTATTCAGTAGGTCATTACAAAGATGCCGTGAATTGAGTGCATGAATTGCCAAACAAAACACCGACTTTAGTTAAACAGACTAAGGCTAATTTTAGAATAAAAAATCGTAAGTCCTGTGAAAGTTAGCGGTCCAAAATTATATTCTCCCTTTAGTTACCTTAAAGCCGCAATTCTCTATACTGTTAATCTGACAAATATTTAATCACAAAGCCTTCAACTCTTATCATAATAACTAATCTCATAAGTACCAATCTTACGCCAGATTTGATTTATCAATGTCGATTGGCTTACGAAGAATACGTGGGTAGCTTTCTTATGAGGTAGTAGACGTTCACTACTCGACGTAGATCAATAGCAAATCATAGGATTACTATAATGCATGGTGGCAGCTGAATTGGAGGTTACTACGAGTACAATGTATCGTTATTAATTTGCTAGGAAGATATTGCCGACCATTATTTACACAAAACTGTATTGTATTCTTATTGTTAGAATGCGGCCTGCTTTACCGCGTTCAAAATCATAGTCTAATTATTTTATCTTAACAGTTTCTTTTTATATGAGACTAGCTGTCCGCCGCGGTTACACCCGCGTCTTTGGTTACTGCTCCGCTCCCGTAGGTCGTAGCGTGATGGTATATATATATAAATAATCTATCTAACACTGAAAGAATTTTTCAAATCGGACCAGTAGTTCCAGAGATTAGCGCGTTCAAACAAACAAACACTGCAGCTTTATAATATTATAGTATAGATGGGTTTTGTAACTCAAGGTCAGAGGTGTTAGAAACAAAGTCTTCGATGGAGTGAACTTACCCAGAAGAAGCCTGTTCACTCTAACTTTGAAGAGATTAGGGTCAATAGGGAAAATACAGACGCAGGTAGAGAGCTCCACTCCTTTGCTGTGTGCATTATAAAAGACGTTTGGAAACGCTTAGTGCGAATTAGTAGAATAGCAACAAGGCAGGGTCCGATGGTGGAAAGAGACCGGTGGGATGAAGTCGTGGAGTTCTTGGACATGGTCACCGAAGACAGTTAGACGATTAAGGCATTTTTGAACGACACGACATTTGCAACAATAAGAAGATAAAAAACTATAACCCGACTACGATGTAAACCAAAAATCTATAAACAAGATTTTAAGTTGGTCAATCTATGCGTTACAAATTATGTTTAATTTTTTATATATCTGGTCAATATTGTGTACTGAGAGGTAGTTAAACAAAGCCTGAGTTTAATATAAAAGATCGTTAAAGGAAAAAACACACACAACAATGAAATCCAATATCCTGTGGAGAAATAAAGGACGCTGACTCAAATGAATGTCTTTTAAAGTGGCGAACAATTACTACTTGATGCATAGGTGCTACGAGGGCTTTCTTTTCTCTAAGATAGATAACTTTGACTTCTCTGGTTTGTTTTGCTACGATGGATGTTTACTTGAATGGATTGATCATCTATCTTATACTGTATAGATAATAAAGGTTCCTTTGTTAATCTATACTAATATTATAAAGCTGCAGTGTTTGTTTGTTTGTTTGTTTGTTTGAACGCGCTAATCTCTGGAACTACTGGTCCGATTTGAAAAATTCTTTCAGCGTTAGATAGATTAGTTATCGAGGAAGGCTATAGGCTATATACCATCACGCTACGACCTACGGGAGCGGAGCAGTAACCAAAGACGCGGGTGTAACCGCGGCGGACAGCTAGTACCTTATATATTTATTATTATACTTAACTGTATTTATATTTTATAAAATACTAGCATCCTCCCGCGACTTCGTTCGCGTGATTTTTCATACGGATTCCTAATTTTTTGGTAATAAAATATAGCCTGTAGCACTCAGTGATAACGTAGCTTCCAATTTGTGAAACAATTTTCAAAATCGGTTCATTACTTCCGGAGATTACCCCCTACATACAAGCTTACAAACAAATGTTACCTCTTTATAATGTTATTAGTATAGATTATAGTATAGAAGTATAGATTAGGTACTTCTTTAGCCGTGACTTCGTTCTCGTGGATTTTTTCATCCGCATTAAGTTACGTCTTTGGTTCCTCCGCTCCGCTTTCGTAGATTTTAGCGTGATGTGGAATAGCCTATACTTTTCCTCATGAATCTGGCTATTATATACAAATATATTGTTTCCAATCCGACTGGAAGTCTTTGATAATAGAGCGTTTAACAAATCTCGACACCTTTATTATATTGTATACAATTGAAACATATTATCATTATAACTACAAGGCGATACTTACAAGTGAATTTCAATGATAATTATATATCAAAATATTAAAAAGCATTAGTCCGCCTTTGTACAGTGTATTTTTTACATGTGCATAAAGTTCGAATAAATAAATAAACTATTTATTTATTTAAGACTAGATTAACTAAAAAGTTATATACATTTATTAAAGCCATTCCGGATTGCGTAATAAAGTTGCTAGGCAAACCAAAGTTCACCCAAGAACCTTACAAGACCAGATGGAAGGACCGCCTATGAATGGACATGCGAAAGCCATTAACTTATATTTCAGTATATCTACATCACGCCTGTAATCCCCGAAGGGATAGTCAGAGGTGTAGGTTAGTACACCCACATTTTTGTTAAGTCGGTTTTGTTAAGTCCTATGTAAGGGGGAGCGAGCCTATTGCCATCCACCTGGCACAGATCCAAACTCCGAGGCTGCTACTGAGAAGAATTCAAGGAAAAACCCAATAACACTTTGTCCGACCTGGGAATCGAACCAAAACATCATGCTTAGCAGTCGCGCATTGCGACGACTGGACCAACGATACAGTTACATAAATAACAAAGGAATAGTAATAAAAATAAAAATAAAAGAAGTAGATAAATACCATATTACATTTGGAATTTATAAAGTAAGTTATTCTTAAACAACTTTCCTTTTCATTAAATATTGCTGTTTTCTTTTCATTTTAGCCATATTGATAGTTCCCTTTTTCCATTTTAGTACGCTGCCTCTTAACTAAAAAAGAAAAGTGAATCGTATCATAAACTTTTCATTTTCACCTTTACTGTATTGAACCCTAAAACCTTTAATATATTCTTTCTTTTATAGAGTCTGCGAGTGTACCTATATCTTTTTATTACCTACTATAAGAACATAGGATTTATTTTAAAGAGTTTTACCGAAATGAATTAAATTCGGATGCATTTGATTCTATTTTTGCATAAACAATGTAGAACCTGTCTAAACACATTTTATCTACTTCGTGTCATTGCACATTATTGACGACTTCAAAGAAAAAAAAAGCGTTACAATACAACGACTTAGCTAATCAAGTTCAACTAAAGGTTAGCAAAATATACCTACGTATCAATCTAAAAAAAAATATGTAGATAAAAACTAGAAGAGTTTTTGGAATTAATGAGTTACTTATATGTGCCGAATAAAGATAAAGAAGTTTCTAAGGTCAATGGAACGAGTGACCTTTAAAGTTGTAAATGTTATCTTTTTAGTGTAGCAATATTTTGTGAGATGAGCTCTAATGTGAATGACATCTATAATTTTGTCGCCTTCAACCATCATTTGAGGATGTTACGAGCGTGTTTCCAGATAAAAAGCGATCGAAATGGTAGAAATGACAGTCGCACTTAGGTCCCTATATCATAAAAAACATCATGTTCGTATACCTACATATCTGTGTCGCAAGTAGAGGTTGCAATCGAATATTCGAATATTCGAATTATTCGAATTCGCTTTCCAAATTTATATTCGAATAGCAAAAAATACATAATCAAATATTCGAATACTATATTACCAAAAAAATTACTAGTCTAAGTCTATGTTGGTAGAACTTAAAATTTGTTGTTGGCAACACTGCTTGACGGTTTGACTTGACTGACGCCATTTTGTTGCGTTTATTCACTTACAGAACGCGTTGTTGTCAATTTCAATGACAAGCCTTTCAGAAACTTTGTTAAATTTTATTTGATTTTTCCAATTTTAATTTTATGTGTCCAATTTTATTATGTTTTGATTTTAATTTTCTAATTGACGCTATTACATTGTTGTTTTTTTTATTTTTTAAATTTTATTTGATTTTTCAATTTTAATTGTATGTGTCCAATCTTATTATTTTTTTAAATTTCAATTTTATAATTGTTGCTAAGACATTGTTTTTTTTATAAATAAATAAAAGGCTGATTTTTAAGTGGTTTTTTTATATTTTAAAAATATTCGAATATTCGAATAATATTCGAACATCACTGAAAAAATATTCGAATATTCGAAAATCAAAATTATCGAATTTTTGCAACCTCTAGTCGCAAGCGAGTAGATAAATGAATTCCCGATAATTTGTTATACTTACTACTAGGTTATGGCCGCGACTTTGGTCGGCCTTTGTTGTAGCGAGAACCAACAGAGAGACAAACAAAAATTATTTTTTTCGTTAGCCTTCGGTAGTTATTTAGTGTTGCTACTCGCATTATTTTGACGTCACAAGGAGACGCTACAATTTACTTTATTTGTATAGAGTAAAGATTTGTAATAAAAACAGTTTTTTCATAGATAGTGACAGTGAACACTGACACAGTGCAGCAGCAAATGTACCTACCTATTCTTTTTTTAATAGTTTGATGCAGTAACAGGTGAAAGAAAACACTCGAAACAACGTTTTAACCAAGGGAAATAACATACTGAAAACTAAATAAAAAGAAATGAATTATTTTTTAATGGCAACAACCCTAAAAAATTAAATCAGAAGGTTGGTCGATTTATATTAAGTTACCGACTTTCCGTTACGTGGCTCTTATAGCACTGCTAGGTTCATAATGCAGTGTATAACGCACGTGTGATTCTTACAGTATATTACAACACTAAAGAGTTTTGAATGCCTAAAGATTTTGTGAATAAATTAACTACCATGTTAATTTTTTAATTATATATATAATTATTCATAAATTAACATTTCATTTGTGTTCTTTAAATAGAAATACGAGTTCTATTGTGGTACAGCTATAACCCCTTTACCATTGGTAGCCACTAAACTTGTATAGTATCTTATTGACAATAATGGTTGAATGGTTGACATCTCGACAGCGGCAAAATTGATTTGGGCAAAATGCACCGCCATAATTGGCGACGCCAGCGCCCGCCGCAATGTAACAATTACCGATGTGCATCGTACTGTATATTTCGGCATTGTGACGTCACACAGGTACTGTAACATTCATGATCGTAGAAAAAATAGTCACTTTATACTGTGATAATAGGACGCTTTGCGACGCAGTGCGTTGCGTTGCAGCACACGCACTACTTGTTGTACTACGTTGCACTGCTTTCATGTATGTTGGCCTTTTTATTTTCACGACCAACCAGGGCGTGAAACTTATAAACTAAGCAACTACCAGCTTAGGGCATCCCTTCCGGCATACGGACCTCGGCTTAGGGCGTCGCTGAGGCGGGGGGGGGGACAGGCTGGATCGGGCCTATGTGTGTCGGCCCTTACCGTTACGAAATAAAGGCTCTGTGTATGTCAAATTATTACCATAGAACTGCGGTTGATTGTACCCTATTTTGGGTACCCAGAAAAAAAATATCATTAAGTAATCTTTTTCACTTCAAAAATTTTCTATCGCTAGTCGGTATGCTTGAAGAGGTTTCTGTGACTAGAAATAAGCAACACATTTGTACCTAGGTTATATGTTTGTGTCCCTTTATGCTCCTTATCTGCTTAAGTGTGTTAAATAAACAAAAATCAAATACAATCTCGCCCTTCCTTTTTATATGTATCTAGCTATATAGATAGGTAGGTACGCTACGAGTCTATTAAGGCAACAAATTATTACGGTACTTCTGAGTGTCAAGCTAACATAGTACTGCCATTTATTAGATGCAGTGCAGCGATCTTTATCGTTTACAAGAGTTTACACGACTAGAGTAATAGAACAAGAATTAATATCCAAAGCTAACTTTAAGATCAGAAAGTAAATCCACCTAAATGCTCATGAATTACATTTAGATATCATAAAAACTGACTTTTACGTTGAAAGTTTGCAAGATATCTAAACTGGAATGAAATGACCGAGTTAAATCTTAACGATAGGAAGTCATTTTCGTCATGAAATCTTTCCGCGGGATCTAATTAGGACCTTAAAATGAACCAAATGAAATTAAACCGATAAAATAATATCATATCGTGATGCTAAAAAAGACGTGCCATGTTTGTAAACAAATCCGCGCTCTTCCTAAACTTTTTAAATATGGTAAGCGAATTAATTTGCCAACATTTTTAAGACAGTTTAGGACAGTATTTATTTATAGGGCGGTGAAAAATGTACTTTGAATGTATACAGAAAGCGTTCAGTTTTGTTTGTGTTCAATGTCGTGCTTTCGATCACGTGTGTTTGGGGTTCACGGTACGTCGACAACCCAATCCACTGAGACGATATTCAACCTCACGCCCTCGGGATTCGTTAGGCGAGCCCGCGCTAAGTGGTTTAACAAACTTAAGTTATTGCGATTTTGTAGAATTAAAAGCATTTCTTAGGATGCATCACTTTACAGTGTACTGTAGAAGTGCTAGTATAGGTATTGAGGAACTAATGAAGTTCAATATTTTTATTTATTTATTTAAGTTATTATCTATCTAGGTACATCTAAATATATAAAAGCGAAAGGTCACTCACTCACTCACTCATCATCACGAAATATCGAAAACCGCCTGAAATTTGGCAGGCGTCCGCTAAGAATATGAAAATAAAATAGGAATATGAATATTTTATTTGAATGTTTAAATATAACAAAAATGATCTAAGAGTTATTGTGATATTTATATTTATTGTTGTGCTGTGATATTATTTGAGCTTAATGTAATTTTAATTTTGTTGCTGTGCCCTAGCATGGTCCATAATTGTTATTTAGCTTTAAGCCTTTTGTAACACCAACTACTCGCATTATGGTACGCAAATAAATGAATATGAAATATGAATATGAAGAACGGATTTTCCAATTTTCACGCCTTAAGAGGATGAAACGGGTTGAAAATTTTGTATGGAACAATAAGAATATATCGCCAATAACCGACATTTACGCGAACGTAGTCACGGGCAGAAGCTATTAGTTATATAATATATATACACTCGCCTCTCAAGCATGATGTTCGATATCGGGCAAGTACCTAATTAACTTTTTCATGACTTATATGTAGGTACTTTTTAAGTTTACCGACATCGCTGACAAGGCAAAGAAAATCATTTATAGGAAACCTGAAGTTAGGTATAATCATCATAACATCACGCCTGTAATCCCCGAAGGGTTAGGCAGAGGTGTACCTACCCATTAGCACACCCACATTTCGCTAGCTATGTTAGCCTAGAGGGTTAAGCCTTAAGTCTTTATATGTAAGGTTCAAATCGCCTTCCGACTTAAGCAGATGTGTGTGATCAATGCTTGGGCCTTCTGTGGACGAGAAGAGGGCTTTGTCCAGCAGTGGGACAGCTAATATACTAATATTCCAATAAAGGAGCAGCTTCAACTAATCGAAGTCATCACCTTAACCTTTTCCAAGTTCATTGAGATCGGCTCGCAGTCTAATAGCAGTATTTAACATGGAGCGACTTAAACGGAATAATTTTAACAAACTATTTGCCAACAGCTATCTGTTTAGGTAATGTAAGGTATTTGTTGGAAGGTTTCGTAAACTAAAAGATAAAAAAGACGCTATAAAGTGATTTCAGTGTACCACAGCTGTTTCTTACAGCTGTTTCTTACTGTCCACTATTGCTGAGGACTTTTGTTTGCACGTTTGCGTGTTGTAAAAGCATTTAAAAACATAAAGTTTAAACTTTTACACTAGCTTCTGCCCGTGACTTCGTCCGCGTCAAAGTTGATTTCAACTTTGGTCCCCCAAGAATATGATACTCGTAATCAGGATTTTGTAAAACCCAATTGAAAAGAGTGTCTGTGGAGTTTCTTGCTTGTTCCATAGGACCCAACTTTAACTTTAACTTTTTGACTAACTGACTGATTCTTTGACAATTCAAAAGTGCCTGTGAATGATCTAATTGGAATAAATGCTTGACTTTGAAGCATGGATAAAGGCATGTAATGAGTTAAAATCAAAGAAAGTTTGAAAATACAATTTGATTATAAAATGTATCAATCTAATTTTGTCCATTTAAACTCGCAGAAGTCAGTAGTTGCGTTTAGAAACGGTCTGAATGTGTCCTCGAACTCTTGCCATGAACAGACTCCTGCATCGCACAGATCTAATAACGGTTTTTCATTCCAATAAAATGCGACGTTATAATCATAGCCATCCTCTCCATATTTACTGCATCTGAAAAATGTATATTTTGTAAACATTAATGTCGTGTGACTGCCTTTTTGGTCTAGTGGTCGCAAAGCGCGACTGCTGAGCATGAGGTCTTGGGTTCGATTCCCAGGTCGGGCAAAGTGTTCTAGGGATTTCCATCAGGAATTTCTCAGTAGCAGTATCGGAGTCTGGATTTGTGCCCGGTTGATGGCAATAGGCTAGCCCCCTATTACATGGGACTTGAACATAACTGGCTAAATGTGGGCGTAGTAATGGGTACTTATATTATTATAATGGGTGATTTATTAACATTTTATAAATGTACAATGATAGATAAAAAATCTGTCTAGTCTTTTCGATGACCTTCTTTTTTCTTGCATTAAGGAAACTAGCGCATTTTTACTCAACAAGTACCTACATTGTAGAGCAAAAAATTACACAAACAAACAAACAGACCAGTACAGCAATTATCCGGTGATTATTATAATATAACTACAGTTTCACTTATTCACCTTACAACATACCTGTTTAAAACAGCAATCATGTTAGTAGCAAACGTGGATATAAATGAAGTCCTCCATTTTCTATTTATATCTCTATAAGTCCCCATAAGTGGGTTCGTGTCCTTATAAAGATTAAGCACGACGAGGATCATATCCATCATAGTGGCATGAGTGAAGTATGATACGATTTTCTTTCCTTTGCTGTTTTTGGCTTGTTGAAAGTTTCTAAGCAAATCTGCTAAAGGCATCTGGCCGAACTGTTTGCTAAACTGTGACACTCCGTAACTATTTCTGTAGTAATGTCTTAGGTCATCAATATATTCAAGAACCTGTAGGTCTTTTGCTGTGAATACAGCACACCATGGACTAGCTGTATTGGTGATCCCGTTCCAAGTATAGCGACATAAGTCATACATAGCTGTAATGTTATCGCTTGAGAAAGTAAAATTGAGGCCTAAATTTTTCCTTACGCGTTCTTTCATCTGAAAGTCAAATCATTTTGTTAAACGTACTGAAATCTCTGATTGATGGTGAAAGAAACTTAAATTTTAAAGAAATCATGAATGACACGCAAATAAAGTATTGTTATTAACGTCCGCTACTTTGAGTACATAAAAGGATGCTTTTACTTAGCAGTGGGAGAATTTAAATTGATTTTTCTATTATAAATTCTGGGGTGAATACACCTGTGGTTCAAAAAGTAAATTAAATCTCACGTTTAAAAATTCTGCAGTTTTCTTATATTCATTTGCTTGCTTAAAAATATCGGGATTTTGTCTCACGTCGATTTCATATTTTCCACATGTTGAATAAGGCTGAAAAAATAAACTGTCACTATCACAATTTTATTAATTTAAGTAACAGATTCATCGTAAAACACTAACTTTAACTTACTGCTACAATTTGGTAATCATTGTTAGCGTTTTTTATTTTTAAGGTACTGTTATTAATACCTTCAGCGAAAGCTCTAGCACTCTCTTGCAAACGAAAGTTAAACCCTGGGATGAATAAATAGTCTTTCTCTTGAAGTTCTTTTAGTAACTTTGGAAAGGTCTTCTTTATTCTGCTACCGATGCCCATCATCTCTTGATACCCTTCATTTGAAATATCAAATGGTTTATCCAGCATGGCTGAGTCATCTTTCCAGTTTTTTATATTTTCGATATCTTGCGCACATAGCGAACTGTTTCCAATTTCATAACTTGATACAATGAAGTCTTTATATTTAAGAATTTCTTTAATATCTTGTGCGTACTTTTGGCTGGGATTTCTCTTTCCATGTCTTAATATGGCCCATACACTGACGGTTTCACATCCTGTTCAAAATATTGTAATACTTAATTTTTCATAAATATAGACAGACTAGTAAATATTATGCAGAATAGATACCTAGACTTTTAATGAAAACGAAGAGTATGACGGTAAATCCTTTCAGTGAATTTGAAATCATTCAAAATAGAAGCATCCGTATTTTAAAATAAAGTCTATAAAATAATATCAAACTTTGAAGCAACTGACAAATAAAGAATGAGATCGCTCCACTTTCAAAAATATTCCGCAGAAATAAAAATGGCGAAATATGTCGGAACAATCTTCGAATGAAACCCAACTTACCTTTCGATTTTACGATCGAATCCCTTATATCGCCTCTAACATTTTCGTATGGGGTCTTACTTGAAAAATAATTATATTTGCACTCAGTATTCCAATAGCATTGTAAAGTCAGCACATTTTTTACGTAAAACCACATCAACACTATCATTACTACAAACTTCATAATAATTGATGATCACACCAAAATACAGGTTTATAAAATACTAGCGACCCGTCCCGGCTTCGCACGGGTGCTTGTATTATACATATAAACTTTTCTCTTGAATCACTCTATCTATTAAAAAAACCGCATCAAAATCCGTTGCGTATTTTTAAAGATCTAAGCATATATAGGTACAGACAGAAGAAGCGACTTTGTTTTATACTATGTAGTGATAACTAATTGTACGTAGACACTACACTTAACATTGACTGACCTACGATAAATAAACATAACTTAGTTACGTTATCGGTTTAATTGTAAACTTCATAAAATTTTCTTAAAATATCACTAATTTCAATATTTAAATTAACTATTTAATTCTTAATTTTGACTGTTCTGTTCTTTTTTTTTCAATATGTATATTGTTTATTTAATCGAAAAGTTTTCTGATCTACTAAATAAACTAGTTTTCGTGACTAACTAATCTAAAATTGCATTACCAACAGGTAAAATTTTAATTAAAACAATTGGTTTAATCAATTAAAATTAACTTAAAAATATAAAACATAAAACCTTCAAGTAAATGTAAAATATATGTGGTTTTTTTTTCATCAAATTATTGTCCGCACGTGGCTATGTGAAACGTTAGTTAGGGATCCAGAGTGACGAACCTCATTTCAATGCATGCCGTGTTCAACGACCGCCTTCAACATCTGATTCTTGAACCAGCTGTTGGTTTTTTTCAGTTGTTTAGCCATTGGTTTTAGGTGTAACTTTCAAACCACTGAAACAACTATCGGCACAATAATTGTTAAGTCTTTAATCCACACGCTGGTAACCTCATGAGCGAGATCGATAAGTTATATCTTGTATTTTTCAGCTTTGCGAGGTCCTCATCATGCGGAGTAGTGACATCAATTTAAGAACTGCATGATACACTGATCAGTCGATTATCAAGGCTTATTAAAAGGAATAAATCTATTAGTGACATTAGATCTGTCCTAGTAGTGCGTGATCTGATCATTGTTGAGAAATGGTTCGGGAAAGAAAGCAAGAAAGAAAGAAAGAAAGAAAGAAAGAAAGAAAGAAAGAAAGAAAGAGAGAGAGAGAGAGAGAAAGAAAGACAGACAGAAAGAAAGAAAGAAAAAACTATTAACATAAAAAGTAAAATTGTGCACAAAAGCTAAATAAAAACAAGTTGGTTTTAAACCCAAAAAAATAAATACAAGTATGAAATATGCCGTGGCCCGTACACGAAGGGACGAAACCCATGGAGCTGGTTTTCAGCGTAGCTGGCGGCGGCAGCGTGTCGCTGTCTTCGACCATAGGTAAAACCACAGTATAAAAATACTACAGTAGGTGATCTTCATAGAAACGGTCGCAACGCGAGTCATACCTACGCGCGTCGAGTTCGGTACACTCTCGGTACACAAACAGTTTTGAGTGCGCCGCCGCGCCGCCGCGCGCCGCCGCCGCCCGCCGCGCCGTAGTGACGAATGGATCACAGAGTACATTTTTATATAGGAATGGATGGTGTAATATTTTTGCAAGCTGAGCTTTTTCTAAGCAGTGAGCGTGCGATTTCTCAACATGGCAAGGAGAAATTATACACTATATTGTGCAGTGTTTGGTTGCTTGAATTCTTCGATAACGCACCCAGAGATAACATTTTTTTAAATACGAAAGGTAAGACTTTAAAAACAATTAAACACTTACCTACCTACTATTACGTAATTTGTTTAATTTTTTTAATACTTATACCCACCTACACATTTCGCTTTTTCCACCGAGTAAAATACTTGATAATTTATTAATAATTTAATAAAATACATAAATAAATTGTGGATAGGGTGTAAAAAGTGATACGAATGACCTACCTACGCCGTTCCCGTAGAACTGGTACCTAGGTAGTTTTCTAGTTTCGGCTATCTGTACTTAGTTACTTAAATAATTAGGTATTTACCATAGACGAAATATCATTAGGAAATGATTATGAGAGTAATACCTTAATGGTAACCTATTACCTGGTAATGATACCTGCCTACTTAGTAAGATTTTCATTGCTATTGTAGATACGGCACACGCGATGAGATGGTTGATATTAAATAACGTTTGCAGCAGTGCGACATTGGATGGATGACCAAAGTGCTCCTAGCTATAGCTATAGGTAGTAATGTGAACGTTAATAAGCTGAGATGCAAACAGATTTTATAATTACTCGTTAGATGTTTATTTCATTTTGGTTGAGTAAGTAGATGTTGAAATTTGTAAGGATTGGAGTTTGGTTTCCTTCGGCGAATTTTTTTTATTAAATCTTTGAATTATAAGTACAACGCAACATGTATTTTTATTGAACACTATTTCAGTCACAACGAATTCTTTTTTTAAACTAAAAAAAATATATTTTTATTCACATAACTAGAAAGCAACTCAATAGGTTGATGAAATTAAAATACTACCTATGTGCGGGCAGCCCTAACGCGTGAGTATGTAGCACGAAATCGTAGGTACTTAATTCAAGGTTACGGCCGAGTGCAACTACTGATTATCTTTATATTGTGGTAAAACATAATACACCTATAGTTCCGAGGCAACAATAATACACTTCTGCGGCCGTTATAGAAGTTTGTATTTATTTGGAAGTTGGTGGGAGTACAAAACAACATACAAAACTAAAGCCGCCAACTTTCAAAACTATTTTTTTTTATTTAATATCTTTATGTTTGTTTGTGTTCAATTTCGTGCTTTCGACCATGTTTGGGGTTCACGGTACGTCGACAACCCAATCCACTGAGACGATATTCAACCTCACGCCCTCGGGATTCGTTAGGCGAGCCTGCGCTAAGTGCTTAAACAAACTTAAGTTATTACGATTTTGTAGAATGTACGGGTCAAATTCTCGGTAGAATTAAGTGCGTTTCTTAGGATGCATCACTTTACAGCTTCTATAGTGCTAGTATATTGAGGAACTAATGAAGTTAAATATTTTTATTTACTTATTCAAGTTATTTTCTATCTAAATCTAAATATACAAAAGCGAAAGGTCACTCACTCACTCTATCATTACGAAATATCGAAAACCGCCTGACGCATAAATATGAAATTTGGCAGGGAGGTAGATTATAGTTAGTAGACATCCGTTATGAACGGATTTTCCAATATTCACACCTAAAGTGGACGAAACGGGGTGAAAATTTTGTATGTAGAAACCAGATTAGATCGCCAATAACCGACATTTACGCGAACGGAGACGCGGGCAGAATCTATAGTTATATATATATATACAGACGCTCGCCTCTCAAGCATGGTGTTCGATATCGGGCAAGTACCTACGTGACTTTTTTCATGTTATATGTAGGTACTTTTTAAGTTTATCTTAGACATCGCTAACATCGGTAAAGAAAAACATTTATAGGAAACCTGGATTTAGGTACTAAGTCTTTATCTATACTATCTATACTAATATTATAAAGAGGTAACATTTGTTTGTAAGTTTGTATGTTTGTAAGTTTGTATGTAGGGGGTAATCTCCGGATCTACTGAACCGATTTTGAAAATTCTTTCGGAAATTGGAAGCTACGTTATCACTGAGTGCTATAGGCTATATTTTATTTTAGAAAAAATAGGGGTCCGTAAGATATTTGGGTTTTTCGGACCCAAGGTGTAAAAAATCATCCAAAAAAGTTCCTTATTTGGCGTACGCCGCCTAAACTATAAAAGATAGAACCATAAAATGTTCTAATTAATTGAAGACTTTAAAAATATCTACAAAAAAGTCCGCGACACACTATACCTATCTATTTCGAGTTAAACACAACAACCATATTTTTATTTAAAAATCTTGAATTTTTTTAGAACTTCATTTATTAAACGCATTTATTTTACACATGTCATTACTCCTTATCAAAATAAACTATTTTGTCACAAAGTAATGTTTATGTAGATAATATTAAGTCTTTTATTCATTAAAATTTGACGTTTGGTTTGAAAGTTATGGCGAAATCAATCTCTATCTCTTATCGCTAAAACTCGAGAACGGCTGGGCTGATTTAGCTGATTTTGGTTTAGCTGATTTTGGTAAATGTTCGTGGAGGTCTAGGGAAGGTTTAAACGGTGAGAAAGTATGGGGTAGGGTAGGGTAGGGTTAGGGCAGGGGTAGGGTAGGGTAGGGTAGAGGTAGGGTAGGGGTAGAGTAGGGGTAGGGTAGGGGTAGGTTAGGGGTAGGGTAGGGGTAGGGTAGAGTAGAGGTAGGGTAGGGGTAGGGGTAGAGTTGGGTAGGGGGTAGGGTAAGGCAGGGTTAGGGTAGGGGTATTTGTAGTGTAGGATACCACGCGAACGAAGTCGCGGCGGGTCAGCTAGTATTATGTAAGCCTCAAATCGCCATCCGACTTAAGCAAGTGTGGTGATCAATGCTTGGGAAGAGGGCTTTGTCCAGCAGTGGGACAGCTAATATACTAATATTACTTCTAGTACAAGATAAAGTTTATAATATGGGAGCAGCTTCAACTTATCGAAATCATCACTTTAGCCTTTTCCAAGTTCAGCGACTTAAACAGAATAATTTCAACAAACTATTTGCCAACAGCTATCTGTTTAGGTAATGTAAGATAAAGGTATTTGTTAAAATGTTTCGTAAACTAAAAGATAAAAAAGACGCTATAAAGTGATTTCAGTGTACTACAGCTGTTTCTTACTGTCCACTATGGCTGAGGACTTTTGTTTGCACGTATGCGTGTTGTAAAAGCATTTAAAAACATAAAGTTTTAACTTTTACACTAGCTTCTGCCCGTGACTTCGTCCGCGTCAAAGTTGATTTCAACTTTGGTCCCCCAAGAATATGATACTCGTAATCAGGATTTTGTAAAACCCAATTGAAAAGAGTGTCTGTGGAGTTTCTTGCTTGTTCCATAGGACCCAACTTTAACTTTAACTTTTTGACTAACTGACTGATTCCTTGACAATTCAAAAGTGCCTGTAAATGATCTAATTGGAATAAATGCTTGACTTTGAAGCATGGATAAAGGCATGTAATGAGTCAAAATCACAGAAAGTTTAAAAATACAATTTGATTATTAAATATATCAATCTAATTTTGTCCATTTAAACTCGCAGAAGTCAGTAGTTGCGTTTAGAAACGGTCTGAATGTGTCCTCGAACTCTTGCCACGAACAGACTCCTGCATAGCACAGATCTAATAACGGTTTTTCATTCCAATAAAATGCGACGTTATAATCATAGCCATCCTCTCCAAATTTACTGCATCTGAAAAATGTATATTTTGTAAACATTAATGTCGTGTGACTTCCTTTTTGGTCTAGTGGACGCAAAGCGCGACTGCTGAGCATAAGGTCTCAGGCTCGATTCCCAGGTCGGGCAAAGTGTTTTAATGTTTTTACATCAGGAATTTCTCAGTATCAGCTTCGGAGTCTGGATTTGTGCCCGGTTGATGGCAATAGGGTCACCCCATATTACATGGGACTGAAATATAACTGGCGAATGTGGGCGTAGTAATGGGTACACCTCTGCCTAACCTTTCGGGGATTACATCTTCGTGAACGACCCAAGGAAACAGAGTAGTAACCATAGACTTAACTTAACACTAGAAAAAAAACCACGCGAACAATATTGCGAACAGAAGCTAGTAATTTGACTTGAGCAAGCGTGGTGATCGATGCTCGGGCCTTCTCTGTTTAACAAGGTGCCTTTGCTCTGCAGTGGGACACTAATAAGCTGGTACTATTATTATAATGGGTGATATACTAAAATTTTATAAATGTATAATACCTATTAGATAAAACGTCTGTCTAGTCTTGTCGATGACCTTCTTTTTCCTTGCATTAAGGAAACTAGCGGATATTTACTCAACAAGTACCTACCTACATTGTAGAGCAAAAAATAACAAAACGTTTCAAAAGAAACAAACAGGAAAATGCGAGGGTCAAACAAACTGACCTGTACAGCAATTATCCGGTGATTATTATAATATGACTACAGTTTCACTTATTCACCTTACAACATACCTGTTTAAAACAGCAATCATGTTAGTAGCAAACGTGGATAATAATGAAGTCCTCCATTTTCTATTTATATCTCTATAAGCCCCCATAAGTGGGTTCGTGTCCTTATAAAGATTAAGCACGACGAGGATCATATCCATCATAGTGGCATGAGTGAAGTACGACACGATTTTCTTTCCTTTGCCGTTTTTGGCTTGTTGAAAGTTTCTAAGCAAATCTGCTAAAGGCATCTGGCCGAACAGTTTGCTAAACTGTGACACTCCGTAACTATTTCTGTAGTAATGTCTAAGGTCATCAATATATTCAAGAACCTGTAGGTCCTCTGCTGTGAATACAGCACACCATGGACTAGCTGTATTGGTGATTCCATTCCAAGTATAGCGACATAAGTCATACATAGCTGTAATGTTATCGCTTGAGAAAGTAAAATTGAGACCTAAATTTCTCCTTATGCGTTCTTTCATCTGAAAGTCAAATCATTTTGTTAAACGTACTGAAATCTCTGATTGATGGTGAAAGAAACTAAGATTAAAAAAAGAAGAAGATTAAATTTTAAAGAAATCATGAATGACACGCAAATAAAGTACCTATTGTTATTAACGTCCGCTACTTTGAGTACATAAGAGGATGCTTTTACTTAGCAGTGGGAGAATTTAAATTGATGTTCCTATTATAAATTCTGGGGTGAATACACTTGTGGTTCTAAAAGTAAATTAAATCTTACGTTTAAATATTCAGCAGTTTTCTTATATTCATTTGCTTGCTTAAAAATATCGGGATTTTGTCTCACGTCGATTTGATATTTTCCACATGTTGAATAAGGCTGAAATAATAAACTGTCACTATCACAATTAATTTAAGTAACAGATTCATCGTAAAACACTAACTTTAACTTACTGCTACAATTTGGTAATCATTGTTAGCGTTTTTTATTTTTAAGGTACTGTTATTAATACCTTCAGCGAAAGCTCTAGCACTCTCTTGCAAACGAAAGTTAAACCCTGGGATGAATAAATAGTCTTTCTCTTGAAGTTCTTTTAGTAACTTTGGAAAGGCCTTTTTTATTCTGCTACCGATGCCCAGCATCTCTTGATACCCTTCATTTGAAATATCAAATGGTTTATCCAGCATGGCTGAGTCATCTTTCCAGTTTTTTATATTTTCGATATCTTGCGCACATAGCGAACTGTTTCCAATTTCATAACTTGATACAATGAAGTCTTTATATTTAAGAATTTCTTTAATATCTTGTGCGTACTTTTGGCTGGGATTTCTCTTTCCATGTCTCAATATGGCCCATACACTGACGGTTTCACATCCTGTTCAAAATATTGTAATACTTAATTTTTCATAAATATAGACAGACTAGTAAATATTATGCAGAATAGATAGACTTTTAATGAAAACAAAGAGTATGACGATAAATCCATTCAGTGAATTTGAAACCATTCAAAATAGAAGCATCCGTATTTTAAAATAAAGTCTATGAAATAACATCAAAATTTGAAGCAACTGACAAATAAAGAATGAGATCGCTCCACTTTCAAAAATATTCTGCAGAAATAAAAATGGCAAAATATGTCGGAACAATCTTCGAATGAAACCCAACTTACCTTTCCATTTTACGATCGAATCCCTTATATCGCCTCTAACATTTTCATATGGAGTCTTACTTGAAAAATAATTATATTTGCACTCAGTATTCCAATAGCATTGTAAAGTCAGCACATTTTTTACGTAAAACCACAACAACACTATCATTACTACAAACTTCATAATAATTGATGATCACACCAAAATACAGGTTTATAAAATAAAACTAATTGTACGTAGACACTACACTCAACATTGACTGACCTACGATAAATAAACATAACTAAGTTACGTTATCGGTTTAATTGTAAACTTCATAAATTTTTCTTAAAATATCACTAATTTCCATATTTTAATTAACTATTTAATTCTTTATTTTGACTGTTCTGTTGTGTGTTTTTTTTTCATCCAATTTGTTGTCCGTACGTGGCTATGTGAAACGTTAGTTAGGGATCCAGAGTGACGAACCTCATTACAATGCATGCCGTGTTCAACGACCGCCTTTAACATCTGATTCTTGAACCAGCTGTTGGTTTATTTTCAGTTGTTTAGCCATGGGTTTTAAGGTTTTTCAGTTGTTTTTTTAGGTTTTACTCGGTACTCCCTTACTTCTCCTAAAATTGTTTGTCCGAAAATAATTATCCATAACACGTTTGCTATAAACTTCAGTAACCATAATGTTCAAAATCCCGAAATTTTGTTTAACATAATTATCTTTAGTTATAAAAGTATTCTGTCATAATATCGAGTACTATAATAATTGAATCTCCTAATTTTACATGACCTAAAGTCATATGTCCTAAGTATTGTGTTAAATAATGTGTATTATTCCGAATGTTCATTTATAATATTTTTTTAGTCCTAAAACATTTGCTAAAAAATAGGATTTAGTGACAAAAACGAAGCGCTGTAAATACGACTCCACGCAGTCTTGTTTGCCCTACCTCTAGAGTGTAATTTAAAATCGCGTAGGCGCGGAGGGGCGACGCGGCCCGCGAGTTGAGGAGCAGATGGTTGTAACACTCGCCGCCGCGGCTGAGGCGAAGCTGCGGTGGTGAGCGTTAAATCCATCTGCGATGATAAACTCGCGTGGGACTGCCGGAGCCCCGCAGCACCGGAGCCGTGACAGAAACCATGCCTGCTGCATGTTGCATGCTTGCTTGCATGCTGCGTGCTTGCTTGCATGCTGCATGCTTGCTTGCATACTGCATGCTTGCTTGCATGCTGCATGCTGCATGCTGCGTGCTTGCTTGCATGCTTGCTTGCCTGACGCCTGAGAGAAGTTCATAGCAAAAGCTAAGTTATAATGTTCTAAGAATATTAATTTGAATTTAGGACTTATAACTTTTATTGAAAACGGTTTTATGTCTTTTGAATATTATTGATTGTAATATTTATGACAAACGGATTTAGGACATATTATGTTTAGGGATTTCAATTTTATGGCATTTGATATTATGTGATATTATGTTCGGGTAAGTTATTATTCGGACAAATGATGATTAGGACAAAAAAAGTTATGGCACTTTAAATTATGGAAAAAAATGTTAGGTAACCCAATAGAGAACCGTTTTACTCAAGACCTTTCGCTATCAAACCATTTACTCAAACAACTATCGGTGAAATAATTGTTAAGTGCTCATGAGGTTACCAGCAAGCAACCAACAACACAACCTTACCTTATCGATCTTGCAGCAGCAAGATCGATAAGTTATATCTTGTATTTTTCAGCTTTACGAGGTCCTCATCATGGGGAATAGTGACATCAATGAGAACTGCATGATGCACTAATCAATCGATTATCAAGGCTTACATAAATAAATACACACTAAAAAAAAAATAAACACTATGAAACAAAAACCCTGTCCGATCAGTGTTGCCGTTGATCAGTTTTTATTTTTTTTATTTTAATTTAATTACTTCTTCTTTCTTCTTTTTTTTTCACTGGGGAAAAATAATAATCTCAAATCCATTAAATGGTTACGTATATGTGTACGCAGTACGATGCCGAATAATACCCTTAAGGATCGAACAGGGTTTTTGTTACATGCTGTATAAGTGACATTAGATCTGATAAAAAGCAAAATAAAAACCAAATAAGAAATATGTGCTACTACCGCGCCAAACGGCTGACGCTCAGCATAATGCCGTGGTCCGTGCACGAAGGCACGAAATCCACGGAGCTGGTTTTTGTTTGGAAGTGTGTATTTGGTTGTTTTGAGTTTGGAACTTGGTGGGAGTACAAAACAACATACAAAACTAAAGCTGCCGACTTCCAAAACTATTTTTTTTAATGTAATATCATTATGATATTTCATTTAATTTTTTCTACTCTTTCTACCGTATAAATTTTAATTGTTTGAAGAAATGTTAAGAATGGTCGTTTCCAATATTTGTAAACTCCAAAATTTGTAATACTTTGTATGTAAGTATATAGTATCGCATTCACGTGTTACCTACACGCGATGCACCTTGCATAAAACCTTGCATCCTGTATGATTTTGTATACAAATATTGTAAAACCTTTATTTTAAAAGAGTAAATAATATGGAGTTTCTTGCCCATTCTTGTCCAACTACCTACGTTTTGGAAGGGGCTAGATTCAATTCTTTTTTCTGGTATATGACATTCGAAAGTACCTTTTAATCATTTATGGGCTAATTTTTCAATCGTCAGATAACTCTTAACGGAGGGATAAGTATGGCGATTTGACAGCTTTTGTATAGAAAATATGTCAAACTGTCATATTTATTCTTTGGATAAAAGTTATCTGACTATTGAAAAATCAGCCCTTATTGAAATAAATGATTTGACTTTAAATCAAGGGATTTGTTCCAGTTAGCCATGAATAACGATGCCAGACCCTTGTCAACCATCACTACATCTAATTCTGTTTAAGTCTTGAAGAATTGATATATCTTACCACAGGATAATTTTTTATCCCATTATATGTTCAAAAACAGAGGGCGTTCGTTACCTTAAACTCATAAATCTACATAAATAACAGATTTAAAAAAATGTTTCACTATCGAAAAATAACTGTGAGTATAAAAATCAAAAACATAAAAATAAATGAATGTTAATTTTTTTATAATATTCTGTTTACAACCAAAATAATGGCACGGAATAGTATCTAGCGCCGCCTGGATCATTCATAAGCTAAATGTAACACGTCGCCTTTCTTAAATTTATAAACAAGTGTGCATGTAAAGAGTGTTTCTTTTATTACGTAACCGTTTATTATTGTTTGTGCTATTTGAAAAATAAAAACATTTTTAATTTGGACGGGAATATATTTTTTTAATGTATAAATGCAAATAACTACCAGTTAAAGGGAACGCCTTTCGTTAATTAAAATACTGTATAACAACATAGCACAGACGCAGTCGCGGACTCAACCTAGTATTCTTTATTAATATCCCGTACATTTTCAGATATACTATAGGTATATTTTCAGGCACTAAATCGTAAGCCTTTTTACAGTAGATCAAGGCAATAGAGAGACTCATTTTATTACGTCGAACGAAACGAAATAGAAATATCTGTGAGGAGAAGTTCTTTGGTAGGTACCACGGGCTCTTGTCTTACATTGGTTCTGAGAAGGAGCCATAATGTTGCTCCTTTCAATGTGATAGTTAATTATGAACTTCAGAAGTAAGTTACCTACTTATAGTTTAATTTAACTATATATTTATAATAACTTCTGCCCGCGACTTCGTCCGCGTCAAAGTTGATTTCTCCATACCGATTTCGTAAAATCCTTTCTTATTGGATGCCTACGTCATACAAAGAACACACCCTCCAAGTTTCAGGATCAGCGGTTTAAACTATGCGTTGATCCGTCAGTTAGTCATTCAGGACAAATCATTAAATAGTTAACAAAATTATGATATAATTGTTTTAAATAAATAATAAGATGTTTTCATTAATTACCATTGGTCTGACGCTAACATAGATTGAGAAAAACAAGGATTGTGTTCATTTATTGCTTTAGGTATATTCGGTGTGTTTTTTGTAAGTGGTTTACTAAAAAAATCTGTAAGTAAGATTCATAAGTCATAAAATAAATAATTATATATATAAAATAAAAATATAATTTTTTTATAAAAAAATATATTTTAATGTTTCAATCACAAACGCAATTAGTTACTTTGGCATAATAATTTTGCTTTTTATTACCGATTAGGAACTTTCAATATACATTTTTGCTATCTTTGGACACTCCTACCAAAACATTCAGACTATAAGAGGTTTTTAAAAATAAACTCAATAGAGTGTGTACCTAAGCATAATTTACCAAACTACATGAAGAATCATGTTCTTTATATTATTTAGTGTAACTAGTCAAATTCACAGAAATCAGTCGTTGCATTCAAGAATGGCCTGAATATTTCCTCGAACTTTTGCCACGAGCAGACTCCTTGCTTGCACAGATCTAATAACGGTCTCTCGTTCCAATAGAATGAGACATTGTAGTCGGCATTTTCGTCAGTTGTTTTGCATCTAAAATGAACACAAAGAAAATTTAGTACCTAACTTTAATATCGTATGACCTTAAATCAAACTCAGCTTGAGCATCATAACAATTATATGTCGTCTAATAATAAAACTGTTTTGGGTATAGCTTTGTAGGTAACCTTGTAAGCAAAAAACCTAATACCATTCTTTGTTCGTTTAATCTATTTTCAAAGATTTTTCCTTGTTTGGGACCGCAAAACAAACTGATTTTGCAAGACGTTTAATTTGCCGATTTAAAAAATACTCCGCTAGTTAGAACCATCGCTTTAGAATCGTTTTTGACAGATAAACAGGCAGATGATCAGTTGAAGTGGTATTATAAGGGTTTCTTTTTGGTTTCATTGCTGACTACAATGATACATTATAGCTTATTTCTAATTGAGTATTCTATTTTCACAATACAAACCTGTTCAAAACTGCAATCAAATTCACGCCAAACGTAGCTAAAAATGTTGACCTCCATTTTCTATTCAAATCTCTATGAGCCCCAGTAAGTAGTCTTGCGTCCTTATGAAGATTGAGAGCAACCAGTATCATGTCCATCATTGAAGAATGGGTGAAGTATACAATAGTTTTCTTGCCCTTCCCATTCTTAGCTCGCTCCAAGTTTATGAACAAATCGGCCAACGTTATCTGGCCGAATGTGTTGCTAAACTCTGCAACTCCATAGCCGCTCCTATAGTAATGTTCTAAATCCCCAACGTATTCAATAATCTTTAAGTCCTCCACCGAGAAAACGGCACACCAAGGACTGTTTTTGTTACCGATTCCATCCGACGTATACCGACATAAATCGTACATTGCTATAATGTTTTTATTTGTCAATACGAAATTGACACCTAACCTTTTTTGGATCCTCTCTTTCATCTGAAAACAAAATATAGGTAAATATACATAGGTCTGAAAACAAAAACCTTATTTGTAACTAAATTGTATATCTCAATCACAATTTGTTGTTTTTGCTAAGTCTCCGCTCATTTTCATGTGGAGTGTTTTTATCTCCTCCCTGGAGTCTCAACGCTCGGTTCATGTTGAGCGATTAGAATCCGATGCGCGGTAATTATTGGCATAAACCTAGTACCTATAGGTAAAATAATTTAAAGATGTGATGAATTAAATACATTCTTACATTTTGATATTCTATAGTTTCCATGTACTGAAGTGAATATTTGTATGTATCTGGATGTCTATATACTTCTTTTAGATATTTTCTACACGCTGCGTAGGGCTGCAAGAGGATTTCAGTTAGTTGGCAGTGATAATTTTAATAAGATATTAAATCCATAAAACTGCTTACGTACTCGTATTTAATAAAAATATGGAATATCAATTTATGAATACAAAGATAAGGGAAACAGGCAAGATAATTAATATTGTTAAGTAATTAAGTTTAATTATAAAAATTGTATTAAGCATATAAATCTGGAAACCGAATCCAGGACCTTATGCTCGACAGTAGCGCCTTTGTTAATGCACTTTTTTATTATCGTGCCTATTACATCACCATAGGTTTTATGATATCACGACATTAGTCTTATCTATATATATTTATTTTCATGCCACAAAATAAGAGTATACAACAATGTAGAAACAAATTGAAAGTAGATACTTACATTTCCAATACTGTAGTTATTTTCAGCTTTCTCTATAAACAAGTCTTTATTCTTAAGACCTTCAAAGAAAGCTATTGTGGAGACTTCAGAACGAGGCCCAAACGTTGGGCGAAACGAATACTCTTCCTCAGCGAGGTCATCAAATAGCTCCGGTAATGCTTCTCTCAGCCTCCTACCGATACCCACCATTTCTTGATAACCTTCATTCGTAATTCTATTTGGTTCATCAATAAAGCTTTTATCAACTATCCATTCTCTAAAATTATCAATATCTTGAGCACATAATGAGCTATTTCCATTGTCGTAACTCGTAATAATATGGTTTCTAAAATTAAGAACCTCATTTATATGTTTTAAGAATTTTATTCCAGGATTCTTTTTTCCGTGCCTCATTATGGACCAAACACTGATAGGCTCGCATCCTAACAACAAATAAAAATGTTAAAAATATAACTTAATAGCGAAATTATGAGCTAAGTAATGCCTCCTACAAACACAATAAAATTCTGCTTTACCAACTCCCGAGCAATCAAGGTGTCGTTTACTAATCCGTGAGAGTATATTCTTGGACCTAACCCAACTTACCTTCCGGTTTTACTATAGAATCCCTTATATCACCTCTAACATTTTCATACGGAGTTTTACTTGAAAAATATTTGTATTTGCATTCTGTACTCCAATAGCAGTCAATGGGCGTAACATTTTTTATAACAAAACTAACGAGCACTGGTACAAAAATTAAAAACTTCATAATGATTTATTCACGGCCGTTCGAAAGTAACGATTAACAAGAACAATATAAATAACACAATATTAATAAAAACACACTACACGCATCATAGCAAAGCAGGGACTTCGAAGGACATTTGAAGGTTTAAGTTATGCGTCGTGAGTAGTTGGATATAACTAATCTGATGGAACAACATAAATACAGACAGGTTTCTAATCAAATGTTTAACTTTTTGTGTTAATATTTCTAACCACATGTGGCTATGTCTAAATTATCCTAAACTCTTTTTTTTAATAACAAACGTTAAAATTAGTGTTATTCGTCGACTTCTACTTTTTTGGTGCCCGCACTTGTTAACGATACGTCCTTCTAGCCCCGCCACGCGCCTTTATCGTAGCGTACTATGACCCCGCTCACAAAAAAAACATTTTAGTTCCGCTTCTATTGTCTCTATTCACACTTTATTTTCGGTTCATCGTTCTTATTTTTACAATTATAAATATCGTGTTGATAACAAACTTTGCAATTCATTTATGGATGTCAGAATCGCATAACCAGGTCAGTGACATTATTTAATTTACTAGTTATTTACTTCCTTATTACTGATTCCGTATTTTACGACTATCGTATTATTGTGCAGTTAAAATATTCAATAATGATTGTAAATCGCCGTAACGTTCAAGAATGAAAAGCAAGTTTGACAAATGTCACCCGCAACATCCTAGAACGTATAGAATATAATGGGTACACGTCTGCCTAACTCTTTAGGGATTACAGGCGTGATGATTATTTATGTTATGTTATTCAAAAAAGCGTCTAATCTATTCAATGAATGGTTTTACTGTATAATCACCGGCCGTTTGGTTAAATACCTATAGTTTTTTTCATGTGTTAAGAAAAAAAGGTAAAAAGTTATATTTACTGTGAGACGTTTGAACTAGCGGGGAGTAGGGGAGCGGGGGGCTTGTTGTAACAATTTTTAGTTTTTTCGATGGGGATCTCAAAAAATTGAGTGTTTTCATGATAAAGCAGTTTTAAATGAAAGGGCATCTATTCAGGTATCGATTAGAATGATAACTGGGCTTAAATTAAAATAAGAAATCTGTATAAAATGACTTTTTGTGAAAGAAGTAGCATGTTACAACTTACCACGTAGTTGGGGCTAGTTGTAACAGGCGTGGGGCAAGTAGTAACAAAATAATAAAACAACATATTTATATGGTTTTCAGGATTTTTTGTGAATGAATATGAGAAATATTACTTATAACGTATTTATTACAAACTAATAAGGTTAACATTGTTTCTTCATTAACATTTAGAGATCTTTCTTGTCGTACAGTATCGATTTAGTCTTATAAACAAAGTTATAACATTTCTATCAACAGTCAAAATCATTTCTGAAGCTTATTATATTAATTTTTGGTCATTAATCTTGCTTTTTTTTTATTTTACCTAAATCATCATTAACCCTAAACTTTTGCTAGTTAAAAATCATCCAATCAGTTTTGAAACTTAATTATCACAATCAACGTGACAAACTAGTCTAGCTTGATATTAAATGCAAATTCAGTCTTCATCAGAATCACAGTTCTCACAAACGAGCATACACAGCAGATACAGGAGCATCTTTTACACATTTAACTGGTGACCACAATTTGCAAACCCCAAGCTTCTCCGTCATCTGCTGTTTTCTTTTCCACTAATTAAACAAAACCACTCACTCTCTCCGTTTCTGAATCTGATCCATCGTTGAAAACCTTTTTGTGCACTTTATCAATGTTTTCTTTTTTGGTTCATTCTCTATTCAACCGATTGTGTATATAACGACAAAATGCATATAAAAAAACACGAAGGGGCAAGTTGTAACTAGTTACAACGTGCCCCGAAATTTCGTTACAACTAGCCCCATGCCAAATTATTGAACATTTTTAATTATTAAAAAAAAAGTTTATATTATTGTCAAATAAAAGTAATTATATAAGATAGCCTAATATATTGACTATACAAATCAAACGATACAGATTTTATTAAGACATTGCAGTTATTTAGAATCAAACTTTAAGAATTTAATTTTTTTACGTTACTTGGCAAAAATCATGGGTCTGCTCGTAACTACTCTCTGCGCTCGTCTGAGCCACCCTGGCTGTGCTTATGTCGTAGGCCTCGTTATAAGGAGTAGATTAAGTGTCAATTTAAAACAAAATATTCGAAACCTGCTGAGTAATTAAGCTGTTACTACTTACCCCTGCTACAACTAGCCCCACGCTCCCCTACCCATTGTTTTATTACTCACACTAAAAGATTTGAGGTCATGACTTTTGTTTTGATATTTGTTGAAGTTTCTTTTAAATATTTCTTTCAGGCTCCGGTATTTATTCCTAGAGAAGTGTATCAATCTGCTTAGCTTTTTCCCAACTATGTTAGAGTCGGCTTCTAGTCTAATCGGATGCAGCTATATCCGATACCATATTTTACATGGAGCGACTGCCTATCTATCCTCCCCAATCAAGTTACTGGGTAATACGATACCCCTTGGTAAAACTGGTTGTCAGACTTTCGGGCTTCTGACGACCCATAACAGCAAGCAAAGCAGCCACAGCAAGAGAAGTGTATCCTTCTTTCAATTTCTTCGTTATCATTATTCACGACAGACCACGAAGGAGACGTCGGAGAAGGCGTGACGGGACGACTTGTTCGACTTTCTTGAAAATTGGCAAGACGTAGCGAATGGAATAAAAATAGAGGGAGGCCTTTTCCCAGCAGTGGGACAGTACGAGCTTGTCATAATACTAATATAATTATACCCTTATTTATCAAAAGTATCTTTATCATTCAGTAGTCGTAGTTTTTCATTCTTATCAGTTTTTTCAAGAAATTTACATTTACATTAGTCTTTGTGAGATTAATTCCTAAACCTACCTCAACAGTAACTGAATGCAGCGATTCGATCACACACTGTTACTAAAATCTTGTCTCTAATAACAAAACCAGATGATCTGCAAATCTGAGATAGCTCAAACACGTGCCTTGTACCTATATTGAGTCTATATTTCCAATCTAACTTGCTAATAATAGATTCAAGGATTGCGATAAATACCTAATTTTTTGACTAAATGATGCCGAGTGGTTTCCAGTTTAACTCTGCTCATATTATCGTTACAGATACTTTTTATAACTTGTAATTCTTTATTATCTACACCTTGTTCCTTCAACATCCTTCCTTAAAATCAAGATACAAAGCACTTTTGATTGTATCTTGCATAACTTTTATCCCCCAACCTCTACAACTTACTTACCATTTCCTTTTTGTAGTAGCTTTATGTAGTGTTAAAGGTACTATAATCCGCGCAAGTGCTAGTCACCCCCTGAGGAGCGGTGAGAGAGACGGGGGAGAGTGCGTTTGACAAGATGCACATAATAAAATGATTTATTATTATTATTATAAGGTAGGTATTTTGGCAGATAAATCTCAGGATAACATTTCAGAACTGTCTTAATTAATATAATAACTTCACCCTCCCCCGTCTCACCGCCCACATACCTCAGGCGGTGATTAGTACTTGCGCGCGGGCTATAATAAGTTTCCGAAGTTTACGGTAGGTAGGTACTCCTAACAGTGATTCCCTATATACAAACAAACGTGACAAACTGAACTTAGAGTGAAAGTCCTACGTCTTAATAAGACCTATATTGACCTTAGTGGTGAGATTCTTCAGAAAGGTCAGGGGCGCAGTACTCGTAACCAGCATGCTACATACATCTAGTCATACGACTAGATGTATGAACGTAAACGAGGCAAAAAGAGTAGGTAAGTAAGAGTCATAGCTGGTGGCGTACTGTGGTTTCTGCATACCCCTATGGAGAAAGGCGTGTGTTTATGTATTTATTAGAGTAAAAGCATTTAGTATAATATTCATTGTTAGGTATTCAAATAAAAAATTGCGCCATTGCTTTCATGTTTCATTTTTTAGGATATTGCTTGGATTTTAAACTAAACGACTTATATTTAATATTATAAGAAATCATTTACATTGAGTTTATTATTAAAAATTTTATATAATTAACAATAATTAATTAATTTATGTAAAAAAAACAATATGGGTAGGTACACAACCTCATTATGTAACACTCTTATTACAATCTTCTAACTTGTAAGTGGAATTACGTGAGTTCATTCTCAACAACCTTCTTTATCATTTATAATTTTAAAAAAACATTATGTTTAAATGTATTATTTTATTAACATAACACCTTGTCCTCGAAAATTATTTTAAATAGCACGGAAATTAACAAGACAGCTGCTTAGAGATAATTATTAACTAATATTATACAGAGTTGATATGACCGAGTAGCATTAAATTAAACTACGTATATTATACGTGCTTAGTATTAATTTGACACGGTTTAAAATAAAATATAAATATATTTTTTTTATTTTCCAAACAAACTAAATAGCTTACAAATCAGAGTAAAACGCAAACACCCTTTGTAAATAAATTTAACTGACTAGATACCTAGGTATTAAAGCGGCAACGTAGCACGCGCGCGGCGTGCGTGTATTCTCTCGTATCAAAGCAGTCGGCCAAAAACTTAAAAAATCATTTTGCGACTAACTAACTACTGCTCCTATTTAATTGATTTTTGGTACAGTCTGTTGGCAAAGACGTCTGACCCACCCTAAAAACAAACGAATTTGGACCCTCAGCTTGTAGCATTAAGGTTTATTCAATTTATATGAGCTTGTCAAACTAGTGCTCGAGGACTCGATGAACAAACACAATCATAATACAGACACGCAAATTTGATCTTTATTACGTTAGCATTAGGTAATTAGTGTAATAGCTTATTTTAATGATTGCATTCAAGTAATTCTGGTCTCGTGGCCTTTTTAAGAGACTGCGAAAAACAAGTTGTGAGATCAAATCCTGCGACGAACATATTGTTTTGCTTTCAATTTAGAATTTATTTAAAAACTATTTCTTGTATTATTGTAAAGAACTATAGACGGATAATCTTCAAATAAAAACTTTCTAAAATGGTAATATTTTCGCATAACTTGTAATAAGTGGGTAGTTGAAAAATAAATATTAGTATTCATTATAAAACTGGTATTTTTAAATGCTACGGGTATGCAGTGACTACGCGCAAACATATTTTACCTTGCCTTATTAAATTCTGTGAACTTTAAAGTTTTTTAATTTACCCACCTGTTAATAAGATAAATTGACGTAAATCATATTGGTCGTTCTTTAATAATGCAACCAATATTGTAGAAATAAAAAAAAAAAAAGAGACTGATAATAGGTGGACTGTGTTTTGGCACCCACATGTTGTTAGTCGCCAATCCAGCATTAAACCGCTAAGCCACAAGAACTTGTTGGGAATACGCGAAATTAAAGATTGGTTTGTAATAAAATTATGTTGTGTAACTTAAAAGCTTTTCAACTTTAATGTCAACGAGATAAGGATTAAAATAGCTTAACAAAATTATATAATACCGGTAGCTCCGACAATGTTACCTTAAAGTTACGTGTTAAAGATCAAATTTGCGTGTCTGTTTTGGTATTGTATTCGTTCATCGAGTTCTCGAGCACTTGTCTGATAAGCTCATATAAATTGAATAAACCTTAATGTTACAAGCTGAGGGTCCAAATTCGTTTGTTTTTAGGGTGGGTCAGACGTCTTTGCCAACATACTGTACAGAGCTAGAAAATGGTACCTAGTATAGGCAGTTTAAAGGAAAGCCCATCTGTCGTATCAACTTTGTATAAAATATTTTTGTTTGCCTCATTTGTCTAGTGGTTGCAAAACACGACTGCTGAGCATAAGGTCTAAGGTCTTCTTTAAATGTTCTTTCGAGTTTTGGCAAAAATACCGCAGAAGTAGGTGACCTTACTACATGAAAAGAAAAAAAAATGTTCTCAATGCTGACAACTTCTGTAAGAGTGGCAACAAGCTATATTAAAATACACCACACATTGTTAGATTGATTACCATAACAGGGTGTCCTCAAAAATATTTTAGATACTACGGAATCACGTAATAGTCAAGACAACTTGAGACATTTTTTTTATCATAATTGAATTATTGACATGCTAATGATTATTACTCCTCATTCCAAATTCCTACTACTATTATAATCACGGAAATTTGTGTGGATATATGGAAGTTTTAACCAGGATTTTGGTCTTTGACTTTAAGGCACCTCGCGCACTAAGCGGCCACGACCAACGTAGTTAATCTGGTCGTTGCGGCCACTGATTGTGGTCGTGGCCGTCTAGTGCGCGAGGTGCCTTATATGGCAGAACTGAATTACTCACACATAGATAATAAATATTGATCCATTTTTATACATAGGAATTTTTATCTCGATTCTGTGTTAGTGTTGGATAATTTAGGACTTTAACTTAATTCTAAAATTAACTCAACGTAATTGCGGGCTAGCTAAAAGTTAATAAAAGCATCAAAATTAAAAATAAACATAATATAACATTCTCACAATTTACATTGTTTATTTTTTTATCATTTAAGCATTTTTTATTATCATTTATTATACTTTAAGCGTACATAAAATCACTTAGGATATAAAAGTATCTACGATATTTTTTAGGATTACTCAGTATAAGGAAGGAATCTAAGAGTCACAATAATCGAGTTTTGTGTTTAAGAATGGCGACAATTTATCTTCAAATTCTTTCCAAGTACATACTCCTTTTTCACAAATAGACATTAATGGTTCTTCGTTCAAGTAAAAAACAACGTTATAGTCGTCGGCTCCTTTGTCGCATCTGTAATAACATTAAAAAATTAAAACCAAAATGACTGCCTCGTTGGTTTAGTGGTCGCAAAGCGCGACTGCTGAGCATAAGGTCTTGGGTTCGATTCGGGCAAAGTGTTATTGGGTTTTTCCATCAGGAATTTCTCAGTAGCAGCCTTGGAGTCATGATTTGTGCCCTGTTGATGGCAATAGGCTCGCCCTCTATTACATGGGACTTAAACATAACTGGCGAAATGTGGGTGTACTAATAGGTACATCTCTGCCTAACCCTTCGGGGATTATAGGCTTGATGTTATACTATATATAAAACGAAAATATTGATTAAGTGAATATGGCAGATTTAAGTAAAAAATTACCCAATACGTTTTAAGAACTTAGCAACGTTACATTGACTCATCACTCTTGAAGATCATTTTGAAGTTCACGCTGTAACTGTGGTAGGCACCTACAATCATTCTGAAACCCGTCGTGATAACTAAACGCTCTTAAATATTACTGGAACGTTTATTTATTGCAAAAAAACATAGTAGAATTTAATAATTGGTGTAATTACTAAGTACGTATAAGCTAAGTAGAGTTACATACACGTGTGTATGTAGTATTGTACGTATAGGTACTTACTAAGTAGTATTTATTTTTTTATACGCATAAAAAATGAAAGAATAATAGTGTATAGGTATAGCGCAAATTGTACTCTAAAGTTTCTTTCTAAACAATTAATGTCTTTGAGTTGTCTTAAAAATATTACTTATTCTTAGTCCGACACAGAGCTGCTATGGCTATATAGAAATAAAACTGTAGCTGAAAATACTAACTTGTTCAGGACGGCTATTAAGTTGGCGGAAAACAGGGCATTTATGCTACTTTTCCATGTTCGATGAGGATTTCTCTTTGCGGCAGTTAAGGGGATGTCCTCCTTGAATAATTTGAGAGCTGTATACACCATGTCCATCACAGTAGCATGACTAATATAAGTTGTAATCTTTCTGCCATTCCCACTTCTTGCTTCCTGAAAACTTTTTAGTAAGTCGGTCAAAGTAACTTGACCAAATAACTCATTTATTGGTGTTCCGTAACTATTTCTGTAGTAATTCCTCAAGTCAAATTGATACTCCATAACTTTTAAATCTTCGCTCGTAAACACCGCACACCAAGGACTAAATTTGCCAGTAAGCCCCGATGAAGTATAACGGCACCAGTCATACAAACCAGTCACATTTGCATATGTTAGAGGATAATCGAGACCAAGACGTCTTTGGACCCTGTCGATATACTGGAATGAAAAACTAAATTAATATACCTACATTTTTATACTAAAATTACATAAAAATTTGTTAGTTTACTTACGGCCAGATATTCGGCGGTTTCCATATATTTTTCCGACTCCTTAAACGATTTTGGATTTAACCTCACTTCCTTAAGGTATTTAGCACAATTCTCAAAAGGCTGAAAAATAAATGTATATAATACTGAATGCATTCACAGAATGGTATAAAAATAGATCCTAAGTAGTATTAGTACGGATTAGTATCGGTAATAAAGGCATTCGGCAAAGAACTGCAAATAAATCCTGAATATTTAAAAAGGTGTTTACTATAATTTTCAAAATTTCTTTTAAAATTACAAAAGACACTTACGGATAATATGTCGAAATCAGCCCTAGTTTGCTCTATAGTCAGTGGCGTATCATAAAGACCCTCTATGAAGGCCCTGGCACTATCAGCCATCCGTTCACCAGGCGCAGGGCGGAACAGATAATCATTTGTCTCGAGTTTTGCCAATAATTTTGGGAAAGCTTGTTTTAGTCTTCGTCCGATACCAACAGATTCCAGGTAACCCTCTTCAGTAAGCTCGAAAGGTTTATCGTACAGCTCTTGATTTTCCTGAAAATTCTTCAAATTTTCAACATCCTGAGCGCAAAGCGAGCTCTTTCCCTTTTCATAGTTAGTTATGATGTCATCTCTTATGGCTGTAACTGCTTTCATGTCATCTGCAAACGGTCCACCGGGATATCTTTGACCGTGTCTAACTAGTCCCCAAATGCTTATTGGTTCACAACCTGGTGAAATTTTTAAATGATTAAGTTTTTTATCGACATTGGAATTGAATATTAAATTAAGTAATACGAAATTGAAAGGAACCCATATCACAAAAATATACAAAGTTGATACGACAGATGGGCTTTCCTTTAAACTGCCTATACTAGGTACCATTTTCAAGCTGTGTACCAAAAATCAATTAAATAGGAGCAGTAGTTTAGTTGCAAATGATTTTTTAAGTTTTTGGCCGACTGCTTTGATACGAGAGAATAAACGCGCGCCGCGCGCGTGAGACGTTGCCGCTTTAATACCTAGGTATCTAAGGTCAGTTAAATTTATTTACAAAGGGTGTTTGCGTTTTACTCTGATTTGTAAGCAATTTAGTTTTTTGAAAAATAAAAAATAAATAAAAAAAATATATATTTATATTTTATTTTAAACCGTGTCAAATTAATACTTAACACGTATAGTATACGTAGTTTAATTTAATGCCCCTCTGTCATATCAACTCTGTATAATGTAATTTGTTTGTCTCTATAGTATGATTTGTATTCGACAATTTAAATCGCCGACAAATACCTTATTACTCATTTGTTAAGTTTTAGAGAAAATTTAATGTTAATTAATCTTGGTTCAATGAGAATTTAAAAACAATCTTAAAAAAGTACGCCATAGAGTAATGCAGCAAGAACAGTGTTATTAGCATTTGGACTAAGGTCGTTTGTCTATTTTGAAGTAGTCGTTAGTATTTTTCGAATTAAAAAAAACCCAATGGGTTTCGACTTCCGTAGCCCAAAAAACAAAAAGACTTCAAAGAGTATATACAATATCCTTATAAAAGATAACCTGCTGCCACTAGGAAAAAAGTACCAGATAGACATAAGTAACAAGAGCAGAAATCGTCTGTTTATTTAAAAATATCGATTGATAATTAAGTGTTTAATTGGGTTTAGTCTTTCTGCCAAAAGCAACCAAGATACGTCAACATTAATTGTGGAAAAAATGGGAGCTATTGTAATGATTTTAACACTAATTAATTATAAATCTATTCTAACCGTACGCTTTGGATATACATTGAACTATTATTGTTGGATAGGAATATATATAGGGAAAAAAATCAGCTGTTCCCTACAAAAATGCTACATAACAAGATCGTAATTTATGGATCAGCTGTTTTTTTTTTCATGATTTCAGTGTTGGTCCCATAGTAAAAGTTGTTCACAATGATGAGTACAATGACCCCTTTTCGTATAAGGATTTAAACAGAAGTATGAATAACATGGTCTAATTTTGGTCGGTATTTCTATCAACTTTTAAAATGTATAAAGTGGTTATTGTGACATAACGATAATAGTTGGACATATTGTATCGCGAAGTTTTTTGTAGCTATTAATATGTTCTTTAATATTGTAGAACATACTTTTGTTCTATCATCAATAGTTTCCGCAGCGCATGCGACATAAGATGTTTTATGGCATTTTTTTACACCTTGGGTTACGTTACTAAAGTTTTAGTAAGGATTTCTTATCTTTTCTAGCAATAAATATAGCTTATGTTACTCACGGTGAATGTAGCTTTCTAATGGTGAAAAATTTTTTGAATTCGGTACAGTAGTTTTTGAGTTTATTAATTACAAACATACACACGCACAAAAATACAAATCTTTCCTCTTTATAATATTATATTATATATTATACTAGCTGACCCGCCGCGACTTCGTTCGCGTGGTATCCTACACTACAAATACCCCTACTCTAACCCTGCCTTACCCAACCCCCTACCCAACTCTACCCCTACCCTACCTCTACTCTACCCCTACCCTACCCTACCCCTACCCTACTCTACCCCTACCCTACTCTACCCCTACCCTACCCCTAACTTACCCCTACCCTACCCCTACTCTACCCCTACCCTACCCCTATCCTACCCTACACCTGCCCTAACCCTACCCTACCCCAACCCTACCCTGCCCCATATTTTCTCACCGTTTAAACCTTCCCTAGACCTCCACGAACATTTCAAAACCAAAATCAGCTAAATCAGCCCAGCCATTCTCGAGTTTTAGCGATAAGAGATAGAGATTGATTTCGCCATAACTTTCAAACCAAACGTCTAATTTTAATGAATTAAAGACTTATAAACAGTACTTTGTGACAAAATTAATTGTGACAAAGTTTATTTTGATAAGGAGTAATGACATGTGTAAAATAAATGCGTAAATGAAGTTCTAAAAAAATTCAAGATTTTTAAATAAAAAAATGGTTGTTGTGTTTAACTCGAAATAGATAGGTATAGTGTGTCGCGGACTTTTTTGTAGATTTTTTAAAAGTCTTTAATTAATTAGAACATTTTATGGTTCTATCTTTTATAGTTTAGGCGGCGTACGCCAAATAAGGAACTTTTTTGGATGATTTTTTACACCTTGGGTCCGAAAAACCCAAATATCTTACGGACCCCTATTTTTTCTAAAATAAAATATAGCCTATAGCACTCAGTGATAACGTAGCTTCCAATTTCCGAAAGAATTTTCAAAATCGGTTCAGTAGATCCGGAGATTACCCCCTACATACAAACTTACAAACTTACAAACATACAAACTTACAAACTTACAAACAAATGTTACCTCTTTATAATATTATTAAGTATTAAGTATAGAAGTATAGATATATTATATTAGTGTAGATTACTATTACTTACCTGTTAGCTTGACCAGAGAATCCCTTATATCACCCCTTACAAAATCATAAGGGGTTTTGTTCGAGAAATATTTGTATGGGCAGCCAGTGTTCCAGTAACAAAAAGTCGATGTCACAATTTGCAAAGAACATAGTGGAATTATCACGAATAAAAAAATCATTATGATTTTTTTTTTATCTTACATTTGTCCTCACTTGTGCTAATACGTGGAGTATTGCTAACAGACTACTGAGCATAAATATTCAATTCAACGATTCCTTGCGATACGGTACCAGTGGTGACATTTGGAATTTTTAGTGCTTTCAAATTGTTAATTCTAGCCTTGTAATTTAAATTTTATATCGGAATCAAAATAATGATTAACTTTGACATATTACACTCACGTGCAAAAAAATAAGGACACGATAACATTCAACAAAAGCTATTTTCCCGTACACTACTGAAACCTTACCCGGGAAATTTCAAAGATAACAAAAAGAAAATAGGTACATGATCGTATTTAGATACAAAGGAAATAAGGTAATACCCATAACAACTGGTCATAGATAAATATTTAATTATCTTGTAAATATTATAGATAATTATATAATCCTAAAATAAACTCAACAAAAATTGCGGGCTAGCTAAACGTTAATAAAGGCATCAAAATTAAAAACAAACATAAATCATTTGTACAGTTTATATCGTATTTTTTTATATATTTAACATTTATGCAAACATAAAATCACTCATCGGCTTTTGGATATAAAAGTATCTACGATATTTTTTAAGATGATTTAGTATAGAGAAGGAACCTAAGAATCACAATAATCGAGTTTTGTGTTCAAGAATGGCGACAATTTATCTTCAAATTCTTTCCAAGTACATACTCCTTTTTCACAAATAGACATTAATGGTTCTTCGTTCAAGTAAAAAACAACGTTATAGTCGTCGGCTCCTTTGTCGCATCTGTAATAACATTAAAAAAATTAAAACCAAAATGACTGCCTCGTTGGTCAAGTGGTCGCCAAGCGCGACTGCTAAGCACGAGGTCTTAGGTTCGATTCCCAGGTCGGGCAAAATGTTATTGAGTTTTCCATAAGGAATTTCTCAGTAGCAGCCTTGGAAAATATTGATTAAGTTAATATGGCAGATTGAAATAAAAAAAATATTCAATAAGTTTTAACAACTTAGCATATTGACACTGATCGCATCAACATTGTTAAAATTAAGTTTATTATTTTGAAGTTCACGCTGTAACTGTGGTACCTACGATCATTTTGAAACTCGTCGTGATAGCTTAACACTCTTAAAATTACTGGAATGTTTATTTATTTCAAGAACAAAATAGAATTTAATAATAGGTGTTAGTGATGTAACAAATGACATTTTTTAAGCATTTGCGAACGCGATTGCGAATCCGAATATCTACCGCAAATATTCGAGTCTAAAGAGAACATTCACATTTCCGAAAACCACATATTCTACCCATTATTACAATATTTTTTTTTCTACTCCATCATACCAGGGAATCTACTGGTTCTGGAGATTTTGAAGTTAAGTTACAACTATTCACTAGGTTTTTTTTACGAAAAAAGGTTTTGAACTGTGGTTTTGAATGTTCCAACTAAGCTTTAAATAATTCCACGACCCCTGTATGCACCTGTGTTGTATGCACCCACAAGCACAATAATTTGAGTAAGTATGTGCAACATACTCAAATTGCATAAAATGCATAATTTTATTGATGGTTATCATAAATGATATTTTTTCACACCAAAAAGTTGTTTCTCAGCGAATACGAATACGAATATTTGTTACATCACTAATAAATGTATACCTATACATAAAAATGTAATAATATTAGTGTATATTAAAAAGCGCAAACTGGGTCAGTGGGTCGTCTTAGGGGCTGTACTATAAAGTTTCTAAACAATCGATGTCTTTGAGTTGTCTTAAAAATAATACTTTTTCAGTCTGACACAGAGCTATGACCGATATATAGAAATAAAACTGTAGCTGAAAATACTAACTTGTTCAGGACGGCTATTAAGTTGGCGGAAAACAGGGCATTTATGCTACTTTTCCATGTTCGATGAGGATTTCTCTTTGCGGCAGTTAAGGGGGTGTCCTCCTTGAATAATTTGAGAGCTGTATACACCATGTCCATCACAGTAGCATGACTAATATAAGTTGTAATCTTTCTGCCATTCCCACTTCTTGCTTCCTGAAAACTTTTCAGTAAGTCGGTCAAAGTAACTTGACCAAATAACTCATTTATTGGTGTTCCGTAACTATTTCTGTAGTAATTCCTCAAGTCATATTGATACTCCATAACTTTTAAATCTTCGCTCGTAAACACCGCACACCAAGGACTGAATTTGCCAGTAAGCCCCGATGAAGTATAACGGCACCAGTCATATAAACCACTCACATTTGCATATGTTAGAGGATAATCGATACCAAGACGTCTTTGGACCCTGTCGATATACTGGAATGTAAAACTAAATTAATATGCCTACATTTTTACACTAAGTAATATTACATAAAAATTAGTTACTTTACTTACGGCCAGATATTCAGAGGTTTTCTTATATTTTTCCGATTCCTCAAACGATTTTGGATTTAACCTCACTTCCTTAAAGTATTTAGCACAATTCTCAAAAGGCTGAAAAATAAATGTATATAATACAGAATGCATTGACAGAATGGTATAAAAATAGATCCTAAGTAGTTTTAGTTCGGATTAGTATCGGTAATAAAGGCATTCGACAAAGAACTGCAAATAAGGTGTTTAATTGTTATAATTTATAAAATTTCTTTTAAAATGACACTTACGGATAATATGTCGAAATCAGCCCTAGTTTGCTCTATAGTTAGTGGCTCATCATAAAGACCCTCTATGAAGGCCTTGGCACTATCAGCCATCCGTTCACCAGGCGCAGGGCGGAACAGATAATCATTTGTCTCGAGTTTTGCCAATAATTTTGGGAAAGCTTGTTTTAGTCTTCGTCCGATACCCACAGATTCTAGGTAACCCTCTTCAGTAAGCTCGAAAGGTTTATCGTACAGCTCTTGATTTTCCTGAAAATTCTTCAAATTTTCAACATCCTGAGCGCAAAGCGAGCTCTTTCCCTTTTCATAGTTAGTTATGATGTCATCTCTTATGGCTTTAACTGCTTTCATGTCACGTGCAAACGATCCACCGGGATATCTTTGGCCGTGTCTAACTAGTCCCCAAATGCTTATTGGTTCACAACCTGATAACATTTTAAAATGATAAAGTTTTTTGTCGACATTGGAATTGAATGTTAAAATAATAATAAATTAATACGACATTGCAAGGAACCCATTACAAATATATTTGTTTATCTCTATAGTAGGTATGATTTGTATTCGACAATTTAAATCGCCGACAAATACTTACATAAGTAATTACTCATTTGTTATGTTATAGAGAAAATTTAACGTTAATTAATCTCGGTTCAATGACAATTTAAAAACAATCTGTTGAAAACGTACGCCATAGAGTAATGCAGCAAGAACAGTATTATTATAACATTTGGATTAAGGTCGTTTCTCGTTAGTATTAAAAGGCCAATGGATTTCGACTAAACTTCGACTAAAAGCAACCAAGATACGTCAACATTAATTATAGAAAAAATGGGAGCTATTGTAATGATTTTAACACTATTTAGGTAATTATAAATCTATTCTAACCGTACGCTTTGGATATACATTGAACTATTATTGTTGGATAGGAATATAACACATCTTTACATAAAACAAAGTCGCTTCCCGCCGACTGTACGCTTATCTTTTATGCAACGCAACGGATATGAAGTCATTCATTTAAATTTTAAGAATGTTAAGGCGGTCATCAATAGATAAAGTGATTCAAGAGGAAGGTACGTACGTATAGTAAGTACAAGTATCTACATTGCCAGGGCGGGTCACCAACCAAGCCGGGGCGGTTCGCTTGTTAAGTATATTGAATTAGTTCTGCGTAATTAATATAATGATTGAGAGACTCGTTTTGGCCGGAATAAAGTCAATTGCGAGTCTGAAACGAAAGAATATCTATAGGCCTAGATTAAAAGCTTGTTCGACGCGTTATAAAGCATTGTCCACACCAGTGGCTTTCACGTTCATCTTGCCTTTTCGTCTGACGCATGCATGAAGCGCAATAGCGCATGCAATAAGGCATGCTCTAAATCTAGTTCAAAACAGCGCATGCCCGTAGCGCACGCTGGTCCGTCTATGGTTGGCGCACAGGTGTGGACAATAAGCTGCATGCGTCTTAAAGCAATCAATATTGCATGCGCTTGATGCGAGATGATTGAAAGTTGAAGACGCAAGACGATCGTGAAAACGCACTGGTGTGAACATAGCTTATCGATGACAAACACCTTTCAAGATTTTTGTCGATTCCCATCCCTTGGATTTCTATAGTACTAATGCACTTAAATTAAAAGTTCTTCGAACTTTTCAACAAAAATCGACAATTGTATCAGTTACGAACCATTATATCCTTCATAAATCTAGACAACAATGCCACGCCATGCCATGCCATGCCATGCCATGTCTATACTCTTTCTTTTGCTCTTTGCGCTCATCAGTATTACAGGCATACCTATATAGGTACCTCAATGGCTTATCACTTATCAGTAGTTGCGATGATGTGCCATTATAACCACACTCTGGACATCATAATGCACACCGCCACAGATAATATTGAAACAGCGGTCTATTTCAATTTGACATTATGACAAGAAATGTTGTTTGACTATTGAGCAACAACAAAAAATGTATTATTCATAGTTTTATTATACCAAATTTATTCATATGAATTAATGTTGAACTGAACTATAAAATGAATTAACGTTGTTAGCATAAATAAAGGACATCCAAAACGAGTTTCTGGTCTAGCTATACTAGAACAAAGTTATTTTTTAGCATACTAACTCGTAAAGTGGCTGTTATTGCATCGTTTTTAAGCTCATAATGTAGCATATTAATGCATCACTAGGGCGGTAATGGATTTCTTTTTTAAGTTTGGCAAATAGTTTTAATTTATTTTTATGCTTAAAAACTTTTTGAATAGTTGAACTAAATATTAACATACAAGAACTTAGATTATTAATTAAATATTATAAATAAACATTATAATTCACTTTTTTTGTCCAATAATTTACAATAATTTATATTATATTTGCAACACAAACAGTCATTGAACATTTTTAATAAAATTATTTATAACAATAATAAATTTATAAAAATTAAAAAACACGACTGCAAAAATTGCACAATGTGCAATTTTTGCAGTCTTTACTAGCCTATGTTAATATTAAATGTAAATATTAAATAAACCTAACAAAGAAGGAAGAAATTACATCTTCGTATAAAAAAATGTTTTTTTTTCAATCATCCTTTTATATAATAAACTAGCGACCCGCTCCGGCTTCGTACGGGTGCAATATAGACACTAACTATACGTATAAACCTTCCTCTTGAATCACTCTATCTATTGTACAAAACCGCATTAAAATCCGTTGCGAAGTTTAAAAGACCTAAACGTATCTACAGATGGCGAGAAGCGACTTTATTTTATAGATTGGAATAGCGGATTTGAACAATTCAAAAAGTCATCTACATTTATTGAAACAGTCTTGAAAATAATATGATTTATTTGGATAAGGATTTAAACAGAAGTATGAATAACATGGTCTAATTTTGGTCGGTATTTCTTTTTACTTTTAAAATGTAAAAAGTGGTTATTGTGACAACGATAATAGTTAGACATATAGTATCGCGGAGTTTTTGTAGCTATTAATATTTTCTTTAACCCTTATGTGAGTGACGAGGTACCCGGGTACCTTTGGCGTTTTCAAACTCTAAAAAAAAAATATGTTTTTCGCCCTGTAGGTAGCTGTGACTTCCTGAGAGCTCTTAACTATTTATGAATTACATATTTTTTAATGTATTGACCAAGTCTACTATTTACAATGTTTTGTGGAAACCAAAACATATTATAAACTCATAATTGAGTGACGAGGTACCCGGGTACCTCTTTGTAACTATGAACTACCATGTGTGACTATGAAGTAAGTACTTATTTATAATTTCATACAAAAATTCAATAAGAAGCATTTGTTAGTGTTTTATTTCTATAAAAAATACAAATCTTTGTTCATACAGAATTAGTACAGCTTTCGAAGCACGTGGACGTGTTACATGTTGGACGAGTTACTGTATGTTCATCACAAGCTGGTTTTCTGCAGTTAGTGCGAGCTTTTTTGAGTTTTTCTTTGCTTGCGTTTGAGTTCTCTGCATAGGTAACAACTTCCGACGACTGCAACACGCCCTGTAGAATCTCGTCTAGTCTGACTTATAGAAGTTGTAGATCCAGAAGAAATTGTGTGTTGCAGTAATTGTAGAAACTGTATGAAGGTACCCGGGTACCTCGACACTCTGTTAAAGGTGTTTTATTTGTCACTCACATAAGGTTAATATTGTAGAACATACACACTTTTGTTCTATCATTAATAGTTTCCGCTGCGCATGCGACATAAGATGTTTTATGGCATTTTTTTACACCTTGGGTTACGTTTCTAAAGTTTTAGTAGGGATTCCTTATCTAGCAATAAATATAGACTATGTTACTCAGGCTAAATGTAGCTTTCTAATGGTGAAATTTTTTTTGAAATACAGTAGTTTTTGAGTTTATTAATTACAAACATACACACACACAAAAATACAAATCTTTCCTCTTTATAATATAAGTGTAGATTACTATTACTTACCTGTTAGCTTGACCAGAGAATCCCTTATATCACCCCTTACAAAATCATAAGGGGTTTTGTTCGAGAAATATTTGTATGGGCAGCCAGTGTTCCAGTAACAAAAAGTCGATGTCACAATTTGCAAAGAACATAGTGGAATTATCACGAATAAAAAAATCATTATGATTTAATATTTTGAATGTAACATTTGTCCTCTCTTGTGCGAGTAGTGCTAATAGACTACTGAGCACAAATATTCAATTCAACGATTCCTTGCGATACAGTACCGGTGGTGACATTTGGTATTTTTAATGCTTTCAGATTGTCAATCCCAACCTTGTTATTTAAATGCTTAGTTATTTAAATTTTATATCGGAAATTAAATATTACTAAATTATGAAATATAACACACACACGTGCAAAAAAAATAAGGACACGATAACATTCAACAAAAGCTATTTTCCCGTACACTATTGAAACGTTATCCAGGAAATTTCAAACACAACAAAAAGAAAATAGGTACATGATCGTATTTAGATACAAAGGAAATAAGGTAATACCCATAACAACTGGTCACAGATAATTGTTTGATTATCTTGTAAATATCTATATAATTATATAAAACTCAAAGGTGACTGACATAGTGATCTATCAACGCACAGCCCAAACCACTGGACGGATCGGGCTGAAATTTGGCATGCAGGTAGATGTTATGACGTAGGCATCTGCTAAGAAAGGATTTTTTAATATTACCCTCTAAGGGGATGAACGGGGGTCCGACATTTACGCGGACGAAGTCGCGGGCAAAAGCTAGTTATAGATATATAATTCTAAAATAAACTCAACAAAAATTGCGGGCTAGCTAAACGTTAATAAAGGCATCAAAATTAAAAACAAACACAACATTTTTAACAATTTATATCGCATTTTTTTATATACACACATCAAAAGTGTCTAGGGATCAACATCCCTAACATTTGTTAGGGATGTTGATCCCTAGACACTTTAATAGTTGTTTTGTTTTGTTTGAACATTTGTTAGGGATGTTGATCCCTAGACACTTTTGATGTGTATATTTAACATTTATGCAAACATAAAATCACTTATCGGCTTTTGGATATAAAAGTATCTACGATATTTTTTAAGATGATTTAGTATAGAGAAGGAACCTAAGAGTCACAATAATCGAGTTTTGTGTTCAAGAATGGCGACAATTTATCTTCAAATTCTTTCCAAGTACATACTCCTTTTTCACAAATAGACATTAATGGTTCTTCGTTCAAGTAAAAAACAACGTTATAGTCGTCGGCTCCTTTGTCGCATCTGTAATAACATTAAAAAAATTAAAACCAAAATGACTGCCTCGTTGGTTTAGTGGTCGCCAAGCGCGACTGCAAAGCACGAGGTCTTAGGTTCGATTCCCAGGTCGGGCAAAATGTTATTGAGTTTTCCATAAGGAATTTCTCAGTAGCAGCCTTGGAAAATATTGATTAAGTTAATATGGCAGATTAAAATAAAAAAAATATTCAATAAGTTTTAAGAACTTAGCATCTTTACACTGATCGCACCAACCTTGTTAAAATTAAGTTTATTATTTTGAAGTTCACGCTGTAACTGTGGTACCTACGATCATTCTGAAACTCGTCGTGATAGCTTAACACTCTTAAAATTACTGGAATGTTTATTTATTTCAAGAACAAAATAGAATTTAATAATAGGTGTTAGTGATGTAACAAATGACATTTTTTAAGCATTTGCGAACGCGATTGCGAATCCGAATATCTACCGCAAATATTCGAGTCTAAAGAGAACATTCACATTTCCGAAAACCACATATTCTACCCATTATTACAATTTTTTTTTTCTACTCCATCTTAGCAGGGAATCTACTGGTTCTGGAGATTTTGAAGTTAAGTTACAACTATTCACTAGGTTTTTTTTAACGAAAAAAGGTTTTGAACTGTGGTTTTGAATGTTCCAACTAAGCTTTAAATAATTCCACGACCCCTGTATGCACCTGTGTTGTATGCACCCACAAGCACAATAATTTGAGTATGTGATGGTTATCATAAATAATATTTTTTCACACCAAAACGTTGATACTCAGCGAATACGAATACGAATATTTGTTACATCACTAATAAGTGTATACCTATACATAAAAATGTAATAATAATAGTGTATATTAAAAAGCGCAAACTGTACTATAAAGTTTCTAAACAATCGATGTCTTTGAGTTGTCTTAAAAATAATACTTTTTCAGTCTGACACAGAGCTTTGACCGATATAAAAAAAAAACAGCTGATCCATACAATAATGTACTACATTACACTACATGGATCAGCTGTTTTTTTTTTCACATTTCGTACTATGTCCCTTAATAAAAGTTGTTCATATTCATGAGTACATTCACCCCCTGAAAGATTTACAACGAATTAAAATTCACGGTGTATAGAAATAAAACTTAAGCTGATTATACTAACTTGTTCAGGACGGCTAATAAGTTGGCGGAAAACAGTGCATTTATGCTACTCTTCCATGTTCGATGAGGATTTCTCTTTGCGGCAGTTAAGGGGATGTCCTCCTTGAATAATTGGAGAGCTGTGTACACCATGTCCATCACAGTAGCATGACTAATATAAGTTGTAATCTTTCTGCCATTCCCACTTCTTGCTTCCTGAAAACTTTTCAGTAAGTCGGTCAAAGTAACTTGACCAAATAACTCATTTATTGGTGTTCCGTAACTATTTCTGTAGTAATTCCTCAAGTCAAATTGATACTCCATAACTTTTAAATCTTCGCTCGTAAACACCGCACACCAAGGACTAAATTTGCCAGTAAGCCCCGATGAAGTATAACGGCACAAGTCATACAAACCCGTCACATTTGTGTATGTTAGAGGATAATCGATACCAACACGACTTTGGACCCTGTCGATATACTGAAATCAAAAACTAAATTAATATACCTACATTTTTACACTAATATTACATAAAAATTAGTTACTTTACTTACGGCCAGATATTCGGCGGTTTTCTTGTATTTTTCCGACTCCTTAAGCGCTTTTGGATTTAACCTCACTTCCTTAAGGTATTTAGCACAATTCTCAAAAGGCTGAAAAATAAATGTAGGTACCTATATAATACAGAATGCATTGACATATTCTTTGACAGAATGATATAAAAATAGATCCGTAGTAATTATATTAGTACGAATTACTATCGGTAATAAAGGCTAAAAATTGCAAATAAATCCTAAATTTTTAAAAAGGTGTTTATGTAATATCATTTTTAAAATTTCTTTTAAAATTACAAAAGACACTTACGGATAATATGTCGAAATCACCCCTCGTTTGCTCTATAGTTAGTGGCGTATCATAAATACCCTCTATGAAGGCCCTGGCACTATCAGCCATCCGTTCACCAGGCGCAGGGCGGAACAGATAATCATTTGTCTCGAGTTTTGCCAATAATTTTGGGAATGCTTGTTTTAGTCTTCGTCCGATACCCACAGATTCTAGGTAACCCTCTTCGGTAAGCTCGAAAGGTTTATCGTACAACTCTTGATTTTCCTGAAAATTCTTCAAATTTTCAACATCCTGAGCGCAGAGCGAGCTCTTTCCTTTTTCATAGTTAGTTATGATGTCATCTCTTATGGTTTTAACTGCTTTCATGGCATCTGCAAACGGTCCACCGGGATTTCTTTGGCCGTGTCTAACTAGTCCCCAAATGCTTATTGGTTCACAACCTGATGAAATTTTTAAATGATAAAGTTTTTTGTCGACATTGGAATTGAACATTAAATTAATAATACAATTAATACGAAATTGCAAGAAACCCATCACAAATATATATATAATGTAATTTGTTTGTCTCTATAGTATGATTTGTATTCGACAATTCAAATCGCCGACAAATACCTCATTACTCATTTGTTAAGTTTTAGAAAAAATTTAATGTTAATTAATCTTGGTTCAATGAGAATTTAAAAACAATCTTGAAAAAGTACGCCATAGAGTAATGCAGCAAGAACAGTATTATTAGTATTTGGACTAAGGTCGTTTGTATTCTTTGAAGTAGACGTTAGTATTTTTTGAATTAGAAAAAAAACCCAATGGGTATGGACTTCCGTAGCCCAAAAAAAAAACAAAAAGATTTCAAAGAATATATTATGCAATATCCTTATATAAGATAACCTGCTGCCAATAGGAAAAAGTACCAGATAGTCATAAGTAAATAGCAGAAATCGTCTGTTTATTTAAAAATATCGATTGATAAGTGTTTAATTGGATTTAGTTCTGCCAAAAGCAACCAAGATACGTCAACATTAATTATGGAAAAAATGGGAGCTATTGTAATGATTTTAACACTATTTAATTATAAATCTACTAGCTTTTGCCCGCGACTTCGTCCGCGTAGGTATATGTCGGTTATCGCGGACGCAGACGAAGTCGAATAAAAAGTAGCCTATGTCCTTTGTTGGGGTTCACACTTACCCTGTACCAAATTTCACACAAATCGGTTCAGTAGTTTAGGCGTGAAGAAAAGACAGACAGACAGACAGACAGACAGACAGACAGAAAGACAGACAGACAGACAGAGTTACTTTCGCATTTATAATATTAGTTAGGATTCTAACCGTACGCTTTGGATATACATTGAACTATTATTGTTTGATAGGAATATATAACACATCTTCACATAAAACAAAGTCGCTTCCCGCCGACTGTACGCTTAGATCTTCGCAACGAATATGAAGTCATCAATTTAAATTTTAAGAAAGTTAAGGCGGTCATATTATAAATAGATAAATAGTTAGTTCGAGTACCTATCTGCATTGCCAGGGCAGGTCACCAACCAAGCCGGGGCAGGTCGCTTGTTAAGTATAAAGTCTAAGTCAAAGTCAAAACATGTATTTCTTAGACCTATTAGACCATTAAATATTGAATTAGTTCTGCGTAATAAATATTATAACGATTGAGAGGCTCGTTTTGGCAGAAATAAAGTCAATTGCGATTGTGAAACGATAGAATATTTATAGGCCTAGCTTGTTCGACACGTTGTAAAGCTTTGTCCACACCAGTGCGCTTTCACGTTCATCTTGCCTTTTCGTCTGACGCATACGTGAAGCGCAATAGCGCGGCATGCTCTAAATCTAGTTCAAAACAGCGCATGCCGTTCGTCTATGGTTGGCGCACAGGTGTGGACAATAAGCTACATGCGTCTTGACTTTGACTCTGAAACACCTTTCAAGATTACCGTCGATTGCCATCCCCTGGATTTCTATAGTACTAATGCACTTAAAATAAAATGGCCAATAAACATCGACCAAAATAGGCAAACATCGATAAAAAAAAGTTCTTCGAACTTTTCCATAAAAATCGTCAATTTTATAAGTTTCGACTTATTATGTCCTTCGTAAATTTAGACAACAATGCCATCTCCATACTCTTTCTTTTGCTCATTGTGCTCTTCAGTATTACAGGTATGCCTCTATATAGGGTCATTGAAAATTTACCCGAAACCTGAAAAGGGGTCATTGTACTCATCATTATGAACAACTTTTACTATGTGACCAACACTGAAATCATGAAAAAAAAACAGGCTGATCCATGCATTACGATCTTGTTAATGCTGGGTCATTTTTGTACGGAACAGCTGATGAAATTTATTCATTTTGATTACTGTTGCCTATTATTCAACTATAATTATAATATCAATTCAGGTTGTTAGCATAAATAAATTATTCTTTACGTCAAGGACATCCAAAACGAGTTTTTGGTCTAGCACTAGAAAAAAGTTATATCTATCTATAACTATATCTAACTCGTAAAGTGGCTCATAATGCACAGTTTTTAAGCTCATAATTTAAAACTGTTTGAAGAATTGAACTAAATATTATGATACAAGAACTTAGTTTATTAATAAAATATTATAAATAAACATTATAATTCACTTTTTTTGTCCAATAATTTACAGTACCTAATTTTTATTCTATTTGCAACACAAACGGTCATTGGACATTTTTAATCAAATTATTTATATTTGTTAAAAATACATTTTGCGTCCTTTAATTAAAAATACCTGTTCAGTCTGTTGCATCTATTACGTTAAACCTCATTAGTATTGCTGACAATTTATAAAATATCTTGTTAATGTTTTGGTTGATACCTAGACAGAAAAGAAATTTTACGGATGTCACAAAACAAAAAATAAATGTTTTATGGATATAAAATATAAAACATTTTTTTTTTCTTACAATCATCCTTATATATAATAAACTAGCAACCCGCCCCGGCTTCGCACAGGTGCAATATAAATACTAACTATTATGTAGGTATAAGCCTTCCTCTTGAATCACTCTATCTATTGTACAGAACCGCATTAAAATCCGTTGCGAAGTTTAGAAGATCTAAACGTACAGATGGCAAGAAGTGACTTTATTTTTTAAATTGGAATAGCCGATTTGAACAATTCAAAAAGAAATCTACATGAATTGAAACAGTCTTGAAAATAATAATTATGATTTATTTGTATAAGGATTTAAACAGAAGTATGAATAACATGTCTAATTTTGGTCGGTATTTCTATCAACTTTTAAAATGTAAAAAATGGTTATTGTGACATAACGATAATAGTTGGACATATAGTATCGGGAAGTTTTTTGTAGTTATTAATATGTTCTTTAATATTGTGGAACATACTTTTGTTCTATCATCAATAGTTTCCGCAGCGCATGCGACATAAGATGTTTTATGGCATTTTTTTTACACCTTGGGTTACGTCGCTAAAGTTTTAGTAAGGATTCCTTATCTTTTCTGGGTGCGCCAAAGTTCACCTAAATTTTCTACTCCGATAATTGGAAATCCGAAAATGTTCTTCCTAACATTTTTGATCCTAACAATCACAATTCCTAACTACTCTGTCTCTAATGTTCATATTCCGAATCATTTAACTTCATAATGTCAGTAGCAATAAACATCTATTATACTTTTATTTGTTTTCCTATATTTTCTCAACATAACCATCTTTTACACTATTATTCAAAGTCATATCTTTCTTGTTCAGATTTCTTTTTACATGTATTTTATCGAATATTCAATTGGTGTAATGTACCTAATGCAGAAAAGAAAACATTGTAAATATTTGCAAATTTTTATTGTGCGCAAGAGCGAGCGAAGCGAGCTCGGGACTTGGGGCACCCCGACTAGGACAGGTTAGTAGATTAGGTTAGGTTACTTTAAACCTTGAATGCAGAAGTAGGAGCCCCGCGAAGCGGGGCTCCGTCGAGCATCTCCGGCGTGAAAAAATGGTGGGGGGTGACTCCATCACATAAACATACAACACATAAACTTACCGTTTTGCTGAAAATCGCGAAAAACTCATTTTTTGACCTTTGACCTTGAATAATTTTTTTTACACACGGGAATGATGGGGAACTTTTAAATATTATTTATAATTATGTTTTAAACAATTTTACTGATTTTCAGCTTGTTGGGATTTTATGCACCTTCGAATGTCTAAATTGACCGGACTATAAATGTTTAGGGATAAAAGCGTTATGAAAAACAGTAAGTAGGAGTTTAAATATATTTACATTAATGATATTATTGATAACAATTTTCGGAAACATGAGAGTTATGAACATCGCCGGTAGCACTACAAATAGTATGAATGAAAACTTTAGGATGAGAGAGTGATCATTCGGATTACAAATGATTAGGAAGTACAATTTCGGGTAAAGAACTTTAGGTGAGCCAATATGGACCCATCTTTTCTAGCAATAAATATAGCTTATGTTACTCACGGTGAATGTAGCCTTCTAATGGTGAAAAAAATTTTGAAATCGGTACAGTAGTTTTTGAGTTTATTGATTACAAACATACACACACACAAAAATACAAATCTTTCCTATCTTTCTTTTCTTTATATTAGTGTAGATTACAATTACTTACCTGTTAGCTTGACCAGAGAATCCCTTATATCACCCCTTACAAAATCATAAGGGGTTTTGCTCGAGAAATATTTGTATGGGCAGCCTTTGTTCCAGTAACAAAAAGTCGATGTCACAATTTGCAAAGAACATAGTGACATTATCACGAATAAAAAATTCATTATGATAAAGTTTTTTCAATCTTACATTTGTCCTCCCTTGTCAAGTGCTACTACGTCGACTATTGCTTAAAGACTACTGAGCATAAATATTCAATTCAACGATTCCTTGCGATACGGTACCGGTGGAGACATTTGGTATTTTTAATGTTTTCAAAATGTTAATCCTAACCATGTTATTTAAATTTTATATCGGAATCGAGATAATGAATAATTTTGACATATAACACTCACGTGCAAAAAAATAAGGACACGATAACATTCAACAAAATTAAAGCTATTTTCCCGTACACTATTGAAACCTTACCCGGGAAATTACAAACACAACAAAAAGAAAATAGTTATAGATACCGGCACGAGTGGTGAGCACAAATTTCACCTGCGCCTTTGTTAATTTTTCGGTCCCTTTGGCGGAATGAAGAAGGCGGGGGGCGCTGATCTTGCACGCGATTGCCCGTCAATTTTATTGATACTCGTCGTCTATTGGTCTATCGCCTATCATTCGGCTACTGTAGGTACACTTTTGTACAAATTTAATGAATTACGTTTTAACTTTTTAAATTGTTTTTTCTTGTTATTACGTTATAGTTGTTTTTTTTTATATAGTTTAATTTCGTTATTTAATTTCGTATTTGAAGTGTTTTTTTTTTAATAAAGTTAATTTTTATTATTTCGTTTTATAAAATTGCTGTGTTTTGAACGTTTTTTATTTTTTGAAAAAGAAATTGAAAAGCTATAATAATATGTGTTAGTCTTTATTTGGCCAAAAGTGTACATGCGCGAAATCCTACAATCTGTGCTCACAACTAGTGAAGGCAATTATACATGATCGTAGATACAAAGGAAATAAGGTATAACAACTGGTCACAGATAATTGTTTAATTATCTTGTAAATATTATAGATAAAATAAACTCAATAAAAATTGCGGGCTAGCTAAAAGTTAATAAAGGCATCAAAATTAAAATAAACACGTAACATTTTTACAATTTATATCGCATTTTTTTATGCAAAAATAAAATCACTCATCGGCTTTTGGATATAAAAGTATCTACGATATTTTTTAAGATGATTTAGTATAGAGAAGGAACCTAAGAGTCACAATAATCGAGTTTTGTGTTCAAGAATGGCGACAATTTATCTTCAAATTCTTTCCAAGTACATACTCCTTTTTCACAAATAGACATTAATGGTTCTTCGTTCAAGTAAAAAACAACGTTATAGTCGTCGGCTCCTTTGTCGCATCTGTAATAACATTAAAAAAATTAAAACCAATATGACTGCCTCGATGGTCTAGTGGTCGCCAAGCGCGACTGCTAAGCGCGAGGTCTTAGGTTCGATTCCCAGGTCGGGCAAAATGTTATTGAGTTTTCCATAAGGAATTTCTCAGTAGCAGCCTTGGAAAATATTGATTAAGTTAATAATATGGCAGATTAAAATAAAAAAATATTCAATAAGTTTTAAGAACTTAGCATCTTTACACTGATCGCATCAACATTGTTAAAATTAAGGTTATTATTTTGAAGTTCACGCTGTAACTGTGGTACCTACGATCATTTTGAAACTCGTCGTGATAGCTTAACACTCTTAAAATTACTGGAATGTTTATTTATTTCAAGAACATAATAGAATTTAATAATAGGTGTTAGTGATGTAACAAATGACATTTTTTAAGCATTTGCGAACGCGATTGCGAATCCGAATATCTACCGCAAATATTCGAGTCTAAAGAGAACATTCACATTTCCGAAAACCACATATTCTACCCATTATTACAATTTTTTTTTTCTACTCCATCATACCAGGGAATCTACTGATTCCGGAGATTTTGAAGTTAAGTTACAACTATTCACTAGGTTTTTTTTACGAAAAAAGGTTTTGAACTGTGGTTTTGAATATTCCAACTAAGCTTTAAATAATTCCACGACCCCTGTATGCACCTGTGTTGTATGCACCCACAAGCACAATAATTTGAGTATGTGCAACATACTCAAATTGCATAAAATGCATAATTTTATTGATGGTTATCATGAATGATATTTTTCACACCAAAAAGTTGTTTCTCAGCGAATACGAATACGAATATTTGTTACATCACTAATAAGTGTACTTATACCTATACATAAAAATGTAATAATAAAAGTGTATATTAAAAAGCGCAAACTGTACTATAAAGTTTCTAAACAATCAATGTCTTCGAGTTGTCTTAAAAATAATACTTTTTCAGTCTGACACAGAGCTATGACCGATATATAGAAATAAAACTGTAGCTGATTATACTAACTTGTTCAGGACGGCTATTAAGTTGGCGGAAAATAGTGCATTTATGCTACTTTTCCATGTTCGATGAGGATTTCTCTTTGCGGCAGTTAAGGGGGTGTCCTCCTTGAATAATTTGAGAGCTGTATACACCATGTCCATCACAGTAGCATGACTAATATAAGTGGTAATCTTTTTGCCATTCCCACTTCTTGCTTCCTGAAAACTTTTCAGTAAGTCGGTCAAAGTAACTTGACCAAATAACTCATTTATTGGTATTCCGTAACTATTTCTGTAGTAATTCCTTAAGTCATATTGATACTCTAAAATTTTTAAATCTTCGTCTGTAAACACCGCACACCAAGGACTGAATTTGTGATTAATCCCCGATGAAGTATATCGGCACAAATCATACAAAGCCGACACATTTTCACTTGTTAGACGATAATCGATACCAAGACGTCTTTGGATCCTCTCGTTAAACTGAAATGGAAAACTTAATTACTATAAATTTTCATACAAATATTAAATAAAATATTGGTTTTTTACTTACGGCCAGATATTCGGAGGACTTGACATATTTTTCCGATTCCTCAAACGATTTTGGATTTAACCTCACTTCCTTAAGGTATTTAGCACAATTCTCAAAAGGCTGAAAAATAAATGTATATAATACTGAATGCATTCACAGAATGGTATAAAAATAGATCCTAAGAAGTATTAGTACGGATTAGTATCGGTAATAAAGGCATTCGGCAAAGAACTGCAAATAAATCCTGAATATTTAAAAAGGTGTTTATTTACTATAATTTTCAAAATTTCTTTTAAAATTACAAAAGACACTTACAGATAATATGTCGAAATCAGCCCTAGTTTGCTCTATAGTCAGTGGCGTATCATAAAGACCCTCTATGAAGGCCTTGGCACTATCAGCCATCCGTTCACCAGGCGCAGGGCGGAACAGATAATCATTTGTCTCGAGTTTTGCCAATAATTTTGGGAAAGCTTGTTTTAGTCTTCGTCCGATACCAACAGATTCCAGGTAACCCTCTTCAGTGAGCTCGAAAGGTTTATCGTACAGCTCTTGATTTTCCTGAAAATTCTTCAAATTTTCGACATCCTGAGCGCAAAGCGAGCAGTTTCCCTTTTCATAGCTAGTTACTATGTAATCTCTTATGGCTACAGCTGCTTTCATGTTATCTGCAAACGGTCCACCGGGATATCTTTGGCCATGTCTAACTAGTCCCCAAATGCTTATTGGTTCACAACCTGATGACATTTTTAAATGATAAAGTTTTGTTTCGACATTAAAATTTAGGTAATATTAAATTAATACAACATTATAAGGAACCCATTGCAAAAATTTAAGATGTAATTTGTTTGTCTCTACAGTATGATTTAAACGACAAATACAGGGTAGCCCAGACAAGGACGTTCAAACGAAAATTTTGGAACCCTCTCTTCATGGGCTTTCTAAACCTATATGTTCTACGATTTTTGTGGTTTAGGAGCTAGACGATTTTTAATATGTTTTTGAGATATTCTTCCTTGCACCAGATTTTCTTTTGTTTTCTGATTACCTATATATTTTTTAAATAAAATAATTATTGTAATAATTTATTAAGTGTAAAGTTATTAGCATTAATAAAATATTCTTTACGTCGAGGCATCCAAAACGTTTTAACTGAGACTCTTTGGTCGAGCAGTATATAATAAAAAAAGATATATTTTAGCACACTAACTAGTAAAGTGGCTCTTATTGCACAGTTTTTAAGCTCATAATATAGCATATTAATGCAACACTAGTGCGGTAATGGATTTATTTTTTAACTTTGGCAAATAGTTTATATTATTTTTGTGCTTAAAAACTTTTTGAATAATTGAACTAAATATAGAACTTAGTTTACTAATAAAATATTATAAATTAACATTATTATTCACTTTTTTCCAATAATAATTTACAGTATTTTTTTTTTCTATTTGCTACACAAACGGTCATTGAACATTTTTCATCAAATTATTTATATTTGTTAAAAATACCTGTTCAGTCTGTTACAGCTATTACTTTTAACCTCATTAGTGTCTATTGCTGACAATATATAAAATCTCTTGTTAACGTTTTGGTTGATACCTAGACAGAAAAGAAATTTTACGAATGTCACAATAAAAAATGTAATTTTGCATCTTCGTATCAATAAAAAATTGAGTTTTTTTTTCGATCATACTTTCTTACATGTTAAATTACTATTACTTACCTGTTAGCTTGACCAGAGAATCCCTTATATCACCCCTTACAAAATCGTAAGGGGTTTTGTTCGAGAAATATTTGAATGGGCAGCCAGTGTTCCAGTAACAAAAAGTCGATGTCACAATTTGCAAAGAACATAGTGGAATTATCACGAATAAAAAATTCATTATGATTTATTATTTCTAATCTAACATTTGTCCTCACTTGTGCTAATCCGTCGACTATTGCTTATAGACTACCGAGCCTAAATGTTTGATTCACCATAAATTGATTACCCTAACCTTGTAATTTAAATTATTTTAATTTTATATCGGAGTTAAAATAATAATATTACAAACACGTATATATGTAAAATAAGGGCTCACGATAACATTCAAAAGCTATTTTCTTGTACACTATTGAAACCTTATCCGGGCAATTTCAAACACTACAAAAACTTAGTAACTTTAGTTGTAACAATATTGAAACCTTAGTAACTTTCAGATACTAGGGAAATTAGGCAAAACCCATGACAACTGGTCACAGGTAATTGTTTAATTATCTTGTAAATTACGAGTAATTAATTCACTTGTTGTTAATAAAACAGGCATAATAATGTTAAAAAAAAAACAATTTCTTTTCATTATTATTTTCATATTCTGGGAATATATAAAATTGCCTATATACTTTTACATGTAAAAATACCGTGAGGTTTGTTCATTATTAACTTTGAAGGTAAAACCTAAGAGTCACAAAAATCGGTGTTTGTTTTCAAGAATGGCGACAATTTATCTTCAAATTCTTTCCAACTACATAGTCCTTTATCGCACATGGAAAGTAATGGTTCTTCGTTCAAGTAAAAAACAACATTATAGTCGTCGCCTCCTTTATTACATCTGTAACAACATGAAAAAAAAGAAATTTAAACAAGAACATACATACATAAACTCACACCTTTTTCCCATGCGGGTAGGCAGAAACCACAGAACGCCACATGCTACGATCCTTACATACTCCTATCGCCTCGTCCACGTTCATACGTCGCGTCATACAAGCACGCCGCGCCGGTTACGAGTACTGCACACCTGACCTTTCTGAAGAACCTCACCTATAAGGTCAGTTTAGGTTTTCCTAGGGCGTCCCCTCCCTGCGTTGCCACTTGCCACTCACTTCTGCCATTTAAACTCCTTTCGGATGGATGGAAGGTTGGTTGGAAGGTTGGTTGATTGGATGGATGGATGAATACTTCAATGGATGGTGTTTGTTACTTTTTATGTTTAAACGGCTGAACGTAATTAAACTTGCCACACATGAATACTGATCTAGCTTAACACATAAGATCATTCTCATTTTTATGTTTCCCACGCTTCTGCCCACGACTTCGTCTGCGTAGACATCTGTCTACGTAAACGAAGTCGCGGGCAAAAGTTAGAACAAAAAGAAAACTTCAACTTATAGTACTAACTTGTTAAGGACGACCATTAGGTTGGCGGAAAATACTGCTAGTTTACTGCTCCTCCATTTTCGATCAGGATTTCTGTACGAGCTTGTCAAAGGGACGTCGTCCTTGAACAATTTTAGGGCTGTATATATCATATCCATCATAGTAGCATGACTAATATAAGTTGTAATCTTTTTTCCATTCCCTTTTTTTGCTTCCTGAAAACTTTTAAGTAAGTCGGTCAAAGTAATTTGTCCAAAAAACTCATTTATAGCTGTTCCGTAACCACTTCTATAGTAATGCCTCAAGTCAGCTATATACTCCATAATTTTCAAATCTTCGGTCGTAAGCAGTGCACACCATGGACTAAATTTGCCAGATATCCCCGATGAAGTATAACGGCACAAATCGAATAAAGCCGTAATATTTGTATCTGTAAGAGGATAATCAATGCCAAGACGTCTTTGGATTTTGTCCTTTGACTGAAAACGAAATCGTAATTATTAGATATTATTGCTTTGATTTACAAGTGATGTTTTAAAAACATTTCATAACAAAATAGGGCACATAGCTTACATCAATATACTCGGAAGAGCTCAGATATTTAACTGATTCTTCATACGATTTTCGACTCTTCTTCAAATCGATATATTTACGACACGTGTCATAAGGCTGAAAAACAAAATTTGTTACAAACAGAATTAAATGTACTGAAATCGAAAAATGGTTATGAAGGCCATTTTAATTATAAGTAACACTTACGGATAATACGTCGAAATCTGTACTGGGTGGATGTATAGTAAGTTTCTTATCATAAAGACCCTCTACGAAGGCCTTGGCACTATCAGCCATCCAGGCACCAGGCGCCGGGCGGAACATATAATCATTTGTCTCGAGTTTTTCCAATAATTTTGGAAAAGCTTGTTTCAATCTTCGTCCGATACCTGCAGACTCCTGATAACCCTCTTCGGTAAGTTGGAAAGGTTTATCGAACATCTCTTTATCGTCTTCCCATTTACTTAAATTTTCGACATCCTGAGCGCAAAGCGAGCAGTTACCTTTCTCATAGCTAGTTACGATGTAATCTTTTATTACTACGGCTGCTTTCATGAACTTTCCAAAGTCTATACCGGGATTTCTCTGGCCGTGTCTAACTAGTCCCCAAATGCTGATTGGTTCACAACCTGATAAAAATTTAAAAATACAATTTTGTGAAAACATTGAGATTTAAACTTAAATTTAAAAAAAGACATTTTGAAGAAGCATTTGCTAAGATAAGAAAAGGTTCGTCTCTATAGTACGACAACTTACAACACTTTATAATAAAATTATTCGAAATTGTACCTATTCATTTGATATTTATTTTTAACTTAAGCTTAAGATAAGTTTTGACATTTATTTATCTCAGTTCAATGACATTTGAAAATTATATTTGTTGAAACAATGTGATATAAAATAATGTTCTAACAACAGTGTTTTAATAACACTTGGTCATAGGTCATTAGTATTTATCGAGTAATATCGAGTTGTATTTATCGAATTAATCATTGTAATCATTTTCTAATTAACTTGATGCAAGTGGCCTTCCACCTTCATGTCCTAAGAAACAAAACGATTATTATTTAGAAACAGCGATTAACAAGTATTTTAATTAGGTTTAGTTCTATCAAAAGGAACCAAAACACGTCAAGTAATTGTTATGACTCTGGATTATTATTTAACAATTATTAATAGTAAATCGACTCTAAGCATACTTTTATCGAACTGTTATTTCTAGATATCAATGTATCATTTAGCATCATTATATCAACCGTAGGATGTCCACTCATGAACATAATTATGTTTCACGTAATTATTTTAATTAATAATATAATTGAAAGTGACCCAAACCGCAATGGGTTGGGTCACTTTGGCAGAACTAGAATCAATTGCGAGTGTAAATATACCTATAGGCCTATGATCAATTAGTGGCATGATTAAGTTTGTGCCCTTTGCCCTGTGAAGGGTGATATATATTTTATTATTGTACAGTATTTCGTCTGCCCTGCGTTTCATAACTCAAGTTGCAGAGGTAGGAAAAAAAATCAGCCAGATTAAAGTGGGAGTAGGCTGGGCACAATTGCGGAATGCATTCGGATACATAGACATAATATTAATACTAGAAATAAAGATAAAATATAGCTCAACCATATTTTAGATTGTCTAAAGTAAATACATCTTTTATGGGGTACTGTGTTAAATGTTACAATAAAACTCCTTCCGATACATTAAAATTAAATGAAAGTAAATTTAAAACACACATTAAAATAACGCTTTGCAAACAAGCATATTACAATTTAGAGGATTATATTCAAGATAAGAATGCTTGGAGATGCCTGCTCCATGGGACAATGACACATTCTAGACAAAATCAAACTGGTTATTAATGATTTTCATTTTACTTATTTTGTTTTATTTTTATTTATTTTTGATTTTAAAGTATGTTATAGATTGCGCGGACTCACACACTATTTCATTTTGGTTGAGATGTTAAGAGTGTAGTCGTCTGTAGTTCCAATATTTGTAAACACGTGAACACTATGTATATTTTAACATATTTTAACCTTTAAATTCTTAATTTGTAATACCTTTTAATTATTATGATTTAGTAGTTTTTAAATAGGGTAAGTACATACATTGCTTTCACGTGCCATGTCGTGTATGATTCTGTATACAAATATTGTAAACATTGATTTTAAAAGAGTACGTATGGAGTTTCTTGCCCATTCTTCTCTATACAAAACTAGGTACCTTTAGGAAGGGGCAAATAGATTCAATTCCTTTTTTCTTTTGGTTTAAGACGTTCAAAAGTGCCTTATAATGGCCTAATTAAAATAATAGATTTGACTTTGACTTTGATAGATGGGCAGTCTGGTCACTGGTCGCCTGAATGAGGACATCGCCGTCAAGGTCGACTGCGGCAAAGGTGGTTTGATGATATCGTCACACCACCCGACCTACCACTTAGGGGAAACTAGGTAGATACCGCACAAAATCGAGAAGTTTGAAAGTAGAAAATTCAGGCCTTTGCCCAGTAGTGGGACACTAAAATAGGCGTATAAAAAGAAACAGCATTTAGTTATGAGCCTTCTCAACTTGTATTGATACGGACATAAGTTAATTAAACTGTTTAGACTTTGAAATGCTCCTTATATAATAACGGTAACTGAAATAATATAAACGATAAAGACATTATAAACATTTTTGTTGTTATCAAAATATCTTTTAACCAATTGCTTTTAGGCATATTTTTTTATTTATACGAGCGCTGCTTCTATTTGTGTCTATTCAAAATGAAACTATACAGACATTCTTAGCTCAGAGATTTAGCATACAAGATTATTGTATTTCTTTTTGTGAGGTTAATATAACTTAATAAATATTGACTTACCTGATTGCTTGACCAGGGAATCCCTTATATCACCCCTTACTAAATTGTAAGGGGTTTTATTCGAGAAATATTTGTATGGGCAGCCAGTGTTCCAGTAACAGGAGGTCGATGACACAATTTGTATAGAACATAGTGCTAATATCACGAGAAACAATTTCATTATGATTTTTATTTCTAATCTTTCATTTGTTCTCACTTGTGCTCAAACGTCGACTTATGTTTGCAGAGGACTAAACTAAACTGTATAATACAACGATACTTTGCAGTGACGGTTGCGTCATTAATGTATTATTTGTGCACTAATTCATATTGTTTCTTGAGTCGATGATAGGTATAGGGCGCTTTAAAATGTAACTATAAAACATTATTATTTTAAATTTTGATCGGTATCAAAATATTATAGACTAGCGGTCGCACGCGGCTCCGCTCGCGTGGATGTCGATTACCGCTACAAAAAGCCTAAGTTTGATCCCATGTGTTCAACTACCCAAATATAAATTCAGCATTTTAGCCGACAAACAGGCAGATAAACAAACAGATTTTTTAAGATGCAGATAAACGCATGTATTTTATTGGCAGGATAAGATAACTTCATGTGTTAAATATTGTTTTAAAGGATAAAATTTTAAACAACATTTGATGTAATTTTATCTTGTGAGACCCAACTCGTGATAGGCCAACGTACAGTTGGCCATGGGTAAAGCATTCCTTTCGTAGATCAATCTCTACTAAATTGAAAGTTTGGCCCTGGGACTTGTTAATTGTTAATGCAAAAGAAGTTTTCACCGGAAATTGAAGTCATTTAAATGGTAAACCGGTGGGGATCATCGGTATCCGAGGAATGTGAGCTAATTCACCAGCAGCAGGGCCGGTAATAATGGTCGCTACAGTTAAATTGTCTTTTAATTCCTTTATAAGTAGCCTCGTTCCATTGCACATATTGGGAGTGCTCAAATTTCTAAGAAGCATTATTGGCGTTCCGACTTTTAACGACAGTTGGTGAGGTGGCAGTCCAGCGGGGTTGAGAGAATTTAAAAATTCCTGTGGGTAATGTACTGCGTCTTCGATATTAGTGACAGTGTCTATGGATTTATAATGCTTAACTTGACCCGGGTCTCCTTCGCCTGTCGCCACGGGCCGCGGAGCGCAGAAATAGTATTATATTGATTTCGCCATAACTTTCAAACCAAACGTCCAATTTTAATGAATAAATACTATCTACATAAACAGTACTTTGTGACAAAATAGTTTATTTTGATAAGGAGTAGTGACATGTGTAAAATAAATGCGTTTAAATGAAGTCCTAAAAAAATTCAAGATTTTTAAATAAAAAATGGATGTTGTGCTTAACTCGAAATAGATAGGTATAGTGTGTCGCGGACTTTTTTGTAGATATTTTTAAAATCTTTAATTAATTAGAACATTTTATGGTTCTATCTTTTATTTATAGTTTAGGCGGCGTACGCCAAATAAGGAACTTTATTTGAATGATTTTTTACACCTTGGGTCCGAAAAACCCAAATATCTTACGGACCCTTATTTTTTCTAAAATAAAATATAACCTATGTTACTCGCAGATAATGTACCTAGCTTTCGGTGAAAGAATTTTTAAAATCGGTCCAGTAGTTTTTGAGTTTATCCATTACAAACAAACAAACAAAAATACAAAATTTTCATACATAGATACATAAACTCACGCCTTTTTCCCATGGGGGTAGGCAGAAACCACAGAACGCCACCTGCTACGATCCTTACATACTCCTTTCGCCTCATCTACGTTCATACATCTCGTCATACAAGCACGCCGGTTACGAGTACTCCGCACCTGACCTTTCTGAAGAACCTCACCAATAAGGTCAGTGTAGGTCTTCCTAGGGCGACCCCTCCGTGCGAAATATTTTTTCCTCTTTATAATATTATAATATATATTAATATTATAGTGTAGATTATATATTATATTAGTGTAGACAAATAAAACATTTTTATTGCTTAGTAGTTACCTCCTACATAATAATATCTTACAACATTTTCTGGTAGGTGACAACCAGAGAGGCAACGAACTATTTTTAAAATACAGACCCCTTTTAATTGTAAGATTTATTGCCGTTACAAGGTGTCCTTAAAAATATTAAATTTAACTAAATAAATTATAAGCCATTAGAGATATTTGTTTATTTATCGTTATAAATTATTTATGTACCTAAATTACAATATTATCTGGGTATGTAATATTAATATTATATATTATCTACTTATCATGTTAAAATATGCAAAAGTATATCTAAGGTAATTTTTTAAATTCCCAAAACGTATATTTATAAATTTTACGGAATAATTTTCGAAATAAGTTCCTAACATTAAGTACCCTACCTTTTTACTTTTGCATATTTTTTTAAGTAGATGTGTACCCTTTTGAAAGCTATTTTTATTAAAATAAATTACTATGTAGAACAGAAATTAAAGCTACAAAAATCGATATCTGGTTTCGAGAATGGCAACAGCTTATCTCCTAATTCTTTCGAGTACAAACTCGCTTCTCTACAAATTGACAGTAATGAACGAAGAACTTGTTCAATTAAACAAGAACACACATACATAAACTCACGAATTTTTCTCATGGGGGTAGGCAAAAACCACAGAATACCACCTGCTACGATCCTTAAAATATACTCCTTTCGCCTCGTCCACGTTCATACGTCTCGTCATACAAGCACGCCGGTTACGAGTACCTGGGTCCTTAGACAAAGTAACATCGCTTCGTAGCGAAACGATATCTAAATTCGTCATCGTCTCTCTAAGATAACTACAACGTTTTAGCATTCGTTTCATTACCTTTTTTGGCGATCACGATCGAGGCGAAGGCGAACACTGAAAGCGCTGCTTGTCCACGCATTATGATCTTTCTGAACAACCTCACCAATAAGGTCAGATTAGGTCTATTTAGGGCGTCCCCTCCCTGCGTTGCTACTCACTTCTGTCCCGGTTTTGTTCTTAATAATAATTCCTCTACATCTCCGACATGTCCAGCAGATACCAACATTTTTCCTTTTAAGGCGGTTTGTGTTTAAAATTTTATATTGTTAGTGATACACACATACCCGGTCTTCAGAATAATACTCATTTCGATCCGAAAACGATATTTTATTTATTACCAGTGTTACAGGAACAATGGTATGTTTACTTTATTTAATAAAACCATTAAAGTAGCTTTATATTCTTGTTTTTCAGTAAAACTACAACTAAACATGAAGTAAACAAACCTTGACATAACCAAAATAAAACACATATTTTGAATTAATTTTACTTACCTCATTTAATTTGGATCATCCGCCTAGCCTTTTCCCCAACTATGTTGGGGTCGGCTTCCAGTCTCACTGAAGGCAGCTGAATATATCAGTATTTTACATGGAGCGACTGCCTATCTGACCTCCACAACCCATTCAACCTATATTTTTTTCTCCTCATTTAATTTTAATAACCAAAAATAATTTTACAATCCTTTGTCCACTCAAATTACGGTATTTCAATAATTTTGTAATAAAATAATATCGATACTGGAAATATGAAATAACGTAAGGGACATTTGGGCGAAAGTCTCATTTGCGGCCTAATGTCCCTCACATTTGGTCGAAATTAGATTTTCGCCTAAATGTCCCTTACGTTATTTCATATTTCCGGTATCGATATATAGATTTTGAATTTTATATTTTGTCACAATGTCGCGATGAAATGTCAAAGCGTCAGAGCCAACATTTCGGACGCTAGGTGGCGCTGAAGCTGTGCACAGATCCATCTTTCTTCTTTATCGTGTGGGCAGTAGGTTTTACGACCCCACACACCCTAGTGTCAGAGTTTCTACCGCGTCAAGGCCCGGCTGAAATACTGATATATGCCAGAACAATAGATAAATTAATAATTTTTATTATTAATGTGTCTCATTGTTCATACTGATGATATAGTGTGCTTTAAATATAACCATAAAACATAAATATTTTATAAAAATATCGGAATCAAAAAATTATATACGTAGAAAAATAAATATTTTCGTTGCTTAGTAGTTATCTCCTACATAATAATATTATACAACATTAGCTAGTTGGTAACCAACCACAGAGGCAACGAGCTAGTTTTTTAAATGCAGAACCCTTTTTATTGTCAAATTCATTGCCGTTACGCGGTGTCCTTAAAAATGTTAAAATTAACTAAATAAATTATAAGCCATGTTAACTGCTTAGAGATAATTGTTTATTTATCGATATAAATTATTATGTAAATTACAATAATAATAAAAAATAATATTATTATGTCTACTTATCATGTTAAATAAATAACTATGTAGTATAGAAATTAGAGCCACAAAAGTCGATATCTGTTTTCAGGAATGGCGACAGTTTGTCTTCAAATTCCTTCCAAGTACAAACTCCTTCTCTACAAATGGACAGTAATGGTTCTTCGTTCAAGTAAAAAACAACATTATAGTCGTCGGCGCCCTTGTTGCATCTGTAACAACATAAAACTATAGTAGCCGAGATTACGATCATAACGATAATCGGTGACATAATTATTTTTAGATCATCGAAGTATCATGTTACATAGGTATTAACCTATGTAACATGATACTTCGATGATCTAAAAATAATTATGTCAAGTATGCATATTTGATATTATGACATAAAAGACGGTTTTTGGTTTAAAATGAAATTGGAACAAAAATATTTCGGAAAAGTGATCGGTTCCCAATCTTTTCTGAGCGCAGCGGAGAAAGTCCGAATTCTTAGTACATCAAAAGATTTAAGATCCCCTTACCCTTTACCTCTAAAATGACAAATCAAATATTAGAACTTATGTACTTCACATTTTAAATCACCAAAATTTGATTTAGCTGTATTAAAAAATTTTTTTGACTGTCGTGTTGATATTACATGAATATGATTCATATTTGTTGCTCTAATACGGTAAAATTTATTTGTGTGTGTAAAAGAGAACAAAAAGTTTGCATACACTCAAAAAAGTAAGTTATTAATAATAATAATGTAAACAATCATAATTAAACAATAATAATTTAAAATGTTATTAATAATAATAATAATATTTTTTTAAATAATATAATTAACCGTGATTTTGAGGTGTCACAAAATAACGTGATTTTTCCTCGTTCCGTTACAAAGTTGCAACTGATAAAGTGAAATATAACTTCAACTGATAGTACTAACTTGTTCAGGACGACCATTAGGTTGGCGGAAAATACTGCCATTTTGCTACTCCTCCATTTACGATTGGCGTTTCTCCGTGAGCCAGTTAAGGGAGAGCTATCCTTGAATAATTTAAGGGCCGTAAACACCATGTCCATCATAGTAGCATGACTAACATAAGTTGTAATCTTTCTGCCATTTCCACTCTTTGCTCCTTGAAAACTTTTAAGTAAGTCGGTCAAAGTAATTTGACCATATAGTTCATTCACGGGTGTTCCGTAACCACTTCTGTAGTAATGCCTCAAGTCAGCTATGTACTCCATAACTTTTAGATCTTCGGTAGTAAACAGCGCACACCATGGACTGAATTTGCTAATAAACCCTGATGAAGTGTAACGGCACAAGTCGTACAAAGCCGTTATATTTACATCTGTTAAAGGATAGCTGATGCCAAGACGTCTTTGAATCCTGTCCTTTGACTGAAATTGAAAAATAAATTAATTTCTATTTTTACAGAAATAATACAGGAAAAATAGGTTGTCTAACTTACGGCCAGATATTCGGAGGAGCTTAGATATTTGACCGATTCAGCATACGTTTTTGGATTGTTCCTCACTTCAGTAATATATTTACCACACGTGTCGTAAGGCTAAAAAATAAAATTTGTCAGGTTGTTAATAAAACAATTAGACCTTTTATAGTGCTGGTACGGATCATTATCGGTTACGAAGGCCAACTCACTTAAGACTGACAATGTATTCCAAATATTTAAATAAAGATGTATTTTTACTGCCGTGTACAACTCACAAATTAATGTTTATTATATTATAAATAACACTTACAGATAATATGTCAAATTCAGTCCTGGGTGGATCTACAGCTAGTTGCCTATTATTAAGACCTTCTACGAAGGCTTTGGCGCTATTAACTATCCAGGCACCGGGCGAAGGGCGGAACAGATAATCATTTTTATCGAGTTTTGCCAATAATTTCGGAAACGCTTGTTTCAATCTTTCTCCGATACCTGCTGATTCCTGATAACCCTCCTTGGTAAGTTGAGAAGGCTTATCGAACATTTCTTGATTACTTTGCCATTTCCTTAAGTTTTCGACATCCTGAGCGCAAAGCGAGCAGTTACCTTTCTCATAGCTAGTTACAATGTAATCTTTTATTACTACAGCTGCTTTCATGTACTTTCCAAATTCTGTATCGGGATTTTTTTGGCCGTGTCTAACTAGTCCCCAAATGCTGACTGGTTCACAACCTGGGTAATATGAAAATAGTAAATTGGTATTTAAATTAAATTTGAAGAGCCGTTAGCAAAGTGATGATCGAATTTGTGTGCCCAATATCTTCACTAAGACTTTTCCTAGACAAAGGGTTATTTTCCCAGGGTAATTTATCGATATTTTATTTGTTCTATTATTTAGTTTAGATTTATATTTACTAATGGATTCGCAGAAATGAATTGAGAATTTAGACCTTCAATCTCCATAGCCAGAAATGACCTAGTTTAATAAAAAAAAAACACACACACAAAAAACAAACATTGTAACTCTCAGTTGTATAATGGTTGTTGTTTAAATAAACGGGGTTAACTGGAAACGCTATAATTAAAAAATAAACAACTACAGTTTATTGGTATGCTGTCTGAAAAGACAGTACACCAATAGACAACATCTGTCTTTACAAGTCAAACATTCTAAGTCCAAAATAGCACAGCCTAAGCCTGATTCACATTAGGTCGGATCGACAAACAGCTCACAGCTGTTTTGTGACGACCCGGGGTCGTCACAAAGCAGTTGTGAGTTGGCTGTGGTAAAACGACGGTAACACCCGACAGTCGGTCAACGATAAAACTCGGTCCGACCTACTGTGAACCAGGTCTATCTTGCTTTTGGCCAGTTTAAGGCAATTTTTGGATTAAGACATATTTTTGTTTAGCGTGTTTTCAATACTATAGATGATGAAGACATTATAATCGCAATCACTAAGCTTATAATCAGTTATTATTTTCTAGATTTTTGTCCTTCCAAAACCAGTTTTTAATTAATTGGATATGCCTAAGTTGTTTGTTACGTTCACACAAACTTTGTACATACTAATATCTATTGAAAGTTCAAGGTAATATAGGAATAATACAATCTTACAACGAATTACCTTTTTAAAGTTCACGGAGTGTTTTAGATCTTTATGTGCTCATGTGCTCAAAACACGTTTAAAAATATATTACTTTTATTTTTGCATAATTCTTTTATCGGAATTTAGCTTTAGGGTATTTAGTCAAACTTATAATTATGAAATGATTGTCATATTAATTTAATGAAATATAAAAAGGAAAATTTCTTTGTGGTCTTAGCCCATTTTTTTTCATTCTCATTTCACCAAGATATTATGGAAGGTACAAGTAAAGTGTAACATAAGCATGATGGCCGATTACGATTGGATGATGGAGCATGATTATCAAAACCGGCCTCCCAAGAGCTCATCGTTCAACAGAAGCTATAGAGAAAATATAAAAAGGATAAACTAGCCGCTCTTGTATTTTAAAACGTTCAACGTGACAATAATTAGTAAAAATAATACTAACGATTCATTTACTTCTATTACTATTACTACAACTATTATTCAACTATTATTTGCTTCTATTACTTCTATTTTTATTCTATTCATTTTTGCGTGATTTTTATAAATGTATATTTGTGATAAATTCGGATGTAATTGAAACAAACCGACTTCAGATTCATCGTTATGAGATCAGAATTATGAATGTTGAAGACGTGAAGTAGCTGAATGAACGACTCACATTTTGAACGACAAACTCTTAAACGGAGTTGTACGGTCCCTAGATAAAAGCACTTATCTAATTATCATGGATTTACTTACCAGTTAGCTTGACTAGAGAATCTCTTATATCACCCCTTACTGTGCTGTAAGGGGTTCTACTCGAGAAATATTTGTATGGGCAGCCAGTGTTCCAGTAACAGAAAGTCGAAGTCACAATTTGTAGAGAACATAGTGCTATTACCACGAATAAGATTTTCATTATGACATTAATTTTTTTCAGCCTTTCATTTGTCCGCTCATGTGTTCAGGCATCGACTAATGCTTAAAGACGACTAGACAAAAATATTTGGTATTATGCTTTTCAAAACAGGATACCGGTTGTTCCATGCAGTCATTCATTTTGTTTACTGCATGGATGATACAGGTGGTTTCGTAATTTTTAAATGAATTTTTAAATCAGAATTCAAATAATATTTTCAATTTCCAAAAAAAAAATTACTAACCTATATTTATTTTACAATGTTTACAAATAGCTAGGGAACTACAAAATACTTTGTATTTTTGTTGCATAAAGTTTGATTAAATAAATCGCCTTTAAAAAATAAAAAGTAAAAAAATACTTCAATTTCGGAATATGACCACCGACTTCCGAAACTAAAGTAATTCTTTACTATAAGTTACCTTTTTTGCAACAATAAATATAATTATTTAGTATTACTTTTTAGGTTTTGAAGGCGGTTGTTTTCATTTTACGCTATTTAGTACCTACTTCTTATCATCCAAATCCATAGAAACGGTAACGCTACATAACCTAACCAGCAAATGTACGTACCGCACCATACCCCTTTACTGTATTTGTACTGTTCGTCGATGAGGAGTTTCATTTGATATCTTAGAAGTCTGTGATTAGTTGACCACGGATAGCTAAAAACCAGCAATTATCTTTAATCTTCAGTATAATAACCGAATCACAAGTCTAAAGACAGCTAGAATACATTGTTTTATTACGAAGTTCCGTTGCCTACCTACCGGTTTCATCATCCAGAACCATTTATTACAAGCTTTTATTTTCTTTTTTAAGTGGGCTTCGCCATATCCACTGAACTATCTTAATCAAGACATCTTGTCGCCACCTGTGAAATACTTGTGTGATACTTTGTGAACGCAAATGCTTGAGTTGTGAAGCTGAAAATCCCAAAATCGCTATATCTATCCATATAGTTTATGAGGAGTACCCTCAATTCCTCTTGTATACTATCATCAGGAATTTTGATAGAAATGAGACCAATCTAGAGCTATAGGTATCGTTTTGAATAAAGAAAATCTAAAGCAGTTCATATTCATAAAGGAGTTCTGAGGAAAAGTATATTAAAAAATTGAGAACCTCCTGTTTTTTTTTGAAGTCGATTAGAGTCATTGAACTATGTTGGATACCTATTTAGGATTTAGGTTCTGTAAAAACCGTTAATGTTTTAACGTTTTACAAAACGAAGTTGGCAGTTATAATGAATAATGAATCAATCATAGAATTATATTAATAATAATAATTGTAAAATTATAATTTGTCGGTTTTGAAACGATAAAAAATGTAATGCAGTGCATTTAATCACCAACATTTTATTAAAATTCATTTTTCCTCTTGTGTATGAGGATTCATTGTTTTATATTGGTTAAAAATTTAAAAAAATGTTATGGCATAAATGTCTCTTCAGATCAGCCGCCCCTCGTATTTGTCCTAAAGAGCCGACAATCCCCCTGTAGATGCACTGATTTCTCACAGATACAAAGGTGAAAAATGTCGTTCATTGTTAAGTAGGTACATTATGCACAGATCATTTTGGTTGTTTGTCTTTCGTATATTCCAATGAGATAGATAAAAATAACAAAAATGTCGTCGCCGGTATTCAAATAAAACAAACGGTGTTGGCACAAATATTTTATTTTTCTCAACTAAGTATATAATCATCATTTTATGTATTAATAGGACAGCAATTTTTTTTCTTACACACTACTAACAAATTTTAAGAATTTCTGTAAACTCGCACTTTTAAGAACATTAATTATTCAATCTACACAATTTATGTTCTTACTACAGTTTCAATTATCAATTCCTAACAGTTGGATATAATCACACATGAATAGATTACAATGAGCAAAAGTATTTCAATTTCTTATACTTTTTAAATATTTTTTAATCACTGTCCTATTAACGAATATCTGCCCAAAGTACACATTAATTTTAATTGTAATACCTATTAAGTCATTCTTATTATTTACAATATTATACAGATAAAATATTGAATAACTATTTAATTTAATGTCTAATTTTAAATTGGCGTCTCATCTTTATAATTACAACAAATAAAATTTAAAGATGGTGACTGACTCAGATATTTAATTTCGTTATAGAAGCTATCCGGCCATTTAGTTGGAATTACTGGGTTTAATTTGAAAATCATTCGTGTGCCTCCCTACAGTTCATTATCCTTGGATAGTCCAAATATTATTTCGTTTCAGGGCTCGATTTTATATGGAATAACTGAATTCTCGAGGGCCGCCAGTTAAACATTTTGTATTGAATTTTATTTTCAACTTCGTACTGTAGCAATTTCAGATAATAATAGTGGTGATATTTATGATAAATATTATCATCCATTTTGTCTCCCGCTTTGCAAAGGAGGAAAATGGAGTCGTTACTTTTTTCCATTCCTTTTGCTTTGTTTTGATTAAATTGGTAGCGGCTTCCAAGACAATTTAGCTTATCCCGCGATACGCCGAGTATTATTGCTTATTCCGCTCAATACAGACCACTGTCAAAATTACTTCAATATGCCACTGCGCATCGTAAGCCAAGTCTATAGAATATAGAACGAAACATAAGAAGATCTAAGAAAACATATTCCTACGTCATCTTTATGTAATGGTTAAATATTCTTTTGTAACAGTGCAGTGCGGTGCAAGTAAAATCTTGACATACACCGTGCATCAAAATCGCTGACGCGTTTCAAAGTGGTCTGACATCGACACGTTTGATAACAGGACAGCTGATACAATCGAACGACTTTGAGCAGCGACGTTTGGTATGACGCGAACAACATGTCATGCTTAACGTACCTAGGGACTGCCTGTCTCCATTTTTGGAACAGACCTATAACAACCACAGAACATCTAAGTTTGAGTGCAGTGGGTGAGCCAAAATACTCTCAAGAATTTTAAGAAGCATTAAAACTGGTTATTGGTTGTTTTACGTCGTTTTATAAACAGATAGGCATTATGTATAAATAAAATTATCCATATAGGTACCTAAGTGTTTTCCAAATTATAGACATTAAAATTAATTCATACATACCTACGATATTTAGATCACCAAATGCGATAAGAACTGTGTGTGCCAAAAGCGCACCGTCCATTCGGACCAGATCGAATGATCAGAGATTTATGTCAGTGTACAGAAGCTCTAAAGTCAATCACCACCTGTAACTCCAAACCTAAAGAATAAAACGATTTTCCGAATAAGCATAAAAACCAAAGCAATCAATTTGTATCTATCTACATAGTTATGTGTAACGACCTCAGCTAACGAGCTCGTGTGTAATATTGTAATAAACGTAACACATCAATATTATTAGCATTGACAGCTAATATATGCCTAATTACCATAAAAGTGTTAATTAGACACTAATGTTCTCTGTTATTTTTTTCCGCATTTAAATTTAATATTCAAATAAAGGACATCATTGATCACGGAAATTAGCATTTAATTAAATAATTTAAATCCTCTAAGATTATTCATAATTGCATTTATAAATTTTTCTTGTACCTAATTAAATAATTTGATAGAGCATGCCCCTTTGAATTTTTACAAAATATTAAACTACTTAAATGAATATTATTTTGTTACTTTTACATTACACATTACCTACCTATTTAGAGAGAGAAATGCATAAGACTTTATATATCACTAGATGACTCACATCCAATAGATTTAATCCATTAACTTATTTCAAAGAATTATGTTGGTCCGAAATTGGAATAGGTGATAAAGTATCTGCAAATTAATGTTTCGTTGTTTTGCCGAACTTCATAGAAATACATAGAATGAAAATGCAAGGAGTGAATTTCTCTTAATAATAAAAGGGACCAGTTGTAAAAAAAACCATCACCTTATCTACATTCTTCACGTGTAACCAAAATCATTTTTTATAATAGTGTGCTAAACGTGCTTGCGTGCGCATAAAACCGGACGGGGATATTTAAATTTTAGTTATAAAACTTGATTTAATAAAATAACGAAACTTTGACCTTCGATATCTCCATAACCAGTCGACTTCCAGGTATGGTTCAGCGCGAAAAGAAATCAGTTCCGGGAATAGAATATTACGTGGCTTGCTGACAGGTCTTTTTACATCCTTGAAAGCCTACAATGTTAATAGATACCTACATTCAGAATAAAATTGGCCTATAATCGAAAAAGCCGTAAGTAATTTGTGGAGTGTATTTTGTTAGGTAAGTAAATGACTATGTGCAAATATCATGCTCGTAAACGATGGTAAATATGTTATTGTTGTGTAATTTTATTAATACTTAGGTTTGTTTTGGTAACGAATATTATTAATTTTTAAATAAAGTTTAACTGTAACTTTATTTAAAAATAAAGTTATAAATAACATAATAAATACGTAATATTCGTAGTTTCTTTAGCATGTGAAATTATTTTAATATATTATGTCGCATTGAACGCAACCATACTGAATGAATTTTATCAAGGCTAATAATGAAAAGTGTGATTACCATGTACATATGTAGGTACAATATTACAATACCAGTAGCTGAATAGCTAAAGGTATTTGTACAAAAAAAGACGGTTAACTGGGCCGACAATTTTCTTCTAATCATTGCAATATTAATTATTTTTTTTATTCTGTACCATACCCGGGAACTATCTGGTTATGAAGATATCGATAGTCAAAATACCAACTTTTAGTTACGTTTTTTACCGTTACCAGTGATTTTTCACACCAAAATAAAATAGTTAAGTATTTCCCTGTAATGTTTTTTGCTCAATGTTGCTTTTTTTGATGAGCAGAATAGGTACGTAGTTAACCGGTATGTAATTTGCTTTTTAAACCCCGTATGAAAATAACTTATCAGAAAATCAACATTACCCTAGCTAGAGTAGGCAAGTATAAAAATCTATTCGGAAAATATTGCTTATTCCTTCAGTAAAGATAGATTTGTTAGACTTACCAAGTAGGAAATATTAATGAAAGATATAAGACAAAGAACAGGATAAATATAATACACATATAAATATGTGCGGGTATAGGTAGAGAGAGAAAATTCTAAACTAAAGGCTACTAGGGTGCAACTCTAGGAAGAAGTGAACTCTAATATTAACACCTAATCCGATGTTTGGCAGTATTTCATTCATTTGATTAAAATCCTAACTATAAAATATAGTTTCATTATAATTTAATTTAGAGAATAAAGTATTAGTTAACATTGATTACGAAAAGGGGATGCTTTAAACAAATTAGATAGTATTTAAACAGGGTAGGTACAAGGAAACCGCAAAACCCCATTTGGCCACGATCATGGTTACCCACATCGTTCGCTCCGCTTATTTTTCCGAATCGCTTTACAAGGCTTGTTCGTGAAGTAACGGCTCTAAAAAGACGATGTTGATATTCGATAATCATTTATCAAACTGCGCTAATGCATTACGTTGCCGCTAAAAGATGGATCGGACGAAATTCCGATCCAATTGAATTACATCAGTAAATGAAAGACATTTCATAAATTGATATCATCATGTTCGGGGAAATGTATAAAATTAGAACGGGATATGAAATAAAAGAAGGTAGATAAGCTTATTCTCATCTTTTATAACTCATCAAACCATATGAACAGAGGAATTCCGATCAGCAATCGCAATTCTATTTGTATCATATAATACGTAGGTACTTACTTTCAGACCATACTATACTTACTTTATCATCCATTACTGGTATTTTGTTTTCCCCTTACCAAATTAATTTGCTTTTATTCCTCAAAGCGGCCCTATTTGCTTCATAAAAGTATTTTTTTTACTTAACACAGTTATAAAGTGTCTTTTGCTTTGAATAGGTACCATCATTGTCTTTGTTATAATGAGTTAGCTACAATAAAATTAGGAACGTAAATTTATTTACTAATTGGTTTTAATCACAATTCTAGCATTGTTGTTACATTCAACACCCAGAAATTACATTTTTAATTTAAACAAAATTTCGTTACTACGAAACAATTTGATATTTTAAATGCTTTAATTTGCAATTCTAACTTTTACTAAATACAATAATGTCATCGAATGAAATATCTATCACGATCTAGACTATAGATTAAAGCACTTTAAATTATCTGGTCATAGCTATTTAATATTCTTCCACATATATAACATTTACGATCATTAATATCAATTCTACTGATTTACTCGTACATAATTTACGGCTAAAAAAAGCTTATATCAATTTACTGGACGTCAACATCTCCGTACTTAACTTACTTACCGAGTACCATTATTTAAATTGTTTGACGCAGATCCAATATTGAAGAAGCAATTAAATGTAAAGTAAGGCAGCCTTCCAAATGTAATAATAATATCAAGACACTGAAATGAACACCGATTCACTAACTAACGCCTGTGAGACGTGTCCGCATCAAACAATGTAAAAAAGGCACTAACTCAACCACTACGGGCGTATTCTGGTCGATACTCCTTATCGCTCCCTCGCCGAGCGGCAATGAGAGATGAAAAGTGATTCTGAACAGACCTATTCCTTTCCAAATGCGGATTATAGCCTTCCGTTCATCCCGGATCTTGTTTAGGATCTAGGTTAGCCCTCCTTTCTTGAAGTGCTCCCAATAATGCTTCTCTTACCTCTCGTTCTGAGCTACGCCATAATCTTATTAGTTCCTCTTCTGATAATAATGACAATTCTGACCTTCCTCCCACCGGAGCTACTCTAGGGAATGGAGGCGCTGGTGGCAAATCTGAATCGTCTTGTGAAACTAAAATCTCGACGCTGGCTCGTGAGGTTGGATAGTCTGTACTTAGATAGTTGTCAGATCTATCTGAAACATCTTGATAAGATCGAGTGGAGGATCCTTCCGCTCGCCGGACCATTGGTGAAGGTGTTCGAAGACGAGTATTTATATCGGGAGGAGAACTGTTCAAAACATCTCGACTGAGTCTTCTTCCTATATTATGACTTGTGCGTTCATAAATATTTGAGACTGAATCTGAGTTAAGAACTGAGTCGGTGCTAAATCGTCTGACGTTAAGACCTGCAAGACTACATCTTTTTCTTCGGCCTCTCGGTGATCGCAGCTGACGGGGAGACCGGCCTGGCCCTGGCCGCGGCGAACGATTGGACACGTCGGGGGACGGAGATAAAAACTTACACTCTGTTACTGCTTCTGACGCTTCAGTTTCTGTTTCTACTGGTTCTTGTTCTTTTATGGAACCTAATGAGTGATCGCGTTGTTGTACCCTGATGAAAACAATAGTTTGTTAAGTAGTAGGTATACAAGTAATAATAAAAATCTTACTCTGGAGAGTCAATATAAAAAGAAATATACCTTCTTATAGCCTGAATCATTTCATAGAGTTGTGCTTTACTTTTTCGACGTCTACGCTGTTCGTGTTCCTTCTGAAACAAATGTCCATTCCTATCGTAATCTGACTAGTTTGAATTTAATTTGATAATTCATGAATTAAAAAGCAATTACCCTTTTAACACTTTTCTGGAAAAGCGAAGTAAAATGTCCTTGACGGATAGTATTGACAAGCTCCCGAGCCGCATGATGAGGTGAGACCAGTTCCACACAGTTTATAAATCTGTACAGTTTCTGCAACAAAAGATCGACATACATCGCATGAGTTTGAAAAAAAGACAATGAAACGCAGACAACAATAGGTGTAAGAAGACACGACACAGTAAGACAATGCGGCATAGAGAAGCGGTCGTTCAGTGTTAAAAGCCGTTTTGATCATTGGCGCAGTCGACGTAATCCTAGAAGAACGCGGCTTCACGGTTTAGTAAGGCAAACAAAGTACCCTCAAAGTGTGGCCGACGCCGACGGCAAAGTTACGATGACACGATAGCCTTTGACTGACACAACTCTACACATCACCTACAGTTTAGTTAAGAGGATTATTTTAGGTAGTAACATTAACAGCAACGTTATAAGGAACATTTTATGTACTAAACAACGTACCTAAACGTAATGGCGTTGTTTGTGCTCAAGTTTCACAGAAAACGCTACTTAGGCTACTTATTTATTTCACACAGCTAGTAACAATATAAGATACAGTACTGTTCTTGGAATAAAATATAGAAAACAGTGTAAGCGGTTTTTTGCTTGCTAATTGAGATTAATTTTGATAGAAATTGTGAGTGAAAATAATTTAATATTTATTTATTTAAAGCAGTATTACGTAGAGGCCATTTTCTTATTTAATTTCAATGTAATTATCCGAGCTTGCGCATCCTGGGTAGTTATAATGTCAGACAAGCTTCCTCATTAATTAAGTATAAACATGCTCCTCGGTCGCGACTTCCTTTGTTACATTTACTTTTATAATGCGATTACATTAAAATGTTAGCCTAGTTTATAAGAGATAAAAAGTTAGCTTTGACGTTATTTTTGCAAGCATTATTATAAACAAGGTCTTCCCATAATTCTAGGTTTTCTTTTGTGTAACGCAACATTTTCTGATGTTTTAAGATCCTTTCAACAAAGTAATCTTTGAGTGAAATCAGACGTTATAAAATACAAAATTTTTGTTAACTGAGTTACTAGAAGGTTGAAAGCTTCTCTAGTCACACCTAGAGAAACAGTAAACAAATGCCTACGCCAATAAATATTAATAAACTACTATAGTAGGTATATAATTAATCTCATAGTACTATAATATTATTTTTCTTTGAACTGTTAAGTTCATAGAAAAATAATGTTATCATACTACTTAAATAAAACTAAAGTGTTGGAGTAGTAAATGATTTTGCGTAAAGAACAAATGATAAAAATGGTTTAATTTAAATTAAACTTTAAAATGTTCGTATGTAAGATGTTAATATGAGAGTAATTAATAATTGTTAATAATAGTAATTTTCTTTTTTATTTTCTTCTAAAAAAAACACACAGGCGCAGGTAAAGGGGCAAATGATAAATCTTTTAAGATTAAAGAAATTAAAAAATATTTAAATAAGGGTTTAGTAATGTGACCCCTTCGTCATGAAGTGCTTGCGTATCTCAGTTATTAAAAAAAACCTGGTAACCCTTAAAATGTTACTGTTGTCTATACCTACGTCAAAAGTTACTGAATACAAAATTAAAAATCGAACTTTACTAATTATTACTCACCTGACTAAAAAACATAATGTTTCTACTCCTCCATATCGTTCCTTTCGGCTGGTGACGTAAAACGGGCAGAGTGTATTTATAAAACAAATGCTCTAGGATCAATATGAGACAGCCCACGATCATTCCGACTCCAAGTAGAATGAATACCCCCGCGACAGCTGCCACACCTTTAAACAAAGATTATTATTTTAAACACAGGTTGAAACAATACTGCCTTTCAATGAAAAATGAACATGGATCCATTAACGATTTTTTTTAACGAAATTTGTAAGGCGATTAACACACGGCACTGCGCACCGCTACGGTGTACCGTGTGATAATTTAATCGGCGCTTCACCGCCTGCCGCAGCGGTGCGCGCTGCCGTGTGTTAATCGCCTTAGATTTACCATCCCAGTACCAAACACATTTTAGGCATATAAATGATTTTTGATTTTACAATTTTTTTTTTTATTTACTTGTACAACTAGGGAATACCTAGGTATTTCCTAGTTGTACAATTAACCAGTTTTATTATTTTTAGAGTCTCAACTATACATTATACTAATCATACCACATTGCTTATTATTGTCGTAAAAAAGAAAGAAAAGTGACAGCTGCAATTTGATTGACTAATTTTCATAGACGATTTTCAGTACGATCCTTTGACCATAAAAAATAATAGTTAATCGCATAAAGTTAACCGGGCGGTCTTGCGAGAACCTTCCAAAGTTCAACTATAATTTTAAGTTATTCGGGAACGAAAGTTACTTTAGTTTACATAATTTATTGTTTCATGAATAGGTACTATCAACTTCTTGTGAAAGCGATCACTTGATTGCTTTAGGCCTTTCAAATGAGGTAAAACTAAACAAACAAACAAATGAATAAACTAAACTGTCGGCTAAAAAATATGAAACATTTATTTTATTTTAATTGTTTGCGGTTCCAAACCCTAAAAACTGTTTCTTATTTAATTAAGCAAGAAAACAAGAAAAGTTTTGCACGAAATTATAATTTAAAGCAGACATTTTATCAGTGGAATGCTCCGGGCTACTTAATTACTCTCGTACCTACTTTCATATTAATTTCGTCTAGGTCGAACGTTTTCAAAGTGTTCTTAAGGAGAATGTTTGTATTTATAGGTAAGTATATAAGTACCTACTCTATAAATTAAATATATCCAAGTGGTTAAAACCTATGGTTATTTCATAAATAAATTAAAAAATTATAGCTTTCATCAGATCCGTCAGAAACTCTTAAAAGCTTAGTTCTGATCTACTTTTGATAAGAAGAGATTAAACTATGTAGCTACTGGTTTTAGAGCTCAAGTTTTATATAAAATTAAATGAGTACACATACGTATCAACAGTTAGGTAAGTACTAATTCTTACTTTGATATAAGTATATAAAACTCATACTCATACTCATTACTCAAAGTCTTAATGATTTATGTAAAAGTTATATTTCTTTTATTAAAATAAAAAATTGTTTTTATATATAATAATTGAAGCCACTTTTAATAACCGTCTTCAAAAAAGGAGGAGGTTCTCAACTCGACTGTAGGTTTTTTTCTGTTTTGTTTATATTGTATGGTTTGTGTCTATCTCATTCTACCCATCACTCAATTCAAGCAGGTAATCCTGTGCAAAACCAATCGGTAAATAATCCAATCTTGATTCTTTAATACGATTTTCAAAAGGTACGACGAAAAATTACACAGTCAATTAAGCAAAGAAATCACCAGATCCTGTTAGAACATTAAAAAGATTTTATCAAAATTCATTACGAGATTTATATTCCCAATTTTTCTTCTCAGATCTGTATCAATGAATTGATCTATTATTGATGAATTCTTTCGATATTAAGTTGATTTCGCTCTTGCCACGATATATGGGTTCCATTACGCAATCTATCAGATTGGCAATTTGTACTATCTCCAAAGGGGCTTGTTAAATTGATTGATCCTTTATAGTGGAAAAACTGGAGCATTGATCTAAAAAGAGGCGGTATTTGATTCTAGATATTTATAAAATCGCCAATTAGTTATAAATACTTTGATGTAGCTACATTTTGGTTAGTTCTTTTAGGTAAATATAATCATTCAGATTCATAAAATCTCAAGCGAGGCAAGTGAATGTGAAATAGCAACGAAACAACTGTGTCAAACACATGTTACATTTACTAAATTATGTACGATCAAGTTTCTCATGAACGTAAAATATTGTGTACCTTACAAAGTTTTATTGTCGGATTTTAGTCATTTTATCACTCTTTGATATTTGTTTGAAGTTAAATTTGTAGGTATTATTAAATTTTGTGAAGAAACTTTAACAATATCAAATATAGATACGAAAACTTGAAGGCTTCATTGAGAACAACCATAGCGAACCGCGAAGTTTTATAGCTGTCTGAGATATACCCGAAGATAGCAGATCACTTGGCTCGCACAATGGAGCTTGGCTAATACTGATATTGTTCTGTTATTTTATGCCAAATAAAGATGATTTCAAAGTTAATAATGCGTACCTAATAAGTACGTAAGCAGGCAAAAAATATTATTTAATAGATGACGAAACTTCAAATTGAACAGCTAGCTACCTTGCCATAGTATAAAAGGCACGGTAAAAATTCATAACATAACCCAATTCCCTCGTGTCACTTTACCTTTAATCGCGCCTTCGAGAGTCTATCCCAAATAAGAGATAAACACACTGTCTGTGTCAGCTCAATTTTTTCAAACGATAAATCCCATGTTTAATCTTTTAGGTCGCCTGGTGGTAATACCTCTCCCTTCACTGCGCGACGTTGAGGGGTCGGATTAACGTGGGGGTGGCGATAAATTCTAATGAAATTTCCGCCAGAGACGAGCCATCCGACTACGTAAATGTTACGAATACACATTAAAATAGTAATACACACCGCTCTGCCGAAATCGCGACACTAACAAGATTCTCGAGGAAACATCTTTTACAGAAGCTTGATTTCACAAAATGACACGTAAATATTCATGAACCCGGAACAAACAAAGCTTGCTTCTCTAATTAGGCACTTTCAAATATAATGGCTTCTCCCTGTACAGTTGAAAAGTTTTTGGAAGTAAGTGAAACTATCTCTTTAGGCTAAAGCTTACCGAGTGGCTTTGGTTGGATTCCATAGTCTGGGCTCAGTTTGAAACAAGGCAGGGCACCGTACCACTTCTCAGTTAGAATATCCATATAACCATTCGATGAATACTTCGCTATCACAGCCGATATACTGTCCTGAAACAAAAAAGAACAAAAGTGAATTTTGAAACCGAACATCGTGTGTAGCAAAATGCAAATGTTTTAGGTACAAGTGAACATATTTGTAAATGTCGAAACAATCGGACCGCGCCCAAACGATTACAAAAAAAAAAACAATAGCGCCACATCTGCGTCGATTTTTCTATAAAACAAAGCGTCAAAAATAAAGGGAAAAAGAATCTCAAGCGTGTCATGGTTCGAAACAAAAACTCTCTTTCAGATCCGTTGATTTATGTCACTGATTCGGGTAAACCTCTGGGGTATATTGAAGAACGTCAAGATAAAATGACGTATAATCGGTGGAGCTGGAGCTACATGACACCCGACTATCGATCACACCATTAGGAGTTCGTGTGCGTCATCCATCAATCTTTCCGTGCAAAGATCCGGAGTCGTCCCCCACCACTCGGAACTCCTAAGTCCTCCAATTCATGTAAATCTACGCTACATTTCTTCAGTGCGTTGCTTAGTCACACTCCGCCTAATTTAGGGCACATTAACTTTGTGCTATATTTTAATACGTATGTATACCTAATATTAAAACATTATTATGTTAGTGATCGTACCTTCAAAGGAAATCCTTTCGTCATACCGATAGCATATGCATCTTCAGCGAGAGCATGATCACCAATACGTTGCAGCTTACATCCGTGGTCAGTGGCTCGGTAATAATCCAAGATTGGAGAGTCAGCTATTAAAAGATCTAAAGTACCATTTCTGGAAAAAAAATAAGAGAAAAGTTTTTAGATTGTTATAGAGAAACGATTCAGAAACCGACAATGCTCATTACATTTTCAGGGGTAATGGATATATTTACAAAGTAAACAAACACCCGTCTCATGAACGCAAAGCGTTAACCTGTAAGCGAGCGGATCCCTAAAACTCGGAGTGGAATAATAAATATAATGCCTGTCACAGCAATAAAAAAGTACAATAAAAACAGATACTTTTCAGAGTAATGTTTACTTAATCCGACGTCTGAATAAGGTACAAAATATCTAACAACAAAGTACCTCACGTGACACATTGCAACCACTCCCTGCTGTTAGTTGACAAAGTTCCGGACTTTTCCGGTCTTAAAACAGGTCCCTTTGTTTTGACTGGTGACAGTTTATAGCTTAATTGGTGAAATACGAAAGCGGGTACTAAATCTGACTATAAAACAAATATACTAAAAGGTATTAAGTGGCGATCGGGGTCCTGCGGGCTTGAAAATTTTACGAGATAATAAAATTCAAAGCGTTTTTTGAATCAAATTACCAACCGAGTACGCTATCGATATTCGGATTTCTTTCATTAAAATTAATGTTTCGATTTGAGTTGAAAGCGATTTATTGAGCTAATTACTTCTGAAGAGGTTACAATAGAATTAATAATGAATACTTAACTGATCAGGCTTGTTTCATACATGCATTTCAAATTAATTAATGTTTGGCCTGGCCCGTTTTAACAATAGCGGTTTAATGGATTGAAAATCTCATGGACCGTGAGCGATAGTGAGGACTACATTATACGTATAGGTAATTAGTTTAATATTCGGGATTACTACATCATGAAACCGACTTTTCATAATCCTTGATTACTACAATGTGCTAATTTCAAAACACTACAACCCACAATTCGTACGCCGGACCGTGATGATTGTGGCTTTTTCCTATTGTTTGTTCATTACAGCGCTCGTGTCCAGCGAGGAACTTTAGGAACACAAATTCTCTAAATCATAAGTGCTTTAACAGTGTTATAATAATATAGATTCATTAATTAAGACATTTGGTAGACCGCTAGTTATTAGAGAACACTGAGTTTCTGTTAAAAATACTTGAAATAAATACTAAGTCTTAACTTCAACATAGGTATAAAGTAACAACTTAGCGATTTTATGTCTGAATTTATAACTTCAGTTGAGTTAAATTATAATTTAGAAGCCAGACGCACGAACTTTATTATACCCGCCTGCGTCTATAGAAAATGTTCGTATTATATCATACCTGAGGCGCTGAATGCCTTCTTCAACATCTTGAAGGGCGTAACGACGCATTTGTTGCGCCAGCTGCGGATTATTTCGTTGAACGTAGTACTCAGACACCGACGACCTGGCCGTCCCCACTCGTAGAGACAGCCACTATAATATAATTATAACTATAACAAACTCTTCAAGCACCCAACTTGAACTACACTCACGTTAATATACTTACATTACTTCGACCCTGGTAGTCGTCAACGGCATTGTGAAAAAACAGTCCAGCAATCAGAGCGGCTATATTGGCAGTGTAACTCGCAACGAATATCACAGAAAATCCACCCCAAACATTTATTAGAAACTTATTAGGCCAACTCTTCGGGGCTTTAAACGCTACCAAATGTCCACATAAAAGACCCCACATAACCCAGAGCGCACTGGAGATGCTAAAATTCTTTGATCTTTGTCGTCCCCAAGGGTTTAAGCCAAAAGGTGAGAGCCATTCGTATATGGCCACAGCTATAGCAGTAACATTGAGAGATGTGAATATTGCGATCCATAATTCTGGTGAGAATGGTAAAAGGAATGCAAGCAGCGGTATATCTGGTCTTTGATTTGGGGCGGCAAGTATTGACACTCCACTAAAAAAGTAAGGTTGGCTATAGTCTATGACTTCTGCTCTGGCTGCGGAAACACTCAGACCTGCAAATGACATGTGTGCGGCTCCGGACACTAAATCTCCAATGATACCATTCCATTTTTCAACGCTTTCATCTGGCTCAATATCAAATAGGTATGGCGTTTCTTCTGCGTCCTCCTCCAGTGATTTGTAACCGTTACGGTATTGTGAACGATAACTCTGGTAATTTATTGGGGCATATTCGCTCGCTACCGTTTTATATTCAAATATTCGGTGGAATGGTTTAATAAGTTTTCTGGATCCGTATAATCCATCCTCTACGATATATAAATGAAAATCGAATTCAAGTTCTTGAGCTATGTTTTCCAAAAGATCCATTGCAAGGCCGTAACAACAGTGCGTTTCCATTTTAGTGAATACGGGTTTCGACGTGGGGAAGAAAAAATCATCTTGATCGCTTTCTCTTTCCAATTCATTGAACGCGAGGGTTAGATTATCTCGGTCGGACGTTTGTGGTCGGTGACATAGAAGGCCCCGGAGACATTGACCATCCTCGTCGAGCTCTCCTTCCATGACAAAAGGTGGGGCTAGTGCTGTAACGATGCGGAATATTGTGCGGGCACCGTCGGATTGTCCGTGAGCTACGAGTCTACCTCCTGGCCAGACAATTGTATGGAGTCTCACGTTACGTCCAAGCACGCGGCCCACTTGTCTCCACACATTTTCACCTTCTATTCCTGATGGTACTAAATTTAAGAGAGAAAATGAAGCTGTCAGTGATCGCTCAGTTTGATCTGTACTCCCAGCAAGCGCCGACGATGCAGATATCCGGGTCTCTCTGTGAACAAGATATACTAAGGACTTAGTACCTACGTCAAAATCAAAAACTCAAAAACAATTTTTTGTGAATACGTTTAGAAATCAATATTTTCAAGCATTTATGTTAAAAAAAATCTTTGAAACGATAATGTTGGCCAGTAGCTACTATTTTGTATGTTATTTATATCTATGATAGTGGGTTTCTCAATACAGCTATTAAAGTTATTCTCGGAATACTAAAATAATGTAGGTGCCCAGTAAATTGCAAGCATGAAGGATTTATCTTTGCGATCCCAGGAATCGACAATATTTTATGGTTTATTTATAACACGGTGGCATTATATTACAAAATACTACCGTGAAACTGCTATGCATCGAAGTGAAAACAACCTCACATAAAGATAATAATATTTTAATATCAATATTTCCACTGAAATTGGTCATCTGATATTGTTTTGAACAAACATTTTCCAAAGACTGAGTAGTAAGCTCTGCGCAACGTAAAATAAACAGAATGTGGTGGTTTGCATTAAAACTACCCTATAGTAGGTATCTAATTTTCTCATATTGTTATGTTACCAAAATTGTTAATATTAATTCTGAAGCAGTGACAGGAATTGTTAAAATTAATTGTCTGTATTTTACATTAGGTGAACATTTTAATAAACTCGAGAAAAGGCACTGAAGTATGAATTCTAGGTAAAAAATAATAACAATATAAAGGTTCTGGTATTGCACAAACCCAGTATAATTTAAAGATTAAAAGAGTACGTACTTGGTGAGAATGTGTAGGTTTGGAAAAGATAGATAGCAAAATCATAAACCATCAGTCAGAAACGGTTGACACAATATTTTCTTTTAATTCCCGAAGCTTCCACGCGAGCTTCGAAATATTTCTTATACCTACATCTACAAAACTAGTTTAGTAACAAAATTGTGTGGTTTTCTGCCCTCAGTCGAGGAAATGGGTGTGAACATGCAATATCCGCGTTGGCCCGCCGATACCCGTATTTGACCCAACCCGGCCCGCACAAAATGATAAAATAACATTACCACACAACCCAGGCTGTTTCAATATTTTAATGTTCTATTTTAAACATAATTCTCCCTAAAATTACCCGCGCAGAAACAATGCCTTTTGACAGTACCTACAATATTTCAAGATGGAAAATACTCAGTTTCATTAATCCGACGAATAATTATTTAGTTTTAATAAAGTTTTCAAATTATGTTGTTCTGAATATTGAAAGGCACATTGGATACCTAAGTTTTTTCTGTCTCTTAACGCAACAGTCTGCGTAAATTATTCTACGTCACAGAAAATCCTAATGTAAATTTATATTTAAACTTTCCATGTTGTGTAAGTAAATCTCCTGTAAAATACATAAGTTGCGTAGGCATGCTGTCCACACATACCATGAATTATGATCGGTGTCACTCATTTTTACGATCATCTACCGCATCGCAATTGCGTGACATAATTTCACATGCATATTAATACAAGATATTAAACAACATGGGTAAATTGTCAACGAAAATAAATTAAATGTAGTAGGTAATTACACAATATTGATAAGTACGGACAACATATTTTGTATATAAGTATAAACGTCAACGGGTGCCGCCAAAGGCTGTTGAAAGTTTCACTCATCTCTAATCCAGGATTTAGACTCAGGGCAAACGTCCCGTCGTCGATGTCTCCCCAGCCAGCCGCCTCAAAACACGAGATTCCTAAAGCCAAAGCAGCGAATGAGAACCAACCATTATTATTCCTTGTGCGTAAAACCAAAGAGATTTTCCGGGACACGCCAAATAACTTCGTTTCGGAAAAAGTTAAAATTCAAGGCATTATTTATTTTACTAATACTTTGCTCACTTAACATTGTAAAAGTATTTGGAGCTGATTAGCGTAGCCTTTTTTTTTAACTTTTGTTGGTAAACACATTGTTTACATAGTTAAATTTTATCGAGTTGAACACTCTTTAGGGAATCCCGGTACATGCGGGAAATAATAAAGGCTATATAACAAGAAAAGGTTAAGTTGTCAAGACATGTGTAATAAAAAAGAAAATGATTGCGGACAAGGAAGCATTGTAATGGCCGCTAAGCCGAGAGTGCGTAAAACTGTATTCACCAGTGACCTGACCTATTTAGCTGCCCTAATTTCTGAATGAACTAAAAAGGGAACTATCTGCGTCAAGTCATGTCAATAGATGGCGATCATTTCGTCGAGTCAGCCTGCACAGCCTGGCCGTCTGCCAAAACTTACTGCCGTGCAGTTCCGACCGATTTATGATAATGTGATCGAGTTGGATTTTACCCAAAAATATTATAATGTCCTACTTACCGTATCTCTAATTCAATCGTGTTAATTTCAGATAGGTAATAATCATTTTAAGTAATGGTCTCACAATAGTCTAATTACGACCGTAATATAATATTTTTTTGTTTTAGCTTTCCTCAATTCTTCTGCTTATAAACGGCCATATCTTACAATTTTCTGTGCGCGTAATATGCTTAAAAAAGGGTTACAAAGTTTTCTCTTCACTTAATAATTTAAAATATGACGGGTTGAAGGGACCTCGTAACGAAGACTTTTACCATGGACTAAATCCATGGTAAAAGTCTACACATGATTCTACCCCCAGGGAGGAATATTTTCGTCGGTCATTAAATAAAATTAATGAATCCATGGTTAAAGTTTTCTTAACGATATCCTTTCCCTTACGTACAGATATGTAAATTTTGTAAGCTTTGAAGGTAGATTAAAAACCAGTTGCTCAATGTAATTTTACCATATTAAACAATCAATCGACAGGAAGTGATGTGTTGCCGCAAAGTAGACGGATTAACCTTAATGACTGCGCAGTCCGGCAACACCAATTAATATAACGGTGTTGCGCAGTCTAATTATTTGGTTAACTCCGTATTTGAAGGATTTCATTAAACGAATTTGTGTTCCGGACAGTTTCCGTTTTCATCAAATTCCCGTCTATTTTAATAACATTTTATTACAAATATCGAGACAAATAACTATCTTTAAATCCAAAGTTCCTAACAAAAAGGAATGTTTTACGAAATCAGGGATTTTAATATTAACTAGTATTTAGGTAGACGGAATGCGCGCTATTTAGCTTCAAATTGGATGAAAGTAAGAACTAATTTAAACGCCAGTGAATGTAGGCAATGCCATTAGTCACTTGTCGTAGTGAAAGAGCAAACTATCTCAGGAGCAGTCCTTTATTTCCTCAAGTTCTAAAGTAACTCAGTGATTTCACGTGGAGTAAGAAAGAAAAGCCGTACAAAAACTTGCCGCTAAAACATCAATTTTTTACTAGATGCTGCTTGGCCAGAAAACAATACTAACGATGGAGAAGTTTTAAAAGTACTTTGAAATGTACGCTGGAGAGTTTTAAATAAAATACTTACTTTCAGTCTTGTTTGTTAGTTCTAAACTTTAAAGTAATTTGAAAAAAGAGTTGTATTTTTTGTATTTATTTTACGAAATTATATTTAGGTAATGTATTACATAATAATAATATTATATTTGTATGTAATATAGGGTAAACATAAAGATAATATTGCGGGCTGATCTAAGCAAACAAATACCTCGAACTTTATTCATAATTTATTACGGCTCAAAAACATTTAGGTACCTCTTTCTAGGGCAGTCGGGTAAAAGGTTTCATAATTTACATCGTTGTCCAAATAAACCGTTCACAAACGGGTGTGTAAAAAATGAAAGCGATAATAAACGCCCAGAATAGCTGTGATATTCCGAACAAAAAGTCTCATCAGTATCATGGCAAGCTCATGATTTACAAAAAGAAGAGAATTGATTCGATACATTCATTTATCATTTGGTGGATCCCAAGCATTTACGCGCTTCTTCTGGATACATTACGGCAATCTCTGAATAGGGTTAAGATCGGATGCCGATCACGTATTTTATTGAATAACGTTCCTCGGAGCGTGTGCCTTCCAACACCACTATTAGGGGGTCAAGAGCGGGGGTCCTTGAATGTCTCACCTAGATAAATGACCTGATTTAAGACTCTCCATTTTGTCAATATTGATCTTCTGCTTTAGAAATGAAAGTTGGATAGGTATTAAATTAATTCTATATCTAATTTAAAACGGGCAAACGTTATCATAATTTCAATTTTCAGGCACAATTACCTTTTTATGGCAAACGTTTTAATTGTAAATGGTGTTTTTAAACTTAATATTCATCACTTGAAGGCCGTATCTCCTATACAGTATATTAATTAATGAAAGGCGTTCCTTGTAACAGGTAATAATAGAGCGATTATACATTAAAAAATAATACTTCTATCCAAATTAAAAATGGTTGTATTTTGTAAATAGCACAAAAACGAATAAATGGTTATGTAAAAGAAACACTCTTTACATGCGCACTTGTCAATTGAATAAGGAACGGCAACGTTATATAAGTACATTTGTATATAGCTTAATATGAATGACCTAGGCGGCGCGGCGCTAGGTAGGTACTATTCCTAAAACACTTTTACACTATTTTGGTTTTAAACAGGATATTTCGAAATTTTAACATTACTTTTTTTTATTATTTTTTAGACGCTTATTTTTTAAATCTATTATTATTGATGTAAATTTATGAGTTTAAGGGGAACGCCCTCTGTCATTTAACAAACTGTATACAAACTTTAACAACATGAATACCTAAGAAAATTAACAAGATTGGATTGTACACTTATATCTTTTGTTAGCAATAGATAGGTTTTTGGGATCTGACCCGAACATAAAAGAAATCCTGACGTCTTCCTTACCATAACAACCGGGACGTGCATCAGCACGTGATATTACTTAAAATTGATTTGCGCCCTTGTTTTTAATACTGGGATAAGTTGAACTCAGTGAACCCAATCGGTTTTCTAATATAAACTTGATAGTTTATATTAGAAAACCGATTGGGTTCACAAACTTGATAGTTTATATTAGAAAACCGATTGGGTTCACTGAGTTCAACTTATCCCAGTATTAAAAACAAGGGCGCAAATCAATTTTAAGTAATATCACCATTAAATATTTAAATTAAGCAATATACTACTAAATTGTTTCAAGATAGTGGCCATTATTTAATATTTATGGTCAATACGTGCGAAAATGGGTGGAAAAGCCACATTTTCGACCCCACTAGTTCTGATTTAATTAACTGTGAAACAACTCATTATTATATGCATGTAATATTTTACATACATACATAAACTCACGCCTTTTTCCCATGGGGGAAAAAGGCGTGAGTTTATGTATGTATGTAAAATATTACATGCTGGATCTGACCCGAACATAAAAGAAATCCTGACGTCTTCCTTACCATAACAACCGGGACGTGCATCAGCACGTGATATTACTTAAAATTGATTTGCGCCCTTGTTTTTAATACTGGGATAAGTTGAACTCAGTGAACCCAATCGGTTTTCTAATATAAACTTGATAGTTTATATTAGAAAACCGATTGGGTTCACAAACTTGATAGTTTATATTAGAAAACCGATTGGGTTCACTGAGTTCAACTTATCCCAGTATTAAAAACAAGGGCGCAAATCAATTTTAAGTAATATCACCATTAAATATTTAAATTAAGCAATATACTACTAAATTGTTTCAAGATAGTGGCCATTATTTAATATTTATGGTCAATACGTGCGAAAATGGGTGGAAAAGCCACATTTTCGACCCCACTAGTTCTGATTTAATTAACTGTGAAACAACTCATTATTATATGCATGTAATATTTTACATACATACATAAACTCACGCCTTTTTCCCATGGGGGAAAAAGGCGTGAGTTTATGTATGTATGTAAAATATTACATGCTGGATCTGACCCGAACATAAAAGAAATCCTGACGTCTTCCTTACCATAACAACCGGGACGTGCATCAGCACGTGATATTACTTAAAATTGATTTGCGCCCTTGTTTTTAATACTGGGATAAGTTGAACTCAGTGAACCCAATCGGTTTTCTAATATAAACTTGATAGTTTATATTAGAAAACCGATTGGGTTCACAAACTTGATAGTTTATATTAGAAAACCGATTGGGTTCACTGAGTTCAACTTATCCCAGTATTAAAAACAAGGGCGCAAATCAATTTTAAGTAATATCACCATTAAATATTTAAATTAAGCAATATACTACTAAATTGTTTCAAGATAGTGGCCATTATTTAATATTTATGGTCAATACGTGCGAAAATGGGTGGAAAAGCCACATTTTCGACCCCACTAGTTCTGATTTAATTAACTGTGAAACAACTCATTATTATATGCATGTAATATTTTACATACATACATAAACTCACGCCTTTTTCCCATGGGGGAAAAAGGCGTGAGTTTATGTATAGTATGTATGTAAAGGGGCTCCCTCACCGGGAGCATTCGCGTGTAATGTAACGTTACAGAGTCGAGCATTACATCAGTGAGGGAGGAGAACTGAGCATTACAGCGCGCACTTTGTAATGATACAAAACGACGTTACATCAGTGAAGGAGGAGAACCGAGCATTACAATGCGCACCTTGTAATGATACAATGTGTAATATTTTGATACAACTTGTAACATCAATGCGCTTTCCTAATTCAAATCTATACTAAATGTTACATTACACGCGAATGCTCGTCAGTCAGGGAGGTAGTATTGTAATGTAATGCTCAAAGTCGAATCTATAATGTTACATTACACACAAACGCTCGTCGGTCAGGGAGGTAGTATTGTAATGTAATGCTCAAAGTCGAATCTATAATGTTACATTACACGCGAATGCTCCCGGTGAGGGAGCACCTTAATATTTTACGTAAGTGACATACATTTTTTAAATGTTTTTAAATCCTACGAATTTTGTAACAAAGCGAGTTGCCCGATTTCACACGAGTGCAATTTGCAATACCTAAACAAAAAAAGTAACACATAAACATCACGCCTGTAATCCCGAAGGGGTAGACAGAGGTGTACCCATTAGTACACCAACATTTCGGCAGTTATGTTTTAAGTCCCATGCAATAGGGGGCGACCCTATTGCCATCAACCGGGCACAAATCCAGACTCCGAGGCTGTTACTAAGAAATGACTGATGGAAAAACCCAATATAATCCAAGTTTCCTGGTAAATCTCTTACCCAACTTCACAAATCGACAAATCTCCTCATTCTAGATTAAATGCAACGTACCTAACGAATTCCAAGGAGTTTACATCATTCGGTTTGTACTCATATCACGTAAGTGCTGAATTAGAACCAATTTCTTCTATTCTATTTCCAAGAATTGGGTTAAGGTAGAGGCATACTTCGGTACAGGTATATAAATTAGTTTAACCAACGTAAGACGTATAAGGCCCATCATAATGTAACATTGATACAGTCAAATTGAACTTTGCTCTCGTTACATAAAACCTAACCAATAAAATATTTAAAAACCCGGTCAAGGTTTTCGTACCATCTTAGAAAATATGTATACCATTAAATATACCGACTCGAAAAAAAAAACAGGTCTCTTGCACCCCTCTTGTCAGGACCCACTTTCTTTTTAACTTTTATTTGTTAGTATAGCTGGAATAGAAGTACATCATCATCTGCCTAGCCTTTTCCCAACTATGTTGGGGTCGGCTTTCAGTCTATCTGATCTCCACAACCCAGTAACTGGGTAATACGGTACCCCTAGGTAAGACTGGTTGTCAGACTTTCAAGCTTCTGACGACTCGTAACGACTGTCAAAGATCCACGTATGACAGCCGGGACCAACAGCTTAACGTGCTTTTCGAGGTACGGAATGATGTCAGTAATGTCTAAGATAAACTTTAGAAAGTACAAATGAATTGAAAAAGTCACATTGGTACTCGCCTGGATTCGAACCCACAACCTCATGCAAGAGAGGCGGGCGACTTAACCGCTAGGCAATCACGAATAAAAATACATATTCTGTGAAAATTTCAACTCTCTCTCAATATATCTCTCTCACATACGGTTCATGACGTACAGCCCACTGATAGACGAACGGACGGATAGGTGAACGGACGGACGTACACACGGACGGACAGCGGAGGCTTAGTAATAGTGCCCCGCTAGCACTCTTCGGACACGAAACCCTAAATACAATTTTGAAAACAAACAATAACTTCAAACGAATAAACAGACTGAAAGAGGACGATGAAGTGACAGTCGGGAACTAACTGAGCAAGATAATCTAAAGTTTCAAACTCACAAAGTTCCAAGTTCATTGATAAATGAAGTGGGAAGGCTAGAGTAAAATATTGTGTCCCATTGATTCTCTGAGTGGCCGTTCCTAGACCCGAAGAGACATGTTTGTGAAATTGCTCTAACTCTCTGACCTCAGCACATATTGGATTCGGCGGGTGCTTGTGGGAACTACGACACTTCGAACGTGTTTGCAGTTTTTTACATAAATATATTTTTCTTTCGAATTGAAATATGAAGGCTTCTGATATGACGTGAACGTGACATGTCACGCGCTACAGCTGTTTTGTTTTTACGTGTTTTTCATACGCGTACCATGTAGCGTGAATCTGTGTATCATTTTTTATGCGTCCCTGCATGAATTGTATATTATATTAATGGTTCATTTCTTTGTTTCTTTGACTTTGTCCGTTTTCCGGAAAACTGTTTCGTTATAAATAAAGAGAAACGGATGAAAAATACAGGTATAAAGCCAGCTAATTAAAATCTCTCAAAGGAAGGGTTGTGAAATAGATATCGTTTGACATTCTGCTACCCGTTTAAATTAGCTGAATCCCCTGAGGTTATTTTAGGGTTACAAACTAAAACCGAATTAAAATGATATTTGTTAGAAACTACTGCTAAACACCATGGAATACCCATCCGTTCTATGGATGTAAGGGTCTTAAGTTCAAACATGTGTAGGGACGGGACGGTGATATGTTAATTGAAATGGATACAAAAATGTGGCGAACTCGTATAGTTGTACCAACGGCTACACAACTCTTCTATTTAAAAGGCTCCATAAACTCCGTGAGGTGTCTGCGCAATTTGGTGGTTGGTAACACCCTCGTCACTGTCAGGTAGTAATGCGGCGCAACGCGACGGACCGCACAACGAAGCAATAAATAAACTTAAACAGTTTACTATCAACCAACCCCGTATTTAATTGTCTTGATACTTTCTGTTTAACTCTCATAAACTTTAATCAAGAGGTAATTGACTCTCTTTCTCTCTCTCTGTCTTAATAGATTTGCAAGAGATGAATAGATTCTAGAGCTCTTTAATCAGAACTTTATTATAGAAGTGAATGAAGCTGGCGGTAAACTCAAGTAAAACAAAATAAAAGTAAAACGATTGGAATATGCCAAGATTTTTTCCGAGCGTATTTCAAGCGTATCCTAACCTATTGCGGAGCTAGTGCTCCCGTTTGGCATCAAGTGGAATGCGGTCAACTCCGGTTTATTGAAAAAAAAACTGAGCTTTATATATAGCCAGGTTTAATTTTATACCTACCTATTTTATTTATTACAATATTTGAATTCTTGGTAACTACCAAGTACCGTTGTTTTGTTTTTATTTGAATAATGATAAAACTTGTTTGAATAATTAATGAAATATGTTTTGATTAAATAGAAACAACTTGAGTGGATAGGTACCTATTTGAATTCTAAAAATAACAACACTTGTATAAAGGCTTTGATGTAAAGACTCGGTCATACAGGTAGGATCATAAAAATGGGTCGCCACCTACTTTTGAGGAAATCCTAAAATATGAGGGTACAATTTACTACATATAAACTGAGAGTTAGGAAAAAAAAACACATTTGCCTTTGACTTTATTCTAAAGAACCAAAAAAGCCCTGGAGCTTTTGGTTTATTTTCTGAATCGTTCTCTAGGATGTTTCGTTTTATTCTAACTTAGATTTAGACGCCAAGCTAATAACAAGTACCTAGGTAGGTTCTGTTCCTCCACAACGTCAAGCCACTTGCGGCGCGACTAAACGATTTAAGATCTAAACTCACACAGCGGAAGTGTAGAACATTCATGTAACAATGCCAAGAATCGGATTACGTTACACGAAACGAATGGTGTAGGTTACTGCGGGTGACCAACGATGTCTACTAGATAAGACTTTATGTAGCGTAATGCGGCCACCGATATAAAGCCACGAGCTGCTCTTTAAGATAGAGACACTATAAAAGTAATCTCGCCTCGTTCTCGGACCCGCTAGTCAATTTGCTTTTATGGTGATGTTCCGCGCTTGTTACCGTTCTATTATCATTCGTAGCTTGAATGTCTCAATACATAATAACTGTAAAACGTCTTAATTGTTTTCCTTAACCGCGTCCTGCTCCTCCGCAATGAAGTCTAATTTTATTTACATTCAGCACTAATTTGCTCCCTGTTGGGGTTTAACGGTTAATTAAGTCGTTGGTTAAGTTAATGTTTATTGATGGAGCATTAAGTTTGTACACAAGATTGAGCGTCCTTACGCTGTCAATAATAGTATTGATTTAACTACTTTTACTCTACAACTTGATATAGCAAACACAAAATTATTCCCAGTGCTGAAACATGTTTTAGTGACTTACTTAAATACTGGTAATGGGTAATGTTTGGTTATGCCAGACTCTTACTGCATAAAACTGGTGTTTCTCATCACGGGTCGTGACATCAAGGGCGCTGTTGTAATCTTCCATTATCACCCGCGAGCACAAAAGAATCGACATCCATTAATTTGCGGTTCACAACCTCTGGCGTTCAGCGTTATCAAAATTAATATTTTAATAAGACGCCAGCATTGAGAATGATTCGTCATGGTGTGAGCAGCAATCACTCACCGCCGCCGCTGCTCTCGATATCTTCAAGGTTCTTTCTCAACTTAAATCGAGGTCATTAGCAGCTTGATAACTTAGCGCAAAGTTCAGCAGTTGACAAAAGGTATTTCTGCTGAATAATTTCGACACCATTATCTATTTTTATGGGCGCCGATAAATTTTCAGTACTAACAATTTTTATTAGTCATTATTTGAAATTGATTCTGGAGACAGTAACGTTCGTTTTATTACTAAAATTAAATGATGCACTGCAGTGCTGAGTATCAAGTTCTCTTTTAATGAATGCAACGTTATAGATATCTGTGTTCGTTGTGCCTTTCAATTTATCGAACAATCATATTAGTGAAATACATATTTGATTTCCGACATACAGAGCATTGAGTACAATATGGCTAAATAATGTAATAACAGTTAAAAGTAACTTTACTGTAGATAGATTACCTTACAAATTCTGTAGAGAAGTCAGCAGCAGCATCACTCGTTTCCTCCCAGCAGGACGCTGTGGCATCACTCAAAAATTGTGCCTGAGCGGACCAAGCGTCGCAAGCACGTAGCACACGCCTGAGAGCACCGACTGTCATTCGCACTGCTGCACGTATAAACGCCCGATCTGTACATAATAATAAATACCTACTGGTCTTAAGCTTATACAAAATAATAGAAGCAAAAACTACTTCAATTTACAAAACTTAAAATGAGATTAGTCAGCTTTACATAAATCAACTTTCAGAACCTAGTGGTCAATGTTCGAAGGGAATGTGCAACTACCATTCAGCTTAGCACCAATTAATGACAGTGGGCTACACGTATTATCAAGGTTTCTCATTAAGCTCTTTATGTGTGCTCTCTAGATTGACGTAGGTAGCACTGAATAATTCCATTCAATTGAGTTCGCCATAGGTTTTGAAACAAAACTTTAACTTGCCAATCTAAACTTAAATCTTGATGAAAGTCAAATCTATTTTTTTTTAAACGACTTTGTAAAGATTCAACACCTAGTAATTGCAATCTCTTCACTTACCTATTTTCACCGGTTGTGGATGCAAAGCCAACAGTCCAACAGGAAGGCTTTTGAAGATCACAGTTATATTATCTTTAAATTTTTCTCTTTCTTTGTCTAATATTTCATCCTTCTTTAAATATTTGCCACTTCTTTTTTCAATTTTGTCTCTAAAATTATGCACTGAAGACGCATGCACCTTGGGATTCATTATGAATTCACTAATATCACTTGATAAACCTATTCTATCATTTATTCTTCTAATATCATCATTGCTATTTATATCATCTCGTCCCAAAATTACATTTTTAGCTACATTCACATCATCTACATCTATGCTATTTACATATTTATTAAAAGATTCATTTTTCATTTCTCTATAACTATTACGTCTACTATTAATTCTATTATGAAAGGGCATTCCCTTCGCAATTGAATTGTTTTCGATTTTAGAAGTTTCAACGCCTTTGTTATGTACATTATAATTTCTCATACTTCCCGAACTAATATTGCGATTACTAACATACGATTGACTAAAATTTAAATATAATAATTTTTTGTTTACACTGTGTGCTTCTGAAATATTTATATTTCGATTTATACGACGAAATTTTGAATTTATAGAACTATTTTTTACATAAAATTCATCACCGCTAAAATTTTCTTTTACGATTTTATCAGTTTTCATTGAAGTGTCGGGGTCTTTTTGATCTTCTATCGTATTATTGTCACCATCGCCTCGTTTGCTGCGGTCAAAGCGTTCGTATACTAGTGCTTCATCATTATCCTTCATGCTTTCAAAATCCTCATCGTTATCTTCGGTGTAAAGGGTTCTGTTACTTATTTTGTGGAAGATATCAACATCTTTTGAAGCATCTAGCCAGAGCCAGAAAAAGTTTCCTTCCAGCATGTTAAGACGTTTGGCCTCATCCATAACGAGCTTAGCGTAATTGACATCACATATCAAGACAACGACGCCTCGGGTCAGCCTTGATATCTCGGCTAGCCGCCTGCACACACAAAATAAATTGGAGTAGGCACTATTGTTGCTCACAATAACGTAGTACAACTTATAAAGATATTATGTTATGATTCGATTGTCGAAACTATTAACTATCGAATCACAACATAACTTTATTAGTTTGTACTATAAGCTACAGATCCATAACAATTTAAAACGTTCATGAACTCTTAAAAGAATCCATTTAAAATAAATTCAATTACCTACCTGAAAAGAACATGGCGCGAGAACTTTTTTGGAAGCGACAGCCATTTCGGATCTAAAGGCGGAGCAGTTACGATTGAAGACAAGTCTTTCCTTAGGGATAGTGTGGTGTAGATATCTTCTTCTGCTAGCAAAGTAAAGGAGTGCCAATGGGTGTGCAATAATGTTGCTCTGAAAGCAAAAGAAAAATCTATAAACTTTCACGATATTCCATAAAATTCTTTGTTATTTTTAAACTTAGTAAGAACTTCACCTGAGTGCGTGTAAAGTTTCTCGAGCTGTGATTTCCAGACGAATCTCAAGTGGAAGCAATTCCTGTAAAGAAAACAACTTTATGTACATAAGTTCACATATAGACGCTGCATTACAATAATAATTCAGTTAATTTAAATGTCCGTACTTTAACCCTCATTATACTTGATTGTGTACGCTTCATGTCGTCAGATTTGACCATTATCTGTATAATTTGTATTTGAGTGGTAATATCCTAATCATGTCGCGCTTTTTGAGGTTGTTATTAGTCTCCGTCGAGTCGTAATCGGCACGAAAGTGGGTAATAAATGGCCATAATTTACCGCGACACCCGTCCTGCGTTCACGGCTCGAATGCGGGATATTGCGAGGAATATCTCACCTCTGGTAAAAAAGTTTTCCCACAGAACGGCGGAAAATATATGTCCGCACATCAGGAATATTATGCAGCTCATAAAAATCTGATTTGCTCCACATGTGACAAACTCGCTCGTATCTTTATTTGTATTTTAAGACACTGGCGCGTTTTACTACTTTTCACATTGTTTGTTCTTATTCAGAATGGATGTAGGTCCAGCAATTTAAATAAAACCTACTAGAGAATTTTCTTTCAACAAAGCAAACTGTTTCATTATTCTTGGATATGTTTAAAGTAGATTATTAGGTACCTACGTCGCACATTGTTTATTAAGTCTACACTATTGTCTGTTTTTATTTATCTATTTAATAACTTAATAATAACACTTTTGAATATATTGTACTCTATAAACTCACGTCTGCTTATGACATCCAAATCACAGAGTTAATTATAAATCAATTTATTATGCCTATCATTAATCCTCCTATTCAAGAAACTGAATACGTAGTACTACACCATAACAATCTCTCCTCATTAGTGCTGCTTGGAACTATAAAGCTTGTAGTACCTATTTCACATTAAAAGTTTGTCACTAAGATGATGTGGGCATTCTTGACCCCGCTCCGTGATAGAATGACTGGATTCCGCAAGCTCGAAACGTCAACTTCAGGGAACTCTGCATAAACCCACGTCCTCACACAGCTTAAACGACTGTGGCGAACTAATTTGCGTACGCTGTCAGAGCATTTTAAACGCCAACTTTGAATTTGCAAGTCACATTCTCTTACAATTGAGAATGAACAATATTTTTTGGACAACGGTAATATGCGGTTTTGCTTTTATTTAAGAGAAAATCGTACAGTATATTTTTGTTAAGACAAAAGAATTTTTGTTGTGCTTGTAAACGCATTGTTGAAAAACTACTGCTGGAAACGTTTTTCTAGGCGTATTTTTATTTGCGCATAACAAAATGCTTCTCTACACATAAAAGGTGGTCCCGGTGATATTGAAATAAATAGATTTATGTTGAAAACATACATAGCAACATCACGCCTGTAATCCCCGAAGGGTTAGGCAGAGGTGTACCCATTACCTAATGCACACCCACAGTTCGCCAGTAATGTTTAAGCCTGAAAATATTAGTTGTGTTATGCTGAAAACTAAGGTTAATTTACGAAGCTTGGGCATTCTCTAGGAGTTCAAAGAAAAGGTAAGGAGTGAGATATCTAATAATGTCATCAGCATATCCTATAAATAATGTCGGAACGTGTCGCGCGCACCGTCAGTCGGTGCGGTCGTCACGTAGACGCATTATTTCACTAGCTGGTTGGCTATTCCCGACTTTATCATAGCTAGGACGATTAATAGCTCTGCATAAATGGAACCGTTGGCAGTCTACTAACCGACGACATTGACGACAACCCATGTTTTTTATGATACATCCGTATAATTTTTGTTTTATCGCGAGTTATATATCTTGAATTTAGTCCTACGTCAGTTTCAGATAGAACGAAAGGATTTATTATGTGGTTCCATATAAACCCAGTCGAGTAATGGTGTCGTAAACTTTTGATAATAGGGGTCAACTATCATCAATAATCTCTTCGTCTATAGTTCACGTTGAATATAATTTATTGTTCAAGGCTTTTTATAATGCAACTCTATTGCTTTATTTGAAACAATTTTTTAAATAGGTACAAAAAAGAGGTCTAAGTAACTCCATTATTTACTAACAAAACATTATCCTCAAACAACGACGCCTTATTTTAAATTCTTGAAGCTGACAGAGTAGATTCCATTTCTCAGTTTAAATAAGAAGGCGCCGAGCATGGAGGCACGTTTACCATCAACTGTCACACGTCACGGCCATCGCCGTACGAAAAATAGAAGAAGGTATACTTTGGCTGGAATTCTAAAGATACAACAACTTTCATTTTAAGGCTTTTGAAGTTTGGAAAAAGAAAATACAATTTTCTACTTAATAATTGTACGCCTACATAGTGGTAAAAATCTAATTTAATAATAAACGATTAGTTTAATGAATTTTATGTATAAGTAAAGAAAATTTTATAGCAAACAATAACGTATTGAAAACTTATTTTAGGTTTGCAGGTCGGTAATAATAAGTAATCCGGTCGTACTAGGACTAAGTTCGTTTAGTGAAACTGATAAAACCACCAAATGCGTCCCAGCGGTTTTAAATGGCAATGGCGGCGGTGGAATATTGTTCGGTCAGTACTATTTACGATACTAATAACTAATTCCCCCGTGGAGCGAGGTAATTACAGAAGTACCCCTCCGGGCAATTTGTTGTTGTGGGGGCGCAAAATGTTAACAAACGACTGAAGCCAACAGTCCCTTTATCTTTATAATACCTTCAATTTACAGGTTTTGGAGCTGTTGTGAAAAAAAAATTGTGGATTGTAAACAGCTATAATAACTAAGTAGGTACCTAGTTTTTATTGTACGAAAAACATAAGGATTAAAGAATCTAAAAAAAAAAAAATACCAAAATGCTCGCTTTTTTATTGATAAACTAATGCAAATGTTCGTGTATATTTTTACTGAAAAGTTGACTACAAAGATCATGCTTGTGCATGCATGCACCATTTTGCCACTCAGTGTGCGCTGAACGTAAGAACTTATGAAATACCAGTAATGATAAAACAACATTTGTTACTTTGACCCTGTAGGTACTCACGTTGGCGATGGTATAGGAGAGATGTACATGAGTAGGCGATGCGCGCAGCACGGGGACGCCTGCGCGGGCGGCCGCCATCACCACAGCTGCGGCTGCGCTGCCCCCGCCGCAGACCAGCAGCGCCGCCACCCGCCGCCCGTCGAGCGCAGAGCATGTTTGCTCCAGCACTCGAACGCCGAACCTGGAACCAATGCTACAGGTTAGGAAGAGAAACGGTGATACCTACGTCACGTTTATGTCCTCAGACTAAAATAGATGCTATATCTTTTAATGACAATGTTAACGACAATGACAATGACAATGTTATCTTTTTTTCTTTTTTTATGTCCAACTGTTTTCGATATCGTAGGTATTATTACCTATAACTTTGTATTTGTTGCTTGAAAATTGATTTTATCTGGTAAAAGTTGGTTGTAAAACTATTGGTATCAGTAACTTCCTTAACACAATTCTAAAGTCTGAATCCATCTTGAATTTCAAATATCTTTACTTGATAACCCCATTTGCACGTTCTAGTTCAAACTTCAAAACTTTAAACCTTTTCCATTCTGAATTCAATTCGTAAGTAGTAAATGGGCAGATAAAACGTTCATTTAAACGAGTACCTTTAATTTTAATACCAATAATGGAACGCTTGCTACAAATAAATTCCAACCTAATAATTTGAATATTCAATTTAAGGATACCAAATTATATGAATAGCTTGCCCCAACAGTTCCCAGAATTCGAAGATTTGGGCGTTACAAAAGAAGAATCAATGCCTTTTAATAGAAATATTGAAGTTCGTGCTTCTGCTAAAAAAGGGCAAAAAGCGTGTTTCCAATAAAACAATATTTTTACGTGAAACATTTGTTTGGATACACAAATATTTTACGTTTTATCTCAATAATAATCTAAATGGCGCATGTTACAAACAAGGCTAAATAACCTCAGATGGTCTTTAAAAAAAGTTTACTAGTGAATAACTCTCAGAGGTTATTTTAGAAACCTCATTACTCTTATTTTTTTCTTTTTTCAAAGAAAAAGAATCACAAAATTGCCAACTGTTTAATAACAGAGCCGCGTCTAGGGGTCACCTTTCATGAAGCACTTTTTGTACCCGCCTACGAAAAAATATCGAACTTTTAAAGGCTCTCTGTGTTACGAGTTAGATAAATCGAATAAAACCTCATTTGTCAGAGAGGAATGATTTATGAAAAATACTTTAAGTTAACTGTGCACTGTCATTATACGAGAGTCATTTGTTATACTTTAAAAACACTATACATGCTCATGATAATACGAAGAAAAAGATTTTTTAAAGTGAATAAATGATTTATTATAATATTATTATCAATGCCTTCGCGCATAATACCGAGCGCTGTAAGCAGGAGTACATAATCCTATGTCAATCATCGTGCTGGAGGTCTGAGGCTCTACGTTAAGCCAGTAATTCATTTCTTAGGCGGTAGGTGACGTAACTTAGGTTAATATTGCTCGAAGTACAGATGAGGTTTCCTTACAATTTTATTTATTGTTTTACATTATACACATGATTTAAATTATTACACAATGACTTTCCCATGCAATAAACAGTTACATACAGTTATATGTATAGCTGCAATAGGTATACGAAATCTTTATTCCAATAATATAAAAATAGTAATAACACGTTAATAATAGAACCCTTTGTGTAAAGATTTAAAGAGGTACTTTTCATAAAATTTAATATGTCTAGACAGGCTCAAGATAAATCGTACGCTAAATAACATTGTGGATCATTATTATGAAGCACACGCTTATTGTAAAATAGATTAAATAATGAAACACATAATAATTTTCAACAAATACATGTTCAAAACATTATGACGCTGGTTAAATAGCTGTTCTAAACATAACATCACGCCTGTAATCCCCGAAGGGTTTGGCAGAGGTGTACCCATTAGTACACCCACATTTCGTCAGTTAATTAAAAAATAATATTATATAGCTGTTCTTATAACATTTATTAAGGGAAAGCTGTTGAGTTTAAGACATACAACAAGCTACTGGATTGACTTGCAAGCGCGAGGTCAGCGCTGGACTAGCTTAAAACCACTGTATAATTCACGAGTCCAGTTGCAGCAGATTAATGAGCTCGTAGAAAATACCATTAATTTCGTATTCCATTTTAAACTATTGAGTTAAACAAAGAAACGTAAACGTTTGTGCGCAACTGTAACGTACCTACGAGGAACAGCGTCATAACAATACCAACAACATTGTGTAAGCCAGCACTTGCCATGGCTTTGTACTTGACGTTATTCTCCGCGTACAATATGTACTGTGAATTTTTGATGCAAGTATGAATAGCTAAGTGTGCCTCCAACTCAATTATGACCACAATTAGTTCGCTGAGGATCATTTACACAGATCACAACGCCGCATTGACCTATTTGCATAAGTAACTACATACAGCTTGTTTCCAACGGTCTTTAATGATGGGCTCACAGATTAGATTACTACAAATAATTTATGTAATAGTTCAATCTACGACACGATTAATATTATTTTAGATAATCAGATGGCAAAAATTTGAATTTTGGATTACAAATGCACAGTTTTTTTTTGATGAGTTATTTTACAATTAAGATTTTAATCACCCTGTTTATATTGTTATCCAATAACGCGTAAGACCTTGTATTGCAACGTAATATAGTAACCAAAAGGGCCACATCGTAAGTATACTTCAGTCTCAATCCAGTCGTTCAGTGCCTCAGAAGTCGTTTTAAATTTAAAGCTTTAAAAGCGTCTCTGGCTTCAGGTTTTGCGATATAAAGCAATGTCTACCCGTGGGTATCCTAACGTGTGGAGTAACTTTGAACGAATAGTTGAAGACGGTAGAATGCTAAAATTCGAAATAGAAGACATCCCAGAAAGTATGTGGAGTACGGCAGTCGAGTTTATGCTTGGCAACTACATCCGAGAAGATGTGTGGTGGAAAGCTGCTGGTGAGTGTAATTTTCTAAGATTCGAGAAAAAAATCGAAGCTACGTTTCTAATCTAACTAATCTGTTGTCGGCGTAAATAAGTGGATATTTTTAGCAATTACGAAAATCCCGTCTCGTGTTAGCACACACTTTCTTACGCAAGAAAATACCTAAGTCATTAGCAGTAGTATGACCCGCGCCGACGCCCAATTATCTCGGGGCCGAGAAAAACCTTAAATGTGGTGTCATTAGGTACCCTTCTCACCAGTTTTCTCATCGGCCGACTTCTGAATTTTAAACTTTGTTTACGCCATGAGAACTGAATTAATTCTATCACCGACCGGCAAAACTTTATCAAAATCTACAGACTGAAACGATTTTAGCGTAGGGTCATGAATCCTCAGAACTTCCTTATTAAATCCACAACAGATCAATTTTGTAGATTATCAAGTTTGGCTTTGTCTTCAAAGAAAAAGTTACTTAATCTAAATATTGTCGACAAAGTAAATCTTCATTCACAGAATTACATTAAACACGATTACGAATATCAGTGGCATGGAAATGAACCTTGTAATCATATTTATTTTTGTGAAAGCGCAAAGACGAATTGGGTCATGTAAAGTTTGAAGGACGTACCTACTTGTAAATTTTGAAGCGTATATATTAATAGGATGTGAATAATAATTAATCTTGTACTAATCTTACTGACAGGCACAGCGCAGGATTTAGACGCTGTACAAGAATACCGTGTGCTGCTGACATCGATCATTAGGCAGAAAATGAGCGTAGCGTGCTTCCTCGCCGAAGGAGACGGCTCGGGACGCACACTCGTCGCTGTGAACATGTGCTTGCCGCAGGAAAAGGGACGCTTCGTTGAACACAGGCCGGTAATAACGGTTGTCTAACCTCTTTTCCGCCCTCCCTATTATTTCACGGTTTAAAACCGTCTTTAATTCTTTTTTAAACGACCGTACGAGGGCTTTCAATATGCACAGAAACTGTAAATCTTTTTGTTTCTATTATTTTTTTGTTGTTAGTATTACCCAGTGTCTCTTGATCCATTTCCATTCATTCTCTTGCTAGTCGTTATTAAAAGGCGACCTAGTTTTCACCCATCAGCTCCTCACATTATACAGATGGTCTATCTTGAAACGAATGGATGTATTTTTTATAAAACACTGCAGGTAGAGCTCTATCACGGAATTAAAATCTTTTTATCGTTGCTTTCCATTTTTAAATCCGCTGTAAATACGCAATGCTATTATCATCTTGTAAACAACATTATACATAATGTACATTGCTATTACTTTACAGCCCAAGTCTAAAGCGGGTTTATTATCTCTACGAATGTTCGCGGAGGCCATGAAAGTGACAGCGATTTATGATAAATACAATGTGAACACGTACCTCATGGGAGCAGGCCTGTCTGTCGCACCCGAGTACCGGGGGCTGGGCATCGCGGTGGAATTGCTCAAGGCCAGGTAAATGATATACCTTAATCCTCACAAACTGCCCATTGGCCAGCCTATATACTGTACCCGTAATTACGGCTCGTCTGATGCCAGGTAGCCGCTGCGAGGCGACATTTCTAAAGGACCTTAGTAACTCCATTAAGGTCTACGAGGTAATCTACGCCCTCATATCCCGCCTAGTAGAACATCTAAGCTAAATTAGAAAAATATAGGGTTGTGTAAAAACTTCTGAGCAAAATATAACATGGAATACATTTATGAAGTTTCGTTGAACTGCTGGAGCAAAAGCAACAAAGTTGCAAGTTAACAAAAATACGAGAACAGTTTGCGAACTGTGCACTCGTGCCGACCGCGGAAGGGGCAGCAACCGCAACTGAATTCCGATGTCAATATCTACGAAATGCAATCCGTTTGAGGGCAACTGTACTGAATATAATTATCTATTTCAACTACTATAAACCTAGTTTTGTATTATGATGCAAAATGCTAAATTATGTTAGCCAAACCACATGACTTTAATTTTCAGAATAAATGTTTCGAAGAACCTGGGATTCCGTGCAACAGGCGGCATTTTTACAGGTGCAAAAGTACAAAGAGCAGCAGAAAAAGCGGGCATGGAATGCCTTTATAGCATCCCCTACAAAAAGTTTGGGAAACATTGCAGTATAGCATTTGATTCGGACGCAGAAGACCTCAAAATATTCGCAATCCGAACTGAATAAACAGATAGGTACAAGTAAACTAGACCCCAATTCACTTTGCGAGAATACATTTTTTCTTATTTAATACCCTAGAGGCCGTATTTCAGGACAACCCGTAATAAAAAATCGTGGTTTTACCGCAGGCAAAAAATACACCACGATTTCATATTCATTTAAAATATTAGTATTTATTCCTCTATACATGTTTTTATAGGCAAGTTCCTATTAGAAATGCTCATAATACATGGTAATGTATACTTAATATTGTGATTTAATAAAAGTTTTCCCAGAACTCTCTTTTCTTTCTTTCTTTCAAAGTGTGCCGTAATGAGTTGATGATTATAATCTGTATGTGTGTACTTTTAATGAGCGTCCCAGTTTAAGTTTTTGTTATGAGTGGAATTACTAAAGCAAAACAGAATTGCATAATACCAGTGCAGAGTAAAATAATTAAAAGCCAACGATTGTTCTGAATTTATTACTTTTCCTGTAATTCTCATTGAAAGTTAATGATCATTTCCACGCTAGTAATAAAGAATTTATATACCTATGGAAAAATGATTGTATATAATGTGTTAATTGCTGAATTGAAATACACTGATTTTCACTGAGCATTTTCCATGTATTTGGACATACTAATTAAACGTTCCATGATTTATTTCGTAGAACCTCTTTTGTGACAATGAATAGTTTTACTAATAATATTAAAGTATCAAAATTAACTGGTTCACTATGTGGAGTGGAGTAATAAAATGTTCAAACAACTTTTCAAAATCAGTCCAAACTGGAATTTTGAATCTATACTAATATAATAAAGCCAATATTTTTTTTGTTTGTTTGTTTAAACGCACTAATCTCTGGAATTAGGTACCAGTTGCATTGGAAACATTTTGCATATGATAGCGTGATTCATGTGGAATCTATGTATATTATATCACGCTATGACGCACGCAGCCGGAGCAGTAACCAAAGACGTTACTCAACACGGATAAAAAAAATATTATATACACGGTGTCCCAGACAAACACGTCCAGACGAAAATTTTGGAAACCTCTTCTTGGGCTATCCAAACCTATTGCATTTTTATGTTATCATATTCGAGCTTCAATTGCACCGAATAATGTCCTGTAAAATAGTTTTTTGTATTGGTTTAAAAGAGCTGAGGGTAGTGCTTTAGTCTGACAACCAGTCTTACCTAGGGGTATCGTATTACCCAGTTACTGGGTTGTGGAGGTCAGATAGGCAGTCGTTTCATGTAAAATAGGTACTGGTACTCAGCTGCATCTGGTTAGACTGGAAGCCGACCCCAACATAGTTGGGAAAAGGTTAGGTAGATGGATGGTAGTGCTTTAGTACTGCCAAACAAACCATCGTTTGGCAGTACTAAACCACATAAATAATAGGCTTTAAGGACATGTAATAGTAATTCTAAATATGAAAACAAAACTAAACACAACACAGGGCCGTTATTCAACAAGATAATTTTATAGCCGCAATAGCTTTGAAACATAACACCCGACTAAGCCAACAGCTGTACAACATTTCATTTTAGTTTTCAAACAATTGCATGCCAACTATTACGTGAAATAATATCGGCAAATGTAACGCCTAACCAAAAAGGTATGCTAGCGGTAGCTACCTTTGCATACAAACAAAAGTTGTCAACCAATTAAATAATAAAAACGTAAATGTTTAGTTTTACCACATAGAGTTCACATACCCGATTTAATTATAATATTTGGACTGTGTTTGTTTAAAGTAATCAAAAATTAAAGCCATTCCAATATAAATTTTCATTTTACTTGTTGAAGCAACATAGTTTCCTCGCAATCTACACCTACATAATGATACTAAGTCTTTTTTTTAAAGGGTCATGACACTTAAAAGTTTACGTTATATTCACTTCAACCAGGCACATGTCTAAAAATAAATAATAATACTAGCGTATGGTCCCACTACAGGGTAAAAATCCATCGAAACAGTTGGAATTTCGCACCCTTGCAAAGCCGAGGCAGTTCGCTAGTTTTGAATACAAAACGAGTGATAGGCAATCAATACCTTTCCTTATATGAATAGTTAATTAAATCCTGAAAATGAAATGAATGAACACTGCATGAATATTTCTCACTAGTAGAGAGCTACGTTCAGCGCAAAGTGTAACACAAACAATAATCTAATTAATATTCTTTTCCGTACGTAATCACGAAACTTTCCGAGTGTAGAAAATTTTAGTTGATGACTGGTAATTAATGAACGTAGAAATTAGTACTTAGTTGCTCACTTTTTCTGAATGAAATTAAAAAAAAAACATCCAGGGAGATTATGACTGGTTCCAGATGTATTAACGTACTATCTAAGGTTTGTAGTGAACTTCGTTTACTTTCTTACATCGTATACAAAAAGCCTTCTAGATTTTAAACAACAAAAAAATGTTTTTAAGATTAAGATTTTAAGTTCGAACGTTAGTTAAACACTATCAGTTTTTCTAATGTGGACACGTATACCTAATGTATATATTTATATGTATTTACATGTATACCAAAATGTTATCCTCAATAAAGTCATTACGATAAAGCGTGGGTAGAACCGTAGGTTTAATATCGGAACATCGTATCATAAAATATTACTTTATGGTAATATACGCTGCGGTATTTCCCTATAGTTTTCGCGCGGTAACCAACTTGCCAAGATAAGTTTTAAGTTTAATATAGTATGATTAATACTATATGTATATAGTTATGCATATGGTTTAAGTAGGTACCTACTTACTTTTTTGAATATCGTATCCAATAGGTGCTACGAAGCGTAGCATGCAACGAAATACGTAGCATGACTTCGTAGCCAATTCATTGCGCCTAAACAGTACACGATACATTATTAAATGCGGAGGGAGTGCCCTATCATTGCTGTGGGAAACTAAGTTTCTTGTGAAGTGGCTTTTGTTACATAATTGATACTAAACGCTCTACCGTACCCTAATGAAATGTACAGTAAAGTAGAAGACTTTCCCAAAACTGTTGATTAAAAAATATAAATTGGAGTGGATACTTAATTTTCTAGTACCAGGAGAGGTAATTCTCTTATTTTTAAGAACGCATTTTAAAGTCAGTCTTTTTAGAAAGCATTAAAAAAAAAACTGAGTTTAGAATGCGAGTTTGTCAAAAATTAATGTAATTTACCTACATTCTTGACATTATTGTCGTTGAGATGAGATTGCGAGTAGATTTTAAGCGTTTTTAATTACTAGAATTGGCCTTTAGATTGCTTGTCGTTAAGAAAATCGTCCATAATGACTTTAAGTAAAATTAAAAGACTTTTTGAGTTCTCAAAAACATTAAACGTTGCGTTAAACTTATACAGAAGCGTAATTTAGACAATTTATATAAAATTACAAGCTTCCGCCCGCGTCTTCGTCCGCGTCAAATTTAATATATTATCCCACGGGAACTATAATTTTTTCGGGAGCAAATGAGCTATTTTAGACTATTATCTGTTTCTGTTCAACATTACTTCCAGATCTGTTCAGCCGTTCTGGCATAATTGAGTAACAAACATAAAACACTTAACTCACTAAACTTTCGCAATCACATTCTGTCTGCGACTTCGTCCACATCAAATTTACACACATCAAAAGTGTCTAGGGATCAACATCCCTAATCAATGTTAGGGATGTTGATCCCTAGACACTTTTGATGTGTATATATATTACTCCAGGGGAACTGTTAATTTTACCGAGATAAAAAGTAGCCTTTGGCTATACTGGCTCATTTTCACTAGTCGATAGGGCCCGCATGCGGGGTGCGATAGATTTCTGGAACGCATGCCACAGGGCCCGCATTTGGTGAACCGTTTTCATTAGTCGATAGGGCCCGCATGCGGGGTGCAACAGATTTCTGGAACGCATGCCACAGGGCCCGCATGTCGATATCGCCAAAATGCGCCATTATGGCGCATTTTCATTAGTCGATAGGGCCCGCATGCGGCGAGTCCCCGCATGCGACATAACAACCAATGAAAATTACAAGTCGTTACACCGCATGCGGGGATCCGCCGCGCATGCTTTTTACCGACCGTGATATCGACATGCGGGCCCTGTGGCATGCGTTCCAGAAATCTGTCGCACGCCGCATGCGGGCCCTATCGACTAGTGAAAATGAGCCATAACAGACTATAATCTATTTCTTGCCAAGTCTTAACCAGATCCAATCAGCTGTTCTGGCGCGACTGAGTAAAAATCATCCGACCATCCAAACTTTCGCATTTGTAATAGTAAGTTTAAATATGTATATAATTTTATATTTTTTTATTTTTATAAATTTACCCTACTGGTAATGCTGGATTGATATAATCTTACCGATCGTTAATATGTTTACAGCGTAGTGTTATGGTCTTTTTAGTCATACTAAATAGGTTTCAAAATAATTAGACACCACAAGCTTAAAAAGTGAACACAAAATAACAATGAATGGCAATGGTAGCAGAAAGATAATTATTGTTGTCTGTAAACCAAATGGCTTGTTCGACCGTACGAGCTTTCCGATACATGGGTGTGTCACACCACCGACTTCTGAACTCTAGGCTGCTGCTAGGACGGACAGGGACGGGGCCCCAACGGGGCCAAACGCCTGCCGGGGTTGCGGGACGTCTTAACAGGATACCGTGGCCCCGGAACGCAAAGGGCTACAGAAGGAACAGGGTGGTTTTTTAGTCAGTAAAAGTCTGACAGTCCCTTTTGCCCCACCCAGAGCGGAAGGAGTTATTTGATGATTTTTACCACCCAAAAAAAAAAATAATAATAATAAAAAATAAACAACAAAAAAAAGGCTGCTGCTAAGAAAATCATGGATAACACTTTACCCGACTTTGGATCAAACCTAGGCCTCCAAGCTCAGCAGTCGAACCTGCGACCACAACACCAACGGGGCAATTAACGGAGAAGGACACGGATGGAAGTAGTTTTCATTGCTGTATTGTTTCATTGTTAACAGTAAAGCCAGCGTCTGTAACCCGACGTCGTAATTCTACGACAAGGAACAATACACAGGAAACTGTAGTATTATTAAAGTCGTAATTGTTTCTTTTCTTCTCTTTATCTCGCTTTTTAACACTGAATTTTTTGTATAAGTTAATAAAAGTGACTTGAAGCGTGGTGGCCAATACTCGTAACTTCTTTGTAAGAGAAGAAGCTTTTGTCGTGCAACGGGTTAAAATAGGCTGGTATTATTTATTTAATTTTATAATTTATTTTCAAATGTGTCGTGTATATAATACCAGCTTAATATACACCCACTGCTAGGCAAAGTCATCTTCCCACACAAAAAAAACACGAGCATTGATCACCACGCTTGCTCAAGGCTGAACGGTGATGTCTTGATATTAATTACTTATTGATATTAGTTATAAGTTCAGGTTTCCTTAAGATGACTTCCTTTCCTTCATCGATGTCAATAATTTCTAAGATAAAAAAAAGTATATATGAAATGGATAAAGTCATATTGGTACTAGCCCGTTCCCGTATGCCAACCCACAGCCTAATGCATATGTAAGCGCCTTAAACACTTTGCCATCCCGACATTCAATAAGATAGCAGTTTTAAAATGAAATTCCTAAGCAAGCTATCGAGGTAATATCAAATAAATACCTCTGATGACTTCAGTAACAGCTATAAATGTGGTTCCGCATTTTCCAATCCAGCTATCAGCTAGGAAATGTAACATCCAAGCTAATATTGGTACCGAGTAAAAGCCGCATCTCTTCAGGACTTCGACGGCGAAACTATTGCGGTCCAGCGCGGCGCTTCAACGCGTTCAGATCAAATCGAAACAACTCGAACAATGTCCATAAAGTGCTTGCTTGAACAAGACGTGTATCGGGTTTGTTTGAAATCGAAACTTGTGAATAGTTTTGTTTGATGGCTCATGGCGGTTTATGTTTGAGAGATAAATTGACGGCTGTTTCATACCATTTCCACGTTTTATTGAGCCACAATCCTGGAAAATCCTTTTGATCATTTGACATCAATATAACGGTTTCTGTTTGGACGGAGCCTGCAATATTGTAGCTTTGTAGTTTGTGTCTGTTCGTAGAGAGGAAATCACGGGTTTAAGAAAAGATTTACTAGCAAATATTTTACTTAGTTTAGGATTCCGAAACCAAATAATTTCATAACACATATCCACATACTCCCGATTTATACGTCAGTCAGTTGGTCAATCAAATGCCAGAATCGAAATTGAACTGCAAAGCCCCGAAGGTAAATCATTGCAGCCTGCGTTTACTGTTCATAGCATGAAATAATTATAAAATAATGGCTTCATAAGTATACATAAAGGTACATTCATTAAATAAATTATTAAACCTTGTGTAATAGAATGAGAGCCTCTCACAATTTAATGGGCTTTTGTCCAGCCTCGGAAATTCGAGTTATAACTGGCAATTAATACCTACTTACTTACTCCTGAAAAGAAAATTGAATTATACATTTTTCCATCCATTTCGGTTATTAATTTTGGATCGAATTCACGCTCTAAGGTAGTCAGTGTTGCTCACCCCAACCATTTCAACGCTGATACTTGTATACCTTTGTATACGGGGTGTATTTATATAGATTTCTTTTTCTGTAAAATATCTCTGTTAGTTAAGGTAGGTACCATGCAATGTAACACACACAAATTATTGTGCTAATGGGTGCATACAACAGTATAATCATTGTCATGGGAGCATTCAAAGTTAATAACAACATTTAAAAATTGTTTTCGTACAAAAATTGTAGAAAAAGGTTGAAACTTTGACCCGCCGTAACTAGAAGACTTTAGTTGTGAACCATACCTGGGGGTATGATCCACATGCAAAAATTATAACAATGATTTGAAGAACATATAAGTTTTGGCTCCGTTAAGTGTCTTTTACATCAGATTATACCTTACTTTAACTAAGTTGCAAAATTGCATTTGTATACATATTGTAGGCTCAGTCACTACAAATACCTAGATTCAGGCATGCCTTAATCCCTTAGTGGTATGATCAAAGTTTCGAACACCCACCGCTTTGATTAATCGTTACAATGTGATGGGTAGCGATAGCGTGCGAGCCTATTTCCATTTATCGGACATGTTCTAGGGGATTGGAACACTACATCTACTAGGGATGTAGAATATCAAACGCTGAATGTCAAAAGCGTTAGCTGTTTGAGAAGCGTGGATTGACACTGTTACGAACAAAATGTAGATTGGCATAAAAGAAGGGAGAGATGTAAACAAAGATAAAAAACAACCTGTAAGTTCCCTTCAATCATTATGATGGATACTAAAAAATAAAGGAGTACTCACTTTTCATCTTCTGGCAGCTCGATGTACAGCGGTAGCAGCGTGATGTTGCGCAGATGGAGCGGGTAGTCGCCGGCAAGGTACGTGTGAGACAGGTCGGCGAGCGAGCGGTTGAACGCCCGCACCGCGTCGGCGGCCGAGCGCGGTGCGGCGATGCCCACGTAGAAGGCGGTACGCGCGTCTGCTTGAAGCACGCGTAATTCGCGCCCCGCGCTTGACGCCGCCAGCACCGCCCACGCGCACCACGCATACCACGCCGCGCACGCCGCCCACCTGCGCCCGCGCATGGCACCCGACCTCACCGCCGCCCGCGCCCCGCCCGCCCCCCGCACCGCCGCGCCATACCACGCACCCGACCAACACCATCCACCCTCAAACTACCGTCCCACCACACACAGTCACCCACCCCAACATTTACTGCACTTTATATTTACAGCAGTTTATATTTACAGTCCTAATACTGCCCAATAAAATGTTACTGTTTATGGCACAGAATTCTTATGGACGGTAAATCATAATTAAATTTTATATTTTTCAGTTTTGCGATCCCTGGTACTCGGCTCATTTGCGTATCTGTAACAAAAGGAGGACATCTATTTGTATGGTAATGATTTAAACGAGAACATTGTAATTACAAATTAGGCCTAATCGATATTAACATTTCCGTAGCACTGCTACAAGGAATTCGTAGCTACCTAGCTACGAAGCTACGAGTATAAAGGAGCTTCAAATGGGTGATTCTAGTTATCATACGAATATCTTGTTAAAAGCACATTGTCTGAGATGGGAGCGAACCCCGATCGTCAACAAAAACTAAATAGGTTAAGGATTATACATACTGTCATACGGGAATCGGGTAGGGACCTACGTCTGTTTAGAACGGTCTTCACCCTAGCTTGTCCCAAACATATTGGTGTTCATAGTACCTATTACGTTTAGGAGAGAGCTTTAGTGAAGATGTGCAGGTACTATGTGAGCTACTGTATTATATATCAGAGTAGATAATACTACCTAAATAGCGCCTAAATACTAAACATAATATTGGGAATACACGAATTGCTTGAATATACCATACACGTACGTATAGTAATAAAAAATCTGCTTCAAAACAATACAATATTTTGACTAACATAACATAACATTACGCTGTAATTCCCGAAGGGTTAGGCAGAGGTGTACCCATTAGTACACCTACATTTCAATATATTTATGTTCAAGTTCAATGTAATAGGACCGAGCCGAAATTCCTGATGAAAAAACTCAATAACACTTTCCCCGACCTAGGAATCCAACCGACGACCGCTAGACCAACAAGGCAGTCACTACATTTATCTATTTTATCGTTTATATTAAACTTTACCTATTATTTCATATTAGGCATAACTGCCTAATATGAAATAATAGGTAAAGTTCTTACTAACTCTTCTTGTTAATTTCTTACTAACGTAAGAAAATCCTTATCCATTTACAGCGTGTCGTTTAAGTAACTACAGGTTTAATCTTGTTTGCAGTTAGTACACGTTAATTAATTTATGTTAGACATTATCACACTCTTTCGTCGGTCCGTGCGCCGTCAAGCTCAATTTAGTTTCCGTTCGAATTTAGCGAGCACTTGACGAGACACAACCTATTTATTTTCACGAAAAACCGTGTTCAGTTAACGGTACTCATTAATTATTTTGGGTTATACTTAGTGAAGCAGTAACCTCGCAATTTGATAGCCCTGAGTCACGAGCATTGCACAGCACACACGTACGCACTCGTTAATAACAAATAAGGTTATTACGTTACTTGCACTAAGGGCCTATAAACATAATTAGCTTTATGTTCCCATAAATACTCTACGATGTCGCGTTTCCATAGTTATGGATATTAGAGATCATAAAATATTAATAAAAGCTATAATACTACAGCTGACTGGATCTCATTTAATATTTCGTAAAATTTATCTAGTAGCTTATTTTATGGGAAAATGGTTTTTATATCACCATAGAATTCCAAACGGAAGATTTTTGAAATTCCACTTAAATGTTAACATACACGCTGATCCATAAACTCAAACTTGATTTAAGTAATTCTAAGTTATTAACAAACACCTAATAATTGCGTACACACTTGATTAATTGTACATCCCTGTATAATTATTTCCTAATAGATTATAATTTGATTAAGCTAGCACAAAGTTAAATCCCTAGGATTAAATGTCAAGTCCGCGTGAAGTGTTGATTTGGATTCAAAACACACCCTCGTCAAACGACGTCTTCGCGATGTTACTAATTGAAACTATATACGAATATGTAAACTATGTAGATACTAAACTATCGCCACAACTTAGCATTGGTTATGTTTGATATATTTTGTTTTTCGGGCAAAACAGTTGATTATTTTTCTAGGCGGTAACGAAAATAACAAAGACGCGCAATAAAAAATTCAGCAGCGAAACTACTCAATCAATTCAATGAGTATTTCAACTTATGTTTTATTTACAGCATTAATCTTTCATGTGTTCGCAGAACATTCAAGTTTCAAGCCGACGTTTAAAAAAATGGACATCTCTTTGTTACAAATTGACGAAGACGGCAAACATATCGTATAAGTTACCTGGTATTCTAATATCTGGTGGAATTCTTGACTAACTTTAACACAAATTAGTAGCAGATATCAACATCTCATAGATACACCTACCATACACAGGTATATTCTTATATACACTTGAGGGTGTCTGTCTTTTATTTTTAATAGTCGTACTATTTCTTTTTTCCATTCACTGTTTATAAATACCCACATAAAAGCGTAAATATATAGATACTTTTTTATGACACCTCAAGTCACCAAGATATAGGTTTAGTACAAAAGTATAGCTTACTTCTTATGAATTATAATCCTAATTAAAACTTGCCACAAAAATAACGGCACCTCGGAGATGGTAAAGATTTGTTTAGAGAAATCTTCCCACTCTGAAAGATCGAGACCGTCTCTTACTTCAATATTTGAATTGAATGAACAAATTCTAATTTCCCTCCTATATTTTCTCCATTTGTAAAAGCTTTTTATTCATTAATCGAATTTTCCTTTGATGTAAGTACCTACTAGAATCCTACAATTTGTACGCGGTTTCAGCTAAGGATTGAGTAGGGCGTAGGATTAATTAATTGCTAATTACTTGCGGTCACATTATGAGGCCACGTCGGTTCGGGTCAGCTAGACTTAAGTAGTTTTAATCCTAACTTAGTAAGTGATTGCTAACAAGCTACGAGTAGTTCATACAACTAATGCAATTCAGAACACGAAGTTGGTTAACAAGTCCTTATCTCGGTGGGATAGGAAAGAATTTGAAGTTTACTAAGTACCTTAATATTACGTGATTGAGGCAAAAATATTGTGTCGCAGCTGTGGAGATATATATTTTTATGGATAGGTGTATGAAAAACAAGTTTGGGGCGAGAGGATCAAGGTCGATTTACCTGTATATTGATGTAGAGTACGATCCGGATATTGAACATGAAAAGTAATAGACCTGATTAGAACAGCGCCAAAATAGAGTAAAGATAGGGGCTTTGCAGGCACTAACCGACTTCCTCGGCGCATTGATTAATCAAAGACTCTAAATTTTCAAAAGACTTATTTCCTAAAGCGCTGACTGCGATCAATCGTTGAAGCAATCAAATGGGAGAGAACTTTGTCACGTTAACTAAGCTGATAAATACTAATTGTATTAACTTATATAGTAGGCAGGAACTAAATAGACTTAGGTATTACTGAATACCCTGTAATCCTCAAAACCCGTTTAATTCCATATATCTCAGTCCTGGCAGGTACCCACTCTAATTTGCATTGTTTACTGTTGCATGGACAACATACTTTACAAAATTTGCTACGCAGACACTCGCATTCAGGATGAAATATTATTCATACTCAACATGTTTCATAACTCTAACTTTAGAGCTGCGTAAATCTGATAGAAGCAACGGATTGAAAAATTGAATACTTGATTCCTGTGTAGGAGGTGTAAAATCATATTCTAGTTTTACTTTCAAACTGGCAAAATGCTAGTCGGTGTTTGTTATTTATCGGCCATGTAGGCACAATCCTGGTATGTCCATCACAATCCCAAAAGGTTGGTCTTTGAATATTGAATATTCAATGGGTTGACGTTTCTCGAATAAAATTGTGATAGGAAAAAAAGAAACGGAATAAATTTTATCTGTGGCCTTGTTTTTAAAACAGTTTTGAATTTTTTAAATACACTGCATCCGGCTCCTACACTACCATATCTTTTATTTGCTATTTGAGGCATTTAGAAACTCTTCTCTTTTATTATCAAGTAAATATCCGTCTCCAAGCCTTTTGTTCCAGACTTACTTAGCTATCTCGTTAATAATGTTACATGAAGATGAATCGAAATTCTCTTTTTGTACAGAATAATAACTTCTGAAAGTTATTAGCATGTAAAAGGTTCTATTTAATTTTACAAAACATTGAAATGAGGATACTTGTTGGAATTAAGAATGGTTTCATAAATTTGTTATTACACGGCTTTTGATTTCTCAGTGGTGACTATTTGACGAGTCTTTATAAGTTAAACTGACGGCACTTTCACGTTAAAATAAGCCTCGAGGTTTTGTCGAGCGCCCAGCTCCCGGCTCGCTGTAATTGGACGTGTAGCAGCGGGCCGCTTATTTTGAATGGAATTAAGCAAAGACAGCTGTGGCAGCATTTGTTATATCCAACGAGATGATTTTTCGTTTTTTTTTTAAACATGCAAATGGCCTATAATGTCAAATTGTACCTTTGCTATGACAAGGACTATCAGTATGACAATGGCTATAAAAGCTGGAGAGATCACTTAGCTGAGAAAACACATTTTCACGCTCGATATATTTTGACTCACCGAACCTTTTATAAGTTCACACCAAGACACTTACCAGTCCGCCTTACCTTGCACTTACAGAAGAATTCAGATCTAGTTTTTACACAGCATTGAGTTTATCTGGGTTATATACGGCAGGTTCAGATAAAACTTCTATGACAGTGTAACGTACGTGGCATGAGCAAAGTGTAATATGAACAGCGTTCACAGTTTGTAAACTTAAAGTAAATTATAGAAGTGCTCGTCGCCATTAAACGAGCAAAATTTTCCTTTAAATTGCTTTAATTTACTCACTAGCAGAGATATAACGTTTGAGCTTATCATTTGCATATTACATACTAAAACTGCTTTGAATACCATGTTTTTTGTGTATCACTAACGAACGTAAATGTGTTTTATGCTATCCTTACGAAACTTAAGTTGGTTTCATTAATTAAAACCTACTTTGGTTGAGAGCAGTATCTTCAATCTAAGCGGCTACGCTATTAGTCTGACCCGTGATTAAATGGAAGGCCATAGCACTTATGTAGGCAGTATCCTAGTTGCCTCGTATAAGTCATCTGACCGACCATATACATCACAAAGCAGCTTTATTACCCTAAAACAACTACGCATAGGGAAAGTTAAAAGTTGTTGTATGACGTCAGGCAAAAGTCATCCATCACTAGTAGGCCCGATAATAAATCTCATAAACAAAATATACCATGACGCACGACCAAAATAAGTTACCCCAAAAAAGAATGTTGATATTCAATTTGTAACTTATCATGCATGGTAGGAACAATGAACTGGAATGTAGATCCGAAACACGTTTCAACCAGTGGAACGAAACCTCAGAGACTGATGATTCGATTACTCGCTAGACGATAAAGCAATAGCGTTACGTGCTGACGTATTGGCGACATAAATAGATGACGCTGAAACTATTAAGTGTAGTGATTTCATTAGTGCCTTTAGCGTAATACCTGTTGCTGTTAAGCAGAATTTAATTAAACATATGTTTGTATAGGTACTTAGATAAATTACATATATAATTTCACGACATATAACGACATCAAGGGAGAATAATTGCTTATTTTGCTGTTCATTGTTGTTTTACGGAATAATCTCGCCCATTATACGCTCCGTAAAATAAAAGTGAAAGGTTATTTTTTGCACGTGTCGACATTAATAATGAAATTAACCAACTTTAAAATATGGCTCGGTATTATTCGATATCTCCGTGTAAACGAAATGTAAGCCCGAGCTGATGACAACATTCGAATCTTTTGGGAATTATCTCAAGAGCAATTTAAGAAAAGAAGCTTCGATTTCCTCTGAGACTGTCTGTTCATCGCTGTCGAAGTACGTACCATGATCTCGGAGCGCGGTGTCGCAGTTTCATAAATGTTATCTTGGTCTTTAGATTCATATTATTACCTATTTCAATGCCTAAAGGCTTGATTTTTTTCTTCTCTAAATGTCCTTAAGAAAACGTTTTCGCTAAACGCATTATCCCGAACAACTAACAATTTAGAAAGAAATACACGTGTCCCTCGAGACAAATCTCTAAGTTTTCTATGGGACAAGTGACAATCAATATTGCCCCTATTATAACGGGACGTGGATAGACGCAAACGCAGTCCCTTCGCTCTCGAGGGGTCTGCCACTACAAAAACATTGTTCATCAAATATATCGTGGTCGTTACAGAGAACTTCACTAGTCCATCGCTCGTGAATACAACTCTCGCCAGGGGAAACGGCCGGTATAACCGCATGCGCCTATGATAACGACAGCTGTAAAAATGTGCTTTGTATGCAAAGTAGCCACTTTAAGACTGTTTGATAGGTCAGGCTGTGATCCCCATATTTTCACCAGTGGGTGCAGTTCAGTACACAATTTGTAATGGTGGAAACATATTTGTGACAAGCGAACCACTCTATAGTTTTCCGCACTACCAATTTATTTCAGTTTTTAGTTTTTCGAGGAATAGCGTTGATGGGCTTTTTACAGCCGAAGTGCTATTGGATGTATGTAGTACATTAGTTATGTTTTAGTTTTAAATATTTTGCGAAAAACTAATTCTTATTGAATTTTAGTGTTTATGTGAATATCTATATTTGCAAAAAAAAAAATATTAACTAATTATATTAAAGTATATAAAAAAGATACCTAACCTAACAGTGCATATATTACATCAATAAGTATAAACCTTCCGGAAGAAATGATAGGGAAAAACGTATCAAAATCTGTCTCATGGTTTAAAATAAGTGAGCGGACAAATAGACAGACAAAAACGGCGACTTTGCTCATACTATTGAGAGAAAAGATAAGATTAAAACTATGGGTACACAGCTATTTAAAAACATACTGCCGAATTGAGAACCTCCTCCTTTTTTAAGTCGGTTAAAAAGTAAACTGTAGAAACTTTCCTACTCACCGATTGCATCTTGCACTTACAAAGAAAAGCGCATCGAACAAAAGAGACATCTGATGATCTAACAATAGGACGAGAACACACTCTGAAGAAGATTACAGAATATCAGATTACTCACATTTTCCATACAAAGCTTGCATATGGACACTGACGTGTAGCCTATTGATGAATACCTGTAAGGCATCGGGACGCTTGTGGCAAGCCCGTGTGATTTCAATGAGCACGCTTGCCCACTACAAAGGATACGTTCATTCGACCCAATATCAATGCAAATGTTGTTGAATGTGTAGCTTCCCGCTAGTAACGTATAATTTTATTGAAATAGGTTCGCTGGTAAAAAGCCCTCAGATTAACATTATAATACACCCGAATTTCGTTTGAAAATAACCTTTTAATACTAGTTGATTCGGGGCTTTGTTGTGATGGATATTGTCCCTTACTAACTTAATATTCAAGGCAAAGTTTTCGATGAAATTTCGTCTTATTTTAATTATTGGGTTAGAAGCAACTCAAATAAAGTTATAAAGTTTTAATAAAGGTTTTCATAAGGACAAAACGGTTACATTTATCTAAATTAAGTATCACGGTTTCTGCCAATCTGTACTAAAAATTTTGTTAACTTCAAGAATTTGAAACAGGTCAGATTTTATAGATTCTAGACGGAATGTCTCCAGAGAATTATCTTCAGTTGATTTGAAATACACTTCCGTCTTTTGGCCGATTGAATAATTTTCTCTCTCATTATTTTCTTTTTAAACGCTGTGCGAAAAGAAAAATATTTCTATTTTTTATGATTTTCAGTGACAAGATTTATTTTTGAATTAAAGAAAAAAGAGAAATCGGGGCGACTGACGCTCCAGGCGCATATGCTTCACTCAAAAGATTTTCAATACAAAGTAAACTTGTCCGTAGATTGCGGAACATCCATACAATATACCTAGTATTACGAACTCATCTGAATTTTAAATGTCGTGAATCTTCTTTGAAACTATGCTAAACTGTCAAAGTTATTCCGTGACACGACAAATATTACAGCTCAAATGAAGTTTCACTTGATACCGTTCCAGATAGGTTTAAGTTTGTTACTAAAAATAGAAACAGTTAAAGAAAAGAGGAAATGCAGTTTGACTCTAAGATAGCTACTTTCATCCCTTAGGTACTTTAATTAGTTCATAAAGCTTAATGTTTAGCAGTTAAACATTAAGTAGTTTTCTGCTGTTTTCTGTTCATCAATAATAAATTGCGACAACAACTTATTATTTATGAACGGAAAACAGTCATAGACTTTATGTAATATGTGAGTATATAGGGTGACTGGTAATAATAAAAAAATACCGATAGTTAGTCACGTGATGTGTAAGTTCGGTTACTTATTACCAGTCTCTATATACATTCGGATCCACAAAGCTTTGCTAGTTTCCGTGTCAACACAACATTTCAATATATGTAATCATGGAAAATTTAAAGTCACTTTCCACGGCTTCCCTTAATTAATTTTGTAACCTGATATTCCGATAAATACTTTCCATTGAAAATCTAACTTTGCGGCAAACTCTTCGTAAACAAAAGCTTTATAAAAGATTGAAGAAATAAATCAATATTGGTTTTACTTCTTATATTGTTGGGTTCTATAAATGGGTCACTGTGTACATTGTTAAGTAAAACAAAAGCGGAATTTCGATGTGTACGAATGTTTATCCCAAGATTGAGAACATAGGAAGTCTGTGGCAGAACGTCAATTTACGACGCGGACCATCTCGTTTCGGGTGTCGTTCCATTAAGACCCTCCCTTAATGGCTTGTGTAACTCGACAACACGGCTATACCTACGGAAAGGCCTAGCAAAAATTGTGTTCCATGAACAAATTAAAAAAATAAAATGACGTCAGCGAAATAAACGGATTAATTTCGGTCGTTGCGTCCGAAACTACACCAACGAATTCATTTGATCTGTTTTTAGTTGCTACATCCTATCGGAACTCTTGTTTGTTGTAGGTATTCAACGAGTTACTGTTATTATTATTTTTTATTCTGCGTAGCTATTGGTAAACGTTTTCTGATTTATTTACCTTTTCTTTTTTTTTGTTGACCGTTCATGTACGAGTAACTGTATTGACGATGTATTATGTTTGTATTCGTTAATTGTTTGATTATGATGAATAGGGAGCTGCAAATTGCAAAAAAAAATTGAAAATTTTGAATTTCGCGAAATTTAAATTTACCTCTTTTTTTCGTTTTTCACCTTATCACTGTCCAATAAAACGTTTAAATGTACATTACGAGAACTTGTTACTACTGTATTTACATTATTATCATTCCTTAAATCACTGATCAACAACTGTTATGTCTTGATTTGTGTATATCTTTTGTTGGAAATCCTAATAAATAAATAAACAAAAAATTTTGTCACAACTGTTCAAGACACGGTAACTTAGATGCGACGTTACAAGGACGGGCCTGTTTTTCGGAAGTCAGACAATTGACCTGAAATCTAGTTACCCTAAGAGCTTTGCTTTCAACATTCAAATAGATAAACTACTCAGTTAAATAAGTGCTTTAGATAGTAAGAGATTATAAGAAAACCGACTTAATACACACTATCTGTGAAGTCAGAATTAAGAGTCGAGATTATTTAGTCGAGTGAGTTGAATATCGCACCCGCCGTGATTATGGAAATAAGGAGAAGAAGATTATCCGGCTCGTTGAATACTGATGATAATTCCGTATAAATATTTTATACTTGGGTATAGGCACCATTAAGTTATTTAAATAATTACTGCAAGAAAGCTGCTGGGTCTGTTGAGAAGTCGCCAGAGATTGCAATAGAATGTACTCTTATTGAAATTCTTTGTGAATGTTATGGCTAATCGTGTTTAAAAAGTTGAATACACAATATAGGTACATACCAAAACTATCTGAACCGTCCGCTTGATAGACCATGCAATTTTCGTCTTTAAGCAATTGAATTGATGGTATTTTTTTCTGCAAAACTGCTAAAATACTTAACACTAAAAATTATATAAGTATTATATCATTCACAAAACTTTGTACATTAAATTTAAAGTTCCTGAAACGAAAATTATACAGCCAATTTAATCGTACTCGATGCACAGCATGCATTATTACACAAATTAGTAAATAATGTTGAAGCTCCTATTGTTGTTTAAAACGCACGATTAAATATTGCTCTTTTTCACAAACAATTGAATATTTAAAAAATGCGAAAATGTTTTGCGTTTTCTTTGTTATTCAATCGCGTTTGTAGCGGAATACGACGGCGACGGTCAAACAATCGGCGGATAAAGCTTACATCACAGAAAAGGACTTGAACAAGTTGTACGTCCCTTTTCTTAGCTTTTCGTTATTCTGGCGGGATAATAGCAACATGGCTTGGGATACAATAAGAAATATTTTCCAATCACATTTAAGAGATAGTAGATTTCATTCGAAAAGATGAAGAGAAACTGCAGTGTTCGGTGGAAAATACACGAAATATTGAAACAATACAAGTTCGCTAGGTGTGTCACGAGCAAAGGTATTATGTCACATGACACGCGCATCCTTATTGAAAGAAAAAAACGTGCTTTGACTACACCGCGGAAATCCCGACGGGATTGTGCCTCACAGAACTTTATTGGATTTTCCAAGAACGAAAATGAAAGTTTGTATTCCAGATTATAAAATTAAAAGTTCTTAATTAGAATAAATGGGCCAGTTGCGAAGTTGTATTTAATTAGAGAAAACTTTTGTTGTTTTGTATTGTTTTGTTACAGGGTTTGCGGTGTTTAACGTTTACTTTTATATTTCTGAACTAGCCTCTAAAGAAACCGTGTAACAATTAGGCCAATGAAGTTACAATTTTGTGAAAACAGATTTTCATTTAGCTAAAATACCGTAAGTATAAACTACTAAATTGTATGAAGGAATAAATAGAGAGAAGCCCGCCATACTCCCGTTGCAAGCCCCCAAATAGCCTCTTTACGAAAATTGCTTTTGTCCCAGGAGCACAAACCACCAGACATTCCAGTGCAAGAGAATAAATCCGAGATGCTTTTATATGGTAAAAGATTTCCAACTGAATTGAGTTTAGGTCATCAACAAGAATGAAGACGTTTATCTGTATAATTCTTACGAGCTGAGTTGTTCTAGTTTTCTCTTTCCCGCTACGTGCCTGCAAATTGAAGGTCGACACTGAAGCGAGTTGAATTCTTAACGGCCGAACCGGTGTATAGTCGCTTCAGAGTAAAGCGTTCACTTTAAAACAAGCTAATACGAGTCTATCCAAGACAGGCAGTTACAAAAAATAAACCAATTTCCAATTATTGTGTGTTCAGTGCGGGCTTATGTTAGTGCCAACAAATAAACAAGTTCAGTTGCCAACTAATCATTACACACACACACGCACTAACCCTATATTGATGAATGTAAAACGTTCCACAGAGGCCGTTACATATTCATCATAGATAAATGTGGCTGCCACATACAGATCGGACTAAAGGATTAATTTCACTTTGAGCAATACACTGCTCTTTGTTCTTGTTGGTTTTCATTTTCGGTTATTCGTGAGTTAGTAACGGGTTCCAGTCGAGTAGGTCTATATGGATGCCCGTTAGGCTCGAGGCTCATCATGCATATTCAAAAGTGGCGGAGCTCGAGACAAGTGGCTCAATGTTACTTAGTCGCGCCGAACTACCGCTTTCGAGGCCACGCGATAATGCCGCTGCATATCTGAGCAGCTTACGTATAATTAAAACAATCCTTGATATTATATCACTAAAGTCTTCTAGGAAGATACTCATTGAACCTAATGCTAACTGCTATGATCTTTACATACATAACTATCTACATAACATAGGTTCGTACATCTCTAGGTTTGCGTCTGTATACCTATAGATAGTACGGCTGCAAGGTTATCTTTATTGGAGCAGATACTGAACCTCCACACGTCCTTGCGGTTACCATAGAAGCATAATATGTAAATGTTATGCTGTACATCTAGGATTCATCAGAGCTTTAAATTCAGTAAAGCGCCTATTTCCACACAAAATAACAATTATTTCTAACATAAAATACATATGTGAAATATTTTACAATACTATATCTCTGTTTCATGACGTCTGTGAGTCGAGAGAAAGGCAGGCTTAAACTTCCAGTTCAAGCGTTAAAGCGTGTCAAAATGGAGCAGTTTTCCGGATAATTTTAAACAGTACCTTTTCGGGTGTGGATTTTCTCCTTTATGGAGTTGCCCGCGAAATTGGAAGCTGTTATTCTTTCTGGTTTTTTAACCTTCCTATACTCGCTAAATAGGCTATATAATAGGTTTAAAATACCAATAATTATGCGAGTATAGCTATGACACATTTTAAATGGTTTTGAATATCTTCTATTGTTGTACATAATGTGATTTTAAGTAGTTAAGGCGCCTTCTCTCATTCATGGAGTTGTGAGTTCGATGTCAGGCTAGTACCAATGTGACTTTTTTATTTCTTATATACTTTCTAAGTTTATCTTGGACATTACTGACATCGATGAAAGAAAATATCGTGAGGAAACTTAGGCTTATAATAAATATAAGTCTGAAATCGCAGCAAGCGAGGTGGCCAATGCTCGTGCCTTCTCTGGATGAAAACACGCCTTTGCTCAGTAGTGATACAGTAATAGGCTGGTATTATTATATTTTCACATTATCCGAGGGTTATTCGATTATTTATCGAATTTAATAATATCGTAAAACCAGTGTCAAGTTGGTTTTACATGATGTAAATCATCATGAAATGAGCAGAGCATACCTAATGAATGAATAATTAAATACGAATAGCATAAATATTAACCTTATTTAACTTCGTCCAAACAGAATGTTTGCATTCCATCCACATTAATCCAATGTTTATACACACGTTTCAGAAATGAAGATGTAATTTCCAATATTGAACTCTGTTCATTTTAGGATAATTCATATGTGACATATTATTAATTGAACTGTGGCGTAACGTGAATTAACTAGTTATAATAATTATTTAGGTATAAAGATTAATGATAATAATGGTATTAAATACATAAATTGATCAGGCAGGGACCACAGTCCTTTCATAGTACCTAACCAGTCCAGTTAAGCCACCCAAACCCATAGTCCCATTTCTTATTCCTACAATAGTGCTGCGCTAATCGTGGGTTATCCTTGGATGCACTTAGTTTGCATCCCATAGTCCCATTTTTTATTCCTACAATAGTGCTGCGCTAACCGTGGGTTATCCTTGGATGCACTTAGTTTGCATAGTGCTTACAAGTATAATTGTCGGTTGGTGTCATTTAAAGCTGCCTGAGGGGCCTCTGCGAGTTGGCTTCGACTCCTCGTACGCCTTTCAAAGGTCCGGGACTGGGATAAAGTAAATATAAATAAAAGTAAATAAGTCATTATTTTAAAAAGTAAATAAGTCATTATTTTACTAATAATTATTTCATATTTTTACTGTCTTTGAAATTCAAGTTTTCAAACATCTATTCGACTAGAAAACTCAAAAGGAAAAATAAAACCAAAATATTCTTAGAAAAAAGTTCGACATTTCAAAAATGAACCTATAAATTATAAGTTGTTGTCAGTCGATCTCTTTCCAACGTTGTTTGTTAAGTAAAAAAAGCGGCAAAAGTAAAAGATTTTTGTACGTGTCATATCAATCATCATAAAAAGAACACAGTATAAGTTAGGATCTGGTACACTTGCGCGAAAGACATTTCCGCGCAAGACACTTGCGCGAGTCCCTTTGCGCGCCAAGACACTTGCGCGAATGGACGTTTGCGCGCCTAGACCTTTCCGCGAACAGACACTTGCGCGAATGGACATTTCCGCGCCAAGACACTTGCGCGACTACCTTTGCGCGATTGGACACTTGCGCGACAGACAGTTCCGCGATAGACATTTGCGCGCCAACACTTGCGCGATAGATACTTCCGCGAATCCACTAGCGCGAATGCTGATATGCGCGAACTATATTTTTATTAAGCTTTAAATTTGACCCAGTTTCCGGTGTCCGATTGAGCTGAAATTTTACATACTGGTCCAATCCTCATGACAATGCATGTTTATGATAAGCATGACGTGATACTGCTGCCAGGATTGGCTCCAGACGAGGGAACTCCTCAACGGTTAACAGTAGGGACATGAAATTTTACATACTGGTCCATTCTTTATAACAATGCATGTTTATGATAAGCATGACGTGATGCTGCTGCCAGGATTGGCTCCAGACGAGGGAACTCCTCAACGGTTAACAGTAGGGACATGAAATTTTACATACTTGTCCGGTCCCCATGACAATGCATGTTTTTGATAAGCATGACGTGATGCTGCTGCCAGGATTGGCTCCAGACGAGGGAACTCCTCAACGGTTAACAGTAGGGACATGAAATTTTACACACTAGTCCAGTTCCAATGACAGTGCATGTTTATGATAAGCATGACGTGATGCTGCTGCCAGGATTGGCTCCAGACGAGGGAACTCCTCAACGTTTAACAGTAGGGACATGAAATTTTACATACTGATCCAGTCCCAATGATATTACATGTTTATGATAAGCATGACGTGATGCTGCTGCCAGGATTGGCTCCAGACGAGGGAACTCTTCAACGGTTAACAGTAGGGACATGAAATTTTACATACTGGTCCAGTCCCTATGACAATGCATGTTTATGATAAGCATGACGTGATGCTTCTGCCATGTAAAATCTAAAATTTCATGTCCCTACTGTTAACCGTTGAGGAGTTCCCTCGTTTGGAGCCAATCCTGGCAGCAGCATCACGTCATGCTTATCATAAACATGCATTGTCATTGGGACTGGACTAGTGTGTATAATTTAATGTCCCTACTGTTAACCGTTGAGGAGTTCCCTCGTCTGGAGCCAATCCTGGCAGAAGCATCACGTCATACTTATCATAAACATGCATTGTCATGGGGACTGGACCAGTAAGTAAAATTTCATGTCCCTACTGTTAACCGTTGAGGAGTTCCCTCGTCTGGAGCCAATCCTGGCAGCAGCATCACGTCATGCTTATCATAAACATGCATTGTCATGGGGATTGGACCAGTATGTAAAATTTCATGTCCCTACTGTTAACCGTTGAGGAGTTCCCTCATCTGGAGCCAATCCTGGCAGCAGTATCACGTCATGCTTATCATAAACATGCATTGTCATGAGGACTGGTTCAGTATGTAAAATTTTAGCTCAATCGGACACCGGGAACTGGGTCAAATTTAAAGGTTTTAATAATAAAAATATAGTTCGCGCATATCAGCATTCGCGCTAGTGGATTCGCGTAAGTATCTATCGCGCAAGTGTTGGCGCGCAAATGTCTATCGCGGAACTGTCTGTCGCGCAAGTGTCCAATCGCGCAAAGGTAGTCGCGCAAGTGTCTTGGCGCGGAAATGTCCATTCGCGCAAGTGTCTGTTCGCGGAAAGGTCTAGGCGCGCAAACGTCCATTCGCGCAAGTGTCCTGGCGCGCAAAGGGACTCGCGCAAGTGTCTTGCGCGCAAATGTCTTTCGCGCATGTGTCCTGATACCTATAAGTTATAGTACCTATATCTGGTTAGTAACACAAACATACGGGGGCACAATCAAGTGTAAACAGAAGCTGGTCCATACAGATAGAGTCCATAATTCAAGGGCTCGTCGTAATAAAAGGAATTTTTGCCATACGTGCGTGGCACATAAACTACTCGGTAAATAATTACTGGCAAGAAATACATTTTGGAGATTACCTTCACTGTGCTTTCGTATGATTTTTCACATTTATTCATTTGTATTTGCGGTAACAATGTTAGAAATTCTCGATTAATTTAGTGATTATTACATTATTTCGGATATCTTTGGTCGAAAATGTTCATATAAGCTCTTATTTGGTACAAATTTAATTAAATATTTATAGATGGGTTGTTAAACGAATAAATAGTTGAAAGGATTAAAGCTACCTTAATTAAGTTGCGTGGGTTTACTGGTTATTGTCTGGTGTTCGCTTAATTTGTTTTCAATCAAAGCAATTTATTTATTAAACGTGAAAATAACAATGTTTAGGTAAATGATATTTATTCTGTAAATAAGATTAAAATTACACATATACACGTCAATATTTTTTATAACAAGGTACGGAAGGTGGTTCCTATCCTACTACCCAAAAAAAAAAACAATCTCAGAAGTCAATATCTCTTCAGTTCCTCGTAATAGTAAAAAGCCAATTCTCGTAACTAAAAACGTTCAAAATCTTGTTGAAATCTCATCTCAGCGACAATCATTGTCAAAAATGCAGGCAAAATGAAACAGATATTAGAATGCGATTATTGTTAAACTTACAGGAATTGCCCCTCAGAATCTCAGATTATATTATAGTATTATTTGGACCGTCCAGACATTGCACAATTTTATTTACACAGTGATAGGTAATAAAGTCTTAATCTTCTACTGTCGCAAAAAGTTTCCGTTTTATGAATCGTTTTGAAAATTATTTCTTATTCCATGTCTGATTACAAAAGTAACCTAATAATATTGCCAGCCTATCATTGTATCACCGCTGGGCTGCGGCATTGCTTTTCTGATCTGCATTGGTTCAGTATCATCAAATTAAGATCACGATGTTTTCTACGGTCAACGTTAAATTTTTGCCCACGGCATAAAAAACTAAAATGTATTGTTAAATAATTCAAAACTGTTCGTAAATAAATAGAAAATAATTCCCGTTAGTACAAAACCGCTGCGAACTTGCCCCAGGGCAATTGAAGTACAAAACCGTGTTTCTCTTATCTATCCTTACTATCCTCCTAGATATTCGTACAATAATATATTAGATACTATCAGTATTGTAGGTATCTACTGACAATTAATATTAGTAACATAAATTATTCAATGAATATCAAATGAAGCGTGCTCTTTCAGTCTATTAAATCCTTCAAAATGAATTTATCGATTATTTTTTAATTAAGTAACTTATTGTTTACTATCTTTTTATTTACTTTTCGAACCCCGGGGAAACTAACGGCGCAGTCGGGGCATACCTAAAACATATTATCTACTAGTTATGTAGCACGTATACGCAATTCCATAGAGTCATTACCTATGCCTAGCCCACATTGAGCTGCTATTTACTTTTTGCTAAAGTAAAATTTCAATTCCATAGAGTCATTACCTATGCCTAGCCCACATTGAGCTGCTATTTACTTTTTGCTAAAGTAAAATTTCAACAGGGCTATTATTTGTTCTCTTTGTCACGACTGCTGAGTAGGGTAGTTTCACTACGTTTTACAAAACACACAGTTATTTACACGGAAAGTTGGCAAACACCCATGTTACAAACACACAAATCCCTTAATCTCGAATTATCTGTACAGACTAAGTTGGAATTCTCATTTACGACCATTTGCAAATAACAATATTATTTGAGTACCTACTAATAATATTGTAAACTAGTCCGAAACTTCTAGTTAAGTTTTAATATTATACTTCAGACTTTATAAACAGCAAATTTTAAATCATATTGAAATCTAATTAACTTTATATAGACTTAGGTGTGTCATATTACGTAAAACTAGCTTTTTCCCGCGACTTCTTTATTTATTTATTTAAACTTTATGCAACAAAAGTACAAAGGCGGACTTTCGATTTTTTTTCCGAATCCCTATCTATATATATAAAAATAAATCACTATTTCCCTTGGTAACGGCACCACGCGTGAAAGCTAGACCAATTTCACAAATTATTTTTTGTTGTGTTTGTTATTAGAAGGAGAATATTCTTATGAAAGAAAATTTATAAAAATATATGTATGGCGGTTTTGCTGGGTCAGCTTTTTTTTTTATATACCTAATTACATAGCTTATTAAGCACTCAAGAATAATGAAGCTTTCTAGTAGCGAAAGATTTTTTAGAATCGAACTAGTTCTACTGAAATAGTATTTTCCAGTCTTATCTTTTAAGCGCGTACAAACAAACAGAAAAGTAAATAATGGAAAGGTAGATTAAAAAGATTTATAATTTTGTTTTTTTACAAAATAACTACGAAAAAAGCAATTGGAGCCGTATTTTCAGCTTAATAAAACGTTAATGAAACCGTGTAATGTAAAATAAGCGTCATCATCTTCAATAATACAGACAAACACCATTTTCCAATATCAAAGAGAATGTGTGACACATACATAGATCTAAATGCATTATCCAGAATTATGCAAACCTTTCTAATAGATTAGCGATGTGCTATTCGTTATGTAGTAACTATAGCTTATGCACGCGAGTTGGTTCGATTTTCTTAGCGCAACACTTCTATGCTTTTTTTCAAAGTAAAAGCCTAAGTTATTTCATACATCAGCGTAAGTCCCGTCAAAATCGTCCAGTAAAAGTCCAGCCGTTTCGGAGATTAGACGAAATAAAACTGACAGACAGATTTTTATTTGATGGATATTTATATTGAAAAAAGCTGTTATATTGACATTTTAAACAGACACTTCAGTTTTATTAATTTGTATAGATTATGCTACCAATTCGTGCTTCTCTATACAAATAAATAAATAAAATAGATCTCGCATAAAATAACGCCAGTCAAGTATGTATTAGATTTTCACACCCACCCCGCCTTCTTTATCGATTGTTTACATCTATGGCGATACATCGTTTTGAAGGTGATTAAGAGGATAAACTCGTTGCACACGTTGTTAGTCTTGGAGTGAAGTAGAGCATTAAGCGAAGTGTTCACTTTGAAGCCTCGTTTGAAAAATAATAAATAGAAGATACGTTATACGTGGTATTTTTACAGTGTGAATATACCAATTAACTTATTCACAACCTTAGTTTTTGTTTACTCTAAGCCTGAAAAGGGGTCATTGTACTAGATATCATGAAGATTTTTATATTATGAAAACCACACAGATATCGTGAGAAATCAGCTATTCGCTAGATTACTTTATGCTTAGTTCCATTATAGGACAAAATCTATGGAACAGCTTTTTTCACACATGATATCGTTATATGAGTTTCTGATGTCATACATCATCTAGTAAAACTCAATCTACCATAGAACATCAATCTAAATTCGACGCAAAATGCTGCCAAAATTGCTCCATTTAAAAATCACATTACATAGGTAAATACGTTCGCCATCGAAAAAAGCGCTATCGAAGATTGGCCAATTTATTCTCACTTAAAAAATCAATTGATGTGTGCAGCCAGACAAAATGGAGTCCCGAATGCATTTCGCATTGTGTCCCACGATTCAATTGCAAGACTGTTTTTCTCAGACGACCAGATTTTTCTTTCGAGTTGGAAAATCCATTATCACCGAGTGAGTATAAACTGTAGTGGCACTTTGGGAAAACGTCGTATAAGTACGTCATGTGATCAATGTCGATATTAATATTTATGTTTACCCATTTCATCATTTACCAAGTTGAAATCACTTAACATTATGATGCACATTACTCCATAAAATCCAATCCAACATTTGCTTTTAATTTTAAACTCATCAGACAATCATGTGGCTCATTAACAAGTGTCGCATAAAGCTCATCAGAACCACCTTCATACACAAATTGCCACGTAGAACTTAAGTGTGATATAAAAGTATAACATCGTTCACGCAGTGGCGAAACATACCCCTAATCTCTGTAATTTAGAAGCTACGTGCCACGTTATACGTGTGACGTGAAATTTTAACGATTTGTGAAATCGGTGATGTAAACAAGACATGATAACGAACATTCTTAAGCTGAGCGCGTTATCTTTGAAGTGGTTGTGCGTTAGCTTCAAAGGATATTATCGAATCAAGCGTGACATGATCAAGACCTATGTCTCAAAAGTGTCTATTCGGTTTACCACTTACGTATACAGGTACTTAAATAAATCCCGTGCAAAAAAAATGATTGCCTCGTTGGGCTAGTGGTCGCAAAGCGCGACTGCTGAGCATGAGGTCTTGGGTTCGATCCCCAGGTCGAGCAAAGTGTTATTGGGTTTGTACCAAGTGTTTGGTTTGTGAGTCTGGATTTGTGCACGGTTGATGGCAATAGGCTTGCCACCTATTACATGGGACTTAAACATAACTGGCGAAATAAGGGTGCACAAGTGGGTACACCTCTGCCTAAACCCTTCGGGGATTACAGGCGTGATGTTACGTTATACATAAGCACTTCATTTAATGATATCTTTGTTGTGAAACTAATCTACAACACAGGATAAGTCTGTATCTAATTTCTACGTTAAAATGTGCACGGTTTCATTAGTTTTATCTAAGTAATCAGAAAATGATCTTAACCAGCCCGTATAAAATCCCAAAAGAATTGAAAGAGTGCTGGGATACACCGCCGCGCCGTAGTGCCAATAACTAAATTAGTTCTCAGTCGACGTACACACCGACTCGCTTTAGCGAGAACATCGATTTCTTGGCATCACCTCTAGCAAAAATTTAAACATCAACAAAGACATACATTTACAAAAACCTACGTAATATAAAATAATTGTAATGATTATGAATAATTCACGCTAATTAATTTCAAATCTATTCTAAGCATAAGTTTAGATTGTATATTTATCTGTTGTTGCTAAATAGTAATGTAACAAATTTAGGGCATTGTGAATCAGTTTGAAGAATTATTGAGAAATTATGAGTTTGCCAGTACTAACATCGCCTAACCTAACCTACCCCGCTCCGAATAAAGCGTAATGTTGTTTCATGCTAAAAGTAATCTTACAAGAGTATACATACGTTATGAATTAATATTGACACTTTAGACTGACAAAACTACTTTACGTTGTTTATATTTTGTCAGATAGATCAATAGCGCTTATCTGACAAAACACTTAGACACTGAATATATTATTGCAAACCTAAAACAATTGTATTGCAAGCTCAAAGAAATTCTAACAAGTATTCTTGATGTTTAAGTTTTTGTAACCAACAATTTAGTTTACAAGTTGACTTGTAAATAAAAAATGGTAGTACTTACCTACCTAGAGTGAATTAACTTTGCCCGGCTAAGAAACTTTGAACAGGGTTCAAGTAAAAAGTGGAGGTACCCGCGGTCTGCCGTCTGACGGAATAGCAACCCGATACCGCTTGAGGCGCTAAACTAATTTACATTATCCAATGTTTTAGTCGCAAGCAACTTAGAGTGCTTGCTATTGATTTAGTTAAGATTGAAAGTTAGTCGTTTTTTGGCAAAGATGTTGATGGTTTTAGTTTTGTTTGACCTAGGGCTGAATAGTGTGATCTTTCTTTTGTTTGTGACAATGAAGTTGTACATTTTTCTAGGTAGGTAAAATCTAATACTCGATATTAGGTAATATGCTGGTGCATGCATTGCATATAGGGACTATTAAAAACTAAATAAAAAGTTATAAGTTCTTATATATGATGGGTTTTAGATAAAATAAAATAATTCTCATATTTATCATTGAAGCAGATATAAATATGGCATAGGAACTTTTTTCATAATCTTGGTTTCAATCTGAACTTCATGTTGGCTATAGGCCTTTTCAATTTGAAGGGAGAGCTTTTCGGGGACGAATTTCTTTTATCGTTCGCCGTTGTACGGATATTGTCTCTCGTACGTCGGGCTTGACCATTTACTTTTTCTTTATTACTGTCCTCCTCTTAATCCATATAAGTACTTTATATTTTATGCTTTTTACGATGGCTGTTCAATTACCTACATATTACATTACATATACTGCCAAAAAAAGCATCAATGTCACCCGTATTGAGTCACTTGATGAGAATACGTCTTACCGAATTGTTCACGGTTTATGTGTCTGCATACATAATTAAAGATGAGATACCAATCGTAATAAAATATTTTTTTGTTACCAAGCATGCGTACCTACCTAATGTTTATGGATAACAGTTTCTCAACAGCTTAAAACTAACGGGTAGACGAATAGAATAACCGTAGGGTAGGCAAGAGTAGGTATTCTCCGTTTGTCAAAGTGAAAAGCATATTTTTGCCATAACTATCTTCAACCATAACAACGCAATACAGATTGCGATAAATAGAATATCGAAACCAATATTTTACTTCACCACTGAATCACTTTATTCAATACACTAAGTTTTATAAGTACTATACTTCAAAACATGCGTAGATAAATTCAAACTTACACACGATCAAAGCAGGACTTAACAATGTCGTGTGAGGGAATTTATTCTCTCAACTTTACGAGGAGAAAAGCTGTAAATTCTTATGCTGTCTTCACGTTTATAATGGCATGGATTTATAATTCGCTTACCAAACATCACATTCCTAATAAATCGAGTTAATCTACTTACTTTCTTATATAATAAAATAAATAGGCTTCCACGAAAAAGAAATGTTTATTTATTCGCTTAAGGAAACTCGACACGAAAATAACTCTTTCTACTCAGCTTCTTTGTTCATTTTCTTCGTGTTAATAACATTAAAAATAATGCAACAAGCAAAAATTAAGATTAACGTTGAGAAGCTTTGCTGTAAAAAAAAAAATTACTGAAACATTTGTCTCTGTCATGATCGAAAAGTAGATAGAGCGAGATTCATCTCTGAGCCCTGAAAAAGGATATTTCGAGCCAAACACTTAGGATGACCTAAAAAAATATAGGCACGACTATATTTTCAGAATAAATTCAGAGATAGGGCTGACTAAACATAAATCAAGCAAGGTTCGTTCGTAACATTTACAACTTGACGGAACAAGTGTACAAAAGTAACGAGGTGCACGCAATTAAGTTTTATGTTAATTTAGTATTTTAGCGCTCTCTCGGCACATGAATATTTCACAGTAATTAAAAATAAGTTGCTGTAGATATTCATGTTAATTATCTGCCTTTACAGAAGTCCCTAAGGTAAAAGTGATATTTCCCGTGGTATAATCACCTATAAAGATTATACCTACTAGTAGTAAAATAGAAATAAATAGATTCTTATATATAGGTACCTACTTTAGGGGATCTTTTCAACCAACCCGTGTTAATTCGACAATAGGTAGTTTTATCTATCACAATGTACCAAGAAAGAAATCTATACTTATTTTGTTTTACCGCGCTAATACCAAGAACGACTAGTCCATTAAAAAAATTCTTTTTTATAGCGTTACATCAAAGAAAAACCGTGGGGTAGTTTTAGTAAATTATAAAATTGAATACAAAACTTGATTTTTGATTTTTTTTCTGGGTCCTCATTCACTAGGCGGACACTTAAGTAGAGAACGTGGTTAACTTAAAAATGTATCAACTCAGAATCTTTATACTAGTTATAAATAGAAGTTCCTACAAACAAGCAAAGACATCTCGAATCCAATTACCTAAAACATCTTAAGAAACCGAAAGCGGTACCTATCGTTTACCTAGTCATTACCGTATCTGATTCAAACCGCAGTCCTGTTACGAATGCTAATTTAAAAGGATCGCAATCAACAAATTTCATTGGTCGGCCGAAATGATTGATTCAAATGAGGAAATCTAAATACAGAGATTGTTCAAATTCCGTTTTGTACTATTTTTAAACTTATCTTGAAGAAGGACTCGTCGTCTAGTGGTCGTAAAGAGTGCGACAGTTGAGCATGAGGTCCTGGGTTCGATTCCCAGGGTTTTCCATCAGAAATTTCTCAGTAGCAGCCTCGGAGTCTGAATTTGTGCCCGGTTGATGGTAAGGCTCGACCGCATTTACATGGGGCTTAAACATAACTGGCTAAATGGGGGTGTACTAATGGGTATACCTCTGCCTAACCTTTCGGGGATTAGAGGCGTGGGGGTGTGTTTGTGTGTGTGTTGTAGGTTTTACCAGATTTTTAAACTAATATAAGTTACTATTGTATATATGAGACTAAGCACCCAAAACTATTTCAACGAGATACAGCTGTGACATGAAATTGGGTTGCTGAAATATTCAGTCTCATCAGACGTAGGGCCAATAAAGTAGAAAAGTAGCAAAGTATTCATGAATTTTCTTTAAATAATATTTCGGGGACAACATCAACTAGACAGAAGCTAATTACAAGTTGAGATAAGACATTATACTATCTGATTTTCCCAACAATGACTTGGTCACTCAATGCGTCTCACTTAAGATAGTAATTAATCTAACTTATCTACCCATGTGATTTGGGTACAGGCAATCTATTAAGTTGAGACAATTCGTAATTTTGCCCTCCAAGACAATTCCATCTACGCAACCAAATACGTGAGGGACTGATTTGACCTTGAGAAAATTGGGGTCTAAGATCTACACCCAGACTAACTGTCCTGTCTAAAATCAATGTATCAAACCCGATAAAAAAGGTCAGAGTATCCAGTATAAATAAATGATTGTTAACATTTTAACCAACCGAATGAGATTTAAGTTATCATAACACAACATCAGGCCTGTAATCCCTGAAGGGTTAGGCAGAGTTGGACCCATTAATACAACCACATTTTGCAAGTTATGTTTAAATCCCATGTAATACGGGCGAGCCTATTGCCATCAACCAGTCACAAATCCAGACTCCGAGGCTGTTACTGAGAAATTCTTGATGGAAAAACCCAATAACACTTTGCCGGACCTAGGAATCGAACCCAAGATAGCAGCTCAGCAGTCGCGCTTTGTGTCCACTAGACCAACGAGGCAGTCGAGTTAAGTTATCATGTGACAATAAATACAGAAATCATATCAAAATGAAAGCATTTATTTCAATTCAACCATTTATAGGTTCTGAATTGTCAAGGAGTCGGTCAGTTAGTCAGAAAGTTGAAATAAGTTAGTAACTTGTTCTAAAACGTAGGCAGGTCTCTATGGAGTAGAATGAGCAAGAAACCTTAAAAACACTGTTTTTGCAAAATCTTGGTTACATTATTCTTGTTGCTTCTATGTGTGAATGAAGAGCAATTTAAAACAATTAAAAAATTGTAGATTTATAAGCCATGGCGGTAAAGAAATAACCAATCCCAACTGACAGCAACCGTTTACGAATATGACGTGTGGATCACCACAATTTAACTCAACTTATCTCGAAAATAGGGAGATACTTTATAATATATTTATTTGTACATCACGGTACTTATACGTAAGCACTCCACTTTAACGAAACTGGATTCGCAGAGTTTAGGTGTTTATTCGCGAAAAAGGTCCTCTGTCTTTACAGCCCCATAAAAATTACACCGCTGAATCGTTTGATTTTGTTGATAAGATTTTTATTGCGAATATATGGCGATTACTTTTTATACGGAAAATAAAATATTTGTGATTTTATCAAGTGCTAGGGAGTAGCTAGGACGTTAAGTCAATGACTTTAGAGTACTAAAATGATTCTGGTACCTGCTTTGTAAGAGCTAAGTAAGAGTATAGTTAGAGTGGTCGTCTACAATTCCAATATTTGTAAACACGTGAACACCATGTATGAACATCATTAATTCTTGGCAACGTTAAAGTGGCAACTAGATTTAATTCTTTTTTTTGTATTGTATCTATACTATGACGTTCAAAAGTGCCTTTTAATAGCCTAATTGACATAAATGATTTGACTTTGACTTTGACTTATTTTCAGACGTAACATCATAAGTTTAATGAGAACAAGCAAAGGCTTCTGATAGACTTAGCCCCAGCTTTAAGAATGTTCGCGACCTAAAAACTCTTTCAGCTATATTCAAGTATCGGCTCTCGAACTTGTGTTCATTAATCAAACAACCGCCTGAAGCTTTTGATACAAACATATCTATCTGATGCAAGTTTTTTGTTATCTTCTTTTGTTTCATTATCTTTTCTATGCTGTTATTGTGAAAAGTATTTTATACCTACTAGTAAATAAAAATAACCAGTTCTAAAATATTTGCTTATTTTTATTTTAAATATCTAGTCAGTGTTTATTTATGAACAGCCACGTTTATAGAAAGGAAAAGAAAAAGAAGAAAGTTTATGTATAAAATAATAAACTTTTTTAGCTCAAAAGCTAACTGAAGCAATAATGAATAACCCACACTGTCATTAGCTCGCAAAAAATAAGTTTTGCTTGCGTTAACCTTGTTGGTATCTATTATGAACTTCTGCATTAATAAAAGTGTTTTTGCTCTTAAAATTCTAAGAAGCAAGTTATCGAACCGTTTTATGTTGTTAAATAATAAATAGCATGTTGGTCAAGTCATTTAAAACTCTTTGAATAATGTACGCATAACAAAAGAACGCGATAAGCATTATTCAGTTAATTCCCAACAGATAACGTCTAGTGATTTTGATAACCAACATCTGGGAAAGGCTAACAAAAACTCATTAACGAAATCTGTCTTTAACAACTTTGAGATAACGGTCGGCAGAATAAAGCCTTTCTGTTTCAACGTAGTAGACAGTTTTTGCGCCTCCATACAATTATATACGTCCCTTATCGATTTTATCCAACTGAAATTGTAGACTGATTTATGATAGCTTTTACGTTTCTTTGTCCCAAACTCGCGGTAAACTCAACAATAGAATTATAACGACTTAGTACAACAGTACGTGACAAATTACAAACATACAAATGCGAATTTATTGTTTTACTGTTGTTACATGAATACAAAACAGAGGCTGAATGTGACTCGTCTGAAAGCTCCGCGCTGAGAATTGGAAACACTTAAGAGGGAGCTAGAAAAGGTTGATTTCATTTTGACGTCGTTAAAAAATTACATTTGCCTTTTTCCCTTTTTTAAAACAGACTTCAGAAAATCATATTTATTTTTGTAGATTCAGGAAAAAAATGTGTGACATTTTCTTCGGTCCTTTTAACAATGTGAGAAATGGTTAATAAAAACGTATTTCGGAGAGCGGGATCAAAAATATTATATAGGTTACCAATGCATAAAAAAGTAGGGTTAGTAGAATGTTCGTGCGTTCGGCTGTCCATATTATATGTCTTCCTATCTGCCCCTTTGAAAGGTAATCATAATTATGATTTAAAGAGGGTAACACTTTTGTGGATACTAAAACCTTGAGATATTTTTATTCTGGTCTAAGTAGGTTAAATGGCACATAACCTGCCGGTCGTGCCACTCAGCGCTTAACGTCATCGACGTTTTACTACACCGTCGTTCATCACGCTCTTTTTGTTTATCAACTCGATATTTTTACGATCATCAAAAAAGGCCTAAAAAGAGTTCGTAATTTAAAAAGGGTGTTTTCGTGTCGTCCCAAGGGTTTACCAGGAATTTATGCCTCGGGGGTTCAAGAACCGAAGTGTGAAAACGATATGAGAGGCAAAACTTAACTCGGGCTGTGTGTGTGTGAGGCTGTGTGAATATGACTAATCACGTAAACAAAAGATCGATTAAAAATAGGACAAAAACAAGCAAAGGCAAAGGATTTTCATTGCAAAGCCACTAGTAGATATCTATACCTATGTATAACCTTGATATTAAACAAATAAATTACGGATTACGGACCCACTTTAGAAAGCTCGATATTTTAATGAAATTGCTTGCACGTTTTGTCCTGTTCACAAACAGATCACAAACCAAAAAAAAATGCCCCGCGCAGGAGAAAAATTAAACGCATCCATAAATTCCAGTCCCATTCTGTAACGATTTATTATACACGCGTGTCTGTATGATAAAGGAGAAGGGAATGGTAAAAATGAGGTGAAAATAATCAGCATCCCAAAGTTGGTGAATAAATATGTATGGCTCTGAAACTAGACGATACATAACGAGAACATCGTGGCAATCTCAGCGGACGTGACGTGGCAGACAAGCTTGGAACACTTCAACCTACTTCAGAAAATACAACATCGAAAACAGATGGTTCCGACGAGTTGCTTTAAAGCTTTAGGTTCCTATTACACGATACACTGGACTCAAGGCAAAGGGGATGATAAAAGCATATTCTAGCTAAGGTGTGTACCTGCATCACTCCGTCTTTGTGCTTTGGTAGAACATTTTCATGGAAATCCTTTCGTTTGTAGATATAACTGTACGTGTGTATGTTGTACCTACATTACGTTATGCACTTTCATATGAGACTGTGGAAAGTATTTTCATAACATTTAAAGTAGTTATTTTGTTGAGCTAGTGCTAACGCTAAAACCCGAAATTAGGTCTCGCAAAAATATCCACCATTATAAGTTTTTCCTTTCTTCTACAAATACAATAGTCAAAAGTTCTTAGAAGTTGACAAAGTTCTACACACTCGCGTTTTTGTGCCTTTGGTAGACGTTATAGTAGGAAACTCTACACAAACGTTTTATGCACAAAGTATTTCTAACAATGTGTGACGCATATTCCCAACGTCGTGTTTAACAATAGCTAAGCATGATTCTTTTATTATTTATTACAATAGTAGTTCAATAAGCTACTATTGGTCTGCACAATCAAAAAATCTAAAACAATTTCTTTAAACAAAGTGCAAGTTCAATTTCTTGTGCAAAAGACGAAACAAAATCTTAAAGTTAAACAGATTATGCTTGCCCCGAGTGCCGCAAATGCTTGTAACAAGAGCAATCTTTTTTATTGTCGCTGAAAAGTTGCCTGTTAGGGCAATTTTACATTTATTAGCGGGACTTAAATTTCTACGACTATAACGAACGACTAGCACCGAAAAATTTAGAATAAAAAGATGATTTCCTGTGCTATAGTGATTGTTTGATTACGTTATTCCAAAACATTACATTTTGGTAAGTTGTAAAGTAAATTAGGTAATTTAAAAACGTCTTTCAAATGATTAAATTACACAAAGCCAAATTAAAATTAATCCCACGTTCCTGTTTCGATATTTTAATAATCCATTAATATACCAATGCGATTTCACGTTCGCTTCACAATTTCATATATTCGGCGACGAGTTCAAAGAAGTAATTTTAAAGGAAAAGGCGAACGTGCTGGTTAAGGGGAATAATGTTTGTATACTTGGTGAAGTACAGTACTCAGTTATATTATTGCCTCGAGCAGCTCTCTACTGAACACTCAACATTATTATGTTGTGTATATATGTCAGCTCAACATTTTTAACGGTACTTCCGGCGAAGGAGTTCTGCTCGTGTAATGGCTAGGAACTAATTAGTTGGAATCCAGCCAACTAGCTAATAAGAATAAAACTAACATGTAGGAGAGATCAATAAAACACTTGGCTGGGTATTATTTGAAACAGATAGAAGTGAAATTACCTTCGCTACATTTCTCACAGATTGTCCAGTTCAAAAAATAATAAAATATATAGCAACTAATTCATTTCATAACGGCTTTGAATCTTATTAAAAACCGTCAGAATTCAAGACTTTTTAATTAAACAAAGTTGAAATGATTCATTCATTACAGAGCGGCCGTTATTTAAAAATAATAAGTTCCGCATGGGACGAATACATAATTGTTTCATTCCGCTAGTCTTGTCAAAGGCTGGTAAAATTAAGCTTCAGTGGAAAAATTAATGCCAAAGCTGGAAAAATCACGTGAAAAATGTTTACACTTTAATTCTGTTGCTGTTTCTATGAAATAAACTTAGACTGACATTGTTTTTGGAGTGGCTTCGGACAATAAAGCTCGAAAGAGCAGCTCTATTATTCTCTTTCAAGAATTTGGTGCAAAAATAGTCCATTTTGTCCTTACTTTATCTATAAGTATATTGTCTACGTTTTTTTTCGATAATTTTGTTTTGTTTTTTTCGTTAATTTTAATGCGTTTTAATGTTAATGCCAGTGCTGTAACTGTGACGGATGCACTCATAAATACAATGTTTAGCGTGCGCCAATAACTATAATCAGTAATTTTTCACCCCTAAAATTTTTCCACCCCTAAAGTTGTTTGTGTGTTGTTGTTGTTGTTTTTTGTTGTGTTGTTGTTGGCTAATAGTTTGATGGGCAGAATGCGTAGTTTATGTGATGTGTCTTTTTACAATCCCGTACAAAATATTAATACTAAGCAAATAATAATATAAACGTAAGAAATTCGACTAACAAATCACTTACAATAATAATTATTAGGATTTACTTACATCCTCTGATCAGCAAGGATTGCGTTGAATTGCTTTGTAAGTACCTAAGTATTTTGCTCATAAACATGAAAACTATTATTCAGGGGCGGAGACGTTCACACACAAACCGCGAATGCAAAGTTATCCCATAAGTAGAAATAAATCAAACTTTACCGACAGTTCGTGGGTTCCGCTTTTTTCAAGTTACAGACCAATAAATTCGTAATCCCTTGGTTTATCTTAAATGACGCGACTTGTATCGTAAATATTTTCTTTCGTGAGTGTATTTTAACATTATGATACAAAACCTTATTTTACTACCCCATTGGGCGTGTGATAACGAGCAAAACTGCTGAACGTGGGGTCCTGTGGTTGGTTCCCAGGTCAGGCAAAGTGTTATTGGGATTTTCCATTCACAATTTCTTAGTAGCAGCTCGGAGTTTAGAAGATATTGATGTGTCACCCCGTGCCTCGGAAAGCACGTAAATCTTTTGGTACCAGCTATCATTCGTAGATCTTTGACAGTCGTTACGGGTAGTCGGAAGCCTGAAAACTTCACAACTCATCTTACCAAAGGGTATCGTGTTACCTAGTAACTGGGTTGTGGATATTAGATAGGCAGTCGCTCCATGTAAAACACTGGAATGCAGCTGCATCCGACTAGACTGGATGCCGACATAGTTGGAAAAAAGGTAGACAGAAGGTGGAAAACCTTATTAAATAAGGTTTTCCACCTTCTGTCTAGCAGGTTTTGTTCTGTGGTTTCTGCCTACCCCCATGGGAAAAAGGCGTGAGTTTATGTATGTATGTTAAACCTGCCTAAACGTTAAAATTACAACCATTCATTTGTATTAATATTCGCCTAGTGATATTAAACATTATAAATTGAAGGATAGAGTAGAGTATTTTATTTTATTAAACTTTATCACAGCGAACACACTTTTAACTTAATAAATTCCATCGCCCTCTATTTAAGTCAAGTTACTATATGCATACATGATTCTCTTTAATAACTATACTATATTGGTAGATATATTTTATATCTACCAATCTAAACATTTTACTTTACAAAAAAATATCTATCATTCGTTTGAAATTGCTTTCATTTCATTTAGCAGTCAGTGATTGAATTGACAATATCCATCAGTTTTATTTCAAATGGAATTTTCAATGTACAGCGTAAAATATAAAAATTGGATATTGTTTTAATACTGCAATCCAAGTAATGGTATAAGTAATATCCTCTATATTTTGCAATAAAGTTTTTTTTTTAAATAACGGCGTTTCATTATAATTTAACTTAGGAAAGTAAAATATGAATAAGTTTTATTTTAGAACCCAATGGTTTTATAACACTGTGCAAGTACCAATGTAACCTGTTCGCTTATATGTAGTTACTAAAATCTTGGAAAATATCACAGAGATCGGTAAAGGAAAACAGTGAGGAATCCTGATAATTAGTTTTAGTCTAAAATTACAAATATCGATACCTTTAGGCTCAAAGGGCGTAAACGCCATTTTGGCCAAAATGAGATTTTAATGCAGTCTTACTTAGTTTTTCGTCCTCTATCGATTGGTATATTTAAAACATCGATATTCGCAAAAATATGATGGATACAGCCATAATTTTTGGTTCGCTAAACATAGATTTTCTTAAAATTTGGGTCGTGTTTTTTGGCTCTCCTGAAAAGTCGTGTTTTGGTGGATACGCCCTTTGAGCCTAAAGGTATCGATATGACTTAAGCAAATGTCATTGTAGCGATCAATGCTCGTGCCTTCTCTGTATGAAAAGAGGTATTCGCCCTGCAGTGGGACATTTATTATAGGCTGGTATAATAACATGTACTTATATCTATTACATAAATATGGGTAAAGGTATATTCTATAACAATTATTTTGTTTTTTTTTTTTTCATTTTGTAGGTACCTATGAATCATGATAAAATTAACATAGTAGGTAACATCTATTAAAACAATTAACCCTTCAAAAATATCTCAATATTTTATTCCCTGGACAATTCCCATTATACCTAACAATGTTCGTTTACAAAGAATTCCGTGCAATATCCTGCTAGCTAAGTTACACCAGTGGTAATGATGGCCAACAGATTGGATTGCCCTTATATCCGACGATGCTGCAGCAGACATAATATTATTACTTTGTGAATGTTTGTTTTTGTCTGTGCTTGATATCCTGTCTGTATCGCTTTATATGAGTATTGTACTTATATATGAGTCTTGCTACTTGAATTAAACTAATTTTATTTTATTTATTGGAAAACCAGCAGCTTTCATCTGTTTTCACACTTGTATTAAAATCTTAAAGCCACAAAATAAATTGGTACAGAAGATCGGTACCACACAACGATCAAAAAAAGGTGGACTCACACATAGACTCGTTCATAAAGAGATCTCAACTTTTTCAAACGAATGCCAGTCGAATACGTTTGAACTCGCTATATGTGAAACGTGTCGATGTGTGAGTGTCTTGCGTTTTCATTCTATGGAGCGAACCTTCTATGCGTAGGTACCTATTTTGTGGTGGAGCGTTCTCCAAGCGTAGCCGTCCCAAATTGTCCTGTTACCGTCTATAGGGACGTCCAACAGACTTCCGGCTGACAAGATAAATGAATTTTAAAAATACAGCTGTTGCTTTGTATTCATAACCGTTATTATGAGTTACAAATGGTACAATTGGAGGTTCCTTGCATACCTACAACTCGTTACACGGTCCATGTTTTTACATTAACATATTAGATGGTTGGTATTGTTTCACCTGTTCTCTTTATTTGTATTTCAGAACGAAGTAGAATAGATGATAAACCTTTGTATCTATCTACGTGTATTATTTCATGTTCTTACAGTTCCAAAGTGAATTGGTCGGTATAAGGTACTGGCATTTCATATGATTTGTAACGTAAATTTGCACACGGTTTTCTATATAGGGTTTTATATTCAATTCTGTTTCATTCCTATAGCATTTGAATAAAAAAAATATATTATACATTTTATTTAACTTTAATCAGTTTAAACATCTTTTTCGGTACCCTACTCATTGTAATTATCTACATTTAGCACTTTATCTCTACAACCTTGCCAATTTTTATCCTCCAGATCTTGTCTGTAAAAACAGTAGGCTACAGTGAACAAATTTTGCAATAATCGTAAATACTCTAAGCCCCTTTGTCCGATCTATTTAACGAAATTCGGTACTGTATTTGTACCTGAAAGTAACTTGATTAAAGAACCGTATTGTATTAACTACCCGAGGCGAAAAGTCGAAGAGACAGCCTTTTAAATAACGAACACACTTTTTATATAGATACTTACCTAGTGATATTTTTATAATGTGCGGTGAATCGTTAAGGCACTTTGTAGCGTCTAGCCGTCTCTTCGATGAACAACAGCGACATCAATTTTATGAATATGTACTTTGAACTATAACAATTGATCTTTTAAAATATAATTTTCCATTACGATGTTTTCTTTTCTATCTTTTAGTTACTCTACTGCAATTTCTGTAATGTCCGTGTGAGTTATTGTCACATAACTCGTGTAGATTGTAGCTAATCAGCAACGTTGCCAGCGGCGCTGACTGCTAATCAAGTTTGTAACTGGTCTGTCCATCTATTCTGATGTTATGAAGGAATATAATATTTTATTATGAAATATTTGGATGTATCACACACATTAAACTTTTAAAAAGAAGCGTCACACAAGTAGAGGTTGCAATCGAATATTCGAATATTCGAATTATTCGAATTCGCTTTCCAAATTTATATTCGAATAGCAAATAAATACATATTCGAATATTCGAATACTATACTACCAAAAAAATTACTAGTCTAAGTCTATGTTGGTAGAACTTATTTGTTGTTAGCAACACTGCTTGACGGTTTGACTTGACTGACGCCATTTTGTTGCGTTTATTCACTTACAGAACGCGTTGTTGTCAATTTCAATGACAAGCCTTTCAGAAACTTTGTTAAATTTTATTTGATTTTTCCAATTTTAATTTTATGTGTCCAATTTTATTATGTTTTGATTTTAATTTTCTAATTGACGCTATTACATTGTTTTTTTTTATTTTTTAAATTTTATTTGATTTTTCCAATTTTAATTTTATGTGTCCAATTTAATAATTTTTTTAATTTTAATTTTATAATTGTTGCTAAGACATTGTTTTTTTTATAAATAACTAAAAGGCTGATTTTTAAGTGTTTTTTTTATATTTTAAAAATATTCGAATAATATTCGAACATCACTGAAAAAATATTCGAATATTCGAAAATCAAAATTATCGAATTTTTGCAACCTCTACACACAAGTATGTTGTCTACAAACTCCTTTTCTTCTTACAAGCCTTTATTTAACTTGCAACGTATGTTTGTTCGGGTCAAATCTTGCAACTGAATTTAGTTCGGATAACAATGCATGGTGAGTTAAGAGACGTCATTATAAATCCAATATGGTGGACCATTCAAAATGGCGGGCTAGTTACTTTGTGCACTCCTACGGGTATCAAATAAAGAGGTTTTCTGATACGTCACACTACATTATAAAAGCTTGCTTATAAAACTATATTTTTATGATTCAATGTGCTATATTATCGGTCGCGTCGGTAGGTACCCATTTCCGTGGTATTTATTTAGATAAATAGGTATTTACAGTTACTAATGAACGCACTTATTTATGCATAAAAGTTACAATTTTAAATCTGGTAAGTTACGAGTTAACGTTACACCGTACGAGTAAGTAAGGTCTTATTATAATAGGCAAATGAAAAGCGCACTTTCGGAGCTTAAGGCTTCTTATTTCATTTCGTTCTTCGAACAAATACAGTCGTTCCTGTAAAGCCAATTCATTTACACTGCGCGCCATCATAAAAGGGTGCACTTTTCACATAAATGCCAATTTATTCCGCGGCTTCGACCCCATCACAATAGCATTTTGTGGGTTTATGATATCAAGCTATACGAACCGAGGTGTAAAAAATTTCTTTCGGATTACCGTTTATTTATGAACCTATGTTGTTTTAGCCACTTCTGCCTTAACCGGGCTTAACTTGTTTCTCTGAGGTGCTTTTTGTTGAACAAAAAATATTTTTAGTTGGTACAATTATCGCACCATAGAAAAAAATTTAAGAAACACCTTTAAAATCAATATTACATACCATAACATCACGCCTGTAATTCCCGAAAGGTTAGGCAGAGGTGCACCCATTATTACACCCACATTTCACCAATTATGTTTAAGTCCCATGTAATAAGGAGCAAGCCTATTGCCATCAACCGGGCACAAATCCAGACTCCGAGGCTGGACACGTATATAATGTATAATGAAAAATCTCAATAACACTAGTCAAAATCAATATAAGAACTTTTATACATAGGATCACTATTTACATGGAAATGATCGAACATATTATACGCTCGCGTTCTGAAATTATTGGGAAACTCTCAATAACACATCCGTATCTGAAGAGGTATTAAAAATATTTTCATCGTATAATATTTGTAATCTGACTGGAAAACGTTTCTTTAAACATATTAAAACCACAGTTTAGTTTTCACAGGATTGCAAATTTTCAAAATTGAAAAAATTATTTCATAAACTAAGTATAACCGCACCGTGATACGATTTGCTCATGCTCTGTTAAAAGTTATAACAGTTTCATTGCACGACTTGTAACTGCATTCATCAGATTTCTTTTAACATAAAATAGCTGATGTAACACGAAAAGGTTTGGACAGATAAAAAGAAATGTGAAGAAAAAGAAAATAAACAAATCTATTTGGTAAAATATCGTCACTGTCTCCCGTGACGTGAAACAACTAAAAATAAAGAGGGCATTGAACTTGGCAAGTTGTAAACCTACAAACACCATCACGTTGCCAGAATAAAGAGTAGTACAAACCAAGTCTTTCACTTATTATTACTAATGTGTTTTTCTCAGACCAGGGACTGCCCATTTCATTTTACGACCAATGCCTACGCTCATTTAAAAAACTTGGCGGAATTACATTTCATAAAGATTGTTTGAGAGTTTTTAGTATAGTGTAAAAGATTAGTGGTTGAAGATTTTCGACGCCACTTCTTTCTTGAGTATTTGGCACATATGTGTACAGTAGACCTTATAGTAAGCAGTATATGATAAGATAATATGCAGCCGAAAAATATTCAACGTTGTTCATTCAGATGTAACGTGTCCAAAATCACTCAGCACAGCTTTAGTTTGCTGCTTACGTACCTACTTATTTTGTTTTGTTTACTGTATACATAATATACGAGATTCGTGGGGTTGCTCCCGTGGCCTTGACGAAGCGGCGCCAACCACTCGTTCACAGGGACCCGATGTCTCAAAGATAATAGGAACGCTCCTCCGGACATGAGGCACGACCGACATCGCTTGTGAAAAGTCTCGTCAAAAGATTTCTCCACTAGCAATAAAGGGTGACCGACCCTGTTTTCTTTTTCATTTCACCAAATAGTTCCGGGACTATTTGTTTTGGGTGACACTTACATTCACTACTGAACACAATGGGCGGTCGCCGCCAGTATACACTTTTCATCGTCTTTTGTTTCTCCATTCAACCGTGTGAGTAGAAAATGTTGTGATGAATCACTACCAATTTAACTGAGCTACTCTGCGACCCAATAAAGCTTCTGTAGGTATACTGCTTTTATTGTTTCCAAAAACACAAAACATTTTTCTCGATGCTGGCAACACTGCTCCGGTTATATGTCACTTCAAACTTGAATGTAATACCAAAAAACCGCGTACATTATCCACAAGCCGTAGGCTAGTTAATAAAAAATAATAATGGCTCGAAATATTGTGATTTTCCCCCTACATCATTAAATAATGCTTACAAACACTAGCGAATGGTTACGTCACTGCCGTCAATCGTTTTTATGTTCTGTTACCTACTTTCCTGTAAGTACCTAGTTAATTGGTCTGGAACTAAGTTTAACTACAGACAGACAACTGGCAACTGTTCTTAATTTCAATGACTTATTTAGTTCAGTTGGACGTTACTTAATAAAAGCCATATTTTGTTGTTATTCCTCGTGAATACTAAATAAGGATCCTAAATATTTTTATTATTATAACCCCAACCACCCACAGTTTTTCTTTCATGTTTAGATACTGCAATCGCCCCACTATGGCTTTTTGAAGCTAAACAGTGTAGTAAAATCGTCTAGTCACGTTCTTGCTCGCTAGATTCACGATACTATGATAAGATATACAAACACCCACTACAGATGCTTTGATCTGCTTTAGCATTATTTGAAAGTATTTATTTTATGGCAAAGAACATTTATTTTTCTGTGAGGCAATCACTGTCTTCGATCAAGAAATATATGTTTGCTGTATCTTGATGTTACATAGTTCTTTTCTCATATTTTTTGAAGACCATATTTTTTCACAAAAAGCTCGAAATATCCGTAAAAAACATACATACATACATAAACTCACGCCTTTTTCCCATGGGGGCAGGCAGAAACCACAGAATGCCACATGCTACGATCCTTACATACTTCTTTCGCCTCATCCACGTTTATACATCTCGTAATACAAGTACGCCGGTTACGAGTACTGCGCACCTGACCTTTCTGAAGAACCATAAAAAAATCGCTCAAATACTTAAAACTGTATTCTTTAGTCAAAGTTTCAGCCTTTTTAACAATTTTATTTTACAAAACAAACTGAAGAAATAAAAAGATACAAGAATCCCAAAGAAATGCTTTGATACTCGTATTTATAATAAAACAACGTGAAAGTTTGCACACTTTTAGGTTTTCTGTCAATAAGGAAAGCAGAAATGTTTTTCATGAGACAAGGTTTATGTTTGACTATCTGTAACGTATAAATCTCAGCGGATTTGATTAATAAAACCCAATTCTTACGAGACATGAAATACCTAGGTAAAAGAAATTGTAGGCACAAAAATACTTGTTCATTTTCAGGAAAAATTTCCCAATAACGGCAATAAATCTTCTTTAAGTATACATAATTGTATAGAATAAAACTTTCAATAAATACCTAACTACAATTCATTTAAAAGAAATACCCATTTCGTTAGTACTGTGTCCTTTAAACTTAATACTTACAGAGTATGTTTTGTTTTTTACTGACATCTATAATTTATTCACGCCTCAAGTCGCACTAGACAGCTCCTTTCAAAGGATGAATGTTTATGTCGCTATTAAAAAAGCTGAGCTTTCACTTATTTTAGTTAGGTAAAATAAAATCATTTTCTCATCGTTCACCATGACATCATTAAACGGGCAAGTAGGCAGACACAGTCAAGCTTGAGTGCTTGAAAACATTTACAAAACTGACCGCTGTTCATACAAAACTACGATATTACCCCGGTGGCCATTTTTGCGGTTTTTTCATTGTACGCCTCATTGATGTTTTGTGGCCATGATGATTTATAACTTCGAAAGTACTTTAACCTACTTGGTAAAATGTTTTAGGTACACACATGTATTTTTCTTGCTACTTTTGGCATTGCTCATTTTTGTTACCATTGCTCATAATCGTACTATTTTTTGTGTATTAGGCCTCACAGGATTTTCGTAAATTACGTCGTGAAATACGAATACATTGCCATTGTTCAACACAAACATTTTCTATAAACCTCTTTCGTGAACGGCTTCTAATCTGTGAATAAGTTACATTTCCACGCCCTCTGCCAAGTTTCCCGAGTGAGTCGAGACAAATTATCGTCAAGCACAAATTACATACAAAACTCAATGGGAGATCTAACCACCGAACGTTTTACTGCAATAAATTTTCGTTAAGCGCTCTGAAATGAATCATATATAAGGGGTGTAAAAGCCACATCATAAAGCCGTATCTACGCACACTGCTCATCAAACTAAATGACTTTGAGCAAAAATTTTTGCTGGGAAATGACTTCTATTTTTTTTGTGTGAAAAATCACTCTTTTTGGTAGTGTGCAATATAACGCACCTAAAACATTGTACTTTCAGGCGCCTGTAACAGTATAGGGGTCGTGACAGATTGTAATTTATATTAAAGGTACCTTTTTAAACTGGTATCTATAATAAAACGTATTAAAAAAGTTGAAACTTTGATCTTTATATCTCCATAACCAGAAGGTTCCCAGGTGTGGTCTAGAACAAAAAATTATCACAATGATGGGAAGAACATATAACTTTCGGTTTCTTACACCCGTTATTTATAGTTTATCCATGTTTCGAGAGCGAATAAAAATCCCTTGGTCAAACATATTTTAAACATTTTTTTTTCCTAAATATTTGAGAGGCTATAACACTAAAACCTTCATTTTACGTAACGAAAATATTTTTACCGCAAAATAAACATACATCGGGTTGTTACCATAAACTGTATCGTTATTTAGGGTTGTGTTATTTTTCGGTATAGCGCTTATCAAATGTAAAATATGCTAAGTAACAAAAGAACATTTCTTGGGTAGCGGTAGAAAAGAGTTCACGTATTTTCATTTCGGAAATGATCTGCAGTTTCCTACGGAGGGTAGCTGTAGGAACAGTGCAAAGGTACACGTATATTTAAATTAAGTTAAGGTATACATTGCACAACATAAGTACAAACTTATTTTAATTCTCGGCTAAGGAAATAGTTGTTGTTACGAGTTGTTTACGACAATATTAAGATAAGCCTCTTTTAATAACACCATTAAAATTATTAAAAAAGCATTTAAATTACATTCTAATCTATATTTACCTATATATTTGTTTTAAAAAAACTATTTTTCAGATCCGATAGCTGCAACTGACCAGAAAAAGTCACGATGTTTACCGAAATAACTCTTCACTACTTACTTGAAACAAATGCATTTGTTTCAAGTCATTTACCCTTCGCTCAACCAACAAATAAATCGTGGCACGTTCAACCAAAGCAATCTCGATTTTATCATGGTTGTGAACCCGTCAGTTTATAGCCCCACGGGAAACATCATAGGCTCTCCATCCCACTCAAATGTCCAAAACATTTCTCTATTCTTTTAGTAAGCACGTTGTTGTCCACTTTGTTTGCGAAACTAGATAAGAATTTATTTAATTTTATACAGTAACATACAGAAAACGTGACTACAGACTTTTTATTGGCATAAAACATGTTACTGGAACGTAAAACCGAAAAAGATTTGTATCTCAGCAAAATCAATTGATGTTTCCTTTATTCAAATTAAAACGAGATGAGCCGTCGAAAGTCTGGAGGAAATTCAGCAGAAATGTAGCATCTATCAGAATAAATCACTATTGTGGGAGGAGGGTTCTCTATTCCACATCTAAATGAAGACTCCTATTCGCTGCCTCAGGGGACACTACCACTAACGCCAACGAACCTTCAACCTTCATGATTTTATGCACACCACTTTCACCTTATGGAAATTCTCTCCTTCCACCGACCTACTCTCGTATTTAATATATAACGGAATATCTTTAGCGTGATTGATGATCAAACATTGAATACAATATGTCGTTGTTGTACGTCGGCATCGTATGTAAAGCTTCAAACGATAAAACGAACAGCGAATTTTACTAAAACTAAAATGCAAAACGGACATGGCGCGCTCTTTTAAACAAACAAAAACGCGATTTTATAGATACGTGTGCGTGTGTAGGTATAATATACACGTACTTTTATATATTTTTTGTCTAACAGGAGGGCCAAATTAAGTTTCACGATCTAGCGAAGTTTAACAAATTTCATTTTAAAAATGTTCGTAATCCCTGGTGGCATAGAATGACTTCGTTTAAAGTTGTACAGAAAGGGGCGAGTGAAATATGTGGGTCAAAAATTGTACCTTCCCGGCTGAGAGCGGCAACGCACTCATTTCCAACCTTTTCACGATATTCCTTTTTCATCGCCTAGATACAATACGAGTGACCCTTCGCCTCGTAGGTCTACATTGAGCCAATTTTATTGTAGTCCAGACTTGTAATTTATAGTCTAGATATTGCGGTCGGCAATTTAAGGACATGTTAGTTTAGTACGGACAAATATACCTATCAAAAGAAAAGCTAAGAAAAATGGAATAATATTTGCAATAAAAACAACAAAAAATAACCATAACTTTGTGATTGAACCAAATTTCTCGGAAGGCGATTAAGTACTAGATAAATAATAATTAGGACAAAGCAAAAGAAGTTTTTAAAACGAATAAAAAGTCATGGATATATCGGTTAGATAGATAAACAAGGTTGCCTTGTTGTCCTCAAAGTTTACCCGTCGTCAGTCAAGCGAGTTGACATGGTTACGAAGAATAACACTTCGCTCTTCTAGGGATATTTTTTAACATTACCTTTAATATTGAAAAGTTTATAAATATTTTAATATTGGGGCAGGAATGCTCCACTTACTTATTTCCAAGATAAAAACTTAGTAACATACTTTTAATCTGACAATCCAAAAGTTGGCGTCACGATACTATATATCAATTTTAATCTATATATAGAAATGGCAATAGGGATAAACCAAAGTAAAATTACATGGCTCATAAAATTTTTAGCGACATCATTACAATAAATGGGGTCGACTCAATAATATTACGAATCGCAGGGTCTTTAAATTGTGTCCTTTACTATCTAGATGACGTAAATGGTCCCGAAACTATTATTGAGTGCGATGACGTTCATAACTTAAAGATCAGAGGGAGTACCCAGCTGCCGATGTCATGTACCATTAAAGTGTAAACTATATAATGACACTAACTTAGATTATTATTGAACAATCATACTGATTTATAAATGCGTATATGAATTTGCATGTCTACGTTAAGTGAAGTAATTATAGCCAGCCTAGTGGAAATAGTTCTGCATCTACGTGTTGGTAACATGATTTATGCATGAGCTTAACATGCACGCTCTGCAATCTCTAAAAACATTATGTAGATACAAGTCAAGCGACATTTCCAACAAATTAATGAAACTTCGTACCTAACATCAATTTGCCGAACAGTTCGACCAATGTTTTTGCGTCTTGAGCTAGAATCGATTCTGTCGCTGTCGCAAACCCGCTTCAATCGAAAACAAAGCATGTAATTAATACCGTTGTCATTGCTAATGATCGTTTCAGAGAATACCGCCAAATTAACAGCACTAAAGCAAACAAATCCGAGGCGAGTACGTCCCATTGAAACATGATTTATGTCAAGTGAGGCGCCTGTGACGGTGATGGAATTTTATTTTATGCCACATAAATCGACATAATAAAACACCCTTCATTAATTGACAAATAAAATATAATATCATCAGCTCATATTAATGATCGTAGCAGTATCGTATCTCTGAAACCTACGCAGAATTATAATATTAATTATATCTCGCACGATGCGAGCCGCTTTTACCAGTACTTAAGCTAAATGATAGCGTTTCCGCACATCTCTCGTGGAGTGGCAGATTAAAGCTTTAAATGTGATTAGGTTGCATGGAATGTTTCATTGTGTACTGCACAAAGCGAGTTGTGAAAAGACAAGTCATTTAATTAGATTTATGGCCGCGCAGTGGTAGAATGCGTTATACAACGCTAAAGCTTTACAAGCATTTTCATTTCTTTAATCCATCCTTTATGTCTGACTGTTATTTAGCATGTCCAAATATTATTTGTTAGATCTGAATTTAAAATCCTTTTTGATATCAATTTCTATTATTATATTTGAAACCGTTAAATCTTTGAATAGTTAAAATATTTGCGGCATTTAAACGGTACATACAAAGTGAATCCCTTTTTTGAGCGGCGAGCCGACTCCGATAAATGGAACACCTTCGGGTTCTAACTGCCGGGTGTTATCGAATGATAAAAATATTGTAGACCCATATGTATCATCACGAAATTTTACCTTCCGGGATAAATAGGATTCCGATATTGACACGTCTATTTGTATCCGCTACGGAAGGTAGGTATGGTGAATTGATGACGTGACTTATCAATGTGTTGAGGGCACAATTTGCCACTATTTACACACAGATGGCTAGTTGCTTTCCTAAACTTTGCTTACTTAGGTACTTTTGTTTGCGTCGTCGGTAGCATGAAGGGGTATCATCTTAGAATTTGTATTCCGAACGCTCTTCGGAACTTTTTAAGAACCTTGCAGGGTACCAATAAGAACTCGTCATGTATACAAAGATTAGATTTATTGTTCATTAGTTGTGTATACTCTATTGTGTACACCGTACGTGTAAACTGCGATACAGCGGAGTAGTCGACATGTTGGAATTAATTCCATGTTTGTTTTCTCGCCGCTCCGTGCGCTACGGGCAAACATTTTTCTCGCAGGTACAAGTAAACATTCGCTGATTGTGGCCATTGGACAAATAATACGGTTTTGTGAAGGCCACGGAGAAGCAACGGTTTTTGTTGCGAGTGAAGACAAGTATTTGTACAGATGATGATGAGAAAAAAATAGATTTTCTGGGAAAAAACAGTACCTACCTTTAATACTCGTTAGCCATAACTACTCTACGTCTTTCATCTTCAACTCAGCACCTTTATTTTCTAAACAGCAAAATTAACATACTTACCATTGAAAACATTTAAACAGGAAAATAATATAATATTCTGTAATTTTAGTCTAAACATTAATTATTAAATCATTTGTATTCGCGTCTGTCCACAGCTGTGTAATTATTACGTTTCCTTTATTTTATGGCAGCCATCTTTATCCCAATGTTAATTATAAAACATGGGACCAATAACATATCTCGCTCTTTTCGAATTTATTGGCATCGGCTTTAATGGAAATTATTTACTCATCGGGATTCAAATTATTTTCATTCCAATATAATTTGTGATTTTCATTTGTCATCCATAAAGGCAAACAATGAAAGCGATGCGGACTTAATTATTATTAATGCATAAAGCCGAATTTCCAAAATAATTTTCAGAAGCATTTTACTACCTCTATACCTAGAAGCAGGCTGTGGATTATCCATTCAGTGAATTATTCGTAACTCGTAAGTTCGCATCCATGGAGATGATACATGTTACAAGGATGTCATTGAAATTATTCACCAATTGTACACAGAATATGAATAACGGTAGACTGGGACAAGTTAACTTTCCTAAGGGATTGTTAACTCAGATGGTTGACACGCCGTAAACTAGAATCTAGTCATACCATGGACGAATGGACTCACTAACTCAATGAACTGGATGAACTAGACTTGTTCTTGCTATGTAGGTGTGTGCTTCATGCAATATTTACCCTGACCGTGAACTGATACGATAATGTCTTATTTTCCAGATTGAAATAGCTGACAGGTAAAGCTACAACGTTCAGTTACACTAGCTTTAGAGCGTTTATCAAATCAGTATATTTTATCGAATTCATAATTACTGTTACTCTGAATTATTGGGCAATTAGGCTAGTAAATATGTATATAGGCACCTTTGATAATAATTATATAATAGTTAGCTACAAATGTTTATATATTATTTGACTACAGTGAAGATCTAACAACGAGCAGTAACCCGATAGATTTTCGCAAACCCCCGGGGATATAAGCGTGGGTAAAGTTTGTTTCTGTAATACCAGTCGTTACAATTACGTGTACCTGTTGGTTAATATAATATAGCGATTAGTAGGTAATTACTACTTTATTTAGGGATATAAGCAATAAGAAACCTTATGTTACGTATTCCTCCTTAGATATTGCGTCCTAGGGATTACAAGACCCAGTTTTTGTTGAACCAAATGATATTTGATCCAAGAAAAAATGAGATGAAAATAACATATTATTACATAAGTATTACGAAGTTTGACATCTAAGTACCCTGTCAGTACGTTTCATAACTTCGCATTCCTATTATTAACGTGGCGACAAAAAGTTTCACTCCTCGATTTTACGCGGAATTTTTTGCACTTTGGAATATCTTGCAAATCTCTTTTTAATATGACGCGTGGGAGCGATAGCTTTTATTAAACCCTAAATAAATAAGTAATATCTACCCGGCAACAGCCATTGGGATATATGTTGTTGTTGATAACGTATATTTAATAAGGAAAATGTGTAAACGATCATGAAAAATTACAATTTAACTGTCTAGCAATTAAAAATGCAAAGCCTTAAAAAGCAATTTTACCCTAATCGTTTGTCACCGTATATCCGAAAATGTTCGCCTATAAATCAAGAACTATCAGGCTGTAAGCCAAACAGGTGATCCTTTAACAATTGACCCTCTTCAACCGTCGCGGAGATGTAGAGCCGTCAGGCGAGACTAATGCCGCTACAGCTTTGAACATGTTTCCTTTAGTTTTTGAAAGAGGAAAATTGTGATTGCAAAGATGACTTCAGACTAAATTAGATCTTAATAATATAAGCGGAATAACATTAGAGAGGAGTTCTATCTGCGATCAGATCTGAGAACGAAGAAAAAACACAGGATAAGCTGAGATTATCTTTTTGCGCAAAATACAAAAGCCGGGTGAGAAAAAAATAAAAATGTGAGCATCATAATGTGTAGCCTAGGTGGAGTGCGGATATCGTGCTCCACTATCGTATTGTGCGAAATCTACCCTGTCATTGAATAGTAGAAAAAACTATCCCTCTTATATTTCTATAGCACCCACGTTTGTGCTAATGATGTCTAGTCCCAAATGTAACCAGGTCGTCGCAAGAGCAAGTTAAATTACAGACACAAAAGTTGCTATGTAACGAAAACCTCCGTAGGCCAATGTCTCTCTTCGTTTGAGAGATTACACGGGTAGCAGCCGGAGTAAGCACTCGCCCCAAGGATTTAATTGTTTACATTCCCTGACCTGAAACATAACCCTGATCTTTTGCTTTATTGGGATTGCTCCGAGTAATATCTTTATCTTTGTATTACAACGACCCTCCGACTACCCGAGAACACTGTTGCTATGAGAACACTCAACTACTTATGTACCTACTTGACAAGGAAAAATATTATTTACCTTTGTTTATATTTAATGTATCCCTCACATTTTCGTGATGAGTAGGATCGAAAAATGTTTTATTATGCGACCCAAATTCAAAGTTCTTCTACAAATTTTCCAAGAAAAGTTTTATACTCCCGATAGTTTTAGTTCTAAGTTTAAATTAGTTCTAGAGTTGCAGACAAACGAATAAGTCTCCGGACATTCTTATTATGGATAAAGATAAGGTGTGGAGCTTTCCGGCGAGTGAAAATATTTCCGCCTTACATGTCTGACGTCGTGCAGCCAATGTAACCCTGCCGGGGTGTGACAGTGACAGTTTTGAGCTCAAAGGCTGAGCTCGGAACCCAGATAAATCTTACATTTAATAAAAATGTGTGGTCACGAGTGGCCTGTCACGACAGTACTGGATTTAAACTTCTTTCATCCTTAGTAATACTATAAATGCGAAAGTAACTCTATCTGTCTGTCTTTCTGTTTCGCTTTCACGATTAAACCACCGAACCGATTTTGATGAAATTTGGTACGGGAAGTTTGAACCCCAAGGTACGACATACGTACGTACTGTTTATTCCGCTACTTCGTCTGCCTCCGCTATAACGTACATTTAATCATATAATTTCTAAGGACACAATTAAATTATTTCATGAACCATAAATTAAAAACATCTATCAGATCGATGTCTGAAACACACGTCGAAAATCCGACGTAATACGGATCCTTTTAAATTTAAATTAGGGTCGCCCGACATCTAGGCCGGTATCGAACTACCCGCGATTACGAATACTATTTAACTTTCAGCCAGATAGCGAAACTCACTATTCTGTTTTAATATGAAAGAAGAATGACAGGTTATTCCAGTACATGCACAAACGGACAAATACAGAGACCATGATACATCTTGTCTTATAGTAGGTACCTAATGATAGAATGCTAAACGACACAAATCGCGGTGAAGATATTTATGTTCGGAAATACTTTCTTGTTATTCGGTATTTTATATATTTATTTATTTATTTATTTTATTTTGGGAAAGCTTACAGACTAATAACAAGATAACAAAAATATATAAAACTAAATTGCTAATTACAAGCCTCCACAGATAAATACAAAGTTATTATTACGAATTTCTCACAGTATAAGGTAATCGCAGTATTGGTCTAATAAGTTTATTCTTGAACAAAAAATGGCTGTGCTAAAAGTTTCCTTACTGTGCTCGTATTAGTGCAGAAAAGGTCAATGCCATCTTCACAAGAAATCTCGTTAAAACTGCGACTGGCTCTCAGAAAGTAAGAATTACGCCTGTAATTGGTCTTTGCATAAGGTACATTTAAAAGTGGTCGCTGTCGCAGCCCCAACTGATTTGTGCGTATCGATAATTTTGAAACAAGTTCAGGACAGTCAATTGAACCATTTGCAATATTAAACATGTAACATATATCATTAATAAGGCGCCTACGGTCAAGTGGTAGAAAATGGTACCGTCTGCATCGGTGAGTGTAATCAACAGATACTTGTTTTGCCCTATAATCAAGGTATCTAAGAAATTTTCTTTGAATACCCTCAATACGAGACTTGTATATTTCATATTGAGGGTTCCATACTTGTGATGCATACTCAAGGTGGCTGCGTACGAATGAACAATACAATACTTTTATTGGCTTTAGTGATCGGAAACATGCTGAGGTTCTCATTACGAAACCAAGTGCCCTGGATGCTTTATTTACTATGCTGTCAATATGTTGATCGAAAAGTAGCTTGCTGTCTTGTATAACACCAAGATCCCTAATACTATTGACTTTTCCTATATTGATATCGCGAAGTTTATATGTGGAATCAATTATTGACTTCTGGCGTGTAAAGATCATGTGAAAACATTTTGAAATATTCAATTCAAGTCTGTTACGTCTACAGTATTCTTCAAATCTATTCAAATCAGCTTGCAACTGGTGTGTATCAGATATGTTTCGGATAGTTTTATGAACCTTCATATCATCAGCATAAAGTAAAATAAAAGAAGTTTTAAAACAGTGCGCACAGTTTATTCGTGCACGAATCCTTTTCGACTTGGGATATCGATTTTATCAGGAGCTTACTCTGTTCTGATTTATGGCACTCCTCTGGGCGAAATTATCCGGCCGAAAATATTGCACGAAAAAAGTACGAGTTCCGATTTTTTATATTATTTGTAACCTGCACTGGCAATTTTTTGCGTAGCCTTAGTGCTGTAATCCGTAAAACTGAATATCTTTATAGGTACATATATTGACTAACTCCAATTTGTAGGCAGTACGAGTACATTCGCTCGCTAAATTTGAAGTTGCTCTGTAGTCTACATCCATATATTTAGTAAAGATAGATAGGCACTAACAAGTAACCCAATACTCAAGTTGTTTGATTAATGAGTTAACTTGCTTAGCGCTAGCTTCAGATCAATAAGACGTGTACCTACTTGAGAATTTTGGACAGTCACCGTATGGTGTGCCTATTAGTTATTGCCTCAGCTATACATCATACTAAACATAACTAAGTACAGTACTTCTCTACTATGTACTATGTATCTTCCCTAAAGAAATATTTCAATATTTTTTCTTTGATAATTGAAAATACAATTGATGCTTTACAAATATACCCCTATTTTTTTCCTGGAAAACCACCTATTCCACATAGGGGTAACGTATCTTTCTATTAGTAAAAGAATTTTCTGATTTTTAGTTTAGGGCCCTCAGTTCGAATTCGGGCAAAAAGTTTAGCTGCCGTGACCAAAATGCAGTCAGGAGGATTTTATTATTAGTATAAATTACTGCCAATATTCCTATTCAATAATAACACAACAACACCTCTTTTATAATGAAACAGTTATAACGCAATCACACATAATATTACGTACAGAACTGTACTTAACTATACTGTTCGACAAATAAACGTATTGTTGTGAAGAGAATTGAACACATGTCACACAAAATATCGAATTTCGTCCATCTAGCTGGCGACGTAGCGACAAACTTAACTATAAAGCTATGTCCACACCAGTGTGTTTTCACGTTCGTCTTTCGTCTTCAACTTTCAATTCATCTCGTATCAAGCGCATGCAATATTGATTGCCTTAAGACGCATGCAGCTTTGCAGCTTACTGTGCGCCCACCGGTGACGGATCAGCGTGTTTGAACTAGTGCAACAGCTCATGCCTTATTGCATGCGCTTTTGCGCATCATGCATGCGTCAGACGAAAAGGCAAGATGAACATGAAAGCGCACTGGTGTGGACATAGCTTATAACGGTTTCCCTGGCGGCTTAAACAAAAGAACATAGATTATTCAAGTGCCAGTCATCGTGGTGGATGAATGAGTCTCGATACACGCTGCGCCGATAATTCATGTTGAAAGGGAAGACAAGTGACGTCACGTCGCCATTGTCAATGCATTACATGACTTTTCAGAACTCGACACTTTACGCGGGCGCCGCTTTGTAACGCAGCATTTACGGCTCCTTTCTTTTATATCTTTGTTTGTTTTTTTGGTACGATTTTGATCGGTATGTATGTCTCTCATCTGTTCCCTAGTAACTTGTAAACTACTTATTGTTAGTGATGTTTAGAGGCTGCTGTGATCAAATGCCACTTTACCCTAGAGCTTATGATCGCTTACCACTGTTAGAATGTATTGTTTAGTTAGGCTAGGTGGCATATGACCACTGCTATGCTCTGAATATCACTAACAATAACGTCGTAACGTGATATCATACAGCCTATACTATTCCTCATAAACCTGGCTATCATATATGTACAATAAGATTCAATTGCCAATAAGACTGGTTGTTCTAGAGATTAACGCGTTCAAAGAAACAAAAAACTGTACTACTCAATCTAACTCAATCTACTGAAATAGTATCAACCTATGAGCATATGGATGCTCATAGGTTGATACTATTTCAGTAGATTCATTTTTTATAGAATAGTAAATTGAGAAAAGGAATGGTCCTTTTCTCAATTTACTATTCTATAAAAAATGAAATAGGTTGGCCCAGTCATTCGTTCAGCCTACCGACTGAAGACTAATAGCTTAGACCCGCGTGTCACATAAAAGAATCGGTAAAACCTATCGCTCTAATATATCTGCGTCATGGTTCACTAGGCGATCTCTAAGGTTTCCATTTATCACGTGTACATTACGGGGAATTTAAAATCATCCAGGGAAAAAGTGACGAATTGAAGGAACATAAGGTCGTTCTATATTTTATTTTAATAAAAATAGTCTGCATCCCCTGAATGTGACACAAATTGCGCCCTTAGCATAAGTGGGAGTTAGTAATATTATTATCTTTACATTTCCTGCCATTTTATGAAACCCACATAATAGGAACCTCTCAAACCTTCCGAAAGGGAAATTGCTATCCCTTTAAAGGACACACTACGGACTACCGAATGGATAACATTGCAAAACTATTTTTAAGAACTGTATACAGAAAAGGGGTGTACTAATGGGTGCACCTCTGCCTAACCCTTCGGGGTTTACAGGCGTGATGTTTTGTTTTGTATTTTGTTATGTATACAGAAAAGAAAAAATATTTCCCCGTATATGGCAGTTCAGTAGTGCAGCGACAATAAATAATGTAGCAATAGCAGAAATGCAATAAAAAAATGGCCACAGGAACGAAACGATAATTTAGTTCCTTTATTTAAAAATGAACTTTAAAGTTAATGATTGATAATTACTAAGCGTAGCGTTAAATCAAATTATGCAAAGAAACCTTTGTAACACCATTTATTTTAGCGAGAGTCACATTGTTAGTGAGAAAAATATTCAGCACAAAACATTCTCAAGCATTATTTTACATCAAAACTACAAAATATGACGTGAAACTTCAGGAGCTGGGGAAGCTCAAATAATGAAGAGGCGGTATTTGTGGGTTGAAAGTTCACCGTATATATACATACCTAGTATATTTATGTGTTGTTCTTTTGTAATGAAATGTTACTATACTAAATACTTTTTAGCATATTGTCGTCTTTCGAATATTTTTAACTAGCTTTCGCCCGCGACTTCGTAGGCGTAAAAGTCGGTTATCACGGTCCTTTCTTGGGCTTCAAACTAACCCCATACCAAAATTTCAATCAAAATCGGTTCTGTAGTTTTGTCGTGAAAGCATAACAGACAGATAGACAGAGTTACTTTCACATTTATAGTACATATTAGTATGGATAAGGTTGCCTTGTATAACCATACTTTCAAAATAAAATACAAAAATAAAAGTATCTGCTTATGTTCCATCCAATACTAATAAAATAGAAAATTCCACCTTAGCAACTAACACATAAATACAAGTATTTCCTGCGCAGAGCAAAGGAAGCAATTAATCGCCCCTCTTAATCCCTGTTGACATACACTTATCGCACCTCAGCTTGATCAGAGCCGAGTCTAATGATGGAAACCTCCGTCTACACGTACAAACACATCGTATGAATACATCTATCTTAAAATAATCGTCAGGATTATATCCCTAATTAACTCTGTAATTAATAAAGACATCTCAAACAACAAAAACTACATTTTGAACACTATAAATGTAATCCAAAACATAATAAGTGATTATGAGCACACATAACATATAATTAAAACAATTATATTCACACCCCCGCCTATTCTCTATGTCCTTTTAGAGCAATAACCATAAAAACAATTATTTTGATACTGCTCGTAACGGCCGCTCTAAAACAAAATTGCTCTGATAAGTAGAATGATATAAGCGGGCCTTAGCTCCGAACATTATGACTTGATAGCGGTAGTATTACTTGACGTAGTCGCTGAATCCACATCATATTTTAAAGAGATTAAATTCCGACTCGAAGCGAGTAAAACTGACCCCACGTAGCAGGGAAAGGGTTCGATGGCTGATGATTAGATTCCGGGAAGCCGACCGATATGTGTATGTAGTCGGAATAGAGCTAGGCATTTATAATACGAGTATGATTCTTATTCTTCTAAAAATAAATGTTCCTTGAATAAAGCATTGCCTTTGTCTTCTTGGTATCAGGTTAGCTAAAAGTATAGTTAAAACAAACTTGATCATGATATTCTTTTACTTTGTAAAAGATTTATTTCGAATAACAATTACGGAGACGGTAAGGTTGTTGTTCTGGGTTCTGCGTACTCTACAAGTAATAAAAATATAATGTACCTACCTTTATATCACTTAACAACCTAAAATAGTCACTGAAGTTATGTAACTAAGGTAACAATTTGGTAGTTCATACTAGAATATACATAATCTTATACATACCGACACCAAAAAACAGACGTAAAACGGGTCATAAGTAAAATAATAAACATTTACGTACATCAGTGTTTACTACAACATTGCGCATAGACAGAAGCTAACGGGCTACAAGCTATCGTTTACCATAAAACACAAAAACCATTTTCGCCTAAACAGACAATAGCAAATATTATGTAGGAAAATCTCGGTGAGTTCCCAAATGCGGAGCTGAACGGATGAAATAGAATTCTGGAAATTTCTAGACTCCAAGTACTACGAGACGAAGTGAAAACTCAGTTCGATGCATTCGAAATCGTCCAATCAAGTTCGGCTTATGGTGCAAGTTGAATGCGGCACCCGAGCCTGAACGTAGACTTATGCAGGCACTAGAAAAACTTTTATTACCCAGAGATTTTATTATCCTATATTTGAATAGATTGATGCTACATTACGTGTGATTAGAGATGTGAAAAGGGACGCAGGGATCTTCCAGACTTTTATTACACCTGACATCTTTTCCACGATACCTATGTCATATCGTTGGAACGTAATATGAAGAGAATATTACAGTAAATCTAGTACGAGTACGAGAGAGAAGAGCTTTTTTTTTTAATTGATGCTTTTATGCTACTGAGGACATGTGTGGATTATAATTATATTGCCATATATAGGTATACTACACATTCTCATTCATTCTCTTTTCGTGACCATCTTATTGAACAGTTTTACTATGAGGCCTATAATTAATATTCTTCCGCACATATTCACAATAGGTATTGTATTTTCCGCCTAATAAAATAGGGGCTCATATTTATTATTTTTCTTGTGGAAAAAAGTCTAGGATTGATGGCTTTTATTATAATAAAGGATCAGAGTCGACGGAAACTGACAAAGTATAATGGATGATTATAATTATTTCTGGCGAAAAACTTTCTTATACTGTGACATTAAGCGAGCGGTCTACGAGTGGGCGACTTTATGTCACAACGTTTAGCTTAATTATGTAACAGATTTAAAAATAGGTGATAAATTGATCCTGATGAAAAAACAATCCAATTAAAATTACCTACCTGCGAAAAAGAGATACCTACAGCAATTTATTTCACGTTATGTTAACAATGACTCAAAATCTTTCCCGATTTAGGATCAAAGGACCAAATCATTTTTGGTTCAATGGCAAAATTTGCCTTTCAAGGAAAATATGAGTCATGAAAAATACGAGTATTTAAGTGTTTTACTTATTTCTATTTCTCTTTGTCCACTGTTTCGTACGGAAAAGCTTATTAAGCTTATTAATCTTAATACATTTTCAATTGTACATATTTTGGCCATGAGTATAATAATATTATACTTACTTCCTACATTGTCGTGGAAAATCAGTTTAGTTAATATCTGTAATCGATATTTCTCTATTATATTAGTAAGTTTGTACTAGGTACTTGTTTCAAGGAAATTGTAGTCCACTAGTACTTGCTTGTTACTGGAACTTGTGAGCAATCGCCGACTAACTTGGTCATTGTTGCACTGATTCAACTCAATTAATTATGACTGTAGAATCCTCATGTTAAATTAGATTATTATAGATAGAATACTGATTCTTAATCGAATAGGGATAGTACGAAATTGTTCGTATATCTAAATGATGATCGGGCAAACGTGAAGGGTCAGCTTGGCATTTTGCCGTGGGCCGTGGTTTGCTCCCGGCGATCGCAAAAATATCAGTATATCTCACATATAATTTCCGATGAAACTGGACTCTTTTGAGTGTGGGATTTGTTTTTATAAAAACACCCACGATACAGGAAAATAGGATAAAAGGAAATTTATATGAAACAACATTCACCCACACTGACGAGTCAACGACATAAGAAGTGGGATGCCATTTAAAAAAATATACCAGTTGTATAAATCACAAATGAGGTTTATCCTTGTCTACACGTTTTCAAAAATACACCTTAAAAAGCTCATTTATATAAGAGAAAAAGATGTAACAGTGCCAGATAAAGATCGAAGCGGAGAATTACATTTTGCTTTTTGTTACGGAACTGTTTTCGTTCGCCCCTTCCTAAAGTCTGTCTGACCCATTTGTTTTATAGCTTTATACCTACGCCCGCTCTTCGTATCATACATTAACATTAAATTAAGCCAGCAGGCCTGTAGGACACTATAAGAGTTCTTTGTCAAAGATCTTGGGTCAGAGGGTGAAGTACCTTTAATAAAAAAAGTCGTGCTCCAATATTTTAGGTCACAATAATTTTCTACTGGTTTATTCTGCTCTATAGCGCCTACTACCTTACGTTTTTCTGCCGCTTCACACATGAACATATCTGATTCTTATTGTATTACTTCTACATGGAATCGCATCATATAAACTATGGGTAAGTACGTAAGTACCTATACTAGAAGCATGACCTGTCAAAACAATAGCTAGCAACGCGACGTATAACGTAACTTTGGCCTATAATTACTAAGTATAAAGAGTGTTAAAAGATACTTAACGTAGCTGAAAGTTACACATTGTTCCCATCATTGCGATCAATTTAACCGTCGAGTTACCGAAATATTGAGAATCAAAGTTCCAACCTTTTTGTCACGTTTTTATGCAAAACCAATTGTTGCTACAAATGTCTGTTACTTAGCGCACTGCCATAAACAGTGATTTTTCACACCAAAAATGAAAATCGTTTCCCAGCAATAATTCTTGCTTAATTTTGCTTAGTTTAATGGGCACTATGCGTAGTTAACGGGTATAATGTGATGTATCAGTTTGCACCCTGTATTCATCAGCATCATTCATATTTATTTATCAGCACAGAAGTACCTCTTCTAATTTTGAGCCCTTAAAATGACATGACCTCTTTTCATCTACTATCTATTCACTAATGCGCTTACTATTTATTTAACGTTAACAGGGACGGGACCCCAACAGGGCCAAACGCCTGCCGGGGTTGCAAGACGTCTTAACAGAAGGAACAGGGTGGTTATTTAGTCAGTAAAAGTCTGACAGTCCCTTCCGCCCCACCCAGGGCGAAAGGACTCATTTGATGATTTTTACCACCTCAAAAAAAAACCCCATATTAAAGTTAAATTAGGTTGGAACGAAACCAAATTAAAAAAAAATACCTTTAATATAAGCAAATTAATTTATATTCTGTACCTACGTAAGTATAATTATTTGATTCTCGGGATAGCAACAATTAGATAAAATAAGTTTGTAGAAGTTTAAGCACGAGTAGGTCCAAACTCGAACATTCTAATATTACAGTAGGTAATCTGCTCACCGAAAAGTTTTCAATTATGTTCTGTTAGTATTGTTGATTTATTACAAAAATAAATAAAGCCTATAGATATATCTACCTATAATGTATTTGTGTTGTGACTTGTGAGTAGATGTTTACGTTACCCATCATCCCTTCAATTCACATCCAATCAAACAAGTTTTAAAAGCTCTCAATTTGGGTCTGGGGAACACTGATGGAACAGTTATTTAATTCCATGGCACGTATTTTGAAATCTCGCTTGCACGGTTTGCACAAAATGAGTAAAACAGTTGAAATACGATACTTAGATATACCTCTCTCGTCTACGTTTAAAAACTCCTTTTGTTGAAAATTTCTTTGATTTAAAACCTTCAACTTGTTACAGAATGTAGGTAGGTATCGCACGGATGTAGCTTACAGAATATTATTGGAAATTCTAGACGTTCTCTTCGTACTTTGCCTGTCAATAAAGTCTTTAAAGTATTAAATTAGATTTGACAAACCTATAATTTCGGACGGTATAAGTACAACTTACCTCCCTAAGGACTTGAGGATTTTACCTAACATTGAATACTACTAAAGAATTCCCCACCCTACCTTTATTAGGTCCTTTTTACAGAGAAAATAACAAAACATGTTATGTAACCTTACTTTTGACTTTTTAAGCCAAGACCGTAATGCCGAAAATATCTGAATAACAAATTGTACCACAAAAAGCACTGACCAATAAATAACCTCTAATCAGAGAATTAAAAGCCGTACCAAAAGCTAAAAGATAGATATAAATAAAAGTAGATTGCGTAATTAACAACACGAAACGATGTAAATTCCCGCGGTCCGTGTTAATGGCAGCTATCTGAAATTGAATTTATGAAAGCCTTCTGTAATGCACACCACGTGACAGCCGATATTTTCTATATTATTTGTTTAATTAGTGATGCAAGATAAAAGGTAATTGTAGCTTTTGAACTTGTTTTGTTATTTATTAAATATATTGCTAAACAGCCACGCTTTGGTGAGGCTTATTTTGATATCTTAATTTCCGTTGGAACTTCGGAATAAAAAGAGTATAAAAATACTCCTCTGTTAAAATGCAATGTTGTGTAAAAATTCATTCATCGACTATTTTCCAAGTTTCGCGGTAGCTGATTTTTTTATTAAAAGAGATATTTTTTTTTGTTATATGGCTTGCAAACAGACGATCACGTCTTTGTTCAGACCTCTAAGTAGTTGTACAATAGACGATTGTTTTGTCACAGTTTTTTTTACCTACAGAAACTTGAACTAATTGGATATCAAAAACCAAGAGACCAATCAGGAATTGAAAACTTTGCAACGATAATAACAGATATCTGAAACTGAATTAATTATAAGAGAAGCCTCCTGTAATTACTCTACCAGTACTGCTATCGATCGGGTAAAAAGCCAGGCAATTATTTTGAAATATTTAGGTAGGGACTAGTAGGCAGCAATTATTTTAATAATTGAGCCCTTCTAGAAATCCCCCATCTAGAAATAATGAACTAATGTTCACTTATGCACATTGACCACTATATCATAACCAGAATTTTGTATCGACGATGGAAAGGAAAAATTTACCAATACCAAACGACAAATTTGTTGTGTTATAAATCCAACTTAAGGTGTGTATTAAAGGTACATTGAAACGAAAAGTTCTTGTTTGTATTCTTAACATAGTAGAAGTATATTCAATACTTCCTTTATTCTGTTGAAATAATAGTGAGTAAGTATTGAATTATTTATTCAATCAAACAGCTTTACCTATTATGTAAAAAAATAAGAGAGTTAATAAGAATATAGTCCAAACGGTTGGATGTACAACACGATCAAATTGTCGCTTGGTACATTTTTCCTTTCCACTTTCGGTATGAAATTCCGTTCATCTATTTTTCTAGCCAACTTTATAAGGTTCACAAGGTATCCATGACTTTTAAAGTCAGAGCACATTAATCTTTCAAATCAACACTGGAAAGTTGACTCAAGCGAAATTTCCCTCTAGATAAGAACTCCGTATCCGCGTAACTTACAGCTTGTCGAATTTTATAACATCTTCATGAATTATAACAAACGTTTCGGAAACTTTGATGTTACTTACGTGAAACTTCAATTACTCACTCTGATAGTACCTGCCATACAAATTCACACAAATGGAAACGAAAATAAAACAGTTAGTACTTACTACTTGTTCTGAAATGGCTGTTTAACAAAAGGATCAGTTTATTTACAATTTACACATAAAAACATTATTTATAAAATAATGTTAATTTCTAAAATGGATCAAAATTAATTCATAAGAACCGAGCGTTTAGGGTTTGTTTACACGGCAACGTTTACTAAAGAGAATAATAATTAGGAATCTGATGTTATTGCAATACAATTTAATAAGCGATAAGCCTTACTCGGAAGATCTCCTTTAGGGATTGCGATGTCTACAAAGACTTTAAACATGGATTAGTGGGAGCACCCACATAATAATATTTTAATAGCAATAACAAATATCCTATACCTACCCTATAACTTGTTTTGTGATTGATTGTAAAAATAAAGCTTAACTGATGATGAAAACATAAAAGTTGGAGTTCATCAATCTCCTCCCCTTATCCCCATTTATTTGGATCCTTTCATACATCTCTTTCTATCAGCCGTCATGTCAGTATTCATCCCTTTTTTAGGGTCCCGTTGTCATAAAGGAACCATTATAGTTTCACCACGCGGGTTAGTTCAGAGATACTTAGTATTAGAAAAGTGTAATTTTGCATAGGTACATACCAATCTCGGCGTTAAAGTTGTGAAATAAAATTTTGACCCCTTACCTTCCCCTACCCCCTACACGTAAAAGGGGGATTTTTTTTCCTCATATTTCATATTGGGAATGGAAACTATTTGTCCATCCAATAAACTCTTTGAAAAATATTAAGCTTTAAAGTGGTTTTTAGAGTCCAATGTCCATAACAGCTAAATGGATTTTAATGGATATGTAAAAAAAAATACGGCCATTTTAATAAACCTTGTTAACGAAGTAGAAAGGAAAACTATCGCAGCTAAATAGGCTTTACTGGTTAACGAGTAATACGCCCAACTATAAAACCCTGCACGTTTTATTTATTTATTATTTATTTATATATTCTTCATTGTACACCAGATTATATACGACTTAAAAATAAACTATCAACTACAAAACATACAATTGGCGGTCTTATCATCTTTTACATATTCCCTCATCGTTTCTTTGGTCGTGCCCTACTCTTGTAGCCTTCCACATTCATACACAAAACTTTCCTCACGACATTCCCTAAGCTCTTTCCATTACATGCCCATACGCGTGACAACCGATTCTTACACAACTTCTCGACTTCAGTCGCTACTTTCAAATATCCTCCTCTTACATAAATATGAAACTTGGAAGATAATAATAATGTTCCTCAAAAGAAAAGTAGGTATTTCGAAAATCAACCTCTAAGCGGAAATAACGGTGCAGACAAGTTGTTGTTATCAATATTAACAAATAAAAATGAAGTGTCTGTTTGTAACATTAAAATATCAACTTTTTACTAAACATAACATTGGCATGTTAAAAAACAATTTTAACATTTTTGTCTATGTATTTGTTTCGAATAATCTCCGAAACAATTTTTATTAAACTTTCACCAGCAGATATCTGATGTTATAAGGGATAATTTAGTCTGCTTTTAATTTGAAAAAAAGGAATGTGTGTTCCGCGCAATAATATATCTATGAAATTGTGAACAAAATCCGATTCAATGGTCAGTATTACTGGCAAGTGTCGTCTGTGTCCACGATAACTGGCATTCGCACGGGCAAAAGCTAGTTATATACAAATGTTCTTATTTTTGGTCAACAGTCAGTGATAAATATTTAAATACCTTTGATTAATTAATTCAAACTTTTTTATTCGGATCTAATTTATTCCGTGTACCATCATGCTTACCTATCCACAATATTGGTAAAATAATTAACATAACTTAACAACTCATTGGGCATTCAAATCTGAATATATGTCTGTGAATTATTAAAACGCACAACGTGCTGTCAACGTGTAAATAACATATCGTATTAAACCGAATGATGTTAAATAAATTACTATTTTAACATTTCTTAATAAAATGACGTGTTTTAATTAATTTAAAGCAATCATTGTACATAAAATCAAACATGAATTTGCTCGCCACGTTTGTGATCATATTTATTAATCCATCCATCTTTTTCGTTTCTCATCAATAATCCGAGTCTTATCTTATTCCTGTCTCCAATTCCCTAAATACACTTCGTTGTCACAATTTTGTAGCTCATTTTGGACACTCTTCAAGTATAATTTTGTTGAAGATCCTTTTATTTTTTATGGCACTTAACATTTTACTTAAGACAAAAATAATCTCCATTTGAGTGTAGACCAATTCCTTTCATGATTTTTTGGCTTACCTTTATTCGGGCATTAAAAAAACATCCACAAGTGGCATCTATGTATAAATAGTAGGTATACAAAGCTATTATTCGTGTATTTACGGCCGCTTACATCTTCAAAACTATACAATGGATATGAGATTTTTACCATTAATTAGAAAATTGATTTTGAAGCATGTATACTCGTATACTACGATATAATAGTTTTACAAAAGTTTGAATAAATTCAATAATTATATGACTGTGAAACGTTGTACCTAAAATGAATATACCACAATAAGTATTACAATAGGAAGGTAATACACTAACTGTACCCAATATTATTACAACAAGACGGAATGCGACAATATGCCAGTCTAAACTATGCGGCCCTTCTAATAGAATAGGAATCTAAATGCCACAATTTATTACCGTTATCCCGAGCCAGCATTCGACCGTCATTGTGGCAGGCGTAAATGTTTAGTTTAGTACAAGTACACAACAACTATAAAACAGTATTATACGACCGAACATAAGTTAAAGTGTTTGTAAATATAAATAAATCACAAAATGATGGTTACAGCTGTCTCTTTCATAAAACATCAAATTCCTCTCTCGTGTCGAACAGCGCTTTCGTCAATGTTCCTCTGATTTTTTTTTTCGCGTGGGGTATAAAAAGTTTGTTAAAAATAGATTTGTGGGAAGGACGTATTTGACGATGTTCTAAAAAATCGAATAAAGACCAAATATAGGTTAGGTAAATAATGCAAATTATTGTAGGTAGATCTACCTAAGGGAATAATTTTCATAAAAGCAACCCTCAGCACCACTTAACCTTTTACAAAATAGGTTAAAATATCGTTGCTTTAAAACATTAATCTGTGTCATTAACAAACTGATTAACCGTCCCTACGTCCATAATATAATTAATAATGGAACCTTTTCATGCAGTGTTACCTACCCTGAATTTTTAAAAGGGAATTAACACTTCGTATTCGTGGCGTCAATCCCATTATACCTTTGAGAAAAAAGAAATCTCGGTTCGAAAAAGTATGGGTAGCAATTTCATTCCCCGCTTGGCTATAAAGAAAATAACTAAGTAAAAGTTTATTAAGTCACTGGTAAATACAGCGTCATTCGTCTCAGTTGTTAAAGTCACTGTGTGTATAATATAATATACTAGGTACACGGACACGTACATAACTGCGCAAGTCGAGCGAAAATACGAAAACTTTCGTTGGGCGCGTTCCTAAGCGCCTGAAGCTTTTAACTTATATCGACCTACGTCACTCCACAGCTCAAGTGTTTGTTAACAAAGTACGTTTTCGTTTTAAAATTAAGCGCCTTAAATTACTTTTGCAGTGTATTTTTAATTTTAATTGTCTGCTTAGCTTTTGTGAAATCTTTAGACGCTCGGAGCTTTACACAAAGCCAATAAACATTTCATTTTGTTTAAGATTTTTTAATTCAAATTGCCTAAATTAATACAATTTACTGTCACTTAGCTGTGTTTATCTACTCAATGTAATAGTTATACACACACATGCCACTAAGGAACATGATACATAAGTAGAAACAATTTACGTCAAGTGTTGGTGGGTCGGATGAAGACATTAATTAAGCAGCGAGGCCACGAGGGAATTTTGTGGCGCTCACATGCAGAGTGCATTCATTGCAACGCAGGTGGTCCCTAGCGGTGAGTAGTTACAGCTAACTACCCTTCAACCGTGTGGAAATCTTAACAGAACCACTTGGCGAGACGTCTCGCATTCACGGCTCCAACAAAATGGACTATTTGCACACAAACACCGACCCCACATAACTCGGTAGATACACATAAATCCACCTACTTTAGACTTGGTCAACGAGACTTCTTGTTGCCAACTACACACATACTCGTTATTACTCTGTCTCACTTAGTAATTTAGTTCTTGACCGTCATCCTCTCCACTTCTCGAAGGGTTAGGTGAATGTGTATTTTTCTACACTCCCAGTATTACCCTAACAAAAGAGGCTATTTTGTCCCATGGAAAAAAATGGCCTCTATTTATTCGTAGACTTTGATACTTTCAAACTTTAATAAATTATATTAATATCGTGTATTTCCGTACAACTCTAAGCACTTACTCATCCACAGGATCTGAGAGTATTTTAATTTCCCGAAAAGTTTTCCTGCTCCAAATTAATGAAAAAATATCTCCGGACTGGTCGACTGTCTGCGTTAATTCTTGGAAGTCTTTTCCTTATACAAAGAGTTTTAATATTAATTAGATTTGTTTTATTTTCTATCGCTATTTCATTCCTGTTACGGCTGAGTGTTCGCAAATGAGAGTCATGTAGTAGTTACACTACATTAGAACTATGATCATTAATATTCATTCAGAGAACGGCCTGTTTTAGACGTCTAGCTAGCATTGTTCGTGGAGTATAAATGAAATGAGATAATGACCGCGAGTGCCGTTACAAACGATCCCTTCTACGCCGGGTGTCATGGACTTTGACTAAAATATGACCCTGCGGGGCGCACTGCCCGGATAAATAATACGGTATTAAGAGCTCTGAAAATATCAAACGACATTAGCTAATTCAGGCGACATTTTCAGATGTGGTTTATATTTCATCTGTGTAACAGAGATTTTTGAATGCAATTTAAATATTATAATGTTATTTTATTAGTCGAAGCCGTTATTTATTCAATTTTGCTAAAGTTTCCACAGATTAACACATAACCAAATTATAGGATAACAACAAACAAAACGTGTTATACATATCTTGAAAAAGTGTGCCTAAACTAAAACCATTTATAATCATACCATAAATTCGAGGCATTTAAATAGAAATTAAATAATTCTAAACTAATAAGAACAACTGTCCTACAATAAGCTTCTCAAATGACAAACTCCTCCAGTAACAAGGTACAGGTGAACTTAATTGTATTCCAAGTTCTGCATCCAACAAATAAATCACAGCGACTCCAGATAAAAGGATGAGGATGCCATTATGAAAGTTAACATCAGATTAAAGAAGACAGAACTGTGGAAATGACGTCACGACGTTATTGCTTTGTTTCAACTCTATTCGACCGAGACGAGGTAAACTGCAGCCACTTTTAGACCACTGAAATGTTAGCTGACAGTTGAAAATAACTTTACAGAGTCACATGTACGTATAACGCCTCGTCAAGGACGTACGATTTTTCAAAGCTTTTAACTAAAATAACAGTCTGTGTCAACATTAAATTCAAATTATAACTTGACTCATCAATATGCATGAGCTGCCTTTTTTTAACTCGTTAGATATTCCTTGCCACGAAAGTCAAAATAGAAAAGAAAATTTTAAATTTCCATTAATAACCATACTAGAATCGACGAAGTGCTTCCAATGCATAATAGGTCTTATAGTATACTAAAGTACACTTAGTTCGATTTATATAACAGGTGTAAAACACACTTAACGAGGGCTAAAGTTATGTGTTCCTTCCATCATTGCGATTTTGTTCTGGACAATATCGGGAACCTTTTGATTACAGAAATATTGAAGGTCAAAAGCCCAACTTTTTCCAAGTAAAACCGTTTTATGTTTTGTAACTAAACTTCGAATACCCCACGGCCCTTTGACTGGTGCATGCACCCGTAAGCGCAATATTTGGCGAGTGTTACTTTACCCGCTGCTATAAATAGTTATTTTTCACACCAAGAATAAAAGACGTTTTCCAGCAATAAGTTTGGCTAATGTTACTTAGTTTGATGAGCAAATGCGTAGTTAACTGCTATGTGATGTATCTTGTTACACCCCATAAAGCATATGTTATAAAAATGTCAAAGCATTACTTGTAAAACAAAGTTTACAAACACTATTCATAGAGATAATTATATTCACTAACAACTACGAACAGAATAACAGCCTTTGACAAAAATACTCAGAAACGTATGCTTTAATAGGATACCAGGAACTAGCAGGTGGTTGGCCGGCTTTTTCACTCACGTATTCGTATCGGAATATTTGCACCAGTAGGTAAAATATTCCGATAAATAAAACAGTATAATATTATCTCTTTTATTTTTCAGAGAATTAGGTTTAGGTTTAAAGAAACTTTATTCTCAATAAAAACATAACAAATGTCACTTACTTGAGAACAATAAATTAATGTTAACAATATAGATAGGTCCGACTTCACCTCTATGTACAGTTTCACAAACACGACCCACCCAACGCATTCATTTCTGCGAGGGAATTATTTACTGCACTACCTATTGATTAAATATTTGTGTTGTTTTAAATAACAGAATTTGTTTTAGAGAAATACTGATGCATGAATAGTTGCTGTCATATTTGCAATGACACGTTTTTGTGAATAGTAAATAAAAGAACCGTTATGGTGCGATTTCGTCTGTCTGTTTGTCTGTCACAGTAGTTCAGTGTTTCTTGTATTTATTTTACTTTAACATAAAAGCTATTAGCCACTAACTTAAGATAAAGACATATACTCCAAACATCAGTATGTTTGGATTATTGTAAATAGGTATGTGAAGTTCGCGGAGGAATGAAAGACGATCATGCCAGTACAAGATCGACTTCCATTCGTGCGCGAACACATCACAGTCAGGCTTGGCGTCCAAGAGAGCGTTAAGCGCGGATAGAACACGCTGGATAGAAGACTGGGCATGGGCAACGATGCACCTGACAGGGATGGTGAGCAATGTATGCCTCCTATTACGGTAAGTTTTAACTGGAGCAAACAATTGCAGAAGTTTACCATGCAGTTCAGGAACATTGATTTTTCCACACAGGATTTTGCACATACTAATTAGTTATTTTTTCTTTACATAAGTGGGTTACGTAGCCACACTCTTTTAAATCAAGAAGTGTGTTCCAGAGCTCGGGGTTCTTGAAAAGTACAATAATAACGGTTTTTATTATATCTATCGCAGCAATTAGCACCAAGCCTCCTCGAGAGCTTACCGTTTCCATCGACTTTTTGTTACTTTGCCTTTGGAACCTTTAATCTCAAAGAGCTAATTTACATTTGATTTTGGAAGGAGAAACTGAACACTGTAGTCTCTTCATTATTATTGTGGTACAATTTTGAAGAAAAATAGTTTTATATATTTAACAGTTTCACTTCCGCGGGAATAAATAGTTTTTATTTCTTTCTTATTTACAAAACACGTTTTCAATGACTCAGTGATGTTCAATGCTGCTTGCATTGAGTTCACACTCATCACTGAGTATTACACAAAGTCTAGTTATCATGTCTTCAATTCAACGTGAAGCTTAATAAGTATTAAATATATGTATATCATACCCTATTAGACCCATCTCTTAGAACTAAATAGGTACCTACATTTATACAAAATACACTAAACGACATAAATTAATGCTGTCTACTTATACAGATCCGCCTTCTGAGCATTTACATTAAAGGATTAAGTACCTACGACCCTAAAAGGGGAATAGTTCGTAAATGATCTTAGTACTTATGTCTTAATCCTAGGTATTTTTAGTACTGGTTACACAACAAAGGTACTTATAATATGTGCATCTATAAATCATAACATTCATATATAGATTCAAAATAACACCAAAAGCATAAAACTCAAATTAAAAAATTAAAATACCAAAATCGTTACGTAACATTACTTTGTAACAACAAAAATAACTTGGAAGCTAATGCACACAGACATATAAAAATGGAATACCACGAGAAGGTATGAATCAAAATATCCAAAGGAACAGTGCCAAAAAACTTGAACACTGCAAAAACGAAACCAACAAACATTAATGTCAAAACTTTTAGAAAAACTCATCAAGATAGAAGCATTTTCTTTAATTACTTACTAAGCCTGATATGGGGATTTATTCGTACCTAATAAACATCTACGCAACAGTCTTACGTCTACCAAAATCACAACACGTAAAACAGAATATCAAGCAGCTCATATAAACAAAATGAATTAAAACTCACAAACAACAAATTACAGCAAAATTGCCTTACAAACTATAAGAACAACTAGTTTGAAATAACCTAAGAAACTTTAAGATGGTACCAACTTCCCAGCAGAATTATGACACGATTCAAGCACTACTATTATTGTATATCATCGTGAAAGCCTTTTTAGAGTAACTATGAAAGTGTTTACGACCCCTATTAGTACGGGCGTAAACAGGAATAATAAAAATGAGCAAAAGTATGACATGAACGTTTCTTAACGAATTCCAGAGTGTATTTAATAAATCGGGTATTGTTGAGAAGTGTCAGATGGGTGGCTACACACGAAATAGGGGCAGCAAACACAAGCAGGAATGGGGTCTGTAAGCTGCCTTAGTACACAAATAGGATTCAGTCAAGTACACATTTGGTCAGTTGTGTTTGTTGAGAACGTACCGCGTGAGTGGGGTTTGTTTAAGTATCGGTCAGACGTATTTCCGATTAAAACCTCATGGTGAATACACTGAATACACAGCACAGAAATAGATCAATAAAGGTCTCAACAATTGTGTCTGGAATTGTCGGAATACGGACTTAACTGCTTTACATCTTGTAAAATTACTAACACTGAAATCTAAATTGAGTTCGAAATACAACTAACTACTGCTTCACACTTCCGCAATTGTTCCAGCTATACATCTTATATTTTGTGCTCAACCAATTTAAATACGAAGACGAAAATTCCTCTTTTTTAAATAATCTCTTGACAAAACGAGGATTACGAGAACAATCCACCATTGCATGAGGGAAACGAAAAAATACGAAGCCTATTTGAATAGTATCCATTGTCGCTGAAAGAATAAACACAGCCGTAAAAGCACTCAAATAGTTTACATTTTGCATGAAGGAGTGCTTTATTATAAACGTAAAATAAATAATTAAAGCACGTACTAGAAGGGGTTCATATGAATTCCGCTAATTAATATACGAATGCCTTGATTACTCTTATTAACACATGTCTCAAAATTTCCTCAGTAGGCCCTGAGATGTGAAATTGATATAGCAATTTGATAGGCACGGTCCATTGAAATACTCAGGAGGAATTAATTAACTTGTTAATTTGTATACAATTTGTCAGTCTATGAGCACAGAAATTAATGTCGACGATGTCGGGTGATATTATCTTGATAAAGCTACCAGCAATGTAATATAACAAGTAGTACCTTCTCTTTTAACGTCTAACAGTCGCTTTCCGTAATAAAATGTAAGCATGCGAGTATTGAGTATCATAAAATCGAGTTCTTTTTATTTCAGAATAAAGTAAAATATTTCTCTCATTCCTTTCCTTTGCTATTGAATGTGTATTTATGTCAATTTATGTCGACTTATTAAGTAGGTTGCACAGAAAACTTTCAACACCCTGTTCATTTTATTTACGAGTTTATAAAGATATGATTGCCAAAACAATTATGAAAAAAGATGGCGTATTCACCTCAACAAAACCCGTGAAAATTAATATTAATATCGCAGGTATTAAAAAATCAGACCCCACAAAGGTGAGTGGAGAATATCGCTTAAACGCTCTCATGTGCTGAGCTGGATTATTTACCATGTTTGTGGGCGAAACCCCTTCTTGATATCATAATATTAATGTATGTGGGTTGTCGCTGTTCACATGTAATAAAATCGTTTTATGAAGGTATCTTCAAAAATATACAATTACGACTTAATGCCTATTAACATACGTACAATAGTCGATAACATCGATAGCTTTTTAATTACTCAAGTCCCACATAATGAGACACAAATTGATATTCTAATGTTCTGACTTACTGGTAAGTCAGCCGGGGCTTGACAGGTTAATACTAACTTTAAATTTTAATAAAAGCACTGCCTAAAGCCTTTAAGCATTTGACATATACATATTATATCATATAACTTATACAACATCTAATTTTTCGGAATACAATGACATAATAAAAACAGTCGCTTCATGTGCGCCATTTTACTTAACCCTAATCCCATCAAATATCAATCCCACAAACTATACTACTATTCTTATCTTTGTGCCTACCTAACTGTCAATTGTACATCAATGACGAAGCCATTCTTGTTTTTAACATAATTACCAACGTGCACAGAAACATATTCATTTGAAAGAGGCGCTAAAGCTTAAAAACCCCAAATCAATAATCCCACGTCACAATAATTTTGGTACTTTTCTCCGAACTTTCTTCGTAGTAATCTCAAAGATAAAATCGAGAGCCACCTTTTGAAAGTAGGGATTATCACACGAAACGTGCACGAATTAAGTTGAAATGAAATCAAAATGGCACTCGAAATCGCAAATTCCAATGTCTTTGTACTTGTTACGCACCATTATCTTTAATGGCTTAGCTTGTTCTCATACGCAATAGTGCTGTTATATTTCTTCTACTAATAGGGATCCCAGAAATTGGCACAGAAACGATTCTAACGGCGGAAATCCAATGCCAACTTTCATTTTACATACCTACGCCAAAAACTAAAACCGATATCGTAGAGCGTAACTTCAGTACTTAAGTACCCTCATGATTTCAGAAATTTTCGCCATTCCTGTATGAGTTTTAGCAAAAATTATTTTCCTTTGCGACCAAATATCGCGTGTGTTGGCAAGATCAGCGCTAGGTCGTGGATTTGATCTCAGCGGTTACGCAACCACCGCACTTCATGCACTTGACATCGGGGCCCAATAACGTTTGTTTATCTATTCGAGCCAATTTTCCCGCTGCGGTGCATGTATGAAGTCATTTTCCACTAAAAAAGTGTCTAGATAGGCAAAATTGCCTAGCTATACTTTAGATCTAGACATAAGTAGTTTATAGAGACAATAACATGAATATCTCTCAGTGAGATAAAATTATATTATTTCCCGGCTTTTTTTTTCAGTAATTTCATGATTATATTTAAATGATAAATGATGACGTAAAAAATTAATAAATACTCCTAAGTATTTAACTACGCGAAATTACTTACCTGAAGTTTTAACATCCGAACTTTTAACAAAACACAGAAGTCGCGAAAATGTCACTGAAAAGTTATTTCAGTCCAAGTCCGATAAATTCCTGCACGCACTTTTAACGGAAAGTTTATTTTATTGCATCGGCGCGGGTAGGCGAAAGTTGTGGTGGGCGGACGAGCGGGTGCAGGTGTCGCACGCCGCCCGAGAAGTGGCGGGCGAGGGTGTGGGCGGGGCGCGGAGCCGGCGGGGGGGTAGCTGTTGGGGCGCCTGCGCAGTCCAACGTCCGCGCCCGGACGCTGACGTCACGCGCGATCCGCCACACTGCCGCCCGACAGAGCTCAACCCCGACACCCCCATTTCGCACGAATCGCACGCTCAGCTCCGCTCAGGAGCCTACACTACCCGCTCCCGTGACTCAACACTACTATGAAACAACTCATGTAAAACTATATACCTACATTCTAATCAATAGCTTACACGCCTGTCAACATGTTAAATGAAAACCAGCTAGAAAATATATCGCGCGCATTTTGTGAAAACAAACGTCTATTATCAAAAACAAGTAGAAGTAGGTTTATATAAGCATAGAAGTAGCTTTTAGTTAATTTTCTAAAGTAAATATTTTAACTCTTTAGGTTTAAAAATATTTTACCAAATACTTATTAGACGGTCATATGAACTTTTAAAAGTCCTATTGGAAAAAAGAATTATCCTTTCCAACTATTTATCTTGTTTATTGAAATATAAATTATTATCCTATCTCTACTGATTATTTTGTTAAACTTAACAAAACATTAAACGTTATAAATGTAGTAACTAAATAATTTATGATCGTAAGTAGCTTTTGCATTTCTTCTTTCGTAAAGCCTTGAGAAAAATATAGAGCTTAGAACTAGTAAGAATAAAAAAGATATAAAACATGCTCCATTAGTTTTATAGCCCTTTCATTTGCCTAGCAACAGAAAATTACTTTATTTCCTCAAAGAAAATGTAATAACCCAATCCCAAGTTACGCATAATTTAGGTACTAATAAGCGAATAAAGATATAATATTTTATGTCAGAATGTAATTAGCAAATATTTATAGAAAAATATGTGAGCAATGTTGAGCATTTAGAACCCAGTTAGCGTTCTTTTTTTAAGCTGGCCAGTATTTGATTAGTTGAAATCTCCATAGCTAGTCAAACTTTTTTTATTGCTTTAATTTTCCGACCAAGAATGGCGAAGGAACAAAGTCGTAAAGCAGTCTGCGGCGGTTAGATACTGAAATTAAATATAAATAATCCTCCGGTTTTTGGTAAAAAAAGAAGGATAATTAATTCGTCGTAAAACGTGCTGCTTGGAATTATGTCGGATATTATTTTCTGCTTCTGGGATGTGCTGAATTATTTTAACGCTGAAAAAATGTTGATTACGTTTTCCTATTAGATATATGTTATTTTGCGCTTAACTACAATAAATGAACAAAGCCAATGATATCAAAACTTGAACTGATTTGCTCCGAAAAGGATTTTTGTTTTTTCATAAAAGCAAAAATTTTTAAATTGTAACAAACAACAAAATATAACCTCTGAAATCTCTTTACAATTATTAATATTACAGTAAACGACTAAAAGTGTTTATTATTTATCTAACAGAGTCTATCAAGTTCACGTTTACACAAAGCAATCTTTTACAACACTTTTATCGCACAATTTCCGGCACAAATCTAAAAATACCGAACTTCCCCATTACGGGGTGTTACATATAGAACGTTGATATAAAAGAGATTTGTACAATGTAGTGTCATCACATAAATTCCTAGTCATCTATTCAATTTAGGTAAATGGTCCGTCAGTAATTTGAACAAACGCTTAGTTATAAACAAAACGACATGCAAATTGCTTATTTACATAATTGCGCGTACATCGTGACAGTAAAACTTACTTTACCTTTTAATGGCGCTGCGAAATTAATACTTCTCTCGTCAGATGCTTCTTGTCCTATTAATTTTCCTACGGAAATATCTTGAGTTCATACACTTTGTTAGGTACAGTCAGCAACAAAAGTCGATTAACATTAATAATTTTTAAATCCTAATTATTAAGTACAATATTAAAAGTAAAACGCAATGAATATAAAATTAAGATATTATAAACCCTTAGCTATTACCTGAAATTCTAAAAGCCAGTACATTATGTGTTACGTGTCTGTTTAAATAATATAAAAAAGTAACATTGTTAATCGACTTTTGTTGCTGACTGTACCAGACTAATGAACTGTATTTTTAATAACATATTATTTTCTACATAGTGCAAAACTAAGTCGCTCCCCGCCGTCTGTACGCTTAGATCTTTTAAACTACTCAACGGATTTGAATGCACTTTCATCAATAGATATAATGATTCTAGAGGAAGATTTATCCGTATGGTTAGTATCTACATTGCACCCGCGCGAAGCAAGGGCGGGACGCTAGTATTAAATAAAATATAAGCTAATAACTGTTACGATCAACGTGACATACTTGATTACTTGACGTACCTACGTGATATAATTTATTACAAATATTTCTACATGTTAAAATAACACTATACTTTTCTAACCAAATCACCACCGGAACTGAGCACTTAGTACATAATTTCGATTCCCTATGGCGTCACTAAAAGCTTCTTACTTCTTACTCATGTAAGGTAACTCTCAGCGGTGTACATTAGTGTTAAAGTCAAAACTAATAAGCCTGCTTCGGTTGCAACGCTGTCTGCGTCGAAGTCTTTAAAGATAGCGCAATGCAAGCCGTCAGCGTTCTCGAAGAAAATTGCATGCGAATAAAATGACACAAACCAGACACTTTTATAGGATGTTCTTTAAATAGGTATACTTCGTTTTTCCAACATACAAAAACAACATTGTGAAAGCCATGCAGAAAGAAAATAATTTTATTTCGAAACTATTCCGGAAAAAATAAAGGCTTTTATAGCCTCTACCCAATACTGTTTATAGGCAACTATGAAAACAAGATAAACTTCAATAAATTCGCTCACAAATACGCAGTTGTGCTAATGTAAATTACATGTGTTTCATTAGTAGACGTGTGTGATTATTGACTGGCGTCCGACATGAATTCATTTTCCTGTCGAATTAGCTCAATGCACCTGTGAACGTGTCATTGTTATGCTTTCATTGAACTAGTTCGCGTTGACATCATCCCACAACTTCCACCGAAAGTGATTAAACTCGATAATTACCAAACTTCGCCACCAATCGGTTTTGTCACGCTCCAATTGGTGTAAAAATCATTTATTTTACTCGGCGCGCCGAGGAAATATAGTTTTTTTCTTTCAGCTTAACTTCTGCATTAATACTTATCAAAGGTTTTCAATTTTCATCTTCAGTATCATGTAAGTAAAACAAAGTATACTCACCTTTATTAATCCAGGAGATACACAGAGTGTGTGCTGATAAAAATTTCATGACATGGAAGGTATCCGTAAAATGAAATTAAATTCTCGTCAATTTGGTTTCACCTGTATGTGGCGTGTGAAAAATCATCTAATATAAATGTTTGCGGTTCTTTGATGTTTAGATCTCTTCACGCCTTGGTATGTCTATAACGTTTATAATAAAAGTAACTGTTTTTATTACGTATTTGTTATAGATTTAAGAATATGGTATGGGACAATCAGAATTATTGCTTACATTAACTCAGACCTGACTTTCCCATTTTAGAAGGCAGTAAGCTACTCGTAAGAGCAACTGCTCTGAAACATGTCAGATACATTCGAGGGTAAACATATTTAGGGTACACAACAATGGCTCTTATCACATTGAATCTAAAACAGTCCTTAAAAAACTTGGACTGTGTAACTCCGAAACACCCTTTATAGAGCTTAATATGACTTCAAGATTTTACACATGAGTTTTGTAATGCTGTTAGCAAAAGGTATACTACGTGATAGTACTTGCACAGATGGTCCTGTTCCCTTTGTACATACCTGGCTATAATTCCAGTCCCTACATATGACTCCCAAGGTATATTAAGCCACAGTTTCCGACGGCCTTTACGGTCTATTAAGTCTCTGATAACTTTAGCGCAAGAAACGTTTACCGAAATGAAGACAGCCTACATCCATCCCGTACCTTTCACGAAAAGGATGAAATAAACCTGAAGAGCGTTTAACACAAAGCTCCGAAGGTAAGGCATGCAAGACAAGTCTATTTTCAACCTTACTGAAATACAATAAAGTCACTGACCCTCTATTCCGGAGAAAACGTATACGTCTTTGATAGTGAGTGTGAATGCGCCTCGTAAAAGTTTAATATGGAATTCCTCCGTCGAACTTGATACGTCTAGATGATCGATCAGGAACTTTACTATAAGAATTCCTAACTTTGCTCCCATTCGTACATTATGTATGTCGGAACATTGTAGCATTGTTTACTAAAATTCACGCGTCGTGGTTTACCTTTGTGTATTAGCCTTAGGCAAGGTTTTCTGTAAATAAATTATAACAAATATTGCTCTTGAGTTTCTCAAAGTCGGGTTGCGTGTCATATTATATTGTAGCTTTGCTAATAGGGTAGCAGCAAAGGGTTGTAGTATCAAACAGGCTTTGCAGCCTACCTCTTAATTTTTATTTGCAGATACCTGCTACTTTTTACCTAAGAGTGGTTTGGCGATTGTCACGTATTGCAAATCGCGTTCCAATTTAATAAACTCTGTTCAACGTGCCAGTTAGAAACACGTTAAATAGCAAAACAAAACACTATAGTATAACAGCGAAACTAAAGCAAGTGAGTAAAAACATGAATTTTAAACACTCAGTATTATGCAGTGTTGAAAAAACTTGCCTATCTAAATGCAAATAAGATAAAGACACCAATAATTTTCAATTGGATCCACTCAAATGACCTAACAACAACGTAGGATTTTGTGCGAGAGCATTAAACTAAACAACTTATTAATATCAAGTAAAACGCAATTGCGTTTTTTTAGCGGTACTTTTTAGGTTTCATTGTATTTTTATTATTGTTTTTTATCGGCATAGGGATCTCTTTTTTTTTTATTTAATTTTTTGTCAGCCAGTAACATTTTCATTTTAAGTAAAAATTTCTGTGACAGAAAAGTAAATAAATTTTCTTGTAGGTTGTGTAATTCTAAGGATCCCTAATGTTGTCGTAATTCTAAGGATCCCTAATGACCTATTTCCCGTTTGTCTGTAATGCATTTACTAGCTTCTAGGATCACTATCAAAGCATCAAACTAAAAGGTTCCGGTTCCTAGTAGGATACAATTTCTCTGAAAATGAAACTGCTTTCCTCTCGATATCGAAGTAAGGAAGAGTAATTAATTAGGTACCTACGTAGAAGTATAGAACTGTAAGAACATAACTATTTCTGGGGATCGCAGAAACAACATCATCCAAGATCAACATTATCGGATTGCACTCTAATCACCTACTCGAATCGAATCCAATCACACGCGAATTATTAACAACGCAATACCTGAAGCAGTGAAATCGTTAATTTATATACTTCACCCGTGTTAGAAGCGCAATGTACGAAACTCACAAGGTATATTCATGATTTTCACGTCCATACGCGAGCCCATATTAAGACAAACAAAACTAATTACAGAACAGTTATTAAAAATAATGACTTTAAAAATAACTTTACACGTTTGTACAACTGTTTAGTAATATAGTCATAATATGAACAGACTGGTAAATGTCACTAAAAGCAACTAGGTACACATGAGTAGATTTTTTTTTTTTTAAATAAAACTCGGTCTGCGTATGACAAACAAAAACGTGTTTCATTAGTCGTCTTTTTAAACCAATTCCAATCGAATTACGAACGCGATTTAAATTTAGAACCAAGTCGAACGACACGTCCTCTACATTTAAATGTGTAAAGACATCTTGAGTTGCCAGTGTTGTGTTCAAAACCGCGAACCAGGGAAAGTAATCAATTGCAAGTTACGTCTACAGATGGCGCTAGTTGAGTCGTGCGACCTAGCCGCCTTCAAAATACATACCTATTGAAACATACTCTGTAGATTTTACGATGGTTTTTATTTTGATCTTAAATTACATGTTTTATTAATTCAGTGTTTGAATAACATAATACTTAAAATATTGTCTGATATTTACTTGGAAATTCTACCCTTATTTCAATATTATCTCAAAGTTGGAAAAGAAGAATAATAATCCTGAATTAAAAATGTTTCCCATTAATTCAATGTCTCGGCCACGAAGTTTTGAGAAGGGAGAAATTTTCAAGTATAACGCGAACCTAAATTTCATTATCTGAAAAAGGGGATATTCGCGGTCTGAGTGGCTTTTAGTTCTACAAATCATTTTGCTGACTGGACATTAAATTAAGACCGTAATTTCTTGCAGCGCGCATTTACATGCCAAAGTAGTCTGTGTTTTATCGACTTTTAACTCGCCTGATTTATGCCGAGCGTGGCTTTGGAGTGTTTTAGCTCTCATTTAGCTCTGCTTAACCCGGGAACCCAAGAGTGATTATAATGTTATAAATATACGAGAACTGTATAATAATGCGTAGTTTATATTACTGTTTTATGTCATTTGTAATTAATAGCTCTGCCAATTGACTACCGCGTCTGTCATAAAAGATTAAATTCCAATGTCACAACAGCGACATTTACCAAAAATACTTCACGCTATAAACAATCAATTTCGATCACGCCCCATAGAGCTGGCTGGTAATAAGAGAATACCTGTTTCTAAAATATTTATTAACGCCACTATTAACACATACATAACTAAGATTATAAATGTGTGTATAAAATTGGAAAGAAACTTATACCCTCGCGACCTTGCCGTTCACTACATGTTCATAAGATAGGTATTCGACGGATCTCGTGTTGTTCGATTCGACTCCGGTTACAGCCAAATGCCAATATCACTAGCACAATACTGTTCCAGGAATCGTTTGAAATAAGGATTTGTGGAATCGTTCTAGGAAAAACCATCAAGAGAATAGATAGAAGAATTAAAGACAAACCGCGGGATCCGTAAAAGCATTATCTTAATTTTATCTAACATTTACATTATCTAAATTTAATAAAATGTTAATATTTGTGTGACTAACAGTCATAGAGCATTAATAAAATTATCACTTAATTTTTAGAAGTTCGTGATTATGAATATTCATTTATATAACTATCACAAATACACTATTAATTAAAATCCGTTAAAACCATTTTAACAATTCTTCACTAATAATTAATTGGTGAAAGAAAAGCGTGGGATGTGTCAACCACTTAATGCTGTCGTAAAAACCGCATGGGAATATTATCTCTCTGTTATTTTGTGGTGATATGTACGCGTTTAATTTTTATTTAAGTGGCTTGGTAGTCTGTCCCTAACCAACTCCAGTTTTACCCTTTAGGCTAAAACAGTATTTATTTTTAGTCTCGAATAATTTTAAACTATGTTCTTTCATTATGTAATCCAATTAAGAAACTTAGCTAAGCTTATCACAGACTACAGCTGGACCTAGAACCCAGAAAAGTCTAAAATGTAAATACGAAAAATAATGATCCGAGGTATAGAAAATACTAGTTTTTATAGTAGCATCTGGTTGTTTATAAATTTACTACAAGTTCTAGACTTGCCTGCAGCATAATAAAAATTAGCAACGCTCTGTTGTAGAAAACAAAAAAAAACAATGTCATGGCTATGAAATAAAACACATCATTTGTATTGATTTTTTAATTGATTGTAATTTTTATTTTTTTCTATCATTTCGTATTTTATTTTTCCGTGTAGACTTTCTGAATGTTGACTTTGATGTTGTTTGACTTTTTGAATTGTTTTGCATCGAAATAAAAAACATGTAAATGCTTAGACATAAAGTCGATGTTTTATATGCACGCCTTGATATTAAAAACATGCAAAATATTTTGGAAACATTGCATAGGTCAACATTCTCATAGACGGAATGAACAAGTTATCAGTCATCGCACGGAAACTTTTTTTTTTACGGAAAGAAAAAATATATTATGAATATGGAGGAGACCATAACTCAGTGGGGTCACGAAGATTGTTACCGAGGAGGCATTGTTCACGTAGATTGTTATCAAAAAGGTTTTGTCACTAAGAAATATCAGATCGAACCCCATTCCTCTGCTCTAAATAGTAGTAATAGTAGGGGTTATAGTATAGTGTTTTTTTATCAGGAATTTCTCAGTAGCAACCTCGGAGCCTGGATTTGTGTCCGGTTGATGGCAATAGGCTCACCCCCGTTTACATGGGACTTAAACGTAACTGGCGAAATGTGTGTGTAGTAATTGGTACACCTCTGCCTAACCCTTTGGGAATTATGAATTATTATGATTGTATGTTATGTCTGAGATGTGCTATATTGTAGTAGCATTAATCGCGACTTCGTCCGCGTCAAAATTGATATATTATCCTACAGGAATCGTATATTTTTCTAAGATAAAAAGTAGCCTAAGTGCTATCCCAGACTATAATCTGTCTTTGTCAAAATTTATCCGATCTGTTCAGCCGTTCTAGCGTTACAAACAACTATTGTGTTTCAAACAACCATACAAAATTTCACATTTACATTGTAGTAAGATTTTTATTTACACATCACTCTAAGCTTCATTTATTTCTTATAGGACACCACAATTGTGTAATGCAAGGCATACAATTGTAATATAATATTTATTTTGTAATTAAAATGGTCGAAAAACGCTTCTAACAGCCCGGGACTATCTGAATTTTAATTTTGTTCGGCGGGCAAAGTAATATTCTCCCAGTAGGCAGTGTTTTAACTCTGAAAGCCACTCTAGAGCACTGAAAATCCACGGAATCGTGGTTTTGAATACAGACTTCCACGTGATAAGGAACACGAACGAAAATTCGATTTATAGTCTTTATCTTTACGTTTCGTGTTATAGTAACTTACATTGATGCAATTCGTCTTTGCAGGTGAATCTTGCGAAATAATGCGCAGCTTTATTTTTTTTAATACTGTAAGCCTACTTCGATTTCTTGAGAAGTAAATGACTTGTTAGAGCATAAATCTATTGACTTACTGAGTTAAAGAATGTTATTTGTTGTCTTTAAAATATCTACTTTAAATATATGACGTGCTAATATTATATTCTTTTGAAACGACGCCATCCAAAGAATGACTTACTTGTATTTTTTGACGATTAGCAAACCTATAAATATACTCGTATTTCCAAAAAAAATAATCATACCACTCAATTTCAAATCAATACCAGTTTGGTTTATAATTTTAATTATACCTTTTCAACAAAACAAACAAAATTCGTAGGTAGTTCTTGGTAAGAATAAATTGATACTAGCCGTAGACAAAATTGCTATTCAAATAACACTAATCGATAATATGCATAGCCAGTTACAGTAATCACCAAAATGTTGCAATTTCAAATTTGAAATAACTCGATTGATTGCTCAGAATGCTCACATTGCCTTCCCCGAGGCAATATTGTGCATCGACAGAGATGAGCTGTATCGTTAAAATTAATAATATATGATTATGCTTATTAGTTTATTACATAAAGATCACATCGCCATCTAAATTTCACTTTGAAGAATGCGTTTGAAATCATTGCATTGGGATTTTTTGCGATAGATCTATCCATATGTGTAATCCATTGTCTGTCATATGTAACATCGATCTCGTCTTATATGATTTTTCTTTCCCTTTCTTTTCCCTTTCATATTTTTACACATTCTCATCTTTCATTCTGGACTGACGCCAAAATCTGCTTTCTGACAATGACTTGTCTTAAAATGAATTGAGTTCAATCATTCCTATAAAATAGATACATAACACATGTGTGGGTTTTCGTATATGAAAAGGGAGATAATATTAAGTATGGTATTTGGATGTATCCGTAATATGCATAAAGGTAAAAAGAAAATACATAAACACATAATATTACATAGTTAACCATTTTCTAAAAAAGAATGTCGTTTATTAGCATTCCGTATCGAAACAACAATAATAATAAATTGCAATATGCCTTCATAATCTTGGCGTCTACTTGTCCCAATATCAAATTCATTCTTCTCATAGATTATTCGACGTAGAGCATTATTATATTTCTCGCCAAGTTATACGATTTGTTCTATCCAAATACGGTATATATTATGTAAATAAAGTACTTAGGGATGCCCGCATCTTTACTCTCGTGTCAAAAGTCGGGTATCCTGTTTTCACGTTCCTAGAGGAATTATAAAAATCTAGTCGTAGTAGTTGTATACGTCGTAAAGGTAATAGGTACCTATGTATTTACGTTCACCAGAACGTAAATACATAGGTACCTATTACCTTTATGAATGTACCAGCATTTAACTAAATTATCCTACTTATATTATAAATGTGGAAGTTTGTGAAGATGTTTGGATGTTTGTATGTTTGTTACTCAATCACGCGTAAACCGTTGAACATTTGGATGAAAATTGGCACATAGATAGACCATTTCATGGATTAACACATAGGATACTTTTATCTCGGTAATGTGTTCCCTTGGGATAATTATAGTTCAAATTTTTTTTTTTTTTGTTAGCCTATTCTGTCCCACTCCTGGGCAAAGGCCTCCCTCCACTCCTTCCATCCTTCCCGATTCAGTGCCTCATCCCTCCAGTTTTGGAGAAATCCATCCAGTTCGTCCGGCCATCTCCTTCGTGGCCTGCCGCGGCCGCGTTATAGTTCTATAACGTAATATAGTTCTAGTTATAGTTCAAATTACTTTACGGAAAATTACTTTTAACGCGTTGAAACCCCGGGCAGAAGCTGAAAAGTATTTAATAAATGCATATTTTACCTCAGGTAAATAAGTGAACATTTCTTGATCGTCTCAGATTAGATAAAAAAAAAATATTTACCCTTTAAAAGAGGCCGTTTTTTATTTTCGTAGGCCTCGTAGTAAAGTTCTACGAATCCCCTACGGAACAAAAGCCATAACAGTTTTTATTTCTTTTGAGAGCAATAAATCAACTTAATAATGTTACCACGTAACAAGTATTACACTATTTTGCAATATAAAATATGTACAGTCAACAAAACAGATAGGTATGCAGGGTCGTCAGATATAGTTGAAGTTTTCTTAGAAACTGATGGATGTTATCAAATGTAATTTAATTTAAAAAGTAGATAATAAACAGTTCATTACTTAAGTTAAGTTTCAATCAAAGACATCCATCGGTTCCTAAGAAAACTTCAACTATATCTGACGACCCTGCATACCTATCTGTTTTGCTGTGTGTAAGTACACTAATATCTTAACAACGGTAAAAAAAAAATTGTCATTACAAAGTTAGACGTATCGCATTTCAGATTATTATAATATCGGTATAGTTATGTGTTTTATGATTCATTAACCAATATTTAAACATCGTGTGGCTAGCTCGCACTTGACCGATTTAATTCTTACCTACTCAAAAACCACCCACTTAATCCAAATCTACTAAATCGTGCCTTAATAGGTGCAAGGTCTATTGATTTATTAGTTGACAGTTATTTATCACAGCTATCTATTGTAAGTAAGTATCAATTTAATTCAATTACCTAAATATATTCATGCATTACCATATTTATCTTGTACCTACTTTCCAACAGAGAAATACTTAGCAGGATATTATGACATTCGCTCTTTGGTTTCTATAATCATTTTATATTTTCAACAGACTTTGAAATGACTCTTATTGCACCGCTTTAAAGTTCATAGTGCAGCGTCTTTCGCACTCATGCTTTTTACATCATATTACAGCACTAGTCCGGTAATGGTGTTTTTTAATCTCCGCAAAGAGTTTAACATGTTATTATCATATTATGCCTAAATGTTTTGTGAATACATAAACTATGTTAATTAATAAAATATGATAAGTAAACGTTGTAATTTATTTGAATTAATAAATTAACATTCATTCGTGTTCTTAAACAGAACACAGTTTATGGCACCTGTTACCACCTCTTTGGGTTTACTTGCCTGGGAACGTTAATCTGAATGACAAAGTAAATTGTTATTTTATTTCCGTGTCAATGAATTTATAGTTATGTTTTCTTACAAACGTGTTGATGAACGTCGTATAAAACACGAGTTTAATGGCATACTTAGCTCACTAGTGCACTATACTATTTTGTCAGCAAAATTTTGTAATTTTGTTAAAATATCAAAGTATGCATGAATAACTTACTTTTATCGTTTATGACCAGCATTTTAATAAGATTCCTCACGGTTTAACATTTGAATATCGTTCAGGTCAAGAGAAAGAATTTCGTATTATAAATTAGTTTACCTCGACAGTACAATAAGCTTGGTTACAAAATCAATCCAGCAAAATAGTTTCAATAAGTAGAACTAATGATGAATTACCATTGTACGTTACGACAAAAAATATTAACAAGCTACTATAATTAAAAAATTAAAAAACACGACTGCGAAAATTGCACATATTTGTACTTTGTTTACTCGTCAGTTTTTTTTACGAGGTTTTTTATTTACAGTGTTATATATTTTTTAAATCTACTTGTCAAATTCTAGACGATAAACATGGACACAACCAGATTCATTAAAAAAATAAATTGAGGCTGGTATTAATTTACGTTTTAAAGTGACCACACCGGTTTCTTTTTATTTTTAACTAGCCTATGTTACTCGGAATGATGCAAGGATTGTAACAATACCCCATACATCTAAATCGGTTCAGGCGTTTAAAAGTTATGGTGGAATAAAGAAACTCACATACATACATACATACATACATACATTAACCCTGAACACATAACACTCCTTTTGGGCAGTCGTGTAATTACCATGTTTCTGTACATTGTCTGCATTTCCTAAAAAAAAATACCATAAATAATAGATACAGTGGGAACGATATAGCATTGACCTTTATCGTGTCAGTTTGTCTATGACTAAAGCTTTTATGGCCAAACTTCAGCTGATCTTACCGAAATGTCAGGAACTCTGACTAATGTGGTATATTGCGTAGTGACACGTTCGATGACGTTGACAAAATATCATACAATATCAATACTACCTACATAAGTATTATACATTACTTAGTATTCGACTTTCTCAATGACCGTGATCACGGCAATAAAACTGATTTGTCTTATAATACTGTCGTTGAAGATAATTACTTATAATGTTGCAGACTTATTAATTATAAACGAATGCTATATAAAACGTGAGTTAGTAATTCATTGTAATTATGAAAGCCATTGTAGGTATAGACATTCCAAACATACGTGGGTGAAGGACTTGAATCGAATTGACTTCCGCATGTTAAAAGTTATTTGGATTTTCATTACAGTCTCAAAGTTTTGCTAACAAATTATTAGTAGGTGCAGTTTGTAGTAAGATGTACAACTCGGACCTACTTAATTTAGTCTTAAGTTTAGAAGTTTACAGTTGCATCAAACGAATTAAAATAAATGTTATTATCACCACATACACATCTAACCCGGACTCAACATTAACTAGGCTATGATCGCTATCGCTGACACGTCTACTTACAAATATTGATTAGCCCACATTATTGGGAAAAAGCAAAGTATCATTTTACACTTATTTCTCATACACGTATTCAATAGAATGTCAGTTCCCGCGGTAAATGCTTGACACTTGGTTGCACCGCGTCACGGAGCTCGGCGGTAGTTCGTGCCGCGCCTGACAGGTGGCGCAATCTACCGTATCATGGCGCCACACACCTACGGAATTTATTATTAAAGTGTAGGCTTCCTCACGAACCGAGAACACAGCGATATATATTCAAATTTAAATACGCTCATATCTTGGAAACTGCTATACAAGAAATCGCAACAATAGAGTTCCTGTATTCTCAATAGTTTCCAGTTATTAGTTAAATCGATAGCCATATCCACTTACGAAACCATAATTAGACGCATAATAAGTGATACCTATATAACAATCAGGAAGGCGTAAGTCACATAAAAACTGGCAGTGGCGCAGACAGGAAGCCCATTGAGCGCCTTCTATTCGTAACAGTGCAGTGGACGGGGAATGAAAACTTAATTGTGTATGTCACTGTTGCTACCCGCTCACTTGAAGGCTCACTACAACATAAATTGTGGTGGTTTCGAATTACTTTTAAAAAGAAATTAATTACAAACATAATATTTAAACCTAAATATTTTCTTATACGTATATAATGAAAATCTGTTACAAAAAATTCGCAGGCGTTTTTATTTAGAAACAAAGTAACCATTATTTTAGTCTAGTCGTTTTTAACCCATTTGTCAGTCCCCCGCTGTTCGCTGACAGCGATGAAAGAAATATAAATCACTGACCAATCACATCGCCGGATTCAATATCCGAACGTTCCTAAAGCGAGATCATATTTTCAAGATGCGACCCTTGTGAGCTGTCAGCGATGTCACTATAGAAATGCTCTTAGTATACATTGGACCAGTTTTCTTGACAAGCTCTTAGCTCGAGTGGTTCTATACATTATTATGCCGTAATATCATTCTCGTCTATATTCATACATAATTTTAGGCTTATAATCTTCAAGTGGATAAGTAGGGTAGCAGTGATAAAGTACTACTTGAACTACGTTTGCTTAACATAATGTTTTGTCATTAAATCGCTATATTCATTGTTATCCTACGACTATTATTAACCCGAAAGTTGATTGATATCTATCAATCAACTTACAATCAACTTACAACGTTACAAATATCCATCTGGATGATTGTTACGTTTTCAGTCTTTAACAACTGAAAGAAATAAGCTAAAATTTTAGCACACATTTAAATATTGATCTAACTTATCACGTAGAATATTTTCCGTGGAATAATACATCAACTTTGACGCGTATGAAGTCGCGGGCAGAAGCTAGTGATGTTATATTGCTCCATAGTTATTAAACCCTTCTTGGAAAAACCCTTTCATGTTCTAAGATAAATTTTCTCTACCAAAGCGCATTATTGGTACACTCCCTTCAGTCAAGTATTAATATCTGAAAATAGATCTTAATATGTAGCCAATAAAAATACTTCTCCTGCATTTTTCTTTCACATCGTGATCAGATTAGATTGCAATTCTTCACATGATTCTATGAACCTCAATTTTTTACCGTTTAAATTTTTTGTGCCATTCATACTAATCACAGTACTGCTACTGATAAATGTTAGCAACTAAACAACATAGCACCAAATGTATTTATTAATAGTTACCTACCTTGATATCCTGTTCAAACTCTCGGCGCCAGTCTTAACTTATGACATTCCTTTTATCAGATAGCACTTGTTTTAAAAACAATTTATTTAGGACGAATTATTACGTAAGTAGATCAACAGTTCTGGTCACGTATAATGCGAAAGGTATTTAGTGAAATTTCAAATCAGGCTCACATATCTATTGGGTTTGTTAATCAATGCGGGCGTATCAACTGTATCAGATTATTTGGTTGCGTGCGAGGCCGCGGCAGGCACGACCGAGCCAGGCTCTCCACTCCATCACCTCATAGACAATACGATTGATGCAAACCCTTGAGCACGTGTTGCAACACCGATTCTTTAGCATTTTGGCGTGAAACACAACTTATTAGCTAACTCAGCAATTTGATTAACCTCGCCAGGAGGTAAATGTGTCAACGATAATGCACTTTGACTTATTCATTACACACTCACGCCTGTTCGGTATCGCAGCATAGAGTATTAAAGGCAAACTTGTATTTTGTTCCTTTTTTGCGACTAACATTTTAAAGCTTTCCCAAACATTTCCACGTGATTTTTCGCTTAGAGTTTTTTCAACACAGTAGAATCACGCACAGGTGTTCCTTTTTTTAAAACAGGTTGTATACGGAGGGATTACGTTTAAAAAATACGGTCGCACGTTTTGCTGCCCTACCTACTATCCTAAAACGTTGTTTATAGAAAAGCGGGTTGTGTTTTAACGAATTTTTGCATTTTTATTTTATGATTTCACGTAAGATTGGTACACCTGATACACTCAAATCAGCTTAGTAACAGACATCTTTCAGATCAAGGTTTATTAAACACTCGATATTGATTCACGTGACATTGCTCACATATGCAAATGAGAGCAGTCTTGTATCTAAAGCTAAATAAAATGTCTGCATCGCTATAATTATGAATGCAAATATAAACCATGTAAAATAAATGTAAAATGAAAATTCTATCAGTTGCTAGCTCTGCTTCACAGTAATTAATAAATTCCATGCAACAATTACGGTGTTTGACGCCCTGGTAATCATCACTTTTCCGTTCATTCCATCGCCTTGCCACGCAAGGAAATAAGGCAATACTCACCTAAAATTTCAATGAACCGTGACCATTACTTTGCATAGCAATAATTTAATCTTGCACAAATATTCTTATGTATTCCTAGGCGCATAGCTAATATAAATTTTCCAAGTGGTGTACCACAGAGGAGGAGAGAGACCTCTGTTTTTCTCTTTCGTGGTCATGTAAAGAGTGAAACGGGTGGCGCGACGGTCACAAGGTCCCCGAGCGGAGTGGCTAGAGGCGCAGGCGCAAGCACGCCGCAAGTCTCGTAAGTAAAAGTAACTTTTAACAATACCTTGGCGGCGCTTGCGCGCTGCGTACGTCAGTTTTGCCAACTCCAGCCGCGCGCTACTACATATCGCTCTTTTACTATTTCGGAAATCGAACCAACGTCAGTGGCAGTTAGTAGACAACCAAAAAAGTTTTCCGCTACGTGCCGCGTTCATACATTCGGTGCTTCCTATTGGATAATTTGATGTGATTTGCTAAAACTTTCGTGAATTATTTTATGACGTTGCAAAAGTTCAATAACGTTAATGAGAATTTGAATATTTTGTAGTTGTTGTACTTGCCGGCAATATTGGATGTTACGCTCACTTGAACGTAAGTAATTTTTTCATTTGTTTCGTATTTTATTGTAACCTTCTACCTAAGTTTTATCTGTAGTTCCGTTTATTTCTTATGAACATTTTTCCTTCACATGACTATTCATGTATTTGTACAGACGTTTATATATTTATGTAGCGAGTTGTTGTACGATATTCTTATATATTATTAATGAGGTGATGAAAGTGGTCGTGCGTTTCCCGCCAGTGACTGCTATGTGGTCACCCGGCCAGTCGGTGAGCGAGTGATTAAATCAACTTGCAATCGGATCATAGAACTGGTTTCAAACTTCTCGTCGACACGTGTCGCGTACTTACTTCTAAGACACTAGATATGTATTGTACAGTTTATAAATAGTTAGTACTCACTAATAAGAAAAACAGTACCAGTCTATTACTGCCCCACTGCAGGGCAAAGATCTCTTCTCGTACAGAGAAAACACAATCATTGATCACCACGCTTGCTCAAGACATACTGACGATTTCATACTTATATGAATTATAAATCTAGGTTTCCTCACGATGTTTTCAGTCATGATTTCAGTAATAACCAAGAAAAACTTAGAAGATATAAATGAATTGTAAAGTCACATTGGTTCTCGCACGGTATCGAACCTCATGCATGGGAGGTGGGTGTATTAATCACTAGGCCACCACGACAGTATTGATTATAAATAACAAAGCCTATATACTCTAAGCAAAAAGCCTACCCAGTAAATCAAGGTTTCACGACAGTTCTTAGGAACTGATTGCGGTAACAGGTTCTATATAAATAAGCATTACGTTCTCTATTGATATTCGTATCGTTACCTAATACTGTTTACTCTACCAGTGACAACAGCTACCAACTTAGCTATTCATAAAAACGGTTTTCGCATTCATCAGGTTAACATAACTAGCAAATTTATCACCGCAAAGCATGCAAGGGTTACGTATCAATCTAGATGCAATTGTGTCAACGAATATATTCACATTTTTGCCGACAAATTATGCATATAATGCTTATAATATATGCAATCAGGACCAAACTTGTACTCGTAAGTATATTCAACTAGCTTCTGCCCGTGACTTCGTCTGCGTATATTTTAGAATTAAGCAAAAAGCTCTAAATTATCCCACGGGAATCGTTTTTTGGGATAAAAAGAAGCCTATAAAGTTTCATCAAAATCCTTTCCGTAGTTTTTGCGTGAAAGAGTAAAATATCCATACATCCTCACAAACTTTCGCATTTATAATATTAGTAGGATTAAAGCCTAGGTTACACTTACAAAGTATATATCAGACATAACTTAAGCTTAAGTTAATTAACTTGAACCTTAATGACACCTAGTTATTCACTAATCTAAAGTCTATGTAGAACTATTAATGGCATTTTCAGTAAGTGCCAACTATTCATGAATTTATTTAAGGATTTTTAGTTAAGTGTCATGATAGCCCAGTGGTTAAGGAACCCGCCTCTGATACACAAGGTTATGGGATCGCAACCGTGTCAAATCGCCAATCTGTTTTAAGTAAGCATGGTGATCAATGCTCATGCCTGTATTGTATGAGAAGAGGCCTTTGCCCTATAGTGGGGCAGTAATGGACTGGTATTATTACTAATTACCTACTTTGTAATAAATCGGTAACGAGAGAGCAGACCTACTCCCGGTTTCTGAAGGCTATTTAAAAATAAAAATAAATATCTTGGGACAACTCACACACGGCCATCTGATCCCAAGCTAAGCAGAGCTTGTGTTATGGTAACCAGACAACTGATATACATACTTATATAATTTATAAATACATACATATTATAGATAAATTACCCCCAGACACAGAACCAACAATTATGCTCATCACACAAAGTTTGTCCTGGGTGGGAATCGAACCCACTACCTCCGGCTTTGCGATCAGGGTCACTAACCACTAGACCAACGAGGCAGTCAAAATTAATTTAGTATGTTCTCTTTTCAAATCACGTCTCAAGTAATGGGTTAGTTGTTGTTGTTTTTTTTTTGTCAACCAATCACAACACATCTAACGAAAAATTTTACCACTATCTTTGTGATTTTGACAGTAGATGTGCCATGAAGTAAACTGTTATAATCACTTCTTGAGATGTACTTGTAAATCAAACTCTGATCAAGTCAATTCTGTGCATGTTGTAAGTTCATTATTATCCTTCTTAGTATCCTTCAGGACTACCAAAACATCGAAAGGCAGACCACCATAATCGTCTAATACATATTTCACTCACGAATACCTATCTAAAGGTACATGCTCGATTATTTTGCTTTCCCCTGCCTACTGATTTGCAATGCAATAGGATACAATAACGCTACATTTCACTGAGACTGTTTTTTGAATCGTTTTCCCTTCATACATAATACAATCGTTCCATTGTAAGCTATGAAAGCTTAGTCTTTATTGCTTATATTAATAAGAATTTTCTAAGTTGTTTTACCTCTAGCGTTTCCTCGTTGAGTGCATCCGCATAGATCTGATAAACACAGTGATTACCACTGATCAATGTTACTTATAATTGGTGTTCGAAGATGGAAATGTCTGCCGCTCGGCTGTTCGGCAGTCTAGTCACGTAGCAGAACAAAACATTTAGATTTTATACGCAATACCCACATTCCACACCATTTGCATTCACAAGATCCGTCGAAGTCATAAAACAATATTGCTCGCATTTAAAGTCTTGCATTCACGTTCTAAAATGTTAAGTATGTATGAGTTGTTTCATATGAAACATTAAGTTCTCTGTAAAAGCAAATAGACTAAGATTGATCTCAAGTTATCGACTCGAGCGTTTCAAAATATTGGAGCTCTAAATATCTTATGAAATTGCATTAGCTCCAATGTGAGGAAATTGGTTGTTAACTGCCATTCGTAAATTGGACTGATCGGTTTTGTACTTAAATTGTTATCATGAATCTGTTAATCATAATCAAGACATTAAAAGAGCAATAATAAACTAATTGAAATTAAAGCAATCAATCAAGTCGGGTAGCGGCGACCTCTAAGTTGTGGCGTAACTAATAAATGCGCGCACCCGCGTCCCGCTTCACTGCACACTTTCCACGACCCCAACGCGTGCAGAAAGCTTAAAAAATATTAACCTGAAAATTTCAAAAAACAACCTTGATTACGCTGTCTGTAATAACTGAAAGCTAAAGCCTTAACAAACGATAAAAATAAAATAACAAATCAGTAAAACATTTTATAAAGTTACAGTCTAAGGTTATAAACATACAATGTTATTGCACCTCAATAATAACAATACAGAATGGTACATAAGAAATTCTTGTTCGTATCACGACAATACGTCCCTCGTCCAGTAGTAGTGCAATATGTGTTTTCTGTCAGCAACATTGGATAACGAGGTGTTTCGACAGGTGTTTAGCATGCGGCGAACACACCGACCACTGCCGACCAGCGACCTCGACGCGGCTCTCTAATGTCTGATCAAGTGATGACTTTGACTCATCCCGGCCTTCACTTTTTTTTGTAATCATAAATTGCATTTCGAACTTTTTTGTCTAGTAATTAAATCTAAAATGGCGTGTCTAATTTGATTAAAAATATTTTAATTAAAAACATAATTAAAATATTTTAACATATATTTTAACTGATGATTCAATTGATTCAAGCAAAAAATTATACCTTACTAATCAAAATCTCAACCAACTTTTTTTTATGTGAAAAATCTGTGTCATCGGAAGAAAAAAAAACAAACAGAAAACTTCAGAATTCGGTACAGACAGGTTGTCAGCTGACTTTACTAACTCTCTAGTGTCATCCTTTATTACAATCATTATTCAACATCTAAGACCTCTTTCTCTTAGCCAAAACGTAGAGATTTGATTGTTCATGCTTAGTTAGGTTCGTCGGTCGTGAAGGTCGGCGGGTCGCGGAAGACACCCCGCGATGCGCTTGCGCCGCGTGCCCGCTGACGCAAGCGCACGGTGAAGCAACTGCAACGTTACGTGCTTGTACGTGCCACCGCACTCGAAGACGACCTATTTAACACGACAACCCGTTTTTAAGCAGTGTGGTGACGTTAATATGAACCTTGGCCTTTTTATTAAGGCCCTGTTTAATTTTAAAGGGACAAAAAGCGGTATTACAAGAAGAAACAGCGCGTATGAAATTCCAGCCTCATTAAAATAACATCAACGATTTTTAAATATAAAACTGTCAATTTATTGACATCGCCTAAGAACTTCCTTGTTTTTGATTTCGTCAATATTGAGGAAGTCGTAATTACCTCGGGCTAAACTACTTCACTAAACAACTAAATCTGAGTAACATTTGTCCTCATTATTAGTAAGACTGAACGTGTTCTGTGATCGTAAAATTATTTTACATAATTCGTCTGAAAAATAACACGTAATCTTATGTAAAAACTCATTTTCTAACAATCCGGTTGGATACTGTAACGTATTATCAAAACAGATCATAGATCGAGATTGCACGCTAAAAGCAGAGATTACAAAGATCCTCTATTAAAGAGTTGCTCTTGCTCGAGAATTGCTGTCCTATTTTTGATGGCACAACACAGCCCGAGTTGCTTGCAGTAATTATACTGTAAGAAATGAAACCACGAGGAATTGCTACCTATCTTGTCTCCACTGTCATTTCTGGCAGTAAAAACGTTTAGACACAGATATTGTCAGTGTGGTTACCTGTACTTAACATAGAAATAAATACTAGTATGAGTTTCAGGAAAACATTGAGTATGAAACTGGTAAGACTGGAAATCGAACCCATCATAGTTGGGGAAAAGCTAGGCAGATGATTGATTAGCGGTGATTAAGTAGGGACCTTTGCAATCTGGATCGACTATCAATTTTCTACACTATAAATTAATACGTATCTGTCTGAATGTTATTGTGGTATAGCAGCAGTAGTGTATACAAATAATGAATTTATTATTATTTGCTATTAATAACGGGCGATAAGTAATCACGGGGCGGTTACTCGCGCGACGGCGGAGATGCGCGGGTCGTCGACCCACACCGTGTGTAAATACTCCAGCGGTGACGCCGCACTGCATGCCACCTCCATACTCGCCATTGTAATTGAAAACCAATGTCGTTACATACAGGGTGTCCCAGCTAAGGACGTCCAAACGAAAATTTTGGACTCCTCCCTTCCTGGGCTATCCAAACCACCCCCATGTATGTTCTACGATTTTTTGCGGTTTAGGAGCTAAACGACATTTTAATATTTTTTTGGGATATTCTTCTTTACATCAGATTTTGTAGATTTTCTCTTTATGTGTCGCATTTTTTGGAAATATTTTAATTGATAATTAATCCTGAAAGTATGGTCTTCGATCGATAAAAACAACTGTCTGTCTTATTGCCACCCGAAATTACTTAAACTTAGTTCAAAACCAAAAATGTTGTTTTGTAAATTTCGTTGCAGATTTTCGGCTCTTAAAGAAAAATCACAATAAGGGCCCAAATCACCTTAAAGTAATTTCAAAAACTTCCACGGACCCTCAGCTCTTTAAAACAGTACAAATAACTAGTATTTTTCGGGTCATTATTCGGAGCAATTGAAGCTCGAACATGGTAAGGCGAAAAATACAATATTTTAGAACATAAGTGAAACCTAATTAAAATGAACTTTTATCAAGTTTTCAATGCAATATGAGGTCTATGTCATGTTTATTATTTGCACAATGGTGATTTGGAGTGGTTAGTAAAGTTAGGTTAGGGTTAGGTTAGGTTAGGTAGTTAGGTTAGGTTAGGTAAACCTAACCTAAGTTTAGTATTTTTTTTTAATTAGTGATGTTATTTGATAAAGTCAATGGCATAGAGCTCAAATTATATTGAAAACTTATTAAAAGTTCGTTTAACCTAACCTAACCTAACTACCTAACCTAACCTAACTTTACTAACCACTCCAAATCACCATTGTGCAAATAATAAACATGACATAGAGCTCATATTGCATTAAGAACTTGATAAAAGTTCATTTTAATCAGGTCTCACTTTTTCGTTTTTAAATGAAAGCCGATGATAATGAATTAAAACGAACTTTTATTAAGTTTTCAATATAATTTAAGCTCTATGCCATTGACTTTATTAAATAACATCACTAATTAAAAAAAAATACTAAACTTAGGTTAGGTTTACCTAACCTAACCTAACTACCTAACCTAACCTAACCCTAACCTAACTTTACTAACCACTCCAAATCACCATTATGCAAATAATAAACATGACATAGAGCTCATATTGCATTGAAAACTTGATAAAAGTTCATTTTAATTCATTTTCATTAGGTTTCACTTATGTTCTAAAATATTGTATTTTTCGCCTTACCATGTTCGAGCTTCAATTGCTCCGAATAATGACCCGAAAAACACTAGTTATTTGTACTGTTTTAAAGAGCTGAGGATCCGTGGAAGTTTTTGAAATTACTTTAAGGTGATTTGGACCCTTATTGTGATTTTTCTTTAAGAGCCGAAAATCTGCAACGAAATTTACAAAACAACATTTTTGGTTTTGAACTAAGTTTAAGTAATTTCGGGTGACAATAAGACAGACAGTTGTTTTTATCGATCGAAGACCATACTTTCAGGATTAATTATCAATTAAAATATTTCCAAAAAATGCGACACAAAAAGAGAAAATCTACAAAATCTGATGTAAAGAAGAATATCCCAAAAAAATATTAAAATGTCGTTTAGCTCCTAAACCGCAAAAAATCGTAGAACATACATGGGGGTGGTTTGGATAGCCCAGGAAGGGAGGAGTCCAAAATTTTCGTTTGGACGTCCTTAGCTGGGACACCCTGTATAAGTTCATTTTAGTTAATCTCCATTCGCAGAGTTTCGTTTTATTTGCAAACTCGCCGCCTACTGCGTCGCATGCATAACTTTTACTCTTCATTACATTCCAACTTTAGCACCATAAAACAAACAGCTTTATTTCGTCAACATCCACTATAGTAACTTATTTTTTTGTCCACGTACTTCTAACCTATTCTTTTTATATAAATAGTGAAAGTAAACTGGCGCTTCGCAATTTTCGCGCCTACATAGTTTTTGCGTCACAATTTTTTTGCTTTAGCCAAAGAATAATAACTATTTCTTCGTACTTTAGCTATGCCCACCCGAGTAAAGAAAGATATCGGGGTCTGACCTCTAAGGCTGTTTGCTTACTTTATAAGAAACTTATAAAAGGTTTATCTTTGTTTTTTCCTTAAATGCCCACAGTTTTGAACGAAACTTTCCTTTAAATTGAAGTTGATTTCCCAATTTCCTTTGAAAATGACTTGGAACAGCAAAGTATTTATTTGGCACGAGTATGAAGTTTGGATGTGTAGGTTGCGTTCTGAATGTTGCATACTTTATACATACGCTGTGCGCCATGATCCACGCACTCTATGGCAAGTGTTGCGCAGGCGGTTAATTGTTTGAATGTCCACGTGATAACTTATCGCCATCGTCGTCAGTCACGATTGCGCTCTTTATTATCATCCTTAACTTTCTATCATCAACAGCTACAATGCAATTGTCAAATGACATTTGCAAACCACCTAATCTTTTAACATTCGTCTGCAGATGGCCTTCTTGACAAAAATGTATTAATAGCCCGAGCGCACCACTATTCCGAGCTTAGTTATTAATAACAACATAATTACGAGTGTCGATAAAGTCGATCGTAGCCGGGGTGATTTACTGCAATAAAACAAATAAATTAACGGCGATATTGTGGGCAAGTGTTAGCAATTGTTGTTGCAAGAGAATTATCAACGTGGACGTATTAGAACGGATATATCTGGCTTGACACAACTGTCTGTCGGTTGCTGGTTGCACCTTTGACCTTGCACGTGCCCCTTTCAAAATAGCACCGCATTCCATACTGTAACACCGCGGTATTCACGCGACCCGCTACGGCTCTATTGTTCCTCCATTTAAACTTTACACATCGGAATTCTTGACATATTTATCCATTCGCCTTCTGCTGCACCTCGAATCCGATCTCCTGATATTCTTTACACCTATAAAACCAAACTGCACAATGCAACATTACAAGATTATAAGTGATCCCTATTATGCTGGCATTTAATTGCTAAAACAAAAACACTTAGAAATAATGAAGCTGAAAGTTTTGATAGATCAAAGCAAATTATAAGTGGCAGTGGAGTGACGTGTCTTGATTCTCTGAGAGGTCCAAAATCAAGCCAAGTGGCACTCGAAGCTTGAACAAGCCAGCGATAATGTACAATAAACGTCCGTGTCCGTACCGGCTCAGTACAGGTAGGCGTAGCTAAAATGTTATTCAACTTGACGCAATAATAGACTGCCGGATTTAATAGCTGTATCGTGACGGTAGGCTTCCGCCAGGTGTCACAAAAAGTAAAAATTCAGTGGCAAACAGAAGTTGAAAGAAGTCGTGACTGTGTCTAGTGAAATTCAAAGCAAGCGCGGCAACATAGACCAGATGACTATTTTTAAAACTGACTGCATTGTCTGTGCCATTTAGCCTACAATGTTTTTTTTATCTGAGACTAAACAAGATGTATAAATGGTAAGCATTTAATGTAATGAATAAATAACTTCATCTGACTGAATGAATAACTTTTTAAATACTTGACCTTTGTGGACGATTCACGTTGGCCTTTAAAAATAATGAAGACAAACTAAATAGCTATAGGCAAAATTTTATGTTGTCGCACAGGTGGATAGACGAGTGACCCAAACCCGATTGACCCACTATCTGACTTGCTTCGAAAACAGATGATGAAACCATATTAATATGGCAAACATTAAAAATGTACCATCGTATCGCGAGGGCCGTTCTCTGATATAAATAGCTTCACGCTTTTAGTGCGAAATAATTAACCAATGTAACTGTTTATCGGAAAAACTGTAACTCGTACAAAACTGTAATTAGTACATAATCGTTTCAGTGAAGCACAAGAAGTTTCCTAAAAAACATAATGAAATAACAACGATCAAGGTGGGGTTTAGCAAATGTACAGAAAACTGTTGCGTGCCAGCGTAATTGCGCTGAAGGTAGTAATTTACTGATCATGTTTACATTTTGCAACGGATTTTACACAACACCATATCTGGGGGTGCTTGGACAGAAAACCTCCCCGTGTGCCCGTGGACTGGAGTTCCCTTTCGGATACGTCCGGGGGGAAGGCCAGTTTTTCGGGACGGTGCACCCTGGGGTGCGGGCAAAAACTCCCCTTTTTTTAGGGGTCTCTTTGTCCGCATGCCAATATTCTGTCGGGTGGTCGCTCCAACGCGTGTCCCTCTGTTTAGCAGAGGGCACAGTGGCGGAGTAAGAGCGGGCTCGGCGTGCACTTACCCTGCCGCCGGGCTGGCAGGAGGAAGTCTCGTACCTCCTTCTGCCACCGCTGTTCTCGTAGCCCCGAAGACTGTCAAGGTCATGTCTCTGACTTTTGACGGGGGTCGAGGGTCTTGGCTTAACCGCCCGGGCCGCGAGGTAGAAAACCTCTATAAAAAGTCACCCCAAACCTCCAAGCGGCGGCGCACCGTGAGGGAGGTTGTTAGCTTGGCTAATGGGTAGCTAAATTAGTCGTTAGTGCGAACCACGTCTTTTTTGGTTGGATGGTTGGAACTTTTTATACTCGTGGGATCAAATATGGAAAATTTTTTGAAAAACCCAAACACAACACCGGCAGTCGCCGCTAAGAGCCAGGGGGGCTCACGTGCCCGGAATGGGGGGTCGCTGGAGTTTTCCAGCACGCCCTCATCACCGGCACCGGAGGAGCGGGCACTCAGTGCCTGCTCCATAGAGATGGTCGAGTCGGATTCCGACTCTGCTTCGGACGCCACAGGCTTCCGGAGCGTGACCTCCGGAGGCGTGGGGGCGGGGGTCGAGGAGAGGAGGAAATCCTTCCTCAAGCGCCCCCGCCCGGGGACAGGACAGGGGACATCCTCCGAGGGGGAGGTGTCCTCTGCCCGCAAGAGGCCCTCCACCAGAACATCTGGTGGCGAGCCCGACGTCGGCCTGGCCTCGAGGCCGGACGAGCTAAGGGAGGCTGTGGAGAAGGCCATTCGGGTGGTGGCCCTGAAAAAGACCAAAGCGTCTAAAGACAGGGCCACCGCCGAAGCCACGGCCTCCATCTTGGCGGCAGCGGCGGTTTTCCACAGCGGGCCCCAGGCGGCAGACCTAATGTCGGAGCTGCGGATGGAGGTCGGCCGCATGAGGGCCGAAATGGAGGCTCTCCGGAAGGAGAACCTCCGTCTCAAGGCGGATCTGGCCAAGCTCCAAGGAGCCGACCGCCGAGAGGTTCAGCGGGAGGGGAGCGCGGGGCCAAGCCAGCCCGCGCCAGAGGAGAGTCCTCTCCTCAACTTGGTGCGGCAAGAGCTGGCCTCCTTCAACCGGAGGTTCTCCGTGTTGGAGAGTAGGGTCCTGCGCCCCCCACTGGCGGCGCCCTCTTACGCCGCCGCCGCCGCCGCTACAAAAGCGGCAAATCCGGCTCCTGGCCCGGCACCGGCAAGACCGGTTCCGGCGGGTCCGGTTCCGGCAAGGCCGGTTCTGGCGGGGCCAGCCCCGGCTAGGCCGGCTCCGACTCCGGCCAAGCCGGCGGCGTCGTCGAAAAGGGGCAGGCGGAGGAGGGGGAAGGGAGCCCCGGCGGCAAACCCGCCGGCCCAGCCTCCCCCCCCTCCTCTGGAGTCTCGCGCAGCCGGCGCCGGTTGGCAGGTGGCTGGGGAGGCGAGACGGGCTGGCAGGGAGACCAGATCGGCGAGGAGGAGGCGGCAGCGCAAAGAGCGCAGCGTCGCGGCGCGACTTCGCGCCCCGAAGACCGCGGCTGTAGTCATCACACTGCAGCCAGACGCGGTCAAGAAGGGCGTGTCGTACCGCGACGTGCTCACAAAAGCGAAGGAGGCGGTGAACCTCCAGGAGCTCGGGGTCGTTGGGGGACTACGGCTCAAGGTCACCGCGACGGGCGCCCGGATGCTGGAGGTTCCCGGTGCGACCAGCGGTCCCATCGCTGACGCTCTGGCCGAAAGGCTCAGGGCGTCCCTGGATGCGGAGGAGGTCCGAGTGTCCAGGCCCACCAAGTGCGCCGACGTGCGCATAATGGGCCTGGACGACTCCGTAACGGAGGAGGACCTCAGGGCCGCCGTCGTCAGGACTGGAGAGTGCGCTGCCGACCAGGTCAAGGTCGGCGCCATCCGTCCTGACTTCGCGGGGCTTCGAACCGTCGTGGTTAGTTGCCCCGTAACGGCGGCCAAAAAGATAGCGGGGGGTCAGAGGCTCCTGGTGGGCTGGGTTTCGGCGCAGGTCAAACTGCTGGAGCCCAGACCCCTGAGGTGCTTCCGCTGCCAAGTGGGCAACCACGCGGCATGCGTCTGCACCTCGGAGGTGGACCGCAGCGACAAATGCTTCCGCTGCGGTCAGCCCGGTCACATGGCCGGTACGTGCCACGCCGCGCCGCACTGCTTCGCATGTGCGGCCGCAGGCAAGCCGGCCGATCACCGGGCAGGGGGCAGGGCCTGCGCCCCGCCTGCCAGGGCCAGGGGCAGAGGTAGGCCCTCCGCTGCCGCCGCCGCTGTCGCCGCCGCCGCTGCTGCCGCCGCGGCCGCCACGGCCGCCGCCACCGTCGCCGCCGCTGGTGCGTCACCGCCCTCGAGGAGGGCCCTGGAGGGGGACATAATGGAGGCCTAATCACGGCCCCATTGCGCCTCCTCCAGGCGAATATCAACCACTGCGTCGCCGCTCAGGATCTCTTGCTCCAGAGCATGGCGCAGTGGTTGATCAACATCGCGGTGGTCGCCGAGCCGTACTTTGTCCCGCCCAGGGATGACTGGGTGATGGACCTCGACGGCTCGGTGGCCATAATATCGTCGGCCGCCGCCGGTACCCCGTCTCTCGAGAGCGTTAAAAGAGGACGGGGTTGTGTGGCAGCACGGTTCGGGGAGATCGCCGTGGTGGGCGTTTACCTCTCCCCGAGCCGAACTCTCGCCGAGTTCCACGTCTCCCTTAGGGAGATAGGAGTCGTCGTCGCCGGGTTCGGTTCCCTCCCCGTGTTGGTCCTCGGGGACTTCAATGCCAAGAATGTGGCTTGGGGTTCCCGGTACACGGACAACGCGCGGGGCAGGATGGTGGAGGACTGGGCTCTGGAGACAGGCCTGGTCATCCTGAACCGGGGTTCTGTCCCCACGTGTGTGCGGATGCGGGGCGAGTCGGTGGTGGACATCTCGTTCGCCAGCCCCGCTCTGTCGCAGCGTGTCGTTGACTGGCGCGTAGAGGAGGGGGTGGAGACCTACTCGGATCACCGGTACATCCGGTTCGACGTCTCCGCCCAGATCCCAGATGCGCTGGTCCGACAGACCCCAAGTGGTCCGCGATGGGCGCTGAAGCAGCTGGACCGGGAGCTGTTCCTGGAAGCCTCGATCGTGCAGGCCTGGGTGTCATCACCAGACAGGCCTGCCGACGTCAACGACGAGGTGGAGTGGTTCCGGGAGGCCATGTCCGCGATCTGCGACATGGCTATGCCCCGGGCCCAGCCAGGAAGCGCCCGGCGTCAGGTGTACTGGTGGTCGCGCGAAATAACGTCGCTGCGCGAGGCGTGCGTTGATGCGCGACGCCTGTACGCCAGGCACCGCCGGTGCCGCATCCGACCTCCGGATGCGGATGCCATAGAGGCGGAGCTGTACGAGGGGTACAGGGCGGCGAAGACCGTCCTCCGAGATGGGATGCTGCGGGCTAGGGATCTATCCCGCAGGGAGATGCTGGAGTCTCTGGACGGGGACCCGTGGGGGCGACCGTACAAATGGGTACGGGATAAACTCCGCCCCTGGGGCCCCCCGCTGACACAGAGTCTCCGGCCCCAGCTCGTTGAGGACGTCGTGAGCGCCCTGTTCCCTTCTCGAGGGGAACATGTGCCCCCGTCCATGGCTCCGCCCATGGCGGTGCCAGACGAAGACGCGGACCACAGCGGCGACGACGACTACATTGCTCCGGAGGTGGCCGAGGTAGACTTGAGAGTGGCGGTACAACGGCTTAAGGCCAAGAATACCGCCCCGGGACCCGACGGCTTGCCTGCCAAAGCCTGGGTCCTGGCCTCGGGGGCTCTCGGTCCTCGACTGGGGGGGCTCCTAAGCGCATGTTTGGAGAGGGGCCAGTTCCCGCTTCGTTGGAAGACGGGGAAACTGGTCCTCATCAGGAAGCCGGGGCGCCCTGCGGACTCTCCGTCCGCATACCGGCCCATCGTGCTGCTCGACGAGGTGGGCAAGCTCTTTGAAAGAGTTATTGCCAACCGCCTCGTCGGGCACCTGGGGAGATCGGGGCCGGACCTAGCGGAGAGCCAGTTCGGCTTCCGCAGGGGGCGCTCCACGGTGGACGCCATCATGCGCGTGAGAGCCCTCACGACGGGGGAAGTAGTGACCCGGGGCAGGGTCGTCTTGGCGGTGTCGCTCGACATCGCCAATGCCTTCAACACCCTGCCCTGGAGCTGCATCAGGGAGGCACTCCGGTATCACCGGATGCCGACCTACCTCCGTCGTGTAGTCGAGGACTATTTGACGGATAGGGCCGTCATCTACCCCGGCCAACGGGGGGAGTGGAACCGGCGAGAAATGTCGTGCGGTGTCCCACAGGGATCGGTCTTGGGGCCGCTGCTGTGGGACATCGGATACGACTGGGTGCTGCGCGCCGACCTCCCTGATGGCGTCAGCGTGGTCTGCTACGCTGACGACACGCTTGTCCTGGCACAGGGAGAGTCGCACCAGGCGGCGGCCGACTTGGCGACGAGAGGGGTTGCGACAGTCGTCGCAAGGATCCGGCAATTGGGACTCGAGGTGGCATTGCACAAGTCCGAGGCCATGTGCTTTCATGGTCTTCGGAACGCGCCACCGCCGGGCTCCCAAATAACGGTGGGAGGGGTCCACATCGGCGTCGGGACGACGATGAAGTATTTGGGTCTCGTCCTCGACAGCCGGTGGGGCTTCCAGGAACACTTCCGACGCCTGGCTCCGCGATTGGAAAGGGCTGGGGCTGCTTTTTGGCGGCTCCTGCCCAACCTCGGGGGACCAGGCGCCTCCTGCCGGAGGTTGTACGCGGGGGTCGTGCGGTCCATGGCCCTCTACGGGGCCCCTGTGTGGGCCCCCATCATCAGGCGGCGGCCACCAGCCAAGTTGGTCGCCTGCCAGAGGGTCATGGCCATCCGGATGATCCGGGGATACCGCACGGTCTCCGGCGAAGCGGCAAACCTCCTTGCCGGATTACCGCCGTGGGATCTGGAGGCTACAGTCCTCCAGCGCGTCTATGAGTGGCGCGTGGACGCGCAGCGCCGGGGCGAAAACCCGCTGCCGCAGCAAATCGCGGCACTGCGGCTCGAGCTCCGGGGCGATCTCATGGCGGAATGGGAGATGCGACTGTCGCAACCTAGGTTCGGGCACGCTGCAATCGCGGCGGTAAGACCCCTCTTTGAGGAGTGGCTAGAGAGGCGCCACGGCGTCCTCACCTTCCGGCTGACGCAGGTCCTCACCGGACACGGTTGTTTCGGGAGGTTCCTGTGTCGGATTGCACGGGAGGAAACGCCCGGGTGTCACCACTGTGTGGACCGCCCGGAGGACACGGTGGAGCATACGGTGCAGGTCTGCCCAGCTTGGGCAGAGCATCGCCGTGTCCTCACGGAGGCGATAGGCGGCGGCGACCTCTCGCGCCCGGGCCTGGTTCAGGCCATGCTCCGGGGCGAGAGGGAATGGGATGCAGTCACCTCCTTCTGCGAAGCAGTAATGCTAGCGAAGGAGGAGGCGGGCCGCGTGAGGGAGAGAACAACACCCTCCACCTCACGCCCCAGCCGCCGCGGGAGACGCCCAGGGCGTCGGACGTCGCGAGGCGACATCCGGCCACCGTAGGCGCGGGCTTGCGGACGGCGAGTAATGGGTAGCTCGCCGTCCGATCAAGGACCATGCCCGGGTCGACGGCGCGTTCTGTTCGCGCGCGCCTCAAAGAGCTGTCAGCACAGGGACGGGGCCCCCCAACGGGGCCAAACGCCTGCCGGGGTTGCGGGACGTCTTAACAGGATACCGTGGCCCCGGAACGTAAAGGGCAACAGAAGGAACAGGGTGGTTTTTTAGTCAGTAAAAGTCTGACAGTCCCTTCCGCCCCGCCCAGGACGGAAGGACTCATTTGATGATTTTTACCACCTCAAAAAAAAAAAAAAAAAAAAAAAAAAAAAAAAAAAAAAAAAAAAAAAAAAAAAAAAAAACACCATATCTGAAACGCACCTACTTACATAGTTCCGATTGACTTTAATAAAAACTAATTGATTAAGCCTCCAAGTTAGATCTCCAATGCACTTTATTGATAGTTATACCAAACGAAGCATCAACAAAATTGTACAGTCAAATGAACCACGACTGCAGTTCTATACGCAAGAAGTTCGAAGAATTTTAATTGCAATTTTACGTTAAGACATCGGTTTTAAGTAACTTTATACAATTTCCCTCGCTTCGACATCGTTGGTTATTTTAATAAACCTATAGCCGTTGTCAATTACATGTTAACCTAATCTTGTGGTATTGCGAGAGTTTAAATTCGATCTCTTGCCAAGTGACATAGCAATACCTTCTAAAGCAAGTAAGTAAAATTGACAAATGTTCGGAAAACAGTTCGTATACGTAATTTATCGTTTCTTAATATCTTTTCCTTTAGCTATTTTAACATTTATGCATAATTATATTCTATTTATTATATATTATATGTTTCATTCATGATCAAGTTCTTGGCGTAGGTATGTCAAGATCCTAGAAACAAAATTAATAAAATTCCTTGGTGTGCATAATGCTTGCTTAACACATTTTTCTTTCCTTCATAGGAGTTACTTAATGTTAAGAGTTTCATTACAATCTGTTCAAGGAACTAGTATTTATGATAAATAATTAAGAACTCATATTGTTTATACAGATCTCCCTCACTGAGTATCAATTCACAATTTTTACTAAATGATGAATTGCATTCCTATTGACATGATTCATAATACCACATTTAACCATACATTAATGAAGGACGTTGATAAAATTTGTGTAATAGTGGGAGAATAAAGGTTTTAGATAATTATGTCAAAACATTAACTCATCTCTAGATAGAATCTACCGTTTCACTTCTCCTACTTTGATGCCCCTGACAGGGGTAACAATGATCTTTTTCGAAACGAAGAAGGGAACGAAAAAAAAGATTCTAGCGATGATTTCTTCTAAAGAAACTATCATATCTTCACTTGGTGAAATTCAATGAATATAATTATTGAGTATTGAGTGTAACTTAACCGTAGTATGGTTCCACCTAAGCCGAATAACTCGTGAATGACGTCAAGTCAAACGTGACGTAGTGAACGAATTTCGATGAATGGACATCAAAAACTTCTTAATGGCGTACCTTTCTATTTACATAAAGTACGATATTACTTAGCACATATCAAACACATTCCATCAACGAAGCGCCGATGTTTCGCAAGCCAGTGCCGCAGCCAGTGCGAAGCATTACCAACTGCCGCATGACTTGTTAACTTCACGCATTTTGTAACCTCACTAGTACTTAAAAATATTTTCAACTATTACAAATTATGTTTGACATTATCTTGACGTGACCGTGACAATAGAGATGAGGGGACGAGCCACTGTTTTACGAAGACCTACTTCGTAAACTCGCTATTCAACCTATCGTGTACGACGTCGACAAGTCAGCTACCGAACTATCATTAAATACCGGTGAATACAATGATTGTTATTTTACCAGTCCCAGAATCGTTAGTTGGTAAATAAATGTTCTTTACGACGCTAAATTATTTACTTTGTATTGTTCATTAGTTACGAAAAGTAAAATAAATCGGTAAAGTTTCCAAGCAATATTAAGACAGAGAACAAATAGTTGGACGTTTGTAAAGAAATATTTTTGTTCAGAAAACGAGCTTAGCTGTTCAATTTGTGAAACATGAAAATAACAAATGACAGATACTAACCATCATTTGTTACATTTGATATTAGGTATTTGTGCAATGGCTAAGCAGATCTATGTAGACGTAAATGTGAAACCATTTAATATATTAATGATTGGTGTGCCCTTAAAAGAGGTGTCTCTGGCGTGTCGTTAGGTAACCGAAGATGCTGCTCGGTCGCGCTCGCTGCTAAATGCCAGCTCTTTTCCCACGGCCAGCATTCTGCGCCCATTGTATGTCTAGTTCAATAATTAAGTCCGGTGTTTACGGCAGATGAGCGCGCATACTTTGTTAAAAGTTGTATGTCATTATATTAAAATTTCTTCAATAGGTATATATTTCGTGTGTTTGTGAAGTTTTTTGTTGGGGAGTAAAATAGTTGACTACTTCAGGTAGGTTAAAATTACTCCAGTTTTGAGTTTCAAATGAATTCCAAAAAACTTATTTTAACTTGAATGGCAACTTTGCTTTTGATATTTCAGCGACGAGAAAAACCAACTTTTTCTTTCTACCATAAATTTTCATTCATTCGTACACGAAAAACGTTGTCATTGCCACATTTTCATATGGCATTCACATTTTTGTATTAATAAGCACAGATTACATAGCACATTACGATTCGTGACATCATGTTGGTGTGTGTGCACTCAGCGTAATATGCATTGTTCGATAAAACGATGACGATTAAGCAATGCGTGCATCGCTTAACGAAGCCGCATTTAAGTGAAAACGGTGCTCGCGCCGGTGTAGGAATTCCTCTAAAGGAAATTATAGCACCAGGAAAACTGCAAAAATAATGACTGCAAATACCAATCGAATAAGCTAACGACAAACTTGTTATCCTTATAACCTGTTTGTAATGCAAAATGAACAAGCAATTTTTATTTTAGCCGTGCCTTGCAGTGTTACTACCAGTCAAAAATGCTATTGTTTGATTTTGAAATGCGGAAACTCGATGATTGTAACGCACCTACCGAATTGTGCAAAGAATAGCCTTAATCTTGTTTCGTCAAGGTTTGAAGGCCCAACAATGAGGATGAAACGTGCAAATAACATGAATTACGATTCGTTTCGCTAATGGAGTGCACACATACCTAGTGTTAGCAATCGGTAAGCTTGCACATAATCCACTTGAACTGCCGACCAAATCTTAAACCCGGTGCAAGGTAACTACAAATAATCCGCTTTACTTACGCCAAAACGTATTACTTAACAAAACATTTCGGAACTTCAAAAGCAAAGAAGCCGGCTATGTTTATAAAATTATCTAATAACAGCAAAAATAGGTCTCCTTAGGATAGTAATAATAACTTTAACAAAAACAATGCGATTAATTAAAGCAATGTGATCTAGTTATTGTAGAGTGCGTATTGAACAATACTTCATTAGTTGTCGTTAACAGTTTTTGCTATTGAGATTGAGACATACCTACTCAAACTAGTGTTATCTATTAGCTGGCACCCCATGTGGTAAACGAGCCGAGATAACTTTCCTAGAGATGTTTACACATTGTGTGTCAGCTGCTCACGATGGGTGAACAATTATAGCGGACTGTGATTGGTTTATTATTTGGCAGGCGAGGTCGGGGCGTGAGGCGCGCGACCCCGCGGTATGCCTTGAAACTCGGGCTTTTTATACCACCGGACAATAGTCCGGTCACCCAGAATAGTCTAACTTTCATTTGTATATCTTTAAGATCAATGATCTTAAAATATACAGATAAAGATCTTTTAATTATGACCTCGTTGCCTTGTCTGTACCTGTTACCTATTGACACATTGACGACTTTCACAGTATCTACCCGCCCAGTCACATACAGCCTCTCAGTCGCCTAGAAACTAATTTAAAGGATAACATAATAATAAATTTTATCAGCAACTTATTTATACTTATATACCTATCAAGTTTCGTGCGTGTACGCGGGCGCAGCCAACATTAAAACCAACCGGTCGGATGGCATTCGACGAGTTATCAACTTTAACATTCTCAATCACCTTAATGAGATGACCCAACCTCTTTCGCCATAGCCCATTAAGAAAAACCAGATTTTTTTGCAAATTATTTGTCCCCAAAGATTTATGTATTCTGACATTTCCCGTGCGCCTACCAAAAAGTCGGCTAAGCAGACCTATTACGTAAATGTGACCTTTAAAAGGATTTCATTCTCAGACGTCGTTTATTTAAGATAGAATAGTACGATGTCAGTTCGTTTAGAATATAACCATTTGGTACTTATAAACGGCAAGCATATCTGATTGGCATTGTCCGCTGTCACCGCCAACATTAGAGGTATAATTTATAATGATTCCAAGTTATGTAAAAGTCATCAGATAATAGCCAGTGATCAGTGAATAGATTTGACAGGTTGAGTATTGTAGTCTCGACAAGTGACCCCTATTGAGGCCATAGGTAACGACTCCGTGACCTACAAAGACGTCATGATTGTGCTATAAATATCTATCAGCAATCAATTATTGAGCTACTGCCTGAGTAGGAATAAAAAATGTAAGTATTTGTAAACAGGTTACAAAATACTTCTGTAATGGTTACTTATCAATATTTACTTCTTTCTGGACTACACGAAATAACCACCAATAGTAGAATCTTTTTCAAATAATAATTATTTTATCTTCAATAATTTTACTAAAGCAAAATATGTTTTATACAAAGCTGCAAATGAAACCGAGTAAGTTATAAATAAAGAAAAATTGCTATCAATTATTTGCTTATTCTAAGCTTAATGGTATTTAGACAAAACATCGCCGCGCGCCGCCGTAGCAGTTCGTAGCGCCGCCGTAGCGTCACTGTCACGACTCGACCCTTGATTATCGATTCATAATTATGCAAACCTACGGATTTCTTATTACATTCCAATGTAACATAAAATGTCATTTTAATTATAGTCTCTGCCTTCTTTATGTATTGTAACTACATAAATTTAAGTATTTTATGCCTGACATTTGAGACGAGTCGCTGGATCATCATTACTCATGGATAGGATCTCATGCTAATTAATTATAGTAGATCATTACAGCAGTAATCAAATTAATTAAATGGAAATATATTAGAAAGCAAAAACGAAGCAAGTAAATCAAAGCACGCAAAGCTATACTTGTTTTTCTTTTCTCAAAGGAGTGCTACACAGTATTGGTAAGGCCGAATAGGCTGTACCCTATATATCTGACGACGCTTTTCGCTCTTGCCTTGGTGACGACGACGAAAAGACGGCTTTTTTTCTGAATCTGCCCAGTATTATTTGTCATAGAGGCAATCTTCTCTTAATTGTGTCTTCATGATTTAAACGAGAATAGAGTATCGTGTGGTAGAACAGACTAACCTTGGAAATAATACTGGACATGTTTCTAACTTACCTACAGGAAATCCAGATTTCCAAGGCTAAAAAGGTTAGGTAGGTTCTTTAGGCTATACATTTTTTTGAATAGTCGAATTATACTCAACTTGGTAGATTAGAAGCCATTTGGCCTCGTACAAGTCTTTTTTTTTTATTAGTTTTAAAATGGTGACCTACATTTTTTTACAAAATTAAAATTTTGACATATGAAGTCATGTGACGTTTATCCACACCTGTAAGTGAGCAAGACGATGTTCTTCATACTCATCAAGCAGAAAATTAACACGCCTTTTGTGTAGCAGTGACAAAATAAAATAACATCCGCGTCGCGAAATTTCTCAGTCCTTAATTGCATCGCTTATTATCCTAACATTTCCTTATATTTTTACTGCGTTTGGTAAAAAAATAAAAAAATAGCGCTATTTACTTTAATATGATTTTTTCAACGGTGACGTTCAGTCGCTTTGAAGGTCGGAACTTTTAGTTATGGACCACGGAATGTACCTACCTAACTAGCAATAAGCATTAAGCCTGGCTGCACACGGGCCACCAACCACAACCACAAAACGCCACCACCGACGCATTTCCTGTAGTTCCCATACATTTTATATGGACTCGCCGCACACGGTTGACTTCGGTGGTCGCCACAACGCCGCTTCTAGCTTCAGGTGGCGGCGTTTGTGGCTGTCGCGTGTGGCCCGTGTACAGCCAGCGTTATAGTTGAGAACAATATATCCTCTACATATAAAACCAGTCGTGACTTGAACGTAACTAATGCAGCATTTCAACCTAATACCTGAATTGTTGGTAATCCTTCATTAAAGCTAGTAAGTCCGCGTAGGTACGAGTGAACTCATTAACAGGTGCTAAAGACATGTTCCTCTATCTATCCCCAATTTCAGCCATGCTAAAATGACATAGGTCTGAAGACTACGGTGTCTTGGATTATTTAATCTATTTCCCGTTCGTTCACTACTTATAACTCACGGTCGCAGGGTGACTGCTCCGTAAAACTAGTTTCCTTTCAATTCAACTTTTGGTCACTGAACCTTTATTTCATAACATAATAAACCCGGTCCATATGCACATTATGAGACTAACTTAATTGTTTTGTTTTGCCAACACTAGAGTTGAGAGAGAGGAGTTCGTGGCTAAGTAATAACAACCGCACGATCCATCAGGTTAAACTGCGCTTGCCGGGGTTGGTGACCATCTTCATCTTTACACACCGAGACTACTCCATGCCTCGGAAAGCACGTTTAGCCGTAAAAACTTCGTCCACGTGATTTTTGTGACCCGCGTTAAGTTACGTCTTTGGTTACTGCTCGGCTCCCGTGGGTAGTAGCGTGATATTATATAGTCTTTACTATTTCTCATGAATCTGGCTATCATATACAGCGCCCTCCTCCTCTATAGCACCATAAATGCGCGCGTGGCAGCGTGACTATCCAACACAAAAAAAAACAATTCCAAACCTGTAATTCCTGAGATTGTCGCGTTCAACTAAACAAACAAATTCTTCAGCTTCATAATATTAGTAGGTATAGATTCTACATTTGGGCATGTTTTTTTTTCTTTTATCTTACTCTTGTCTATTTTTACACTATGGTTTTGTGATAGCATATAATTTATTAATATTGCTCATGTAATTCCAGGACATGATTCGCCGGGAGTATCGGTGTCGCGCGGTCGTGCTATGACGTGAAGACCACCACCATGCGGGCGGGCTCTCGAGTGGCCACCGACTAGCCACACGGCCTTATTGCGCTTTTTGTTATACTAAGGTAAGGTATATTAGCTATATTTTAACAGTTAAATATGTTAGCCAATAGTTAAGCTCGGTTTGAACCTGACCAGGGAAGTTATACAGCTCAGAAGGTATAATTTTCGGGCCCACTACAATACACATATACAATACGAAATTATTACATGCTTGGCGTCACAGTGAATATGTGAAACTTGTGAAAGTGTAGAAAAATTCCTTTTAATGTTTGCGGAATCGAAACTTTCATAAAATAAATTCGTATCTACCATCACTATGTGGGTCTACCCCATTGTGATTTGTTCGATATAATGATAATTGGTGATAAGTACTTAGATAATATATCCACATAATAAAGGCTTATTCTCTAGTTCTCGCCGACTAGCCACACGGCCTCATTGCGCTTTTTGTTGCACTGAGCTGACTCAACTGCATCTATCTACCTATCAAATAGAAATGAGGCTAGGATTATGAAAGTCACATGTTATTGGTTTTGCTCGGTGAGAGCCAGGGCATTGTTAAAATAGCAACCAGTAATTAATGTGTCAGTATCCGTCCAAGTTTACAAGCAAGTGTTTTAGATATAGTGCTTTGATTCTACCAACAACTTGCTAACTAATTACGCCATACTTATACCGCCAGTCACCAAATAAGCACACACCCGCCCATTTGTTTTAGCAAGTTATATTGACAAACCACAGTCGTTCAAAGGAGCATTGTAAACAAACTGTTCTAGGTGAACAGACATTGCGACAAACTTCGCACAGATGGTTTAATGAGTGGCTCGATGAAATATTATGTTGACGAGACGTCTGCAACTAGGATTTCCCGTACGATTCATGCTGTCATCTTAGGTTACAAACAAAACGTTCTGCCCCCATTTTATCAAGAGAAACTCTAATACGTTAGTGTGCCAAGGCCACCCAACAAATTGATATTACATCTATAGAGAGTTTGCCGCACAGCACTGCGCTTACAAATTCACAGTTTGTCACGTTTTTTATGAGACTGCAGCGCTCACCGATATCAAGCATTTTCTTACGAGTGGACACTTTTATCCGATTCATTATAACAGTATTTCAAAATATGTTTCAGGCGAAGCATGAAATAATAATACCTGTCTACTGAAAGTGTAATAGTGTCTGACATCTAATTACATTGAAATCGAATATTACGAATGAATAGCTCAGTTGCAAGTTGATAGGTCAACGAGCCGGTCGCGCCGTCGCCGGTCTAAAATTAGCTCCATTTACTAATGTCTTGTGATAAGAGCCATTCCGTTGTAATGTCTGCAATGCGACCGTCTGTCATGTATGTAATTAATTTAAGCGGAGTCATTGCACGCGTCCACAGTCGCCATGATATCCCGCAAAGCTGCACCGCTAGCAGACGGCCTTACATCCACTTACAGTGAATTGAATCGTTGCGAACAAATGTCACAACACGGCACGTAACGTTTTGTGAGATTATAAAACCGTATTCAATACGATATTATGTTATTATTGTATGAAACTGCTCATTGACCCCTTTACGTGTCACGTATTAAGTACACATTGTAGCTAGAATATTCATTTAATAAGCTTCTTACTGCTATCAAACTACAGCTTGTTATGAGCTTAATTGCTTAACTTTATAGAACATAACCGTGCAATGTATAAAATTATGATGTAAACCACGACTGTCGGTAATTATTTAGATACTCGTATCTAAGTAAGGTGCTTCAGTAGATAATGCACTGATTGAACGAACCGCTAACTATAAGTATCGATATTAAATTATTTTCGTTTACTGCAACAGTGTTACTAACTTTAGATTTAACATTTTGTAACTGCCTCACAGTTACGCTTCACTTGAACTTATTAAATGTTCATACAACTTTACAAAACAATAATTCTATTCTACTGCAAGTGATTGCGATATTATTACGATCGATAGGTACTCATCAAAGTCATCAATCATGGTCGGCGCTGTACGAATGATCGCTAATGACTCCCCGCGAATGGTAACATCAGACATTCAAAACCATATTGTCACGACCTACTTTACAGTCAGAATGTAATGTTTGTAAAATAGTGGCGCCGTCGCAGGAATTCGTAATTCGATTGTCAATTTGTTCCGCTTCCAAAACTAACGCGCTCGTCTAAAACCACACCGTAATCGTTACAAAAGTTATGACAAACTCTGGTTCAAATAGAAACTGCGTTTTTTACAACGAATACCGTCAAACTAATATCCAGGTTACAATTACTGATGTTGTACAAAACTTTCACGAAACCCGAAATAGTTATTTCCTATTTCATTAATTATCATCACAAGAACAACTTGCGTAATTTTACTACTGTTTTGAACGTTTATTAAAATGTTTTGCATGAAAGTAGACAATTATATTTTAATATAACGTAACTGCACACTGTAATTAACATTTGTTTACCGCCTAATAAAAGGTTTTGTCAGCATAATTAACTTATGAACATAAATCAAATTCAATTGTTTATCTTAAAAATGATCTTACTTTATGTCCGGTTAAGTTGTTTAACTTAGCACCTGTCGTATAACCAGATTTAAGTGTTGTTAATTAGCACAAGGCTTTTGGCTTACTTACACACTTATCTTAGTGCTTTCACTGTACACTGAAAGTGCGGATAGCCGAGTTTTTACGATATAATACCGTTGAACTGGAATCTGGATCAACCACTCTTGCGGGGCGTCTTAATCGATCAATCAAATCAATCTATCATTACACATCTATACCATCCAATATATATTACCGTATAAACGTCTTCCGTTTCTTTTACGTACTTCCCAAGATGGTTTGAATTTGATCCACTTTCCCGTTAATTGCATTTCATTTGAAGTCACCGCCTGTCAGTTATTTTCATAACCATAGACACTTAACATAATGTCAACTCTCTTGCGAAAGTGGAAGGAGCAATCACTAGGTACGCTTGTGAAAAAAAGAACATCGTTAGTATTCTTTTGGTACAAGTTCAACAGTAAATATAACGTAATTGGAACATAAATATAACTTTACGTATATTATGTGTGGCAACAGCGAAACCAATTGTAAACAATCATTTTTTGTAAGGACAAAAAACGTAGGCATATGAGGCAAGCAGTCTCTAATATTTTCTTTGAATGAAGTCACGTTTTTTGTTTATTTTCACAGTTTTCTTTTTCCTGCAGTAAACTTATGTTGAGGCTTCAAATGGTTTACACGTATGTGATACAAAAATATCTTTTATTATTGATGCGTAATAGAAGTAGAGCTCGATGCTAAACAAAAAATATGTTATTCTACTAGGAAGTAGTACTACTACCGATACATTGCATTGCATTGTAACTTACATTTTAAATTCTTCTAAACACCAGGGGGATAATTCTACTAACTTTTAGGAACGATCGCAATCTAATCTCAGTGTTCATCTGTCAAAAATACCTCATAACCTACATTTCTTGACATTGATTGTTGTTAAGATGATTGCGATTAGATTTTGAACGTGTTTAATTATTAGAATTCGCCAGAGGCAAGGCAAGGCATGTTTATTAAACTTATACATGAAAAAAATGGAATATAATCAATTTTCCTACCACACAATTTGTTTGTCAATTAGTTTTGTTTAGCCTCAATGCAACTACACACATCAAAAAAGTCTAGGGATCAACATCCCTAACATTTGTTAGGGATGTTGATCCCTAGACTTTTTTGATGTGTATATATCACATCTAGATCAATAATGACAAACACAACAACATTAGCATTTGTGGTGTTTATATTACGAATTTAAACACAAAACATAGCGGTGACGTTATCAATAACACACCAAGGGTTCTCGAAAGCCTGAACAAGTCTATTATCAGTAAATTCATGTCAAATGTCATGTTTACTGCTGTGATTGGTTGTCCGAGATAGCAAAAGTCAATCACATCATTTGACATGAGCTTTGTGAACAGTTAAATTGATCGGACTTTCAAAAGCCGGGTTATATCCAAAGGGTTGTCGGAAACTCTGAAACTTTAAGGATTAATTTCTGCGTTGGTTATGGAGGTCGATCTAATTAGGAGACATTTCATATTCTGCTTTGTCTTGACTGTAGAGATTTACAGTAAACAATATTACTGTAATTCATCTTATTTTTCTCCTTTTGAACTTATACTTTACACATACCTAAATCGATACTAATATTACAAAGAGGTAAAGTTTGTGACGTTATAGGGGCGATATTTAATTATCAAAAAATTAGGGATCCGTCAGAAAAATCACGAGAACAAAGTGCGCGAGTGCTATAGTATATAAACTGAATATTCAAGGTCAAAATTGACATATAAACCCATCAACGATGTAAAAATTTTTATACATTATTCAAAACATTGAAAGCTACATGCCAACAGCATCTGTACAACGGGAACAAACAATTGAAACACGTTGTTCTACGTTGTTCAAATGCAAAGGTGTGAGTAGTGATTGACAGGCAACCAAACAGGCGCGAGTGGCGCCGACCTTGTGTGCTCGATTGTACCGAGTGGCTACCGGAACTCACATACCGGTACAACACCGCTGTCCTTAATATTACACTATCATATCAATCTGAACAAAGCACGTGTGAGCTGTTTACTTTGTTTTAGTTAATGACATGTAATTAGACTTTAGAAAAAAATTGAGTATAGTAACTGTAGACTTGGTAATATAAAAAAACAATGCCAAAACTTAATGTCAGATAAGTCGTGGACGTTGAATTGTAGATGTGTGGATATCGCCTAGACACTGCCTAGTCGATTCGTGTAACGAATTCGTGTACGACAAGTGGACAACACGTAGGCACCGCGTAGGCTTCTCATAATCTCCTCTTAGGCTTTGGGTAGGATCTGCAAAGGAACAGTGCAGTCTGCGTAAAAGTAGTGTGAGTGTGAGAGTAGCAGTTTTTTGAGGTTGGAAGGTCCACGTTAAGCAAACGGTGTTTCATGAAACAATAAAATCTACATGAAACTACTTAACACTTAGCAGTAAAGGTGCTTATGAAAGACACTTTTAATAACTGTTTCGAAAATACGGGACTTAAAGTAAATTGAAACATTGCCAAATAATCAACTTTGTTTCACAAAATTATTATTTTTGGAAGAATTGTTGCATTCTCGCACTTTCCAATAACCTTGAAGGCAAAAATGTTAATTTCATGCTCTGCCCATAAAATGTGGCTATTACATGTTGATTTGTTAAAGACCTTATTTAGATCAAAAACTAATAGATTGCAAAATTAATAACTAGTTTTTATCTGGAAACCTTGCTGCATCAAAGAACTGCACCAAAATACGTTCACTTAGTTTGAGCGTAGGTCAAATAGAAACCTAACAGCTATTATCTATCTGTCATCAAAAAGATATAAAAAAAAAGAAATACATTTGAGCGTGAATAATTAGTAAGAATTTAGAGTTGAAATAGAAGATGAAGGCATTTAGTTAAAGGTCTGTTGTCTATGCCGCGACCGGAGAAGTGTAACGAAATGTCAAGGGCAAAGCGGCGACGACCGAACCACTGCGTGTTCTACTGAAGAAATGTTCGTTTACCTAATACGTTTCATTAATGGCTATAATTAGAAATTTATAACAGATTAAGAGGTTTTTTATTGAAGGTCGTGTTATTGATTTAGCTTGCTGTTTTTTTTTTCTCAGAAATTTCATTAAATTATTTTTACTTAGCGCAGGATTTTCACCATGACGTTTGTAATTTTTTTATTTATGAGCGCAGTTATTCGAATTATTAGGAACCCTCGAACAAACTCCCTGAAATGTACAGAATTATTTTAAAAGGGAGTGAATTCTACCTTATTTCATTAACCGCTAAAATTATTTAATTTACGCTTTTCGTTCCGTAGCTTTATATTCCATGTCCATTAAAATGATCCCGACGTGAATTTTAAAGAGCCTTGTACCACAAACCCTTATGAGGCAGTGAAGTGGGTTGTGTTATGATAACCGGCTACCAACTGACGTCATACACACTTATGTTAAAATTATCAACATGAGGGTACCTAACGACTACCTAATTTCCATTATGGCTGCATACAAGTCGCGACACGAGACATAATCGATCACACTAAACTACGGTTCAAATATCAGGGCCAATGTCAATCTATGCAAAGTATCGTGTATTCGAGGGGCCGAGGTTTAGCAGTTTTATAACTATGTTTACTTGTATCAAGAATTGTGTTGTTGTGAGAAAAACTTTTGTTTTTATTTCTTATTCTACGTCACGATGAAAGTAAAAGTAGCGTTGTCTTGCATAAGTAGACTCGCTCTATCCGAGCAGATCTAGTAGAGCAAATATTTAAAGAAAAATAAATTTTCATTTATGTTGTACATAGAAAATAATGTTAAAAATTACATATCGAAACAAATCTAGGATAAAGGACGTTCACGATCCTGTAATAATTTGTTACAGAAAATCTTACAAACGTTTCAGAAAAGGGTTTACACATACCGATACACGATACTCGTGTGATAGTTCCTTATCATTACGCAACCCTAAAAGTATTGTTACTCAATTCTAAGCTGTATCATTACCAACACAACATGTTATTATTGTTTTAATGGGTGGCGGTGTTACTCTATAATTATTAGACGTCTACGCACATTTACAATGCGATGTACAATTTCACAACCAATATCTGCACTTGTATCAGATATTGTGAACTGCTAATTAAATAACAATCATTTTATCAGCATTTCTATAGAGAGTTGTGGCAACGAGACGTTGCGAGCACATACCAGTGGTAGTTGGTACGTGAATACAATTTTTGATACAATTTTACGTAATTGACGCGTTCCATGTAAACGAGCGGCGAGTAAAAGCGGGTTGAGTGCGTTGATTGTTGCGCAACGTTGCGGCCGTAACGTCACGCGCCCGACATGCCGATAGATCAGCCTTCAGAACGCACTGCTGGGAATAGAGCTCACCCGAAAATGTAGACCGTAGAACAGTAGATCGGAGAATGAGTCAGTACCGGGGTCGGATGTATATTTACCGAGACTTCAGATGTTGGCTAGTATAGACTTTTGTATCGAAAAAATCCCGTAATTCGGAGATTGTTGGGAAAAGAACAAATTAGTGTGCTGACTGACATTTGGAATGCTTTTATATGTCGAGAAATTACATATCACGTAAAATTTCAAATTTTCGAACAATTAAGAATGATTTTATTATATAACTAAGGTTATACATTACTTTATTCATCTTAGTACCTGTAATTACTCATTAAGTATGCATTTGCGAAAGCCGGAATCTCGGACTTTTTCTTTAAATTGTAAAATTATCTTTAGGTAAATATATTTATCCGAATCTCTGATCCCCTAGTCATCACATAGATATTACAAATAGGTAAATATTCATCCGAATCTCTGATCCCCTAGTTATCACATTCAAGTACAGTTCATTCGTGACCACAAACAAAAAAGTTCCAGACGTTTTACCCACGGACCCGGACTATCTTAGATTAGTTTAAGCCTGTAGAAACGTACAGCGTCTGAGGGAATGCAAAATTCAGACACACTAGATTTTGTGTGCTATCCTTTGTAACTTCTACTTCCTTGACAACCACCAAGCCTCAAAATATTCGTAAACTTAGAATTTCGTGTCACAACAGCATTTTAACCATACAATTACAAAGTTAAGTAGGTAAATTAACAAACATCAGATTTTTAAATTAACACTTACCATTGTACATAGATTAGCGTAGGTATACATGAGTAATCTTCATCTTCACACTTGACGGGCCCATCCATCTACACATAGACAATTTATCTGTCAATCTACGCATTACACGATGTAAAACGGCCTTGAAGGTTACAATAAGACATAGAATACTGTGCCCTTGGAAAGACAATGATTTGCAGTCGATGCGCGCTCGTACGCAGCACCACCCACTACTTCGAACCCCGCATCCCATGAATGAATCATAGGAATTCCATTGATATACACATGAAAGCGCTTTATTTCACGATTCAAGTTTTATTGTCATTTTATGGGTAGTACAGCCGAAGGTTTATACGATATGGGCCTTTCGTCGCTTCAGTTCACTTCATGTTGTGGACAACCGCCTGAATAATTACTTAGTGGAATTGGTTGTATATCGATGAATGTAAAGCAAAGACCCATTTTATGGTGTGAATTGCTAACAATTCACACCATAAAATGGGTCTTTCAGGTCATTTCAGACTTCATACATTCCTGTGAAAAAGCAGTCTTGATTTAGATCAAGTCACATCACTGCTTTTTCACAGGAATGTATGAAATCTGAAATTCAACAAAACCTGAAGTTAGTGGGTCAAAAAATGCATGCATGTAGGTAGCAGCTTCAGTTAGGACACTTACTCAAAACATGGAATATTTCCATTTTGGAAAACTAAATAATATCCTGCTAAAACATGTTGATTTTGTAGATAGTACCTACAGCCAAATAATGTGATACATATGATAAAAGTTACTAATTTAATCCAAGTTAAATTTAGCCTGATTAAAATTTTCACATTTCGTGACGAAATCGAGTATCTATGCGAATTATTTAATTCATATGACCTTAACATGATATACCGAACTAACTATACCTACTTTCATCTAATAACTGCAGTTAATAACAGGTTAATGAATAGTTATGACTAGGAACTCACTGATATAATTATAAGTTCCAATTATTTGTTCGTGGATACAATAGAAACCGAATTTGAAATGACAATGAGAATGGTAACACTGTCTGTCTGTCTTCTATGTATGTTTGTTGTGTGTATGTTCTCAAGATGATGATTTCGATTGATGCTCTGCTTTCTCCATTGTTTGTGTAACGCCGCCACCGACAGACGAGCCACGCCTCACATATTGTCACACATTGTCTCTTGAGATTTGACAAACTAACATTGTATGTACCTCCTTCCTCTCATATTATAAATTAGCTAAGTAAATATGATACAATAAACATTGGAATAACGTCCGGACTCGCAACATTTCCGTATTTTTTCGAAAGAATAAAGTCGTAATTTTCTTTCAATTTGAACATTTTCCGCTTTTCTTACACACATTTATGTTATTATTGCTATCCATTTATTGTTTCCTGTCAGCTAAATGTATTTGCCGACCAAATAGATTACTTGCAGAGCCTTCCATAACACACCATACCGAAAGCTTAAAGTGAGGCAAATATTTCCCATGTTGAACATTTATTTGCGTTGAAACTAAATAAAGCTGAAGATGTATCATTAGTAAGATACAGTAATGTTTAATTTCCCTTTCGTTTGTGTGCACTCATTCACGTTTCGGTTGCATGCAATGATGGCAATGTGAGGCATGTTGGAGCAATTTACGCGTCATCCCTTGTCGATGAGATCGTGTGCGCCTGCGCTCTCACCGAGCGCGGAAGTCGTGGTGGGTCTACCATCACGTAGCGTGCGCACGCTGTTTGCTCGCCCGTGAAGTTTCCTACAACACAAATTGTACAACACTAATTATATCATATTACGTCTTTTTATTGCATTCTTACTTTTTGTACGTGCGCGACAGTCGCATTCTAGGTTTTTTTGTTCAATTAAATATGAAAGGGTGTAAGCTTTTCTTAATTATGCAAGTTGTGTAGCTCTGACTTTAAAATGCACGCGGTGGAACAAAACTACGTGGCTGTAATTACAATTTCCAAAAAATAAATCTCTACAAATAAACTCTAACTCTCTTTAATTCATAGATTTATCTCAATTACTGTTAACTTACATGAATCGGTTATAAATTGCGCAAAGTGAGAATAAACCAATAGGTACATGAATTTCTTACATTCACAGATCGACATGAAATGATAACTTTATAGATTTGTTGAGAAATTTTCCGTGACATAAGTGACCTTCCCTTCCACAACTAATAAATTAATTTAATGCACAAAGTTATTACTTATTAGATACTGACGACTTAACCTGTCAGCTGAATATCTAACACGTAAATTATGGCGCTAGATACATTAATGATAAAATGCTGTTCAACAGATATTATTTGTTGTATGCGGTTGCGATCTAATAAACTGTCTAAATTATAACGTAAGACCTCGCCAGGCCAATGTTCTTAGGTTACTTGAAGGGTGTCAAACCTATTATACACACATCAAAAGTGTCTAGGGATCAACATCCCTAATCAATGTTAGGGATGTTGATCCCTAGACACTTTTGATGTGTATATTTCAATCGATTTGTATCTCACTTAACATATCATTTTAATTAAATAATCTCAATTTAAATTATGTAAAGTTTTGCGTAAGTGCTACTTTGTCAAGGGACAGGATATTAAACCATACGTTTATTTATCTAATATGAAACACAAATGAACAACTGTTTGACCTATTTACAAAAGCGCAATAAATGATATTTAATAAGTACATATGTACGTAAACCGAAGGCAAGTGGCTGACTCGTAAATAAAAAAGATTAGCGTATGGCCACGAAACTAAAGGTCATGGGAACGATTTCCGTTGAGGAGCTACGAACATCACGCGGAGGATTGAATGACAAAACTTTTAATTACTACCTAGTGTAGTTATAAATCTGCCTCGCTATGCAGACACAGTTTGTAACTAATTCTTAAATAGCAGCCAGCAAGGGCAATAATTCACTTTATTTTAAAATTCTAATATTGCAATCGAAAAAAATAAGACAGAAACAGAATTTCGGAATTATCTGACTAAATAAAAACTTGCGACTTTCTATGTTACATTCATGTGTTCACTTCACACATATGTCATACGGACTTAAACGGAGTTTTTAGAAAACACTCGATAGCTATTTGGATTTACGACTCGATGTAATAACACTTAGCATAAATTTTACAGACAAGAAATATTGAATGATTTGTTAAAAAAGAATAAAAGATAGAAATATAGAACACAGCTCAAGCGTAATATGGAGCCATCCAGAAAAAACTTCCACCAACAAATAGTTTTGTTCTCCTCTCACCACTTGGGTACATCAGAACTTACAACGACATACCAATGTTTTGAAGAAAAAGGGTAAAAAAACAATGTTTGGGACGAAACTTGAGCAAAACCCGACGAAGGAAAATACAAGTTACGTAAGAACCGCGGACGTCTCTCCACATATTTTGAGGAAATACAAAACAATTTCTATGATTCCACTTCATTATAAATATACGATGACAGTTATACAGTAGGTTACTATTCATCTTAAATTGAGCAACATTCTTTAGAATTATCCTTCGCAAAATTTGCTGTGCTAATAGCTGATGTTACATATACGGAATATTGTCGGATTACATCAAAGTAGCTTTGACTTTTAACACTATTAACATCTAAAGAAAATGTTAACGTTTAGTTTGTTATTAAATAAAATATGAGATTAGCAGGCTTAGAAGTCGATACGCTATAAACGTGCCATTAATCTGGGACAGATAAAACATAATAAAAATATTGTTATCCATGAAAGGTGTGACATAATGAAGACCTGTCACCCAATTCTAATCTCGAGAACTGTTTACGACGTATTTAACCTCACTTAAATTCTAAAATGTTAACACAGATTTGGAAGAGATAAGCAAATATGTCACAAACGGTGTGCTATTTCATAAAGCTAGATAGTAACGCAGGGATATACGTGTTTAAGACACTATAAGTGCAACACGTCTCGGTATTGCTCAGTGAGGTCAAATGTCTGACGCGGTCTTCTTCTAAAATATTATATAACCGTAAGCGGACGCATGGGAACTTTTCTGTCGAAACTGCTACTAGAATTTAAATGCCAGCAGTGGAACAAGTACGAAACAACTAAGTGTAATAAGTAGGATGTAATAATTGTAAAAATTATGCGTAAACATGATCTGAGGAATTATAAAACCAACTGCGAAAGAGTATCAGAGGTCGCTTGTTCACTTGACCATCATTAATTCCACTATTTGTCATCAGAAAAATAAAACAATCCTAATGACTTCGTAACTGCAATTATTCAATGAAGATTTTATCCATCATTGTAAATTGAGGAGTAAACAAACAAAAAACTTGTGAATGACAGAGGAAACGTCGAGGAATGCGACGGAGGCGGCGGTACAATGAAGACCAACTTAGTGCTCACGGTTGGCATTTTTTTTTATTGTTTTGTCAAGTAGACGCAAATAAATTTTATAGCAATTATAATTAAATATCCGCATCACTTCCCCTCTGAATTGCGACATTCATTGAACATATTTTTTGCATAGTAGTACCTAGATTGTAATCAGTCATGTAAGTATGGAGGTTCAATCGTAGGTAATATCATTATATCTCCCAAACAAATAAAATTTTCTGTTTGCTGTCTCCGTTATTCTCATACTATAGAAAATAGACCAGATTCTTATAAATTCAATCGTCAATATAGATATTAGTTTATTTAACCCTGTTATAAGCTCATGAGTGTGCTCGTTGTCTTAACTGTCGGTACCCACACACCGTCTACTCATCCCGTCGCGTGCACGTCGTTTCTCAGACCTTCATCCCGCATTCTTCCATGTAACCACCTAGTCATCCAGGATACGCACTATTTGCCAAGTCGTTGGCGGGCATCGACCTCTGCTAGTTAACTCTTAAACAATCGCCTTTTCTCAATGCGATTCAGTCCTGTGAATAGAGTTTTTCATGCATCAGTTTCGACACAAGTCATTCAATCCGTGTTTAGTCAACAATATTAATTACAGGTAGTCTTACCTACTTTTTGCTAGTACATTTGCAATTTGCAATCTTAAGAAAATTATAAATGCAGGAATATAGTAAAGCATGCTGTTCTACTTTCATTTCCACGTCTGCTGGTTATGAATAGTTAATTTTCACGAGATGTACTTAGAGGACCTTGCGTAACAATAAACACGGGTAGGTAACTAGGTACTTATCACAAAAATATTGTACTAAATAGGTACTTACTCGGTCGTGGTTATACATAAATTGTTCCATATCCTGTGAATATGAGTTTCGTGCGTAACTAGTGAGTCACAGTCAATCAGGACTGGAGACTCAACTGTCTAGTACTGGTATAAGTATATAAACAATTCTGACACGTGTTTAGTATTGTCACCAACTATAATAGGACAGACGTTCGCGTTCTATATTGTTGTATAAGCAGTGTCTCTCGCTCAGTCACAACACATTACGTCTACACTAGACTAGCCAGGTACGTAAAGAGCTTTTACAAGTGCCCAGATACAATTGCATACACTCCGACTTTAGAGACAAGTTGCAAAACTTCAACAGATGTGATTTAAGATGAGTTAACAATGAAAATATCTTACTTCCATAAACGTACAACAATTGAGCATACCGAATGGTGTAGGCGAGAACGCGTCTCTGTAATTGATAAGGATAATCGCGTCGTGAATCAGGCCCGGGATTAAGTACACAACCGGTAGTTAAACGGTCCTAATACGGCACAGGTAATATTCGCCACGCGTGTCGACATAGGTCACAGTTATTAACTTAATTGTCCTTAGCGAGTAGGCGACCCATTGTTTGTACTTTTATTACGTATCGCATGCTCTATCTAAGACCTGACTTATTCATGCTTATTCCTTATTTAAACAACTTATCATGTCGTAATTTTAAGATACGAGACCTCAATTGTGAGACCCTAAAAACTGGACCACTGAAACCATTTTGACATACCAATGTGGTCAAAACATATCGTTGATCAAAGGCCGCTCTTATTCTTATGCAATGAATATTTATATCTTATTTTCCCCGTCACGATTGTCTTCCTGAATATCATTGTGTATATCGGGTCCAAATACGATACATTGATGTAACATTATCATATTGAATGGATCTTGTGGGTCAGAATCAGAGTGGTTTCGTGAGTGTCTGTCACCGATTGTCAGTACTTTGTAGTTGTTATATAGGTAGGTAGTGTCAATTGTTACGAGAAAGGCGAGACGTGACATCTCAATCCGCAAGGATAGGTACAGGTAATAAATGAGTACGTGGGTTTATTCATCTAACAACATTATATAACGCGATTAAGCTCTATGTAGGCCAGGCAATTGAAGACTTACAAGTTGTTATTGTAGATCATATATTTCTCATAAATTACTAAATTGAATATTAATTAGGTTTATCGAGTACCGTAATTGAATAGTTGACGAAGCGTGATGCGTGTTGTGTGAAGTAGTGTATAGTGACCGCCACTCTGTCGGCTACCAGGTGCTTCGGACGCTGCTCTCAACATACTTGATGACATAACGGAGCGCCGGCCGACTCGCCCGTTACATCGGTGCACCGTTCATGCGTAGCTTTTTGTTGTTTATCTACGTAATACATAATACCATTCCTAATAGGCAGACGTAGGGTATTGTGCAAATATAAGATTAAGTCACGACCAATAGTCGCCCGTTAATAGATCTCGGTCACATCCATTTAAATAAAGCTAAATTGCTAATCAAATGATCGACGATAAACTTGATGTAGGATACGACCTTCAAGGTGGAATTTTATTCTCTTGCAAAATATCCGTGAGGTTGTTTTGATTCATATCTATACGTTGTCACCAACGAAGTTAAATCCGCTAGGTAGCTACTGTCCCACGATATGATTTTTGTTTGTTTGTTTACAGTTTTCTACCAGTCGGATTGGGAAAATTATGTTTGTTTATGATCACCAGATTTATAAGGAATAGTAGGTATAGGCTACATAACTTTACGGTATAGGATCCACGGGAGCAGTACCTAATCAAAAACGTAACTGAACGCGGTACATATATAAAAAACTTCACGTTTACGCACCAGTTACCGTTAAAATTCTAATTAGTACCCGCTTCAGTCAAGCTCACAGTATTTTGACCGTTTGCAAGTCAAATTATCCACACCAGCTGACATAGCGGTGATAGTCCATACTTTGGCATGAATGCTAATAGAATCGGATAGATTAAGTACGTAGTCACGTCTCGATTTAGATTTAAATTTAATTGTACCTATGAGCATTAAGAAACGATTATCGATTTGTTTCCGTCGGCAATAAAGTTACATAAACGATGTAGTATTGCGATAATTCGATCCCGATATACGTAAGTAGAGTAACGATATCAAAATGTTGACAAGCTATGCTTAGTTGTCATGTTTTTATCATTTTAATTAACAGAACAATAGCTATTATTACCTAATTACTATTCGACAGCTGTACAATGAAGCGCTGCTTCCTCATTCGAAGTGATTGGTACTTAAAATTGTGTGAATTATTAATATGAATTATTGTTGAAGAAAGCGTTTTTAATTAATATTTCATTTTTAATCTTTCGATCTATATTAATTAAAGTATTGCTTTATGTACACGCAATGCTTTATTTAAAGGCAAGTTTATGTTAAAGTGAAATCATTGTAGTTTCTTTTCAATATACGAATAACTAAAATATCCCTAGATTGTGTTGATGTATGTATGCCCCAAAATAGAGTAATCAATTTCCTAGATTATACTAGTGAATAGAATATCAAACAAACAAACTTTGAAATTCAAGGTGTGAACGAGAGGTCCTGGGCCAGATTCCCAGGTCGGCCAAATGTATTATTGGGTTTTTACGTTAGGAAATTCTCAATTGGTGTTGACCACGTAAAGATTTTGGTCCTGCGCCTGATCTCTCCCCGGTCATGTCGGATAACTGTCCCATCGGACTATGAGAGTAAGGAAAGAGGGAGTGCACCTGAATTTGAGCACACACGCGTGCATTAAAAAATCTACGTACCTACTTGGCTGGTCTCCATTCAGATTGCCCGCCGTGACAAAATTCGGAAAGGAGAATATTATTATTAGTATACTTCTTACATGGCAAACAATCCACAAAGCGGTAGACCCCTTTATGTAGGCAGTACGTATTGTAATACCATTCCAAGCTTCCGACATCAAGTGAGAAACCGACCACAAAGTGCAATACCCCTTGTGGTTCAAATCATTATAATTTGACCACAGTACAATTTGGCTCTATAAACGCACCGCAACATGTTTTCAATTATCTACTTTACCGAGGACAGTACTTAGTAACGTTATTACAAACATTGCCTCTTAAGAAGAAACATGACATGGTCACAAGTATCCGAATTTTCTGAAAGTACAATTTTCTGATTCTATACGATATTAATTAAGTATTATTATTTTCCATGCGTTTAACTAATGCCAATGATAACTGCAATAGAAAATATTGGACATCAGACGTTGGGTTTGCATTGACTATTCGCTCTTATTTACTGTAGTTATTATTATTATCCTCATTTATTTATTTTTTATACATATAAATTACATTTTTAAATATTAATATAATATATTAATATTATTATTATTGAAACCCTAAATGTATTTAATGAATGTTGATTTAATTGCAATTTTTATATTTTCAACACAATGTACATTGTTATGAAATAAATTACTTATGACTTATTGAATGAGGCAATTATTTCTAAAAAAAAAATCAGAGTTGCATTTTCGATACTTCTATTCTATTATTTTTGTAGCAAATAGTACAAGCTATTGAAGTTTCAGTCTTTTGCTAAGAGGGGATTATTCCGCTGAGTACCCCTAAGTTAAAAGACTGCGCAATGCATATTATAATTAGTACAGTCACGGGCTTAACAATTACAAGTTCATATTAATTACTATACGATCTAACTACGTTTAACAACAATAAAAGCTATTATACCTTCTCAACAGATTGTTTCTTTAATTTCTACTCACGATATACGTATAGATAAACAATCAGCAATTTGCTTCAATTGTTTTAATAAAAGTTCTCGTCATATATCATTCTTGTCTTGCATAATGTTATGTTATGGTATTGTAGAAGCTTCCTGATGTCTGTTACGTGGTGGAGCGGGCGACACAACTTTTGGTACTTAAAAACAAAATAAGTTTAGAGATGGCTAGTCTTTTTGCTCTTAATATCCAGTAAGCCTTATTAGTGACCTACTTAAGATCGTAGGTCCATCCGTCCGGATATGTCTGACCTATAATACATTTGTCAATCTGTATACGCCACTCATTTGCAACACCTTAAATATTAAACGCTTTCCTCGACATTTATGCAATTTTTTTCGTCCAATAAAGTGCAATATTGTGCCACTGCTCTGCACTTTATCGACAGCAAGACCCTACTATAGTTTGCGTATACCTCGGGGGTGTTCGCATTTAGGCCGTATATTGTCGTAAAAGGAAATAACAGCAACTGCTACAGCGCACTAAATAGTCACATTTCATGGCGTTACGCAAAACGGTACTACTTTACTAAAGTTCGTTTCTGTGGCACAAGTATATGCGTCCCTACATTACATTCCCTTACAATTTAATAAATGATATCAGATTACGACATGTCAAATTGCTGCCATTACTAAGCACCTCTTGCGTTAGTTGTAGGTAATGGTTATAAGCCTAATTTTACTTCCGGTTTTACTATTACAAAGCCATTAGGAACACATAACATCTGTCAAGCATTCTTTACAAGTTTATAAAACAGGTTTTGTAGACAGAAATCTAGACTGTCTGTGAGATATGATTTTGTAAAAATATATTCGTGACTTGTTTGAATTGAAAATAATTATATATTTTTTATAGGCTCGTAAAAAAATTATAATAATAATTAATGCCAAAAAAAAAAAGAAATAGTTTAAGGTTAATACAGACTGTTTTGTAATATATTTTTGCAACATAAAAAAAACAAAAACCGTACGAAACATTATTTTTCGGTACACTTTTCCTTGTATGGAAGCGGCGCAGTTACGTGTTTAGTTTACAGACGTTATATTCACAGTTGTACCCTAAACGCACAACGTCATCTGCACATAGCCTTAGCGCTTGTGTCGTTCGCAGTGCTCCAGTTTCGTGCCGGTCCACCGGCCGTCGGTCTTACTGCTTACATCAAGGAAACCACGCCCTAGGACAATCTGACACAACTGCCCATTGCAACAGCTTTCACAGTATCGAATAACGTTCAACGCTATTATATGTCGCCGATACCAGTGAGCAAATTACTATACTTTTTATTATAGAAATATAGTCTGCCCCGAGAATCATGCGACGATTTCTTGTCTTGAGAACTGACATTATGGTGCAGTACCTTCTACATTTTATAGTAATATTCTGATCCGCTTCTAGTAATTGCTCTAGAGAACAGAATTATTCAAATAAATTATGTTAAAACGTAAAATGCAGTAGGCAGATATTTTGGGCTGACTAATAAAAACAATGTCCTATTTAACATGATCAACATAATGCAAAAAACACAAAAACCACTAACCACAAGTACCTGAACTAAATTCACAATTACGAATTCAATGAGAATCACAAAACTCGTGACAGAATCTAATACTAAATCAAAATTCCCAACAGTGACAAACAACAAAAAGTTATTCGATCTACATTCCGAAGAAATATCATCCGATTCGAGTTAACTTTTTTCATAATCGGATTTCGTAACGATTAAATACTGTATATCGTTAGTTTAAAAGCACGCAGGCTTGATACCCGTACCTACTTTGTTCAAACGTATCGGTTTGTTACGAATTAAATGGGCGTTACATCACAAAAATAGCCTTGTTAATGGTTTTATTAGTAAAAAGGGATTAATAAATGTCGGACATACTTTCTATTATGTTCGATTAACGTGCACGTTTCGTGTATTAAGAGCAGAGGTACGTATATAATTACTTTGAGTAGAAAGGCGCTCATGTAATACTAAACAAATGAGCTGCCAGATCTCACGTTCTTGGCTATAAAATTTAAATTACAATAAAGTTGGTTTTATTAACATTAGTACAGAAACTTATCATCAAAGTCGCCAACATTACCTAAGCACCTATATATTTTTTTAATCTTCTACCTATAACTATACCAGTATAGAATGATCTCCATAAATTATGTCGCATTCCTAAACATGTTTTCTTTTGACAATTATAAGGCCTTGACATTTAATAGCATTTTTTATATGCCTATGTCACTTTTTCTCATCGATACAAATGTTACAAGCAAAGTACTTAAACAAGCTTGTCAAGACCCGGAAATTAATATGTTTTGTTAATTCGATTTGAATATTTCAGAATGACTTCAGCACTTATTTCCTTTGTAAGTATTTCTGTATAAGACTGGCATTATTGTTATATATTACACACATCGTGTTGAAGTGGACCCTGACTTTGGAAGTCTACAACAATTTATGCAGCTCTTAGATATTCGTTAGGAGTAACATTGTATATAGTTGGAGACTTTCAAAGTCAGGGTCTACTTGAACAGGATGTTGGTATTTTGTAACATTAACATCAGTATGACAGAGAAATACTTAGGTTATTTAATCGATGATCTATCTATTAAAATCCGGTTGGAATAATACAGTCGGGTTTGACGCAGATTGTGCACTTCGCAAATTGTGCACTTGACGCAAAATGTGCACTTCGCAAAATGTGCATTTCGCAATATGTGCACTTCTCAAAATAGTTATTCTCAAAATGAGCACTTCGCAAATTGAGCACTTCTCAAAATGTCCACTCCTCAAAATGAGTGTGAATTTTATCACAATGGTCAAAATAAAAACCACTATTTTTAACACGATAAAAATAGTTTCTTTGTAAAAAGTTATCATATTCAGGAAATGTTTGATATTTTTGTTAATAAACTTATTATATTATTAATAATTTATAATAATTATTTTGACTAATCGTATTGACTTACAAAGAAAGAAAACAGTTCTCTATACAAAAATATAGCGCAATTTTTGTACCTTTTGTTACTGTTTTTATATTGCTACATTTGATAGGAGTACTTGCTGCAGGTGGATAATCAGTTGTTTAAATCTTTATACGCTATTTTTGATATTAATTAAGAGTAGGAGATTTGTCATGGTTATAATTTCGTTCGTTCGGTTACGTTTTCTTATTTACGTATTTTTTATACATGTATTTACGTTAGGTATTTACGTAATTTTTATGCCATTTTAGTTTTCTACTTTTTTAGAAAATAGAGAATTGAAATGTGTATTCATATAATTAAGTATTATTATTAATAAAATATGACTACAGCATTTAAGGTTATAAGCATTTAATATACTTCCTAATTTTCTTTACCTTTGTTCATATTTTTTATAGATTCTTTGTAATCGTGATTATTCGTGATCTATACTATTAGCTAAAATAATAATTATTAAAAAAAACAATACAAATAGATGCAGTGCGCATCATGGTACAATGAATAGCTGGAGTTTTTATATTATGTGTATAGCTGACGTGTAACTACTGAAAATGCATTAAGTATCAAACATTTCCTAAACATGATAACTTTTTACAAAGAAACTATTTTTATCGTGTTAAAAATAGTGATTTTTATTTTGAACATTGTGATAAAATTTTATTCACACTCATTTTGAGGAGTGGACATTTTGAGAAGTGCTCAATTTGCTAAGTGCTCATTTTGAGAATTACTATTTTGAGAAATGCACATTTTGCGAAATGCACATTTTGCGAAGTGCACATTTTGCGTCAAGTGCACAATTTGCGAAGTGCACAATCTGCGTCAAACCCATACAGTCTTGCTAGGTCAGTTATACTCTTGCCGGAGGATGACATGATTATTTTACGAGCACCTAGTTAACAAATTCTTCAATACCCAATGCTGCAAATTAGAAAACTGGATCATTGTAATGCATCGAAGTATGTAATTATAAAATTATGTAAGTTTAGATGAGGCATATCGAAACAATTCACTGTGGATGGCTAATTGTAGGTGTCGCAACACGATTGTTCCGTAGATGCGCGTGCGAACACAGCGACCTACCTATTGTCTGTCTTTGTTTTGTTTACACCTGCTTATGTACAAGGAGAAAAGATTGATTTCCGTTTCCAAGCTTCTAGAACGAAAAACATATCAAAATTATCTCGAAGGATTACCTCCTGCAACTTGAAGTGATTTCGAGTACAACATTTACACTGCGTGGAAACCTTTTCAAAACGTTTTGTTTGTTGTTTTATTTTGAGTCTTGACTGTTTTGCTGCGATGTGCATCATTGTTTTCATAGAGCTATATAGTCTGTCCTACGGCTGACTCAAATCTGCTCACAGTGTTACTTTAATGCTGGTAGGATTATTAACCGCGCCGTTACTGACGCGCTTGAGTTTGTGTGGCGTTAACGTATTTCGTCTGGATAGTTCGTTTTATTCAAGGTAACGGTTATCTAACCTAAATATTCTCAGTTAGATCAATATTCAAGTGGATACTGGCACCCATGTAGTTTATTTTATATTATTAAGACTTTACATCGTCCAAATTAGGTCGACATTCTCTGAGTGCGTTGCAAGTCACACCTGCAAAATCCCATGCTTTGGTATTACACGTGCCATAGGCGTTGGTTACTACTAAGCCTCTTAACATCAAGTGGTCTTACTATATTTGTTATATTTCCCTTTATTAATAGAGTAATTTCCTGTTGATTTCAGATGCGGCGGCAGGCTCGGATCTCGGGCGGCGGCGCGCTTGTCGTGCGCACCGCCTCTGCCTTACAAGGTTTACTGCATTTTTTAATTCTAACTATTATTTTATCAGATTAAAAAAGAACAATTACAAGCAACAATTTATGCCTTATCAGTGTACTTAGAAAACTAAGTCATTGTGATGCAGCCGTCACTGACTTAGTTTTCTAAGTTGCACACAATTTTCTTTTAAGTAGTATTGAGTGATCTGTTTTGTAATAGTCATTTATCATATTTTTTTGAACTTACGCACTGGGTAATGAAATATTCAGTTGTCATTGTTAGCGCATAATTGGCTTTTTAGGGTGTTGTACCCAGAGAGAGCCCACGGAGGCCTCCGTGGCCACCGTATCACGGTACAACGCGCGAGCTATAGCTTGCGCGTTGTACCGTGGTACGGAAATCTTCATGTCTGATTCGCACTTGGCCGGTGTTTTCTCAACCTTTTATGTAACTAACTGTTTCTAAAACATGTCACTGATATACCTACTATCAACACATCATGTAGAAAATCATAAAGAAACATACAGACTTGTCTTCTCGCTATGTTTATCATCATTTTCACTTATAGCTTGAAGCCTCCCATTCTCACAAAATAGCCATGAGCGTAAAGCATTAAAGTTGAAACTTTTATGACCAACTCGTTTCCTACGTTCTACAGTACCTACCTAATGCTGTAGAAATCAAGCTCACTGTTCAATATTCTAAGACTGTACTTAGTTTCTAGTGAAGATACCTTCAAGATATGTTAATTCCACTTTTACTTATCATTCTCGTTCATTTATCACGGCTAAACGGCGTTCTATTCATAAACTTTGTACATGAAATATCCTTTGACTTTTAACTTTAAATTCAATGTTTCATCTAAGTAGCGTTATTAACAAACAAGAGTCTATAGAGAGATTGGCCAGTAGAAGCCTTCTATGTTTACTAATCACGAGGTTTTGGGCAATACCACCAATAGATCAGAATGGTGTAAAACCACCCAAAAGAACTAAAAAGATGGCAATTTTGATAAGTAAATATGTTACGTGAAAAGCTGATTATGTAATATTCTGTTTCAGTTTGGCTGTGGTTGCTGATATTCATATTCCAGAACGAGTTTCGAATATCGAGGTCAATTCAACCAGGAGTGAGTATCTTGTACAATAAATCTTATTCTGAAAAAAAAATCAAACATAATGTAATGATAAAAACAAAATGGTATTAACGGAAGCGCATAAGAAAATTAGATAATAATAAATTAAAATAATTATACACGTAGGTAATGTGCATCAATTTTTTTTTCTGCGATGCTCTTTGTTTTCTACAAAAACTTTAGCAAATCATTCTTATACTCACCATATTGTTATTGCTAACACTAAATATGACCCACAAACTTCTTGATCATGCCTCTTATTTATAATTTACAGTACTTGGACTTTGACAACCTGCCCGAAACGAACTTCACGTGCACGGGCAAGGTTATCGGCGGGTACTACGCGGACCTGGAGACCTCGTGCCAGATGTTCCACGTGTGCACAGTGGGCCAGAATGAGGAGCCCATGGACATCAAGTTCCTTTGCCTTAATGGCACTGTCTTTGATCAGGTGAGTTGATAAGTACGTGAATTGTTCAGTTAATTATAATGGTATAGCTTTTTTGAAGGTTTACAACTAATTTAATTAATGTTCATAAAGTCAAAAAGAGATTGAAATGTTGATCCGATTAAAGAAGAAGCGATGGCATCTTGTTACTCACCTATAAAATTACTGCAACTTACTCAGTACTTAATGCATGCACACCTGTTGCAGCTGTAATCATAAAATTGGCAACCATATAAATTCAGTTCAGTTCAGTTCTACTAATTTATGCATGCCAATTATACATATTTCTAGAAAGTCTGTTTAATAATTAATGTATTATATCTCATTCCAGGAGACAAGAGTGTGTGAGAGAGTCGACGAAGTAGATTGTACAAAGTCTGAAAAGTTCTACGGTTTAAATTTAGAGTTATATGGCAGCACTTTGCCACCCATCATACAGCCAGACCAACAGAAACCTCAAGCACAACCAACTGAACAGTCACAACAACATACTAAACCAAACCAAGAAGCCGATCCTTCAATAGATGACAGTTCAACGACATCTCACGATAAAACACAAGGACATTCGACAGATGCAACAGACTCAACAGAAGATCCCATTCAGGATATAAAAAGAGATGAACACAAAAACCCACAAACTAAACCTACACACTCGCCTTTCCCATTTTCAGATAATGAGGAACTTACTGAAGGTACGCACTGCTTATAAAAAGTATAATCTAATTTTGACAATATCTGATTACACGCACAACATTATACGGGAGCTCGAACAAGTTTACTCAGTAAACGAAAATAGTTGGATTTAGCCTTTTCAGAAGTCGGATTGTCGATAAATTACCTAAAACTAATATTCGGCAACTATGATTTCAGAGTACCAAGAAGAAGACGAAGATACTGATTACGAAGATTACGCACACCATCCGACCACGACGACGACGCAACCATCAACAACAACAACCACCACTACTACCACTACAACGACAGCCAGACCTCGAACGACAGCTAGACCTCCAACAACCACGATATTGCCGTCAACATCTTCTCGTCATCCCTCTCAAATACCACATCTAATTTCATCGCCCTCCCCCATTCTATCTTCATTATCTCCCCCATCGCCTTCATACTCGCCTTCTGCGCCATCCGCCCCTTCAGCCCCGTCTGGGCTATCTGCCCCGTCCGCACCTTCCGCCCCATCCGCACCCTCTGCGCCATCTTTACCAACACTAGACCCTTCCCTACTTTCCCCTCAAGAATTTATCTACCGTCACCGAGGACCAGGATCCGAAGCTATCTCTTTTCAGCGCCAAAGCTTTCGGCCCGCTGATGGAGTTTATATAACGCACGCACCACCACAGCAATTTGATCACTTCCAGTATGAGTCATCTAGAACTGCTCCAAGGCCAACACCACAACGACCTGCTCCTTTTGCACAGCGACCTCAACCAGCACCGTTTCGACCAACTACACTTGATCCACGAGATCAATTACTACGACCCGGACCTACTTCTCAATCATCTGAGCGGCATGAAACATCTATCCAGCAAAATAGACATCAGAATTTTCCCCAATCATTGCCTCAACGACCTTTGCCATTTAATCCTTTCTACTATGATCGAAAACGAAGTGATGATGCGGCACCGGAAACTGAATCTTCGCTATCAGCACGGTCTGTTGCTCCGCCAAATGTGACCGAAAAACCACAGATCAAATTAAAAAGCCCCCCACGAGTTATTGTTACAGCTAGTGCGTCAGTCAGTGATAGCAATGGTAAAAGACTAAACTATACTGTTGGCAACGTTGTCAGCGCTGTGAAACCAATTGTACCGATAAACTATGACGACTACAAAGAATCTGATCTAATATTTGATCCATTCTTTCTCGATGTGCCAAAACTACAAAAAAGACGAAAAACTAGATCTAATAAAAATAGAAGTGTATTTACAGTTCCGTCCACAGCCACTGTGGCATCCGAATTATTACCACAAAAAACGACAATCACAACGTCGCCAGTGACGTCTCGAGCGACGACCATAAGGATCGCGGCGAGTGAGGCATCACTAGCGACGACGACCGCCGTCTGGAACCCCAACGACTACGTCGACGACAATTACGAGCCGCATGCCTACATTCCACCAGTACCGCCCCTCGCAGTACTGGTGCCTCACGAGTTGAACAAGTATAAGAAACACGATAGACCGTCCAAGAATGATTTTGTTGAAGAGCAATCTCACAGAGATCACAAAACGCATGTCGGGAATATTGAACAATCGAAGCCGACGTCGGCGTCTGCGCTGCAGACAACCTCTAGTCATGTCGTGCGGGTGCCCCCCGCCGCCTCGCCGCCGCCCCCGCCGCTCCTCGAGGCGCCCGCGCCCCCCTGCGCCCCCTCGCGCTCTACTCATTGTCGGACTCGTGCCTAATTAAATTAGCTCACTTTATACGATAAATAGATAAATGCCTAGTTACATAAATTTAGATAGGTAGAAAATTTTAACAATTTTTCAGGCGCACTATAAATAAGTCACCAAGTAAATGGATTTATTTGCAAAATAAATCAAAATTGAGAATCGTAGTCTTGAAAGTTTTGTGTCTTTATAAGAAAATCGTTTTAAGCTCCCTCTGAATAGGTGAAAAATATCAATAGACTCTTATCTTTTGTATTACGACCAGTGCAGTCCATAATCATGGTAATAATTAGTTACATTTTTGACCGACTAAGTACAGGATACAATTGAAATAAAATCAAATATTTCGTTGGTGAGGCCAGTTCAGAGGGAGCTTTAGTATTTATATTATGTTTTCTAATTATTATAAACATTGTAAATATGTACGAGTTTTGATTTATTGATTATCATTTATTTTTAAATTTTTCATGTCTTTTTATAAGTACCTATGGATATTTATGAAGGAAACCTTGTAAATATCGTAAATATACTTGATGTTTCTATAGCTTTTTATTTCATTTCCATCGCAATAATAGTGGGAACAGTGGATTTGTATTGTTGGGTTTTTTTATTGTTATTAATAAATTATAAACATTGCGAACTTGATAAAAATATATAGGATTGTTTATGAGTACTATAACCATGGTCATGTGACCGTGTATGTGGTACTCATGTTGGTACACCTTTGATTCAAAACCCCCCACATGGCAGGCATAAAAGAACATAATAAATTATTCGTTGGTGTTTCATCTGACAAGCTGTAATAGTTATTTTTGTTGCCTCATAACGTATTATGACTTTTCAATTAAATTATACCATACATCTGGCAAAGTTTGCAAGCTGGTAATGAGTGGGGATCGATGTAAAGCAGATCGATGTATGCTTAATAAATAGTTTAGTGAAGACTAACAGCAGTAGCCGCAGGAAAGTCAAAAATGTTTCTAGTAAAGAGAAGAAATAGTTACCAAAATGCCAAACCACTTAAATCCATTAAGACTTTTTATATCTAACGCATACCTCCAGCTCAAATCTAATGTAAGCACATACTTAATATAACAATATTAAGAATACCAGCCAATTTTTGTCTCACTGCAGGACAAAGGCTTCTTCTCAAACTGGGGAGGCTCATGCATTGACACTTGCCCATGGCGGATACTTTACAAAAACTTACCCCCTTATCTTTTAACCCGGAGTAAAGTTAAAGGACAAAATGACAGGTTTTGCTGTTAGAATTACCGTATAATTGTAAAAAGATACCTAAGTATAGTATATTTTACTAGTGAACAGTCAAATCTTATTTTCAAAGAAAGAAGGTTACAGCCGATAGTCCCAAGAAGCTTACATACATGCTCCATAGAAAATTAATCTATTCCATTGTGTAGATCTGGTGGCCCGTGTTGCTCTATGGTGTAGACTAAGGTGCATAGAGCAACACGGGTACCTGACGGTACCCGTGTTGCTCTATGACTAAGGTGTAGATACATAAACAATAAAATCTGACACGGTCCAGTCGTCCTAGCATATAAAAAATGAGGTTCTATTAAAACTCATTATTTTTAATTTCTGTGACATTTATCTTTATTGAAGAGATCATCTTGTTCAAATCTACATTGAAATAATTTTGTAATTTAAGATATTTATATATTTACTTTGTATAATTAATAATCATGTCGTCCGGTATCCATTTATCATCTGCAAATCTCATGAATGTTAGAGAAATAATTGAATCCGCTTTTGGGGATTTAGAGGTAAGTAATTCTCCAATGAAGATGAACTAGCAATACAGAATTAAATTGAGGACTTTTAACGTTCCTCTTGTTTCAGGGAAACGCCGTGAATTTTAAACTAGTACAAACCGTACTTTACCTTATCGCTAGACACATGAAAATACTAGAGAGACGTGTAGAAGTTGAATTGGGTCCTTTAACTGTATTTCCCTCTGAAAGTACCTTGTCTGTCACTGAAGTCAAAGTACATGCTATGCAAAAGAAAAAAAAGCCAGGTGGATCTAAACCTAAAGGAAAAGGTAAAGGGAAGCCTGGTGGAAAACCTGGTGCTGATAAGGGAAAAAAGGTATCTTTATACATAGGTTTTCTTTTTAAACTTAATCCCTAAAATTAATGTTAGACTTATAATACGCGCCATGAAAGATGAGACTTGACATGCGTCTTAGTACTAATGTGATTTTTTCAATTCATATGTACTTTCTAAGTTTATCTGGGACATCACACATCGGCGAAGGAAAACGTTGTTAGATAAGGTAAACTTATAGTTAATACATAAATCTGAAATCGCCAATCCGTCTTGAGCAAACGTGGTGATCAATGCTCGCGGCTTCTCTGTATGACTAGAGGCCATTGCCCTGCATTGGGACAGAAACAGGCTGGTCTTATTTATACATTACAAAAGAGATTTCAATCATAATGATTTTTATTAGGTGTATACATGCTAAACGTTCACTACCCTTACTTAGTAATTGCCTATAGCTGACTGGGCAAATAGTTGCCTTACCTGCAATCGCTCTAAATTAACTAAGGCTAACCCAGTTATGCATAAAATTAACACCCTTACATAATAACGTAGCCGGAAACCGCACAAAATAAGGAAAGTTTGGAAGGAGAAAGGGGAGGACACAAAATAGGCTAATTATGTGAATATTTCATTACATTGTAGAAAGATTCTTCCGAAGAAGACACAACGTCACCTACACCAACGGGCTCAACTAGTTCCATGCGTGAGTATCTTACTATAATTACTATACATCTATACTAATAAATATTATGTTTTATTATTAATATAATAATGCTGAAGAGTATTTTTGTTTGTGTGTTTGTTTAAACGCGATAATCTCTAGAAGTACCAGTCGAAAAAACCTTGCGTACGTGGTGGCAGGAACAACTAGTATCTATAAATATCATTATTATTTTAATTTAAGTTATTTTTTTTATACTTTACTCTACACATTCATACTACATACTTCTAAACACAATTTTTAAAAAAGAAATTACAAATATTATATTTTTTATTATTTATATTACTGGATATTATAAATGCAAATGTTTGGATGGATGAATGTTTGTTACACCACGGTAGAATGAACAGATGTTGCTGGGCATAATTTAGATTATAGTCTAGAATAGCACATCGAAGCCAGTGAATATAATTATGAAGTTCTTACAGTACAAATGTTAGGTTGTAATTCCAAAATTAATAAATATTTATATGTCCTTTGCAGAAGCACATCATGAAAAATTACTTGTTGGTATGATATCTTTAATTTTACATATAAATGGCCTTAATTAAAAAAAGAACAAATTAATAAATAAAGTTATTAATTACAGTAAAAACAGTGCCGAGTTCAGAGGCAAGAAAAAAAGGTAAATTATGACGGTGCATTGTGTACCTCATATTGCCTTACAAATAAATACTTATAATGCTTCTTTATTTAAAACCAGATTTTACAAGACGCATGTCTCAGGTATCTTTGGTAACTCAAGAACAATTTGAGAAAATATCAGAGATTGTTCGTGACCTGGAAAAAAGACTTCTACCGGGTGGCTCGGCGGAAAATATTCAGCTTATGACACAACTTCGGAAAACTGCTTCTCTTACTGATGGCATGGCAGCTTTGCAACTCTCTGCTCGGCTAGAAGCCACAGAAAAAGCTCTTAACCAAATGACTTTAATGGTCCAACAGTTAGTGACACAAACACCAGGTGTGACATTTGACGTAAGTAAAGACTTACAAGTCGGCCATTGGCCCATTTCTTGAACAAATCATAAGACTTGGTTCTGTTAGTTGAACCTTAAACGGTTGATTAACGGCCACTTTCTATACGCATCATAGAAAGCTGCCATTAATCAACAAACCAGAATAAAAACGATAAAGCCGACAACTCGACCCCTAGAAATCAACACCGTCATCTCGACGCCTACAACTTGGCCAAATACCGGCAAAGTGCGAGGAAAAAACAAATTCATATAGTTAATCTTTAACTATGGCTTAGGTTTTATTGAAATTTTAATGAAAAATTATCAATTTTACAAATACATGGTTTTTAATCCTTATTACAGAGTAATAAGGGAACTATTGTAGTTACCGACCCAAACAAGCTGAAAAAATTCGGTGCAGACCAAGAGAAAGGTGGGAAAGATGGAAAAAGTGTCAAAGGAGGTAAATCAGGCACTATTGATGGAGCTGTCTCACAGGTATCACAAGTAACATCGAAAACCGAAGAAGCTCTTAGGGAAGAGGCAGATAGCCGTTCATTTTTAAAAGAAGGCCTCATTACTTTTACGGACTTATAGTAAGTCATCTAATCTTCTAATCTATCTCAATATATAATACGAAAGGTCATTACTCATCACGAAATATCGAAAACCGCTTGTCGTTTATAGATGAAATCGGCAGGGAAGTAGTTTATAGTTAGTAGACGTCCGCTATGAAAGGATTTTCCAAATTCACCCCCTAAAGGGATGAAACGGGGGTCCAAAGTTTGTATGGAGAAATCAACTTTGACGCGAACGAAGTCGCGGGCAGAAGCTATTACAATGTGTGCATTATACTTATATATTATTTTAGTAACTCTCCCGACATGACTCTCTATGAACGTGACGAAGAAGAAAAATAAAATGAAATATGGATGCGCTGACACGCAATCGCACAAGAAATCTGTCACCTGCGACTTATAAAAGGGCTTCTTTTATGAGCTTTTGCAATTTCCACATAGAGTCCATTATGATAGGTGAACCTAAGCCTTAGGTTCACTATAGGTCAGGAAGTATCACACCTTAGGTCCTAAGGTGTGATACTTCCTGGCCTCGCCACGGTGATTTACCTACAAAAATATGTTTCTAAAAAAAATACCGTGTACCTATGTACTTTACAGTACTTAAAATAAAGAAAATTGCCTCTCAAAAGATAATGAGATACCTACCTATTAAGATGTTTCGATGGCCCAAGCAGCCTACCTGGCTACGCCACACTGTATCTCGTAAACTATGAAACCTAGCTTGACATTGTGAGTAGGTACTAAAAAGTGTATCGGAATTGTACCTTTGCGTACCTACTCTAATAGAGATACGGTATTCTTAAAACTTTAGACATTACAGCTGTCTAAAGGTGATCTCGTAAAATTTAACGCATATTAGACGTCCCGGACATTAAGACTACAAAAATGTCCCAAAATTGTAACTCTGCGTACTTACGCTATTGAAATCCAAAAATCTTATTACTTAAAACTAAAACTATAGCTATCTGGAAGCAATTATGAACCTTAAGGTAGGATTCTGATGTTGACGACCGCGAAAGGCGACCGGTCGGGAACATCGGAATGCTACCTTTAGGTGGTAAACATATTCTGACCGCGCCTGTACGTTCATTGGTAGAGGTTTTCGTAGTTCAAGTGCCACTTGCGTAAGTTTAATTACAAAACTCAAATAATAATTTATATATTTCAGTCAGGCATCGAGAAAAATGAGGGAAGACTTGATGAAATCATTGGAAGGAGCAACGAAACATACTATAACCAACTCCGAAAACGCGCACAACTTGGCAACGATGTTAGGTAAAATGCATTCCTTGTTTGTCCTAGGTACTGTTATCACTGGGTGGTACTGTACAAGGAGGATTTAATCTACTGGATTGAACACACACTGAATTACTACTTCGTATATTGATCTAATATTATATTATCATATTAAATATGTGCAATATGTGCTAAAACCGACTTATCAGCCGTTGTGACGGACTGTCTTTCTAAATCAGAACAAAGTTTAGCTTATAGAAAAAAATCATCACGATCACACCACTATTATAGACTACATATTATTAATTAAAGTCCCCCGTTGCGCTTAGTTTATGTTCGTTCGGGCTAATCTCAAAAACTATTATACGGATTTTTATACGGTTATACCAATAAAAACAGGAATTATCTCAGAAATTGTCATGTAATGGCTATGACTTGAAAATCCTCTTTGCAAAAAAGGGCACCGGTATGATAATGTTTTGAATTAAGCTGGAAAAAATGGTAATTGTAAACCACTGTACCTCAAAAGTATTAAAGAACGAGAGAAGTGTCGCGGATATTTGAAAATTCGCTGCTCCTGGCGGCGGATTTTACTCTAGCTTTAGCCGCTCTGTTTGCGCTGACCATTAATGTGTAATAATTTAAACAACAGACGCAAAAATCGACACTGGGCCAGTTATGCTTAAGCGTATGGCTGATTTAGAAGCTACAGTCAAAAAGTATGCGGATCAAATTAATGCAGTCGACGCTTACCTATCCTCTCAGGTAAAATGCCCTCATGTTTTAAGTATTCCAAAGCGAAAAAGTAATTACAATTCTGCATTTTGTACGGTTTTAAGATGACGACCTACCAAGAACTATTGACGCAAATGCAACAAGATTTAGAAGTTGGATTGGATAATTTGAATGAAGCGTTAAGTAACGCTGGTAGTGACACTGTGGGTACGTATTCATAGCAATTAGCAACCATAGTTAAATGTAAGGCTGTTGCTGTTGCTGTGTAAAGCGCAGGCCACACCGCCAGCTAGCGGACGGGCGGGCTAAGCGGGCGGGCGAAGCGAACGAAGGAAACTATACAAACTACGCGAAATATTGGCGAGCTAAACTATGGGGTTCACACCGAAAACTACGGACAGACGAGCGACGGATATTTCGTTAGCTTAGCTCGTTGGTTAGTCGGTAGCTCGCGGTGTGAACAGAAGTATGTAAAGAGGTGAAACGATGTTCGCCCGCCTAGCCCGTCCGCCCGCTAGCTGGGAATCGTCGGATATTTCGTTAGCTTAGCTCGTTAGGTTAGTCGGTAGCACGCGGTGTGAACCGAAGTATGTAAAGAGGTGAAACGATGTTCGCCCGCTTAGCCCGCCCGCCCGCTAGCTGGCGGTGTGGCCTGCGCTTTATGTTAACATTTTAAATTTGTAACATTTTTTCTAATATACCTGCAGCGATGGCCGAGTTACATTCGCGATTCACGGCTCTACAGCTGGACTTTGACAATATGGCGCGCGAACAAAAAAACTTGAAAGACCTTCATAAGTCAACAAGTTATGATCTCGCAGTTAGTACCTACCTACTTACTAAGTGTAGCGTATTTTGATTATTAGGCGCAAGTTGAAGTTTGTCTTTGTCATCAGAATTTATGGAAAAAAATTGAAATGTTGAGAGAAAAGAAGTCGGACCGAGAAGAAGTTGCAGACGCTCTTCGCTTCAAGGCAGGTATCGGTGAACTCAACGGACTGGTTACTATAGACCAATTTGAAGCTGTGCGAGGAGATTTTGGAAAGCGTATTAGTGCAGCATTTGATAAATTCAATGTACAGGAAAAAGCCTGGCAGGTTAGTCACTCATATTTTCTTGTAAAACAACGTACTAAAAGAATTGGTTTTCTGGACCCATGTAGATAACATGTGTTTTTTATTATCAGAAGTCCATAGAATCCGCAATAAAAATATTTAATGAAAAAGCGGATATGGTTCAAGTACAATGTTTAAAAGATGATATCAACAAACATGTGAACAAATTTAAAGAGCGGATGCAAATAATAAAAGACATTGTTGGGGATCCGAAAAGTGCAGTGGTCTCCAAGAAGGTATTCCGAGACACTGCATGTCTGTCTTGTGGTAGTCCAGCACACATGGATTCAGAAGAAACGAGCAAAGTACCAACGCTGCCAAAGTTGCCTGCGACCGGGAAACGAGCTGAAGGCGATGAATCGGAATCGCAAACTAAAGGAGGCGGAGATTATCGAATTTGCTATCCTGGTTCTATTATACCACACCCGAGAGACCCAAGGTATATAGAAAAACTGAAACTATCTTCTTCCCTCATTACGTCACGAGCACGTTTTATATATTTTTTTAATATTTGCTCATACCGTGCTAAAAAGATTAACCATTCAAGAGGAGTATAATAGGACTGTCTGCCCAAAAGTGCGCCCACGAACGCTTGATACGAACACTTATGTGACCTCAACGAACTGGGGTGACATAAATAATTACTTAAATAATAAAAATCATGTATTTATAGGTATAAAAGATTTATTTATGCAATCAAATATTTATATATTTAAATGTATATACACTTGAGAGCAATAAAATCGCACACCTTGACTTTTTTTTGTTAAGGCAGTTTTTTTCATGAATCTGAATAAATATTTATTTTATTAACCAAATTACAAGGGGTGTGCGATTTTATTGCTCTCAAGTATATTTTTTTTTTTCATTTGAAATTGATGTAGCCACTTATTCGACAGATCTCATATATGTAAACGATACTGCGGCGGTTCAGATGATGTGGTAACTGATGGATCAAAGCCGTATCTACCAGGCATGACCCTTATACCTTTAGGACCGATCAACACTGCGCCTGATGGAAAGGTTTGCGCTATTACTGTGTTGCTTGTACTTTTACTATATCCAACTAAATTTTCTATTTTATTTACAACATAAATAATATCCATTCTAGTCTTTGGTGGATGAACAAACTAAACGGATGCCGTGCTTGCCATGCAATAAGCCAAAACCAGAGTGGCAAGGTATACTTCCTACCTTTTATTTTTTTATCAATAATAATTCAATGGCCTACATAGATAAAATATAATTAACTTGTCAGGTATAGCTCCCTTTCAATCATTTCTTATAATAAAATACTAACGCTGAGTCGCTGACATACATACATGCATAAACTCACGCCTTTTTCCCATGGGGGTAGGCAGAAACCAAAGAACGCCACCTGCTACGATCCTTATATACTCCTTTCGCCTAATCTACGTTCATACATCTCGTCATACAAGCACGCCGGTTCAAGTACTCCGCACCTGACTTTTCTGAAGAACCTCACCATTCACCAATAAGATCAGTGTAGGTCTTCCTAGGGCGCTTGAGTGGCAACGCAGGGAGGGCCCTGCGTTGCCACTCACCAACAAATCATAATTAACCAACAGTATATTCATAATTAACGAACAAACTAAGAAATTGCATTTCTTTTTCAGGATAGTGAATACCCCTTTTTAAGTACCATCTCCAGCTTGGCATAGGGATTAGTCGGTCGCCTGTGGATTGACGATAAAGTATTCAACCTCCGATGTATATCGTGGGTAGATATGAAAGACGACGCAAAAAATAAAATTTTGATGTCCAACGTACCTTTTAATAGGTAGATCTTTTCCAAGTACTTAATTTAATAAACTTTTGTCTCTTTAACAGTTACAACTGAAATTATTAATGAAAATGAAAATATTTCTTTGAATTCACCTGCTCATTTTTCCTGCAACTGATCTGGCCTACTTACATTTAATGTTCTCTAAATTAATAAAATATTTTCAACGTTCTTTTATTTGTTCTTATTGTTCAGGGAGTGCCCCCGCTATGGTGGTGGTGAAAAAAAGTCTATGATTAAATAAAATATTGCTTTTTTTTATCCATATTAGTTAATACATTAGCAAAAGTAAAAACTTTACTACATATAAAAAATTAAATAATAATAATTAAAAAATAAATAATATAATAAATAAATAATAAAATAGTAAATAGTACATAAAAAATCTATCGCGTTGTCGTCATTGCGTCACAGCATTATAAAAAGAGGTTTAATTAAAATGTATTAATTTTAATTTCTGTGATGTATTTTCTTCAATGAAGAGACCATCGAGATCAAATTTTTATTGAAATATAATTTTGTAACTCAAGATATTTATATATTTACTTATTATTAACAATCATGGCGTCCTCTGTGAATACTTCATCTCCAAATATCATGAATGTTAGAGAAATAATTGAATCCGCTTTCGGTGATTTACAGGTAAGTATGACGGGGTATAGGAATATTCCCATGAATTTAAACCATTACACAAAGTCAAATTGAAAACTTTCAACGTTCCTCTTGTTTAAGGGAAACGCCGTGAATTTTAAACTAGTGCAAACTGTACTTTTCCTTATCGCTAGACAAATGAGAATGCTAGAGAGACGTGTGGAAATCCAATTGGGTCCTCTGACTATCACGCCCTCTGAAAGTACCTTGTCTGTTACTGAAGTCAAAGTACATGCAATGCAAAAGAAAAAAAAGCAAGGTGGAGCTAAACCTGATGGTGGGGCTAAAGGAAAACCTGGTGGTGCTGGTAAAGGAAAAGCTGTTGGTAGTGCTGAAGTAAAACCTGGTGGTGGAACGGGAAAAAAGGTAACTTTACACAGTGATAGGTTTATTTTTTAAACGAATCCCATAAAATTATTGTACTTTTATTTGTTGTTCATTGAAATAAATTACAGAATAATAAGTATGTGTCTTCTACAGCCAGACGATTACTCTGATATCCTGGACTCTTTGGAGGTGCAGAGGGAGAAAGAGCTTCGTGTTATTCATCAGGTGCAATAAAGTTCATAATTAATTAAAGATTTATTTTTTGTTGTCGTTTTTTCTTTTGATATATTATATTTTTTAATGCTACTGTTTTTAATCGCTTGGATATTTGGTAAGTAATGAACAAATTATAAACCGGACATAATATTATTGACGAGATTTCATTTCACAATTCATTGTTTAATTAAAATGTTCATAATTTTTATATTTTCTCTCGCGAGTGCACCCAGAGTGATGGGCAAAGATGGTCACCCACTGGACGCTTGTAGGAAGACACGCCATCAAGGTCAAGCGCGGTAAAGGCGATATGATGATCCAATCACGTTTGCGAGGCAAACGTGGCCGGAAACCGACTTTGCCTAGCTATAAAACATAAAATAGGAAAATTGTATTAATATTTCATTAAATTATAGAGAGCTAACTCTTTCGAAGAAGCAACAAAGTCACCTACGCCAATGGCCTCAGTTAGTTCTATACGTGAGTATAAATCATAATTATGAAGTTCTTAGAGTACATTTGTTATTCTTAATTTAATTAATATTCACATGTTCTTTACAGAGTATGAAAAATTACTTGTTGGTATGATATTTTATTTTTAAATGAATTGTCCTTAATTATAGAAGAATTATAAAAAGTTATTAATTACAGTTAAAACAGTGCCTAGTTCAGAGGCAAGAAAAGAGGGTAAGTGTTTTAACGGCGCATCGTACACAATGCGCCGCCCTTCTATTGCCTTTCCCATGGATACGTATAAACCTTCTTAATTTTTTAAACCAGATATTGGAAATAAACGTATGCCTCAAATATCCATGGTAACCCAAGAACAATTTGAGAAAGTGGAAAAGACAGTTCGTGAGCTTGAAAAAACACTTTTACCGGTTGGCAGCGCTGGTTTTCCAGAAAATGCTGAGCTTATGCAACAACTTCGGAAAGGTGCTTCTCTTACTGACGCCATGGCAGCATTACAACTCTCTGCTCGACTAGAAGCCACTGAAAAAGCTCTTACTCAAATGACGTCATTGGTCAGTCAGTTAGTGGAACAAACACCAGGTGTGGCATTAGATGTAAGTAAAGATTTACAATTACGGGTTGATTTACATTAATCCATTTCTTGAAAAAATCTTAAGACTTGGCTCTGTTAGTTGAACCTTAGACGGTTGATTATCGGCCGTTTTCTATGCGTATCATAGAAACCAGCCGTAAAACGACAGTGACCGGGTAAAGTTGTCCAAATCGAGTTGTACCTACGTGTTGAGTTGTCTTGGGGTCAAGTTGTCCAAATCTAGTTGTTCTAGAATTGAATTATCGAGTTGTAGTAGAATCTGATAAAAAAAAACAAGTGGCTTGCTGGATAAAAATGATGTTAGAGATAAAATTAACAAATATTTTTGTGGTTAAAATCATTTATTCCGAAGTTCTAAAAAGTGAATAATCCTAAGTTTTTAATGGTCCCTAATAAAACAATAAGCTTAAAGACGAAACAACCATTCTTAAAAAATATATATATATATTATTTATTTTATACTTTGCCTAGGTATTCTGTACAATACCGAAAGCGCAGCCGGCAATTTGTATAAAAGAGCAGGAAAGAAGCAGGAAAGTCCCAGTCAATGGAGCCCCGCCAAGCGGGGCTCCTATTTCTGGGAGGTTTAAAAAAAATAACCACGAAAGAGATGGCGGGGTCTTTCAGACCACGCCATCCCCTTCTAACCTAACCTGTCCGAGTCGGGGTGTCTCAAGTCTTGAGCTCGCTCCGCTCGCTTAAGATGAACCACATATTGATGACATATTTTCTATACAAAAATTGACAAGCCTTATTTATGCCTCAGTTAGGAATTCTCTGACGATTGAAAACTTAGCCCTAAGACAATATGTAAGAATTTTAGACCCGAACCAAAAAAAGGGGTAGGATTGTGACTAACCATTCCACAGCCAAGTTCGTTACAGTTCCTTAGCTAGACCAAGTCTAAAATTTACTTGTAAAACCTATGATTTACAGTAACATATAGACCAAAACCTATTTATTTACACATTGTCGATGGACCAGCAGGTACTCTATAAAATCCCTAGGAATTGTATACATTACCTAGGTAAAGTATGTAATAGAGAACAATATTCATAACGTTTCATACATTACCTGTACGCCCCAGGTATTTTATACATTGCCTAGGTATTGTATATAATACCTGTATTATACAGATTGCCGGTAACATATATATCTTAATTTCAGTGTAACACGCGTACTCTTGTAGTTACCGACCCGGATAAACTGAAAAAAATCGATGCAGACAAAGGGAAAGGTAAATCTGTCTGCGCTTTTGATGGAGGAGTGTCTCACCCAACAAAAGCGACATCGGAAACCGGTGAAGCTATAAAACAAGGTTTCATTACTTATCCAGATTTATAGTGAGTCATTTTGATTTATTTCGATATAATATACATACAATATATTTAATTTTAGTAACTATCCCTGCATGGCTATCTAAGAACATGGCAAAAAGAAAATTAAATAAAATGTGGATGTGCTGACATGCGATCGCACAAGAAGTCTGTCACCTGCGCTTATAAGTGGCTTCTTTTATAGGCTTTTGCAATCCCCACATACTCCTTAAATATAGGTACTTAGGGTGGGATACTCCTTGGCCGCGCCACGGTGACAAGCCTATAAAGATTTTGCTAAAATAAAAAATTGCCGTTAATGTACTTTACTTTCATTATCTGTTGAGGTAAATTATTAGAAAAGGAGGTAGCCAGTTAGTGACGCTATCCGTACCTAATCTATACAAGTTTTGGCCAATAAGCTGCGAGTATAATCATGTATATTGGCCTGGTCAACCATTACATCACCATACGACCATTGTTAGAGGTTTCCGTGGTTCAAGTGCTACTGGCATGAAGTTGATTACAAAATTCAAATAATAATTTATATACTTCAGTGAGGCATCGAAACAAATAAAGGCAGAGTTGATAAAATCATTGGAAGAAATAACAAAAAGTACTATCACCAACTCCGAACACGCGCGCAAATTGACAACGATGATAGGTAAATAGAATTCTTTGTTTGTCCTGTGGTACTGTAATCACTGTGATGTGATTACTTGTAATCAGGTTGTGATATCAGAACTCTGTCATTTATTAACCGATTTGACCGATTTTTTTTTTCATGCCTTCCCAATATTAAAATGTGTGTGTGTGTGTCTCTTCAGCGGCTCAGAACTAAAATCTGGGTAGCATGAAATCCACCATTGTAAAACCTGCGGTACTACGCAGCACACTCGAGTATTAGTCGCTCTATCCGCGCTAACCAATGTGTAACAATTTAATCAACAGACGCAAAAATCGACACTGGGCCAGTTTTGGCTAAGCGTATGGCTGATTTGGAAGCTGCAGTTAAACATTATGCAGTTCAAATTAACGCACTTGACACTCATCTGTCCGCTCAGGTAAAATAACCTTATGCTTTAATTATTTCAAGGCAAAAAGTTAATAACAATTCTGCATTTCATACGGTTTTTAGATGACGGCCTACCAAGAACAATTGACGAAAATGCAACAAGATTTAGAACTTGGATTGGATACTTTGAATGGAGTGTTAGGTAACGCTGGTAGTGACACCGTGGGTACGTATCCTTAGATTCCATGCATCCGTAGCGTAGTTAAATTTGAAGCTTAATATTTTAAATTTATAACTATTTTTCTAATATACCTGCAGCGATGACTGAGTTGCATGCGCGATTCACGGCTCTTCAGGTGGACTTTGACAATATGACGTACGAACAAAAAAACTTGAAAGATATTCATAATTTAACATCTCATGATCTCGCAGTTAGTACCTACCTACTTACTAAGTCTAGCGTATTTTGATTATTGAGCGTAAGTTAAAGATATTTGTCTTTATCATCAGAATTTATGGCAACAGATAGAAATGTTGAGAGAAACGAAGTCGGATCGAGAAGAAGTCGCAGACGCTCTTCGCGACAAAGCAGGTATCGGTGAACTCAACGGACTGGTTTCTATAAACCAATTTGAAGCTGTACGTGGTGATTTTAGAAAGCGTATTGGTGCAGCAATTAATAAATTCAACGTACAGGAACAAGCCTGTCAGGTTAGTCACTCTCATATTTGCATGCAGAACAACATAAAAAAAAATATTTTCTTTTCTGAACCTATGTAGATAACATGAATATTTTTTTACAGAAATCTATAGAATCCTTAGTAAAAGTGTTTAATGAAAAAGCAGATTTAGTTCAAGTACAATGTTTAAAAGATGAATTCAACAAACATCTGAACAGATTTAAAGACCGAATCCAAATAATAACTAACATTGTTGGGGAACCGAAAAGTGCGATGGTCTCCAAGAAGGTATTCCGAGACACTGCCTGTCTGGCTTGTGGTAATCCAGCACACATGGATTTAGAAGAACCAAACAAAGTACCAGCGTTGCCAAAGTTGCCTGCGACCAGGAAACCAGCTGAAGGTGATGAACCGAAATCACAAGCTAAAGGAGGCGGAGATTATGGAATTTGCTATCCTGGTTTACCTATACCATACCCAAGAGACCCAAGGTATATATTAAAACACGATCACTCATTTGACCCGGATAGTGTAATTACATATTTAAAGCGGGTCAACGCGAGGGTGCGGTATACAGCAGAGGTTGCTTCGCTGACCGCGGTGCCTGCGATCATACCGGCGCGGCGGCGCTCTACTGCCCTCTCATAAGCCTATCTAGTGCTGCCCTAGACACGAGGTCCATCACTGGTTATGTGTTGCTTACGCAGCATTTATCCAGCAAACTTTACAAAAATATGTGTAACATCTACCAATTTCAGCTGAACTTTATTGTAAAATTATTTGGAAATTGTTTCTAATGACAACCCTTGGATATTGTTGGCGGCTAGTAGTGTGTTGGCATTGTGTGCCGCATCAAAGGAGTTGACCCACTACATTTATTTATATTATTATTTATTTTTATTTAAAAGCCTTAAAAACTTTAGGTATGTAATAACACTATGGTACTTATGTAATAAAAACCATGTACAAACATTTATATGAGTTTTTTATAGATATTCTTTTGTTGCCCCTAACTATTGGTCTATACATTCAAATCTTTATATATTTTTTTAAAATCAATATGTAGGTAGGTATACTTAGTTACTTATTCAACAGATCTCATATTTGTAAACGACACTGCGGTGGATCACATACTTTGTTAACTGATGGTTTATACCGGTCTCTACCAGGCATGACCCTTAAACCTTTAAGACCGGTCAACACTGCGCCTGGAACTGATGGAAAGGTTTGCGCTATTACTGCATTACTTGTACTGTTACTAAGTTACAATATCCAACAAAATCTTCTATTTTATTTACAACAAAAATTATGTTCATTCTAGTCGTATATGGTGGATGAACAAACCGAACAGTTACCGTGCTTGCCATGCAATAAGGAAAAACCGGAGAAACAAGGTATATTGCCTATCTATTACTTTTTAATCATTTTTTCACCTAATGACTAAGGTAGGTACTCGTAGTAAAATAATTAACTGGAGCTTTATCGCTCCCCAAAATAAAATACCTACCTTCATACAAATCATACATACCTACTTATGCATATACACACAATTACAATGGAAATAATTAATATTCTGATCATATACTAAAGATCTTTGGTTATAACTAAAGTTTTGTTTTTATTATTCAGAAAGTTTGCAGAAAGAAATCATAGGATTTACCATAGTTCAAGCTTTTACGGTAACAGCGATACCCCACATGAGATCAATCCCTCCGTAAGATCGGTTCACAAGCGATAGTGACGAATCATACTGTTATTCCGCTACTACTTGTTGTTATTGTATTTCAGGTGATGACTGCGACTGTAACCTGTGGATTGACGATTAAGTATTTAACCTCCGATCCATATGGCGGGTAGAGATGACTGACGATGCAAGAAATAAAATTTTAATTACCGCCGTACCTACCTATTAATATTTTTAAATAGGTAGGTACTCTATCCAAGTGATTACATTTTGCCATACATCGAATTTCAAACCCCCTTATCTTTTCAACAGTTACAACTGAAATTATTACCTACTGAATATGGAAATATTATTCTTTGACTCCATCTGCTCATGTGATTTCCTACAACTGATTATATTAGATTCCTAGAACTACATACTTACATTGAATATCCTTCGATATCCTTAAAATCATTGAGTTATAATGTACTACGTACTAGAGAAGCTATCTCAAACAAAAGATGGGCGCACTTGATGACAGCGGGGCATGCGCGGGACAAGCGGGGGGGTGTTATGTTCTCATAGATGCGTGCAGATGCGACATAATTTTATTATTCTGCCTACTTGTGTACTTACTCAAAGAATAAATAAAAAAGTATTTATGCTGTAATAATATTTTAATTTCCTTTAAGTAATATAAGTTTAGTTAGTTTCTGCCGTTTTGTGAATAATCTGAAGGTAACCACGTTTCTTCGCTGCGATTATTCTGAACATCCATGATTCTCTTGTTTCATGACACCCCCGAGGAAACCTTTAAATCCAAATAATAATAAAAAAATATTAATGTTATTGCATTAACATTATTATCGTGATTTAAAATTAATATTTTACTGCCCTTAATTATGTAAACTTATACGTCGATAGTGTCAAGTCTGCGCATACAAATGTTTTACTCTTTGACATTCACGTAAACATGGCCGCCGCGCCGCCGCGGTGACGCGTTGCAATTGAAAAATTATAATTAAAATTAAGCGTGTTTTAAACATAATTAATGAACTTACTGGTGAAAAGTCACTCCTTGACTTTTATTTATGTTTCTGGAGTTATTTGTACAGTATCTCAATACGCACGAAGGCATATTATAAAAAACAAAACTTCACTCAAATGTGTCACGTTGCAGCAAACGCTCGGCATAGACTAAGTGAGTTGGAGTGCATGCGCTCTAACTCGTGTTACAAACAATTGAGTTGAGGTGTCTTCTCTAGTACGTAGTACATTATAACTCAATGCTTAAAATAAATAAATAAATAAAATTCATATTTTTTTTATTTTTCCTACCTTATTGTTCAAAGAGTGCCACCAGTCCACCACTTAATTAATGACAATGAAAAAAGACTACTATATTTTTAGATAACTTAACAATTAAAACCCAAGAAAAACAAATAAAATGAAATATAAAATAATAAACCATAATCTACAATTATTAGTATAAGATGCCCTCCAATCTATAGAACTAAATAATAATACAATTTAAGACCCTCAAGTCTAAACATCACACAAAAGTAATTAATATAAAATAATTACAGCATAATAAATAATTATGTTTATAACTTCGGGGTACCTATCATATAGTTCGTACATTTTACCTCTATGGACTATGTCTATAAACTGTGCAGTCTGCTTGTCATTAGTGTCAATGTCGTTGTCGTTTTGACGTGTCCTTGTCAAATAAAATAATCCTTTGACAAAAAGTGAATTGTGTGCAATTTGTGGGGTTATGATGAAAATTAAACGAAAACTGTTATTGTTCTAATACTGCCTCACTTACCACTCTTACCAGGTAAACAACAGTAATTTTATTTATAAATACATCATTGTCTATTCTTATTTTATAATGACTACTGAGTATAGTTTTATTTTACTTCTTTTCCAGCAAGATTAAACATTTCTAAGAATGCATAAAATACTGGAGTTTCAAGCTGTTGTGCTGGCTGCAGGGAGAGGCTCTCGATTGCCTGATGTCGGTGGGTCTGTATCCAAGTGTCTGCTACCTGTGGGGCCTTACCCTGTGTTGTGGTACTCATTGAACTTGCTCGAGAAAATTGGGTTTCAAGGTGTGTTTTTTATTTGCTGTAAAATTTTATTCTGGTTTTTATTTAGTCTTAGGTATATTACGATAAGATTAATATAATGATCTATTTATTAAGCAGTTAACATTAAACTTAGGTAGGTATGTTACTATTTAGTTTAAGTTATTGTTTTCTCAGATTCTCTGATATGATGCAACGTTTCTTTTATTTTTTTCAGAAACTCTTGTGGTTGTACTGGATGAAGATAAATCTAACATTTTGAATGCTTTAGAAAAATGTCCATTAAAAATTAAATATGAGTTAATAGTTATCCCTTCTGATGAGGACTGGGGCACAGCAAACTCACTAAAACATATTAGTAGCAGAGTGACCACTGACCTACTAGTGATTTCCGGAGATCTCATAACTAACATCAATCTTAATGAAGTGTTGAATGTTCATAGAAAGTATGATGCCGCTCTCACTACATTATTCTTTAATAATGGTCCAGAAGAATGGATTGAACTCCCAGGACCAAAAACTAAAGCTAAACCAGACAGAGACCTTGTTTGTATTGACAAAGAAACACAAAGACTTGTCTTTTTGGCCAGTGCTAGCGATTTTGAAGAGAATGTGTCAATACCCCGAATGCTAGTAAAGAAATTTGATGCGATAAGTATGTACAGCCGTTTATTAGATGCCCATGTGTATGTGATGAAGCACTGGGTCATGAACTATCTTGTAGAATCTGATAAGTTCACATCTATTAAAGGAGAACTGATACCGCACATAGTGAGAAAGCAATTGTCAAAGCCTAAAAATCTAACTGAGAAAAAAGGAACTTCTGAGAAAAATGTAGAAGTCACAAAAGATATTTTTGATTTTGCTGTAGAGAATGGTTATGAGAGTAAGATAAGAGAGATGACAGCATACAATGATCATAAACTGGGAAGCAAGGGAATCTTCTACAATGATTTATTGAGGTGCTACGCTCATATACCAAATAAGAACACATTTGGCATAAGAGTGAATACACTTTCATCTTTTTATCTTTCAAATAATAAGGTAAGGAATTCATTATCATTCATACTTTTATAGACAAACTATATACCTATTCATGCATGACATGTGTGGTGCTTGATGGATATACTACATACATAATTATAATGTATTTATTACCTTATAATGATTCAATTTGTTCTAAAACCAGTATATTTTCTCAATTTTCTAGATATTGTCAAAATGGGAAGAATTAACAGGAACTCCCATATCTGATAGATTTCATCCTGACAGTGAAGTTAAAACAAAGCAAATAGATGAATCCAGTACAGTCGGAGAAAAAAGTCTTGTCAGTGAGAAGACTTCAATAAAAAATACATTCATAGGTGCAAATTGTACAGTTGAGAACAAAGTTAGATTGAGTAACTGTATATTGATGAATAATGTGACCATCAAAGAAGGGTAAGCTTTATTTTTATTACATAACAACAACTTTGGTTAACTGCTAGAGTATGCCTAACTTTTGTACTGCATAGGTACAGTTGACAGTCATGAGGTTAAGTCTGCATTTTTACTTTTGTTACATAAAGTTTAAATAAATAAATACACACTGTATGTGGTAAAATAATGATTGCATATGAGTCGAATTTAAGGATTTCTTGATATCAGTCCCCAATAAATAGATCATTTGTACACATGTAAATTGTATTAAATGACATTATTTTTATCTAATTCACAAGTACAAAACTAGATGGCGGTGTGAGGCTGTTCAGTAACAAATACGTGAAACTTTAAAAAAACAGTGGTGATATTATTTTACATAGCGAAAAATGTCCTTATGGCATATAGTTGACAATAGGGGTGAGATTGCTATAAGATTTTGAACGTTTTTCATTAGTACAATCGGCCTTTAGGTGGAGCATAGACAATTCAAAATATCAGTTAAAGAATATGAGCAGAACTTAAAACAAAAATGTTTTATTTCCAGTTGTGTTCTTCAAGATTGCGTGGTATACACCGGAGCGACGGTAGACACCGGTTGTAACCTACAGTACTGCCTCGTGGGGCCACACCACGAGGTCGCCCCGTCCACCTCGAGCAACCATCAACTACACGCAGAGATCACCGACAATATGATCACTCTAGGCTGACATTAAAAATGTACAAAATATAAAAAAATTATGTATAAAGTTCGCAATTTTATTTTTGATCAATAGAGACTGATTATACCTAATCTTACTACTATTATTAATACGACAGTTTGAGTGGATTACTCAAAATGGCAGTAACATTCATTACTTTACCTTAAAATAAGTATGTCCACAGCAGTTCTCGTTATCGAACACGTCATTAAATATCCATTCCATTAGTGCTGTTCAGGTATAGGTAACACTTACATCCTTATGAATTAGTCAGACGAGCTCAGAATCTCTTTACGTTAATAGTCCTGATGACATCGCCAGAGAATGTATTCCTCGTTAATGTGTATTTAACATTATCGAGGAATACCTACATTCTCTGGCGATGTCATTAGGACTATTAACAGTAAAGAGATTACCAACACTATCTTGAAATTTAATGTATCTACCTATTGGCACAAAAGAATATAATAAATACCTAATAGGTATCTAAGGAAGTCGTTATGGCTATCTATCTTGTAGTGACCTACGCTTACTGCCACCACGGCTTATTTAGGGCTGTAGTTTGCCACAGTGAACTAACGCACTGAGGCCAGCAATTGGAATGGATGGGCTCCGAGATCCGAGAGCGGGATCTCCATCATAGCAGTGTAAGCACGTGTCTCTTATAAGGTTCCGTTAATAAAAATACCAGTCATTATATTAATAATCATCTAATATATTATATGGTAGGTATACCTACGTTGACCTCACTGACCTGACCTCTCGTAATGACCGGCAATCATACACTTTCTTCCTAATACAATTTTCTAATGTTTGAAACTTTGAACACACCAAGTCTAGCACATTATAAACTTTTCGAATACATATCTAAAAGTTGTTAGTAGATGTAGGATTAGGATTGTTTTTTTTCCTTCCGAATTATAACATACTAGCTGTCCGCCGCGGTTACACCCGCGTCTTTGGTTACTGCTCCGCTCCCGTAGGTCGTAGCGTGATGGTATATAGCCTATAGCCTTCCTCGATAACTAATCTATCTAACACTGAAAGAATTTTTCAAATCGGACCAGTAGTTCCAGAGGTTAGCGCGTTCAAACAAACAAACTCTGCAGCTTTATAATATTAGTATAGATTAGTATGCCTTTACACGAATTATTTACTTCTCAGTTTGTCAGCAATAGGCTCAAAGGTACCATAGTATAAAATAAATTCGTAAATAAGTAATTAGAGGCAGGATTATTTTAAAGTGCAGTAGTACCTAATCTGAGATGCAATTCCCGCATTTTCGCCAACAGACCGTCATGGTCAACTCGGCAATCTCCTCTCCAAGAGCCTAAACCCAGCCAATACATAATCTTTGAATAAAAGTCAAAGCTGCAGATTAAATTGCATCAATGCAACACTTGTGACTGTAATTATAGTCTAGCCAAAAAAAAAAGAGGATTCTTTCAATCTTAATTGACAACAGGTATCAATTACATAATTGCCTATACTCAACTATTAGCGTCTAGATAATCTGATAACCAAATTGAACACAGATATGAATTGTAGACAGGTGCCGTAGTAGGTAGATTTATGTAACTGTGACTGCGCATCTGATTCGACTGATCGTCTCTACGAACTCGATTTCGAGTGGTCAAAGTGCTTATAAATTCTTTTTAATTATTTATTTATTATTTATTTAATCTTTTTGCAACAAAAAAGTACCTAAGGCGGACTTAATGCTTTAATGTTTTTCAATTTGGACCTAAGTACCACTGAAAGTAATGACGGCTAGAGCAGTGGCTGAACGATTGACTGCTCTGCGCTGCGTGTCGCGGGTTCGATTCCCGCACGGAACAAATATTTGTATGGCGTACAGATAGTTGTTCCGGGTATGGCTGTTTGTGTGAGTTAATTATGTTTTTAAACGGACCCACGATACAGGAGACATTCCTAGTGGCTATTAATTGACAGTCAGATTAAAATAGGAATTACATAATTACTTATTTCTATTTAAACATAGTAATAGGAAAAGCAAGCATATTATGTAGGTACGCAATAAAAGCAAGACCTTCAAAAATGAACAATTTTTAGTTACATTATTTTTATATAGGTATAACTTGTAATACATACCTACCTATACCTACTTACATTACTTCTCGCCGACTTATAAATTATGAATTCAATTTGAATAATAATTTTTATTTTATTGAGATTGTAACATTCAATATTAAAAAGGCATGATCTGAAAAGAGTGACCTAACCAAAATTTTGCAATTTTTTACTGCAGACTGGCGCCATTTATCAGATTGTTGCAACAAATTATTGGACATTGCGTGCAAACAGGTTAGGCTAGACAGATAATAGCTGTAGCAATATGTAGAAGGTACCTACTTCTTATATTATATAACAAACACTGGCATTTATAGCAAAAATACTGGAAGTGTTAAAACCAACTGCATCGCGTGCGACCGCGTTGTTTGACGAATTGTAATCTCGCGTCTTCTTTGCATAATAATAATTACGTCTGCCTACGTAGGTAAGTATTGCAGAATTGATATAGAAGGCTAGGCTGGTCAGTGAACTTTTACGAAATCTATTTTACACATTATGTGTAAGTAGGTATCATACGGTCAGTGCCCAGCATTACTTGACCCCCTCTTAGAAAGAAGATATAGGAAAAACGGGTCAGGTAATTCAGGGTAAGTACTGACCGTACCTACTGGTAAAGACTTATTATGAAGTAACGGCCAAGAGGCTGAGTTGTAAGTAGGTAGATAGAGGCTGTCTTGGAAACTTAATCTGATATTAAAGGGTCATAATATAGACGTCAAGCATTTACAAACACTCCATATTGATGCGATTGTTAGATAACGTGATTATTGCTTGTTGTAGTGTAATTGTAATTAGTATGGGGTAATAAAATTCGATGACATTATAGACCCAGAAATAATACACCAAAAGGGTAACTTACCTACAATAAGGCATCAATTGCATAATTATGTTCATTAATCTGTATGATCACGTCACACGCATAAGAGTCTCGCAAAAACTCGCAGACTCTTTCGGCACGAACTAGTTAACGGGATGGTGGGATTCACCCAACAACTAAAAATTCTTATACTTAGTTACAATTTAACCAAACTTTCCTCAGGATTGTCCCGTATACCTACATTACGATGGCAGGAAAATAAATAACATCAAAATAATATTCAATAGCGGAATTATATAGGGGAAACCCGGGCAAGAAGCATAGTGCGGGTAAGAAGAATAACAGATTTTTCCATAAATATATAATAGATGCCGCTATTAACAATTTCCGAAGTCGTGACACGTGCGACCGGCAACGCCATGACAGTTAAACCAAAACGATACGCGAGTGCATCTGTTGTGGAAGGAAAAAAAAAGTTTTTTCGTTGTTTTGTTACGATTTTTATAAATGTTTGTATACAAACTTTTTGTGTTAGTCTTCAGTTGCCTATAAATATGTTTTGTTTATTCAATTGCACGTTTATCTATGTGTTATTTTGTGATCGTAACTTTTTGGTTACCTACTAAAAACATTTGAAGTCTTGACTTGTTTCTAATATAAACGTGTTGGGCAAAATGGATATGGGCAAAGCGGATAGGTATCCGTTTTGCCCATTTAATTATTTCATTATGTTCTTCTTAAGTAAGAAATATTTTAACAGGTTTTTGGCGACTAATGTTAATTATAAACAGTTTTCTTAAATTTAGGTACCTACTTATATTTTATATTAATTTTCAATGAAATCATAAAAATTAAATTGTCTTAGATGGTGTTTAATTATAAACGCAAAACTAATCGAGCCGCATGGTCAGAAGATACATTATTTAGAGCAGTGAGAGCTGTAAAAGATGATGGACAATCAATTAATTCAACCCCAAAGAAATTTGGAATTTCATTTACAACTTTGCAGAGACATGTAAATTGGGTAGGTTCACATCGGTTTTATACACTGAACCACCAGCAGAAGATTGGATTCAGTGCAATCAGTGCAAAAGTTGGGCGCATGAAGACTGCACTTCTTATCTATGTAGGTAGTTGGCAGCTACTTCTGTGAGGAATGCGAAGACTGATCTAAACTAATTCCACATATCCTTTTTGCCCTTGGCGCGTATCCGTTTTGCCCGATAGGGTCGGGCAAAACGGATAATTGACACTTTTTGTTAATGCTCATAATTATTATAGAAATTGTTTAAGTTTTTTAATTTTAATGATTATTTTCCAAAGATGATTAAACATAGTACAAATTAAAAGTACAAAGAGTTCTATTGATTATTAAATTGTGATTTTATTTCCACTACCCCTTAACATATTCGTCTTGCCCGGGCTTCCCCTAATACTAGCTTTTTCCCGCGTGGAACTTGTTTATATCGTACTCGCATACAAACTTCCACCCCCCCTTTTTACCGCCTTAGGGGGTGATTTCCGGGATAAAAATTATCCTATGTCCTTCCTCGGATCTTAAACTATTATATAGCCAAATTTCATCAAAATCGATTCAGCGGTTTAAGCATGAAGAGGTAACAGACAGACACACTTTTGTATTTATAATATTAGTATGGATTTTATTTGTCTACGGGACAATGCTTGGAAAAATATAGTTTAATTAAACTGTAACTACGTCGTATATTATGAATTTTAATGTTTTAGGTAAATCCATTCCGTGGATATAAGTACCATTCCGTCAACTAGATACCTGCCTCTACTCTTTAGTTAGATTGACTGATGGTGTGGCGATTGATGGTTTACTTATGGTGTATGCTCAAGCCGTATTTGAATTTTCTCACTGAAACGTATACCTACCTTTTGTGGAGTAAATAAAGTTCTATAATGTCTCTCATGCATGAGGTTGTGGGTTCGAATCCGGGCAACTTGTACCAATGTGACTTTTTCTATTCATATGTACTTTCTAAGTTTAACTTAGACATCACAGACATCGTTCCGTGCCTCGGAAAGCACGTTAAGCCGTTGGTCCCGGCTGTCATACGTGGTTCTTTGACAGTCGTTACGGGTCGTCGGAAGCCCGAATGTCTGACAACTAGCCTTACCAAGGGGTATCGTATTTCCCAGTTATTGGGTTGTGGAGGTCAGATAGGCAGTCGCTCCATGTAAAATACTAGTATTCAGCTGCATCCGGTTAGACTGGGAGCCGACCCCAACATAGTTGGGAAAAGGCTAGGCAGATGATGATGAATATATTGTTATTTCAAATGGAGCGTCGCGTCTCGGTGTGGGCTGACCCTTAGTCATTAGAGGGCAGTTTAAACTAATAACATGACATAGCAATCATCGATATCAGTTAAAAACAACTGTACACTAACAACAACATAAGACATTTTTTATTATGAGGGCAAAACAAAGAAACATTTTAAATTAGTAAAAATTTTGTTAAATAAGTAGTTATGTAGTTGCTTCCCACACAAGAATTTCTTTTGTATCATGGGTGCGACATTGAAACATTGAAACTTCCAATTAAACAAACAGCCAGACCCGAAACAATTACTTGTGCGCCATTTTATCCTGTGTGGACAAATACCTATATTCAAATATATTTCGTGACACACAAATAGATAATTATATCGGTTTTACGAAAAATAATTTTGTAGGAAATCTACAAAAATTAAATACTTCATGTAGGTGCCTAAGTAATTTAGTTAAAGTAAAATAAAAAAATAATTTAACTTTTAATTGAAACACTTCTCATCACAATTTAATTTACCTAATGATAATTACGCACTTATCAAAATTAACTGCCCAAAACGTTTAAATGATCTCATTTTTCTTGATCCACTGCGTCAAGGCTAACTTTGTTGGTTTTCACGCTCTGATTGGTGACCCCCTGGGTTCTTTATACTTAGACCAAAACAAAACAATTATTATTAAAATCTCACTTGTGAATTTTTAGGAAAATATCGAAGAATTGTTAAAATTGTCTATGCTTGATTTTCTTTGAATTGTTGATTGTAATAGATACATAATATGTTTTTAAAGATATGATCCAGACAAGGGATTAAATTCATAGTTTCTCAGATATACATTACCTATAGGGACCACAAAATTAACGCTTTAATGGCAGATAGATGAAATATTAGTGTTGTAGGTACGTAGTATACATGCCCAACCAGCTAGCTCAATCAACTATAAATACATAAATAAAGGTATCTGCCTACTTATCAAATCAACCAGAAAAATATTCGATGATATTTTCATATATTTCCTGCTTACGCTAACTAAGTATATAACCACTTAAAATACCACCACCTTAAACTCAAAGTTGGTAAGTAGTTTCTCCATCAATAAACTCATAATGTTCACTTAGAAAAAGCTCCACCTTCATACACTTAACTAACATGCCTACATACCTATACAAAATCAACCTAGGCAGCATGAATCTAAACATTGGCACAGACTTTCTTATTCACAGCCATTTCACCTGTCTGTGGACTACGATCGATGCATTTAAGTGTTAACAATTACAAAGCAGCATTGAGATCGCTATCAAACAATTTCACGATCTTGATTTTTTTATCTAGACATCAATCAACAAAATAAATACAATATGTGCAATGCGAAAACCGCCCTTACTGCTCGGATGTAAAGTCAAATTATAACCATGGATGTACGATTGTCTTTGCTTAAAATGACGGTTCGTCAGGTTGCACGTACTAGGTACAATGAAAGTGGTGCAGCGTCTGCAGCCGGTCTGGCAGCGCCCGCACACCGGCGAGCTCGCCAGGCAGTCCACGAAGCGCTTTCCCGAACCGCGCACGCGCGTACGTTCGCCGCCTGTATTACAACACTCGGAAACGTTCCGAAATTACGTGATTCCATTTAAAGCCATTCCCATTCAAAGTGTAACTACAAGTAAATTCGACTAACGTATGTTATATAAAATCTATTAAGTAACGGGCGATTAACAGTATCCTCCCGTTATTGTTTATGTGTACCTCGTGTGTCGCAAACGACAGTTTTCTACCGTGTAACAAACAGCAGAGAAAAGCGGAAAATCTGGGAGCAACCGGCAAACAAACTAATTGCAGGATCTTGGGTGAGTGAGAAAATGTATATAATTATTTCTTGCGGCTGTTATGAAATACATACGTATGGTTTTATGAAGTAAATATTAGCTTCACTGTTCAGTAATTACACATATATTCATTATTCCGCGTATTTGTACCGCGCACAGACCTAAACGTGAAATGTGTAACGAGTTCTCGACGTTACAGCCATAAATTATTCGTTGCAAAATAAACACTCAAAAAAACAGTAAATTTTGTAGGTACTTATGAAGAAATAAATAAAAAATAATTAACAACACAAAAATTAGTTACAAACAGCTGACAACGATTAACTAATTAGAGCAGCATAGCAATCTATTAAAACTTTCATGGAAATTACACTGTTCCGCACTGGCGTTTTTATTACACACATTTTACTATAAGCCTAATTCAGTAATAACTGTATTTTCATATCAGATATCTAATCTAATTAAGTGACAAGACCACTATAAAATCAGTGTTTTTCTAGAACTTCGGAAGGAGTAAGTAATTAGCGTGAATCTTTGGCACAGTTTTAATTAAAAGCAAAGAAAAAAACAGTTCTTTAAATAACGTTTTGGAAGTAACAAGTAAAGGGCACGAAGTAACAAAAAATAAACCAGATTTCGAGTCCAATGTCACATTCAAACAAAATACAATACCGAAGTCGGCGGCGACGTTATGTCAAGAAACACTCGCAAACCTATAATTTCGAGGAACTGTTTCCGAGTTCGTAACCAATACAACGAATTATGAAAAACTATTTACGCCTGAATGCGAACCGCAATCAATTTCCAAGTTCCTATGTAATCACTCAAAACTATCATTCTTCGCTATTCTTTATTAACCAGCTACGTAACATAGTGCATTGTTTTATAGGGTTAGACAGAGGTGTATAGTACACCCACAATTGGTCAGTTATGATTAAGACCTATAACGAGCCTAGAACTGCTGCTAATACATAAAAACTACTTTGAAATTCGACCTGGGAATTGAGCCCCTGACCACACTCAACAGTCGCGCTTGCAACCACTACACCAATGAGACATTTCAGTTATTCAAGGTAGGCATTAATTATTTCTAAATTAACCAAATGTTACCAATTTTTGCCCTAAAACCATTAAGTCTAAAATAAACAGTCTTAATTAATTACGCACCGTGGGTCAGGATCTAGATAGAAGGCCCAGAACGAGATAGTGAGATGATCTGGATGCGTACCACAAGATGGTGAGAGGTGGCGCGGGAATAGAGTTCCTGGACAGACTTGTGGGGGGCCTTTGCCCAGCAGTGGGATAACCTAGGCTAAAGAAAAATAAATCATTAACTCATGTAAGTTCATCCCACAAAAAGTTTATCCATAGGCCGGAAAAGCAGCTGAGTCTTGAAGAATCACTACATTCGCAACGCTTGGGGAGTTGGGGACCATACTATTACAATACAATGGAATCATTGCACAAGTGGATGTTGGCCATCTTCTCCTACGACATTCACTAAAAGAATTGGCCGACTCAAAACACATAAAATATGTAACTTCGTTTATTACTAAGGTAAACGCAGGTAATAACGACCCCCCTAAGGCAATTTTAAAATCAACAATTTTTTTTTAGTATACTGGTTCCTCTAAAGATTGATAGTTTAATTTTATATGCTAGTGTTATGTATAAATAATGTATTTACTGAATCAAATACATTTAAATAAAGGATTATCCTGTAAAAAATAATTTACAAAGTAACTTAGTCGATTGTTGCTATTACCGACCCATAAAAACGGCTGTGAAGCTATTAACGATTTTTATGCAGCTATTCCCGATCGTGTATGAGAGAAGGCCTTTTTCCAGCAATGGAATGTATAAGCTAGTGATGATCTCTCTACCCTACCTCTACCCTACCTCTACCCTACCTCTGCCCTACCTCTACCCTACCTCTACCCTACCTCTACCCTACCTCTACCCTACCTCTGCCCTACCTCTACCCTACCTCTGCCCTACCTCTGCCCTACCTCTGCCCTACCTCTGCCCTACCTCTGCTCTACCTCTGCCCTACCTCTGCCCTACCTCTGCCCTACCTCTGCCCTCCCACTGCCCTACCTCTACCCTACCTCTGCCCTACCTCTACCCTACCTCTGCCCTACCTCTGCCCTACCTCTGCCCCATCTCTACCCTACCTCTGCCCTACCTCTGACCTACCTCTACCCTACCTCTGCCCTACCTCTGCCCTACCTCTGCCCTACCTCTGCCCTACCTCTGCCCTACCTCTACCCTACCTCTGCCCTACCTCTGCCCTACCTCTGCCCCACCTCTACCCTACCTCTGCCCTACCTCTGCCCTACCTCTACCCTAACTCTGCGCTACCTCTGCCCTACCTCTACCCTACCTCTGCCCTACCTCTACCCTACCTCTGCCCTACCTCTGCCCTATCTCTGCCCTACCTCTGCCCTACCTTTACCCTACCTCTGCCCTACATCTGCCCTACCTCTGCCCTACCTCTGCCCTACCTCTGCCCTACCACTGCAATACCTCTGCCCTACCTCTGCCCTACCTCTGCCCTACCTCTGCCCTGCCTCTGCCTTGCCTTGCCCTACCTTGCCCTACCTCTGCCCTACCTCTGCCCTACCTCTGCCCTACCTCTGCCCTACCTCTGCCCTGCCTCTGCCCTGCCTCTGCCCTACCTCTGCCCCATATTTTCTCACCGTTTAAACCTTCCCTAGACCTCCACGAACATTTCAAAACCAAAATCAGCTAAATCATAAAAGTAAGGTGAGAAACTAAATAATCTATATACGATCAGTAATAGCTTCTTATAGTTGCTATTGCCGACCCTCATGGGTCGGTAATAAAGTATGTAAGTATAAACATAAATTGTATTACCGACTCATAAAAAAATGGTTATTTTAATTTAATTGACCTTCGGACTATAAAATAGATTATAATTGATTAATGTCACAAAAATATGAACAAATGCACACTGTTTTAAACACAAAAACAATGATTTATTACTGCTACTATTCAATATCGATCCTCGAAAAATATCATAACTTTGGTTAAATTGACAACGCTAAAAGGTAAAAACTAGACAAAAAAGTTTAGTCGCTAATAGATTTTTATAAAGACTGATAGCTTAGATTTAAACTGGTCCATAAAAATACTTGTGTTAGTGTGATATAATAACATAAAAGAAAAATAAAACAAAAAGTTACTTTGCTGCCATTGCCGACTTATGGGTCGTTGATAGCTGCCACGACTAAAACTGATGAAGCTAACACCGTCCCATTTTAATTTAAAGTTTTATCGTTTCAAATTACTTTTTATTAATAAAATGTCGTAAGAAATCAAGAGTTGACACTTAAATGAATACATTTAGTAATATAAGATAAAGTATAGACGTCATTTGTTTGTATAAATGTCTTAAATAGAAAAGTCACGTACTTACTTGAAGGAACAAGGGAACAGTACTACACGCCCTGCGTCCACGCTGCCCCGCAGTAATTAGCGTATTTTATCTGTTTTTTGCACAGCTACTCACAAAAACGTAAAAGTATACAATGCTCAAGGAATAAACGCGTGTGTAACTTTGCCTACTATAGCTAAAATAGTTCTGGAAACGTAAAGATTTCGAATTACTTTTATAGGTCGGTAATACCTGCAGATTTTCGATGGGTCGTTGATAGCTGCGTTTACCTTAAATCTGTTTTTCTTCTAATAGAACTACACGTAATAAAAACAACTTTCTATGCTTAGATATTTATACCCTATCAAGATCTGAAGAAACTAGCATTAGTTACTTTAATTTGAGATACGTCGGTGATATTTCACAGATCGATTTGAAGATATAGCAACGCAATCTTTCCTCATTTAAATTAAGATCTACGCATTTAACGAACCTACCTTTATAAGCAGCGATGAATGCGGTGACAATCTCGCAACAGGTGGTTAAGGATTAGCTTTCAGATGTGCATAATTGCACTTAATTGAATATATTATCAATAGATCGTTATCACGGTCGGCAGTTACTCAATATTTGTTGTCGTGAAGCCTTGGTGGTGTGTGCTCCGCACGCAAAGCACGTGCGTTGCATTAAGCAAGTAGCCGGCGATACCGACGGGCCCGCAGCGACCAGCCGCTTGCAAAACGCATCGCTTTCTAATCACTAGAACCTTCGAAAATACGGAAAATGCTATAATTAATAATACATCGTACTTCACTTAGTTAGTAGGCGCTAAGCATGTGATTCAATCAATGCGTCATTTCACACGCTAGCGATGCATTTGTTACGTGTTCCGCTACACAAACGTCATCCTCATCGCATTTTCCACAAATTTTCTCATCGTCCATTCATTCATAGCTGAATGACAGGAAACTTTAACACTCTGTTATTAATGTTCTCAGTCTTTAATTGGAAGATACAACCGAAGAACTGTTATTAGAAAGCTGTGAACATAATTGATAACACTTAATGCTTGTTAACACTTAATTTCCTGAGTTTCATCTATTTTAGAACAGGTTAAGTTGATATAAGAACAGCGAAACGTTAACCTTTGGTTCTCTAAAATGAGGTAAACTAGATAAAACAAATGCTAAGCGCAATGATAATAATTGGTTCAAGCTTTAGAAATTCAGTTCTGTTTTCCGCATGTTATGACATTGATGTGTCTGCTGATCCCAATAAAACTGACTTAATAACAAATTAGAAGGAAGCGGCAGTACACTCATAAAGCTTCAGAATGAACTTTAGATGATGATAATATCTTAGTATTAAAATGATAGATGGGTAGTTGTAATGTAGGTAGCTAACACAACTAAGACTTGGACGAAATTATTTTTTGTCTATTTCTTGCGATCTATACCTACCTACCTAATGTAGTTTTAATAACATTTTAATGCGTGATTCTGTCAATAAGTTCCCAGGAAGAGTTGGTGAAGTGTGAAAGTTCATAGTAAATTACACAACGGTATCGTTTGATACGGCAGCTGTGCAGTGCAGTAGGTGAATATGTAAAATGGGTTGCACAACGGTTGCAGAACATTACGTCCCTGCGTTTTAATGCTCCGCTTCTGCATTACGGCATTAGATGAACACAACCGTGTAAGATAAAACCGGGTTACTCGGTTCGATTACAAAGTAACTGTCTTTCACAACAATTGGCAAAGGAGAAGGATACTTGGCGACAAAGTAGCTACGACATACAAGTCTTTCACTATGTACCTATACACTCACAAATTGTAGTTGTCTTTTTGTATTTCTAAGTCAAAGTCAAATCATTTATTTCAATTAGGCCATTGAAAAGCACTTTTGCACGACATTATACATGAAAAAAAGAATTGAATCTAGTTGCCCCTTCCAAAAGGCAATTGGGCTATTAACAGTTAAATTAATTATTATACGTGTACTTATAATTGGCTTAATTTTTAGTAAGTTTAAATGATTGAATAATTGATTGTATAAAGTAACCTGAAATTAATAAATTAATTAATTCTATTGCAGCAATTCAAATCGGTACAGGAAAATAGTAATTATTGGGACTACTACTTATAGTACTTCTTCCGAAACAAAATGCATGTGTTAAGTATTGATTACTACAAGTTACGTAGCTTATAATCTATGATCTTACTGACTCATTACGGCACGTTACATAGCCATTACGGTCAAACTTAAATATTACTTAGCTACCAACAACATAACTGCCGGATGATCAACAAGTTACAAGCAACTGTTCCGATACAGTTGTCATTGGCTTAAATGTCGGACCTAAGACTACAGCTGTAGAATTATACAAAGTGAAACTTCCCTTTGTGTCAATATAAAATGATATTATTATACAACTACTAGTTTATAAACTGAATCAATCAACAATCATCGTATCGTTTGTAATGCAAAATCAAACGTGATGTGACTAAAAAGTGATTACCCTTCCTTTATGACGTGTCCAACGATTTCCACACAATATAAACTCGAAGATTGAACGATACAAAGTAGCTAATAAGGTTGTTATCAATTCTTAATCTTAATCAGATTACTTTATAATATTATATATATATATTTCCATTCGACTGCAGCTGGTCTACTGCGGCATGTAATCCAAACAATTTTGCAAAAAAAGTCAAAACAAGGTAAGGCAAAACTGTTTACGAAGCTCTAATCAAATGTTATCAATGATCAAACTCAAATGTTTTCAATTCTCAATTCTTGGTCATTTAATGACTCTACATTAATTTGCTCAGCCTGACTCGAGTTTGATTCGATCTTTGCATTCAAATTGTCAGACAACACTAATGGAGAGTGCTGATCATAACATGTTGAGGAAAATATATATAACGGAATGAAACGCTTAACATATCTTGGTTTCAAATCACAAAAAAAGTTGATTGAACCATGCCAAGGCAATCAAGGCATTTTCATAAAAAAAATACGTATAGATAAAGTTAGATGTCTCCAAGGCTTTACTTTTATAAGAATGTCACTCACCTACATGAGAGTGCATTGCCTTGGCTCAGTTTGACCTGGCCAATGGCCATTAATCTGCTACGTTTTTAATATACTCAGATATGGGCAGGTACCAGTAGTATCGCAGTACCTAATCGCAATATACCGATCGTAGCGCGGTGGTAACAATATCACATTATAGTTTTACTACTCGCTCAACAATCGACTACTGTCTGCCATTTGTATGACACCACGTTAATTATAACTTTACAGTTAATTTTACGATTATCAACCACGCCTTTTATGGATAATAATTCGAATAATTGGAATATTAACATCAATTTCCAAATATTCCAAATATTCAAAGCTTTTTAAAAGTGTTTGTAAAATAGCGAAAGCTCTTCACATAAGTAAAAAAATAAAGTCAGCTGATGATAAAATAAAAACTACTTGGCAAATAATAAACAATGAAACAGGTAGGACAAAACAGCGTAATACTGAATTTAATTTAGAGACTGCACATGGCCCTATAAATTCAGATATAGAAGTAGCCCAGGAATTTGAAACTTTTTTTGCTAATATTCCCCTTCAAACTACTGAGGCTTTAAATTCCTCCCCCACTCTTTCTGCTGCCTTACTTAAAAAAAATGTTAAGGCTTGTCCTGTGGAATTTAGATTTCAACATACAAACCCCCAGGCTGTCATAAAAATTTTTAAAGATCTTAAAATTAAATCAACAGAAGATCTTTGGGGAATGTCTGTAAAAGTTAGTAGGTCTATTATCGAAACTATTGCGCCCTATTTAGCCGTAATATTTAACACCAGTGTAGACCAAGGAGTCTTTCCCGATCTGATGAAACACAGTAAAGTCGTACCATTGTTTAAAGCGGGTGATAGTAAGGAACCCAACAATTATAGGCCTGTGTCGATTCTACCAGTTCTCAGTAAGGTATTTGAAAAGTTAATGCTCAATCAAATGTTACGTCACTTTAATAAAAATTCCATCTTTCATGAACAACAGTACGGTTTCACCAAAGGGCGTTGTACAACTGACGCTGGTGTCACCCTACTTAAGAACATTTTTAACGCTTGGGAGGAAGCCCAAGATGCCATTGGAATCTTTTGCGACCTCTCAAAGGCGTTCGATTGCGTTAACCATGAGACACTTTTGATGAAGCTGGAGCACTACGGGATTAGTAAAATATCTCTTGGTTTACTAAGGTCATATCTGATAGGTAGACAGGCTAAAGTTCAGGTAAACGGCGTAAACTCATTAGGGTCTGAAATGACTATGGGCGTTCCTCAAGGTTCGATATTGGGTCCATTTCTATTTCTAGTTTATATAAATGATTTACCTCAATTACTGGAAAATGAACCGAAGATGGTGTTATTTGCAGATGACACCTCATTGATTTTTAAAATAGACAGGCGGTCACAAAATCTTGACGATGTGAATAACTCTATTCTTCAGGTCCAAAATTGGTTTACAGTTAATAATTTAGTACTAAATGAAAAAAAAACTAAATGTATTAGATTCAGTTTACCAAACGTTAGAAGTAGCGAATGTGATATAATATTGAATGGAGAAAAACTGGAATTTATTAATCAAACAGTTTTCCTAGGAATCACGCTAGACGACAAATTACAATGGAGACCTCATATAACATCTATTGCGGGACGGTTAAGTTCAGCAGCTTATGCTGTTAGAAAGATTAGACAGTTGACAGATGTAGAAACTGCGCGATTAGTCTATTTCAGCTATTTTCATAGCATTATGTCTTATGGCATTTTATTGTGGGGTCGGGCTGCTGACATTGAAACCATTTTTATTTTACAGAAGAGAGCTGTCAGAGCCATTTACAATCTACCTCGTCGCGAATCTCTTAGGGAACTATTTAAAACGATTAATATTATGACAGTGCCTTGCCAATTTATTTATGAAAATATTATGTATGTGAGAAAAAATCTAAAACTTTTTAAGAAAATATGTGATAGACATAATATTAATACCAGAAATAAAGATAAAATAGCTCAACCATATTTTAGATTGTCTAAAGTAAATACATCTTTTATGGGGTACTGTGTGAAATGTTACAACAAAATACCTCCTGATATATTAAAATTAAATGAAAGAAAATTTAAGACACATATTAAAAGTACACTTTGCAACCAAGCATATTACAAATTAGAGGATTATATTCAAGATAAGACTGCTTGGAAACATGCTGGTCCTGCTCCATAGGACAATTACTATTAATTCCAGACAAAATGCAATAAATGAATATGAATATGAATATGAATATGAAAATCAAGCTTGTTAATATTATTATTATTTTATTTTTTTTTCTCTTTTGACACTTATTATATTTTATTTTCTATTTGGTTTTTACTATGGAATTGCACAGGCTCACACACTGTTGCATTGTTGGTTGAGATGTTGAGAGTGGTCGTCTACAGTTCCAATATTTGTTAACATGTGAACACTATGTAACTTTAAATATATTCAATTATTCAATTCTTAATTTGTAATATAAATTCTTTTTGTGTGTTATTATATAGTAGTTTTTATATAAGGTACATTGCATTCACATGTAATTACGTATGACTCTGTATACAAATAATAATATTGTAAAACATTGATTTTAAAAGAGTACGTATGGAGTTTCTTGCCCATTCTTCTCCATACAAAACTACCTTTTGGAAGGGGCAACTAGATTCAATTCTAATTTTTTCTTGTAATGACGTTCAAAAGTGCCTTATAATGGCCTAATTGAAATAAATGATTTGACTTTGACTTTTGACTTTGAATTATTAAGTCATTTCTAAAATTATGTAATTGTAAATAAGTTTAGGTAATTGATTTTAAAGAAAATCAATCCATCTTAAGTAATCTCCACTTTATTACAAACGTACTACAGCCGATATTGGAACGAGGCTATTCGGTAATTTAGATTTTCTTCTAACTTTAACCTTCTCAGTGTCACGTTTTTTGCATTACCGGACACCATAACCAAACTGACACGATCATTCTTGCGGCTTGCACAAATGGTTACAGAATTGTACAACGAAACAAAACGTATTTTATAGCGTTCGTGCTTGTATCCCTCGACTCATTGAAACTAATGAAAAAAAAAATCACCAATGACCAGAGGATTAATTAAATAAAGATCACATACTAGAAGGCCATTTTTTCTAATTAAAAAAAAACAAAATGAAGTCGCAATCATGAGATTGCGACTTCATTTTGTTTTTTTTGCTGATATGAATCAGCCACAAATGAATGTCAAAAAACATTGGTAAAAGAGGCATGTCAACAATGCCTCTAATTTACCAACGTTTTTGTCAGATTAAGACTGAGATTAGATTGCAATCATTCCTAATAGAAGGTTCCTTCTTTATAAGAGTCTCCAGTACCTCTATACGGTGAATCTTAGGTTAATGATATATTTTCCAAGCAAAAATAATAACCTCTTTATCTGATCAAGAACAAAAAAAGCAAGTGAAGTTTTTTGGAATAATTTTGTAGTTCAAAATTTTAAGTTTTTTATTTATTTATTTAAACTTTATGCAACAAAAAAAGTACAAAGGCGGACTTAGTGCCTTAGGCATTCTCTACCAGTCAACCAAAGGTGGTGAAGAGATAACATAGTGTTTTTTATTTGATTTAAACGATGAATTTAAGGTACATAATGTTAGTAAACGATTGATTTATTTTTCAGGATTTATTTATGTTCATTAATACTCAAGACAAATTAAACTGAAACAGTATCAATTGCCCCGGTAGGTACTACCACTACAAATTTTGATTTCCCTATTTTCCGTGATATTGATCTGGTATTCCGTTATCTGTCAGTGAAAGGCCCAAAAAACAATCCAGCCGTTTCGGAGATTAGTCGAAAGTAACCAACAGACAGACAGACACGAATAAAATAAAATTACTTTTTCGTTAAAGTATCCTTAAACATTCATATTTATTTTGTTAAAGAGCTATAATTTTGTACACTTTTATAACACTTGTATAACACTTTTATTTTATAATAATTATACGTTCGTATGGATTCAATGTCAAGGTGCCAGTACACTAGGTTTTGAATAAATAACACCTCTTTATTCAACTAAGTAGGCGCTAGCAAACTATCCAACTCGCCTGACGACGCGCTGACACATTACATAACATAAAACAACAGTCCGCAAAATTGGTCTTTCAATACGAATAATTTAAAAAGACATTATCAATGTAGAACAGTAATCCATCTCGGTCCTCTTTTTCTCGTGGGACCTCGAAAACCGCGGCCTAATGGCCGGCGCATTACCACCGACCTTAATATGAGCTGTGACATAACACTCATAAGTGTTACGTTCGAGTTCTAGTCCGATGCTCCGAAACTATTGTGTCTCATAATAACCTATACAGTAACGTATTGTAGCTGTTTCCTTGTTGTTGCATCAAGAGACAATTTTCTTATAACAAGTTACATATAACAGCTAATTAGTTGTGTCCGGAACAAGATGGTGTTGATGCTTGACTTCCATCTTTGTGACGATATTGGATCTAAAAATTACTAAAGCATTGCCTTGACCTACCTATTTGATGGCTTGGCTTTATTCTATGTGTTTCTCGAATAAAATCACGCAACATTTTAACTTAACATTTGACATATTTGCATAGCAAATAATGTCGACACGGCCTTACGAACTCGTAACTGAGTGATTTTTAAGATAAACTGTGTGTATTGGTATATCCAACACATAACGATTGCATAGTCGATTTTTTAGAAAGATGCATTTGTAATACATCGGTTAGTCATACACATATGTATGTAATATACTGCAGTCTGTTGGAAGAAATAGACTTCTAAAACATTAGATGCCAACGTAAGCTGCATGGTTCTAGCAACCGTCTACGACTAATGAATTATTAATCATCAACCAGTGAACTTGCCAGCCCCATCAGTCAAAAGACTCATTCTATTAAAATCAGTAAAGCTTTCCTTAATTTAAGCTTAACATAAAATAAGTTACAGTTTGATGTCCTGGACTGATGACCGTATAAATAAACTAATATTTACTAAAAACGACTTCCTTAACATTACAATTCCTTCCTTTAGTCGTTTAAATTAAGGTAAACGGTAATAGTACCTTATCTTAACTACGACTAACCAACTAGATTCCTCTCTGCTTCCTTCCTTATCTTTACGAGTTGAAGTAAATAAACAAACCTACAAATCAAAGAATATAACCAAGGAGTGGTAAACATTACTGATGTTCTTGTTAACCCCTCCAACGAAGCAAAAGCTGATTGACTAGAAGTGGCCACGCTATTAATAGTAGAGTAGCTGGTTGGCTGTGCGAAATCTCCTGAGCCGTAAACATTAAGCAAAACTCATTTTAATACCCATACCTACAATGTGACAATGTCTGCACATAGATAGGCACGTTTCTAGATGGGTTGATAAATTATTTGGCTTATCAGACCGTGTCGCGCATAGCAATGATCAGAGTTTCAGCTCGAACGGCTATTGCATGCCAATCGTTTTATACTACCTGACATTTACACAATCATCAACGTTCCTTGGTCTATGATGCTTTTCTAATGCTTTATCTATCCTGATTCTATATAATATTATTGCTGCGCGAAGCACGCTCAGTCTTACCTTTGTATTAGCGCTATTTGTAATCATGCATAGATCAGATAACTATAGTTGCTTCCTAAGGCAGTTTTACGATCATGAAAGTCGGTATGGCATTTATTAAAACGTGAATAAGCAAAGTAACTGTGTATTTAGCTGTGAAATTAAAATGCATTTATCTCAACTCCATGGCATAAGCACCTTATATTATGTTCATATCACGTCTACCATTTCAAGATTTAATATTCCTGTGCATTCAGGAGGTAGTTATAATTAGTAATGATTTGCTTATTTTCCTTATTTGCAACGTGATTGAAATAGCAAGTTTTCTACAATTTCCCACAAACGCATCCAACAACCTCCAACCTGAAAGCTATAGGTAATCAATTTTCTAATAACTTTCATCGCGCTAGTGGAAAAAGAAATTCTATACGGTCGCCGTTGGAGAAGCAAAACCAGACCGACTCTCAAGAGAAAACAAATACTTTCGCTGACTGCCAACTGACCCAGTCCTGTACAACAGCATCTGAGCTGCATTTAATACCTCCCACGCTAACATAACTATTACTATTACAATGTTTTAACTTGCAGCCATTCTTTGACATTGTGTTAATTACATAACAACTTGGTACAACAGTGCATCTTTCACCATAATTTATTTCTATAGAACATACTATTTAATAAAACATCTAGAAAAAGAAATTTCCCAGCAAAGAGTGGCGTAAACATGTAAATGGCGTGTATTGTTGTGAATACACGTCTTTTAACGAATTTCTTAACATTCAATGAGCTAATTTGTATGTAGCTTTGGAAAGGTTTTGTTCATTACAAGAGTGTAGACAATTGTACAATTTGTATAAAGAGTTTTTGTACCCACCAAAATCACTAATTCCATTAAAATACACGATGTTCCACACTACTTGACGCATTTCACTTGTGATAATTATATTCATTGTTAGTGTGATATAATAACATGCAATTAATGACTGAAAAATTGCTTGTCTAACTTCCATTATTTTTAAATGTGCTTTGCAGACTTAAAAAAGAGTACCTACTTCAATTAATCAAACTTGAATTTAAATTAAGTCGTATTGTATTGTTGAGTTATTGTACAATTAATATTCCCTACTGTCTGTCTGCAATTTTAAACAAATCTAATTCATAATAACTACGGATAAACACTTTCGTAACAACCGTTACAGAAGTAGTTACACCGAATTCGGATTCGGAATATGTATGTGTGGAGTTTCATGCCCATTCTTCTCCATACGAAACTAACTTTTAAAATTAGCAACTAGATCAATATTTGTAAATGTTGTTTAAAATTGCCTTTTAATGGTCAAATTGATATATAAATTATTTATTTGACTTTGACTTTGAGCCGGTGGTTTTTTAAATCTAATTTATCGGAGTCGAAGATTAAGGCAGACGCGAAATAGAAAACAAGTGTGTTAAATTAATTATTTATTTATTTAAATAAATAGATTATTCATTAATAAATTAAGAGCAGGTATAACGTAATAATAAAAACAGAATTCTATAATCAATTTAAATATAAATACTTAATATAACATGCAATATAGCAAAACCTAAGCGCAGTCCCTCAATACGCTTCGATCTTCATTACAATCTCCGGTTCAAAAGTATCGCAGCAATATTCAAAGGCGGAGGTGTAAAATCAATCGGAAGTTCCGACCTTTCAGAATCGGAGTCGGAGTTCGGTAACATCCCTAACAATTACTACCATTATCAAACATCCGTACATAATTCAATACAAAGTAAAATGTTATGAAATTACGACTCTATTGCCAATTTTTTGTGAACGTCGCATTTAATAATATTCATTAGTAGTTAACAGTAGATAGTAATATGATTTAGTACCTACTGGCTTGAAGATTTTTACAGACACCGTGAACTTTTCTGCCATTAAGATATCCTGTACTACTTGGTGATAACATAACTCAGACAGTGAAAGAATTTTCATAATCGGATTAGACATACCTATTTTCGGTGTTTACATTTTACGAACAAATATAACTTAACTTCTTAAGAATGTTATTAACTAATCACATAATAGGTAACGTAGGTAGGTAAAGTATCATCTCTATACTTATATAATAAAGCTAAAGAGTTTGTTTCTTTGTTTGTTTAAACGCGCTAATCTATGGAATAACTAGGTACTAAATTTTTTTTTTCTTTACTACTAAATTACAAAATTATTGCAATGAAATATTTTCGTATATGATAACCAGATTCATAAGGCATTTAGGCAATGTTAAATCACGCTATGACCCACGAGGCCGGACCACTAATCAAATACATAACTGAACGTAGGTGAAGCAGGGTGCAGCTAGTTTATGATGGTGCGGAAGAATGAAGAATGTTTGTAATTGGAGGAACACCGTGGGGTTTTAGTCGGTAAGAGTCCGACACACCCCTCCGCCTTCCCCGAGGTGGAGGCAGTCCATGAGGATTTCCCCAAGAAATAAAAAAAGCTAGTTTATGATAAAGATTACAGAAAAGGCCGACTTATCTACAGACCTTTATTGTGACTAAATGAATCAGTACTGAAATAGTACTTTGAACCAGATTCTGCGGCACGTTTACAATACTTAATTCAGTGCCGTTATCTGAACGTGATTATAGAAAGCCACTAGGCTTACTTCTTGTTTTCTTTGTTTACCTGTTTTCCATAAAGTTTGGTACGTGTGACCTCGTGGCTTACTGTTCTGGTAACAGATGCGCTCGCGCAAGGTCGTTGCACTAGTGCTTTCTGTTGCACTACTGGTCAACTCTCACGCCACCTGCCCCATTATAAGACAAATAACTGTCATAGATATTTTATTATTTTTATGTAAGCGTATGATTACAGGTTACGTTTTTTTACTATAGATACAAAGCAAAGTAATTTTTTTGCCCATTACATAAATATGTTAACACTAAAATACAGCAATTTCTATAATAGGCATAACACAATAACTATCTTTATTTCATCGTTATTGGTTCCATGTTATAATGAATGGGGCTTTATAATAGGTTGTTCAAACAATTTTACGGTTGGTAGTTGTTCTACTCAAATAGCTAGTAAATAAGCTTTTTCATTTATTTTTCTTTATAAATGATCACGTTTTCAAAATATGATAAAAAATAGATTTATTGGCCATGTTCAACATTTCTTTATTTACACTAGAATGAACACAATTGTAATTAACGATAAAGCATTTGTATTGCTGTGTGTACCTCAGTAGGCAAAAACGGATCTCTTATAGGATCACCTTGCTGTCCGTCTGTCACGATTATTTTTCTCAGGAACACGTGGAGATATCAAGCTAAAATTAATATCAAATACTTGGAGCATTGAAAAAATTAAACTTCTTAAGGTCGTTTGTGGCGTATATTTTGACGCTCGCTTTTAATTAAAAACCTGTAGGGGACTTCCCGATTACCTAAAATCATGGGCAAGAAGCAATCCATGTAGCACAAGCAAAAGAATCCGAAAACCGTTTTGTAGTTACATCGCAAAATAATTACTTTTTATTATAAACTTACTTTTTTTTGTATGGTGTTAAATATTGTAAGGTGGTACGAAACCCTTCGTGTGTGAGTCCGACTTGTACTTGGCCGGTTTTTAATATCAATGTCAGTTAATGATACCTTCGGAATTCGCACTTTCTTTTTAATGCGGTAGTTTGTTTACCACCATGAGGATATCCCGTTGTCAATGGAAATGCGTTGCAATAAAAATAACATCAACCAAGGACAGGAAATAATTAAATTAGGTAGAAATATTTCTGCAGTTAAAACTTTAATAAAATTGAGGGCAATTCAACTAACCATTAGGAACGATCGTAATCTAATCTCAGTAGGAAACTGTCAAAAATGCCTGTTATTTATATTTTTGACATCAATTGTCGCTGAGATGAGATTGCGACTAGATTTTAAACATTTTTGATTAGTAGTATTGGCCTTCTGGTCAGTCTCTAGCAATTCTAAGTCAGGATTTTAAATTTAAAGACAAAACAATATTTTAAAAATAAACCAATTGAATTTTATTTTAAACTTACGTTCGGTAAACGTACTTCATTCACAATGAATGGTATATATGTAGATAATACACAAACAACAATTTTATTTTATTAAAAATAAATTTTTCTCATTTATTATGTTATTGCGGCTGAGAATATTAATTAACATTGTAAATATTGGCAGAGATGCATGTTCTTTTAAACAGTGGAAACTCCATCAATTACTATCCACATAATAAAACGTGCTAAATTCTTTAATTGAAACAAAACTAATTAATACCAATCTAGGTGAACGAGCAAAACTAGATATCAAGACTCGCCTAACCGGAGTTTTTTCTGTACAATTGACTGTTACGTTATGTGCTTGGTCACCCATTAATACAAGCTTTAATTATTACTTTCAGCAGAGAGTTTATTTATCTTATGAGATTTTATATTAATTATTTTCTCCTTGCCGACTTTCACAGGAATAATACTGTATATCTTTGAAACTGTACTCATTAGTAGTTGGTGCTCAAATTAGTTGGAGTCACAGCTTGTCTTCGGTCAACGATTCTTTCAATGATTGCACTTGAGATTGCTTTTATAGAAAACAACAATAGCTATTATTACGCACCACCCACGAAGAGGAAGTAATACAACATGCCGACGCACTTCCACGTCTTTTTATTTTGAACGATATTCAATCAGTGTTCGGAAAAGAAAACCATTGCCCAAGAGCGCCTATCACTAATGTTAGTCAGGTTATGGGTGTTTATGTAATAAATCAGAGGCAATAGAGTAGGCACGGTGAGAACAATCTCATACTTTCTCCATTTAAGATTACTGGAGCAGGTTTTTAATGCCAGCAACTTAAAGGATTAAGTTACTACAAGTCATTAGTCATATCTCTTACTGGTAGGAACCAGTAAGAGATATGACTAATGACTTGTAGTAGGTACTCGTAGTTTCTAGTCTTAGTAAATGTTGAAGTCAGTATGAAACAATAGATTATTGGACATAATGATTTATTTTATTTCATTTAACTCACATAAGTACAGTCACGAGCGTAAACCTAAACATGTTACGTTTATTAAAAACTCGAAAGTGATTTTCTTGTGAATTAACGACTGCAACCTGTTTCTTAATAGTGTGGCTTAGGAGAAAATCGCTTGCAATTAAGAGGAAGTTTGTATTCGGATCATACTAACGCATAATTTATTCGATTAAAATGTTAATATTAAAATTAGCATTTATAAATAAAGTAAATTTTAATACTAAAAATAGAATATACATAACTTTGAATTTTTGAACATTAATCAATGACATAATCTATATACTATACTAGAGCTTTTTTGTTTGTTTGTTAAGCGCGCTAATCTTTTGAACTACCAGTCAGATTGGAAAAATATGGTGTGTGCTATAGCCAGATTTATGAAGAATAGTAAAGGCTATGTAACATCACGCTACGACCCACGGGAACGGAGCAGTAACCACTAGCAGTAAGACATAACTTAAAACGAGTGAAAAAATCACGCGTACGAAGTCGCAGGGAGCAGCTAGTCAAATAATAAACAGATAAATACATCTCATTTGAATAATTGATCAATAATAATTTTGTAATCATTACAATAAGTCTGTTAATTATAAGAGAATGCCGCAATAATTTGCATGTTTAAAAGTTGATCGAACACTAGAAAATTAATTGACTTTTCAATATTAAGAAAGACTTTTATGTGCATCCGTTATATATTTTTCTGGAGGCTGTGTCCGCGGATACGGTCACTAAACAATTTGGTCAAACCATTGCTGTTACAGATAACACGGTTTTATAACATTGAATCTAAGATCTAGTAGGTAGTCTCTTATCCAAAATTCTTATAACATGCACCATGAGAGGCACAAAGAACATACACACTTTAATGCATGCTGCAAGCGGTGGAAACTTTCTCTGCACCTGTGACCCCATTTTTAAACACGTCTTCTGAACGAGAACGGAGCCTGTCCCTATGAAATCATGACCCCAATACCAACATCACTCGAGTCTCGAAAACTGATTGATATCTCGAAGTATTATACTTATTCTCCTCAATTCATGATGCTGGCTAACTTACCCTGTTTAATGGTTATTTTTCGAACGACGCTAAGATTCTATCTATCTAGGCTTATCCGCAATTGCAGAATTACATCAGTACAAACAAAACCATGTCATATTAGTGACAGAATAATAATATTATTAGGTACCTACTGCACAGAACGCTACATATTGAAAACGCTAAAATGGTACTGTCATTACATTTATTAGGATTTCCTCTTTAACTGTCAGATCGCAGTTCAAGTTAATAGTTATTTAGCATAGTTTCTATCGTACATTGTTTAGACTTTAGAGTGGCTAACAGGTGTTCTATGTAAAATTATGCAGTACAGGCATTTGAAGGCAAACATGTGCCAACTAATTGTAAGCAAATTTGCATATTGTTTTAACCTAAAGCATACCTGGGTGCAGCTTGGTAAACTGTTTGCACACACGTTTTCTGGTAGTGAGATTATTTTTGAATGAAAATTTATGGCTGGTCTAACATCTTGCGCATGCATGACAAACGATGTTATTTGACGAACATATGGGGCGCGGGAACGCGTTTTCAGTCGGGTCTGAGAAGGGGGACCAGCGCAATTGGCACCTTGATTGTTTAAGATGTTGACCGGCTATTGACAACATTGTTAATGTAGAAGTAGGTAGACGAAGTATAGAGATTTCAAATGGTAACCATTATTAAATGGTTCGTAATAATTTCACAATTAATTTACATTAACGTTGGTCATTTTTAAATAACAAAAGGTTCTCTTTTTCCCTTTTCTATAAAGTAAGAATATACTTGTAAATGTTGTCAACGTGTCTTGATATCTACAAGCTAGCATAACGAGATATAATTACAGTGTAAAAGTGCCGAATCGTGCGGAGAAAGTAAGTTGTCGCTAAGCGCTGGCCTCTGAGTTATAGCTAATTTATTGTAGTTGCAATATTATATAATTATTCAATAACTAGATACAAATATAAATTATTACTTTATACCTATAAGCAATTTAGCATTAATAAACTGAAATGCAACACTCAACGACACTTAACATTTAACAACAACATCTTTCAAACACTTAACATTTTATCACAATCAATTTAAATAACATATGACATCCTATGACCTATTCGAAAGTCGTCATTAATTCATCACCATTTTGCAATTTTCTCGCATAAACCACATAGCGCCATGAATTATAGTTTATTTACGTCACACTAGTGTTGCGAAACAATCCTCTTGTATCATTATTTCGTAGGTAGGTAATTAACATTTTAATATGCAGCGCTAAAAACCGTCATGGGAAAAAACATGAGCTACTTTATGAATGGTTATAAAAGTAAAGCGAAATCTGCACATAACTTCACACAACGACCAGCTGTACAATAATGTATTCCAACAATGCATCTATTAGCTCTTTTTATGCTCAGTTTAATTATATTCTTACATAAAACAAACAAGTATTTACCTACATAAAAAGTAAACATACACCGGAGTACTACATTAGTCTAAAAAGTAGAAAACTTACTTAATAATCAAACAGGTTTTTAATTGTTTTGAAGAAATAATATGCATAGAAGAATGTTACTATATTATTTGCATGTTTTTGTCGTAACAGAAAAAAAAATGATTCATGTGATATCACTAGAACATAACAGGTATGACCTACATCATCTTGCCCTCTATTAACGGGGACCTATATTATACAAAACAGGGTGTACTACACACGCCGCTTTTATCTATTCCGGAGTGGAAAATCCTCATGAAAGCCCTTGGGAGTGCGGAGGTACTATCAGATTCTTACTGACTAAAAATCACCCCGGTATTCCTTTCGCACACTTACGCCGGATACTACACACCACTGCACAACCCTGCGAAGATTGCAGGCGTGATGATATATTATATCATCAACATCTATTACATAACACTTTGCATGACTTTGACCGTTGCTCCACATACCTAGTCTATACTTACTATAATATACTATAATATATATATATATTATATATATATAATATTATAAAGAGGTAAAATTGTTTGTAAGTTTGTAAGTTTGTAAGTTTGTATGTAGGGGGTAATCTCCGGATCTACTGAACCGATTTTGAAAATTCTTTCGGAAATTGGAAGCTACGTTATCACTGAGTGCTATAGGCTATATTTTATTTAAAAAAAAATAGGGGTCCGTAAGATATTTGGGTTTTTCGGACCCAAGGTGTAAAAAATCACCCAAAAAAGTTCCTTATTTGGCGTACGCCGCCTAAACTATAAAAGATAGAACCAAAAAATGTTCTAATTAATTAAAGACCTTAAAAATATCTACAAAAAAGTCCGCGACACACTATGCCTATCTATTTCGAGTTAAACACAACAACCATTTTTTTATTTAAAAATCTTGAAATTTTTTTAGGACTTCATTTAAACGCATTTATTTTACACATGTCATTACTCCTTATCAAAATAAACTATTTTGTCACAAAGTACTGTTTATGTAGATAATATTTAGTCTTCAATTCATTAAAATTGGACGTTTGGTTTGAAAGTTATGGCGAAATCAATCTCTATCTCTATATAGGTATATAAAAATCAATTGCTGTTTGTTTGTCTCGCTAAAACTCACTCGAGAACGGTTGGGCCGATTTAGATAATTTTGGTTTTGAAATGTTCATGGAGGTCTAGGGAAGGTTTAAACGGTGAGAAAATATGGGGTAAGGGTAGGATTGGGGTAGGGTGGGGGCAGGATACCACGCGAACGAAGTCCCTAAAAACAGCCCTTTTAATATGAAGTCGGGAAGTCGGTGTCAAGGGTAGGGGTATGGTAGGGGTAGGGGTAGGGGTAGGGTAGGTGTAGTGTAGGGTAGGGGTAGGGTAGGGGTAGGGTAGGGGTAGGGGTAGGGGTAGGGGTAGGGGTAGGGGTAGGGTAGGGGTAGGGTAGGGTAGGGGTAGGGTAGGGGTAGGGTAGGGGTAGGGTAGGGGTAGGGTAGGGTAGGGCTAGAGTAGGGGTAGGGTAGGGGTAGGGTAAGGGTAGGTTAGGAGTTGGGTAGGGGTAGGGGTAGGGTAGGGGTAGGGTAGGGTAGGGGTAGGGGAGGGGTAGGGTAGGGGTGGGGTTGGGGTGGGGTTGGGGTAGGGTAGGTTAGGGTAGGGTAGGGGTAGGGGTAGGGTAAGATAGGGGTAGAGTAGGGTAGGGAAGGGGGTAGGGTAAGGCAGGGTTAGGGTAGGGGTATTGGTAGTGTAGGATACCACGCGAACGAAGTCGCGGCGGGTCAGCTAGTCTAATATATGATCATAAATATGCAAGCTGTCAGCAATGTGAACCTTCACGATAAAGTCTCGTCACTATGACTAAGCAATGCACAGGTTCAAGAGTAAGGTGGGGCAGACGAGTTCAATTAATGCTACTTAAAGTGAGTCCATTCGGTTTTATTACAGTTTGCGCCATAATGGACGCAATATGACCTCCTGATACAGGTACAATACCAGTATTTTACATGGAGCGACTGCCTATCTGACCTTCACAACCCAGTAACTGAGTAATAGGATACCCCTCGGTAAGACTGGTTGTCAGACTTTCGGGCTTCTGACGACCCGTTACGACTGTTAAAGATCCACGTATTACTGCCGGGACCAACGGCTTAACGTGTTTTCCGAGGCACGGAGTCTCGGTGTGTAAAGAAGGTCACCCACCTACGGACCAACTCTAGCAAGCGTAACTCAGCCTGATGGATCGACGGGTGCGGCTGTTTTATGTGTAAGAAAAATTAAAATACGTAAATTCCTCAGCTCATTTTCAGCTAAGCATATAACGTCGTACATAATACGCTTAAGTCTAGCCATGATAGTGCAATAATATTTACATTTTATTGCACACACATTAATCAATACGTCCTTTAAGCTGATTACAAAATATTCAAATTGAACGTTAGTGCACTAAAAAGATTAATGTGTTGTAGTTTGTAGTTTTCCTCCTACTTAACATTCAAAGAGTGTTAGAAGCAGTATTACTATGTCAGCAGCGTGTACGCAGGTCTTATGTGGATCGGACAAGACTAGAGATGAACGTCACCGAAACAAAGAAGACGCATCGACAGTCCAAGGCATAGTACAAGATTCGAGTTAGGTTGGCCTACCCTCATCGATTTTCCTGATAAATTGTATTTTTATAAAATATTTATAATTTAGAGAAGCACGTAGAACAAAAGGAAAATAAGAAATGATTAAAAAAGCTTATTTCTGAAACCACAAATTAACAAAAATAACATAAGCATAAGTACGTACGATTGAGCTTTCGTGCTAATAAAAAAGTGACAGTGACCGCATTGACAAGTGCAAGAGGAGAAAGTATCAGTGCACTCGGTCTTGCGCCCGCGCAGTTGCACCATCTCCTTCGCACTCGTGTGCCAATCGTGAGCTGTACTAAAAGTTAAATGATTTAATGTCATCGCAATGCACCTAATTGTTATGTTAGCATATACAAATATTGTTGGCAATATGAACGCTTAACAATCTCTTATTGAATTGAATATCGTAAAGCAATGATTGCGTATAGCCATTTACGTTTGTTTCGTATTATTGAATAGGCAATTTTAGTTTTGCTTGATTTTTAGGTTTTATTCAAAACAAAACTAATGTTTACAGGTGGGTTTTCTTTAAGAAATTGTCATACTGCATACATACATAAAAATAAATAACATACGTTTTATTCTCATCGCCGCATAAATTAAAATATATTCTTTGTTTATAATGTACTTTAAAAAGAAATTATATAGGGAAAATACAGGTAATGAAAGTGAATACGTAAATAGTTCTCATTCTAGAATATAAGCGTTACATGTATTGAGTTAGCATGTAAACATGATACGGCAAATGATTTCAGCATGCGTTGATGTCTTCTATTAACGCAAACGTAACCGACGCGCTACGAGCTACGCCAACACCTAACCGCTACGAACATTTAAAATTACATTTTATTTTATTGGGAACGATTATTTAGATTACATATAGATAGCAATTTTGTTTAGTGAAGTTTGGCAAGGTCGTTCATTTCACTTTCGTTATTGTAACATATTATTGTGAAATCAAGAGAATGTGATAATTTGTTAATTGTAACTGGAGGTTATGTAATGTTACAGTTTATTAAAAATGTGTGCAAGCAAGACATTCTATTTTTGAAAATATATCCGGAATTTTAAGTAAACGATTGCACTAAAGGATTCTTGCCAAGTACTTGAGCTTAAAAAGCAAATAAAAAATCAATTGATTTTACATCAACTGCAAAGAAAAGCGGTATTTAAATCGATTCATTTCATTACCATTCGTGGCACGGTATTTCCTCAATGCGTGTAAACAAAGTAAGTAGTATATTATGATGTCAACGACTCGTCTGTAGGTTTGTATGTATCGAGAATATCCTTGTTCAGGGATTTTGTAATCGATACTTAGAGATTAAAAATTACAAAATCAATATGTAAATAAAATCTGCAATCAAACGAAATTCTCAGATAGACGCATATTAAATATCCTGTGTCAGATGGCTTTCTCATCATTACTGTACCCGGCGATAAATATTGCACATCGACCTTTGGAAAGGTCGATGTGCAACCGATCGATGTGTGTGCGGTCGATGTGTGGGGGTGTGTGTGTGTGTGTGGTTTTGGTCTCTGACTGTTTGTATTTCGTGCGACAGAGATAACTCTCTGTCGCACGAAATACAAACAGTCCGGTATCTATTAGGAGCTGTTAAAACAATTATGATTTGCTTCTTTTGATAATTCTTTTTATTGTTTGTATAAAATACGAAATACGATAAAGGACGATGTGCAATATTTATCGCGGGGTACTGTACCTGCCGACACAAGAAAATAACTTTTATTATTATTTATTGAGTTAAAGGCCAACACGGACCAATTATAAAAATAAACTAATACAAATACAATGTCAATACAATAAAATACAATACAAATACAATGTCAAATAAAATACAATACAATACAATGTCAAATAAAATACAATACAATACAATGTCCAATAAAATAAAATACAATACAAATACAAGTCAATACAATTAAAACAATATTTCCACATTAGCCCGTACATGTACCATGTCACAGTGATACATGTACTGGCAGTCGAATCGCTGGGCGAACATGCTCAGGATACTGTTCGGGCTGACCCGCACCCTGCGCACCAGGGATGTGCACCGCTTGCGCATGGTTGTATAAAAACAATCCACGCGCGCTTCGGCAAACATCCCCGAAGCGCTACAGTAGCGAGGCAGCCCCAACAACACCCTGAATGCATTATTGTATTGGACGCGTAGAGCGCTGTACTGCTTTTGCGTATAATTCACCCACAGACTGCTCGTGTAGAAGGACGTGCAAAATGCCCTGAATAGGGTGATCTTGACGTCTCTTGAACAACGAGCAAATCTGCGTACTATCATATTCGCACGAACAGACAGCGCTCTACGCTCCCTTTCTATGTCATAATCGTCTTTCAGATCCGGGGTTAGCAAGTGCCCAAGGTATTTAAACTGTTCTACCCTACTAAGGGGGTAGCCATTCAGTCTAACTTTAAACAGTCGCGTGATTAGATAAATTGTTTTTTACCGAGTTTTGGTTACAGCGGTCAATCTCGGGGACTAATCAAGTATGCAAGGGATACTCTATATAGTGCAACACAGGTTCATTTCCTCTTACCTCAACCTTATAATCCGGTGGGACGGCAATCCGACAAGACCGAAGAGAGATTAGGGCACGGGGGTGTCACACCACCAACTCTTAAACTCCGGGCTGCTGGATGTAATGGAAAAACTCAATAATACTTTTTTGTCTTACCTGAAATTGAACCCAGGAACCGACGCTTAGCGGACACGCTTGCGACCCTGAGACTAACGGGATGGTCGCGTAATTGGATACGATAGATTTAACGGGCCAAGTGCAATTTTTAAACCTAGATACCGTGAAAGGTGACATATTGAAATCATAAAGTTAAATAGTGTTATGTCAACAATATAATAAATATCTTTAAGTAATAACTTAGTACACAAAACTTTACTGTCACGTAACATAAGCTAGATCTTAATTGATTACGCTATACTCCGTAGAATAATACTTAACCAAACCTAACACAATCGATAAATAATTTTATCTACGTTCATAATGATCAAATTACTTATCGATTTTCTTCTAAAATTGGCAAATACTTATATTGCCACGGTACATCCCCGATGAAGTTGAAAGGTTAATTGAAGGCCCCGATGATCCAACATTAATACTAAAGCTTTTCAATTTCACAATCCCAGATCCGAGTTTGTATGCACATAAAAGAGATGAAAGCAGATTTGTAATAAGATGGTTATTAAATTCAAGAGTTATCGAGGGAATCAGGTCAATGCGGCAATCGTACGCGAGACATTACCAATCTATGAACAATTACTTTGAATGCATACGTTATGCTCAATACATTGTTGCAGCATTAGCACGCATGTATGGAAGTAAGTACTTGCCTTTGTATTTCACGGTGCAGTGAACAGTCGCGTCGGAATATCAATAAGTACATAATGCTAGACATGCTGATGTGAAAAAGAGTATTCCAATAGCACTCCCTCGACATTCATTATCATCATCCATTACATCACCTGGACTTATATCAGCCTATTACTGGTCCACTCAAACCATGTCAGAGGCCGTTGAACTGGTTTAGAAACTCTGACACTAGGGTGTGTGGGGTAGTAAAACCTTACTGCCCACACGATAAAGAAGAAGATCATCATCATAATATCAACCAAACGACGTCCACCAGTGGACATAGGCCTCCCCTAAAGGTACATTGACCGATCCTGCGCTGCCCGCCTCCTCCTTAACACTAAGGGACTACTCACACTTATTCAGCTCTATTCAGCTTTTGTCCATAGAAAACAACGATTTTGTATCGCATGCGTTCAGACGCGGAAAGCTGAACGGACGCGTACGCGTCTCATACGAAATCGGCGTTTTTTATGGACAAAAGCTGGATAGAGCTGAATAAGTGTGAGTAGTCCCTTATTCTTTAGTAACCCTTGCGAATCTCGGGACAGATCCTATACGAATCTTAAAACTAAACGACCGAACGTGAGTCAAAACCATAACGCAACATAATTTTGTGAATGATTATAAAAAGCCGTTTTAATAAGTTGTCACACGACCGCGATTAAAAACTGGTGAAAGGTTTTCAGAATTCAATGTTAAGAACAGACACAATTACACATAATCGTATGTATACATATACTGTGTTAAAGTGTTATAGCGCCAAAAATAGATATCTTGTTATTTCAGCTCAACATTGCTTCACTTTGTTTGCTCATACCAAGTGGTTGAGTATTAAGTACCATAATGTTTACCGGACTGTAGGAGATTCAACAGATATTAAATCTTTATGAATTGTACAATGTACAGTTTATTGCACGAAAATATAATTACTTATGTGGTCACGATTTAGATTTGTAGTTAAGGAGTTCGTGAGGTAATACTGGATTTAGTTTTAAAGCGTTGTCCAGACAGAAATATCTCTTAATAAAACTTACATAGTTTAAGTATGGGATTTAAACATAACTGGCGAAATAATGGCGGGTGTACTAATGGAAACACCTCTGCCTAACCCTTCGGGGATTACAGGCGTGATGTTATTTTATATAAGTCTCAACATAAATCTAGTTTTAAATATTTGCGTCGGTGTATCAACTACAATGCATCGGAAATATTTAAATCTAATTTAATGATACAATTATTTTAGTTACGTATTTAAATTAAATTCAAATATTAAATACTAGCTGCTCCCTGCGACTTCGTACGCGTAGTTTTTTTCTCCCGTGTTAAGTTACCGTTTTGGTTACTGCTCCGGTCCCATGGGTCGTAGCGTAGTGTTATAAAACCTACACTAATCCTTATAAATCTGGCTATCTTATACAGAAGAATTTTCTCCAATCCTACTGGAAGTTCTAGAGATAAGCGCGTTTAAACAAACAAACAAATAATCTCATCAGCTGGCGTCAGTGCATCAGCCACTTAGCATTGGCACATTAAAATCTGTTTAAATTTCAAAATCATATTAAATTATTTTTACGATGCATACTATTTCTTATTTAAAATTAAATCTATTTCCTGTAAGTCTCGATTATTTATTAACTATATTTGCGTTTGACCTTTCAATTTTAAACTTTATTGCTTAAGCAGACTGACATTATTTAAACACTATAGCAAGTATTCTGGCTTTAAATGTTCCGTCAAAGTAATAGTTACCCTATGTAATGGCAGATTCGTTATCCGAACTTTTACATAACTGTTGAAACAACCGTATGTCAAGGTTATGTTTTCTTTGTTCAACAGATTTCATAATAAATTCGAGAGCAATAAACAAAAATGGTATTCAAGGGCTATAATGAGTAGTATGACTAAGTGTATACTTATTTATTTTTTTCGACATGATGAAACCACCCACAAAAACCAATATCTACGACTTACGGTATTCCATTACTATGATGTGTACACCTTTAAAGTAAGGTGTGCCAAAAACCACCAACTCACGTTGAAATTACCCATTACGTGCGAGTAACTAGAAGTCACGCACACAATGCGATGTCATATCTTGGTACTCGAACGGTTGCTTTAGCGTATAATTAATAATTATCTACCTATTAATGACGAGACCGATCTTAGCGACATAATCATCCATTTCCTATAGATGTGCCTACTAATTGTGGCAAGTAGTGGACAATTACCACACAATTAAAAATTAGACGAACCTATGCATAATGACCGTAGAAAAATGTCTTCGTTTATTATAGGCAGATAAATTATAATGATTTTGCAACGCAACTAACAATTCTCAGTGCAGTAGAAAGGTTGTAATTTAACTGAAATCGTTACAAAGTAACTGCGGAATTCGATATGCAAACCGAATGTAGTATGCACCGCAGTTTCGTGTCCCAAATGGGCAGCCACTGGCGTAACATAAGTAAACGATATGAGAACGTCGATAGTTCATTCACGTCTAGATTCTGTCTCAATAGTCTTCTCGAAAGCATTATTTGCAACGACGGCGACGAGCAAAAGAGTTTCAACATCTTACAGCGAAGTGTAACATCTGTTGCAACCGTCCGTATAATCAACAGATTTGAGATCAATCAAGTGTTACGTAGGTACGTATTTCCTAGATTATGCCATGTTTGTATACAAAGATTATCTAGGCAACATAAATAAATATTGTTTACTTAGGTAATAAAGCAGCAGTTTAGGTTAACGAGTTTTGCAATGTAACATACATTTTTTACTGGTCAAAAACATAGAGCGCGCGTAAGTTAACGCGAGTTTTCCGCACGACTTCCTATTTCCACAAAATATGAGCATAATAACTCTAAAAAATTAATAAATGGTAAAAATTTCCCATTAACTTTAAAGTGGCGGTTATGGGTGTTGCATTCGCTTCGTTAAATTTACATTGACCACGACAACACCCAAAGTAGGTCAACAAGATACCGACTGTAGAAGAAGGTCACCGTCCGATATTTGTGTACACTGTAATACTAGCATTGACAATTGCAAAAATATTATACAATCACAACATTACATGATGTGAACAACCAATATTGTTTTTGAAGTATGTTTGAGTATGGTTATTAATTTACTTTGTATTTTACAATACTTACATTAAGTAAATTGATTCTTGCCATTCTTGGATTGCATCAAACATTATTGTGGAGTTCAATAATAAATTATGTGTTGTCATGTGTTCGGAGTGGGCATTTCTTGGTCCCATCAGATTACATAAAGTTGCCATAAGTTGAGCACACTGACATTAACAGTTATATCAGAGTTAGCAGGTTAAGGTACAATGCGTTCGCGCTGCATTGCATCACCGGCGCGGCGGTACTTCCGCGCGAGTCGGTGCCCGCGCCGCTCGGGAAGTGCCTTATTTTATTTGTAACTCGATGGCGGTTCAGTTTTTTATCAAATCACTTGATGAGTTGCTTGTAGTCTTCCGGTTGTTTATCTTGCAACGCAATCAGCTCTTGTTCTAATGATGAGTGAAAGTGAAATGTCCCATCTAATTATATCATGAATTTATTTGGATTATACAATTGCTTACAATACATTCTACTTGCCTTGTTCAACAGTTGTAATAGGTGGTTAGCTACAAATCTCGGTATACCTAGTTTAGGTTACTTCACAATTATGTAATTTATTTAACATTGAAATAACTCCACGTAACAGAGCTTCACTTACCGGAACATAAAATAGATACCTAACTTAATCGTAAGTATTCTGGAACTGTACATTTGCATGGATTTCGCAGAAATCAACATTACTATTATTATGTTCATTAATATGTAACGACATTAGAGAAGATAGTAAAATAGTTTATATTCGGAGTTGTTTACTATGCGGACCTTGTAGAAACTAGAACTAATTTCCGTGCATTTAACCGTTTTTGCCATACCTATTACTGGAATCAAATGTAATCGCTCACTACATAGACCAACTGAACTGACACTGATGGCTGTACCAAAATTTTTTCAGGCAGACCTTACCTTTATCTTAGCCTAGTCTTTAGCTTTATTGTTTTTGTATTTTCTTACAACACGGGTTTTCCATTCTACCGGAGTATTGAAGATTTTTTAGTCATTTGCAAAGGTACAAGTTCACCTGAGCCATCAATAGGTACTGTATTAAAACCTCAGAGCTTGAGTTCTGATAACACAAGACTCAAAGTTATACGTGTAGGGAGGCAGATTGCTTTAAGACTAATCTTTAAGTTATCTACCTCGCTCTTGCTCAATAGTGAACAAGGTATCTCAGATACAATTCACAACGACAAAACTCCGCAACCAATTGAATGATATTATTGTTATTGGCAATCATTAGCCACTCAGATTGTACTCGCATATATTAGCGATACGAATACGGGCAACGGCGCATGTAGTGAATTCGTAAATATAAAGACTTTCGTAATGGACCTTTACATTAATAACTTAGGTCGCCTTGGACGATGAAAATATAGGTTACAACAAAATCCAATTGTTGCATGCATAACATCTTCACTTCTCTTTGATAAAAGCAACCGGTTTTAAAACAATCAATCTTTACATTTCCTGGACTCTCACATTATTTCATCAAAATGAAAAGTTTCATAAAAGCTCTTGACAATAAAGTATTAAGTAGTAGGTACACATTTACCTTCACGTTTGATAGTTATTCTTATTTTTAAATAAAAATATGTATTATTTAACGACTAAAATATTATAATATTACATATGAACATATACTTAGGTGAATTGGATGCTCCTAAACTAACGTTAAGCACAAGGTTCTATTTAACTCGGAGCAGCCTTCGTATTGCTTGGCATTGTGTGCAATGTTTATCTATCACAAATCACAAAATAAACATTAATTTATTAGGTACTATAATTAAGCATACAAACAAGTTCTGTTTAATCACTGACGTGTGTTGAGTGTTGACTCATCACAAAAACAAAGCACTTATTTCAATTAGACCATTTACAGGCACTTTTGAATTGTTATAGTCAGTCAGTCAGTAAGTAGAAGCTAGAGTTGCTCGTTCCAAAACGTATGTAGGCCTCTATGGAGAAGAACGAGCAAGAAACACTCTTATCTATTAAGTTTTTACAAAATCCTGTTTATAATACTCTACATGTGAAAACAATGAAGGTGAATACAAACCATAAAAAAAAACATAACAAAAATATAAACCATGGCGGTTAAGAGATGACCAATCCCAACTGACAGCGTCCGTTTACGCACATGACACGTGGATCAGCACCACTTAGCTCAACCATCTTGAAAGGAACCAAATGATCCAACGCACGCGACACTATCAGCGTGACATTTGAGCGAGCATGACAAAGCTCTCAATCACGCTCAGTATAGAATAAGAGATACAGCCGGCTCGGTAAAATCAAGTGAGGAGAAGGAATTACTCAATTAGTCACCTCACCACTCTCTTTGTTTTATTCTCACTCATCTCATTTACCTCACCTGTAATAACGATTGCGCGATAGTTTACCATTCGATCTCAATTAAGCAATACAGACAATTCTAACAAACGTAAATAACATAAATCCTACCCTTCTCGCGTATTAACACATTATATCGTAATACCAACGCTCACACCACCCATTGCATAAGAAAAGGGGGGATATCTTCCGCGTGCCCGGCCGAAGCAAGGAAGCCAGCCGCGAGCCGAAGCAAAGGAAGCCAATCAGTACCTGCGATCTGAACAAGACTGTAAATTACAAGCACAAGGATCACGACACGAACTGCTTTAAATATATTTTACTTTCCATTTGTTCGTTGCAACGAAGGGATATACTTACATACACACTATGCCTTAAGGCTCTTAGACTTATGCCTTTGTGTTGGTACAAACTGAATTATTCAATCCTAGATAGTGATTGTAAAACTGTGCTTAAGCTACCTACAAGAGTACAAGTATCATAAGCAACTGCATAATTTATGAATTTATAACTTGAATTCCTGCATCATAAATTAAAGCAAATAGAACAAAGTACAATAAGTAACATCCGTGATAGGATCGTGATTGTGATGAGTCATCGATAGGACCATTATGTCGAACTACCATCGTCACAACTAACATCACACTAATAGCACAGGCTGGTGATAATCACATAATCACTATGTCGGTCTCTTGACTACAGTTATTATAACTATAACTAGCTTCTGCCTGCGACTTCGTCCTTGTGATTTTTATCAGCCACGTCAAGTTACGTCTTTGCACTGCTTTGCACCCGTGGGCTGTGGCGTGATGTCATATGTATTCTTTACGACTGTGTCTATTATATAGAAAAGATTTTTCCAGTCCGACTGGCAGTTCCAGAGATTAGAGACTAAAAAAAAACAAACAAAACTCTTTAGCTTCATTATTTATTTTTTTTTTTTTTTTTTTTTTTTTTTTTTTTTTTTTTATTATATTGGTATTTAGCTATTTGAATATGAAATAAGTGACTTTAATAAATATAATTAAGGTGATTTAGAAGTTCATACACATTTATAAGAAATACTATTTTATTTGGTTTTACTTTCATTTTCTAGTTTTTATTTTAAGTTAATACCCAATGTTGCTGTGCCTTAACTGGGTCCATAACTGTACCTTAGCTTTAAGCCTTATGTAACATCTATTATACACATTATGGTATGCAAATAAATGAATATGAATATGAACTAAAATGACTCATACCACGTCATTACATCAACATTTTTGCCATAAGCCATACTCAATGTCAAAATTACTAATAGTTGTAATGTTTATTTCCAGATCCCCAGAGCATGCGACGGCTTTACCTGACAGACAGACATCTTCGCGTGATGCTGTGGTGCATTCTCCTCGGCTTGCAGCCAGCCTTCGCTGGTATCCTAGACCCCTTTAACTGGGCACGTTCAGACCGCATAGAGGTCAACATTCCCTGGTTACCATGTAAGTTTATTTTGGCATTAAAATGAGAAGAAGAATAATAAGTGTTTTTTTTTAATGGTATAATTTTTATAACTTTTAATAGGATATAGGTCTATACAAGTGTACTTACTTCACAATTGATTGTTTACTCATCATTTCAGTTGAAAACGAAACAAGATGCTATGATGAGCTAGGATGCCTGAACATCACAAGGAGCTGGTACCATCTCATTCACAGACCCTTCAATGTTTTTCCTCTACCGAGAGTTGTCATCAATACTAGGTAATACATAATGTTCCATTCATCCAAACACGGATCTAATAACCGGCCATCATAATAAATATTATCTGGTTAGACAGACCTGTGTCATAAACTGATAGATGAACGGTAGACGGTTCGTGCAAATTTTGCTTCATGATATAACATTGATTTCACCAAAATCAATCTTTTGTCACACCAGTCACTACAGAGAAATTTCGATTTCAGGTTCATTTTATATACAAAAAAGAACCCAACTGATGGACAACTGTTGAATGTAAACGTGAACAAAACTATAGTGAAGTCCAATTTCAACCCGAACAGACTCACAAAGATGATTATTCACGGATTTATCGACACACCACTCTCGAATTGGGTAACTCTAACTATAATTTATTGTTAAACATATTATAACAAAATGTTTGTAAATATGCAGTATATTAACCCTAATGTTTTGTCATTCAGGTCAGTGAAATGAAAGATGAGCTCGTGAAAGCAGGTGACTTCAATGTTGTTATAGTAGACTGGGCCGGTGGAAGTCTACCATTGTATACACAAGCTACGGCCAATACCAGGCTAGTAGGACTTGAAGTAGCACACTTTATCAATACTTTACAGGTACGCAGTCCCCCTAATACAAATAAAATATTCTTGATTAAAATAAATTATTGGTTTTATAAAATCTAAATGACATTACAGAAAGATCACGGAGTAGATCCGTTGGATGTCCACATTATAGGTCACTCCTTAGGAGCCCACACAGCAGGTTACGCGGGCGAACGAATACAGGTAAACTAAGATGCCAACCACTAAAACATTATTTATTAAATCATACGTTACATGACGTTACGTATATCGTTTTCATATTTTCTTTGATTCAGCCTCTCGTTCCATAGGGCTTAGGAAGAATTACAGGACTGGATCCAGCTGAACCGTACTTCCAAGGAATGCCGACGCATGTTCGATTAGACCCAACTGACGCGCAACTCGTCGACGTCATACACACTGACGGAAAGAGCATTTTCCTTTTAGGTAATGCCTTGGACGTAACTCTGTGTATATTCGTGATACTGCACGTATGCTTCTATAATCCACACCGCACTATCGTCTTCATGTACATTTGTTGAACACATAATAATATGACGTTTGTTGTTAATAAGATTAAGCTTCGTCGCTTTACCATCTAATCATACTACTAACCCTTATTTATATATTATATGTATTTGTTATGTAAATATGTACCATACGCTTGTTTGCTTTCCGTTGTCATCAATCATTTGTATAGTATATTTGAATATTTATATATCGCGTGATAAGGTAACTAATTAATCGACGGTTTATTTCACGCGTGCGACAGATTTTGTGTTTATGGCAGGATATGGAATGTCACAACCCGTGGGTCATTTGGATTTCTATCCAAATAATGGGAAGGAGCAACCAGGATGTGACCTCACAGAAGGACCACTCGTACCACTGACGCTTGTCAAGCAAGGACTTGAAGAAGCTTCGAGGGTCCTAGTAGCGTGCAACCATGTCAGAGCCATTAAACTTTTTACTGAATCTATTAATGGAAAGTGTTCCTATATAGGTAAGAAAACTTCTTTCTTTACTTACTTATTTTTCTCTTAACACATTATGTAGATAAAATAAGCGTCGATCTTATAGCTTTCCACGATCCATTTTTTAAATGGTATGTAAACATTTATTTTTTATTTTAAATCATTATTATGAAGTCTATAAATATCAGTGTAAAAATGTTAACGTTTTTAGGACACCAATGCCCCTCATACCAACATTTTCAGACAGGAAAATGCTTCCATTGCGGTCACGGTTGTGCAATTATGGGGTACGTTCTTATTTCCAAATTTGTATCTTTGAATGAAGTACTTTTTTTTATTTCACGTTTAATGATTTACCAGATTCCATGCAGACAGCTCTCCCGGTTTAATCACAAACAAAAACAATCAGTCGGAGAATGAGGTCTTTCCATCTGAGGAGCACGATACGATTGGTGCCAAGTATTACCTCAGCACCGGGAAGGACCTTCCGTATTGTCGTAAGTATATATTTGAGAAACAACGTAATTATTTATTGTGTCCAATTTTTGATTTTTTTACCCATTGTTTCCTCTTTTCGGGACAAAAGCCTCCCTCCACTTATTCAGCCTTTTGCGATCCCGACTCCTACCAGTTTTAGCGCAAAACGTTCAGGGCGCCTACCACCATCTCTTATAACAATATTATTTCTGTTGTTGCATTTTCAACCCTCGGCGCTGATCCGAGCGTCGAAATTTAACAGTGTGGAAGGCAAAGTAAAAAATAATATTATTTTAAGATGTTGTGATAGGCCCTCAGATCATCCCGCCATCTCGTTAGTGGCAAAGCCTATAATAATGTTTTGTCTTATTTATAGTAATGTTTTATCCTGAGCCCTAATAATCACTGTAATGCATTCTGCAGTCTATTAATAGCAGTCCACTGTTAGACTGTTGTTGACTGTTAACTGATGACTGCTTGACTGTAGACTGTTGATAGTAGGTATCTAAAGGTTACGCAATTATGACGAGTTCATCTCAAACAGAATTAAAGATACAGTATATTCAAATGTCTTTGGTTCATCATGAGTAGGTGGCGTTGACCCCTGAGAAAACTACTCATTACAACATAACGTCTAAAATGAGGTTCCTTTCTCCCTAATCACAGCGTGTGCCTGATTGCTTTCAACCTCATGTTACAACACAATACTCACCAATCCAGAACGCGGTCTAGCCACATGGCATTTGCTTAAGAGTCTAAAACTGGTACAGTTTGAATTATTATGCAAAACAACTCGATTGTACAGCGTCATTAAGCATGGGCCTAGTGTTAAGTGCCAAGACCTAAAAGTACTTTTTAAGTACCTACATTCCTTTTGAACCGAATTTCGTCTTGTCTTCGCTATACGAGTGGTTAGTGGCATGGCACAACCGGTCTAGTGGTCCCACGACTGCCGTGCGGCAGACAACCCAACCTCGGTTTGTTTCTCAGGCCAATCAGTGTTATAGGGTTTATCCTTCAGGAATTTCCAAATAGCAGTACAGTCTGGATTTGTGCTTGTTTTGTCGATTATTCCCGATCTGTGTTTTTGTTCCAGAACGACATTACAGAGTGGCTATCCAACTGGCAAATCCCAAAGGTGCAGAATCGTGGGTGCAGGTATATTCGCTTATTAATTAATTCATTTTAATATGTACACTCAATACCACATATTTTATTAATATCATCGTGTAATCAACAGGGTTTCCTGAAAGTTACTTTACTATCCGATAGAGGCGTTATTCGGGGAATGGACTTAACACCAAATAATTACGTAAAGTAAGCAAATACTACCATTTGTAATTAGATTTTTTACTTTACTGAATAATTGTGCTACAACAAAAAATTATTTTTCAGATTGGAGCATGGCACCACCTACACCATAGTAGTCACCCATCCCATGGATTTGGGTGGAAAAGTTAGAAAGGTAACAACATTTAATTTTGTTCTATGGACGATGATAAGCCTTAAAATCAATGAAACAAACGTATAAAAGTTTTTCGTTTTTCGTCATCATTAAAAAAAATAGAAAAATTAAAATATAAATAAATGAAATAACATGACAGAAGCATCTAAATAGTACTAGATTTGGTTCTACATATTTCTTAAAATTTGAAGATCCTGTGGTAAAACAAATGTGCCTTTTTGCCAATACCTTTTTTATAGTAAATCCTTTAAACTTCATTTTGTTTCTCATATAGGTGGAGTTATCGTGGGAGTACGACATGAATGTACTTGAGCCGCGATCTCTTTGTATACTGTGGTGTAACGACCGCCTCTACGTAAAGTCAGTTCTTGTCGACCAAATGGAACTGCCAAGCAGAGGGTAAGATATATTTTTCACTATCTGAAAATAGTATACTTTAACTTGCTGCCTGCCAACAATTATTTTAATTTTGCAATCCTTGCCTTACCAAAGGAAACATTGGTTTTAGTAAGGTTTACCAATTATTTTCATTTAAATAAATTAATAAATTTATAAAGAGATTGCATTGATCACCACGCATGCTCAAAGCGAATTGGCGAATTAAGACCTACGAAAATGTATTATACGTCGGGATTTCCTCATGATGTTGTTTTAACATTCCACTTTATTACAGGAAGCGAAACGTTGACTTCAGTACGAAGTTGTGCACGCCGAAGCGTGAGTTTGCTGAAATCCCCAACCGGGGCTCTGCCAGTTTCTACGACAATTGCGGCAGGTAGCTGTGCCATAAATACTTAGGCATTCCACTATAGACTTTATTACAGTCTATTTACATAGACTCTGAGAGAAAGCTTTAAATTAAAAGTGGACGAAGTAACGAAATGAAAACATTTGTAGTTCAAGTGGAAATTATCAGTGAAACATTTCAAGCGTGAATTTGTTACAGGTGATCATGTTTTAGCTGCGGTAATTTAAATTATGAGTGTTTTTTTTTTGACAACTTGTTTAATTGTTTAAAAAATACTCAATAAACATAAAATGTTGTTAATAGTCTACGCATTTGAACAAAGATATTTCGGGATTACTTATTAAATAAAATCTTGAAGGTTTAACTCTTTACTAGGTATTTTCAGATATTTATATTGTTACAATAATCTCAGTAGGTAACGAACTGAACATTTTGTATAGTATTATAAGTTTACTATTAGTGGAATACTCAAACTTTTTGTATTATAAGTAGTTAGAAAGTAAATACCGAATTAAAGTAAACTATTGTAAATATTTAAGTTTGGTATTTAAATGTTTTGTAAATTTAATTATCGATTAGCTGATCGATGATGTTAAAATGCAGTAAATAACAAAGGGACGCACGAGCCAGCGCTCCTTTGACACTGAGCACCGGTTTCTCGAACGAAAAATTAATTGAATTTTCCAAGTGCGTGTAAACCGCTATGATTGGTTCACTGAATTATCAACAACCAATCACAGTGCCTTACGAGCGCTTAAAAATAGGCTAGTTGACACCACCAATCAATTGGCGTACTTTTTATGACCTTTCAAAACGCGATTATTCCATAAAAATTTTATGGCAATATCGAACTGTCATTTATTTGGAAACTCAATTGACTACTATTTATTGATTTCAAAGGCACAAAAAATAAAATTTTACAGTAAATTGAAAATTAATCGGGTTATCAGGGCTAAAATAAAATGTTTCTATAAAGAAGTCGTGTTTTGGAATTATTGGTTAATGGTGTCAACTACCCCATTAGTCCCTTTAATTTTTCGTTCAAGAAACCCGGGGTTAAACTTGAAAACACTTAACAAGTGTTGGGACGACTCTCACCTGCTGACTCAATGGACATTTCGCAATGACAGGGACCAACTTCATAAACAAGAATACCTAATCAACCATGAACATGGACATAAAAATAAAATCTTTAATCTAATCAATACCTTAGTTTTAACTGATAACAAAAATATTAGTACAACTTATTTTAACAGCATAGGTACCTACCTACCTTAATGAAATTGGTTCCGTGTTTAAGATTTTGTAATAAAGTAGTACTTACTGTACAAATGTTCTTATAGTTATTACTATAGTACCTACATTGTATAAGACCTTATGTAGGCTGTATGGTATCTAACATGTTATTACATAATAGATTAAAATTTAGGAGGGTAGAAATTCCTGCTGTAAAAAAAAACTATTACCTATTTGTTACGTTATACCTACTTAAAATCATCGAACAAAACAGAACAGATTCTGAAATAAAAATATTCTTATTTACTAGATTTTTATTATTTTGTTTTTAGATACTAAAACTGATTTTACGATTGCCGTCACGACCACGTCACGATACATGCTGCTGAGCTAAAAAATAGCAGTAGGTAGGTACCTAGTTACCTACCCCTAAATATTTTCTTTCAATTTTTACTAAATCTTTATTGGGTACATAAAGATTTAGTAAAAATTTAAAGAAAATATTTTATCCTCATCAGCATAATTATTACCTATCATAATTATTGCCTACTTATTCAAAAGGGGTTCCCTACTTTAAATCGAATAACACTTGCTCGAAAACGTTAGCTCGATAGTAAATAATCTCGAAGAATTATAAGCGAAGCGCGACAGTTCACTTCCTCGATGCATAAAAATCTCGAATAGGTACTTACTTATAAGCTCGAATCATCGGCAGCGCGAAGGTCCCTTACCTATATTGTACTCAAATGAAAATCCTTAAAACTATTATTTTCATGAATCGGTGGTCCTTCGAGAAATGATATTTCATTCAATTTACAAACCCCCCGCAATTCTGCAAACGATACAAGAATAAAAAAATTGATTCTATATCCTGCGCTACATGCCCTATTAGCGACACATCTAAAAGCCTACCTACATTGAATATTGGCGACGGCGACGTCGCATTTGAAAATGCCGCATGCGTCGTCCTCGTCACAGAGGTGCTTTAAAAGGTACTCTGTGGGTGCTTTGCACACGCAACATCTGGAAGGACTTTAGCTCGACTTTTAATTCTATTCAGTAACTTGACAGTTCAATAATATCCGCGCCGCGCTAGCCGCAGCGTTAGCTGCGTGCGGGCCGGCGTTGGTGACGTCATCAGCAGCGGCTTGGGGAGTTCGGTCGTTTCAGGGACTGCGGCGACTGCGACGCGGGTGGGTGTGCGAGATTGCATAGAACTTCATATAAAGAATTCGAATGCGAAGACTGCGGCGCGTGCGGTGCGGCCAAGTCTGCGTTCACCTTAACTGTCAAGTAATGCTGCGTACACACCGCCCCAACGAATGCCAACGATTGGGTTTCGCTGGCCTTCTTTGGTCCTGTCTGGACTAGAGATGGGTCGAGGGCAAAAACAAATATGGACAAAATGGGCATAAACTTGACATATTGGGCATAAATGAGTTTACGCCCAAATAAATGCCCAATCACTGGGCACAAAAACTAATAACTTTGTTTTGTAAAAAAGAAACTTAATGTCAGTATTTTGTAAATTAAAATTTTAATCAAGTAATCAGTCATAAAATAATCAGTCTTGTTAATAAAATCACAGTTGAAAATTCGAATACGTAATTATAGAAAATAAAATAAATAGTATATCTTAATTTTTACAATCATCATCGTCCTAATTATAATTTTTTGGATTGATTTAATGTCTATTGCGTAATGAAATCGCTCAATATAATGTAGACAGCTTCAGTCATCATCGTCATCACTAAAAGAGCCGCGCAGCGGGGCGCGCGGTGGCGGTTATTCCCCTCCCCCAACCCCTCGTAAACTTCAGCTTTCGTTGCTCAGTCCCGCGCCCGCGTCGACTCGACCGGAGAACCGAAATACTTACTATTATAGCTAGTACCCTATTATATCAATTTGTTAAGGTTTATTGCAATATATTAGCTATAGTCGAAAATGTTTTTGTGAATTAACCTTTCCTGCACACTCAAATATAGCTATTTAAATGAAAATTTTAACAAAAGTTCTGTTAAAGTTTTTGCCCAGGCAAAAGGCATTTATTCGGCGTTTACGGGCATTTATCCGGCGTTTATTCAATGCGCCCAATATGTCAGGGCATAAACCCATCACTAGTCTGGACGGTTTTGCTGCGTACACACCGGCCCAACGAATGCCAACGAAGGCACTCGTTGGCATTCGTTGGGCCGGTGTGTACGCAGCATTACTGAATAGAATTAAAATTAGAGGTATAACACTTTCTTCTACCTCTTAATCCATCCAACTAAATGTCTTTAGTCTACCTATGGTAAACATCAATCTTTATAAGAAAGATCAAGAGTGTTTGCCATACTTCTATTAGATGTAATACTTATGGAGATGCCGTTTAAGACTTTTAACTGTATGAAAGACATTATGTCAGAACGTGACACATCCGCAATTTTGAGTCAGACTTTACCACGTAGAACTTTACAGACATTCCTAACAAACGTGTTGAAATACACCTACTATTCGGCGACCGTTTTGTTCTCATTAGACGTTTAAATTCAACACGGCAACAATTATTTCATAGATATGGTATGTCCATAGATACAAGTCAATACATTTTTGACATAATGTTACAGTTGACAGTTCAATAAAGGCATCTGATGTCTGAAAGATGTCTGATTTCGTTACTTAACAGCTCAATAAAAGTTTCGGAATTCTTTAAATAATTACGTTTAAACTATGTTGATTGAGACTTCTTCTGCAAAGTAAAATAGTGATAATGTCGTCACCAACCTCAAAGTTAGCTCTAACGCTTTCATGTTCTGTTACGGTCGGTATTGTAGCCTATGTGCACATCAAGCAACAATCAGATAGGTAATCCTCTTAATATTGTTGTTATGAATATAGTACTGAATTACAAGCATAAAATAAGTTTAAAGTTTCGGTAACCTATAGTGTGTAAGTGATAGGTACCAAATTGTGTAAATACCAATGTGGTTTGCTAATAAACACATGTCAGTATTTACACTATCAATTTTATTATTTACCTTATCTGCCGAAGATTACCTAACGGTTTATCAAATCACAGGGTTTGACTGTTCAAGTTGAACACCTTATAGATTGAGTATGGTAAAAAATCATATGGTAAGAAAAAACTAGTTCAATGACAAACAATCATAGTATAGTAGTATAGTAATTTCATTAACAAGCAATAAAATTGGTCCACCATCAAGGACAGAATGGAAACTAAACCCGGGGAGTTTGTGGTGATAATGATAATAGAAGCAATCAGTCTATATACCAATTATGTTAAGCCCTTATCATCTACTCTAAAAAACTAATAATTATTTTGTTTCAGGGAAAAAATGCATGAAGGAGTAATAAAAGATGTTGAAAGGCAGCAAAGGCGCAAAATAGAAAACTTGTACATATTAGAAAAACAAAACGAATTAACAAAGAAACTGAAAAAAGAATTAGGGAACTAGTCAATCAAATATATTACTATCATTAAGATAATATTTATTATTTACAGAAATAATGTGGAACTAAAAAAACTAGATAATAGGTAATTATAATGTTGAACTAAGTTATTGTTTTCTTTCTTTTAACCAAGCCTCTAGCATTACATCTTTAAGTTTCAGATTTACTCCCGTAGGATACTGTTTATCAGCAGTGTCAATCGCGCCATCTAGATTTAGTTTCTCTTTAGCTACAGCAGCCAAACATTCAAATGTGCGTGGTTCCCAACAGGCCAAATCTGATAAAGATTTACGGTCCAACAGTATATTAGCTCTGTCCAAACCTTCCTTTAATGTATATGCTGAAATGTTATGCTGCTCACAAGCAGCAGTAATCCTTGTTGTCCAGAGATCAATCATATCTTGTTTCTTCAGCTTCCTTGCTTTGGTTGCGTAAACTAACGCTCTGTGCACATTACGTACTGCTACTGAGTAACAGTTTCTCCGACGACCAATATAATGCGCAGCAAGCATAAAAATCCTTCTTTTTCTCCAAAATTCATCAGGACCACGGGAACGAACCCAATTAGCAACTGTCAAGAATACCATTGTGCGCTGAAATTAATGAGGTTATGTTGTGAATTCATTGTATTATAGTAACATACGTAATACAGCGGTAAGCTTTGTAATTACTTCAGAGAAAGTTTTATAATATGTAGCTAAACCTTCGCTTTTAAACAATTATTTTCATCAATGAAATTAAAAAATCAATACAAACCGGAGCGGATCAGCGGACTGTCAAAGTTGTCAATGTCAAACCAATAACCCTATATTTTAAAAATTTATCTTGCTCAACTCGTATCATTCATTCACTCACTGTCAATCATTCATAAACAAAATCAAATATCTTTTTAAAACAAATAGGAAATGAAGTCTTTTGCCATCATCCGGGTGAATTTTGCAGAAAGAGCAGTAAAATAGTCGAGCAATTTTTATCGATAAAAAATAATGAAATAAATGACAACTTTAAAAAGTTTTGATCGTACAATAGGTAGGTCATTTTTATGAAGGTAGGTAGGTACGTATTGAAAGATGCACGACAATTATTTCATTTTATATGAACATTAATAGTGTACATACCTATATAAAATGGGAAAGTAGTTACAGCTATAGGTATCACACAGATTAATATATTAAGCTAGTCGTCATCGTCCACCCATTTCTTTATATGCTTGGGACTATCAGAATCTTCGTCATCGAGGGCAACTTGATTGTCTATTGACATTCTGTAGAAAACATTTTTTCTTTTAGTGAAAAGAAAAACAAACTAATGGACAAGGTAAATACATATATTACTAATGTAGGTATTTACCTTGTCCATGAGTTCCATAACCAAATAATACATAATTTAATAATAAATAGTACAAAGTAGGTAATGGTGCGGATTGCCTTGTTCACAAACTAAACTAAAGAAGGATGGCAAGAGTGGACCCAAAATGAACGGAGCGCTGTGCACGGTCTACTTTATATCAATAATAATATCAAGTAAATAAGTGTTGTACAAAAAAATACTGAGTTATTACAAATCGGGAATCCAAAGTTATTAATTATTCATAATTAACAAAAAATAATCATCGTGCAGTTTCTAAACGAAACATATAGTTACATTCCTTTCTAGGCTAATGATTAGATAAAAAGTAGTTCGTTTTCGCTTGGTGATTTTCCTTCTTTTATACTTATACATCTTGTTAAAAAGTTGTTAAATATTCTGAAAACCCATAACGATGAAACATACGAACCATGTAAATAGATCGTAAAAAAAATAAGACTCATTATTTTGCTACATACGTAATGGATTACATGAAACGGAGAAACGGAACGTCATTATCAAATTGACACTGACGACATTTTTGTTGACATTTGTCAACTATTTGTCTAGAGTTGCCCAACTATCGATAGTTTCTCTATCGATAGATGACCTCGAAATCTAGTAACAATGCTAAACCACTGATACTATTGATATCACAAATTAACTAATACTATTGATTGGAAGCGAGAGTATCGATAGGATCGATACTATAACATGATAATATCATCAATAGTATATCGAATTTTTAAAGTAATACTATCGATACTAATGATAGTTTGTAAAACTATCAATAGTATTACAACATCGATAGTGTGTATCGATACTATCGACAGTATTGCTCCTAAACATATGCTGGACTTCGATAGTATCGATACTATCGATATTATCGAAACTAATACTTTCGATACTATTTTTGTATATCATTATAAAAATACGTAAACTGTATCATACTATCTATAGATAATATGGATATTATCGATAGGCTATCGATAGTTTAGCGATAGTCGACTATCGATAGGCAACACTATTTTCAACGGTTAGCGTTGTAAAAAACAAATAATATTTCGGCGATTTTGTAAATTCTTGACGACTTTGCTTTACCTTTGGACTGATTATGCTGTATACCAACCTAAATTACGGCATTTACTACTGGATGACGATTTGCAAGTGATTTGGACTTTGTCAAACTGTTCAAATGCGGTGCGTTATTGTAAATTATACAGAGGACATCGCTTGTCCGAAAAAAGTCATCAAATTGTTAAAAGAGTTCAGAGATGGGTATACCCGCGCGATGTGAGTATATATGTGAACTAATTTGTTGAATTTCTGAACAAGAAACCCTACAACAACTAACAACTCGACCATTGTAATGTCTGTGCTGCATGTGGCAATCTATTTTGAGAAGGGAGTAGTTGAAAATCAGTTTCTTCGTTCTGACATGACTGAAATGGTAATCCGAATAGAAAACATTATAATAATATCTGAATTTATAAGACCCCGTGTTTAATGTCGAGCATAAATACTTTTTACATTAATATGTAAAAAGTATTTATGCTTGAAAATAAAACCTAAAAAGAAAGTCTAAGTGTAATGTCATACCGTAACCATGGAAACTATATATAACAAAGATGTCAAATTAAGATTAATTATTTTACAACAGCAATAAAAATGGTTTAAGTTTTATCAAGCAGTATTTTTAACTATTTTTTATTGACCAAAAGATATGGTCAAACACCCCGACAGGTTGGTTATGAAATTAATAAATATTGTACTTATACCTATCCATATTATTTTGTGTTATTGACAACTTTTTACTTGTATGTTGTTTCAGTTAATCTTTAACAATAAAGTATGCGTACCATGCTATTTGCAGGCAGGGTGGTGGACAGTTTTCACAGAAACTCTGCTCTTGTTGTTGTTATCGCCATTGCCTTTTGGGGCCATGAATGTGGACTCTTGCTCACATGGTCTGAGCATTTTGTGGTACGTGGATTATCCCAGACACCAAAGCTATGTCGCTGCACCAGCTAGCTTCTTAGATAATCTTTTAATTAGGTTAAAAGATTATTTATCATAAAATACTATCTAGGAACGCAAAACAAGATTAAAGGAAGATATAATGTTTGTATGTCTTGAATATTTTATAAGTAATTACAAAATAAATAAAAGTTTTAAATAAATAAATGTTGTTTTATTCAACAAAACTCTGGTCAATGTAGATAAAAGTACATCAACTGTGCTTTTAAAGAATATTCCAAGAGATATTAAGCTGCCTCCTTATCCTGTGATAATATGCAAAAATATTAATTACAGGTGTGAATTTGGCTAAACGGGTATAAAATATGACTGATAATTAGCATCGGAATAAAAATAATTAATAATATAGTATGTATAAATAAATAATAACCAATAATTGCGAGTCTTAGTTTACTTTTAGATTATTTTAGGTTATAATCTTCCACCTTTCATATTTTTTTTCTCCCAACTTTTTCAAACTACTTTCCATTTGATTTTTGGTTAGCCTTAAGTCGTTCTTTAACTACAAATCAGTTTCAATATTACACACTACTTCTATCACTGGGTCCCAAATTACGTGTAGTCTCGCCATTCTCCTTTAGACTATTTCTATCTTTTTCTGCCCAATAAAACAAGAAAGAGGCGGAAATAAATTAGACCGGTCAATTTTAGTTAATCTGAAACTTCCATGCAGTTTTAGGCTGGGCCTGGATTTACGAATGCCAACGAAGGCCTTCGTTGGCATTCGTTGGGCCGCGCCGGTGTGTACGCGGCATTAGATGACATGTCAGTAGTTCAGATCGCATAGATTAATACCGCGTTTACATTCAGCCGTAGTGAGCAGGGAAGTGGGCAGGGAAGTGGGCAGGACGAGTATGTAAACGCAATACTTCTCATGCCACTGCCATTGCCACTCGCGCTGCCCGGCGCTCCCCAAAATGGCGGTTTTTTGTGCGGAAGTCAAAGGACCGGCAGCGCGAGCGGCAGTGTGTGTTTATACCTCATTTACATTCAGCCCCTGCCGCTGCCCCTCGCGCTGCCGGCAATAATTCCCTAAATACTGCCGCAGCATGATCGAGAGAAGTGTGTGTTTACATACTGCCCTACCACTCACTTCGCTTTCAAGTTTCGACAATGGCAGACGTCGAAATAATTACAGCGGCCGCGCTGTCTCTTTTTGCGATACATAAATTATGTTCGATATTTTTATGACTGCCTCGTTGGTCTAGTGGTTAGTGACCCTGACTGCAAAGCCGGAGGTAGTGGGTTCGATTCCCACCCAGGACAAACTTTGTGTGATGAGCATAATTGTTGGTTCTGTGTCTGGGTGTAATTTATCTATAATATGTATGTATTTATAAATTATATAAGTATGTATATCAGTTGTCTGGTTACCATAACACAAGCTCTGCTTAGCTTGGGATCAGATGGCCGTGTGTGAGTTGTCCCAAGATATTTATTTATTTATTTAAAAAGGTTACGAATACAAAAAAAGAATGTTCGTCGTAGACGATGGTGGATGATATCTAAGTAAACATCGAAATAAAAAAAAATAAAAAATTCTACGCGTCGTGAACCTTACGTTTCTGTTTATATTGTTTATCCGTAACATCCCAAATTACTTTTTCCGTTTCCAGTAGTTCTAAGAATTTTATTGTAATCTCATTGCTCCATTCGGACGGCATTTTCGATGATCTAAACGAACGTCTTTCTCCTCCAGGCGCTCGGCGAGTACTGAGCGTCGGAGCAGAATGTAAACACGCACTGCCGCTCGCGCTGCCGGTCCTTTGACTTCCGCACAAAAAACCGCCATTTTGGGGAGCGCCGGGCAGCGCGAGTGGCAATGGCAGTGGCATGAGAAGTATTGCGTTTACATACTCGTCCTGCCCACTTCCCTGCCCACTTCCCTGCTCACTACGGCTGAATGTAAACGCGGTATTACATTCTGCTCCGACGCTCAGTACTCGCCGAGCGCCTGGAGGAGAAAGACGTTCGTTTAGATCATCGAAAATGCCGTCCGAATGGAGCAATGAGATTACAATAAAATTCTTAGAACTACTGGAAACGGAAAAAGTAATTTGGGATGTTACGTATAAACAATATAAACAGAAACGTAAGGTTCACGACGCGTAGAATTTTTTTTATTTTTATTTCGATGTATAGATATATTATCATCCACCATCGTCTACGACGAACATTCTTTTTTTGTATTCGTAACCTTTTTAAATAAATAAATAAATATCTTGGGACAACTCACACACGGCCATTTGATCCCAAGCTAAGCAGAGCTTGTGTTATGGTAACCAGACAACTGATATACATACTTATATAATTTATAAATACATACATATTATAGATAAATTACACCCAGACACAGAACCAACAATTATGCTCATCACACAAAGTTTGTCCTGGGTGGGAATCGAACCCACTACCTCCGGCTTTGCAGTCAGGGTCACTAACCACTAGACCAACGAGGCAGTCATAAAAATATCGAACATAATTTATGTATCGCAAAAAGAGACAGCGCGGCCGCTGTAATTATTTCGACGTCTGCCATTGTCGAAACTTGAAAGCGAAGTGAGTGGTAGGGCAGTATGTAAACACACACTTCTCTCGATCCTGCTGCGGCAGTATTTAGGGAATTATTGCCGGCAGCGCGAGGGGCAGCGGCAGGGGCTGAATGTAAATGAGGTATAATACCGCGTTTACATTCAGCCGTAGTGAGCAGGGAAGTGGGCAGGGAAGTGGGCAGGACGAGTATGTAAACGCAATACTTCTCATGCCACTGCCATTGCCACTCGCGCTGCCCGGCGCTCCCCAAAATGGCGGTTTTTTGTGCGGAAGTCAAAGGACCGGCAGCGCGAGCGGCAGTGCGTGTTTACATTCTGCTCCGACGCTCAGTACTCGCCGAGCGCCTGGAGGAGAAAGACGTTCGTTTAGATCATCGAAAATGCCGTCCGAATGGAGCAATGAGATTACAATAAAATTCTTAGAACTACTGGAAACGGAAAAAGTAATTTGGGATGTTACGGATAAACAATATAAACAGAAACGTAAGGTTCACGACGCGTAGAATTTTTTATTTTTTTTTATTTCGATGTTTACTTAGATATCATCCACCATCGTCTACGACGAACATTCTTTTTTTGTATTCGTAACCTTTTTAAATAAATAAATAAATATCTTGGGACAACTCACACACGGCCATCTGATCCCAAGCTAAGCAGAGCTTGTGTTATGGTAACCAGACAACTGATATACATACTTATATAATTTATAAATACATACATATTATAGATAAATTACACCCAGACACAGAACCAACAATTATGCTCATCACACAAAGTTTGTCCTGGGTGGGAATCGAACCCACTACCTCCGGCTTTGCAGTCAGGGTCACTAACCACTAGACCAACGAGGCAGTCATAAAAATATCGAACATAATTTATGTATCGCAAAAAGAGACAGCGCGGCCGCTGTAATTATTTCGACGTCTGCCATTGTCGAAACTTGAAAGCGAAGTGAGTGGTAGGGCAGTATGTAAACACACACTTCTCTCGATCATGCTGCGGCAGTATTTAGGGAATTATTGCCGGCAGCGCGAGGGGCAGCGGCAGGGGCTGAATGTAAATGAGGTATAAACACACACTGCCGCTCGCGCTGCCGGTCCTTTGACTTCCGCACAAAAAACCGCCATTTTGGGGAGCGCCGGGCAGCGCGAGTGGCAATGGCAGTGGCATGAGAAGTATTGCGTTTACATACTCGTCCTGCCCACTTCCCTGCCCACTTCCCTGCTCACTACGGCTGAATGTAAACGCGGTATTACATTCTGCTCCGACGCTCAGTACTCGCCGAGCGCCTGGAGGAGAAAGACGTTCGTTTAGATCATCGAAAATGCCGTCCGAATGGAGCAATGAGATTACAATAAAATTCTTAGAACTACTGGAAACGGAAAAAGTAATTTGGGATGTTACGTATAAACAATATAAACAGAAACGTAAGGTTCACGACGCGTAGAATTTTTTTTATTTTTATTTCGATGTATAGATATATTATCATCCACCATCGTCTACGACGAACATTCTTTTTTTGTATTCGTAACCTTTTTAAATAAATAAATAAATATCTTGGGACAACTCACACACGGCCATTTGATCCCAAGCTAAGCAGAGCTTGTGTTATGGTTACCAGACAACTGATATACATACTTATATAATTTATAAATACATACATATTATAGATAAATTACACCCAGACACAGAACCAACAATTATGCTCATCACACAAAGTTTGTCCTGGGTGGGAATCGAACCCACTACCTCCGGCTTTGCAGTCAGGGTCACTAACCACTAGACCAACGAGGCAGTCATAAAAATATCGAACATAATTTATGTATCGCAAAAAGAGACAGCGCGGCCGCTGTAATTATTTCGACGTCTGCCATTGTCGAAACTTGAAAGCGAAGTGAGTGGTAGGGCAGTATGTAAACACACACTTCTCTCGATCCTGCTGCGGCAGTATTTAGGGAATTATTGCCGGCAGCGCGAGGGGCAGCGGCAGGGGCTGAATGTAAATGAGGTATAAAAACACGGAAAAGTTCAAGGCAAAACTAATTTGACATCTCTAACTTAGGTCTAAGATGTCACCGTCCTTTTCTTTCGCTATAATTATGTCAGTAGGAGATGCTAATTCTCTCATTTTAGTGTAGTTCGTGAACAAGGGAATCGGCACCAGACCACTGTGATGGTAACAATAACAATAATAAAATATAACATCAATAATGCACACAGCGGTAAAGGCCGTTTTTGTCACCTACCTAAATCTAGGGACTGGCCCTAACTAGGAAAGACTTGCTGCCTTGAGACACTCAAATGGCTGCCGAACCTTTATACTCAAAATGGTCGACTTATCACGTTCTGATTTTGACATGACTGTATTTTCTTCGTATTTTTAAATTATGAATATCACTACTTCACTAGGTACGTATAGGTATTTCTACTGTTTAATTTGTATGTGTGTGATTCAAGTAACTGATGTGCTGTGCGGGGTTGATCGTACGTTAACCTAGGCTTTTTTCAATTTAAACCTTTGGTACTGGCCAGATCGCTGCAACACTGGAGCAGTGTGGATGTCGGACTCCACACCTGCTGATACGTGTGCAGTCTGACACCTGCACTCTTCTAGTGCCACAGAAGACCGGCACTAATTATTGTAAGAGCTCAAGCCGGTCGACACGAAGAATTTTTTTTGCACAGCACTCCGCACACATCTGTCCATTTTGCACAGACTGAAATGAACTTGAAATTTTTGTGCCACCCAAACATGCTGCGACTTTCTAGATTTTGTGTAGTCCGGCTATCACCCATACCTACCTGGATTGAGTACCATCCATTAATAGCACATCTCCAAGATGAACTTCATTTTCGTAATCAGTTTCATCAGGGTTTAATTCTAACGAGTGAGTGGATGCGTTGAAATGATCGTTTACGGACATTATATGTCTCACATTCATCCTCGGAAATCTTTTGCCTTTAGGACTAATGTCTGGTCCCATGATTAATTTCAGAATTAAAATCTGTTGGATAACGAAGAAGCATTACAACTTTCAGTTCGACAGATGGCAGTTTTTGAAGCGTTTATTTATTTATTTAATTGATGGGGATGGAAGAACACAACTCAGTAGGTATCTACGGAGAAATAATATATTGCAAAGATATCATACCTCAGCTATTATAACAGATAAGAACATAACAAGGTGGGCAACCATAGACGCTAATATAATGCGACAAATGACAACCCCACATCCTTGAGTGTGAATAGAGTGTGTTCCCAACTCTAGGAGATAATTAGATATGCATGAACCGCTTTTACAGCAACTAAAATAAAACATTTTGTAATTAATTAAATAATAAGACCTAAGTGACTGGGGAAATGTGGGTGTGGCTATAGTAGTAGGTAAGCAAACCTGCCTAACATTTTGGGGGATAGGCTATGTATGGCCCAGATAAGGACGTCCAAAAGAAAATTTTGAAAGCCTCTCTTCATCGGCCATCCGAATCACCCCCATATAGGTTTTCCAAATCACCCCCACGTCACGTCATTTTGTTACGTGGTGCGCAATGTGGCTAGCATTAAAAAATATAGCCAAATAAGTGGAATATTTGATTCCTACGTTCTTAGTAAGAACGATCGGGGCTGGGGTAAGAACTTCTTACCCCAGCCCCGATCTTACCCCAACGCACCTTATGTAAGGATCGTAGCAGGTGGCGTTCTGTGGTTTCTGCCTACCCCCATGGGAAAAAGGCGTGAGTTTATGTATGTATGTGAACCCAAAACAACGCTGAACACAGGACTGAATCTACCTTGCAAACCTTGCCCAAAATAAACTATGTAATATTGATATCTTTCTTATATATATAAAAATCAATTGCTGTTCGTTAGTCTCGCTAAAACTCGAGAACGGCTGGGCCGATTTAGCTGATTTTGGTTTTGAAATGTTTGTCGTAGTCCAGGGAAGGTTAAACGGTGAGAAAATATGGGGTAGGGTTGGGGTAGAGTAGGGTAGGGGTTGGGGTAGGGATAGGGGTAGGATGCCACGCGAACGAAGTCGCGGCGGGTCAACTAGTATTATAAAAAAATCGAACCTTAAAGGAACGCTGTCAGTTACTGTTTCAACCTCCTTTCTTTTTCCACGCCGTCTCATTACATTAGGATCCCACTCATAATCCCGTATTTTATCATACCAGTCGCGATGAAACCAATCTTTATAGGAATTAAGCTAAAAAATCGGAACCATTTGTAATTATTTGAATAAGTAGTCATCATTATGAAGTATCAATAGGTTTGAGCAGGTTAGCAGTTAGTTATTAAAAAAATACCCGATAACACTACAACACAAGTTAACACAAAATATTGTCCAATATTTTAAAAACCTAGGTACATAATATATGAAATCTCATTATAATAAAATACTGCAACACATTTTCATGCTTCTGCATAAAAGAAGGCAGGCCAGGAGGAACACCGTGAGGTTTTCGTCAGGACCTACTTGAGCCTAGACATAACCCCACCATCCACTCCAGACATCAACTAGAAAGTGGGTACGTCAAATATCCCTTTTTCAAAATAGTAAGTACCTATCTTTATGAGCTTACCCCACAACACTTCAAAGACCACTGCAGATCATCTACAAAATGTTTGTACTTTGGAACACTCCGATAATACTTCATAGTTTTGGTTACTATATCAACTGTTGCAAGTTTGCCCGTGTAAATCTTATGGATACAGAACCCTACTCCCAAACAATTGATCATTATTATCCACACGATGCATAGCCACAATGGACAGCAGACCACCTTAGACTTATGACTGTAAATAAATAACGAAGTATCTAGATATAGGTACCTACTTGCTATATTACCTAAATAATAATTACGAGGGTGTATTGATATTCGTTACATTAAATTATTGAGTGACATTGGGATGGCTAAATCTTGGGAGAGCTAGATGCTGGATCGTCTATCTTGCTGTAGGTAACTACGTGAAGCTTGACATAGGCTATGATAATATAGTCAGTCGAGAGTATCGCCACGTATCGCGGAAGGCACAGACACACCCGGGAACCCCGGCGGCGGCGGCAGCGGCGTAAATGTGGAAAGAGCCATACCGGGGTGGCTTTTATTAATCAGTAAGGTCACCCACTGCAACTTTTTGCAATGATGCAGACGTGATACAAACGCGGGTCACATAACATCGCCTATGTGACTACGATTTTGCATCGCAGCATATACAATAAAAAAAGACATAGGTACTTACTCAATCTTCTTGCCATTGGCTATTGAGCACAATATGTGCACGTTAGTTGGCAGCATTATAATTCCAGAAAGCAAAACAATCGCATTTATTATGTCTGTCCCCGTTACCAATAAAATATCACTGACACCTGGAAAAAAGCAACACAATTCCGAGCTTTATCTGTCATCCTCCTGCCGTAAAACATTACTAATATTTTATATGAAATGAACATAGCATTCTAATCTTTGATGGATTAGGCAAAGGAAAGGAAATTGTGATTGTGATCCTCTATAAGGCTATACTAATACCTATTTAGCCAGTTTTATTATGTCCCTTAAAGGCACCTACTTACTAAGTAAATATCTAAGGTGTAACTGCCCCGTTGGTCTCGTGGTCGCAAGCGCGACTGCTGAGCGTGGTGTCCTGGGTTCAATTTCCAGGTAGGACAAAAAGTGTTGTCGGGTTTTTTAGAAAATAGAGATTTCTCAGTAGCAGCTCGTAGCTTGGAAGTTGGTAGTGAGACACCCCCGTGCCTCGGAAAGCACGTAAAGCCGTTGGTCCTGCGCCTGATCTTCTCCTGTGTAGGTATACCTACTTGGCTAGTCTCCAATGAGATTGGCCACCGTCACCGAAATTAGTCTGGGAATATTATTATCTAACATGTGTGTAAACAAATGTGTCCAAACCTTGGGCTGCTACTACTGATAAATATTGATACCGATCCCATAATCTCATCTTGGTGCACGCGTTTGTTGTGATACGACCACTAGACAAACGGGTTGGTCCAGTGATTTTCAACTACCGTTTATGGTATTAGGCCAAGTAGGTTTTATAATGTAGTGTATACTCACAAAAGAATAGAAGTAGGGACCATAATATAGCAATCATTGAAACGACCCACAGAAAGCACGATGCCCACACCACAAAAGGGTGATTAGGTACCGAATGACTTCCCATTACCACAAAATGATAAATCTATGTTACAACCAACATACACGTATGTATATAAACCAAGTAAACCTATACTAAACAAATAATCTTGTAAATATTTTATTTATATCGTAAAAGAACAATACATTTAAACTTGACACCGTCGTCATAGATATTTATAGCTGTTTTGATCTTAGACTATGGAATAAAGGTTTTGATGACATCATAGATCGAGATTGTAATTGTGTCACAAATAAACGGAAATGAGCGAATACATGTTGAAAGAAATTTTTCAAACAAATCATAGATATGGTTTGTTTTGTGGGATAAACAGAACTTTTAATTTCTCAGTTCCAATCATATCTGAAAGGGATCTAAACATCATTGCTTGCTAAATCAAAAAGAAGTAGATGAAATTAAATATCGCTCCCCAAGCCTCTACACAATGCCCAGATTTTTTTTCTAGTTTCCTGCAGCGCCCACAAGGGGGCGTTATCGCCCACTATGTGAAAGCCTGGCTTAGCACATCACGTGCGCTAATCAGACCAATATGGCGGTACTGAATTATGGCGCATTTTCATAAGTCGATAGGGCCCGCATGCGGGGAGTTAACAACCAATGAAAGTTACAAGTCGTTACACCGCATGCGGGGATCCGCCGCGCATGCTTTTTACCGACCGTGATATCGACATGCGGGCCCTGTGGCATGCGTTCCAGAAATCTGTCGCACCCCGCATGCGGGCCCTATCGACTAATGAAAACGGTTAACCGAATGCGGGCCCTGTGGCATGCGTTCCAGAAATCTGTCGCACCCCGCATGCGGGCCCTATCGACTAATGAAAATGAGCCATTACTAATACTAAAGTCTGATGTGCTGCCCACCGTACTTTTAGGCAAAACTTCGTCACATGACGGCCCCCATCTATTCACCGAAGTCGTCCCACTTTAAATAATAAGCGAAGCCAGGATGGATCGCTAGTCTTATACATGAGATAACAAGAACGCTAGGGCAATAACGCATAAATTAACGCAGGTAAATTAAAATAATCAATCTTAATAAATCTCATTGTGGTTTCGTGATTGTCTGATTGCGGGGTCCTCAACAGTACCCACACAGACTATAACAACATCGCCAAAAAAACTCAACAGCTGCTGAGTATAGGTAATATTGAAATTAAACCACCAAAGATTAGAATTAGGAATGAAACGCAACATTTGACATAATAGGTACTATTTAACGTATTATAAATTAATTGAACCAGTCAAAATATTAACAATTTTAATAAGAATATCATTTGGATACAATATTTCGAATATAAAACAATAGAACAAAAATATTGCTAAAAAATTGAGTCAGTTTCTCTTATCATTGTTATCAAAATATGTATATAGATCGGATTTAGAGTACATAAATAAGACTTAGTTTGAGACTAGAGCAGCAAGACGTGCATTACGTTGGTAAAACATAATAAAGTATACAATAGGAATGTATATTGATTAATGATATACCCAAAGGGCTTACAATTCTCTGCGTATCCAGTTCAACAATGCGTTCAGGGTGCTGTTGCGACTGCCACGCTTCTGCAGTGCATCGGCAATGTTTGTCGATGCGCGCACTGACTGCTTTGACGCAGTATGGCGCAAGAAATCTGCCTCGTTACTTCGCAGGTTGCGTGACAGTCGTAACATCTTGCTGAGCTCTATAGCTGCCCGGGCAGATAGCCCGCTTGTGAGGGCATTGGCCTTGCGGACAAGGTCTGTTTTAGTTATTAAGTACTAACATAGTCTAAGAAATTGTTACTAACACAGTGGACCTCATTTGTAGTCTTAAATAAACAAATTATTATTATTATTATTATAATGTAAAGAAACCCATATAATAAACAAAAAAGACAGCCAACCACGAATTTTTTCTTGTATAATTTTCATTTGATGTTAAGTACATACTTACGTACAAAATAATCATTGCAAATACATATGTATATTTATGAATTACACATTATATTCAATATACGCATTTGTAACGATTATTCATTAATATTAAATAGTAGGCTGTAAATAGTAAACCTACATAATGACCAACATAGTATAACTTTCCTTTTATTTTTGAATTTATTGACACATATTATTTGAGTCATATCAATATAATTATGATTATTACAATGAATTGTATGACTTATTAATGTGCGATATTATTTATGCAGTGTTAACACTTAAATATATTGTACACTTAGAAATAATTGTGAGTTCCTATACTTAGCATAACTTTGTTGCCAAGATTTCTTAATAATATCAGTAAATATAATATCTTGCAAAAAGACACTTAGAAATGCATTCAGTATTAAATTTTCAGGTATGTGCTTGAAAAACTTATTTGGAATCTTTCTCTGGTGTAGTGACATCGCCCATTTTCTTTATTTTTTCAGCAACATTGATCTCGCAACCTGTGCTAACCAGAACATCTTCTACTGTAACTCCATCGGCCAGTTCAGTCAATGTTAAGCCTTTTTCTTTGTCAACTTCAAATACACACTGAAATAAAAGAAAAAAATTGAAAGAGAACTTGAATGTTACCTTCCTAGGAAAGTAACATTATATTGATAATTTGATATAACAATGCGGTAGACGCAACATTCGAGAGATTAACAATACTTATTGCATTGTGTTCATGCTCAAATCCATTACCTTTTCGGTTATAATCATGTCAACGCAATTTTTTCCAGTCAGTGGCAGTGTGCACTCTGGCAGTATTTTATGACTTCCATTTTTAGCAGTATGCTCCATAGTCACAACAACCTTGGTTCTAGGAGCCGATACTAAGTCCATGGCTCCACCCATCCCTTTCACCATTTTACCCTGAAATACAAAATTTGAAGATTAAAATAGAGAGCATGAAAGATTTATTTGTGCTGCATTTTAGGTTAAAGATTACACAATGTTAAACATACAGGAATCATCCAGTTAGCTAAATCACCATATCGGGAAACTTGCATGGCACCAAGAATAGTCAAGTCAATGTGACCCCCACGAATCATACCGAAACTTTCGTCTGACGAAAAAAATGATGAACCTGGAAAGGAAAGAATAAATCTAGATAATCAAAATGTCTTCATTAAAAATAAAGAATTTTAAAATTAAATTACCCACCAGGTAGTACTGTGACAGTTTCTTTGCCTGCATTAATAAGGTCAGGGTCTACATTTTCTTCAGTTGGGAAGGGACCCAAACCCAGAATGCCATTTTCTGACTGAAGAAGCACCTTAACATTCTGTGGTATGTAATTACTTGCCAACATAGGCATACCTGTAAAAGTTTTGAACAAACACCATTTTATTTTTTTGAGCAATTTTATATAGTTAGTGCACTGCCATGTCTTAATTCAATGTCAAAGAAACCTTACCAATTCCAAGATTTGCATGCATTCCATCCTTGAATTCCAAAGCTGCTCTTCTAATGATTCTCTCCCTCATTGAATCTGATTTCTTTCCTTGTTGTACTGGCTTGCTAACTGTCTTTCTTTCAATTCGCTTTTCATACTTTTCCCCTTTAATAACTCTGTGTACAAATATTGATGGTACATGCACAAAATCAGGGTCTATTTCATCTACAATTTCTTCCACCTCAGCAATGGTGATTCTAGCTGCTCTGCACATTGCTGGGTTAAAGTTCCGAGCACTCTTCCTAAATATCAAGTTGCCATGTCTGTCTGCTTTCCATGCTTTGACAAGGGCAAAGTCGCCAGTAATCGCTTCTTCCATTATGTAATCCTTTCCATTGAACTGTTGTTCATGTCGTGCTGCACTTGGGATGTCAATCTAAAAGTTTAAAATAAATCATCACCAATTTTATACTTAATAATAGTGAGTGTTTCAAAATCACATGACATATTTTTTTAAAGCTGTCAAAACACATTTACCCCTAATATTTTGTATGGCAATAACAACTTGTAATTATTCAGCTACATATTTACCAACACAAGTAACTAACTGTTAATTGATTTCAAAACCACTGAAAATCTAATTTGAAGTTAATTGAAAATTATCAGGTTTCAGGGGTAGAATAAAGAGTTAACTACCCAATTGCATATTACCAACGTAGGGAGCATTATATGGGTAATTAATGGGAAAAGAATGATGAATAATAAAATAAATTGTATATTGATATATTATTATTGTCATAGTCTAATAAAAGTTCATTGTTTGCATTTTGCAGTTCGATTAAAGCAGTTTGACAAACACTAAATTTATCAAAATAAAATTATTCTATTTCTTTTTATTGGTAATGCCTTACCTTTCCATCTTTTGTATATTTAATTGGTGATCCACCCTCATGTATAAGAGTGCCAAAGCCAGTAGGTGTGAAAAATGCTGGTATACCAGCACCACCCGCACGGATGCGTTCTGCCAGTGTGCCTTGTGGAGTCAGTTCAACCTGAAAACATTGATCTCCTTTATAGTTACCAATTCAGATATATCTGATATAATGGGTTCGTAATCCACACAGGTACCTCTAGTTCTCCACTCAGGAATTGTCTTTCAAATTCAGCGTTTTCTCCAACATATGATGAGATCATTCTTTTAACTTGTTTACTCTTCAATAAAACTCCAAGACCAAAGTCTTCCACTCCTGCAGAATAGAAACAATTAAATTAGCATTGCAGTATATACATAAACATAAGTAGTCGGTGTAATAAATTAATGTATTCAAATTAATTCTACCTGCATTGTTTGAGACCACAGTAAGTCCAGAAACTCGTTTGTTGTTTACAGCTACTATAAGATTTTCTGGTATCCCACACAGTCCGAAACCGCCGACTAAGAGTTTGGAACCATCCTGTATGTCGCTGACAGCTGCATTGGCGTTCTCGTATATTTTGTTTGTGCGAACTACTGTGCTATAGTTAGCACATGATAATATCTGTAAAACGAGTAGTTATTATTAGAAAAGTTACTGTCATTTTACAAAACATCAAAAATTATGTTATAGGGTTGTATGTAATAATAAAATGCATACCTTTGTGACAGTGTACACGTTTTTTGTTGAAAGTCCATGTGATTTTATTACAAAAAACCTTCGTAAAACTGTCGCCGCCATGGTATAATAACACTAAAATAATAATTACACAGCACAATAATGATAAAATAATTAAGGTATGATAAGACCTAAGTACGTTTAGTTAGCAATATAATTAAAAAACAGCTGATGTCACATTCAAAAACACGTTCCGTTCATTCCTGTAAAATTAACTTAATCAATCAGAAACAGGAAAGTTCGCAAAAAATGTTACTTTAACATAAAATTTAAAACTCAAAAATGATGTTGATTTTACGCAGTCACTGTGTTACCACCCGCGATAAAGGAGATAAAGAAAGAGACTGATGAGATTAACAGAATGTTTGTTTGTCTCACTATCTCGACACAGCTCGAGGTCAACGGGGCTTGTTCGGCATCCAAGACAAGAATTGTTTGCAACTTGCTATAGCCTGTATTATTATTTTATGTATTAATAGGTAGGTATGGGTAGGTATATCAACTTATTTTTATAATAGCTTACATAATTTTATTACAGACACACCAATCTTGTTTTTCTTGTTTAGGGAGAACTATTTTATTTAATAAAGGCGTTTTGGTGATGAGGCGTTAGGTGTTTTTAAATAAGTACGTAACTAGATCTTGCTGTATCTAAGTTTATAGGTGTGTATTGTGTATGTACCAACCTTTCTCTACATAGTTTAAACTATATTCTCTTTCCACGTCTGTATGTCTGTATATCCGCTAACTCCTCCTAAACCACGCAACGAATTTGGATGCGGTTTTTACCATCATTCAGCCAGATACCTATAAATTTTAATTAAAAATTGCGTTACCTGCGACCCTATTTACTCTTATTCAATAGGTATTAATTTTGTTAACCAAATAAATGCGTTATATGTTTTTCATTTATGTAGATCAAAATTGCCCTCAACAGCTTAAAGACAGAAACGAACAAAATGTCAATTAGAGCGCTCAAAGACTTAGAGCGCCCGCACATATACAATTCTAAGTTGGCCAACTAAATCGCACAGCATACAAAATACACTAAAAAGTTGGACGATTTAGTTGGATAAGTGTGCGGACTCTCATTATGTCACTAGTCTATTGGTATGCTGTGCGATTTATTTGGCCAACTTGGAATTGTATATCTGCGGGCGCTCTTACAATTCCAAGTTGGTCAACTAAATCGCAGAGCATACCAATAGCCTTTGACTTAATGAGAGTCCACACATCTCATCCAACTAAGTTGTCCAACTTTTCAGTTGGACTCCAATCGTATCGGAAACGAGATGCCCTTCCAACTGAAAAGTTGGCAGACTACCTCGGCTGTCCCAAATCAAAACACAGTAAGGGACTTCGAACAAATTTTACAGGAGGGCAAAAAAAGCTGATTTTCTTATGCCTTACCAAACTATGAATCTACAGCTTATTATGATTCTTGGAGATGGTAGATAAGATTATTGTCTACAATTTGGCATCTTAAAACTTTAAAAATATAATTTGATGCACGTTTTATAACACTTACTAACTTTGAAATGGGATCCAACACTAATCATTGACCATGGAAACCAAACCAAAACACAGTATGAGATACAACTAGGTTTTTGAAATTGTAACCAATACTCATCAGAGATTATGAAAAACAATGATTATTAAAAATTATGATTATTAACAACAGAACGCCGCCTACTACGATCCTTACATACTCCTTTCGCCTCATCTACGTTTATACATCTCGTCATACAAGCACGCCGGTTACGAGTACTCCGCATCTGACCTTTAAAAAGGATCAATATTGAACAGCAAATCAAATGGCATCGAAAGTTTCTCAACAGAAACCTTTTTCCCGCCATCCGGAGGATTGGTTTGGCTATACTGTGTAATTTTTAGATTTTATGGTCTTTTAGACATGTTAATTCCCAAATCAAAAACCTAGCAAGTGGAAATTCCCAATCCAAAACACAGTAAGTACTTGTGCCTTGCTGTGTTTTGAACTGGTTATCAGCTCTTACTAGGTTTTTGATTTGGGGATTGCGGTTTAGTTTGTGCACTTACTAGGTTTTATGGTATCACTAAATTGGGAATGGAGGCCTTTATTGAAAAAAGGGTTTTTGCATATTGTGGGCATTTACTGTGTATAAAGCGTGGTGTAAAAATCTTGATTTCGACAAAAATGTCCCTTACTGTGTTTTGATTTGGGACAGCCGACCTGTTATTACACGGTACGCTCAAACTCGCAGACTATCCAACTTAGTTTGTCCAGTATTACCAGTGTGTTACTTAGTGGATTTTCCACCAAAACTGGTGGTTTTGGCCCCAATTTTAGTAGCGAAATATTGCTTTTAGTGGCTGGTGAATTTTTCTAGTGGCATAACTGGTTTTAATAGAATTCAGTTTCAATTACTAAACATCACATCTTTTTATTATAAAGCAATTAAAGCGTTCTTTTTCCGCATTTTCAACGTTCGACCGACCACACGCCACCTCGCAGCAACACTATCAGTCTATTGATCAACTAATCGAAGGTCTGCGGCATAGATTATACAGTTGTCTGCGGCGTACAACCAACAAAATGTAGGCCGATTAAATTGTGAAAGACTGAAAGTATGCAATTTAGTTGTTCGATAGTTGCCATAGTTGGCCAACTTGAAACAGTGTTGCCACCTTAGCCCTTTTGGGGCTAGATCTAGCACTTTTTAGGTCTGAATTTCTCCAAATCACACTATTTAGCCCTAAAAGGGCAATCTAGCCCTTTTTAAAAATACTTACACTGAAATCTATCAACGTGCTTTTTAGTATGTTTTTTTTAATTTTCAGTAGGTTTTTAGTTTTTACTGTGGTAAGCCTACTGCAAACGTGTATACAACGTACGTCAGTATTTATCTAGTAATTCAAAATAATGTAATGATTGTTCACAACAGTTCAAATTGAGAGATTTTTTGCACAATCTCATGCATAAAATTCATTAATGCAGGCCATCCACGATCCTTCCTATCGTCCAATCGGCATGACGCTGCAGGCATGATCCAGTCTGCAGTTCGTCTATATACACCACCCACGATCAGTTTAATTGTCCAATCGGCAGCGACGTTCAGTTGAAAAGTTCCAGCAGAGCGGTGCAAACAGTGGCTAATGAAAAAAAAACAGTTTTCTCATACAAATTTATTAAAAGAATTGAGGGCTGCGCCTCAAGATTATCTACGATCGCGCAGACCGCTATCCACGGTCCATTCGGCATGATCTAATCGGAATAATCATGCCAAAAGAATCGAAATTCGATTATTCCGTCAATTATAACTGTCATGCCAATCCACTCCCATGCACGGTCCAATCGGCATGATCCAATCGGTAGCGTCATGCCGATTGGACGATAGGATGGATCGTGGATGGCCGGCATTAGGATTCTATGTTTATAAATCTCATTTTTATTTCATCATTGTACTATGTTTTAGCATGTAACTGTTTTTTATCCCCAATAAATAAAATAAAATAACGTTTTCACTGCTCTAATTTTGTTTAGTGCGTTAACTGCCGAAACTATTTAAGTGCGTCGTTTATTCTATGCATTATTTCTTGTGCGAAAATGGACCTACCGCTATTAAAAAAGACACACAAACAACATTATAAAAATGAATGGGAAGCAGTGTTTAATTGTCAGTTAATTTAGGTTTGTCTATGAAAGCAGAAATCGGTGCGGTTCAATTAGGTACCAGTTATTGTTATATTAACAAATGATCAAAATTTTATTTCAAACAAATGTTTTTTTTTAGCCCTTTCTAACCCCACTTTTTAAGACTGAATTTTTAAAATCTAGCCCTTTTTCAGTGCCCGCTAGCCCCCTTTCAAAAATCAAGGTGGCAACACTGACTTGAAATAATTGTAAGTCTGCGGGTGCCCTTATTGTCTATAGTATGATTGCAGAAAAAACGTGGATTGACTGGGTTTTATTAGAGATTATTCAGAAAGTGTGTTATTTTTATGTTTTTTGTATAGCATTCAGTCCAGAAACCTGTAAAGTAAGATTCCAATGCAATATGCGAAGCGATACACTTCGAGGCAGCTGCAGATGTGCGTTATCTTGCTTAATAAGTAGGTACCTCATGATCTCGTGAGTTTATAGCCAGCTGTTAGTTGAGGTATCGTAATCATATTATTTATGATAAATTATAAATAGGTAAGTACACACTAAACTACCCTTGGAATTTAGATATCGGGGTTTTTTTTTTTTTTGAAGTGAAAGCTTCTTTAGCGGCGTTGAGCACTTTTTCTGTAATGGGTATAAAATCTTAAACTCGCGTCAGGACACGTGCGCGTCAGGACACGTGACCTGATCGAAAAAGCGTAAGACGGATGGAGAGTAGACAGCTATCCCCTCTCTACGGCGCGGCGAAAATGTATGCCTGGGCCTACTGTTTCGTTTAGACAGCGCAGGGCGCTTGCGCGAATGTTCGTGTATGTTAAACGTAAACGTTAGGTAATAATCAAGTTTTCACTTCTGCCGGCACTCCCGGAGTGCAATCCGTTTTTTTTTTTTTAGGTGGTAAAAATCATCAAATGACTCCTCCCGTCCTGGGTGGGGCGGAAGGGACTGTCAGACTTTTACTGACTAAAAAACCACCCTGTTCCTTCTGTTGCCCTTTACGTTCCGGGGCCACGGTATCCTGTTAAGACGTCCCGCAACCCCGGCAGGCGTTTGGCCCCTATTGGGGCCCCTGTCCCTGTGCTGACAGCTCTTTGAGGCGCGCGCGAACAGAACGCGCCGTCGACCCGGGCATGGTCCTTGATCGGACGGCGAGCTACCCATTACTCGCCGTCCGCAAGCCCGCGCCTACGGTGGCCGGATGTCCTCTCTCGACGTCCGACGCCCTGGGCGTCTCCCGCGGCAGCTGGGGCGTGAGGTGGAGGATGTTCTCTCCCTCACGCGGCCCGCCTCCTCCTTCGCTAGCATTACTGCTTCGCAGAAGGAGGTGACTGCATCCCATTCCCTCTCGCTCCGGAGCATGGCCTGAACCAGGTCCGGACGCGAGAGGTCGCCGCCGCCTATCGCCTCCGTGAGGACACGGCGGTGCTCTGCCCAAGCGGGGCAAACCTGCACCGTATGCTCCACCGTGTCCTCCGGGCGGTCCACACAGTGGTGATGATATTGGGGTTGTGTTTACAATTGAGTCGCCTGAGGATTCTGACACTGTGGGGGGGTCAAGGGGATTTATCTTAAGCACCCCCATGCAATTTTAGCTGCCGGAGCAGCGTTAAATTATTTAAATCAATTTTCTAAAAATCGATAAACACTAACTATTGCTTGAAACGAAAAGTAAATTTCACTAAATTCTTACGTATTTTAAAAGTTGCGTACCTATGTCAAAATGCGTAAAACGAATCGCGTAGCTGCCATTAACCCCACCGCCCCCGCCCCCCCCCCTATCAAGGCGACAATCAAGTAAATAGGTAAGTAGGTACTAGGTATAGAAAAACAAAATACAGAAAAATATTTTTATTTTCTATGGATAGGTAAATAAAGTGTAGGCTTTTGTTTACATTTTGTTAAATTATAACATTCTATCTAATGACTGTACATAAATTGTATAGTATCGAAATAACATTAAGTTTTTTGTAAATATACCTAGTAAGTACCTAGGTACTACTTATAATATCTAGTTTAGTTACATTTACAACAAAGTCATTGATTGGGTATAACTAGGGCTGCCATCACCTAAACTGCTGACACTGGACAAAAACTTCAAAAACCCTAGACATTTGGGTGAAACTGAATTTTTACTCCAGGCATAATATTTTACAATGTAAACATTTCAACATTTTTAATTTGATTGTTTCTTAAATTTATGGTTTATCTTTTAAATAATAAATTGGTATTCCCCTTATACAAAAAGTTTGAACACTCCTGGACAACATCTGGATGCCCTCAAAACTAGAAAAATGTAGGGAATCCTAGACATATAGCAGCCCTAGGAATAATTCAATGTATAAAGTCAATAAGTATAATCTTTTCTTATTGATGTAGGTACCTATTTTAATTTGTTAATTTATTACAATACAACAATTACCTTATTTTTATTTAAATAAAAAAAAAATAGGTACCTTACATAGCATGCATTTACATCAATGAGAGCATAAAACGTAAATATCATGTTAATAGGCTGAATTTAATAAAATATAAACTTTGGTACCTACCTGAAGAAATGAAACTAGGTAGGTACCTACTAAGAAAGTTTGTATCAAATACTGTTTCTACTTTTTGTATTCTTTTTTAATATTGATGACTAATACTTAAATAATTGATACAACTGAGATTGGCGTAGGTATAATAATTTTATTAATTTAGGCAGTTGTTTTAAAACTTTATTTTTACCTACTACAACCTACACTGTACCTAGAATGTCTAACAATTAAGATTTTTCAATAATAATAACTGATATGATAATGCCTCTCTTACTGGAAAATCAAAATTTTCTCTTATTTTACACCAGGGCCAAAAATAAGCTTAAGTATGTAAAGTTACTAAGGTTGATTTTAGAACCTAAGATTTTTTTAAATTAATTTTCCACTAAGACAGACCACGAAATGAATTATATTACTAATTTTACTCTATGACTACCTACCTACTTGATGATTCTGAATGACTTGTTTAATAATATCTTTGCTGTTTACAGATAACAATATCTACAAAATAAGCCATTTTAATGACAGCACCTAGATATTACAAAAGATATGACTCTATTTTATTTAAATAAATGATAACTTAAAATTATATTCAGGAAAATATTAAATGGGGCCAAATTATAAAGTGCCATAATTTTCGAGTGCACGAATGAAAGGGAGCTATACAATATGACCGATAGCACCATCTCTTTCGCAACAGAATAATGACGGCAATAGCACGTCATAATACGGCTACTAAGCTCCAATAAAAGCCATTTTCTTTGGCAGAAAAATATGTAATTCTGTGGCACTCAATAGGTTAAGTAACTATGTATTTACCTAGTACATAGATATCCACGTATTAGGTGCCACAGTCTTTTATTTACAGCCCATAATTTTTTTTTATATTGCACCACCATATGTAACTCATTGTTTTCTATGTAGGTACCTACAGCATAAGTTTACAACACTGTTCCTAAACTATTTAGCTATATAATATATTTTTTTTGTACCACAGTTGCCTTGTTTCTACTTGAATAGGTAATGATAACACTACGGTACTCATGTACCTACATGAAACGCACCTCAGAAATACATGCACAGCACCACATAATATAAAGATGAATCATATTAGGTATAAACATAAGATAAGATGGATAGGCTATAAAACTTTTAGATATTCTAATTGGCGTCCAAAAATCGCAGTGTCGCCTAATAAATGCTGCATATCTAATAATTTAATTCAAGATAACTTAAAAATATTCAGTCAAACTGATATATTTACTTGCATAGATTTCATGAAGCGTAGGACGTACCTAGTAGGTACGTAGGCCACCATTTGAACCCGGATCAGTGACTGCCACATTAACAATCGCTTAGGATTATATCAATAGAATCGTTCAACGCGAAGAATAGTTAGGATTTCAATTTCAATATCACGATGGCAGTATTATTCTTATTAAAATTTAAATGCAGAAGGTATATACGCGGGGGTTAGGTTAGGTCTATACTTATGTATATTTTGCCTTGCATTAGTCATGTACTTAAATACTAATAAGAGATAATCAACTCTATAATAAGTAAGTATTGCAATGAGGAAAAGAATTCGCCAATGTGTAACTAGACTAGACGCCATGATGCGGGTAGCTCAACGGGGCTTGAAAATAGAGGGTGTTTTGTTTGGTTTTACTTGATTGTAACATCCAGATCGTTCAAAAGTGCCTTTTAAGGTCTTATTGAAATAAATGATTTGACTTTTACTGTGATTTGTACCTATTTCATTGCCCGTTATATTAATGTAAACATATAAGAACCAAAGCACCTACCTACTCGAGGTAAAAGCAAAGCTAATAATATCAGACAGAACAACTGTCTACCAAAATATCCTCCCTAGATCAAAACAGAAGCGGCTAAGTATAGCGAAGTTTTAAACAAGTTGAATGCAGCGGTCCGAAAGTAGGTCGCTAACAGTTATATTCCAACAAAATTCTAAAATTAATAATTTATCGTAAAGTCAATTTTATCTACATAAACATTCGTTTCATCTAATCTAATCTATATAAATATATATTATCAGTTTCTAGCTGAGTCTACCAGATCTAGCGTCAGTAATAACACCCCATAATTCAATTATAAACTCGTCTGTGAATCCAAATTCTTGTAAATCACTATTATCGATGGCGTCTGCTAGTTGCATAGAATTGGCTTTCCCTTCGGCAAGATCCCACATCTGTGATGCTAGTTCGGAATCGTTGATGCCCATAAACGATTCCAGTAAGCTGTTTATTTTCTCGATACCTGCTTTTGATCTTTCGTCGTGCTGAAAAATAAATAAAAATAATTTGAATGTCTAGTTTCATTATCACAACTCAATAAAATGTCTACAGAGATGTTATTGGCCTGTGACATAAGAAGGTACTACTAGTCTGTTCGATAATTATGTTTGTCTAGGTATACGAGATGAAGCAATCGATAGATTAAACTGCTATGCTACTTATGCTAGTGCTACTTCAGATATGTAGGTCTATTTTTCAATTAAATTCCAATTCTATTGTTAAGGTGGATGCGACGACCCCTCCGTCCATACATTTTTCATTAGAGTTTTACACTAAACACAGACACTCTTTCTTTAAAACTAATCATTTTATCACTTCTTTACAATAAAATGTGCTCGCGTCCGAAGTTTTTAGCCAATAACTTCATTATTCACTGAGAAAAACAATAGTGAAATCTCGGCAAAAATTGACACTTCTTTAGTAGTGTGCGTAACACTGCGGGACTTTTGAGTACTTTTGACAAGCAAACGAAAGGCGAAGTTTAAAAATTGGCACACTAGATGGCGTGCAAAATAATTTCTGATAAATCAATATCTTAGTTCAATAATTGGATTTCCTTTCCAACCGTATCAAAACAAGAATAAAATAACATAAAACTAATGACCTTCGACATCTATGTTTTTTTAAACAATTTTACTTATTATTTATTATTGTTGTGTGGCAACATAAATACCAATACTCGTAGTGTAGGTTAAAAGCAACGTTGCCGTTCTTTCCTAAATGGAATACGTTGACAAAAAAAGCGTTGCCAAACTTCGTTCACTTGTTGTTGTTTGGGACTTGTAATACCTATGATAGAAAAATAATTCCTATTATCTAATACATTCTGATTTCGGTTGTCACGCGCTATGATTTGCGCGCGGAATTTCTTGTGTATTTTTTGTATGCTATGCATTTTCATTGATTAAAATTGCAATTTTCCTCCAGTATGTATTTGAGACTATATTGTAACTAATTTATCGTAGGTATAGTAATTAATTATTCTAAATACGCAATTATATTTTTGGTGGTATTAGAAACTAAAAACAGCATGTTGGCCCGTGATTTTTCTGAAATATCGTCACAATACTGATTACCTACGTCATACGTGTCAGTGATGATGAGTCAGTGTTTCATATTTGAATGTGTTTGAATATGTTTTTGGTCAACCATTATAAATCGGTAAACTAGGTACCTACTAAAGTAGTCACAAAATTAAACTTGCAAACATTTGCTAAATACCTATGGTTTTGCCGGGTTACGATAAACATCTTTTACGCATTTTAAAATACTAAAAAAAAAATAGTTTCAGACAGACAAACATTATTATTAGTTTGTTTTATTTTGTAGTAGGTACCTACTAAGCTCACGTTCACGGTAATGCATGGTGCGTTCAGAAACAAATAATGTGTGTTGTTCATTCCAGGGTGACTTGAATTGTGCACAGCGTTAGTAGGTATGGTCGAACGTGTGACGTAGACGTTTCGCAGAATATTGAGAGTGTTGGTACCGGGTAGGTATGACGATTTTCTTGAGATGAATAATTAATAATTATTCATCTCAAGAAAATCGTTTCTGGAGCTAAAATTACGCTTTATTATTAAAAATAGTATAAGTAAAATAATAAAGCGTAAATAATAAATCAAGTTTCCGTAGTGTAGCGGTTATCACGCGTGCTTCACACGCACAAGGCCCCCGGTTCGATCCCGGGCGGAAACTGTTGCTTTTTGTATTTTATTGCCGATCATAAAAAGTATCTTCACGCTTTTTTATTAATTGGGTGATCAGAGAAATCTGAAAAATAAACATTTTGTTAAAATAAAAGTAAACTACGTACTATTTCTCGCCTTGAAACTTACGTTTAGAAATCTATGATGAACAACTATCATTACATGTCATGTTACCCCAAATCGGTAACGTGGTACCTAAGTATTTCATAACATAGGTAGGTAGCTCATACAAAGCAACAAAAAAAAAATAACAAAGTGAGCTATCGTAATCTGATACGACAAATAATTTGGTTTTGCGGCATACTTGGCCTTGATAACAATCATAGATTTCTAAACGTAAGTTTCAAGGCGAGAAATAGTACGTAGTTTACTTTTATTTTAACAAAATGTTTATTTTTCAGATTTCTCTGATCACCCAATTAATAAAAAAGCGTGAAGATACTTTTTATGATCGGCAATAAAATACAAAAAGCAGCTGTTTCCGTCCGGGATCGAACCGGGGGCCTTGTGCGTGTGAAGCACACGTGATAACCGCTACACTACGGAAACTTGATTTCTAGAGTTAAAATTACGCTTTACTAAGTTATGAATGAAGTTTTATCAGTCTGCTGGTAGGTATCTATCAGATGGTGGCTTGTGATCGGTGTAAACAATGAGTTCTCTTCCATCGAACATTTTTCTGAAGTGTTTGATTGACATACCTACCTACCTATAAATTGATAAGTAGGTAGGCTAATAACTCTGTCGAACGTAGACCGTAGGTATAGGTACTGTATGAACTGTATCGCTGTTGTGTTTCGGAGAATTTCTTTGAGAAATAGGTAGGTACCTAGCCAAGCAGTACTTATATTTCTTGTTTACAAGTTATTGAAGGACAGCTCCTGCGCAGGTGTTCGTTGCGTCGCACGTGACTACGTGAGGGAGTTGGCGTCGGTTGGTGATGGAGATGGATGAGCAAACAAGCTGCGTTTTGTACCTATGCTAACTTTACATAACTCGAATGCTTGTGAGTGTGACGCTTCTGTGTTCCACTTGATCTTTGTTTTATCTCGCTTCTTGGAATTGTGCAGGACCGCGTTGAGCGGTGCTTGTAAGTACTTATGTGATCTGCGTTAGGTACCTACCTACCTACCTACTATGCTGTCACGGTAGAAATTTATCATGCCGATAAATCTACGTAGGTAGGTAGGTCTTGATCTTGAATTGTCTCGGGTCTGGGCCAGTCTGGGGTAAGCAGAGATAGCAGACTTTTCCTTGTGGTGGTTTGATTCCGTTGCTTGACAGTTCATAGACCAGGAACTTGAGGTTTTCTTTGCCGAAGACGCATTTTGATGGATTTACAGTGATATCATACACCTCTTATCTGCGTAAGACTTCCTGTAAATCTTTGATGTGGCTTGCTTTACTTACTTCCGCCTTCCTTAAGCCGGAGGTAGTGGGTTCGATTCCCACCCAGGACAAACTTTGTGTGAGGAGCATAATTATTGTTGGTTCTGTGTCTGGGTGTAATTTATCTATAATACTGTATGTATTTATAAATTATATAAGTATGTAATGTATATCAGTTGTCTGGTTACCATAACACAAGCTCTGCTTAGCTTGGGATCAGATGGCCGTGTGTGAGTTGTCCCAAGATATTTATTTATTTTTATTTTACTTCATTTTCAGATGCGATTATTGGGTAGGTAAGTACCTACCTACCTACCTACTTACCTACGTCGTCGATGATGAATGGAAATTTATGCGTAGATACCTAGTCTAATCCGATAAGTAGGTAGGTAAGTAGTACTTACCTACCTACCTACTTATCGGGTACTTACTAAGTACCTAAGTACTTGATAGATGAATCGTTGGAATGTCTGTCCGGCATTCTTGAGACCTGGACATACCTATTCGTGTAGGTAAACTCGAATATGCCAAAAGGTGTTGTGATGGCTGTTTTCTTGATGTCTAGCTCGTAGACTGGTAGGTACTTACCTACTTAGTTGTTGATAAGCACGGTTTAGGTCGAGTGTATTGAAGATTTTCTTGCCGTGAAGTAGGTACCTAGGTAGATAGATGAAAAAATATTGAATACCTAGCTAGTGTAATGTAATAAAATAAAACTGCGTTATATTGTAATCAAAATTAAGTGTCGTGATGGCCCAGTGGTTAACGCGCCCACCTCTCATGCATGAGGTTGTGGGTTCGAATCCGGGCAAGCCAATGTGACTTTTTCAATTCATATGTAGGTACCTACTTTGCCCTACAGTGGGACAGTAAGAGGCTGGTAGGTACTTTTTTATTTTTTTTAATTTTTATTTTTTTCAATGTTGACATAATTTATTTCCCAAAATTATAAATTATGTTGCTTCAAATACTTCTGTTTTGATAAACGATTAAAATAGTGTAATGAAATAAAATAAAACTGCGTTTTATTGTAATCAATGTTGACATAATTTATTTCCCATATTTATAAATCAATAAAATAGTTTACGCCAACAAATATAACTTATTTTTACTTAGACAGAAAAATTTAAACTAGTTTTTTTTATATTCACGCCATCTGGTGTTCAATCTTCGTAAACGCAGAGGTATGTATGTGTGTGTAAACAACACTGTATTCAATGACAGAAGTTCTAAACAAGTTATGTGTCGAATTGGGTAGATTTTGAGGGAATGATATGACCTATTCAAATAAAATGTAATATCCGATAACCGCTAAGACTACTCCTATGACTTAATAATTGTCCAATTACACAAAAACTCAAATAAACTAAAAATGTTGACTTCAGCGCCATCTCACGGGAGAATGGCTGGGAGCAGCCCGTCGGTTTCACCTTAAACAAGTTACGTCATCTTTGATAAATCATCCTGACGTGATATCAAAATGACGAAATCATTTCTTGGTAATTATAGTGTGTTTGGTACAAGGACCGACACAATTTTTTGAACGTTTTGGGGAGATCATTGGATATAATTGACTCCTGTCCAGAGTCAAGCCGTTGGTCCCGGCTGTCATACGTGGATCTTTGACAGTCGTTACGAGTCGTCAGAAGCCCAAAAGGCCGACAACCAGTCTGACCAAGGGGTATCGTATTACCCAGTTACTGGGTTGTGGAGGTCAGATAGGCAGTCGCTTCATGTAAAATACTAGTACCTGAGTACCAGTATTTTATGCATCCTGCATCCGGTTAGACTGGAAGCCGACCCCAACATAGTTGGGAAAAGGCTAGACAGATGATGATGACTCCTGTCCCGAGGGACACGGTAGATGGTAGTAGACTTATTTTTTTTTAAGTATTATTCAAACATTTTCATAGAATTACACATTTTTTTACTGGAAGCGTACAAGTCTTTTCTTGAAATCAATTGCATCAAAAAATGTGTTATTATTTACAAATATAAAATATACATCGCAAAATCCAACAAAATTATTTCGTACTATTACTCTAGGTAAGTATACACTGCAAATAAAAAAGTTAAAGTCAAGATTTTGGATAAGTACTATCAAAAACAATAAAAACATATCCCCATGACCACAACGCTTGGGACAGAAGTCAATGGGGTAATAAATAGCCAATGACCTCACAAACTTCAAACTTGTGTAGAGCCTTCTACCAAACATCATATGTAGGGTATTATGTAATACAATGCGTGTCTCAACTTTGACCAATATTCGATACTGCGATACCGGAAAAAACTGCTCTATACGCTTATGGTAGCATTAACTCGAATGTATGGAACAGATGTATTTTTCAATCCGTGATAGCAAATTACAGAAAGCGGCCGTTAGTCATTCTCGATATTTGGATATGGTTCGTTAGTCACTTGACAGCCTCGAGCGCTCGAGCGTTTTAATAAAAGCTAGCAACTAATAAAATTGTCCTTTCTGCAGATGTCAAGGTTTTTCTGTTGTCTTTTACATTTTCACTCAGATTCATTGTCGCCGACGCATTACGGTGTCCTACACGAATCCAACTAGCAAAGTCGAAATAGATAGATAGGTGGGTAGAGATATCCATAAATAAACTGATTTTGTGGGAAGAATGAACATCAATTATGATTTTTTGGCTGGATACGTAAACAGAGTGATTTACGGAACTACACACATCAAAAAAGTCTAGGGATCAACATCCCTAACATTTGTTAGGGATGTTGATCCCTAGACTTTTTTGATGTGTATATTATAATTTTCAATGTGTTTGCTAAGCTGAAACTTTGTGTTCAAGTGTTTTCGTAGAGGTCAAAATGTAAACTTACGTCATTTTCTATTGTAGCTTGACCATTGGCTTTAAACCGTAGTGTTTCTTTTCCAGAACCATAAGTTTGTTTCCTTCCAGATTTTGCCCCGCTTGTCTTGGGTCCAATACTAGCAAATCCACTTTTCAATGGTTCTACCAACCGAATCGTAAAAGTAGTTCCCTTTGGAATATCTTTTAATATCTTAGCAACTTCATAATGCCTTTTGCCGACCATATTTTCTCCATCCAGCTTCTCAATGTGGTCTCCAACCTGAATTAAAAGTGAACACGTTTAATATTACAATCGGTCATTTCCGGTGAATTTCTTAACAAGGCCAACGACCACACTTAGAAATACATTCTGCCGGCATCTTGATGAAATCTCGTTTATTACGTAAGATAGATAGGCAGGTACCTAACACACGTTCCGTTCAATGTTAATATTGCAATATTATAATGCCAGCTTCCATATCGTAGCAGGAATATGAACGCCCACAATTACACCATTACAATAATAATTTTGAATGATAAGCTATTGTGAGTTTAGTAAACACTGCACGGCCAGCGTGGTAGGTATTTTAGGAAATATATTTATTAGTTGAATGTGTAAACATTATAACCTACTATTGTGTGAAATCCTGAGACCTGAGAAGATAGTTCTTCTCAGGTCTAGAATGTCATTATGTTTAAACCTTATTTAATAAATATATCTGTTGATAATATCTCTGTGACCATAATAAAAATAATATAAGTAAAATAAAACGATAAGTTAACACAACCAGTAGATACATGACTATTTTAAACTCTACCCGAATGTTTATAGTTTCGGAACGGAAGGCAGCAATATTTATAAACAGCTAACTGCATAATACACGATTAGTTGGGGACGGGATACTAACACTTTATAAACTCACATACTTATTCATATTTCATAATACTTATCAATTAGTCCGGGCTAAAAGGCTAACTGATATCCTCATGTTATCAGGAACACTGGGTGGGTATTTCCTGCAACTATTACGTATATTTTTAACAAACCTAAACGAGACATTTAATTCATTGGTTATTTATTGTATTATATAAAAGCGGTCCATCCTGGTTATCACTTTCCATGTAAGAAAATGGTTTAGTAGGTACCTAAGTATTTTCCATTATTTTTTTGCGTAACGCCGTTGTATTAAGTAAAAAGAAGTGGCCCTAGCATCGACCCTTGTAGGACTCCATTGAATTGGTAGGATATAAGTATACAATAGTAGAAACTACGATCAAACAAAAAGGCTCTAGCATACGGTAGTCTCGCCGCATGTATCACACCGACGCTTTATGTATGCAGCAGTTGTGCAGGCTCTATCGGAAGCTTTCTCCACATAAAAAAAGATTCCTTTGCTGATTTTATTCCGCAACGAAAACCAGCACAAACGACATTCAAATTGTCAAATTATCGCTTCTACCTATTGTATCTCGTCATGGTATAACGGCTATAATTTTAAATTTAACGTTAGCGTATGTTTATAGATGATAACCTGCGTAATATCTATTTCCAGATTTAAGTGTTGTGATGGTTTGTAAGTACGAGAGAACCTACTGTCCTTGACACTTAATAAACATACTCCCGTTCCCCAAAATAACTATGTAACTATAAAATTCGTACCCGTCAAAGTTGGCCTTAATTTCTGACAGACAAAAAATATTATTATACTATAGGTATATCGATGTAAAAGATAATAATTTAATTATTTAATGTACTAATCGCATTCCAATTTTATGTTTCTTGATTACATTATTTCTGAACATGACCTTACTTAGATTATAAACTCAATAATAATCTTTAAGTTAAGTACCTATCTGGGTTTTGATTAGAAATAGGAAGCACACAAACTGGCTGACTGACTGAAAGCCTGAAGTAAAATAAGGCATTAGGCTAATAAATATAAGATAAATCACTAGAACATATTCGTACCTCTATGTGTGGTATTCTGGCTACAATAGAACCTTCCTTTATCCTCTTTATGAAAGCGTATCCAGCGCCGTTATCTGTTATTGTTAACCCCAAAGCATCTTCAGTTTTAACTATTTCTATTTCTTTCGGACGTCCTTTTCTATGTGCAAATATGAAATCTTCTAATCCTATTTGTCCTCCCAGAAGTTTTTTCATATCCACTTTGTGAGTATTCAGCGTGCAAAAGAGAATCTGAAACCAAAGAAATTTATGCTTTAATGGTAAGAAGGCATATTGGTAATATTATACACAGCACTAACCTAATTAACCACGCCTAACTTTGGTGCGTGACTAAAAGCAATTTTTTTCTTTCGGTCTTAGATATTTGTGGCATTTATGTAACATTCTGTAGAAGGTCTCATGGACCATTTAATTGATTGTATTTATTTTGTTCTAATTACTAGGTTATTCTAATGAATATTAATAATTTATACCTTATTATGTTTTTTGCTCAATTATGAGATGATATTCTTCGATTGAAGTTCACTAATTAACTTTCGAATGTGTTTATGCTGATTTTATCAATAGAATCACTTATCAGATTGAATAACTATAGCACATTGAGTGGTACTGTGGTAAACTGTGATTCGGTTTTAATTTGTAACCTACCTACGTAGGTATTATGCTATGTGTTAACATCAACACTTATTGATTGAATTGCGACAGTGTAAGTGCGAAATGCTTGCTTGACAAGGCATGCGCTGCAGGTATGACCGCGCTCCGGTCCTTGACCCACGTGTAGTAGGCCATCGCACAGGCACACATACGGCGGCGAAGCGTGTCTGCAGTCACTTGCCGCGTTTATATCAACGAGAGACTGCGCCCCTGGGCTGATCCACTTCCTGGCTGCTCAGCCGTGCGTACATCCGCACACTGTGACATTTTCATACTTACCTACATAGTCACATATTTATCTTTACTAAATATTTCACGTATTTGTAGCAATGGGTAGAATAAAATCTTTTTGTTTCCGGCTTTGGCGGTTTATTTATATTTATAACATAACTAGATTATACATAGTACCTAGATGTAAGTATCACTAACAGCAACAGAGAGTTACGCTAATTAATTTAGGTACTTAAGTGTAGTAGTGAATTACTGATAGTGTTTTTCCGTTTGTAGGTAGGTATATGAGCTTTGAAATATTATCAACAACCTGCCAAGTACGAGTTGTACCTACTCGCTTATGAAAGGTTGCGCGTACCACCGTAAAATATTAAATCCTAGGTACAAAAAAAAACATATATCTTGTATGGGGACTCTCAGTCCTGTGATTTTTAACACAGTCTGTAAAATGTCTACCTATTACGGTTCAAAAGATACAGCCCTGTGATGCCAGAAGCATTGTCGGACAGAGAGACAGCGGCGAGAGTCCCGTACCCTTTGGGTTTGGAATAGCGTTGAAAATGCCGAAAAAAACAATTTGTTTCTTTCACGAAAAAATCCAATTTGTGGTTTTTTTCCGTTTTTTCACATGTTACATTGAAAAATTCGCAGACAGAATCCTTTGGAAAAAACGGGAATCTTTCTAATTTTTCTCAAAATGTCTTGAAATATTGAAAAAAAACCAAGTTTTTTTCAAATATTTTTCCGTTCAAACATAACATAGGGTAGCTGTCTGCATGTCATACACAACCCTGTCGAGTTTGGGCTCGTTTGATTAGTCTTGATCTTGACGAGTACTGTGATCCTACATGGTAACCAGGATCTGATGATGGAGCTGGAAGGTAGCCATAGGAACTGCGTAATAGAACTACACATAACCCCGTCGAGTTTGAGCTCGTTTGATTCAACTTGACAAGTACTTTGATCCTAGATGGTATGGTTTTTTTCGGTTTTATTGGAAAAAAACATAAAATTTCTTGAAACTTTCGAATGAAATATTGAAAAAAAACGACGTACTTGGAAAAAAACGGGAATTTTTCCTGCTTTTTTCAACGCTAGTTTGGAACCCTAAAAATCTGCCTACCCTGGTACCTAGGTAGGTAGTTACTTAAAGTTAGCCCAATATTTCCCCTACCATACTGTGTTCTACAGTATCTTGGCGCCTTGCGTGGCCGACTGATGTTAAATAATGATGAATTGGTGATGCACTGTCTAAAACTACGAGAAGAATATTTCATGTTGTTTTCCTGTCACGAACGGACTGCACAGTATGAAACAAAGTGTATGGGACATAGGTTTTCCTGTCACGAATTTATACCAGCTAGGTAGGAATACAAAACTGCCTGTAGTTACGAGTTACCGTACCTGTAGACGTGTTTATACTAAAAACTTTTTAGGTCCTAATAATATCGTTCTCGTTGGTACTTATGTAACATGTAGTTTTTAAGAGTCTTAACAGTCTAATTAGTTAATAACAAAATTGTATCTCTTTAATCTAACATAGTAAGAGGTACCTACTTACCAACTTTCTATAAGTTTGGAAGGTATAAAAAAAACATCAAAAATGAAGTGTCTGTACGCTCTACATAACGTAACCACCTACCTGCTACAATACCTATACCTACTTACATACTACCTACCGCTTAGACTGGAATGGTGTAAATTCTATTATCTTCATTCTCACGAATAGGCCTTGACAACGCCTTGAGCGTTTTCACAAGCCGTGAAATAGGGTGAACACGCCAGTTCGCCGACCACCTCCGGCTCTCGACCACTTTGCGAAAATCAGGTAAAAATAAGGAAACCGAAGCGCGGAAAATGTTCGAATTGCATGCAAACGAACGGTCATTCAGTATTCTTCCTACGCGTCATCGTTTGTCCACCTAAGATCGTTTGATGCCGCTCAGTGAAGTAATGAACTTAAGCTCAGTAGGTACACCAAGTCACCAAATTAAAGCTAAAATTAGTGGACGGGAACATTTTCTAACGTCAGTAAAACATGTTATTATTTAGTTTTGAACATAAATATTATGCTTGGTGTGTCAAAATATGTTTGTATTTACTTATAAACTAATAATCAATTGGAAATTACGAGTGTTTAATTAAAATAATTAGTGGTCGGTCAACTAGCTGCTAAAATTACGCTTCCGTTAGTTTACGACCACCTGGTCGGGAACTAGCTGAATTAGACTAGATAATTTTCAAAGATTGTGGACTTACTGCAAGGTATAATGTGAAAATTTTCGATTTATTCTATTCATTTCGGCATAGCTGATTTGCTCGCCAGATTACGACCGGCTAATTGTATCAAAGAAACTAAACTGTAAGCCCTTAAAGTTCTCAAATTCTCAAATCATGGTGGTCGACAACGGATCAGTTGTCGACCACCATGATTTTACTCTGAAGAAAATCGACTAGTTTTTGGCGGTGTACAATTTTTTAATAAATATTCCTTACCTACCTTACATAGAAGCAGCATATAAGATTATACCTGCCAGTTTTGTACGCTATAATATTAAATAATTGTGATTATAAAAAAAAATATTAATGATTTTATTTTCGACTTTAATCTGATAGTGCTTGAGTTGTTTTTACAGTGGCTTTCTACCGGTCGGGAACTAGCGGAAAAGACGGGCGTTAACTGGCTTTAGGTGTCCGGGAACTGGAAAAATCACACTTTTCGATATATTTGTTAATTATAAAATAATACATTAAAATAATTTAAAAAAATATATCAGATCGTGTAATTTAAACATTTTTCTTTCACATGTAGGCCCAATATCAAAATATTAACGCTTATTATCATAACTATCTGATTTTAAAGATGACAAGTCGACTAAGTGGTCGTGAACCGGCCTAATCACCCTATCAGAATAATAGCGTCCATGCCATTTTCGCCGCTGACCTTTAAGGCGTGAACTAAACGGTCGTTGGAGCAAGTCGGCAAGATAGTTTAACAGATAACATAATCAGCAATATCATAATATTGATTATCTACACAATTCTTAGAAAGTATGATCGTTAAAGACGATTTTAAATAATTAAGTATGTAAATTGTAATGACAGACCTTAGTAAATACCTCTAGGTACCTACATTAACATTAACAAATTATTAGGTTACGAAATTGTTGAGTCATTTAATTTTACCCATAAGTGCCCATTAGTATTTAGAAAGTGACGACTCTAATTAATAATAAAAAACAACCTTTATTATATAATTTCAGCCTAACTTGTCTCTGAGTCCTTTTTTTTTTAAGGTGGTAAAAATCATCAAAGGTGTTCTTCCGCCCTGGGTGGGGCGAAAGGGACTGTCAGACTTTTACTGACTAAAAGGTGTCCCTTCCCGTAAGGAAGCGTAAGTAAAGGTTTAAACTCCTTTACCTTTATGTGCCCTAAGGGCGCGTTTCCATTATGCAAGTGTTTGCATACATGTATGACGTCAGACTTGTGTGCAAGTGATTTGAATTGGAAACACGATTTTGTTCAACTTGCAGCTTGCATACAAGATTTTAGTGGTATACAAGTTAGTTCTCAAAGTAATAAAGTCATAAACAAAGTAATCCTCTATGCACGACCGCATGCGCTTGCAACTTGCGTGCAAATGTGCCGACTTGATTATTGTGCGTACCTACAAGTTTAAACCTAATTGCATACAAGTTGCAACTTGTTTGCAAGTTGTTGTTTCCACTATACAATTTGCATGCAACTTGCAACTGGTATGCAAATCACTTGCATAATGGAAACGCGCCTTAAGGGTAATCACATGAACAGCTTACCCCTTGAAGAAAATAATATGTATTTAAGCGCGGTTGTAGCCTGTTTGAGCATGGGCCCTTAGATGGAAGCCAAGAATCAACACTGCGACACTAACATGATGTCTCTAGAAGTCCAGACACTACGTGTGCGCCTTCCAATGCAACATAATATACATGCATATATAGGTATACATAGGTACTACTTATTTTTTTTAATCTTATCGAATATATCTAACTAATTAACTTATTCGATTCAGATCTTCTGAAACGGAATTGATTCACCTACAACAAACCCGTAAGTATATAAACAAAACAACCAAGTATTTAAGTACCTAGGTAGGTGCCATGATACTATAGATAGAATATACATTAGATATTATAACGAAAGTTAAATGTGTCATTGACTTTGCACGAAGGCAATCTCTGCATGGAAAAACAAATTATAGGTACTATAGGATAGTAGGTACTTAGGTAGATAAGTATTAGTCACATCACATTAGACAGAAAATACTTTCGTTCCGAGCTAACTGGTGATGACGCCGAATCGTCGAAATTGTTTTGATTATTGGCAGCACTGTAAGGGCGCGTTCACACGACACGCACGCCACCCGCGTCCAACTCGCATTGTTTGTTAAATAAGAATTTGAGTCTTATTATCCATCAATAGATCCCAAATTGCATTTAACGAGGTCTACACGCGCACGCCCTGCGCCCGCCCTGTGCCCGCCTCGCGACAACCCTGCGCTCGTCCTACCCGCGCTCTGCGAAATGCAATTTGAGATCTATTGATGGATTCTCAAATTCTTCTGGAGACTCAAATTCTTATTTAACTTTCAATGCGAGTGGGACGCGGGTCACGGGTGGCGTGCGCGTGTCGTGTGAACGCGCCCTAATGTATTTTTAGACGGTTTGACATTTTTTCTATAGAAAAGCTGTCTAACATCGTCTTTTATTCTTCAGATTAAAGTAATTAAGCGGGACGTACTACATTTGATGACCACATTTGATGATTTTTTTACCACCTTAAAAAGAAAAGCGGGACTAGGAGCACGAGGTCTTGGGTTCGTTACCCAGGTCGGGCAAAGTGTTATTGGATTTTTCCATCAGGAATTTCTCAGTAGCAGCCTCGGAGTCTGGATTTATGCCCGGTTGGGCAATAGGCTGGACCCTATTACATGGGACTTAAAAAAACTAGCGAAACGTGGGTGTACTATTGGGTATACCTCTGCCTAACCCTTTGAAGATAACAGGCGTGACGTTATGTATTTATGTGTATTACAGTAGGTAAGTATTAGGATTAAAAATTTTGCCGTTTGTTTGATTAGGTACCTATTTAGGGGAATAGGGTAGGGTAGAGTAAGCCGTAAGCCGGCTGTCATACATGGATTTTTGATAGTCGTTACGAGTCGTCAGAAGCCCGAAAATCTGTCATCCATTGATCCATTCTTATTAGGGGGTATCGTATTACCCAGTTAGTGGGTTGTGGAGGTCAGATATGCAGTCGCTGTAAAATATTTGTATAGGTAATTCATAAAATTTAGCTGCATCCGGTTAGAGTGGAAGCCGACATAATTAGGAAAGGCTAGGCACTTAGGCAGATGATGATGACTGCCGAAACAAAACTCCAATGGATGAGACGTCAGACGTCGAATCGCAGTTTCGTTTTTCCTCAAATAGGTAATCTACATTAAGTGCAACGTAAATGATCGCTGGTTCTTCCCTCAGAATTAGGACTTCATAATTGCGTGTAAGTATGTAAAACCTATCACTTAATATCATTGTATCACTTAAGTACACTTTTTTATCGTATCATATCGGCATTGCAATTGCAATGCCATTTTCGTCAAGTGTATCATAAATAAATCACACTGACTCATAGCTGCAAATAAGGTTTTTTATTAGAAAAAGTTATTAGAATATCATTGGAAAAAGTAGAATGAACCCTAATGAGGGGAGAGTTAGTTATTCAGTCTACTTTAAAAATGAAGTTTTGGGGATCATAAGCAGGAAAACGCTACATTCAAAACTCCCAGTGCCTACTTATCAAAAATAAAAAATCTATTACGTACCTACCTACCTACTGCGTAACTGCTGTAGACACGATTGTGTCATTGTTTACTCGTATAATTAGGTAGGTAAACATTTAGAAAAACCAATACAACTGTCCCAGATGCGGAAATCGAACTCCGCCACTAGCACGTTACGGTCCCTCCACCACTGTGCTATTACTCCATACTTCCATAGATTTATCATGTATTGAAAGAAAGACCAAAAGAGATCTAAGTAGGGTACAGAATTACAGACCTACTTAGAATCTCTTTTGGTACGAAAGTACCTATACAGACTTTCGTAATAGTTATTATTAACATTGCTTTTTTTGTAATGTTGTTCTACAGAATATTCTAGTTTATAGTCATTGATTGTGGAACCTTTGAATTAGAATTTCTATCAATGACGCATTCCTTATGGTAAATTATGTGCTCTTATCAGTGTAAGTACTTAGCGGCTGTCCATGAAATGCTTGTGGAGACAAAATTATGTAGATAGGTACCTACTTGCACCTAATGTTCTAAGTTGTTGTGTAACTACAGTTTACATTAAAATCATCATGTTTTATGATCATCAAAATATGCTTTTGCAAACTAGGTACCTATTATCCTATTATGCCCTTTGTTGTCTGCAAAGACATAGGTAACTACAATACTGCACGTGCACCCCTTTTACCTATATTAGGTAGAATGATTAAGTTCATAGACATCTTTCTGTACGGATATTAGTAATATCCCCACCATAACTGAAGAGTTACCACGACCATGGTTCCAGTTCCAAGTATTCCATTCATCAAAATGATGACTCAGAAACTTGTTCATGAAGCATGTTGATATTTCAAGTTAAGTTTTTATAAAAACAAAATGCCTTACCTCGTCTGGTGGGAAGTCGTAACATTCTGCTATCTTTTGATAAAGCTCCTTGACGTTAGAAAATCCTGAAATGAGTCCGAGGGGGCTACCGTGTGCCTGTTGACAGTGGAACACCAACTGTGACTTCTGTGATCCATTGTTGTTGTCCACTCCGTTGGCCTGCTGGTGAGGGTCTTCAGTGGGTGACTGTGGCATTGGTGGCGGTGTGTATTTAGGCGCCTTTTTCTTAAATAACGACATGGTAAAAGAGCACTACGTAACGGTAATAAGTTTTCCTTTAGCGAGAACGTCAGTGCGCACACATTCTCTAACCGTGCACAATATAATTTTAATCACTACACAGTCGCTTATCTTGAGAGAACTTTAAAATATATCGTCGCGTCATAGCACATGATAATGTTATCACCCAATAGCGATATTGGGTTAGATTAAATGCGATGTTTAATCGAGAATACACTTGGAACGGGCTGCGATACGTAGCGCGCTTAGGCGACCAACGAACGACTGACTGACTGTCCGACTCCGAGCCCTAGCTGTGGGTTGCCTTGCCTGTTCAATGCTATGACGGCTACGACAACACGGTGCGCGCCCGCGCCTCCCCCGTACCGTTTGACGCCTCTACGTCATCAGATGATTCTATTACAAAAGCCTGAAGTTGTCTTTATTCATTTAGTAGGCTTGGGAATCCAAGCAGTAACCTACTTATGTAGTCAACTGTTGTAGACTTAAACAGAATTTAGTTGATCCAACTGTTATCTCACCAATAGGTATACATATACCTATAGTTAGGTAATGCCCCTAAGACGACCCACTGACCAATATTTCTCCTACTCTGAAAGTCTGAACTTGTACCTGGGTAGACAGTCCGATGCAAGTAAATGCCATGTTGTCGCGGTCGCGCTTCACATGCATACCTAGGTAGAAGGTACCAATACCATACCTACCCACCCATCGAATTTGAGATTGTTGACATTTCCCTTTGCAAGCAGCGAGTGTGTCGGGTGCCACTATTAGGGCCGAAACTGCGTTAAGCGGGCGCCCGCGACGGGCAACCGTCGCGTGTCTACGCGCGTGGACACGCGAGCGGGCTCCGTGGGCACGCGACGGGTCCCGTCGCGGGGACCGTCGCGGTCACCAGTTTTATTATTTTATTTACGCAGTGTCGCTAGTACAATTTTAACAGTGGCATGTATCAGTCGTTATTATTATTATCCTTGATTTTCTCCGAGCGTGCGTACGACCCGTATCACATATCGTTATTGACTGAATAATAGAGATGTGTCCGATATCATGTCACATGTAAAAATCATCGATATTTAAAATCATTTCATCATGCAATGACAACGACAAAATCATCAATGCTTTTAAATCATTTTTCGAATGAACGCGAACTTCGGTGATTCGGATCGGACGGACTCGGGCCGTCTCGGTCACTGCGGTGTGAATTGCGAGTATTGCGACGCGGACGTTGTGAATTTGCGATCGGCGATACTGAGTTGCGAAATGCGCGGCAATTCACTAATGCTATTTATCTAGCATTTAGTATTTCGTGAATCATTGTTTTAGTTAGACGAGGACGACCAACCACTCTTACCTAATTTAATTTTACGCGTACGAAATACACGTAACTTAGTGTAATGTGTTAAGTATTGTCATATCTTGCAGTAAATATCACTAATGGAATCATATTGATGATTTCCATGATTATTAATAAATACCTAAATAAATACCCCGCCAGGAATGTCACAAACTAAGAAAAATTTAATTACGCGGGCTAGCTAACTGACAAACTCGACTCATGCCTACTACTCGTACTAAGTAACTAATGATAATTTCACTAAGCCGTTCCGCGATCATTTCAGTATCTACTCACAATTGAAGTGACGAGATCTAATACTCAAATAAAAATCATTGATGATTTTGTCATTGTTCCCGTCATCGATATTTTTTTGTCATTGTCATGCAGTCATTGATACAGAAAAATCATCACTCAGCCCATCTCTACTGAATAAGTCCGCACCGCGCGTGCCCCCGCGACTGGTCCCGTCGCACGGAGGCGGGCCCCGTTGCGCGGGTGCGGGGCGCGCCTCCCCGTGACGGACACCCCGCGCGTGACCCCGCGACGGAGCAGTTTTGTATGAACCCGCGCGGGTGCCCGCTTAACGCAGTTTCGGCCCTTAAAGGCCAGGGCCAGCCAATATAATAACTACAGGTAGTAGAAGTGGCGATTGGGAGACTGGGCCAAACCACCGAAATCATTCATGCTGTGTGACGGCCTATAGATTTATATGAATTAGGTACTTTATTTAACTGGTATACGTTTACCTTGAAACTACTTCGTCTAAAAGCGACCAAACACCACGTTCAAACTTCCTGACCGTCGTAATTTCCTTCGTAGATGTCTCTATATATATTATTTACTAGCGACCCGCCCCGGCTTCGCACGGGTGCATGTATTATACATATAAACCTTCCTCTTGAATCACTCTATCTATTAAAAAAAACCGCATCAAAATCCGTTGCGTAGTTTCAAAGATCTAAGCATATATAGGGACAGACAGACAGACAGGGAAAGCGACTTTGTTTTATACTATGTAGTGATTTATGCATTTTACAACTCACATCCTAACAAGTAACAGGATGCCTCTGCTCTTCAATTTCGTGCTCTAAGTAGGGTCATCTTTTTGTTTTGTTTTGTTTTGGCAGGAGTGGGAAATCCTCATAAACGCCCAGACTGCCCCACAACTGAACCAGTCTGGGCAGTGCCGGACTCTTACCGGCTTAAACCACACTCCAGCCATGAATTTAATTTTCGAAATTTTCAAGTTTCTACGTGTTGCACGGATTTTAACAATATTTTTTAATTTTTTATTTGTATGACTTATGCCGGCCATCCACCATCCAATCTATCGTCCAACCGACCGACCGACCGACCGACCGTGGATGATCCAATCGGTAGCGTCCTGCCGATTGGACGATAGATTGGATGGTGGATGGCCGGCATAAGAGGAAGGGAAAAATAGTAGGTTGATTCATGTTGGTTATCCGTTATAGTGTATCCGTCCTATATTCTATTGCAGTGTGCGTGTAGCGACAGATCTGCCGCACAGCCCGAATTGATTGGCAAATTCTAAATTAACGCTAGCGGAGCCGCGGGCTAAAGCTAATAATATATAATAATACTTCATTATAACATTAATAATTTTATTGTTACAGCACTAGTGGCCTGGAATCGAATACGGGAACTTTACTAAGTGTGTACCTACATAGTAGCTGAGCCATCGGAGTCAATTAAGACAATGATTATGAATACAAAAATATTAAGTCTTCTGAGTGTCGCACTAGGGTGATGTCGAATTGTCGATCATCAGTGTCGCACAAGCGTGAATCGCACAACCATTTGTCGAACTCACGTAGTATGATGTACACTCCGTGTAGCGTCACCACTTTGCCCGATTGGTGGGGTAGTGGAATGTCTAAAATTTTTGCAGTGATGTGATTTTGAATGGTAGTATATATATCTAGATAGAATAAATATAATTTCGTTTTCTATTTACCTATGGGGCCAAATTTGGGGGCACGGCAGTGCCCCCGCCAAGTCGAGCAAATAAAAGCGGCACGGCCGTACCATACTTTTCTCGAAGCAGTTCAGGCCATTTTCGACCCCTTATAACTTCGTTGTGGATTAAACTAGAACCCTGTATTTCTAGTTACCAAGCAAGCATTATATAAACACGGTATATTTCAAATTTCATTCAATTTGAACCAGTAGTTTAGGAATTTTAACTAGTCAAAGTTCTTAATTTTGTCACTCACTGATTGACCGATCATCAAAAGTCTAAAGCACTTCTAGTAGACATAGAAGCTTCAATGCAATGAATGCAAAGTGTTTAGTGTATACATCAAGGAAAAACTAAAATATTGTGCAATTTCAGTCCAGTTTTCTAGATACACCAACTGCATAAATAACTTCGTAATCCCATATGACATGATATAATCTTATGGGATTACAAAGTTATTTATGCAGTTCAGTTTTTTTTACAAAAAGAAATGAGATGCCATCAAAAACAAAACTTGTAAAAAATACCAACTCAGTTCTTCTACCGTAAAAAGTTGTGAGATCCATGTAATACCAAGTCAGTCGATTTATTCAGTCCCTACTTAAGGGACCTTCTGTCTTAAGTTATTACGTAATTAGCATTTATGTTTAAATAAAATAATTATATTGACTTGGTCATCGCATGAAAACACAATGCCATCAAAAACAAAACTTGTAAAAAACCAAGTCTCGCGACTCAGTCAGCGCGATTTTGCTATTGCACTAAACAATCTTATTTACTACAATATGTATTGCTTGTGAGTTACATTGTGTTTTCATGCGATTGTCAAGTCAAACTATTTTATTTAAACATAAATGCTAATTACGTAATAACTTAAGACAGAAGGTCCCTTAAGTAGGGACTGAATAAATCGACTGACTGCTGGTCTTGGGTGCGATTCCCAGGTCAGGCAGTGTTATTAGGTTTTCCATCAGGAGTTTCTCTTGGTGAGGCAAAGTGGAACAATTTGGTGTGGCGTATTATCGTATCACTACGCGCACTGGTGTGTGTGTCTTGTGAAAGTCCCTGTGTATGATGTACATAATATAAACTGAACGAATATGAAAAATAAATACCGAGTATTAAATAAAAGATTGAATTGGATGTTTTATTTTAATTAGTTTAGCACTAAGTTTACGACGAGGCTACAGCTTTCTTGGGTGTGGGTTTGCCCTCCTTGAAGCCATTGCGGAAACGCCTCCTCACAATCTTAAGGTGACGCATGCGGCCAGTTCCTGTGGTCTTCCTGCGCTTAGCCTTCACTGACCAGTGGTCTATAAAAAAACAAAATATTGAGTTAGTACCTATGTATTGGAGGAATGAGTGAGCAGAGGAGAGCAAAATGCAGTGCTCAGGCGCTCAGCAGTGTCCATGTTCACTGAAGTGTGTTGTCCAATTACAAGTAGAATGTTTGAAATTTATGTTGTTTCTCCATTACATTGTGGATTAAAGCAGAAGGCATTTCTTCTCCTTTAATTTTTCTTGTCCATTCAAAGTGAATAGTTTTTTTATAAATAATGTTAAAGGATTCTCCCGCCTACATGGTATACCATACCATGACTATGCTAGGAACCTATTAGGCATAGATAGAAACATGACTCTTACTACTATGCTCATTAGAAACTTATCAATCACCAATAATAAATATTTGATGCTCCATGCATGGCAATTCTACTTGGCATAGTCCTATTACTTTTTAATAAAATGTTTTTTATCCATTATATAAGTTAATAAGTACATAAGTTTGTTTATTTATAGCCTGACACTTTCCTAATATAGTCATGGTACGGTACAATGCAGTGGCAGACTACTTAGAAGATAAAACTTGGTGATAGGATCTGCCTTTGAGAATACAATACATTATACTATAGGCTATTTGAGACTAATTAAGCGACCACCATGTACCAGCTACTAGTTATTTATTTACATTAAATACAATCAACTAAGATTGTGCAATTCCTACAACTATATTGTATTTTAATCAAATGGTCTTTTTTATGGAAGTGTAACAATGTTGAGTAACAATAGTTTTGTGCAGGTCTTTGGAAAAGTCAATATCCCTCAATTTGTCTTTTCAAAATATATTTTGTACAAAATCATGTATGGTAAACACAGGGAATATTTACTAGAGAAACCTAGTAACGTTACGTCTTCTTATTATGTTTTATTCTTCTCAAATCATGACATGAACAAGAATAAAACATAATATTGTATCAACAGTCAACAGTCAAAACATACTAGTGAACATTCACTTTAGAGAAATCACAACTTTGGATTCCAGCTATATTTAAGTAAGATCAAACCGACTAGCCTTTGAATTGCGGGACATCTCACCAGACAACAACGTGTGGGTACAATTATTACAATAACAATGCCGTCAATTTTTATGACACGAAAAATTCAGAGCTAAGGACAAAGGGTCGCCTAATTAACACGAGAGTTTGTTACAGAATCGTTCAAAGTAGACGTTGTTAAACAAAAACTTTTAGGCTTTAATCTAAAACACAACACTAGATCTGAGTACATAAGGCCGGTAGGCGGTATGTGAATACTTACAGGAGCGCAGCTTAGCTGCGGGGTACCCACACTGTGCACATTTGGATTTTTGGATGTGGTAGGATGACCTGCCACACCTTCGACACAAGGTGTGTGTCTTGTTACGACGCTTACCAAAGCTCGAAGTACCCTTCGTCTGAAATCAACATTTACAGGTTATGATTGGAAATCCATCAGGAAATCACTAATATGCGTAAATTTACTTCTACATAGTTAATACACAAGTAATGATTTCAAATATGGACTTAAATATTCACTATTTTACGAGATTAATTTAGATAGAAAATACAAAAACTATACACTACCATCTTGTCACAATTTGACAAGCCAAGAGACTAGAGTGAGAGAGAGAGAAACTAAACTGTCAAACAGTTTTGATAATGTAGCCAGAATGTAAAACCAAATTATAAAATAAAATCTTAATAAATTCAGGGCTGCCAGCTTATTTGAATTTATTTTTTGAGATCTCAACTCAACCGATCGTTTAATAACAATAGACCAATTTTCCCCCCAAGGGGAAGAAAATTGATATTTCGGGTCTTGCCGTAGGCCTGACCTCTGAGATTACCTCTTCTATTTACGTTCACGAGTGGGTGTGTGCAGCCATTATCTATCCCGTTCCTCCCTAATAACCTACCTATCGCTGTCTCTTTCTCATGCTGTGCTTGACGGCTAGCTAGAGTCGGACCGTACAACGGTCCGTTTCTTCAGTACCTTATCGATCAGCCGGCAAGAAATTGCCTAGGTCAGGCCTACGGCAAGACCCGAAATATCAATTTTCTTCCCCTTGGGGGGAAAATTGGTCTATTTCGGCTCTGTGCCTATGGCCTGACCTCTGAGATATGTCTTAAATCTGCCGGCATGTTAGTTATCAGCACAGCAGCGTACTGTGATAAGATACCTAAGAAATGATAGGTATATTTAATTACTGGAAAGATTTTAAAAATTGAAGACTTGCCAAGAAAGAGTATAAAGGAGATAACAATAGATTCTTAACATTGAAGTTTCTTATTAGTTTTAGTTTCACTTCTTGAATCAGTCTTCTTCGTAGCAATAATGAGATAAAACAAAACAACTCCTTGTTATAAAAGTAACAGACCAATAAACTTCCGAGTAACTTATTATAACTAAATAATAGTCACTCCTGGGGATAGATACCAGTAAAATTAGTACAATCATTGTCAGTGTAGTCTAGACCTATATTTTGAGTACAGACAAATCAAGTTAATAATATAAGTTATAAACGCACTTTAAAAAATGTAAAGTGAATCACATCTCGGATATTTATTACAATGTTACAAAAGATTCAGTGACCTTGTTATTATTTAATATTAGCCTCACGGGTTGCAGACCAAGTTATCAATCTCATTTATTAATGTGTGTAAAAAAAACAAAACATGGTTTTGGTCCTAAAATCCTCCAATTTCCTCTCTTCCAGGACCCGATCTGGCTATTTAGCCGCTCCGGGCAAACATAATATTCGCTGCCCTTTACACCAACACTACATTATAGGTCATGAGCTTGCTATTCCAAAGATGGGATGATATTTATGTTATATGGTTTTAATTGTATAATATACGCATACGTTAGTCTACTACGGCTTTTGAACAAATATACAAAAATTCATGAGAGTATGTTGGACTTTATGCAACCGCTCGGCATCACCCTCAATTTTGCCGCCCCTCGTTTTTGCTGCTCTGCCCTCTGGGCATTTGCCCGGCTGGCCCCCACTTAGATCGGGCCCTGCTCTCTTCAATACTTTGTGTAGCGGGCTAGCGGCTGAAACCAGCTGACAATAAGCTATTATTGAACGGGAGGCCGGTCCTGTTATTTCCACGAGTCTTGACAAATAAATATGAAACTATCTGATTATTGGCGTCTCTGATAACTGATTTTTTCGTGATAATTATATACTTTTTTGCCCAATCTTCAATATCCTAGTTCCTGATCGTTTTTTACTAATTTCCCTGTTGTTTGTATATTTTTGACCTTATCAGTCTTTGGCTCGTAATGTGGCCAGGAAATCACCTCATTTTCTGACTGTAGGTACTAGAAAATTGTCTTACAATCTTGGAAGGGTCAAGCCATGTACTCCCTTTCTAGATGATAAAAGCATTAAGTTATTGTCTGGAAACATATAAACGTTGTGAAAGTCTGGTAGGTATCCCATATTTTTGGTCGTGAGGTGATATCCCTTTTGTTGTGGTTCATTTGTTTTTCCCTTTTGAGATTGTTAGTTTTATACAACCTATTTCTTATAAAATAGTAAAAAGTATATTGTACTACTTCTGTGGGATCTGGGTTATTTAAGGAGACTTTTGATTTTTAGCCCACAAGCACCCGCTTTTTTATGCTGATGAATAAGTTCCAAGAGATGTTTTGCGCTATGAAGTCTCTGTTATTTGTTTGACCAATTCTTCAACAAATCGGCCTACTCCGTACTTTCTATGCTTCCAAGTACAATTTTAGTATTTTGGGAGGAGGGATTGGTTTGAAGATTTATCTAATTGGTGGCCTAAGCCCCGTATTGGGAATCGTCTGGACATAGCTTGAAATGTTTTAGGATTCTGTATATGAATAATGGTAAAAGGAATATCCATCCTAGTTTGTAGTCCCAGGCCATTGTAAAAATGATTTCACAAATTCTGCCCGCCTGTATGGGAACCGCGATTTTTGTGTTGCAAATAGGTGGAGTGCCCCATATTCTGAAAATGATTTCTAATATCCCGTTCAGCAGGTTCCAGGCTGGTAAGTTCTTGCCCTTTGGTAGATGATCTGATATTACATTGTAGTATGTTCTATTTGCCATTCTATATTCTTGCGTATAACCGTAGTGCAGATGTCGCCAGCTACCTTCTTTTTTTTTTTTTGCAGAAAGTGTAGAACTCATACAATATGTTCATGCGTGGTGAAGAGATCCTGAGCGGGGCGCATAGGAAACACGACCCGGAGTTCCTGACGGACAGGGCGAAAAGTGTTCCCCCCCCCCTGGTTCTTTAGGTATACTACCTCAGTTTTGTTGTCGCATTGTATAAGAATGCGTCTGTTTTGTAGTATGAGTATAGATAATATATGGTGGAACTTTTATGTTTAGATATGGTTCAATAATATTCGAACAATTTTGGAAACATTATGTGAGTTCCTGATGGCGGAATGTCATTGAGGACCGACTGGGACTCAATTACTGTGGCACGATTGGTACAATAGTATTTAAGCAAGTCGTCGGATATTCGAATAAGAACGAAACTAGCTGCCCGATGCCAGCATTTTTTTTTTTTTTTTTTTTTACCTTTCCGTGGTCTCGACCGCTACATTCAACGGTTTCCTGAAGTTTTAGCCGCTGTACCAAAAGTCCATGAGTTATGGTAACAAACGCCTAGTTACATTTCCCCAGTCGGAGACTTGGAGTGTTAATTACATTTCATTAATTGTTACATTGTTGCTTTAATTTAATAAAGACAATGGAAAACTGGTAAACCCTGAAGGGTTTTCCTGAGAGTCAGCGTTGCGGATTATTCCATGTTGGCTCTCCAAATCTTCGACATTTCAAAACTTGTTATGCCAGAATATGGGTTCGGTTTTGGTATGGCAGGTTAATAGTCTTTTGTAGAAAATGAGAAAACCCAATCATTATTGGTGTCCTTATTAGGGTCTTCGCCAGATATGTAGGGCTAGGAGCTTACCAACTCGAACTATCGATCCTGTATTCGTTTTCCTTGTTTGTGATTATTATCTCATAATATGATTTGTATCATGCCTTCCATCCGGGCTAGTATATCATTTGTGGTATAGAAGGAGACAGCAGGAGGCGGGATCCATAGGCTCGCCCCATATTACAAGGGACATAAACATCACTGGCGAAATATGGGTGTAATAATAGGTACACCTCTGCCGAACCCTTTAGCAATTAGAGGCGTTATGTTAAAAAAGAGATGACAAGTAGCGAGCGCGTGAATTAAGTTATCTTTTGAAGGAGATGATAGTCTGGGTCGCTTTAGTTTTATGTGTCTGATTAGGATATTATTTATACCTCGTGGAGGGATTTATTTTAGGGATTCTTGAACTGGACTATTTGACTGGACCGGTTTCGACAATTTCGACCGGAACCGATTCGTCCGTTGTTTTTCGAAAGAACAGTTCACCTAGTGCGACTAGTTCTCTTAAATGGTTATTGACCATTATTAAATACTTCGACGTTTCTATGTCCTGCCCATGGCATCAACTGGTTGGTCGGGTTAATCTCAGGGCTCGGTCGGATAAATCTTAGGACCTGATCGGATCAACTTTAGGGCCGGGTCGGATTAGGACACGGTCGGTTCAATCTCTGGACACGGTCGGATCAGCCTTAGGTCGGTTCAACAATAGGGCCGGGTCGGATCAACCTTAGGACCCGGTCCGATCAATCTTAGGATATGGTCGGATCAACCTTAGGATCTGGTCGGATGAACTTTAGGGCCAGGTCGGATTAACCTTAGGACATGGTCGGATCAACCTTAGGACATGGTCGGATCAACCTTAGGATCCGGTCGGATCAATTTTAGGGCCGGGTCGGAACAACCTTAGGACCCGGTCGAATCAACCTTAGGACACGGTCGGATCAACCTTAGGATCCGGTCGGATCAACTTTAGGGCCGGGTCGGATCAACCTTAGGACCCGGTCGGATCAATCTTAGGACACGGTCGGATCAACCTTAGGACACGGTCGGATCAACATTAGAATCCAGTTGGATTAACTTTAGGGCCTAGTCGGATCGACCTTAGGGCCCGGTCGGATCGACCTTAGGGCCCGGTCGGATCAACCTTAGGACACGGTCGGATCAATTGTCTGGGCCGACCACGGTCGGGCCCCCTTTCATGCCCGGTCGGGCCACTCACGTACATACGTGATTTGAGACTATAACCGTCTGGGCATCAACCCGAGATCGGAGTGGTCCCGTTTTCTTGATTATAACCGTCTGGGCCTCAACCCGAGAACGGAGCGGCCCTGTCTTTTTGACTATAACCGACTAGGTATAACCCGAGATCGGAGGGCCCCGCTTCCTTGCCCAGACGGGCCATTCACGTACATACGTGATTTGAGACTATAACCGTCTGGGCCTGAACCCGAGAACGGAGTCTAAAACGAATTTAGGTTTATTAACCAAAATCTGAGTCGGAAGCGGTACAAAGTATCCACGTGCAAGAGAGCAGTTTCCTGAGAAAAATAAATGAATATTTATATTAGTTTACTCACCTCACTCACATAATTATTTCTTTTAATTTAAACCGAACGTTACTCAACGTTTTTTTAAACTTTTAAGTTTTACGCGTACAACACACCACTCGCTTACGTAAACAAAAGCGTACTGAAGAAACGGACCGTTGTACGGTCCGACTCTAGCTAGCCGTCAAGCACAGCATGAGAAAGAGACAGCGATAGGTAGGTTATTAGGGAGGAACGGGATAGATAATGGCTGCACACACCCACTCGTGAACGTAAATAGAAGAGGTAATCTCAGAGGTCAGGCCATAGGCACAGAGCCGAAATAAATGTCTTTGACTACATACATTAGAAGAGCATGAGCAATATAATCCCGATATTAGGGATAAAGACAATGAATGGTATCGATACTGAATTCAGTGTCGAAAGCAAAGCATCGAGACTTCACTCACACACAAGAATCGATTCCTTTTAATTCCGACTTTTCCACTTCCATAGAGTGAGTCTGTTAGTAAGTGACAAATCGAAATCACTAGAGTAATTTTATTTACGCATAGAGTAAAGTAATATGACGGGTATTTTTACGTATTCTGTGGTCTTGTCTTGTTGAATGAATATCCTATTACTATAATCTGTGAGCATTATAGTAATAGGATATTCATTGTTAGATTGTCACAGTGTAGCCAACCCTACAGTTTTAACTGTAGATCTACAGTTTTTTCGATATCTCCTCAGTTTTTAGCAGTGTTGCCACTTTGGCCCTTTTGGGGCTAGATCTAGCTCTTTTTATGACTGAATTTCTCCAAATTTCACTACTTAGCCCTAAAAGGGCAATATAGCCCTTTTTGGAAATTTATGTTTTTTAATTTTTAGTAGTGTTTCAGTTTTTACTGTGGTATTTATCGGAGAATACCCCAAAAGTGTATACGTCAGTATATACCGAGTAATTCAAAATAATGTTGATTGTTCACAACAGTTCAAATTGAGAGATTTTCTGCACAGTCTCATTCATAACGTTTTCACTGCTCTAATTTTGTTTAGTGAAACGAATCATTGGAATGGCACATGAAAATTATTTTCGACAGTTTTTTTCTCATTTATTTAATTGTCAGTTGATTTAGGTTTGTCTATGAAAGCTGAAATCAGTGCGATTCAATTAGGTACCAGTTATTTTTATATTAACAAAGGATTAAAATTTTATTTCTAGCCCCTTTTAAGTCTGAATTTTTAAAATCTAGCCCTTTTTTGGCGCCCTCTAGCCCCCTTTCAAAAATCGAGGTGGCAACACTGGTTTTTAGTTCAGACCTCCAAATCTACAGTTTTTTTCTTTATGATGCTAGCGCCTCTATTTTATTTGCTGCGTAGATTTTGCTAAAATCAAGTTGGTATGGGACACATACCAACTTGATTTTAGCAAAATCTACGCTAATTTGATAAAAATATGTACGATTTTAACTCTATTCTTGGCACGGTGGATAATTTGATACGCTGTACTTTTCAAAAATCTAGAGACATGACACATAAATGTCAAGTAAAATTCTTGAAAATTAAAAAAAAAAAAATTGCCCTGAATAAAATAAAATTAAACTGAAAACCAATAGGAAGGATGTGCAAATTGAAAACGAAGCAGTATTAGTAGAAATAATGTAAAATAAAGGAAAGTATTATTTTTAACCGACTTCTAAAAAAGGAGGAGGTTCTCAATTCGGATGTTTGTATTTTTTTTGCTTTATTATGTGGTTTTATTGATAATTCAAAATATTAAAGTTATTAAATAATTCAAAATAAGAAAAGCTGTAGATTTACAGTTCTTGCGAGCGAGCGCGTACTTGAGAGGTTAAATAGAATTTTACAGTTTTCTACAGCTTTATGAAAGCTTCTTTACAGTTTTAGTCTCGGTTGGGGTTGGCAACACTGGATTGTCATGTCATCTGTCTGTCTGAATTTGTCACTCACTCACTGTACTTGTATTAGTAAAATTGTAAATTGTTACACAAAATAATCAGGATTCGGGAGAAGTAATAAATAATTACAGCAAATCGATTTATCAACAGCAACATTAAAAGAAAATCAGAAAGTACCAACTTATTAGCATTTGAACGGTATGTAACATTGAAACTATGATGGTAGGTACATACATAAGGTTGTTTTGCAGTAGGTAGGTTCCTACCGTACATGAACAGTAACTTTTATTAGCTTATAAGATAATTTACATACATACTTAAGTTTTGTTATTATATAGATAGGTATGAATAAACTAAACATGCGGCACAAACCAACTGCGTAAGAACAGGAAGATGGAAATTATGAAGTTATTATTTTCTTCGTGGTTTTTATTAGGTACTCAAGATGAATTAAAAAAATGTTTGCTTATTTACTTTCTTTCTTCATGTAATTGCAACAGTAAAAAAGCTTGTAGGCAATCTCAATTTCCAATTGGTTACAGGCAGATATCAATCAACAAACAAATTAAGTAAATGTTCCATTTATTTGCCCAATAACGAAGTTTTCGGAATGATAGTAAAAATCAAACAAATTATATGGTCATATTTTTGCAGTATTATTAATATAATGAAGTAAGTAGGTATAATTTATAATTGCAGCCCAAGCTCATTTAGACTAAACAGTAGGTATGTACCTACTTACTATAATTATTATTAAAGTACACAAAATAACAGATCATTCAATTTACTTTTCTATTTTAGCTAACTGTGAATATGGAACTTCTAGATATTATGAAAAGTTTAACTATTAAACATATACCAAATGAAAGTGAGCAGCAGTTGTTCAAATCCATAGCTGCAGATATAGATGATGTTTCTACAGAAATAGTCTATGCAGAGTATTCTGATAAAATCATGCTTATTGTGTCTCAATATCAGAAGATTGGAAGCATGTTAATGATACATAAAGATCAAGTTCATAGTCCTTTAGGTACTAATGACATTTATACAACAAAAGTTATTTTTGGTGCTACAGGAGAAGAGCAGCAAGTTGCAGCGAGATACTTGGCAGAAGCAATAAAAATTACAAAGCCACTTTGTATATTCATAAATCTTAAATCATATGACATTGAAACAGTCAAAGCCTGTAAAGATATAATATTAGATTTAAGAAGCAAAGCAGCAGAATCTTAAGATGGCAGCAATAAGTGCAAAACGATTTAAGTCAGTGCAAAAATATTATGGTCAACTGGTTTTGGGACCTCCAGGTGCAGGAAAAACAACTTACTGTTGCAAAATGTCAGGACTATTGCGGAAATTGGGAAGAAATGTTGTAGTAATAAATTTAGATCCAGCCAATGATTTAACTTCTTACAAACCAGATATTGACATCAGACAGTTAATTGCTATTGAGGATGTTATGGATCAGTACAATCTAGGTCCTAATGGGGCCTTGCTGTACTGTATGGAATTTTTAGAAAAAAACATTGATTGGCTGCTGAATCAAATCCAAGGTGACAATTACACAAACTTTATATTTGATTTGCCAGGACAAGTAGAACTGTACTGTCACCATAAAAGTTTAAGTAACATATTTTCAGTACTTGCCAATAATGGGAACATACAATTATGTGTTGTACATTTGGTGGATTCACACCATTGTTCTGATGCTGGAAAATTTATTGCAGCACTAATGTTATCATTGAATGCTATGTTAAAAATTGGATTACCCCATATCAATTTATTGACAAAAGCAGATTTATTAAAAAAACATATGGACAAATTGCAGTTTGGAATAGATTTCTACACCGAAGTGCTTGATTTGAATTATTTGCTTGAATGTTTGGACACTGATGCATTTACCAGTAAATATAAGAAGTTAAACAGTGCCTTTGTTTCTATAATTGAAGATTATAGTTTAGTAACTTTTCAATTGGTTAATTTATGTAAAGCAGAGAGTTTACTAAATGTCAGAAAATTAGTGGATAAATCAAGTGGATATGTGTTTAAAGCTGAAGAAGGCAGACATATAAATAGTATGCTTGCTTGTGCTATGGGTGTCAGTGAACCAGTTGACATTGATGATCTTGAATAAAATGTGAATCTATAATGTTCTTTTATTATCCTTAACAACCCTTCCTAAACCTTTTTCAAATCTGTACCTACACGACACAAGTTTGAATTTCGAACTGAAAGCAAAACTATTTGGCCACCCTCTTGCTGGTGGTAGAAACATTATGTACAATGACATAATGTAGTTCCATAGCCTAGTTATCATTATTTTACTAAGGACTAATTTTTCAATCGTCAGATAACTTAACGGAGGGATAAATATGGCGGTTTGACAGTTTTTGTATAGAAAATATGCCAAACTGTCATATTTATTCTTTGGATAAAAGTTATATGACTGACTATTCAAAAATCAGCCTTAAATGATTTTTTGTCGTGAACCACGAAATTAATGCTCAACGGGCAGCACAGCCTGTGCAGCAATATGCTCGGAATAGTTTTCCATCGATTTATTGATAAATATACTTACAGCAATAAGAGTTAAAAAAAGTAAAAAAAAATAGAAATGAAAACTACTCCAGTGAGAATATTGCTGGTCTGTTTGTGGTGACCTTAATGCGGCGAAATGAGAAGTTATAAGGTTACAATATTTTAGTTAGCGTTTTATACTATTATGGACCTTATAATTATGCAAATAGCAAGGGTTTATTTTTTTTTTATATTTTGTTACAATTCGATTGTTTTTCTTTACAAGGACTATTATTACTGCTCAACAGGAAAGTTAATCGAGCAATGTCCAAAAGCATGAAAGAAAACTACAACAAACTGATTGAGGCGGAAACCGCAATTGATCAAATGCTCAGTGAGAAAAAATATGTTCAAGTGAGGCTGCTTCATCAATACAACGACATTAAAGATGCTGCTCAAGTGGTCATTAATCATATAGCCAATTTAGAAGAAACCACCGTCACAGAGGTCCATAAAAGATTACAATTAAAGGAATGAAATAAAATATCTTTTATAGTAATGGAACGTTTTATTTGAAGACAAATACAACTCTTTACAATTTAAATTTCATCCAAACTTTTTTGTGTTCATAAACTAAAGTAATGAACATTTTTAAAATTTCACATTGCGGGTTTACGTACGTAGGTTCTTAAGTTATAAGTGTTTTCAAAAAGCCACGGTTCCACGTTTGCTACTTCAATTACGAAAAATGTATGTTTAACCACTTGCACGTCGACGCTCGCGAGTTGTCATGTGGGTCTTACGTCGCGATGCCACCGCGCAATCGCACCACCGCATAACGCCGCGGTCGTCCCCGATAAAAACGTTTGCCAAAAGAAAAGTATTAGAGCAATTTTAAAATAAAAATTAACATTGATTACGTTAGAGTATAGAGAATAAACTTAAATAAAAATATATGCTTCAAACCTACATGTACATATTTAAAAAAAATGTTAAATTTAAAAAAGTAATTATTTTTTTCTGATTTCACGGCAATTTTATTTTTCGTAATTAAATTAAGCTACCTTTATCAGTTATAAAAATATGTAAATAAAGTAGACTATATTTCCTTCAAGATGATAGCAAAAGATCTAAATTACATTCATGAGAAGTATTTAAAATAAATTTTTCAAATCAGAGTCCTCGAGTCTCAAGTACCGGAGGTCGGACGACCTTCGATACTCGAGAAAAAAAGCAATATGGCCGCCCGGGACTGTGCAGACGGGCGTTTTATTTTTGACTATACTTAATAATTATTGTACTTCGTGTTTTTGTTTTTAATATTGTTTTATTTGCTGTGCTCTATTTTTAATTGTCAATATATTTTACTGTAAATGTGCCCCTTTTTATAAATAAATGATTATTATTATTATTATTTTAATAAGAAATAAATACATTTTTATTTATTATTACTTTGTTTTATTTTTAACAATAGCATTATAGTTGATCGAAGAGATAAGCAGTAGTTATTACTGTGCAAATGGAAAAACATGTGCTAGTTAATACCGTATTATTTCAGTGCAGTGCAGAAAAAAAAATGCAAATTATAAAACCAACACTAACAATGCAAGCAAAACACGAATTTTTGAGTTCAGCTAGCCTCAAAAATTCTCCACCAAAAGCTCGTCTGCACAAACCTTACTTTTACAAACGTTATTGGTTACTCCAGTCACAGGCACTTGAACGGTGCGTATCGTATTACTCATTTCGTTGAATCTGCTAAAAAATATGAACGTAATTGATTGTTTGTATGTAATTTATTATTCTAGATGGTTTATTTCATGAAATTAGGGCGTCATTTCTGTTGCACAACATTTCTACAGTCCGTGAACAAACCAAAAACCGACCGGTAACCTCTAAAAACGGCACTCGAACACTTCTTTTGCTAAATTTAACAACGTTGGAGATTAAAAGAGTATGATTATTATATACCATTGTAACGTGTACATTGTCTAGAAAATTGTAATATATTACACTTTTAGAAATAAGTAATAAAACAAGAGCACTTACGACATAATTACAGCGACACGTTCACCGCAATCACACAGAAAACACACTTGACTTCAAGTCGTTGTACCAACCTCAGAGTGTTGAATAATGTACCGCACTTGGTTTTAGAGCCATCTGTAACTATTCCTCTGTACTAAAAACCATAGCCCTATACACGAAAAACCCGTAATCAACCCGTAATTCATGTTTCCGTGCTTCCCTCATAATTGTAACTGTGGTATCCATGACGTGTGTGTCAAGATTTTTTTTTGTGACTATGGTCACCCAAAACGTGCAAGTGGTTAACATGACAAGTATTCTAATATATTTTGATTATTATATGTTGATAATCATGACCATTGTCAGCAAACAAAATTTATTAAATGTAGAGATAGTAAAAGTTATCATATTGTTGAGAATAATCTAAAACTATAGTGAATAATGGATTAAAAAGAGATAAATAAAATCTACTTCCTCCTTTGAATCAACTAGTTTTTAAATACGTTATAATGTAGCATGAAAATGGAGAGTAACAAAGGTATCTTACCAATCAAGTTATAAGGTTTCTGTAATATTTTAAAGATTAACCATTCAGTGGTAACAATAAAATCTGAAAACATTATCTCCCATGTTATAAGATTATTACTTTTCACATGCTTTTACCATTGTTATACATAATTCTTAAACAAATCAAAATACATTGAAGTTAAAATTCTAAACGCTAACATGGTGTCTATTTTAATAAGCAAGCAATAATTATATAAATGTTTAAATGTATAATATAAAGTGCATGTCGCTCTTGGCGACAGCTTGCGAATACTTTGCAATGTGAGCGTCCACACGCAAGTTGGACGCTCGAGCTGCAGAGCGGAGAACGATGGTCGACCGCACCTGCCGCTTTGTGGCGACGTTACGAAGTCAGAGGCATACTTTTATTTGTATTAGTGTCATGGAACAGCATACTGGCTGCTGCATGTGTGCACTGCACTCAAGTTCTGTTCATGAGTTGATTGTTTAATCCAATCAATTATAATTATTTGTATGTTATTGTGGCAACATATTTCGTGTTATGTTCTGGCCAGGGTTTAAAGCGTTCAAAATTGTAAAGTCTTCATTTAGTTCCATTCCCGACTGGCGTGAACTGTGCAATTACCGTTGGAAGGATCTGAATGGAATGTAAATTTTAACCAATTGCGACAGTTATTCCACCATTCGAGTTATTTAGTAAGACTGTCCTTATATCCATGTTTCTCATTCCAGCTAAATTTAAGTATAACAATATAACAAATTTACAAAAATACATATAAATTGAAGAACATTCGCAATGTTGAAATTCCCAAAAATGCATATAAATATATCACTAATAACAAATCTACGATTTCCTATCGAAATAATACCCTATATTACGTGGAAGTATCAAAATGCGAATGCTCATTCAGTTTTAATAAACGTTTATCGTTAGACTTAAATCTATGAGTTTCAGACTCGTTTCAGGCAGTCCCATAGATTTTAAAGCACCAAGAATCATTCAATAAATGCACTTTTTATACTAACATTAGCGTTCCATTTACCAGTTTCGCCCTTTACTGGAACATTTAACAATAAACATTTTGTAATCACAGTTCCCACATTGATATAGCCTGTTGAACCTTTATATACATTGTAGAGATCGTCGTATATAAAGTTTATTCAGACATGTTTTATTTTTAACACAACAACACGCGCACATACATCAGTAACGCCTAAACAATGACTCAAGAAATCCCAAAAACAAGTCTGAAAACATTTTGGTTTAGTCTATGCAATCGACAATTTATAATGTAATTTATTGACAATAGTAATGCAAATGAGTGAACAGCTGCAGCGTTTATTGATTTTAATTTTAATTGAGAACTTTTAGACAATTATTTTCGAATTTTCGAAGAGATTTCATAGACCAAACCATCTTAAAAGTAAAAAATTATGATTTGGTAAATTGTAAATATACTATGTGTAAATAAATAATATTGACTTAGTACTTCATATGTCTAAAAATAAAACATATTGAGTACTAAATCATCTCACTTTCAATAAAACATGACTTAACAATCAACAGGTCAATTTAGTAATATATAATTATATTTTAAATATCACTTGTCAAATAATGGGTGCTTCTCGGTCCTTATTTACTCTAAGAGACATTTGCTACCTCAATTAATAGAACCTAGTTCCCTTTGGTCACATTATTTCTCTAGAAATATAGATCTTGCTTTTCATTTTACATCAGTATTTATTGGTCTCTTCATAGTACAGTACAAAATAATCGAGCCATATTCGTCTTATTAGGGTTTATTGGGGCATAAAATGAGCCTCAATATTATGTCACTTGTCTTTAATAATATTATTAATTGACCACTTATTGTGTCAATTAAATTAATACAAAATCAGTCTCAAAATAGGGAAGTCTTTTAGATCTTCAGGCACGTATACTTTTTAATAGGTGGATACTCACCATCCAAGCTATAACAAAATCTCGAAAATAGATTTGATTATTATTCCGCTTAGGAGTTTTATTATGCAACCTCACAAATACGTGCTAAAACAATCGCATTCCGACGTATTTCCCAAGAAATGTTTAAATACATTATGTATTTTGATTGTGTATTATGTTATTTACCGATACGATTTTAAACCGTAATGTATTGCAAAAATGGTATTAGCATTTTATCCTGTATGAGTTGTAGCAAGCTTTCCTCAAAATATTTAAATAAAATTTTACTGAACTATTAAAAACACAAGCCACAAAAAACTAAACTAAGTTGATTTCAAATCAATCATTACTAAATAAAAATAAAACAATAACGAAGTTACCTTCAGAAATGAATACTTTAGTTTGAAACTGGTGCATCACCTTGACCAATGTGTTCCTTTTCAGAATTGTGGCATTGCTCCGCCACCTAAAATATATCATCGGATTAAATAAGTCTTAGCGTCACCTTAAAATTGTCATGAGGATAGAAAAGGTAGGAAAGCTCGGTTGTAATGTCCGTAATTTAGCGGTCGTCATTGTGCGGTTGCCGTAATTTATTCTGCAGTCACCTTAGTCTTATCAAGTGGGCCGTTAGCTTCCAACGTTTGAGCAGGATCAGACTTTTGGCTGGAGCTCTTTTTCTTGCCTTTCCCCATATTCTTCTTGGCATTTTTGACAGTCTTAATTTTTTGAGGTTGTGCACCTGATAATAAAAAACATCCTTTTACGATGTAAAAATGCATACATATAAAGCAAATCACTTTTTTACCAGCGTTAATTTGCTTTATTCGTGTTCATGTGTTTTCAGTTTAAAATATCCGACTGATAGATCTACCACAAAAACGTAATATTATCAGTCGGTGTTGGTTTGCTTGAATCTAATGAAAAACAGCTGGCCTTGACTTATTGCAAGCGATTTTTCAGACATTTAGGTTCAACACTGTTAAAAAAAATGTAACACACCATCAACATCGATGTCTGGGGCCGAAGTGTCCTCATGCGGGCTGCCTTCCTCTTGCTGGCTCAAATCTTCAGGCCTCACAGTTTTCCTGTAATACCAATCGAGTTTCAAGTATATAGTTTCATTGGATTTTCTATGACTTATTCTAAATCTAACAGAAATCCACACAACACGACGGGAGGTGCTCTTATACAGTATTACATATAAATTTATAGGGACTACCGTCCGGGACTCCCTCTTCTAAAAGGAAAATCGGCTCAGTAACGTCTCCGTCTAAACGTCGACGTGTAATCACGATGAAATCAGTGTACATACATAAAATAACTCGTTGTTTAACTCTAAATACTTCACTGATTTATATTGTAATCAATTATCAACTTTTGATAATCGATTACAATACAAATCAGTGAAGTATTTAGGACAAGCTTTATAGCGTACCCGTTAACAGTGAGCGTGGTGTGTTTGGCGGGCTCGTCCGGGTCGCGGCGCGAGCGGCGCGCGGCGCGGGCGGCGGGCGCGCCCACGGCCCCGCGGCCCCGCCCGCGCGTGCGCACGCCGCGAGCTCCGCGCCAGCCGCGCCCGCCGTATGCGTTGCGTGGTGGCGGCGTGTAGCCTACGTAGCTCACCTGCACACACGAATAGAGATTGCAATCAGGCGGATCCGGATTCCGGCTAGATTTGGAATCATTTGGCGACTTATCGGATCCAGAAAACCCAAGAAACGACGAAGCAGCATATAAAAATAGGAGAAACTACTCGCGAATTAGCAATTTTTTTCTTTGCTGTAAGCAATATTCAGAAGATTACAAATAGATTAAGAACAATACAAATTATGTGTTATTTACTGAAGGAGATTTTAGAGGATAGAGACTGCTTAATTTTATATAACCAGTACAAAGTAGACTGTCTCGTTGGTCTAGTGGTTAGTGACCCTGACTGCAAAGCCGGAGGTAGTGGGTTCGATTCCCACCCAGGACAAACTTTGTGTAATGAGCATAATTGTTGGTTCCGTGTCTGAGTGTAATTTATCTATAATATGTATATATTTATAAGTTATATAAGTATGTATATCAGTTGTCTGGTTACCATAACACAAGCTCTGCTTAGCTTGGGATCAGATGGCCGTGTGTGAGTTGTCCCAAGATATTTATTATTATTATTATTATTAAATGTATCACACACTGTTGTAATTATTTGCTGTGACAATATGTAATGGGACGAGCCTTTTGCCGACCGTGCGTGAACAACCCTAATGAAAAGAAAAACCTAATAAGCTTGCTTTCAAGGAAAAACATCAACCATCACTCATTATCAAACATACCTACCGAATACTATTTTAGCTATAGTTACATACTTTTTAATTTACTTGTAGCAACAATACATTATATTATACTTTCGGCGATGTAAGAGGTCGGGTTTGACGTTTCTCCTACGTAATAATTTGAAAAATCAAATTCATAATCCTGAATAATTACTATGTTACCCATACATTATAACAACGAGTATCACTTGTAAACATCAAGTTTAACTTAATTTTGAAAAAATACACTCAGAAACACGAATTAATTGCCGATTTATATTTTGACAAGACGTTTTGACAACACTACACAAAGGACTTTAATAGCTGTCAAATCCGGCTTGTTAGGATGTCCAGAATTTAAGTATTCAATCTAATATTCTAATTCTCGTAGTATACATATAAGCTATGTCTCAGATCTGTGAGTACCATCTGCAGATATTGGGGTGATTTAAATTTTTGATTTGTAACTTAACTAGTCGATTAGTATTTCTGACCTGTGGGTACCGCGCGGTGCGCGTGGGGTAGCTGCCGCCACCCCACTGCCCCACCACGACGCCGGCGATCTCCAGTCTCGCGCCGCGACCGCGCCCGCGCGGCCACGCACCCAGCGGCGCGCCCACCACGCCCGCCACCAGCGGTAGCGGCGGCATCGCGAACTCCACCTCCAAGCCCTCCAGGATCGCTTTGCGCATGCGCTCAACCTGCACAAACGATTTGAAAATTTAAAAAATGAAAATAATTATGCTTGTATTACGTCAATCAGAACATGTTTGTAAGACAGTCTCAAAATCCAAATTCCACCCGGTAATTTAGATGTCAATTTTAGAAAAACTATACCACTGAGCTGGTCTTATGGTGAGTTACGGATCTCTTGAAAGGCTACTAGTCAACCGATAGATCGGGTACAGTAGTTTTCTTTTAATAAGTATTATTCATCTTTTAGACATATTACCAACATCTAGTTAAAAACAGTTTGGTATGGGTGAGTGAATTTGGATGACCAAATTCGTAATGAAATTCCAGAGATATCCAAAATTATTGATGTCTGTAGATTTATATACAGGGTGTCCCAGAACTCAACGTCAAGCCGAAACGGGGTGACAGGATTGATCAAAACCATCACGAAAAAAATCTGAAAAAAAAATCTAAAAAAAAAAAAAAAAATTATTGTATGGAACTAACAAGTATTGTACCATTTTAGAATTCTGATTAAATGCGCCAACTTTTAATGCCACTTGCCAAGGCACTCTAGTACATTTTTTTTTAAAGGAGGGCCTGTCAAACTCGGCGAATCTTGAAAATTTTAAATTCGTAGTTTAATAACAAATAGTCTCAATTCTCGGAAACTTGAGGCAATTGTGTCATTATTTTTTATTGGGATTCTAGAAATATTATTTAGGATTACGTTTCCAAAGTTCTAATGAACAAAACTAAAAAAGAATAACCACAATAACCGAAAAATGGTACATTTTGATCAAATTTCTAGGCTTTTCTTAAAATGCCCATAATTTTCAAACTGCATGGGATAGATTTTTTTTCAGATTTTTCTCGTGATGGTTATGATCAATCCTGTCACCCCGTTTCGGCTTGACGTTGAGTTATGGGACACCCTGTATATAAGTAGCTTTTTACCCATTGTACATTTGTATTTTTTAATATTATTAGATCTTTGACCTATAGAGGCTATTCTATTTAGTGAAAGAATCAACTAAATTAATTCATATATTTTTAGAAAATGGCGGACATACAAACATACATACGGGGCTACGGGCGAGAACAGCACATCCTTTTTCGTAACATTGATAGAACAGACCTTAACCACCGTATCGAGATGATTATCGCAGAGCTGAGCGAGATGCTTGCAGTGGTTCGCGCGATGCAGGTTGCGCTGCAGCAGCTTGCCGTCGAAGTACAGCCACGGCGCCGCCACCAGCCACGGCACGGGCGCGCCGCACGCGTCGTTAGCGAGCAGCGCCGCCTCCGCGCCCGCCATCACCAGCGCACCCAGTTGCACGCCGCGGGAGTTTATACCGTTCACCTAAAATATAACCCAATTATTCGCTTCACATTACAATGGTGATTAATAAATGCCGCCATATAAAAACGATCCGACGTCGCAACCGCAACTGAAAACCTTCGGCAGTTTCCTTAAAAACTCGTCAGTCAACATCGCCGATTTTAGCGATGCGACGTTAAATCGCTTTTGCGTATGTCAGCCCTCAAGGTATAAAATTATAGAACGTTACTGACACTTTTCACACTTACGGTCATTTCTTGCAAATGAAGTGCATTCATGAGATCATTTGAGAAAGCGGTAGCCAAGAACGCATCCAACTCCTGACGCCTCAAAATTTGTATTTGAGATGTCATTATAAATCTGTAAAATTGTTTATTGCTAAAATAAACTGCAATAACAGGCAATAAATAGGAAACATTAAGATTGATGTGATTCGTCCCCTATTAAAAATAATTGCATGCGCCCCTACCGATGCGTTAAATGTGCAGAAGGAAACAGAAATAAAGATATTGAAGAACATGAACCATAGAATCTTACCTTAACACAGTGGCCAAAATAAGCAAATGTTGCGGTACGTAAGACGTATTTAACATCAATGGAGTATCGGAGCGCATGCATGATAGGAAAGCTCTCATACGGCGACATTTATCATCTTGGGCAGTTCTGTAACAAGTCAAATAAAAACAATATTCATTCCTATTTAGTAGGAACAATTAATATAATAATGCAGATTTTTTTTAAAGTATATTACATGAAATTCATTACATTATCTTTGCAGGTTTTTCCATTGCCAAAAAGGAAGACTAATGATGAGCAAAATACCTAAAAGATATAAGCTCACCCGAACCAAAGCCTTTGCACTGTCGGTACAGGCCAATCTAGAACGATTCCCGGCACAGTTTCAGGACTCTTCCCAGGGTTCACGCGAGAATATATCCATTCTGATATTTGAACAGTACAAGGGCGATCGATATTCATAGAACTTGTTGAGCCTTCTTCTAAAACAAACACAATAGCCATCTACATCAATATGTTAAGCAATATTAAAATTAAAATAAATAGTAATGTTATGTTCCTGACCGAATTTCGGTAACGGGAACCAATCTTAACGGAGACTAACGTCCCGGTCACGAGAACCTATAAATTGTGTAAATAAAGAACTTCTACCAAGTTACGTAGCGACAAGTCAATTGACAACCAATAATCCCAAATTCAATCAACTCAAAGTAACATTTACGTGTAGTATGAAACTAACGAGCAATTTCATTTGGTCGGGTTATATTATAGCGATAGCGACTAATGTTTTGTGGTACTACAACACATCTGGTACTAAAACGCATCTGACACATAGAACGTAAACATTTGGGCCGTCATCGTCATTTTGAAGATCACGCTATATTTGATCTAAGTGTTGCGATCCCCTGAATGTGTGTTTACAAAAGTTATAGATTCTCGTAATGGGGACTTTAGCTAAGTTTGCAGGGAATATTATGTTGCTCAAGTGTGTGGCTTTACGTGTTTTCCGAGGTACGAGGGTGTCACCACGAAGGTTCAAGGCAGTCAGAAAAAGCCCAATAAAATAAACCTCACATAAATAAAATCCAATTAAATAAAGGCTCGGCACACTTGCGACCACAAGACCAATGGGGCAATTTAACCAATGAAGCAGCAATGTGAAGTATATTAATTAAAGAAAATTGTAAGTTAGTTACCTTTGGCTTTCTGTGCCATAAAGCGGTGATGATGCATATTATACAAAATGGCGTACACATTTTGTCGGATAGGTCTAAAAAAATGATGTATAGAGGGTATTTCACGGTGATTGTCATCTTCCATGAGTACAGGCAGGGTGACTTGACGATGCGTCAAGATCGATAACATTTGAGGATGCATGAGCCCGCGCGCGTGTCGCTCAGCACACGTGCGTAATACTTCGGCTGGGGCCGGGGGACAATTGTCTTCGTTTGGTACTTGCTTCAAGTTCGGGCGCCCCTATAAACACACAACCAACATTTAAGTACGATGTACAAACTAATATTTTATTTATTTGAGCAAATCATTATAGGGCAGCGTCCATCTATTTGTATAGATCCACAGACAGTCTCAGATCATCTTTGCTGAGTGAAAGGTTTACCCAAGATTGTTATTGCTGTTTTAAGATATACACTAGACAAGCTTAGGGAAAATCAAATGACACAAATTAAAGGTAAACTTATAAACTGTACCACGTAAGTTCTATTACATTTATTAAACCTACAAGAGTTCATCAAGTACACACATAAACATATTTCAGACCTCTTTAGAAGCAGTTTGTGGTTTTTCAATTTTATCAGCCGAATTGACAGTTTGCTGCTTGGCTGCACCCGCGTCGCCGGAGTCCAGCGACACTGCCGCAAGTACTTGCTGTATTTCAGTAGGCCTTTCTTCCATGCTAAAGTCGGCGTTAATTGATGCATTTGCTGTTGCCAATTTGTAGTCGTCCAAGCCTTTTTGCTGCAATTATTGAGTTTGCAGTTTTTCTAATTATCTGAAGTGCTTAGTGTAAATAACATAAGGGGATGTAATAAAATATAAAGTGATGTAGGGAGTATAAAATAAACCGATAAAAGTCACTTGCACTTAGACAATAGTTATTTAAATTTAGAAGTAGTGATCATGCAAAAATATCTGACAATTTGCCAATGGATGCCAATGGTGTTGATGACGATGTAAAAGGCGTGGATGACTATAGCAATTTTAAATTGTTAGAACAAAATATAAACCTCATGCTCAGACGATTCAGCAGCCAGTTTAGATGTGTCCAAGTCTGAAGAAGTTGCCTGTGGGCTAATATCAGCTTTTTGATTTTTTTTGTTGTTCTTTGGACGACGACCTTAAAAGAAGGAAGCATTTTATTGTTGTTTCTTTTTATAGAGGTTAGGAAAATATTCAACATGAAATCTTCTATATCTTACCAGATGCAGTTCTGTACTTCAAAAATCCATCTTTAGTACCATTTAAATAATATTGTACAGCTTGTTTTAATTTTGCAGCTCGGAGATCATTAAGGTCACCAAATACATCAATGCATGCAGCATCTATATCAGATGATGGCAATTCTCGAACATACTGACAAATGACTTTTACTAAAGCTTCTAGAGGAAGCTGCTGCTGAAAATAATTACACTTGTCATACACTTCATTAAAAAATAATAGTAACTTGCTAAAAATGTTGTATTGCATAATCTAGCTTAATTATTATTATGAAAAGGTTCAACTATTCCATAATAAACAGGGTGATTAGTTTTAAATAATATGGTGTCAATCGAAATAAATCGGCAACAAGAGCTAAGGTGATTTAATTTTAAAAATAATTATGCACCTTCTTTTGTGTGATTCCCAAACGTTTGTGAAAATCAACCAGACTTAGCTCAGAGAGGATGGTCCCACCAAGTAGTGCTGCCATAAGGCAAAGCCGATCCTGCGGCACTTCTAGCACTTGCGGTAGCTCATGCACCATGTACTCTTTTGTTTCCAATGAAGACTGCAAAAAACATTTTAAAATTAATTACTGGAGAAATCCCTATTGCAAGGCCTTATAATTATGACAAACTAAAAATAAAGACTTTAAGAACCTCTTATTGTACAGAACACAAAAATAAAATTGTAAGTAACTAACCCTGTATGTAAGTTTCAGTTGTGAAGAGCTAAAGTATCTTGGTGGTTGAAATACTAAGTATTCTCCTGAGCAGCCAACGAGTCCAGCATATGTTTTCTCCCGGCAAAGCCCAACTACTTCTTGGCAATGATCATCAGAAGATACCATCTATTGAAAACAAATCACAAAATTATTTGTATGACTTGAATATTTAAAATTTAATAAAATATTTAATACAATTTCTCTACTTACTATAGGGATGTTTAGATATCTTAGGGCTGTTCTGAGACAGGAATGTAGTCCCATTGGTGGTACCCACCACACTTTAGGAGGAGGAGTGCCTTTTGTTACAATGTGGCGCAGCACCTGTTTTAAAGTTTTAGAACACTGCTTAGACAATGATTTTCAATTAACTCAAGCTTAAAATTAATAGTTAAGAATAAACAGGACAATGGTTTCACACGATCCTGGTAATATTTATATCATCAAAGGTGGTAAAAATCATCAAATGACTTCCGCCCTGGGTGGGGCGGAAGGGACTGTCAGACTTTTACTGACTAAAAAACCACCCTGTTCCTTCTGTTGCCCTTTACGTTCCGGGGCCACGGTATCCTGTTAAGACGTCCCGCAACCCCGGAATATTTATATCCTTAGAGAAGAAGTGACAATACCATAAGTTATCAAGATAAGACTGCACTATAATATTTCATATTGCTTCATGGAACTACACTTGAGAGCAATAAAATCGCACACCTTGACTTTTTTTTGTTAAGGCAGCTTTTTTCACGAATCTGAATAAATATTTATTTTATTAACCAAATTACAAGGGGTGTGCGATTTTATTGCTCTCTAGTATAGATAGACCTGGTTATACAGTACAAGGTGCGGGCTGTACACCCTTATTAGAAATGGGGGACAAAAGAATCAAAATCTTGAAGAAACCATTTTATGGCATAAATAAATTTCAGTTATTTGTTGAAGAATTATCTTTAATCAACTAACAAATAATTGATTAAATTCATTCTTTTTTTTTTCATACTTAGTCTTCTATTGAATGTGCTCACTCTTGATATTATTAGTACAGTCACCAGTTTTCAAAACAAATAGTAAGATGTCTTAGAATCCCTTCTTTTTATTCTTTTCATAATAATTGTATTTTATATGTATTTATGTAGTAAATTATGCAATAACAATGTAAAATTAAATAATTTTGTACTTGCATGTACATTTTCAGTTCTTTTTTTACCTTTAATTTTGTTGTTTTTCTCTAATAAAATAATTTGCACCTAAGGCATTAAGTCCACCTTTGTACTTGTTGCAAGTATAAATAAATAATCAAATGATTGGCAGACTAATCAACCAACAATATTATTATAAGACATTGAAGTTCAGTTCTGAATTATTAACATTTATTTATTACCTGTCAAGCCCCGGCTGACTTACCGGTAAGTCAGAACAATAGAAAATCAATTGTGTCTCATTTCGTGGGACTTGAGTAATTAAATAACCTAATTCCTAATTTTATCTTTAAAATCAGTTTTACCTGCTTGCTTCTTATTAATGAAAATGAAGACTTGATAAAGTTATCCCCATTTGCTTTGATTACCACAAAATTCTACTACAAGATTTGAAGCATCATTTTCACCTCCAATATAATTGGAAAGTGCTTTTGGCCTACCAGTCAGAGTCAGGTTAAAAAAATCTATTAGTACACTGGTTGGTATAAGTTTAAGTAACTAAAGTTTTTATCTTAGTCCCTTATTATAGGATTTGCAATGCTATGCTTATGGCTTCGTTGGTGAAACAGCTGGGGGTTATCTCAGCAACTTCACCAATAAAGCTGTAAATATTTGCATAAGATTACAATTTAATAGACTTACGGAATTGACCCTTGTGCGATATGTAGCTTGAGTTTCTATCCAATGCTGTGGCAATGCAGGTGGAGTAGGATGTGCACCATTGAAACACACACATAAAGCAACTTGATGTTCAGCAAGAGCTTGAGCAAGTGTGGTCAAAAATTGTACACAGCGAGCCCACTGGCCTCCACATGCCCAGTCTGCAAAGCCAGTAAAAGTGTAAACATTCTTATTGTCAGCCAAATGTGTATAAGGTAATTTAGTTAAAGGTATGCCGATTGGATAACAACAAAAATTGTTGCTGATTGGAATATTACATTGTGCTATAAAATTAGAATTAACTGAGCAGGCTTGTAAATATTTATTTTGATAGCAGACGAAAACAGAAACTGAAATATATTGATAAAATATATTTAAATATATTTTTGGCGTTTAAACATTTACCTGAGAAGTATCCTCCGTACAAGCGATCTAAACATCCTTCCGCGTCGAGAACCAAGCGGAACCCACCGGCATGGTTTCTAGCTATTCGAAATAAATCAACGCCAACACCCTCGTTTTCTAAAAACGTTTGAAGATCTTGTATACCCATAGCTTGAAATAAACGATGTAATTATTAGATCGAACACGTTCGTCACGATGAATTAGTAGCCTGGAAGAGAAAAAATATTTATGACGATATGCAGTGGGTCGATAATTTTCACAAATCAAGTTAACTTTAACAATAATTTTACTTCATTATTATGATACAATAAGACTAAATGTTCGACAGATATCCCTATCCGATAAAATAGTTCAAAAAAAATCTAAAATGAAGTCTATTATCGAGATACGAAAGTTACCGGCACGTAGATGGCGGAGGTCAAATTAGATATGATCGATTGTAATTCTACATGGAAAAGGTTTTAAACTAATGGAAACTAGAGAGAAACAACGGAAATAAGAAAAACTGTCCAACCTTATTAAAAAACCATACCAACAGAGGATTACGATAGGCGTAAGTTAAAAACGGAAGCCATTTGTAATTTTTTTTTACGAATGTCACTTCACTTCACCACATTGTCCATAGACATAACGAGCCCGCAAACCAGAAAAAAAGAGATTTATAATCGATTGAATATCAAATCAATTGTTTGGAAATATTTTTAACCACAAGTTGATTTTTTTACGTGGCGTTCAACTACATCAGCCAGCCATCACCACCTTGTTTAGCTGGTTCCTTACGAACTCGTATCAGTCTTTATTTTTTAGTGACCTGGTTCATAGAGTTTAATAAGTCAAAGCATTTATTTTAATATTAAACTATTTAGTCCAACTATTTATTCGACTGCTGAGCATGAGGTCTTGGGTTCGATTCCCAGGTCGGGCAAAGTGTTATTGGGTTTTCCCATCAGGAATTTCTCGGTAGCAGCCTCGGAGTCTGGATTTGTACTCGGTTGATGACAATAGGCTCGCCCCCTATTACATGGGACTTAAACATAACTGGCGAATATGGGTGTACTAATGGGCACACCTCTGCCTAAACCTTCGGGGATTACAGGCGTGATTAACTGTTATGTAAACTATTTAGAGACACTTTTGAATTGCAAATGAGGCGGCCTGTTAGTCAAAAAGTGGATTATTCTTATTGCTTTTATGTGAAATCAATGTAGGGAAAGAGTTCTAGAAACATAAAAATATAATCTGATCTTATGACTAGTTTTGTTTACTCTTGGACAGTTGGACGGACTATAAAGGCGGACTGAGATACGCGTTTTAAAACTTCAGCTAAACGCTTTTATATGTTGGCACTTTAAAAAGTCCACGTCTTACTGAAAGTGAAAGCAATAACGAATAATAGTTTATAGGAAATAAGAAAAACAACAACAATAATTGTAATAAGCGGTACTCCTGGACACGGCGCGTATTGTTAGGAGATTCCTTTCTCAGGAGCCCTGACCACCGGTAGCTTGGACCCTGTTCCCGATGCCGGTGGGATACTATTTTTTATATTTTTAAATGTTTTTAATATTTAAAAATGTAATTATATATGTATATAAAATAAATAAATGTGAATTGTAATAAATTATTACATCCTGTACAAAATGTTTAAAAAACCAATCGCCAAACATGAACGCGTGTAAGGTACCTTCTATATAATATTATGATATCCGAAAAAGAACCTAGCATTAAAACTAGCAAGCACGCTAGCACGCATCTTTTTAACTACTTAATCTTCTAGTCTTATTTCAACACGAATGCGTCACAACACAACACGTCAGACAAATGTAAATCCGGCTTTACTCTGTTAAAAAGATACCAGAGTAACCCTGACTATCATGGTTTACAAAACAAGTTTATTATTTTTATATATAAGAAATAGCATAGCATAACATCACGCCTGTAATCCCCGAAGGGTTAGGCAGAGGCGAAATATTGTGTTTTTGTATAACGTGTAACAATTACAATTTTTATGTTTTTTTTTAAATAATCGACTAATAGCATTTATGCACTCGATTTTATTGGTCATGCATATTGCATCTGTCAACTTTTCTGTCAGAAAACATATCCGTGTGTGCGTGACATATGAATTAGATTTGTATTGGTTGCTTTTTGCACTGGGGCGTTGTAAATCAAAACCAGGAAATAATAATAATCATTCAAGAAAAAAATGGGAAATTAGCATGGTTTATTATTGCTACATGCTGGACCGAATAAAACTTAACCAGAAATCAAGTTATATCCAAGATGTTTTAGAGTAATAGCTACTGCACCATATTCAATATTTGGCATTTTGAATTGATTTCAGAAGATATTATATTGCTAAAACTGAGTAATGCCGGAGCAAAGTAATGATTATCGTGTTGTAGTTTTTGGTGCGGGTGGTGTTGGCAAAAGTTCTCTAGTGCTTCGATTTGTTAAGGGAACATTCAGAGAATCTTACATACCTACCATCGAAGATACCTATAGACAGGTGGGTAACATTATTTATATTCCATACTGTACATATACAATTATTACATTCACGGTTCGCGTAAATATGGAATACGAAACGATTTCAACTCTCTGAAAGAACTTTAGGGAGTCATAAATGATTTGTTTCTGGTTATTCATGAAAGGTGAGACTTATTTGCATGACATCTTTAGCTTCACCTTGTTATGGTGATTGTTAGCAAAACAACAAGTTAGCTGTGATTATTCGTAATCATTTTATTTACTTTTCTCACCAGCCTAAGGCATTATATCTGTAATGTGATATGCCTTGACACCATTGAAATTGGGCCAATATCCTGACAATATAATTTGGGTCTTTGCCAATATGCTACCCTCTAATGTAATTTATATATTGTGTTAATGCTATTGGAAAATAATATAGTCCAGGGGTGTAGAATATATATATATCTAAAACAGTAGTTTCAAAACAACAATATTTACTTTCTGATTGTGTTTTACCAATATTTGTTACGCTGGTTAATTTCTTACCTATTATAAAAAAACATTAATGATGATGTCCTGATAAATATATCTAATTAATTTAAAATCAGAAAGCAATAATTGCTTTCAAAGGTATAAACTGGGTATCAACTAAAGAAATAAGATATTGTTGATAGACTGCAATAATAGTAAAATGATTTTTTCAGGTAATAAGCAGCAACAAAACAATATGTACTTTACAAATAACTGATACAACTGGATCACATCAATTCCCTGCTATGCAGCGACTGTCAATTAGCAAGGTAAAATTACTTATTGATTGAAGAAAATGATAATACTGCACTCTACTAGCTTTTTCTTGCAACTCGTGCTTCATGAATTTTGGCTTAATTATTATTTACAGGGACATGCATTTATATTGGTGTACTCTGTGAGCAGTCGACAATCTTTGGAAGAGCTAAAGCCAATATGGCAAACAATAAAAGAAATAAAAGGCACAGAGCTTCCAAATATACCTGTAATGCTGGCAGGTAACAAATGTGATGAAAGTCCAGAGATAAGGGAAGTATCAGCATCAGAAGGACAAGCCCAAGCTCAAGAATGGGGCATCTCATTCATGGAGACATCAGCTAAAACAAACCACAATGTTACCCAACTTTTCCAGGTACATTTTTTCTTTATTTTGTTTCTAAGAAAGGTCAACAGAAAATACATTTTGAAATGATTTATTACTAATAGGTAACCTATAGTGTCCATTGTGATAGTCATTTAAAATTGTAATTTCAGGAATTATTAAATATGGAGAAGAACAGAAATGTATCACTTCAAGTGGACGGAAAAGGCAAAAAAAAGAAAGACAAAGCGACAAAAGACGGGGGAGAAGCATCTGCCAGTGGAAGAGAAAAATGTCGGATTATGTAAATATAACAAAAACTTTAATAAGTAATATCTAATCCCACCAAATGTATAACAATAATTCCTAGTCATTTGATCCTAGTCATTAAATCCATGTCCCAGCTGAGTTATTTACTGGATTTAGAATATAAGTATTGCCCGTATTGCATTTAAAATCAAGAAGTAGTATAGTCATTACAAAGCCTTTTAAATATTAGTTTCCATTGTGATGGAGCTTAGAAGTCATTGAAAACCTACATTTTTGCTAATTGTTAGTTACTAATAATTTAATAATGACTGACATGACAAAAGAGATGAGAAATATTCCATAAAATATTGTTAGTGTGAAAATACAACGAAATTAAGTCTTTTAGGACTTACTGTTAATGAATTATACATACTGAGCTGTTATTATGATACAATATTGCCTACGAAACACATCATAATGTGACAAGCATTACATTGCATAACATTTAAGTATAGTATGTGTCTTGTTCTTTTTACTAACATGACATTATTAAATTTAAGTGACATGGGAAGGTAAGGTCCAGAAAACATGGTGGTTCAGTGTAATTTTTTTTTTTAATTATGCGCACACATGCGGACACATTAGTTATAAAAAAGATAGTTTGTGTATTCTGTTTCAATTTATTTGACAGGAATGGTTTTATGTGATGGCATAAACCTAGAATTGTATATTTGGTATGTATTAATAAAAATGGGTAATGTCATTATGGGAAATTGTTTCAGTGCCAAATAGTAGCAAAATCATGATTTAGTTATAATTCCACTAAACAGTAGTTGGGGTTTTAGATGCAGAATTCTAGTTTATTTTTTTAATATATACAATCCAATTTATATTTCAAATATAGGTACCTGCATATGTAACGTCTGCAATAATGCATAATTAACTTGACTTTTAAAATTGGAACTATAAAACCAAGTAGTGTTTATGTTTATTTTTGTATGTGAGGCTTAGCTAAAGTATAAAATCCAACACATTCCAGAATTATTATTACCTAAATAAATAGAATAAGAATTAAATTTAAAAAACACTCGACAATATTATACTTAGATATATAGGTACTGTAGTATCCACAAAATGATGATCTCACAATGACATTATCAATTTGAACCACATTTCTTTTAGATTTTAAGCTAAATATTATTTGTTATAAATGGACATGTTCACAGTTAAATATTTATCTAGACATAATATTTAAACGTAGCTGTCGCTAGGTTTATAATATGCACTTTATTTAATATCACTCACATATCCAGTTATATAGATTTGTCCATGATGTATAAGTATCTAGTCGATTATTACTGTACAAATAATTAAATTTTGAAATATCTGTATGAACTGCAAATGTGAAGTGGCTGAAATATAAGTGCAATACGGCTAAAGCCAAGCTACACCTGGGTCCAATCATCCTATTCATAATTATCGTGATACCAATCAGGTGAACCACTCCACGGAGTCGTTTTTCATCATATGATACTATTTGTGTAATTCCAGCAAAATCAAATGTATCAGCGCTTCGGCTTATAGCCGTATCATTTGCATACTGATTATAGGGCATTAAGTTCATTAACGTATATCCTGTGAAAGCTATTACAAGAACTATGATTTTTTGTTAATAAATTGTACTACAAAATCAAGAAATAACTGAACCAAGAATTTATAAAAAAGATCTGTGGATGTGATTGTTTCAATATCAGTACTATATAAGATTATTATTAGTATTATTCTGTTTGAATGTATTTCTAAAGACATTTCAATATTATGCACATAAGTTGATAATGTATTTGCACGTTTTAATTACGAATATTTGCTTATTGGCAGAATCTATAAAATATTGTATTTATAGAGATAAAAAATTGTTAAACTGAATTGTTATAGCTGGACCAAAGTTGTTTCGTGTTGATTGACGTAAGTTAACTACAGTGTAGTAAGTGTATCTATTTTTTGTACTCTTCGTATTTTCATCTATCCTAATTTCCTTTACACTTTGTTATTTAAAATGTGCGCTATAATTGTTAAAATATACTTCGCCGTACCAACATACTCACGACTTGCATATAAAATAGCACTTCTCGACATACCCTTAGTTCTTTGCGGTTTTTATTGATTTTGTGTTTACTCATAATTATGTCTTGTACTGGTGAAGTGTTACTTATAAAATGTGTATTTTTGTTAAAAATGTAGTCCAACCTATCAATAGTTGTTCAGTCATGACTTTGTATTTATTTTGGGTTATTCCGACTAGTCTTGAACGCGAAGCAAGCTCTTAAGACTACACCAACGCGTTCAACATCCATCCGTGATGGCTTGCACGGTGGCGCTCAGTGGTTTAATTTATCACTGGTAGGATCACGCCAGCGCGTACTGTGATCGCCACCATCATCATAACGGATCTCGAACGCGTTGGTAAGCCCGTAGTCATGAGTTTATCGCGCGCTGAACTAGTAAGTTTTGAACTCCGTTTCAGTATAAAACTATTCAGGGGCCCGAAATAAACAATTTACGTGTCTAATGGGCTTTGGACAGCTCGCGATAAGTTACTTGAGACTTCACTGATTTACTCACCGAACTGTCTTCAAAATTGTATTCTAACACGACACACGTTGAAGGCCAGTGTCTAAACTAACTCACTGACCTAGTGTGTTACAGAGCCTAGGAAAAGATGGAGTTAATCGACTTTACCTGGGTTTATTTAATAAGTCTATCATATCCTTGTTTTTAATTGATGTTATTTCCACTTAAATATTAATTTACGTTAATGTAAATAAAGTTGATTTCAGAATGACTAGTAGGTACTATTTAAAGTCATCAAAATAGATGAAGTTGTAGCGTAAACTAAACTTTATGTGCAATTGTTAAAGTTATTTTTTCAAATATACATAATATTATGTTTATACTCTTAAATTGTGAATGCATTATAGTTTAAATAGATTGAACCTTTCTTGTTACTGTGCCATTAACTAGAAATAAATATTATAATTTCACATAAATATATAAAAAACGAATTATAATAGCTTTATGAGAGACCTCGTGAAAATAACTTTGGCATCTTTATTACATTCCATCATGGCGCTAGCATCTAGTATTCTGTAAAATTCTCTTGTCCTTCCTCGTTTTAAATAACTTTAACATTATTTTTAAATAGGACTTACGGATTTAGAGATTGTAGTTCTGGTAGTTAGATTTTAGTGAAATTCAGTAATCAACGAAGGATCAACATAGTATAATCAAAAATAGTGTTTTGTATTGTAAAGGTACCTACCTACATTGAGTGTCAAACATCAGAATCGATTCAACCATGAGACCATTAGGTACTGTTGATAAGACTCGATGGTACATGTAATTTATAGCCCAGAGCGACATAAAAAGCACACCATGCTTTTAATTAGGATTACGTAAAATCAATTAAGTACTTATAGATTTTTTTATATAAACTACATATTTACTGCATTTAAACTTATACATTTTGTTTCTTATGGCATTGCTATCTTTGTCTGCTCTTCTCCTTATAATCTTCGAAAATGGTGCCCAATGTATGACACGGCAATAATAATATAGGAAGTAGATAATAGGATAATAATTATCATCATCCCTTTTGCAATCTAACCGATTATATCTAGAAGCATAGAAATCCAACATTTTACTAGAATTATTAATGACTATGTACCTAGTTAAAGTTTTGCTTACGTTTTCGGATGTTTATTATAGTTTCAATTAGTTTCAATCTCGAACAACAAGCATATGACTATTTCCAAGCAAAGTTAGTGTGCTATTAATTTCTATTCGTCCGTCTATCGAAGTTACCTAATTAATATTTATATGGTTACCTACCTAATTGCTTTGGGTTACTTATATATAAGTATTAGAGTAGTCGGATAGAAGCGCCTCGTTGGTTCACCATTAAAGTTTGCTCTAGGTAGGTCAGAGTGTATTGATAAAATTGATTCATGCATTCTCTGATCACCTTGCTGGGAGTTGTATGTTGTAGTTGTAATGTACATACTTATATTGTTTCTTTTTTAATGTTATTTATACTGAGGTTGCGAATGTTTGTTGACCAATAGCAGTATAGTTTGTAAGCGTCTATTTAAAATCAAGACTAGAATTTGCTTAGTATCTTCTTAATAATACCGTAAATAATTATTTATGCTTATATGTTTCCAATTACGTATTAAAATATTTTTAATTGATCTTGTTTGTGACACTTCTCACTAAGGCATCACGAAAATAAAATACTTACAAAAATATTACTTACTGGTTTTATTTCTTAAAGCGATAATTGTTTATTAAAGCGCATAAATTATAGGTACAAAAATATAAAAAAATTAATCATAATCTTATCCTAAACTCATTACCTACTTTATATTCCACTCCAGCATTAGCCTTTGTGTTTGTACAATTTAGTAATTATTATTGTGCAATGTATATACTTAATACGAGTTATTTAATTCTTTTGATGATACCTAACTAAGCACAAGCCAAGATATTATAATAGTGCCCTTAAGCTATACAACATTTCATAGAATTCAATTACTGACCAAAATATGATTAGACTATGTCTTGACTGTACAGTTCTCTTCACATTACACATAATTATCACAGTGGATTATTACATAATTAATTACTATTCATTAAAAATAAAAGCTATGTTTCTTTAATGGTGCTTTCGAAAAATATCAGGGCCCCACTAGCTTGATATTATTGATTAGTAAGCTTGGCATTCACATACAACCATATTTACACTAATAAAGCCAACTATAACACACACACACACACCCCCCCACACATTCCAAATTTACATTTTACATTATGTACAAAGTAATACAGACTTTCATACTCAATGATCACCACCACCTCGCCCAACATTTTGTCTTCTTCTAAAGTTGCTGTTTATAGCCAGTTGGTCATTGTTATTGTCTGACAAACAGTTAGGTAATCGTCCAGTGCTGGCTGATCTTTGTAATCTGGGACGACTGTCATTATTAGTCAATTGCAAATTGTTTCTATTTTGAAGATTGGTAACATTAGATAAAGCTAAAGAACAAACATTCAAAAGTCTATCCAATCTATCACCACTTATTCTATCTGTATCTGCTGTTACTTGCGCTGGTTGCTCATTTCCATTTGTGGAAAACATTGATCTTCTATTTTGACGAACTCCTATACTCACTACCCCAAGGAAATTTAAATTAAATGGAATATTAAATATAAAATTAAATACAACCATAATTAGAAGATATATCAATGAAATATTTACAACTAGGATTGAAAACCCATATACAATTTTGTCGAAAGGAAACCATAATCCATCTGGAAAAATAAATGAAATAAATTAGTAATATGAAGAGGGAGATAATTATTCAATATTTTTTTAATAAAAAACAAACAATTAAGAATAAATTGATAACAGGTATTAATCAATTTCATGGTACTAAGATCACGGAGCTTTTATCTTCTATTTTATTAACAGGTGCATACTTTCATTACTTACTGCAACTTAGTATTAGAATTATGTTAAGAACTTTGGTTTATCTAGGGCTATTTTCTAGGGGGGGTCTGGTACCTGAGATACCATTTTGTGTGATGTTTTTTAGGTGTCCATCCTAGAATTTCGAATTGATAACCCAACATCCTAGGGTGAGCACTAGACACATCTGGGGTAGGCACGCCCCCCGCCTGCTTATATATGCCTATGGTTAAGAAAGGACTTACCAGTAACACCATGGATAATAATCTTTATGGTGGCATTAATTGCAATTACAGGTTCCGATATTAAAGATGTAAACATCCTGATGGCAATTTTTAATGGATTCATGTGTTTCAAAAATAAAATTGGATCTGGTGGTGGTACTGTGCATTCCTTTGTCCAGAAATACCATTTGCAAGTATTAATGGCTGAAACAAATTTGTCATACTCCTGTTGTTCAGCTTCCTGAAATGCATTTGTATTTTATTATTAAGATAATGAAAATGCATTTATAATAACATGTCTTTATCCTTGTTAAAAATGCAATGGTGAGTTAAAGATTGGCATAAAACAGTTGTAAGAAGTGTGACAAGCAAACTGCAAATAGCTTCAACTTTCTTGACTGGCTGACTCCTTGACAATTCAAGAGTGCCTGTAAATGGTATATTTGAAAAAACTCATTTGATTCGAGAAGAATCTATCTATCTATACAAATAGTAAAACTGCAGCATATTTTGTTTTGATTGTTTAAGTACACTAATCTCTGAAACACCAGTTGGACTGGAAAAAATGATAGCAAGATTATTGAGGAATAGTGTAGGCTATATAACATCACACTACTATTATTAACATTTACATTGCAGGTCTTAACTCCTTTTTTTTAAGAAATGTTTCCAGTCAGTATTTTAATTTACCAGTGTTGTTCCAAATATTCAGATTAACTTACTTTGTAAGATATAAATGCTTCATAAATATATAACAAAGCAAATATAATTATAATGACATGCTTGTGAGACATGTGCCTCCACAGCCAGATCAACACTCCAACTGCTCCTAATAAACCAAGTAGTAGAGTGATGTATGCCTGAAAATAAAGAAATACACCTACATAACATTGGCATACCAATAATTGTAGCTTTGTCAAATAGATCTATTGGGTCTTACCACAAAAGCTTAGACACCTGTTCAATGTGTGTCTAATTCTCCGTACTCACATACGGTTTTGCTCGATCGAGCCATCATGTCGAGTAAAACCCACGGCTCGGGCTTTCGTCCACACATTCAGCATTAATCTATCGAGTAACACCCACCATTCAGTATTCACCGAACCGTTCGAGCCAAAACATGTCTGTTCAACAAAGGAGACGGTGGCTGCATTTAGCAAGTCACGTTTAACAACGGCGGACTGACGCTCGACTCGAGCCACTCGCGGCGACGTACACACGCTCGAGTCAAGCTTGACGGCTCGCTTCAAGTAGGTGCGAAGGAATTTACTTTTATTTAATTCCATCGAGCCGGCTCGATGTGAGCCTTCGAGCTGTGAGTTTTGCGGTCCACACGTTGATTTTTACTCGCTTTCGAGTAAAACTATCGAGTAAAACCGTATGTGAGTACGGAGCATTATGTGTCATATATCAAGAATAGATAACACAGTTTTGTGGTAGTAACTTTTCATCTTCAGATGTTAGTTGCCCAATAAGCATTTCATGTGAACATGAACCTTGACACTAAGAAAATAAGGCTCATTTTATACTTAGATCTATCAAATTCAGTGCATTTTGTTATGATTTAGCAAATTGAAAAGTAAGTTTACACTAAGCCTTGTTTTTGAATCTCTGCTTTATAGATCTTAACCTCAGATGTTTGGGTCCATTGCCATAATAGTTATAAAATGTAGATGAATATTGTATAGACTAGTAACCTTATATTCCACCAGATATACTTGAATGTGATCACTCCATGCTAGTACAATTTGGTCAGTAATTGTTGGTTTATAAATGGCATCTTCAACATATCCCACAGTACGTCTGAATTTATCATCAGACAGTGCAGACTCAGACTTTAAACACTCATCTAACACATCCCATCTGTCGGCATCGAACCTCATTTGTAGTGATACATCAACACTACCATCTTCACTTTTCTGTAATTTTATAAAAGAACTTAATTTTATTTTTCTGCATGAGATAACAGGCGAAATTGAGGAAATATAGCATACAATATTATAAAGAAATTCGTAATAAGATCGGCAGTAAATAATTTATATTTAAAATAAAATTAGAAGTATTCATAACCTTATATTGGCCACTTTTAAGCATAATAGCCAGTAATCTTTTGAACCACCATTCTCCAAAGCCGAATTTATTTTCTGTTTGCCTTTCTTTTTTTAAAGGTGTTCTAAGATCTGGTGGTAAATCTATTTCATGTGATCTATCAGGTACTTGTACACTTTCGTAATTCCAAGGGTCTGGTCCAGATTGTAACTCACTTTTACAGATGCTGAAAAGCCCTAATAGAACGACTACTGACTGGTAATTCATGTTTACGAACTGATAGAATTCATCTCATTATAATTAAACAAACAAATAATAATCTCAACTTTTGCATTGAAATTTAAAATGTGACAGATTATCTTGGGTCTCGCTTGACACTTCAACGTCTTCATCAGTCTTCATTCAACATACTTTTGACATTAGATTCATATACACATCAAAAGTGTCTAGGGATCAACATCCCTAACAAATGTTAGGGATGTTGATCCCTAGACACTTTTGATGTGTGTAGTCTCATGCTCATCTGTCTCATAGAATAGATAGAGGTGTGGTGAAACCAATCATTATTAGGCTGCTGATGCTGTTTTAGTCGAATCATGACTTGAAATGATTTGAATGTTTAATTGAAACTATATTATTCTACATGAAACGAGGTCGGTAGATAGTGGCATTAGTACAAGCAGTTACAACTACCGGCACGTAACTTGGCAAGAGATTTTCGTAGTGGGGGAAGTTCGCGCATATAAAAATGTATGAAATTGTGCGTGCGCAAACTTCCCCCACTACAAAAACTCTTGCCAACTTACGTGCCGGTAATTGTACAACATTTATCAAATGAATTTATGGACGTTTAAATGTTTAATGCAAGGAAAAAAGGTATGGAAAAATAAATATTATTAAATATTCGAACACGTTGACCTGCGCCCTATTTCATTTAACCGCTCTTCCTGCAAATCTGTTTATATCAGCGAATTCTGGCTTTGCGCCTTATAGTTTTAAACAGGAGTGTGACCACTGACAATAATGTTTATAATACAGTCCTACCAACTTATCTGTGAACTGAACCGTCCTCATTTCAAGCTTTCTGTCCTTTTTAGCCTCTCTACTTATCTGTGAACTGAAAGAGGACGGCACCGTCGATTCAGTTCACAGGTAGTTGGTAGGACTTGTAAAATGGCTGGCTGTCACTGTTATGAGTGTTATGTGTTATGTGTCAAGTCAACTGTCAAGTCCAAGTCGGGCGTAATCAATCATCGTTCATTCGTTCATGTTTGATTTTGAAGGGCGGCCGGCGAAACATTTTTCTATAAATTGTTTTGTATTTTTTTCTCTCGTACTGCTTCTCGCATAACCTGAATCAATCAAGTAATGTCGTCCATAGATTTTGACCCTTCGATAAAGCTCTGCCTGAAATATTTGCATTCAAGCACTACCGATTCTACTGAGCAATTACGACTGACTTTAGATGAGCACATTCGTCAAAGTGGATATGGCAATGCTAAAACCCTTGGAAACGTATTGCCGAAGAAATACTTGGCTGAGGAAAAGTTGGAATCTCCTAGATCTAAGCACAAGACCGATAAGTCATCAAGTAAAACTACAACTGTACCGTTACCTCAACAAAGTCCGCAGCAACTACAAATACCAGAGCGAGAAAATGATGATGGCTCTGTTATGGACGGAGAGTTGTCACTTGATTTGTTGGAAGAAGATTTGACTTGTGCTGTGTGCAGACAGATATCTGTTCAGGCTGGCAATCGATTAGTTGAATGTGATGCTTGCTGTGCACTTTATCATCAGGTACAACATGAGGTTTATTTATGTGTAACAAAATTTATCTCTCTTTATGTTTCTAACCTAAGACAATAATGATTAAGAACGAAAAAGAAAGAACATAATCTATAAAGTAATGAAAGTACCTACTTACCTGTCTAAATAAGATACTTCTGGTGCTTGCTGTGAGCTATCTTCTCTAGGGTACTTGCTCATATCACTCAAAAATAGTTTTGTTCCCTGCTTAACATGAGACATCCCAGCAAATGCTGCAAATGTGTACTTCAAACAACTTGATCATAACGCAGTTTACAACTTCCTATTCCCACTCATACTGAATTATCAAAGAGCAAAATTATTGACTTCTTTATAATTATTTTCAGGACTGTCACAAACCTGTAATCAGTGACAATGACATAGCAGCTGGATGGCAATGCGCATCTTGTTTGGCATCACAAGGGATTACTGGTAATTACATCAAGACGTCTGCTGGACCTAGGTCACCATCCAACATATCTGGTTCCACTACACCGGTGAAGATATCTTCAAGCAGTTCATCATCGTCATCACCTTCTAAAGTTGTGACACCAAACATTAATATTATTTCTGCTGATAAGAGACTGCAAATAATGAAGAAGAAAGCGGCTAAACAGCATGAAAAGAAGAAAAGTTCTAAATGATAGTGACTCTTTGTTTCATTAACATTATGGAACAAAGTAATATTCAAATGGCATTGATATATTCATAAGTTAGTTGTGTTGTAATTAAATGTATTTCTTACATTTTTAAAAACTGCAAATTATTCCACATAATAAATATTATATCATAAGTGTACACAACAGTACAACAGTGTTTGTTTATGTTTAACATATATTCAAATAAAGTTAAGATATAATACTATTTTTCAATACCTCCCTGAAATAACACTAGCAATAATTACAATAAACTTATATACCTACTCTATTCAATTATTAATATTTGGAAAATGATGTCACAATGCTATCGTCATTCCAATGTTAGCGTATATAATAAGCTCTGTTATTTTATGATACTTTTTATAGCAATGTATAGGTATTGCCCAGTATCGCCAATCTTCTAGTTCGCTCTGAAGTTGTCTCGAATAGAATCGCAGCAACAACAAAACAGGCGTCACCGGAACACGCGGGGAAGCGAGGGCGGCGCTGTTCCGGCGCAAACACGCGGCCATTGCAACTTCAGAGCGAACTAGAAGTTTGGTGACGATTATACAATATTAGTCATCTCCAAAAAAGTATCACCAAAATGCAGTCATTACAACAATACACCACAATAACTGCTGTAATTTTGAATGGAGTATAGCCTTCCCGCGTTATTAGCTTTTTTTTTGCTAGCACGTAATTTCATCTGCTTGAGCGTCGGTTAGTGCGGATGCAAACGAAGTCTCGGATAAAATCAATAGTAGCCTGTAGTGGGATCTAGACTAAAATATATCCTTATCCAGATCCCTAGCTACTTCTATTACCATTTTCATTACGATTAGTTGAGTAGTTTTGCCGTGACAAGGTAACAAACAGATAACACTGAGTTACTTTTCCATCTATAGAATGCTAGCTTACGCCCACGACTTCGTCCGCATCAAAGTTAATAAACCGGGATAAAGAGTGGTCTATGTACTAATTTCATCCAAATCCGTTCAGCCGTTGTGGCTTGATTGAGTAGGTAACAAACATCCAAACTTTCGCATTTATAATAGAACCTAGTAGTGTAGGGGCAAACGCACACACTCTTTATTATTTAATGTATCTACTTAGCCATCGCCCGAGCTTACTACTTAATTACACAAAATCAAATCATAATTTTTTTTCAGTAGCAAAATATCGAGAGTAGTCTTTGGTTCTCATGTTTACGAAAGTTAAGTTTCCTTATGGACAGCGCAGCATCGTGATCTCGTTGCGACATTCAGTAATTATTGCACAATCCGAAAAAAATTAAGGAAATTCATTATCTTTTGCTTTATCTACCATGTCACATTTACTTGAGGGCGAAGTTTCAATTGGTACTTAATCGCTTGGTCCGACGAGCCAGTGTCGGGACTGATGTGGTTCTTAAATCTTACCCCTTAGCCCTAAGTACTTATATTAACCTGATAGCAGATACTACTGCTTCCTCCTGTACATATACAAGTCAAGGGGTAGGTATTGTTTGTAGGGCTATCTCCATTGCCGGTTTTGTGTGGTGTTCATATCGCCACTGAACAGGTTGGTCTTTGGAACCGTTGGAGTTTAGTGAAGGTGATTGAGGGCTTTGCTCTCACTCGTCCACTAGGATACTGTGTAGGCTAGCATTGACTGTGTATCCACCTTTTGTCACCTCAGTGTGATTTTTGGAAAGAGCTTACACTATTGTCGTCCATTTTCCGGCCCTAAAGCAAGTAAATACGTAGTAACTTCTTTCAAAGCAGTTTGTACCTACTTCGTAGATTTATGGAACACTGTCTGCCGTCGTTGTAAAATGTAAGTTAGCCATAACTATTCAGATGTTCCTAAACTACTTACTAATAGTTGGACATAGAGTAACTATATGGTACCTTATATGGTACCTACTATTCCGGAAAGCCTTGGAGAGTGACCTCTTAAAATTTTTTGATCGCTAGTCTTAATTACCTACGGGGTGTGAAGGGACACAATCATCACATAGGTAGGTACGCGTTAACTATGCATAGGTAATGCCCTTCAAACTAAATAACTTTGACCAAAAATAAATTATTGGGAAACAACCTTCATGGTTGGTGTGAAAAATCACTCTTTATGGTAGTTAGCAATGTAACGCACGCTAAATATTGTACTTTCGGTTGCATGCTACTGTACAGGGGTCGTGGGGAGTATTTAAATTTGTACTTACCTAACATTTAAAACTTGTTTTCGTAAAAAAATCTGACAAAAAGGTGAAACTTTGACCTTATAGGTAGGTATACAGGTCCAAAACAAAAAGAAAAAATAGCAATAATGGAAAATATTAGCAACTTTCGGTTCCGTTAAGTGTCTTTTACACCCGTTGCAGGTAAACCACTCTATATAAAATATTTATTAGCCATCTGAGATGATTATGTACCTTATGATATGACGAATCCGATACGAAATGTTACAGTACTTAAACATAGCTCTTAAAGAAGCAAGTAACTTACCTATATTAAGCTAAAATTGATATAACAAATTCACACCATATCACAAAATATTAAGTAATCTATCAAAAATAATACTACTCCAAGTACCCATTTAGCTAGGACTAGGTAGGTAGGTATACATGTCTACGAACATAATATTACGTTTAACACTTCTATTTTTTTGGCTACGCTTTTCAGAATATTATTGAACAAAAACTGAATGTTCAAACACTATAACATTATACTGTTGCTTGTTTAAATGAAACACAATCATAAAGGATCGACTTCCGATGTTTTTCTAAGTTTGTAACCAATCCTAACGGGAGCACGTTCCCATTGGTGGATCTGTGGAGTAGGGCGGTTCGGGAAGAGCGGGATGTTGCGACGTCGATACACAGGGAATCACTAACTTGACATTTGTTTCTTAGATGATGGAGTTTATGTTCCAGTGCGCCTCATCTCAGATACAGTCAGTTGTTACTCCTCCCAATTTCACATTCATCTATCATCTCGAACGTCTAGTTTTCATATCGATATTAGTTTCAGGGCGGAGTGTAATATGGGCGGGCGGCTTTACTCTGCGGATTGTGTTCAGTTAATTACGGTGAAACAGTGCTTAATGTTACCTTATTGTTATTGAGGACCCAAGAGTTTTACCAATTTGATATTTTTTCAAATTGATACACTATTGCCGTAACGAAGTAAGTACATTATCAACTGAACTACTGCATCAAGTTCTAAAAAACATTTCTTTGACCTAAATTCTGCTACGTTGCAGTTACGGTCTGACGTCACGCGGAAGTTTATTATTTAGACTAAGGTTGAGTGATTCTGATGATGAATAGTGGGCGTGCTCGGGTCCCAAAGTGCGCACGTTGTCGGAACCATGGCCTGATCTCAAGTCTAAGAGGCCACAAGAAAGCTTGTGCCTACCGACTCTGTCAGTGCCCTAAGTGCGGGCTGATCAAGGAGAGGCAACGGATTATGGCCGCTCAGGTATGTATAAAGGTATACCCAGAATATTTTATCTATTTATATGCCTATGCAGTTATTTGATATCACAGAATGTAAATCATTAACTTTGTTAAGTAGGTACTGGTGGAAAATTTGAATGGGTAAGTATGTACGGTACCTACCTTTTTCACGACCATTCACCATAAACACCACTTCATTTCAGTCATTCAGAGAATTTTCCAAAGTAGGTAGGTAGTAGAATTTTACACAAACTTTCTTAACGAAATAGCTACCTATTCCTTTTTATCCCCAAAATTTTAGCCATGGTACGACGTAGGTTTTCAACCATGTCTTGGGGTAGCTATTGATGATTAGATATCCTATATTTTTTTTTCAAACAGGCCAACGGCCCACGTTATATAATTATATAGGGCGTAAACATAATAATAATAATAAAAAGACACATATAATACCTACTTAGCCGTTAACTATTATACTAGGTAAGTAACTATTGCCCAATAATGTTAGTAAAAAAATATAAAAATTGGGATGATTTAAGTGTAAAATAATCACTGTTTGTGGTAGCGCGCAAGGCAACGCACGCAAAACATTGTGGCTATGGGTGCATGCAACATTGGGTGATACGGTTATTGTGGGCAGTTACAAGTCTAGAAAAACCTAATATTTAAAACTTGTTTTCCTAAAGAAAGGTGGAACATTGACCGTCAATATCTCCATAATCAAATACCAATAATCAACCAACCAATAATCTGAAAAACAAGAAACTTTAGGCTTTATGAAGGTCTCTCTTTTTACATTCGTTATAAAGAAACCTTTGTGGCCTATCATATGGACCCCAAGATGGTCGGATGCCGTCGGAGCCGGAGTCCGATTGGATTATGATATTGCAGTAAAAGGTTTTGTCAGCAACTACAGTCGATTATCATTTCAGATTTTAAATATTATAATAAGTAGGTAGATGAAGATGATGGTGATGATGTATTTCAGTGACATAAAATCTTAGCGTAATTGCTGAAAGTAGTGAATTATAAACATTTTTTAAAGTACATAATAAATAATTATTTATGTATACAGGTATACCTACAGTTTTAATCGAATTTCGTTACTGACCGTAGGTACCATTATCGTAGTAGTGGACTTAAAATAATGTTTTTGTTTTTATTTAAAGTTGCCTTAGGTTGGAGAGCTGAAGAGTCAATTTCAGTTGATAAGATAGGTAGTTACCATAGTAGTACTACAAGTTGGCCCAATCTCCGTGAGTATCCCAAAAGTTTTGAAGATCAACTGCCAGTCTAAGATGTTCACCCAAAAATTACAATAGGTTACGCATATACTCAATTTTCTGGTTTTGTAGAATCCCAAACTAGCAAAGTACACAAAGCAGGGCAATCTGAACAAGGAAAAAAAAATAGGTAATTATACTAATAAGGACACCTAGGTACTACTGCAGTGCTAATCTGTAAATATCTTCCGCACTACATTACTGTTGTTCCTAACAAACGAAATATGAATGAATTCAAAGCAACAAGGAAATTTCCCACTATACCTTATTTAGTACAGAAATAACACGCAATTTAGAGGAGTTAATGTGTTTTAATGTAGTGAAATCGAGACCAGCTAATGCAGCGTCTCGGTTTATTTAAACAAGTGGCACGTGTTTACTGTAGACGCCGGATGAACCATCGATCGGTTTACACAGTAATGCATCGCTGTCGATGTCCCACCACTTGCATCTCAAATCTGGGATAACACGATTAATCATAAAGGGAATGCTGCAAATAATGTAATTTTAGATTCCCATTAGTATGTAGACTTGATGAAAGTACTAATGACAGTAATTGTTTTACTGTCATTAGTACTTTCATCAAGGTTTAAAACATGATTTGACTAAAAATATCTGAAACACTTGTGTATATCCTTGTAGATATCCCAATGGAAATATTTTTGTTTTATTCTGCACATAAAATGTCTTCTACAAAAGCGACACAGCTCATATAAATTCCAGGCAGCGTTTTATTTGATTTGCTAGAGATTGAGTTCTGTTTACTTTAGTAATGAAGCCGAGACCGGGCCCCGGGCTGCTAGCGCCGCCCTGCTCGCCGATCGTCCGGCGCAGTCCCTAGGGTGGTCGCACACAACAAATATAAACATCAAGTGTTTGTCATTGATTTTCCGCTAAATTAATTTGATAGTATTACGTTTCCTACTGAGGTTACTGTAATATAATGTACCTATTTATCATTCCTCCCTTCAACTTTAAGTTTGATTGTCTATCTTGTTATCCACGTTATGTTTATCAGTGAGTAGCTGTAGGGAACCTTACACCTACATAATATAATGTAGTCTCTATCCCGAAAATTATATAAAATTAAGTAAAAACTAATTCTTGTTTTAAATAAAATAAAAATAAAATCCATTTATTTTAGGTTCTCCCATTTTAAAATTTCACGTTTTGGTTGAAACGAAAAACACTGGAAAGAGAAGCACTAGGTATCCATTTGGAGTGCCGGAAGCCTATGAGTTAACAGTAGATATTTAGATATACATTTTGTCATCAGGTTGCTTTAAAACGCCAGCAAGCCGCAGAAGACAAGATAGCCTTACACTTGGCTTCCGTAGAAAGTGGAACGGCACTAGAATCCTTACCACCAGGGCGGATATACGGGATGCGCGTCACTGGCCCTTGCCCCAGTCCTGGGCCAGAGCCAGATTCTGTCGCTGATGACCATACTGTAAGATATTTTTTGTTAACTATGCACGACAGTTTCTCAGAACAGTTTAAGACGTCTCTTTGCTTGGGAGTTGTTGAATTTAGATACAGTGCAGAATAATCCGTAACTACTTTTTTGCATTTTGAAGTATTTCATCAAATCGAATAAATATTATTTGGCCGAATTTCTTGGACCAACATTAATTTCTGTCTTGCAGCCTATCCACATTGACAGCGAGACGAGTGATTCGCTGCCCGACTGCTGCACAGTTTCACCCGATTCCGCTGGAAACTCTTCAGCATCCGCTTCATTACGGTAATATTGTGCAATGGCAGCCAATACATTTTAATTACTATAATTGTAGATTAGTTATTTCCTATAGTGAAAATACTTACAACTTTACAAGGTAAGTATCAGGTTTTTATTACAGGGTTTTTTTGGTTTTTACTTTCTTTACAATTGTACATTATAATCTGGAAGCACTATACCAAGGCGTAGGTGCTTGACAAAACTTCATCAAAAACATTGTCTTCAAAAAACATTCTCCGTCTGATTTTTATTATTTCTTAACTACTAGCTTTGTCGGTTATCGCTGATGCAGACGAAGTCACGGATTAAAAAGTATCCTATATTCTTTCTGCAGGTTCAAACTTAGTCTGTACCAAATTTGATCAAAATTAGTTCATTAGTTTAGCCGTGAAAGCGAAACAAATATACAAAGTCACTTCCGCATTTATAAGATTAGGATACCAATAAAACAAAAACACATTTTCCTTCTTTCTTTCAGGGTGGGTGAAGAAGGTTCTGAAAGTGAGAATGCGGTGAGCACCGCTGGTTTGGAGATGCTGCGTAAGTTGTTCCCAGGCAAGAAACGTTCCGTGCTGGAGCTGGTACTCCGACGCTGCAACCATGACCTGCTGCGAGCGGTGGAACACTTCAACGCTACACGCGTGAGTGTTTAGTCTTTATACTACAGTCACACACTGGTTTACTAAAGTTACTTAAATAGGTAGCTGTGATGGCTGTCATTCAGTCCATTCTGAGACTGATGAGCATAGGTATCGATATTTACCAGGTAGAATCTAAAAGCATATGATCTGAGACTGAGATTTGACAGGCCTTAAAAATTAACACCAGGGCTTCCATATCCGGGGTTGCGGGACGTCTTAACAGGATACCGTGGCCCCGGAACGTAAAGGGCAACAAAAGGAACAGGGTGGTTTTTTAGTCAGTAAAAGTCTGACCGTCCCTTCCGCCCCACCCAGGGCGGAAGGAGTCATTTGATGATTTTTACCACCTAAATAAAAAAAAGGGCTTCCATATAACTGTGATTGTGTTTGTGAATTATTTCTACAATAACAGAATGTTTTACAGGATCAACGAGACAAAATACCAGGACTCAGCTCGAGCAGCAGCGGTTACGAGGCCTCCGTGTCTAGCTCCGAGGAAGTAGAGGCGAGGTGGTCAGCGTTCCGTCCAGTGGGGCCACGAGCTCCAATACTGCCGGCGTTGGTCATGGGCAGAGTATGTGGCTCTGATTGGCTCATACCGATGCCAGCTCTGCCTGCGCTATCAGGCCCACTACTTCTACCACTGCAGCATCCACACGCACCACCCCCGACGTGCAATCCTTGCTCGCCCGACTGTAGGCAGTGCAACCATCATTAGAATAGCACATTATCCATGTTTGTATGTTTAGCGTAGTCTCATATTTATTAGTTTATGTTGACGCTACCAAAACAATATTTAACGCCAAAGAAATTGTACTTAAGCTTTATACATAATATTACCTATCAGGGCTGTTGTTTTTTATTAAATTGTATGGTTAAAATATTTTTTGTTTTTCTACTTAAGTACTGCCCTTTACTTTGTTAGACGTGGAGACTGAGAGCGAGATTGTGAGTGCAAGTCGTAGTAATAAAATAAATAACCAGTATCCCAAATACTGCCTTGCATTGGGTATAACTTCGTAAGTAAATAAATGAAATGATGCGGCAGCATTGGGATCGCCCTCTAGCCGGCGGGAATTTTTGTTGTCAGTTACAAATGCGTGACAATCCTACAAATAAAGATTGAGGAGACCATAATAATTGGTCTACACCGTAATGCAACATTATTTATAATGTTTCGTTACGTTTTTCGTGAGGGATACAAAATATAAACACATAAGTAGGTAGGTACCTGGGTATCTGTTGCAAACTATAAACCGTGACAAGAACGTAGCAAGACTTTGTAAACATAATACATAAAAGTATTCAACACATCTCTTCAGGATATCACATTGATTTTGCTCGCAAACTAAAAATGCTCAATAGCAATGCAATGCATGAGTCCTCTATCTGCCTGTGACCAGTGTGAATAAGTACCATTTAACATCTTTTTATCCCGGAAAAATGTACGGTTCCCGTGGAATAATATTTATTAATTTGGACGCGGACGAAATCGCAGGCGGAACCTAGTAAGTAATCAACTACAAAGCGTTTACATTAAATGAATGGGAATGGAATGTTAACGAGTGAAGTACTTAAATAGCGTAATGATCTAGCACTACATTGACTTCATAATGTCATGTGCGTCATAAATATTAGCGTACTTCTAATTGTTTAAAATCATGAACGTGTTCTTAGGTACCTATGCATCTCTTGCATCGAATTCGTTCACATTAGACGACAGTAGGTGGATATTCATAGGTATAACAGATAGCTTATAAAAAAATAACAAGAACGTCTCCATGCATCGCTCTAAAGCATAATAAAATTAGCAATAAGTTTATAATCGAATGTTGTGTACCAATGTGACTTTTTTTAATTCATAATATATACTTTTTAAGATTAGACATCATTGACGTCGGCGAAGGAAAATTGTGAGGAAACCTGGACTTACATAATTAATTGATAATTAATATAAATCTGAAGTTGCCAATCCGCCTTGAGCAAGTACATATGATCAATGCTCATGCCTTCTCTGTAAAAGAAGAGGCCTAGGCTTCAGTGAAACAATAGTGGTTAATAACAAGTATCCTAAACTGATTTGTAAGTTCTCATGAGAGATACAGCTTTGGAACCTGAGAAATAAAGCTTTGAGACCTAGAAATATTTTGAATGCTAAGCGTCAGAGGGTTTGCCTTATTTGCTGAGGTACAGGTGGCTGATGAGTCCTTCAATGAGAATGGAATCGAATAGCAGCTAGGAAAGTCTGGTTGTGGGATGGAAAAGAGCCGGATGTAGTGACGAAACGTACAGAGAGTCTATCGTCAAGCAGTGGACTGCCATACACTGTAATGGTGATTGATAGATTGATAAAATCCCTAGTGATGTTACTCTGTAATGTATAATACAATTCTTACTGAAAGTATTCCAAAGGTCAAGTCGAAATCGAATAGCGTCAGTATTAACATACAATGACTCCGTAGGAACTGAACACAGCTAAAAAATTGCTTCCAAACAGTGACAAATAAAAGTTAAAGAAATCTTTTGTCCTCAAAAATGTTTATGCACGTTGTGTTACTTTTTATATTCTTAAATGTGGTCTGTGATATTAATTACCTCACGAGGACGGTAATCTCAGTTCTGACTGGTCAGTTGTATCAACGGAAATATTCTTTGGATGAAACTACTACTATATACGGTGAGTTGAACCACGTTTAAGGTCTGTGATTAAATAGATTGTAAGTTCATAATTATGTTGGTATATAGAATTTTGGGCGTTGTCGTGTTTGGAATGATGGAGGCATATGCTAGCAATGATAGACTTTTAGTCGATACTATGATGAGCTATAAATTAACGTTTTTAAGTAAAATTTAACAACTTTAATAAATTTCTCAGGTATCTGCACATTTCAAGACTGCGACATAAGTTTCACAAATATTAGAATAGCCAGGCTGTTGCGGGACCTTGACTTCGCGAGATACCATTTTTATGAGAGAACCGGTATCTACCGCAGAAGTGGAGAGCTTGGCATCAAATCTTTACAAGGATGCACTCTTACGATAACTGACGATCCGGTGCCGTTGTTTGGACTTTATAAAATTAATACCAAGGTAAAGAATAACGTAGGTACCTATATAGGTGTGTGGTTGTACAGTAACTTTATTGATATGCGTACTTATAACTTATTGACTGTCTATTGTAGCAAATTTTACTTCAAATGACTAGTTTTTTTTTTAATTCAATTATTCGTCAATTCATTAAATTATTTTCGTGAAGCATGTTTCAAGTAGGCTTAAATGGAAATGATGACAGTCATTGACAGTAAAAATTTGTAGAACATTGAGATAACTAAGTACTTAGCTATGAAACTTTAGATGAAAGAAAGAAATATGTTTATGTTATTTATTAGAACTTTAAACATTTTGGTAACATGTGTTTGTGTATCTACCTACTTTCGAAGCAAATAAAGATATAATATATTCTATACTATTTGTTATATTATGACGACAATGAATTTTACTTTCCAGCTTGTTTACTGGGATGATCGATCATTATTTTTGGAACATGAAGTTATTACACTACGTGACGGTAAAATTAGGTCCATATTATTATCTCGCCAGCACGCTATAGGCCGAAATGGAGACTCGACAGAAGCACTACTGTCAGGCCTCCCTGGATCACACATTCAACTTACATGTCCAGAGTACATCGAACATTGGTTACGAAGCATGGAAATAAGCAGTTTGAAGATTAAAGAGGACGTTAACTCAAGCAAATAAATATATTTTTTCTTTATGAGCTGCTTTTCATTTAGATTGAGGTTTTAACATAATATAGTACCTACCTGTCATAGTTAATGATTATTTACAACAGCATAATTAAGCAAACAGGCTACAGTCATATCATTAAGTGTAGTACCTAGGTATACGTCATAGTCAGTGTGTTCATGATTGACAAATCTCATTTACGATGTTGGATGCACTATGCGGCTTAAATATGGAAATTGTTTTCACTTTAGAAAACAACAACTTTTCTGAAAAATACTGTGATTCTATTTCAATTCTCGTTAATAGTATTTAAACAAGAATTGAAATAGCATCCCAGTTTTTTTTTCTTTTATTGTTCTTTAGTCAAGTTGCAAAGTTATAAGTTACCTACTTTGTCATATTTTTCCATTAACCGGTGTTTATAAGTTTCTTAAGTTGTTTTATTTTTAATGAGAAAAGAAGCACTGTAGTGTGACTGTAGTTCCATCAAATGCGGCCAGCTTCACTCCGTTGTAGTAATGGTCAATGACTTAAAGAGATAACCACATTCGTTCTTGAACTTGATATTCACCGTGTTCAAGTTGCTCAACCAATCATTCAGCATAATTGAGGTGCTGTCTCTTTTTGGCTATTGCAGCAAGCAACAAGCAAAACAAGGAGAGCGTTATTTTTATTAAACAGGTGCATATTGCTGTCTTTCTCATACAAACGTTATGTTTCGTCAATAGAAAGAAACAAGTACTTACATAGGTAATACTTCAAAACTTTTATATTACGTTGTTCATATAACCGAAGTTAGTTTTGTTTGAGCATTTAGAGTGACCCTACGGTCATTTTAGTTAAAATCAAGTAGTTAGTCAAATTCCATTTTCTAAACGATGTATTGTATTATAGTGTCAATAATAGCTCTTGCTTACGTATTTTGGGATGTTAACTACTTCCTAAGGATAGCTTTCACCATTGGAATTGGCAGATTGTTTCATAAGAAATGCGGCGTTAATGATACGACCACTATTTACGGTAAGTCAGTGATTTTAATATGCGTATATTAATGAGGGCAATCTTTACCTACGTGACTCAAATTTTCATAATTATTTCATATCATTTTAATGAGTATGCGTATAAACTCAAACTATCTAATAAAAGAGTATTTATTACTGTAAGAAAAACAATGAAAAGCTATTTTGAATACGTCCTCCTCTGTTCACTTTATACATTCTATAATAGGTAATCTAAATACTAGATAATAGCGAGTTAGTAAAAAATAAAAAAAGATTAAATAGGTTTTACTTAGAGACAAAAAAATATAATGTGTATGTGAACTCTGTATCAGAACTCAATCCTATGGGATTTCCCAAATCGTTGAAACACAAAAAAAACATGATTTTTATATTTGTTTAAATGATTGAAAGATCGTCCATGGAGTTTCATACATTTTTACCTAATCGATTCCTTGACTGGTTTTATAAAAAAAAATTAAATACTTACTTTAAGTTTAGGTATTCGTGTGGAGTTCTTAGCATTAAGTTAACGTCATCAAACTAACTTAAAGTTGTCAAGTCATTGAGAAAATCAAAATAGCAAAAAAATAAGAATCTAGTGAAGTTAGACTTTTACAAACAATATAGTGGAGATACCACAAATCAGTTTCACATATTTAATAATAACACATTTTACTGTTTTCGATTTCAGGTTTCTGTACGACGCAAGATGTGGACATTTTCCTAAAACATATGAACAATGCTCGTTATGTTCGAGAGTTGGACTTCGCTAGATTCCATTTCTACGACCGCACCGGTATCTACGAGAATATAAAAGCGGTCGATGGCCACGCTCTGCAGGGCGCTTCAAGCATTCGCTACAGGAGAACTATCCCCATATTTTCTGCTTATAAGGTCGAAACTAAGGTGAGTTTATGTTTCAAACAATGATTCTGCACTGCAAATATTAATTGAGTACAGGGATCTAAATATGAGGTATGACACATCCTGCAAGTAGGTATTTTAATTATCTACCTTGATATTATGGGAAGGGCATTGTGTCCCATTATATTAATTGACTTAGTTCTGACAAAATGAGCCAAGCAATAATCTCTGAATACTTCAATTAATTACGTCAAAGTTACGCAATATGCAAAATGTGTAACATTATCAGCGAAAATTTTGCATGTATTTTACCTGTTTTTCACTGGATTTTAAATAAATCAACGTTAAATATTAAACATTATTACAATTATTACGAAAACTGGGAGTTATTTTGACGTGGGTTGATTCGTTTTGGCGGAAATAATATTTTAGAAAATAGTGTGATAAGAAAGTCTCACATGTGAATATGACGAATCTTCCTATTATAAACCAAGTGGACACGACCTATACATGAGAGAGAAACTATACTAGAGAGACTGATGTGTTTAAAGTACAGTTAGCCTATAAAAAAACTAAAATCTGCACTTAAAGCTTTAAAAGTAAGTACCAGATAAATTCCTAAACCTTAGTATTGTTTCAGCTGGCCTATTGGGAAGATAAAACACTGTTCCTTGAACAAAAGTTCATCACACTAAACGATGGCTTCGTGCGTGCCGTAGTCTTGTCACGACAGAACCTCATTAATGTGGAAGTGGAGAGACTGTTCCAGGGGATCCCTGGAGCTAACCAGAAGCCCGAATGTCCTGAGGAAATCAAACATTGGCTGCAAGCCATCGAAATTTCTAGCGCCAAGCTCAGGAAGAAGGATTAACTTATTCGTAATCTGTTAATTTATTTATAAATATTGTGTTTAAGCAAAAATAAAGGTTGCGGTTACTGAAATATTGACTCATTTTTTATTGTGACTTAAAACTTTTCGATAAAACAGATGTAAAAAAACCGAGGCAAAATAAAACACAGATGTATCGTATTACGCGTCAGTGCAGCACTCTGGCGCTTGTCACCGCACCGGCTAATGTTACTGTTTATACAACCTGCACACTATGGACACGAATTTAGGGATTTGTGGTATACATCTAACTTTCACCACACTGTATTTTAGATCTTATACCTCCATATTAACCTTCAAAATACTTTAAACAGCATTGATATGTTTACATCGGTCGGGAGCCTATATTGAATTTGTTATTTTGTGGAAAAAGGTTCGAACATGGAGCTTCGTTCAAGCCAATTTAACCATTAACCTTTCATAATAAGAGGGTTTTCTTTGTGTAAAATAATTCGGATATTATAATCAATTTTGAGAAATCTGTGTATGTTAATAAATCAAATTAATTGGGTGGGTATCCTATAACGATGGTTAATAAAACGGCTTTATTACGAGCACGAAAGGAGGTAGGTACATATTCTTAAAAAAACATCAGAAAATAAAATATTTATTCGAAATAAAAGACTGCTACGCCGTTGCTACGCCGTAGCACCTTTTGGATTACAAATTACTTAGTGGCACTTTTAATATAAAACACCATAACTTACTTTTTTTTTCAGATTATTGTTACACAACTTATACTTACTAAGTATATTTTATTACAATACTAGCTTCCGCCTGCGACTATGTCTGCGTCAAAGCAAACATGTTATTCCTCAGGAACCGTAATTTTTTCCAGGAGAAAAAATTGCCTATGTGCTATTCCGGTTTGTAATCTATCTGTATCTAATTTCATCGACTTAGATCCGTGATTGAATAACAAACATTCATCTATCTAAACTTTTGTATTTATAATAGTAGTAAAATTGTAAATAGGTTACGTACTTTTAAAAGAAATTCGAGGTGAGTAGTAATATTAACTTCGTAACTGAAGTCTTTTGGTGTGATTCATATTTATTTGTTACCGCACTACCGCGGTCGGTGCGTGTGAAGTAGTCAGTTTTTTCGGGAGTTCCTTAATTAGCCGACGGCGGCGGCAAGGAAGCTCCCGACCACACACACTTCGTACAGCGAACGAACAGTCTTTATTCTGTATTCTTTTATAGCAAAGTTTTAATATTGTACAGGAATTTATAACATTTAAAATATTAAGAAAGTAGATTCATAAAAGGACGTTCACTGTTTATGCTAAGTTGACTCTGCTCATATAAAACAGGATAATTACTTACCTTGAAACACAAGTCAATATTATGTTGATTAATTTAGTGTTACCTTCGCGGACGTTTCTGTTTCAATATTGAATACACACAGCGTTGTCCAATAGTAAACAAAGCTGCAGGCCTGATATTTGCTGAATGATCAATAGGTATAGCTTTATAGCTTTTTCCTCGATATACTTAGTTATGCCTACGGAACTGCCTGCATTAGATAGCAAATTCTACCACCTGCATCATCGTGCTCATTATTCAGGTAAACGATCTCATTAATTACATATCTTAGAACTTTCTTATATGCAAGTATCAAGACCTCTCACATGTTCTAAATCAAAGGTGGCGCTAACCGCGTGTGTCTTGTCGCATAACAATAACAAAATATCCATTAGCATTAGTGGTTTCTGTTCAGTGCAGCCGACATAACACTAAGTCATTTACGTATTTTATTTTGTTAAATGTTCAGGCTATTTATCAACATAAAAACGTACAGACTTACGTTTTTGTAGGTTGATAAATGGAACCCTTTAGTAGCTTTAAGTACAGGTATCATAATGAAACCTCTTTGTTACGACTACAATTACTATTTTTCTTTGAAGCCGATGGTATATGATAGTAAATAAAACTGATGACAGTAAATAGCTGTCGTAGAACGAAATGCTCTTTTAGAATATTTAAGTGATATCAAATATAAACAGTTTTGAAGGGTTTATTTAATCATTGCGACTTTTTAAATGTATCTTAGTATGGGTTCTGCATAAAATTCATCATCCAACTTTTCAATAAAGCTGTAAAAAGTATTGAGGGTAATTAAGGGTATTGAGGGGGGATTATTTTCGAAAATTTAATTTTGAAATACCTCTTCAACGATAAACCCTTTATTTTGATACCCCAGTTAAAGGTAACAAAGAAAACATAATATGGAGCCAAAAAACGGCCATTTTATTTTATATTATTTTGATATACTCAGTGACACTTTCGTAAATATGACAAATCTAACGAAACCTCTCAAGCTAAATCTATCAAATCGTTTAGGCTACAGAGCGTGCCATAAAACACAACACACACTCGAAAAACATAACCGTCCTTCAGGCGCAGTCGGGTAATGAAAAACAAATAATTATAAATAAACGAGTGCGCATCTTTAATTACCTACAGATTTTTTTTTTAATTTTCTATTCCACACTATAGCAAAATTAATTATTTCACAAAATCGATTTTGTGTTTCGATCTATTATTCATGGAATCCTAAAATATTTAAGTGAGCTAGAATTGTACAGTATCTACTTAATAGGCCAAGCCCGATTAACATTATCTACTTACATTTTAGAGTCATTCCTATCTTGGCCTATGTTAAACAAAGATGTTGTTCTCAACATCGACTTTAATGCCTTTAGAACTACTCCTAAATACAATAATCAAACAATACTTAGCGTCAGCATACTGTGTAACGATTATTTCGGAAACACCATTAACATTTTCCCTGCCAACAAGTTTTATTTTTATCATCCCGAATGAAGAGAATCTGGTGCAGCAGATATTTAATGTCTCTGAAATGGGGTGTTCCGATTACATAGTTCGTATGCAAGAACCGCAAAATTTTATGACAGCTTATGAAACAGTTGTTCATAAAGCAAACGTAAGAAGAAGTGATAGGAAGATTATATTCTTGCCATACGACGAGGAATACAACGAAGATAAAGAAGACCTACCCGCAGTGGTTCTTTCGATGAAAGGAAGCGCTTTTGTTCCAAATATATTGATGATTGAAAACTATGTAAGCAACTCAGACTGCAAAATATTCGATTTGTTAACTCATCAATTTGTTGGTCCGGATGATGAAACCCATCTGCCTAAATACTTGGATCGCTGGGATTCTTGTTCACAAGAGTTTGAAAATCATGCAAATCTATTTCCCCATGATATGACTAATCTTTATGGGAAAACATTAAAAGTAGCTTGCTTTACTTACAAACCTTATGTGTTGTTAGATATTGACACTGCTATTGAACCTCTTGGCAGAGATGGTGTGGAGATTAGGATAGTTGACGAATTTTGTAGGTAAGATATTAAGCCAGTGCTAGCGGAATCGGTCCTTACATTTAAATGAAGAAGGTAATTCTATTTTAAATATAGATGGATAAACTGCACAGTTGAAATCGTAAGAGAAGATGTTGATCAGTGGGGAGAAATATTTAAAAACGAATCTGGTGGCATTGGAGTTCTAGGAAGTGTCTTGGAAGATAAGGCAGACGTAGGAATATGTAAGTAACTTTATATTTTTTGAGGACATTTCATGAATCTGATATCTATCAAATTGATTTTCAGCTGCCCTCTACTCTTGGTATGAAGAATATCGTGTGATGGACTTTTCGGTAGCTGGTGTAAGGACTGCCATTACTTGCATAGCTCCTGCACCTAGGTGATATGGATATTTAACGTTTATTTACTTCACTTCAGCAAAACTATTTGTGACCTGATTCTGATTGATTCGCAGATTATTGTCAAGTTTGGAGATGCCTTTGATGCCGTTCACTTGGTATATGTGGCTTGCTGTAGCCTTCACTTATTTCTATGCTGCAACTGGAATTTTAACGGCACAGGGATGTACCACTACCTCGTACCCATTTCTAAACGCCTTTGGAATGATGATCGGACAAGTATGTTACATTGTCCACCTGCTTGTGAGATACGAATCGCAGCGGCCATGATATTATTTCAATTTGTGTTGAAAATAACAAAATGTTAAGTATTTTTCGTTAGTACCAGGTACTGGTATTTCACTAGTAAATTTCTTTTATACACGATTGACAACAACTGCAAGTTGATGACCAGTATTTGAAAGCAGTGCAAATGTTAGCATAGCGATCGGCTATCTATCTAGGTCTAAACAAACATTAATTTTAATCATAAGTAGATATTTGTATTGCCTTACAAATATCTACGTTCAGAACGAAATCGATTTTTAATTACTTAACTTATTATAATAATAACGTAAACGACATTGTTTTGGAGACGATAAATATATATAATGTTATCTTTCAGTCCCAATACGTAAGTGCTTTAAGTAGATCATGGAAAATAAGAAGTGTTACTGGATGGTTGCTGATAGCCGGGTTGATTCTGAGCTGTGCATATGGGGCTGGTCTTGCTTCCACGTTCACTGTGCCCAAATACGAGTCATCTATTGACACAGTAAATGATATAGTGGACAGAAAAATAGAATGGGGTGCTACTCATGATGCTTGGATATTTTCCCTCACTCTCTCAACCGAAGTAAGGATTATGTTCACTTATTACTTTATTATGATAATTATGCGCACAATTCTATCTTCTTTGCGTGTGTCGATTTCAAAAATATATTTTTGTTTTAAATAATCCAAATAAATATTCGATTCCAGCCTTTGGTAAAACAGCTAGTGGATCAATTTCGCATTTATTCATTTGATGTATTGAAAGAAAAAAGTTTTACACGAAGTATGGCATACAGTATTGAGAAGTTACCTGCAGGTAAATATTATATTCAAGTTCTATAATTCAAATTGTGAAAAAAATTGGTACTTAATTATCATGAATAACAAGATACCAGCTCAACAGCTTGGTAAAAATAATAATCCCTTTTCGATGCAACACCGCATTTTTTCCTCCGTTGATGTAATTATTTTACCTCTTTAGTATTTCAAAATGTAGTGGACATATTGTAATTATTTTATTGATATTTCAATCAAATCAGTAGCATACGTGGGGATGTTGTAAATATCTAATAGGTATTGATGATTGCATGTGAGAAAAGTAGTTAATTAATTATTTAATGTCTATGACCTACCTAATACAAATGAAATAAATTAACAACTATACTTATCTAGGTAACTTCGCTATAGGCGAGTACGTAACGCAAGAAGCCGTCCTAGACATGATGCTGATGTTAGAAGACTTTTACTACGAGCAGTGTGTGGTAATGATGAGGAAGAGTTCGCCGTACACCGAGAAAGTTAGCCAACTTTTGGGACGTCTCCACCAGTCCGGACTATTGCTAGCTTGGGAAACACAGGTTTAGAAAATCAGCAGAATTACCTGATATTCTTTTTAAACCAATAATTTACCTACCGAGTAATTTTTGTTATACACAAGTTAAAACAAGGTACCTACTGAATGTAATTTTTGATAACGTAACTTCTTTTTTCTTTACTTTTAGTTGGTAAGTGAAGTGTTAAACAAATCCGCTATCTAAGTAATATTAATGCAATACATAATATCACATCTGTAATCCCCTTAATCCCTGCACATCTACATTTCGCTAGTTGTTTCTAAAGTCCCATGTAGTAGGGGGCGAGCATATTGCCAATTGCCACAAATCCGAGGTTGCTATTGAGAAATTCCTGATGGAAAAATCCAATAACACTTTGCCCGACCTGGGAATCGAAACCAAGACCTCATGCTCAGCAGTCGCGCTTTGTGACTACTAGACCAACGATGCAATACTACGTCTTTTACATCTTCGATCGATAGTAGGTACCTACTGGATTGCGCACTCGTAGGTAGGTACTATTATCTATTATTTTATAGTTACATAATGCAACATCTTATTACAGGTAGCACTAAAGCACTTAAACTACAAGGTACAAGTAGAAGTGAGACTATCGAGAAGCAAAAATGATGTTGGTACAACGGAGCCTTTGAATCTTGGCCATGTTGTGGTACGTAACATCTAATTTTGCCTGCGTGCGTTAAAATTCCCTATTTAGCGGATGTAAAAGTCGAAAGTAAGACGTTCATTAAAAAAAAACCGGTCGAGTGTGAGTCGGACTCGCACACAAAGGGTTCCGTACCATCGTAGAAGTATCGAGCCAAAAACGCAAAAAACCGGTCTCTTGGATACAGGGCCCTTTCATTTTTAACTTTTATTTATTTTTATTATTTGTTGTTCTGTGAAAATTTAAACTCTCTAGCTAAAGCCCGCTGATAGACGGACGGACGGACTGCGGAGGCTGTTATCTTATTCTCTATAATGTGGCAGGTAGTGCTAGGTTAGGCCCACACCCACATGTCCACTATGTCAAGCCGTGGACTACAATTATTTAAGATATGTGTGAAGTGATTTGGTTTAAGGGCTACGTAACGTTTTCATTGTGTTGCAGGGTATTTTCATCGTGTACGCAATTGGGTTAGTGGTCTCCATTGCCACTTTTTTGGGAGAATTGTATGTTCATCACCGTAGAATGAAGAACGAATTTGTACATTTTGAATAATTATCTATTGTTTAATAAGCAGTTTAATAAGCTTTTGTCTTTTATTTTTGTTAGTAGATTAGACTGGTTATTGTAATGTTTTACTTAAAAAAGGACGTGTTTATGTTACGCATTTTATTGTCCTAGTAGGTACCCTAACCTAGCGGTCCTACTGCAGGCTCCTGAATATTGTCATCGCTTCTTACCCTCTACCTATTAGTAAATTCCCTAACAAATTATTGACTTTTTTTTTTAGTTGTTAAAAATCATCAAATGACTCCTTCCGCCCTGGGTGGGGCGGCCGCGGAAGGGACTGTCAGACTTTTACTGACTAAAAAACCACCCTGTTCCTTCTGTTGCTCTTTACGTTCCGGGGCCACGGTATCCTGTTAAGACGTCCCGCAACCCCGGCAGGCTTTTGGCCCCTATTGGGGCCCCGTCCCTGTGCTGACAGCTCTTTAAGGCGCGCGCGAACAGAACGCGCCGTCGACCCGGGCATGGTCCTTGATCGGACGGCGAGCTACCCATTACTCGCCGTCCGCAAGCCCGCGCCTACGGTGGCCGGATGTCGCCTCTCGACGTCCGACGCCCACTGGGCGTCTCCCGCGGCGGCTGGGGCTTGAGGTGGAGGATGTTCTCTCCCTCACGCGGCCCGAAAGTTATGTAAAGTCCTATACCAAGAATGTAATTCGATTAACACTTCAGTAAATTACCAATTTATTTGGGTTTGAATTTCATAAATAGGGTTTGTCCGCAAAATATCTGTCGCCAAAACGTAGTTGCCAAATAATATAATTACAATTCCATAATTTGTTACGTATCATCGCACAAGTGTTTCGTCTAGTACAAGCTAGCGGGACAAAATTATTTTTTTACTTATTTTAATTGTTTACGTATATTTAAGGTGTCTTACGCCGTTCTGTGTTCTCTAAGTCCAAAGGTGTGGATGCAAGATGGAAGTAGTCACCAAATTTTCTACTTTTGTCTACTGATATCCTTGATTGTTATAATTCGCTGCGTCTGCCTACTTATTATGCATGCAAGGCACTATACATACATGTAGTATATATATGTATAATATCTATATATACAGCATGTAACAAAAACCCTGTCCGATCCTTAAGAGTATTATTCGGCATCGTACTGCGTACACATATACGTAACCATTTAATGGATTTGAGATTATTATTTTTCCCCTGTGAAAAAAAAAGAAGAAAGAAGAAGTAATTAAATTAAAATAAAACATAAAACTGATCAACGGCAACACTGATCTGACAGGGTTTTTGTTACATAGTGTATATAGACAAAAATGCCTCGCGGTATTTAAAAATTAAAATCATAAATATGTGTAAAACAGGTTTTTATTTATTCACTTTATTAAATAAAATATAATAATAGTCCAAGACAACAACAAATTATCCATGCATATAAAATAACTCTTGAAACAAAATCGTACAAAATTAGAATTATCCGTCTACTATAATGTTATATCTAATACATAAAATTTAAAACTAATACATTGTTAAAATGACTACAAAATAAAATAGTTAAACATTTTAACAATAAAAGAAAAATCTACCAAGCCGAATCTAATACTCATCATCAGAAGATTCCTCATCACCACTCTCCAACTCGCTAGTATCTTCCGATAATAAATAATCCCCTTCACTAAATTCGCGAACTGATGTTGATTGGAATGCAGTGTGACTGCAGAACTTCTGGTGGTAATGTAGTGAATTTTTTTCGCGGTAATTCTCTGAAACCTTAGTACACTTAGGAGATGTCCACTTTTCGTTTAATTTTGATGATAGGCTCGAAATTTTCATTTTGAATTTCCTCAGTAAATCTTCAGAAGCATCTAGTAGATTATGCTGTACACATAAATGATCAAAAATGCGACTTGCTCTTTCAGTTTTATTATGTTTTAACCATTCTTCGAAAAACTCCAATTTTGTCATAGCTATGACTCGTTCTGAAAGAAAGTAAATTACTTTATCTGCGGGCGGTTTCGGGAGCCAAAAAATAAACTATCCTACGCCTGAATGTTTTAATTAGAACATACAGAAGAATCTAGCCGGATACATTGGGATACAAAAAGTTGCAACCCTTTAAAGTTTGAAGTTAAGAAAAAATATGTGGGATTATTTCATCATACTTATAAACTCTAATTACGGCAAAAAAGTACATGTATTCTTTTAAAATCAAGTCAAAATAGTAAGTACATACTTTCAATAGTAGAAACCATCACAAGAAAATCGTTTCACTTTAATATCAATTATTTGAGATGGTGTCACAAGTGTGCTAAAAATGCAACTTATTTACAAATGAAAATTGCGCTTGCTTTTTATTTAACATTAACTCCTCCACAAAATTACTTGTTGAAGTAACAAACAAATAATTTCTTCAAATTCCTTACCTGGGAAGGGTTGTTTACAAGTTGTTATCACGAATTTCTGGAAATGACATCATGAATTTTGTCCCGCTAGCTTGTACTAGACGAAACACTGTGCATCGGGATTAATAAGAAGGTATCAATGTTTTAATCGACTTTCGTTGCTGATATGACCTCTATAGCATACTCCCATTTCTTAGGAGGACCTTAGAAAATCAGTACCTATGGTAATCTTCGTGTTACATCATTAGTTTAATCTGGTCGATCCCCAATCTTATTGAGACAAATCAAAATGTATGGAGATTTTGCGTTATAATACAGTGCTGCGATCAGTTTCATATATTTTATTTTACCAAGATTACGAATTGAATTAAGGCAGATTGCACGTCTTATGTGACTCATAGTGGCGCGACGACCGCGACGTCGCATTTGTAACACAAATTTTCGATGCGACGACGCAAACGTTTTGTGTCTCTGTGTTTGAGTTATAATCCATATTTATATTGTAAAAAAAAAGTTCGAAGTTTCAGTAATAAGTTTCACTGGCTTATAATATAATTCAGTACAATTTGACAGTTGTTTAGACCAAACGCCTACGCAGCGACATCTGGTGTCAGAAAAAATATCATTCTAAAATATCATAGACTAGAAGCACCAAAGACTGCATGTAGAGTATTTATAGTGTGCTCAGTATATTTTAAAGCGTCGATGTGGCACGCCCGGCTCCCAAGTGCCAAAATTTTTAATTTTTGAATAATTTTATTGTATCGAATAATTATAGGACATAATATTGATAATAAATAATTAATGAATGTAAATTCGTTCATGCTTTTAGTAATAATTTTAACAACTTAGTCGATTTTGAGTCACCCTCTATAAAGAGTACAGATTTGCGTCATCACTGATGTTTGTTTGTGTGAGTGAGTGCTAGCGGGGCGGGAAAATCGATCGATACTTGTTTTAGTTGTTTCGGCGGCTGGTCGTGCAGTTGTGTATAACATTCAACATTTACGAAAATAATGTTTAGATAATTTTGTAGTGTAAAATTTCTATCTACGAAATAAACATGACTACTTATCTGTTTTTGTGCCTCGCTTTCTTAATTACGACGTCGGCTGAGTTTGTTTGGAGACATCATACTAATGATCAATTACCCGTGCTGCTCGAAGAAGTTCACGCAAAATGCCCTAATATTACGAGAGTATATGCTTTGTCTGAACCATCAGTGTGTGGTGTTCCATTGTATGTTATAGAGTTTTCAGACACACCCGGATTCCACCAGCCGTGTAAGTAAAAGAAATATTATTTGTTACCTTTTTTCTATGCATTAAAAATATTTTGCTAATACCGTCATTTATTCACAAAACAGATAAACCCGAAGTAAAATATGTTGGTAATATTCATGGAAATGAGGTACTGGGACGTGAATTACTTTTGGGCCTAGCCAATTATTTATGTGAAAAGTACAATAGTCATGATCGTCGTATCCGTGCTCTTATTCATTCAACGCGAATCCACTTATTACCATCTATGAACCCAGACGGATGGCAATTATCAACAGAGACTGTAAGTGGCTAAATAAAAATCATAGCAAAATCTTATTAAAACTTATTTTTGATACTAGATAATAATTAATAAATCTTTACAGGGTTCTGTAGATTATCTCATTGGTCGCACAAATAACCATTCAGTGGATTTAAATAGGAACTTTCCAGATTTAGATGCCATAACATTTGAGTTTGAACGCCAGGGCATCAACCATAACAATCATTTATTGAAAGACTTGACCCGCCTTGCTGCACCGGTGAGACTTTTACATCAATATCTAGTTTTTTTTTCATATAAGGAAATTAATTTCTTCTTGTATAATGTAAATTTATACTGAATGGTGCCTGCACCTCCAATATGTAAAAGAGACACTGTATGTACTTATTTTATGTTGTTATTTAAAAAAAACTCTATAAATAATAAAATAAGTTGCTTTCTTCTCTAAACATTAATTTTAATGTAAAATATTATTTTAGTTGGAGCCTGAAACCCGGGCTGTTATGCGCTGGATCATGTCAGTTCCATTTGTGTTGAGTGCTGCCATGCATGGAGGTGACCTTGTAGCCAACTATCCATATGATGAGAGCAGGAGTGGTGCGCCTGTGTCTGAATATTCAGCTAGTCCAGATGATGATACATTTAGGTAAAAAGATATAAAAACTGCAGAGATTGTATTTAAATTGTTTAATTAAGGTCTTAAAAGTATCCTAGTAAATCAAGTACATACTCATTTTAAAAAATATTTTAAATAGAACTGATAAGTACTTTCATATGTACCTTATCAATTCAATGTACCTTGTAAAGAGAAAGTAAACATCCTATTAATCTCATGATTACAAACAGGAAAGTCTATTTACGAAAGCTACTATTTGTAGGGATTTAGCTATGACGTACGCGTCGGCCCACGCAGACATGGCTTCGGCGACCCGTCGCGGTTGCCATACGACCAGCTCAGACGACTCTTCTACATTCAACTTTGGAAAGCAAGGTGGAGTCACTAATGGAGCAGCTTGGTATAGCTTGAAAGGAGGTGAGTCTATTATAATACACAAAAATGTTATTATAGTACTGGTCCTGTTTGGCATTCTTTGAGTATGCAACCCTAAAATGATAGTAGTTTTGTTGAAATTTTACTGACAGACAGCTTTCTGAAAAATGGCAAATTAACAATAAACAGAAACATAAAAAATAGTTGCTAAAAAAAAGTGCAACCGTCAATTTACACAAATTGCGTGTTTTCGCCAACCGGCCTTAGTGCCAGTTTAAAGGTACTACTGACTATAAGCAAACTGGTTAGTAAATATTTAAATCAAAACAAAAAAAAAACTCGCATTAATTCCCAATTCTAATATATCAAATATAGGTAGGTAAGACGAATAACAAAGTTTAAAAAATATCCAGTCATACTATAGGTGATACTCGCACGTAATGGACAGGCAATCGATTAAACAACAGCAACAAGAGATTGTCAACTTTTTGTCCTTTTAAAAATTTCCTTTTTTAATAACGTAGGAAGTCCGTGAAGCAGGAAGCGTAAGCAATGGATCAGTTGACTTTATACCTACCTATCTACCTACTTTATGTTCTGGCATTTACATGGAGTTGACCATGAAACACGGATGGCTTAGCAATGCTAATTTTAGCAGCATTGTTTAATGGTTTTAAATCATAACAATTGTAACGCGCACGCGAGCGTTTGTTTTTTGTATGGCACGTTGAAAGTGATGAACAATGCATGTCAGTTTTGCTAACAATAGACCGATACCAGAAAAGATATAAGTGCTTACGTAAGCACTTATTTTTCCGTTTTCAAATGACTAATTAGATACCTATGTACCTGTCCAATACTGCTCGACAGTGTTGTCGTTGTCATAATCTTTCTGCACCAGCTCTCTCAGAGTTCTTTTTCTTATTCTGGCCTTGGAAATGTTGCCCTTTTGATTTATTTCTGAGCTAGTTACTAGCTGCTTTCATGCAGCGCACCTGTCAGATCAGTTCATATAACAAAATTGAGTAATTTCCAGGTATGCAGGATTTTAACTACCTTGCCACAAACGCGTTCGAAATCACTCTTGAACTGGGTTGTGATAAATATCCTCCTATGAGCGCTCTGCCGGGGGAATGGGAGAGAAACCGCGAGGCTCTGCTGGCATACATATGGAAAGCACATACTGGCATTAAAGGAATAGTATCTGACGACTCAGGATTCTTACAAAACGCAGTCATATCCGTGGTCAATATCACTGGACCTGTGCCAAAACCAATTCGTCATGACGTTACCACAGGTAAGATTTAATTTCGTAATTATGTATTACATATTAGCTTCATCTAATTAAAAATGTTCCGTAACAGGTTTTGTTTTAACTAATAGGTGCACTGTATCTAATTTGTGTGATTAGTTTGTGCAATGATATTAAAGTGGAAATAAAATTAATTTAAATGTTAATTAAAGTTAAATTGTTTATTATTAGATATTGTATGTTGTACATCTAGAAAAGTGCCAGGATTGTTATGTTCAATTTCAATATAATAATAACAATTATTTAATCAAAATATTTTATTACCGTAAAACCCATTGTTAAAACTCTAAAATATCTTGAAATTACATTTTCTAATATGCCTAGTTGACGGCACATCCAGAAAAGGCTAGGATTGTTATGTTTAATTTCAATATGTATAATAAAAATAATTATTTAATCAAAACATCTTTACCGTAAGCCCATTGTTAAAATTCTAAAATATCTTTCTGGTACCATTTTGTTTGATGACAGACGTAAGTAGCTACTTGTTATTATTTCCTCATAGAACAATACAGCATAATTACGACTAGAATATAAACGAACTTTTTGTCACGTGCGAGGAAATTAATAGTTGTTTGCATTCAGTTCGGTAATTGATACTGATTGTTGTAACTAAGCGTTTCCTTGCTGCGACATCTCGACATCTTGACTCATTTGGGATCATTTGTTCATGTCCGCTGCACTTTATTAGGTTGGTCGACTTTATTTATTTTATTATTGTTCTCTCTCCTTAAACCTCTAAGTAGGATCGAGAATAATTCGTTATTGTGAATGATTACTCGTTTTAATTAGACTTGTGTAGGATTCTGCAAAAATTGAATTTTTTTAGGTAGAAATTAATTAGTTAATGAAATTATGAATTTTATAAAGATAAATAGATCGGTAAATATTTGTGGGTTGCTACTATTAACAACATAATTTTCACATTCACATTATTCACGTTATCAAACAATGCGCAGTAATGCACTTACGCAGTCAGTTGCTATTTCTATAAGTAGGTACGTATCTAAATATGTATCTCTAATAATTGATGTACAATGTAGGGCTTTGGGCTCATTTATGTAGGACTATTGACAAATGCACATAGGTACTTGACACTAGTATATTGCACTTATAACTACCGCAATATTTATTGCGTGTGTCGGTACAAGGTACAATTCAACTGGTATGGGGATTACATACAACAACGCGTTAACTTTATTTCGTAACTCTCAGTGAAAATAGGTTGACGATCCGATTGAATACAAAATAGCATCATTACTCTTCTTGAATTGAAATGCGTTTAAAGTTGCTCACGCATATGAAGGACCTATTCATGTGTTTATTTTAATCCGTGGTGCTAGGCGTGGTGGTCCATGCAGTTGCATGGACTTCACCCAGCTGAAAACGTTCTGTCTCCAGCTTGATATATGAAGGGAAGTGGAAATTATGTTTTTTCCTTACTCCTCCGCTATTTGGAATAGGCTCGCCCCCTATTACCTACATGGGACTAATGGGTACACCTCTGTCTAACCCTTCGGGGATTACAGGCGTGATGTTATGCAACAAAAATAGCGGAGGACATATCCTCCGCTATTTTTTTTGTTTAATATTGTTGCGGGTTCTAAGGCGAAGTTGAATCGTTTTTGCACGACTCATCAAGCTAGGCTATGTTTGCAAAGAAACCTAAATTATCTAGGCGTTGTACGACGTGGACAATATTGTGTGGGCACCCATCCCTCGGATTTATAGCGTAGGTGTCCGCAAAACGCAATTCTTAAGTCGCGCCGCGCCCGTCATGTCATATAATAATTGTATCGATTATCGTATCTCCGCAACGCAAGCGTACCGACAAGTGTCAATATTTAATAATTGTAATGCATTCTCAATGTGTATATCATAGTTTTCATTAGATCTCCATTACCAATACCTTAGGTGGGTACCTATGTTACAAAATCAACACGATTGTTACCTAATGTACCTATTGTATTATCGATTCGCTGTGATATCGTAATGGCTTGTTTTATTTACACGCATTTTTGTTGTACTTTTACGAACAGAATGACAGAGAATGACAGATGAATAACCACTAAACATAGAATGTTATTATAACTTTGCTAATTATACTTACTGTATAAAACAGGAATCTAGATGGTTTTAAATAATGGAGTATAGCTCTAACTTCTTCGTAAAACTAATATTTCTTATTATTAGGACTTTAGACTTCACTATGGACCTTTGACCTTTTCTGATAGATACTCCTATTTATCAAAAAGGTTCTAAGGTTACAGTGGCTTAATCTTAATTGTAATAATACTTACGTAACGTAAAAGAAGAACTGCCGTAATATCGTGAAATATAACAATAATTTGATTCAGATTACCTCTCTATTTGGGTTTGTATGGCAAGCCTGTTGCCATAGTAATACTAACGTGTATTAATTTAATTATAGGTGCATACGGGGACTATTACCGCCTTCTCACCCCGGGCCACTACGAAGTGACAGCGAGCCACCCCGGTTACTTCTCAGTGTCGCGTGTGGCTACCGTGCCCAGACACCAGACCGTTGCACACATCCTTAACTTTAAACTTGAGGTGAGTTGATTACAAGTCAACATGATATTTAAGAAAAAAAAGGTTTTATGCCAAGACAATCAACCATTCAAAGTACTGTTCCCTTTTTAACTTTAGGTGCTAATGTCTACAAGTAATTGCCAGTGTTTCTTTAATGCCTAATGGAGTAGATCCCTACATGTAATAGTTATTATTTACTAGATTTTGCCCGCGACTTCGTCTGCATAAATGTCGGTTATCGCAGACGCAAACGAAGTCAAAGTCGAATGAAAAGTAGCCTATGTTCTTTGTTGAGGTTTAAACTTTCCCTGTACCAAATTTCATCAAAATCGGTTTAGTGGTTTAGTCGTGAAAGCGTTACAGACCGACAGACTTACTTTTGCATTTATGATATTAGTATGGATTGGTAATTATTCACGTTTACAAGTTATTATTCAGTGTACAGAAAACTGTCAACCCCTGTTCAGTTTATAAACTTGATTGCTTACGACACGTGTGCGCCCTATAGCGTCATACCTGCGTCACACGAGAGCTTCTCACTAAAACTTTGACGCAAGCATCGTCCCACGAATGTTCAAACATAAATGAATGTAACATTAATGTGACCTACGAGCTACGATACACGGTAAAGACGCTGTCAACATAAAGGTTGCACGTAATAACATTAACCAAGAAATCTGAAGGACAGGAAAATGATACCTATTCATTAAAATATTGAGGACATTAATAACATTATTCCAAATCAAGATTTGAGGAAGGTTATTGTACTTAACAATATTGAATTTCTCTTACGATTGAAGTTTGTTATCAAACACAAGTTTCCTGCACGTTGCTGCCAACGATTCGCAGTATTGACGCATATTGATGTATGTTAGATATGAATATATTTATTAAACGGTCATTGAGCGCTGATAACACATATCACTTTATTATGTGTCATGTGTGACCTTAAAAACTTGCATCTATTGGTAATCGATATTTTCAATCAAAGATTAGCTTGCGACAGATGTTTTTCGGTTTATGTATGGGTTCATTATCCTACCATATTTAGTTCCGACTAAATTATTAATACAAGTACACTGAATGTAAGCCGTATCTACCTACTATTAAAAGCACATTCAGCTAAGCGTGGTCGAACGACACAGTATCAAATTCTTAATCCACGGATAGTGCTGCAAATCCCATTAGGAAGGACTTGGAATTCAATAATCTTCTTTAATTACGTTTACAGGACGCTTAGTGGCGTTTCTTGACTTAGATCATAAAATAGGTAGGATAGGTAGGATAGGTAGGTAGAACTGAGAGACATACGTAACCACAAGAGGTACTGTTTGTTGTCGTTCGCAGAGAATATATTATGTTACGCGATGTGTAACTAATCCGCGGCAATTTTTAAACATTATACCGAATAGCTAAAGAAGCTTCCTCACCTAGTATTTGTCTGTAATATAACAATCAACTGACTGACGCGCCTCTCTGATTGGCCAGCATTCGCCTGTAATGTAAGCATACAAGAGTTGATATTGAGCTTGAATTTGAACTGTTATATTATAGGCTCCTGGGTGTCTTTAGACTTCCCGAACTAAGACACTACATAATATTACCTACGCCTGTATTCCCAAAGGGAAATCAGAAGTGTGTAGTACGCCAACATTTCGACAATGAGAGTATGTTACAAATCCATTGCCATAAACTTATAGGAACAACTCTGTAACACTTTGTGACTTGGTCTGGAAACTAAACCGAGGATCTGCTGAGCATTCACGCGTGTGACCTAAACCAACAAGCCAGTCAAACAAACTCATATAGGTAAATATTATGTTCATTTTTCAGCCGACAACGAGCTGGTTCGACGATGACGCCGCTTTCGGCATATACCCACACGGACTGCGCGATGGTCAGCCTCGAATATACAAACGGTCTCTATATGAACAAGTGGCGAAAACCATGTTAGAGAAAAGAGAACCAGAGAAACAATGAATTTGAATCGCACCACACTATAAAAGTATTTAAATAAATGACGACAGGCAGCTAATTATCATATTTACTTGATCTATGTATGTATATAGCTTTTAACTAGATTGAAAGGGGTAATTTAGAATCTATAAATGTAACATAAGTACCTACATATGCGACACCGAGCTATTGAGTTCAAATAATAACTTTTATGCCCAGGTGGCAATATTATCAACTTTTTTGGACCATTTCAATAAAAGTATAGTGACGTGCCATAAAGAAAAGGATGTTTAAATAATAAATAAATATAAGCACGATTTGATCTGCATTAGGACTTAGTAAGTTACTATTAAATGGACGTTTAGTTTTTAGAGTGATTTAATTATGTATAAAGAATATTGATAAGAATAATAATTTCAGTACCTATATTTTTTGTTTTTGAATTTGACACCTATGTATGTTACCGAAAAATGAAATATTTTTAGATCTTTGTAATGTTATTAATAAACACGGAGTAAAGTGACACGAGTATTAACTTCGATTTAAGTTGTTAGGTATATAAGTTTGGCATAACTTTACTCCGGGTTTAGTAACAAAATGGTTAAAGTTTTATAGTTACTGTTGCACATGACCAGGAACTTTCTAGTCCAATTTTGTAGTCCTTTTCAAGTGTACGTAACATTTTCGTATATATTTTAAATATTGTATAGGTGAACATTTGTTATGACTGGCGCCTAAGTAAATAATATCAAAGGAAATTCTTGGCCAATAAATTTTTGTAGTTATTGAGAAACAATTTTGGCAACCATTCTGAATTATGTACCTACCTTTTTGATGTTCTATAGTAGGTAAATATTGTAATATTCATATGATATATAATTGATATAATCTCTATCTAAATAGATTCACGCGAGTATGTTAGACACATCAATAAAATATGATCTGTGTGCAAAATTTATCTGGTTTTTCTTATATATGTACCTAACTACAGATACAGACTAATATACACTCTTTTGCAAAAAAACGGGCACCTAAGGAAATTTACGTTCTAAGGTCGATTTGAGTTAATTAAATGAAATTTATTTCTTTGACGTAGTCTGTATACTTATAATCGTGTAAATTAATGCGCGTGAAGTGAATTCGGGCAATTAAAAGAAAAAAAACGATGGATTCTTTAAAACCGATGTACACGCCCAAACAATAAGAAGTGGTCGGCAAATAAGACAAGATTTTTTTTTTACTTTTTTTAATTAAATAAAGTTACAAATGTAAAAACCTAATAACGAGTGTGACCTTCTCTTGCCAAAATCACAGCTTGAATCCTTCTGCGCATGCTTTCCACGATGTTTTTAATAACGTTTTGAGGAATACATTTCCACTCTTCTGCAATGACTCTTTTTAGCTCCCTGATGTTTTGTGGAGCAGGTTGCACTGATCTTACCCGTCTCTTTAGAATATCCCAGACATGCTCAATTGGATTGAGGTAAGGACTTCGAGCTGGCCAATCTAAACGACGGATCCCAACTTCTTGCATGTACGCTTCCACGTCGCCAGAACGGTGCGGGCGAGCATTGTCGTCTATGAAAATGGAATCTTCCCCAAGTGCAGTCAATGTGGGTTGTGCATATGGAATTAGGACTTCCATTATGTACCGGTGTGCATTTAATGTTCCATTTTCTATGAAAACTAACTCCGTACGCTCCGTCGAATTAATTGCTGCCCAAAACATAACGGAGCCTCCGCCATAAGGAGTGATTTCTTCGAAACACACTTCCGCATAGCGTTCCCGTGGTCTTCGCAGCACTCGCCGGCGTCGGTCCTCTCCACACAAAGAGATTCTAGCTTCATCAGAAAACAATACTTTATTCCAGTCCTCCAGAGTCCATGAAGCACAGTTCCGAGCAAACTGAAGTCGAGCAACACGGTGCTCACGGAGTAATTTAGGGCCCCGAGCTGGGCGGTAATTCCTGATATTGGCAGCCAAAAGCCTCCTCCTGACCGTCCACAAGCTAACTTCTACTCTTCTTACTTCTTCAAGGCTCTTCTTCAGGTCCACACTTGACGCCTTACGATTCCGCAACGCCTGACTCACCAAAAAGCAGTCATCTCTTGGTTCTGTGCATCGTTTTCTTCCCGAACCGGGTCTTCTTTTGACCGAACCGGTCTCTTGATACCGTTGCCAAGTCCTCTGGACAGTTGAACGACTCACATTTAGCCGCTGAGACACGTAAGTTTGCGAACAACCTTCTTCAAGTAGGGCTATAATTTTACCGGCCCTTATCGCTATACCACTCATATCAAAAAGTGGTATTTAATGTAAAAAGAAAGATTAAATTGTTTAATTTGCAGAAAATATCCAAAAAGTTTTAAAATATCGTAATCAGTTAAAAATCGTTTCAGCAATTCAAGCCATTAGTAAAGCCATTTTAGAATAATCCACAATAATCATTATTTTTATTTTATTAATTTCAAATTTTAAATTTGGAACGTAAAGAATCATGCCAGGATGCTTCAAATAACATGCCAATACATCGTCAAATTAATAAAACCTCTTGTTCTTCATTGAAGTAAGAAAAAAATCTAAAGTGCCCGTTTTTTTTGCAAAACAGTTTAGATTATGAATTTAAAACAATTACTGCGTAGGTATAAAAAACGCCCACCAAAAATATTCTAGATAGGTCTAGATGGCCGACAATCATAGTATAGACTGCACAAGTCTTCTCCTCTGAACAAAGCTCACTTCAGACTACTCTATTAGGTATATACCTACTATTCTGCTATTATATTATAGTGTAGTCTGAAATGAGCTTTATGTGAAAACACGCCTTCGCACGCATACTTTCTTCAAATGACACCGTGTATTCTCGCACGGTCATTACTTACTCAAGATGTTTGCCGGAAATTATACGTAGATATTGGAACAGTCGATCACTTTACTAGCAAGGCATTATCACGATTTTGCGGTTATTAGGTACCTATACTAGCTTCGAGCATCGAAGTTATGCCTAAGCCTAAGTGGCGAAGCCTATGTGCTATTCCAGACTATAATTATCTCCGTGCTAAATTTTATCATGATCCGCTAAGCCGTTCTGGGGTGATTGGAAACATCCATCCATCCAAACTTTCGAAAAACAACATTCTATTTGTTTGGAATGTGTGCTGAAGTAAAGTAAGGCGTTGCTTCCGAAAACAAAACAGGCTAGTTCTGGCTTAAGTTGGAACAGAATGAAAAAGAAAATCATCTTTAGTGTTAAAAGAATTTATTGGTTTCACACCCAAATACACACTTAAAACGTAAGTTTGGAACTTATAGTATATTCACACAAACACTTTTCCATTTATTTTTAATACTTACATTTTATTTTATTATACTAAAACCTCGCGCTCAAAAAATATATCCATTTCTGTGTAGGTAGGTACTAACAACGCAAAAAGGACGCATTCTTTCACTTAAAAATAAAAATTCACTTCTTTAAAATCCTAATTACGTTTAGAAAATATACTTTACACTATTAATTTAAATATTATTATTTCACAGTGATGATGTGGTATTTCTTTTAACTTTAAATTATTATCTACAACTAGGGGTTCAATAGAAAGTGTTACAGGTGTGTTTGTTGTCGAGTCAATTTTAACCTCTACATAAATACTGATCAGTAGATAATCAGTTGTATTAGACGTACGTTTCTGCTACTAGAACAATCTAGGTATTTCTAATTTAAAATTTTCATAGCAAAAATATTTACCATGTCCTAATACACAGTATTCATTTTAATGTCATACAAAAATAGATTTTTTTAAAGGTAAATTGATCTCAAAGTTTAAAAATCAGTGCGTCGAAACGCAGTAAGCGCTTAAAAACCTTTTAGATAAATGTACAAACACAACCTTAATGTCAGTTAAAATTTTTCTTATAGATAGAACCTTAAAATATTTCTTTTATTATCCTAAATCTCTCAATGAATTTAAATAATTGACACATGAATTTGGACGGATTCGTTGTATCGATTCAGGTATACAATTGATATAATTAAAAATAACCATATTGCCTATAATCTTACTAACCACATAAGGTACATGCATATAAAAATGGCACAAGTAAAATTCATCATGAAGAGTTGAACGCATTTCTTCTGTAAAGGTAACATCGCTTTCCTAGTGTATTGTTTACTATTTGAGATTCAAAGCACCATTATTAATTTTTTATTTAAATAATGTTAGGAATATTGTAATAACTATGTATTTTATTAATAGTAAGAATGTGTAGTTATCTTTAGATAATATCATTGATCTTATCCGTACAACACGTTTCTTTTGGTAAATCGACTACGATGATTAAATACCAACGTTTGCAGGAATCGTTATTGCCTCCGCTTGCATCACAGGATCTAGTTTACTCCATTATCTGTGATTAGAACGAAAAATCAGATTAAGCAAACCTATCTTTAAAAAAGAAAAGTAGTATTACAAACCGGAAAATGAAAGTCGCGATCTGACAACATGATTTCCTTGTCGATCGTAGACTATGACGTCAACTGCAGATGAAATCACCATAGGTTAGTAGGACTTATAATGATTTCGCCATAGGTAGGTTTTAAGCAGCATAGGACTATGATGCACATATCGTCATATAATAATTGATCTAATTCCCAGCTGCCTGTTACCATTCATCATCAATGGGTAGAGATATTAGTCTTGTACTTATACATGAAGTTTACCTATTGTAACATTATTTTAGGACCGTTTCTCATTTTGTGAAAATTTTAGATTCAGTATATTTTAAGGATACACCGACAGGAATTTGAATGGGTAAACGTAGAGTATACCTGATTAATGTCTATTATTCCGGTGCATGCCGGAATGTCGACTGCCCGGCCTTGATTGCACTATCGCGTAGTGGTCGCTGTTATCCGAAACTGACCTAGAAAACAGATACAGGTAAAACATAATTGCCAGTATTAGTAGACAGTATTATTGTTTTACGTTAGGTGCACATTTTGCAAGCAGTTATCAATTGTTGGTGCGCGAATTAATCCTGTTACCGATAGTGCATATGGATTGCAAAGCCCCACGTCACTGGATACCAAAATCTCAAGATAAAACCTGTTACGTTCAGCTTAGTATAGCAGGTCGAGTGTACATACCTCGCCGAGTGAATAGTCGAGGACGGATACCTGCTTCCGTATTGGCTGCCGTGCCAGCTGCGGTACGGGTCGTAGTCCTCCACCACCGACGGGTCCTTCTCAATCACCTGCCAATAATAAAAATATTTTATTAAGTAATAAATTACCTAAACGATTACTTAGGCTTATATTCAATGTTTCAAATCGCTACATGTCACTTTTTCCAAACACGGTAAGAAAATCTGCCATCATCTTCTCAGTTGACTATGGTTATCAACAAAGAACAGTACGTACCTAGTCTACCTAAAATCTAAAATTAATTTATTTTGTAATTATTGTATTCAAACTTATTACTACTTATTGTGTTGTTTACATCTCGGCGCCTACGCCTTCTACGAAAAGTCTACGCGCATTTTACGAAAATCTAACATTGTATAGGTGGTCAGAGTTTGGACAAACACCCACTGCAATTATTGGTTGAATAATAAAACAGATGTGAGTGGCTCCGTTTCCCCGAAGCTCGTTTTTGTTGGTTATGTCGAACATACAGTTGCAATATTGAACTCACGTCAGTCCTCGCGCATGAGCATGTCATGGCGGTGCAGAGGAAACAGTTGACGAGCAGCATCACGATGAACATGACACCGAGGGCGATGGCGAGGTACAGCAGCCAAAGTGGACGCACGCTGCCGTCCGAACATGTTAATGCTGCCACTGTAATATGAAATAATTTTAAAGGATTATTATCCTCATTTGAATATGACAACATTTTTAAATTAAATACGAAAGCCAAATCTAAATATTAACAACTAGCTTTCGCCCGTAACTTTGTCAGCGTAAATTTCGGTTGTCGGAGATGCAGACAAAGTCGCAGAATAAGAAGCAGCATTATGTTCTTTCTTGGGGTTCACCTTGGGGCTTACCCCGTACCAAATTTCATGAAAATCAGGAAAAATTAAGAATGGAAGTAAGGATTAGGAAAAGCTGTCAAGATACATCGACTGCCACTTCAGAACGACATGCTCAACAAACATCGGTTTTACAAAGTGGAAAGTATGCAAGACAATACAACAACATGATTTAATACAACATTTTGCTGGGTTGTAAAACTATAGGTAGGTACAAGGTCATCAAAATTTTATTAGCTTGATTCCTATCTGACCTTTATTTTCCTGCTGCGTTGTGTAAGATTACGTGGCATTGATTTATTACCAAATTGCGTAGCTTCAAGTTATACCACTATAACTTTTATTATTCTCGTTAGAAACCAAAACACGATCGATGTGTTTGATTGTCTAGGTTCCAACAAAGCTCAAAATTTGGAAAAGGTATAGGTATCTACGGATATCATAAAGGAATATTTACCTCCATTATCGTTGGGGTCAAGCACGAAGATTCCCGTGGATGCGGTGACGGTGCTCTCCTCGTCACCTTTCTCAAAGCGGGCCTCTGTAGTGCAGTCTATTACTGAACACGTACCTGGAATTATACCGTGAGAGTATTAGCAATCATTCCTTACGTCAGTGAACCATTAGGCTAATGAAGACCAGATATCTAAACCGATTCTTAAAACTAAGAGGCTGCACCTACCAAAAATGCTGAAATGTTTATAAAAATAGCACTTAGAAAATACTCTGGCTGGTTTAGCCAAATCCCACCTTATTTTATATGTAGGTAGGCATAAATATTCTATGCGATAAACATTATTTAAAATTAGAAAAACTTGAATGTCCGCTACGAGGGCTTAACGGGTTTTAACATATTAAAATATGATAATATAATATAATTCATTCAATGTGCGTAATAGTATTTAAAAGTATGTTTTAATCTAGTAGGTTGAACCTTCCCCCGGACAAGTACAGTAACCTCTTCCCCTCTTTACAAATTCATTCACGTAGGTTGTACTTTCTAAGTAAATATTTACCTTTACAAATAGCAATATCGCACTGATAGTTGACTTGCGAAGAGTCCGGAAACCGGAACATGGACGCTATCGCTAGTTCGGCCGCGCCTGTTTCAGACCTCACTACTATCGATTGTTGTTTTACAGGACATCTGAAAACAATCGCGTATTAGTTAAATAACAATTCCTCCAAAATATTAAACATATTTCTCCAACTTATTGTTATTTGTTTACCCTCTATTGTCCAGAAGATCAGCTGTATTATTTCGCATGTTAAACGCAAAACAATTCTTCAAACGTATTCCGTGTGTTCCTGTAATAGTAAATATTATGCATTGCGTTACTGTTGTAAGACATTCCTAATAATAATTTACGAAACAGTGATAAAGATCTAACCATCAGGCTTGCTGATTTCGGCTCTAAGCGTGTAAGGTAGACCAAACGCTGCATTCAATACTTTTCGACCTTGCGAGTCTAGCATTCGCAGCGATACAAGCGAAGTTTCGTTTCTGTGAAAATAAATATAACAAAAATAGTCATTAGTTACTTAAATTATTGTTTTGAATAAATTACAACTAAGAATGTAAATTCATAACATTTAATGATGTTATGTTTTTTCATTGTAAGTTATTGTACTAGTCTTTATTGAAAATATTGTAGTGGGTTATTAAGTATAACGCTAAATTATCTTTCTAGTCTTCGCTAAACTGAGCAGTCAGTCATGCTGGGCCCGGTTTTAATTATACCTGCTAAAAACAGCTGAAATTCCGTCACTTAAATGCTACATAAAGCGACTGCATGTCGCAAAACGTAACCAGGAAAAATTCCGTAGAGTTTTATGCTAAGTACAAAATGTCTTAAGATAAGTACCGAGCATTTCTGAAGCCTGCCTTGCCACAAGTGATGACGTAAAACTTGTCATCGGCCAGCTCCAAGGTTCTGTGCACACGAACCGCCAGCGGCAACGACCGCTCGTCTGTGCGCTGAAATGTGCATGTGTAATGTTACGTACTATACAAGATAGGTACCTACAGGGCGTAGAGCTTTCGAACTCTATGGATTAGTCATGTTGCTATGAGAATGTTGGGTAAATGAGCTTCGTTCAACGAGTGTTTGAAGTGATGATGATGGGAATGATTTTTAAATGAACATTTGCTTAAAGTTTACTGAATAGGTTGATTGACCTTCGTTAAACTGATTGACCTTATTGTTTAATTTGATTTGATGTTGTTTTGATTCATGTTTTCAGTAATGTGAGATTTTTTAAGCTCTGCTGCTAAAACTCTGATAAAAAATGTTAACAAGCGATTTAAGAAATGGAAACCTGTAGTTTTTAGTTCGTGGTAGCTTAAAGCCACTTGTTACTAAGTGTTAGAGTAGTTTGCCAATATTTTTGTATTTCTTTAGAAGTTTTGTAACAAATAAGTTGTTTTTATGTACTTACGTTGTTCCAGAACACGCCGCAGTAGTCGGGTGCTCCCTGTGCGGCCATCAGGTTGATGTCGAAACTCAGCGATTCGCTGCCGTTGCCAAGTGCCATACACGCTGGCGTTCTGAAATGTGCACATGTGTGGTAAGTTGCAAAGCAATTTATGAACTTGTCACAGTTGTCACAGCAATGGGCAGGTAATTACTAGCCCGATGCTCGTAGCAGTATAAGTTGTACATAGCTTGAGGAACTACTTCCATATTGTATAGATTTTCCGTACACTACGCATGCACAGACAGGCTGTGTAAGAAAATGAGCCTATTGAAAACTCATAGAAATAAACTTACAGCTATACCGTTACACGTATGAAGCGCCATAAATCAGGAATAAATAGGATAGTTCTTACAGATTAGTGTCTGCTGCAAGAAAATTTCAACTTCAATTATGGAATGCAATTCCATTTTTAGTATCGAAAATAAAATAAAATTTTCGGCCTGGAAAATCGGAAATATTGCTGAAACTTATTGCACATTTGTGTATTTTGGGAATTCGAGTAATACTTCCGTAGTATTTTGACTTGGTTTGTTCCGATTCTGGGTTTTCCAAAACAGGTAGGTAGAGATTCACCCATATCAAATCGAAAAAATTGGTAAGTACTTACCTACCTAATGGAATTTATAAATTATTTATTTTCCTCACGGTTCATTTCCTAATTAAATACCTACTTATGTAGTTTTAGCTAAGACAAAAACCAGACCTAAGTTAAGTGGCTCTAGTATTGCGAATGTCCATTGATGACAGTGACCATTTACTATGAGATAGGCCGCTTGTTTGTTTGCCACCCAAGTCACTTACCAAAGTTCTATATTTTCAAAGACTCACCGGAATTCTCTGGCATGTGTAACACCATTAAATGGCTGGTTGAATTGAACATTGATTGCCATAACGCCAGTCTTGCATGTTGCCGTGACCACCGGCGCGAACTCGCTCGTGCCTTCTGCATTCTGTAACAAAAAAAAAAAGAAAAGTTAAGAACAAATACGCCAAAGAACCAAAAAGTTACGAGCGAGTAATATTGTAGTTTAATTAAAACCAAATGAAAAGCCCTCATAACAACTATATGTAATAAGAATTAGAATGCAATTAAATTCACGCTTTTTCCATAACACGAAATATGAATGAAAGTATTACATAACTTCTTATACGTGACTTAAAGAATGATTAAGGCTAGAGTATATTTAATTTATCACTGATAACTTGTTCGGTTTACTCATAAGGAACGATATACAAGGACTTCCTGTAGTCATCGTTACCGTCAGACCTTCCTTGTATGGTGCTGCACGCGATCGATCGGCATGTAGGACTCGCATTGTTTCTGTGATTTATATGTTCACAATGGCCAGATACTCCTTAGGATAGGTGGCATCATTAGTTTGACTTATTGTCAGAAAAAGAAGGAGAAATATGTTCTACAATTTCACCGTTGTACATTATACATCTCAGCCAGTTGAAATTACTCCAGGAAACGATTCTCACGTTGCATAGACCCATTTGTAAACCTGATTTTCCTTCACGTAATCTAAAATGTGAGTTATTTTAATAGGTAATGTTGCCGCACGTAAGAGTTGGTGCGGGAGCAGAAGTTAGTCTCGAATTGTGACCTCAAATATCGCTACGTGGGTACGTTATAGTCGACAAATAAACCAACAAACCGTTACGACACGGGCACCACAATGTAAAATCTCTGACAACAAATCACTGCTCTTTGTATCGTACCAGCTGTAAGGCTGCCGAGTGCTGATGGTACGATAGGAGAATGCCTTTCTTCTGTAGTCCTTTGATAAAAAAATGATAACCATTATGAACGTCGCGTCGCTCAGTTTTTATATTTGACACTTCGTTAATTGCATAAAATGAAATAACAATAAAATATTGGGCATGAAATACAAATAAATTGAGCCTGTGGTGTATATTATAAATGTCAGTATGGCAGTCATAAATAATGCAAACCCACAGGAGCTTTTTATATAATATCGATTGCGGTCGAGCTGATTTAACTTCAATATAAAAATAAAATATGGCTCGTATTATTGTATGCTATAAAATTGACTTTTATACTATCAGACAAGAGTTATGGTACACATCGTACGTGCAGTTTTATTATCATTCCTATATTTCTGTACATGTATGAAGAGCTATGAAAATAGCACGAGCGTGAAAAATATAAAGACGTTATCCTTTGAGGTTCGGTCTTGTTTGAATACCTTAAAAAACTTTAGTGATAAGTTACATATTGAATTTTATGAGGCAACATAATCTATCTATTTAGAATGTCCTTTTACAGAGTATGTTTACGGTGAAACATTAGCCAGCAAAGCGAGTCGTGTCGGAGACTTGCCTGTGGAGTGATGTACTACGAAAGCTTACTTACATACGGGAGATAATTATCTAATGAATAAAGTTCTTAGTGAATAAAGGAAGTGCTGGGCAAGCAAAGTCGCATGACGACCATATAAACCGACAGGCCATAAAGGGTCGCGCCCTCAGGGCGACGGGCGCGCACGATCGCATCCACACGACCCGACTTGATAGCTTCCTAGAATTATCTGTGCTAGTGCAGATTACTAGATTTAGAATAGAAGTAAATCTTACATAATTTAACAATCGTTGGTTGTTGTGCAGACCTTGAAGATAATCAATTGTCTTGTTGTTAGATTTCTATGTCATACGAAGCATTTGTTATTGCGTGTGTCGTAGCGTGACCAAACACTTTGATTTCCTTGTACTCTTGTCCAACACTACTATTAATTTTTCATACATATGTTGGTACGCTTGTGATTTCTAAATTGTTGTGACATACGGTAACTATTTCAATTTTTTCATGAAGCAGCTAACGTTTTGTCGGGAATAGTAGACGACTGTGAAATTACTACGAACGTACGCTCATTTTCCTATGCATTTCGATAGATGCTTAGCCATTTATCATCCGCAGGAAACACAAGGAACTTACGAGGTCCCAAGGGCTTTCTCTGGAGATTTAAGAGAATGATTGCATTGATTGCTGTTGTTTGCAGACCTCACGATCCGCCTCAAGATCTTTTCCTGTTATTTATAGGACCTAGAGACGAATTGTTATAGTAGATTAGCAAAAAATGAACATAAAGTGTACCAGTCATCGCGATCAAGGTCAAAAACTGGTCGATATTGTTGCTTGACAAGTTTAACGTTCCAAACATTGGACGTAATAACGAATTGCCATGAAATTGCGTTGTTTATTCAGATTATATTGTAAGGCATATCCCAGCTAGCAAAATAGCCATAAGAATAAACTTATATAAGAACTTAGGTATTATAAAAGGCTTATATGTATCTTGACTAAGATAGCCCGTCTTTTAAAGACATTTTTTAAGACAGTTCGGGCTAGAGAACATTCACACTTGTTAAGAACTCTTTAAGGTTTCTATAAGAAATCTTTATAAAACATTTCTCAGAACAAAAGATTTATTAGAGCACTTTTTAAGAGTAATTGTTCTTGATCATTATTTACACTTAAAAAAGCATCTCACAAGTATATTTGTTCTTATCAGAGTCTGCAGTAAGTGTTTTATTAGACTTCTGCTCTTACTAAAGCTTTGTATGCAACTTCTCTAACTCCAACCAATCATAAGTGTAATTTGTCTTATCTAAGAGACATTAAAGAGTAGAAGAATATTGGAAGACTTTCATAAGATCATTTGCTCTTGCAAAAGTCTTAAGACTTGCTTTTTAAGGGCATCGTAATACTGATTACCTAAAACTTAAATTATAGTTTAAGTCATTTTAAAAATGGATATAAATAAATGGAAGAGATTCAAAAGAAGTGGGGCATACCGACAAAAAGTGCATAAAACATACTCTGAGTTAGTACAAAAGCCAGAGTGTATACGAAAATCGGTACAAATTTCTACGAGATCGGAAATTAACAATTTATTTGATGGTTCCGTACTACCAGAAAATAATATTATTATAAACCATATTTCTAAATTATTTCTAAGTACATTAGCTTATACCTACTCAAGATGTTTTTAATTTTAGGTGGTTAACTTTAGGTCATATTGTTAGTTACACACTTCACATTCGTCATATGAATAGTGGTCGTAAATTACGACAGTTTTGACACCAGAAGAAATTTGAATCCAATAATTTTATAAGGTTTTTTTGAGCAATTATAAAATGAGAAGGCTTTTGAGAGACGTCAGCGTTGTATGATGTAGCATATCCACAAGCGATACGAAAAAAAAGCGAGCGAATAAAATGTGTTGTATTCCAAGGCCACTTTTCTTTTTTAAGCATTTGGATTTTTTTCTTATCAATAAAGCAGTCGACATCCATTACGACAACCATCTTGATACGGCTCAGGTTAGTCTAAAACAATTAATGATTATCTTTACTAACCTAATTACTTAAGTACTCATACTAAAATGTATGATTTTGTTCTTTCTTATGGAACCCTAAATGATAAACATGGCTACAGTCAAATTGCCTTAGATCAGTGTTTAACAAGGGCGAAAAGCTTATAGTTCACTTATCAAGTGTGACATAAGACTTAATCGTCTTACGCTTATCTTACAGAAGAGCAATTAGACTTAAAACCTTTTCACAAAATATGTCCGTGGATTCACATTTATATTGGAAAAATAATTAAATAAATTATCAATATTCTAGACACATTTCAGAAGGGGCCCGTAAAAATATTGTTATTTATATTATAAAACTATCGATGAAATGTATTGCGCAAGTTGTTTACCCATAATAGCAAGATACACTGCCAAAGATACATAAGTAAATATATATAAAGTATGAAAATAAAGGTACTTACATTTGTTACTCCAATTTTAATTTTTTACACACAGCCCACCACACACTTTTTGCTTTTTCGACAAGTTGTGATATACGCTTACACTGACATCACAGAGAGCAATATAAGGGGAATAACTCTTTTAACGGCATAAGTAAGACCACTAAAAACTTATACTGACCTTATAGCATACCAGTGTAAGACACATATAAATCATTTGTTACTTATAGTAGCTTTATCAAGATTAATATAAGATTAAATATACACTTAATGAGACCATGATACAACAACTATAAGGGCTATTATTCTTATAAAGTGCGCCTAATTCGACACTTACAGACGGCAGTAAGGGTCTTTTAAGAGTAAAAAAATATGGTCTTAGGATACTTATAAGACCGAATTTTGCTAGCTGGTGTTTTCGAGCATAACTTAGAGTCAAGAAGATAATTGAAACAACAGGGCGCCAAAAATTCGAGAGACAACTTGGTGACATTGAAATGATGATCCACTGTTTTTTGAATGTTAAATGTTTACCATCGTGAAACAAGTTTTCTAATTAAGGTACCTAAAGGCACTTTACAACTTCCAAGAGATTCTGACCTTTTATTTTGGTTATGCTATCTGCGTCATAGGATTATTCCTAAATTATACTCGCAAAAGTGTTATTTGCTTTCATTTTCCTATAAATTCAAACAATTTAGACTTATTTCTTGAACGAATTTCAAGAAAGATTGTTTTCGTAATTCTTAAAGTAAATCCCTCATCTTTTGAGATTTTTCCGTCTGTTGTGTAGATTGAAACTTGGATTGGATTTTTTGTTTACTGTAGAAGGTCTGTACTTAGTTTAGAACTAGTTATGTATCAACTTACCGAAGATTTAAATGTAGGTATTCTATAGGAAACATCCCATAAATATATATATATACTTTTATACTAATTAATTTCAACTTAGATTGATTGTGTAAAATAATAATGGGTTATTAAAGCAAATAACTCATGTATACAAGAATTACATACTTACATTACTTGGAAACATAATTGCAGATGCAACTTTTTTTGTTTTCCTGTTCTAGTCTTGAGATCGTCCCTGCGTTTGTTTAGCATTTATATCTGGTATATTACGTCTTCATAAGTCGCAGTAAATGAATGTATTACTTATGCAGATTTTATTGGAAATAAGGCGTACGCTCTTTAAGACGCCGATGGTATTCGTAAAATAACGTTGGCATTATTGTCAATGTGGATGTTGTCGAGCTGGCGAGGTCAACGGACGAGTGACCGCCGGGACTCGGGTCACTTCGCAACATGGTTTCTTAAAAACACCATGGAACAATACGCACCGCCTATTAATACCTAGAAGTTCTCCTTGATGCAATCTTTTATGTTCGCATTATAAATTCCGTCAGCTTTTGTATATTGGGAGCCGGTCAAACGAGTGCTCCATAAATGGAACTTGCTTCGCATAAGATTGCGTCATATTCGTATTTTCTTTTTCTAAAATGGAGTACTGAACCAAATATTAATAAACATTTTGAAATTCTTGCTAGCTGGCTGTTTTTTTTAGAAAAAAGCATCAAATAAAAATATCAAATATTCTTTGAAGTTATTTTATTGATGTTGAAATGGGGGCAATGACAATTAGAAATTAAACTCCTTTTCTTCCAGCGAAAATCGTTCAGTACGGTGTAAAGTGTTCTTTTAGATTATGGACCTACTACTCCACATAATATTTAAGTGTACACAGTGGATTTACACACCTATTTTCTCTACGAGAAAAAACTGCGAGCTACGCATCGTAATTAATATTACGCGTTTATTACGCAATTTGTACGTGATAAATGAGTTAACCACAAGTAGGTAAATAGGTTCAATTACTTACATGTAGTGGACCAGTAGGCTAACTCCGCATTCCAACATCAGACCCTTTATAATCGTATGAAGGTGTTCCGTTAGGAATATAATATTTTAGATAGGATTTACGCATCAGCCTTGTAAAATAAACCTTTGTTTTCGATATTTCAGGCATTCCATATTATATTCCCATAGCGATACACAGTGAATTTCCTTATATGAATGCAGTAAAGAATTTATAGGATTTAAACTTTGCCATAGTGAGTATTTATTGGACAGGCTTCCAGCTTTAGGCTCTAATACCGAAGATGGCTTTATTAAAATAAGCGGCGGTGGCGCAACGGGTTCTCTTCGTGCCGAATGTGAGTGGAGCTTTACAGCTAAACATGAACTTTTCATATAATTATTTGATTATTGTATTTACCTACCCAAAAATGGAAAGGATATCAATGTTATCTTTAAGTAGGACTTGTTACGCAACAGCCGAGAGCCCGAAAGCCACTATCTTACAACGTCTAACAATCGCTACCCGCATTACTCGCTATTATTATGAAGGTACTCTATCGTACCTACCTACACTTCTTGTCATTCACCATGATACTAATATTAGCCTCTCGTCATTGGGTCAATGGTTTATGTTCCACATTAAGACATTTACATTCACATACATATCTGACCTCTGTCTCAGACAGACTTGTAGATAGTATTAAAATTGAGGCTGAGGCGTTAGTTATTACTTTTAAAATTGAATTAGGCACTCATTGTTAACATTCATTTGTTTTATTTATTCATGGCTAAGTTAATTCAACAATCTTTTCAGATTTCAGTCCGAATCTTTTGTTCTCAATAGGACAAAGCCCTATTGTGCTGAAGGTACCTATGTATAGAACGTATTTTTATAATCTTCTAAATATATTCTGCCGGAAAGTCACTAATCAGAATTATGGCGATTTCTGGTTTAACCTACTCGCGAGTTTCTCAGTAAACAGTACGTCACTGCCCGAATAACCATAGTAGTTGTTAGGTATAGTAAATAAATTAGTAGTAGAGGCGACAGCTGTAAGATCCGACGAAGCGTAGTAACAATTTGATGAACGTAGGCGACCCGCGTTCCGAGAATTAGATTTCAGGGGGACGTTTCGAAATTGCATTTTGATGAATTTGGCTGGAGCGGGGAGGGTGGTCCCTATCGGAATCCGGGGAGGATATCTCTCATACACAGAGCAAATAAAGCTCATCAAATAAGCTTTAGCGCATGTGCTATTTTCTTGGCTACAACTTTACAGCATAATTTAACTTTCAGTATAGTGAATTTACAATATGCCTAGGCTTATTTGGTAACCCTGATTTACTAAAATTGTTTATATACGTTGGCTTTATTACCATTCATTGGCACATCGACGTGGAAGTAATTTGTTATACACAAATAAACGAGCTCCGAATATATGGGCCGGAAATAATGTGAGGTAATTAGTGGCAATTGAGTATTGTATCTCGTATCTAATGATATTAGAATGGTTGTTACTAATAATAGCTTGTGTTGGAGAAGTAGCCGTTTATGGAGATTCACCGCTATTTGCTTAACGGTCAGCACACTCGGTATTCAAAATTATAATTGCAATAACTTGAATATTTGGTGTTATATACCTTCTATTTCTAATAGCGTGGAAGTAAGTACAAAAAGTCACGCACATCCGGAGTGCCCACTTCACAGATTAGTCGTAAATCTGTGATACAGAACCGTTTGTTTCAAATTGATGGATTTCGCTGATGGGCGTTATGTTATCGCATGACTCGACTATTTCTTCATGGAGACCATCAAAAGCACCTCTATATTTGTGTTGCAGACTTGTCGTATCCACCGTTATAATAATTGTACATTCCGGTAATGGACACGAAGTAGTTATTGAGATATAAATAAAGAAGTCCTCTCTACTAAAGGTAATATACTTATGAACAAAATTATATACATTTTCGCAACTATAGTAATTGGAAAGCTAAAACTGTTCTTAGAGCGTCATTAGATGCCTGTAAAGTAGAGCTTAATTTGTTGGAGAAATAAGGTAACCTTTCATGTTTTACCGTCAGCCTAACCTCTTGCGTCTCCATGCTGCTTAATATGAATATTTTTCTTATTGATTTGATTAATTGATTTTCCTATGATATTCCGATCATAACTAGATTGTTTTACAAAGTCATTTTCCTTTTTATATGATTTGTCATTGTTTTATTTAAATGATGATTCATTTATTTATCTCCAGAGACTCTCGACAATAAGAAGTGTGTTAACGAAAGGCTTGAGTCTCCATACCTATAGGTCAAGACATTTACGAAAAAAGTAGCGCACATAATTGGCACGCATCGTTATATAATACCTACATATCGGCTGCGAAGTTCTCATTCCTATATGTATAGTATTTGATGCAACAGTGCACAGTGGGCCGACCGGTTCCGCGACGGCCCCAATATATCTGCCGAGACTACGTCACCACAGCCTCAGTGCACAGTGGGCGTGCTATACTGCTTAGGTAACTCACACACTATTTTTACATATTACGTTTGTTTTTTTTTTTTCAAGTTCTGCTTAAGTACTTAGTGTTTGTTTGCAGTGCAGTACGATTGCGCGTACGATTCGAGCAATGTGCTAATGACTTATTCTGGTTTTATGTTTACGTTAACATTCGTTCGAAACTTCGAAGGTAAGTACTTCATTCGAGTTTTTTTTATTTAGGTACTATGAAAATGTAAATACTATTGATTGTTGAATATAAATTTCAGGTTTTACAAGGACTGGCTTTAGATCTTCTTACGACTAGTAGTCAAATATAATGTTATTCCTAATAAAATACCGTCTCCAAATAAAGCCTCTACGCGGACACCAAATAAAGATGAATTTCAGAAAGTTCTAAATCTCTTCAAACCTTTTTATTTTTCTCCATTTTACTCATCCTAATCCTATAAATCCCCTTCTTTCCTTATTTGTGCTTAGTGTCCTATAATTTGATACGCCATGACGGACCGCATTCATCCGTCTAATCGTGACACTGATAAATGTCGAAGGATTATAGCTCAAAGCCTGACTAGCGACAAAAAATCAGAAACATATCTTAAATTAATTCACCTACATCTCAGTGTGGCTTTATTTCGACTGATGTTACAAAACCATTTCTAAATATGAATGTGTATCTAATTTATTTAGCAACGGTACTGGGCGGGTTAAGTAGGCCTATTATGACATCCTAAAAATACGTGAAAATGCATCTTCTCAAGTACTTGACCCGCTGATATTTACTGTAGGTACGTATCGCATCAGGCTAAACAATCCAATATTATGAGAAAAAGGTTGATGATGATGAGGTTTCTAAGAACCTACGGCCTACTCATAAAATAATAATTAACGGAATGGGGTCTTAAAAAACTAGGCAGAACACCTCCACCAATTTGCGACTTCCCACGGAAAGGGTATTGTTTGTGCCTACAACACTAGGCGAGTAGGAAGTGGTCAACGATGATTGCCGGTGTGACAGGTATCTACCGATCGGCGTAAATAATGACAAGTCATTTGACGAACGACAAAGTTGGCGATCCACCCATATACCAGTATCAACTTACGATAAATTGCATAAAAGCTAACTATGTAAATACGACTGCGTTGCCAAACTGTCGTAAGTGATTGTTTCAGGATCTTTCGACACTAACACACGGGTAGTGATTGATGGTAACGACTAGTTACGATTAATGATGTTGTCATTTTATAGGTCAGCGTATAAAATATGTGCTTTGTGCCGAGTAATGAAGCTTTGGCTAGCAATATAATTGTATTGAATAGGACTGAATATTAGCATAATTAATGATAATATTATTTATAGGTTGATACGCCAGATATTGGGTTCTGCAATCATACAGCGAGATAATGTGAAATACATTTATTATTTTACGCGTATGGCGTATGTTCGACTAGAGCCAGATTCAAGACTAACAAAATTATAAAATCATCTACAAAAACGGCAAAGACCTTCATTTGTTTTTTGTCCTAACCGTAGTCGTGGCAAACACTGCTTCATGCAAATATTAAACGATCAAATAATACTCTCGTCTCCTGAATATAATACCTATGCCTGCCTCAGTGAGTTGTCCCAAAATTAGACAGGGCTTTTGTAACACATCGCTTTTCAAAGATTTCGGACGAAGACAATGCGTCACAGATACGCCTGCAAATCAGATATGTTCGCTTGTCCGACAAAACATGTTAGACAAGCCGTGACGTAAGATACCAATCGTGACCAATCTCGTGGATATCTTATATTGTTTACACGTTAGCACAGTGTTGTCAAGTTTCCTGACAAATATTGATAGCAATACTGAGACACCAAGGTTTTGTATAAAAATAAAATCCTCCATTTAAAAGTAGGTACCCGAGTGCAGTTTTTAAGCAAAATTAATACTAAAATACTCATAATAGCTTTCCTGGAAATTACGAAATATTTATTACTTTGATAGATGGAAAGGATGATGTTACGCTTTAATATACAGAACTCGGTGCGGCTCGGCCGGGGCAATGGATACTTCCGCGAGCGTCATTATCAAGCCTCGATCAGCCCACGGGGCAATCAGAGCGTTGCCTGCACCGCGCATGCGTGGCGAATGTCTTAGCACCCACTATAGCATATTCACCGAAAATAGTCTACGAGATCTATCTGATAAAATAATTAACCGAGAATAAGTAAGCTCGTGGGAACCAGCCTTGTTATTATGTCAGCACTAAACCAAAATGATAGATATGATTGTAAATATTTTATGCAAGAGTTAAATGCTCTAATAATTTTAAACATTATATCATAGCGTGTCATTACCTAGTTAAACTGAGTATTAATAATGAAGCGTAGCATAAATTAAACAAGGTAATGAGCAAAGGAAGATGCGGCCTCGGCTCGTGTCGTGGAGGCCGCGTGCTGCCGCCTCTCGGGCATAACTTAGTTCAGCCACGCAAATGAAATGTATTTTAAAGTGTAAACGACCAACTCCTTAAGTACTTTCCTTAATATGCATGAACAGCAAGCTTTCGGGACACTTTATGCGACTCCTCAATGCATGCAGTCATGCAACGCGTTATAGTTGCAAAACAAAAGCAATGTTGATATAGTGTAATATTTGTATTAGTGATCGTGTGTGCTCTACTTACTGCTCACTAGGATGTTATTTTATACTGAAGACGTTGTCTCAGTTTTATCAACATGCTTTAGGCATGATAAAATCTTTGTTATTCGTTCTATTTATGGACACGTCGATCGCACACCAACATATCATTCAAATTTATAAAAAATCTCCATAAAAGTCTTTAGGATCGCTGTGACAAAATCCGGAAATGATTTTTAGTTTTAAATCTACAAATATTGTAAGATCACCTGTTGCTACCGAAGGTGTCAACTCAGGTATAAATTAAAAGATATCTGATAACAACAATACGAAAACAAAACCCATAAAAAACCTGCATAGAACCAGTAACGTATGTGTAAAAATGCGCACTTAATTGTCAAATCGCCTTGAGTGCCACATAGATATGCGATGCGCGTTGCACTAGCACGGCGCGGGCACACTCATCATGTCCCATTTGTTCACGCTAACGTGATGTCATGTATTACAGAACACATTCGATGTAAACATATCACTACACTGCTATTGTTTAATTGGTAACTGAAGCATAAAAAGTACCTACAGACATCGATGCTCAAATGCATCGTACAGAATCGTACTCATACAAATATTTTGCTATGTAATAGATTTTTATCAGGTCGCCCTAGGAAGACCTACACTGACCTTATTGGTGAGGTTCTTCTGAAAGGTCAGGTGCGGAGTACTCGTAACCGGCGTGATTGTATGACGAGATGTATGAACGTAGATGAGGCAAAAGGAGTATGTAAGGATCGTAGCAGGTGGCGTTCTGTGGTTTCTGCCTACCCCCATGGGAAAAAGGCGTGAATTTATGTATGTATGTGTGAGCAATGGCCAAAAACCGCCACCCAATGGATTTCAAAAATTTATTACCTATAAGCATAAGTTTTGGATGTAAATTGAACTGTTATTGCTGGATAGTAATGTAATAATAATATTAAATTAGATTCCACATATTAATTTTATTTTAAGGGATTGTGGATTGGCTCGTTTTAGCAGAATATAGCTCAATTATAGATTTATTGTAGGTAGGTACGTAATCCTTGCTAACACCATAAAACCATCAATTAACGTAACTGGAAATTAGCAAACAATTGGCTCTGGATTAAGACCAATAAAAGTAAACGTAATTACCTACCTACTATAAACAGGTCATAAGGATGTGAACGACTTGGGTGAAAATAGAATTATCTTAACATTATTTTTGTTAAGAAATTACATGAATTTGTTTTGTATGTGTGAGTCATCGTATACGAGTACTAGAATGATGAATGACAAAATTCCATCATCATTTCTGTTTTGGTGGAAACTGATGATTCAACAGCGGAATACTAGGACTTACTTGTTGCTCATTTATGCTTCGTTGGAAGCTGTAATTATTTACAAAACCTTGTATTCAAATATGAACTAGTTTATACTTTGTATATATCAAGATGACTTTGTAGATAATTGTGAGTACAAAATAATGCTTTAAAATTTTACTTTTAAAACACTAATAGTACGATTGTAGCTTCAGGCTTGTGTTGCAATCAACAATTTTATTAACAAACTACTAAGGCATTTTTTTATAGTTGTTGTTTGTTGTCACAAACTCATAACTATGAAAATAATGTTGATTTAACGATAAAAAAGTCACGAAAAGTTACGCTTTTAGCACAGAATAACCAGAATCCAACCTTCCTAACAGTGTTCAAAATTCTTACCTACTTTCATAGGGCTGTCACTCGGTACTTTGACTTACGCACGGACGGTCATGAATGGCCGAAACTACCTATAATGTTTCCTTCCTTGTTTTACTATTTTACGAACGTAAGTAGATAGGTAGTAGGTAGGTACCTACCTACTTAAGGTAGGTACCTACTACCTATCTAATAGAAAAGGTCAAATGGAATCTTACTAAGACGACTTACAAATATACTTCGGTAGGTAGGTACTATTCTACAAATCTACTAAAACAAAAATATACGAAACGAATAATACGTCAATTTATCTACACTATTTTTTTAGATCACCAATTTTATAACTGCTAAACATTTAATTTACTTACTTCGATATTTTAAGAAGATTAAGATAATAATAGTGGGTATGTATTATGATTAAATAAATAAATAGGTAGGCAGGTGGTACTTATGTACATAATTAATCATACTATGAAGTAGATACACATACATTGCTTACTTTCTTGAAGTTGATTAATCAAATAATTACTTTGACTTACTCACGGACGGTCATGGCGAAACCTATAATGTTTCCTTCCTTGTTTTACTATTTCACGAACGTAAGTTAAGTAGGTACCTACCTATCTAATAGAAAAGGCCAAATGGAATCTTACTAAGACGACTTACAATTCAAATATACTTTGGTAGGTAGGTATACTATTCTACAAAAACGAATCATAATACGTCAATATACTTATGTAGGTATATTGACGTATTATTCGTTTCGTATTTTGATTTTAAATAATTTGTTATGTAGGTATACATGGATATACAAAAAAAGAAGTCTCTTTGTTATTTCGACCATTATTTGTACACACAGTGCAACAGTTTGGCATCTTTAAAAACAATTTAACAACCGCGTCTAAATAAAATAGTAAATTAGTAACTGTTCTGTGTCCGCGTCGTAGCCGACCGTTATCGCTGGCACACCTTAAGTTTGTCCGCTAGCTGAGCCGACTCAAACCGGTTTGTACCCGAGCGGGCGCCGGCGCACTCCCCGCGCGCCTTGTCAGTGACAGGTCACGCACACATAGCTGCGCGTGTAGTAGTGTACCTACGCACGGGCGTTAGTATGAAACTTGGCTTCTGGTTGTTCTGTGCTTTTAGTGAAGTAATGCTTATGATATACAAATATCATCTTATATTTTAATTCTTCTTTAAATTATAAAGCTATTTCAATTTTTTTCTTCCACCAAATCTACTGATCACGTCGTTATTGATCATGGGCCGGAAGCTTGCTAGTAATAATCATTCGTTCTTTGTCCGAAGTCTATTATGAATCCCATGAGCTACTTTTAAAAATTGTCGACTTTTGTTTGTCTGAGAGAACCGCAAGTTCGAATGTAAGCTTTGGTAAATATACCCATTACTTTGATTTGACCTATTGTACCCATTGGTTGATAGCGAGTGATTGACATAGAAAATTGAACAGAAGAAAGTCTATACATAGATCCATGATTCGTCCATGATAATACGAGTAGATACGATTCATGTTCCAGCAGGGTTTTGCTCATTTTTTTCTTTGTGTTGTTTCGAAGTTTCGTGGTTTTTATGAGTGTCGATCTACAAACGTTAATTTAAAAATATCGAAGTCCTACAAATTAAATATCGAGGTGCAATTGATAATTCATTAATTTTAATTCATCTCTTTTGTGAGATGGTACGTCAGTGGTAGGAATTATTAATATAAATTGGAGAATACCCGATTCTCGTAGTTATCCCAATGTACTGTATAGCTTTTTTGATTAAAAAGATATCACTATCGTTGGTTTCATCTTTTCAATTATAGCAATAACGTTGTGAGTAGAATATTTGTTACTTCTATTAATAAGTTCTAGTCTACCTATGTGTACTTATTATAAGACTGCTGTTTGTTTTCCCCAAGTAAATAAAAATACAAAGTTTAAAAAGATTATGCCCAATTATAGTAAATAAATAAATAAATTCTGTTAAAGAAGTATTTGAATTTTTTAAGTCAATAGTTTTAAGTGATTCAGTGCAAAAATAATTTATGTAAGTATGTACAATGTACGCTGTATGAGTCAATATTGCGCTTTGAGTCACTGTTGGTTTCCTTGAATGAATGAACAATCGTAGTTTTGTTATGCAGCACCTACGACACCGTGCTGGCACCTTCAGGCTTTTAACTTGAGCTTAATATATGGGTAATTAAATTATTATATAGATAAATAGCTCAAATCATATGAATGAACTCTAATTAAGGTGTAACAAGAACTCATATGGATACAGCTAACTGCAAATGCAAAAAATATTTTCTCGATTGAAATATTTAGAACACGACTATTACCTACATGTCCTAAAAAAGGGTGCACTTTTGCAATGCCAAGTTAATTGCTACGTAAAAGGGCAGTAATTCTTAGCATTTAAAAGTCAGAAGCCTTTAATCGTTATTAAGTCGAGTATTGGTCGAGGCGTGGGATGCGTAGGCCGCTGTGACCTTGCGCCCGCGCCGCCAGACGCCTGGCATTGGCATGTCATGCAAAACCTAATATGGCCTAAATTGGAGGCAGGGTTCACTTTACACACGCGTGTACTTGTAACATACTTATTTGCTGTATGCGTTCATGTGTGTAAAGGCTATTTTATTTAACGAATACCATTACAAATGGTAGTTGGATCACCCATTTTAGATAATGCAAGACTACACCATAATCACTTAAAGTGCTACAAACTTTATCACATTCGTTCATTATAACCATTTCAGATCCAGTAGGCTAATTTCCAAATACAGTCTTTTCAGTAGTGGAGAACACTTAGGTAAGATTCAGACCAACCGGCTCGCATCGGACCGCATCGGAACGGATCCGTACGCATGCCGCGGCAGCCGTACGCATCCGTACGCATGCCGCGGCAGCCGAACGGATCCGTACGCATGCCGCGGCAGCCGTACGCATCCGTACGGCTCCGACGGAGGTAAAGTTGCATGCAAATATGAACTATAATTACTGTTGATACATTTCAATGTTCTTTACCGCATTGTAAAATGCCGTTCGGCCCGGCTCGCATCGGACCGCATCGGAACGGATCCGTACGCATGCGAACGGATCCGTACGCATGCCGCGGCAGCCGTACGCATCCGTACGGCTCCGACGGAGGTAAAGTTGCATGCAAATATGAACTATAATTACTGTTGATACATTTCAATGTTCTTTACCGCATTGTAAAGTGCCGTCCGGCCCGGCCCGATGCGAGCCGGTTGGTCTGAATCTTACCTTAAGGAGTGTGTTTCCAAGTATTAGCACATTGTTGACGTTAAAAAAAAAAAAAAAACTTGTCATGTAACTGACATAACGTGGAAAATATTATACATAGATAACAATCATAGTAGTACAGGTAGTCAGGTACTACAGACGAGTAAACAGTAACACTTGATGCAACGTTGTATTACCGCAGATATTTTGCTATTAGTTTAACTAGGTTGACCAGATACTAATGCAAAACTTGTGTACTTACTGTTGCGTAAATTGGTATCCAGTTTACTATTATGATCTATTATTAAGAGAACCGATTGTTTGAGATTGAAAATTGAGTAGAGCTCTGTAACTAGAAGGACTTTGGAGAATGGGTAATTTGATACAGCAGTCGCTATATCGAAATATAATTGACTAGCGGTTAACGTCGACAGTTTGAGCCTATAATAGAAACTTCGAGCCTCTTGACCCACTCAGAAGTTAAGCTTTTTGGTGTGTTTATTGCTTACAACATGAGAAGCATGAACCTTACCATGTTATTGTTTTCAGTGCTATTTCGATAGAGTATTTTAAGCTTGTTTCATGAGGCTGCTATATGTGTAGATGATAGGTAGATAACATACAAGGTACATGAATAGTTTGTGATTATGTAGGACTTCATTTCCGCTACCTTTATTTAATGTTTGACAATTTGGATGTCAGATACTAATTAGTTAGCTAGTTAATATGCAAACCAAAGCGCTTACCTAGGAATCTAGTGTCGGAATTAGAGCTTAACACGCAGAATTAAGGCAATGAGTAGGTACTATATACCTACTTGTTAAATGTTTAGAATGATTATATCTTACTTCGATGGCAGCAAAGTAGAAACGGACATCTACAAAATCGCAACTTTACAGGAGAGCAGATTTAGTTTAAAAGAGTTGTTATTTTGAGAGTTATGGACCGATTAACCTGAAATTTTCTATAATGCTTTAAAATAACCTTCTTTATGAATTGTGTAATAGGTTTTATCGCTTTATCGTTGTTTTACTGAAATAATGTAGATGTCTTTTTTTACTCTGAAAAAACTTTGACGTAGAAGAAGACATCTGCCTGATAACCGTTTATCAGGCAGATGTCTTCTTCTGCGTCAAAGTTTTATTACATTGTAATAAAAAAGTGCCCATTTCATTTAAAATATCTAATAAAGTAAGATAATAATCTCCTGTAATACATTTAAGGATATTTAAAGAACATCTTTATAAACGAACAAGTGGCAGATGTCCGTGTTTACGTCGAACCGTAACCTCAAAATAATTTTTATTACTCACTCTAAGATTTCATTACTAGCACTAATAATGAACTGTAAACACTATCATTATTATTACATTTATACCGGTATGCGCTAGAATGTGACAACTGACTGATGTCTTTGTTGACGTTTCCATTCATCTGTCAAAGCTCCGAAGTAAAGGCGGACAAATTCACATGTCCGTTTCTACTGCGATGTTTTTTAAAAATCCAGTGTAGATGTCTTCATTTACGTGTCAAATTTTCTTTGTTATATTGAATTTTGAAAAAATTTTAATACAGACTTGTAGATAGGATTAATATAAGCTCATTTTTGTAAAAAAAGCATTTTCGAAAAAATGTAGATGTCCGTTTCTACTTTGCTGCCATCGACTTGTTGATGGCGATCTTGCAAGTATGATGTACATTGGAGAAGGAAACTTAATCTTCATAAAGTATTAATCATTGTATCGTAAAGTGATAGATGGACTAGGAACCTCAATATAATTACGTTGAACTTTTAAATACTTGTTACGACAGTTATTCTAAACTACTGTCATAAAAATTACATTATTACCTCCTCAAGTAATTATCGATTAATAACTTGGTATGAGGAATTACAGTTATATGGACAAAAATAAAGATTTAATTATCATCGCGGACAAACATAATTCTATTCTAAGAAACGTATCTTAAGATACTATAAAATATATAATGACAAGTATGTACAATATGAGACTATGTTAAAGCAGAGGCGTATTAAATTGAGCTGCTATTTATACAGCCGGCAGCTGATCAACCTTCCTCTAACTCATTTACATAGCACACTCATCACATACCTACATAATTAAACTATACATAGGTACACATGTACTTATGGTTTTTGATTAAACACGTAGTGGCATGGTGTAAACTCTTTGATGCGAGATGTAGGTTACGATGTATTACGTTCACATACATAACATCGTATTACAATAGTTATCAACGCAATGCAATAAGAACTAATTTACACTGCACAAATGAATCTCTTTGATTTCTATTTCTTCTACCAGTGAATCATCTAATAAGTTCTCAGAATGAGTTATAGAAACTGGGTACCTTACTATTCATTTATGTAATCATTTCCATTTAAAGTGAACTTATGGGCTATTGGTGAAACAAGTTTAGTAGTGTTACAAAACATAAACAAAATAGTTTATTAGTGGTAAAACTATGTCTATCAACTTTGTCAAGGCTATGCTAATGGTACGGCATTTAAAATACTTTCGTTAGTCGGTCAACACCAATTAGGTAACATTTATGTACAGTTCTGGTTCTGTGCCAGTGATATAACTTGAGATAACGCAAACTTAGGCAAGGACTTTGTTGGAGTGTAGGCGTGCAGCGAAGTTAAAGCTTCGACTGTCCAGCAACTCTAAACACATAAATCTAAAGTCATTTTGAGACCGTCCTAAAAGTCCGTTAATATTTTTTTTTGCCTGTTCCATTGTGTTGAGATGACGACATTCAGTTATTAGTACGCAACAAAAACCCGTGGATGTGTAAGTTGAAGTATAAAGAATAGTTATGGGTTGCTCGAGGTGCAGACAGTGTTGATAATAATGTGCATGATGCATGTTGCATGATAATGCATTGTGTTGATGTTCACTTTGTTACCTGTGCGTTTGCGGCCGCCAGGAGGGCGCCGGCGAGGAGGCTGATCACTGGCCACATTGTTCACTTGTCAGTCGGAGGTTGTCAGTGAGTAGTTGTCAGTTTGACAGGAGGTGCGCGGGCTGTCAGCGCGACATGGCGGACCGGTCTGCGCGCCGCACGGAGCAACACTGCGCTGCCACTGCCTCACCAAGTTTACTTTCCGTGAGCGGCCGTGTTCACACCGGACGCAGACCATTGTCTCTTAATCATTTTGTAAATATATGTCCTCAAAAATGTCAATTGGTGAGAGAGAGTATCGGAAATTAAGAAATAATATGTTTTTGATTGCCTCCTGTAGAATGTAGGTACTATATAGACCTGACCTGAATTCTGGCTTTGAAGTCGACTAAGAAACACGGTTCTTAGTCGACTTCAAAGAATTATGTTGGAGGAAATTGACCTTCTCATGTACTTTATAAACTGTAGGATGAAGGGCGTAACTACACTGATACGTTCAGGGTTCCGCACCACAAATAGAAAAAAAAATCACTTCTTGTTTTTAAATATATGTATGAATGCCAAGAGTAAAGGCACATTGCGGATGACAAATTAGTTCAGTGGGTTTTTTAGCAGTTGTCTTAATAACATTAATTAATACAACAGTTAATTAAGAAAATGTTTTGGAAAATAAAAAAAATACAAAAAGGTTATTAAAATGGCTTCCACAAAATTACTAGTAAAGCAACTCCAGTGTGAACGCACAGCTGCTACGCAACGTTGCGTCTCGCGTCGGCGGCGGCAGGCGTTACGACACACGCCCACACCTGCACCACTCGTAACACACACACACACACGAAACGCATAGGTATACCACACAGATCCCGCCGATAATGCTCCAGCCTACCTTTTTTTTCTCCTTTTCGCATACGAACTCGGGCCAAGCACAAAAACCTTGGCTGGACTAAACTACGTTTTATGTATCTCGTAAAAGCTTAAACTGGCACGTTTAAGCGCTAAAAGAAAGAAATGTAGCATTGTTTTCGAGAATTATAATATATCGATAATATTGCTACGAACCTACGCCGCGCCGCTAGACAGCGGCGTAGCACACATATTAGAATTCAACGCGCTCGCCAACACTTTCATGGTTTTATTTATTTTTTGCTGTTTATATTTTGGTTAGTTTTTTTGGTTATTATAGGACGCTAATAAATGATTTTAGTGATGTTTTAGGGACTCTAAAGTACTTAAGATACTTCGTTTGTATAAATAATATCTTGTGCATGTTCTAAAAGATAAGCTTCGGAAGTCTAACGAAATTGCTTTTATTATTCCCCGATGACCGTTAAGTCCGACTTAGAAACGCTTTATTTATAAGGAAGCATTTAAGGGTCGATTTGAAGGGGACGACGAGGGACCAAAATCGTACTTATTTTTTATCAGATACTTAGTATTTATTATTAACATTTTAAGCAAATGTTTGTTTTATATGGGATTCAATTAAAATCTTTCGAACTTCAACAGTTTTTTATTTTAAATTATGTTGGTACTACCTACTTCACGGAGATAATTAAGTCATTATATTATATTAATACAACCGGGTTTGTAATGACGCATTAAAATAAGTAATAAGTAACGTCGTGATATCATAAACATACTTGTTATTAAAATGAAGCTGAAATTATTACGTTTCTCAGTAGACTGTTTAAGTTACCAACATTTACTAGAAGGCTTATTATAAAATATATAATTTAAGGTAATCGCTGTACTTTATCAATGTAAAGGCCAAAATACGATTGTTGGACGAAATACAAACAATAACAGTCGGTTTAACAATACGGTCAAGGCTGTCACGCCATCTAGCGGCAGGTAAAAGTAACTTCAGATGGTTCTTGTTCAATGTTTGTGTTCGGAAAAGATGTCGCCAGTGTGGCGGAGGCACGTTGCCGCCCAAAATCAATATCTCGTGTGGCGTGCGCCGTCCCGCCGATTTTCATCAGTGTTTCAGGAGGCACCCCTACTGCCCACATTCCATACAGTTACACGCGCAACCAGTGCTCTATAAGCGGATTCCACGCATCATCGGACTTATCCCTATAATCTGTAAGTAATTATTCAAAACCATTTATATCTATTAAAAAGTAAAAAGAAATTAATACAAAACGCATTTATACATATAAATTCATTCATTAATCCCCAGATATGAGGCGACTAGATTGAAAGTATTACGACACAGACAACTTAGAGACGGAATATAGGACGGGTTGTGACCTCGAAGGGCGGAACTGTTGCCTAAACGAATTAAAACTGTAATTAATGATTTATTTTATGATAACCAAAAATGGTTTAAACATGTAGAATAAGGTTAACTGTGTCGGAAACACTGAACTAATTTCAAAATCGAAAATTATATAGGTAGTAAAATCAAAGGGCAAATAAAATCAACCAATCATATGTTTTTATTACATATTTACTTATTTATCAAACAAAACGCTTAGGACTAATGTACTTTCAATGTTCTCAGTTAATTATATACACATCTAATTGGTAAACGTAATTTAACAAGGCAAATTATAGGTATACCTATACTTAGTACATCTCATAACGTAGATTTTGATAGTCATTATGTAGATGACAATTAGGCTAATTGTAGGTACGTTAGCAGGGCGTCTTGATTGATGTTGTACTCGATGTTAAAACAAATAATTGCTTTATTGAAGAATATTTATGACAAATGAAAATCGATGTGAGCTTGTCTAAAGAAAAATAGTTCTGAAAGGAAAATGTAATGTTGAATGAACATTTCAATTTCCGGTAAGCTTCGAAAAAAGGTTTAAGTTTTCCTGTCAATAATGTCGGGCTTTATAAATAACGAAGTTGAATTTCTATGCTGACTTATATTTGAACAAATATGATGGGGATATTATAGAGAATGGCTTACAAAACTTGGGGTAGATAACAGTTTATTTGTTCTACCTAATGCGCTAAAAGGGGATTCAGCTACACAAACATATCAGTATGCATATAACATAGTTATAACCAAAGGACTTGCGAACGGGTACCCTAGAGAATTAACGATAGAGTGAGGAAAAGTTATTTTATGTAATCTCCAGGGAAGAAAGAAAAGTAATTTTAATGCATTATTTTATACTGTCAGAAGAGAATTGGTACGTGGCATTGTTAATTTTTCTATCTATCTTTGTTAGCAAAGTAAAAGACGATAGATATCTTTATCTGCAGTAAAATCGTCTTCTAGTGAGGAACGATCTTCCATTTAGTTGAAAAAGATATGGAGCTCGATCGACAGCGTTTAGTAGGCAATTATCCAGTGTTCCGAACTAGCTGTTACGTTTTATTAGTTTGAACATATCCCACAGCGGCCACATGAGACATCGCATTCTACATGGTTAATGACAGCATTACGGGTACGGTTAACTATCGAACTTTATTGGTTTATTGCCTTATAAAAATGCTTTTACGTACGTACCTACTTTCAATTATATTCCTTAATTTGTTCAGATTTGTACCGACACAGATTCTCGCAACTCCTGCTACATAATGAATAGCAAAGAGTGGTACACGCGAACGTAACATTATTTCCAGCGCTGTTGTATACCGATGTCAGCATGAAATATCGCTACTAAATAGAGTAACTTCATGTTTTCACGAAGTCCTCGTGTTTTTTTTTCGACTCAAAATGTAGTAAAATAGAGCTACGTATTACTGATACTATAGTAGGTACCTAGCTATTGTTTGCGTGCCAACTTAATGCTGAATCACGTAGCAGCGGTTGTTTGTGAATGTGCCAGCATTAGGCACTCGGTCCTCTGTCCTAGGATCGATCCTTGCGTAACCCCAGCACGTCACGGGGTTGGCTGCCCGCCAGCCCCTACCTAGCAGCCTATGATTATTTGTTAGTGGGCGGACACATTTATTTCTCACTTTTTTATTATATTAGTGCCGAGTATTAACATTTTATAAAACCTACATTAAATAATAAGCTAGATAAACATACTTATGTGATTATGCAAACGTGCCTAATAATTATAATAAATGAGAGTGTGATTAAGCGTGCCAGCCTCCACTTATTTTTAGATACCTTTTCCAGGTGAACCTTTTTAACATTTTTGACCCTTTTATAAGCGAGTGCCTAAATTAAAAAAAAAAACATTATTAATGGTCGCTTGAACTTTGTGAATGCTAAAGCTGACACTTTTTTGTTTTATTTTTCCTTAGAAAAAAGTTTTTATTATTTCTTTGTTTATTTTTTCCTGTTCTTTGACGACTGTCAGTCCAACAAGAAAATAATCTTCTTTTTTTTTCCTAATACAACTTATGTCCCAGGAGCACTTTGAAACTTTCCTTTTCATTCCGTATCATGTTTGATACGCATTGCAGGCGTTTAGAAATAGTTTGTAGTTAAACATTTCCCAGTTTCATGTAGGTATTCTCTTTATAACTGTGAAGTTTAACAGACTTTGGAATACGTTGAATATGTAGTCACGACCAACATACTGTTTGGGAAGGGAAAAAATTGTACACAAATGTAACTGTTAAGAGTATAACTATGTACATTTTTTAAAACGAAGAATTATTCCTTTTAATATCAACAATATATTATTTAAATCGGATGCGCATTCCTACAAAAGGTTCACTATTTTATTTACAAAAAACCTAAGTTAGATTTATCACTCGCGCTATTTAACACGATTCGTAGAGCTACGAAGGGCAATAACGCGCCCCCTGAGGTCACGGTTGAGGTGGCGCCTCCTAAACATTGCCCTTTACATTAGCAGCTGCAAACCCTCGCTTTTTGTCCCTTGGAAACCTACTTCATCTTTTTACCTAAGTATGTGTATAATATGTGAAAACACTGTTCTTCACAAACTAAGATTTCGAGGTTAAAGTTAATGGTCTACGCGGCTACGGCGTAGCAAAATCGTAAGAAATTAGAACTGTAAACTTCCAAATTCAATCTAGGGGAAAGTAGGAACGTCCGAATATAGGTAAGTGAATGGCCCAATAATAGGTTACGGGGTGGGTTGGTTGCGTAATGGACCGTCGTCCGTTGGTTGCCGGAGGATGAACGTTGGCCGGCCGCCAGTGCGCCGCAGACGTGACTCCCGCACTGGCACAAAACTGTCAAGTGAGAGTACGAATATTGTGCCAAAAACTTGTGAACTGTTTACTCGCACCACCCAATTAGTAGTTTCAGAGAGCTCAGTTTTATTAAAAACAATGAAATTGTAGACGGAAGGCAAATCAAATTGTATAATTGGACCTTAATGCGTACCTGCCTCTTCTTAATTTCTAACTAACCATTTATAAAATTAGAAAGTGAATTTGTTGTTCTTTATTTGACTAAAATATGGTTTATACAAAATTCTAAAATATAAATGGTTTCACATATTTTGCCTACTTGCAAGCATACAATAATAAATTGACGGTATACAAAGAAAAGTTCTTTACCACCCGTGTTATTGAAAGGCTGTGTTACGGCAAGGTAAGATTCTAGCACTAGGAATACTAATTATGATGTAAAGACTTTAATTATAAAACAAGTTCTACTCCTATCACTATCAACATAATAACCTATTGATTATGTATGTTAGTTATATTATTGATATAGATATGATACAGAGCTGCCACCCTAATTTTTGACCATGGCTATTGTCCGCGTTCTGGATTGTATATCGTGTCAAACGCGACTAGCGTAGGTGTAATAAAAAATGCCAACTAGCGATTTGTATTCCCCATGTAGGGTGACATTAGGCTCTAGCAAAAAATATTGTAGTTGCTACAGAGTTTAGACCCGCAATGTCGTGACTAGGTACTACTTTCTAACTACTATAATGTTTCCTGTTACACTATTTATGCTTAAATGTAAGCAATTTTACACCAGCCAAATACAATCATAGTGATTTCAAGTCCATTGAGGAAAAGTTACAGCATATTATGTTTATTTTGTAAAGCGATAGCAATAGGCTCGCCACCTATTACATGGGACTTAAACATAACTGGCGAAATGTGGGTGTACTAATGGGTACACCTCTGCCTAACCCTACGGGGATTACAGGCGTGATGTTATGTTATGTTTGTAAAGCGATGTACTAAGTTTATTCAGTAAAATACGGACAGTAATAAAGGATTTTGTATGAAGCTTATACGAATCACTTCGCTCATAACCGTTGCTATCACACCTGTACACGTTAGCAGCTGATAACAACATAAAGTTTAATTACTTTTTTCGTGTAACTAACACGCACTCCCGCCGCAAGGGGACGTTTTAATCCACCACAGTATACGCAAAACATTAGATACGTTAACTTGGAGATAACGGTTGACATTTCGGCCCTCAGCGGATCCCAACGAATAAATTATTCCACGAGTAACATTACCCAAGTTCATGAGAGAAATACAAATTGGAGGGCATGCTAATATCTTGTACAATAATTGCTAGGACATTTTTTATATTACTTTTGTTACTAACGTTCTACCTTCAGGTCATAAATGTTTAGGTAACGTAAAGGTCCTAAGTACACTAACTTATTCAGTCTTTTATGTTGTCCGAGTAGGCATGTATGGAGAAGAATCAAATAAGATTGTTCGAAAATGTTCTCTCATATTTCAGGAATTTCGGACCTGTGATAGCAATGTGGGTTTGTGAAATGTAAGTGAGTGCTATACGTTTGTAGGTACTTTATTGGTACGAAATCCGCGAGGTATTCATTCCGGACGTCGCGCGTCGTTTCTTTCGTTTGTATATTTTTAGCTGTCGTGAGACGAGAAAGTGTAAAACAACAACGATAGGAAAATGAAAAATACTTTCTTTGTTGATCAAAAAAGGCGAGTGTTTTTTTTCCGCCTCTTAATCTTTTAAGTTACGGAACATTTTCCTCCGTTTGTCTTTGAGAACGATAATATTATGATGATTAATTTAAGGCATGTTTGTCATTATATCAGGCTTGAGGCATGTCTACAATAGTTAACCATGATCCTTATAGTCATGATACTTTTAGACCGCAATAAAGAATACTGTTGCCCGTTTTATCGCCGTGGGATGAAAGGAAATCACCCTTTGAAAGAGTTCATTGGGTGGGTTCAGAATCAATAGTTCCCAGCACTGGTTTATAATATACTATTAATGTTGACATACACAATGTTACTTGTATAGGTACAAGAATAACGTTTACTAATGCAGCCAGGGAAACTTGATCCCATCTGAAAATTACGCCTGCTAAAACTAAATATGAATTGTAATGTAAAAAAACGACCCGTATTAAATTATTCCATATGTTTTGTCGGCAGGTAGATCCTTCCCTCACCTCACAAGCAGTTCACCTAGCCGCGTTTATTCCATTAACAGTGTTGACATCTACGACACTTGCTTGTAGATATCCCGAGGTAAGTTTATGTACATATTTACCTTGAATTGTACCTACGCGGTACGAAATCTTCGTTGTATAAAAGAATACGTCGCGTAAACATCCAATGTAGGTAACATCTAAAGTAATCCCTTTTCAAAGGAGGGTTAGGTCGTATTTGATGTTCTATTGGTAAAGGAAATCAGCTTCGCTTCGACTTACATTTACCCAAGCTTGTTCCTACCGCTATTCCGGATCCGTGAAAATCGTGTTACGGTATTTTCTTGGAAGCTCGTGATTCGATTCCATTTAAAAATGTTTGTTATAAATTATCAAATTGTGAAACGACTTTTTATTATGGAATAAGAACAGGTGTACTACCTGTTCTTATTCCATAGTAAAAAGTCGCTGACAATAAGAAAGACGAGCTTTAGAACAAAAAACGCTTGAAAACAAATGTTATTATGTTATAACCAGGAATTTGTAATAAAAAATTTATTGCTTTTCCGAGCATTCTTTTTAGTATAAATTATTTGAACCTTAAAAATAAAACGACCGGTCATTTCATTCAGCATTCTGCATAATAACTTGCAATCTCCACGTCGGCTGCATGCAAGGGGCGTGTGAGTAAAAAGGGGTAGAGTAGCACCTACTTAAGTCCCACTCGTTTCCTTTGTAGCACTTGTGTGTTTTTGTCACACTAAAGAGTAAAGACTCTTAAAGCATTTACATGATACTTAGCTTCTTTTGAAACAAACAGACTCGTGCTTAGACGTATAGAGTAGAGAAAAGTTTGAAGGAGGCATAAGGCATTTTTTATAATTCGTCGCAGTCGCTGTGCGTTATAGTATCTGCTTGAAATAATATAGTTCTGTGTGCTATTGGTATCTACTTAAAATAATACGATTCTTTGTTTAGTAACAGGATACAATCGCAAATTCTGTCGCCAAGCAGTGGGATGTCGATAGCCTCAAACGCGTTTATGTATAACATCGCACGACCATCTAAATTTTAGCTAATTGTAGCTATTATTGCATAGTAGGTACGTAACATTCGCAATCTATGCAATAATAGCAGTACTTAGTAATAAATAAGTATAATGTGTTTTATTACAGCGACAAATGTTCTCGACTGCCTTATGCAAGGATATTAGAATTCCTTTGCTGAAACCAACAGGTACTATGCAGTGTAACTAATTTTGTAGTTCGTAGAATATTCTAGAAATATTTCTACGACACGAATTACGTTTTTTCCTGAATATTTCTAACAAAGAATCATATTCCGAAAATATCTAAAATAATTCTCGCTAGGTCGACTCCAACAGTAAGTACCGCTCTAGTTCGGGTAAAAAGGTGATTGGGTTTTTTCGTCGGAACTTGGAATAGCCATTGTCACGGGCCGGAATTGCGGAATGTACTCGGTGTTACACTGTACGTGGGCCCCAACACTGGAATCATTCTTTTCAGAATTGACTTATTAAATTCTTTAACCTACATTGTGATGCTTTTGTTTGTTTCATATTAATGTTTTTTTAAAAGGAGGCGGCAAAATAGACCGTTCGGGGTGCCCTGGGATCTGTGGCCCGCAGGCCGCGACCACATCAACCCTGTCTTTCTCAAGCTTCAGAAACTCCTTCACCACCAATGTCAATTACCTGAAACGAAGGTATGTTCTTAGTTTGCATGTTATCTGTCCCCTGCCCTTAACTTTTGTCTCGATGTAAATGCATGATTAATCTTGGTTTTTTTAAGCTTTTACAGTTTTTCAGTTACCTCGTGATGAATGATAAATGTACCTTTTAGCGAAACGGGTGTTAGATTTTTATTAATTTAACCAGCAATAGTATGAGCAAACACCATAGCCACTGTTAGTATGGCATAAGTTACTTGAATCTAAAGTATATATCTACTTATTTTCTATTTCCCCTCTTTTAGTGTAGGTAGATAGTTTACTTTGTTAATAACACAAGTTGGGTAAAAAAAATCACAATTTTATATGAAATTCAGTTTTATAATATTTAAGGATAAAACAAAATTTATGACACCGTAAAAAGCCCGAACCGCTTCACCGCGCTGCTTCCACCCCCGTCGGCACTCGACCCGCTCCCCTCTCCACCCTCGCCGCTCGCCCCCTCCTCCCCGCCTCCGCCCCACTCTACATACCGTGTAGCACCACTCATCAGCCTCGACTGTGATTGTATGTGACCATATCACTGCTGCTACTTGTTGGGACCCTTGTCCTACAACAAATAACAGTTCTGAACTACCTGCATTCAGTGCATGGCGCTTTCCTCTCGATGTCATTGTCGTGATTCGATGTTGCTGCTTAACAAGAGTCATTGTTACAGCTGGGATATCGTTTATTTCTTTTAACAGTTATGTTCTCTCCTAATAAATCAGATACCTAAATTAAGATAGAAAGCTTTTCAGTTATCAGCACTGTAAGAGCTAATCCTGATTGATAGCTTTAATGGCAGTGTTCACGTTGGTTGGCAAGTTGTTAAGGTTAGGTGACCATGAGTGGCTACATTGTGTGTGTCGGTTTTGTCCTTCCTCTGCGTGTCCCTGTGTCTTGGCGCGGCGTGGCGGTGGCGTGCGGCGAGTAGTTCAGTGGAGGCGTTGCGCAGATTCAGCTCGGGAGACCTGCAGTCCGAGTGTGATGAGGGCGAGGTGGACCCCTACACCGGCCGCCCGGCCACCACCAGCCAGCCGAAACCGCAGAATCAAAGGCCGACCTCCCAGGGTAAGACCAAAATAGAACTTCTACAAACTAATAAGTTATCAGTTTATTACCGATAAATAGTTTGTTTGTTTAGGACGAACGTGTTTAATTTAACTTTTAATCCGTGTTTGGCAACAAATTACGTTAAATACTTGGGATATTGGTTTTGTTGTTTTTTTTTATTGATTGTTTTTATTTATTTTTGGATTTGGGGTTTTTTTTTGGTTTTTCCGTGTTTGGCAGTCGCTCCATGTAAATACTAGTATTCAGCTGCATCCGGTTAGACTGGAAGCCGACCCCAACATAGTTGGGAAAATATTATATATAGATATTTTTTCAGATAATAATATTTGACGATATCTGACTATGACTTTATTTGATGTAGCCACCGGGGGCAGCATTACCAGCGCGTCAGGTCCTCCCCCGGCACCGTCGGCAACCGTAGCGGCCGCAGCCAACAGCGGAGGAGACCTGTCGCTCAACCTGAGGGGAGGATCTCGCGGTACATCCGCGCCTTCCTCCCCGGCCAAGTCCCGCGAGTCGCTCCTCCAACGAGTACAATCTCTCACTGGCGCGGCAAGAGATCAAGGCGCCAATTTATTAGGTAACGTATGTTTACAGCCATCCCCTGAAGACCCGCTTTTACGGTCGGCTGGCTCGAAATTCGTGGTTTATCTTTATAAAACATGCCTTCGAAATTAAAAGGCAGAATGTAGATGTAATTCTGAAACAAAACTGAATATTTGCTTTCATCGTGATAATGCTCTACGAGGTCCATTATTTCACATATTATGTACATTGTATTTCTGGACAAATAATTGGACGACATAAGAGGTACTTATTCTTTTCAGTAATGATTCTGACCATAATTGCAACGTCGGTTGCTGGTTGCTGCTAATATTGTAATAGTGACGCTCGTTGTGTCTTCACATTTGGTCTGGTTTCTAAGTCGCACAATAAAGTTGTGTCGATTGGAAGAGCTTCGTTGGTCAGCGGTCCAAACAATAAGTGGTTTCTTAGGGAGCGTGACGTCTGTGGCGTCTGTGGGTCGCGGCTACAACCGGGACCGATGTGTGACCCTGCTTGTGGTGGATGACCAGAACACCGACTGGTCTAAGTACTTCCGGGGCCGTCGGCTGCCTGGCGAATGGGACATTCGCGTCGAACAAGCCGAATTTAGGGTAAGTACCTACAACGTCAACTAGGGAATTTAATTTTGAATTTTAAGTAGTTATATTGTTCTCACATTGTACCTAAAGATTCAACGTGAATGATGTAACCTGAATTTGATGATTTTGATATATATAGGTATTTTATTAATTTTAAAAGAGTGTTCATGGAGTTTCTTGCTCGTTCTTCTCCAAAGAAAGCTACTGCATCAAGCAACTACCTTCAACTATCTGACTGACTGACTCCTTGACGATTCTAAAGTAGGATATAAATGGTTTATTAAAAAAAAATGATTTGATTTTGAATGCTGATAAAATTGATTATTACGTCGTCGTGTTATTGCCATTTGAATATTAGTTGTGTTTCTCAATCTTAATTGTTATCTTTTTACATTTGAGTTGAACATTAGGAAATTTGCTTACCAATCAAGTGCTAGATAGTCCCCACATCTCGGCAAATATATCTCTAACCTCATTTTATTTCTCCGCTTCCACTTTTGTCACCCGCAGCCTCCATTCAGAACTATTGATTGGCTGACGGCGCCAGATGGTAGGCTCATACATTCTCGAAGGGTTATTGTGCTATCAATAGGCTTTATACGACTGCTATAACTAATTGAATAATAAAATTACTAATTAAGCATTTGAGTTACTTCGCAACATTGTATTGTATAAATTACATCGTTAACAACTGTTTAGACGAATGAAATGTATTATATATTTTTTTTTAAACAGTAGTTCTAAGCAGTATTTTAATTTTTTTTATTAAGTAGTATCCAGCCAGTACCTAATAAAACCTGACAGCAAAGGCGCTCACATAACACTTTAATCAATTATGTACCCACACCTCAAAATAGGTGTTGTAGAACAAACTATTGTAATATTTAGAGCACACTGCCCATGTCAACGTCACTGTGTAGGGAGCTACCCAGGCTGCCCTCGGATTATTAATTATTACAAACGTTTAACCTTACCCTCGTAAAGCCGTGAAATCTTTCTTAATACCGTCTTTATTAGGCGCTCGTGTTATCAGTCTTTGTTCAATGTACAATATTAAGCAAAAAAACTGCAGTTTTTGTGGAATTTTATAGACCTATTTTTATTTATTACCTACATTGACGATTTGACGATATCTTCAAGATTCCCAAAATATATCATGTTCCTGTCGGTCGATTGCGTACCAAGTTTTGTGAGATTTGAATACTCCATTTTGGAACATGGCAATTTGCCACAATTCAATACTGAAAATGATGTTGTAAAAGCCTAATTCGAATCCCATCTATCAGCTTTCAAATTGGATCCACGAAATTAACTACTTACAAAAGTATTCAGAATAGTTCGTTATAGAGAGACTACTGGGGACTTTATAAAGTAATTCTTAGAGGACACTACGGTTTAAGGACGAAGGTTGGAAGCTGAAGTTAAAAGGGATAATCAAGTCAACCCGTTCTTTCATTACACAACTTACAAGTAATTCGTTTTATAACTTTACCGTTTGCTCGGTACAGGAATTGACAGTCACGGCCAATTCTGATGGAGCCAACGTATCTATGGCGGTTTATCGCAGCGGCACTAAAGTCACTCGATGCTTCAAGTAAGTAATATATTCTCATTTTCTTACTAAAAGTAATTTCTTACCACATTCCATCTAGAAACAAGTCTCCGCAAAGTTACTTATCTAATTAACAGAAGCGCTTAGTTCATTTTAAATTCTAAGGGACGTACGAATGCCAGAGGGAATTTCTAGAAGATACATTTGGTGTTATTAAGTTCTAACGCTGAGTTAATAATGAGATTTATTATCTCGCAAAATAATGTAATTAGTCCCGGTTGAGTTGTAAAGGTGTTATAAGTTTGTCGATGAGATAATCCAGCACAAAACAAACACATTAACGAAATCCTATTTATAGATAAAACTGCTATGACTCAGACTATAAAATGATAAAATGTAAATGGAAGTTTGTAACAACTTTTGTTTGCGTTGTCTTACTGTGACTGAAGTGTGGGCGCTTTATGTTTTACATAATAATAGACAACATATAACGAAGTTTGTTCAAACTTGTGTAAACTACTTCTTTTAATGTTAGAAAATCATAAAAGCTTACAACATTGTAGTATTTCGGTGTAACATACATGTATTTGTTAATGTAAAAGTCAAATATACCTTGAGAAGATAGAAGTATGAAAAACTAGACTTGTATTATTTTTAATTCACTTCTGTTTCACTGTTTCGGTTTCTCAACCAGTATTTTTCCCTACTACTTTTTTACGTAACTTACTTTTTTGTTTTTCTTAAATGACTTTTTTATTTAGGCCGGACTTCGTGTTGGTGAGACAGAATGTACGTGATGCGGGATCCGACCACCGCGCCTTACTACTCGGTCTCAAGTTTGGAGGAGTGCCTTCCATCAACAGCCTCAACTCAATCTACCACTTCCAGGTAATTTAACAACGTCCTACGTAATATTCAGACATTTATCTTTTGTCTAAGATAAAATGGGTACATTTTTATACAAATTGTGTTTGTTTAGGACCGGCCCTGGGTGTTCGGTCATCTCCTCCAATTACAACGACGTCTCGGTAGAGAGAACTTCCCTCTCATCGAGCAGACCTACTATCATAACCACACCGATATGGTAAGTACATAGATTAATATTTACCCGACGTACTGGCACTTTGCCTACCTTTTTTTATCCATTTATATGCCTCATACTTATATTTACGTTATTATATAATTACGCGCAGTTTTTTATATAGGTTCGTTAACATAGTGTCATATAAATGATCAAGAGTTATGTAGGAGATGACATGTTACAGCGGCGCAAGTTTGCCATTCAGTTTATATTAGGCTTCGGTCATGTATCGGACAACGGCTTCAGAGGAAAAACTAATGTTAAAATATTCAAACACTTCATGATCCATTTAAATTTCTTTATTTTAACCTATATATCACTATAATTAGTTAATTTACAATCATTAACTTAAAAATAAATAATACAAAAATAACGTTACAACTATTTCTGTCTAGGAAGACAAAACAACAATTTAGAAGCGTCCAAAAGAAAAATCACAAAGTAACAATTTTCAAAAACTCGTAACCAATAAATTCGTCACATTGCCAATAGAGCTAATTTTGCTTCAAAGTTCATACACACAACATTAAACTAAATAACTTAAGGACGAAAATGAATCAAATGTTATTACAATTAATGTTTGGTTTAGTATCAGCTGCTTTGATTGTGTACGATAAGTTATGAAATAAAGATGTTTACGGTGAATGATTTTGTAATTTTTCACGAGGACGTCGTAATGAGATGTTCAAAAGGTACATTTTAAAGTGAACTTGTGCATCGTAGTGGGTGATTCAAGTCATGGTGCTATTGAAGCGCGTCGCTTGCAGGCACCTCGTGAGAGCGGGAGCCCTGCAACATAAACACACGTGTTGAGTGACAATTAGCAGCACACGGCACATAGCAGTAGAACATCAAACGCTCGCCTGTTTACGACTGTAACTCGTTTCCCATATAATAAACGAACAGTGACAACGTAGGTCTTTATTCGATTTTAATAATGTTCGAATTGAGAAACCTAACTGCTTTTCATTACGGAATTTCTCGAATGTTTATAAAATAGCTTAGAATGGGAGCATAAAATTGGTTATTGTATGAGTAATCTGGCTTGGCACACGGAGTGCGAATTAGTAATGTGCTTCAAGGTTGCCTTTGAAATTTATTGTTTATGATTCGTTTACTGTGGTAATTAGAGAGTCGTTTATAGGAATTATTATATATTATTGTTACTTAGGTTACCTATTGTGGGATAAACAAGAGAATGTATCGTTTATTTCTGTGTTGATACGTGGTAATTACTGTCACATACAGACTCCTTACATAAACGACTCCAGCCGGTATGTTCCATCGTTTGTTAGTGTTTCATTTTATTATTTCGGCATCGATATTGTATCGATATCAATAACATATAGGTATATTTAAACATTCTGCTAATTAAAAAAGAGACTAATTGGATTATATTGTAATATTTACCTAGTCCAGCGGCATCGGTGTTCGCGGTCGTGTAGACAGATGCCGTGTCGCTCGTAGCACTCGTCGTAGCCCGTCACGCAAGCGTTCGGCGACTTAGTCCGCCGTCGGTTCATGTGGACCTGACATTAACATAACATCGTTAATCAACCCATACTATACTACTTGTCATTATTAAAACTTTAGTTATCCGAAAGCGAAACAAAAGCCTGCTAATCTGAAAAGTCGTAACATTTTCGCAGCACGATGACCTCGATAAAACTAAGAATCAATGCTTTACAGTTTACACAGATCGATTGCCGTCTGACCTCCATAATCCGTAAAAGGGAATAACGAATATTATAAATCTACTTTGTTTTACTACACAGGTTTATGTAACTGACGATAACAATTTATGCTGCTGACCTAAGTGACCGTGAAATATCAATATGCAGTAGGCACAGTAGGTAATACCTACACGCCTTGCTCAGAAAAATATTCATCCGTTCTACATGAATAATATGTTTCGGAAAACGAGCTGAGAAGAAAATAAGGAAATTCGGCGGAATACGGAGAAACTAATATTTCTGCATATATTTCGGTGTTCTTATTGCTGCATATGTAGCAATCGGCTACAAACTTTCTTGGCTTTGATTCCAGTTTAAACTTTAAATAACTTTTAATAGTTCGGTTAGCAAGTAGTTATGCAAACTGAAACTTTGTAAAGCTTCCATGTTTTTCATTTTGCTAGGAATCTTTCGGTTGCAAAACGATTTGTACAAGGGAATTCGCTACTTCGTATTCCAATGAGTTTCGTATTTTGTACTCCATTCTCGTCCTCAAAAAATCCTTCATAAACTATGTACCTACTGTCACTTTGTCAAAGTATGTGCTGTACGAGAATGACAACTTACTTTGCAAGTACAACCCTGTTTGTAGAGGAGACGAAATCCTTTCCTTTGGCGAGGAGTGACGTCACGCCATTTGCTGACGAAACCGCACAAATGTACGTGAGCTTCTAAATGGGCTACTCGACCTGGAACATGAAAAGGGGGAATTATGATACATTTGTATTTTGTAACTCTTTGTGTAGGTGCGATAATAGCCCGTCAACATCGCGTCCTCATTAATCTTCCACGTAGACGGTAGGCGACTGGTAACGAAATAATAATAAAAGAGTTTTATTTTAGATTCTTTATTCTAGATTCTAGAATAATGTAACGAAAATTGTACACAATCATTCCTCTTTTACAATTATCATATTCGAAATCCATTTTATCCAGGCTCATTTAAAATCAGAACAATTTTTTAATGAATAAATTATCCGTACAAATAGCACGACATTTCAGAGAGACAGACAAGAAATTAAAACTTTTGAAGCCATTAGAAAGAATAGACTTATTCCAATTCAGCATTGTTTGTTCGCAATAAATAATAGACGCCGGCTAATTTGCTAATGCGATTGCTTTGAATGTCTATATGAAGCGATACTAGCAATCCTTATCTCTTTACAAAATTAAATACTAATGAAGCAGACAATTGTTAGGCATTATACCCAATGTCTGTTGCGGGCCTTGTTTGGGTTTTAATACGATTATTCCCAAAAGCATTTTTACGCAACATCCTCTTAGAATTCTATTTGTTCGAATTGAATATCGTACTCGCAGTACCTACAGCAATAAATAATCTGAATGTTTCCTGGCTGCGAGCTGGGGTTTCGCCTCCGAGCACTGTCAGCTTTTTACGTTAGAGCAATATCGATCCTTCGCAGCTTAGTTGAGGTAAACCGGCAGTGGGTAAACAGAATTGACTGGGAACATTCGTAATCCCGAAGCAATATCAAAATCGTATTAGATTCATGTCGTAGCGAGGATATTCACCTGTAATAACATAGGTCTCCCTCGGCTGCAGCTTCACCCCACACAGAGCATCCTGAGACGGTGTTAGTAAACGTCCGGATTGCAGGGCCACCCTCGCTTTCGGCGTCGCCTACAACACAATAACATTTTCTTTAGCTTACCGAGCAAATAGAGCAAGTTTTCTAAACTTTCATATACTTCTAAACACGTTTGTCCACAATCAAGCTATTGTATTCAAATAAGTATTGAAATAATGATTTTATACATAGCTATCTAATAGCTTGTATAAAAGTACCTCGCTATGTTATCTAGTCTTATTATTGTTTCCGTACTTACTTTGTAAGTGTTTCGAATCTTGATTTTGTACGCGTCGTAAAAATCTTTGCCTCGAAATGTTTTTTGTACTCTTCCAACGATCACTGAAAAAAAGAAAAATCCAATTATTTCTCAAGCAAAGTTACTCAGTTTATTAATCAACTATTATCCACCCGAAACAGTTAATTGAATCCTTCTAAATTGAGCTTCGTAATATTCCCTTACATTTTGAAGGACGTCCTTTTGTCCTACTTCTGTAGAATAATTAATTTTCACGAGAATATAGGTATAAGGCTATAATACAATAAGATGTACTATGAAATTGTGAATAGACTAACCAGAGTTTAGATGTGTATCAAATCTGAATACGTGTGACACAAAATGTCCCTCGTACTGACCATGTTACCTTAAAATTACATCAAACATGAGTCGAGACCTTACTTACCAAAATCGCTGTTACAAAAATGTGTCTGTGGATGTGCAGGCGCGCACGTGCAGGCGTCGGCGACGCGATAGCTCGCGGCCACCAGCGCCAGCGCCAACCACCTCGTCAGCATGCTATATCTGATAATCTGGAACAAATAACACTTATTGTAGACGGATTATGACCTTCATCTTACATCAGAATGTTAAACATTCGATTTAAGAAAATCCCATCGTTTCGTGACACCTAAATAATAGTAATAAGAATATCATCAGATTGATAGTGAGAACACAATACGACAGATTATGATTCCTATAATACTGATGCACCTACATTTATTATGCCGCGTTACGACGATCCGTCTGGAATTCCACCAAGTTTGGCGCTCTACACCTATCAGTACTGTAATCAACGTGCCGCACTCATACTTGAAACAACAAGATTTTGACTAACGAACTCTTACACTTTTCATAAATATAATTTGTGTACCATAATTTTATTTCAATTTACTGGATTTTCTTTCATCGTCTCAAATATTTTGCAGAGAATTGTTTGACCCTCGCTGTCCTTTGGCAAGCGTTCGATATTGCCGACCGCGAAGTTTCTTGTTTATTTGTCTTTCATTTATTTTATTTTCGAGTTGACGTACGTTATATGGTTTGTCCTATAAAACACAATGAAGGTTACGATTTGATAAAATGAGCAAGGTAAACTTGCCTTTGATTGTAGAGTGATGTATTATGTTACATACCTACATCATAGTACTTAGGTAATGAGTAGGTAATTATGGCAATACAAATCGTTCACGTTGCATAATGTTACCTTCAGGAATTCAATACATTACCTCCAATGAAACCTGAAACTATCGGTTCATTACAGCAAAGGTCCAAAGTCCACCCAATAGATTCTAATTTATTGGAATATCGATCAATAGAATGTAATGAGATGTCATTACTTTGCTTTATTGAGAATCTATTGGGTGGACTTTGGACCTTTGGATCGATATTCCAATAAATTAATTAGAAAGCTGTTTATGAAAGCATCTAATCTAATCTTATGAGTGATATAAGACTTCACACTTTAAATTAATTACGTTTGCGAAGGAGCCCATCAATTTGTTTCGCGGGCGCGGCGAAGCGAGAGCATGTTACGGATAATTTATTAGCTTAACCACCTCTGGGCTACTGCGCGATGATGCTTGCGGGTCTTGTGACCTACATACATTGGGAGCGAGTCTTGTTTTTGTTCCATTGATACTTTGTTGTTCTACAACGCGACGATAAACTTTTATTACAGTACCTCTATTTTTTGCATCTACGAGAAACGTCGCGTCGCGTTGTCGTCGCGTCGTCGCCGCTATGTCATAACCTCGTGTTCATTGTTACTTTGTACGAGGAGCTTATCCGACGTTGACTGACTAGAGCGGTGTGTCTGCCGCCACGGATATTGTTACACGAGACGTTCTTTTGTAATTGTTTACGTTAATCCGTTTTGGTCACATTAACTCACGCCCTGTGATTCTATTGTAAAAGGATTACCTACACACAATTTAAACAAAATTTTGTCTCAAGTAAGACATGTGTTAATGTAGTTCTACTATCTAGAAAGTGAAATATCATCTAAAAGGTTGTGAAGCCACAAAATATTTATTTAAGATTAAGATAATAATTCTTAAATATGTTGTAGGAATTATGCGCTATTAGGTTCAGTTGGGAACAATGCGCCAGCTATTACGAGCCTTGCGTGGGAGGTTGACTCGTTCGTAGAGTACGGAAATGCGCTAGAGTTGTTTGCTTTTACATCACGCGATCTAACCTTTAAATCCACCTTGACAAAAAAATAATTAATTTTTCTCGGTCATAAAATACTAAAATCAAAACACAAATAAAACTATTCGTATCTAAAATATTAACGTTAAATGGTCGATAAAAATGACAACTATTATTTATTACGCTAAAGGCGATTCGTTATAGAAATTACATGGCAATAAAAGAGTAACACAAGTTTAATAAAAAATACAAGTTTGGCTGTATGATTATGTAGAAAATTTATAGCTTTGAAACAACAAGTCAAATTGCTGACCCGTTGGGGTGTTATACCTACACTATAAAAATCTAATTATTTTTAATACCGTTAGATTTATTAAACCTCCGCGATTCTTATAACGCTACCTGTAAGTTGTAACATATTAAATTAATTAATGCCTTCTTAGAAATGATTAATGTTATTCTAATCATCTTAGTTAACATTCAATTAATCATTAGTGATTCTATGTGACAGGCAAGTCATGAAGTACATGTTAAGAATATTAACGTCTGGATTTTCTCAAGATATTTTCCTGTACCGGTTGCACCTGTCAATCAATTTGTTAATTAAAATTAATGCAAATTCTTTTAAGCTCATATTATTTTTTGCCAGGCATGGCAACTAACCACTCATATAGCACGAATCGAGATAAAGTTCTGTAAAATAACAATTCTTCAAATGACTTAAATTAGTTAGTCTACTTACATAGACGCGAGATAAAATTCACAACGCACTGCACTCCGGTCGGCAATATCCTTACGATTGCGTTTTTTTACGGTGCCCATACCTTTTGTACCCCTACGATGAGTGCGATATAATCCTGCACTGTATACAGATTTCGGATAAAAATCACAATGCGGAAATTTTATGGGTGCATTCCCATAGTCGCACCCGTGGTTCCGACCGCGGCTTGCTGCAACAATACCTCGTTTGTCAGGGTTCGTCGAGAAACCTGAGGTGAATGTTGACATTATGTGTTTATACTTGTTTACCGGCATCTAACATAAAACGCGCTGTGGGCACGTTTGTTAAAGCATTCAAATCAAATTAAATTGGTTCCCATGTGCCAGAAGCTTCGATTGTGTGGGCCGACAAAAGGACACCCTATTTCGGGATTAAATGACTTTTTCAAGTATTTTTTTAACTTGTTTGTCCTGAAGCCGTAATATATCGTATCTGTAACTGGATCTGGCAATCATAAAGCTTATCTAAAGTTAACTTTATATTAGGATGATTAACCCGATGCTGCGACCAGAATTAGAACAAGTATAAATATTAAATATTTCGTCTTTTATGACAATGTTTCTAAAAGGCATATCTACCAGGAAACCGTACTGTACTGATGTTTATCACGTATCATAGCTGTTTATTGCATAGTAAAACGTCTGTTTTCTAATGTTGGTACGCCAATAATGTTTATGTCCATTGCTTTGTTAGAGCTTGGGCAACAAACGATTGACCCTATCCATTCTTTGCGGGGATATAAACACTCGAACAATGGCCACACTGTGCAAGACTCATGCACGTGTCAAAGGATTTTCGGAGAAGCTTATAATAATAATATGACCTTCGTTTATTGCAAGATTGCATTACTGAGTATTCATAATGTTAGTATCACAAATCGCTATAACCAATATCGTTAGTAGAACCATCAACACGTTTTTATAGGTGTACGGTTTTTTACTCGACCGCCAACTAGCAGCGAATATAAAAACGAAACATGAGTGACAGGTGTTTTTATAGATAGGTAGCTAATGTTACGGTAACAACAGCTATCTGTTGAAATAAATTGGAACACGTCCCTTCACGGAACCTGAGAGTGACTAAGTGGGCTGTACAGTTTTAAACGACTGTTTTGTTGAAACTTTTCATAACTTACAGCTGTTAAAGTATTTAAAGTAAAGGGAATCAAGGAAAAGTCAAAATTCAACTAGTATCAAGTTATCTAATTGGCTGTTGATCATTCAGTCAGCCAATCACAACAGTTCCCATGTGTTGAAGCGACAATCTGTTAGCCTCATTTTTGTTCCAGAAAACTAGATCTAATCTAAGAAAATCCTCATCGATAAATGATCTGAGTTTACCAAATCAGTCATCTAGATTTTTTAGAGTACGACAAGAATTGCTAAACTATAGTTATCCGATAAACGCATAGCAACAGAAAACCTGAAATATGAAAATACAAGGCAAATCATACTCCGAGAGTCATTCAGCAGTTATATATTCATGTATTTACCTGCTTATTACATTTAGGTGTATAACTTGTGAGTTACCAACATTCTGCGGTTTTCGGTCAAGGCGTGATCTGAATTGCGGTTTGCCCAAGTTACATAGAGTATTAAATAAGTTTTTTATTCGGAGGTAGAGTAATACGTGGAATACTTATTAGCTTGAAGTTTCACGAGTAACATTAATACTTTAATAATGTTGTTTGTTTGGTGTCACCTCAAAACATTATTACTTGGAATAATTGGTAACCAACCACCGCCGTTACAATTTATTTATATGGTGTTATAAGTACTCTGAATTTTATGCTGTTTAATGGTATTCGTGAATGAAAATCTTACTGCGGTTACTTTAATGCCTAGTCCATCTAAGAAGTCTAGTCACCATGCATTGTAAGTCACTTGCAAAACTGGACCGTGCCGAAACACAAAATCTTTTAATATTCTAATCCCCATATAAAACTATTTGTAGTATAAAATTAAACAATGTATCCTGCAAATGCTATTACAATATTACATGCGTTTGCAGCGAATGCTCAATACGCGCAGTTACGCAACTCGGCGCCAGTCGTCAATCGTTCCGTAGAACGCGTGGTTCATTATCAACCGAATAACGACCATCCTTGATGTCGTCAGCATGTCAGAAGAACACACAAACTACATAAATCCATCGACCAATCCTTAGCTTGACTCGTGACACTTCAATTATACCGGTAAACATGTCAATCAATCTTCACACTGTGATCTATTCATCTCTGAGGTTTACCTGATGTTAGAATGACTGAGATTTTCTTTATAACATATTTATATGTGTCGTGGAGTAATGAGGTCGCGATTAGCATTATTTTATCTGTTTTTTAGTCTTTAGTAGTATCCAAAACATATTATTTTTTTACCGGATAATCATGATATTTTCAGTGAATATAATTGGCGTGGGCGTTCTTGAAATTGTTATTTTGTTTATCTGCAAATATTTTTCCTGACAGGGAAAAAGCGCTCTTAATTTATTTGGAAGTTGGAAAAATGTGATCTCATTATTTTATACATTATATTGTTACTTGTTATTCTACTTTATACCTACCTAGGTAACAACAGAAAAAACCAAGTTTGTAATTCCCGAATTGTTATTTCGCTTATTACTGGTTTTTTATACTGATAAAAATGTAAAAATAGCTGAAACGGAAATTCCATTTCAGTTTGCCGCTAATAAATTGTTAGAATAACCAGTGTGGGTTTTTAATAAAAACTATTTATTTAATTCATCCATTATTTCATTACCATAATGAAATTATTTACATGAAGGTAATACTGATAAAATGCCGTTGTATTCTTCCATGAATGGCGTACTCGCGAATTAAGCAAATAATATTAAATCAAGTACCCATGGGCTATTAGTCATCATGGTTACCGCTTATCGTAAGTAGGTTTATCGGATGAATATAATTAGGATAAGAAATCTCAACCTAATAATTAGTTTGAACATATTTTATACAGTCGGCGCACTTGACAGCAAAATTGATGGAAAAAGCTCGCTTGACGTTTCTATGTCCGCCCATTAGTTACAGTGGCGGAATGTTAGGCTTCTCTCTCTGCAACCTGTACATCAGTGTCGACGAGACTATTGACAGCTTCATGCGTTTTCTTCACGTGCGTAAAAACGATTCTCGCATTTATTCATAATAAAGATAGTTCAGAATACCCTTCGGATCTTTTCTAAAGGCAGATGAGAGTTTCCAATAAATACTTCAATAGAAACGAAAGCTCAGCATTTCCATAGAGGTAATTACAAAAAAGTACCTACCTAGATAGATATTACATGTATTATCATGCTACAGTAATTTCATCAACGAATGTCATCAGTATAATTATCTGCCCAAATCTAATGCTCATGATTACATTATAATGTAAAATGCTATTCATAATCATTTTTACAGATAAATCACGGATGAGAAACGTGATTCTTACTGTTATGAATGAATGATAGATCGTGTCCGTGATACATTTAAAGGTTAACTAGAAGCTGAGATTAAGGGATCCATTAAATAGTGATGGGTTTCATTTAAGTAGCAAGTACTTATACGTAAAGTTATAGTCACTTTCTTTTTAAGATGAGATATCTTTTGCTACAAATGGGCTTCAAATTAACTCCAAGTTAGGTTTTAGTCTTGTGTTAATGTAAATCTTGTAAGGGAATGTACTGGGCAGTATCAAACAAGAACTTATCGTGGCGACCGTGTCAGTAATTGATAGGTATGTAGGAACACTCGGTACGTCGTACAGATGAATATCATGTGAAGTGGGTGAACGTATCAGCAGACCTACGCATTCTAGAATGCACTATAAGTTGCTATAAAATTATATGTATCTTAAGATGTGAGCCACACTAAGATGAACCAATTCTGAAAAAAAATGAGCAAGCCTGTACTAAATCTATTGTTCACAATGTTTTACCTAAACAACACAAAAAATAGTATCATGTAATATTCTATGAATAATTTACTGAGAACAGCTAGTATCACGTTTGACGCCTCGAATGCTGATTTACGAACGATCATATTTCACTGAAATGTAAGCGAGATTTTTATGTTGAAGGTGTTGACGCTGACAGTATACTTAAGTGCAATATGCTTATTCATTTCCACAAGTGAAGCACGATAACAAGATTCCTTTAAAAAGTTCATAAAATGAAGTGTTAAATGTACACGTTTAAGTGTTGAATATAAAAGTAAATATTTTTTGCTCGATTGACGTTAACACGCCTCTCGACGCGTTAAAGGAAGATATGTATACATTTTGTGAGGAAATATTTACATAATTTCATGTAAAAAGTGTTGCGAGTATTTGTTATCTGATTATCGTAAACTTAGCCTTGCATACATAATCTCAAGCCTTACATGAAGTGACTAAAAGACCTAGATATAAAAAAAGACTTTCTCTAAGCTTTACTGGTGACTTTACCTCTGCTGATATAAAAACTTCGAGCTGATGAGCCTGTACGGAGATTTAGTTTAAGTTCTGAAAAATTATTCTAAATATTTAATTAAATATAATATTATCAGAAAAAAAATTACGAAGTCTGCATGGTATAAGTCAATTTAAAATTTGAAATAACAACAACGTGAAAATGTACTCTAAAGTCTATTCAAAATTTCAGTCACATAATAACAGTTAATAAAGGTACATCAGATACACTAATTAACTGCGACCCCAGGTGTCCAGGTGTCCGTTTGCATTGCTATAAATAATGCATTAGTGGAAAGCGTCATTAATTGCAAGTGTCCATTTGTTTTACGGTTACACTTTGTAATCGCTACGAGAACAATTGAAACTGACTAATCTGTATTATTATCGATACTCCAACACGGTAACTTTGGTATTAAAAACTGATAGGTATCACAATAGATACTTATTTATAAGTGGTATAAAAGCACCAGGGGATTCCATTTCAATTCTTCAATTTCGTAGCGAACATTAAACTCGATTTAACACGAGTGAATAAAACGTAAGAATAAGACATTCGAACAGTAAAAGGGAGCCGAAAACGTGCGGTAACATATAGCCTATAAAACCGGACGACCGTCAGGAAAGGAGATAATAAAGTCATGAGACGCTGAATTTGTACATTTTATGCGAATTCAAAGCTTTCACGTTTGTTCGGAACAGACCTAATTATAAAAAGCCACCTGCATTGTCCATGCACTCGCCGCCTACTCGGAGAAACTCAACGTTAAAGTTTTGATTATCGCCTATTACTATTTTAACAAGTAAGTATGTGATCTAGGTTACATATCCATGAAATGACTTTTGCTTGTAATATGCGAGGCTCGGCCATGTCAGGACACTGCCACACAAACATGTTTGACATCATTTGACACAAATCGCCATGACCGCGTTGCGCTGCACTTTTGTGTTTTTATTTGTTGGCCTTTTGACGGCGCCGCCTTTCAAAAGGGCATCTCATAAAGGAAAATGTGAGAGATCCCATACGCGTCCTTTGATACAACTCGGTGCTTGCTTCAATTTTATAGGCCGCGTTGTCGCTCGCCTTTTTAAAAACAGTTTTAGTTTGCGTCATAAAAGATGTATTCTCATCAAATTGTTGAAAGCGATCCTGTGTCAGCCCACACGAGCCCACATAAACCGGAATTACTTGACGAACAACTTCCCTTATTTATTCTTAAACAAATGAAAGTATCGAGGTGATCTGTGTGAGGTATTCGGTTGTTACAAGCCGCGGTATTTACTATGTACATCCAAGTCTTTAACTCATTCATTAATTCTTCGTTCAATTCAAATCTCGACGATGTATTTCTACACTGCTGTTCTTATTTTCATGGCCATCTCTATTGTAGGCCGGGCAGATTACCAAGTGTCAGTGACATTTTGAACTGCATACTAGCGACAATGTAACATGTATGCCTTGTGAAGCTGCTTGCATACGATTAATTCAATCATAATCCATTCTCAACATTGTTGTTGATATAGCTTCAAGAAGAATACATTATGCACCTTATAATTCTTATGAATCCTTATAATACCTTTGAATATTTCGTAATTACTCCCACATTAAATGAGTAACTACATTGAAAATAAGTGATAAAACACAAAATGTATTGTCGTTTAGAAAGCGCCGGCTTGTTAAGAGTACATTCTTACCCCAAAAGGGTAAATGTAATCACTTTGATACCTTTTATCACCAATTCTACACTCTGACATTGGAAGGTAAACTCATTTAGTTAAAGCCTGCGTACCGCTAACATGGCCTAAAGCTCGTTTGCTTTGAAATGAGCTGTTCGTGTTTCCGTAAGTGGCCTGTAATTGTTGCGTAGGTGTATTGGGATGCTAAATTGTTGCTTTTTTTTTTCATAATCAAATAGGTAGGAATCTACTGTAGATAGGTATTTATGTTAAGTAGTTAAGTCAAATATGCATCATTATGACCTGTACAGGCGCTTATTAAAAGTCGTTATCAACTAATAAAATAAAAATAGAATGTGTTACATACGTGTGTGGAAAATACTCTGGTGTTTATTGAAATTACGTACAGTACAGACGCAACATGCCCGAAATAATATTCCATTCTAATATAAGAAACTGGCTAATTGTGTTCACTGTTAATTTTGGATCTTTTTTATGGTTTGATAATAGGAAAGCTTTTGCTTAGTATTAAAACAACAGCAAACAGGGGTCAGTAAAAGCGTTAAAAGTGTGAATCAAATCTGAGAAGAGAGGCGCGAACCGCGGTTCCTCTTGGGACAGTTTATATAACAAACCTGCTCGTAATCAACGCTCCAGTTGAAACCATATAGTTTTCAGCATAATGAGCTTAATAAGGTCAGCATTTAAACACGAAGAATAAAATTAAAACATGATTTTCAACATAAGCTTAACGTTAGAGAAACAGAGCTTTATATTTTTCATTAAAAGTATATGGAAGTTTTTTATAGCAGTGCAATTATAGTTATTGGGTTATATGGGTTTAGTTCAGTAGCAATAAAGTGCAATTGGCTCGGTAGTTTCTGACCTAATTTTATATTAACACGATGCATGATACACGCAGCGTCGGGAGCGTATCGTGTTGTTTATTAATTGAATTTCTCTGTACATCTGATTCTATCGTAAATACAAATTACACCTGTAAACCACTACTAATAAAATATTTTATGTTCTTTAGTGGTTTATCAACGTAAACAGTATGAAGTTAGAATTTAAAATAGGTTTTGAATATTACAACATTGTAATTTCACAAAGTTTCACATTGTGGCAGTGTCACGTACGGTATAAGGGATATGAGTGTTTTTGGTGTGTGGCCAACTCACGTATAGCGGTGATGTGGACTTTCTGCGGCCGTCGATGTTGCCGGCGCCAGCTGGGCACGCGCATGCACCCACTTCACACATTACACTGACGTTCTATTGCCGGAAATACTAATATTTTTGAATTCTGCACGTTAATCAAACTGTGACGGCAGGTCTTTGATGATTTAAAAACATTAAACTCTGTATTTATCTTAATTATTAATGTTCTATTGATGTTCACTATTGCGTCACTTCACGGTTTTAAAATAAAAGCGTCCTACGTGATTCTGCAAAGCTTTTAATTCTTACAAACCGTCCTTACGCTGTTACAGTTTACACTTGTTTGAAGACGATTCAGTTGACCACATAATTTATACAACATTTACTATTTGTGTATCGGCACTAAACCGCATACATTAACCAATACGGCCAATTACTGCGAAATGTGAGCAAACAACCTGTTGTTATAATAACAAAATTAGTTTCCGCGTGAGTCAGTTCGGCGGCTCGTCTATTCTCTTCGAGGCGGTGAAGCGCTGACCCCGCGACCGTCTAACAACGTATTACAACAGAACAAGCGAACTTGACCGCCCACATGCACGCATCTCATACAACAACACTTAGCCATAGATACAGAGCACAGCCGCACGTACCACCACACATCACACGCATCTGCTACACACATCAATACCATCTACACCACCAGATGTTTCATTACGGCTGCGACTAACGTATCTATCGGTCAAAATCAATCATTGTCACTCTTTTCACCACATTACAGTTGATTTGGGGCTCGTCGTTGCCCAGTGACGCACCTTCCGAGCTTTCACAACCATTATCCGACAATGTACATCGATAGCGGTTCTCGATAACACCCTATCGGCTTTGATCGAACCATTACATCGATTTATGAGACGAGATCTCCAGTTGGCGACACGTAATAAATCTTTTCGCCAATTTTGTCGGATCACAATACTGCCACGTTAAAATGGTGTGGATATTTTTTCTTTTATTCCGATACTGTTATCTTGTAATCGATATGGGTGAGATGTATCGCGTATCCATGCTACTTTGATCGCAATCTATCAATCTGGCCACACCGATGTTTAAGGGGCGTATTCAATTTTATTTATTTTTTAATTAGATTTCAACAGAACTTGTTTGCGGTTTAGTATGTAGGTTAAGGTAGTAGCATGAATAAAAAGAATCTAATTTAAAATATAACTAATTGGTTGTTGGTTACCTACATAGTCAAGAGCTTACAAACGTTCTAAAAATATTTATGACAATGTAGTGAGTCATTATAATAATGCGATGTTCACGTTTGCATTATGTTGTAGGCTGGTGGGTCGAAGCGGGGACTCGCGCTATAAGCATGTACTCTTATAATAAACGCTATTTGCCGGCGAAAGCAGCCGCGCGGGCGCACCGTTAATCTCATGCTGCACTAAAGCTTCAAGGTTAACTTTCGCGGCCAGCCCTCGTTCAACCACATTATCGCGGAATCGATGCAACATGTGCATTAAACATCTAACCGGGAAAACAAGATCATATTTGCATAGAAGAATGTTCACTTTATAATTTTCATATTGAGAAATATCGAAGTAACTGCACGTTATATTTTAAGAGGCGTCCCCAAAAACCTCATGATTAATGAAATACACAGCAACAATATTCCTCATCAAACGACGTTAACGACGTAATACTTTGCTACTAAGTAATGAAATAAGGGAGACTGTTTGATTTGGTGTTAACAGTTGACGATCTTGTTTGTGTAGTAAAAATTGGTAAACTAAAGATTCAGTACCTACAATTTCAACTAATCAAACTTTTATATCAGCAACGAACGCAGAGAACAATAGGTACCTAGGTATAATAACCAATAACAATATGATACAGTCAGCGGCTTGTACTTACGTAGAGCTTAAACAAACGACGATGAATAACGTAGACTACCTATACCATAGACTTGTTATTTTGTTGTATGTTGGGCTGACTCATCTGCTGCACCCAACAAAAGCCCTTAGACTGACGCCATAGAAAAAAATACCTAAGTACTTATTAAAGTTTTACATTGTTTGAAAAGATTTCCCTCAGTGCCACATAACTTTTTAATTCAATCCGCATCTTAAGTACTGGCGCCTTGCTGGCCGGATAGTTAAAGTTTATTATGAAAATAATAAAATATTATTCTTCTTCGACAGACAGAAAGTATGTCCTCGGCCACATTACCATAACACCGCCCCGGGGCGCGGGCGGCATATCGATACCGTCATGCTAATTTACATTATATGCCGAATTATTACCTACTAGCTATTGCCCGCGACTTCGTCCGCGTAAATATCGAACTCCCGTTTCATACCTTTAGGGGGTGAATTTTGGAAAATCCTGTCTTAGCAAACGTCTACTAACTTTAAACTACCTCCCTGCCAAACATCTTCATATATGTCAAGCTCTTTTCAATGCTTCATTTCTAACGTATCGACCGAAAGTAATCATCCCTACATTGTTAACTTTTACTGCATCCTACAAAACAAACAGATTTTGAGTTTTTGTTACGTGGTAAATGTTGTAGTCGACTTCCTCGATGTTCTCAACATTGTAGTGACGATGTAAACATAATTCTATTACAATATTAATATCAATGTACCTAAGCTACTATTGCTGTGGCACAGCAGTCGTAAGTTAAGATTAACTTACTTACATTAATCCAAATAATTAATTTGCAAAGTGCAACTAAAAGTTGAATTGCGATTAATTTAATTACAATTACTTTTTTAATCAACTAATAACTTGATTGAAAAATTAATTGATTAACGCCCAACACTGTGCTGTGCTAACCAAATATAAACATTAATATTTTTAAAATTACAAAATCTCGTACATCAAGTATAATTATTTCGTGGAAATTGCCTTTATCGGGATGATAAGAGTTATAAAGCTGCGTCACTCCGCATAACCACTGAATGGACCATGATTCACGCTATATTATTTTTAGCACATTGCTGTGTTATTTACTACGAACTACGATGATTCTCACGCCCACTGATATTTTTAATTGGACACGCAGTGACAACTCCATTGATGCATTTGAGTACGGCGCAAGAGCGTTACCATTATTTTTCGTTTGTTCATACAATACATAAATACGCTTAATTAGGAAGTGAACTTTATTGATGGTTCATAAAAATGATGATGAATGAACAAAAAAGCTCTCCAATGACTTTACGATGTTGCTCAGTAGGTATAATTATACTGTAAATGAAAACCGGCATTTTATACAATAATTCGCCCATATTTTTTGCTAGCTCTACAATCATACTCGCAGACACATCGATCAATATCGATGTGAGACCGATAAATCAGCATCAGTCAGCTCAACAAGTGGACAACCTCGGTTAATTCCACGCCACCGGTGACTCACGCAATACATTAATACAGTGATCTGCCTAAAGGCTTTACGCATAAATTTCGTAATTGCAGACGCGTAGACAATGCAGGAACAAGTGAGGCAGGACCCCATGAATAATACATACAGCTGGTACAAAAAGCGAGCGATACTGCTAACAGACGCGGGGTATGGCGGCGATACGCCACCATTTTATTTTTATTTAATCGAAGTATTTCAGGGTGAGCTTCGGTTCCCAGACGATATGAAATAAGTAAAAATGTATTTTCTTTGTTGGCAGTCACCTGTTTATGGTAATGTTGTCTATTTATGCAGACTTCTCTGGCTCAAAGAATTATTATGAGTTGCAAAATTAGCATACAGTAACGAAAAAAAATATTAATCATTTATTCTGATCAACAGTTTCATGCAATAAATGGCTAGCTACTTATAATTGTAAGCTTTTTGAATATAAAATTAACAAAATCAACTTTACATAAATATTAAATTATATACAATATGTTTTCTCATTTTCCTGGTACTTAGTGAATCGGTATTAATTTAAAATGTAGGTATAATCTTGGTATTAGTTAAGTACTGTGTACATGAGTAATGAATTAAGAGTACCTACATTAGATTAGCAAACCTGGGAAAGTACCGAGTCTCTTCTCATAATTATATTCTGAAGTTGGAATAACTGAATTTCATGTTGGTGAATGAAATATTTTCAAGATTTGAGTTCGTTCTTAACTCACTGCGAAAGTATCAGAAAAAAAGTGCTGAGTTATATTTTATATAAATAATAATGTATCAAATATTCTTATACGACGAACAAGTGGATCCTTCACATCGAGGAACGTACGTAATAAGATATACAGTCCCAAAAGTTTTCAACTCGTTGGAAAGGTGAAATTGTTTCGCTCTTAAAAAGAAATGAATATACTTCTTGCCTTTTTATTTATATTTTAAACAATAAGTTCGTCTTATTGTTCAAAATTTTGGTTTTGATTACTGTTCAAAATTTAAGCAAAACTTTAATGATTGCTTTATAATAACTTAGTTAAAACTTTAAATGGTCAACATGCACCTTCTTGGTATTTGTAACTAAGCAAGAATAGATAACTTGGTTTTCAGAAATAAATCCATAAATAGCTTTAAATAAGTAAACAATGGTTTTTGTTTATGGCATTCCGAACCTAACTTGGAATTTATTGTGTTCATTTATTTGTACAAGCACAAACTTTCGGCTAACCTACTCGACCTCAAACTTAAGACATGGCACGGGCAACTTTATAAATTAAACAGAACAGTTTTAGATATTTCTCAGTGGTAATACCAATATCATATTCTCAATTTAAAATAATGAAATTGTTAGTTGGAACATTCACCAAATAAACAGAAATAGTAATTAAATTCCAATATCTGATTCGTAAGTCGCTACATTTCCCTTGCGGATTCGACGACAATTTCCCTCGTTATTGGAAAATGGCTGAAGTTGTTTATGTTCAATTTATTAAATATCAGCAAAAATATGACTTACTAGCTGTTCCCCGTGGTTTCACCCGTGTTAAGAATCGTCTTTGGTTACTGCTCCGTTCCCGTGCGACGTAGCGGGATGTTATACCTTCGATAAACAAGCTACATAACGCAAACCGTTTTTTTATCGGACCAGTAGTTCCTGAGATTAGCGCGTTCAAACATACAAACAAAAAACTCAGCTTTATAATATTAATAAGTATTACGTACATTTAGATTTTATCAATAATACTTTATCAAATTGTTAATCATAGAACAAAGTAACCATGAATCAAATTTATTAGATTTCATCCGTCGATAGAAATAATGATGTAGGATTAAGTGGGTACATAAACCAAAAGGTGTCATCAATAATGTGTTGTAAGGATAAGGAATGCTGAATATCGGTAAGAGCGGTGATCAATCACACAGAGATTAAACGACTTTCTGGTATTCTACCTTTGCCCTTAAAGGTACCAAAAATAGATCAAAAGAGAATCTTTGCATGACTTTGAGTTTTGTTACGATCGACTACGAAGTATTCTTGATCTAGTTGACTTTACTTTCCATTTTGGTACTTATCTGATTTCAATTAAAGTGCCCTTTGCAAAGTGTTAAGTAACGGATTATGGTGGTAAGTTGGTGAGGTTATAACTTTTGCTTTTAAGATTAAACCCTGAGCCTTGGATAAGTCTCTTCGTTTTTGGAGAGGAAATGTCTTGATAATTTAAAGGAATTGTATGTTTTTACGTTTTAAGGTATTTTGTCTGACAATTTATGTCAGTCTGCTGCAAAGTGTTTTAAGACACAACATTTTTAAAAGTTACAGTCTTGTTCAAAGTTTGCATACTTCCAAAAAATCTTTCACATGTTCCAGATGCAAAAGTACACTGTGGGGTATTGCAAACATTAATTTGCTATAATCTCTACATTAGAAACCCAATACACAAATACTGTCACTGAAACAGTCGTAAAGATACCTACATACATGTTTTGTATCGTTTGTCTTCGGCCGTAAATCAAACATTTAACAAACCAGTCGCTGTCAAACCAATAACATGTTAAGCTCAGTGTGCGGGGACAAGTGTTACAAATTATTATGCCTTTGTAGGTTACCCGGGAAGTATGCGTGTGTAGTTAGTGCCAAGGAGAGCATTATCATTTGATATTTATAGTGCAGATAAATAACATTCTTTAGGTATTAATATTTTATACAGAAGTTGTTACTTAACAAATATTTATACTGCAGGTCGGTACGTGATATATTTCAGTTTGGAAAGATGAGAGTAATGTACTAACTAACATTTTTTAAATAAAGTAATATCAAATATTCCTGGTATTTGCTCTGGCTATACAGAGATATTCCCATGTCTGACTTAAAATAAGAGGTCGAAAATTGCGTCACTTTAAAATAATCACTGATAAATTTTAAAAGATAAGATACATTTTCAGAACCTTTACACACGTATGTTTATATCGTCAACACACTAACAGGTAGGCCGTACAATGTAAAAATATATACCTATTATGAATATTAAATATGAATGAAAATAAATGAGAATGGCGTGTGTTGATTGACACGGCGGCGCGCGGCGTGGATCGTTAACGAGCGTCGGTACAGAAAGCTGTTGTCGAACGAGAGACATCGACAAATTATCGCAAAGCGACAAATGAGTTAGAGGTGACGAAGTGTGCTGCTGCAAACTGCAGTGTAAATACGACTGATCTCTGTCAACTTTTCCTAATAATGCTATAAAATAAATCCTTATTACACTTAGTAACAAACTTTTTTCTTTCCGCCATTTTGAAATGGGGTCAAGACGTTTGGCCATTCAAATTGGAGGGTCAAGAGATTGTACACATTTTTGTCGTTTATCATCTTTTTAATAGAAAAGGTCTCGTATCGTATTGATGCTTAAAGTATCGCTGTACATAATAAAATATGGCTTATAAAGCATGATAATCCAGAACATGAGCACAATGACATTTATTCTGTACATAATGGATATTGATACTTTTAGGGCCCTACTGTGACAGAATGATAAAATTTTATGATCATCTACGCTAATTGTCATGACACTTTATAAATCGTGAACCCTCGTAAATGTCAGTCTTGTCATTAGCCACTGTTTTGTTTTATTTACTCCTTATGATAATGTATCCTGGTGAGCATTACACTTATCCGTACCTATCGCATTAATTTTAATGCAACTTGTATTTTAAGTGCGCATGCACATTAAAGACAATGTAAGTATACTCATTTACAAATAAAAGAATTAATTTATTTACAGACACCCTCACTATAAATCTTTCTTAAATTGTAAACGGTCTACCTCACCCAAATAAAATTTTACCGCTCTCATTCAGATTGTATGAATAGATTTTATATTGATTTTCAGGAATTGGTTGCATAATTTCTAATATTAGAACCAAACAGTTTCCAAATGTGCTGACATAAACTGGGATTTACGATCGCTCACGTCTTTAAAATGAAGTTTAGGTTATGAAAGAATGTTCAAAAACAATCGGAAAAATACATTCTCACATAAAACCAGGTGGGCTTTGGATATAAAAACAGTGTTCGGCCTTCGTCATTTATTTATGCTCGTGGTTGTTGCGCAGGAAAGTGAATGCTTTCGGACTGGGATTGACGCGACCTCACCTGTTCTCAAAAAGTCAATTTCAAGACTTATTACCCTTTGTTTCCAAGACCAGCCTGGGAGTGCTTACGTCGCCTTTTATTGCTATTCTGCCTTAATGTGATGGCTGCAAATGCGGTGGCAAGTCGAATTCGTTTTGTTTCTGTTTTAAATTCTTACCAGCAAATAAAATTTAATTCGGTTTTTATTATAGTCGAAAGTAGCACTTAACTATTTAAATGAGTTCAGGTGCAACGATAAGTAAATAATGGTCAGTTTCCCTTCTGTATTTCTTTTGTTGCTGTAAACATACTCAACACGGTTTCACCAATTTGCGACGGTTTAGGTACACATTGGAATGTTACAACATGCGGTGCGTTTAGTTGCGTGCTAAACAAACGAAGCGCGACTTTCGACACGGGTGCAGTTAGCGGCCCTTCATATGGAGATGTAAGGCGCCCGCGCCCCCGCCGTCGCCTAACACTAACGACATACTTCGCACGATTTCCACGACATTCTTGACTGAACAAGAAGGCAAGACTCTTCACTTACACAGAATCATCGAAAGTTTAAACGCGGAACAACACTCTAAACGTAAACTCATTACCTATGTGTTTACCGCAGAAACCTTTAACTCTGGCGATAAATCAGATGCTTTAGGGCTTTGTGGTAGAATCTAAAAACCGATTACATGGATCGTAAAATTGCTTACAATTACAAGAACTATAAATAAAGTGTATCCAAGACGTAAACAATGAGTCAGTCTAGTCTAGTCTAACGGTATCACTAGTAAAATCGATTCTGTACTTTCTCCTAGACTAAAACGGTATGGTATGGAGTGAGAATGTTAGACCAGTCTGTTATGGTATGTAATGTAATACTAACTAATTGCCAATGTGATTAACTGGAAACTTTAGTTAGTTGGTAACATGCAGTATAAGGAAGTGGAAAGTTAATTATTTGTTTAAGAACGCGCTGACTGATTTCATTCATTTAACACTTTCAATTTTCTGTTTATGATAAAGCTTTCACACTTAAAGGGAGATAGGACAAGAGGCAAGGATGCTTAGGAAAACCCATTTATACCTACATATAATAAAAATAAATTACATAATTTCTAATAGGTAAGCAAGACTTTAACGTGATGTCAAAATCTTGCTTGAGAAAATAATTAGTTGAGTTTCATTTTAATTGGCAGTGTGGAAAATCAGTGAAGCTAACCCCATATAGAACTTCTTGTTTATGACATTCCTAAAATGCCATGAGTAACGCATTCCATTTCAGACCAACATAAAGTCGTGTTTCTAGAATTTCCCAATGCTTGATCGTTACAGTGCTAGTAATTAAAACCCAGGAATAACTTCACTCCCAATTCCTAACATTCAACAATATGCGTTTCTATATCGAGTGCTGTAATTTGCATAGACTGTTCTCCGTCTAGGTCACTCAATAGACTCGGCCTCGACCTATTTAGTAGTCGCATGACATCTAATTTAGTGATTGAGAACAGTTATTTGAACAATCATTGCGGAAACCCGGATTGAAACATAAATTATAATAGGACCATCTTAATATTACGAGTATTTCATGAATGGCCATGATTCATGGGAGGTGAGCCCTTGAAATTTAATGAGCAATCCAATAATAGAGGGAACAGTAATGTCGTTAATTAACCAAAATCACATTAATTTGTTATTAAATCAGCAGAAACAAATTTATATTAAATTAATAAGATATGCGCAGATTGTGAATTGGATTAATTACGATGCTTTTAACGATGAACAAGAATATTATAAACACGTCGTGTGAATGAAATTAATTTGCATATCAAGTGCTGCGATCAATATTACTGTTGATGCATACGATAACGTGGTTATACAAAGTTTCTTTATTTGTAAGTATAATATTATTGATGTGTATTAAAAGCTATTCTGACAGCTGTAGCAAAATTCGATATCAAAGCAGGAAATCAAAAAGATTTTATGCGGAGACAGTAATGTCTTGCACTGAATTTATAAGTAAAATACTTTACGGGATATATTTTAAGTAAATTGAGCACTCTATATTCACTAGACCCCGACAGTCGTTAAGACTTGACAACGTAAAAATAAGTAACAAAGTTTTGAGAGATCTGAAGACTTCTTGACAACCGAGCACGTCTCGAGAGTCGGTCTCAAATAAGTTTTAATCTCGTTGACGCTTTCACAGAATATTCTAGGATATTTATCGTAAATTAGAAATTTTAAATATTATAAATTCAGGACATTCGTTTGAATAGACGGTACTTGATGGTATTAATTAGTTATTAAACGGATTTCCTGTAAAGTTCGCTAAACAAGGAAAATATTTGTTCTAATTATTTCTACTTGTTTCCTTTCATTCAATTTGACCACTTTTATTTCTCCTTATAGCAAAATTGGTTTTACTATGAGTCATAACAGCATTACTAACTTTACTAGGAGTTTTTCGACATCTACCTATGCAATCTGCGGGACAAGTTTTGTTCATACGATATTTACAGTTCCTAGAAAACTGAAGCAACTGATTGCAATGTGAATCACGCGTAATTCTAACAATGGCTAGTGTACATACGCAGGGAAATGTCAACAATAGTAAAATAAATAAATGAAAAGCTATCTAGGAATGGAATTTAAGTAAACTTAAAGTAAATAACAAAAGTAAAGGACTCATATTTTATCTATTAATTCATTAAGATTTTCTTCCATTGAGCGACGACTGTTTTTATTCACCTGACGAATAAATTCCTGCTCACTTTATTCCATAAAACATTATCTTGTTTATAATGAAGAAAAAGAAACATCGTCTGTCTGTTCCAATTTTTGTTTTATTAATCTTCTGTTTTTGTGAATAATTGGTTCTTGTTTTAAAAGTTGTACTGCGAAGGACGACGTCTTTACATCTCGAATACTGTTTGTTATTTATGTATGGACAATAATGAACATACGAACGAGATGAGAGACGCAAGAAACATTATTGTGACAGCTCTTTGACTGGTCATATCAGATACCATGTCATGTCTGTGAGGAATTGTGCCAACACATCTGGAAATAACTTTGTTGTACGATATTTGCAATTGCATAAAACAACTATTTGAAGTTTTATGTCTATTCATTAGAGGTATACCTACGATCTAAATATCAAGCGATGCTTGAAAGGTTATAGGATAAAATATCCTTTATCGACAAAAGGTTCATTTATCATATAAATAGTTCTGGCAATGAGTCGATTGATCGGCTGGCGTACGCGCAGTAATAGAGCTCATAGACTTCGTGTGCATGATTACTGAACACAATAAAGTCGTTTGTTATTTGTCGATTAGCGATTTGATAAAGCATTTCAATTTATAGCATCATTGAGTCCAGCGTCCTCGAACGCTGGCCAATTACCCCAGTTTCTGTTGATCCTTATATAGTATCGTTTCGTATACGTAATAGAAACCGCACCGATATCAACTTAGGTATATATATGTAGGTACCGTAGTATATTATAAAAGTTGTTTATTTTTCGATGCAACCACTTGAGAATTACACTCTGGCCTCGATAACGTAACTGAATCACCTATTAATAATTGGCATGTTTTTATAATATTTTTTTAGAGCAACAAGAAAAGGTCAGAAAAACCAAGTTGGGGATAAACTAAACATTATTACTTAGTTTAGGCATTTTCGAAACCAGATTACCAAGCGATAGCATCACCGTGTCATTTTGAATATATTAACACTGATTAGCGTGTCACGGCGGCTCGTTATCATGTTAATCTTATGCACCCGTGACTCGGTGACACTATCATAGACTGCATGCCTCTCTTATCGCAGCCGCAAGTCTGCCCAAGGTCGAGTCTAAGAACAAAACGTAACAATTAACTCTAGTTAACTATAAAACTGGTGTTTGTTTGAGGTGACTGTCGAATTAATCATCACAAATGTAATTCCCACGTTGTATTTACATAGCTAATACATTCAGTGAACATCCTTGTCGGCTTTTTTGTTCTGTAATTTGACGATAATATTTCGTCGTTACGAGGAACTTTTGTTTCCCACAATAATTTTCATTGTAATGTAATGTAAGTAGGAAAAAAAGAAAGTAATTTTGACGTTAAAATCTTTAAGCTTTTTCCTGTTAAAGTTTCGAATGGGGGTTTTTAATTGTAAGTTAGAGGGGGAGAGCAATTACTGTCGGCAGGCGGGCTAGCGGCTGTATGGCCGGTATCGCCGTCGGTGGCCCACATTGTAATCACGGTGATTAGCCCCGAACACCACCATTACAGCCCACCTTTCAGTTTGAACCAGAAACCGCCTAACTTTAGGATACGTTATTGCTTGGCACATTCCCTACGTTTCGTTTTTGTTCAATCGATTACGCGTTTTAAAATTCTAATGTAACCGAGTTGGGACCTGCCCCGCGGCTTTGCACGGATACTTTATCGTTTTGGCTCTGCTTACAAAGAACGTTAAATTATCCTCTGAAACTTCCCAAAAACGTATTGTTGAAAACTTGCAATGCATTAAAAATTTCTGCCATGCGGAGAGCAACTAAAAGATCAACTGATGCAGACAGACTCTTGACTGCTACATTGTGATTATGGTCCATTGCATTTGCCATTTGCCAAACAAATGATTGAGTATACCTAGTTTCTCACTTCTTACTCGGAACTACCAATTGAATAAGTCATAAAACTCTGCCGTCAAATGTACATTTTCAATCGTTTTGTGTCGGCGCTTGGGTGGGATCGACCGACGTGCTCGCAACGCAACGTGTTCTTTATCATTTCTTCATATACCCACCTAGGAGTGAAGTTCATGTGGGTGTTTAAAAATGCCATTTATCTTATATTGGAAAATAAAATTAGAATTTTATTTTATAACACAAGCATTTGAAAAATCTTTTGAGCAGGTCTCTCCGCAAAACTTCTGGCATTCTGCGCCAATAACACATCGATATCGCCCACCTCAATAATATTGATGTTCTAGATTAGGTAGGTAAGTTAGAATATTCAGTGACGACAACACATTAACAAACTAATATTAAAGTTCACAGGAACATCTATGAACATGAGTAACTGCCTCTTTAACGTCATCAATGTTATTGTAACTATTTACATTTAAATTTCTTAAAATTATCTTAATTTTGCCATTTATAAATAAACATATTGACGTTAATGCAGGAAAGGACGTCAGGACAATATTAATATTATAAAAAATAGGTCTTTGTTTAATGCCATCGGTATGTTGTTGACGTGCATAAAATAATTATGATGTGTGTTCCACTTGTTCTACAAACGGAGCATAATGACCACGTGTATTGGTCAGAATAAATGGGCCAAGAATTTTGCATCGACGATGCGCATAAGCTATCTGACTCGCGGTCTAATTATAGCGCTCTACAGCTTGTCGCGATACCTGACGCCCGATGAAAAATATACTCGACATTTACAACAACTGTACATGAATAAATTAAGTACACATCTACATGTGTTTTAATTACTTATCTATCAATTTATTGTGTGGGAAACACTGTTGTAAGTACGTCTTTGCTACCATTTTCTAATAAACAACCTCTGATGACGCATTATTTATAATGTATTATCCATTCATGTCCATGTCACATTTTGAAAGGAGCGTAATAGAGATATTTTTAGTGTCTGCCCTTTGCAGCACAGTCATTAAGGCTTGATGACTACGTATTGTGTTTATTCTATACCCAACCCCAGGAACAATTCATGTTTTGCTTATGTGTCAAAAGTCATGATGATACTTTTGCATGGTGGCGTATTTGTGGTAGTGTTGCCCAAAATCGGTCTTGGTCTTGCGGTCTTGGTCTTGGTCTTGCAAAAATGCAAGACCAAGACCAAGACCAAGACCGACTTATTGTAGCAAGACCAAGACCAAGACTGAACCCTGCAAGATTTGAGCAAGAACAAGACTAACCCTGCAAGACTCTCGCGTCTCGCAGTTAAGTCAAACTGAGATTTGGGCGTTATTAAGTAGGGATTTGGTTTCAATCCTGATTTTGATAGACGTTCCCCAGTATCAAAACCGTATCGTCATAACACTAAAAGGTATTGTATTGATTACCAAGTACATTTTAAAATTGTATACGTTTGTTTCGTGTCGTATCGTACTCGTAAGTATGTTGCATTTTCTGCGATCGTCGATCGATGAGTCACGGAACGAGCAATATTGCTTGAAATACCTACCTATAAAGTTTGAAATTAAAACCATCAATTATTTTATTTCGCGATAGATAAATAATAGGTGCTTAAAAATCCCTACAAACAATTTTTGTTCGTCACAAGCCACAATAGATATCCAAAAAATGATATGTCTGATACATTTTAATGTAGGTAGGTACCTATCAAAAATTTAATTCATGTTTTAGATGTTTGTGCTAGTACTAATTTTTAAAAGTCTAGACGGCGACAAATTTTTATTAGTTAGAAGTACCTAGGTACTTATCAAGTCTAGATGAAGATGAAAAGTAAGTATAAGTGATAATTATTTAGCCGCTAGCTGTTTGTGAAGAGTTTAGGATAGCCAGCCACTAAACATGTACAAAAAATCATTAAAGGTTAAATATTGTAGTAGGTAGATGTAGGTTTAATCATTAAGGCTGATATTTTAGTAGAGTTAGTAATTACGCCTTAGTACTAAATTGTGTGATTTTTTTAATTATTGTCGAGTTAATTTTATTAATTTGGTGGTTCACTATGCCTATGTCAATTTAATCTCAATATGTACCTACTCTGTTACGTTGTTCTAAGATCTAAACTAACGTGTTTAATAAATAGCAATAGGCTAACAGGTATTTGCAAGTAGTCTAGTCTACATTATAAAAGCTTTTTTACAAAAAAAGACAACCGCCTTCAAAAACTACAAAATAAAAATAACTTTAGTTTGGAAGTCGGCGGCTTTGGTTTTGTTTTTTGTTATGTAGGTATTGCCACCGACTTCCAAACTAAAGTTATTTTTATTTTGTAGTTTTTGAAGGCGGTTGTCTTTTTTTGTAAAAAAGCTTTTTATTTTTACATTTTTAGTGCTTGTGTGTTAATGTTTCAAATCCTTAATAAAAGCCCTTTCAAACAATACCTCACACGATATATTTAATTTAGGAAAATGGTAGGAGGGGAATTGACGTACCCCCTCCCCCTCTTTCTTCAGTCAGTCATCGATACACGTATAAACAAAGCAATTTTACTTGTTACGATAGTTCTGCTGTGATCCTATGAGGAGTTCCGTTCCATATCTCCGAAGTTCATCATCAGATCATGACAATATTTCTATGGAACCTATTCGAAAGTATACTCTTTCAAACAAAAAAAGAATCATCCAAATCAATTCATAATTGGCGGAGTAATCGGGTAACATGCATACAAAAATGCTCACAAAATAAAAAGCACTAAGCCAAATTGGATAAAATTTTTATGGGACCAAATGGCAAGTATACTGCATCAAACAAAAAAAGAATCACACTAATCGGACTAGAAACCTCGGAGTAATCGGTGTACATACATAAAAAAAAAAAAAAAAATACCGGCCGAATTGAGAACCTCCTTCGTTTTTTGAAGTCGGTTAAAAACATGTAAACGGGTATTTATCGCGAATTTTACCTTTAATATTATAAGCCCGACGTTTCGTCCGTTTTCCGTTTAGTCTAGTCTGAGTAGTAGAGTCTCGCAAGACTTGCAAGACTCTTGCTGCAAGACCAAGACCAAGACCAAGACTGAGAGCGCAATACCAAGACCAAGACCAAGACCAGGTGTATTGACGCAAGACCAAGACCAAGACTGGCTAAGGTCTCGTCTTGGTCTTGCATTTGGGCAACACTAATTTGTGGTGAGTATCTGCTTACCTAAAGTTTACATTTTATGTTTAGTATTAGGATGAATGGGCATTCTTTCACGTCGTATGAATAATGTAGCGAAACCCTCAAACATACGTGAATAAATCTCCTGTAATCATTTCTGCTTCAAATAGTATTCAATATCACAAACATATCAAATTCCGAAGTCGTTACGCATAAAAGGTTATTTTAGGGAAAAATAATGTGTTCACATTTTTGGACAGGAAACATTTTCGCTGACAAGCTGAGCCAGCACGTGATGAAGAGGTCATAAAAATGAGATGCGCGTTTATAAAATATTTGGCGCAATGCTCGCATAAATACCACGTTAGGCATAAAACGTGACTTTAACAAAATAATGCTACTGAACAAAAATGTGTCAACGAAATATATCTACAGACAATAGACATCGCTAAATCGCTACGTTAATCGTAGGTCTAACTGGTATCTACGCTACTCCATGCTACGCGAAGCTACGTGCGCTACGCGAAGCTACGCGAAGCTACGCGTAATACAAAACGCGCTTAAATGTTTCATCACCTTTTCACATCGATTACTCATAGGGTTTTATGTTATCTTAGCTTCTAATGAGACGATAATCTTTCGTCGACGTTTTCATAATTTCACCATAATTATTATTATTACACAGATATTTGAAAAACGAAGGTTTAAACGGATTCAATTACGTCAAGTTTTTAATCTCTTAAAAAGAACAGTAAAACTTGTGCAGTTGAAACTGAGCCAAAAATAAATTGCGCGTAACGTAACACCAAAAATAATGCTCGCTAATTGTACATGATGCTTAACGATAACACATGAGTAACAAACAAGCTTTTAAAAATCGTTCATTGCAAGTATTCATCGCGGCAGTTGGTCTTAATTGAAACATTGCAGCTAACCCGTTTTAGAAAGTTTTGGCTGCATGCCAACAGCTGTTCTGTATCAACTTTTTGTACCTACCCGGATTTTTAGTTCACCTTAAAGGTCAAGGTTACAAATATAGGTGATAATTGACTAAGTAAATTTACGTAGGGTTGGCCGTTTTCATTTCATTTTGTATTAACATATTTTTATAGCTAAAAAAAGGAGTTTACTGTACGTACCTTACATTATTATTTTCTTCAGTGTTTTGTATTTATATTTTATAATATTATCGTTCACTCTTTTGAATAAACTTAAAGGTGCATCACTGTGACGTTAAATAATTTATAAAATACATTGGGTATTATTTAAACGGCGTACGTACTTATCAAGATAATGATTATAGTTCATTGAATAACAATAGACACTTAGACAAGCAATTACAAGAAAAACACTTAAAGACTAGATAATAATTATCTTTGATAACACTTCCCTGTGTTAAGTAAATTAAAAATAAAATTATTTATTATTCCAACACTGTCTTACTAATGACATTGATACTATTGTAAGTTCTTGCTTTTTTCCATCCAGTCAAGTTTAATCCTTGAATGCGCATGAGCTTCAATTTTACCTACCCACGTTGTCTACATTCTACAGACGATGGTATGTACTATCACAATGGCGTGTAGTGTAAAAAGATTCCATGACTGCAGTTTATATACTCGTAAAATGCGCAAAATGTTCGTATAAATGAGAAGATCTACGCATTTCCCGGTCTAACGTGGGATAGTAAAACTACGTGGCGCTAACTCTGGCTATAATCCAATGGGTTTATATTAATGATTGATTTTGCGTTACGTGTCGGAACGATACATCAAGCTGGTCTGTTCCTGCCGCATCACCGATGTTCCCCTGAACATGTTTCGTAATACGTTACGATTTCAATTGTGATTCAATCTCAACTTAGTGCATTGACCATCGGATGACGACATCTATAAAATTTTATAAGACAACGACGCGAATGGTCACTCTGTACTGAGCGGTGTGCGTAGCTGTAGAGTAAATATTTTGTTCGAGTATGGACTAAGAATTTTGCATACCAAACATGTAATACGAGTGAGCTGGATGTTTACACCTCTTATCTGATTAATGCCTTAGTTTAGGTAGGAGTTCGGCGAAAGCAAACTACAAAGTAGCTATGAAGATAAACAGTGTTTTTAAAACAGCACTCAACCTTGACCGACTACTCTACCTGAATCATGTTATTCGCAGACCGTGAATTCGCAGGATGTTTACATTAAATATATTTTTTTCAAAAATGCGAAAAGTAATGGTTCCGTTTTAATGATCATTTATTTTTGTGCTGAAAATATTTCAACGGAACGTAGACACGGTTTTTTTCTGATGCCAAAGAAAATAATTGCTTGAAACAAAATACCCTTTTGTGTGGGCGAGGTGATTGAATAAATAATGTATGTAAGCCATACATCATAATATGTCTACCTACTTGTAGCTTCAAAACCGTCGTCAAAGTCCTGACTGCAAAGTGCGAAGAACTGTACACTTAATGTTAATGTAAATAATGGTTAATGACCAGTTGGCCTCGGCGATTACATGTAACGAATGTTTCTTGGTGTACAAACACATAAAATAACATAAAGTATCGCCACTCTTGGGCTTCGACCATCTCCTTATAGTGATTACGTCAAGGTGCTGTGGTGCATCACTGAAAAAATTTGCACTGCCTCCGCTCACTATCCACGCCATCGACTTCGTCTGTTATACGTCTAGACTTAAACATTTTCCAACCGAAATTCCAAAAATGTTGTAATTCAACGTCGACATCAAAGAGGACATCGTTATAAACCCACGTTTTTACGATGTAGCTTTAATCAAATTACTTACTTTTGTATTTTTTTGTTTTCATTTGTATACTACGCCTTATGATACAAGAGAGCTCACCGCTTATGTTATGCTAGCAAAATGTAAATAAGCATTAGTGGTTTTTAAGAGATGCTCGAGACGGAAATATTCATAATAAATATTATTTAATGTTTAGCAAATCCTTGAATAATGAGTACGGACAAAACATTATTTACGCATTCAAAAAATTTACATGTGACTCATGCGTTACGCACAAAGTATCGGCTTAAGTTCAATTCATTCAGTTAATGAACCGTAGTAATCGTGCTCAACTGTGAAAAATGTCTGTCATTAATGCGGCTACTGTTTATTTATGTGACTGCATCCACATTATCGGCTGGTATGACGCCTTTCCCGAAATCGTCATCGGTCACGTTTATTTCGGGAGGCACAAACATTGCTCGAGTCGTAGGTAGAGTAGGTATCTACGTACTACACGCATCCGCGGCCATGCGTAGCCGATGCACCGCGCCGTAATCGAAACTATAATTGCCGAGCAGTTCTAACTACTCGCGCCATTTCAATTAAACACTTGATTGGATTTCTTTTAATTCTGACACACCGAACGTGGAAAAGTTATATGTTACGTAAACTTGTGCAGTTAATTTTATATTCATATACGACAAGGAAAATTATTTTTATGACTTTTGAGAAGATGATTTCATTTTCTTCAGAAATGATTTCATGCCATTATCATTTATGTACATAATTATCATTGTGGTTAAACTAGTATTTTATTAATCTTATCAAGTCATCATTAAGAAATAGAATTCAAAACGACAATCTAATTGACTCTATTTGTTTGAACGAAAAAGCAATCTTTATAAAAACTAGGTAGCTGGACCTTAGTATTTTTTATTTTGAACTTAATTCTTAGTGACTTTAATATTTCTACATAGTATAAAACAAACTCGCTTCCCGCCGTCTGTACGCTTAGATCTTTTAAACTACTCAACGGATTTTAATGTGGTTTTCATCAATAGATAAAGTGATTCAAAAGGAAAGTTTATAAGTAGTTTTACATTGCAAAGCTAGGCGGGTCGCTAGTGAACCATAATATATCTAACTTTAAGCTCCTTTCTTAATTAATAGTAGCGTAAAACATTTTTTTATTTTGTCAAGTTTTATACCCATAACTAATATTTTACTTTTTTACAGTTTTCGTTCACTGATTACAAAAAGTAATTAAATATATTTTAAGTTATGTGTATTAAAATTAATTAAAATTCAGAATCGTGTTCGTGACTATATCAGCGATGCCGTAAGTGCAAGCTAGGGTTTACTTCAGCGGAGTTCCGGACAGCCTTACATAAGGGCTGAATCGGGTCACACAATAATGTCACTAAGATTTAAGTTTATCCGAGTTATGTCATAACAGACTGGTTGCCCGTGACTTCGCCCTCAGGTTTTGTCACCGGTCTAGTGGATCGTAGCGTTATGTTATATGGCCTATACTATTTCTCATGAATTTGGCTATCATATACAAAAATATTTTTTTAATCCGACTGGAAGTACTAGAGATTAGCGCGTTTAAACAAAAAAAAACTCTTTAGCTTTATCATGCTATAGTAGAGATAATAGAGATATGATTAACTAGTAACAATACGTCGTCGTCAGTCATCAGTAATATGCAAATGATAAACGTAAACACTTTAAACCTCTAGTCGGCGACAAATTGCGATGTTCCTAGACATATGTATGCAGATATTAACACTCACGTTATATCAAATAATCTTGACGAGAGTACTCATATACGAAGGATGGCATTGCGACATAATGTTGATATTTTCTAAGAGTAGATAAGACAGCTTTTCATGTAGTATTGTATTTGAGTTTAGTTTCTAATGCGCACTATTCATACACATTTGCACGTCAAGTATTTGCGGATTCATTATTTGCTGTTAAAATTTTCTAGTTAACGTAACTAATCATTTATTATGCTTTCAGTGTTCTCTATTTAAAAGTTGTTAGATCGTTTGCCCTAAAAAATCAATTGTGTCACATTTTTCATTGGAAAGAGAGATTTCAGGGAGAGTAATTCTAATAACTTATAGGAACGATTGCAATCTGTCAAAAATGCCTCTAATTTACCATTGATTGTCGCTGAGATCAGATTGCGACTAGATTTTAAACGTTATTAATTAGTGGAATTGCTGCTACTGGTCGTAATAAGAATAATTTTATTTTATAATACGTTGACAAAAGCAATATTCATTAGGTGTAACTTTTGTTTCTGTGCCGTGAATTTCATTGCCCTGAATTTGTTATTATTACAACACTGAAACAGGCTGACGTTTTATTATCAAACTGATTCCCCTGACGGTTTCATTATATTCTTTGTAAGCTTTTATAAATTCTCACCGTGTACTGTTTAATATCTTATTATTAAAGGAAACGTTGCTTTTATTGCTACTCTAACCTTCATGCTTATATTACCTACGTCTGAATGGAACGGATCTGGACGCGTCATCAATTAACGAAAAGGCAATGCCTTAGGCTTAAATTATATTCTCATTGTTACCTAAATCAAGCTGTTTTAGATGGAGATGTAGGTATGGGGATAGGAAATAGGGATGGAAATCATTATTCATAGGCATTAAGTCCGCCTTTGTACAGTATATTTTTATATTTGTGCATAAAGTTTTAAATAAATAAATAAATAAATAAATCCCTAGACACCTATAAATACTTAAGGTTGCTTTTCACTACCTTCTCATAGATAGATATCTATCTATGAGAAGGTAATGAAATGAACGATTTATTACACGAGATAATAGAGACAATGATAGCATTCCTTTTATTTATCTATTTTTATATTTTTAATGTAAACATCGATATTACTAGGTCAAACCAATAAAAGCAGATATAGGTACTACTTATATGATGATTTGTGCACGTAGTCGTGCAACACAGATCGTGCACCAAACTGAGCGGTGCGGGCGCCATCGAACGCTGTCGCCTAAATACCGCGTTTCCGATTGCGACGCGACTTTAATACAGATTCACACCATTTTTCAACATAGGAACTGGGAAATATAGTTTTTTAGTCTTTTAAATAACCTTTATATACGAGTTTGTAAGTTTGTATACGAGTAATAGTAATAAAATAATTTTCATTTTATGAAATTAACGGTGAAATTATATCTCCAAAAATCCAACTTGTATTTTTTTAATAAAAAATTGTTCCACTACTAAACTAAATATTTTACGCCATAGTGAAGTAACTGATATGAATAAATCAATATTATTCCTGCATCTAAGCGGCTTTTGATTATGATCTATCTCGTCGACTATTCATCTATAATTCCTTATATCCTGCAGTTAAGTAAATGTTTTTTGATCTGTCAGGTATGTATGGACCACCCGGTAAATATCAGTTGTATCGTTACTATCAGATGATCCGAATATAAGGGAAGTGTCAGAGACGGTCTGGAGTGAGCTTAAGCTAGGCATCTTGTATTACCGTTACCGCGACGAGGCGCCATCCACTGGCCGCGGCGGGCGTGCACTTCGTACGCCGTATCACAATATTATAAATTGAATACTTATCACGATCTGAGCAGCATACATGCTGCTTACCTGTATTTATGAGCAATACACTCTAGCACATTTACTAACACTGTTTCTGCCTTCTGGGCTTTACAAGCTTATAAAATCTCATTTTATGCAACTCAGTCTGGATAAGATAGGTATTAACCCTTTTTTTTTTTTTTTGAGGTGGTAAAAATCATCAAATGAGTCCTTCCGTCCTGGGCGGGGCGGAAGGGACTGTCAGACTTTTACTGACTAAAAAACCACCCTGTTCCTTCTGTTGCCCTTTACGTTCCGGGGCCCCTTTACGTTCCGGGGCAGGTATTAACCCTCAAATCTAAAACTAATGAATTGAAACTTCGCTGTACGGATAAATGAAATCAAAATCAGTAGAATATATGATCGGGTATTAGATTAATAAAGGAATGAGAAATCGGAAAAATAAAGTGTCTGGCGTGCATTTGCTGGCGCCTCACGTCCAGGATTACATATAAATCGTCGGCTTACGTGGGCGGGGACAATTGTCGGTCTCTACTGATAAACGCTAGAGATGACCCGCGCCCCCGAGGGAAAACGTTATCGTGAGAAAGTGACTTACATAAAAGAAATCCGAAAGCAATGAAAATATTCTTCATCTTTCTACGAAAATGACGCATGTAACGTGCTGCTATACAGATGTTGGTGAAATGTGAACGACATTTACTGGCATTCGCAATTATAATTTGCTGAAATGGCGCATGTCCCAGTTAGAAACACGTAATAGACTAATGGACACTCTTTAGTCGGTGTCTGTAAATTGTAAATTCTGACGCAATCACTTAATTTTTTAATCATTTTGCGTGATTGTTATGGATAACCAATTTAATGTTGAAAACGAAAGAATGAAGAATGAGATTCGATATTTCTAAAATTCCGACAGATAGATCGAGCTTTGTCTGTAAATAAACCTTCAATCATTTTCACATTCGCCTTGGCTTTCACTCACTCGCAATCTTTCACATTACACAACTCTTCCTGGGTTCCTTCAGTCATTAATCTTATGCTGTCCTTGCTATGGTACTTATGTGTCACATTTTGCTGTAGGTTGTGTTGCGCATACTTATTATTAGGTATTTGTATAGTTGGTACACCGTTGAAAAGCTAGCCACACAACCGCTTTTGTCACCTGCATTCAATAGATGGGCTCATTGTTTCCATTCCAAAGCAATGTAACGTGAGCTTACAGCTCACTTGCGGTCGCGGCGACCTACGCGCGCTCACACCTATTCACATTTCCTATGATACTATCTCGAGGAACCCTAAAACAGTTACCTACATATTTACATTAGGTACAAGAACAAGCCTATTGATTGAGCATTTTGTGTTTAATTTATACAAATAAATTCTTCTAGTGGGTTTATGAACTCGAACGGCTCGCGGCATTTTAAATTAAGATAACAGTTTTATTGGCTTCTAATTCAATTCAAGCGTCATTTTTCTTATCATTTCCACTTAAGCCTCTTACTAGCTTTCACGTTAGTTGCAACATTGCATAGACAAGAATTGTCGGCTGGTTCTCAATCAAGAGTCTTGTTTGAACTTGGCCCGTGTGCTCTGCGACACTGGGTCAACGAGGCAGGGCTGGATATTGCGCGGCGCATTGCAATACATAAGAACCTTTGTTCGATCCATCGCGGCAATTAATATAGCGCACGGTGCAATAAGCGCAGGCGGCATGTGAGTCCTCGGTACAATATTATAAACGATTGACCTTGCCTTATTGTCAACTACGGGATTATTTATAGTCAAGAATTTAGCTTCAACTGTAACAGTCGCTTTTAATTGAAATTATTAACTGCAATTGAAGAAAACAATATACCTAGTTTAGATACGAGTTTAATACTATTTCTCATTTGCCGGCTATGATTGAACTTGATCTCACTAACTGCTTGAGCCACTTAACCATGACCATTTGAGTCTGTTAAGTAAGAGGCTTTTTCTGATATTGTTTAAATACTCGTGATACAGCGCTGAAAATAATATGTATTAATCACTTAACCACAAAGAAAAATTAAACGAATTTTGTGAACTGAATAATAACAAAATTGATCCTTAGACAGGTAGGTATGTGGTTTAATTAATTAACCACACGTCGCTATGATTTAATCCCAATTAATCGTGCATCGTATGACCGTGAATGAATAATGTTGAACAAAATGTTTAATGAATTACTTTAATGACTAATTGTGCTTAGAAACATCCTTAATATTGTGATGGGAATAAAATATTATAGGTGCCATCATAGTAATAGTCGTAGAGAGTTATATTACGTTACATCCTGAAGCGGGGCTCATGATTAACATCTTCCGTGAGCAGGGTCAACGTGCAGGGGTTACGGCCTGACAGGCCCTGCGACTAGACCTTCTGGAAATTTCTAATAAAACATGATTTGTGGCAATGGATTACATGCGCTGCTACGCTACGGTACTCATAAAATGCGATATGAATATATCGAAACTTACGTAACAAAAACATTATTGTGTTATTTGCTGGGACATAATAGCAACTGTGAACTGGTTTTTGTAATACCTTTTTAAATAGGGTCACAAGTTGGAACACAAACAGAACATTGTGAACAGCGGACCGAAACAGAGTACGATGATCTAAACGCCTAGTCAACCAATTCGCTTCAAAAGGCCATTATGCAATAAAATCATTTGAATTAATCAATAGAGCAGAGTGGGTCCTGGCACTATAATCGACTAACGACACACTTCCTCCTGTGCTGCCACCGGCACTACATCTCCCTGGGTTCTGCACCCGACGCGCTCATTGTTGCAATTGAGCACTATACTTAATAGTGCTATAAATAGAACTCCGGCTTCTCACGATGCTTATAAATTATGCTAACATAGAAATCAATGTCAATATTACGTTTTACTATTGACAGTATTTCTCTATATGGAAGTTCGATGTATGTATTTGTATAATAATATGCTATTTAGAATTTGACTATATAAAGTTTAGGACAGTTTGCTGCCCTTTGATTATGTCATGTTGTGAAATAAGATAAAATATTTTTTTTTTAATAATTTTTATGGGTCATATCAAATGCACAAAATCGCTTTTATTTTTACATACTACTTAGGTATGTACTTATATTTTTTTTGACTCGTATTGTTTTATAATAGCTGCGCAAATCCATTTTTTTTACTAACATAAAAAATAGCTTAGTAATATATATTCGGTACTTTGAATAATAAATCTACCAAGGTAAATATTTCTTTAAGGCTGTGTATTGATAAGACGCAGTATGGCATTCAGTCGGAGTGCACATAATGGCATGTAACGCAGATTCCAAGAATATCACCTGTTTGTATAGAATGGTGTTTCTAAACATGTGTGGAGTAGTTAGCCTGTACGCTGCAGTATTAGTAGGTAGTCGAGGACGCAAACCAAACGCTAACTATGTTTACAATATGGATCACGTACATATTCACAAGTAACATTATAGTAACTACGACTGTACAAACACTTTTAAACGCTGATAAAGTTACATTCCTAATTAAATGATTAACATTTCATTATAATTCGAAGGAAAATTTAATCTCTAGGTCGCATTTTTTTTGCTGTTTTCAAACTACGGATGTAAACAAACCTTGAAACATTTGTTTAAAGCGAACAAGCAGCTGATATTAATAACGTAACTCGCGACATAAACCTATGCTCTAACATTTTATATATGTGTACTATCTTATGATATATCGCAGACTAGAAACGGTGCCAACTCTCAAATGCACATTAAATTGTGTAATTAGGAACAGATCGTTTGTATGTTCTGCATATTTTAAAAGTATGCGCATTCCTTTCTATGTGCAATTGTCATGTTAATTATAATGCTTGTGCTACGATTGCTACGAATTTTGACACTCGTAGGCGTAGGGATGGATGGTCGATGACGCTACGAACGTTTATTATATTATACACCTTGTTGACTGTTATAATTATGTCGATCCACGTAACGTCGTGCAATATGCATATTTATACACCTCTAAAGATAAAGTTCATAATTTCATCATAATACACAGCGATTCTCTAAAGGTAATAATTAAGTGCTCATATTGCATTTGATTTAAATAAGATTGTAATGTGTTATTGCCGCAGTGAACCACAAAATGCAACAAGACACGCCTGACCTAGTATTCATGCACTTTGTACCTTGAGGCAAAGTTGTAAAATATTACAACACAAATTTCCTTGAAGAAAGCAAAAACAAATCAGCAATATTAAATATGTAAACAAATGCACCTGCACTCGTAGGGTTTTCGATTCAGCTGATCAGGTCAACTCATCCAATGGGGAAGCACATACACTGCCAAAGACACACTGGTCCCTGTCAAATTGATGTTCAAACAAACTGGTGAGTGTCAATAAATATGGATGTGTCGTGTATGCTCTCGCGCACCGGCTCAGAATCGCAGGCGACACGCGCTCCCCGTAACGGACAATCAGTAACTGAACGTTTCGTTGAAGCGGACCAGTTATTATGCGCCCACTGATGCCATCAATAACTTCACCAACACGTGGGTCCGGCTATGTCGGTCGACACGACGCGATATCACACATGCACGGTAACGCGCTTATCGGTGCATCGCCTGTAAAAAGCTCATGATTCATCAGAATTAGGTTTCGCTCGTGACATCATCATGCTATGCGAGTAATGTAAACAATATGAGCTCGAGTGGCCGATCTGCTTCAGCAGGTTCATGTTGTATACCAGCACACTATGCACGGCGAGCTGACGTACATTATAGAACTGTATGCGCTATAGTCACCGTTGTTACTTGTAAATATTTGTCTCTACCGAGCCATGTGTGAAAATCATTACTTGGAAACGCAGAATTCCTGACATACTTCTTCGTAATAATATCTTTAGGATTTATACTCGAGCCGGAATTACTGGAAAAGATAGCATTGCAAGTTTATCTTGAAATAAAGACTATTTACCTACTGGTATATGGAGAGTAGATTTCTCGACTGTGCATAAATAGAGTAAATGATTGTACTAATAAGTTTGGGCGGAGTAGGAAGGAAACGAGCTTAATTAAAAAGTTGCTTATAGAAAGTTGTTCTATTAATCTGTACATATTTTCCTTATATACATAGTTGAAGCGAACCTCCCTTATACGAAAGGCCTCTATTTGAGTAGATATCGATAAGCGTATCGCCTATTATAATAAGAAACATAATTTTATATAGATGTGATGATTATGTCATTATATTGAAATTATATAATTGTACTACACAGAACCAATAAATAAATGATTAAGATAGCCATTATTTTAACAGCTGTGTTAATGTGTATGCCCTTAAAAGGAGGCACAGGTAGGTAGCGTTAGTGCGGGTTGAGTCAGCTCTAATAAAGATTTATTCCACTGTCTCTTCTTTGACAACACTTAATAAAATAATGTTACTGACGATTAAGGCTCTTATCACACGAATGTGCGAGGAGTAGGCGTTTTTGAAAGTTTTAGCTGGCTGTAGGTCTATGTTGTATTACCGTGTAAAAGCTTTTCTTTTCATTCAGTTTCTAACATTAGTACCTAGTAATAACAATGTAAAGGAACACAAATAAGATATTTAAGTATTGTCTTAAAATTCATCAATACTCTAATGTTATTAAATATATCTAAAGAAAAATACAATTACGGAAAGAGAAAATAAAAATATTTCTGTGCATGTCTTCACATCAAATGTTTTCTACTTCGTAGACGCGTCTTGCGAATGCTATGGGAAGGACGAAAAGTAAACTTGATCTCGAATTAGTTTAAAATTCAGTAACAGCGCTTGCAACTTGTAGGAAGATGAGCAAACAAATTCAGTTATCAGCTCTGCAAACTTTGCAAGTTTACTTTGATCTCGTAGACGTCTATAAAATAAGTAGATCTACAGAGCATCCCGCTAAGTATGTACTTAGATTTAGAATGCACATAATTAAAAAATGTACCTACATCATTAAAAAAGACAGCGGCAAATACTCGTAAAGAGGTAACACTAAGGTGCCATATCTACGGCACACGCGGTTATGCTATTCATATGTTTGGCAAAGCAATGCTTCATAATATCTTTTAGTGTGCTACAGTCTTGCCGGACGGAAGTTTCTGGTGCCAAATTGAGCAAAACATTGACACTTTCATGTATTTCGTGAATGTCTAGAGCCGTCGTATAAGCATCTGGAGATAAAAGAGTAACAGAACGTAGCGATTGTTTGCTTTTCGCGAAAGATGGTCACAGGAAGTACCTAATTGTGATCGAATACCGATCTGACGTGATCTTTGGACACAATGCTTCAGTTCACTTTTGTTTATAAACCCAACATTTTACTAGATAGCGTAGTAGGGCTAATGTTGATGAAAACGCTTAAATGGGTAAATTATGTAAGGTCTGTCTTTAGAGTATAGATAATACGACCCATAAATTATTGTCATAGGTCGGGTGATTATTAGATAAACGTACACAAGACAATGGAACAAACAGATTCATTGTTTAGGGGTTTTAAAATTTACGTCATACTTGCTAAACGATACACTCGTACTAGCTAAATTAAATTTCAGAACATTGGTGTTCTAAGATTCAAAATCAATAAAAACATAAAATATGACAATTTGTTGTTGCTTTGAGACATTTTACCATGAAAATTGAGTCATCAGAATACCAACGGTAACAAAAAGCTACATTGTGAATATTTCTGACTACACTTGTATGAATAATAAATTCTATCGAATATAAAGTATCATGTAAATATACTTTTGAGCATCGCAGAGGCCTTTCACGAGAATTTAAATTCAAATCAGGCGTAAAGATTTTGTTAGATAAGGTCAGGTGCAATCAAATCATCGGCATCATAGTTGGCATGTCATAGTTACATGAAAAGGGCCGCAGTAATCCGACTTAATGTCGATGTCTAATAAAGCTGTACAAAAATTCCCGACCACGTAAACTGTCAACACATTTTCGTATTACGTTAATTAGGGATAAAGTGATTGGGGTTAGCGTTATTTCGGGCTGAGGTTATTTCGGATAGCGGTTTATAATAGGGATTCAGGGTTCCGGGTGTTCGTTTTTGGCAATGGAATATACTAACAGCTTCATCGCACATGAGAATAACCCTGCCTTTTTTTACTACTCGGAAAAAAACACTAAAAGGGACCGTGTATCTTCACTACACCTCAATTTACACGAAGTTCTACTTAACGCCTTGCATCACTTAAGTAGTTAATTACGTGCAATTTATCAAAGGGCTCAATAATTCTCGATGCGTGTAGTACGCTTGCTTGTAGACACGAGCTATCTCTTATCAATGTGGGTCGAGACAAGTTGCCGCAATATTTCCTCGTCCATGTGTACCTTCGTGGATCCTTGTGTAGTAGAAACAAAAGGACTCAAGTAAGTAGGCCACTTTTAGATCTCTTACAAATAAGTTCACGAAATGCTTCGGAAGATTTACGAAGATAAAGTATCGGGAGAAAGAACTCTTGTGTAGTTGTGTAAGTAGTGAGAGATCAGATTGCTCTCAAATAACTTCCGATCTAATTTATGACTGCTCCCTCCATAACAACGTTCCACTTTACCCAAGTGATTGTTTTACGACATTACCAGATATTATTCAACAGAATAGAGGTCGTAATGGTGAACTATATGAGGCTTTAAGTGCGAGTTTTAAACCAGCAGCGTATACTTACGTAATTAAGTATAGTTCGTGTTTGCGTTTTATTTCACCAACGTTACGGCACTTTTATAGCATCTGTGTGACGCATCACGGACCGGCAGGTGACGGGAATCTATTAATCTGGGATATAAGTCGATTACCGACTGTATTGGTACTTCAATCGTTCCCAATCGACTCGTTTCCGTTCCAATAGCTTTCACGTCAATAGCAGAAAATGTTATGACACATCAATATTTTACGATTGACTATTATGACAATTTTAGATTTTTGTTACCTACATATTTTGTTGAAATACTAGTACAAGGCCGTACTGTAGTATTAATAATATAATATAAAATTTATATACAAACCTATTGGAGAGAGAGATTCCAAAGACTGTTAATTTCGTAACCTTTCCTTTAATCCTGCATTATCATCATGATTTAGCTGTTTTGTCGTAGATGTATTAAAAGTTAAAGGTGTCGCTAGACGAGGTCTGGTCCAGGTGAACAAAGTGCCTCTGAAATCGTCATTGAAAGATTGTAAATACAATACAATAATTCTTCTGTAGGTACCTACTCGTGTATGTTACTAATCTCCTCCTAAACGACTGGACCGAGTTTAATTAATTTATTTGATTCTCTGAATGGTTTAGATTCACCTGGTAGATGCAGACCAACGTTCGGGCAGGGCAACGTCTGTCAGATTCGGTAGTACTTAATTTAAAACTTAACGTATCATACTTATCATAAAACGAACAATTTCCTTTTTATTAGTATCGACTGTAAAGCCGTCTTGTCTCTCGGCACATTACAAGCAAAGCTTAGAAACTATTATCTCAGTTTTCCAGTTAATCAAATGCGTAATGCAATAATTATAGGCACCAGGCAGGTCAGGAAAATTATTCTCAGTTTAATTGAACTATGTCCTATTAATTGTTGCTATTAGGATTTCCTGTTGTCTTAATATTAAGTGCGATTTCCATTCGATTCTTTGTTAGAAATACAAAGTCATAGGTTTCAATGAGCATTGACATACCTACTTAAATAAACAACATTCCATACATTATACTGTTTTGCTACTCATTAAATATTATCGGTACTAAAAATACTTTGTAAAAAGAAAATATGTAGGTACATTAGCATAATTAGAAATAGATCTATTTTCCTGTTCCCTGAATGAGTTCACAAAAATTATTACATTACCTACATTACATGAAATATGTTTTAAATAAAAAAAAAAATGTTATTGGAAATATTTTAGAAGACCGCACTACCGATTTGGGGTAACCGGTCATGGTAGTTGTGTTGTGGATAATATTAAATAAAAATAAATTAATTAATTAAAGATTTAGAACAATGCGGTGTGTGAAAGAGAATGTGTTTGTAGTTAGAGAGGAGGTTATTACTGATGTGAAGAATAATAGATATGTAAGGAAGGTTAGAAGAAGACATGCTGCGACGACCCCAATTGAGAGCAGAAGGATGATGAAGACAATAGTCGATAAAGTGGAGACAGACGTCATCATCCTGTCTTTATGTGTAAAAATGTATTAATGTAGGTATATATTTGGCGTCGTTATGTTATTTTCTTCCACATTTCATCACCCCTTCTCTAGCAATAAGGCCAGTAGTCCAATGTAACTTCTTTCTATTGAAAGTGCAGTTCTACTTCGGCAGCACATATTTATTTAAAGCCTCTCTTCATTTCTTTATCAATCTATCCAGACTTTGCGCTACATCTTGCCAATTCTCAAGGAAGCCGAACAAGTCCAACACCTCCTTCTTGGTCTGCCGTGTCCCCGTCTCGCTATTTTGGTTCATCAATCTTGGGTTCTACGGGCCCATAGATCGTTCGACATGCGGCAGACATGTCCAGCCCAGTCCTATTTTAGCTGGTACAGTATTAGCATTAGCCTCGCTTATTTCAAGTGTGACGGACTTACCCTTAAACCAAAACCATCAAATGTTTACTTGAAAGCTGTAGCAATCCTATACGTACTCTGCATAAAAAGAATTACATACGTACACGTAACACGGATTATACAAAAGATCAAAACAATTCCATGATTAACTATTTACGCATGATCTCAGATCCTGGATGAACAGCACGATGGCCATAAAAAGCACACGAATTTAAAATAGATTCTGGCGCCGTGTATTTTTTGTGTAATTAGCACCTATTACACATGTCGGTCGGCACATTAGAAAATGTAAGCTGCACTGAAGTGATAATGATCGCAGACGTAATACAGTCGATGAACACATCTCTCACCTTGAGTGAGGTCAACAACGGCAATAGAGATCAAAATCATATAATTATTTCGTATTTTGTAGTGTCTGAACGAACATTTGTACTAAACGTTACACTATATACATCCAGGTAAAGTAAACGCAAACTTTGAAGTTGCGTTTATGATTTACGGAATATTAATGATTGAACAATATCATACAGAGAGACCGAAGGTGTGGTCGTAAACAATTTCAATTGTCTTCGTGGAGGTTCAAATTCAAAAGCATGTCCTGCCTGATTGATCTCGATGATACCATTAATGGATTTATTACTGGAATACAGGTACAGATGACAGAGCCGGCCATTCAATTTCGTTGATGTAGCACCGATCGCATAGAACTGATTTATGATTGCATTCATACAAGGCGGCAAGATAACATCAAACTTCAAAGGCGGCAATTACAGTGATAAATGACAATTATTATTGTCTTGTCCTTTGCAGACAATAAATACACCATCGAGGACTGCGCGTGCGATATTATTTCTGGCCTGTTTATGATCATTAAGGACTATTGTCAGCGAGCATATACCGATATTTGAATTGAATGCTTCCACAATCGCCACACCACTATCAGCTAGATTGATCAGCAGATAGTTCACAGATAAAGTGATGCCGCTTAAATGAATGCCATTCAACAGTAGCACTGGCGCCAAGAAATTCAGTTACTCGGATTCATAACAAGGTCTTTTGCAATGATAGATTGTTGAAAGGACGTCAAAGAATAATCATATTTATTTACGCTATCATCAAGGAAATATATCTTTTATAACAATTACTCATCTCAACAAACAACGGCTGTTCTCTGTACCATATTTGCATACAACTACAATACCTTGACTAAAGGGCCGACACGAATAAAACGATCAGAAATTCAACCATCACGATATTTCCTCACTAAACTAGGAAAGTTGCTCATAGAAAGAAGCTATAACAGTCATTTGTTTACACTGTCATCAAGGAAACATGCCTTTTAGAACAAATCTGTAACAACGCTGGTTTCACCATATTTGCATATAACCACAATACTCTGACTAAGGGACCGACACAAATAAAACGAACGGATATACAATCACAATGTGCGAAATCCCTAAACTATGCGTAGATGTGACGAGGCTATGTTGGTGACGGTCCATAAATAGTATTATACAAGAGAATTCTTTATGAAGAAGGCGTGCGTCATCGATACAGAGAAGGAAGTGCGTGTTGCAGCGAACCCGAACAGTCAAACACTTGATGCTGAGCCGCCCACGGCGACGCCTCAGCCGCGCCATCCGCCTGCACTAACTGTGATTGACACCACATTAATACTATCCCGAGATGAAATGCAGACCTTTCTTACGATTAGGATATACATAGAACACAATTATAGCCTCCGTAATAGTTGGATCAGCAACGATGGTTGTCAATTATTGTTATACGCAATAATAGAGCCTATTTACATTACGTTTCAAGAACATCGAAAAATGAACGACTTTATAGACTACTATAATCGAAATCAAATGTTTGTCATCCACTTTTAATGAGTGGTACGCGTCATTGTTGTCTTTCAATTAGTGGAAAACCGCAGTGGACCATATCGGCAAAAACACATATAGTAAAAACTGAAGCCATATAGGTACCTAATGTAAAATTTTCCATGTCTTTCTGATACTAAGTAACAAAATATATCATTTCCCGTTAAGTAACTGACCACAAGTTGGTCTCCAGTTATTACCACTATTGCTGAACATTATGCATTTGCAGGTCGAATGACTTGTTCTCGTATTCTAAGTAGTTATTCTGTAAAGCTTTTTTGAGAATTTCTAACGAATTGTCTATTATCAAAAGTGCACGGAAATAAGAAAAAAAACTATTATTTATTGACGCATTTATATTCCAATCTGCCAGTATGAATTATACTGCAGGGGTGGGCAGAGTTATTACATTTAATAATATATTCTATCTGGATAATAACTGCTTGTGTTATTTCCTTATTTTTAAAACAATTAAACCGAGCACTTCATGAATGGTACCTACACTACCTACAGATGATTGATTGTCAACAGCAAGGTACAATCATAATAGGAGAGTAATTATGAATCAACAAAGTTGAAGGTATCTCGATTGGCAAAGTTGATGCTTGGAGGCACCAACTATTGAGGTACCTTCGCTGTATGATCATTGAGAGGAAAACAAATCTGTGCCACCACCACCTACTTAACACATAATTAAAATCCAAACCATTATCGTTAAATACATCTGAATTGTTAGCAACATTATTTTACTTGAACTTTATATAAACAGTCCTCGACAGATGTTGTGAAGTTGTAATATAAGTAGCCACATCCATTTCTTATTTGCCCGTTAGCAAAATGGCCAGAAATTACACATAACTGTTGAATGTTACTTATAAAGTAGGTACGATTCAATTGACCCTTCAAGTACTACATATTGTATTTCTTAGAAAAACAATGTTTCAATAAAACAAATATTGGCCGAGGTAACATAATAATTGTGTATCGTTGAAAAGGAAATTATTTTTCCAGCGAGACTGTCTGGGGACACAATATTTTTTTGTTCTTTTTTGTTTGTTGTTTGTTCGTGGAGCTGGCTTTCACCGTAATAACGGCTGTGGATTAACAGACACGATAATATCTAACCGGTGACAACACATAGATGATCGTTCCATGCTTCGCAGCTATTAAGATTATTATCGGTTCCATAAAATTAACTGAAGGTTATGAAACGCTAACAGCACACGTTGCATATGATTTACTCACAACAAACCTATAATTACATTCATGACTTACACAATACGCCCTTATAAATAGAGCTTTGTTTTCACGCTTGCGCTGCGCGGAAATTTCCTAAATTCAGTTTTCGCAATTCGGGAAATTCGCCAAATATTGACGTTAGCCATGAAATGTGCTTCATTGGTTACCAGATCGAACGATAAGTCACGTCAACATAAAATAATCATGACATAAATCAAATTAACGATCCTAAGAGATTTGCGCGTTAGTTAAGAAATCTAGCAACCGCGGAAATGATATAAATAATACTTCGTAACTTATTGATTGTTTGAATATCACCAAGATTTATATCTTGTGCGGTAAAGGTATTGTTGCTAGAGAAAATGTTGGCAAATGTTTTTATGCTTGAATACTTATTGAACCAATGGAATCCCATAAAGGTCTTGTGAGATCAGGCGAACTGTCGGCTGTGCTCAGTGATCACGATAATGACGTAACGGCCGCATATGATTGTCGCAGGTCACGGCGCCCAAGTTCCCGGTGGTGATCAAGATAGGGCACGCGCACAGCGGCGTCGCTAAGGTGAAAGTGGACGCGGTGGCTGACTTCCAGGTAACGATGCTCGTCACTCTTTGAGTTAAATAATGGCATAATGTATTGTTATGCACCTCACGAACCTTGTCCTATATTTACCAAGAAATGTACCATAAGGTAAAATATTTAAGGGATGAGTAACGGAATTTAAGAGTAATGTTTTAATGATTCATTTTAGTAGAAGCTAAAGTTATTTGCTCTTCTAGGATATCGCCGGGGTCGTGGCCATGCTTGGCACCTACTGCACTGTAGAGCCCTACATCGATGCCAAATACGACATTCATATACAAAAAATCGGCACTAACTACAAAGCTTTCATGTGAGTATCATTACACTTATTTATAATCGGCAATAGTCTGGCGCCTACGAGAAAGATCAAAGTAGTTTGCAATTCTGATTATAAACAAAATGTTGCAGGCGTTCTCAATGTTGGCAAACATACAATTACGTAAAATAGATTTAAGAATTATACTACATGTAAAGTGTGATGTCAAACTTGGTGTCCAGAACAGCCATCTATAAATAAACCAAAAATATTTTTCAGGCGCAAATCTATTTCGGGAAATTGGAAAACCAATCAAGGTTCCGCAATGCTCGAAGCTATCGGCATGAACGATAGATACAAGATGTGGATTGACGAGGTTCGTATCTAGCTTATCCGCCATTGTATTTATGGATAGGTATTTATTTATGGATAGATTTATGGATAGATGTTTCGATCGAAACCTAAAACGTTACATTTTTACCAAACCTTAGAAGATATTTGTTATTGATTGTCAAGAGTACTACGGGTACTTTAATAATAATCGTTTGTAAACCAGTCTGACTTGGATAGATTTATATTAATTCGCATGCGGAAACTACCTACAAGTTTTATTTATTTCTTGTTAAGCTATTAATTTAATTTATAAGATTAATTGGTATTTATTTAACATAAATCCACAAGCAAGAAACACTGCATAATATTAACACAAGATTTTAATTTATTTAAATACTGTCACGCTTATCTAGGGTTCAATGAAAAACACGACAGGTTTTAAGTTTCTTGCAGCTGTGCGTCTGTAGTAAATTGTGTGAAGTAGGCAAATTTTTATGGCTACATGTCAAAACTTACAGGGATCGCCACAAATTTTCCGTCCATTTAAAAATTCAAACGTACCCGAAACGCAGTACCGACCTGGTCATATTTTTGTTTGCAATATTTTTTTTACCTTACAATTACTTTTGCGAAAACTTGCTAACTATTACAGGTGAGTGAGATATTCGGCGGCCTTGAAGTATGTGCGCTGGAGCTGGTGGTCGGCAAGGACGGTCGTGAGCACATCATCGAGCTTAATGACTCCGCCACCTCCTTCATGGGTGACTCGCAGGAGGAAGACCGACGCCATCTTGCAGAACTGGTGTTGCAGCGTATGCAGGTACCTAATGATCTTTTGTTGAGTATGTTCTATGTTATTCCAATGAGTACTTTCATACTTAATGATAATACAGATTGAATGTGTAATTTTTATTAGCGGATGATCATGTGATTACAAATTTTTATTTCGATATTTCCAAAAATGCGCGATTCGTTTATTAGGTTTGGTTTGCAAAAACCTTAATCTAGATATTTACTTTAGATAATGTTTATTTGCTTTTTCCAGGCGGTATGCCGTCCCGGTATAACGAAGACAACATCCCGGAGCTCCGTATCGGGTAGCTCTGCAACTGGGTCGCCGACAGAAGAGCGTGCACCCCCGGTGGGTGCCCCAGGGCCGCCGCCGAGTGTTCCTCCGCCAGCGCCCCTGGCGTCTGCAGCCAGCATCGACCGCCCGCTGCCGCCGATACCGGCAGAACCCACTCAGCCACCACCACCACCTCTCACTCGACGTGACTCACAGGGTAAACTTCCGTACCATCATGTCTATTTCCCCTAGTTACCATCTTAATTTGTTATTCAACCGGTTGATTGTTTCAAAATTTTTATAATAACGACCATTAACAGGCTGTTTTACTCCTAGACAAGTGTATTGGTGGATTTTATCACGAATTACTGCCGTTTCATGGCCACTCGCTCGTAAAAAGTAAGATTAACGGTAGATAAAGCTCAAAGTTATGTCATATCTTCAGTCCATTGCCTCAGTCAGTTATTCCCTGTTTACAGCATCTCAGTCGTCGACGGTGTCGTCGGTGTCGGCTGCGCCGAGCACCACGAGTAGCACCGCGGCCACGGCGGCCGCTCCCCCCACCGGCTCTACTCCCGGCCGCGGGGGCTTCGCACGGCAGGGCTCACTTAGCGCAGCCCTCACGGAAGATGCTGAGGACACAATGAAAAATCTACGCAAGACATTCGCCGGAATATTTGGCGACATGTAATCCGAACAAACCATTACTCGGACAATAGACGATGTACTGACAAGAAATAACGAATAAAAGACAACGTCACTCACACAAAAATCTATCGCATTAACAAAATTGCGAACAAGAGCCAAATTAAGGCTAGCATTATTTGACAATGGCGACATAACACATTCACCACACGTCTGTTGCCCGCACTAACCCGTAGAAAACAGCCATCTAGTTAAACTGAACATTCAGTAAATATAATTTCTACTAAAATACACATACAAAAACAAAAGATATACGAGTAGGTATGGACTAACCAACCGGTCCAAAATTTGAATCTGAAGTTGTAACTGAAATATGTTTATGCCGAATAAGACTCGAGACCTGAAAATCAGCTGCACCTTTTTGAAGGAAGCATCTTTCGAATTGAATGTTGAATGCATACTCGTAAGAAACAAAATATTAAGCATAGTTTAATGTATGATAACTATAGATTTTTACAATAAGTTTATTATAAATATGAAAATACGAATCAACTGAGCTGCATTGTGATCGAACCCGTTCGGTATCCGCGAGGCGCATTGCCTCGCGTGTAGTAGTGTTTCTCTCTGTCTCCGACTCCTTTCTACACTTGCTGCACCTTCGTACGAGACCAGTATACCATGGATATTTTATAATAAACACTATTATCTATTAATAGTTTTTATAGAAGACAAATAATTCAAAGCAATACTAGGATTGGGATGTGAAGACGACGTGTAACGCTTCTTTGAAATGTTTAAGACTATTAACTATCGATGCCGGAAATCGAACAATAAAATTGAAAGCATTCGATTAAATGTTTAACTATTTAATAATATTCTGGAAATTACGCATTTTATGACGTTAAAAAAGGAAAATCATCATTTCATGCTGTCGTCCTGTTAGATCTAAAATTGTTGGCAATTGGGATATGAGCAATGCTATTGAAGACAATATTGTTAAACGCAAGAATTGATCCACATTTTATATATATTATACCTTATTACTAGTTGTATTTCATAGCATTAAGAATATATTGTTACAATTATGTACGTCTTCGTATGTGTGAATCACGCTTCGTTTATCACGTAGATATCAAATCAATAATTTTTATTTACGCTACTTCTTCATGGATTATTGTATTAAGCATATGCTATGGGAACTTATACTATTTGTAACTAAATGTTAAGTCATTTTCAAGGATTAATGGAGAGATGATGGGAGTGATGTCAACGAAGTGTGATGATACGTCATATCAGAATGACTCTATGTGCATCTTGCTTAGTGCAATGTGCTATCATAACTATTTAAAGTTTAAAACTTTATACTATTATATAGCAATGTTATACTATTCTTTAGCTAATTTAATGCGAATCAAACGTAGGAAATTCAATGTGTAGTCAAAATTTCATTTACCTAATCACACTTTCGTAGAACATTCATAAATTAAATATTAGTAAATTCTAAGCGTTTTTATATAACAAACAGATAATATTATAACCAAGCCCACTTGTTATCGTAGATTTTACAACGAAAATAGTTATATACGTATACAAATGTAAGTTAAATAACTCATTACGTTAAGGCAGTGGTATCAGGAGCAAGCGTTAAGTTTGAGCAAAACAATAGGTACCTGCGTTTAGTTGGTTGAGATTATATTAGTTTATAATAATTAATAACTACCCTTCGTTGTTGGCGCCGCGGTACTGGCATACCTATAGAGTACCTAGGTTACGTTTAGGTAAATATACTATAATTTACTCGTCTAAGTATGCACCGGTAGTTAGATTTTGACACGAATCCTTAGTATCGATAGCCACGATGTAGGTACGTGTAACTAAACTAATTACGTGTCTATAAAATGCGCAATTAGATAATTATTACGACTTTTTCATATAATTGAATTGAAATATTAATTGAATTTATTTAGTGAGTGTTATTGTATTTCATTTAGTAATTACGTCAGTTTACTTGTAATTTAGGTATAATTTATTTAATTTATTATATCTTTTGAAGACTTTGACATTTGTTAATTGTTAAGAATATAATATTAACACTCAAATTAATATAAAAGCTGTTGTTGTTGTTGCTAACAAGTTATACAATGTGTACTCAATACGAAAGTGATGGATAATCATTGTAAAATGGTCACGGTAAGGGATGAGTCTGCTGTCACGGGATCACGAGTCCCTTACCTGTTTACCGTTTTATCGTGACCTAATCTTTTATAGTTAATATTAAAGGGCATGGTGTGTCACAACATTAGTAGTTAATAATCTGCTTTGACAGATTTAAAATTTAACCAAAGGGTTTATGGATCTTCCACAATGATCCTTATTATAATTAAAGTTACAAGCCCTGAGAGGTTTTTTGTAGAAGTTTGCAATAAAATGATATTTTTATCGAATGTGGCATCCATGTCCTAGTTCGAATGGAATATGTTAATGGAATTTGAATGCATGTTAATCTATATAATATGAATAATAATAAATACCTCTTTTGGTAAGTGAATACCGATGCTGGTGATTTCATTTAAATTATCCCTTCTACACCTACTTTTAAAATAGAACAGGCAATAAAGGATAATAATATTATAATACGAGTACATTATTGTCAATATTTTTATGGCGCGTTGAAGTCTAAATAAAAATTGCATTTTAAGCTGCATTAAGAATAACTCTTCAAAATTCAATAGGTGCTCAAGTTATGTTTTAAATAAGTACCGGTATAGTACTCGTATTAAAAAAAATCGTTAGTGCTGACAAAATGTAATTGAACTCATCATATAACAAAATTGTTTACCTACTCGTCATTTTATGGCGAGTACTAGGATTTCCATAATTTTCATTATTTTTCATTAATAAATTCGAGTAACAATCAAGGAAAAATCTTATGTCAAAAATTAAATGATCACTCACGGATAAACTTATTGCGGTGAATCCTCGTAGACCGTAGACCGTAGACTTCGCGTGGCACCTATTTGTACGGTTTACTTTTAAACAAATAGTTAGCGGTATAGATGAAGCCTAGGCCTATGTTCAGCATGGCCGTCCTACGACTGATATGATGATGATGATGATAGATGAAGCTGTCATTGACAACGACTTTGTATCATAATATTGGTGAAAAGGATTTTTTGAATACCTATCTTGGAATGTTTATTTAAAAAGCATTTAGGTACCTATGATGCAAAAGATGAGAAAGTAAAAATACTAATGATTTTATTTTAATTTTACTTTATTTAGGAAACAAGCAGATGTAATTTCCACAAATACAGCTAAATAATTATTAGTCTAACAACGACCAGAAAACAGTAAATAAAGTTTAATACAATTGATGAAAATTAATTAAAAGATGCCCAAGAATATAAAACATATTTTTTTTAATCATACCTAATAATAAATAACACTATATTTTATACAGGTACCTACTTTGAATTTGAGTAGACAAAGGTGAAAAATATCTAAACCTATAAAAATTATGTAAAATATTAAAAAGCTTTTAATAAAATTATGTAATTGTACAGACTACATATTCTTTAAATAAAAATATTCTTGCCATAATTGGGCCGGAAAAAAACCATTTTGGAAGAGAGATTAATGCGTGGACATCCAATACTTATGTTGCTAACAAGATCTAAATTTTCTTCCTATGTCTTAACAGACCGACGACACTTAGGTACGATTCAGACCAACCGGCTCGGATCGGACCGCATCGGAACGGATCCGTACGCATGCCGCGGCAGCCGTACGCATCCGTACGCATGCCGCGGCAGCCGTACGCATCCGTACGCATGCCGCGGCAGCCGAACGGATCCGTACGCATGCCGCGGCAGCCGTACGCATCCGTACGGCTCCGACGGACGCGATCGACGGAGGTAAAGTTGCATGCAAATATGAACTATAATTACTGTTGATACATTTCAATGTTCTTTACCGCATTGTAAAATGCCGCCCGGCTCGGATCGGACCGCATCGGAACGGATCCGTACGCATGCCGCGGCAGCCGTACGCATCCGTACGGCTCCGACGGACGCGATCGACGAAGGTAAAGTTGCATGCAAATATGAACTATAATTACTGTTGATACATTTCAATGTTCTTTACCGCATTGTAAAATGCCGTCCGGCCCGGCCCGATGCGAGCCGGTTGGTCTGAATCTTACCTTAGTCTGCACAAGTTGTAGTTATTAAACATTCATCATTTAGAATATAACATCGAACAATCGGGTAATGAGATCTGACTAGCTGAGTCAGAGTCATCTTATCATCATCAAGGGCCATTTTCAGATCTGTCTGTCCCGACCAAATCCGCTTCGTGTGTGGCTGTTACCTCGACGCTGAAGGCCGAAACGATTACTACTTGAAGCAAAAATCTCAGCGGTCGTGTATGATACGGCATAGGGGTCAGACCGATCTGACGCAGATTTCTTTTCAGAATGATCTCTCTATCCAAAATATTGCACTTTCATTAGAATAACATAAATTTTGTGATTTTTCGTCTTATGAATTAGTTAATATTGTAAACATGTACATTACAGTACCTACCCGCGAGTAAATAACGCAGGCACATCGAAGAGATTGTCACACAGGTATAATAAAATTCACAAAGACGAACTGTTTCTATAACTGGATATGCCGTACAAAAAAACCGGCTGTATACTGTATCTATCGGAACCCTACAGGATCCATGCCGGTGTTGAGGCTGTAGTTCCGGTACATGCCGGCAGCTGACAGGGCATTCGTGAACCTTTGTCCAGCGGGGAAGAACACTGTCGGAACTGAATAATATCCTGAAATTGACGTAAAAAACAAATTATCAATCTTGCAAGTTTTACGTTGCCTACTTAGGCTGACCAGCGGTGAGTGAGATTAAAATCTAACAATAGAAACGCTTCATTACGAAAATGAACGAATTCTATTAGTGGATATATTCTCGTGATTTTTTTTCATACGGTGCAAAACCAGGCTCTAGAATAGTTACGTGTAAATATCATAGAAACAGTTGCATCTACCATGTAAAACGATAGATGAAAACAGCCTTGATCTAGTTGATAGGCGATATAACTAGCCGTTGTCACCGTGCATATTTAAGAGCTTAAGCATGCTGCGTGCGTGCTTGTACCATGCAAGTAACACAAAACCATGCTTAAATAATTCGGTTCAATACATTTTACCCGTCTTTAAAAACTTTCACGATCTCGGACAGTGTTAAGAGAATAATTCCGATACATGCCAGCTTGAGCAATTTGAGAGGAAAATTTCTGACTTTTAGGGAAATATGCGCTGGCAGTCGTGTACCAACCTAAAATGTTGAAACAGAAATAAGAAAATATATATAATATAATTAATACTGCTTAGTGAATTGAACATCGGAATCGGTAACTTAATAACTCAGGCCCGGTCACAGGTCAAGATTTTAGAGGGAGTTAAGTTCCTGTGCCAGTAACATATATAACTAGTCATACTGGCAGCTGGCTGTGGCCAGCTTGAATGATTTGTGAGGATCTTGAACCCCGTGACGACCCCCCACCCCTGAGGACCGCGCCTGTAAAACGTATGCCCTAATCATAGGAATAGCCAGCGAAGTACATGTAAGTGGGCTGTGACCGACAAATTAGTAGGACGGACGGATGATAATGTTCCGTTTACAGTACCTTTCAGTACGAAACATAAAATATTAATTAGCTTTTCTTTGATTAGGCACTACGCGACGAAAAAGTACAACCGGTTTATTAGTTAATCTGTGCTACAAGTTCCTTTATGTCTTTATCTATTAGATTTACGTAGGTATACTAATTATACGATTTAGGGTTCATTATTCAATCATCAGGTTTCTGATGTTTTTAACCGAAGTCTGTCTGATCGATAAAAATTATTGGTTCAATATAGGTCTGTATTGTTTCTGACACAATAATCTAAATTCTTAAACAACAATTTATAGAAAATACTTCAGAAATAATAATCGAATCGAATCGAAGTTATCAAAAGCAAGCAAAGTTTGCTTTAGACAACTTTGTCGAATGAATTAAGTACGGTCTACCTACTATTAAGAGTTTTTCTGAGGGCGTCAGAAACCGGGCAATAGTGATGTCTATTGTCCGGTCTGATTTGATTTCATCACAGCTGCTTCATGTTATTGATTTTTCATTTAAAAACTTAGTTATTACACTGCGTAAAGCCAGATCCCAACAAAGCGCCATGTCTCGAACAAACAATAAATTTGCCTTATTTACTTAACATCACTTGCGACACGTTGCGTCTCCTCTCATCGTCACCGCTTTTATAAATCCCGGCCCTAAATCGTTAGGTCTGACGTAATAAGTAGAATTTAAATTAAATTGTGCAATTTGTAAACGTAGTTAAATTGTAATCTGTGTTTACCTGGGGGATACCACCCGTATTCACTGGCACTCGTTCTGTAGAACGGGTGCTGGTTGCTCACCTGACACCCGTAGCCGTTGAACCAATCTGAAATGTCCATCTTTTTTTAATATTCCCATTTAAACTAATAAACATTGAAATTAATGGTAGAAAACTTCGGTCTCGTTTGTAGATTACTTCCAACGTAATTTATTTGTGAAAAACAATGATTAAAGAACATTCTTTCAGAATAAAACTATCGGAGAGTAAAAAAATAACTGGTAAAATTATTTTCTAATATTTTATATAGAATTGAATTGAGCATTTTACCTACTATTGTGTAAGTAAGAACTTCCTACTATTTGTAAATTCTTCCCCAGCGAGATGAGGTTAGGGTTATTTTCATTGCGTTAAAGTGAGAGCCGAAAGTTGTATTATAATAAAATATTCTAAGATCGTAATACTAAAAGATGAGAAGTGTTACTGAAAGATACTTTTTCGTTGGTTCATTATTGATTATAAGTAAAAGCCCGCATGCCTTTCAAACGAGTACGGGATCAATGACACTATAGTTTTTCTGTTGTAAGCATTACAATGTTAACCTACCGTTAACAATAAAATAAAGCTGTTTTAAGATATCTTAATAGGATCATACTTTGATTAGAGATTATTCATATTCAAGACAAAGCGAAAATTAAGCGTTACAAAACTGAAATAGTGCGTAACCTTACGTACGATACCGTGACCACAAAGCGCATCATTAATCGAATGATGGCGCCACTCTGTCGCGATGGTCTTTATGTAAACAATTGCTCATCCGTAGTGGTAGGGAAAATCATATAACTTGACACATATCGTGATTGTGCAGCATTAATGTCCAAACGTGCACAATAAAAATATCTACAGTTTTCATTACTACAATCGGCAGAATATGACAATTCATATACATTTGTACGTACCTATAACTAATCACATTTTGAGTGTTGGACCCTTATTCGATATGATAAGTATGTATGATAATATTTGAAACAGTTTATGCTCGCTTCGTCCCTGACCGAGTCCCAGAAATGCAAACTCAAGGTTAGTCTAAGGCCGAATGGGTAAAGATTTTTATATGCCCAGAGAAACTCTATTTGACGCAGAAATTGAGAACAAATGGAACGAAAAGCACAGGACTGATTAATGTGGCGACACTTGGGGGTGGCCTATGTCCAGCAGTGGACGTCTTTCAGCTAAAGTGATGGCAATAAAGCTGGCTGAAATTCGACTGGGTGAGACTAGATCTTTCATACAAGGTACTCGTATATCGCGACGACGCGTGACAATGCTTGTAAACGTAGCTGAGGTCAGAAAAAACGCGCGTGGTGAGCGCTGACCGAAATGCAGATAATTTTTTTCTTGTTATAGTCATTGGAAGACTGAGCTTAGTGTAGGCACGTATAGAATCAACGTGTGTGGAAGATTTGAAGTAAATTGAGGTTGTTTTTTCATATTACAATGTACCTATTCTATCATATTGGCAGTAGGCGGCATACTGTTTCAGGTTACAATTATTTTTTTCGCCTATAGAAAATAGTTATAGTGTCTTACTGAGAAGTTTAAAAATAAACATATTTTTTTCGTTCTGCCCATTTTAATAAAAGTTTCTTGGAAGTTTTCTTGTTTATTATTTTTGGTAAAACTGGGATAGTTGCCCCACTTTTTGAAATTACTTCATATCTCTTAGTATAAAAAGCGAGATTCTTTATTTGTTAAACGGGTAACTACTTTGGTTTATTATCTTCAAATTTATGAAAGGAATAAATATTATCTTTGATATTTCCAGAGTATTGGCGATTTTTGCGGACCTCTAAATTTTGGGACAACTATCCCATATAGGGGATAGTTGCCATCTCTATATAAATTACGTTTAGGATAGATGCCTCGTCGCGACAGAGGACATTTATCCCGCAAAAACTTTGATCGCACCTAGCCGTCCCATGCAATCGCACAGAGACATGCAACACGGTCAACTTAGTTGTAGTTGCAGAGTCTCTCGATAGATAAATAAAATAACATGTGTTTCATTCGCGAAACTAGAGTAATTGCAATCGAGGCAACTATACCCCCGGGGCGACTATCCCAGTTTTACCCTTTATTTATTTACCTATCAGTAACCACGATACTGAAATTACTTGGCCAACTTGGATCGAGTGCTGAATGAAATTTGATTTGATAAACTCTGTTTTCTAAAACTTTTGATGATTTAATTAAAACTAATTCAAAGGAAAGGGACGACGTCGAAATTATTTTCGATAGGTCATGTTTGATGAAAGTTTTAAGACTCTTTTCTTTTAGTATGATAATATTCTATGTACTTAAGCTATCAAGATAGTACGAATTAACTTAGAAACAAAAATACTTATTATGAATCGAACGTGTGTTTTCATATACCATGTTATTAATTTAGTTTTGCTTTTCGCTTAATTCGAGTGTTGATAGCAACCACTCAATAAGTCTAAAACTTAATTAAGAGTCTATCGTGCATTAGGTACCTAACTTTCGCAGACTTTATCGAAACTGGAGCTGGGACCTAGGGAGAGTGTTCTCTTCAAATCCGACGTAGATTGCTCTTGACGTAAAATAAACCTCTCAGTCTGCCGAAAGTTTCGAAAGATATATTTTTTTTCAAAAGTTTTTCAACTCACGGGGATGTTCAAATCTCTTTGGGAGATTGCAGGTAACAAACAGATCTGAAGTCTTCAGGTCGGGCTTTGCAATTGCTGCTGCACCGGCCTTATTGTCAGTGCACACCGCTGAGCAAAAACCGGGCTGAGGAGCGTCAGCTGCTGATGTTTTAGGACCTTGTGCCTGATCCGGAGGCTTCCCTTCACTCATCGTTTTTTCAATAACTCAAATGATACACGACTCAAAATCGTAAGTAAATTTTAAAGGAATTATCGTATTTAATTTCGTAGGAATACTCTATTATATTGATCCGCATACAAAGACGTTTTCATTGGTTGTCGTGACAACTTGACAGACTTGTTTTCCTTGGTAACGATATTTTTTGTTTGTTATTTTCAAGAAAGTTCGAATGGTTCGAGTACGCGGTAAAAAAAAGGACCTCTAAAAAAAAAACCGGCCAAGTGCGAGTCAGACTCGCGCACCGAGGGTTCCGTACAAACCTGTAGGTATATAGTAAAAGTTATGGTATTTTTATTGCTAAATGAAATCCATAACATAACAATGTGGAAAGCTGACGGTACCTTGTCAATACATATATGAAAACATTATGTATGTTCGGAAAAATCTTCATCTCTTTAAGAAGAGAAGTGATAGACATAATTTTAATACTAGAAATAGGCACAATTTGGATCAATCTCGGTTTAGATTGGCTAAGGTACGAAATTCTTTTATGGGGAATTGTGTAAAATTTTATAATAAAATACCACTGCGGATTCTACAACTGAAATGGCTGAACCAATTTGCATGAAATTTTGTGTGCATATCGGGTAGGTCTGAGAATCGGCCAAAATCTATTTTTTTATTTTTTTTTGTTAATCGCATAACAACGTTTGCTGGGTCAGCAAGTCTAATATATAAAATTCTCGTGTTGCGGTGTTTGTTTCCAAACTCCTCCGAAACGGCTGAACCGATTTGCATGAAATTTTGTGTGCATATCGGGTAGGTCTGAGAATCGGCCAACATCTGTTTTTTTTTTAATCGCTGAACAACGTTTGCTGGGTCAGCTAGTAAGTTTATGATTATTATAAAAAATATACTATGTGATGTAACTAAAAATTTAAGATTTTCGGAATTTTTCCTATATGTGTACTTTATAACGTTGCTTCATGCCAAATTTCAAGATTCCAGGTCGTCTGGAAGTATCCTTTAGGTTTTGATTCCCTTGCGAGTAGTTGCGAGTTTCAAAATATGCGGCTTTAATTGCTGTATCTTTTGATTGCGTTGACGTAGAAGTTTGATTTTGTTACAGCTTAAAGATATTATAGACTTGAGTATTTGATATGAATTTCAATATAATACCACTACGCGTTCATGAGTAAAGGGGTAATAAGTTTAAAATTATTAAAAATATTTTTATTATATGATGTAACTAAAAATTTATGCTTTTCGCAATTTTTCCTTTATCTGTGTTATAAGACGTTGCTTCGTACCAAATTTCAAGATTCTGAGTTCACGGGAAGTACCCTGTAGGTTTTGATTCCCTTGCGAGTAGTGGCGAGTTTCAAAATATGCGGTTTTAATTCCTGTTTCTTTTGATTGCGTTGACATAGAAGTTTGATTTTGTTACAGCTTAAAGGTATTATAGATTTGAGTATTTGATATGAATTTCAATATAATACCACTACGCGTTCATGAGGAAAGGGGTAGTAAGTTTAAAATTATTAAAAATATTTTTATTATATGATGTAACTAAAAATTTATACTTTTCGCAATTTTTCCTATATCTCTGCTATAAGACGTTGCTTCATACCAAATTTCAAGATTCTGAGTTCACGGGAAGTACCCTGTAGGTTTTGATTCCCTTGCGAGTGTCGAAAATTTGCGGCATAAACGGGAGTATCTTTTGATCGCGTTGACTTAGAAGTTTGATTTTTTCACAGCTCCAAGAGACCATAGACTTGAGTATTTGATATGAATTTCAGCTTGATACCTCCACGCGTTCCTGAGAAAAAAGGTCTTGACAGACAGACAGACAGACAGACAGACAGACAGACGGACAACAAAGTGATCCTATAAGGGTTCCGTTTTTACCTTTTGAGGTACGGAACCCTAAAAATTAACAATAACGTTTTGGCTGGGACAGAGTTCAATGACAATAGAAAAGTGACACATTATTGAAACCCAAACATTGGTAGAATACGTGCAATAATTAAGTGGGCTTCACAAAACAAGTAGCTTTATCAGAACTCCATACTTAAAATATTAGGCTCATCGTACACAGATTAAACGAGCTTCCACTGCATTTACTTTAGGACTCAAAGAAAGTAGCTTTAGCTAGCTTTTTGGTATGCAAGCTAGATCAAACTTAATACTATAGTGGAACAAGCCTACCTGGACCTGTTTCAAAATTTCTATGAAAAGCTCTGTATTAGTATTCACCGACAGCGCCGCCACTGCCGACCTTGCTGCACTATATCATCAGCCTTTTAAATATACAAAGATGTGACAATGTTCTACTGTACAGAAAATATTATAAAATCTCAAAAACAAAGCAACGGCAACGATAAAAACGTATAAAGGACAAGCGGTTCTCGAGTTAGAAGAACATTAAAGGTCAGTCGTAAGTTAAATAAGATATAATAAATAAGACTAACGACTACGTTAGTCTATTTGGTAATACACCTAGAACATTAAATCCTCTACCTACCTGATTCTGAAGCGTAATCTGTATTGATATGTGAATAACTACTTTATATATCTTAGTTATAATAAGTAAGTACATATATCTACGAGCCTGTTTTGTCCTGTATAAATAAATTCCAGCTGTTAGATTATGGAAAACTCCCATTTTAATTATAAATACCAGTGCCCGCTGACCTTAAGCTCATTGGGCATGCATTCGAATGAATATATTAGTCGTTATCAACACTATCAGGAGCCAACCGACACTAAACGAGTGGGTGACTATCGTGCCTCCTCCCACCCCGCTGTGTCACTCACTGCTCGACTGCTAATAACTGCTCACAGTTTAAACTTTAATTACCAAAGTTATAGCATATCAAAAATAAAAGTGCGACCAAAAAGTGCTGTAGTTAAAAGTATCAGAGACAAATTCACATAAAAAAATATATTTGAAGAGCCAAAGATTAGTTTGTATTGAAAAAAATATTACTGTCATTTCACAACAAAGTCAAATAATTAATAACAACAACAGCCCGCGAATTGAAACAAACAATTACAATTTTATAACAAAAATGCAAACGATAAATGTGCATCAACCTATTAATCTAAAAGTTGTGAAGTTCGAGTTAGATTTTTCAGATTTGATAAATGAAAAACCGAGGTCAGAGATAAAAGCAAAGAAAATTAGGATACCGAAGATCAACAGTAAAAAGCAATCTCCGATACCGCCCCCACCGTTCATAAAGAACACTTCACAGGTAAGCATTTGCTATTCAACGGTAATTGAAAAATAATTCATCGATAGTACGGAAGAGGGACATTAAATATTGTAATCTATATTATAAAAAAGGCAACCGTTACTGACTGACTGATCTATCAACACATAGTTAAAACCACTGAACGGATTGCGCTGTTTGGCACGCAAATAGTGTTGACGACGTACATTAGGCATGCGCTAAGAAAATATTTTCCAAAATTCACCTCTAAAAGGAAGTCCGACATTTACATGCATGATGTCGCGGGCAAAAGCTAGTTCTGTATAATATGGAAGTTACAGCTACGATATATTTAATATATTAGTATATAGAACGCTTATTTAGACTTGTGGCTTTACAAGTCTAAATAAGCGTTCTATATTCACCATTTCTTCTGTTCACCAGAAAGTAAAATTACTTTATTTGTATCAATGTTTTTCATAATAATTGATCTATGATATTATATTTCCCAACGCAGAAACGAGGTGTTAAAGATCTGGTAGAAGATTTACTCGACGAATTGTATTCAGACCAACGTGATTGGGGCAGCCATAGTGGGATCGACTGTAGTCATGTGTAAGTGCAACTTTTAAGTAGGTACCTTATAGAAGTCACTTTCTTAAGAAATCTAAAATTGAGTTTTTTTTTGTAATTATTAAAATTGAAAAGTTGTTTAAAACGTTCCGCTTATTCTTTCAATTTCAATGGTAGGTACACTAAACAAAATATGCACCTCTGTAAGTAGATAGGAACATTTTTAGTTTTAGTTTTTTTAACAATTACCTCCCACACAGCACTCTTTTTCACGCCGAAATATCCATCATAATTTAAAAATGGTTGTAAATATGTAAACACACTTAGCGCAAAAGCGTATTAACCCTAAGTAGATCAAGCCAAAGTGCTTTAGGTAGTATCAAAGAACAAACTAAATATTGTTGTTTTAGACTCGTCAATAAATCTGCTGTAATCATTTATGGTTTAAATGTCTACCGTCAAGGTCCACGTCGGCGTCCTTCACTTCGTGTCAATCGAATTGTGGGGAGAAAAGAGAAGCTATTGAACGAAGCTTTTTGGAATCTTTAGGTACGAAACCTTTCACAGAATCGCTGAACTCAATATTTACAGTATCATTAACTCTTTCAATGAAAGTTGTTTACTAGGCTCATTTTGAACATTGGCTTTTGCAGTTCTACTTCTAATTACATTATGGAATAATTAAAATAGTAATTTTAACTGTTAACCTTGTCATAGATAGAGTAAACTTTAGTCTCCCTATCTACCAGCGTTGCTTAAAATTAACACACGCTTAAATATCTAAAAATGTATAGCTGTTGCCTAAAGGCCTTCCTAGGCCTCTTAATATACAATAAATCCCCTAGACTCTAGAGCCTGCTGGGTCGACTTACTAAGACACAAACAAAAAGTTTCGGTAAATTATAATAATAGACAAATCCGTCAAAATTAGTCATAGAATTATCGAACAATAGAAAACTAATGATTATACAACAGGCAGTAATGAGGAATAAAATCGATAAGATGAGTAAGACTAGACATTAAATACGTAAAAGTTAATTTTGTGTGGAAACAATAAACATGCCCATTAGATCGATAATGTTTTCAGGCAATTTTACAATATTAGTTACTTTACATTCATACTACATAATTATATTCATTCATTATTCATAGACTGTATCGAATTTATACTAACTCAGACATTAACGAGCTTTGGGAACAAAAAAACGAATGGGAAGAGAGACTTCAAACAGCGGGAGAGCGGCTTGCAAAAAAAGTTCGGATCCGGGATCGACTGCGGCGGCAACAGAACAGACTTTGTGCGGCCTTCACCGTGCTTCTACATCATATTAGTAAGTCCCCATTAGATACCATGGAATTTATTACTCTACCCATAATACTATTACTTAAGTAAGTTCTTTTTACAGTATCTTCCGAAAAGCTAATCTATCTCAAAACCTTAATCTGGGCAACGAAAATATTTTGTTGTTGTATTAAAAACAACGTTTTCGATAATAAGAATTTGAGGTATCACAGAAGTACATCTTGGTTGCTGTTAAAGAGACTACCTACCAGCTGCAGCTCCTGAAATTGTCACAACCGCGTCGCAACGTTCGCTGATATCCGTTATATCATCAAACCTATCAATAGCATAACGACCAAATTCATGAACGAGTAAATTATCGATTTCTGGACATTAATTACCAACTAATGACCGTAATATGACTCCGTTACTCGCAGAATCTAATTTCTATATTACTGCTAATGGATCGTGCATAAACACAATTATACTCAAAAGGACAACAGACAAAAGGTCTTCATACAACTTTATTGGTTGAACAATGAATAGTTTCAGAATTTCAATTTCCAATGAAACGTTTATGAACCGCATTCATGGAAAGCTAATATCACGACAGTTTCATTCATGGGAGCTTAAAATAGAATTACTCGTATCAAAGCTATCTTTACTGGGTATGGGTGCTTTTCCCGTCTATCTGTTTCCTAAACTGACGTACACAGCGGCGCTCAATCGATATATAACGCACACAGACAACTGTCCGGGGTCGATTTGCGCATGCTCACTGGCGTCTACCACGAAACACTGTCACAAAACAACATGACAGGAGTCTATTTTCCATCTAAGCATACAAGCAGTTTATTCTACCGTAAACTGAAAACTGATTCAGTATTGTGGTACGAGGTTGGAAGCCTCGCCGCTTCGTTTCACGACTTTCCCAGTAAACATCACATCAGCTGGTCGACTACGCAGTCTCAAATGCTCTCGAGATATGGCTCATAATTTTTCACAATTCTGTTATACATCATTGGCGTCTAAATCTAGAGTAGCTGGTAAAGTTGGTTCTTAGCGCCAGGATGTCGTGTCCGTATCCGCCTGCAGTGCCACTGCATAGACTTAAGCCGTCAGGTCGTTAACTTAGTGCTTAGTGCAGTTGTAAAGATATGCGTTTATTGTCAAATGCGTGCCACTTACAAGACAGATGAGTGCACTCCTAAACTCCCTGAGGAGCTTGGCAGGTGCATCGAAGGCCGGCTCAGGTACGTCGATTCATTTATTTCAAATGTATGCGGTGATCAAGAAATTATCCTTAAGAAACCTTTGAAGTTCTACGTTTATGATTGACGATTCGTTTCTACAATTGAATGTTCGTTTACAATGCATGTCAATAATATTATTTCATTATTTTGTTACTTCGATAAATATTAATCATAATTCTAATACAGGCACTCCTTATTTTTTATTGTCTGAACAAAATTACTTTATTATGTAAATGCGTAGTGTAGTTCCGTCATCGGCGACTCTTATGAAATAAACTCGATTATCCATGTGTGGGTTTTCATGAAAACAATAACGCAGTTATTAGAAACGTCGTCTGTAGCCAGTTAAGTAATGTTATGCACAGTAGATACACAAAACTAACCTATACTCAAGGTCCAAGGAGTTATGGCATCATTGTTAACCAAATATAGGTATTTCTTTGGACAAGTTTAATTTACGACGAGTTACATGTGAAGTTGAGTTGCGTAGCGACGAAACATAAATATAAGGTTTAGTTCAATAAAATTGACAGAACTTATATCATAGAGGAAAGTAATATAGCCTGTAGATTTTTATTTATCTTCAAGAAATTAAAGTCTTAGAGAACCCCATGTCTTGCGAGAATCCGATCTGATAATAGGGTTAATTAAGGTGGCATTTGATGTGTAGCGGGCGAAACTGGTGCTCGTTTCGGCGTGTCGCCGGGCGTGGGCGAAGGCCCGGGCGAGGGCGGGTACGCCGAGTGGTTGCATGCGATGCGCCTGGTCGCGCGCCTCCCCGCTGGCGTGCCTCAACACTTTCGCAGAAAGGTAACTCATAACAATCAACTACCCACCTGAAATACTGAATTTCCAGCTGTTTATTACAATACTCGCAAAGATAACGCGCTCAACACCGTTTGGCACTCGACTCTGATTATTTATTTATTTATTTTACTTTAACATTAAAACGGCCATCAGCCAATTACATTAGTTACACATAAAACTTGGCTAAAGGTAGTACTTTATAATTGAACCTATGTTTCGTGCCTACTAAATATTTATCTATGAACATAGAAGTTGGAAAACGGTGTGATTTAGAGGTACCTCATCAGTAGTATTCTGTACTTTAATATTGTGTCTCCGATAGCTTTAAACATTTTTCAACTTTGAACGTCCCATAACCCCGCACATCTCGGTATCTTTCCCGCCGATTAACCACCAGTTCAATAAAGTATTCTCATTGTTAACGGTTTTTGTACTCAGTATAGATTTTTAATAAAAATAGCTCGGTCACAGTTTATCGATCTGCCTAACCTACTGAAAATAACTTCCCTCATTTAGTCCCACTCGGGAACACTTAGGATTTAGGCCTTTAAGATATAATTCTAAAAATCTTGTCCTGTTTCTACGAAATATCTTAATTAAATTCGAATAGATCACTGACATCAAACCTTACGTAAATAAGTTACTTTGACGTCATTTCTATTTACACCTTCCCTTTCAAGATCACGTAACCTTGACTTTCAGTAGGTAAATTAACAAGTACATAACAACAAAATCAAAGACTGCCTTTCTATTGTTCAGACTTAGTCAGAAGATAGAAATCAATGAGCTCTTTGAAACAGTCGGTTCTTAACAACTAGCGATGGACGCTATTGTGGCCCTCATCCGCAACTCCACACAATTACGATCGAACAATGTGAGATTGCTACGGTCATTTTCACTTTAATTTATGGCATAATACTAGTTGTCAGTAGAAGATTTATCTCGGGTGATTTCGGTTTGGTGGTCTACGCCTTGTTCACCTAAATTTGAAAATGACTTATGCCATGCCTGGCGTAATGTCTTTATTCTCTAAAGATTATACTCAAGTTAATTAGTAGGCTCGCCACAACGAACAACGCCGCCAATCACTCTAAAATTATAGAGATTCTGACGCCTCTTATTTGTTTCTAAGAGGGAACTAAATTAATTTCTCAAGTCTGCATAAAACATGTTCTCTTTATTTCCTTTTTAATTATGATTAATCCTGGACTAAATAATTCGCTTGCAGGTTTTTTAATGTTTAATTTCTTGATAAAATTTTGTTTTTATATCAGCTATGGCTAACGTTGGCGGAGCGTCACCTGACGGCGAGGAGCATCGACTGGCCCTCAGCAGAGCGCGGCTGTTTCCGCGGCACCGCACAACCCGATGACACCGAGCTTGGCGCGCAAATACTGAAAGTAAGCAGTAATTAACTGTGAAATAGGGCAACTATCCTAGATTTCATTTCTAATTATGCCGGTTGTCATCTGTCCTATGTTGGTCGAAGTAAACATCAGACACTGTAGTATCATAGCGTAATTACACAGTAGTACCATCATTACGATCTGAATATATTATATTATCCTCGTATCTTATATGTAAAATAGACGTAAATTTCTCATATGATCAAATAAATTAGATGTCTGATTTCTGTCTAGTCTACGAAAGAAATATAAATGCTTAGAGATTTGTGAAGGTTGGTAGAGGGCAAGTGCCTTGTTAGAAAATAATATTGTACAAAGATACGCGATACTCTTCACAAGATTAGAAGAGATTGTTGATTTATTTTTCTCAGTGAAACTTAATACTTTCCAAGGATTTACACCGCACCGGGTGCTCTCTGTTCTGCGGGGCAGAAGGGCGGGAAAATCAGGCGATGCTTCGAAGAGTGCTTCTGGCCTACGCGAGGTATATATACACATCAAAAGTGTCTAGGGATCAACATCCCTAACATTGATTAGGGATGTTGATCCCTAGACACTTTTGATGTGTGTATTATATTAATCTTTATTACATACATATTGATAAATCCTTATACAATTACCAAAGGTAGATGATAAAGATGATCTAGTTTTATAGACAAAACATGCAAAGCCCTATCTTGAACTAAGCGTAACACGTACGTTAGTATAATTATTAAAGCTATGTACGGGATTAGTAATCGGATATTGTATAATTTTAGATGGAACAAAGACGTCGGTTACTGCCAAGGTTTCAATATGTTAGCTGCAATCATACTAGAAGTTATGGACAAATCTGAGTCGGATTCACTAAAGGTAATTATTATTACAAGCAATGTTCACAATGCTTAAATTAGGAATGTACTTTGAAAATTGCGAATAATTTTGCAGATGTTCTCATTATTAGTCTCATCCTTAATTTTACTCATTCAATATCGATTTATAGGTAATGATATACCTGGTGGAGGCCGTTCTTCCTGAGGGCTACTTCGCAGATGACCTTCGCGGTTTGTCAGCAGACATGGCGGCGTTTAGGGACCTTCTCAGGCTACGCCTTCCTCGCCTAGCACAACACATGGATCATTTACAAAGGGTATCTGATGGTAACTATATTTTAATTTTATTTTCACATTTTAGATAGGTACGTATTTTTAAGTCCGGTCTGATTCTGTAGCCGTTTACACAAATAACGGAAGCAAAAAATAAATACAATTTTCAAAAATACCGGAATTCGGAAATATAATATTTTTATAATCATCGTGTATTATAAAACATTACATTTCAATTATTTCCTTATTTATTTATTTTAATTATAACGGTTACAGTACCAATTAAAATAATTAAACTTAGTCTTTAATTATTTTAATTGGTGTCTATAACTAATAAAAAATAAAACACAAATACACATTTAAAACAAAACGTCATCCCTTTCATAAATTCATCTCACAGTACTTCTAAAGTACCAACAAAATCTTCATACCTATACGTAATCTTTTTTTCCAGGTGGAGGCGTGGAACCTCCTCTTCCCGATGTGTTTACGATGCAATGGTTCCTTACATTGTACGCAACATGGTTACCGAGGGAGTTTCTTTTGAGGATATGGGACCTCGTCCTTCTGGATGGCAATGAAGTTCTACTTCTGACTGCACTGGCTATATGGGATATGCTTCAAGAGTAAGTTTTTAAATAAAGTCGCAAACAATCATCTCCGTTCCTTTAAGCTATTTTGGATTCAAGTACTTAGCCTTTTTATATTTATTTATGACTAGTAAACTGCCCAGGCTTCGCACGGGTGCAAATTTCAGACTATTCTAGTGTATTTTCTAAAAAAAATGTTTCATGAGTAAACCTTGTCCAGGAAATCACTAATACAACAAAAAAGTATCAGCCGAATCGGTTAAGCCGTTCTCTAGTTTTGCAATTCGTATTAAGCCAATTATTTATATGTGTATTAATATAGGTAAATAAATAGATAGATTTACTCAAGTAAACAATTAACTAGTCATTTATTTAAACTTTATGCAACAAAAAAAAAGTACAAAGGCGAACTTAATTAGTCTTAAATAGTTATTGCCTACTCATTTATGTCTTTCATGAATGCTAGAAGGATTAGAATTGAATTTAGCGATTGTAAAGTATGAGGAAAATTCTACCATTTGAGTGGATGACATCAGCATTCCGGGAATGCCAGATAATATGCGTTCCTCTTTTACATTTATATTGTACAATAGCTTCTACCCGCCAGATCGTCGTTATGGAAGTTAAGTATACCATAAAACAGAGTCTACGGCACTTGGCAATAATGTAGCTTTCTTTTTAAACAATATTTTTTTTGTAATTGGACCAGTACTTCCAGACCTCTTACAATTAAACAAACAGTTTTACCTCTTTATAATATTAGTATGATTTACACGCATGAAGGTTAGGACGCTATATGGAGCAGGCTAGTTTAGTAGGAAGAAACGCTTTTTCCACACCGCGAAAACTGAGTCAGTAAAACAAAACAAAGTCAGTTTTCGTGTCTGTCTGTATAACCGTATTTTACCGTATAGGTTGTTATAAACTACAGAATTGATCTTCATACGGTATTTCCTACCATTAGATAATTTATTTCAGAAGGTTTAAATAATTGCAACATTACATGACATAACATCACGCCTGTAATCCCCGAAGGGTTAGGCAGAGGTGTACCAATTAGTACGCCCACATTTCACCAGTTATGTTTAAGTCTCATGTAATAGGGGGCGAGCCTATATTGCCATCAACCGGGCACAAATCCAGACACTGAGGCTGCTATTGAATAATTAAAATACAATTATCTTTAACTTAAGTCATGACTGTGTGCCCTAGTTTCTATATAAATCAACTACTCTGAAGTCAATCCGCTACACTTATTTAAGTAGTACTTAATTACCATGGAAGAAAACTTAGGTTTCAAAAAATAATAATGCAACTCTTAATGATATACCTACGTATGACTGAAAATTATATGAAACGCATAATATCATAGCATATGAGACCACCCCCGCTTTCCTGATATCAGTATTATCGGGCGAGTTGTGACCGATAACCGATAAAAGTTTATATTGCTCATTCCTGTTTTAGTTATATGTAAAGATAGTTAGCAAATATTTAATAAGATTTAAATATTTTTGCAGCTCTAACTCAATACATATTTGGCCGTCTTATCTAGCTTTATAATACTGTACCTCTATTCCATTAGATGTTCTATAAGCTAATGGTATTAATTTATAAGATGTTCTAAAAGCTGGTAGTTCGCGTAAAATCATGACAGATTAAATAGTGTTTTCACAGGAAAAAGGTTATTACTAACCTATTATGAATCACGTATTAGTTCCTCCATCACCAAGATGTTGCATTTTCTAAATAATAGAAAAAATCTTAAATTGAGTTTTTCTTTTCAGTCGTATTCTATCGGCCCGTTCAGCAGATGAGTTCTACAGCTGCATGGGTGGTGGCGCCGGTGCCGTGTGGGAGGCGGGCGACTCTCTCGTGGCGAGGGTCGTGGCTTTTGGTTCTGTGCCCGAGTTGCCCCGACTGCGCAGCCTGCACAGATACCGTGTGGCACCACCAGCGCCGCCCACGTCAGCTCCCATATACCACCCGCCTTTGCATTCCGCTGTAAGGTCTACTTTTAAATATATTTTAAGATTGCAAAGGTGCAACCAGTCTGTGATTAATCAATATCATGATAAAAGCTACGGGCGTAGTCAATCAACTGCAATCTAACTGCATCTTTTGATGAAACAGTTTTATTGAAGAGTCGAGGATTTATAAGAGTCTAACAAAGGTGTTTTTTCAGATGCAGTCAATGACAAAACGCGGTCTTCGACTATTCTATTCAGAAGATGAAGGAGATTCCAGTGATGATGGTAACAAAATGGCTTTAACTACGGTAAGTTCATTAATATTTAAATAGGAACTAACCACGTATGGTGTACCTACAACATCAATACTTATAATATGACTTGTTACAGTTCGTACCTCGGCGAGAAGACCGTTTGGCAGCAGGAGATAGACTTTCTTTGGACATTGGGGCTCTAAAACGACAATACGCTCGCCTTCGAGAAAGACAGCGACAAGCGCATGTAATCTTGGCTGCAGCTTGTGCTCGTCATGCTGCAGGTATAATACGCAAATAACCATTCTGATCAATTTACAAAGACATTTTATACTTGACTAACCATACCCCGCGGTTTCTCCCGCATTCAGTCACGTCTTTGGTTATTGCTCTGTTTCGGTGGGCCACATGAATCTGGCTATCATACAAAAAGATTTTTTCCAATCCGACTGGTAGTTCCAGAGTTTAGCACGTTTAAACGAAAAACTCTTCTGCTTTATTATATTATAGTTTATGTATGTATGAGAAATTGTTTATTTTCAGTTGGCGTACCTACTTCCCCAACATCACTTACAGTAAACAATCTACTCTTAGGCAAAAGTGCATTGGTGAGTTCTAGAGGACGGAGACTAGGTCCGCCTCCTGGAGCAGTGCCACCTTCACGGCAATCATCAACTCCAGATAAAATAGAGCACCGTTCACGTGGACCATCGAGTGAAACTATTAGTTGGAATGAAGAAATAAGTCGAAAGACGCTTAGCCGCCGAAATTCTGTTAAATGGAAAGATATTAAGAAAGATACAACCAAACAAAAGGAAAGAAAAGCATCAATTGACTTGGACGAGGCTGGCGACGGCATCATAGTTTCTGAAATTGAAGCCAATCGAATGATTGCTACAGTAAGATCTCGCAGCTCCAGTGAAACATCTTCTTACTCATCCCACAGTGCTTCAAGTACAGACACAAGTCTATGTGATGAAAATGAACGTGGTAGTGAGTCTGAACCAGAAATTCTCGAAGATGAAAAAGAAAAGCATTTAAATGTTAAAAATAAGAAGATTTCCTCCTCCCCGACTCTTAAACAAACTAAGATTAGCCATTCACATACCAAAAAAGAAACTGTTACAGTACTTACTCCTGAAAAAGACGAAGAAATAAATTTAACTGATAAACCTATCAAAAGTATTTCAGACTATTTAGATTCTGCAGCTGGGGAACCATTACGTACTTACATCGATGGATTTGAAAGTAAATTGAAAGACAGTCTGAATTTAACAACTGAGATTCCTGTTTTTAATCCTACTGGTCTTTCTCCCTGCTCGCCACGTATGACTTCTGACAAAAATGAAGTATTGCAAAGACTTAATAGAACAAAATATGAAGAAAACTCTACCAGTAGAGAAATAATAAGGCCTACAAGTTTTACAAAATCACCAAATATTTTTACTGAACTCAGTCCTATTGACCTTTCTCCCTGTAATTGTGGCACAGGTCATAAATCCCCGTATGAGTATGATTTTGAAACTAACTTCAAGCGGCCCCCTGTGAATGACCCTACATCTAGACCCCCAGATATCATCGATAGCTTTACGATGTATCCAAATTTTGTGCCTGACATAGATTTATCTGATAAAAATATATCTGACTTTGAAAGTCCACCGGGAAGTCCTGGTGGTGAAAGTATTATAGTGAGTGAAGACGAACCACCTATACCTTTAAAAATTGATAAGTACTTCGAACATAGCCCAGAATTCTTTGGTGCGCGGGTAACAGATCCCAATAGCGTTGATATTCCAAACCGACGTCCCACCAAAAGACTCTCACGGTTGCCAAAAAAACCGGATTCATTGACATTGCAAAGTAACCACAATGAAAAACTTATCAAAGAAGAAACAGAAAGAGCATCATCCTTACCGCAAAGTCATAGTTTCGCAAAGAAAATAAATGATGAGTACAAAGAAACCGAAGATATATTTTCTATTCAAAAACAAGAGACGCCTGAGAAAAGTAAAGAGCAAAAAGATGTATTTTCTCCAAAAGATTACATTTTACATACAGGACGTAAAAATAGTGAAAGAGCTTTACAGATTATTCAAGAAAATTCAAAAATTTTGAGTAGGATCTTGACAAAACAAAATATTACTGAAATTAAGAGTCCTAGTAAATATCAAGTAACTAGAAGCGACGAAAACGTTCTCGAAAAACAACGAAATGTATACTCTAAAACGGTTCCTGAAAAAACTGTTGAGAGTAAACTAATTGAATCGCCTTTACTAAAAGAATCTACCTCTGATTCATTAATAGGCTATAGAAAAAGAAATGTCACTGTAGGGGGAAATGAAAATAATGACTTTGTGCGAATAAGACCTATTTCCATTGATGACCCTTTTTCCTTAGAAGTTCGAAGTTCTACTACCAGAGAAGAGGAATTTTCTATTAAAAATACAAAAAGTCCAAGTAGTGAATGTTTAGGTAATAAGACCGATTTATATGGATGGGAAAATAAAGGGTTTTTAGCTAAATGTGATCACAAAACTTTTCTAGAGAAAACAGAAAACTTTGATTTTGATTACCAAAGAAAAACCAGTGATCTATCAAGTTACGGTGACTTGTCAAATAAAGAACTCAAACCCGTAACCGCATCAGACTGGACTCGACATTCGTTTTCCGGCGAGTCTAAACCATCAGTTACATTACCGTCTTCGGAACAGAAAGATACTTCCACATATGAAAAGCGATTCACTTCTGATGACTATAATTACCCCTTTTCCAGCAAATATAATGACTTCGTGTTGTCTAAAGCTAGTGATATTTGTAGCAAAACGGTGAACCAAGGACCGAAAGTTTGCGAAAATGTATCTAAGACTGATAACAGCCAAGTTAGTGACTTTGCTCATGTTGTGACTTCCTCTATTAGTTTCACGTACGAACCATCAGCTGATGACGACTCACCGACCGGAGCAAAGAGCAACTCCAGTGATACTCTGTGTCAAATCACGTCGTTAGATCAAGTGTCTACTCCAATATCGCCTAAGATATTTCCAAACAGAGAAACTCCCACTATTCCTAAAGACTACTCAGAAAAAAGTGATAGAACAAAAGTAGAGTCAGACGATACTTGTAGTGCTATCACTTCGCTCATCGAAACGGACACCCTGTCCTCATTATCATACCCCCGCAGTCCGTCGACAGGTTCGTACCATCCCTTTCCCACGCGCCCTGCGCTCCGCATGCCTAAGGAGTTAGGAGTGAGATTAGGTATGTACCCTAAAGATGTGATTAATTCCCCACCAAAATAAGAATAATTAAATTAGTTTTTACCGATAGTTAAATACACTATTTCTAAGGTTGTTTTGTGTCTTGAACATTCAAGATCCATTTTTTATGTGAAAATGATTTTTTTTATTGATATTTTCTGCTTTAATAATAATCTAGATAACTTTAACACAGTTTTTTTGAATTTTATTGTTTGAACCTAATTATATGTTTTACATAATTGTTATTAAAACTATTATTGAATTTGAACCTTTCTGCTAATAGTTTGTATTTATTTTAAAGCTTTGAAGCTGAAAATGTTTGCTCTATTAATATAACAGTTTAGAAATACTATACGTACCTATATTTGAAATACAGAATGTTTCACTAAATATAAAATGCACGCGGGAAGTTTACAAGTTAATAATATTGTTATGTAATGTGAAGCCTTTGGTATTTCAGATAGTTTTTGAGCTAACAAAACAAACACGTTGCCTTGAATCCAATTTAAATGTTATGCGTAATAAATAAATAATAATCCTTCGCAATATTAAAATATTTGTACAATAATAAGGTAGATAGATTACTGTTTGAAGTCAATATAATTTACGGCAATTACTTATTTGTACTGCTATAGATTAATAATATGCAAAAAAAGAAGATTAAGTTGTTAGAAGACAATATTTTATTCTACAACAGTATTGAGGAAATATACATAATGCGACAGATGGTCAACTTGTCTTATTATTTATTGTCACATCCCTACATTACACAATAATAATACAAAACAAAAGGCGTAAAGACCTTGAAATATTTTCATTTCATTTCATCCCTTACATATATTAATTAGATGTAAATAAATTAGAAATCGTCGAGCACTGGAGGACAAGTGCAAACAAGATGTTTATCACCGTACATGTCATCGATACGACCAACTGTAGGCCAGATTTTTGTCTCCCCTTTTACGAATGGCTGAAACAAAAATATTTGAATTTATCACTTATCGGAAGCTTACAACCTTACATTGAAATATCTTAAATCTCTAACGATTGTAAAACATAATTAGCTTAGGAGCTTTTTACTCACTGCAGGAAAAGCTGCTTGTTCTCGACTGTACGGGCGGTTCCAATCTTCAGAGATTACGTCTCCTTGCGTGTGAGGTGCCATCTGAAAAATGAATGAGAATTGTAACAATACATTTTTTTTCCAAAATGTGTAAAGTTAAAAAAAAGACTGGTATCGCAGAGACTGTTGAGCACCTTTAAGGGATTAATCCGCTTATCCATGGTTCCATCTTCGATGTCTTTAATTTCCTTTCTGATCGCGATGAGAGCTTCACAGAAGCGGTCCATCTCCTGAAGATCTTCAGACTCTGTGGGTTCTATCATCAGAGTGCCAGCCACTGGCCACGACATCGTAGGTGCATGGAAACCTATAATATAAAGTGATTATGACTTTTTTTCACGAAGTATATAATCCAAGGTAATCTAATTTATATTCAGTTGTTTAACTGGTCAGAATTTTGAATTAAGATACAGTGCCATGCATCAAATGTGCAGTGATTGTTTCCGAACTTACCAAAATCCATAAGCCTTTTAGCAATATCTCCAGGCTCTATGTTGGCAGTTTTCTTCAAGTCTCGTACATCAATGATAAATTCGTGCGCCACAAGACCTCTCTCACCCTTGTACAAAGTTTTGTAATGACCTTCCAGTCTTTTAGACATGTAATTCGCATTAAGAATAGCCACCTGCGTCGCACGTCTCAATCCTTTGGGACCCATCATCTAGAAAACATAATGAGAAAGTTGTGAGTCAATCGTATTCCACCTTGTAATTGAGTGAACAAAACTTTTTACTTCAAAACAAAGAAGGAAGAATTTTTAGTCATGAAATAGAGTGCACTTACTTTAATGTAGGCCCAAGAAATGGGTAAGATAGCTGATGACCCAAACGGAGCAGCGCTTACTGAACCGAAACTGTGAGCAGCATCTCCCAGATCTGCTAATGGATTGACTACTGGATGTGACGGCAAGAACGGTGCCAGGTGAGCTTTCCTAAGAAAAAAAAATTACCGTCATCACAAAAAAAAATCTGCAAAAAAAAGCATACCTAGCAATAGCCAAATGTCATTAGACCAAAACAAAAGAAAATCGAATCCTATTTTTAACCGATAATTGTGTTATGCGTGATTTCGAAAAGATATGCTTACACTCCAATGGGCCCCATGCCTGGACCACCTCCACCGTGAGGGATGCAGAACGTTTTGTGCAAGTTCAAATGTGATACATCACTGCCGTAGTCTCCAGGACGACAAAGTCCCACCTAAAATAAAAACACATTAAAAAGCTTTTTTATGAATCTAATTTAATATTTAACAGCACAATTACCTATTACAGTTTTATCTTATGCCTAAATCCGGCCCTACTCTAGCTCGAGTTCGGTTCATAATAAAATAACAATCTCGTACATATTTAGATACATATTTTCAAAATCTTCTCAAAAAAAATCAAGTACCTCAAGTCTAAAACGTTAGAATATAGTTATACCTACCTAAGTAAAACGATCCGGTTGGAATCGAATTATTATTTTCAAAGCTTCAAGTTTCAATGAAAACAGAAAGAAAGTTCCAAAAAAATCGACAAACCTGCGCGTTCATATTAGCCCCATCCAAGTACACTTGTCCACCATGTTTGTGCACCAACGCACACACGTCCGCGACACGCTCCTCGAACACGCCGAAGGTACTCGGGTATGTCAACATCAGACAGGATATGTTGTCGCTGTGCTCCTCTACCTGATATGTAGGTATTTCAAAAGATAATGAACATATATCTATGAAACTAAACTATAAAATACGAATGAAGTGCTGGTAATTCAGATGCAAAAATGTTTTAGAAAAGCTGTTTATTGGGTTGGTATGGCGTTCTATATCATTGTTACTTATAGTGCTTATGATACGCAATAATACTAAAATGGTGTCCGACGCGGTTTCTACTATCGAATCGTCTACGCTACGTAGCAATGAAAGTTGTCTGTCTAAGCTTGCGCATACGCACACTTTACTTTATTCCAATTTTTGTAATAGCTTCCAGTTCTTGGTCACGAAATCTTAATCTTGGAACTCTTGAAAAAAATACATACTGTAGAGAAAGATAGAATCATTTTAGATAATGATATCATACTAATAGGAGCAATCGTCTTTAAAGATACCTCCTTGGAGTAAGGGAACTCCTAAACATTTCTTACCTTTTCTTTAAGATGTGCCATATCTATGTCACCAGAGGGCGTTACTCGAATGGCGCAGACGAGCATACCAGCCATATGCGCCGACGCAGGGTTGGTGCCGTGCGCGCTCACCGGGATCAGGCAGATGTTACGCTTAGTGTCACCGCGGTACTCATGGTAGCGCTTAATTGTACGCAAACCCGCGTACTCACCTTGGGCACCACTGTGGAACCATGTTTAGTATAGTTAATAATTGGCCTGTAATTTGTCACAATGCAGGGCTTATAAATAACTATGTTTGATCATAAGGTGCTGCTTCCACACAATGGTTTTGTTCAATAAAATTAATCAGTTAATCTTTGTTGCATTACATACAGAGATACAAAAACCTACGTCAATTTAAATCTTATCAAGTTAGTGACATCCACTTGCCTATTAGGTTGAAAAGAGACTCGGTCGTATCCTGTTACAGCGCACAGATCGTTGGCTAGTTCCTCAAACAGCTGATGGTATCCTTTGCACTGATCTAGAGGCGCGAATGGATGGATGTCAGTAAAGTGCTTGAACGAACACGGCATCATCTCCGTCGTAGAGTTCAGCTTCATCGTACAAGAGCCCTGGAGTGAATATCGAAGTACAGTCATTTGTTAATTGCAAAATAATCACGTCCAAATAACCTGATGATAAAGACCCCCCGAACTGGCCACGTTTTGTTCTTATCTCAGCAATAAGTAGGTACATGTTGACTTGTTTTTGCACGAGTAAAGGTCAACTGATAAAGATTTCTATTTGAAGATAAAAATAAATCAAATTCATTCGAAAAAATATTAAAACGAACTTACCAAAGGTATCATAGAATGTACAAGTGATACGTCTTTGTTCTCAAGACGCTTCATATAGCGCACTATTCTCGTCTCGGAGTGATGCATATTGAATACGGGATGCGTAAGATACGGAGATGTCCTCCTGAACGGACCTTGCTGTACGCTACGGGCTCTCACGTCTCCAGTATTTATTACCTGAAAGAGTTTTGCACTTTTATAGAACAGCTATTCATCATACCAACATGCTAATCATCTCGGGCTGTGGACAAGTAGAAGCGTCAGCTGAAAAAGATAAAATCTTAGTGGCTAACAATAGCTCGATGAACCTATCTAGATCAATCTTTTCAACTTTACCTCTTCAACAGGCTTGCAATCAAATATCCATAGTAAATCATTAACATCCTCCATGGTCGTGGTTTCATCTAAGGCTACTCCCACAGCACCGTCATCGAAATACCTCAAATTAATCTGCTTTTGTTGTGCGCGAACTTTGATCTCAGTAGCATCATGTTCAGAAAGGGGGACCACATGAAGTGTATCGAAATATACGTCGTTGGATTGCTTGTGTCCACGTTGTCTTATTCCTGAAATATCACAGCTAAATTCAGTCTTGAATCATTCATTTAAGGTTACTTTGCAGTTTTTACTTCTATAATAAAAAAATCGTCCTTTGTATTGCTAATATAACAATTGAGCTTTTGACTAACATAAAAGTAGCAAGTAAATTTTATGGTTTGATGACAGCTCTCCTATGAATTTTTACTGCCTTACCGTGGTCAAGTACAAGTGTGGCGTTATGAACTCTGCTGGCAATGTCCCTCAGACCCTGTGGACCGTGGTAGACTGCGTACATAGCCGACATATTGGCTAAGAGCGCTTGTGCTGTACAAATGTTAGACGTCGCTTTGTCTCTTCGTATATGTTGCTCCCGTGTTTGTAGTGCTAACCTAAAAGAGATAGTTATTACCTAGGTGGCGTGTATTCCAACGTAGAAAATATAATACAGTTATACCGACTATGTTTTGTTTTACTATACCTGTAAGCATCTCTCCCCGTAGCGTCTCTAGTGACACCGACCATACGGCCGGGCATGAGGCGCACTAGTTGATGTTCAGCTGCGAAGAAACCAGCATGAGGTCCTCCGTAGCCAAGAGGTACTCCCAAACGTTGCGAAGTACCCACCGCGAGGGCAGCCCCACATTCTGCAGGCGGACGCAGAAGAGCGAGGGCTAGCAAGTCCGTAGCCACTACCACTAAGGTCTATAGAAGATTAAGATTTGTTCAAATATATATTTTCGTAATACCTACAAAAAATACATAATTGCTATAATAATATCTTAGATATTTTGGAAACTTACGCCATGTTCATGTGCAGCGGCTGCAAGCCCAGAATAGTCATACACCAAACCCCTGGTGTCTGGACACTGTAGCAATACAGCAGATATGTTCCTCTGAGCAAAGTCCACTTGGCGAACATCGGGCACTACATCAACTTCTAAACCTAGAGCATCCAGGCGTGTTTGAACTACAGCTAACGTTTGCGGGTGTAACCTCTCTGATACCACGAATTTCATTCTCTTGTTAAGTCTGAAGAATAAAATTGATAGTTTTTATTGTAGTCTATCTTTCCGTATAATATCTCATGCACAGCATCGATGCGGAGCTGAGCTTGGAAACAGCGGAAGAAAACAAAATGTACGAAAAGTCGCATTTCGCGACAGTATAAAGTACCTAATGTAGGTATGGAAACAACGTTAAACCTTGATAATAACGTTGTAACATTAATTTTAATATGAAATAGTTACCTTGACCTTTTATCACTGTAGATATCTATTTTATATCATTGAAATACTTAGTAACTTAATGATCTACAATTAAGTGGTCGTACCTATGGCAAAGCGATAACGCTTCGGCAGCAGCAGTGCCTTCATCCAACAAGGAAGCATTCGCGACATCTAATCCCGTGAGGTCACTGACCATCGTCTGATAGTTAAGAAGACTCTCCAATCTTCCTTGGGCTATTTCTGGTTGATAAGGCGTGTATTGTGTGGTCCTGGAAAAAAAACAACGGAAATGACTTTGACCTTTTCTAAGGAGTTCTAAACTTAGTAAAAAAAAAAGTTCCTACCATCCTGGGTTCTCGAACACATTGCGCATAATAGAGTGTGGGACACAGCAGTTGTGATACCCCATACCTATGTAAGAACGCCATATTTGATTCTTCTCAGATATTTTTTGTACCGTTTTAATGAGATCATGTTCACCTGAAATGCGATGTTTTTTTACAAATTAACAAACTGATAAAACAATTGCGCATCATACTTACATTGATATAAATAGGGTTGATACTTACTCACAGGATCACTGATGTCCATGAGGCCTGGATGTTGAATTTTTTTTGGGACTGCATCGTCCGTTAATTGATCTAAGCTCTAGAAGTAAATATCACAAATTGGTGAATTAAACATCACAATTAAAGAAGATGTTCAGATGATATTTGCTTACCTTATAACCGAGCAAATCCAACATAGTCACTAGATCTTGATCTCTAGGTCCAATATGCCTGCTAGGAAAGTCCACACGTTCGGGAAACAAACTATCTGATTTTGTGCTTTGGGTTATACAGCGAACACCAGTTTTCCATAACTTATCTTTAGAAAAGTCTTTGTGAAGACTTTTAAATGCATATTTTGGAACTAAACCACGTTTAATAAATCTGTACATTTTTAATTACTTATTAATAAATGTGCAATAACTAAAGTGTATTAACCATTTTATTGTCCGACTTACGAAAGCGACAGTAATGTACTGATAGAGGGGTCAAAGCGTCTTTCAAGTACAGATGATAACAAGAATAAGTAAATATTATAATGATTATTTGTGGTAGGTACACTTATTGTAGTCATAAAACAGGCCATTATCGTTATTGGCATTATTGACTCTATTCAGTAAATGACGACATACATATAATTTTAGAAAATAATATTTTCCATTAGCTAGATCAATGTACTGTAATGTACTTTCCTATCTTTCCATTTATGTAACAAAATATATCTTAATAATAATGTGAAGTTATGCGTCAATATCATTATTCAAGGAATTATCCCTCAATGTACAGTCAACAAAAGCGATAGGTATTCAAATGAAATGAAATGAAATGATGTTTATTCAGTAAATTGGTTATAAATAACGCTTTTACACGTCACATTTGTTTTTTTTTAACTAGATGAGTCCAGTGTTTCCTAGCCGACGGCCGATTAAAGTTATCTTAGGAACCGATAGATGTTTTCAAATGTAATTTAATTCAAAAAGTAAATAATAAACAGTTCATTAATTAAGTATCAATCGAAGACATTTATCGGTTTTTAAGAAAACTTTAACTATAAGTATATCTGACCATCCTGAATACCTATCTCTTTTGTTGACTGTACCTACTAGGTACCTACAGCTCAAACCCCGTAGCACAGTGTTTCAGGATTGCTTGGGAGCGGACATGTTTTAACTAATAGCATATATCGATGTAGTAAGACCTAATAACAAAAACTGCAAAAGAAACTCTATGTCAAATATTCTTAGTTTTCGAGAAAAAAAATGCTAAAGTTGCTAGTTCAGAGTAAGTATGTGTCAAATAGTAAAAATGTATTTTTTTCTTGAAGAGTCAAAACTAAAAGTAATATTTAATAACCTCGTTTTAACACATAAAATGATATGTTATTTAAGCTTTACAACAGCTATGAAATGTAAGTAATTACGAAGATATTAGCAAAAAATCGAATTTTCGTTTTTATTTTTTATTATGTTAATGACATCATTTCCGCAACAAATTTTCTCGTAAAGGGTAAGTTGACCTTTTGTTCTTGCTGTATAAAAAAAATCAGCCATATAACCCGCAGAATTAAGAAGTTATTAAAAATTTAAGAAAACACTCAGCGCCTATATTTTTAGAAATAGCAAAAGTACTGTGTGATTTAAAATTTGTTTGCTTATGAAAGTAAGACAGGCGTACAATTTAACTTAGACTATCAAACAAATATGATTATACCTAATCTTATCTTATTAAACCTAATGATCGATCATTAGCTAAAATTCTCATTTATTCTATTTTAAAGATTAGGTATAATCATATTTTATTTGTTTGATCGTCTAAGTTAAATTGTACGCCTGTCTTATTTTTAATAGCAAACAAATTTTAAATCACACAGTACTTTTGCTATTTCTAAAAATGAAGGCGCTGTTTTCTTAAATTTTTAATAACTTCTTAATTCTGCGGGTTATATGGCAGATTTTTTTTATACAGCAAGAACAAAAGGTCAACTTACCCTTTACGAGAAAATTTGTTGCGGAAATGATGTCATTAACATAATAAAAAATAAAAACGAAAATTCGATTTTTTGCTAATATCTTCGTAATTACTTACATTTCATAGCTGTTGTAAAGCTTAAATAATATATCATTTTATGTGTTAAAACGAGGTTATTAAATATTACTTTTAGTTTTGACTCTTCAAGAAAAAAATACATTTTTACTATTTGACACATACTCTGAACAAGCAACTTTAGCATTTTTTTTCTCGAAAACTAAGAATATTTGACATAGGGTTTCTTTTGCAGTTTTTGTTATTAGGTCTTACTACATCGATATATGCTATTAGTTAAAACATGTCCGCTCCCAAGCAATCCTGAAACACTGTGCGTAGTAATTTCATATCGGTACTTTCATGTTTTGTCCACTGAATTTCTTTATGAATGGGTATTAGATAGGGACTGAATTTATTGATTTTTGATACATTATAAATACTTCATTCAGACATCCCTTATTATGTGAAATCTATCAAATTTTATCTTGTTAAAAACCTACTCAATTAACAAACCAAATAAGTATCAGTAGGTACTACCTAACCTAACAATTAATTTACTATTATCAATAAGTCAATAATCAATGGTTATTTTCTTCTTGAATTAAATAATTCACACACAACATAAGTACCTACCTACCTAAGTTGCAAAATCATTAAAAGTTAAGTACAGAGACATTTTGCAATCGTTAACTAGTACTCGTATAGTTATCGAATGCAGGCCATCCACGATCCTTCCTATCGTCCAATCGGCATGACGCTGTAGGCATGATCCAATCTGCAGTTCGTCTATACAATATGTAACAGAATAAACGCAAGACCTGAAAGTAGTTTGCTCAGAATCGGCTTCTGAATCGATTTCCATCATTATTTATATGTGTTAATTTTCTCCGGAAAAATCCTTTATTTAACCTAAATTAGGATCACTGCGTAAAACCAACGTAATAAAATATTTTAATTAGGGAAATTTAAGTCTTATCTCAAAGCAATAAAAACCCATATGAATGTATGGCTGAATTTGTAGCTCGCTCAATAGCTATCCATACACACACGTAATAATATCAATGCATTATTTTAATAGTGTGCGAAAAATAAAATATTTAATTTAAGGAAGATAAATCTTTAATTCCAAGCAATACGTCGTACTTAACTGCACAACCGAATTTGTACTTTGTAGTTCATATCTATCCTTAGTATCCTTACTCACACACACACACCCCTATTGTACGTAATTTAAGGAAATTTTAACCTTATTTCAAAAACAATAAAGCTTTTTTAAATGCATAACTGAATTTGTAATTCCGCATTTCCCAATCTTTTGTTGAGAAATGACAAAATATTAGAAAATCTAATGTACGTTTTTTGCAAACGCAAAATCAATATGAAAGAGCGAGACGCAATAATTTACCGACTTAGCCCTTTGATATTTGATGACATTTGACATTTGACATAAAAAAATTTGACATTTGACATAAAAAAAATAGTGAATTTCGTAATTTTGTTGTTGTTGCTTGTTTACGCACGCGATGGCTTTCCGGTATAGCAATATTCACTACACGGAGATGGTGAGGACACTAGCTCGTTGCGGCGATAATGTGGAGTTAGCGTGTCGAGTGTTCAATGAACGACATGGTACCAGAGTGAGCGCCAGGACAATGCTAGGTGCAACTCAGCGCCTGAGGGACTCCGGAACGTTTTATCCTAACACGGCAATGGATAGAGGGACGAATGTGCGCTCTAGTCGTTTGCAGGAAAACATTCTTGATTATTTCGATGAAAATCCAGAGAGCAGCACGAGAGAAGCAGCGCCGTTGTTTAACTGTAGCCACATGTACGTGTGGAGAACATTACGTGCTGATGGCGAACACCCCTTCCACCTACGACGTTGTCAGGAGCTGATGCCGACTGACTATTTGCCACGACTACAATTTTGTAGATGGTTGATGGAAAACTGGCAACAAAACATCATCTGGACGGATGAGAGCACCTTCACACGAGTTGGTATTTACAACCAGCACAACATGCATTTGTGGAGGCACGAAAACCGTGAGTGTGTGCGTAGGGATAGACTAGTATGCTCGAACGTTTTACGTTCAGTCAGGACAACTATTTTATTAAAAAAAACTGTGTGTTCTTTAAGTAAATTGAATTACAGATGTTGTTTTAGTTCTATTATTTAATATTCTAATTGGGGTGTCTGAGGTCTTGCGTGTATTCCGTGACACGTTGTATACACCACCCACGATCAGTTTAATTGTCCAATCGGCAGCGACGTTCAGTTGAAAAGTTCCAGCAGAGTGGTGCAAACAGTGGCTAATGAAAAAAAAAACAGTTTTCTCATACAAATTTATTAAAAGAATTGAGGGCTGCGCCTCAAGATTATCTACGATCGCGCAGACCGCCATCCACGATCCAATCGGCATGATCCAATCGGAATGATCATGCCAAAAGAATCGAAATTCGATTATGCCGTCAATTATAACTGTCATGCCAATCCACTCCCATCCACGGTCCAATCGGCATGATCCAATCGGTAGCGTCATGCCGATTGGACGATAGGAAGGATCGTGGATGGCCGGCATAAGTTTCACGGAATGTCAGTGCAAATGTACCTATATTATTATGTACTCCAGTGCCGAATTATCCCTTAATTATGCAAATTAATTAATTAAGCAATTGCTTAGGGCATCACGTCCTAGGGGGCGACAGAAAGAACTCCAAAAAAAAAATTGCTAGCACATGTAAAATAGGCTGTTCGAAAATCTGCGAGTTTTAAATTGACTTTAAAATGATTCCAATTTCCACGTATCTCTTTCGTCCTTCATACATAAATTCTAAGGTACGTAATGACAAACTTTGTTGTTTAAATATGTTTTTTTTAAGGCGGCGATATACTTTACTTATGGATAGAAAGTCCCACAGGCGTGGATTTCTCAGGATAGGTATGAAGTAGTCGATATGAACAGACCGGTTAATCCGGCACTGATGTACTCATTAGGTACTTACCTAATGAAGTGCGTTACTATTTCTTCAATTTAGTAGGTAGGTAATAAAAACGTCCGTCATGAAAACTACTACTACTAATACTTTCATATCGGTATGTGTCACTGTAGCCCCTGCGGCACTCATTGATTCCGGTAATTTCAAATGCATAGACAGGACATAGAAGCGGCTGTAACCTTTTCTATTTACCCGACGGCGACTGCGCCATGAGGAGAGTTATTAGGTATAATCTGTGGTTAACTCAATAAGTTGCACACCTACCCTATTGTTTATTAACGGGGATTTTCCAATTTCATTTTGATTTTGCTGATTGCTGAAACAATATTTAAGGCGGGCTCTAGGGTTGTCATCTTTTAGATTAATTTTATTACCTACACCTATTTTTGGAAAGATTCTTTAGAGTTCAGTTAGTTAGCAGTAGTTACTCAAACGACAACACCCACGAAATTCGGAAGAGACTAAACCCGAATTCTTTAATTTTAATGTTTGTTACCTGCTGGTGGTATCTACATAATTAACCGTTTCCAAGCATCCTCATTCAACCTTAATTAAGGCGTTTGTAAGAGTTAAAAAAGAATGAATTGAACATGAAAATGGCTGTAGCTTACAAAAATCTTCAAAACTTTGAACGTAAGATGTCGTTCCTAGAGATAGCTGCAGGCTAATATTATTACTGCACTGCATGGTTTTCTGAATAGGTACCTTAGCAACTTAGAGACTGGGTGGTTTAGCCATATTCAATCTTTTTTTTTATTAGTTTATATGTATATGTCTAAGCCCCTAGTTCTGATTTAGAAAGACTTGATTGTCTGCACGAGGGCTGTGAAGACATTTTATGTTTTGCACAAGGCGATTTTTTTTTGCATTAAAAAATATCCTAATATAGTAAAACCACGTTTGTTTTAATCACGTATGAAGTAGATTGAAAATTTCGCTATAGTTATTACGTTCAGAGGTTCCTGAGATGAAATACTTGCTTATTAAAGTTACACATAACATCCTACGTGTTTTCTCTGAACTAAAAGTCCACGACCTCATAGGTACGTCAAAGTCAAAGTCAAATCATTTATTTCAATTAGGCCATTACACGGCACTTTTGAACGTCATATGCAAAAGAAAAAGGAATTGAATCTAGTTGCCCCTTCCAAAAGGTAGTTTTGTATGGAGAAGAATGGGCAAGAAACTCCATACGTACCTAATACTCTTTTAAAAAATGTTTATACAATATTTACATACAGAATCATACATAGTGGCACGTGAATGCAATGTACCTTATTTAAAAACTACTAAATCATACACTAGCACTTAAAAAGTATTACAAATCAAGAATTTAAAGGTTAACAATTTCCACAATTTGGATGGTGGTTGCAAAATAACCCTGTATATGAGTACATAGTGTTCACGTGTTTACAAATATTGGAAGTACTAGCTTTTGCCCGCGACTTCGTCCGCGTATATGTCGGTTATCGCGGACGCAGACGAAGTCGAAGTCGAATAAAAAGTAGCCTATGTCCTTTGTTGGGGTTCACACTTACCTACCCTGTACCAAATTTCACACAAATCGGTTCAGTAGTTTAGGCGTGAAGAAAAGACAGACAGACAGACAGAGTTACTTTCGCATTTATAATATTAGTTAGGATAGACGACCACTCTTAAGGTACTCAACTGTATCGCTTACGACACTTGTTTTTGTTGGACCGGTGAGGAAAATCCTCCTGGATGTCTACTTACCTACCTACCAAAGCTTGAAAACCAACTAACAATCAAAACGACAAACATTACAAGTAGTTACCTATTTATAGTTCAGTTAAGATTAAACTAGCTTCTGCCCGCGACTTCATTCACATGGGTTTTTTCACCCGCGATAAGTTGCGTCCTTAGGTTACTGCTCCGCTCCCCTGGGTGGGTTGTAGCGTGGTATTATATGTAAAGCCTTTACAATCCTTCATAAATCTGACTATCACTATGCAAAAAGATTTTTTCTAATCCGACTGCTAGCTCCAGAGATTAGTGCAAACCAACAAACTCTTCAGCTTTATTATATTATGGATTATACATAGATAGATTAGTATAGATAGGTATAGCGTTTCCAGGCGTCCGGATAAAGCCGGACATCATCATCTGCCTAGCCTTTTCCCAACTATGTTGGGGTCGGCTTCCAGTCTATCCGGATGCAGCTGAGTACCAGTATTCTACATGGAGCGACTGCCTATCTGACCTCCACAACCCAGTAACTGGGTAATACGATACCCCTAGGTAAGACTGGTTGTCAGACTTTCAAGCTTCTGACGGCTCGTAACGAAAAAAAAACCACGATACGATAAATCCGGACATAGTTAGGCTTTTTGATTAGTTGTCCGGCCAAAATAAACGGTGTCAATCGATCATATTGCGGCCTAACGCAACCATAATACCTACCTAAATGTGGTTGCTTTTGTTAAAATAGAAGGTAGGTATTAAAAGAAAAAATATACCAAATAAATTCATTAGGTACCTACAATGTTCGAGGAATGCAATTATGCAAGTTTACAATTATAATGAAACCCGATACCAATACTGTTTTGTTCAATATGCATCGCTGAGGCGCAAAACTAAAAAAAAACCGAAATAAATTTAATGTGGGAAATCCCCTTTCGTAAATTAAATATGACGCATGAACCGAAGCCGCGATTCATTTTACGGAAACAGTAGTTTGACATCAGGTGCTCATTAAATCTTGAAATAAATTATGATCGTTGGCTAACAAGTCTGTAAATAAATTCAGAAAACGTTTATTAATAAATATGTAAATCCTTGGTAGTGCTAAACTGTCATAAAATGTTGGTATATTGTTGATGTTTGATTTTTTCAATGAAATGTAAAAACAACATACGTGAATTGGAATGTCACAACTGTCATTTTGGTCAGCGATTTGGCATGTCAGAATCAGAAACTTGGAGTCTTGGAGTTCATCTTCATTCGACTTCGACGAAGAAACGTGAGAAAATCAACTCACAACTTTGCAAATATTCGAGATACTACTTGCTGCATTATATTTTAATGACCTCAGTGTTACAGTGGTACATATATATCTATTTCCATATTTATCTTGAGTGAAGTGTATTATTATTCTATTTCGTCCTAAGATCTGTGAACAGCTATAAAATGACTTTGTCTGAATATTGCCAATTAAAACAACAAATAATATACTTAGTGGGAACAAATGAAAGACACAGTGAAATATTGAGTTCTATGAAAGAGTTTTTCAAAGATACCATTAATTCAGTGAGAAGGTTTGAACAAATAAACAGCATAGGACAGCTGTTAAAAGTTTTGGAAATACGTGACTTGCTATCTGAGGATAATGTAGAATGCTTGAAGAATATTGCATTAAAACTCCCCAACTCAAAGGATGTTTTGCAGAAAATAACAGACTATGAAAGCTATCACATGCCAAGAGAGTATGGCAACTATTATAGTGAGTAATTTTTCATCTATTTATACCAACACAAACAGTTCTTCCTCTCCCTGTTTTTATTACATCAGGTTTAAAAAATCTAGGTAGGTGCTTCTGATGTGACACTACAGAAAAATCTAGTAACAACAAAACCAATTTAAGTTAACCCGTTTAGTTAAGAAGTTAACCCCTTTGGAAACTTATTGTATTTTCTGTAGTTGTACCAAAGGCAAAGTAGTAAATAAAAATACCACATTTCCTCCAGTGTCAAAGAAACTTATTTTTTGATTAAATGACCCATATTAAGTAGGTAAGTAACTTCTTGCCTAAGTAATGATGAAATGGAAATTAATTTTATATGTCACATTATCATCAATTAGCATCTATCTGCTTTTCCAAGAGAAGTCTTAGAGTGAACACTAAATGTTGTGCCAACACCAATAATTAATGCCATTCCCATACAAACATTAAAATTATTTGAAGCTTCATATTAAAATTATTCTTATTTTATGTTGCAGCTACACCACCTCAAAGTCAGAGGAAAGATCCAGATGAAAGCATTATTACTACCAGTCCTTTAGGTTCTTTGAGCAAAAGAAAGAAAGAGAGAGTTTTTCAAACTATAATTCAGGAGATTGGTAGTTTCTGGCGTGACCTTGCAAGGAATTTGAAAATTCGTGAATGTGAAATTGATAACATTGATTTTCAAAATAAGACATTAGATATAAAGGCTACAAAATTAATGGAAAAATATGATATGATTGCAGACCCACAAAGATGGTTTTTTGTACTCTGTGAGGCATTAGAAAGAACTCGTAGGAAAGACCTAGTGAGATCCATACAGGATATTATGGCTATGAATATTTGAGAGTGTATTTTATAACTTTTTTGGATTTCAAACAGCCAAAGACAAAGTCGGTTGTTGCAATCACTTCATACCTATTTGGGAGAGACTACTAATTGCTTATTAATTTTGAAAAATTACTCACACACATTTAATTAGTAATTTTATTGTATGAAATAACTGTATAAAGAATTATTTTTGTAATACTTTATAGAAAATAAGCTGCTAGTATAAAATAAATATATTTATGTACTATTATTTTTATATACCTATTGAACTAGATTTCATGTAAAAAGGCACAATAACAACAACACAACATGGAAAGAAACATAATAACATGGAAAGTCAACTGAAACACAAGACAGGCCTAATTTTGTATTTTTAAGCTTTAATTCCATAATTTGATTAATATTTCCTTCTCAATTGTTTGAGAATTGAGGCTGTATTCACTTCTAACCTACAGCGTAGCATTCCTGTTGGTCTTGTAGTTACAAAATTAATTAATCTAATTTCCTGACTCACAAAAATGGTTTTTTGTACTCTGTGAGTGCGCATTACCCCAGCAAAATAATGTCGAAAATTGTCATTTTAATATTGTAGGACTTTTAGGTAATTAGTTGTCCAGCTTCTGTAATAATTGTTGTGCACATTTTTAAATTTGTTGCACATGGTTTTTTAGTTATTCCACAAGAACATTTCCTGCTGGGGCAACATTACCGCAGCCAGAAATTTCTTTTTAATGGGAATATTGTAATAAGTATTACCCATATAATATATTTGTTCTTTCTTAGGCTATAAAGTTACTTAAGATCTTACTGAAGTAACATATGGGATTTTGCTAGATATCTGAAACGGTTGAGCAGATTTTTATGATCTTTTGTACACAACTTCTTAAAAATTAGTTTGAATTAGTTGGGCAATAAAAAAGTAACAATAATGCACTGTTCAAAGGTTATTTCATTAAATCTAAAAACACTTCTATAGACATTCTTCTATACACTTCTAACATTTTCGAATAAGAGCTATAAAGACTTAGGTACTTTATACATTATATTGTAGCTTGTAACTGTCTTCAAATGTATGTGACACATTTGTGTATTTGGGAGGGTTGTACTAATTTTGAATATAAATTATAAGGATAATTTATTGGCATGATGTAAAAAAGAGAGATATTCCAAAACAATACTTATATTTATTTAGTAATTGTACATATAATCACTGTATTAATTGTTTTTATTTGTAAAACTGTATAAAAATATAAAGATTTTATATAAAAAGACAATGCATTATTATTATTACAATGCATTAATGAATATCAACTGGAAGACATGGATGGTTTTATTTTGTAATTGAGCTTTTATTACATTTTATTTCATAACAATTGTTATTTCTTTTTTAATAATTTAAGAATTGGGACTGCATTTACTGCATACCAACAGAGTAAATAATATATGTATTATGAGCATAGCTCCAACACTTATTGAGATATTACAATAATCACACAAACTTAACAATATTCGAGAAACATGATTTAATATTCATCTATAGTAAAAAATACTCTTATTTAAACAATATAAGGCATCAAAAACGGGTACAGAACTTAAGATTAATGGCTTCTTTTGTATACCCAAATGCAGTTAAAATGGAATGCTAGTCATAATTCCTAAATAAAAGCGTCTATCTAATGTTGCATCTTTCCTAATTCCTATTGGTTCGTAGCCCATACGTATGCGTTTTGGAAGAGTCTAGACCAGGGCGAGGCTTGACTAGCGGGATCTGCGGCACTTGGAGGAGCGGCCGCGGGGATTGCGCCCTGCCAGCGCAGCACGCAGCGCTCCGGGTGCGGCATCATAGCTACGTGACGCCCGTCGCGAGACCTCACACCGGCGATACCCACTGTCGATAATACATTTTTCAAGAGTCAAAATTTAATAAACCCTTAGGCAAACAAATTTTTTGCATAGGCTCTGAATAACTAAGTTAGTCTTATATAAATAATGAATATAAAAATAAATGATAATAGATGCAATTTAAAAGTGTAGCATGGTTTTGAAATTTAATAAAAATCTTTTATAGGTCACAACAGTGTTTAAGATTTATATATGAGAACTACCTGGGCTTCCATTAGGATTCATAGGGTAGACCTCGGTAGGCTCGCCGTCATCGTCTACGTATTGCATGGCAACTTGTCCGTTTTTCTGCAGTAGTTCCAGTAGGCGCGGCTCGGACACTGTGAACCGGCCCTCGCCATGCGCAACCCATACACCAAGCACACTACCGCCCATACCTCTGAACCACACATCCGATTTATCTTCAGTTATCTTCACTGCGCTCCAACGACATTCGAATCTACGGATTAAAAGTATTCATTAAAACATGCTTAGGCCCACTTGTGCCAAAAATTTAACTTAGAGTTAGTGGCGACGGTAACACGAGGTTAAATTACAAAATGTGGTACGAAATAGGATTGTCTAAGCAACTACCTTCAATAAATACTTGGCGCCACCTAGTGTTATCTTCAAGGGAGTCATAAAGAATCAAAGTCAGTGCAGTTATTTCAGTTAAACCTACTGGCAGGTTTTGCTGCCTTTTCCAAATCTTATTTTGAGAATAATGATCAAGAAAATCGATTTCCATCTAACAACGCCTTCACTCGCACTATAATTGATTGAAATTGTGATACCTTTCTGAAGCGTTGTGATCGAGGAATATCTGGGTCTTGTTAGCCCTTCTCGTCGTGGTCTCCGGGTCTATCCAGCCGAGGAGGCCCATTAGCTGACATCCATTGCACACTCCCAAAGAAAATGTATCATTTCTATTCTTGAAGTGGGCAAACTGGGAGCTTAGTGAATCCGAGAATAGGATGCCTGCCGCCCATCCTTTTGCTGAACCTAATGTATCTATAAAATAAAAGAGAATGTTAAAGTACCAAATTACTGTGCAATACATTTTGTTATTGCATAGAAAATATGGAAAATAAGTTACCAGCATAACTAAAACCACCAGGGAACACTAAGCCTTGGAATGCGTCCAAAGTAATCTTCTTTGTTTGTAGGTCACTCATTGTCACATCGAAAACATCAAAGTTTGCCATCATTAACGATGCAATCATCTCTCTGTCGCCGTTTGTGCCTAGAACAAGATGATTATCTAAAGGGCAATGCCTCCAAAAACAACAAAGAAAAAATAAATCTTATCCAGGATCATAATATGGACCTGGCCTAGACATTTACGCGAAAAGCATCAGATCGCAAACGTCATCGTGCAAACGCCTTTTATAGTTCTACATAGGACCGTCCATCCTCACTAAGTACTTTGGGATACTCTAGTCTCACCTTCTTCACGAAGTACAGCTACTCTTATTGGTTTTGTCTTCACAACAGCCGATGAAGGGTCGAAAGTAACGTTGTATGTCACTCCCTTGCGCTTCTCAAGTCCTACAAATAATTATAATTTTATAGGTTATTTTATTATAATAACGTCAATAAAAAATGCTTTGCTTTGATAAAATGCTACCTCGCCATTCCTGACGGACGCAGTCAGTGTTTGCTTGTAAACACTCCAGTTGATAGCTTGTTTCTTCCCACATTCTGAACACATCTATTAACTTTGTATCAAGAACTTTTTTACCATTGACTTTTATTATGACCTGAAAATATATATAGGAAATTCAATGGTTACAATTTAATCCATGTTTTTCGTGTATTTTGTAATAACCAATCTATACAATTGAAATATACATGCCTCAGAATTCATTCCATATTTTCCAGTGGTGCCAATTTGTTTAGCATTTACTCCATTCTTCTTATATTCGTTTAAAACATAAGGTACATTACTGCGTGTTACTTCGACAATGATTCCAAGTTCCTCATTAAATAGTGCTTGAATTTCTGATACATTCGGTTCTACATTGATATCTAGGTTCATACCGCGAATGCCTCCGATACCCATCTCCAAGGCCGTGGTTACAAAACCTCCTTCGCTTACATCGTGTCCAGAGAGTAGCTTACCATCTGATATATACACAAGAAACACATTAGTTTGATAAAATGAAAAACTAACATATATTACCACGAAAGTGTCCAGACGTAAAAAAAAGGCACATCGATCTTCAGAAGGAGCCTGTCACACTGGAGACGACGCCATGCAAAGACGGAATTATTCTAAAGCTCGATTTCGTAACTTGATTGTAATTATTCCAAAACTCGTACGTAACGTACAACTTACCCTTCAATAGTTTTTGAGTAACTTTGAACAAAGATTTGAGAACAGCAGGATCGTCAAGATCAGGTGGGTTGTCGCCGAGTTGTTTGTAACATTGCGCCAGAGCCGATCCGCCAAGTCTGCAACAACATTATTTTTAGTGATTTTTTTTGCAAGTAAATGTAACCAAACATTTTATACAAAAAATAACTGTGTTTAATTTTTAGGGCTAAGTATTGTCGAGTTAGGAAAAAAAATATATGTTTAAAGAAAATCCGTTTTACAAACCTGTATTTTCCAGGGCTGACTGGCACATAAACAAGAGCTGATCCTTCTTCTAATAGGGCAGGTTCTATTTTGACTGTTATATCTGGGCACGGCGCATAAGTTGACACTACTAAAGTTCCGGGTGATTTTACTGTAATATGCACAATTTATTTTAGTTTATTCGTCATGCTACTAATTACAAAATTAAAGCTAGTTTAAATGCAAGCATTAATTTCAATCGATAACAAAGTTAATTAAATATTAAGCAAAATCTAGTTTACTGGTGTAGTAGACAAGCTAACAAACCTTTCTCCCCGGCGACTTGCGCGCACATGGACAGCGAGTCCTTCCCGCCGTCCACGGCCACGCCGAGCGCGCGCATGGCCCCGCACACGGCGCGGCACGCGCGCAGCAGCGAGCCGCCCTCCGCGCCCGTCTTGCCGGCCCACATCCAGTTGCCAGAACACTTCACGTCTTCTAACTCACTTATGCCAGCAAACACCTAAATAAGGTGGTTTGAGGAGATGAGTAAGAAAAATTATGCTATCCTGACTTTTCAAGGCTTCTGTGACTTTCGAAACATGTACTAATTTTTAAGACCATTGTTCATTTATACAGCGCTAAAATTAATCAACACTTCATGCTCAATTGAGTAGTAAATATTCGCCATTTACACATCAAAAATGCACAAAAAGAACATACTTACCAAATTAGTAAGAGCTTCGCCAAGCGACATGCGAGCACCAGCGGCCGGGTCCAACAGTCCCTTGATGTTCTGAGTACCGATGGATGTAGCAGATCCGACGAGGTCATAATACGACAGCGCGATAATCGCACAGTCCGCGAGGGGCGTGTGAAGTGGACCCACGCACTGCTGTTGAGCTATTAGTCCTGTGACGCATCGATCCACCTGGATAACAGATAACGCTATAGAATTTAAAGATCTAGCTTTATCAGTAAAGACAGCACCCGACCTTGCATTAACCAATAATTCCAAGACAAAACTTTAAAAAAATAAAGAATCAAACAAAAAAAAAGAAAGAGTTATCGAGTTGGTAAATAGGTGACGTTATGTAGTTTATTATTGTGGCCTTATTACAAAATCTATTGGGAATTGCGTTTGACAGCTCCTACTATGTCAATTGATTGGTGGTTTCAAGTACCCAAATAAAGAGATTTAAATGACCTTGACTTTCTCACAAGCTCAAATATCTACGACTACTTATGGGTCACATTGTCTGTCACTAATAAAATACGGTACCTAATCGAACTGCAGCGTACACATTCGATCACCACTTGATCAACCGTGCTGTGAATCGTTATTTTCAGATAGTTGACACCCAAAATTAATTGACACACTTATAATATTTAAGCTTTGTAAACGCTATTTCTTCGGAGATTTTGTATAACAGGAGCAAACTATGACGTCACTTATTTGACGATTCAACCGACTATTTATTGATTTCAAAGCAACTAAAAATCTAATTTTAGAGTAAATTGAAAATGTATCGTGTTTTGAAGGGTAAAATAAAGTGTTTTCTTAGGAAAGTTTTGCCTTGCAATTATTGGTTTACACTGTCAACTACCCAGATGTTGATAAGCTGACATGAAAACTACGGAAATAAAGAAGGAGGCCCTTCTTTAAATAATATATAATACGTACCTTATTGGTCAAATATCTCTTACTGGCGACATTGACGAGCCTCAACACTCTGTCGAGAGCGTCATGAACTGTTACATTTTGCGGCAAAGACAGCGGCAGCTTCGTTCTCTTCTCTGTGACCAAATCGAATGTCTTCCGCGGCATATTCCCTAATTTAAAGATAATCGTTAGTAATAATAAAAAAAATACCAGACAAAAGGGCTCTTTTCATCCAAAGAAGGCACGACTGCACGAGCATTGACCACCACGCTTGCTCAAGGCGGATTGGCGATTTCAAACTTATGTATACTTATATTTTAAAGCTGAAGAGTTTGTTTGTTTGATATACCATACACAAATATTTCGCCTGTATTCTTCGAAGGGTTAGGCAGAGCTGGACAGGGCCCACATTAGTAAGTTACACGAGATGACAAGATTCGTGTAATACCTATAGGGCGACCTCTAACTCCTGGCTTTTACCGAATTCTCAGTAACACTGATTAAACGGAAATTAAACCCACCGAACCTAACGCTTAATGTCGCCAGTAACTGCCTACTATAAAAACTGTTATGTATTAGTTTTCATAGTAGGCAGTACCTAACTTTTTAATGAATACGAGGTCATTATGATGTAGGTACTATTTATTGCGTATAAACAGATGATTATTGTTACTCTTGACGTAGATATACTTAATTTTAACGTTCTTATCTATAAATCGGTATCGTTACAAGTAAATGCGGTGTGTGTATGTTGGTAATGGCTACAAATGATGCTAGATTTAAATGTATGTCGTACACTTATGTGACGCAAAAGTGTAAGTGTAACTTCACACATGATAATCATATGGAATATTAACCACAGATAATGATGACATACCTATTTTGAACATAACAAATAATATAGCCCAATCAATTCATCCTTCTACTTAAATACATAATATGTACACAGCAACCAAGTATAAATTTTTTCTTGAATAAAAACTACGATCGGGTGTGGCAGTTATCTGTTCAAACTTATAAAAAGAGTCGTTCTTTCAATATCAATACAAACAATTTTGTAATGAATGTACTGGAAGTGCGCTAAATGGGCTAGACGAAATTAGTGGCGTGACTTCCAAGGTGCTAGCCGGTGCTGTGCACCGGGGCCCCCAAGCTTAGGAGCCCTCGGCCAGCAAATATTGAATTAACCTGGATTCGGAATGTAAATACAAGAGGTTGCAATACGACTTTAATCATGGCAATTCATTTGAAAGAATACAGGAGAATTCCGGGGGGGGGGGGGACTTTGGCCACCTGTATAATTATATTTTGACTTGATAAAACCTAAACAGTTTTGTTAGGGCCCCAGTTTGCACCGGGGCCTTTGACTACCTAGCTACGCCTCTGGACGAAATATCGCGAACTCGAAAACATTCTGTATACTTATGCACAGTTTGTAGCTGCCCAGTAGATACATACCTAATACAGCTTCTAAATGAAGATCAAATGGCAACTTAGACTTAGTCTCAGGTTTAAGCCTCTCATTTCTGTTCAAATATTTGTCTGTGTATGAGTCTTCCACTAGACTCATATAACCATCTCCAGTGACTTCGCCTACAAATGATACAGGGCATCTTTCGCGACGACAAATATCTGCAATGAACAATAATAATATTCAAATATTATGCAGCAGTGTGTTGATTTGAAAATAGTTTCGTATATGCACAGAAAACTAAAAAGTTTTTAAAGCAGGTTTAGATGGTCTTCCGTTTTCCCATTCTGAGGCGGTGGATGATCATAGAGTTCTTACCTTCAAGAACGCGCCTATTTTCTTTGGAACAAAGTAAAGCATCATTTTCTTGGTACTCAGCACCCCACAGCTCTAGAGTGGTAATAGTTGGGTCTCCTAACTGGAACTCTTTAGTGTAAACGACTGCGCCTTCCGGTTCAACCAACTCTTTGAGCACATTGCCGTTACCGCCGGCGCCTTGGTCATGAATAGCTGTGTGAAGAACACAAGTCCATTAATAATTGTGTTTTAATACATAGTGGTTAAGGTTTAATTTTGATTATCAAAAGTGTACAACAAAATATAGAAAGTATTCTTACATTCAACAGGGTTAATATCAGCCTCTAGACATCCTCGAACCACTCTGTTAAGACGATTACCCATTTCAGCATCACCTGCAAAAAATGTTTGGATTAATTGCTTAAATTTCACAAGTACTTGATGAGTCGAAACATGAGTTTATTAGATACGCAACATATCCGTAAAACGTTAACAGTACAAAGTTTTTGATGATATTTATGAGAATATTAAGCATTGTATTCTTACCTCTCTGTACAGCTCCAAAATCTAAAGCGTGATCTCGTGAGTCACCTCCCTGCACGGCAACAGACGAAGCGGCGCCGCCACCCACACCGATCCGGTACACCGGGCCCCCAACCTTCACCAGTAACATACCTGAAAGAGTTAACTTTTATAAAAGAACTCTAAGAAATTCGAAAAGAAGCTGAATGCAAGTGACCTTTAGTTATTTAAGTACGGTCGGGGTCATAAGTGCAGTAGCATGCTAAGGTTTGAATTGCTGTGAACACGCGGTACAGGCCGTACCTACATCTGTGTGTATAAGTGATGTATTCAAAGTTAAAGTCAAAGTCAAATCATATATTTAATTAGGCCATTATAAGGCACTTTTGAACGTAATAACACACTACCTACGTACACCTCAAAATTCGCACACGACGTCGAAAGGTCGTAAGTTTAACCAAAGCGTCAATCGATTTGCTTTGTAGATTGCTACTCCACTTATGACCCCGACCGTACATATTAGATAGTTGACCAACAGGGACTAAAGTTGTAGCAAGGTTGTTGGACAAAGGTGGAATGAATTGATCAAAATCCTTTAGATACTTTTGAGTTATTGAATACAAAATAGTAGAATGTTTCAAACCTTTTTCTGGTTTATTCTTTTTGATCATGTTGTGTGGCATGTATCCAATACCACCACTAAACATGATCGGTTTTACGAATTCCTCCCTGACATTATCGCCATTTTTTAAGCCATAAGATTGTACAAATCCTGTAATTATAATAAAACATAATTATTGATAATAAACTTGTTTATAATCGTATTTAATACTTTTTTTAAATAGGATACTGTTATGTTACCTGAAATCAATGGCTCTCCAAACTTGTTGCCATAGTCAGATGCACCATTGCTAGCATCAATAATGATTTGCAATGGGCTTGCAAAGTTATTGGGGTATTCCCAATCCTTCTCTTCCCAAGGCATTTCATAGCCTACAAAATAAAAACATTTACTGATAAAGATTACTTGATATAACCATGCAGTAGCATTGTGTTTGTTGTCGCACTTACCAGGTACAAGCAGGTTGCCAACACTGTATCCTGCAGTGCCAGCAACTGTGTGTCCTCCACGGCCTACACCCTGAACATCTCTTATACGTCCACCAGTGCCCGTAGTAGCTCCACTAAATGGTGCCACTGCGGTTGGCATGTTGTGAGTCTCAGCAGTAAATATGATGTCAGACTCTGTCTCCTCCTTAATAACCTGAGATGCATCCCGGACATTTGTTGGTCTCAGTTTTGTATGTTTGAAACCTTTGATGGCACTGTGATTAAAAACCAATTCAGTTCTAACAATGTTTCTTTAATTTAAAAAAAAGTACACTACGAATTATATTAGTAATAGTACATACCTACTGTTGTCACCGAATTTAATGACATTATTGTCATTTGATGTTTTCTGAGTTGAAGCTACCATATCAATGAGAGACTCGTCTATCTCTTGACCATCTAATAATAATTTCCCCTGTGGAAAATAACAGAATCATTATTGTTTCTTATAGGCTTTTTTACTAGTTTAATGATAAGAGATTTCAATACAATGTACCTTGAAGAACCAATGACGTGAATGTTCACTATTACTCTGAGCAAGGTCAAATAGCTCAACACTTGTTGGATCACGCTTTAATTTTTTAACAAACATATCCATATAAAAGTCCATGTCCCAGGAATCAAAGGCAAGCCCTATAAAAAATAAAGAGTTTACATTTAATTACTAATTCTAAATCTGAATAAAAGTGAATCTCGGAATACTGACCCAATTTTTGATTGACTTTTTCCATAGCTGGTCTACCTTCTTTCTGGAGTGGTACCACAAACCAAGGTTCTAAATCTTTAGGTAAACCTTCATTGAAGCTAGTCCTAGGAAGATTATCTTTTGTGTAAATACATTGAGTCATCCTGTCATGTAATGGTGCTGCCAAGGCCTCACGTAACTTTTCAGGGACATTTTTTTCCTTGGCAAATGTGATAAGATATCTTGTTGAAACTTCCAACCGAATAACATCACGCAAGCCAACACTCTCACATATCTGAACAGAGTTACTAGAGTCTGCTGTTGAAAAATTAAACCTGCAATATTTTATTTTATTATAAATTTGTTTTAACTATTTTATGCAATTATGCTCTCAATTATGTGAATATCGAAAACATACCTTGGTCCGATCTCAATAACAATTTGATTTTCTTGCACATTCTTGTAAACAGTTTCATTCCTCAAAGCTTGAGGCTGTAGAGGTGAACTGAGCAGCCACTTGAGAACTTTAATCTGATTAATGTTAAGATAGTCACAGCCTTCATGTAGCTCCACATGGTAACAAAGTTCAGTTGACAACTGTGATACGTCACCGTCAACAAATTGCAACTTCTCAAGGATCTCCTTTGTTTTATGTGCACTAAATGCCTCAGAACAGAAAAACCGTAATATACACATTTTTAACTCAATGTATAGGCAGATCAATATCCAAATTCAGAATGACTGAAGAATCAAGTTCATAGACGTCGCTAGTAAATATCTTACATCAATGTCAGAGGTCAATTGTTATCAATTATTCAATGTTATCTGGAACAAATAAAGACAAACAACTTAGCTTATGCAATTCTATTATTGAGCATTCAACTAAAAGTAACACAGTAGTTTCGAGGGGTCAATTACAGAGTTTATGTGAAATAATTAACCTTTTAGTGGAAAACAATACATAAGTAGTTCAATTTGCCTTAAGATGTTCTTACCAACTTTAAAATTTGATTGCTTTTGTAACTAATAAAAGATTTGAAGAAACAAAATTGGTATTAATTAATATTAATATGCAACGGCTTGAATGTGGTGAGAACCTAGACGTCAAGGTTCACAAATGAATTTTACTGAAAAAGATGCAGATCTTCAAATAATTCATCCATAAAAGAACCTTCTCTCTCTCTTCTCTCTTAACATTACACATACTAGTTTTTCCAACTGGCACACCAGCATTAAATATCTTCACTGCTTAAAAAAAAATCTAATGCAATAAAAACTTTTACTGCTAATTTGTATCTACTTACCACCTTTAAATTGATAGTTCTGCTGGAACTTATTAAAGTACTCTTTGCTTGTTACCTATTGTTGTTTCAATTTCAATTAATTAGGGTACCGGTCCGCGTGAGCATGTCAAACGTTTTTCATTGAATTAACTTTTTTATCATTTCTGTCCTACATTGGAAATTAATACATGTGGTGATCTTTATTTCTCAGCGGGTTACGTAGAGCCTTCGACAAAAAAAAAATGTTACACGTGGCCCCGGAGTCTGGTTAATAAGCCAGTTATTAAACAAACTACACTCTTTAATCAATAATAAGAATCTTTAATCAATAATAAGCATAAAATTAGGTACCTAGGCAAAATCATTATTGATTGGTTCCATATTAGTTCCTTGATTACTTAAAACTTTTTTATTTCTGAATTTGAAAAGTGAATCAACTAACTTACTGCAGGAAATAACTTTGAGTCAGTGTTGCCAACTGCTAGCTTTACCCAGTAGCTAGACATTTTCAAAATGTTGCTAGATTTCTAGTTTTTTTTACCCTAAAATGTTGCTAGAAGTTGCTATGTTACAATAATTATTTATGTAGGTTACAATAAAATGTCAATTTCTGATAATTATTTTTATTTTCATTAATTCCAACAAGAAGTTAAATGAAGTCTAGTGTACGCAATTGAATAAAAAAAAAAATTAAAGAGGAAGATGTCGATGGCTGGGGTTCAGTATCTTTCATTGATTTCGAATATTTTTCAACAGTGCCCATTTTATGCAGTACATCTTTAGGCAAAACACAGTCATAGCAGATTTACCACCTTTCCTGAGGGAGTCTCTAATGGAGACTATTAGTTTAGTTTTTTCTATTAGTTTTCTAAGGATAAAACAAAACAACACAAGGTAGAATACGAATAGCGCGTATTATTTTGGTTTACTAAGTATTCTGTCACAGAGGAATCAGGGAATTCCCGGCCAGTGTCAGCACTGTCAACCTGTACTTACCGTAGCATCTATGACCATAGATGTTTTTTTCTTTCGACTCGGCACACTACTCGACTAATTTCAATAGACTCGCGTCTTATGATGAAATGAAAAGTTGCTAGAAAAAGTAGCTAAAAAGTTTAGCTACAAGTTTTATTAAATTGTAGCTGTCTGTCACCAAATAATAGCTAGATCTAGCTATAAAGTTGCTAAGTTGGCATCACTGCTTTGAGTTCCTTCACCTGTACAATGTGTACCTGTAATAGGCGATTTAATTCTTTCTTTTGTATGGTGTTAGGTAAGTAAATAACTAGAAAGGAAGTTTATCCAAACCATGCTCGCAACGCAATTAATTTAAATGTGATTTAAATTAAACTTACGACTGCTTTGCAAAGCTAATATTGTTGTTGAATATTTAAAAGTATACTGACTGACTGACTGTTTTCAGCGAAATAATATTACGTACCTACATTAGATGAAATGAAAATAATCACTATGTATAAACAGAATTAATTCAACCTATTTGTATTATGTATTTACTTTTTTGGCGATAAAATAAAATGCGCCAAATATTTATCTATGGTGGCAAATACAAAATTACGTAAAAAAAAAAGCAAAACTGGAATTTATTATAAATTATGAAAAGGTTCCTTCACAAAGGGGTCATTTAAGGCTGGGCGCAAACGTCCGGTTTCCGGATCAGGTTTCCGAATCAGGAGGCGTGTATGTACATACACACACATGCATAAATTACACATACATGCATTCATGTTTTTTGTTACATGTGTGTGTATGTACATACACGCCTCCTGATTCGGAAACCTGATCCGGAAACCGGACGTTTGCGCCCAGCCTAAAACAAAGGTTCATAAACGGGTTACAAGGTACAGATACAGTTAAATGCTTTTTTTGAACTACAACTATTATATACTATATAATATTTTAACGTACACACTACCCGTATTATATTGTAGTCTCAGCATTACGGATTAAATTTAAAAAGTTTTTGCCTTCTTTCATTTTAATTTTTATATGTATTGTCGTATGTTTCTATAAAATTCAAAATTATCTAATAACGTTTACTTTCCTTTGTAATAACTCGTAAAGTTTTGTAAAAGAAAATTTAAAAAATCAAATTTAAATTATTAAAAAAAAAACAGCGATCGGGGACTTCATTTTTTTTAAGTTCTTTAGGAGGCTGTCCCCTTTCCAACAGTATGCAATTTGTCAAAAATAAACTCTAATCACGTCACTAATTCGCTAAAGTGTATTGGGGATTTAGAAGTACCAAAGAGTACTATAATAAAGTACTCTGTGATTATGGCGCACACCGAGCTATTCTATATTCGGGATAAAACCGTGTTTTTGGGTAAACAATAAGCTCGAAACAAATAACCCTAAGACGACCCACTGACCCCCACCGTCCTTGGGAAAGCGAAGGGGTCTATCAGACTCTTACCGACTAAAAACTACCCCGGTGTTTCCTTCCCACACTTACGCCGGGGGTCACGGGAACGTACGCGCCCTTACACGGTAGGTTTTGCCATGGCAAAACCATGGCAGAAATTTTGACTGACGGAAAACCTATGGCGCCCATTACACTGTAGGTTTTGCCATGGCAAAACCATGGCAGAAATTTTGACTGACGGAAAACCTATCGTCTAATGCTATGATTGACGTTTGCATGACGAAAATTGTAGGCGATAAAATTCCGTCATTCACCATCAATCATGATTGATGGAAATGGGTCATGGCAAAACCTACCGTCTAATGGGCGCCTAATGGGCGGAGAGAGGCGCCTACGTTCACAACACGTAAAGCCGGATTTACATTTGTCTGACGTGTTGTGTTGTGATTGTGACGCATCAGAACGGTATCGGTTTTATACATATAGCAGAAGCCATCTCAACAGATCGCGACATACAAATATAAATTTCACCATAATAAATGGATGAAACCGATACCATTCCGATGCGTCCATATTATATGTATTAGTCTATGGATGCGTCGCAACACAACACGTCAGACAAATGTAAATCCGGCTTTAATTGTTTGTGCTGCTATCACCGCTGCTGAATGGTGAGAATGAAACGAGACAGAATACTCTATCTGGATAGGTTGTATAATTTTATTCTGATCAAAAATGCTACCAAAATGTTTCTATTTTTCAAAATTCGTCTAAATCTCATTAAAATTCGTCACAATATTAATTGTAAAGGCGGCACTACACATAGGGTAAAGGTTTATATCAACGACAACGAACAGTGTCTATGAAGTTCTCTATTCTCTATTCCTTACTAACTTTGTTTTCTCTAATTCTCTATTCCTCGATTAAATATGGCGGTTAGTCACATTTTCGCGTTTTGCAGAATTTTGTAATTTTGTGAGAATTGTGCTGGAATTCATGTAAAATACTCTTTATTATTTTCAGAAAATGCCACTTGGTTATTTCGCGCAATTGTAGTTTCGTATTTTAAGAGAATTACAGTGAGGACAGCTTCGGCGTCCTCACGCCTTGGGATCTTCACCCAAGGCTCCATCGTGTTAAATATTGATTTTATTCTAACATCTTAAAAATGATGATGTATACGGTAAGAAAATCAAATTTATTGCATTTTTGTATGTCCATTGTGTATAACAACGCAAATTTATGTTGAGATTGACTGCGATCTTCATTTAGATATTAATTTTGACAAGCGGAATGAATTAATGAAGCCGTTGTAGGTTGTAGTTAGTACATACTTTTAATACTCAATGAATAATGAATGTTATACATATAACGCGAACGGCGCCTGGTTTGTTTAGTAATAAAATAATAACTTTAGGTTTGTAATCACTGTCGAAAGCTATAATTTCATTACGTGAAACGTATGTAGAAGTATAGCAAATTTTTGATAATTATCGATAGGTTAACGAGTTATTGGTTATTGTTAATTTTTTTTTATTAGAGGAGGCTGTAAAAATGTGCTACACATTTTTAACATGTTCTTACTTTAGTAAAAATAAACGTAAAAATCCAGATGAATCAGTAATTCAAAATCAATTTAGCAGTAATTTCTCGAATGCAACATAACCTCAACATTGCTTCAGGGCACAAGTACGGAGCAGGACACCCGCTTCAGTGACAAGGAGAAGAAGCTGATGAAACAGATGAAGTTTGGTGACTGTTTAACTCAGCAGGTATATTATGAACTTCTATAATCTTGCTGTTATGATGGCTTCATTTAAAAATAAAAGCTGTGTGGGGAAATATAAAAAAAGAAAACTTTTTAGTCTGCAGACTTCTTCAGCCTTTTCTTCTTCCCAGCTTGGAAGAGATAAAGGGTGGGACTTTTGAAGGGTTGACTCTTGTTAGTTTGATATCAAAAAGTGCTGATCCTCAGCGTAATTAAAATTATAAAAACATTTTTTTTTCTCTCATCATCAAACAGTTTGTGACAAATTCGTAGAAAACAACTAAATATTGCAGTATTTTTAACTTATAAGCTTTTGTATGTAGGTGGACATGTCCAAGGTCAAGCTGGACGTGCTGAAGCCATGGATCACCCAGAAGATCACAGAAATACTCAAGATGGAAGATGACGTAGTCATTGACTATGTCAACAACCAGCTTGAGGAGAAGGTGAGTGACTATCTATTATTTCCTTTGTTGTGTATTTATATTCATAACAAAATGTAATCATTGCAGTTTCTTTACAGTTAGACTTTAGATTATATTACTTAATTATCAAACAATAGGTTCTTCATTCAGGAAGTTTATATAATCTAACTCTGTTCAAAAGAAACTGCAATTGAAGTATGATGTCAAATGTATATTGATTGCGTATGGATATTTTTATGGTCCACACCGGTTAGTGCGCCGTCGAAGCCGCCTCAGCCCGCTGCCGCCAGCTCCCCGCCGCCGCCCGCCGGCTCCGCTCTTTCGGAGGCCCTTAGCATTCTCAATCGGTATTTACGGGGAAAATTAAATACTATAACCATGCTAACTGTAAAGCATCAAACGCAGTGGAGTTCCCTTGTTTGCGACATTTAACTGATCAATGTATTGAAAACAGATTTGTTAAAGTTGTTAAGAGATTGATTGATTTGACTCGAGGTATGGAAGTCCCAGTTTTAGGCCTTGCGTTCAGCATAATGTGGTTGTGTTCGCAAAACCCTTACAGGTGCAAGTGGTTGAAGAGAGAAGTACGGAGACCGCGCCGCATCGTCGTCCGGCGGCGCAGCGTAAGCAGAGCTCCGTAGCAGTCAGCGTGCTACGCCGCGTCTTCTTGCTGCCGGCGCGTCGTCGTCGCTGATCCGGCTCCAGCACTAATGAAAATTAATATTACCTGTACATACCACTTGCTTCCATACCCGAGTCATTTCTGGGCTGACTATAGAATTCTATAAAACAAATCGCAGCACTCTTAACAGCTTTTCAATTATTTTTATTTTCCTTAAAACTTGTTTATTTTTTTATGCAATTGAGAAAACATTAAGTGGAACAATAGTTATATAAATATGGGCAAAAAGGTAGGGTGTAAAATAACAAATTTGATGAAGATTAATAATGCAAGCTCTTTTCTTTCCCGATCCTGTTTCCTCGACTCCTAGTTCCCTTGTCCCAAGAAAATGCAGATCAACTTAACTGGGTTCTTGAACGGGAAGAATGCGCGTCTCTTCATGGGCGAACTGTGGGAGCTGCTGCTGAGTGCACAGGCCAGTGAGAATGGTATACCAGAGTCATTCACACAGCAGAAAAAAGAAGAGATTAAGAAAAGAATGGTAAATATGAGTTCATCACTTATGAAATAAGTAGTCAAGCAATAAGTAGTCAAATTATACTTGACTACTTTCGATTATCTAGTATCTTTATACAAATCTGAACAATTTTACTATGAGCCCATTATAACTCTAGGAAGAACAGCAGAAGGACAAAGACAAAGAAAAGGATCGTCGCAGATCGCGGACTCGTTCGCGGTCTCGGCGTCGTTCCAGGGAGCGGCGGCGTTCACGTTCCAGGACACGCGATCGTTCTGCTGATAGGAAGTGAGTCACATTTTTATCGTAACATCGGCTAAATAAATAAAATACAATTATATGATTCTGGTTGTAAAGACAAAGGACATTCACTATTCTTTTTTCAAATCGTCCTGTTTTTTATACAGCTGTAAGAAGCAAGTTTATGTTATGGTCTCATTTTTACAGTTGTCATTGGTTTTATAACAATCTGAAGTTTAGTAGTCACAACTCGTGCTCATTATGTATTATTTAGGCACCGCAATGGAGGCAGCCCGCGACGTTCGAGGAGGCGCAGCCGTGAAAGAAGCAGCCAGTCGAAGTCTTCACATGTAGAAGAAATCAAAGCAGTAGAACCTAAAGGTACAGATTATTTGCAATTTCTTTTTATGTATTTTATTTTCAATATTAGCACACGTATGTACCTGCTTTATCGTTATTTCATCATGCAAGTCACAGACCAACAAAAATACTATTAACTTTTGATGTAAAAATGAGTAGCAGTTGTCATAATTTAACATAAAAAAAGAACTAAATTAGTACTTGGTTGATATTTACTTAGAAAAGTTCGGCTTTTAAGTCAAATCTCTGTACCATATCAATATCCGCGTACCTGGTCTGTATTTCGAAACTTATTCGCTCCGTACACATAAACACGATGAATTTTTGTTTGTAGAAAATGGAAAATCCCCAGAGAAGGAGAAGAAAGAAGAGCCGGAGGTAAAGGAAGAGGTCAATCATAATGCTTTGAATGACACAAGTCGGGATGAGAGTAAAGAAAACGTCGTCAAGGACGATAAAACTGAAGATGAAAGGCACAAATCGCGATCTGCATCACCTGCAAAGTAAGTACTTGATGTCTAGAGAATTAAATTCCAAGCAAATTTAAACACCATATTTTTTGTTGTTTTAGAAATAAACGTAACAAACGTTAACTATTACATTTTTTGTAGGTCTACTGGAGATAAAGGCGCCGAAGATAAACCAGTTGAAAAAGCCAGGCGCTCATCCAGTGAAAGAAGATCTACGTCTGCATCGTCGCGTTAGTATAATGAAATATCTACTAGTTAATATTAGTAGTTTATAGGTTATTGTCAGCCCTGGTTTATGAACTGAATTAATTACTAATTTATTTCCATACAAAATGACCTCTTCTATGCTATATCGATTAAAACATTTTTATAGGTGGTAGTGCAAAGAAAAGGTCATCACACAAGAAACGCCAGTATCGCTCGAACCGTGATTCGTCAACTAGCGTCAGCCCCCGACGCAGTTCCCGCAGGGAAAGGTAAATAAGCGAAACAATTTTACTTGCAAAATATTTAATGGGGGTAACCCGATTAGTTTATTAAATCAGAGCCTTTACTCATGCTCTTAACGCGGCTAGGTCGCGACCGCGCGAGAGTTCGGCTCGTCCGGCGAGTCCGAAACTGTGAGTATAGCCGCACAAGGAGAAAATACAGAAAAAGTTGTACTTCTGCAATTTATCCACTAATACGTTTTTATGAATTATATAGGAGTAAATCTCGCCGCCGCAGCAGCCGTCGCCGGTCCTTGGAGCGCCGCGACAGGGAGCGCGAGCGGGAACGCGAGAGGGAGCGAGAGAGGGAACGTAGGCGACGTGAAAGGGAGAGGAGAGAAAGGTGAACTTGCCTATCATGTAATCAAAAAGGTTACATGTTCTCAATATCTAGCTATGTATAAAAATATGATATAAAAGAACTACTTGTATGTTGAATGAATAAACAGTTGGTATGGCACATAGTAAATTACACTAAACATTAATAAACTCTTATGAAGTATATCTGTCCTTCTCATTTTAATGTAAATCAAGTGAGAGAGCAATACACTAAAATATTTTAAGTTTATGGTGGTTAAATTGAGTAACTAATACCATTGTATTGGCCACGTCACATACAAATATCTATCCTCCCCCTCGCTAACATGTTATGAAATCGTAGTCGCACCTACACATGCCATGTTAGATTGTACCATAGAATGGTTTTTAATTTCCCCCTTTTTTTTTTAATTCAGATCTCGAGAACGTCGCCGCTCTCTGGAGCGTCGCAGACGGTCTCGTTCACGTTCACGAAGACGCGTTACTAGGGAAAGGTAACTAATTTTTTGTATTTTGTGTTTAATTCTGTTGAGGTAGCTTCTATGCTGATTAGCTAAGTATTCACTTGACGGGGTTGAATGTATGTATTGTTCGATCATTTGTGTGATGAGGTCTCGTGATCGTCGACGTTCCCGGTCTCGCAGGCGGAGCGCATCTCGTTCTCGACGCCGTTCCGGGCGCGGTTCGCGCGAGCGTCGGTCGAGGGACCGACGATCCAGGGATAGGCGCTCGAGAGATAGGTCTAGGTAATCATTAATAAGCATCTTTTTTATAGGCAGTTTGATTTAAACAGCGTTCACAGTTATTTTTCAATTTATGTAATTATTTAATTTAATAAATAACTTCATTTTCACTAGTACTTCTCATTCTGAAATGAACTTTCTTTCGTAAAGTTGATTCATGTTAAGTAAAAATAACGTCAATTAAAAACAATTATTTGAATAAAGTTTCGGCATCAAATAATTATGTTACTTTCATCACAGGGAGAGGAGATCTAAGGACCGCACCAAGGACAGAAGATCAAGAGATAGGAAGTCACGTGACAGGAGATCCAGCGATCTAATCAAAGAACGATTGGAAAAATCTGTTTCTATTCCTCGTAAAGGTTAGTTTCAATTCTGACATTCATGTCCTATTTACGAAATCAGCCAATAAAAATATAATAATCACTCTTTATTTAATTAATTTTATAGAGAACTTGGAGAAACTGCGAAAAAAGTCGTCGGAGCGTAAGTCATTGCCTCGTGAGCAGTCTAAAGAACGAGCTGTATCTAGTACAAGTAGGGATTCATCTGTGGCAAATGAAAAACCTGTTCCACAAAACGATGATCAGGCTAAGCCAGCACAATCGTCTGATGACGAAGAACGAGAAGATATCATTGCGATTCCGACGTTGCGTGAATTTTCAAAGAGTTTATCTCGTACTCCTTCTCCATTCTTAAGGAAACACGAAATTGAACACAAGAAGTCGGATAGATCTGGAGACGAAGTATCAGTAAAAGAACAACATGAAGAGGAAACAGCTAAACCAAGAGAAGTTAAGAAGGGAAAACGCAAAACGCAGCTTTCTGAATCCGAGAGTGAGAGCAGTGAAGAGGTCAAAGCAAAGGCAAAGCCCAAAGTGAAACGCAAAGATAAAGCAACTTCTAAAAAAGCCAAGAAACCCAAGAAAGAAAGCTCCTCAAGTGAAAGTGATTCAGAAGATAGTTCGTCTAGCGATTCAGAAGACGATAGGAAGAAGAAGAGCAAAAAGAGTGCTAAAAAGAAATTGGCAAAGAAATCGCGTAAGAAACGGGCGCGTTCATCTAGCTCGGATTCAAGCTCGGAAGAAGAAGTTAAACACAAGAGCTCGAAATCTAAGCAAAAGAACATTCCAGAAGAATCTGATGTAGACAAGAAGTCGAAAAAGCGTAACAAAGACACTACCGTGGAACACTCGAGGTCAGAAAAAGGCGAAGGAAAGCAAAGTAAGTCAAAGAAAATAGAGAATACCGATGATTCACGTGATGACAGTTCTGACAGTGATGAAAAGTCTAGCAAGAAGAAAACTGTTAAACGAGACACAAGTTCTGAAAAGGAAACTAGAAGGTCGAAGAAGGTGGAACCATCTAAAGAACGTGCAACTTCACCTGATGGTGGTGGCAAAAGTAGAAAGGCAGAAGAGAAAGTTGTAAAAGCAAAGCACTCAGAGGAAGTTAAATCCAAATCACGCGATGACACTGAAAAGAAAGCTAAGAAACGCGAGAAAGAGGAATCATCTTCTGACAGTGATCAGGTATCGAAGAAGAAAGCCAGGAAGAAGGTTTCCGAGTCTGATTCTGAATCTGACAGTGATGAACCTAAGAAGTCTAAAAAAGCTAAAAAACATAAGAAACATTCTAAGAAGCATAAAAAACACAAAAAGCATAAGAAAGCTTCAAAGAAGAAGGACGACTCCTCAGACAGTGAAGAAGCCGAGGAGGAGGAAGAGGAGGGAAAGGTGAATAACGAAGATTTGGAAAAGAAACTTCGTGAAAGAGCATTAAAATCGATGAAAAAGCAGACAAGTGTTTCAGGGTCTGACTAGCCCAAAATTTTTTGTCCACCGCGCTTACAAAACTGACTTTTGATGGAGGTTCAGTGGCTTAGAATAATTGTCTTTATTTTACGGTATGTTACGATTTAACATGAAATAGCATGTATGATTTTAAGATTACGTGTATGTCACATTGTTAGTAATAAAGTTTTAAATTGTGCATTCTTGTTTTATTTTTACATTCTTGCGACAGTAATTAGCAAACAATTTAAACTTATAAACATAATAGAATAGTGTGAAATTACCATGGCAGTGTTGTTTACGAAAGTGAACTTAGGTTACTATATTATTGTCAAGGTAACGTTAAGAAAACGAAAATTTTAATTGGTACATAATTTATTACGGATGTGGGCTATAGGTACAGTTGGTAACGAGACTGTAGTGATTTACTTATAATATAAACTTTGGATGTACTTTGGTAACTTACACTGAAAATAAATAGTTGTATCTTCCTATAGGTATCACTAAATATAACTCATTTCTTCGAGTAACCCCTGTAACCAGTAACTAAGCTTGGAGTAATACCACTATTGTAAATATTTCCGTAACCGGGTCTTTTATAATACCCATAGCCTAAGTGGTTCGCTCCTTGGTATGATGGATTGTTATAGCCGTAGTAGGAATTGAGACCACCATTGCCGGAGTAACCACCGTAGCCTCCGTACCCCCCGCTGTAACCACCCTTGTAGCCACTATAACCTGGGTTTGTGGCATAACTGCCGTAGCCAGAGTTACCGGCATAACTACCGTAACCAGAGTTGCCGGAGTAACTTCCATACCCTGCGTTGCCGGGGTAGCCACCGTATCTCGTATCGCTGTCATAACCATTGTAGCCGTAAGGGCTATCGTAACCCCCGAATCCTCCGTAGTTGTATCTGCTGTCTATAGAGCCGTAACCTGTTACTCCTTGAGCACTTGGGTATCGACCCCAGTCCGAATACCGATCAGCTCCGTCTGAAATTAAAATACTATCGTTATATTCATTGGTTTTTGATTCTGCAGAGGCAGTGGTAATTGGATGAAGAAAATGATAATCAGCTTCAACAGGCTTGGGAAAACACACCCGTTATGTTTTGAAACGAAACGAAAAACACACACAACCGTATGTGTTTTTCTAGCGCACATGCACTGTGTAGCCAGCCGCACTACGGGCTCAGCGTACCCGCAGTCGACGGGTTAGATCATACTAAAAGTTGTTCACCTAACTTATTATTATGTATTTTGGTTTCCATTGTTACTTTCATATCAAGGGCACTTACATCCACTGCTCGCAGCAGTTTTCAGGTCATCTTTGTCATCATTCAGGGCCTGAGAGTCAGCAACTGATTTAAGTGAGCCTGCAACTTCGTTAGCAGGCGCTGCACATGTGCATTCTATTAACGCTGCAGCAGTCAGCAGCAGAATGATCCACGAAGTCATCTGACGGACAAGTTTTAAAATCGTTATCAATTAATTTTAATAAAGTTCGTGTCTGTTTGAACCTTTGTTAATTACTCACCTACAGTCAGTCGCTACCAAAAGGATATACCTAAATACCTACTTAAAGCTATCCATATCTACTAAACATGCTCATCAGAAAGCAGTAACTTTTTGTGTGCGAAATGAAAAATGATCCAAGTAGCCTTCCTAGTTCCTAATTGAAAATCAAACGTAGGTAAGATAGTGTTGAACATGTATAATGAAATATAAATATATCCTTCCTTTTCTCTACGTTCAGGTATTAGGTAATAATAATAATAATAAATAATTAATTAATTAATTAATAATTAATTTTTTTATATTTTTAAATGTTTTTATTGTTTTATATTAATATTTAAAAATGTAATTATATATGTATATATAAAATAAATAAATGTGAATAATAATAAAATTTATTGTTTCATAAAACAATAAATTAGGTAGGTAGATAGATTCGATGTACGGTTTATGGAGACAAGATGTAAAATGTTAAATGTTGCCATAAAGTATCATATTGCTCAAAACGAAATTTAGTAAGTACAGTCAGCTACAAGAGTCGATTAACAATGTTACTTTTTTATATCATTTAAACAGACACTAAACACATAATGTAGGTACCGGCTTTCAGATTTTCAGGTAATAGCTAAGGGTCTATTATATCTTAATTTTGTATTCATTGCGTTTTACTGTTAATATTGTACTTTTAGGATTTAAAAATCATAAATGTTAATCGACTTTTGTAGCTGACTGTACCTTGAAAATGCAAAGGTGAACGTTTAAGGATTGTGAAGTAATTTATGTAATATTTAGTGATACTATTAGCAAGTACCTACCTGCCTAATCATAAGTACAGTAGAAAAAGAAATTAAAGAAGGAAAAAACAATGTTACGAAGTAGGCACTTGCTCAATTTAAAATGTCACATTGTGACTTGTTATATGATTCGAATCCGCAACTTCGCGTTGGAGCAGTGAATTGTTAACTTCCGGGCTACCACGGTATTGGTTTTATGTATAATTAGGTAATTACTTATCTAAGATAATATAAGTATTTATAAGGAAGCATGAATACTATATTAACATAAAATCCCAAATTAAACAAATGGATACCACCTATTACGTTGTTCCGTATCGCGCATAATAGTTCCGTTCATCCTAAGTTCCGCTGTATTTTAATTAGCTTTGTGCGATGTTATTATAAGTATGCCAACACCTTTGACCCTCAAAACAAGAATGATCACGTTGTTAGAGCTATGTTAGATATTCTCATGCAACATTTATGGGTACGTTAAACAGTAGTTAGATAACCTACTCAATTATTCATTGTTCAGGTTCAAGTTCGAATACGGGTTCGGTTTTGTAATAATATTCTAGACGACATACTTACTTAGTATGTCGTCTAGAATATTATTAATATTAACTATAGTAGATAGGTACTTTAGGGTTTAGGTAGTTAAAACGGGAGTTAAGTTAAAGGTGCCCTTTTAGGTACTAAGTAGGGATTTACCTATCCCGTTAGTCTTGCGGCCCCAAGCTCGAATGTTGAGCGTGAGTAGGACCTCACGCTCAATTCGATGCCCAGGGTTCGATTCGCAGGTCGGGCAAAAAGTGTTATTGAATATTTCCATTAGGAATTTCTCAGTAGGAGCCCGGAGTTTGGAAGTTGGTGGTTAGGTTAGAATGCTCCTCAGAAATTTGTAATAGGAATATCCAATCACACTGCCTGACCTAGCTGGGACTCAAACTCAGGTCCCTATACTCAGCAGTTGCCACAAGGCCAACGGGGCCATTAACCGTAGTCAATTATGTTTTGAAGAATTCCGCGCATTGTTCCGAGCACATATATCTGTGGTTCCGAGCATATTGTCTTATTTTTTTTATAAATTAGACTAAACGGTTTTTTCTGTCAAAATATCAAGTTAGTAAAACACTGTTAGGCGCCCATTACACGGTAGGTTTTGCCATGGCAAAACCATGGCAGAAATTTTGACTAACGGAAAACCTATCGTCTAATGTGATGATTGACGTTTGCATGACGAAAATTGTAGGCGATAAAATTCCGTCATTCACCATCAGTCATGATTGATGGAAATGTGCCTTGGCAAAACCTACCGTCTAATGGGCGCCTTACGAGAGGTTTCACCTTTGATTAGATCACAGGCATTCAACCTTGTCTACCATCAGACCATTCCTACTTATTTAGTTACCTTATTTCCTAGTTTCAGAAACGTATACACAGGAATTTAAGTTTTTGAACATTACCTCTCGTAGGATTTGTGATCGAAGATTTATTAAATAATTAAATCTCTTATTAAATCTATACTAATACTAGCTGACCCGCCACGACTTCGTTCGCGTGGTATATATCCTACCGATACCCCTACCTCTACCCTACCCCCACCCTACCCCTACCCTTGAGACCGACATTACCGACTTTTTTTTTTCATAAGAACCCTCTCCTGACCATAACAAACACAACAAAAAAAAAAGTGAAATCGGTCCAGCCGTTTACGCGTGATGCCGTGACCAAGGGAAACGCAAGGATTCATTTTTATATAGGTATAATATAATAAAGCTGAAGTGTTTTTTTGTTTCTTTGTTTCAACGCGCTAATCTCTGCAACTACCAGACTTATTGGAAAAATTCTTTTAGCCAGATTTATGAGGGATAGTATAGACTTTCTGGTCCCCAAGATACAGGCATCGCCTAGTTTGGGGACCACCGTTTTACCAAAATTACGGACCACCAAATGTTACTGATTAATAATTATGTTAACCTAGTTATAAGGTAACCATTGTAACAACAGTAAATACACTTTATTATTATTATTATTACTTGCCCCCCGATAGGCTATATAACACGCAGACAAAGTCGTGGGTAGAAGCTAGTAACAAAAGAAGCTCAAAAAATGAATCCTATCAAGAACAAAGGTTTACAACAACCCATTTAGTATAACAAAAGCATTATAAATCACTTATTCATGTAGGTGATTGATATGTATTAAGCACTTCACATACGGCAGCTATAATGTTAAGATGCATATTATAGCACGATACATCTCATTACATATTTCCATAGAAATCGTCAGGACATACTGATACAAGTTATAAGTTTGCAGGTACCTACAATAATTACACTATGTATTTAAATAGTTATTTAATACTAAGAGTAGTAATTGGTTTAATATTATTTCAATTAGGCACTAAGAGTTAAAATAGCCGACTCTTTTTACCCGACTGCGCGACGCAAAGGAGGGTAATGTGTTTAACAAATATTGTTTACTTAGTGATCGCTTTTTTGCATACGCGAGGTGCAAACTTAACTCGACCGGGTTGTTAGTAGGTACCCAAAGTTGTCATGCAATGTAATTGCACTAATGAGCTTGCAGAAATAAAATAAGTGTCAAATACCTAAGTCTTTGTTAAATTACAATTATTTTATTTCGTAAGCAAACTTAAATTACTTTAAAATAAAATAATGGTAATTTCTTCTATGTATCGTTTATATTTTATAGTGTTGTAAGAAATGTGAGTAGATAATCATTGCATAATGGATACAAAGTAAAAGTGAACTGGCCACTGTAAAATAAAAATAAACAAACCTACATCTGTACTGCAAACTTTCACTGAATTGAATACGAAATTGCAATTTGAGGATTGGATACAATACAGGATACTCGTAGTTACACATGTAGTAATTAACCGCGATTGGTCCTTTTAAATCTTGAGTGGTTTCTGAATTGGTAAATAGAGCTGATTTGAGACCGCATGCTATGGGCACCTATGGGTTCGAATCTTGACTTGCTACGTGCTAATGAAGTTTAGTACCTATAAATGCATATTATCTGCTGTCAACCCTTTCTACTATATTAATAGCCTATTCGTTTTATTTTTTATGTTTGCTGTGATTTTTGAACTATTTATTTTCAACGAATAATTGCCCAACTATGTTTTTAATTCTGTCATTATTTTTATCATTAGGTATTTTAGTTCTATTTATATTTTAGAATTATTGGTAAGAATTTAATTTTTAATTCGAACTGTTACGGTTTTTATTTCGATAAAAATAAAAAACAAAAAATCCCAATATGAACTATAAAAATATTATCTAAATAAATCAAGTTAGGTGGGTACTTACGGTAGCAATTTATTTTAGGAATAAACTTTACGAAATTGAATTTCACGAACAGCTTAGAGTAAATCACAGACACAGGTAGTACGTTATAGGTGGAGATGCGCTCTGTGTACGTGTGCGTACGTTCCAACCTTTATAAACCGTGGGAGTTTTTGTCTTGTAATTGACAATGGTCACTGGGGAGGTAATGAGTCCGTTTGTAGGCAGCTCGTCCTTCTGTCAAGAAGACTATGACGCATACGTACGTAAACGTAATACAATCATACAATCATAATACACTAAACATATAATGATACCTCTATTCTCCCAGGAGCAGTGTTGTGGTCCCAAACTGCATATACGACAATATACGGAAGCTCTAAGACTAACCCTGAAAGTAACTATCGAAATGGACAATAGCGGTATTAATATTTACATTGTCAAGTCCGTGAATCTAATAAAATTATAGTACCTAGGGAATTTTTAATACGTTGTTTTATTTTATGAATGAATAAAATGTTGGGGCCTAAGTACATTTTTGTTAATAGGTATGTTGTTTTATTATATTTTATGAATGAATAAAATGTTGGGGCCGATGTTGTACCTACATTATTTTGATATAGTTTTCTATTAGCAATAAATCAGAACCATCCTAGGAAATTCTTATTATGGGAATCGTTATCTCATTGGTCTAGCGTTCCTAGGCTCAGCGGCTGTCTAGTGCGGGGTTCTAAATTTGATTCTCTTCCTGCAGTGGTAGCATTCTTAGCTCAACTTAATTCGACATTTTGACATACACTAGAGTAGATATCAAAATAATGGAGTAAGCTTTAGCCTATTTACTAATGCATTAAGTACTAGTACCTAATTATTATGCCCTCAAGGTACCTATATTTTTTTTTCTCAAAAATTACTAATAGTTTTCCCACGGTCATAGATTGACATCAATCTCCACAATACTACTATATATTTAAATACTGTGCAGTACGCAATTTGACATAAATAATTGTGTAAGTACCCAAAATGATTGATGAAAATAAAAAAAACAAGTTTATCGTGAAGGACACTGGTTATTTCCGATCACGTGTTATTCAAAGTCAAATTCGGTTTCAGTTATTCATCTTATAGATACAGTTATGGATAAAATAGTAAAGTACCTACCTAAGTAGGTATCTTTTGGACAGGTCTTTTACTATGAGTCAATAGAACTATCAATTGAAACCTATGCTCGCAAAGTAAACATTAAATACAACAATTAACACAAATAATTGGTGAAATGTGTACGGGAGGTGATGTACTCTCACGCTTGACTGGCTGGGTTGGAGGTCGTCTAGTCAAGATCGCACTCATCCCTTCGTTGGACACACATCTTTTTCTAACTATTCATCGTCATGTGCCTTTTAAGTACGCTCAACCGTATGTCTATGGTAATAGGATGATGACAGTGCTTTTAGTAGCAGTGGCGATTTTCGTAGTTCAAGTAGTGGGCATAGGCGCTAGGTATACCGTGATCATCGGGCTGTGGTCATGGTACCGGGCTTATGTGTGTGTAAGAGGGGGGCTCCAAATTATACTTGACTAACCTCAACCCACGAGTTCGTCTGGGTGGTTTTTACCACGTTATGTTACTGCTACGCTCCCGTGACTCGCAGCTTGGTGTCGTGTTATTTAGATGATAGTATTCCTCATGAATTTTACCAATCCGACTGGCAGTTTCAAAGACTAGCGAGTTTAAACAAACAAATAAACGAAACGACTCTTCAGCTGTATTACAATTCTATAGATTGAACGGCAGTCTTTGCTTAAATTGAACTACATCTATACATACAAATAAATAAAATTGAAGTGTCTGTAATATTAAAATAACCGCTTTATACTACATACATATGAATGTATATACGGTACTTATATACCAAAATAACATTTATTTTTTATTTTTGTCTGTCGGTCTGTTTGTTCCGGCTAATCTCTGGAACGGCTGGACCGATTTTGACGGGACTTTCACTGGTTGATGTAATAAGGGGTAACTTAGCCTACTTTTATTTCAGAAAAAGAATTAGAGTTCCACGCAAAAAAATAAAACCTCGCTGTAAACCGACACTTACGCGGACGAAGTCGCGGGCATAAGCTAGTTTAAAATAACGTGCTTACTGCATGAGCACGAGCAGATAATATATTATTTTTAATTGAATTCTTTTTGGAATTCACCTGAGTGTCTGGATAACACTTAGATATAAAACTTTTCGGCCAGGTCGCATCGGTATACTTACAACCTTTACAGTGCATATACCGGCGCATGAAGTTGACTATACGATACTCAGTAGGTAATGACTTTAATGATTGCTTACCAAAACAAGCGAGCTTGTTTTTATTTTCAATGTTAAAAGAATGAGTACGGGCGGCGAGGCAAACATTTCACCTATTAGGATTGCCCAATGCTGTACCTACTTAAAATAGTGTTGTTCTTGTTAGTAGGGAAAACCGTTTTCTTGTACGACATAAGGTTCATGTCACAATTCTATGTCGACATGGTGAATTAGTCATCAGTGTTTAGTTCTTAGTCAGTTTAGATAGGTACTTCTGATATATGCTGTCATAGTTCTAAATAGTAAACAATGTTCTAGGAACAATTATTTATACTCAATTAGACATTATCAAGCTCGTATCAAGTTAGTTACAATACGTAATAGTAAGCTATTATGTCAATTTGTCATCCTGCTGACTGGCAATCGGTGGTAGTTAATTTCCTGGTTAAGTATATAAAACCCACACACATTGTGAGGATATAACATTTATGATTTTAGTCAGAATAGAACTCACTACTACCTACTGCTTTCTTTTGTTTTGTGAATTTTTGGGTGAATTTGGTAACAAGACACAAATACTCTGGTCCAAAGATCCGAAGTTATAAACGGTCAGAGTGTCGTGTTATAAAGTTTGATCTCATGCGGTACCTGAACGAAGGTTGCAAGTCACCTACTGCACAATTTAGGCGTTAAACGTAATACACGTTAACTCTTTAAAGTATTCTAAAATGGAGACACATCACAAATCATCAAAGTGGAACAAGATATTGGTAAACCACGTCAAGTTAAGTGTACTTAATGTGGGATAATGATATTAGGTTTTTCGTTTATAAATTCGGACATTGGAGCCGAACCTGAAATACAAAGGCGTTCAACGAAGTGTCATCTCTCCGTGAGCTTTGATTCCATTGAGTTTTCAAAAGGATTTTTACAAAATCATAAATCATTTATTTGATAAAAATAAAAATTTAATTATAAATTATATAAAAATATAAAATAAATGAATGTACAGTCAACTACAGTCAACAAAAGAGATAGGTACGCAGGGTCGTCAGATATAGTTGAAGTTTTCTTAGAAACCGATGGATGTTTCCAAATGTAATTTAATTTAAAAAGTAGATAATAAACAGTTCATTAATTAAGTTAAGTTTCAATCGGCGACATCCGAAAACTTCAACTATATATCAACGACCCAACGAACTATTTATGTACAGTCAGCAAAAGAGATAGGTATATATCTCTTTTGCTGACTGTACATAAATAGTTGTACTACAAACGTAACTTTTAACAGCTCCCATGTGTTCAGCTGTGTTCACCACACGGATATCTATGGTTCACCACAATATTTGTAAGTAGTGTTCTTCATTTCGATGTTAAAAGTCTACTGAATACCATTATTTTGATAAACCTTCCGCATTATATAATATACGTTCGTGGAACTTAAAGTTATTAATATTCAACTACCTAAAAAAAGGCATTTTAATCTTGTCATGAATTCCTCAAAATTGTCGTTTTTGTACAATTTGTGTGACAATTACTGTAGCTTGTGAGTTTAAAGTTGAAAACAGTATGGCTGATGATTTAGTATGGTGGTCTTGGACAAGGCCATGACTCACATAATATTGTAATGGCCATGCCTTAAAAAAATATAAGATTGTCGTACTTACGACACAATTTTTTTTTATGTAGGTAAGTAGGTTCGAAACTTTTCTGATTTTGGACAACGCCAATATTATCCCAGTGTAAAATGTCTTAGTTAGACAGCCAAGAGGTATGGCTACTAACTTTATTTTCTTAGCGATGTTTCTAGTTCATGTCAGCTTTCTGAAGATTGTATTACCTACATAAATATTGAATATTTTCGGGGAAACTTTGTGAAAATTTCTACTCACAGCCTGACCCTAGGTTATCAGTTACAGCTAGCTAAACCTACCTAAGACTAAATGCAATTTAATTTATTTATTTTATACATTTGATTAGGTGGATAGATATTGTAGACGGTAACGGTGTAATTATCATGATTAGGGTAAGAATGGGGATTACCGGTCACTTAAGGCGAAATAATCACAAATCAGATAATAATAAACATTTCTTTATTAATCCTTTTAACAATCAAACTATAGGTATTCTTCTAACAAAATCACGTTAATTGAGATCAATCATTAAAACAACTTTGACATAATCAGCATTTAAAAAAAAATCTAGCTTGACTGGTATTAGACACTTTGGCAGGTAAAACCAGTCAGTAGGTTGCTAATACCGGTCAAGCTTTGTTCAGGCATAAGTCGCAAATGTAACCCTCAGGAGAGTCATAACCAGAGCACTCAGCGTGTGCCCAGAGACCACACAGCACACATCTATACCAGAGCTCGTTATTATGCCCATAATCATCGCAAATTATACATTTGTTTTCGTAGTCCTCGTCAGCATTCGGTGTCTTCATCTTCACGCAGGTCTGTCATTTCTACTTCCGAGTCCGACGTACTCTCATTACGGTTGTTTTTATCTTGAAGCACTCTCTTTTTAGCTTTTTTCACTTTCATCGATTTATAGTTTTTCCTCTCTTCACTTCTCTTATAGTTTTTCCTTCATCCACTAGTCTGAAACCCCTGCGTAGTTGCTCTTGGCTCCACGACGCCTTTGAAATGGGTTGGCTTCTTCTTTTAGGTATTCTGAAATAATAAAAAAACATTAATAATAACATAAATAATAGTTATGTATACCAATTTTACTTGCGGTTAACACCGGTCAGCATGACCGGCATTGCCCGACTCGAAACATTTCCGTAAAAAAAATTTAGATAGGAAACCTGACCAAATAAGTTAAAAAACGATTATCACTCTGAATGTTAAGTAATTATGGTGCAACAATCCTAGATAACAATGTAAGAAACGTGAAAATATAAACACTCACCTCTTATTGTTTTACCCCGAAATTTTACATCAACTAGGCGCGAAAACAATCGACGTGCGTTCATCCAAGATGTCGGCTGCGGAATGAAGCGGGGACCGGTGCGTTGCTGCTTGGCAACATTACGTCACTCGCTGTGTATGTGTGCGTGCATCGGAACGCAGTAGTTTGTGAGATTTTATATTGACCGGTATTACCTCCAGACCGGTATTACCCGGTTCTACCCTATACAAATAGTCAAAAACAATCGTTTGTTTAAACTAAGTATTCTTTTTCTTTAACAATAGAGGCTCGATGCACCCATTTAAAGTAGAGGACGACAACAGTAACTGTCTTGCATTTAACAGATTACCTAATAATTGATTTTTAGAACAAGGTCGCGAAAAATTTGGTCCCGGTATGCGTCCCTGTGACATTCCCTGTCCCTTTCATGTTTCGTCGAAGTACAGTCAGCTACAAAAGTCGATTAACAACGTTGCTTTTTTATATCATTTAAACAGACACTAAACACATAATTTACTGGTTTTCTGAATTTCAGGTAATAGCTTAGGGTTTATTACATCTTAATTTTATGTTCATTGAGTTTTATTTTTAATATTGTACTTAATAATTAGGATTTAAAAATCACAAATGTTAATCGACTTTTGTAGCTGACTGTACATGTTTTATTGCGTTTTTCTCGTATATAACCACGTTATCAGATTAATTTACTATTATTGGTTTAAACCTTGTAAATTAAATAAATAAAAACAAACATCCCGATACCAAACGAGACAAATTATTGTAATCTGGTGAATTTGAAGTTTGACAAACTGCTCTGTTAATGAGTGTAAATTATTGATCGATGGTGTAAAAGAATTAACATTTGGGGCTACCTAGATACCTATTTAAAAAGGAAAATGTTGAAAAAAGAAGATAATACCTGTGTATGAAAACTTACAAATTCTTACCTCGACACTTGGTACCTAGAAAATATTGCATTATAATAATCTTATTATGAAATATTAAAAAGTTTTTTTATTGGAAGTTTATTTTATATTTTCACATTTTATTTTAGTTGAACACATACCTAACATAATTATGTATTCTGAGTTGTATAGACTGTGAGCTGTAGGATAATGTCTAGAGCCTCGCAGTGACCCGTGACGACGCATTGGAGTCACGGCTGTTGTGGTATACAATGCATGATACGTAATTCACTACTTACATGTATTATGCGAGACGTGCGATAAGGACATTTTCTATACAAATCGTTTTATTTGGCAATGTATTCTAAAGCGATTATATTCCCAAATCCGTTCATTGAACCGAGTGCATGTGTAGCAGCGAACGATGCCGCTGTTTATGAAAGTACTCGTATTTTGGACTTAGTCGCCTAGAATTTTGGCGAAATAATCGAATCAAATCTGGTACCGGGTAACCGTACGTTGTGTTTGTGTCTGTATCGAATATATGATTTTACAACACATTTACTCGTAAAATGGCTCGTATGGCACTGCTTTGATTACGCATTAGTGCTTTTTATATTACATTACTAGTCCGGTATAATTGAAAGATAAACACTATATTACAACAAATTATTTATTTGATAACTAGCTTTTGCCCGCGACTTCGTCCGCGTATATGTCGGTTATCGCGGACGCAGACGAAGTCGAAGTCGAATAAAAAGTAGCCTATATCCTTTGTTGGGGTTCACACTTACCCTGTACCAAATTTCACACAAATCGGTTCAGTAGTTTAGGCGTGAAGAAAAGACAGACAAACAGACAGACAGACAGACAGAAAGACAGATAGACAGACAGAGTTACTTTCGCATTTATAATATGAGTAAGGATTAAATAAAATTATCAATTAGTTTGTGGCAACTATTACCAACTATAACTTTAGTTTCTACTGGCCACTTGAAAAAGTAACTTGTTAACACCTTGCCAGACAAGATGTTGTGTGAATATCATCCATGATAATTTAACTTGTTAGGTATTTTATTTGCGCATGAATTAATTTATAAGAATGTGTATTCCTTACTAGTGTGTTGAAAAACTTCAAATAAAAAACTCACCTCACTTGTATCATAATGTGTTAATGCACTACAATTATACAGGTAACTTGATTAACTGTTATTAATTTATGTAGTATTTGTTCATTATGGTGGTGGAGTTATTATTATTTTGTAAGTGCGAATTAAAGTTTGGTGTTTGAATACGGAGCTGGACGGAATGAATTACATATTTTTAGGGTCAACAACTCAGCATGTAAGAAAACTGTGCCAGCTAACTTTGATGGATGCAAAAGTATCAAAGCTTTGTGTGATGTAAAAGCGTGCATTAATGTCGCTGTTGGAGAATCAGGTACCTTCTATTGTATAAGTAGATAGATAGATAGATAAAACATTTATTCAGTGCACACAAAAGACACATCACAACACTAAAGTACAATCAATCAGCTATGGACTAGGACAAAGTAAGGTGTGTGTCTCAAGTTGCACTAAATGGGAGTCCAGCTCAGCATGTGCCAGGCAAATAAACCTGACGCTGATATTGTACGTATAAACGTATGTTATGATATCCCACGTCCGATATCATACGCAATATACACACATCAAAAAAGTCTAGGGATCAACATCCCTAACATTTGTTAGGGATGTTGATCCCTAGACTTTTTTGATGTGTATATAAACGTTCTTATTCGTTGTGTAAATTATGTCTTGATTATTCATAAGTACACTAAGTGTGTATAATATATAAATGAGTAAACTTAATATAATTATAGTGGCATAAGTGCGAATAAAATAAACGATTTAGTGAGACCAGAAAATGTGTAGTGTAAGTGTAGGTAGGCTTTTATTATCTGCAGTGTGTTTAGGTATTCTTGACTTTATGCATAGTAGCTCTGCTACAAAGTGAGCGTGTGTTACACTTAGTAGGATGGTAGTGATGTTACTTAGGTATCATAGCGTATAATGAGATTGATTGAAACAACAAGATGGTTATTCGAAAATATAATTTATTATTTCTTTATAATTCACATAAATGATGGCGCTAATGATGAAATTCAATAACAACATAAATGGCAACATTGAATGGAAAATTTTAATTTGTAAATATTACATACAGAAGCGTATCATGAAATAATAAAATACTAGTATAGGTACTTAAATATCATACAATTTACTTTAATATCCTATAAAATGACGTATATACTTGTGTGTAATAAATATTGTGCTTTACGTCATGTTCCAAATTTTGAGATCGTCCAAGAATTTTTACCATCAGACAGTCTCAAAATTCTCGACTTTTATAGGTCACCCAAAAAGGTTTCCAAAATTCCTGGCATACTACCAATACCAGCCAACCCACTTAGTTTTTCTTGACCTTAATACTAGTTCTATTTTCATTCTTAGTTTCACTCTTGTTTTCATTCTTAGTTACCCTCCTGTTTTCATTTTTAGATTCATTCTTTTTTTTTTCATTCTTTTCGTTCGTATCGTCAAGTATTCGCGGATGAGCAGCGATGGTGCGTATACTCTTCTTTAAAGGTTTAATTTGATTTTTTAGAAGGTCGTCTAATTCAGAAAGAGATTTAATTTCTTTGAGATCTTTGAAGTAATTTTTGCCTGCGCTACGTCCTCTATTAAGTCTACCGAAATACTGGTAAATGTCTCTGTTGGCCTGGCATTGAGCGCAGTTGTATTGCACAGGTATTGCATTCGGGAAGTTTTGTTGAGCGCTGTTCATGCCGGAGCCATTTCCTGGGCAGTAAGGTACGAAAACCACGGGAACAAATCCAATGATACCGTATGGTGCGTACTGCGCCTGGTTGTTATGTTGGTAATGTGGAGGTGCTGTTCCCTGGGGCGCTTGTCCCTGCTGTCCTTGTGTTGTTTCGTTTTGTCCAGGTTTAAGCAGATAGCACGGGCATGACGCTGGACTAGGGACGATAGGCAGAGGGTACGGAATGACGTAGATGGGGAATGGTGGCATTGGACCAGATGGTACAGTTGCAGGTGGCTGGACTCCAGTACCCGTTGGTGACCCTTCGGAATCTGTAAAAGATAATTAGTATCAATGTTTCAGTTGCCATTAATAGTTGGCATAGCGGCTCGTAAACTTTGACCATTAAGCCGGTATATACAGGGTGTCCCATAACTCAACGTCAAGCCGAAACGGGGTGACAGGATTGATCATAACCATCACGAGAAAAATCTGAAAAAAAATCTATCCCATGCAGTTTGAAAATTATGGGCATTTTAAGAAAAACCTAGAAATTTGATGAAACTGTACCATTTTTCGGTTATTGTGGTTATTCTTTTTTATTTTTGTTCATTTGAACTTTGGAAACGTAATCCTAAATAACATTTCTAGAATCCCAATAAAAAATAATGACACAATTGCCTCAAGTTTCCGAGAATTGAGACTATTTGTTAAACTACGAATTTAAAATTTTCAAGATTCGTCGACTTTGACAGGCCCTCCTTAAAAAAAAATGTTCTAGAGTGCCTTGGCAAGTGGCATTACAAGTTGGCGCATTTAATCATAATTCCAAAATGGTACAATACTTGTTAGTTCCATACAATAAAAAAGAGTAAAAAAATTAAAACCTCAAGTAACCCGATTTTTGCTATCTCAGTTAAAATGTTTTTGATTCGCACAAGCTCTAGGTAGGTTCTTAATTTTAAGGCAAAATGATGAGAGAGATGGGTAGTGGGTATGTTTGCCATGAGTGAGCGAGACAGATAGTGACGCCACTTTTACCAAAGTGAAAAAAAGTTAGTAAAATAATGAAAAAGAAGATGTAGGGCTTGTATTAAGGCTGATGGTAAACAATTTGAACATTTATATTGTAATAAAAAAATTTATTTCTCTATCTGACTTTTATTCCAACAAACCTAAATTAAACTAGATCAAGATTTTTCATTATTTTACTAACTTTTTTTCACTTTGGTAAAAGTGGCGTCACTATCTGTCTCGCTCACTCATGGCAAACATACCCACTATCCATCTCTCTCATCATTTTGCCTTAAAATTAAGAACCTACTTAGAGCTTGTGCGAATAAAAAACATTTTAACTGAAATAGCAAAAATCGGGTTACTTGAGGTTTTAATTTTTTTACTCTTTTTTATTGTATGGAACTATTAGTATTGTACCATTTTAGAATTCTGATTAAATGCGCCAACTTTTAATGCCACTTGCCAAGGCACTCTAGTACATTTTTTTTAAAGGAGGGCCTGTCAAAGTCGACTAATCTTGAAAATTTTAAATTCATAGTTTAACAAATAGTATCAATTCTCGGAAACTTGAGGCAATTGTGTCATTATTTTTTATTGGGATTCTAGAAATGTTATTTAGGATTACGTTTCCAAAGTTCAAATGAACAAAAATAAAAAAGAATAACCACAATAACCGAAAAATGGTACAGTTTGATCAATTTTCTAGGTTTTTCTTAAAATGCCCATAATTTTCAAACTGCATGGGATAGATTTTTTTTTAGATTATTCTCGTGATGGTTATGATCAATCCTGTCACCCCGTTTCGGCTTGACGTTGAGTTCTGGGACACCCTGTATATGCTCCTAATTCCCTAAGCGTTAACATTTTTCGTTGTTGTTTTATACATTTGGACCTATTTAATAATTTTAAATTGAAAGATTGCTTGATTGCCTGAGCAACCAGGCAATCAACGCATACTGGTTGTTGGAGTTATGCTAGTTTGCCTTTACTAAAGAATAATACATAATTCAAATTATAGAAATATAATAACACATACCTGGGTATTGTCCTGGGTATCCTGGTTGTCCGGGTTGACCTGGGTATCCAGGCTGACCTGGTTGTCCTGGGTATCCGGGTTGGCTTGGTCCACCTGGCTGGCCTGGTTGACCTGGCTTGCCAGGTTGCCCTGGGTATCCCGGTTGCCCAGGTTGTCCTGGTTCACCGGGTTGTCCTGGTCCGCCGGGTTGTCCTGGCTGGCCAGGGTATCCAGGTTGGCCTGGTCCACTTGGTTGTCCTGGTTTGCCGGGTTGTCCTGGGTATCCTGGCTGTCCAGGTTGTCCTGGGTATCCAGGTTGCCCTGGTTCTCCGGGCTGACCTGGTCCGCCGGGTTGTCCTGGCTGACCAGGGTATCCGGGTTGGCTTGGTCCACCTGGTTGGCCAGGTTGACCTGGTTTGCCGGGTTGTCCTGGGTATCCGGGTTGACCTGGTTGTCCTGGGTATCCGGGCTGGCCTGGCTGTCCTGGGTATCCGGGCTGGCCTGGTTGTCCTGGTTCTCCGGGCTGCCCTGGTCCACCGGGTTGTCCTGGCTGGCCTGGGTATCCCGGTTGACCTGGTTGTCCTGGGTATCCGGGTTGGCCTGGTTGTCCTGGGTATCCGGGTTGGCCTGGTTGACCTGGGTATCCGGGTTGGCTTGGCCCACCTGGCTGGCCTGGTTGACCTGGCTTGCTTGGTTGCCCTGGGGATCCAGGTTGGCCTGGTTGTCCTGGTTCTCCCGGCTGTCCTGGACCGCCGGGTTGTCCTGGCTGGCCAGGGTATCCGGGTTGGCTTGGTCCACCTGGCTGGCCTGGTTTGCCGGGTTGTCCTGGGTATCCGGGCTGGCCTGGTTGTCCTGGTTCTCCGGGCTGCCCTGGTCCACCGGGTTGTCCTGGCTGGCCAGGGTATCCGGGTTGGCCTGGTTGTCCTGGGTATCCGGGCTGGCCTGGTTGTCCTGGGTATCCAGGTTGGCTTGGACCACCTGGCTGGCCTGGTTGACCTGGCTTGCCTGGTTGTCCTGGGTATCCGGGTTGGCCTGGTTGTCCTGGTTCTCCCGGCTGTCCTGGTCCACCGGGTTGCCCTGGCTGGCCAGGGTACCCGGGTTGGCTTGGTCCACCTGGCTGTCCTGGTTGGCCTGGCTGTCCTGGGTATCCTGGTTGGCTTGGTCCACCTGTCTGTCCTGGTTGGCCTGGCTGTCCTGGGTATCCGGGCTGGCCTGGTTGACCTGGTTTACCAGGTTGTCCTGGGTATCCTGGTTGTCCAGGTTGCCCTGGGTATCCGGGTTGTCCTGTAAAAATGATGAAATTGAAGAATTATAAAAATAAGTTTTGATAGTTTTTATTAAGCATGTCATAGATCTCTTTCATAAGACAAGTTAAAGACAGCTGTAAATTATGTACAACCGTTGAATGGATGAGGTAGTAGATGACAACGCCTTGCTGCATACTACGTAATTATGTAAGAATTATGTTAAATGTAAGGTTATTAATGATGATTTCTTCTTTCGTATAAATATATTTAAAAGACGTGTCGGCCTCGGTCCAAACTAGATGAATATTCATTAAAAAACGAAAGTTGTAACTTATGCTCATGACTTAATTTTTACCTGGCTGTCCTGATTCTCCAGGCTGGCCTGGTCCACCGGGTTGACCTGGCTGGCCAGGATATCCGGGTTGGCCTGGTTTACCAGGTTGTCCTGGGTATCCAGGTTGGCCTGGTTGTCCGGGTTGGCTTGGTCCACCTGGCTGGCCTGGTTGGCCGGGTTTGCCGGGTTGTCCTGGGTATCCGGGCTGGCCTGGCTCGCCTTTAGAAAGATGAACGTTTTTGAATAATAAGTCTTTCGACTATACGAAGGTTGAATAATGCATAGTTAAGATTTTACAGTTTCAAGGAGTGGATGCCTTTCTGATGCTGTTATACTAATAGAACGAAGAAAGAAAACCCGGATCTCTGTTCGATTTAAAGTTAAACGTGAGGTTTGTTAAAGGTTTCAAATGTTTGTAAATTATCTTTTAGAGGGTTGCTGCCTTGCTGAATCCTAAACAAGTTGAAAACTTTTAAAGAATCTGGAATTCATAATTCTGACTTAATTTTTACCTGGTTGTCCTGGTTGACCTGGGTATCCTGGCTGTCCTGGTTGTCCTGGGTATCCCGGTTGTCCTGGTTGACCTACAAAAGATAGCCATGTGGTTTGTTAGTCGTATTAAAGATAAAAAAAAACAAAAATCTGTTTATGTACGATTTTATACAGCAGAGGAACTAAAAAATAAAAATAATGAGATACAAAGGGAAATACTAAAAGGTAAAATAAAGAAAGGAAGAAAGAAAGAAAACATGTTTATTGACACAGACCATGTGCACACAAAAATAACAAAAAATAAGAAGTTGTGTGCCCCACAGCTGCGCCAAACAGACCCAGTTCAGCATAAAATGCCAGACCACTTGTGCCTGATTAATTAATGGTAAAAAAACTTTTTAAAACAAGCTTTTTCAGTGTGATGTTACTAACTTTATCGTTTTCTACTCTTCAAGCCCTGTCATTTGATACCCATATCAAGAGGATTGAAATAAAATACGTTATGTAATCCGAAATCTTGGAACGGCGGCCATATTGAAATTATTACAATACTGAGTATTGCTCATTATATTGTCACCAGAACTAAAGGTGTGTACTAAATTTCAGCTCAATCGGATACCAACAAATGGTCGAAAAGAGTGTGGATAATTAAAAAAATAAAAAACACGACTGCAAAAATTGCACATGTTTACTTTTACGTTGTACTTTGTTTACTCGTCAGATTTTTACAGTATTATATATATTTTTTAAATCTACTTGTCAAATTCTAGACGATAAAAATAGACACGACCAGATTCATTAAAATAAATTGAGGCTGGTATTAATTTACGTTTTAAAGTGACCACACCGGTTTATTTTTATTTGTAACTCGGAACGGTGCAAGGATTGTAACAATACCCCATACATCTTAATCGGTTTAGGCGTTTAAAAGTTATGGTGGAATAAAGAAACTCACATACATACATACATACATACATTAACCCTGAACACATAACACTCCTTTTTTTGGCGCAGTCGTGTAAAAATGGTAAATTTTGAAAGGACAACTTTCATACTGACAGTGCAAGCTTTATAAAAGCTTGTAATGAGAAAAAAATCAGAGAAAAATAAATTTGTAAGCTGGCTGCGATAAATAAGCACAGTGCAACAAATAAAACAAGTAATTAGTTTTATCTAAGACTGGTAAACGCGTTACATACGAAGTAGTAATATTATTTCGACAATAAAAGTAAATAAAACAGAGAGAAACAATATTGATACTGGTAGCAATCAAATATTCTGTGCCCAAAGAAAACTAAATGGCTCACGTAAAAATTAGCTGTATAGAAATTATTTAAATGAGTATAATATAGTATTCATTAAATTACCTGGTTGTCCTGGGTATCCTGGTTCTCCGGGTTGCCCAGGCCCACCAGGTTGTCCTTGCTGACCAGGTTTACCTGGTTGTCCAGGGTATCCTGGTTGACCAGGTTGTCCTGGGTATCCTGGCTGTCCGGGTTGTCCTGGCTCACCTAACGTATAGCATTCCAGTTAAGACATCGAATATTAAAGCTCTTTTTTTGGTAATTTTACTCAACTATAAACTAAAAGTTACTTAACATTAAATAAGTAGTGACATTGCTGGGAACCGGCTTTTACTTTGATATTATGCTTATGGGTGAAAATAATTAAATTACCGTACATGAGGGGATTTTGTGACTAGGCAAGCATAACGTCAGTCTCAGCTTCAAGAAGATTATGTTTAAAACTTTTACAGTTACTTTCGAATGCAAAAGAACTATTTAACTCTATTTGACTACAAATAATAATACATAAGTATACAAGACAAATTACGATGTGTGTAGTTTTTACTTTGACTCATTTTAGGTAAGTACATAGTTATATCGAGTCTGAAATAATTTTATTGTAAAATTGAATTTTAGCGAAAATAAAAATGGCCAGTTCTATATTTACCTGGTTGTCCTGGCTGTCCTGGGTATCCAGGTTGTCCGGGCTGTCCGGGATATCCAGGTTGCCCTGGTTGCCCTGGGTAACCCGGCTGACCTGGTTTACCGGGTTGTCCTGGTCCACCTGGTTGTCCTGGCTGTCCTGGCTGTCCTGGTCCACCTGGTTGTCCTGGCTGTCCTGGTCCACCTGGTTGTTCTGGTTGTCCTGGGTATCCCGGCTGACCTGGTTTACCCGGTTGTCCCGGTCCACCTGGTTGTCCTGGCTGTCCCGGGTATCCAGGTTGACCTGGTTGTCCCGGTCCACCTGGCTGTCCTGGGTATCCAGGTTGACCTGGCTGTCCTGGTCCACCTGGTTGTCCTGGCTGTCCTGGGTATCCAGGTTGACTTGGTTGTCCTGGTCCACCTGGTTGTATTGGCTGTCCTGGGTATCCAGGTTGTCCTGGCTGTCCTGGTCCACCTGGTTGTTCTGGTTTTCCTGGGTATACCGGTTGACCTGGTTTACCCGGTTGTCCTGGTCCACCTGGTTGTCCTGGCTGTCCTGGGTATCCAGGTTGACCCGGTTGTCCTGGTCCACCTGGTTGTCCTGGTCCACCTGGTTGTCCTGGCTGTCCTGGGTATCCAGGTTGACCTGGCTGTCCTGGTCCACCTGGTTGTCCTGGCTGTCCTGGGTATCCAGGTTGACTTGGTTGTCCTGGTCCACCTGGTTGTCCTGTTCCACCTGGCTGTTCTGGTCCACCCGGTTGTCCTGGTCCACCTGGTTGTCCTGTTCCACCTGGCTGTCCTGGTCCACCCGGTTGTCCTGGTCCACCTGGTTGTCCTGGGTATCCGGGTTGACCTGGCTGTCCTGGTCCACCTGGTTGTCCTGGCTGTCCTGGGTATCCAGGTTGACTTGGTTGTCCTGGTCCACCTGGTTGTCCTGGCTGTCCTGGTCCACCCGGTTGTCCTGGGCCACCTGGTTGTCCTGGCTGTCCTGGGTATCCAGGTTGCCCTGGCTGTCCTGGTCCACCTGGTTGTTCTGGTTTTCCTGGGTATCCCGGTTGACCTGGTTTACCCGGTTGTCCTGGTCCACCTGGTTGTCCTGGCTGTCCTGGTCCACCCGGTTGTCCTGGTCCACCTGGTTGTCCTGGCTGTCCTGGGTATCCGGGTTGACTTGGTTGTCCTGGTCCTCCTGGTTGTCCTGGCTGTCCTGGGTATCCTGGTTGACCTGGTTGTCCTGGTCCTCCTGGTTGTCCTGGCTGTCCTGGGTATCCAGGTTGTCCTGGCTGTCCTGGTCCACCTGGTTGTTCTGGTTTTCCTGGGTATCCCGGTTGACCTGGTTTACCCGGTTGTCCTGGTCCACCTGGTTGTCCTGGCTGCCCTGGGTATCCAGGTTGACCCGGTTGTCCTGGTCCACCTGGTTGTCCTGGTCCACCTGGTTGTCCTGGCTGTCCTGGGTATCCAGGTTGACTTGGTTGTCCTGGTCCACCTGGTTGTCCTGGCTGTCCTGGTCCTCCCGGTTGTCCTGGGCCACCTGGTTGTCCTGGCTGTCCTGGGTATCCTGGTTGACCTGGTTGTCCTGGTCCTCCTGGTTGTCCTGGCTGTCCTGGGTATCCTGGTTGACCTGGTTGGCTTGGGTATCCAGGTTGTCCTGGCTGTCCTGGTCCACCTGGTTGTCCTGGCTGTCCTGGGTATCCAGGTTGACCTGGTTGTCCTGGGTATCCAGGTTGTCCTGGCTGTCCTGGTCCACCTGGTTGTTCTGGTTTTCCTGGGTATCCCGGCTGACCTGGTTTACCCGGTTGTCCTGGTCCACCTGGTTGTCCTGGCTGTCCTGGGTATCCAGGTTGACCTGGTTGTCCTGGGTATCCAGGTTGTCCTGGCTGTCCTGGTCCACCTGGTTGACCTGTTTGTTCTGGATATCCTGGCTGTCCTGGTTGGCCTGTTTGTCCTGGGTATCCGGGTTGACCTGGTTGTCCAGGTCCACCTGGTTGGCCGGGTTGCCCTGGCTGTCCTGGGTATCCAGGTTGTCCTGGCTGTCCAGGTTTACCTTAACAAGTTGGAACAGAGTTAAAAAAATGAACTAAACCAAATGGCATTACGTTTATAATTATTAATCTTTTCTAAAATTATGTATTATCCTAATATTACATAATTTTTTTCTACATCTACACCTACTTTAATCTACACTATTATTATAATGAGGATGTATGTATTTTTGTGTTTAAATTTTTGTATTTTTGGATGTTTGCAACGAATAAACTAAAAAACAAGTGAACCGATTAAAAAAATACATTTATTATTAGAATGCTACTTTATCCCTGAGTACTAATGATAAGATTTAATGTAATAGGTTTTACCTGGTTGTCCTGGATATCCAGGTTGTCCGGGTTTATCAGGTTGTCCTGGCCCTCCGGGTTGACCAGGTTGACCTGGGTATCCTGGTTGGCCTGGTTGTCCTGGGTATCCTGGTTGGCCTGGTTGTCCTGGGTATCCTGGTTGGCCTGGTTGTCCTGGGTATCCTGGTTGGCCTGGTTGTCCTGGGTATCCCGGTTGTCCTGGCTGTCCTGGCTCACCTAAACAAAAAGGAAGACATTAATTTAATTTAAAGAACTTAAGACTCACGTCATATTTAGGATAGTAACATTTATAAGATAAGTTTATTATGTTCACGTATTAAATTAGAGCAGTAATAATGAGACTTGTCTGTTTCTCTAGATCTTTTTTTCGTAACAACCTTCGTCTTCAGACCATAGCCGGTCGTCCAAAAATTACAGGAGCTTCGACTGGAATCTCCACGTCACCAGAATAATGGAAGTCGGTTAGAGCAATGTCTGATGAGAGTACTTAACTTGTCAGATCTTTCTTTACTCCCACTACTAAGATTTCTAAAGTACAGGCATCAATGGCCTCTATTAAAATAGGTAAATGTGCATTGATAAAAATAGTCTTTTCGTACCACTTGCTCAAAAAAGTGACATTCTATGCCACAAAAAGCGAACATAACAATAGTCATTTTTAATCTGTTAAAAACAGGGAAAGAAAATTGTACTGAATTTCATTCATCCTCTAGGGAGAAAATGTGATTTTTGGGAACCGAAATTTATACTGCACTACATCTGTGTTTACACCATTGAGTTTGTATATAAAGCATTATACATCTTTTTGAAAAAGGAATACGCATTTATTATGCAGTTATGATTATTAAATAAAATTACGAAAACCGACGAGGCCGTATGAGCTTGATGCGTTTGCTTTACCGACAAAAAAATATTAGTCTAGGAATTTGCCGCGTTTTTGTTTTCTTCAAATACATAAACGTTAAGTTTATTTTTATAAATAACTGAATGTTCTAAAATGCATATCTCATATTATTATTGTGTTAATTTCTTCGCAAATGGTACGAAAAGTAGAGTATTTTCCTCGGTGATAAAGCTGTCTTAGTCTTGGGTGAACTTAAATCCCTCGCTACACTCAGGACTCGCCTTAAATCCCTCGCTTCGCTCGTGATTTAAGTTTTTAACACCCTCGCTGCGCTCGGGAGTAAACCTCGAGTCCTTCGTTACGCTCGCGATTTAAATCGTCACCCGCGACAGAAGACAACTGCTTTATCCCCTTGGTTAATAATCTACTATTAAAATAAACTATGAAGTAATTGTTTGTACACGTACAATGCAATTCGTACTATAATGTAAGCACTTAATATGATATAATGAAAGTTTATTTGTTTGCAAAAGAGTCATTAAAGATGGTGTGGTAGTCGTTTAGGACGTGGGGTTTCATGCACGGCAGAACGTTTTTTTTTAAGAAATCATTAGGTTGAAAATAAAATCTAATTAGAGCCGCGGGGATCAACACTGTTAACTCTTGATTATATTCAAGTGTAATAAAATAAAACTTAGTAATTTTACCTGGTTGTCCTGGAAATCCGGGCTGTCCAGGTTTACCGGGTTGTCCTGGTTGGCCTGGATATCCTGGTTGACCTGGCTGTCCTGGTTTGCCAGGTTGGCCTTGTTGTCCGGGGCCACCTTGTTGATTTTCTGCTCCTGGCTGTCCCTGTTGACCTGGTTGTCCTGGGTATCCTGGCTGGCCTGGTTGTCCTGGGTATCCTGGTTGTCCTGGCTTACCAGGTTGCCCTGGCTGACCGGGCTGTCCTTGCCCAGGGTATCCTGGTTGGCCTGGCTGACCTGGTTGTCCAGGGTATCCTGGTTGTCCTGGCTGGCCTGGTTGTCCGGGTCCACCGGGTTGGCCGGGTTGTCCTTCTTGCCCCGGGTATCCCGGCTGTCCTGGCTGTCCTGGGTATCCTGGTTGCCCTGGCTGTCCTGGGTATCCCGGTTGTCCTGGTTTACCTGGCTGTCCAGGCTGTCCTGGTTGTCCAGGACCGCCGGGTTGCCCTCCTTGTCCTTCTTGTCCGGGGTATCCTGGTTGGCCGGGCTGTCCAGGGTATCCTGGCTGTCCTGGTTGTCCTGGGTATCCTGGTTGTCCTGGCTTACCAGGTTGCCCTGGCTGACCTGGGTAACCTGGCTGGCCTGGCTGTCCAGGTCCACCGGTTTGGCCGGGTTGTCCTTCTTGACCAGGGTATCCTGGTTGACCTGGCTGTCCTGGGTATCCTGGCTGTCCTGGCTTGCCGGGCTGACCTGGCTGTCCTGGGTATCCTGGTTGTCCTGGTTTGCCTGGCTGTCCGGGCTGTCCTGGTTGTCCAGGTCCGCCAGGTTGTCCTTCTTGTCCTGGGTATCCTGGTTGGCCGGGCTGTCCTGGGTATCCTGGCTGTCCTGGTTGTCCTGGGTATCCTGGTTGTCCTGGCTTACTAGGCTGCCCTGGTTGACTTGGGTAACCTGGCTGGCCGGGCTGTCCAGGTTGTCCTTCTTGCCCAGGGTATCCTGGTTGGCCTGGGTATCCTGGTTGGACGGGCTGTCCAGGTCCACCAGGTTGGCCGGGTTGTCCTTCTTGGCTAGGATAACCAGGTTGACCTGGTTGTCCTGGGTATCCTGGTTGTCCGGGCTTGCCAGGCTGTCCTGGTTGGCCTGGATATCCCGGTTGTCCTGGTTTGCCTGGCTGTCCGGGTTGACCTGGTTGGCTCGGATAACCTGATTGGCCTGGTTGGACTGGCTGTTCTGGCTGGGTTCCTGGATAGGAACAGAACAAAAATAATACAAACACGCTGAAGAAAAAATATGATGCGGCAATTATAGGTACGAGTATATTAACAGTACGGTAATAAACATGTACATTACAAGTACAACAGATATATTGATGTTTCGATAGTTCTCCAAATTAATAGATCGTACCCTTGTGAAGCAGGGATGTGGGCCGCTATTTAGGTGTAAATGTTAAAGTCTTACTCCAGCAAGGTAAGTTATCTGTGCCAATTTGTGGTGCTATTCAGTGTTAGAAGCACCTTTTATTTTTTTTATAAAGCACTCATATACTTACACACCCTTTGATAGATTAATATTTGTGATACTTTCCTAAAATTTATATCCTGTTGTACCAGCGACACTAGTTGTGTGAAATTTTTGCAGAATGGTCATTATTCGGTGCAACTGTGAGGCGCACTAGACGGTTTTCAGAATTAAGTTTATTGTTCTTGTGTCCAATGATTATTTATATTTTTTTCCTTCTTTTCTTTTTTACACTGCATGATGCCGGAGATTATCATGTGTTTAATTATCGGATACAAACCAGGCTTTGGCGTTGGTACAAAATAACGGCTTGATAATTTTATTGTGGTGCAGCTGAAGCAACACACGTAACACATCACAACGCATTTTATGACCCTGTTCTTAAGGGAATATACAAAGTTGTGAGAACGTTTTTATGAATTACCTGGTACGCTTGGTCCTCCTGGTCCTCCAGGGCCGCCTGGACCACCTGGTCCTCCTGGGGTGCCGGGTGAGCCCGGCGTGCCTGGAGAGCCTGGATATCCGGGCTTGCCGGGTTGTCCGGGATAAGTTCCAGTAGGGCCACTAGGTCCAGGTCCACCTGGGCCGCCGGGGCCACCTAAATTAAATTATCAGTACTCATTAATGAGTATGTTTCTACAGAGAGCGTTTTTAATTGAATCTAGCTAAGTACGCAGTAGTGCGCAAGTGAATGCTAAACACAAGAATTTTTCCTTTTCTTACTCTTTTAGGCCTGAAAAATTCCTAATGGAAAAACCCAATAACACTTTCCCCGACCGAGGCATCGAACCTTAGACTAGACTATCAGCAGTTGCACTTGCGATTGCACACACGAGACCCTATCTATGGTCTCCCTATTCTATGTCTTCACGTAGAATTGCATATTCAGCTGTTCCCAATTCTGGGAAACCGAGCTGTACTCCTTAAATCTAGGTCGAATAGGCACAATTATTATTATTATTTACATAATAAATAGGTTGGTGGTACTTTATTACCTGGACCTCCTGGTGTTCCTGGGGAGCCTGGCGTTCCCGGAGAGCCGGGTTGTCCTGGATAGTAGCCGCCGGTAGATGGGCCGGATGGGCCTGAAGGACCCCCAGGGCCTCCTACAGAAGAAAAAGCCGATTAAAAACAATGTAAGTTTCATCATATCGTAGTGTGACGTGATGACTAGTATCTGGCGCTTTAATAAGGTTAAGGTCTAAATTGAAATCTTTGTTTATAATTTAGGGAAAAAATTCAGGTTTTATTTTATTTATAAATTAGATTTAACGTACGAAAATAGATGATTATAGGTTAGTGAAAAGAGATTTACCTGGTCCTCCTGGTCCGCCTGGTGTTCCGGGAGATCCTGGGGTTCCGGGAGTGCCTGGGCTGCCTGGTTGTCCTGGGTAATAACCACCAGTGGAAGGTCCACCGGGGCCATTGGGTCCACCTGGGCCTCCTGGTCCTCCAGGTCCACCTGGTCCTCCTGGTGTTCCTGGAGATCCTGGGGTTCCGGGAGTGCCTGGGCTGCCTGGTTGTCCTGGGTAATAACCACCAGTGGAAGGTCCACCGGGGCCATTGGGTCCACCTGGGCCTCCTGGTCCTCCAGGTCCACCTGGTCCTCCTGGAGTGCCTGGTGAGCCCGGCGTGCCGGGAGAGCCTGGATATCCGGGCTTGCCGGGTTGTCCGGGATAAGTTCCAGTAGGGCCACTAGGTCCACCGGGTCCGCCTGGGCCACCTAAATCAAATTAACAGTATTCATTAATAGGTATGTTTCTGCAGAGAGCGTTGTTAACTTTTTTCAATGGAGTCTAGCCAAGTACATACGCAGGAGATGTAAATAGTGTACAAGTAAGAAAGAAAAAGAAAGAAAAACTTTTTATTCACGTGAAAGTGACGCATACAAAATAATTTTTCAACAGCCCATACAAGTTGGTACTTAATCTAAAAAAAAAAAAACTAATAATACTTCATAATAAAATAAAAAAAGATTGCGCCACTACCACGCGAAACGGCCGACGCTCAGCATAATGATGCTAAACACAGGAACTTTCCCTTTTCTTAATCTCTTAGGCCAATGGAATAGCAATCCGACACGATCGGGCAGGTATCAGGCGCAGGACCAACCGCTTTGCGTGATTTCTGAGGCTCAAAGGTTGTGATACCCCTACCACCAGCTTCCAAACTCCAGGGTGCAACTGAGAAACTCTTGATTGAAAAAACCAATAACACTTTTCCCGACCGAGGCTTCGAACCTAGGACTAGACGATCAGCAGTCACACTTGCGATTGAACCACGAGACCCTATCTATATGTCTATACATAGAATTGCATAATCAGCTGTTCCCAATGCTGGGAACACTACCAGTACTTCTTAAATCTAGGTCGAATAGGCACAATCATTAATATTATTTAGATCAAAAATAGGTTGGTGGTACTTTATTACCTGGACCTCCTGGTGTTCCTGGGGAGCCTGGCGTTCCCGGAGAGCCGGGTTGTCCTGGATAGTAGCCGGTAGATGGGCCGGATGGGCCTGAAGGACCCCCAGGGCCTCCTACAGAAGAAAAAGCCGATTAAAAACATTGTAAGTTTAATCATATCACAGTGTGACGTGATGTCTAGTATCTGGCGCCTTAATAAGGTTAAGGTCTAAATTGAAATCTTTGTATATAATGTAAGGAAAAAATTTAGGTTTTATTTTATTTATAAATTAGGTTTAGCGTACGAAAATAGATGATTAAAGGTTTGTGAAAAGAGATTAACCTGGTCCTCCTGGTCCGCCTGGTGTTCCTGGAGATCCTGGTGTTCCGGGACTGCCTGGGCTGCCTGGTTGTCCTGGGTAATAACCACCAGTGGAAGGTCCACCGGGGCCATTGGGTCCACCTGGGCCTCCTGGTCCTCCAGGTCCTCCTGGTCCGCCTGGTGTTCCTGGAGATCCTGGGGTTCCGGGAGTGCCTGAGCTGCCTGGTTGTCCTGGGTAATAACCACCAGTGGAAGGTCCACCGGGGCCATTGGGTCCGCCTGGGCCTCCTGGTCCTCCTGGTCCACCTGGTCCTCCTGGAGTGCCTGGTGTGCCTGGTGTGCCAGGTTGTCCAGGTTGTCCTGGGTAATATCCACCAGGGCCATTGGGTCCACCTGGGCCATTGGGTCCACCTGGGCCATTGGGTCCACCTGGGCCATTGGGTCCACCTGGGCCATTGGGTCCACCTGGGCCATTGGGTCCACCTGGGCCTCCTGGTCCTCCAGGTCCACCTGGAGTGCCTGGTGTGCCTGGTGTGCCAGGTTGTCCGGGTTGTCCTGGGTAGTAACCACCGGTAGAAGGACCGCCTGGGCCATTAGGACCGCCTGGACCTCCAGGGCCTCCTGGACCTCCTGTAAAATAAAACAATCACTCTGTTACATAAGCCTTATTTTTACCCCTTGTGAGAAACTCACCAGCACGCAGTGCACTCTGCAGATCATGAAGGATCTGATGATGTGCTTGACAGCATAATTGTTAGGAACTATAATCTATTTACCTGGTCCACCGGGGCCGCCGGGGCCGCCGGGACTACCTGGAGAGCCTGGAGTACCAGGGTATCCTGGAGTGCCTGGATAGTAACCACCAGGACCAGCTGAGCCATCAGGACCTAATGGTCCTCCTAAAGCCACACACAGTGATAGGTTAATCACAAAAGGTTAATTAAGCTGCTTTATGATATGTCACATTGTTAGCACATTTTAAATATTAGATTAGAACGCACTACTTAAGTACATAGACTTATAATGCTAAATCAGGATTTTTGCCGTAATAAGTGTCTGAATCTTATGTTTCTTTTATTTCAGACACTTAGGTATAAGATATAAGATAAAAAATTATTAATATATAATTGAATAAATACAAATACTATACAAGTGAATTGAATTTAATTTGGTAAAGCGGCTTCAGAGGGGTAATGCGAGTTAAAAATAAATTTTAAAAGAATATATAAAGGCGCTCGTTTGTTCGTGGTGCGGTCTAACCTTAGCATTTCACATGATAAGCACAGGTACTGATTGATGGACGTAGCGTAATTAATGAAACTACTAAAAAAGGTTTGGCAGCATTACATCAAGCCAATATAACTATGATGTATGTCAAAGTGCCTTATAAGATAATTTACTCTTTTGAAAAACAAGTGTGCTCTATTTCTTTTTTCCACTACTACATAATTGTTATTATGAATATGGTTTAGTTGTTAATATCGTACCTGGTCCACTTGGTTGTCCTGGGTAATAGCCTCCTGTGCCTGAAAGAGTTAGCACAAATGTTTTGTTAGAGACAAAGCTGCGTTTCGTTAAACTGTGTTACAAATGTTTCAGGCGCTTTGTTGACATTAAGAAGCATAAGCGCACTAGATTTAAATGTGAAGCGCATTAAAATAATGTCAATTAATGACTAAATGTAATTATAATTGAAATTAATATTGAATTATGGCAGCTGATGGTACTGAATCGATCACAAAGTTAGACTTTTCAAATTAAACACAAAACAGTACATAAGTGAAAAGGTTCATAACTCATAGAAAATTGTTAACGTGAACATTCGAACAGATTTAGTTATGAATGAATATCTTACCTGGGCCAGTAGGTTGTTCTGGGTAATATCCACCTGAGCCTGGAAGAGTTAGCACAAATGTTGTGTTAGCGACAAAGCTGCGTTTCGTTAAACTGTGTTACAAATGTTTCAGGCGCTTTGTTGACATTAAGAAGCATAAGCACCATATAAGCGCACTAGATTTAAATGTGAAGCGCATTAAAATTATGTTATTTAATGACTAAATGTAATTAAAATTTAAATTTATATTGAATTATGGCAGCTGATGGTACTGAATCGATCACAAAGTTAGACTTTTCAAATTAAACACAAAACAGTACATAAGTGAAAAGGTTCATAACTCATAGAAAATTGTTAACGTGAACATTCGAACAGATTTAGTTATGAATGAATATCTTACCTTGGCCAGTAGGTTGTTCTGGGTAATATCCACCTGAGCCTGAAAGTGGTTAGACACACGTAATCGTTAGTACATGAGGTGGTCATTAATTTGTTCATTAAATCCTACAGTTAAGCTCTTTTAGTAAATCGAATGTTAAAATGTATGAAAGGCAACATAAAAAGCACACAAAGTTAAAAAACAAATCGATCGATACGAATCACGGAATTTGGGGAATGTTACATAGAGACATACAACTAAGTATGTATTTATATTTGTTTTCGTGTTTCGAATGATCGAGCAACTAGTACCCAAACAGTTTAGTAGTATTAGGTTTGCTAGTAGATTTCATCTGGTTTTCTGGGTATTAAAAGCGTTAGTCACGACTTACCTGGGTAGTAGCCTGGGGTGCCTGCTGTGCCTGGGTATCCTGGATATTCGGGCGTACCCGGGGTACCTGGGCTACCGGGAGTACCTGGGGTTCCTGGAGTTCCGGCGCTGCCTGGAGTTCCACCGCTGCCGGGGTAGTAGCCGTCTGTAGGACCGCCGGGGCCGCCTGGACCACCTGTTATCAAGAGAGAGCTTTAGACTCTTTGTTATACGTAGTCGTACGGAACTTATTCTGTACTTAAGTTTGAGGGGTATTTGCTGCGAGGGGAATAACGGTTCCACTTAAAGATTCATGTTTTCTAGCCAAGCCGAAATAATTTGTTTCCACATTCATTACGACGCTCATTTGTAAGACACATTGACATCATAAACAAATTCGCATTGAAATGAAAATATAACGGAATGGCAATTGATAGACAGAATAGGTATGAGTGTTAGTGAAATGATAGTATTTACCTGGTCCACCGGGGGTGCCTGGTGATCCTGGTGTGCCTGGGGTCCCTGCAGTGCCAGGAGTACCCGGTCTACCGGGCGTACCAGGGGTACCGGGCTTGCCTGGCTGGCCTGGAAACAATCAATGAATAAAAGTATGAGTCAAACGAAGATTACTTAAAGAAACACTAGTTCAATAGATCAATTCTAATAGACAAAGTCCCAAAGAAATAGATTACGTGCTATATTTTTTTTTAGAATTACTCGTTGTTTAGTATAAATTCTAGAAAACTTACCAGATCCAGGGCCGTATGGTCCATTGGGTCCTGAAAAGATAAAACAAAAATAATCAGTCTCGGTAGCACTTAGTTTGGTATGCTCATACCAAAAACGTTATCTTATTTTTTCATTGTACGAGTATTATATTGTATTGTATTGAAAAGGTAGAAATGGAGATATTGTAGTAATACCTATATTGAAATTAGGTATTGTTTTTTCTATTAAAATATTCTGTAGATAAAACAGCATTTTTTTTACAAAACACTATAACGCTAACTTTCAAAAAGTTACTAAATTATAATAAGTAAGGTAAAACACCCAGTGTTCGACAGAGCCCCAGTGTTCGACACTTAAAAAGTTAACAAAAAAAAACAAGAGTTGAGTCTCGCTTCGGAACGTATTTGAACCATAAACATAGTTGAGGATTATCTAGCTATCATTGCGAAAGATATTTCATAGATTCGGCTGTTTTAAAGAAAATGGCGTAGCTGAACATACCAACCGGCAGAGATCTCTAAATAAATTCCCGTTTCATTAGCGAAATCGCTAAGGAGGTGAGCAAGATATAATGCCCATAACTTTTAATTGTTTTGCTTAACCGAGCAAGTAAATTGTTTATTAAGTTAGAACCCAAATTCTTTAGTTTTTAGTAATGTCTTTGCAATTGTAAGTTTATAATATAATATGAAAACACGCTTGTCGATAACTGGAGTTTTTTTTCCGCATGTTCCTATAATCGACATCAATGTTTTTTACGGCACCAAAAAAAAATTCCACACTTTTTCAAATAATACAGGCAATAGAAGTTGTCAGAAAGGTGAAAAAATTAGAAATTAAATCCAAGGAAAGAGAAAAAAGAAAACGATTAAAATTTAGGAAGATAGAAAAACAAAAAACAGAAAAAACTAATGGATAAAAACAATAAAAAAACAAGAAAAGGCTGATACTAAAACCGAAACCAAATGACACATCTTCTACATTTATTGTTTAACATTTAAGAGATGTATTATATTGCAAAAGTGTATTTTTTAGAAACCTACGAATTACTAGCCACTATTTGTTTATTATAAAATTGTTTGTTGATTAAAATGATCAAAATACTGATTAAGACTAAGTTTTTATTTCGTCACATATAATACTAGATTATCTCGGCTTTTCTATTGGGATTTATTGTTTAGAAGTGTTAGGAATATGTCGATTATTGGATGTCGATTACTGGAACATGTCGATTACCGGGTGTCGAAAAATAGAATTCTGCTGTCGATCACTAGACCAAAAAACGTTAATTTATTTCGATATATTATTACTTTATTTATTTATATGAAACTTATGTTTGCTTTCAAATATTACGCAACGAAGTCTGAAGCGTTACCCAATGCTCCAAAATACCTTATAATATCATAAAGTAAGAAAATATTTAAAAAAATGCTTGTTTGCGCACGTTAAAGTGTCGATTATTGGGGGTGTTACCTTATGTATACAACCTGAATTTTAATCCGTTGTAAATCTTTCAGGGGGTGAATGTACTCATGAATATGAACAACTTTTACTATGGGATCAAACTTGAAATCATGAAAAAAAAATCAGCTGTTTCATACATTACGATCGTGTTGTGTAGCATTTTAGTAGGGAACAGCTGATTTTTTTTTATGATTTCAGGGTTGGTCCCATAGTAAAAGTTGTTCATATTCATGAGTACATTCACCCCCTGAAAGATTTACAACGAATTAAAATTCACGTTGTATAATAAATCATGAAAAGATCTAAATGATCAACCACTTGTGGGTAAATCTATGTGCTGCAGTAAATGGGGGTGTGAAAAGTGATGAAAGTCAAAGGGATACCTACTTTTTTTTTTTAATATGGTTTAACTCTTGACTCTAGTCTAGGTAAGAAGTGATATACTTAGATTAAGTCTACGATGGAGTGAGCTTACCCAGGAGAAGCCTGTTCACTTTAACTTTAAAGAGATTAGGGTCGAATGCGGTAATGGCGTATTATGTTTATGTCCTTACCTTGTCCAGATTGTACGGGTTTGACGTTGCTAGTCTCACTGCTGCTGTCTATGGGACGAGGTGGTTTCGGTGTCGGTTTTGGCAAAGGCTTGGCTGGAACTCCACCAGGAGTTCGTCCACATCCTTTGGGGAAGTATAGTTTCTTCCACGGGATTGTTTGTCCTGGCTGGTTGTTTGCCGCTTGTCCAGTTCTGAAAAAGAAAATTTTAACTTAGGTATGGCATTACATATTATAATATTGCTTCTTATCGATTATTGAACGCAAGGAATTAATATCTTCAGACTAAAGAGTTCATTTGTATCACTTTCTAGGTAGAAACATAATAAGTATGAAGCATACTTAATTATAATACCTACGTTTAGGTACTCCATTTATTATACCATTAGACAAAAAGCGGCCAAATAACGATAGTCAAATACATATTCAGTTATGAAGTGGAAATATCTGCATTTTACTGACATACTGGGTGTTTGGTGCATCGTTTGCCAAATCGAATTGGCAATATGAGAGGTCATTTGCTATCTCTTCACGCCTAATAACTCATTCTTTGTCACACCGATTTTTTGTAACATTGTTTGTAACATTAAGATTTAAATCATCATCTTGCGTCCAATAGAGTTATTGCTAGTCAACAATGTCAAAGTGTGTATGTATGTTAACTTACGCTTCATCATATTCATATTTCTGGTCAGGGAAGACTTCGACTGGCTTCTCAGGTTCCACTACTCTGTACCCGTGGCTGTCAGCAACGTAGTGAGTAGCACGAAGGAAGTTGTCAGGGTCCAAGTAACCATAGCAACCATAGGTGACGCCGTCCGGACCACGGTTCTCGTGATGGAACTGCCCGTTCGGACCAACGTCATAACCGAATCCGTATGCACCTGGATCAAACATAAAACTCGTTTAGACGAAATGATATAAGATATAAAAATAGCTGCGATGGCATGGCTATGATGTTGCGACTAAAACCTGTCTGTCAAAACTAAGCAACAAACATTCCAACGCGAATATTTCGCGGATTGTGTTAAAATATTGCGGCTATCATTTTTTATGTGTTACAAGGTTTTTTCAGTGAATGTAGGGACTTGACGAATTTAGAACATTTATCTCACCAGGCGGCGCCACTGTGAAAAATGACAACGTTTATTACTGAAATAGGAAAACTAGTCTTTTTTGAGTCGTATCAAAAGAGGAAGTTTTTAAAGCCGGCCATTGACGATCAGTTCAAACATAAAACTGCGGCATAAAACTAGGGCGTCACTCCAAATGGTTTTAGATGGTTTTAGATTTGCCCATTCACTGGCGTCACTCCGGCTCTTCATTTTTCGATCGGCCGTCGGGCAAAGCTGACGAAAAGTACACTATTTATATTTGTGTCGAAAAAAAATGAATTCTGATTCTGAAGAAGAAACATTAATTCTAACTGTGGCTACTATTTGTTGCCATATACTCACCGAGAAACGTGAAAGAAAGAAATGGATGAAAGAATGGCTTAGAAAAAGGAATCAATTCACTCACGTCAATTTGTTGAATGAGTTATCACTAGAACCAAGTGACTGGAGAAACTACTTAAGGATGGACGAAACTACATATTTCAAGCTTTTGAAACTTGTAACTCCATATATTGCTAAACAGGATACTAATATGAGAGAAGCTATTAGCCCTCATGAGAGATTGACTGCCACTCTTCGTTTCTTAGCTTCGGGAATGAGTTATGAAGAATTAAAATTTCCAACTGCAATATCTCCACAGCGTCTGGGAGTTATCATTCCAGAGACATGCAAAGCAATACTCACTGTATTAAAGGATTACATGAAGGTACAAAATATGCTATTAAATATATTAGTACCTATATTAGTATATAATAATAATAAAATAAATAAAAAATAAAAAATAAAAAAGCCTTTTATTTCTTGCAAATTAAAATTAACTATAATTACATAAAAAATTAGAATACAAAAATAACATAATTTTATTTTTTATAATTATTACGGCACGGTCTGCACGTCCAGTAGATACAGACGCCGCCATTGCCGCGATCGCAGCGAGCGATTCGAGCGAACTGAAGCCTTGGAATGACGATCGCGCATTGACGGTCAGTTGACGCGACGCGCCGCTTGGATTTATGGTAGTCACAGAAAATTTCCGTGGCGCGTCGTCAGTTAAAACTCTGGAGTGATGATTCGCCATTGACGGTCAAATTTTGGAGTGACGCCCTAGTTTTATGCCGCAGTTTTATGTTTGAACTGATCGTCAATGGCCGGCTTGAGATTGAGCTTTATTTACCTATTCAAATAAACAATAATCAATCAAGAATCACGGAATGTAAATATTATGTCAAATTGAATAATAACTTTATCATCTTTCAGGAAGCATTTAAATGTTATTTACTAATTAATAAACGATAGCAGTAGCAAAGCGTTTATTATATCGATTCAATATTACGTTACTGGTTCTACAGGTTATAAAATACAAGTTTCACATTGAGTAAATATATGAAATCTATACTTATTCTAACATATTTCTATAATATCAATTAAGACAAAGACTTTTTAAAGATTCTTTTATTGTTATCGTTAAAACTTTAAGTATGTTTACTGGATTAAAGTAAAACATTGTTATGTTTATTCAGGAAACAATAGATAGTAAAAATACAACAAATATATTTATTTATTTAAACTTTATGCATCATAAAGGTACAAAGGCGGACTTAATGCCATGGGCATTCTCTACCAGTCAACCAAAGGTGGTGAAGAGATAACATGGCAGGTGCAAAAAATTGTACATGAGAAAATAATCTAAAAAGAGTAGGTACCTACGACCACTGTCAAGGGTTCATAAGTTATGTTCGGAAAAAACGGAAAGTTGACAAATAAAATGTAACTGTCGAATAATAATACCTTATCGATTCTATATTCTCGATGTGAAATTTTCATAAAGAATCTGAGGTGGAAATGTTGATTCATTTTTTTTTGTAATCTTAAACCGTGTTTAGATTAATACGAAAGTTACAAACGTGTCTCGCAAGGAATGATTACAAAAGCAGCTGTTACTCGACAAGTAAATGCGACAGATGAGGATAATTTACATAGTTATATCTTCCCTCGTGTATCATTTTATGCGTCATATTTTAGACTCTATTTTATATTTTTGTATGTTTATTTTTACAGAAAACTTTACTTGAATTTTGAAAATGTTGAAACATTCTGCGGTCTCATATGCTGTGCATAATTTTGAATATTCTTTCGATATCATGATAATAGTTTGGTCATTGTGTCACAGAAAAAATACCGCTCAAGGTAAAACAATGTATTTCCATAATTTCAATAAGATACCTAATGCTATAAAACTGTATCACAAAAATGCGTAATAGTCGCAAAACAGGTTTGATTCAGTCAGTCCCAAAGTATCAAATATAAAATGGTGTGAGCATTATAATATTTATGTTTCCTTGCGGAATACATTTATCTTAGTGTTGTGTGCACCTCATGGGCGTCGTACACACTGTATACCAGCGCCGTGGTTTTCGTGCCTTCGTGCACGGACCACGGCATTATGCTGAGCGTCAGCCGTTTCGCGCGGCGCATATTTCTTACATGTTTTTAATTTTTTAGACTTGTTTTTATTTAGCTTTTGTGTTCAATTTTTCTTTTATGTTATGTGCGTCATTTTCGCGTGGAAAATAGTTTTTCTTTCTTTTCTTTTTTCCTTTTATCCCCGTTCGTGTGAACGAGCTTTTTGTACAAGCTATGCTATTTGCATGCAACGCTACCTTCCACCTACAGTCCCGCACTCGGGCCCGCAACGAGTAGCGTGTGGCACTGTGCACGAAGCCTACGTATGTTAATTAGTTACCTGAGTGGGAATTTAAATCCATTTCAAACTGTCTGATTAAAATTCACAATACAAATCCTGACCACAATTAAGTCCTGAGTGTGCTGACCACCTGGGACAATCCATTAAAATGAAACGGGCAGGCGGCATCTACTGTGTTCTGAGTTGTATGCAACTGGCAACAGCATTTATCACAAATCGAAGTTATTTTTATTATTTTAGGCAGTTCTGACAATGATTTAAATTTAATTAATTTTCATTTTACGATCGTGTAATTAATAAATATACATATTATTATATTCATTGTAAGTAAGCAATATAAAAGCATAATATGAGTAATATTGCATAATTTACTAGCTTCTATCAGCGACTTCGTCTGTCCGCATGGACGTTAAGTATTTCATATTATTATCGGCAGTAATGTAGCTTTTTGTCAATTAATTTTTTTTTTAAACGGGTCTTTACTTTCAGAAATTACCTCACCAACAACAACAACTAACCAAATAGTGCCTCTGTTCTTGGTCATTCGTAGTGAAATACACCTAAACACTATGTGTATGGTAGATTTTCTCAAAGGTAGCACGTAACAGTCGCGAATCGACTTGTTAAGTACTTACTACTTTATTTTTAGAGTTTGAACTAAGACCTATGTGAGAATACGCACTTTGGCAACTACTTACAACTTCGCTAGGTACGAAGTACCTAACTTGCTTTATGTTTTTATTACGAAAAGGCACGTCTAATGTGTACTAACTTGGTCAAAAATAGAAATAATAGAAATACGAAGAGATCTGTTCTGAAAAATAAAAGTGCTTCGCGTTCGTTAAAGACTTTTAGGTTTCTATAACTTCTTTTGTTTGGTAGTTTTAATTAAAATTCTTTTCAAACATTAGTAATTTGTGAGAAGATCAATCATCCTCCTCCAAATCTGAGATACTAATGTGTTTCTCGTCTGAATAGGATAATATTCGAGTCGGTGGATGATCGATAGAAACTTGAGAATTGACATCAATGTTGAGTGCCCCACAGGGACGGACAGAGCCGGTCTCTAAAATGACATAATATCGAATCGAGACTAACCTTCCTATATAAGTTGTTCAGAGGTACAAGTATCACACATATGAAAGAATACCGGTTTGAAATGGAGATTAGACTAATTTGAATTTGGCTGCGTCAATCGAACTCTGATTTGGCTGCCTCATTGGTACAGTGGTTATAAAGATAAACACAACTTTTGTGCGTCAACTTTGAACTTCGTTGGACAAAAGTTTTATTTTCTGATGGCGATAAGCTTTCTATTACAAAGGACAAAAATAACTGTCGAAATGTATGTGTACAACTGTGCAGTCACAAACATAAACATGTATACACATCATCGTCATCATCATCATATCAGCCGTAGGACGTCCACTTCTGAACATAAGCCTACAGATTTCCAATAGGACTGGTTGGAAGCGGCTTGCATCCAGCGCGCTCCTGCGGTCTTTATCAGATCGTCTTTGATCTAGTATACACATAGCAACATTCTAAAGTAATTTCCTGATGTTTTGAGTTTTTTGGTTGATTAAAATGTAATGGTGTTCGAATATCATATTCTGGATTCCATACTACTATGGAGAAGTTCTAATTTGCTAGTAATACATGTTTATGCTCGTGACTGTACCTACAGCCTACCCTTACCTCTTCGACTAATTCAAAAGTATGATGTTAAGTTATTGATGTTTTTGTAAACTCTACTTACTTGTGTCGTAGTTGGTCTCATAATACTGTTTCTTCTCATCGTCTTCGATGTCCACGACCACTTCGTTGTTTATAGAACCCTGGTATGGGGTATATTGACGAGCCTCTCGTGCCTCTGCTGATGCTTTGTCATCATCTTTTGGTGTTTTCTTTGGAGTAACCTCGCTGGCTTGTATTATTGCTAGCGCGGCCTGTGAACAAAAGAAAATATATTTTAATTTAAATAGAAATTCTAAATACATTCTATTCAAAACATTAAATAATCGTCACCCTTAAACCAAACTTAATCTACTGCACATAAAAATATACACATCAAAAGTGTCTAGGGATCAACATCCCTAACAAATGTTAGGGATGTTGATCCCTAGATACTTTTGATGTGTGTATCTCTTTATCTCCTTTGTAATGACGTTTCTAATTGCTTGCTTCAAAACGCTGTCAAATTGAATTTGTCTCCCGAATCACAACGGATTAACTCGTTTCTATTTCTATTCAGCATTAAACCGATTTATAAGTAAACCATGAGATTATAAAATGCACCTATGTAGGTACTTTATAAGTCAAACAAATTGTATAAAATTACCTAAATTAATTTTACAAAAAACCTACTGCTGAATTTGAACTATAACCTATAGCCTCGGCCAAGTATCTACCTACTTACCTACAGATACTTTGTTTTATTGGTCTCAGTATAATAGGTAACTATAATATATTATTCATTTTACAGTAATAAGCACTAAATTGGCCCGCGTTTATCTAGTTAGTGACTAATTACGAAAATTAGGTTAACTATATTATACAGGTTAGGCAGTATACTGTTAATTTTGGAACTGATGAAATGTACCTACATATAAATATAATAATGTTATTGTTATAAAAAGAAAATAAAAATAATACCAGGCTATTACCGTCCCATTGTTGGGCAAAGGACTTTTTTATTCAGATAGGCCACGAGCATATCATCACGCTTGCTTAAGGTAGATTAGCGATTTCAGAGTTATAATAATTATAAAGTCTAAGATCCCTCACAAGGGTTTTCTTCATCAATGTATGAGAGAAATAACATATGAATTGGAAAAGTCACATTAATATTTGTCCGGTATCGACCTCGCGACCTCATGAGGCATGATGCACATGGGACGGCTTAGCTACTAAACCACGATATAAAATAATACATACTTATAAAAATATATAAATAATATAAATGTATGTAGGTACTATCTTTACCTAATATTAATTAGAAGTAGGAATTATAGCTTGTACCTAAGGAAAAGCACAGAGACATATGGTTTCACCATAAGCCTTTATGATTAAATATAAATACATATACGTACCTATAAAGGTATTTCCTCTCCTGTCACAACAGTGAATAATTACGAGATATCTTACAATAATAATAATGCCAATTGTAATAACGATGATGTTAATTAACAAATTATAAGTAGGTATACTTATTGAATTTAATTAAATGTTGTCATAGAGACTATTGAGTCCTTACATACCATATTATAAAACGATGTGGAGGTAAAGTCCATACATAAGAAGATTACTAAGTAACACCATAAATACGTAATTAAAATTTATTTGGAGAGGAAGTTGATCGCTTATAACAATTTATTTCAGACGACATGTTTCTATGTCGATTATAAGAATCTTCGTGCTTTTCGTCTGATTCCGGCAAAAAGGAGACCGAAAGTGCAAGAGACCTTCAAAATAATACCACGTACTTAGGATCGGTTGGTTGATATATGCACAGTATAAATATACTACCAGTAGTGGCTCTCGGCCGTAACCTTGAATTAAGTACCTAAAATTCCGTGCGACATACTCACGCGTTAGGGCTGCCCGCACATAGTATTTTAATTTCATCAACCTACTTGAGTTTCTTTCTAGTTATGTGAATTTTTTTTTGTTTAAAAAAATAATTCGTTGTTATTGAAATAGGAAGTGTTCAATAAAAATACATGTTGCGTTGTATAATTAAAAGATTTAATAAAAAAAAATTCGCCGAAGGAAACCAAACTCCAATCCTTACAAACTTCAACATCTACTTACTCAACCAAAATGAAAGAAACATCGAACGAGTAATTATAAAATCTGTTTGCATCTCAGCTTATTAACGTTCACATTACTACCTATAGTACCTACAGCTAGGAGCACTTTGGTCACCCATCCAATGTCGCACTGCTGCAAACGTTATATAACAACCATCTCATCGCGTGTGCCGTATCTACAGCAATGAAAATCTTACTAAGTAGGCAGGTATCATTACCAGGTAATAAGTAACTAAGTACCTACGTTCATAAGTAAGCAGATAGCCGAAACTAGGAAACTACCTACCTAGGTACCAGTTGTACGGGAACGGCGTAGTTAGGTCATTCGTATCACTTTTTACACCCTATCCACAATTTATTTATGTAGGTACCTATTTTATTAAATTATTAATAAAATATCAAGTATTTTACTCGGTGTAAAAAGCGAAATGTGTAGGTATTTAAGTATTAAAAAAAAACAAATTACGTAATAGTAGGTAGGTAAGTGTATAATTGTTTTTAAAGTCTCACCTCTCGTATTTAAAAAAATGTTATCTCTGGGTTCGTTATCGAAGAATTCAAGCAGCCAAACACTGCACAATATAGTTTATAATTTCTCCTTGCCATATTAAGAAATCGCACGCTCACTGCTTACAAAAATATTACATCATCCATTCGTCACTACGGCGGGCGGCGCGGCGGCGCGGCGCGGCGGCGCAGTCAAGACTGTTTGTGTACCGAGAGTGTACCGAACTCGACGCGCGTAGGTATGACTCGCGTTGCGACCGTTTCTATGAAGACACAATACTGTACATTTTATTACCGTGATATATGTCTTAAAGCTGCATAGGTCATATTTAGCGAACAGCGCTGCCGTCAGGTTGCACAATAAAACTATTGGGTGAGGCACTATGCGCAATCGTTTACAAATATTATTGTCTACAGACACTGCTATGTCATCTCTACATCTATCAGTCTATTTACTTAGCCAGTTTTCGACAGAATATTTAACACTAAGAAATTCGGAAAAGCACTGATTTCTTCATATCAAATAAACCCTATAAAAAGAAGTCTATCAATTCAATATTATTTGTCCTTACATTTTGGGTCATGTTATCAAGGATACATGACATCACTTAATTTAAGGCTTTTAACACCTTAAAAAATCTTAAGGCATATGAATAAGGTGTGAAAAAATAGGGTATGTAAGTATCTGAAAACATTGTTGTTTACTCCTTGATTTAACATGAGACGCGAGGTAATGTGTTGCAAAACTGTCAAGGAGCCACTCCGCTGAGCACATCGTAAATACCAACTGTTCAACAAGTATTATTGATAATAGCAACACATGTCAGTAAATTGAGTCTCACTTGTCTCATCAAGCTCATTGCGTGAGTAACTATTGTATAAATCGAAGTATTGAAGTAAAGGTTACCTTAACAGTCGTACATTAGAGTTGTTATGATAATTTTATGAACACATTTTATTGATCGGATTACGAAACACACACTTATACTTAGCATGATGTACCCTATTACATACACTGCAGTTTAGTGCATATTTACATAGTTTACGTGAAGGGAATATTTTAAGAATGATAACACGGAACCAAAATAGACACAAGGACGAATGCGGATGATGTTTTAATAAGATTCAACCAATAATTCAAATTGGACTGTCGGTAAAATCAGAAGAATATAAATGGCTTTGTTTTTATGTCAATTCTATTTTCGTAAACAAATCTGATCACAGATTACAATCAAATCGGTCAAAGTAAAAGAAGTATTCAGTTAACGTTTGGGCTTTGTATAAATTCATCCCATTGTAACGCCGAACACGTCTGGTTCAAACTTTTGCAATGTCCGTCAATGTCCGTGACCGTAACCCCCAAAAACTGTCGCCTTATGTTTCAATCTCACGTACAAGCGAGACAAGCATCAGAAACAAATTGTTTTTTGATCTGGGACATAAACGTGTAAGCATTTCAAAAAGGATTCGCAAGTCACGTCGAATTGTTAAAAAGAAAATCGCCTAACAATGGAGTTGACACAGAAACCTAAAGTTACTTCTGATCCTCTGAATGGCGGCACGTGGTCTAGAGTGGAGCGATTAAATTTACGAGTTCATAGTAATTTGTCAAGTTACTGAACTCAAACTACAGTCTATCATTATTAGAATTTGGAGTCACAGAATGTATAACAAAGTTTAGGTAGAACTCTCTGGATTTGCCGATGTAACGGTTTGTTACTTCCGCTATGGGTAGGCATAATTGTTTTCATTTACTCAGACAACTTCAGATTAATTTACTTTTGGCTTATCCGAAATCGATTAAAAGTTTTATCGCTTAAGACCTTTATTTAGTCTTATTTGGTGCAAAGTTAAATAGGTTAAAGCTTTGGCACCAAATTATTTTAGGCATTTGTACAGCTATCAGTCTATTGTTAGATGTCACTTGTAGATGGAAAATTAAACGGGTTGTACCATATCTATGTAGCTGTAGTCTGCACTAAGTATGTGGGCAAGTTAGTAATGTATGCAAGTATGAAATGTTTCACTGTAAACACAACGCATTATCCTAACATCTTTATGGCTTAGCGGTTACTCAGGTTTTATTTCCAAGCGGATCTTTGTAGCACGCGTGCCCTTGCTCATTGGTGTTAAAAATTTATTTAATTGCAACTTCAAACAGGCCATAATGCAAATATCTATTATGATTCTCTTATTCAACGTGACATTTAACAACGTCATTATTTTAAGCATCATTACTAGTATAATGTTGCTAAGCAGTTGGTCCCTACGCTTCAAACATTTTGTAAGTTGAATTACTAATTACAATAGGTACCTAGTATACTTAGCTTACTTTGTTACCATACGATACTGTATTGTCACGTTTTGTACGAAGTTCTTTTGAATGATCAAATGTCTCTGCATGAATCGCGATTTACTCTTTTACGTAACGAGTTTTATTGTTTTATTTCGTCAATAGCCCTTCAGTGTACTCTGTCTGGCTGTTAAGGATTTCCATACTTTATTGCCGAATACGGCACTCGACTGTCGACATAATTCGGAGCTGTAAAAATCCTGTGTTGTGAAATATTAGGGGAAAGGCATAATATATTGAAAGAACTCGCTAAATTGTAATGGGATGTTGTCTTTTATTGAAAAACATGTTGTTATTGAGTCTTCTAAACATTGAATTAAAATGAGTGCCATTAATCAATGTACGCTTTTCGTAGTTTGTAATATTTTTAAGCAGTTTAGTGGGAGTGTTTAAGGCTACAGTTGAAATGTCAACACTTGAGTAAGCGTATTATTTTCGTCCAAAAAGGTGGTACCTACTTGTTATTCGAGCAAATTCTATAGATGCCATATAAGGATGGAAAATCAGACTAGCTTTTTAGGTATATGAAAAAAAAATGGTTTGGGTTGATTTGGCTGTACATTTAACCCTAGATACTTACTGCAACCATGATAGAGCTTTTGGCCAACAAATGGTTCTAACAGCTAATCAAAATATGAGAATTTGAAAAAAAAAAGCTTTTCAAACTTGGGGTGATGTTTTTTTTTTTAAAAAGTAATAAATAATGTAAGCGTCCACCAAACGTTATAAAGTCCAGGAAGATGATTGAACAATGATTTTATAAATAGATATAGAATAATTAGTTACCTATATCAAGGTAAATTAGGTCGTTATTATAATTTTAAATCAAGGCGAATGAGACGTAGCTGACCTGACCCCAAAATGCATTATTTTTAATGCTCGTGTATTGTAGACGAAAAATCTACTTGAATCATAAATAGATTTTCGATCGCCAGACGTTAACCAGTATGTATATTATGTCAAGGTGCGGTTGGGTGACGCCACCGGGTTATGTCACACACTCTCCGACGCTCGCTTCTAATCTAAGCGCTAAGTAAGACTACAAACTGGCGAAGGTCGCTTGCATCCGGCACCCATAGCGCTCCGTGCTTAGTAACTTACTCCGTGACTAACAGTGAAAGTGGTTGGACTCTTTTAACCTTTGCTATTGACCACTTTTGCTATCAATAGGTCATAACTTTGTATGATGAACTATCTATATCTAACCTACGTTTTGCCATGACATAAACTTGCATCACAGGTTGCTTCCAAAATCAAAGCCGATGTCGTCATTTATCAGAGAGGTCAATGTGGTCTTCTTATGTTGTTTTTATTCTTTGAACTTTAATATGAAGTCATCAGCAAAAGAGATTTTTAATCTGACATTTCACGACGTGATAATCATTATTTATATTTTCAAGTTAGGTATTGTACATACTTAAAAATCTAAAGGGCATCTTTGTTATATATGATATAATCTATGTTCTGGGGCAATCGAGGCTTTCCGCTGGTGGTTACACCGGAATCTCAACATTGTTGATGACAAAACGCTATATTTTTCTTACGCTATATACGCTAAGCTTCTATAGTCATGTTTGTTAATTAATATTTAGGCATGTAAATCGATCTTAACCTTGTACCTTTGCCTACCCATTTACTCATTAGACTTGATTTGTTCATTAAGAAGACAATTAGAATTTCATAAGGGTCAAACAGCGTGTTTTGCCGGAGTAATGTCGTGAGAATTGGACGTGATTGCTTCATCTGTGGGATCACGATAAAGCTTGCGACGTTACACAGATCGATGGCGAACATACTTCGGGTAGATTAGTCCAATTTTCCTAACATTGTTGTCTAGTCTAGTACAATCTGACCCAGTAACGGTGGGTGAATGGGGCAAAGAAAACTACCTAGCTATGGTCTGACATCGCGCTGCGTCGCGTGAGAACGAGAAAGAATTGCTTAACTGCATAAATATCCCATAATACGTTTATCTTAAGCGTTAGTTACTATATTATCAGTTCATCGTTTAATTGAATCTTGCTCAATTTTCTTTCCTAGAAATATTTTCCATGACGTTAAAATTTGGTGCAATTTTAGTGGAAATAAAAGATGACCTATTGCGTTTTATTTATATTGCAAAACAGATGTACATTTTAAATTCTAAATAAATATCACATCTTATTTAGTAACCTCGGTTTACGTTTATAATTATATTCTCTTTCATTTGTTCAATTAAGAGATTCACTTTTGTTTAAACTTCTGTCATTAATATTTGCCTTTGTTGTTGAAGGCCAGTCTTCAAAAGCTTTGAAAACTTTATTTGGGTAGGTATCGTACGACCTAAGTTGGCTACTAAAATAATGGTTGACCCAGAAGTGATTAAAACATTCCAAAAACAGCTCTACTGAATAATCGTCTTCAAAGGTTTATTTATAAAAAGTTTTTGAAAAATAATGACAGTAATGAGTTTTAATTAAATATCGATAGAAGGGGTGGCTGAATGAGCTTTTAGGATGAGGTTCATGTTAAAGACATGAACCTCATCCGATTACTCAAGTAAAACGGACGTGATGTATGAATAAATTTTCAGTGTAGGTATCATAATGTACCTAGATGTCGGTCTGAAAATATCTCTACCTACATACATAGTTTAACTGCTGATAGTCTAATAAAGTTTTGATAGAGTTTGAATATTTAAAACATTGTTTATCGTACAGGTATTTATTTGAAAATTTAATGCAACACCTAACCACAAAGCACTTATGTAGTCGATTGTTGCAATAAAATTCAAAACAGCCTTTAGTTATTTGATTTGAAATTCATTTTATTCAAATCATACCAAGGATACCTACAAAAGGACTAAGGAAATAGGGTAAGTGGTAGGTATATAATAAAGCTTTTTATTATTATTGATTCTATTCGAAAATCCTTCGTGATTGATGACAGTAAAACCATGATCAGTACCTACATTTAACATTTTGCTAAAACCTTGTTGAATTAAGCATATTAATTTTCAAGTATCTTAAACATAATTTCGTGTTAATGTATACTTGTTAGACTGTAAACCCGTGCTTACAGTTGAGTTAGACAGACTAAACCTTCAGAGATTGATATTTCCGAAAGGCCGCCGTAGTCGCATCAGCAGGAGTCTTACGTCATGTCATGACCCGGCAGACGGCCTGTGGTAACTAGCAAACATCCTCAACCTTTAAACTATTTGTATCCTCCTGTACAAACGACAACACTACTACCGATCGATACAACCGGTATCTCTGTATCCGAAGTGTTTAAAAGTAGACATGACTCATATACGCATTCCTAATATGATAATTAAATGCCAGTGACGTTGTGACATTCTTGTTTTATTAGGGTTTCAATTCAAAATAACTTTACCCAAAGCGTGATCTCATTTCTTTGCGATTTTTAGCTCATTTATCGGTAAAAGTATTTTAGTAACAACATTTGTTTGCCTGTTATAAGGATAGATTTTATAACACTTTCATAAAAATTAACGGCACTATTCTGAAGGCTGTGCTGTGACCTCCCATAATTTTAAAAGATCTTTATTTGATGACCTTTGATTTTAGAATATAAATAAATATGTATTTAAATGTATTTTTAAATGACATCATATGTCTATAACTCGGTACATAGACAAACAACTGGACATATATAATAAAAAGAGCGTTTTGAATTAAAATGAGATTTCGTATTACCTATACAAGGAAGGTAGGTACCTACAGCTGCACATTCACTTCAATATCAAGCAGTGATGGAACATAAATGCCACAACATGCATGTTATTATGTGAATTGTTTTTTTTTTGCATTGTAATCCCATTATAATAAAGACCGTTCATGAGCTTGCGTTTTTGTTGTCCTGCGACAAAGTTGTATTGAAGTCGGCGGTAAAAAAAGAAGTTTATGTGTTAATAATATACGAGTATATATGTTTACGATGGATATGTCCAGCGGTAAGCGGGGCTTTTTAAATCCTGCCAAAGGTTTTGACGAAATGATTGGCAGGACAATGGAGAACACAGATTTCCATCGACCGGTATCAGAACGCCTATCTGTAGTTCCTCGTGATAAAACAATGTCAATGTCCTGTTATACCATCCCGTGTGAGTCGTTAACCTTCTCACGTAAACCATGTGGGAAACCTAACGCGGTCGTCCCTCTCAAAACTGTACTTGTAGGGTTTCTCTTATTTCCATGTCTCGTAAAAAAAAACCGCTTAATGGTTTTACATAAAAGCTGATGGTCGCGACATGATGTGGGCGACTGGTCGTCGCTACATTTAGTAGGCAGACATAATTAACATTCCACTTGTTATTTTATTTGTTTTTTGGTATTAGATATTGTATTGTATTAGAGATTTTTCAAATATCGGATGTTACAAAAAGTAAAATGTCAACTTGAATTATTATAACGTATATTTTAGGGTCAGGTGGTACCGCACGATATGAGGGGTCGCGGTCGACCAGGAAGCGGAAATTAAGAACATCTAGCGAGAGCATGAGAAGTGCTTAGCGATACTCGTATCGCTAAGCACTTCTAGACAAGACAAGTGTAGTGTGAGTGTGAGTCAGTGAGTCAGTGTACGATGCACGTCACCAGCGTCGTCGACACTCGTCTATCTCTTAACGGACCGCTATTGTCGCGTGGTGGTCCCCGACGCCACGCTCCACTGTCCAATCATTTGTTATGTAAACCAAACAATGAGTTGTAACGTTTAACTTAATGATGTCTGCCGGTAAATACCATGTCAAAGAAACCAACCCAGTTCTATCCACTTTTGTCTTGTAAGCTATTCATGAATCTCGGTTGAATGCCACTAAATTGTGTAGGTACAGCCGAGAAGACAATGCTAAATTAATATTGCTTGGAGTTTACCAGTTCAAATATTGATCTGTATTTTATTGTTAAATGACAGGCTAATTAAGGAGAGTAAACCAAGTCAAAAACGTTGGTTTTACAGTGGATATTTTTAACGAAAGGAACACATTTTTCGAATTTTCAATTACCGTTATAAAGAAACTTATTTGAGGCATATGTCGTTTTTAATTTTTCTGCTTTCTTACGAAGATCGGTTTTAATTAAGGCGCAATTTATAAAAGGTGATTTAAGATAGAGTTGCAGCTTGATTAATGCTAAACATATTTTGGTATGCATTTTAATTTACCAGGCTAATAATAGTGAGAGGCGGCACGGGGTTATTCCCGCAATTTATTTTAAGAACGTTTGTATTCTATTAAACATAACATCACGCCTGTAATCCTCGAAGAGTTAGACAGAGGTGTCCCCATTAGTAGGTATACCCACATTTTGCCAGTTATGTTTAAGTGCTATATTATACGGGGCGATCTTATTGCCATAATCAGACTCTGAGGCTGCTACGTAGAAATTCCTGATGGAAAAACCCAAGACCTCATTCTCAGCAGCCGCGCTTTGCGACAACTACACCAACAAGGCAGTCTATCGCAGTCGCATTCTAATCTTAGTTTCAATCTGTCAAAAATACTTCTATCTGATTTATCTACAATTTTGACAAGGTTTCGACATTGATTGTCTGAGATGAGACTGAGACTAGATTTTTAACGTTTTTAATTACTAGAATTGGCCTTGCAATAACTGCAACTAAAACTTAGATATCCAATTAGTTTTATGTATTAATATTGAATAATAAAAAGTTCCAATATTTATTACAGTTTCTACCCGCTTAAATCAATTTTAAAAGCGCGATATCCGCATGAATAAATCTTATTTTATAGTTCATGTTAGTAAAAAAAGCCGTGGGCCGAAACATCCCTGATTTACTCATGATGCTGATGTCATCGCTCTTCCATCACTCTGTTTCTGTCAACAGAGAGCATTCAACTTAACCCGTTATTGTATTACAATAATGTCTCTCTGATCGATGATGTTCCCACTGTGATCGTAGACTTAAAGGAAATTCGACATTAATGTAGATGGCAGATACAATTCAATCCACCTAGATGAATGATTACAATACAGGAGTCATGTAACTGTCATTTTATTTAAATACAAGTTAGGTACATCCACCTCGCAGTGGTTTTTAACATTTTAAAATTGAGGGACCGCTTGTCAAAAAAAATTCTTGCTATGGACCCCTAATTGTGTGGCGGTAATGTTAATGTACCTAATATCGGCGGTGCTGCTCGCCAGTTGTGTTAGCTTGAACTTGGCTTGACACGCTACCGCGAGTCTAGATTTTTGTAAGGGTGCTCTATAAATTAAACACGTAGGTATAAAATTATTTGAAACCAAAACTATTGTGTTTTGGCTTGTATTCTGAACCAGTCGTCTGCGGACCACCGGTTAAGAACCACTGATCTAATGTAATTCCAGTAACAATCATAATTTATGTTTGATCTCTTTCGGTTAGGTAAGTAGGTTCGGGTCGAAGAAAATTCCTTTACAAATATTTTCTTCGAGTTATCTAATCTGAATCTTTCATGATCTACTGACAGAAATATAATCTGATTTTGAAGACGCGCGGTAAAGAATATACATTATTATGGGTTTTTTCAATGTACGAGGGTACTTGGTCAAATTCTGGGATGATACGACATTAGATAAAAAGGCTTTACCTAAATTGCAGTAACCAGTTGGTTTACATTTGGAAGGAAGTGGATTTTCAAGTAATTCAGTAAAAAACCAAATTACCACTTAAAACCTACTTAAGGATTTTTAATTAATTTTGCATAAGAAACTTAAAGATGGAGCAGAGAGATATGGACGACATCTTCACGCTTTGTTACAAGTCGTGACATACAGATAAAAGATCCAAAACATTAGTGACAAGATAAAAGATCGTGATTGAACTTTGTCTGACCTGTTCAATTGACAACTTTCTAAAAACCATAATTAAATGTTTATCTGTATGTCATTCCGTCATTTTTGATTTTGTAAAGAAAACTTACATCATTTAGATACATTACATAACTTATTTTATATAGTTAGTATTAAAAGAGACATTGCATATTGGTTTTGCAACAAGACAAATAAGTTAGTTTCGTTTCTTTTCCTTCTAATTTCAATATATTCGTCGTAGAAGTGATGCTTGTACACATAAAGTGTAATTTATTAGCAATATGTGTCATATAATATGCACACAGTAATAAAATGTGCACAAGAAAAGTTCAAGGACAAGATTAACGTATAATTCTTTTATTTTATTGATTTAAATATAATTCATCAATGTACTTTTAAAAAATCTTATCTTATGGAACTCTACAAATGTTTGACCTATTAAGGAAACGTGTTTGAATAAAGTTACAGTCTCTGTCTATTTCGACAAACCAGTTGAAATTCAAAGTAGGCTTAGCTCTATACAGGCGCGATAAGTTATTAAATCGGTGTATATTTAGTACGTCGGTCACGTGTTGCAAGCTCGTAAACGTCCAAATTGTCATCCTGTGCTGAGATAAAGTGTGAACATATTTTAACTTCTGTGTAGTTGTTGAATTACTCTTTACAAACAGAAAATATTTTATTGCCTCAGTTTGTGCAAAATATGGTTAGTGAAAATTCCAATATGGGCAATGTTTATTCCGGTAGAAGGATTGACACTATTTTCTAAGTGTTTGCCCTATAGATTCCTGTCTCGAGTGGTAATGGGACAGGAACCGAAAAAAAGTGGTAATAAATTGTTTTTGCATAGATTTACACATTTTTATTGACTCAGAAATAACATACCTAAGTCGACTTCCTTAAAATCAACTGGATTTAATTATAGTATGAACATATATATTTTAGAATAAAATTAAAGTTATATCGTTTAGTTATTTCGTTTTATTACAACCACAAACAAAAACTTTATGGTCAGTTAAAGGCAAGATTTAGGATATTTAGCAACAAAATAAAACACATCTCAATACTAAGACACTTGGGTCAGGGGTCAATGGGGTAATAACGAGCCAATGACCTCAAAACTAAAAAACTTGTGTCGGTCCTTCCAAAAACTCCCTGTATACGTATAACCATAGAATTATGCAGATAAACATGAACATTAACATTGCCCATTCCATTCCGCCATTAGAATTTCACTAAACAATATATTATGCATAAGCTGACTCATAAAATAGTTTAAGTCTTTCTGCCAAACGCCCTCTATGCTAGCTTTTGTTCATGACTCTGAAGTCTTATGAATCCCAATTTTTTTGAGAATAAAATAATTATATTCCGGAGATTAAACATAAAAAAACCAACTCTTCAGCTTTATAATATTACTAGCTGTGCCAGTGGCTTCGCTCGCGTGGATCTAAGTATAACTTAGTAGTAGAATGATACCTATATCATAAACCTCAATGGTTGCAACCGCGACTGCTGAAAGTTTTGATAGTGGGTTTTTCCATACGTGAGGTCTGTACACGTCCGGAGTCAGGATTTGTGTCCGGTTGGTAATTAGCTAGTGCCATACTTGGGACTAATACAAAAATACATATTTGGCAACAGTTGGGTTTTTGATATGGCTTTATTACTCTTTTCGAAAACATTATAATGTGGTGTTAAAATATAATTTCATTTAGAAGTTCATTTGAAAGCACGTATGTACAATATTATATTCTCTTTACTGTACCTAAAAGAAGAGAGCGATCAAGGTCGCTTCATGAAATCGCGTGTTAGATATCCTGAAAGTTGAAGCTATGTCTGTGAGACATTCACCGACAGAAGAATGATTGCAAGATAATTTTTATATGGGTTGAATTGATTTTTTGCTAATATTTTTCTGTTTAGCCGTTGAAATAGAATAACCCTTTCTGGTACCTTATCATTTATTTTAAACTGAGATCTTCTGAAGCTTCACGAAAAGAATACTAATTATTTATTACCTACTGCATTAAAAAGACACTTGCTACTCTTCGCTAATTTATCGCTCGTCCGTAATCTAGCAGTATGCTTGGCAGTATTGCTGTGCCGTGATTGGCTTAGCTCAGCGCAGACAATAAAGTATTAACCTGTCACAGTTTGTAAACAGTCTGTCCTTCATTTGTATGAAGTGTTGAGATTTTGTCACGACGGTGCGGCGAACTATATGACTTGGTTACTCTTTAAATTGTCAGAGTTGCCATTTTTCTAAAATATTCTTAGCGTAGCTAGAGTTTGTGGGCAAATAAGTCAACTATAGAGAATAGAACTATATTATTTCTTCAGAAAATTCAAAAAAATAAGTATGCAATTTTTCAAAATTATGAGGTATGCTTAATAAACCTATTACATTTTAATACAGAAATTATATTGCATCGATAAAATAAAATATTGTAAGAATGACAAACAGTAACATCAATATGGTCGTCGGTATGGTCGTTGAACCAAGAATTAATATGCATTTTTTTGACACAATACTCGTATTTATATTAGCCATATTCCCATAAATGTCATGATTGACTGCTTATCTCCTTGTAGGTAAGTATGGCGTGATGATTTAGATTTCAGAGGATAAATTCATACCTATCTAATCTGAAATTAAATTGTGTGTAACATTTTGATTTGTTTTATATCAATCCTGCGGTGAAATGTTCAATAAACAATGAACATAACGCAATAATGTTAACCTACCTCCATTATTTATTACACATAGCGTGATACAGTATAGCAACATAACAACAACTACAACACGTGTTGGTCTGACCTTTAAGAAATAATAATACCAGCCTATTACTGTCCCATTGCAGGGCAAAGGCTTCTTCTCATACAGAGAAGGCACGAGCATTCATCATAACGCTTGCTCAAGGCGGATTGGCGATTTCAGATTTATATTCCAGAGAGAGTCCGGGTTTCCTCACGATGTTTTCCATTCAGAAATATTTTTTCATTTGAAGAGTCTAAGTATCTTTCAATTTCTTCTTTTTTAAAAAATATTCTATGGAAAAATATTACTAGTACTGGTTTTGACTTCGGTACTATTTTAATGTAACTAAGTAATTATATTATTTATCAAAGTTATTAACAGATTTGAAAAATATTTATTAAGTAGGTAAGCAAATTAATGCTATGGCAAAATTATGCATACCTAGGTATTTTCATTTTATTATTATTTGGAAACCTTCTAGCATAAAAAAAAATATTTGAAAGAACAAAAAAATAAAGCTGTCATTGGGGGTCGAACTTGCCTCAATTTATTTTTAGAAAATATTCAATGTACGGTTTTTTACCGCGGGTATGTAGTTTATTGGTATGAGAAGTCAGCTATAAACGGATTTTGCGGTCTTTGACATCCATGTGGCCGAAGTCGCGGTCAAAAGCTAGTTATACATAATAGTAACTTTGGTTACAGTGTTTTTAGTGGTGTACTTAATCACGTATTTTGTAGTACCTACATGTACTTACCTACTTCCCTTGCTTTCTATTTACTTTCTTTATTTTGTGTTTAGCGCAAAATTCTCAAAGTAGGTATGGTTTGTAGGTATATACATTTCATAATAAGCTTTATAATATATGTTCTTTAATGGCTTTAATTAGGTATTTAACAATTTCGCGGAAAATTTCGGCAGGTACCTAATTGAATTTCAGCTGGTTGAGTTTACGCATGCAAAATTTTCGTCGCTGTTTAAGTGTTATAATGTTATTAATACATAAAACAAACTAATTTACATACAACATAAGCATTTTCAGGACTCGTTTCATTCATGCAATTGGGATATTCGGAAACAATGCTGTGGCTAACAATTAAACAGGTAGGTACTAAAATGTTGTAATGTCAACGTTTGACTTATGTTCAATGAAATAGGCAGGTCAAATTAACAACTTAAATATGTATTGAGGACTATAATTTATAAAAAAAATGTTAGTGGCAAAACATAATATAATATTAGGTAACCAAATACACATCTTAAAAACCCTGTTGTATTACTATTCTAAGTTATGAAATCCTTCAAAAAGGTCGCATCAAATAAAAACAAAGCAGAAGGTATAAATGAATATGCTTTAAATACGATAATAACGACATCTACGTAAATAAACCTAATATTATGAAAAATAAATCGAAAAAAAATACCATTCATTCAATAAACACGCCTAATATTGAAAATAAATATTCATAAAACCATGAATTATCATGTATTTAAAATTAGATGATTTCCTTTTTCGTCACATATTATTTAAAAAAAAAACTTACCAAGAAATAGAGGAGTATTCCCGGCCCCATGGCACGGGAGGCGGCCCTGTAGGCCTGGCAACGACCTTGACGCGCAGGTTGCTCGTCACAACCTCAGTCCCGACAACACAATGAAAAGCCTATAAGGCGCAAATCAAGCATTTATTTTGCTAAAATTCGCTAACATGACCCGCTCTCCAACGGCCGGCTTTTAAAACTAAAATGTGCAAACTCGAAGATGCGCCTCTTATATTACCTCTTACGTTAACGTCGGATACCGCAACGTATTTGGCATATAGGTGTAGTCTCGTAAACATGTGTGGGTGTATTTCGGCGATGAAGCCTCTGATTATACATTCGTGTGCGTGATTTTGGCGACACGCGTGATAAGGACGCGCTTGTGTGCGCTAGGGGGGAGTGTGTGTCCTTTTACCATATTTTAAACTGAGTAGGAACATAAATCTCATATCACTCTAATTAATTTATTATAATTATTTAATCCCTTTGTAACTTTGCATTACACTGATTTATTGCATAGATTAAATGAATTCTGAATAAAGGGAAAAGATGAAAGGATCAGTTTCCAGAAGCTTTTATGTTATAAAAAAATAAAATAAAAGTATGATGTTCTTCAAGTATAACTTCACTTTATGTTCGGTTCGCAGGCGGTTAAATAAGATATTTAAAATTCTAGTAGCGTTAGAAGGTAGATAAAGGTAGAAAAGGTATAAAAACATAACATTTGTCCGTCGTGTTATAGCATAGAAAGAAGGTAATTAAAATAGTGTCATCTGTCCAACAGGGAATGAAAGGCCTCTTTAGCCGATTTGCTTTAATTTGAATACAACATGATAAGAAAAGATGTATAAATTCCCATGGGTAACATAATAAATTACTTAGATTTTACTGCCGCTATACATTTTCAAGAAAGCTCTTTAGGCTTTCATTGAAGTTATGGTATTAAGATAAATAACTTAGGTAATGTATGTATAACTGTACATTTCGTTTCTTTTTTTTCTCAAACGTTGGGTTTTTCTAACAGTGAGGAAAGCCTGATGTATCGCTTTATATTATTGCTTGTGATCATTTAAATTTCTCCATTAGTGACGTTCATACGACACAAATATTTTAGGGGAATGTCGTTTATTCATTCTTGGTGAAATTTGTATATTTGGCATCGTTTTAATTAATCGGTCTATTGAACTTGAAACAGTGCGAAAATAACGCGATCGTGCCGGCCGCCGGCGCCGGCGTGGACGCATAAATTATTACAAATTTTTAACAACCATTTAACTGTTTCCATCTAGTCTAACTAACACGTACATATCATAAAACTTGACTTTGACATTTTAATAATATCCTTTAGTTAATCAGCAGATGGGAATCAAAATACATAATTGCATCTTCATCTATGAAGATATAAAAAATATGTAGCTGTCATCCGGTTGTTATTTTACTGAATCAAAGCTTTATAATATACATTTTATTATTAGGATCCCACATAATGTTATTTTATCTCAACATATATTCTGAATTTCCGGTTAAACTCAGGTATCATGAACTCACACGAATGAAATTATTACGTGCGGTTTTTATGTTACACTGACGTTAACTTGCGGTTAACATTTGACACTGGCGACTCTTCTTGGAAACTTTGGAAGTAGCTTAGGTGCTTTCCTCGTTTTAGGGTTTTTCTTTTTTTAGTTTGTCTTGTGTCCTCAAATACGGCCCTGTACATTTTATTATTACGGAATAAAAAAAAATTAGAACTTAGTATTATAATATGTTGGTGCTCTTTGGTGGTTAGATAAGCAGTTGCTTCTTGTGATATTGCTTCATAGTTAGACTTAGACTCGATTTAGACTTAGATTAGACTTAGACTTAAACTTAGACTTAGACTAACATAGTTGGAAAAAGGATAGGCAGATAATGTGTTAAACCACTACGGTACTGTTTGTAGACAAATACACGCAAGATTTATCTCTACACAAGTAGTTTGCAAAAAGACAAAAACGATTTATCAATAATTTCAGATTTCGTGGCATACTTAAATTCAAATACAAATCCATCGCTGATTCAAAGAAATTCCTTACTGATCACGTAATATAATACTTATGCACATTATTATTATTTTCTACAGTTCGGGCGGGTGTATTGATTGAAAATTTCTGCATGGTTCATTGTGATTACATTCAGTTTTTGATTCTCCTTTGATATCAATTCTCTGGAACTGACGTGGAAGGTGTTTGTCCAGCATATGGCGAGCATACTCGTGGTTTAATTTGACAACTCTGAGACAGGCAACGGAGTGGCATCGCCATTCTGAGGCAAAAAGCTGAGTCAGGTCATTGTTTTCATAATTATGGCCATTGCTCGTTTGCACGTTTTTTGTTGTAGGTACTATTCATAATAAGAATCATAAACTGTGTATGTTACTGGTAATTTATACTATTAAAACGGATTTACTGTACGACTAAGAATATGTCTTGATTCCGTCACTTTATGACTTCAATACATGGCCATGTAATTATGACAGGTATTCAAAATGATTCTAATTATTGAAGAATGCGTAATGCTTATAATTACCATTCATAAGTAGTGATCGTTTACTTATACTTGTTGAACAGTCCTTATATAATATTTACATATGGTATTGCATCCGTATATTTACGGGTGCTATGACTCAGCTAATCATATATATTATATTCTTGTAGGTATTTGTTTTACAGGAAAACTTGAACATTTGGGCCAATAGGAAAAATGATACAATATTGTGACCTAGCTTTGTATGAAAATTATTGATTGATTATTGTTTAAAAATCTTATATAAAGTAGTTTTAATCTTATTGATTTAACAAATTAAAAATGTTTGAATGGTTTGTGGTAGGTAGAAAAATATTAGTGCCTCCAAAGCAAAGTTTTTTTTTTGTTGATAAATCATTTTGAATTATGAATTTGAGGCTTAATGCTTTACTCAAACTAACTAACTACTATAACTAAACTTTAATTGACTACAATGAAAATACCACCAAAAAGTTTACACCTTATTCACATTTTTTATTTTTATTTTTCAAATACCAAGATGACATTTTTATACTTACTATCAAATCTTGCAAAATTAAAAACAAAGTCAAAGTTACAGCATTATGTAGCAATGTAAATATTTAATACATTACGCTGGATGTTATAGGTGCGTAGCAAACATTAAAGTATAATAATTGGTGCTACGAAATTACGTATTACTTCCATAACTCAGGAAGGCGTAGCTGCGTAGCTATGGCCTACGACGTCTACGCTCCCGTAGATCCCGGGATCCCGTAGGTAGCATGGCCATTTTAACCACAGGCGGTCGGGGACTATAAATCCTGTTGAACATTCTTGTTAGGGTTACAGGTACTTACCTTCGAGACACAGGTGGGTGTAGCCGTCTTGTCTTTTAATGTAGGTACCTAAACTTAGTGAGTTAGTACGACTATATTGTTAACTTCAAGAATAATTATAATTAATATTGTTCAGTGTTCTGTTTACAGTCATGAATTCCTTTTTCAGTTAGAACTCAACATGAAATTCGTATTTTCAAAGCGGCCGAACTATATTCCTCTTAATTACTTTGATCTAGATAATAAAATGCATTTATTGCATGCATTACGTTCAACCATTTGCTCATTGATTGATCAAATATTTGTTTTATTGTCACTTAGAAATCGACGAAACAAATAAGGAATGTTAAAATATACTCAGATTCGATAAGAATGGGCATTCCTTTTCAATACAAACCAGTTGTGCCTCCTAAAAAATAATTTCCTTTTAAAGCGTGCGTAATATAGCGTAACATTTATTTTGGGCGCAACAACGAGGTAGCGGACTAGCGGTATATTTGGGCCCCGTCCATTCTTCGAAGGCAGTCAGAGGACGAGATATTCATGATTCGATAAATGGAAGATTTTTTTCCTCTTGATTCTTTGGGTCAATGGCCCCACATCAGATCCGCCTCCTCCTCGCAAGAAGTTTCCGATTTAAATGCGGACATGAAGCGAGATCTTGCCTTCATTAATAAAAACAAAAAACAAACCTATCTTGTTTGCTTCCCCTTATTTCAGTTATTTAACGAAGAAAATTGCTACGTACTGTCCTCTCATTAATATTATCAAACTGAGTGATCAAAATTAGGGTCTTATTTACTTACCTATTAAACTTTTACCTGTTATTTTTACCTTACTTTGCCAAGTTTGTTCAGGAACTCATTATAATTAGATCTTTTTCTATTTTGTTTTCATTTACAAATAATTACCTACAATGTTAAAGGATCTTCTATGTTCATTAGTATTCTTACAACGTATTTGAACCTAAATCGAAATCGAAACTGAATCTACTATAATTTACGAGGGCAATAAATAATTAAAATTCTAAGTCTACGTTATCCCAGATTACTGCGCTAGATTTTAAGCAGTTCTTTTTGCAACATTTAAAAACAAACAACGTTTTAAGGACACGCGGACAAACAGTTGTGAGCAAAGTAGGTGGTATACAGTAGTTGCTGTTTGTGTACCTACATGTTCTGTATGTATTCTTACTTTTAAGGTAAATAATGAGGAATGTGCTGGATTTACCGTTACAGGCACAAATTGTGCACTTTGTTTGTTCGGGACACCTGTATCACATTGTCGTTGAACACATACAAAGCAAATCTTTATTATTATTTTCGCAACTTTGTCATTGTGTACATGACACAAGTGTTATTAAGTTATTGGTGATCCTTTTTCTGAGACTTTCTGTTCTTTCACAAGTCCCTGATTGTTAGTTGTCAAATCTTATGTTATATTAATAATACCAGCCTGTTTTCTTTCTTTACCAGCAATGATCACCACGCTTGCTCAAGGCAAATTGGCGATTTCGGACTTATTTTATTTATAAATCCAGGCTTTCTCACGGTGTTTGCCTTCACCGATGTCAGTGATGTCCAAGATGTACTTAGAAAGTAAATATAAATTTGAAAAGTTTCATTGGTACGTTCTTGTCCGGTATAGAACCCGCAACTTCATGCATGAGAGGCGGGCGCCTTAACCAATGGGCTATCACGACTACTACGTGTTACGATAGCATAACATAACATCACGCCTGTAATCCGCGAAGGGTTAGGCAGAGGTGTACCCATTAGTACCCCCACATTTCGCCAGTTATGTTTAAATCCCATGTAATAGGGGGCGAGCTATTAATGTCATAATAGTTGATCAAAATTTTAACTTTATTGAAGGGGGATAAGAATGATGAAGCATTTTCTAGATCTCTAATTTCATCGAAAAGTTATCAAAACAATTTGAATTGGAATTAAATTAAAAAGTCATTAATTTAAAGTCAAAATTAATTTGTTTAGCTGTTTGTTGTTTCAAGTTCCCGCATATTATTTAAGTAACAGCTGTTTTATAATACTCTTTCTGATTCTTATTACAATCTTATAATTGGAAACGAACCTGTGAGATAATGTAGTGTTCAATCAGTTGAAAACGTTATATTTTTTCATCTTCCCAGGTTGTAATCACAGCCAAAGAAACGGCATTGATATACCTAAGTAGAAAAAAAATACAGTTTATTTTATTGGCAATGCAAATAGGTTGTTTTGCCGATAATATAATTATGCAAAATCTTTTGATAAACTCAGAAAGTTTCTCGAAGCAGGTAGCATACCTGCTGACTTTTGCAGAACCCATTAAAAAGTTTGTGCATTTAAAGTTCGAAATATACGCGACGTCTTCTAGGGGAAGTAATTTTTTCGAAAAATGTATTTGTTACGAGATTGGATTAAGGCTATATTTGCACAGTACTTTGTAGGCAGTATTGGAATTTGGTTCTTATTACAAGTTAGACGAGATTTCTTTGAGCATAAATTATGTCACTGAAATGAGTCGCAGAAATTAAGTGGCTAGGTTCCAAACAATATTGCGGTTTGTCAGCGCTACACTTATTGCAAATAAGTTTACTAATCGAATTTAATTAACGATGCTAAAGACTTGTTTAGACGATGCGAGAAATGTCGTGCGATTTATCGTACATTGCGGTACCGCACGGCTGTTGTGTCGTAAGTGACCGATCATCGACGGAAATGAACCACAACTTGCACGATATTTCTCGCACCGTCTAAATCAGCTTTAACATTCGCTCGGTTAAATCCTAAAATGCGTCAATGCAATAAAGATGTTCGTCTTTGTTTCGTGGTTGAGGTTTTTTGTAATAGGTAATAATTGCTTTATTGATGTGAGGAAGTGAAATATCAATTTTATTGTGACTAATTTGTAATAGGCATAACTATTTATGAGTATGTGTATAAAAATATTAGAACTGCGGTTTTTTGTGATTTATTCTTCTTCTTTATTGTATCGATAATTATTTATTTTACATTTACTTAAATTAACTTACTGTCAGTCACATTGCGTTATAATTAGTAGAATTAGCCTTCAGAACTCAGCCATTTCAACAGCATCAGCAACAGTGGATATTATGTTAATGTTAATAACTTCTCTATTATTACATACTCCGATTTAAACAACTTTGCTGCATGAGTCACAAAGCGTTTCTTGGCTTTCTTTGATGCACGAGTGCTTAATTTAGCAGGTGTAACTTTGGTATTTCAAAGCTTTTAAATATATTATAACATAACATAACATCACGCCTGTAATCCCCGAAGGGTTAGGCAGAGGTGTATATTATATGAACAATATTACCTAGGTATTATTTCTGATCTCAAAAGTATTAAAGTTAACAATATTTTACCTTTACGCTATTATTATTATAAAATACTGCCTCAAATTTCAATATTTAAGTATAGGGATTATCCCAAAAAATATAAAGATTGAAATGCACTGAAAAAGAGATTTGCAAAAAAGCGAAATACATACTACATACTTAAGTAACGTGAAGAAGCACTCAATTTCTTTTATTTTCTCATTTTATATAAAATTTTGTTACATACATTAATATACTATATCAAATTGACTGCCTTGTTGGTCTAGTGGTTGCAAGCACGACTGCTGAGCAAGAGGTATTGGATTTTTCTCAGTAGCAGCCTCGGAGTCTGGATTTGTGCCTGGTTGATGGAATAGGCTCGCCCCCTATTACATGGGACTTAAGCATGACTGGCGAAATGTGGGTGTACTATGGGTACACCTCTGCCTAACCCTTCGGGGATTCCAGGCGTGATGTTATGTTATGCTATCACGTAGTAGTCGTGATAGCCCATTGGTTAAGGCGCCCGCCTCTCAGGCATGAAGTTGCGGGTTCTATACCGGACAAGAACGTATCAATGAAACTAGTTAGTGAAACAGTCCCTAAGTGTTTTGACGTAAAAGAAACAACTGTCGTACCGAGATTAAATATTTTAGCACGTTGAACACACAAGTTGTTGTTTGGCTGTTATTTCCGTGTTTATTTGATTTTCAAAGAAGGTAAAATATTTAAAAGGTTCAAATGTTATTAATATTGACATCATAAAATAAAAACAAGGTCCAGCGAATTCAAGAAATGATCACGACGCCAGTTGCGTGCTTCATGTCCAAAGAGTTCAAATTCGCGACTGTCTCTTTTTTTCGGCTAATTTATTCCGTTCCGTTCATGCTTTATTTATCAATCAGAAACGTCTTAATATTTTATTGCTCGAGTTTAACTTAGCCATTTATTTATGCATAATCAGTGTCTTAAAATTAAACGTGAATAAAGTTTTAATTGTCGTATAAGACTTTTAGCGTTTCGAAGCAATTGATCGACATCCACGCGTAAGTTGAGATGTTTAATCACTCTCTTTTACGCAGTCGTAATACTAAGGTACTTAGTACTTCCATATAGGTAAGTTAGATTGTTGGTACTTGGATTGTTGGTACTACCGAACTCTAAAGATTCGATAATATTGACAAGACTCATTAATAAATTAATGAGTCTTCGTCGATTTGTTTACTGTTCTGTGTCGGTAAAGCCGTCTAAAATTATTATGCCTATTTATTTTAAACATTGAGGCATGACTCAACAAGGAGTCAAATCATAAAAACAATTAAATAAAACTCTTAAGGGTCATCATCACCAAATTTCGCGACGTGAACTTAATCTTAAAGTCGATGTGATAAATGAGGATGCTGTGTATAAACTCTCGTCCACGGCGACGTTTTATTTTTGTAACAATTTTTCACAATACCAAAGCCAAAGATAAACTTATCCAATAAATTGATTTGAAAATAAATGATGTGGTTATAACAACACTGAAGTTTGTTTTTATCTCCAATATTAATGACTAGCTTCTGCCCGCGACTTCGTACGCGGATCCTGTTGCTTATGCCAGCGACAACGGGGTCGTCAAAATCGAAGATCTGAAACGTCTGATGTAGAATTCTAAGGCCTGGGGACGGGAAAACAACGGGATGAGCGAGATTTCATCGAAAATCAGTCCTAAACTGTTACCGCCTTCACCGCGTGGAGGTACTCCCAGCTTATGTTATTTTATAATTATAAAGTGAAATTGAGCTTTGAGTTCCACATCAGGTGTTCCAGATCTTCAATTTTTAAACGTCAACAGAGAGTGCTCATCAGGCTGAACAACTGTTGCTAAGACGTCATTCCTATATAATTATGTTATAGTGTAGCTGGGCGCTTGGAATTTCATAACGCGTGTGCCAGATCTTCAATTTTTATACGTCAACAGAGAGTGCTTATCAGGGTGAACAACTTTTGCTAAGACGTCATTCCTGTATATATTATAGTGTAGCTGGGCTCTTGGAGTTCCACAACAGGTGTTCCAGTTCTTCAATCTTTATACGTCAACAGAGAGTGCTAATCAGGCTGAACAACTCTTGCTAAGACGTCATTCCTATATATGTATGTTATAGTGAAGCTGGGCTCTTGGAGTTCCACATCAGCTGTTCCAGATCAAATCTTCAAATTTTATACGACAACAGAGAGTGCTCATCAGGCTGAACAACTCTTGCTAAGACGTCATTCCTATATATGTTATAGTGTAGCTGGGTTCTTGGAGTTCCACATTAGCTGTTCCAGATATTCAAATTTTATACGACAACAGAGAGTGCTCATCAGACTGAACAACTTTTGCTAAGACGTCATTCCTATATATGTTATAGTATAGCTGGGCTCTTGGAGTTCCACATCAGCTGCTCCAGATCTTCAAATTTTATACGACAACAGAAAGTGCTCATCAGGCTGAACAACTCTTGCTAAGACGTCATTCCTATATATGTTATAGTGTAGCTGGGCTCTTGGAGTTCCACATCAGGTGTTCCAGATCTTCAAATTTATTCTCTTAGCAGAAAATGCTCATCACGTGAAACAATTTTTGCTATGGTACCATTTTTGTATATCTTATAGTTTAGCTGGTCTGTTGCGGTCCTGCATCAGGTGTTCAAGTTTCCAAGATAAATTATAGCCTATATGTTGCCCGGACTTAATACCTATACAACAAAAAAAAAACATTCAAATCCGTCAAGTAGTTCCGAAGATTAGCGTGCACAAACACACAGACAAACAGACAAACAGACAAAAAAAAATTGAATTACAGTTTCGGGTTCGGCATCGGTATAATAACAACCCCTGCTACTTTTTTTTTATATATTTCCATTGTACAGACACCACTTTTCTAGAATTTTATTATATGTATAGATTATGTAGTTGAATTTTATTTAATACACCTTCTTTATTAGTACAATTTGATATGATGTCAACGGGAAGTAATTTTGAAACCAATAATACCTACTAACTTATTCTTTAACCATCAATACTTAAGCTGAACACACAGATAAATATATATCTATTATTTTTATCCGAATTGTTATTCGATCATTAAGCCGATCTTTATTCACGTTTCAGTTCCGTTGTGAGCGGGTCTTTTATAGTTTGGCGATCGATTTATATGATAGAATTAAATGTTCTAAGAGTGTTCACCGGTTGATTATGGGGGTGAATGACCCAACATGTGACAAAGAGGGTATCCACCTACATTCGGCTATTTTGCATTGTAAATTCTGTGAGGAAAATTTTGCTAGATTCCCTTATTTATGACTTTCAATGGTCATAATAGCTGTATTTTAGACATTTTTTTTTTCATCACAAAACCGCAATCTCCAGGATGTAGACCGTTAACAATTTCAACTGCGAAAAGATTTTTATCTAACAGGTAAAAAACCACGGTTTAGGTCGTCTTGTCACATTACATGTTAGGCTATATGGAATCCTGTATACAGATTTGAGATTAACTTAACCTAACTTAGGTACGTATATGTCTAAAATAAAGTCACAAAATTCCACTCAATGTATTTTTGGTTTTATGACGGTTGATACTTATTTACTTTAGTAATTTCTTTGATGTCACACTAAAGAGTTTTTTTTTGCAAATATCTCTAGTATAGTTAGCATTATTACCCTACAGTTCCTGAGAAATGGTTAATTGACTTTAAAGGCGTCATTTAATCGGATAAAATATCAGAACCGATAATTCCTAGAAGCCCAATAAACTAACTTAAATGAAACTGGAAACTTAGTTGATTTAATCCGGCCCGTTTGTTCAGACGTCTTCGGCACCCTTTGAAAAGCAATTTTATAAATAGCTGTAAAAGTTAACTATGCTATTCATAGATAGATAAGTCATTCATAAAATATTTTACAAGATCTATATCTTGTAACATATTTTATGAATGACTTATCTAAATAGGGATACGGACACGTAACCATAATCCTTTAATGTAGAGTTATTTGAGAAATAGTTTGTAAACTTTAGTTATTAAACTACAACATTATTATCGACTATTTAGAAGATAAGTCGATAGAACCAGTATTGACATCTCTAACAGTAAATACATTTGTACGCCATGTATGGCAGGATACGCTGTAGGTACCGTGTTCTAGCAAATAAACATTTTTGATTTGTTTTGAATAACTTTCAAATGGAAAATAGCCCTTTTTCATGTAATGTTTAAATGAAAGTTAGTAATTGTATTATTTTTTTATAATATTAGTATGGATTAGACCAAAACGCTGGCCTTTTCTTGGGCCAAAGAATCAGCATTGCTAACCTTTTGGGCACATCATTGACAGAGATGCGGACGAATTTTTTGATGCCCCCAGGTTCCTCCTTTCTTCTTTCTTTTTTATAAATTGTATATACTTTGTAATTTTATTATTATTCATAAGTTGTGTCTTTAAATTAATTATTGCATATAATTTATAAATAGCCCTTGTTTTCTTCTCTATATTTGTAGCTATGCTAAGGTTTTCTTAATAAAGTCGTAGAAACTTTATGATTATGCTACTGTGGGCTTGCTCTTTGCCTATTATTTTTATTACTAAAACTGTTTTGTATGTTGGAGCTGCCCCAAACAACCTGTTACAGTCCATTTAACGGTTTCTTATAAAATATAATCTATTCGTCATTTTAAAGATATAATTTTAATGAAATTACAGACTAGGTACTGTTGACCTTGGTACCGTTGCAAATTCTTATTAAATTAATTGGCTTCAAAATGTTAATTACATATCAGATATTTCTTTTCGTAAATAATCGTGATTAAATGTAGGTACGTTTTGTAAAAGCATGCTTATGAATTTGTCAAAATTAAGTTATTTCCCTAGAGTTGTGCTGAGTTCTTAGCTTATTTCAGATTACGCTATAATACTATAATAGTATATAGTTCATAGCACAACAATATCGCTCACAATATGTTTATTTAGAACACGTTTACACTTTGCTATGTTATAATATAACATAGCAAAGTTAAAAAGCAAAGTTAGCAAAGTTATAATATAACATAATATAACATATTGTTAGCTTCTGCCTGCGACTTTGACCGCGTCAAAGTTAATTTCTCCATACAAACTTTGGACCCTCAGTTAAACCCCTTAGGAGGTGAATTTTGGAAAATCTTTTCTTAGTGGACGTCTACTAACTATAAACTGCCTTCCTGTAAAAATTTCATCTTTATATATCAAGCGGTTTTCGATATTTCTTGATAAGTGAGTAAGTGAAGTGACCTCTCGCTTTTATATATTAACATTAAGATAAGATGTATGGCGAGCGATATTGCTGTGCTATGAACTATATGCTATTATGAGCTGAAATGAGCTTGAAGGTGTAAAAAAATTTAAATGACTTAGATAAATCTGTTTATGCCAGACGTTAACACTTAAGCTATAAAACGTTTGGATGGTAACGGTAAAAATCTAGAAAAGGTGCATTAAACTTGCTGTATCCTGTCATTTAACTTGTAAAAACATCGCTGTTTATTCACACTAGATTATAAATGACAGGAAAATTAAGTATACAATATTTTAAAGCAAAAACACGACAAGAGACGACGTGTAAGTGTTGGCAATTTTGTCCATCGATGTCAGTTTATCAACATACCACACCCTGTGCCGTCGAAAGACTAATGGCATCTATTAAATTTCTATTAAATGCCGCAACAGTAAAAATCTTTATTATAATAAGTATTTTTAGTAGATATCTCTAATGATTACGTCATTTATGAATAAACAAAAGCACCTTTTGAGTAGGTAAGTATACTTATTTTTGTGTCGTTACCCTGCTGTGGTCGTTACTTCGTAATCTTCGTATGATAGCAATCTTGTATAATTGAAACGCAGATGCTTCATACTTAATCTTTTTTAGTTGTTACCTCTTTCGGGATCTCGATCATATCATTAAGACATCCTCTTTATTCAACAGCAAGATAGGTTTGTAATATTGATTATCGTTTATGAGGCATTCTTAAATGTATTTTCACCCAGCCATTATCCAAATATGTAGTACTAGCTTCTGCCTGCGACTTCGTCCGTGTCAAGGTTAATATATTATCCCACGGGAACTGTAATTTTTTTCCGGAAAAAAGTAGCTTATGTGCTATTCCAAAATATCAATCTCTGTGCCGAATTTCATCTAGATCCGATCAGCCATTCTATAATATTTATTTGCCCCACAGATAGCTGTTACTGGTCCGGTTGTTTGTGCATTATAAGTTTGTATGTTTGTAAACGTATCCTTGATACAGGGGAAATTCCTAGTGTAGGGAGTAAAAGAAGGGAAAAAAATCGTTATGGGAATTTAATACGGTAGTTTCGATTGTACCTATTTATTAATCAACCTGTATCCTATTGTAAACTTCGAAAATTCTTTAAAACACGTGTTGACAAAATAATGAATACTTAGAAACATTTGATTTGCATATTGGTCCTTCTAGAAATAATTCGTAAACATTTCTTACGGTTTTCTTCATCCACACATCGACTGCCTTTTAGCGACATGGTAACAATGCAATAGGTACCTATTACAGCAATATAAAATGTTAAGAAATTAAAATTTATTAAGTTACAAAAGGTATACTAATGGCAAACAATAAAAGACGGGGTGTAAAAAGACATCATATAGTCGTTAACTATGTAGGTATACTGCCCATTAAACTAAGTAACTTGAGGCAAAAAAAATTGCTGGGAAACGACTTCTTTTGGGTGTGAAAAATCACTCTTTATCGCGCAATCTAACGCACGCAAAACATTGTACTTTCAGGTTCATGCAACAGTACTTATAGGGGTCGTGGCAGTTTTTAAAGTTGAGTTATAATAAATATGAAAAATGGTTTTCGTAAAAAAAAAACGTGTCAAAAGTTGGAACTTTGACTTCAATATTTCTGTAAATAGGTATGGTTTAAACAAAAAAAATGATCGCATTGATGGGACAGCATGTAACTTTCGTGTATGTTAAGCATCTTGTCGTAAAGACAATCCATTATTTATGATTTTATTTTTCCAAAATTCTAGCAACATAATTAGGTAATTTATTTTACGAGTATATAGACATAAAGTCTAACATAATTTACTACAATTTACTTTATAAAAAGTCTTACATATTATGTAATCTATGTACTTATGTGTCATATTGTGAATTGCTTACGTAATGGTTATTTGATTTTGAAAAAATACTTTACTTTATTAACATCACAGTGTTAAAATAATATAATTTTGGAATGTTCTATAAAATAAAATTATCATATCGCAATGTCTGTAAAAGGAAAACAGTTTAGCACTGACTAATTTGTAAATACAAACAAAGACGTATTTATACACTAATAAAGAATCCAATTAGGGAAGCTACATTAAAACACTGGGATTTTCTCAACTAATAACTAAACGGAACTACTGAGATGACATTTATTTACTTAATGTAACCTTGGATGTACCTACACGATGTGGTACTTAATACAATTATCACATGGTCGGTGATTCCTCGGTTTTAGATTTTTTAACAAAATGTGTGTATGCTTACGTTGTTATTTTAAATTTAACCCTAGATCCGTTTCCAAGCGTTGATATTATATAACATCTTTATAATATTAAATTACATTTAAGTGAACTTTACGAAAGTTATAGGTACATGAAACAGCAAGATAATTAAGTTCCTACACCGCGCGACATTTTTGCTAAGAAGCTTACAAACTCTTGTCGAGTGGCAAAACTTGATAGGTACATCCTGTACCTACATACATAATTTAAACATTATTGCATTAATGTATAAGATACAAATTTTAGGATATAAACTTATTTTATGTATAAATTAAAATTGAATCCTTGCCTCCAGAAGCTATGTGAGAGAAAAGTAGATACTTTTCTGATTAGGTTTTTAAAAACGGTACTGTTTCCATGTTTTTATAATATAATGATATCTTTTTAATATGTTAATTATTTTAAATTATCTTTATAATTAATTGAATTAAATTGAATATTTCACTAAATCGATTTTGAAACTGTTATTTCACTACAAAATGGCTAATAAATGTTAATTTATGAGGACACAACAAGAGTTCGAAGATCTAATAGCAGGTATAGGTGGTTTATAAATCATAAGGTTGCTATCTTTGGAAGTACCGTTTTTATTGGTTTAGATCACAGTTTAGACATAAAAATATCGCAGGTACTTAGACATAAGATTACAAACAAGTTTGTATGAACAACAAACATTTGTTTGATAAGAACTGAAATTATTTTATAGTAGTACCCAGTGGTATAATGGTGGTGTAGTGTAAACTTTACACTCCTTACAGATCGCTGTAAGGTTCCACAACGATTGCAATTTTATTTATATTTATTTATATATTTATTTATTTATTTTATTTTACGGAAGGCTTACAGACTAACAAACCAATGATTGCGTTCGATTTCTTGTGACAGCGCGATTGACGCCTAGGTTAGGCGATTGTCTGCTGCGTTGCGTGTCTCGGTTTCGATACCCCTATGGAACAAATATTTGTATGGCTTACAGTTGTTCACTATGTTCACCCGGATTATGTTACCCAGGTGAACATAGTGGAACAATCCGTTGCACTGAGGTATCTTTCGCGGCTGCCTCGTTGGTCTAGTGGTTAGTGACCCTGACTGCAAAGCCGGAGGTAGTGGGTTCAATTCCCACCTAGGACAAACTTTGTGTGATGAGCATAATTATTTGTTCAGTGTCTGGGTGTAATTTATCTATAATATGTGTATTTATAAATTATATAGGTATGTCTATCAGTTGTCTGGTTACCATAACACAAGCTCTGCTTAGCTTGGGATCAGATGGCCGTGTGTGAGTTGTCCCAAGAAACTTTTTTTTTTATCTTTGTACGCAAATTGATAAAGTACAAAAGCTGTAAAGTGTTCGTGTTCGTATGGAATAAGTGAAAATCTAAGATAAATCGCAGAGTGCATCCAGTGTTAGTCTTACATACTCGGTACTCGAGGCACGTTCCTCAACGACTCGGCATCTGATTGTGATTTGACTCTTATCACAGAAGCTGTCGCTTCAACGCGCTATATCAGCTGTTGAATGAGAGTTGAATCGTAAACACTAGGAAGGTTGGCTACCTATTCGTTACGATAAAATAAGCTTGTAAGTATTTGGTACCCTAATGTTAATTCTTTAAAAGCATAACATAACATCACGCCTGCAATTCCCGAAGGGTTAGGCAGAGGTTTACCTATTAGTACACCCACGCCAGTAATGTTTAGGTAAATCCCATGTAATAGGGGGCGAGCTTATTGCCATCAACTGGGCACAAATCCAGACTCCGAGGCTGCTACTGAGAAATTCGTGATGGAAATACCCAATAACACTTAGCCTGACCTGGGAATCGAACCCAAGACCTCATGCAAAGCAGATAAAACTTGGTCTATTTTAATCCCTTTCGAAAGTTGTATTTAGCACTGTATTTAACATTCGCATTTTACTGTAATCTGCAGTCAGGCAGTCGCTCCATGTAAAATACTGGTACTCAGCTGCATCCGGTAAGACTGGAAGCCGACCCCAACATAGTTGGGAAAAGACTAGGCAGATGATGATTTTACTGTAATCTGCATTGATTGCAGATTACACATGTTTTAAAATCTGGTTGTTTTCGTGGTAGCAAGCACGAGTGCTGACTTAGGTCAAGTTCGATTTCCAGGTTGGGCAGTGTTTGAAAGTTGGTCGTGTAGCACCCCCGTGCTTCGGAAAGTACTTGAAGCCATTGGTCCCTGCTGTCATTCGTAGAACTTTGAAAGTAGTCAGGAAGCCGAAAATCTGTCTATCAGACTTAATAAGGGGTACTGTGTGGAAAAGTTTTCGTAAACAAAAACTTATTATTTACTTGCGACAAGTATCAAGGTACGACGTGTTTGTCATTGTAAATGGTGAATTCATATTTACATAAGGTAACAGCACCGTAGGTATGTGTCCTGTTAACGACATGAAATACAGTTTGTTGGACCGATTTTCATGTTTGTACGGGGAAAACAAAGTAGGTACTAACCTATATAGGTTTAGTACCTACTTTATTTTCACACAAGTTATTATATACACAATAACTACAACATGTATGCTTTGGCATACCTATAAATAATTAAATAATAATATTAATGTAGAAAGATTACTTAGCTCAAAGCATGAAAAGTGAACATTAAATAGAAAAAAAGGTAATAAAACAGAAGTTTTGTGTATTTCTTTAGTTTGATAATCTATTTGTCCATTCTGAAATTCAGCAGTAGTACGAAAAAAAATTATGTAAATTCTTAATTCTGTCTGTGCTGTGAAATAACCTTAAATAACTGATTTTCTAAAAATAACTTCGTTTAGTATCCTCTGCCTACTTGTTGACTCAGTGGCCATTAATTTTGATTACTGCCGAAAGATGATAGAGGCCATTTTCCTTTTATAGATTCCTTTGAAACTAGGTAAGTAGTGGTGACCGCAGTGCTAAATAGGTAACTATACTCATGTAGATACTAATATCGTAACGCCTCATATAATAAACAGTGATGTCATTTTTGTTTGCTGTCCTGAAATTCTATAGAAATATGTAATAAAACGACTACATATTTTTCTAGTATTCATCATAAAAAAATTAAATTAAAAATTTTAAATACCTACCCCCGATTAATATATTAATAAAATTAATACATTTTTCATCAAACATAGCTAAGAACTGAACACTAACGATAAATTCACCTTTCAAACAAAAAAACAAAATCCAAATCGGTTCATCCGTTCGGTAGTTACGATGCCACAGATAGACACGTCAAACAACGTATAAGACCCGGTTAAAAATTACTTATTTCAGGGCATAATTTTTTGAAAAAAAAAAACAGCGTTGAGTTTAAACTCCATAAAAGGCTAATCTCGCCAATATTTTATACGTATGTATAGCCTAAAAATAATTTTTGACAGTATTTTCATATCATTTTATTCCACGTATAAAAGACATAAACGAGGTATGAAAATTTTGGTGACAATCTCCCTTCGTATTTATTTGTTTCTTAATAGTACCAATGTACTTAGTAGATTGTGTACAGTGAATGAGTGATGACATCAATTACTTTCCGTTTTGGAGACGTCTACAATGATAGAGCAGTTAATATAACAGGCGTCTGGGGGCGTAGTTGATGATCCGTGCCTGGTTTGCTTTAGCATCCGTGTTCGAAATTGTCACAGATTCTATCTCAAACTGCGGCTTGAATATTAAAATCCTATAGGTAGGTAACATTAAAAAACAGACCACCCGAGGATAACTGTAAATACGAGTTTAGTCATAATGTTTGCCACATGTTTGTCGCAGATATACCGGACTGTCAAAAGTCGTTCAACAAGTGAATAGTTAGGGTGACAAATCAACATCGAGCTGTGCTGCGCTGTACTGCGCTGTGCTATGTTTGATCAAACAAACAGAATAAACAGAGCGTAGCCTCACACAGCGCAGCACAGCATGGTTTGATTGTATCCTCATTAAAATATTAGACGAGCGAGTTGACCAAACATAGCACAGCGCAGTACAGCGCAGCACAGCTCGATGTTGATTTGTCACCCTTAATATTCTGACAACTGTCTCCATCTATTTCTGGTTAATTTCACCAAGCATCGCTATATTAAGAACAAACGAGATCCAAATAAATCAGACAATGTCCTATAAGGCCATATTAACAATACATTATACATGACAGAATAACTATTTAGAATGTGAACGTATTTAAAACCGTTAATAGGAACGCCCAACGTAATTTATTTGTGCTATCGTTTGGCAGAGTACCTTGTTTTGATCGTTATAAATCTATCAACAAAATTGATAAAAATATAATATATTTATTTTATTTGAAACTAAAATTTTATGCCTGTCGACAGTTACACGACACTTTTGCAAAGTACGTACCTAGATAGTTTTTAATATGAATTAAAATATGGTAATGTCTGATAGCATCAAACACCATTAGTAGAACAATGCCTCTTACTGAATACAGTTTTGTGTCAGTTCCAAGATAAGGTTGGTCTTAGGCGATTAACACACGGCACCGTACGCCGCTCCGGCATGCGGTAGCGGTGAAGCGGATTTCAAATTTCGAACACCGCTCGACCGCGCGGTCGTGCGGTGTTCGTGTGCAAGGTTCAAGCGGATTTCATAGAGGCTAGTGCGACGTGAGAACCGCATCACCGCATGCCGGAGCGGCGTACGGTGCCGTGTGTTAATCGCCTTAGAGGTGGGTACAGATACACATAATCACACATGCCATTGTTTCAGTAAATAAATATTTTATTAAGTACATTATTAAACTGGTGAAATGTGGGTGTACTAATGGGTACACCTGTGCCTAACCGTTCGGGAATTACAGGCGTGATGTTATGTACATTATTATAAACTCGTGAAGTTAGCTTATTCACGTAACTACAACTATTTGAATTATTATGCCGTTTTAGGGGCTACAAAATATTTGAATCTTTTTATACGATTTATACAATTTATTTGTATAAAAATATTTACTTTCACTTAGTAAAAATGAATTAAAAATAATTATTTACAATCTGAAAGTTTCATATCCAGTATTTAAGGCGCCAAAATTTTGGTTGGCGTTGATGCTGCCGTCGCCCTTGTCCATATTATCTTCTACGTGCATTATCTTCTCAACGTTCTCATTGAACTTCACTACTGATTTCCTCGGGTTTATGTTTACTTCCCCAAATTCATCATCCGAGGACTCGTCTGCATCTTTCAATTTATCTATTGATTGTATGACAACTGGTGCACTAGGCTCGTGTATGGGCAAATCAAGTATAGATTCGGCAGGAATGTCCATTTTTCTAGGCATTGGATTTATTGTAACCTCTTGAATAGGAGGATGCAACATTTCTTGCAGTCTCCTTTCGCTTTTTCTCAAAGCTTCGATGTTTAATCTCGGTTGCACCACTTCGGGTTTTGGCAGTTCTCCTAGTGATGCGTTTCTTGATGATAAGCTATTTTCATCGTTAAATTCATCGTAATTTCTGTTCTTTCTCCTAGAAATAAAAGTATGAATCAGTTTTCTTCGTTATAGGAGTGGCATATGAATGAGACAGGAGCATCATTTAAATAACTGTTACTTACCATCTAAGGAAGAACCAAATGGCTACCAGCAAGATAACTGCAAAGAGTAGTACGCCGAGGACTATCGTGGCCACTAACAAGCCAATTTGATTATCTATAAAAATGTTCATATCTTCTAAATGAGCTTCTAGTGGGATAGTACTTACAATACTCGCCATTGCGGAACTACTACTTATATCACTGAAAAAGAAAGTTAAAATGTTGTTTAAAAAATTGTTGATGATTGCTTATTAAATATTATTTTCTATTGTGTTTTCTATATACCTACGAGTATTTTGATATACTTACGCGACAAGTCGATCTACAGCGACAGTTTCTCTCTCATTTATTCCATAAACATAAAGTTGTAACGAAGCTCTGGTAGTGGCAGTTTCTCGTTTATTCCTGGTAACTTCTTCATGTATGTCATCAGATATGACGACTGACCTCAATGTTTTAACTTCATATCCGACGGCATCACTCAACTGAGCCAAAACAGTCGTTTCATCGTCTAGGAAGGCATCTCTTATTGTCACCACGGCTATATGGTTTACGTCTAACAGTTTTACCTGGAAATAGAAATATTGTCATGACTTTAGGTTATGAGACGCTAAACGGAATCAGCAGGTTAACGCACTGGTTACAAAAGGCTATTCTAACGAGTTTTTCATCACTCACACAAGCATACCATATTTAGTTAAGTATGTGTTATTATTTCGTTGATTAAATTATCATAATTTTAATGTTTAGAAGTTTAAATAACGTCAATTAATAAATGATGTTCCTTTGTTGCATACGGTGGGATTTAAAAAAAATTAACGGTAAATTGTCCCATCCGGTATGTTCTGTTGCCCCCGAGCAAGTTTTTTTGGCGGTTAATAAAACATTGATTTGTTACTCGTGGACTTAAAAGTACTGAATATAAGTCTGAAACCGCCGATCCGCCTTGGGCGAGAGTGATGAATAAGCCTCATGCCTTCTGCATGAGAAGAGGTCTTTGCTCTGCAGTAGGACAATCATAGATGGGTATTATTTTTGTTACTTATGTAGATTGTGCCAATTTATTGAGCACAGTTACAAACAAATTGTACCTAGTCAGTTCTATTTTACAACCAAAATCTGTCTTCTTATTGAGATTGAACTAAAAAGGTAGCAACAGATTAGGAAAACATTTTAAGGACACGAGTCATTAGAGATGATATCATTTACTTAAACCAACACAGTTCTCATAAGTAGTTAAGTGGCTCCTTATTCAAATTAGTTTGACTTGTTAACTTTAACTAACTATGAAATTTTATTGCCAATTAAAATAGGCAGGATCGGACGTAATTTTAAATTGGTACAATTTGTCAAGACCTTATTTGAGTTGGAACTTTACACGTTTTAAGGTTATGTTATCTCTATTTTATTTCTTTCATTAAATTAATGATACCTATGTGTAGTATAGATAAGGAGGTATAGGTGAAGGTCATTAATTGTGACGATGGGTCAGTTTTGGTAAAAACTTCCGCCATTCAAATTATGGTAACAATAAATCAGAAACTCAAACATGAGTCAATGACAACTTGTATTCCTAAATTAATAGAAGCATAATACGCTTACCAAATATTTCTCAGCTTAATTAAAATGAACATAAGGTCGTTATTAGTGTATCAAGTTTATCGATCTCTTACCAAATTCGTATAAGTATTACCGGTTCTGGGCTTATTCGATTTTGAAGTATTATTTTAACTTGTTCTTTATTAATTTAGGAAACTAACACAATAAAAATATCTTTTGAATTTCTAAATAAGTAGTGTGTAGTAGTATGCAATGGTATGTGTTTGTAGCCTCATTTGAATAAGTCATCAATTAGAGCCTACTAAAAAATATTGTATTTTTGAATATATACCCATGTTAAAAAAATTATGAAAATAGAATTTCGTGTATGTTATTAATGTTTTTTCTTGTAAATAAAATACACATTTCGTTTTGTGTTTGCTAAAATTACAAATGCATGATAATATATAATTACCACAAGTTGAATAGTTCCAGAAAGTCCCTGTCCATTCTGGTCGGTCGCGGTAACGGTGAGGACCTGGTTGTGAGTCAGGCTTGCACCAGAGCGAACGTGCACGAAGCCTGTCGTCGGCGCCACAGCCAACACGCTTTCAGAACTCCAATACCTCAACGCTGCGTTTTCTCCAATATCCGCGTCTGTTGCCTGCCACACAAATTCATAGGAATTTATTATTCAGAAATCCGCTGCATTCGAGAGGCACTGGACGGGACTGGACCAGTCGACATGGCGATGCTTGATAGGCCTACACAAGATGCAATTTTGATCCTCATCTTTCAGGAGGTTGTCATACGACAGATGTTGACAGTAATTCAGAATACATCTCTTTCAAAGAACAGAATCGCCCTGTTGCGTGGTATCCGGTAGGCAGTGTCGCGCGACTATATATATCACTGTGTGCCGGTTCATCGTCCCGCCTGTCTAAACCCAGCGGCAAGATGGCTGTTTTTCTATGAATCTATCTAATTTGACAAGGATGCAAACATGCACCTTGTATACAACAGAGGATTGTAGCTGGCAATTCTTATTTTATACCGTAACAGATTTATATTTTAACAAAATTCTTATTGCTAGTGAAATGATTTTATACATAGATAAACGAAAAGCAATGATCGCTATTAGAGAGTTGTCATTAATTGTTTAGGACGGTGAGATACGCTAAAAAATAGCCGTTGTTATTGACTTGTCGTCACGCATTAAACTCATTCGGTGTTGAACAACGCGTGAAATACAAAACATCCTTCTCATTAATAACGTTGGGTTTGGCGGCAATGAGTCAGTCAGGTAAGACAGGCGGTTTTATATTCAAAGATAAAACTCTTTCTCGACGTGAATCATGTTACAACGTGGGAACTTAAAATAAAATATAAATGCAAGACACCGAGTTTACGACTTCAACGTTCATGTTGGAAATATACAAAACATTTGCATAGTGTAAACCTACCTTTAACTCCGCCAAAGAACGGGGTAATATCCTCTCTTCGAGCTCGTTTGTGGGGTACCCGACGGCAATCGGCTCGTGTTCTTTACCGACGAATATGGGATAATTGTCGTTGATATCGTTCACTATTAGATTCACTAAGCTACGTCTCGAATCGTATGTGATGGTGTCTGTCAGGATCCAGTTATTACTACCATAGTCGTAGGGACCGAGCCGTTCTGTTCTTTCTGAGCGTTTTTCGCGGGTGGCGCTATCACTTTCGCAATGTAATATAAGTTCTACTTGAACTTGTGAAAGCGCCATAAAGGCTATAGATGGGTGTTCTCTATCGATGGCTCTTGTGTGCAGTCCGTTTTCGTCGACGTACAGCCACGTTTGGTCAGCGGGCCAACGGTTCGTTATGGTGTAATAGCAGCCAGCATGTTGCGTAGGGTCAAGAACCACCAGATTATTGTGAGCCGCTTCCTCGTCTCTGTTTAATATTATCAAAGGATCCGTCACGATGCCTTTGTCTTCACATACCGTGTCTGCTTCTACTCTCAAATGTACCTGCAAAACCAATTGAAGCAATTTAATAACCAAGTTCGGAAAAATGACAGCCTTCTTTCAACTTTGTAAATACATTCAAAGAACATTTATAGGAGAATAATCTTAGATTATATTATATAATCTAAGGAGAATAATTTTATTCATACCGCAGCTGTAGCCTTGACTTCTGTAATAACTGTAGTCGCAATAACATCGATAGTGTAGATACCACTGTTAGCCGGAGCAGACAAATACAGTTCACCTTCATTGTTTATAGAAAGATGAGTCTGAAGATGCGCTGGAACAATATGAGAATTTCAAATTAAATTTTATGAACATTTTTACTTAACTGATCACATATTACTTTTTATTTGGTCTGTTCAAGAAGATTGAAATTCAAATTTTAATGCATATTGCTCATTATGTTAAAGTAGTGAAAGGAGCAATTAACTTCACCTTGGCGCCTATTAAAGAGCAACAATTACTTTGCAAAGTAAAATTGCTTCTGAAGAATTATAGGCGCGCGCTAAAATTTACCGTTTGGGCATAATAGAGAAACTTAGAGAATTAAGTTGACTTTGGATTAAAACAAAAATATTAAATGATAATACCTGCTTTAATTTTAAAAACTATTCTAGATTTTTTTTTTAATGCTATTTACGTCAGTTTTCATACTTCCACCTAGTTAGTGTGCATTTATATTATTATGTGACAATAATAAAATGTAATAAAATTATGGTATAGTAATGGGGCAGAACGATGATAACTATTTTTCCTTAATAGGAAAATTAAGTTGCTTTGTGTTGGTGGAGTTTAATATAAAGACCACATAGAAATGCTTACCATCGTCTGTTCCGAGTGAGTAGGTAACCGCCTCTCTGTTGTCAGCCGTAGCCGAGACACGACCCACGATGCCAGTCTGTGCCATACCCACAGTCAGCACGTACGAATTGGAGGAGAACGTCACGGATGGCACATCTAGTGAAAATCAATTTTAAAGGACTTTTGATATTTTTTAATATTTGACTTTTCGTTGAATATAGGTGATGTAATGATATATTATTAATAGTTCAACTGGGCTGATATTGCAGTAACTCTCACCATCAGTTAAAGAAATAAGAATCGTCGCCTGCGCTGTTGTGGCTCCCGCTCTCTCAGCACTGATGACAAAGACCAGATGGCGATTGTTCTGCAGAACCGCGGCCGGGATTGCTTCTTTCAACACCAGCCTGACAGAATTGGGAAGTGGTTCCACATCGAACCATCGTGAGTGTTCTGAAAGCAAGAAGTCAGTCATGGTAGAGAGAGGCTTCCTTCGAAATATCGACAACATTAATTTAATTTAATTGTTTCACAAAAATTTGTTGAGTAGCAGTGACGCTCAATGCTCACCTCCGTGTAGATTAAATTCAACACTGTCGTCATGACCTTCGGAGAGGGTGATCGGTGTATCCATGACCGGATCATCGTTTGCGTTGTATGATCCGGTGTAAAATGCTGCGTCGAAAGCTAGCTGAACCGTCGGGGAGGTGTCGTCCTCCACGACCACATGGAACACGATGGTGGCGTGGGCGGTGCTCGCTGCCAGAGCTGACGCTCGAATAGCCAGCGTTATTGTACGGTTTTCAGGTATCAATGCTGCCGGAATGGTCGTCTCGATCTCTAAATTAACGACGGGTCCCTCCCTATTTGGGGTGAAGTACCTGGCGAAATCTGAAAGTAGCGGTTCACGTTACTTTTTGAGGACGACTAGGATTATGAAGATATTTATTTCGTTTGAAGATGTTTGTTATAAGTCATCGGACATGAAACACGACTATAGTTACCTCCGTACAAGCTGACCACGACATCATCTGTGTATCCTTCGATGACCGTTATCGGTCCAATGTGTGCCACGCTGTTTTGTATAGATCCAAAGTATGTTACTTGGTCGAATCCGAGCTGTGCACCTTGAGTGTTTTCTGAAAACGATAAATTGCACTTAGATTGTTATGCGTTATTTGCCAAATGGAACAAGCACGGAGTTTAATGATCATGCACAGAACCGATCTTTGCGAGGTACCCACCATCGTCAGTTAGCGAAATGAGGATCGTCGCTTGCGCCGTTGTGGCTCCCGTTCTTTCAGCGCTGATGACAAAGATCAGATGGCGATTGTTCTGCAGAACCGCACCCGGGATTGCTTCTTTCAACACTAGCCTGACGGAATTGGGAAGTGGTTCCACATCGAACCATCGTGCGTGTGCTGAAAGCAAGAAGTCGTTGGTAGAAAGGAGGTTTCTTCGAAACATTCACAGTCTTAATTTAATTATTTCACATAATTTGTTGACTAGCAGTGACGCTCAATGCTCACCTCCGTGTAGATTAAATTCAACACTGTCGTCATGACCTTCGGAGAGGGTGATCGGTGTATCCATGACCGGATCATCGTTTGCGTTGTATGATCCGGTGTAAAATGCTGCGTCGAAAGCTAGCTGAACCGTCGGGGAGGTGTCGTCCTCCACGACCACATGGAACACGATGGTGGCGTGGGCGGTGCTCGCTGCCAGAGCTGACGCTCGAATAACCAGCGTTATTGTACGGTTTTCAGGTATCAATGCTGCCGGAATGGTCGTCTCGATCTCTAAATTAACGACGGGTCCCTCCCTATTTGGGGTGAAGTACCTGGCGAAATCTGAAAGTAGCGGTTCACGTTACTTTTTGAGGACGACTAGGATTATGAAGATATTTATTTCGTTTGAAGATGTTTGTTATAAGTCATCGGACATGAAACACGACTATAGTTACCTCCGTACAAACTGACCACGACATCATCTGTGTATCCTTCGATGACCGTTATCGGTCCAATGTGTGCCACGTTGTTTTGTATAGATCCGAGGTATGTTACTTGGTCGAAACCGAGCTGAGCACCTTGAGTGTTTTCTGGAAACGATACATTTCACTTTTTATCTTGAGTTTAATGATTTTTAATGAGTTTAATGACCTTTCTTAGTTGGTTATTACCTGACTTAGTTAGGCACCGAAAGTTATGCTAAGTTGATAGGTAGATAGGTCTTTATCCATCTAGGTATTTATCGCGGCACCAATAGTAAAACGCTAAATTATTGGACTACCCTAGCTAAGGCACCCTACCGATTGGGTAGCGCTTTAGTACTTTCGCAGGTAAAATGTTAAACACCAAAATCTTTTCCATCTTATTCTTCACGTTGCCTTTTGTAAAGGCAATTCGCCTCTCATGCATGAGGTTGTGGGTTCAAATCCGGGCAAGTACCAATGTGAATTTTTCAATTCATATGTACTTTCTAAAGTTTATCTTGGACATCATTGGCATCGGTGAAGGAAAACATCGTGAGGAAACCTGGACTTACTGTTCCATTCAAACCATGTCAGAGGCCCTTGAGGCGGTTTAGAAACTCTGACACTAGGGTGTGTGGGGTCGTTAAGACCTTACTGCCCACACGATAAAGAAAGAAGAAGGCAATAATTGCAATAATTCTAAGTTATAAAGTAAACAGAACAGCATTTCAAAATTTCAATTAGGTAAGATAATCTCAAATGACCTAAAGTTTGCCTGCTACAAACTTAAATTTACGAAATCGAAAAGCATTTCATAAAATTAAACAAAGAATATTTTAAATGATATCATCATTGTTATTAGAACGACGATAACCATATTACATACTCATTTGATGATAATTATCGAAACGTATTTAGATTTTGGTAGTTACCTATTAATCAAGCTTATCTATGACATCACTAAGTAAATTCCCTTTTACAATAATAATGATAACAATTATTTTCATTTTCGTGTACTAAAGGTAAATAAATGCCAGATTAGAAAAGTCTATAATATGTTTAAATGTACTACTTAGTGATGTACAGAAAAGAATACGTAGCTACATGATAATAAAATTAACAGTATTTAAGTATTAAGCTTTCATATACTCATGACTTACCTGCAGGCAAGGTGATGATGACTGCAGCACTAGCGCCCACTGTTCTTCGTTTCTTGACTTCTAATGACAACACTATGCGTTCTCTGCTATATATTTCAGGAGGAATAGGTTCATAGGTATTAGTCTCTATTGTCACACTGGCTCCGTTCAGTTTCGGTACGAAGTGATTAGCGTAATCTAAAAATAAACAAAGAAATGTCTGAAATCTTGTAGCCAAAGTAATCAGAGTTACAATTTATCTCTGACGTACTTTAGCTAAGTAACTTTTTTCGGTATTGGAAAATAACAATTATCTAAAATAAATAGATTTAGTGAGATGTAAATTAATATTACAGCAAGTAATTATAACTGCTGCTGAAAAGGAAATTCTTAAAAGTTACACAAACGACACGCACGAGATTATCAATTTACCTCCAAACAAAGACACTCCATCAATGTCATCATAACCCTGAACTAGTACAATTCGGTCATGGGTCAAACCACCAGGGTTTGAGTATGTTCCTTTGTATACGGTCGAATCGAAGACTGGTGTGACGTTGTCGTCTTTTATGATCTCAAGAGTGACGACAGTCGTCGTAGTACTGCGGCCTGTCGTGGCAGATACCTCGATATTAAGGTAGCTATTCTCATTTATGATATTTTCGCCTAGTGGTCTCATTGATAGCGTTACTGCGTTCCCCTCAACGTCTGCAGTGAAGTACGATGAGTGTTCTGAAAAACAAAATTTGAAATGCAAGAAGGCTCCAAACGTCAATTCGATACATATTACATCAATTGCCGTCACTCCCGTCACGATCTATTTATTGCTGACTGCAAAAGTGCATTACTATTTTTTAATAGATCTACTTTTTGTACACACTTGATACTCTCATTGAGACAGTTATCTTTTGCCACCTTTACTTATTAAAATTAGCTAAAAAATATATGAATTTTTAATTTACCACTTCCAACAGTAGCGGTTACAGTTTCTTCCTCATATCCTTGGCTGAAAATCAACGGTGGAACGCGTAGGTAATTGTTTTCAATCGTTCCTTCATAATGAGCTGTTTCAAATTCTAGAGGCACCACTGAAAAATATGGTTTTCGATAAGCTTTATGAATCGGTATTAACTATATAAATCAAAACAGTAGGTAAATGATATTAGTAATTCTGATCAAATCTGATTTTTGTAATCTAGACAGGTGACCCAATGTTGATGACAAAGCACTTTAAACTTGACTTACTATAAACACAAAATTCTAAAACATATATTATGTGAAACTGAGAGAAAGAGAAACAAGACGTCTAAAATTATTTTGGGGTGAGTAGGTACCTATTATATACATACGTACGAAACCTATCAATGTAGGTAAAATTATTAATAATATCTACTCAAAAGTGACTACTGATTACTCATATTTAATTTTATGTAGTCTTTAGGTGTATGTTTCACCTTCAGGTAACCGTAGTACGACTGTAGCCGAAGCTCCGCTTGTGTGTTCCCGGTCTGCTCTTACTATTAAATGGATGTTGTTCTGCATGAGATCGTCGCCTTCAAGGGGTATGAGAACACGGATTGATCTCTGATTTTCGTGATCTGGATCAGGCACAAGCTCAAAGTTGCCCGGGATATCTGATAAACAAAATAAAATCTGTAAAATTGTGATTTTTGGTAGACTCTGTGTTAAGGAATATAACGTAATAAGTATTTAAATAATACCGAAGCAATGAAATAGCGGGGCGCAAATCCTTTCAAAACCAGATGATATTAAGCACCATAGATAACGCAATATAATTTATATGTATAAGGTTTTAATACTAAAAAAACATTTAAACTACAAAAAAATACATGACAGGAATCAACATCACGGAGATGGGTGATTTCACAGTATTTCATAATAATAATTGTGTTAAGAACTGCAATGGTATTTGAAAGAAAACACAAAAGGGTGTTATTTAATTTTTCCCGAAGGGTTGAGCAAAGGTGTATTGAAAGTACCAATACCCATATTTCAGCAGACCTAAGAATCGAATTCAGAACCACCTTGACCAACGAGTTATGAAGGTTTAGAATATTTCGAAATCAATGGGTAATTTATTTCAGCTAGAAGCTTGCGAATTTGACCTAAATTCGCTATGATATTTATTAACACATTATTATTTTAAGTGATAAATATTTGAAACTTGATCTAAATAACTTTAAGTTAGCATAGTTACCTCCTTCGATATCAAACTGCACGAGTTCGTCATAACCACTTTGTAGAGTTATTGGTTCAGTTAGGACCACACGATGGTCATTCGTGTAGTCAGCCAGATAAAATGTTTTGGAGAAAACTGGCTCTTCAGGGAGCGCATAATCTGCATTTGTGATAATAGTAATATCTGTTGTCGTAGTTAACCTTTCATCATCTGTCCTATCAACGTCCTGTCAAAAATAACGAAATTATGAAAAAAAAAAATACAATTTCTTAATGAATTTTAGCTAAAAGTTAGAAGTTATCAATCAATACGAAAGTAATTCATTAAATTAGCATGAACACTGATAATTAACATGGCCCGGGTCTAATAAAAATTAAAGATTCTAACCACGTAAATAATTATTACAACAATTTCATTATTTTTCTTGTTATGGTGTGAATTCATTATTTAATAGTAAGATGGATTGGCACTAATTCTATTTTGTTTAACTTATTAGGCAATGGAGTGTAAAAAGACACATCACACACCCGTGAACTAGGCATACTGCCTATCGAACCAAGTAACATTGGACAAACTTAATTGCTGGGAAATGACTTTTATTAATGGCGTGAAAAATCCCTGTTTATGGTTGCGCGCAATGTTACACATGCAAAACATTGTGCTTATGGCTGCATGCAACAGTCGTGCAGGTCATGGGAGTATCAAAAGTTTAATGGTAACATTTAAAACAGGTTTTCAAATAAACAAAGAATTAAAACTTTGAACTACAATATCTCCGTAAAAAAAATATTGCCATGATGGGAACAATGTTCACTTTCATCTTCCTTAAGGGTATTTTTACACCTTTTATTCCATCAGAAACATGGTTCGGAAGCTTATCATAAGAACGCAAGAGCATTTAATTTGACTTTATAAAAAAACATATTGAGTAAGCCATTATACATTTTTAAACGGTTAAAGTTCATTGTAATTAGTAAAAAAAAAATCTTTGCCTGGGAATATCTATTTACCTGCCATGAGCTAGAATGAAGTGAATCTGCGTGTACCTGTCTGACAAAACCTAAATGATAAACTTACCGTAGCGCTGATGGTTAATTTTATTGCTTCTGGCATACTTCTTATGAAAGTCTTTGTCCTTAGCTTTGCTTTGAACTCTTTAGGTGTAGTAGACGCATCCCCATCATAACCAATTTCAAAATACGGGTTTTCTTCAATTTCGAATATAATTTCATATGTCGTGAGATCGATATCTCTCACAGTTATGTCGTTTAAGCAGCCAGTTAGTTCGAATCCCGGCGGTACTGGAGTAAAAATGGTGAAAACGAATGCACCCGACGGCGGTAGAATGAACTCTGGCCGGTTGTTGTTTGTATCAATCACAAAAATATCAATTGGCTAAAAAAAAACGGAATGAAAAATAAAACTTAACTTATGCCACTGCTTAAGTAGTTGGGTATCAGTAAAAGGAAAATAATTTAGGTAGTTAAGTCACCATTGGTATATTTGATGTTTGGGAAGAATGAGGCTTGACGTCGTTATGAAAATGACAGAGCAGAGCTATTGAAAAAAAAAAAATTGTAGAAAGAAAAAAGAAAGAAAGAGAAAGACAAATAAAGAAAGAGAAAGAAAAAAAAGAAAACAAAAGAAAGATATAGAAAGATATAGAAAGAAAAAGACAAAGACAGAAAAAGAAAGAAAAAGAGAGAAACAGAAAGAAAGAGAAAGAAATGAAGTTGTAGTAATGATCTTACCAGTCCCGGATGAGAAACACCACCTCCGGTACAGTCAAACGTTACAGTCATATGCGTTAACGCGACAGTCTCGTATTCTTCATACTGCTTGAAGAGCTCAGTCGTCGCCAACGAGAACTTAGAATCAACTATGTCTATGCCCACGTACTCTCTAAAGCCTGTACCTTCATAGTAAACGATATCGTTAATTCCTGAAATAAATATAATTTTTAAACTTTTTGGGTTCTAATTAGGTACCTGTCAAAGCGTGATATGGCACGTTATTCCTACATTGAGTCGACAACTGATGTAGAATAAAAATAATACAAACCCAATTGGTTGAGTCCACTTGATCCACAGACTTTCTAAAAACTTTTTTTTTTAATTTTAATAATTGCTTACCTGCTATGTTCGTAGTCTCATTTTGCCAAAAAATGTCTTCTTCAGTATCAAGGATCGACAGATATAGGTTTAAGGGAGGATTGGTACCTACTACACGACATGCCGACGCTAAAAAATAGAGAAGATTTAAGCTTAAGAAATCTTAAGACTCAATTTTATACATATTGTGAGTTAATACAACTATTTTCTTACAATGAGCATTATTGTAGTAGAAACTCGCCGTCAATAGAAGTGAGATTGATACAACCCTTTGTTTCCAATTCCCCATTTTCTTACTTAGTCATAAACACATGAAATCATTCCTTAAATGTTGTGCAACTGTAGTAAAAGGAGTAATTATTCACTTTGGTTACTTTTTAAAACAACATTTTGGTTTATCACTAACACGCACAATTTCCTTTACTGGATAGGAACATAAACACACAATGTAAAACAACTTCAAACAATAACTATTGAGCACTGTAACATCCGGCTTGTATTCCTTTATATGTGTATTAAGGAAAACTTCACAAAGAATTAAATTTTGTTTTGAAAACTAATTATAAAAAAAATGTTGATGATGATAACAATATCTGATCATCGATATTTACGCAGAAATAACGTGATAACAATATCATGAAGGTGCACCTAAACAGACAATACATTTACTGCAATACAAAGCTGCAATGTTTTCAAGTCTTGCCCGGTAATACTTCAGACATTACTGGCAATGTATTGTAGATTTGTAGCCATAATAAATATACATATATCATCATAATAAAAGTGAAGCATCAATACTAATTGCCGGAGTGGTCGGGCGGGTCACACACAAAATTTTGCCAAGTATTTTAGCAGTATATTAGGTAAGGCTGGGGTTTAGTTCTGGCCATGCATTGCAGCCAGATATTGTTAGGAAAATATAGTTTGTCCAGGAGCGCCATACTTACATTACAACCTACATCTCTTCTCATGCAGCGATAGCTTGAGCATTGATCACCACGCTTGCTCAAGGCGGACTTATTGACTTGTTCACTTGTCGGCGACATCTTCAAATCAAGTAAGTGGCTTAACTGGTATGTTCTGAATATTCGGTTAGCGCCTTTCAATCATTTCCAATGTATTTGGTGCCGAAACAAACATATTTGAAGTAAGATTTACTTTACTGTATCTTGCAGGTCCCAATATTGAGTATCATAAATTGTTCTGTCTGAAAGACATGGTAATGTCTAACTTTTGGAAGAAGATGAGTAATTGAAAAGTTTGGTGTTTAAAAATAAAATGATTCCGTGGTTATTATTAACTAGCAAGCCACCTTGGCTCCGCACGGGTGTACAGTGTATGTGCCGGAGGTCGTATACGGGTACGGGTCGTACGCCGGCCGACCGACCGTTTCGCTGCAAGCGATTAATTAGGTGATGTTAAATCTGTGATAGGTATCTTCTAAGATACACATCAAGATATACATTTAAATTATATGCTGTAAAAGGCAATTTTTATCTACATTAAATGCACAACGTACTTAACGTATTTAATTGTATGGATTAAGACTGTACTGTTTATAGTAGCTTCGGTAATTACCCACCCACCCATTTTAAGATATAATATGTTTTGTACAATATCATTAAAAATCTTTAATATTCTCGGTTTTTCTTTACTAAAATATACATATATTATACTCGTATATACCTTCCGGAAGAAATTCTCAGAATGACAGTAACGACTGCATTAAAATCTGTTTGTTTTATACTATGTAGAGATTGATGACATTATTAAGACAAACATCTTAACGTTCGGGATGGGAATGTTCAGCAATGATCGGGATACATCGCGTTCGACCGCTGCGTTGCATGCATGGACGCTCCGCCCGCGCCAGCTCCGAATGCCACTGCCGCTGCCATCTATGACGTCGTCTTCACAACATAATTATAATATTATTACGCAAGTTATTTTTGTGGTCTACATTAAATGGGACTTAAGAAGACTAACATATTTTATTTGTTTCTATAAAGATTAATACAAGTACTATGTTGGTAAAAACACCATTACAAATAAAGCAGTCTTGATAATCATGTAAATGGTTATTGCGGGTCAACTTTAATAGATAGTCGATGATCCTGCCTGCTTTGCTTTAGTATCCGTGTTTGAAATTGTCACAGATTCTATTTCAAACTGCGGCTTGAATATTAAAATACTGTAAGTAGGTAACTTTAAAAATGGTTAACCAGAGGATAACTAGGTATTTAGTCATAATATTCGCCATACGTTACCGGACTGTCAAAAGTCGTTCAACAAGTGAATAGTTTCTAACTAAACAAGTTTATGACATAATTATGTAGACAGTAAATTGTAAATTTACACTAATATAATAAAGCCGAAGTGTATTTTTGTTTGTTTAGACGCGCTAATCTCTGAAACTACCAGTAGGATTGAAATAATCTTTTTGTGTATGATAGTTAGATTCATGAGGACTACTATAGGCTATATGACATCATGCAACGATGTACAGAAGCGGAGTAGTAACCAGGGAAGTAACTTAACGCGGGTAAAAAAACCACGCGGGGGAAGTCGCGGGCAGAAGCTAGTAAGTATAATTATTATCTAGAATGTGAACTTATTTTAAACCGTTAAGAGAAACGCTCAACGTAATTTATTTGAGCTGGCGTTTGGTATGTGTTTACAAATTGATGAAATTAGTAGTGTAATTTTTAGGTATTAAACCATAACTATTTAATGCCTGCTGGCGGTTACATGATACTTTGAGAAAATAGGTACTACGTTACCCTCTTTCCCTCTTTTCGAACGGGCGAGAGGGGTAACCAGTTGATGACGCCGTCTGCATCTGGTTTATAAAAATGAATCAAAATATGGGTGTGTCTAATCAACATAACAATGTCTTTTACTAAATATTTCAGTATTCAAAAGCAGGTACGTAGGTCTCAGAGGTGGGTAGGTGGGTGGTAGGTCACATTCTTTCAGTAAATACACAATTTTTAGGTAAGTATACCAAAAAATTCGGTAATAGTAACTTTCGAAGTTACATAGTTGATTCAGGTAACAACGACAACTATTTTGAGCACCTATGTAGCATAACTGTCCTATACCTTTCAAGGGCAATAAAATATTTAATTAATTTTATACGAAATAAATATATTTGTATAAAAACCATTGAGTATCACTTACAATTAGTAAAAAATATATACAGATAGGTATTGTACAATTAATTTTAGTTTTGCATATCTCCTCGTACATTTTGTCGTAATTTACAATCTGTAGATTTCATATCCTGTATTTAAGGCGTCAACATTTTGGCTGACGTTGATGTCGACGACGCTGTCGACGACGCTGTCGCCGTCGCCGTCACCGTCGTCCAAATTATCTTCTACATGGATAATCTTCTCAACGTTCTCATTGAACGTGACTACTGATTTTCTTGGCTTTACGTTAACTTCCCCAAATTCATCATCCGAGGACTCGTCTGCATCTTTCAATTTGTCTATTGATTGTATGACTATTGATGTGCTGGGCTCGTGTATGGGCAAATCAAGTATAGCTTCGACAGGAGTTTCTATATTTCTCGGCATTGGTTCTACTGTAACCTCTTCTATAGGAGCATGCAATCTTTCTTGCAGTCTCTTTTCGCTTTTTTTCAGATCTTCAATGTTTAATCTTGGTTGCACCACTTCGGGTTTTGGCAGTTCTCCTAGTGATGCGTTTCTTGATGATAAGCTGTTTTCATCGTTAAATTCATCGTAGTTTCTGTTCTTTCTCCTAGAAATAAAAGTAGGTATGAATCAGTTTTTTTCGTTATAGGAGTGGCATATAAATGAGACAGGAGCATCATTTAAATAACTGTTACTTACCATCTAAGGAAGAACCAAATGGCTACCAGCAAGATAACTGCAAAGAGTAGTACGCCGAGGACTATCGTGGCCACTAACAAGCCAATTTGATTATCTAAAATGTTCAAATCTTCTAGATGAGCTTCTAGTGGGATAGTACTTACAACAGTTGCCATTGCGGAACTACTACTTATATCTCTGAAAAAAAAAGTGTTTTTATTTAGAAATTTTTTGATGTTTGTTGGATAATGATTACTTTCTGTATATTTAGATACTTACGTGACAAGACGATCTACGGCGACAATTTCTCTCTCATTTATTCCATAAACATAAAGTTGTAAAGAAGCTCTGGTAGTGGCAGTTTCTCGTTTATTCCTGGTAACGTCTTCATGTGTGTCATCAGATATGACGACTGACCTCAATGTTTTAACTTCATATCCGACGGCATCACTCAACTGAGCCAAAACAGTCGTTTCATCGTCTAGGAAGGCATCTCTTATTGTCACCACGGCTATATGGTTTACGTCTAACAGTTTTACCTGGAAATAGAAATATTGTCATGACTTCAGGTTAAGAGACGCTAAACGGAATCAGCAGGTTAACGCACCGACTAAACTATTCTTGCGTGCTTTTTAAATTCCATTAAAGTTCACACTCACACAAGCATACCATAGTTAAGCTTATATTATTATAATGATTTTTAGTTTAAATAACGTCAATGAAAAAGTTGTTTCTATAATGCATGCGTTGAGACGTCGCTCCGGTATGTTCTGTGAGCAGCAAAATTATTTAGTGTTCTTGTTTATTATTTGGGAATTAGTAAATGCGGTCAAAATACGACTTTTCAAATAGTAAGTAGCATGTAGGAGTAGGCAACGGTGTGTGTTTGTAGTAATACTTAACTAAGAAATTAATTAGTACGGGCCTGTTTTATAAAGAATGACTTTTTTAATATGTATAAAAAAAATTGTGACAATAGAATCTCTGTTTATATCAATGCATGTCATGTATGATATTTATTTTATTTCTTGGGTATAATGTAAATTCTCATTGAGCATAATTTACACAAATGTCCGTAAAATATGGTAGGTCAGTATGTCAGTTTAGTAAGCTCAAAACAAAATAGTTATTTAACCATTTCGTTTTGAGCTTACTGAACTGACAAGTATCATGACATAATTACCAGAAGTTGAATAGTTCCAGAAAGCCCCTGTCCATTCTGGTCGGTAGCTGTAACGATGAGGACCTGGTCGTGCGTCAGCCGTGCACCAGAGCGCACGTGTACGAAGCCTGTCGTCGGTGCCACAGCCAACACGCTTTCAGAGCTCCAATACCTCAACGCTGCGTTTTCGCCTATATCCGCGTCTGTTGCCTGTTATATAAATGCATAGGAATTTATCATTGGAGATACTTAAAGTTTACGGAAATGCGATGCATGCGAATCTCACAGAACCAATCGATGTAGCGATGGATTTTAGTGGTGGTGTTAACAGTCGTGTGCCTTACGTGATAAGCTTTTGAATAACTTTGTGCCCCCATGATTTTACGATTTTAACGTTCATGTTGGAGATATACATAGATGTAAATGCAATAGAACAACCACAAAAGCAATAATGAAAACCTACCTTTAACTCCGCCAAAGATCGAGGTAATATCCTCTCCTCGAGCTCGTTTGTGGGGTACCCGACGGCAATCGGCTCGTGTTCTTTACCGACGAAAATGGGATAATTGTCGTTGATATCGTTCACTATTAGATTCACTAAGCTACGTCTCGAGTCGTATGTGATGGTGTCTGTCAGGATCCAGTTATTACTACCATAGTCGTAGGGACCGAGCCGTTCTGTTCTTTCTGAGCGTTTTTCGCGGGTGGCGCTATCACTTTCGCAATGTAGTATAAGTTCTACTTGAACTTGTGAAAGCGCCATAAAGGCTATAGATGGGTGTTCTCTATCGATGGCTATTGTGTGCAGTCCGTTTTCGTCGACATACAGCCACGTTTGGTCAGCGGGCCAACGGTTCGTTAAGGTGTAATAGCAGCCAGCATGTTGCGTAGGGTCAAGAACCACCAGATTATTGTGAGCCGCTTCCTCGTCTCTGTTTAATATTATCAGAGGGTCCGTCACGATGCCTTTGTCTTCACATACCGTGTCTGCTTCTACTCTCAAGTGTACCTGCGAAACCAATTGATGCAATTTAATAACCAAGTTCGGAAAAATGACCGCCTTCTTTCAACTTTGTAAACATTAAAAGAACTTTTATAGTAGAATCATTTTATTCATACCGCAGCTGTAGCCTTGGCTTCTGTAATAACTGTAGTCGCAATAACATCGATAGTGTAGATGCCACTGTTAACCGGAGCAGACAAATACAGTTCACCTTCATTGTTTATAGAAAGATGAGTCTGAAGATGCGCTGGAATAAAAAATGAGAATTTACATACTTTTATATGAAACTTTGTAAGTGAAAAACACTTTTTTTAAGCTAAATTTTATTTGGTCCTTACTACAACATTTAAATTAAAATTTTAATGCAAATAGATTATAGTCCATGAGCCATATGCTTTTATATAATTTAAACTTCATGATTTAGGTACCTTGGCGCCTAGTAAAGAGCATCAATTACTTCTCGAACAAAAATTGCTTCGGATAAATTATAGGCGCGCGCTGAGTTACGTTTGGGCACAATGATCCAACTTAGAGTAGGTATTATGTTTTAAAAGTTACATTTGAACAAAAACACTAGATGATAATGATCCCATATTACCATACCATACCATATTCGGACAAATAAATGAATTTGAATTTGAATTTGAATCCCATATTCATAATCCACATATTTATTTCATGGCAAGTTACCTGCGTAAGTTTCGAAAAATATTCTGGAACTCTTGCTAAAATTCCTGTTTTAATTTAGTTTTTAGACTAACACCCGGCCTGCGTGCATTTATTTAATTTTGTGTGTAAAATCTTTAAGTATTTTATTTTTCACTTTTTAGTGCAATGTTACTCGTTAATATTTGAAATCCTCACAGAAAGCTCTTTCAAACAATATATCAAACAATATATTTGATTTTGGGAAGTGGTAAGAGGGGGTTGACATACGACATACGTCTTCCTTCAGTCATCGTCTACACGTATAAACAAAGCAATTTTTGCTTGTTACGATAGTTCTCGTATGATTCTATGAGCAAAATGAAAAGTCATTAAACCCATGATTTTTGATGATATACTTACATTAATGGGGCAGAACGATACTAGTTACAGGGAAATAAAACGGACGTAAATTGATCGGTGAGGTTCCAAAATAGTGAGCCTTAAATATAACCGTAAAATAGTAGGTACCTTCATACCTACCTTTGTGTTAAATTAATCTTAGCCTACGCGTAATTATGGTCTAAGGTACTTCTGTAAATCAAGGGTACTTAGAAAGAAAGTCGCTTATTGCCTAAATATAGCAGTAAAATAAATAAATTTAAATAATAAATATTGAGGAAAATTAAATCTTAAGGGATAAATGTAGTCAAAATGGCAAGACTGGCTTATCGGTCAATTCAATCCTGCAGGCACACCTCACCACGGACGTGCTTTATATCTGGATAATTAATGTGGTTGGGATGTTCCACCCACGTAAATCTAGCAGTAAATCATTTTTTCATTTAGTATAATAAATTTCCTGAGGGGGCTTAGACTGAATAACAAAGTAAAAATATTATAATTATGGCCTTTTATAATTCAGACAGCAAGTTTATTCGAATGCAAAACAGATTTTGTGAAGTTTGATCCTGCTCACAACTTGTCTTATAAAATATGACAACAAAGCATTATACTTTCTATATAAGTTATTCATGATTTTGGAAGCACAACGCAAAGTTGAACGTAGCAAAGGTATCTACATATCTTGTCGCGGATTTGAAATACAAATACAATTTAAGAAGCTGGCGCCTTTGATTTGGTTTTAAAAGATATTGACATCTGTTCCCGAAGCTGTTCACCCATAACATTATTTTTGTATTTATGCAGTCGGCTTATACTTTCGTTCTTCCATTGAGGAGTTCCATTCCGTATCCGGGTGTTTTCATTAGATCTTTACTCAATTAAAACAGGACAAAATTGGGGGAATACGTACTTCAAACGTGCCGGAGTCAGGCGTAATAAAAATTGTTAGATTGTTACGACTAACAAGACGAAAAGGTATTTTTTCATGCACTACACAAGCGGCGTATATTTATTTTATAAAGCGCAAGTATTTAGTTTCATGAAGTTCTATTCCACACGAAACTTTTTGGAAAGGGAAACTAAGTAGACTCGTTTTTTTTTCTAGTTTTCTTTCAAAGGCAATTTTTAACATAATGTACATTAAAAAGTGCCTTTTTATGGCCTAATTGAAATAAATGAATTGACTTTGACCGTCTGCAGTCCCCTAAGCAACGGTTTCTGGTCTCTAAGATCGGGTGAGAACTCTCTGCTACTTTGAATAAAGCTCATTTCAGACTATGCTAAAATAATTCATAGCACAACAAAATACCGCTCAGCTGTAAATTAAGCCTTCGTTAAAGACCACATATACATATCTAAATATTTACCATTATCTGTTCCGAGTGAGTAGGTAACCGCCTCTCCGTTGTCAGCCGTAGCCGAGACACGACCCACGATGCCAGTCTGCGCCATACCCACAGTCAGCATGTACGAATTGGAGGAGAACGTCACAGATGGCACATCTAGTAGAAATCAATTATACATTAAAGGACTTTAGATATTTTTTAGTATTTGACTGTTTTGTTGTAAGGGCTACTAATAGTCATAGAAGGATAGTATTCGAATAACCGTAATCATCAGTTAAAATAATAAAAAACCGTCGCCTGCGCTGTTGTGGCTCCCGTTCTCTCACAGCTGATTACAAAGACCAAACGTTGCGGATTGTTTACGAGATAGAAATCGCACAGAGTTCAATGATCATGCGCAGAACCGATCGTTGCAAGGGACCCACCATCGTCAGTTAGCGAAATCAGAATCGTCGCTTGCGCCGTTGTGGCTCCCGTTCTTTCAGCGCTGATGACAAAGACCAGATGGCGATTGTTCTGCAGAACCGCGGCCGGGATTGCTTCTTTCAACACCAGCCTGACGGAATTGGGAAGTAGTTCCACAACGAACCATTGTGAGTGTTCTGAAAGCAAGAAGTCAGTGGTAGAGAGAGGCTTCCTTCGAAATATCGACAGCATTAATTTAATTTAATTGTTTCACAAAAATTTGTTGAGTAGCAGTGACGCTCAATGCTCACCTCCATGTAGATTAAATTCAACACTGTCGTCATGACCTTCGGAGAGGGAGATCGGTGTATCCATGACCAGATTATCGTTTGCGTTGTATGATCCGGTGTAAAATGCTGCGTCGAAAGCTAGCTGAATCGTCGGGGAGGTGTCATCTTCCACGACCACATGGAACACGATGGTGGCGTGGGCGGTGCTCGCTGCCAGAGCTGACGCTCGAATAGCCAGCGTTATTATGTGGTTTTCAGGTATCAATGCTGCCGGAATGGGCGTCCTGATCTCTACATTGACGACGGGTCCCTCCCTATTCGGGGTGAAGTAGCTCGCGAGTTCTGAAAGTAGCGGGTTACGTCATTGTTTGAGGACGACTAGAAATATGGTGTTTATTTCGTTAATGAAAACATAAAACATCACTATAGTTACCTCCGTACAAGCCGAACGTGACGTCATCTGTGTATCCTTCGATGACCGTTATCGGTCCAATGTGCGCCACGTTGTTTTGTATAGAACCGAGGTATGTTACTTGGTCGAAACCGAGCTGTGCACCTTGAGTGTTTTCTGAAAACGATAAATTGTACTCAGATTGTTGTGCGCTATTTGCCAAATGGAACACACACGGAGTTCAATGATCATGCACAGATCCGATCGTCGCGAGGTACCCACCATCGTCAGTTAGTGAAATCAGGATCGTCGCTTGCGCCGTTGTGGCTCCCGTTCTTTCAGCGCTGATGACAAAGACCAGATGGCGATTGTTCTGCAGAACCGCGGCCGGGATTGCTTCTTTCAACACCAGCCTGACAGAATTGGGAAGTGGTTCCACAACGAACCATCGTGAGTGTTCTGAAAGCAAGAAGTCAGTGGTAGAGAGAGGCTTCCTTCGAAATATCGACAGCATTAATTTAATTTAATTGTTTCACAAAAATTTGTTGAGAAGCAGTGACGCTCAATGCTCACCTCCGTGTAGATTAAATTCAACACTGTCGTCATGACCTTCGGAGAGGGAGATCGGTGTATCCATGACCAGATTATCGTTTGCGTTGTATGATCCGGTGTAAAATGCTGCGTCGAAAGCTAGCTGAACCGTCGGGGAGGTGTTATCTTCCACGACCACATGGAACACGATGGTGGCGTGGGCGGTGCTCGCTGCCAGAGCTGACGCTCGAATAGCCAGCGTTATTATGTGGTTTTCAGGTATCAATGATGCCGGAATGGGTGTCCTAATCTCTACATTGACGACGGGTCCCTCCCTATTCGGGGTGAAGTAGCTCGCGAGTTCTGAAAGTAGCGGGTTACGTCATTGTTTGAAGACGACTAGAAATATGAAGGTGTTTATTTCGTTAATGAAAAAAATACAAACATCCGAATTGAGAACCTCCTCCTTTTTTAGAAGTCGGTTAAAAACGTGAAACATCACTATAGTTACCTCCGTACAAGCCGAACGTGACGTCATCTGTGTATCCTTCGTTGACCGTTATCGGTCCAATGTGGGCCACGTTGTTTTGTATAAAACCGAGGTATGTTACTTGGTCGAATCCGAGCTGTGCACCTTGAGTGTTTTCTGAAAACGATAAATTGTACTTAGATTGCTGTGCGTTATTTGCCAAATGGAACACGCACGGAGTTCAATGATCATGCACAGAACCGATCGTCGCGAGGTACCCACCATCGTCAGTTAGCGAAATCAGGATCGTCGCTTGCGCCGTTGTGGCTCCTGTTCTTTCAGCGCTGATGACAAAGACCAGATGGCGATTGTTCTGCAGAACCGCACCCGGGATTGCTTCTTTCAACACCAGCCTGACAGAATTGGGAAGTGGTTCCACATCGAACCATCGTGAGTGTTCTGAAAGCAAGAAGTCAGTCATGGTAGAGAGAGGCTTCCTTCGAAATATCGACAGCATTAATTTAATTTGATTGTTTCACAAAAATTTGTTGAGTAGCAGTGACGCTCAATTCTCACCTCCGTGTAGATTAAATTCAACACTGTCGTCATGACCTTCGGAGAGGGAGATCGGTGTATCCATGACCAGATTATCGTTTGCGTTGTATGATCCGGTGTAAAATGCTGCGTCGAAAGCTAGCTGGATCGTCGGGGAGGTGTCATCTTCCACGACCACATGGAAGACGATGGTGGCGTGGGCAGTGCTCGCTGCCAGAGCTGACGCTCGAATAGCCAGCGTTATTATGTGGTTTTCAGGTATCAATGCTGCCGGAATGGGTGTCCTGATCTCTACATTGACGACGGGTCCCTCCCTATTCGGGGTGAAGTAGCTCGCGAGTTCTGAAAGTAGCGGGTTACGTCATTGTTTGAAGACGACTAGAAATATGAAGGTGTTTATTTCGTTAATGAAAAAAATACAAACATCCGAATTGAGAACCTCCTCCTTTTTTAGAAGTCGGTTAAAAACGTGAAACATCACTATAGTTACCTCCATACAAGCCGAACGTGACGTCATCTGTGTATCCTTCGATGACCGTTATCGGTCCAATGTGGGCCACGTTGTTTTGTATAGAACCGAGGTATGTTACTTGGTCGAATCCGAGCTGTGCACCTTGAGTGTTTTCTGAAAACGATAAATTGCACTTAGATTGTTGTGTGTTATTTGCCAAATGGAACACGCACGGAGTTCAATGATCATGCACAGAACCGATCGTCGCGTGGTACCCACCATCGTCAGTTAGCGAAATCAGAATCGTCGCTTGCGCCGTTGTGGCTCCCGTTCTTTCAGCGCTGATGACAAAGACCAGATGGCGATTGTTCTGCAGAACCGCGGCCGGGATTGCTTCTTTCAACACCAGCCTGACGGAATTGGGAAGTGGTTCCACAACGAACCATCGTGAGTGTTCTGAAAGCAAGAAGTCAGTGGTAGAGAGAGGCTTCCTTCGAAATATCGACAGCATTAATTTAATTTAATTGTTTCACAAAAATTTGTTGAGTAGCAGTGACGCTCAATGCTCACCTCCGTGTAGATTAAATTCAACACTGTCGTCATGACCTTCGGAGAGGGAGATCGGTGTATCCATGACCAGATTATCGTTTGCGTTGTATGATCCGGTGTAAAATGCTGCGTCGAAAGCTAGCTGAATCGTCGGGGAGGTGTCATCTTCCACGACCACATGGAACACGATGGTGGCGTGGGCGGTGCTCGCTGCCAGAGCTGACGCTCGAATAGCCAGCGTTATTATGTGGTTTTCAGGTATCAATGCTGCCGGAATGGGTGTCCTGATCTCTACATTGACGACGGGTCCCTCCCTATTCGGGGTGAAGTAGCTCGCGAGTTCTGAAAGTAGCGGGTTACGTCATTGTTTGAAGACGACTAGAAATATGGTGTTTATTTTGTTAATGAAAACATAAAACATCACTATAGTTACCTCCGTACAAGCCGAACGTGACGTCATCTGTGTATCCTTCGATGACCGTTATCGGTCCAATGTGGGCTACGTTATTTTGTATAGAACCGAGGTATGTTACTTGGTCGAATCCGAGCTGTGCACCTTGAGTGTTTTCTGAAAACGATAAATTGTACTCAGATTGTTGTGCGTTATTTGCCAAATGGAACACACACGGAGTTCAATGATCATGCACAGAACCGATCGTCGCGAAGTACCCACCATCGTCAGTTAGCGAAATCAGAATCGTCGCTTGCGCCGGTGTGGCTCCCGTTTTGTCAGCGCTGATGACAAAGACCAGATGGCGATTGTTCTGCAGAACCGCGGCCGGGATTGCTTCTTTCAACACCAGCCTGACGGAATTGGGAAGTGGTTCCACAACGAACCATCGTGAGTGTTCTGAAAGCAAGAAGTCAGTCATGGTAGAGAGAGGCTTCCTTCGAAATATCGACAGCATTAATTTAATTTGATTGTTTCACAAAAATTTGTTGAGTAGCAGTGACGCTCAATGCTCACCTCCGTGTAGATTAAATTCAACACTGTCGTCATGACCTTCGGAGAGGGAGATCGGTTTATCCATGACCAGATTATCGTTTGCGTTGTATGATCCGGTGTAAAATGCTGCGTCGAAAGCTAGCTGAACCGTCGGGGAGGTGTTATCTTCCACGACCACATGGAACACGATGGTGGCGTGGGCGGTGCTCGCTGCCAGAGCTGACGCTCGAATAGCCAGCGTTATTATGTGGTTTTCAGGTATCAATGATGCCGGAATGGGTGTCCTAATCTCTACATTGACGACGGGTCCCTCCCTATTCGGGGTGAAGTAGCTCGCGAGTTCTGAAAGTAGCGGGTTACGTCATTGTTTGAAGACGACTAGAAATATGAAGGTGTTTATTTCGTTAATGAAAAAAATACAAACATCCGAATTGAGAACCTCCTCCTTTTTTAGAAGTCGGTTAAAAACAAGAAACATCACTATAGTTTACCTCCGTACAAGCCGAACGTGACGTCATCTGTGTATCCTTCGTTGACCGTTATCGGTCCAATGTGGGCCACGTTGTTTTGTATAAAACCGAGGTATGTTACTTGGTCGAATCCGAGCTGTGCACCTTGAGTGTTTTCTGAAAACGATAAATTGTACTTAGATTGCTGTGCGTTATCTGCCAAATGGAACACGCACGGAGTTCAATGATCATGCACAGAACCGATCGTCGCGAGGTACCCACCATCGTCAGTTAGCGAAATCAGAATCGTCGCTTGCGCCGTTGTGGCTCCTGTTCTTTCAGCGCTGATGACAAAGACCAGATGGCGATTGTTCTGCAGAACCGCACCCGGGATTGCTTCTTTCAACAACAGCCTGACAGAATTGGGAAGTGGTTCCACATCGAACCATCGTGAGTGTTCTGAAAGCAAGAAGTCAGTCATGGTAGAGAGAGGCTTCCTTCGAAATATCGACAGCATTAATTTAATTTGATTGTTTCACAAAAATTTGTTGAGTAGCAGTGACGCTCAATTCTCACCTCCGTGTAGATTAAATTCAACACTGTCGTCATGACCTTCGGAGAGGGAGATCGGTGTATCCATGACCAGATTATCGTTTGCGTTGTATGATCCGGTGTAAAATGCTGCGTCGAAAGCTAGCTGGATCGTCGGGGAGGTGTCATCTTCCACGACCACATGGAAGACGATGGTGGCGTGGGCAGTGCTCGCTGCCAGAGCTGACGCTCGAATAGCCAGCGTTATTATGTGGTTTTCAGGTATCAATGCTGCCGGAATGGGTGTCCTGATCTCTACATTGACGACGGGTCCCTCCCTATTCGGGGTGAAGTAGCTCGCGAGTTCTGAAAGTAGCGGGTTATGTCATTGTTTGAGAACGACTAGAAATATGAAGGTGTTTATTTCGTTAATGAAAACATGAAACATCACTACAGTTACCTCCGTACAAGCCGAACGTGACGTCATCTGTGTATCCTTCGATGACCGTTATCGGTCCAATGTGGGCCACGTTGTTTTGGATAGAACCGAGGTATGTTACTTGGTCGAATCCGAGCTGTGCACCTTGAGTGTTTTCTGAAAACGATAAATTGCATTCAGATTGCTGTGCGTTATTTGCCAAATGGAACACGCACGGAGTTCAATGATCATGCACAGAACCGATCGTCGCGAGGTACCCACCATCGTCAGTTAGCGAAATCAGGATCGTCGCTTGCGCCGTTGTGGCTCCCGTTCTTTCAGCGCTGATGACAAAGACCAGATGGCGATTGTTCTGCAGAACCGCGGCCGGGATTGCTTCTTTCAACACCAGCCTGACGGAATTGGGAAGTGGTTCCACATCGAACCATCGTGAGTGTTCTGAAAGCAAGAAGTCAGTCATGGTAGAGAGAGGCTTCCTTCGAAATATCGACAGCATTAATTTAATTTGATTGTTTCACAAAAATTTGTTGAGTAGCAGTGACGCTCAATTCTCACCTCCGTGTAGATTAAATTCAACACTGTCGTCATGACCTTCGGAGAGGGAGATCGGTGTATCCATGACCAGATTATCGTTTGCGTTGTATGATCCGGTGTAAAATGCTGCGTCGAAAGCTAGCTGGATCGTCGGGGAGGTGTCATCTTCCACGACCACATGGAAGACGATGGTGGCGTGGGCGGTGCTCGCTGCCAGAGCTGACGCTCGAATAGCCAGCGTTATTATGTGGTTTTCAGGTATCAATGCTGCCGGAATGGGTGTCCTGATCTCTACATTGACGACGGGTCCCTCCCTATTCGGGGTGAAGTAGCTCGCGAGTTCTGAAAGTAGCGGGTTATGTCATTGTTTGAGAACGACTAGAAATATGAAGGTGTTTATTTCGTTAATGAAAACATGAAACATCACTACAGTTACCTCCGTACAAGCCGAACGTGACGTCATCTGTGTATCCTTCGATGACCGTTATCGGTCCAATGTGTGCTACGTTGTTTTGTATAGAACCGATGTATGTTACTTGGTCGAATCCGAGCTGTGCACCTTGAGTGTTTTCTGAAAACGATAAATTGTACACAAAGCAAACCATATAAGTTTACAGTCACTACAAACATAATGTATGTGTGAGTAAGACCAACTCGTGTATTTGCATTGCCTATTTGTTAGTGTTAATGTCAAGCAACATTAACCTGTTGTCCACGCACACATATACAATATGTTGTCACTCTAATATAAAAAGCGAGGGTGGACAATGATTTTTTTCTAAGCTTTAGAAAAAAATCATTGTCCACCCTCAAAAATTAAGAATCGTATAATAATTTCATAGTTTAGATTCATCGTCATAAAGTCATAATGCTTTTGACTATCGGACTTACGTTACGTTTTAAGACATTATACCTGAAGAAGTGCTTTTAGTTGTGAGTCAATATGCATCACCTAACTACACTTTTAAGAGCTGAAATTGTTATTTTGCATGAGCAAAATATTTCAATTAGTGAAATTGCGAAGCGTTTGAAGATATCGGTGAGTAGCAAAATATTTTTTTTCTTATTAATTTATAATTAGAATGACGATGAATGATTTATCTATTCCTACTATTATAAAGCTGAGTAGTTTGTTTACGTATGAATTGTGAATTGTTGATTATTGTTTTTATTTTATTGATTTTATTTTTATTTTTTGTAACAATATTTTATTTCTATTTACAGAGAAGAACTGTGCAATTGTGGGTGCGTCGCTATGCAGACACGGGGAGTATAGATCGTTGCCGACCAGGACGACAGGCCGGATTAGCATACTCAAATGACAATGCGCGACACCGCGATATAGTAGCTACGCATGTAGCTGAGCCCTTCCTGACTACTGGGACCCATCAGATGTCAGATCCAAATCTAATTTAGATGACATTGTGACCTCGACATGGGAATCATTTCGTGGCAGTGATTTGTGTCGCTAGTATGAGGACACGATTGCAGCAAGTTATAGATAGTGAAGGCGCACCAATCGGATATTAATAAAAATAAATGTGGAGGTGATTTTATTTATGTGAGTGATGTTATTGTTTGTGAGGTTACAATTAGGATTACTGTATCTTAATATCTCACTAGACATGTTTATTCATATCACTAATAAATAACCCACTACCCACTTAAATACAAAAAGTAACATTAATTCTTGTCCGATTTAAATATTTGTCATGCATGAAACTTTGTTATTGTAATTATCATAAAAAGCTACTGAACAATAAATATTATTTATTTCTAATTCCAAATTGTTTAATTTTTATATCTCATATTTTATTGAATATATCGTCAGGCAAATTACTAAAAAAAACCAACAAAATAACAAAAATGTTATTAGAAATAAAACAAAATAACATCAGTTGTGAGGTTCGATCCTAAGCCATTTGATCAAATTAAAAAAATGCAAAAAGACGACATTGGTCTGAGGTTCGAACCTGTGATATCCGAGTTATCGAGCGGTAGCCTTATACACTTAAGCCACGGAACTACTTAGATAATGTTATGAATTTGTGCTTCTTATTTTTTGGTTTTTATCTATATTGTCACGCAAACACCAATAAATGGGCGAAGTAGCTTATTGACTACCTACAACATTAAAAGTTAGTGACATAATATTGCAAGTGTGTGGGTACCAACAGGTTTATCTTACACAAGTAGATTTTACGCACACCGACATTATGGTAGTACGGAATGTAAACTTATATAGTTTGCTTTGTGTACTTAGATTGTTGTGCGTTATTTGCCAAATGGAACACGCACGGAGTTCAATGATCATGCACAGAACTGATCGTCGCGAGGTACCCACCATCGTCAGTTAGCGAAATCAGGATCGTCGCTTGCGCCGTTGTGGCTCCCGTTCTTTCAGCGCTGATGACAAAGACCAGATGGCGATTGTTCTGCAGAACCGCGGCCGGGATTGCTTCTTTCAACACCAGCCTGACGGAATTGGGAAGTGGTTCCACATCGAACCATCGTGAGTGTTCTGAAAGCAAGAAGTCAGTCATGGTAGAGAGAGGCTTCCTTCGAAATATCGACAGCATTAATTTAATTTAATTGTTTCACAAAATTTTGTTGAGTAGCAATGACGCTCAATGCTCACCTCCGTGTAGATTAAATTCAACACTGTCGTCATGACCTTCGGAGAGGGAGATCGGTGTATCCATGACCAGATTATCGTTTGCGTTGTATGATCCGGTGTAAAATGCTGCGTCGAAAGCTAGCTGAACCGTCGGGGAGGTGTCATCTTCCACGACCACATGGAACACGATGGTGGCGTGGGCGGTGCTCGCTGCCAGAGCTGACGCTCGAATAGCCAGCGTTATTATGTGGTTTTCAGGTATCAATGCTGCCGGAATGGGTGTCCTGATCTTTACATTGACGACGGGTCCCTCCCTATTCGGGGTGAAGTAGCTCGCGAGTTCTGAAATTAGCGGGTTACGTCATTGTTTGAGGACGACTAGGAATATGAAGGTGTTTATTTCGTTAATGAAAACATGAAACATCACTACAGTTACCTCCGTACAAGCCGAACGTGACGTCATCTGTGTATCCTTCGATGACCGTTATCGGTCCAATGTGTGCTACGTTGTTTTGTATAGAACCGAGGTATGTTACTTGGTCGAATCCGAGCTGTGCACCTTGAGTGTTTTCTGAAAACGATAAATTGTACTTAGATTGTTGTGCGTTATTTGCCAAATGGAACACGCACGGAGTTCAATGATCATGCACAGAACCGATCGTCGCGAGGTACCCACCATCGTCAGTTAGCGAAATCAGGATCGTCGCTTGCGCCGTTGTGGCTCCCGTTCTTTCAGCGCTGATGACAAAGACCAGATGGCGATTGTTCTGCAGAACCGCGGCCGGGATTGCTTCTTTCAACACCAGCCTGACGGAATTGGGAAGTGGTTCCACATCAAACCATCGTGAGTGTTCTGAAAGCAAGAAGTCAGTCATGGTAGAGAGAGGCTTCCTTCGAAATATCGACAGCATTCATTTAATTTAATTGTTTCACAAAAATTTGTTGAGAAGCAGTGACGCTCAATGCTCACCTCCGTGTAGATTAAATTCAACACTGTCGTCATGACCTTCGGAGAAGGAGATCGGTGTATCCATGACCAGATTATCGTTTGCGTTGTATGATCCGGTGTAAAATGCTGCGTCGAAAGCTAGCTGAACCGTCGGGGAGGTGTCATCTTCCACGACCACATGGAACACGATGGTGGCGTGGGCGGTGCTCGCTGCCAGAGCTGACGCTCGAATAGCCAGCGTTATTATGTGGTTTTCAGGTATCAATGCTGCCGGAATGGGTGTCCTGATCTCTACATTGACGACGGGTCCCTCCCTATTCGGGGTGAAGTAGCTCGCGAGTTCTGAAATTAGCGGGTTACGTCATTGTTTGAGGAAGCTAGGAATATGAAGGTGTTTATTTCGTTAATGAAAACATGAAACATCACTACAGTTACCTCCGTACAAGCCGAACGTGACGTCATCTGTGTATCCTTCGATGACCGTTATCGGTCCAATGTGGGCCACGTTGTTTTGTATAAAACCGAGGTATGTTACTTGGTCGAATCCGAGCTGTGCACCTTGAGTGTTTTCTGAAAACGATAAATTGCATTCAGATTGCTGTGCGTTATTTGCCAAATGGAACACGCACGGAGTTCAATGATCATGCACAGAACCGATCGTCGCGAAGTACCCACCATCGTCAGTTAGCGAAATCAGGATCGTCGCTTGCGCCGTTGTGGCTCCCGTTTTTTCAGCGCTGATGACAAAGACCAGATGGCGATTGTTCTGCAGAACCGCGGCCGGGATTGCTTCTTTCAACACCAGCCTGACGGAATTGGGAAGTGGTTCCACATCGAACCATCGTGAGTGTTCTGAAAGCAAGAAGTCAGTCATGGTAGAGAGAGGCTTCCTTCGAAATATCGACAGCATTAATTTAATTTGATTGTTTCACAAAAATTTGTTGAGTAGCAGTGACGCTCAATTCTCACCTCCGTGTAGATTAAATTCAACACTGTCGTCATGACCTTCGGAGAGGGAGATCGGTGTATCCATGACCAGATTATCGTTTGCGTTGTATGATCCGGTGTAAAATGCTGCGTCGAAAGCTAGCTGGATCGTCGGGGAGGTGTCATCTTCCACGACCACATGGAAGACGATGGTGGCGTGGGCAGTGCTCGCTGCCAGAGCTGACGCTCGAATAGCCAGCGTTATTATGTGGTTTTCAGGTATCAATGCTGCCGGAATGGGTGTCCTGATCTCTACATTGACGACGGGTCCCTCCCTATTCGGGGTGAAGTAGCTCGCGAGTTCTGAAAGTAGCGGGTTATGTCATTGTTTGAGAACGACTAGAAATATGAAGGTGTTTATTTCGTTAATGAAAACATGAAACATCACTACAGTTACCTCCGTACAAGCCGAACGTGACGTCATCTGTGTATCCTTCGATGACCGTTATCGGTCCAATGTGTGCTACGTTGTTTTGTATAGAACCGAGGTATGTTACTTGGTCGAATCCGAGCTGTGCACCTTGAGTGTTTTCTGAAAACGATAAATTGTACTTAGATTGTTGTGCGTTATTTGCCAAATGGAACACGCACGGAGTTCAATGATCATGCACAGAACCGATCGTCGCGAGGTACCCACCATCGTCAGTTAGCGAAATCAGGATCGTCGCTTGCGCCGTTGTGGCTCCCGTTCTTTCAGCGCTGATGACAAAGACCAGATGGCGATTGTTCTGCAGAACCGCGGCCGGGATTGCTTCTTTCAACACCAGCCTGACGGAATTGGGAAGTGGTTCCACATCAAACCATCGTGAGTGTTCTGAAAGCAAGAAGTCAGTCATGGTAGAGAGAGGCTTCCTTCGAAATATCGACAGCATTAATTTAATTTAATTGTTTCACAAAAATTTGTTGAGAAGCAGTGACGCTCAATGCTCACCTCCGTGTAGATTAAATTCAACACTGTCGTCATGACCTTCGGAGAGGGAGATCGGTGTATCCATGACCAGATTATCGTTTGCGTTGTATGATCCGGTGTAAAATGCTGCGTCGAAAGCTAGCTGAACCGTCGGGGAGGTGTCATCTTCCACGACCACATGGAACACGATGGTGGCGTGGGCGGTGCTCGCTGCCAGAGCTGACGCTCGAATAGCCAGCGTTATTATGTGGTTTTCAGGTATCAATGCTGCCGGAATGGGTGTCCTGATCTCTACATTGACGACGGGTCCCTCCCTATTCGGGGTGAAGTAGCTCGCGAGTTCTGAAATTAGCGGGTTACGTCATTGTTTGAGGACGACTAGGAATATGAAGGTGTTTATTTCGTTAATGAAAACATGAAACATCACTACAGTTACCTCCGTACAAGCCGAACGTGACGTCATCTGTGTATCCTTCGATGACCGTTATCGGTCCAATGTGGGCCACGTTGTTTTGTATAGAACCGAGGTATGTTACTTGGTCGAATCCGAGCTGTGCACCTTGAGTGTTTTCTGAAAACGATAAATTGCATTCAGATTGCTGTGCGTTATTTGCCAAATGGAACACGCACGGAGTTCAATGATCATGCACAGAACCGATCGTCGCGAGGTACCCACCATCGTCAGTTAGCGAAATCAGGATCGTCGCTTGCGCCGTTGTGGCTCCCGTTCTTTCAGCGCTGATGACAAAGACCAGATGGCGATTGTTCTGCAGAACCGCGGCCGGGATTGCTTCTTTCAACACCAGCCTGACGGAATTGGGAAGTGGTTCCACATCGAACCATCGTGAGTGTTCTGAAAGCAAGAAGTCAGTCATGGTAGAGAGAGGCTTCCTTCGAAATATCGACAGCATTAATTTAATTTGATTGTTTCACAAAAATTTGTTGAGTAGCAGTGACGCTCAATTCTCACCTCCGTGTAGATTAAATTCAACACTGTCGTCATGACCTTCGGAGAGGGAGATCGGTGTATCCATGACCAGATTATCGTTTGCGTTGTATGATCCGGTGTAAAATGCTGCGTCGAAAGCTAGCTGGATCGTCGGGGAGGTGTCATCTTCCACGACCACATGGAAGACGATGGTGGCGTGGGCGGTGCTCGCTGCCAGAGCTGACGCTCGAATAGCCAGCGTTATTATGTGGTTTTCAGGTATCAATGCTGCCGGAATGGGTGTCCTGATCTCTACATTGACGACGGGTCCCTCCCTATTCGGGGTGAAGTAGCTCGCGAGTTCTGAAAGTAGCGGGTTATGTCATTGTTTGAGAACGACTAGAAATATGAAGGTGTTTATTTCGTTAATGAAAACATGAAACATCACTACAGTTACCTCCGTACAAGCCGAACGTGACGTCATCTGTGTATCCTTCGATGACCGTTATCGGTCCAATGTGTGCTACGTTGTTTTGTATAGAACCGAGGTATGTTACTTGGTCGAATCCGAGCTGTGCACCTTGAGTGTTTTCTGAAAACGATAAATTGTACTTAGATTGTTGTGCGTTATTTGCCAAATGGAACACGCACGGAGTTCAATGATCATGCACAGAACCGATCGTCGCGAGGTACCCACCATCGTCAGTTAGCGAAATCAGGATCGTCGCTTGCGCCGTTGTGGCTCCCGTTCTTTCAGCGCTGATGACAAAGACCAGATGGCGATTGTTCTGCAGAACCGCGGCCGGGATTGCTTCTTTCAACACCAGCCTGACGGAATTGGGAAGTGGTTCCACATCGAACCATCGTGAGTGTTCTGAAAGCAAGAAGTCAGTCATGGTAGAGAGAGGCTTCCTTCGAAATATCGACAGCATTAATTTAATTTAATTGTTTCACAAAAATTTGTTGAGTAGCAATGACGCTCAATGCTCACCTCCGTGTAGATTAAATTCAACACTGTCGTCATGACCTTCGGAGAGGGAGATCGGTGTATCCATGACCAGATTATCGTTTGCGTTGTATGATCCGGTGTAAAATGCTGCGTCGAAAGCTAGCTGAACCGTCGGGGAGGTGTCATCTTCCACGACCACATGGAACACGATGGTGGCGTGGGCGGTGCTCGCTGCCAGAGCTGACGCTCGAATAGCCAGCGTTATTATGTGGTTTTCAGGTATCAATGCTGCCGGAATGGGTGTCCTGATCTCTACATTGACGACGGGTCCCTCCCTATTCGGGGTGAAGTAGCTCGCGAGTTCTGAAAGTAGCGGGTTATGTCATTGTTTGAGAACGACTAGAAATATGAAGGTGTTTATTTCGTTAATGAAAACATGAAACATCACTACAGTTACCTCCGTACAAGCCGAACGTGACGTCATCTGTGTATCCTTCGATGACCGTTATCGGTCCAATGTGTGCTACGTTGTTTTGTATAGAACCGAGGTATGTTACTTGGTCGAATCCGAGCTGTGCACCTTGAGTGTTTTCTGAAAACGATAAATTGTACTTAGATTGTTGTGCGTTATTTGCCAAATGGAACACGCACGGAGTTCAATGATCATGCACAGAACCGATCGTCGCGAGGTACCCACCATCGTCAGTTAGCGAAATCAGGATCGTCGCTTGCGCCGTTGTGGCTCCCGTTCTTTCAGCGCTGATGACAAAGACCAGATGGCGATTGTTCTGCAGAACCGCGGCCGGGATTGCTTCTTTCAACACCAGCCTGACGGAATTGGGAAGTGGTTCCACATCGAACCATCGTGAGTGTTCTGAAAGCAAGAAGTCAGTCATGGTAGAGAGAGGCTTCCTTCGAAATATCGACAGCATTAATTTAATTTAATTGTTTCACAAAAATTTGTTGAGTAGCAATGACGCTCAATGCTCACCTCCGTGTAGATTAAATTCAACACTGTCGTCATGACCTTCGGAGAGGGAGATCGGTGTATCCATGACCAGATTATCGTTTGCGTTGTATGATCCGGTGTAAAATGCTGCGTCGAAAGCTAGCTGAACCGTCGGGGAGGTGTCATCTTCCACGACCACATGGAACACGATGGTGGCGTGGGCGGTGCTCGCTGCCAGAGCTGACGCTCGAATAGCCAGCGTTATTATGTGGTTTTCAGGTATCAATGCTGCCGGAATGGGTGTCCTGATCTCTACATTGACGACGGGTCCCTCCCTATTCGGGGTGAAGTAGCTCGCGAGTTCTGAAATTAGCGGGTTACGTCATTGTTTGAGGACGACTAGGAATATGAAGGTGTTTATTTCGTTAATGAAAACATGAAACATCACTACAGTTACCTCCGTACAAGCCGAACGTGACGTCATCTGTGTATCCTTCGATGACCGTTATCGGTCCAATGTGGGCCACGTTGTTTTGTATAGAACCGAGGTATGTTACTTGGTCGAATCCGAGCTGTGCACCTTGAGTGTTTTCTGAAAACGATAAATTGCATTCAGATTGCTGTGCGTTATTTGCCAAATGGAACACGCACGGAGTTCAATGATCATGCACAGAACCGATCGTCGCGAGGTACCCACCATCGTCAGTTAGCGAAATCAGGATCGTCGCTTGCGCCGTTGTGGCTCCCGTTCTTTCAGCGATGATGACAAAGACCAGATGGCGATTGTTCTGCAGAACCGCGGCCGGGATTGCTTCTTTCAACACCAGCCTGACGGAATTGGGAAGTGGTTCCACATCGAACCATCGTGAGTGTTCTGAAAGCAAGAAGTCAGTCATGGTAGAGAGAGGCTTTCTTCGAAATATCGACAGCATTAATTTAATTTAATTGTTTCACAAAAATTTGTTGAGTAGCAATGACGCTCAATGCTCACCTCCGTGTAGATTAAATTCAACACTGTCGTCATGACCTTCGGAGAGGGAGATCGGTGTATCCATGACCAGATTATCGTTTGCGTTGTATGATCCGGTGTAAAATGCTGCGTCGAAAGCTAGCTGAACCGTCGGGGAGGTGTCATCTTCCACGACCACATGGAACACGATGGTGGCGTGGGCGGTGCTCGCTGCCAGAGCTGACGCTCGAATAGCCAGCGTTATTATGTGGTTTTCAGGTATCAATGCTGCCGGAATGGGTGTCCTGATCTCTACATTGACGACGGGTCCCTCCCTATTCGGGGTGAAGTAGCTCGCGAGTTCTGAAATTAGCGGGTTACGTCATTGTTTGAGGACGACTAGGAATATGAAGGTGTTTATTTCGTTAATGAAAACATGAAACATCACTACAGTTACCTCCGTACAAGCCGAACGTGACGTCATCTGTGTATCCTTCGATGACCGTTATCGGTCCAATGTGGGCCACGTTGTTTTGTATAGAACCGAGGTATGTTACTTGGTCGAATCCGAGCTGTGCACCTTGAGTGTTTTCTGAAAACGATAAATTGCATTCAGATTGCTGTGCGTTATTTGCCAAATGGAACACGCACGGAGTTCAATGATCATGCACAGAACCGATCGTCGCGAGGTACCCACCATCGTCAGTTAGCGAAATCAGGATCGTCGCTTGCGCCGTTGTGGCTCCCGTTCTTTCAGCGATGATGACAAAGACCAGATGGCGATTGTTCTGCAGAACCGCGGCCGGGATTGCTTCTTTCAACACCAGCCTGACGGAATTGGGAAGTGGTTCCACATCAAACCATCGTGAGTGTTCTGAAAGCAAGAAGTCAGTCATGGTAGAGAGAGGCTTTCTTCGAAATATCGACAGCATTAATTTAATTTGATTGTTTCACAAAAATTTGTTGAGTAGCAATGACGCTCAATGCTCACCTCCGTGTAGATTAAATTCAACACTGTCGTCATGACCTTCGGAGAGGGAGATCGGTGTATCCATGACCAGATTATCGTTTGCGTTGTATGATCCGGTGTAAAATGCTGCGTCGAAAGCTAGCTGAACCGTCGGGGAGGTGTCATCTTCCACGACCACATGGAACACGATGGTGGCGTGGGCGGTGCTCGCTGCCAGAGCTGACGCTCGAATAGCCAGCGTTATTATGTGGTTTTCAGGTATCAATGCTGCCGGAATGGGTGTCCTGATCTCTACATTGACGACGGGTCCCTCCCTGTTCGGGGTGAAGTAACTCGCGAGTTCTGAAAGTAGCGGGTTACGTCATTGTTTGAGGACGACTAGAAATATGAAGGTATTTATTTCGTTAATGAAAACATGAAACATCACTACAGTTACCTCCGTACAAGCCGAACGTGACGTCATCTGTGTATCCTTCGATGACCGTTATCGGTCCAATGTGGGCCACGTTGTTTTGTATAGATCCGAGGTATGTTACTTGGTCGAATCCGAGCTGCGCACCTTGAGTGTTTTCTGAAAACAATACATTGCACTTAGACTGTTGTATGTTATTTTCTAAATCAAATACGCACAGAGTTTAGTTATCATGCACAGAACCGATCATTGCGAGATACACACCATACCGATATTAAGTGAGCGTATTCATGTTATGTTTCGTGCAAATGATTTTATTTAGACGCAGGTATAGCCAGGATTAGCAGCACAAGTTATATCTAAGTGAATAATCATTCGGTCGAACATGTTAAATCAGACTGACCCTTCTTTGGTATTGTTCGTCGTGTCGTTGAGCTCCTTAAGTTCTGAGTCGAGCTTGACGATTTCTGACAAATGCATGCACTGACTGGACAGGCCGACTCAAATTTGTGTGCCTCTCTCCTCAAGAGACCACCTCGGACATTAACCTACTTGGTTCGCATATGATTTGACCATTACAAGTAATTGTATGAATTTTAAAAGAGACTTTGACCTCTGAGTTTGTTTCGGTGTTTCTTTTCAGAGCAGTCGAGTTTAAAACGTGACGTGTAAAAGTGTTATTTACAACCAATTTACTGAATAATCATCATTTCATTTCATTTCAGACATAGAAATAGGTAAGCGAATACTGTAGACTTGTAGACCTAAGATTATTTGCTTATTATTTCTTTCTAAATGTGCAACTTAATACTAACAAGCTTTTAAAGAATAAACGTGCTGTTTATCTACCTTTGTCAATGTCAATTGAAATAGCGGAACGTGCAGCTGATGCTCCAGGTTTCGTAGCGGTGACAGTAAATAGCAAATGGCTGTTTTCTTGTATAATATCATTTGGAATAGACTCCAAAACTTCTATGACGAACGAATTAATACCCTTCGGAACCAAAGTAAACATCGAACGAAATTCTGAAATAAATTATAATTTTAAATATTCGAGCGGTAAACGTGAATGAAACTTGTAAAACTTCCTATTTCAAGATTACCTTCGTCCAATGCAAAGGAAACCGTTTCATCAAAGCCGTACGATAAGGAAATTAATTCATTGAATTCCAATCCCAATTCCGCATTATAAACACCCTTGTAAAACGGTTGCTTAAATACTGGAGACACAATTTCTTGTCTAATAATTTCAATCACTACACTTGTCCAAACAGATACAGCTCTTTCTCTTTTTGCTTCTATCTCCAAAACTATATATGCGTTTTCAATTGTATCAATGGGCAGAGGACGGATAAGCGACAATGATAAATCGTTGGTATCCGGGGATAATTTGAAATATGTGTAATAATCTGTAATCATTACAAAAAGATTAGGTGGTACAAGTGAAATTAATTTTGCAAGTCAATATTAAGTTGATAAGCAGTTTCAGTCAGGAAAATCATACCTCCAGTAAGTATAAATTTAGTGCCTGGAACATATCCTGAGCTAAGGACAATATCATCATCAACTGATAAACCACTGCTGTCTATGGTTCCAGTGTAGGTGTTCTGCGTAAACCTCATAACGGCTTGATCTGTTAATTCTAAAACACAATAAAATTATGTTTTATAGAAAGCTGTGCTCCACATCACACATGCGACAGAAATTAGAAAGCCTTCATCCATATTCAGGTCATTCCAGATTAGTTAAAATGTTCAGGAGCATTATTATACGATGGTTTCTTATTAAATTGTTAATAAATTAAGTCAATCTGGGAAGTAGGTACAACATATACCATTTTTTTTTAAATTAACCATTACCATTACCATTTTTTTTAACAAATTAACTAGAATAGCTGCTCTGTTTTATCTGTCTTTAATCGGCATGTTCTTATTTAATTTTTTTTTAAACAACCAACCATAGTTGTACAACTGCTCTAGTACTGCTGACTTCAGTTAGGTATTGAAAGTTCAGCTAAGTCGATGGAACCATTATCTGGTGTTTAGTCTTTACTCACCTGAGGGGAATCCAATTGTAATAGCTGCGCTGGCGCCAACAGTAAGTGGCTTCGCAGCTAAAATATTAAACACCAAAACCTTTTCTTGGAAAATAACGTCCTCGGGGATAGAGGGCCGTGGAAACACCACCACATTGTTCAAGTCACTTGTATCAATGTCGAAGTATTGGGCATGATCTGTGAAAAGTTTGTGTGAGTTGCATTAGATATTGTGTCAAATAATAAAAATAGTAATCGTGGCCGGCTTGCCCTAGTTAGAGTAATCTTATTTACTTCCAGTTAGTTGCTAAACGCCTGTAATGTAAGTATATGTAATTTAACTTCAAGTTAACAATTAACTCGAAGTCAATTCTTTGGCGCAAGTGGGCATTATATTAACTTACCTCCATCAAGACTAAAAGTTACGCTACTATCGAAGCCTTGTGCCAGGCTAATATCGCCTATTATATTTAGGTTTGGTGTGCCACTGTATGTTCCATAGTAAATATTACGATTGAAGACAGGTGTCGTCGTGTCTTCCTTTATTATATCCAGAAGTACACTTGTAGTGGTCGTTACAGCGTTAAGACCAGTTGCGGTGAGAGTCAAGATTATGATATTGTTTTCTGATATAACACCGCTGGGAATCTCTTTGTCAAGAGTTATTATAGCCGGATTTTGGTCATTTGTTACACTAAAGGAACTTGCGTGATCTGAAAAGTATATATTTTTATTATGAATTTTGTATTTTTTAAATAGAAAGATATTCTTTTTTCAAAAACGTGCAAAGCTGACTCACCTCCAGAAATAGTGAAAAGCACATTTGTATCATAACCAACCGTTAACGGGATTGGATCAAGGTTTAACGCACCATCCTGCAGACTTCCTCTATAAGTAGATGCTCCAAATTCTAATATCCTAGCTGTAATAGGTAATGTAAGAAAATAATTATTCCAATTGTTCGATTTATTCACATTTTAACGAAAATAATTTTAGAATTGTCTTCATTTTTTGTTAATACGAGTATCTCACATGAAGCCGAAAAATATTTACGTACTCAATTCAATACTGTGATTTTCGTTTTAGAAATAGATAAAAACAGGGAGAGGTTACCTATTTTGTAACTAGATAATAGAAATGATGACATGTTGAAAACATCGAGTCAAGTAAACAAATTTCAGCGTTATCAGGATATTCATCGCATTGAAAAGGAAACTTCTTTATAGTGTGGGCAGTAAGGTCTTACGACCCCACACACCTTAGTGTCAGAGTTTCTAAACCGCCACAATTGCCTCTGACATGGTTTGAGTGGGACAATAATAGGCTGGTATAACTCCAGGTTTCCTCACGATGTTTTTAAAAGGAATCGAGAAATTCAATAAATCTTACTTATAAAGTAAATGGAACAGAGCTTTTAATTATATAAAATAATCCCAAAAGATCAAAACTTTACCGGCTATAAACTTGGATTTACGAATTGCTTTTCGTGAAGTAAAAAAGAATATTTTTAATGAAATATGTCGCTATACCACGTGTAACAGTTCCGTTACACGTTGTATATTACTTGCATTTATTATTATTATTATTTATTTAAATGTCAGATTACATAATCCATAATGGTTAGTAACAATAGAAGCTTAGAAACATTTTATTATGTTTAAACCCATTTAATTATATATATTTTACTTGTTTTTGTGTGTTCCACCTTGAACTTGTTTCAAGACTTTGATTATAATTATCAAAAAATATTTTGGTCTTAGTAGGTAATTATGAATCAAGATAAAACAAGCTTATCTCAACTTATCTGTGACATCATTAAGTAAATTCCCTTGTACAGTAATAATGATTATTTTTATCTTTTTCGTATAATACAAAGCAAAGCGCATTTGCAAGCATATTTAGGTTATTAAATATCAGTTTATTAAATCTACTATTATTTAATACAATAGTGTTGAACACATAATATAATAAACGGTATTTAAGTTTACGTTTACTCATGACTTACCTGCAGGCAAGGTGATGATGACTGTAGCACTAGCGCCCACTGTTCTTGGTTTCCTAACTTCTAAAGACAACACTATGCGTTCTCTGCTATATATTTCAGGTGGAATAGGTTCATTGGTATTAGTCTCTATTGTCACAGTAGCTCCGTCTAACTTCGGTATGAAGTAATTCCTGAATTCTGCAAATAAATTAAAAAAAATTGTTATCGTGTAGCTAAAGTAATTAGAGTTACAATGAAGTTTAAGATTTTTCGGTATTGGAAAATAACAATATTATATACCCTCGTTCTCGCCTCTTTTGTCTGAAATAAATGGTAATAACTTTTTTTAAATAAAATTATAGTACAGCAAGTAGTTATTTATAACTGGTGCTCAAAAATTAATTATTAAAAATTTAACTTTATGCGCGATAATGTCAATTTACCTCCAAACAATGTCACGTCATCTATGCCATCATAACCCTGAACTAATACAATTCGGTCATGGGTCAAAACACCAGGGTTTGAATATGTTCCTTTGTATACGGTCGAATCGAAGACGGGTGTGACGTTGTCGTCTTTAATAATTTCAAGAGTGACGATAGTCGTCGTAGTACTGCGGCCTGTCGTGGCAGATACCTCAATATTAAGGTAGCTATTCTCATTTATGATATTTTCGCCTAGTGGTCTCATTGATAGCGTTACTGCGTTCCCTTCAATGTCTGCAGTGAAGTACGACGAGTGTTCTGAAAAAAAAAAATAGTTTGAAATGCAGGAAGGCTCCAGTCAGCAATTGATGCCTTTAAGAATTTTCCATTTTGTGCGGGGAGTGGTTAGATCCGGTTTTTTTTCCTGCTGATTGCAACAGTGCCCTCTACAATTTGTGGTGCAAAGTGCTCACTTTAAACTGTAATTTTAAGCAAGCTTTTTTCCATCTTTACTTATTTAAATTGACGAAAAAAATAATTTACTTTCAATTTACCATTTCCAACAGCGGCAGTTACAGTGTCTCTCTCATATCCTTGACTTAAAATCAGTGTAGGGGCGTGTAAGTTATTGTTCTCAATCGTTCCTCTATAATGTGCTCTTTCAAATTCCAGGGGCACCACTGAAAAATATGGTTTTTGATAAACTTTATGAATCAGTAAAAGTAATGTAAAGTAAAACAGTAAATTATATTAGTAGCTAAATCAGATTATAGTAATCTAGAGAGTGTCATAGTTCATTAAAATAAATGTACTTAAATGTTAACATATTCTAATAAATATACTTGTGAAACTAACATAAAAAAAACTAACAAAATAATATTTATGTATTATTTCCTGTGTGTGGGTTATGAACGTACAAAGAAAACTTATTGAGGTAAAATTATTATTAGTAATATCAACTTAAAAGTGACTGACTACTGACACTTAATCATATTATGTCGACTTTAAGTATATGATTCACCTTCAGGTAGCCGTAGTACGACGGTAGCCGAAGCTCCACTCGTGAGTTCCCGGTCTGCTCTTACTATTAAATTGATGTTGTTTTGCATGAGATCATCGCCTTCAAGCGATCTAAGGACACGAATTGATCTCTGGTTTTCGTGCTCTGGATCAGGCACAAGCTCAAAATTGACCGAGTATTCTGAAAAACAAAATATTTATATTGTAAAAAGAGATTGTAATTATTATACTTAAGAGAGTCTCTCTGTTAGTGAATATTAAGTAACACTTTCATAATTTGTTTACTGAAGCATTTTACGTACCATTGATATGATTGATCAAATTTAAAAAAAAAAATTAAGAACGAGATGTTTATTAAAAAATTCAAACTATTTTACAAAAAAATGACTGGTTTCGACGGAACGGAGATTGATGAGTTCACAGGAGATCATAATAAGTGTGTCAAGAACACAAGCTGATTTAGACGGTGCAAGAAATATCGTGCAAGTTGTGGTACATTTCCGTTGAGGATCGGTCAGTTTTCACACGACAGCCGTGCGGTCCCGCAATGTACGACAAATCCCACGATATTTCTCGTATCGTCTAAATCAGGCTTACAGTACCTTGCGCCGTAATATTTTTATAACTACATTATTATTTTAGTTATTATGAGACTTTAGTGCTTGGTTTAACTTTGTGTTAGCATAGTTACCTCCTTCGATATAAATCTGCACAAGTTCATCATAACCACTTTGTAGAGTTATTGGTTCAGCTAGAACCACACGATTGTCATTCGTGTAGTCAGCCAGATAAAATGTTTTGGAGAAAACTGGCTCTTCAGGGAGCGCAAAATCCTCATTTGGAACAATAGTAATTTTTGTTGTCGTACTTAACCTTGGATCAGTTGTCTTATCAACGTCCTGTCAAAAAAGTATATAGGTCAAAATTATTATGAAAACAAATACAATTTCTTGATGAGTTTTTATTAAAAAGGCGAAGCCATCAATCAATACGAATTTGATTACATTAAATTAACAGAAACATTGAGCAGAGAATGCTGCTCAAAACTGAACAATTATAAATGAGGACTCGGTCTAATAAAAAAAAAAAAGGATTCTATTCAAGGACAAAATTTTACCACTATGATTATGACAAACTTACGGTAGCTTTGATTGTTAATTCTATTGCTTCTGGGATACTTCTTATGAACGTCTTTGTCCTTAGCTTTGCTTTGAACTCTTTAGGTGTAGTAGACGCATCCCCATCATAATCAATTTCAAAATACGGGTTTTCTTCAATTTCGAATATAATTTCATATGTCGTGAGATCGATATCTCTCACAGTTATGTCGTTTAAGCAGCCAGTTAGTTCGAATCCTGGCGGTACTGGAGTAAAAATGGTGAAAACGAATGCACCCGACGGCGGTAGAATGAACTCTGGCCAGTTGTTGTTTGTATCAATCACATTAATCCAAACTGGCTGAAAAAATGGAGAAGAAATATTAAAACTAATAACTTAACTTATGTCACTGCTTAAATATTAGCTAGTATCAGTAAAAAGTAATTTATTCAAGTAACTAGGCTGGTTTTTATGATGAGTTTTAGGTAAGTAAAGGTATAATGATTTAAGTAAAAGTAGTAGTTGAAACAGCTCTTTGTGAAGCAGCTCGTCCGATGAAGCACTGCCACTAATATTATTACGGTGCAAGATAGTGTTGCTGTTTCGGTTTCAAAGGTAAGGCGTCTGGCACACTGCCCCGAATGGACGCATGACGCACCGTAGCGCGGGAGTGCGTGTTCTTACGTTGTTTGCAAGTATCTGTGTGTCGCGCACCCCGAAGCGTAGCGCGGGGCAGTATGCGAATCTCCTCAGGGTAACGCTGTCATAACGGACACATGGTCATATCAACTTAGTGTCTCGCAACGCATCTGCAAGATGCAGATCCCTGTGGGCAGCGGTGACCATTGAACATCAGGTCACCGGCCGTCTGCCGCCTACGTTTGTTTGCCAACAAATGACATGAAGTGAAAATAATTTTACATGGAACAACATAATTATTATTCGAGAAAATCATTGCATTTTTCAATACGTTTGATGCGTGGAAAGATCAAGACTTAACGTCATGATATCTACGACAATCACCGAGCAGAACTCTGATAAGACAAAAAGTTGTTGAGACATGATCTTACCAGTGGAGGATTAGTGAGGGTGCCTCCAGTACATTCGAACCTCACATTAATAACCGTTGCTGCGCTAGTCTCGTATTCTTCATATTGCTTGAAAAGCTCAGTCGTAGCCAATACGAACTTATTATCAACTATGTCTGGGTTCACGTACTGTCTACTACCTGTAGCTTCGTCATAACTGGTAGAGTAAATTCCTGAAATACAAATTAATTTTTAGTTTGTTTCTTGAGCTAACAAAACACTCAAAATGTATTAATACATACATAACATCACGCCTGTAATCCCCGGAGGGTAAGACAAAGGTGTACCCATTAGTACACCCACATTATGTCGCCAGTTATGTTTAAGTCCCATTTAATAGGGGGCAAGCCTATTGCCATCAACCGGGTACAAATCCAGATTCCGAGGCTGCTACAGAGAAATTCCTGTTTAAAAAATCCAATAACACTTTGCCCGACCTGGGAATCGAACCCAAGACCTCGTGCCCAGCAGTCGCGCTTTGCGACCACTAGACCAACGAGGCAGTAAAAATGTATTAATTCTATTTCAAAGCTAAAGTCTATGTATGGTTATTATGCCTTCACAGGTTGATTCGGTAACTGGTGTAGAATAAATATAATAGAAGCCTAATTGGCTGATCAACAGATTTACTGAAAAATTGATAATATCGGATGTAAAAAGTCGCTTAACGTAGCCGGAAGTTACATGTTTTTGCCATCATTGGGGAACCTTCTGGCTATAGAGATATTGAAGGTTCCAACTTTTTTGATATGTTTTTACCAGTTTTTTATGTTACTGTTATATGCACCCGATAGTAAAACATTTTTCGTGCGTTATATTACGCACTATCATGAAGAGTGATTTTACACACAAAGAAAAGTCTTTACCCAGTAAAAATGCTTGCTCAAAGTTAAAGTATGCGTAGTGAGCGGATATAATTATGATGTGTCTTTTTACACCTCGTCAACGCCCACGTCCACGACGTTATGAAAAGGATGGTCACCCATCCGCAAACCGACCTCGCCAATCGTTACTTACCTTTGATAGATCAACCCGTGGGGTTTTTACTTAGCCACGAGCTTTTTTTAATAAACCGATCCTACTTAAGTATTTATGTATCGGGTTTAAAGAGACTAATTACATTTCCAAAAACCACGTATTCTACCCATTATTACATTTTGTTTCCCCAGCAATAATTTTTGCTAAAAGTTACTAAGTTTGATGGGCAGTAAACGTAGTTAACGGGTATGTGATTTGTTTTTTTTACACCCCGTATTATAATTATATGAAGTTGTATATATGTTTGGATGTTTGTAAATTAGAATGTTCGTTAATGAAATGCCTCGACGGCTAAATTAATTTGAAGGACTGATAATACTGGCATACGGTTAGACCATGACCTGGATTAGGACATACTTTTTATCTCACTAATAGGTTCCGGTTAGATAAAAGAGGTTATGTATTGATAACATAATGCGAACCGGACCACCGGGCCGGTGGCCTGTGTTGCTCTACGATTCATAACCAGCTTTTTCTGGAGACTTCCTTTCGTTCCGAAAGTTTTCATTACATTACCGCAGTATCAATCAATCAAATCGCTTTAAGACGAAATCTGGTTTATAGTTCGGTTATACAAAGCTTTACTCACAAGTGCACCAGGTTTAGAAATACACTTTAAAAAAAAAACGTTGGATCGCAATAAGAGTTCATGGTAGGGCAGCTGTAGGCCATACAAATATTTGTTCCGTGCGGGAATCGAACTCGCGACACGCAGCGCAGCAGCCAATCACTCAGCCACTGCGCCAACCGTGCCGTCAAAACATCACGCCTCTAATACCCGAAGGGTTAGGTAGAGGTGCACCTATTGGTACACTGATATTTCGCCAGTTTTGTTAAGTCCCATGTAATAGGGGGCGAGCCTATTGCCATCAACAGGGCACAAATCCAGACTCTGAAGCTGCTACTGAGATATTCCTTATGGAAAAACTCAATAATACTTTGAGCGACCTGGGAATCGAACCCAAAACCTCATGCTCAGCAGTCGCGCTTTGTGACCACTAGACCAACGAGGCAATCTTAGTACTTATTTATAAAATTTTAATAAATGCAGCTTACTTGCTATATTCGTAGTGTCATTTTGCCAAAAAATGCCCTCATGTGTGTCAAGGATCCATGCATGTGTGGGTATGGGAGGAACGGTACCTATTACACTACACGCTGAAAAAATAAATAATAAATAGAGATAAACTAAAGAAATCTGAAAGCACAATTTTTATAAAGTGAGTTAACATAATCCTTTTCTTACAATTAGCATTACTGTAGCAGATGAGACTCGCCGTAAAAATGAGTGAGATTAATATAATCCTATGTCTCCAATTCCCCATTTTCTTACTTTCGTTTTACACATATAAATATTGTCATCTCTAAAATGTTGCGCAACTATAAGGAAAGGTAAAATTAATCACTTTTATTACTTTTTATGATAATTATCATTCTGGTTTATCATTAACACGCACTTTAATAAACACACGAGAGAAATAAACACACTATGTATCGTTAAGTATATCTATAACAACTATGTACTAACAAACAAATATTATTGAGCACTGTACATCCGGCTTGTATGCCTTTATTATCAGGTACGTCAGGTACCCAAAAAACTTCACAAAGAACTGACTTTAGTTTCGATAAGTAAATATCAATAAATTGATGATGATTACAATATCTGACCATCGATATCTGCGCGGAAATAACTTGATAACAATATCATTAAGGTGCTTCTAAACGGGCAATACTTTTACTGTAATGTGTCGCAGCAACGTTTTCGAGTATGGCCCGGTAATACTTAACCTTTTCGTTGTGGCCACTAAACTTATGTTTATTAGCCCTGTGCGGCGCGTTTTAAAAGTGAACGCCAATCTGCGCCACACCACCCACACTTTGTAAGAATAAAATATGACACCGACAGGCGTTTTTAACACTTAGTTATTTTGATCATGGTAATGTTGATTTCACACGATATCACAAGTAAGGCACCATAGGTGTCGTAGAAAAAACGTCTTTTGTAAAGGAAAAAGGTTTTAGGTAGTTTTATTTTATAATTTACATAATAGTTTTTTAAAGTATTTTTATCAGATACCTACTTACATAATTTTAAAAACTGATGGCAATAAACAGTAAACATATATTTAATTACATCAATGCTTATGTATAACGTTCTCTCGTCTCATTAACTTTAATTTTAATAACACAAATTAATAAAATGCGTAATATTATCAGGAGTCGTGAACACTTTCTGGTTTCAAATATTTTTTCAACACTTGATCGTAAAATAGCTCTTATTGCACCGCTTCCGCTTATATTTTATATTTTCTCGTGTTCAATTTTAACATTCACTAGTCATAATGTGTCTATAACATATTTTAAACGCCATCTTGGCATCACCAAATTGTGTTTGAAAATTAAAAATATTGCTGACAATGTTTTCCAGCCCGGGAAAACATAAACGGGAAAATAAGACCCGTGTAGGGGCGCCGAAATATATATGGCGCGTAGAGTGACCATAAACAATAGAAAGTGTTGCAGCGATACTATTTACAGAAGTGGTCGGGCTATGCTGAAAATTTTCGGAAAACTAAGTTTCAGCAACATTTTGGGTAAGACAGAATCTCGACATACCTACTTTTGGTCATGTATTGAAGCCACATATTGCCAGAAAAATATGACCCGTTTAGACACTTACCCTTACCTATTACCTAATAGGAAGCTCCCCACCAAATTTCCGAATAATTTCCTGGAAATCTCGTTTTTCGACGAGATGTATGAACGTAGATGAGGCGAAAGGAGTATGTTAGGATCGTAGCAGGTGGCGTTCTGTGGTTTCTGCCTACCCCCATGGGAAAAAGGCGTGAGTTTATGTATGTATGTATGTAAATCTCGTTTCTCCATTTCGTGGTCGAAGCTGTTCAAACTGAAGACGGTGATGGTAGGTATGTCATCTTGGGTAAGGGCTTCTTTACGAGAAACATTATTCCTTAAAAAAAAATCTTCTAAAGTAGATACGGTCGGAGTCATAAGTAGAGTAGCAATCTACAAAGCAAATTGATTGACGCTTTGGTTAAACTTACGACCTTTCGACGTCGTGTGCGAATTTTGAGGTGTACGTCTTATAATGGCCTAATTAAATATATGATTTGACTTTGACTTTAACTTTGAATACATCACTTATACACACAGATGTAGGTACGGCCTGTATCGCGTGTTCACAACAATTCAAACCTTAGCATGCTACTGCACTTTTGACCCCGACCGTACATACCTACTTACTTCAATTTACGAAGGTGGTGGTGTAAACATTACTTTAGAGTAATATGAGTAGCTTTCCAAACACGTCGAAAAGTTGTAGGTATCTTGAACTAGAAACGTAGACGTTTTATGTGTAAAGAGTAGAAGAGTCCGAAGACCAGACGAGAATTTCAAAGACCATAACTCATTGTGGGCACTCGCTTTACGAAAGTTTGCATTGAGTAGCTATCCGTAAGGAAAATCTTTCTACCTTTATGGTGCTGTTAAAATTACGATGACTAACAAATAATTTGAATAGATTATAACTTAAGGCGTTTTTTATCACTGTAAATATTTTGTTATCGAAAGATAAGATTTTCATTATTTTAAACATCAAAATGACGTACCTACGCGGATAATCGAAAGTATTATCAGCTTTATCTATGTTTCATAGATATGCATATAAAGGCGTACATAATAAACAAATGGATATGTTCCGGGCTGACACAATAGACTGGCATCAACACGCTGAGATGTTATACAAATATTTTATTGAAACCGATCAAGTTGAAGTTGCACAAGTCAGGGGGGGCAATATTGGTTCTAATTTTAGAGAGTCAATCTGTAATAAAAACCTCTTATGTACTAACAATTTAATATCGTCAGGACACCTGGACTTTAAGTCTGATGTTGACTTGCAGTGGTGCAATAATACTCTGACATTATTATTATTCATAAACAAATACTTTATTCAAATGTTTACAAATAGAGAATGTTGATAAAAAGACAGGAATCCTTAAAACATTATTCATATGTATAAGCGAGGAAAGGAATACACAGGAGAATATACATAAAAGAATACATCATACAGTGAAAACGAACAAGCTTCAAACATGAAGCCTTAGTTTAATGCCAAGCATCAACTGTAGTGACGTCATGGTTCTGCTCCATACTATCTTGAGGTTTCCTATTTACAGACACATTCAAAGCTAATAAATGTTGTATGGGTAACCGTGGTGAAAGGTTCACCATACTTGCCCATTGACCGGCACAGAGTTCAGGAAACTTGAGCTTTTTGAGAAAGTGACCTTCGAGGTACCAGGGTGACACGCAGGTCGGGGAGTAGTCCCATATCTTCATCTCATTGAGGCGAACCCAGCTGGAAGGGAAATAAGTGATATTGTCAACAAATTACATGGCTTATTTTCCTGAGGTCTGTTTAAGACACTGAAAAATACGGGTGGTTTATGTTTGGGTACTGTATAGTTGAAGTTTTCTTAACCGATGGATGTTTTTAAATGTAATTTTATTTAAATTGTAAATATTAAACAGTTCATTAATTAAGTTTCAATCGAAGACATCCATCTGTTTCTAAGAAAACTTTAACTATATCTGACGACCTATCTCTTTTGTTGACTGTACATATTTATAATTAGTTTTTGTTAAATTATCAACATGTAAAATACAAAAGTAAGGTACATGTCTATCAAAATGAATGCTTACATTTAAATTATGGTTGAAACGTTTCAGCTGAAAATGAAAGGGTCTAAATAATTATATTAAGTTTTAATTGTTATAAATTCAATACACAAAATACATAAGGCCGCTATCACACGGACTGCACCACAACAACCGCACGCAGTCTCTGTATTCATGAATCTGGCTAAACTATACAAAATTATTTTATTCAATCCAACTGTTAATTCTAGAGATTAGCGCATTTAAACAAGCAAACAAAGACAAAACCAGCTTTATTATAATAATTTTTTTACTGAAAATTGAAACAGATCGATCTAATCGCTAATTTTACCTACAGTGATTGTGATCAAACTGATATTTATTTAATTGCTCGTAATTAGAGTTTAAAGATAAAATCATTAGCTCTTTAGGAACCGAATGAAAGCATTTGGATGTAGGTATTTAGATAGTGACCAATATAAGATAGTGACCACTACTCAGATTAAAGGTATGCATCAGTTCCGTGACTAAATTATAAGCAACAAGTTGTTGCGTCTAAACAAGATTTTACCAGTAATCACTTAGTTCCTAAGTATATTATTTGTCAGGATTCATATTTAAGATTTTTATCTTTGGAGAGATCCAAGATGACCTTATCCCAGAACTGTAAATTGGCAGTTTAATAAAGCTAGTTTTACAACAAGTTAAAGAATAAAAAAATTCAAACGGTTATTGTTTCTTGAAATCCAACGATGTACAGGAGAATAATTATTATTTACATTTACATAATAATAATCTTCTGGGTAGGTCAGAGACATACTTTTTACAAGTAATATTAAGTAGTTGGAACGTCGGTTGCTGCGTTCCGAACTGAGTCTCAAGAACACATTTTAAATAATAATAGCATATTAAATTATTATAAAAGCTAAATACATGGAAATAGAGCCAAAGTCCGATATATATTAAAACAAAGTGCCTATTCTAAGAGACGCTAACTGTTTCTTTCAGAATCTCATTCCAGTTTTATTCCCGCCTATTCCTTTCAATTCCAAGCTCCATATTGCCTGAACTAATTTTAGAGGCGGTTCCGCGTAAGGCGCGGCGGAATGCATGTGCAACTGCAAATTTAGCGATACGTTTGCAGCAGCGCCGCGGAAATGGACTTTGCGACCTGCATCTGGAGATAATGTCATCTGCATTTGAAATGCGAGGTACTTACGCTGATATATACAATGCATGGCAGTCGCAGTGCCACGGATTGCCGGATAGTTTTACGATAGCAAGTTTGGGCATGTAATCCAGCGTGCGGGACGGTAATGATGGAAACATGTTGTTGTCCAAATGTCTGTAATAGATAGGTATGTTGATTTAGATCACTAATTAAAAAAAAGAAAATCCTTTAGCACTTAACTTATCTATACCTAATAACAGAGCGTTCCATAAGTTTTTGAACATAAGACGAGTGAATTTAAACGGGCTTATAGCTTGTGTAAGTACACATTATATCTCTTTCGCTTTCCCTTTGAAAATAATAAATGGTTATTAAGTAAATCAAATACTTACAGAGTAGTGAGATTTTTCAAAGTTGAAAAAGTTTTGAAGTGAACCTCGAACAATTTATTTTCTGACAACAATAGCGAGGTGAGATTTTCCAATCCCAGGAATGTGGTGACGTTCAGAAATCGCAATTTATTTTTAGATAAGTCGAGCTTTTCCAAGTTGGTGCAATTCGAAAATGTGTAATCCGGAAGTTCTATTAGAACGTTATCCTTCAAATCCAACGTACGTAAAAGCTTCAATTTCTCAAATTCTATACCCGTTAACTGAAAATATTCAGGTGGAAATGTTATCAAAGGGCTTAAAACTTTTCTATATCAGAATTAATAAGAGCACAAACTTACACTCATCAAATTGTTACTGGATAAATCAAGAAAGGTTAAACAATCCACGTTATGAAATAGGCGAGTTGGAATACTTTGTAACTTATTTCGTTCTAACAATAAAGTTTCCAAAGCTTGCAGGCTCTCAAAAGCATTTTCACTTATATTAGATATTTTATTGTCTGAAAGTTTCAAAATCTGAAGTGTCTTCAGTGAAAAAGTTCCGTTTTCTATATGTTGTATTTTATTCTTCGATAAGTCTAATATTTGCAACGACTCGAGGCCTACGAAGCTATCCGAAGGCATGTACATGATATGATTATTAGAAATGTCGATAGTTTCTAGGAATGAATTATTTGCGAACAATTTCTCCGGAAGGGAATATAAGAAATTGTTCGAAAGGTCCACGTGGAAAAGTTTCTTTGTTGCCCTGAATGCGAGACTATCAATTTCTTCCAGGTAATTTCTTTGGAGCCTCCTAAAAAAAAAGGATTCGATTTCAATGCCTATTGATATGAAGACTACGATAATTAAATATATTGCTGATAATTATTATGACATGGTCCACTTAGGTAATATGGTTTTTCTTAACTCCTGATGACATAGGTTGGCACCTAATTATAAATTTATGATATCAACAGTAGTTCCGTCTTGAAATATCTCATTATCATAAAAAGGAAATATTATCTAAGATAATTGAAGGAAAATTATAAAATTGCTAATGGTTATTACCTACTCTTTTGATGATGTAATAATATTTCCTTTTATTGGTATCGATCGTATCACTACTTCAAATAAAACTAACTGTATTTTTTTGGTGCCTATTCTATAACAATCCAGAATAAGGACTAAGTTTTTTATATAAGCAAATAGATTAAAGAAGCTATCAATCAAATCAGCGAGATATATTTAATTACGTTTCAGATCTAAGGTTCAGTACTCACAGAATTCTCAAATTGACCAAAGAATCAAATATTCCAGCTGGCAGATATTCCACATGGTTGTCGAACATGTCTAGTTCCGCCAGTGAACGCATGCCTTTAAACGTCGTCTTGTGCAATGTCCGCAGTTTGTTGGTGCCCAAGTCACTGGAAATGATTAACCTGCATTACGATGATCTAGATTCTATATTAAACCTATATGAAGCACGTTAATCAATTCGTCTTAAGCTACTGCAGTTAGGCATGCATGGCAATGTAGGTAGATCTACGATTCACATCAAATTCACCAAATTCTCTTGTTTGCAATCAAGCTGTTAAGTATTTAAATACCTAATAAACTGTGGTATTGTACTGGCGAAATGTGGGTGTCCTAATGGGTACACCTCTGCCTAACCCTTCAGGGATTACAGGCGTGATGTTATTTTTATGTATTATTTAATCAAAATTGGTGTGTGGGACTGTCGACCGTAGTAAAAAATTTAATACTCCCCGCGTAAACATAAATATTGATGTACATTAAACACTTGTCGTACAAAAATAACAATTTTGTAGAGAAAAATACGTATCTTGCTGTGTTCCCCTCAACCACAAAACACGAAGAACCTAAAATGTTTAAATTGAAATATATAGTGGAATTCTATGTAGGTTTATTGTTTCTCACATAAAATGCCAATTTCACTTAGAAGTTAGAGTAACCCAATTTACCGATCATTCCTAAATATATTGAAAATATTTTCAGTACGTTTTCCACGGCATTATCAATCGTTTTTATTTACGTAAGCGATATTATTTTCACTTTTAAACTTTGATTTTCAGATTCAAAACAAGCAGACTTAAAAATACAAACTATCTTATTACCTACCGCTGTTTAAATATTTACACAGTGTTGGAGTCTAGTTTACACAAAAATGTTGTTATTAGATAGAAAACAAAAGAAAATAGATAATGATCTATGCTTATTGAGAATAAGTAGTGTAGGAATCGTTACAATGGCCATGTGTACCTTCCATTGCTGGAAGGTATTCGAAAATTCAATGCAAACAAACAAACAATCAAATCTTGTCTCTTTATAATATTATTAGTATAGATAAATAGACTACTGAGCAGTGTAAAAAATTCCGGATTTTTTTCTGACTAACTTTTGTACCTGTTTTATTACAAATCTACATTATTGCACTTTACTTTTGATGTCGAAAGTTCCTCATTTATATTAAGGCAAGTGCACTCCAAAATAGTAGTGAACAAAGCACAGGGTTTTAGATCCGAGATTTTGTAATAAAGTTTGTACAATGGAATACTTTGAAAGGTTATCAATATACTTGAATTAAGGCTATTAACATAGGTAATTTTATGACCCCAGGCATGACATGATATTTTTATCAAAACCTCAAGATTATTTTTTGTATTTTGTTATATATTTAATACTTTTAGACACGTGGAGAAATAAGCTATCGAGCCCAGATGTTTGAAGTCTTTTGAAGTCTTGAAAAGGTCGCTAAAGGATGTTGAGAATATTTATGAAATATTATACAATACAAAAAGTTTTGGGTAACGAACTACTATCTGCGTATTTGTGGTCCTAAGTTGTGGTTTTGTCGATTCATATCACTTTGATGGATGTCTGTTAGGTATAACTTCAAAAGGTTGAATCGGCCGAATTGAAAGTCCACAAAATGTGACAAATGAACAACGATTTAGTTGTAGTAATATAGGTACCTATCCTATTTATTTTAAACACATGAATACATTTGGATTTTAGTACCTTCAGCAGCCTAAGAACTTTTTATTAAAGTATTGTTTTATTCAAAGTCAAAGTCAAAGTCAAATCATTTATTTCAATTAGACCATTAAAAGGCATTTTTGAACGTCATTTACAAGAGAAAAAATTGAATCTAGTTGCCCATTCCAAAAGGTAGTTACGAAACTACCTTTTGGAATAGCTTTTGGAGTGTACGAACACTGATCAACATTATTAGATTGTCTATGTAATTTTCAAGAATAGATAAAAATCATATTAGTTTAATCCGTATTTTGTCGGCCATCCGTTAAAGTAGGTATCATATTATGATACCTGCAGAGATCTTATAATTATGATTTATACTTAGCATATCGGATAGATAATAACATCAAAATGTTACCGAAGGCAATATAATAAAATAGACTCACATATTAACTAAGTCAGCGGGAACGATCAGGTCTGGTGTGAGAGTGGTGAACCCAGCCCTCCAACAATTAAGCGAACGTCGCGTCGAATCGCATCGGCAAGCACTTTTCGCACATTGCCTCCAACGAGATTGGCCGAAGCTTATTGTCCATGCTGTAAAAAAAGTAAGCGACTGTTTCTACGTGGTCAGCTTCTAACGTAAATTTAGAGCCAATTTTATAAAACAACTAGCTGACTCGGCCACGCGTTGCTGTGGCTTGAAGTAAGTAAAGATATTGAGGTCAATAATCGAGATAAAAACTATCCTATCTTTTAAGTTTGACCATATTACATATAGTAAGCCATATTTCATAAAAATGGTTGAGTAGTTTAGGAGTACATCTCGGACAAACAACGTGACGCGTAATTTATATATACTTATATAAAGATTAGTCAGTTTTTATAAAGCAATAGGGACACATGAACTACTAAAATTACCCTTTTTTTCAACTGATTTACAGTATCTTTTAGCATAATCATGATATCAGTCAATGTGGTAAAAATTAAAGTCATTTAACCCCATCTGGTGATATTTTAGTTTAAAAATTGTGAGATTAGTACCTAACCACTACACAAAAAGTATACATAGGTATATATTTGTGGTCGAGTTTGAATTTATTTTAAGAGAAATGTCAGAAGAATAGAGCTTAGATTTTAGTTTCTGTTTTATTCCGTTTTACCAGGTTGTTCAATGGCCCGTAGCCGACGATCTAGTTGTCGCCAATGCAGGTCGAGATTACAGGCGCCCGAAGGAGGAGGAGACTCCGTTGCACGGCTACTCCTCGTAAACATTTCGAACACGTCGCACGCGTTTAAGCTACATGGTGACTCAGCTGCCTGGAACACTTGAACATAAAACGAATGAGCTATAATCTCTGCATGGCTTTATGCAAACCTTCGACTTTATGATCCTAATGCAAAGAACCCTGAATAAACGTAATTTTACTAGGCATGTATTAATCATAATATTTTTAAAATTATTTTGTGATGTAAGTACTACAGTTTTCTGATTTATTCCTTAACTTGTGCTTCATAGTATTGCTTCTTGCCTTTCATGATTTTAGCTCAACGGAAAGTCTCCTATAGGTTTTGATTCCCTAACGACGTTAAAATTTGCGTCACAAACGACCTTATCTTTAGATTACGTTGACTTAGATCTTTGATCTTTTAACTACTCCAAGGCGTATCCAACCTGAGTAATTAATATATAATTAATATTCAGCTGCATCTGGGTAAACTGGAAGCCGACCCCAACATCTTTGGGAAAAGGCTAGGTAGATGATGATGACTCCCACGCGATCCTGTGAGAAAAGGCCTTGACAGAGGGATAGACAGACGGACAGACAGAAAGACGGATAACAAAGTCCGATAAAGGTGATCCTATGAAGGTTCTGTTTTTGCCGACTAAAATACGGAGCCCTAAAAACACGCGTACGTAATATGATTCATAATAAAAGTAAAAGCAGTGCAATATAGGAACGGCTTTACGAATAATTAACCTAATTTTAACATAATTGTGACGATTAGTACGAAATTAGTACTGAGCGACTTAATTTTAAACAGCTTTAATCTCTTTAGTTAAGTACGGCAAAAGTTCAACGAAAGTATTCATTTGTAGATACAAAATCAAATCTTTATACAGGTGCCTGAAAACCACTATAGTTTTCAGCATGAATATTATTTTGCTTCATGTATCGTTAGGTAAGGTTTTATTAAAACTGCGAGCTTTTAAGGCACGTCGCCATAAAAGCAAAATATATATTCTATACGAAAACATATTCTATAAATTGAGTTTGTAAAAGTTTCGGGTATCAAAAACACAAAGTTATGGAAGTTACAAACAAACGTCGCCGTCAAAAAGGAGCTCCCAGTAATTATTGATAACGTAGATCGTGGGGGCAGGCAATGAATATAAATTAACGCTTTAACATTGGCATCCTTCGGAAAGATCGACTTTATAGAGGTCGTCGGACTTTATAGCAATCCCAAAACGAATTTCTTTTACCAATAAGAAAATAATTTTTCGCTAGATTTCCTGCGATAAATATTCTTCATCGTAGAGGTTTCCTGGTCGGACAGTTCTTATTAAATACATTTATTAGCTTGCTGGCGTTTTTCGAGGATTGAAATTTAATATTGTAAGAAAATGTAATAACATATTGAAGAACGTATGCAGGCATACTATCAATAAAAAAGAGTTAGCAAAAAAAAATTAAGTACATTATAGTGGCGAATAAACCTGAACTCATTATAAAAAATACCTAAGTAGGTACCAAATAAGTGTTAAAAGAAACAAAGTACCAGAAGGGTAATTACACCTTATTAACCTTGTTGTTACTTCCACAAGTTTACCATTTCGTGAGGTTAATGAACTAAAGTTTCAATATGGTCAACTAGGGACTATTCAACTCGCTTAGGTTTCTATTCCATTAGTTTATTTCTCAGTTTATTCGTGGAATCGTATGAAGCGTGGCGCGGCTAGATATGGAGGTTCCATTGATGGCGAGTTTAGCTGTAGCAATAGTCTTCACCAATAGTTACTCGCAAACGTTGGCATTCCTAGAATTTGATATTAGTTTCTGTAGATATTAATATCTAACTTCTGGAAAGCTTGTTCATTATATTAAGGTAAGCTATCTATTGATGTACCTCCTTGTGATTTAACTAATAGTTATATTTCATGAAAGTTCTTAGTACCTAGTGGACGTTATAAATAAGTAAATAGTAGGTACCAGCCTATAATTGCCCCACTGCAGGCCAAAGACCTCTTCTCATACTGAGAAGGTACGAGCATCAACTACCACGCTTGCTCAAGGCGGATTGGCGATGTCAGACATATACACTATGTAACAAAAACCCTGTCAGATCAGTGTTGCCGTTGATCAGTTTTTATGTTTTATTTTAATTTAATAACTTCTTCATTCTTCACTTCATTCATTCACTGGGGAAAAATAATAATCTCAAATCCATTAAATGGTTACGTATATGTGTACGCAGTACGATGCCGAATAATACCCTTAAGGATCGGACAGGGTTTTTGTTACATGCTGTATATGTATTTATTTCAAGTCCAGGTTTCCTCACGATATTTTTCTTTACCGAAGTGATGTCCAAGATGAACTTAGACATTACATAATTATGTATTGGATGCACAGTGGTAGGTACTACACTAGGCTGACAAAAAAAAAGGAATTAAAAAAAAATATCATAATATTTCGAACAACAATAGTTCTTAGCATAGGTACCTATAGAGATTATAAAACCGTACTAGCACCGTTTTATACTCATCCATTCATGCAGTGTTATGCACATTCTCAAAACTTCTATTATTAAACAAGTAACGAAAATGGTTTTAAACCCTTTCAGGATAACTGGGGTCATAATCAAACAGTGATAGCCTCTTTTGCATCGTAATAGGTAGTAAATGCGGATATTGCTAGTCTAAAGCTATGCCAGAAAAGGTATCTTAGAAAGTTACGACGGGTCCTTTAGTTGCGAGTCTTTTGAGCGTGTCCAACGCTTATAGGGTTGAAAAGGTTGATTATATCGATGCCTGCTTCTTTCCTGTCTTTACCTATTAACTAGATTTTAATATAAAGAGCACTCGAATAAAGATGATAACTTTATCGCGTTTTATTTGCGCTAATCATGGAAAACCCGCATTAATAAATTAAATTATGTAATTAAGTTTTTTTAACATACTTACCTGCTCGTAAATTGGCTCTTATTGCACTGTTTTAGGTTCGTAATGCAGTGTATTAAGTACTTACTCTTTTTACATTTACATTTACACTAGTGCGGTTATGATTCTTATTCAGTCTCTTCATATTTTGGAAGGTTTAGTGCCTAAAATTTCGTTAACAAATAAACTATATGTTAAAAAATAAAATACGATAAATAAATGTTATAATTCGCAGTGTTATAGTTCATCTCTTTAGTGTTACTAGTCACTTGTAAAAATCTTTTGTTTACAGGTTGACAAAGAAGAAATTATGTGAACATCACAATTGTAATTTTATTTGTGTTTCTATGTAAAGTTGCATACCGATGTATTTACCACACTAGTATGTTGAAAACGTCGTATGAAACACGTGAGAAGTTTTATCATTACACACTCAGCTCCATTTCGCCCTTGCCTGCTGAAAATGCTGCAGTACGGCCTCGACTGTAACGACCAATTAAGCTCACTTGTTTCATAATGTACTATCATAAGACGATACGTTAAGAAAACGTTCGTCATGCGTAAAAACAACTTTTTGAGTAGCCCTAGATATTCCTAATACAGTATTCTGTATAGTACCGATATTTTGCCGAATAAATCATCGGTGATACTTTTCCATAAAATCAGAAAAGTGTATAAAAAATGAAGTCGTATATCAATGTTGGCATCAATGAGGGCACGTCACCACGGTTGAACGAAGCGGAAGGCGTGTAAAAAACTATCGAGAGCGGCACTAGCTTCGTTTTTACGCATAGTGGCACACAGCACTAGTGAGTATACGAGTACATACCAAAATGTTTCCAGTTAAATTATAAAAAAAAATATAAAAACAAACACTGATTTTGTAATATACAGGCTAACTTTTAATTAACTGTGCATTTTATAAGGGGTGAAGGTACTCATGAATATGAACAATTCTTTGTAAAAATCCAACCCTATATTCTGGAAATATGGAAAAAAAGCTTTTCCACACATTTTTATCGTGTTGTATTGCATTGACGAATAGGCTGATGTATTTTTTAATTCCTATTTTGAGTTGGTCCTACAGTAAAAATTGTTGGTTAAAAATTGTAAATTAAAAGCTAGCTTCATAGGATAAGCATAATTATCATAGCAATGTAATAATAGTTACGAGTATAACTGTCTTACTTACTATCGGAGTGAGTACATTTCAGTAATATTTTTTTATTTAAATAGACGACATTGACATACCTACGCTTATAACGAAATAACGCAATAGCTGTAACCATTATTTATCTTAGGTTAAAATGAATGGGGTGTTATATTGATTATATTATTTAAATATGGATGCATATGTAGGTATATAATGGATAGAAACAGCAACAAAAGAAACCTAAAACACATTTAGATTATATTGTAGTCTAAAAGCTATTAGTAATTTTAAGCGTTTATAATTTATTTATAACATTGTGTTAACGTAAATAGACAGACACTTAATTAAAAGCTTTTAAAAAATTCGATGTGAACCTCGCAATATTTACAAAGGAATTTACATTATAATTGATGTTATAAAATTAAATACGTGATTCAATGAAGCTTGTGAAGGGTTTCCAATTTCACGAAGTGTATTTAATGAGTCCTATGTGGCATAAGTATAAGTGCTTTATTGGATTTTACCACATTATTTTCCTGTAATATGTATAATATGTAAGTAGATACCTACATATTATACAGATTCTCTGATAACTTTTTAGACCTATGTACCTTGCTTATGCGTAGGAAGTTTCATTAAAATCGGTTCATTCATTTCGAAAAATAAGGGCTTGAAAGTTTGTATGAAATGCCATATGGCGTAAACACTCTTAAATAATTATTCAATTTTTAATCATGTCACAACTTTATAATTTAGATATTCAATTAAAAATTAAAAATAAACATAATTATTGCTTACCTTTCATGTTCAGAATAACAGCAATAATTATTTGCAGCAATTTGTTGTTCATTGTTTTATTCACTTCGAACGAAAGGGGAGAACTACTACAATAGAATGACTTGCTTTTGTTTCACGTATTACCGACGTGTAGTTTTGTTCTTTATGCAACATTGCACTATTTTATTAAATGCTTTGAATTGCTGCCTGAATAATCGCGTAGGTAAGCTTTAGCTGAAGCTGTGGTAGCATTGTACGAAAGCTATTGTTTAAATTACGTTGCTAAAGGGAAAAAGGTTAAATGAAAATTTTGCTGTATCAGGGGGTTCTGTTGTTTGAAAACCCTGGAGCAAAAAATGTAAGGTAGTACATTCCGAGATAGGTTTTATTCTTAATACCTATTAGGAATAAATTGTAATATCGAGTAGATTGAGTTATCTTTATCTTCTCTTAAATCTTATTCTTTATTTTTTTTTTATGTTATTCGATTTGAAGACATGTTGTATTGTACTGTTTTTATTTTATTAGTGATACACAATTAACCAGTTAGCTGAATTGATTGCGTCCGCTGTCCACGTGCAGTAGGGCTGACGGAACCAAAATGAAATTGGGGACATAGAATTGTTCAATGAATTGGAAAACCAATAACGTGAACCATTTATTTTGAGTCTTTTGTATGGAATTCACCCGAGTTTATTATAAGTGAAGTAACTTCCATTTTTTGCTAAATAAAATTACTTTTATTCTCCATAATCTAGACATTCACCTATGCTGCAGCAGCATAGATGTAACTAGGTACTATGAATACAATTAGGGTGATAATATTTTTGGATAAACTATACTAATATTTTAATTATAAAAAGGAAAAATTTGATTGTTTATTTGTTTGCATTGAACAGGTTCCGAAACTATTGAACCAATTTGAAAAATTATTTCACTGTTGGGAAGCTACACTATCTTCGGGTGACATAGGCTATATTATATTAAAAAAAAAAATAGGGAACCGTAAGAAAAATCACGCAAACGAAGTCGCGGGAAGAGTGCTAGTTATTTACATTTTCGTATCCAGTGACGCTTGAAATAATTAAAATCTAAGGTTTTCGATTATAGGTAGATAGGTTATTCTATCCATAAGGAAGAAATGCAAATTAATCTTTAAATAGATATATTATGTTAATGCGCCTATCTAGGTACTACTAGACTAGGATAAATACAATAACCGAGCCAAAGTCCAGCCAACAAAAATCTTATTAAAAACGTTGAAAATCAAATTATCAAGGAGTAATGCAATCAGACGAAGTGTTTATCAATATTAAAATGTATTTCCTTATCCTAATAATACTTTTTTATCTTATAAATTGATTGCACTTCTTTATTGCATGTAATTAGGTTAATTTTTCCTCAACACTCGCACTTGTAATAATCTCCTTCATTATTCATTTCAGTTCCCTCATTCTTTCTTCATAATTATGAGGTACTTTTCTTTCATAAAGCGTATTTGCTTTCAAACGGTAAGTTAACCAAACACATGTTAGAGTGTCGAATTCAGATTATTTAATATTATTTGAACGAATTCGTTGTAAATGTTGTGATGGTCCGGTGGTTAAGGCATGTCAAACACGAAGTTGTGGGTTTGTAACCAAGAACAGGCAAGTACCAATGTCACTTTCATTTGTACTTTCTGTATTTATCTTGGACATCACTGACATCGGTGAAAAACATAGTGAGGAAACCTGGACTTATAACAAATATAAGTTAGAAATCGCGTATTCGTCTTGAACAAGCGCGGTGATCGCTGCTCATGCCTTCTCTGTATGAGAAGAAGCCTTTGCCCTACAGGTGGATAATAACTAGGTTGACATTATTATTATTGTTTAATTGTGCGCTGGGCATGTCGTAAGTTAACACTTACGACAAATTGCTAAAAAATAAAATTAAATTAAAAAATTAAATAATAATAATTTAATAATTTAATTATTGCTATTAAATTTGCTAGGACGAGATAACTCTCGTCCTAGCAAATTTTATTTTTTCAAAAACCTTTCAAGAAAGTAAGTACCATATACCTACCATAGGATTGATGACTGCATAAAGTTTTCTGCGCATTAATTAATAGCAGCAATTGTTGCAATTAATTGTACAATTATTATGCAACACAGCTACATAATATAATGATAAGTATCTAGACTTATCTGTATCTAAATGATGAAGTATGCATACAAACACTCTACGTTTAATCTGGTGGCTTTTGAAAAATATTTTTTTCATGCAGACTTACAGTATAACCTCTTAAGCTATACCTAGCCTAAAAGAAACACCATGTGGGTCTCATTAAATGCTAGGCGATATTGCGGCAAACCAAGGTAAAGATGGCGGAATGAGCTTAACAAATAAATAGTATCTACTCTCTGTACTATCCTATCCTTTATATATAATTATACCTACATATTATCTTTAACTAGGAAACTATGTTCTAAACTTGTTTCATTACGCTAGATCACCGTAGAAACAAAAGACTATGGACAGGAAGATGATGAATCTAGAGTGACAATTGGTTTCGACAAATATTGTTGTTTTTGGCAGGAATGTTTCTATACAATCAATCTATCAGTTGAATGTATAGAAAGATATATACGATAGATACGTAATACAGACAGTATTACGTATCTATCTACAGTTAAAACTCAGTACATATACGTATATTGTCTGGCAGCCGGGTAGACGATTTTATTAGAATATATATGTAGTTGGATTCTGGAGTTTGAATTTATGCCCGGTTGATGGCAATAAGTTCGCCCCCTATAAAACCCCTTAAACATAACTGGCGAAATGTGGATATACTAATGGGTACATTTCTGCTGAACCATTCAGGGATTATAGGCGTGATGTTGTGTGTGTGTAGGTATATAGATGGAATCGTCCTGCTTAACGTAATTATTTATTATCACCACGTAAAAGTCCTAGTCTATTCACAACAATGGGCGTATGCTGCTACTTATTGTATTAACTATTAAGTGTTAACTGCCATTCTTTATGACCCCTTAAACTACATTAACTCTAATCATATTATAGTGTCGACCCTTACTTGACGACTTTGAAGGCCCAAGCCCTTGAACCTATAAACATTATGACATAGAGAAATAGACGAGCGACAACACAGATAAATAAACTAACTTTGAAGGCTATAAGACAAATATTGAGATATATGTACTTACATATTACACTACATAAATACAAGTTTGATATTGTTTGAAGGGTCTCCGATACTGTTTGACTATCGATAAATATCCAACTTGATTTTCATGTAGTTTTGTAATATGACCTTCAGATGACGATATCCTACATTTTAATAACCCTCCTTGTGATTAAATGGCGTCTTAGTCACAAGGAGAGTAAGACGCCACGTTGATATTACATAGATGTCCCTAAAGACGGTCTAAGGCTGTTTAACCTTTAGTCTACGTTACGTGTCTTGTTTACTCAATAATGAAGTGAGTATTCCTTTTGCAACTCACATTATTCAAAATATGTGGATTTATTTGGTTCGTCATCATTCCACCAGGCCTTTAGGTATTCATCAACAGATCATTACATAGGTTAATAGTTATTAGATCCAATACGAATTTATTACACAATTTAAATTAATGGATTCTGCTGAGTGCTGGCTGACCACTCGTTTCTAGAAGAGAATAGGATATAATCTTTATTTGCTTGGAAAGTAGTAATACAAAATATGGTTCTCACAGAATTTTATCGCTGATTTTTTCTGAAAAAATAATAAATAATTATGTAGATCAGTACCTGCCTGACATAAGTAACCTCTTAGATCCACCAAAATACGACCAAATTTAATAGCACAGTGGTAAGTTGACAAGAAGGTTGAAAATAAGTTTATTTGTATGGGATCCTGAAAATTCAGTAAAAGTCACATCAAATTACTTTTCTTTTTCTGAATGGTTAGTATGTAGGTACACTACATACTTGTTGAAAGGCTATTCTTGGAACGGACGTCATATTCTATGTAAGCAATTGTTCAAGCAATATTCCTACAAAAAGCAGGTAAGTACCTTTTAAATGATAAGTAAGTACCTAGCCGCATTTTGTACAGACAAAGGCTCACTCTACGGTTTTCAACTCTATACGAAGTTTTGGAGGCTTCATATCAAGACCCTAATGGAATTATTATTAAGTACACAAATGAACGTATGTCAACGGGGACCCCTCTGTTAAACAAGATTAAATTATTACAATGAAACGCAAGACAAAGCTCTCGTCTTCGAAGGCTTTGTATATATTTGTGAGTGGACGGCGATGTAAACTTACACTAATTTATTCATTTATGTTGTTGAGTATGTAGTTGAAGGCAGTGTAATGACTGTAATTCTACAAATTTTGGGCACCTATCTATGTTTAGGTAGCTATAATTAATATCAAAACAATGTACGGTGATGTCTGGTCGGGCTTTTCGTTGTTACTATAGAGGTTTTCACTAAAAACAAAAGCGCATCGTATAAACACTAAGAATTACCCAATGATTATGTTTAGGTTCAATACGGGGTATGTTTAAATAGAATCTTTGAGTTTTTACTAAGCTTAGGAGCAATATCATAGAATCCAGAATGATACAGGAGTAGAATACTAATGTCTACGCTATGTAATCATATTGATTGAACAACGTTAAGAATATCGAGATATACTAAGTACTTAGTCAAACTATATCATCCTTTTTATTTAACCAATTGATGCACAAGTAACATATTACACCCAAAACATCAAAATTACAATAGCATGTAAGATTCTTTTCAATTAATGCGTTTAATTATAGATTAACTAGATTTTGAGAGATTGTTTTAGACGCAGACGAAGTCGCGATATAAAAAGTAGCCCAATGTCCTTTCTTGAGGTACCTACAAACTTACCCCGTACTAAATTTCATCAAAATCGGTTAAGTGGTTTAGTCGAGAAAGATAGTATAGATTTTATAATAGCCAACGCAATGTATACTTACAGAGCTTACGATAATTAAAAAAATGAGTAAACAAAATGAAACAAAAAAAAAAAAATCTAATTACATGCAGCGGCCGTTGTAATAGGAAGAGTCTCATGCAAGTGACATAATAAATGGCGAAACGCGAGATCCTCCTCAAATAGCTCTTTATAAAGTGCGCTGAGAACAACATCATATAACTGGACTTTAATGAAGCTTATTTTTAGGTGCAGTAATGAAAAATGAAGAGCGGTGTTACTGTTTAACATTGTAAATTTCAGGATTTACTGCGGAAACTGTATTTTTTGTGCCGTTAGTTAGCTGCTTTATTTTAAATACTAGCAGCAAACTTGACACTAAAAAGATCATTGCTGTTTTTTTGAGTTCTGGTAAACGTACCTGAGTAATAACAATTTGATCCAATCCCATATTTGTACTTCTCAGGTTTATCCATGGTCTGTATTATATCTACCTGCAACAGCGGGTACTTATGGTCGGTAAAATTTATTAAAATGCTTCACGCTCACGCTGCTGGGTCAATGGCCTCCGTCAAGCACCGCCTGAGCTACCCGCATCCTGCAAATTCTCACGACCTTCACTAGGTCATTGGCCAATTCTGTGAGTGCTCCACTCAAAAACTCTTCAGTCCCAATGGCCATTCGTTCTAAAGGAAATGCCCCGTCCATTGTCACTTCAAAATATTCTATGTTCAATTTCGCAAGTTGCTCTTTAGTTGGTCATATGTGGCCCAGTGGTTAAAGCGCCTGCCTCTCAAGAATGAGGCTGTGAGTTCGATACCGGGCAAGCACTAATGTGTGTATTTCAATTTATATGTAGGTACTTTCTAAGTTTATCTTGAACATCGAACATCACAAGAAAAACATTGTGAGGATACCTGGACATATAATTAGCATAAGTCTGAAATGTGATGCTATAAGTGGTGATTAATTCTCATGCTGTCTGTGTATGGGAAGAAGCCCTACAGTGGGTAAATAATCGGCTGTAGTTATATGTAAATCACTGTCATCAGAATATTATGTTTGACTGTTACATTCATTAAGTTGATTGTTATCAAATGATTGCGCGGTAAAATCGTCAGTATAAGCCTGCTGAAATCATTGCAAGATTAAGGGCAGTAACTTAAGCTTAACAATAAAAGTCATAAACATTCTCCAGCCCTTATCCGCATTTATGGCTAGGGCTGATAAGGGTTCTTCTTCTTCCATTCATCTTCATTAATCGTTATCACAGTAGTCACTTTCTATCTTGCCATATCGTCTTTCCCGTCATATAAGTATACCAACTTTTAAGTCCTTAATTTTCGAAATGAATGTACCGATTTTTAATGAAATTTACTAGGCATAAGCAAGATACATAGGTCAAAAAAAAATTCAGAGAAAATATTCGAAATGTCTTATTTAAAAAAAAGATAATTGGAAATCTCTATTTGTAGGGAAAACTTAAAATCGGTCGAATCTAGCCGTAACACCACGTTTTGAAAATGACGTTAATAACTTTTTAGGCCTAAGTATGTATCCATTTATACGTAGGAATTTTCATTAAAATCGGCTTATTCATTTCGAAAAATAAATACTTGAAAGTTGGTATGAAATGCGGCGTAAACGCTCTTATGTACAGAAATGATTTTTAGAAGTAAAAATAATTTTATAACGTTGAATGAATCTGAAAAAATTACACACGGTAGAGTTGTTTAGCTATAACGGTTCGCCAGCTGTTGCCACGGTATGTTCGCATCACTGCTCGGCTCGTGAAAGTCATTCATCGAAGTGTCGCAGTTCTAACCTCTCTTAACCAATCAAAAAACTATGTTAGCTGGTGTTCCACAAAATATATGACATTATCAAATAAAACACGTACCGATTGGAAGAGTCCTGAAACAGATTTTAGAAGGATATTTAGGTAAATTTTATTAGCATATTAATCACTTTTACTCTTGTTGAATAAACGGTTGAATCTCCCTAAGGAATTGGTTTAACAGTCTTGATCCCAGTAATAAAATTAATCAGAATAATTATGAGAAGTAAGAAATTGGGATTAAAATTAATTTTCCTTCTCCGTGACTTACCTAGTGGGCGAAAATGAAGGAAGCGCCCGAGACAAAAAAGATTTTCGTGATTACGTATTTAAATATTTTTTAGAATCAGTTACAGAGCTCCATGGCCGGGATTCCTATCACCGCCATCGTACTAAATTAAACATGAGCATCCCAATGTCCGCCATAATGAACTGTCGATATCTTGTCGTTACAAAAAGAATGGTAGAAAATAATCATTAAAATTGGCCGAGCAATGCCTTAGATGCCGTAGATAAGCACTTTTCGTCACTCTTGCTTGTATTGTATCTACTAAATAGGTATCTAACTCTTGTTTTGTTTGTACCTACCAACTTGAGCCAGTTTCCTTATTCCTTAACTAAAGAAGTAAAGTAAAAGACCCATTAACCTGAACAACCCAATTTAAGAAGTAAGAACTACACAAGAGACGCGGTTTAAACTTGTAATAGTGTTTATTTTTATGTGTGGGGACCGAAACTCGTAGAAAGTAAGTCTTTATTCCCGTAACTGTCTTAAATTACAAAGAAGCATTAGATGGATTAAGAAGTTTCCCCTTTGACTTTTGTTTTGGAAATCCATCCTAGAAATCAATATTAATAAAACTTGGCAAACATGAACTAGAAATCATCAAATATCACAAAACTTGTTGATGAATTCGAGACGAGATTTAAGAACTAACTAATATGCCTACAATATATTTGATATAACGTCATTATTATAAAGACGTTCATCGATCGTTATTATAAAGATAAAACTAACATGTTCCATAAGAAACTCAAACTGAAATTGAGCGAAACCATTTAATTTTAAATTGCATGTACCTACAGCCATTTAAAAGGAATAGATAATTGATAATTACGTCTAAAGATAAGAAACAAACTAGTTTCTAGATGTTATACCCTAGATAAAGCCTATATTCTGCAGTATACGTTAACAAGGTCAATAGTTCTGTTTACGTCAGATAAAAGGAGCCAAATGTCAAACTAGTGCCAAAGTTTTCTTGTACATCAAGCTAAAACCACACTGGGTTTTCTCTGGGACAATTTAATTTTAAAAGTTCAACGGTAGTTCTGAGTTTATATCATTACATTAAGGAAATAAAAAAACTTAGATTTCAGTACATACCTACCTACTCAGTTAGAGATTTTGTGGTAGGTTAATAGGTAGGTAGTAGGTTTGTAGGTACCTAGTAGTAGTTACCTGCATCTGCGGTGGCTGTTCTATTTTGTAACTTCAGAAACACCTTTGCACGTTTGAGGACTCGTGAAGAACAGTCTGTTTAAGTTTTCTGAAACTCAAATCATACGTACCTAAACGGTGTATAAAGATACTAAAATGACGCCGTAAGTTACATCTTTTGTGTCTTCGTAGTGATTTGTTTTGGTTCTGGATGATACCTGGTACCTTTTGGTTACAGAGATATGAAGGACAGACGAGAGGTCCAACTTACTTTTACGTTTTTTTTACTAAAAAAGTTTTGTATGTTGTAATTAAACATTTAATGCTTCCACGACCCTTGTTCTGTGGCACGCGCCCAACCACAATGTTTTGCGTGCGTTTTATTATAAGGTTCCATAAACGGAATTTTTTTTTTACATCAAAAATAGAAGTCGTTTCGCAGCAATAATATATTTTTTTTTGTTATATTTTAGTATTTTAGTTTGATGGGCAGTATTCGTAGTTAATAAATAAACGGGTATGAGATGTGTCTTCTCATACTCCGTATAAATATTAGGAGATGTGAAATAAATGACGTAAATATGCCTAAGCGCCATACCAAAATAAGAAACATGCATAGAACGCATTGAAATAGTGTGCGTTGAATTTTCATATTTATTTAATTCGCCCTTGAGAAGATTCATCGTCTTTAGATTTACTTAATTTTGTTTTATTCATAATGTAATGTCTAAGTTAATAACCTCAGTCCATTTTTTAGTCATAACAATTTCAATAATTGCCGCTATTATTAATGGAGTAAACAATTTCCTAGTATAATCATTGTTGGTGCTATCTACGCGTACTCGAGTTAATGAATATGTCCACACGGCTAAGTTGACAAATAACATTTTCATGAGCAGCGCTAGTCAGGGGTAGTTACGTAGTGTAGATGCGCCGCCGGCCGCCTACAGCGTAGCCCATTCGCCTTCGAATACGCGACGCGACGCGCCGCTTCCTCCGCGACCGGCTGAAACTTTCCCTCGCGCGATTTTCCGACTGTTTGAACGGAAAACTTGTAAATATGTGCATGTAGTTTTAGTGACGTTATAAAGGTAAAATACTGTTAGCGAATCAATTAAAATATTTTGTGTAGGTATTTATAATTCCGATAATAGTAAAACTAAGTTTTCTCGTCTAACTTTACGGCAAGTTAAAAAATAAATAACAGCATTAATACATTTAAAACTTCTATAAAAATATTGTGGTTTAAATAAATTATATGTATTAGTGACTAATGACATATTTACTTAAGCATATAATGTTATAACTCATTTGGCGTTAAAGTGTTGTGATCAGAGTAGAATATAAGTGAAAATAAATAAGTTAGATTGTGTTTAGTGAGCACAGACTTGTAAATCAAAGTGAATAGATCTACCAAATATCAATCAAAGTTTACAGAAGTAATTTCTATGTGAAGGTTAAAAAATCAGTAAGTGCGCAATGTCAACTTTGGGAGCGGGGACAAGCGTGCTAATCGTTCTGCAAACACGCTGTAAAACGGCGTCGAGCTGTGCACTCGTTGTGTGTCGTGTGTGTTAGTACAGTGAGCCGAGGAGGCCTTAGTGAATAAAGAACAAAGAAAACTGGCGTTATCAACAGCCACCATCCTGCTCCAAATTGTGGCCTCGTCGCTCTTCGCAATGGACACTAGGCAAGTTCTTTCAATTAAGTAAAAATGACTAGGTGATAAGGCTTTAGATAAGGCAGCTTAATGAAGGTTCGTAAATCCGGCTCCCATAGGACACCCGTCCGAACGTTTATCGCAGTAAATCAAGCAGAAGAACATTTAATAACTAGCTTGAGTCTGTATTTTTTTTAGAAAAGGTCAGATCGTCTTAACAGTTGTGCAGAACTTAACAGATTAAAACCATGATTTTACAAGAAACACGGAAAACTTTTGCAATTAAATATACCCATTGTTGCCGAGATGAATCAAAACCAATTACTAAAATGTATAAGTTCGGCACACAAACTTAAACCTTAGTTAGATTATAATTACATTTAGGTCTACGTGTTAACTTTGTAACAAAAGTATTATATTGTACGGAAGATTTGTTTCACTGTTTGTTTTACAATTAGCACGTTATTGAGATGTACAAAACATGACTTTATAATTTGGAACACAGATTATTCAAACTGCCGTCTATGATATAATTGGTAATAAGTGCCAATGTTACATTTACATAAATACACACATCAAAAGTGTCTAGGGATCAACATCCCTAATCAATGTTAGGGATGTTGATCCCTAGACACTTTTGATGTGTATATTTACCTACTAACTCGGTGGCTGATTGTAGGTAACAATTGTTGTTTAGAACCATCATCAGCCTATCCTTATCCCAACTATTTTCAGGTCGGGTTTCAGTTTAACCGAGCGCAGCTAAATACCAGTATTTTGTAGGAGCAACTGCCTATCTGACCTCCACATCCCAGTTTTTAGGTAACATGGTAGTTGATATCCCATGATAAGACTGGTTGTCAGACTTTCGGACTTCTGATTTCACGCAACGTCTGTTATAGATCGGCAAATGACAGCCGGGGTGGCTTAACGTGCTTTCTAAACACGGAGGGGTTTTGGTTTGAAATGGATGGTCACCCATCCCCGGACTAACCTCGACAAGCGTTGCTTAACCATGATCAACTAATCGATGTGGCTTTGTCTTAGTCGCCAGTCTCGCCAATAGCTGCCCAGTAGCTGTTTTTATATCAAATAGTGTAGTCTGTAGACCGTGCCAGAACTTTAATTCCAGTCCGTCCCTTATCACAAAGCGGAGTAGAATCAGTGACCGCGGTTGTTCAGCTCCATTAATCCCGATAGGAAAATCTCTTTCATCCTTTGTTGGTTGTTATGACTCCCCTACAAAATTGTATTACGAAACTTTATCGAAGCATTTGCCAAATTTTGATATTCGCCGTGTATTAGGCCGGTATTACAACTATTCAAATGGCTTTTAACTACATAGAATTAAAAGCAATGTTCACTTTGAACATTCAAGACAAGATGCTTGAATATCATTCTGAATACGGGCTTTAGCCCGTATACCACCATATTTCACTATATAAACCACTATATATCACTGACTCAAATCGATTGTACTAATTACCTATGTTTCGGAAAATTCTAAACTGATGTTCCATTAAAATCCGAATTCGTGAATACTTAGGTATTTACTAAATATGATGCAAATGCTTTAAAGGACCCCAAATTTTGTAATCGATTGTATAGTGCTAAATGATAAAATAGCTAGGAATTCATAATGTTGTATGGCAATTCCGCAATAAATATAAGTTTTAAAGTTAAGCCTTCCTACTTAACCTAGCCTTAGCCTTCTTACTTCCTTCATTTTCAATTCAACTGAACCTTATTGTCTTCATTCTTTCTTTCCCCATCTGAATACCCAACCAGCTTTTCTTTGTACAGCTAAGAGGTACATCAAGGTCAAGTTTTTAACCAATTCAGGCGTAAATTAAATATTTGGAACCATATAGTTATATCTACTAGTAAAATCGTTTGATGCCAGTTAATGACTTCTCTGCCAACTGCCAACAAATCGAGATTACATTGCGGTACATATCTGAATTTTAATTAGTGAACGAACGCGCCGCCATATTGTTTCTGCCCAACGGATACAGGGACAAAGGCAAAGTTTTGTTGTGATATTTATTGAATTTTACACACACAGACTAAAAGTTTGATACACTTTCTAGTCAAAAGTATTTTTTTAATATATAACAAGATAGTTCCTACCAGGAGAGTTACCTACCTTCTCTTTTTTTTGTTTCCGCGGTGGAAAATCCTCATCGATGTCCACCGCCCTGGGGTGGGCGGAGGGGTCTGTCAGATTCTTACTAACAAAAGACAACCCCGGTGTCCCTTTCTCACACTTACGCCGGAGATCACGGGAACGTACGTGCCCTCCTCGATCCACGACTGAGGGTTACCTACCTACGCTATCTGCAAGCACCTACTTAGTGCCTTTATCACATAGAATCATCATGTTATAACATGATACATGTACGAGTATTTCTCGATGGATTAAGCAAAGTACACTTGCGTTTTGCCTGTTTTGTGTAAGCCCCATGTTAAAACAGGAGAGTCTTTTGTTTCAATACAATTCCAGACTGGATTTGGTTGCTACCTTTAATAATCAGCTTAATACCTACATCATTACCTATGGGCTTATTACTTACGAAATTTGTAGGGGAAGCCTATGTTCAGCAGTGGACGTCCTACAGCTAATATGATCTTGATGATGATGAGCTTATATAAAGCAGTGGTACCTCTGAAAAATATAAAATGTATATTTCAAATCTAAAAAGTTTAACAACTATTCATACATTAATGTTTTCCATTACTGAAAAACGAAAACTATTAAAAAATCCTTTTAAAATTCGATTAGGACCAAGTGATGGGCTGCCTCGATAAAAAGAACCATTTTAGGGTGTTTTATTTTAAGTATTTTATAGGAAAATAATGATTCAAAAAATATAGACTGAATTTAAATATATTGTGTAGTTTTCAAGGGGTGAATGTACTAATGAATACGAACAACTTTTACTAAAGGCAGCTTGAATATTTTCCGCCGCGTCCTAAAAGAGACATTATCATAAATCTTTTTCATTTTCTAAAGCGTTCTTGCAACAAACAATTTCCGAAATACTGAGAACTTTATCTACATTTCGAGACAATATTAAAACCACTATACTGACCCTGGTACCTACTGGTTGTCAAAATTGGACAATCTACATGGATTTAGTATAATAGCTATGATGAAGCTCATTCAGGGAAGTACTAACTACCATAGCTACAGCTGCATACCTGTTTCTGTAAAGCAGCGTTACTGGTTTGCAGGATATGGGTGCCGGTGTAATTACAAACACATGATGCATTCAGCTTCATCTCTGGGATGGCAACGCACCTGCGCAGTATCTGGTATTTTAAATACCACTATTTTCAGCGTTGACCACTTCATATCAGATGGAACGTCGGCTTGTTTGCCAATAGTCATGTATACGGATGAAAAAATCGGTGGAATTCGTACTACCGCGCTGAAACAAATAAAACTTCGGTCATGGACATCGTCAGTACGTACTGACAATTTCCATGAATGATGAAATTTTATTTGTTTCAGCGCGGTAGTACGAAATTACTGTATCTGTACGTACTCAATAGTTACGTTGTTACAATAATTTACACGATTTTATTAAAAAAAAATGAGAATAAGGATGCCTTAACTACAGTTTAAAAACAACTCACTCTATTCCGGTGTGAGAGATTCCTGATCTCAGATACACTTAAAGAGCCCCGAGGGGCGATTCTTAACTACGTTCACCGTACCCTGGCGCTGCCGTGCTGCCAACCAACGCTGATTGGTTAATCTTTTTATCACCGCATGAGCTATTTCTGTAAAGCTCGTACCGACACTAGATAACGAAGAACAAGTGAAGTTTTTATTTTAATTGTATCTTTTTATAGGATGTTCAAATTATTTACATCTGAAATGTGTAAATAAAGGAGAATTTGTATTACTTTAGTATTTCTAAATCGCAAGAGAATATTTAACACCCCAATGCATCCAACATGTAAAGTACCTACTTATGTGATCATTGGTAGGTACAGACACACAAACAATATTTACAAAATAACTTCAAAGGTATTGAGCGCTGTTTTAAAGCTATGAAAAATAAGATGAGATATGACGAATTATATTTTATAGTAAAAGTGTACCTACATAAAGGTGGTTTCACACCGGTGCGGTGAGGCGAGAAATGAATTGGATGGGCGAGAATTAAAAATTTTATAAGCTTTAAATACCTACTCTATTCATGAAGCAATATAGCTCAATGTTATATGAACAAATGTTTCAATTCATGTCTCGCCTATTATATTATTGAAATAAAAGCTTAAGATGCGCGTGGATGTGTGAGGCGAGAATTGTAAAATATCTACAAACTACATTTATTGATAAAACAATTTCAGAAAGAAAAAATTAAAAACTGCTGGCAAACTGGTCGATTTTTCTGCCAACGTGCGCCGATAGATGCTTCACAAAAAAAAACATCTAATTTCTATATTATTATAGCTGTGCCTATGTTACTCAGTCTTAAGATGATGATTGTGCATCTTTACGTAAACAGGATCTATCAAGAAATAAATTAGATCTAAGTCAATAAATAAATCATTTAGTACATGTCAGTCATTTAGGTCATAGCATAGTTTCACTGTAAATATTTTTATGTATCAAAATATTGACGTTTTCCAAAGCAACAAAATCGTTATCTTGTCCAGGATGGATCAAATAAATAAGCAAAAGAAAAAGTAAACATACAAAACTCAATACTAAATCATAAATTATTGACTAAAAGCACTATTGAATGTTAGTAAGTTTACGTATAATTAATCAAACTATATAAAGTCAGTAGTAAAACGTGAATCAGTGCAGGTACTATTTGTTTTAATTCAATTATTGTTGTGTTGCGTGAGGAGTTGTGATTAAGCATGGTTAACTTAGGTATTAACCGCGGCTCCTACTGGAGAGAAGAAATCTCTTCATCAGTGTTGTTGGTTTAGTCGGAATTGCGGAAAAGAATATTGTTTCCTACATTTTTCCTTATTTCAAGCCTTGGAAATGTCAGGGAAATAGTTTTTATCGCACGAGTAGTTGTGTTTGTTTTATAAACCTCGCCCTCATCAATCAAATTTTAATTTATTGTTATAAATCAACTTCAATTAACATTTGTGTTGTACTATATTTTATAGTGCAATATTTTTTCGCTGTCATCGGAAATTTTATTTAGTTTTAAGTGAAATTTTGAGAACAGAATATAGGTACGTTGAAAACTTCGGTCTAGACTTTTTTAAAGGAGTCTTCTGAAGAATATTTACGTGATGCAAAACGTTAAATTATGTAAATGTCAGAGCTACGGAAGTTAGTTGGTACCCACTTAAAACCCAATAGTACTTGTCGTTTCACCCGGCTAAAGAGCGGTTGACAGCTAGTGAATTAGAAGTAAGCATAGGGGTCGGCGTATGTGTTGCCCACGTGACCTACTGACTTGTAATAATGTGGCCGGAACTGGGCCCCGAGCTGCCCACTTCTTACCTAAATGTACCACATTTGTTGCTAGATAGTGTAAACCATCATTTTATTCGGACAACTTAATATTGTTTAGGCACGTTTAATATGTTTATTCAATAAAAAAGAAGACAAAAGGCGTGTTTGTTTTACTAACGCTCATTTAATAGGTAAACGACTTCTACGCCGGAAAGATTTGCTTTTGAACGTATTCATTAACGCCACACATAAAATTAAATATAATGTCCAAAAAAACATTTAATTATTTTGGATTTATAATTACAATGTCTGGTTTACATTTTTATGTTGTTTAGCTAAAAACCGAAATAAACAGTGAACGGTATTCATTAAGCGAAGTTGTACTGTTCCTTCCGTTGTGTGCTCTCACAGTGGGGGTGCGCCTTTGTCGACCACAAATATAGGGCATGTTCAGCTAACTTTAATGCTTTTAAAGCCTGAACTGGAAATAGATTCTTATTGTTCAGTACGTTTCAATACAACAGACTTATTCCATACAACGTCTTATAAACTCTAATAATGTTGAACTGTTTTGCCATATCATTCATAAATCTCTTAGGAATACTTAGATGAGTTGTTAATAAAATATTATAAAATAATGTACGAAAAGTCCCGATGTTCTCTGAAAGAAATGTAAATACAGTACCAACCTTATAGATTTTTTCTCGCATATTAAACCACTCAGAAAATAAGGATGAAACATCAACGATAAACAATGTTATTTGAAGATTTCATTTGATTACAAATCGAAAAAATATGGTAGATATTGTAAATAAATAAAATGGTTAACGCCTCTTTATTGGACACCCGGAGATAATGAAAAGACCTTTGGAGAAGTAAGAACACAACAATAAATGTATTTAACAGTCAATTATTACGTTTATTTAGGCAACCATCAAACAGATATCAAGGCGCGTATTTCCTTGTAATATCGTTAATTTGTTTCTTCATAAAGACGTTCGGCACATTAAAAAGACATTAATAAGAAATAAAAGTGATAGATAAAACAGGTGTAAGGTCTCCAAAACAAAAATGGAACAGAGGAAGTATGGCGATATTCTTGTCACACTGTCGTAAGTCGTTATAATAATTTGATTTATGCCGTCAATTTTCTCAGAAAGATTTGACTTGTAATATTTTTTAAACGTCCTAATAACATCCATTTCATGTTTTATTAAATCTTAATTTATAAGGAGCTATAAAATTGATCCCTTGATGTTGAGTTAGAATGAAAATGATCTTATTATTCTACTAGCTTTTCCCCGCGGCTTTGCTCGCTTTATTTTCGGGTAACTTAGTTTACTCCTCCTGTGTTTCTGTGTTTTTTCATACAAACTTTGAACCCCTGTTTCATCCCCTTAGGGGACGAATTGTATTTTTTTTTCTCTCCCTGCCAAATTTCATCTTTATACGCTTTCCTTTCGCTATTAGATTTTTTTTCTTTTTTCTGCTTTAGTAATGAATAAAAATCGTAGGTGGCTTATTAGTCATGTAGCTTAGTGCAAAGTGCTTGATGGCCATTACAATAGTAAATCTATACCTACGTTAATTTGGAACCTTAGATACCTACGGCGCGGCCGCCGCCACCCGTGAAACGGCACGACACTGTCGTATCACGGCATGGTGCCATGTACGGTGCGACACGGCGGTTCATAGCAGCAACCATGAGTTAAAAAGTATACTCAAACTTGCAGTTCTTATCTAGGTATGGCCCGCAAAAGACGCATTTGTCTCCTGTTATTGCTAAGATGTCGTATGAAGAAAAAACAGAACCAAAGAATCAAAGATCTAGACAAGAAATGCAAGATTAAGTACACATATGAACCGATAGTTGCTGCCGGGGAACGGCGCGGGCGGCGCAACGCGCCATGGCTCAAAGTCGTGCCGATTTGCGGTAGCGGCGCCTAGACATGGTTATGATTGTGTCCACAGAGTGGGTAGTAAGCAAAATTACCAATCTTTTTTTTTTATTTTACATGAACAATTGAGACCTAGATTTCTAGGCTTAAAATACAAATGTATGAAAACTACATGATATTTTCGAGGGTTCTCAATGATCAAAAACATAAAATAATAACATATTTTCTCGATGGAAAAACATCACGAAGTAGCCTCTAATTTTTTGGTTTTTTCGATTTATACACGATATTATAATGATTATGAAGAAAATTTGATAATTAGTTATTAATATTTATACATGAGTGAGGGTTTTGTTTAGGCATTTTAGGTACCTATTTCCTTTTATTTTTGGAGTTATTACAATAAAACACTTTACACGGGACGCGCGGGTGAATTATAAAATAAGGAACTTCGTTTCAAAAGTTTGCTGGCTTTTGGCACGCCCTTAAACCGGTGTTGGCGGTATACCTAGACTCATTAACAAATGAGTTTTTTGATAATTTTTCTCTTTTTACCTCGGTTGACCCAGCTACATTTTATAAGGTCACCTCAACATTTTTGTGGTGTTGCATAATTGTATGGAACAGCTGATATTTTTTAAATAGCCCATGAAATATGTTATCGCTGGAGAGCCTACAATCATGTACTGAATCTATGGTTAAAGTTTTCCACTCCGTAGGTATTAATAGCCTATTGATAATTTTACAATCAATAACAGTCAATAAATTACATAAATAATAAAAACGAAGTTATACGAGCGAAAACTTCCAACAAATAAAAATGTTCAGGCTCAGTTCACTCACGCTTTTCAAACATCACGTACGTGACGATCATAGGGCAATATTTCCTTACCCGCATTTCCTTGTAAAACTATTTTTTTTGCCCATTTTTCTCAATACGAAACTACCTATGGAACAGTCAACTAGATTCAATTATATTTTTCGGTTGTAAATGACGTTCAAAAGTGCCTTTTAATGAAAAAAATGAAATTGACCATTTGACTTTGACTTAGTGCCTGCCCTTAATTTTCTGGGAATTACAGAGGTTTTCATATACCTACATGTGTCTAGTCTCAGGGTTGAAGACGGAGCCAGCGCCGTAAAAACAGTTTCTTTTATTGTTGTAGCTATAAGAAAACGTTTTTGGACACAGGCTATTAATTTTGTGAGTCTCGTCACAAAATAAAATGTTTTATGGGTATTTAGTTATCAACTTGCGTTTTATAAGCGTTTCACGATCCAGACAATCTGAGAACGATATGATATCATCCTCAGATTTTCTTGAGAAAGACTTCTGATCCTTTTAGAATATAAGTAGGTACTTTTACTTTATCTACTAGCTGACTGTTCAATTTTTGGAAAACGCAAAGTAGGTATTACAAAGTTGAGTCAGCTGCAAATAAGTATTTGTTCTTACTAAACAGTCCCGTCATAAATTACCAACAATTTACTAAGTTCATGCTGTAAAAGAGTAGGTACTAAATAAAGCCAATAATACAGTCTTCAGTTGTTTTAATCGTGAAGCATACTGATATACGTAACATTGACCTTTATCCGACTCATTAGAGAGTCGTTCATGTCTGAATATAAGATGTAGAACAAACAACATTGTTATCACCTGACCGTATCACAAGCTTGCCGACAGTAAATATGTATTGTAGGATCTTATTGTTAAGGTACTCTAACTGATTACGTGACATGAAAATCTGCTTGATGCATCTGATCTGACATTGGTAAACAATTTCTTATTGCGCTATAAACTAAGGTAACTTACTAAACGAATTTAATTTTAATTTTGTTGAGTCCTTTGAATGACAGACAGTACAATTTGTCATGCTAGGCTCGACCCATTATTAGATAAGCCTGTCGCTGTCAACAGCTTGATTGACTCGAAATTACTTAAATGTTGTTACATGACAAGTCAAAAATTACAATACATTTTCTTAATTTGTTTGCCATTGCCACTGGCATTAAGTTTAAATAATAAAACAATAATTATATCTTTAGGGGAGGCCTATGTCCAGCAGTGTCGTTCGGCTGATATGATGATGATTGTGATGAAATAGATGAAAAATACAATCTATTTTTTCGATACCAAAATTAAATACAAAATACTTACTCACTCAGCACGGAAACTTGGGAACAATAAAATATATGACATAAAAAAATCAGGCAGGTTCTTTTACGCCGTAGACAACCGCTGATAAAAGATTTTTCGAAACTTTACCCCCAAGAGGGTCATTCAGGGAGGTAAAATTTTATGTGTACAAAGCTACGAGACACGGATAGAATACAATAAAAGAAAATTGGTGTCACCGATTTAAAGCAGGCAATAGGGTTATGCGACCTAACGTGATAAATTCCAATCCGTACATCATCTACATATTGATTAATCAGTGTCAAACGGAGAGCTATTTCAAACTTACCTACTTAATATCGTATGACCATCCCTGTTTTATTAAACGTGGTCGTACGAAAGCGTGGCCGTCATTACTCACTTTCAGCTTCAAACAACGAAAACGCATTAATCTTGTGAGATAATCAATTGTGTCCATGGTGTAAAAGTGGAACAGATTTGCAGCAAAGCTTGTTAAAGATACATTTTTGGCTTGACCCGCATTTCCAAACATGGCATTCCATTGAGGGATTGTGAATTCTCTTGTTTGGTATTCGTTTAAACGTTCTGTTATAGAATGGCTTTGTGGATCATCTTTTCGTGACCTTTTGTGAAGATCCTTAAGGATTGAAGACCCTTTTCACTCTGAATAACCTATGTATGTCCAAATAATAATATTTCATTGAATTTATGGTGTTTCTTGTTACTCCTAACCGACTTACAAGAAATTGATTAGACGCTGCTAGTTGCAGCGATTTATCTAGCACATGGAAAGTCTGGCTTCAACACCGTTCGTATTTGTGGCTCACAAAGTACAGTAATAGGAGTACGTGGAATTCTTTATGAAACACGAAAGTTAATAAGTACGAGCAATGGTGAGTCGATATTTCCTTCAAAGATTTTACAAATAAACATCGCGTCGTTTAACCGTTTTCACTGTTCTAAGGTTTCATGTTGAAGACTTTTAAACTCTTTTGTTTTTGTAAAATTGAGTTTTTTAGCTATACCGGCAGAAAAAACTAGTTGCCAAGCGACGCGTTTTTGGGCACATTTTAGAATCAAAGTATTAGTTGCATAGTGCGGTCGCTACACCACACTACAGTTTTCTAATATGCCAAAGTATAGTATCTATAGTAAGATTTTAGTTTTTTCGACGAAAACCTTTACATTGTCTTCTCAGATTTTTGATTGTCTAAGTGTAACGCAAAGGAAAATTCTTGGTGAAACACCGAGGGATCTAGGGGTATTTTAGTTATTTGTTTTATTTTACTAAGTTTTGATTGATATTAGCCGTCGTGATCGAAATCGGTCTAGAGAGAATATTACCTTCATAAGCTAAAGGAAATTTAGTTGTTTACTTATTTTAGGAGAAAACTTTCAGCGTAACCACGAGTACATGAGCATAAATGGATTGATTTATTATTTTATTATTGTGCGGCCCATGTTGTTCCGGAACAACTATAAAATCACTTATTATAATATTTTAGGTGTTTGTTAGGGAAGTTTTGACGTCAACATCTCCACCCTAACATGTTTACTAAGAAACTGCAAAATAGATAATAATGAATAAAATTGGGATATAGCTATATATTATGTAACATTTCTTTTTACGATTCCGTACTTGCAACGGTACGAAATGTCTTATTTAAAAAAGATTATTGGAAATCCCTGTTTCTATGGAAAACTTAAATTCGGTCGAATTTAACTGTAACAGTTTTTTGAAAATGTTCCCAACTAACTGTTTAGACCTTTTGTATCCAGCCTAATTGTAGGAAGTTTCATTAAAATCGGTTCATTTAATTTCTCAACGGTCAAAACGAAAAAGTGACAAATGTTACTACGTAGCATGCCACGTTTCATTTTAGCTTGACTACGGAGGGTTATGATATTAGCGGTATATTTATGTAAATATGTATTATGTGCATCTGTGTGCTCATAAATCTTCTACACTTTTCGTCGTATATAAAGAGACTAGTTTCTGCCCGCGACTTCGGGCGCATGGTTTTTTTTCACCCTAGTTAATTTTCGTCTTTGGTTAGGTACTGCTCCACTACCGTGGGTCGGGATTAGTATTAGTATAGATGAGGCATCGTTGGAAGAGTCATGAAAATAAAAATAGCGGCTTACAGCGGACATAAAACACGTAAAAGTTGCAATCATTTGTATGATCTACCGGCCTACTTAATTAATGATGTGTGACAGCGGGTTTATTAAAACAATATTCTTTGTATTGTCTAATATTATTTTTTTCATGGTTTCATATAAAAATATTATAACACAAATGTACCAACTTGAAGTCTTTTTTATAGCGGTTTAGTAGACTTTTTGACTCGGTAATTTTTTGCATTTGCATTTATTATTATTCACACTTTTAATATTATCAATGCAAAAGTAATTCTGTCTCTCTATCTGTTACGCTTTCACTATTAATTGAACTGGGGTGAGTTTGAACCCTACTAAAGGACATAGGCTTCTTATGCAACTTCGTCTGCGTCTTCGATAACCGACATTTACACGGACGAAGTCTCGGCCAAAAGCTAGTTTATCTTAACTGTTTATTATCTGACACTGCTAACATATAATATTACAATGTGTTTCTATGAACAGTTAATTATTCAGTGTAATTTTCATTTAATTAGTATTTGTTTAGTAAATGTTGGACACAGTATGTTCTTTGTTTGTAACGTGTTTATTTTGTTACAGTACAACAAATTCATCACAAGATGACGACGCGGACTGGTCGAGGAACGGTACCATCGACGAGTACATTGTACACAACGGAACGAATGACACCTTCGGTACGTATCTGTGAGGTATAAGTAGGTACAGATAACGAATAATAGTTTTTTTTCGTTTATCGCTGCTATAAATTTCGGGAGCTCTGTACATAAATCAGGCGTGTTCTGGAGTCAACCGTCCCATATTGACTGCCGATTGAATCTCTAAGCTACTTATTTCGTAACATATAGGTGATACTTTATTCTTTAGTACCTGCTCCCTGCGAGTTCGTACGCGTGGTTTTTACCCGACTGCAAGGAAAGGGTTATTTTTACCCGGCTCCGCTTCCGTGGGTCGTAGCATGATGTTATGTAGCCTATACTATTCCTCACGAATCTGGCTATCATATTAATTTTGATCCTTTTAACGTTAACGCGTTTAAACAAACAAACAAAAAATCTCTTTAACTTATATTATTATAGATAGAAGAGATATGTTCGATCCAATCGTTCGCATCACAGACTTAGCGCTCTTACGCACTGTTAGCGGTTAACCGCGGGGGCGGCTAACCGCGCGTCTAGCCGCTTGCGGTTTAGTGCGTACAATCATAAGCGGTTGCATATTAAACTGGAAAAGCGCGGTTAGTAGCCCCCGCGGTTAACCGCTAGTACGTAAGCGCTCTTAGGGGTCATGTTTTGAAATCCAATTCTAACATCTTGCCTTTTATTATATAATTTGCGAAATAGACGACAAAGGACCTACTTCATGAATTTGTTATTTGATATTGTAAAGTCTGCAGAACTTTAACCAGCTTAAAGCTTATTCTTGGTATTAGTTTAAAATTTATATTTTCTTTGTCGAAACATTTTGATGTCTTTAGCTAGTTAGGAACTTGAATTTCATTAAATTATAAATAGAAATTATGCTTAATTGTCTGGGATTTTATGTTTTGATGTTGATTAGTTCCAAATAAAGCAATGATTATCTCATGAAAACAACAGAGCTTGAGCGTTTGTAAGGTAAACGAAACGATTTTTTTTATGAGCATGAAATACTAGAATAAAATAGGTATGTTTTACAATAAAATAATACCTACCAGCTTATTGTTGTTAGACTGCAGGGCAAAGGCCTCTTCTCCTACAGAGAAAGCATTAATCACGATTTGAGAACGTATTTATTAATCACATGTAAAGTCCAGGGTTTCCTCACGATGATTTCCTTCACCGATGACATAAATTATCGTAATACCTTAAATTAAATATAAAAAATATAATATAATACATCATTTTATTTTGATCACCACAAACGATGTTATGAGTAGGTATGACTAACTCATCAACTTTATAGACCAACATTTCAGAGTCGGCAGACCTAAGTCATCTTAGCATGTTTGAAATTTTGAGTAGGTATAGGTGAAGATGAGCTTGTGATCTTGGACCATAAAAAGCATGTAAAAAGGTTTAATATATTCGTATTTGTTTCAGAAACGTTGTATGATGTGCCGACCGGAATGATAGTGTTGCTATCATTCTTGTATGGCTCGATATCAGTACTGGCAGTGGTCGGGAACTTCCTCGTCATGTGGGTCGTCGCCACGTCAAGAAGAATGCAAAGCGTCACGAACTGCTACATCGCCAATTTAGCTTTAGCTGATATAGTCATAGGATTATTCGCTGTACCATTTCAAGTAAGTTACTCGTGACGAGATGCTAATTTGTATGATGCTAGTAGCAAATATGGGGTTAGAATATTGTTTTAGTAAATATGTAGTTGCTATTTAATGCTTATCAGATTAAGTAGGTGGTGGCAAACGGTAATAAACCTTTGTTTCAAGTTCATTAGCGGCATGACTGTATAACGGGTAATTTAAACTATAAATATGAAAATTAATGCCTATTTCTCTTGGTCACGGCATCACGCGTGAACGGCTGGACCAATTTCACTAATTCTTTTGTTTGTGTTTATTATTGTTCAAAAAAGAAGTAGTAGTTCAGTAAAGAAGTATAAAAAAAATAACCAATATATGACGTTACGAAGTTCGTTAGGTCTGTTAGTTCTCTATAAATAGGTACTTTCATATTATTTTTACCAAGTGTACTCGTATCTTAGTGTAATGATTTAGCCAGTGTAAATTCACGTGCTTAAACACCTACAGAATAGCCGCGAACTTAAATAATAGTAGCTGCATATATTAAATATATACCTGCCACTCGATATTTACCCACTTGCCAGATTTTAATGCTTCCACGTTTTATAAACCGCTTCAGAGTGTCTGTCTACGTCATAAAACATAATTTTAACTCATTCTATAGGGAGCAGTGAACGTTAAACTATAAACTGAAAAATAAAATTTTAATTTAATAGTCGCTGAGGTTATTATCATTACCAGAGTAGATTTTTTGTTGAGGAAGAGAAGAGTAGAGTGGTCTGGCGTTGCCATTAAAATAAACCTCAAATCAGAAAATAGGTAAGAAAATATCGAAGAAATGTATGCACCTTTTTAAGGATTTTTCTGAATATTATAGTTAGCAGGAGGACTCATTCACTGGAATTCATTCATCATAATGATAGTGATGTTGGATGATTTTTAAATAAGGTACTAAGTACTTACTTGTAATTACGATGAGTGTTGCTAACGCGTGTTTAATTTGGAAACAGTTTGGTACAGAAAAAAATAACGTTAGAAAAAAATGTATCTACATTTATACTTTACGTATATTCCATTGACGTAGGCATTTACACAATGTATGTGCATACGTAAAAGCGCAAATAAAACAATTAACAGATAAAACAATTTACATCTACCGATGAAAATGATAGGCCCTGTATGTACCAATCCGTGTAATTTTATTCAACATTGTCTGGCTTTCCTACTCATTCAGTCAAAGTTAGACTCTGTATTTATATTTAATTGAATTGATATTTATTTCAACCAACTTTTCCTTTGTCCATCAATTCCATTGTCCATTAAACGAACTCCATTAAATCGCATAGGAACACAGATTGATTAATTGCCCCCAAATTTTCCATAAGCCTTCATGGCCACAATTATTCATTGGATTCAAAAGAAGTAAGGGAAAGTCATTAATTCATAAATTTCCGAGCGGTCGCTATCATGACTGGCAATGAAATAAATCCGGCAAAAAAATTAGCTGGTTTAAAACATATCTTATATCAAAAATATTGAATGCTGGAGATTAATCGAAATATTCGCTAATGGTCCAGATACAATAGCATAACATAGCAATTTCAGTAATAACAAACATACCTTACACCAACAGAGTTACGTGAATATCCCGGCACACATTTCAGCTCTCAAATAAACATATTTTAAAGAGAATTTTCCCTTCAATTTAATATTCTACAAATGCTCAAATGCTGGACTTTTGTAATGAGTCGTAGAACAATGAACGCACGGTTTCCCTATTATCTCGTAGTCACTACACAAAGGAGCCGAGGAGATACCTAGGTAAATAGATATATATCATTAGAGTAGTTTAGCTTAGTGGCACATAAAAGGCGGTCACCTATTCTTCGTCTCCACGCATAACCGCGTTTGTCGTGCTAATCTTCTTAGGCTCTCTTGCGCCAGCTTGTGTTATCTTTTAACTCCTGAGTTTGTTGCTAACATGGGCTCATTATGTATTGTAATTTAACTCCGTGTAGGAGAAAGATAGCGACTAACTCTGAGTTAAGTTTTATACGCAAGTAGAAATATGATAAGCTTATTATTACTACACAGTTAAGAACGACACAGTATCATGCCAATATCTCATTTAGCCATTAATCTAGAAGCGCGATAAGTTTCAAGACTGAAAAGAAACAATTTCGGAGTTACTAAAGAACGCTTCGGAAGTGATTTTACCAAAGTCCTTCGTACCTTGGAAACGAATTTGTAAGAAAATAAATGAATGAAGTCGAAAATACTTTTCGGCCTTCTCAAAATCTATTTAACATTCTCTGAAGTCGCTCTGTTTACGTATTCAGTGTAGTTAAACCTTTTATGGTAAGTTGTCTAATTTCATACCACAAAGCAAAATGTTGAAATGCTGGCCACATATGAATACGTGAAGTACTGGTATGTGCAGGAAACATTTCTGAATTCCGGTGAACCTAATTCTTCACATTTTAACTTTTCAACTTTTACACTTTTTACGAACTACTATTATAAATGCATAATATTATAAAATACATTTATAATATTATGCAGACAATCTTGTATTAACTGTCATTATTATTCTATAGGTATTTGCCTTTCAATTATCTGTAAGAGCCGAGGCCTACTGTTTGCTTAGAATCACACGCCGGATTAACAAAGTTAAAAAGGTTTTATAGCTTGACCTTTAGGCGACTGACGCAGAAAGGTCTCACATACAACCCTAGAGACGTACACATCACAAGCTTAGACATTCTTGGTAAGCTTAGTACCTGTTACTGGGTCTAGTGATTTTTTATGAACAATAAATTCTTATCGCGGTGGCCCAGGCTTAATATAATGATAATTTTTGACATAGGTGGACAGATATCCAAAAGCAGTTAATACCGCATGATGCATGTGGTACCCAGTGATCCAATATATTCAGTTCACTGCAGTACGTTAATCTGATACGTTCATCAATATTTTAACTTTTCGATTTGCGATAGCTGTAATTATTAGTTTCGTTAATAATTTATTGTTCTGTATTTAAATTACAGCCGTCGTAATTACATAAATCTTTTCCATTAAAAAAGTATAAATATTTTTTTGGAAAAATTATTTGTAAGCTTTGAATTTAGTTTCTATTACCTGTGATATCCATCTAGGTACTTGATCGACTTTTGAGAGTGTGATCTTAAAAACGCGAACGGTTCTAAAATCTAAGTTTACTTTTCAAAGTTACAAAATTTAGATTTAACACCTACGCAGTTAGGTCCTATTAGAAGATATTTTTGGATTCTTAACAAAACGTGTAGTTATCTACTTCATTATAGGCAAGTATGACAGGTACCTACTACAGACGTGACACTTATAAACTTACAGACTTATAAGTATTTTACATCCGAAAAATTTATTGTCAATCTTCATTTCCCGTACAATAGATCAGCTGTACGGGTATCTAATCTTTTAAAGATCTTTTTGCATAGGTAACACCGACCACCGTTGTCACGTTTCTGATAAAATGTGCTTCACCTTAAATCCAGACCTTTCTTCCCGCGTTATTTCAAACCATTTCACGGTACATTAAACGAATGTATTTTACGTGCCACCACAAAGATATAGGAGAAGATTTTCTTAACCCTCCTAATATTATGGGGGCTGAAGTGTTGTAAAACATAACTTAAGATCTGGACAAGTGTGAGTCAGACAGTGTAAATAAATAATCAAAAATAATAATTTAACAGTAGGTATTCTGATAAATTAACGGGCTGCATATTACGGCTAAAAACGCGCAGTGTTACATAGGATTTAATATGTCAAGATAATCATTGAATTGAGAGCTTAGTGATGCATTAAAACTAATCTGAATATTCATCACTGTTATCTTCATGCATAGAGGAAAAATATTGGAAAAAGTGATTTTCACTTATGTATTCCTAAATATATATAAGTACTAAATAAAATGGAATGGCTAAATTTGTTGCTTGGGGCAAAACTCAAGAACGGCTGGACCGATTTGGCTGATTCATTTTTGTTGTGTTCGTTATTTCTTGGACAAGGTTTTTATACCTGAATGAAATTTTGGAAAAGTCAGAAATGTTTGCCCGTGTAAGGCGGGGCGGTTCGCTAGTTAGGTATTAAAAAAAAAGCTAAAATATTGTATCAAAAAACAGAAATAACGTTACATAATATCGTTGATTATATTATGAGAGTTTTGAATAATACTACATGTGTGCAGCTGCTAGGTGCTAACACACATGTTGTAGGTGAGAAGAGAAAGTTTCGTATAACCAAGCCAATGCACTACTGAAAACCTCGTTAAGCGTGAATATGGTTCGCTTATGGTTCACTTGATAAAACGACACTTTGCAACGAGGTTGACAGCTTATCGATGCTAGTTCCATTAGTCGACTTCATGGAATGTTTCAGTTTATAAACAGCAAAAAGTCGGTAGTTGGTTTTTATACAATAACTAGATGTACTCCGTGAAGTACCCCGTACTAGATGTACTTGCATCTTTGGTTACTTCTCCGTTATCCGTTATCTCATGAATCCGGAATCATAGACTTCCCACTATAACGTGCGGTTCAGATCAAATATTGAAAAAGAAGACAGCTAAACGTTGAGACACAGTGCTTCTTGGTTATCTTTCCCTTGTATGTATTTGATTTAATGAAAATAGGCAAAATTTTGCTACTTTGAGTTTCATTTTTGCAATTTTCTTGAAAATTTAAATAAATAGGTTAGGTTACTTTATATGATAATTTAGTTTTCTTTTGCTAAAAAATGGCTAAAATCGGTCCAGTAATTTCGGAGCTTATTCGGTACAAACAAACAAAAAAAATCCTCTTTATAATACTACTTTAGATAAAAAACTAAATGTAAAATCCAATCTCGTAGCCTGGCCTTCAGCCCAAAATTCTTCAGTTGGCTAATGGCTCTATGCTGTAGTATTCCACAGCGTGCCAATGCCAGCTCGGTGATCAATTATGATCTTTACCAATCCGCTCAATATTTGCGGTACAAACAATATATCCAGTGAATAAGTACTTAGCGGAATGGCCCCGGTTTTAGCGCTAAGTTGCTGATAACATCTGTCAACATGAATATTCACTTTATAATTATTATACCTGTGATTCCTGTAATTGGTTAATGTTAAGCCAAAATTCCCCGTTTTATTGTTTTGTACTCCCTCGTCACCGATTTCAAGGTAAATGGAAACAGAATTACATTTGCTCGTTAGTGGTCGCAAAGCGCGACTGCTGCGCATGTGGGGTTGGGCTTGATTCCCTGATCGGGCAAAATGTTTTGAGTTTTCCATCAGAATTTCTCGGTACCAGCCGAGCAGAGTCTGGATTTGTGCCTATATCGTAATATTTTTTGATGTGTTGATAATATTTAAATAAAAAGTATTGTTACTAGTAAACTATCGTCATTTATAGTTCCTTTATTCGTAAAAAATATAACGGGACGTAAGCCAAATTACCTCCAGTAAATGGTCACTGACAATAACTGACTGTTTGATCCAGAATAGCAATCATACTTAAGAAGTTCCGCCTACAGTGTAAATGATTCATTCCGTTACGTTACAGTAAAATTTACATGAAATATTCACACAAACTTTGCGCAAACGTTTAAAGATGGACTTGGAACGAACTTTTATACCCTAGGAGTTTGAATTTCAGGATGTTAGTATAAATTTTCCTATACTTAGATTTACATGTGAAAAGTTATACTCTCGCTACACTGTTCACATTTCTTCCGTGTGACGTCATCATTTTATAGGAATACTTGCCATAGATATGTACATTAATCTTAAGTCGCCTTAAGTCGTTTGTCTTACGAGTACGGTACGCGGCCTAGAATGCGGTTATTTGCGCCATTTAGTTATAAACAGCGAAATTTCACTACGTTACACATTTTTGATCATGAATGTAAAGTATGTCATTGTGTATACCATGTTTTAATATTATGTTGTGTTTGTTGACAGTTCCAAGCAGCGTTGCTACAGCGGTGGCTGCTGCCGCACTTCATGTGTCCGTTCTGCCCGTTCGTTCAAGCGTTGAGCGTCAACGTCAGTGTGTTTACGCTCACCGCCATCGCGGTTGACAGGCATCGGGCCATTATTACGCCCCTCAGGTAATTAATTATTAACTGTGTTTAGCTTTCCGTTTCATAAAATTTTGCATAACTTTTACGTAGGACAGAAAATAATCAATATTACCTACAACTTAGGTACTTACCTTTAGTCTGACAGCGATGTGAAGGAGTACTTTGACATCTGAGCGCCTACTTGTGGTTTTATTTGTTTCTGGATAATATGTAGGTAGGTATGTCTGTAGTTTGTTATTAAAAAACAATAGTTACGTTGATAAGATATTATTCAAAGTTCTTTACTCTACTTATAGAATAATCTAAATATATATAAAAGTGAAAGGTAACTTACTCACTCACTCACTCATCACGAAATATCGAAAACCGCTTGACGAGTTAGAAGACGTCCGTTAAGCAAGTATTTTTCAGAATTCACCCCCTAAGGGGATGCAACGGGGGTCCGAATTTAGGTGGACATAGTCGCGGGCAAAAGCTAGTTGTAAATAAAATAGTAGAGATTATTATTCAAGTCTAAAGAAATCTACCGACGACCAAGAAGTATTGAGTCTTCGATAACAATAACATTTTTACAAGTTCAACCAATCTCGTAAATTACAAGTCTACTAGATTGAATCTGCAATGTGCTACGAGAGCGGAGAATTGAGGAATTCGATTGAATACATGCCTATTTATATACGTTGAGAAGTTTTGTTGTACATTAAGTAGTTACAAAAACTGACGCATTTGTTGCTTCATTTAATATTTTTGCCATAAAGTAGGCACTACGGTTTCGAAATTTCGGTTCGGTTTCGGAACAAATTGAGGTAGTTTTTTCCGTGAAAAATGCTCTAGGGTTTCACTATGTTGTGTATAAATGCTTATTGAAGATTCTAAAAGCGGCTCATGACGTCATCATTTCTTGCGAAAATGACGGGAAGGGGTTTTGCCGGTCCATTAGGCAAATGATTCTTTGGGTAAACAGAACCCCTCAAGTCGAACTGAAAGCTGTTTATTTAAAGCACATCGTAAGTTTCGTAAGTCACGTTATTGTGCTTCCATACCTTTTTCGATCGATAACTCTCTACAACATAACAATAGGTAGATACTGTATACATCTACACAAATAAATAAAATTTAAGTGTTTGTTTGTAATGTCGAAATAACAGGTTTTTACTAAATACGTATACATAAATGTTTACAGGTTACTCATTAAAAAAAAAATCATTTTGTTTTTCATTTTTGTCTATCTGTCTGTTCTGGCTAATCTCCGATTGACCGATTTGGACGGGACTTTGACTCACAGATAGCTGATGTCATGTCATAAGGAGAAACCTCTATTTATTATAATAAAAGAATAAGGGCTCCGAGCATGAAAATTAAAACCATGCAGATAACTGCCGTTCACGCGGACATAGACGCGGGCATAAATTGTAAATAAGAAGCTCACTTGTTATTTACAAGCATTACCTAGTTGTAAATAAGAAGCTCACTTGTTATTTACAAGCATTACCTAGTTGTAAATAAGAAGCTCACTTGTTATTTACAAGCATTACCTAGTTGTAAATAAGAAGCTCACTTGTTATTTACAAGCATTACCTAGTTGTAAATAAGAAGCTCACTTGTTATTTACAAGCATTACCTAGTTGTAAATAAGAAGCTCACTTGTTATTTACAAGCATTACCTAGTTGTAAATAAGAAGCTCACTTGTTATTTACAAGCATTACCTAGTTGTAAATAAGAAGCTCACTTGTTATTTACAAGCATTACCTAGTTGTAAATAAGAAGCTCACTTCTTATTTACAACTTATGCCCGCGTCGTCGTGACAACTCATTGTCACGGGCAGTTACTCGAACCGTTATAGTGTTTTCCTGTTCTGTAAAAGGACATTTAATTATTCAGGCGAATTCCACTTCACGACGCTTTTCATCGCTCAGTATAATGGATAATGAAAAAAACTTATGCTGAATCTTGTCTTGGAACCTTACAAGTGTACCAAATACAAAGTCCTCTTTGGCTCTTATTTTGTCCTCGTCTACGTATGTAAACGCAATTTGTTCATATTTTCGTTTATCATCATTACAATTATGTAGATAGGTACAAACAATAAAAAATAATATCGCATTATTTTTATTAATTTGAGTTATAAACAAAAATGTAGATATTCAGCGATTGATAAAGAATACTTCCAATATATTATCTGATGACCCTGGTAACCAGTATAACTGGTTCCTCTTTGGTTGACTGTAAATATTTTTTTCATTACACTGGGTACTGGTTGCCTAAAACATAACTTTGAATAAATAAATGTACATGCCTAATTCTATTTGCCAATCATCTTTTTACGTAAAAGGTACAAAATACGAACATAAACGTCACCTAAATAGAATATTAAAACGTTTATTTTTAAAGAAATGTCGTTTGACGTTGATAAAAAAATATATAGGTAGGTACCTACATAATAAAAAGAAGGCACTTATGATTCCATATCAACCGTAAATGGCAAATGACAAATAAATATGCGTATATTTCGGTTATTTTGTAATGGTCTCCTTTCTGCATGAATAGTCTGTCGAATAAATCTGTTTTCATGTTTATAATAAGTAGATACCTTAAAGGTGGCGTAATCGGAAGATGCTCTCATTTTTGTAAATGGCCTTTTATTTAATGGTGCTTTATATGTATTTGTGAAGAAGATACTCGTGGAGGTAAAAAAACGTGTAGCACAAAGGAGCGCCATACTTCATAAGAACGATGCAAGATTTTTGCAGTTTTTTTTTTTATTTACGTGTCGTTTAGGACATACCTCAGACCTTGACCCTATAAGAGACAATCAAAGAAGTGGTGAATAAGAGTAACTAAGAAAAAGTTTTCAAAATATATAGGTACGTTTAAAACGTGCATAAATTCTGAATATATTTTCGAATAAATTTTCAAATTTAACAAAAAATTAGAATGGTCCAAATAATATTATTACAGGTATACGCCACTTTGTGTTACACAGTAATTTTTAAAGCAAGTAAGTAATTTAATATTGATAGCATAACTATAGAATTAGCTTTGAAAATTACTGTGTAGGTAATACCTATACTTAGACATCAACTTCCACGTGCTACTACGCTTCCACGTGTAAACAGAAACCTAAAAGCCATAAAGTGCTTACTACAACCAACTCCAATCCGTTATTCTGAGATAAAAACAGTACGTCCAGCTTTTGTACAAAAGTTTTACCGAAAAAAATGTAGTCGAAATATCGCGTCTTGTTACGTAAAAGCCTCATAAACCCTAGAGAGTGCGATGACAGGCTATCTTTTATATACCTACTAACAATTTGGTACACTGACTGATAACAAAATAAATTCGTATAGAATCATAAGATCACGTCATGTTGTTTTTGTTTATAACATTTCAGATTTAAGTGCTAGTGTAAAAGACGTGGTTAAAGCCGGGGTTTAAACGTTAACTTACTGTTTTGTTAAGACTAGAAACAACGTACCTATGTGAAGTGTCTTTATAACAATAAAAGAAAAACTCGCTTTACTATGCGAAAATCTAGCTTTTATAATCATTTATAATAATACCAACCTAGTAGTGTCCCACTGCAGGGCAAAGGCCGCTTCTCGTACAAAGAAGGTTCATTGATCACCACGCCTGACATCGCCAATCGCCCTTGAGCAATCATGGCGGATTGGCAATTTCAGGCTTATATTAACTAAAAGTCTAGGTTTCCTCACAATGTTTTTCTTCACCGTTGTCAGTGATGTCCAAGATAAATTTAGAAAGTACAATATGTACGTGTATGTATGTGTGTATGTGCTGCATCCGGTTAGACTGGAAGCCGACCCCAAGTTGGGGTCCCCAACATAGTTGGGAAAAGGCTAAGCAGATGATGATGATATGTACGAATCATATAAATTCCAAGCTTACATTCTAGATATAATAATATCTCCCTGCAATCGATCATTCAACAATCTGTGTGAAACGTAAAAATAGCAAACTTAGAAATTTTCCAATATTACTATGATTCTGACAGAAAATGGGTCAAGCAATAGATTCAAAATATTCGTCTTATATTTTCTCCAATATGTCAGACTTAGTCGAGTGCTTCATCGTTTGATTTACGTAAGCTCATGCATCAACGATAAGCACCCCAGCGTTTATTTCATACGAATAGATAAATTATAAATACGCCGAGGCCCGCGACGGAACAAGGCGTAAAAAGTTCCTCAATTTACAATTATTATTACGCACGTACTTATCTTATCCATCGCATTTTCATTTCGTACAATCTGTATTAAAATGATTTATCACAGTAAACAAGATTTAAATATATCTCAACGCGTCATACGATTATTTACTAACAAATTAGTCAAAACACAGTTGAGATTTACGTTGATGTTTATGACGTAGTACACGCACAAAAGTGTTCCTAAGCCTTTCGCAATGTGGCAGTAAACAAATTACTACCTACTCGTAATTGTTTCCACTTGAGTGGTAAAAGGTTTCTTCTATTTAACAGCGTTACTATTAAGGTCAAAGTGCTAATGAAGACTAAGTAATAGAAAGTCAAAGTCAAAAAAATTATTTCAATTAGACCATTTACAGGCACTTTTGAATTGTCAAGGAGTCGGTCAGTTAGTCCGAAAGTTGAAGCTAGTTGCTCGTTCCAAAACGGAGGTAGGCCTCTATGGAGAAGAACGAGCAAGAAACTCCACGGCACTCTTTTAAATTAGGTTTTTACAAAATCCTGGTTACATTATTCTTGTTGATTCTACATGTGATCACATTGAAGATGAATATAAAACAGTAGTAAAACATAATACAAATAAAGATGTAAGCCATAACAGTTAAGAGATGACCAATCCCAACTGACAGAAAGTTAGAAAAGTTATAATAGTTTTTATTAAAGTACTGGCAACTATTGTGTAATTTTGCTAACAATAATATAAGACGGTAGCCGGTAGCCTACTGTTTCCGATTGCAAAGCAAATGTCTCTTCTCTGGGCCATATTAGTATAAAAATACCAATGTATGTGTAATTATAAACACATGTACTAATTTTAAGAAGGTCATACCAAAATACCGGTTTGATTTAAATTTATGCCCAGCGTTCCATTTGCGTTTTCCTTATCTACAAGCTGATAAGAATATTTAACTACTGACAATCTTAATAGAAGGTACATGAATCCTAAATCGTTAAGTAAACTTTCTGTTTGCAAGTGCAAATATTTTTCCTGTTTCGTAAGCCTTTAATTTGGGTTCCGACTTTTTTATGGTATTTAACATTCCTGCATGGGTTCAGACATTAAATACTTAAGGCGCATTTCACTAATGAAACCTTCTCTGAAAGCAATCTTTTCACTTGTGACTTGAGAAAGAAAGAAACAAAACATGGACGAATTTCACCAATGAAAAACTGAAACCGTTCAGCATATCTACATCGCGTTGAAGGGCTGTCATCTATGTTCATCTGTCATCATCTGTTCATTTGTTTATAAGAGACCAGTACATCTCTGGATGAACTGGTCCTATTACAAAACTCTACATAACATCACGCCTATAATCCCCGAAGGGTTAGGCGGAGGTGTACCCATTAGTATCCACATTTCGCCACTTATGTATTTAAGTCTCATGTACTTAATAGGGGGCGAGCCTCCTGACTCCGAGGCTGCTATCAGTAGCAGCCTCGGAGTCTGGATTTGTGTCCGGATTGTATCAGTATGGATCTGTATCAGTGACAGAATTTTGAAATAATTTCACTGATAAAAAGCAAGGTTCTGTATGCCAGAGTGTCATGGGCATAGGCTATTAACACTCTATTTTATGGTATACTTGACTTCCACGCAGACGGAGTTGCGATAAGAAACTAGTTGTCAATATTCCTGTTCAATGATTTTTTCATTTCTTTCTTAAGCCGCGGGTGAATAGGTTTCTTTCAGGCAAGGCATTATCTCTTGACAACAGAGAAGGTAGTGGGCAAACGCGATTCAAAATAAGCAAATAATAAATAGTTGCTCGTACCTTAGTATAAATTACACTTTTATTTCACCAGAAAATAAACTTTGTTATTTGTACTATAACTTTGGTGTTATTTACTCGTACAATACACAAAAAAAACTAGGCACGTTTACCAAAACCATTTTCCGAAAAAGGTCAGTTGTATTTGGAAACGACCTTTTTCTAAAACGCCATAAGGCTCTATAGCCGGGTATTATATTCTTATTATACAAACGTCAAACCCTAGACGGCACTATAATAATAATATAGATACCCCAATTATTATCTTGGTAACACTCACCATTTGTAGTTTAAAAGGGCAATTACCTTCTAGTGGTGCGCCTGCGGTATCTTAATGTTCAGTTTTTATATTACTATGTAGAACAGAGACCGACCGAAGACCGTTTCTCTTCATTATCAACAATATATACAATTATATATACAATTCTCTTCAAAATCTAGGTGGGTTCGACAATTTTGTAGATGACGTCAAGTGTGCTTATAGTCGATCAATTACGCGTAAACCTTGACCCATTGTCTGATGCCTCAAGGGTTAAGTCCTGAGGAGAAATAGGTACCCCTTTTAACTGCCTATCCTTAAAGATTAACCGTCCTCTATTCAGCTTTGTTGGTCGAGCTTATTTATATTGAGCTATTTTTATTTGGATACTTTTTCACCTTTTTTACCTTTTTTATACATAATGTAGATCCTACGATTCTATGTTATTGAGAAAGACATTACTTTGAAAACCATATATCGTAGTCGGTGTCAAAATGAAGTAAAGTCGCCCTTTAAAAGGGGACTCGACTACCGTACGGAGAGGGATATAAATCTTCCATTTTATACAAGATGGCTGACATAACAAACTATTTCTTCTTCATTTTACCTTTTATCTCCTTGACACTTACTTTCTACATACATGGTTTAACAATCGAATCAGACATAACATTTACTATATTTTGTACCGTTTATTTAGATGTAGGGCTCTACTAAGTAGTTACCCGTTCTGAATGAAATTTACACGATTTATCTTCAGGATTTGTTAAAGGTAGGTACCTACTTTTCTTCTGTTCAGAGTTGTGACTGGTTTTCTACATCTTGAATAATTAATGCAGTATGATTTTAGTTCTTATCTTGCGCTATGAATATAACTTTCTCTACAAGTTTAAGAGTGTCTGCAATGTACATAATTATAAGAGGTTTCTACTGTAATTATAGTACCTACATTTATTATTTTGACAATAAATACGTAATGTTTGTTTCAGCGCCCACACTTCTAAGCGCATTGCCAAAGTAATAATAGTAGTTATATGGTTTTTGGCGCTCTCTTTGGCCGCTCCGATGGCCATGTCATGGGAGGTTATCATGGAAGACGAATTGGACCCAGGTATGTGGACTTTATGAAAGAAAATCTTAATGTAGCAACACATCTTCTAAAAGTACCCGACTAAAGTTTACAATGTTTTAAAATTACCCATGATGACATACCTGGCTGAAATAATGTCGTGTGATTATCATTAGAAAATATAGGTGTGTGGCATTTCCGTCGCGTAATTTTCTGCAGGTGTTTCTCTACGTTTATGTTACTATCAATCTTAAAATTTCCCTTTTGAAACCGTGTAAGTAATCGTTATTTAATTCTGTGTGTAATCAACGTACCTAGGTACATTATTTTCAATAATAGTTTAATTTCAATAACATCAATAAATTTCACCGCATCTCGGTAAAAAACAAAGCTCCACAAACGAAGCAAGCTTTCGATCGAAACACGTCCAATTAAACCCTGGTTTGCAGTAGTTACGGCATCACTGATCAAAGTGAAGTGAATTGAAGTTCATTTTGCTGGAGTAAATCCAGCAAAATGGTATTTTGCTAGAACTGTTTTGCTACCGATATCAAGAATGTTTTTTTACACATTCAAAATGAAATAAAACACATTAAAATAATGGTAATGTCTGTGATATTGGATTTATTTATAATTTAATGCTTAAGCTTTTATGGGTATATGGTAGCCACGGCGATTTTGAATCAAGCGCAATTGCCAAAAAAAGCCATTACAGTAGACCATAACATTTTTTCTATGTGTTTTATTTCATTTTGAATATGAATAAATTTAGATTTTATCGAAACAATCTGAGACAATTGATAACCTAATTACTATACTTTAATTGTAAGTGAATAATAATTAATCACTCCAATTGCTCTCATGTTTCTCATACAATTAAAACTCTAATTCAGAAAGCTTGTTCAACAAGCACGTAGAGAAAGAGTTTACGAAAATCTAAGTATAAAGTGTTACTTTGTTTCTTTGCAGTTACAAAAATCTTTTACAAAAAGCCTTTTTGTGCTCCAACCGAATTCGGCTCACATTCGCTGGCCATTTACAGACTATTATTGTATGTATTCCAGGTGAGTTTTATTGGTTCTATTTATTTGTAAATTTTATATTTTTATTTTCATATTTGGGTGTTGTGTTTTGTTAGGAAAAACATTTAGGTATTATGATTGTGGCATAATATGATATTACGGCTAAAAAGTAGGAAAGGGTTCACTTCGGAAATGGAGGTTTATAGAGGTGACAGTTTTACAAAGTTCTGTTAACTTTTTCCAATGAAATATAAGTAAGAATATTATCAATTTTGTCAATTTATCATTGCCACACTAATCAACAATAATTGTTTGCATCATTATTTAATCAAAATAGGTCTAAAGTCGTCAATCTGCCTTGAACAAGCGTAGTGATCAATGCTCGTGCCTTCTCTATGGGTATGAGAAGAGGCCTTTGCTCCACAGTAGGATAATAATAGGCTGGTATTAAAAACCAAAGTATTCATTGATTTATTATAGGTATATGGTTAACACAACAAACAAAGATTTAAGTAATGATAATATACCTAAATGTATATTCTTTTGAGATACACAATACCTTGACATCTCATTAAATTGCTTTCGATGTGAGCATAGAAAATATTTATAATAGCAAACGTCCTCAATTCTATATTTGTTGATCTGCATACTACAAATAATAAAAAATATAAAAGAAAAGGATTTATATTATGTCAGTATCTTGTCTTCATGTATTTGTATTTACTCGTTGTTTGAATACATAAGTGGCTCGTATTCAGACTTGCGTGGGCCCACAGAGAGATTTGTGAGTCTTTGTAGGCTATTAGTTTGCGTAAAAAAGCCGTTAACATCCCCAAAATTACCTTTTTGATTTAATGTTCTAACCAGATATACCTTTGATGTTCAATATTAAATAAAAATACCTATATTGTTAAGCTACTGATAAAATTCCAAAGGCACCTAATTGAAAAGGACAGCTAGTTAGGTATAAAATTTCCAGCCGAGATTATTTCAAGCGAAATTCTGAAATAATTAACAATCAAAAACGGGTTGCCGTTGGAATTATCAGAGAACATCCTAACATGGCATGCTGGGGTGAAAAATTATTTATTTAATGGAATTACATATTTAATTAATGGATTTCCTTGCTTTCCTTTTAGTACGTAATCCCGTTGTGCGTGATTACGTTTGCGTACGCGCACATGGCGATGAAACTGTGGGGAGCGCGCGCACCAGGGAATGCGCAAGAGACGAGAGACGCCAACCATATGAGGAACAAGAAAAAGGTAACCTACATTGACTTCTGTTTCTCTTAATTAGTCGATATTAACACACACTAAAATTATTTTTTTTAGTTTTTTTTTTAATCTTTTATTTTTGTTGTTTTACTCTAGGACAAATTGCACCTACCATGTTATCTCTTCACTACCGTTGGTTGACTGGTAGAGAATGCGTAAAGCATTAAGTCCACCTTTGTCCTTTTTTATGCATAAAGTTTAAATAAATACCAAATCACTATTTTGCGTCTTCATAAGTTATTAGCAAAGCGAGTTTCTTATCCTGAATTGATTGTATTCTAAACGCTCAGACATTATTACCAGGTATACACATTGTGTACCTATCAATAGCGGACAACCCCACAGATTCACCAGATCAATTCTTCTAATCTACCTATTTATGAATGTATCTACTTTTAACTTTCTTTTGGCAGACGTCCCGGCTCGTCTTAACATTTATTCATATAATATATTACTACATATTATAAAATAAAGTCGCTTTCCCTGTCTGTCTGTCTGTCTGTCCCTATATATGCTTAGATCTTTAAAACTACGCAACGGATTTTGATGCGAATTTTTATTAATAGATAGAGTGATTCAAGAGGAAGATTTATATGTATAATACATGCACCCGTGCGAAGCCGGGGCGGGTCGCTAGTATTATAATATAAAGGGTTCTTCAAAAAAATATCTACATTCAGATAGATCCTGGTATTGTGTTAAAAAGCGAGCGAAATTGTATATTATATTTGTTGCTATTTTAGCATAATACTCGTATAACTAAAAGCACAGTTACTGAGCCAGATCCATCAGTAGGATAAACATCAATAACAATTTGTTATGTTGAGATAGTGACAAATAGGAACGACGAACAAACAATGGGTTTTCCTTATTTTCATTTTACATCTTAGACAGGGATAGACAACTTCTTTAGATAGAAAAAGTTGCGCAGTTGCGAAGTTGTTGTGCTTTTAGTGCTTCTTGAAATCCTTGCTAGTGTAATTTTATTATAAACAGCGATAAGGTGCCTTCTATCACAGTTGAAAGAACAATAGGAAAGAAAAGTCTTGAGTTACACTTCTAACAAAGTAAAGTACTAATATTTATCTTACCCATTTGTAAAACAGCCAGCATCAGCAAACCTACATTAAACGTTAATAGTACGGATTCAACAATTTTATATTGAGGCAAACAAGCAAATTTTGTTCTGTACTGTGTATCTGTGGCAAAAGTCGGCGGGACCAGACAGCCATAAAAATAATCTATCTAATGAGGCGGTCTGAGTTTATTAGCGTTAAGTCCACGTAATTATAAAATAAATAAATACAATTTTCTTTATTTAACTTACACAAAGTTCATATGCAGAATATGAACTCATATAAGGTCAAGGTCAAGGTCATTAGAGCCACCTGACCAGCACCGTCTCGCCTCGAGTGGTTAGTATTCTTTGTATGGAGTATTATGGGTATATGCTCACTACATAAACTCCGGAGCGCTTCGCCTATATACAGGCTGACCACGCGCGGACAGCGAGTGGACCATTCGGTGACCACCGGTTGCTCGCACGTTTATCTTGCGTCGCCCACGTTCTGGTCCCGAATGGATGCATAGTGATGATCTCTGACAAACCTATCATCTATTCGCGGACAACGCAATGTCCACTCATTGACCACGCGACATTCAATGAGTGACACGTATATTGGTGGTATATTTATACACTGTATCTTGGTGACCCAATTACAAATCAGGGTACCTGCATACATTTTGTCGTGTTCTGCTAACGCAGGTTTGTGCGTCGCTGGCATAATTAAAAAAATAATTATAGGAAATAATAACATCATGCTGTCACCAAAGACCGATCCATTATCGTCATTATAATGATGTACTTACCTTCTTATGACTTAATCACTTTGGCTGCATCAGGTTAGCCGCTCGTAGATGTTACATGCAGAAATAGCGTTCTATTTTCGTTTAACACATGGTTAGCCATTCAAATCCATCTGGTGCAAATTGAATGCAATGCAATTTAATGCAAATAAACACGTTTGAACATTAGCTAGTTAAACCACATGTTAGATACATTGGAATTCTAATGTTACTGTCTTAAGTAAAGAGTTAATGGATATTGTCTTGTTTGTTGTTTCTGTCTTCACATTAATCTGTTTATTGGTAGTATAATTAAATAAATGTTAACTTTGTTACCGTAAGTAGGTGTACTTAATTTTGTTGAGATGCTATTCTACTTACAACTTTATAAACAACAAAAACTTTATGAATAACTAAAATTTCAAATATAATAAGATTGTTTGAATTATGTTGTCCTTTACTGCAAACCGAAATTTAAAATAATTTGGAAAGTAAGTAATAATTATGGCGCAAAAATCGAGTGAGCCCAAGATGAAATTTCAATTTATATTACGTTCAACTGAGCATCAAAAACGATTACTAGAATGTCAAAAGAGTACTTATAGCCGATGATAATAGCCGTTTAAGAGTCTCAAATGTTCGAAATAAGTAGGGACAGAGTTGAAGAAGACATCCGTTTTAGGCTCTTTCAATTTATACGTTTGGTGCCGGAGCAGTCCGGGTGTCGAACTGCCCACGGACGGTTGTCATTTATCATACAGTTGACACGTGAAGTATGTCGTCCTGCAGTCGTGCATACGCATGACACTCTCAACGTCTCAACTGTATGAAAAAAGATAACTATCCGTGTACATCTACAACTTACACAAAAACACTGATCTACAAGACTTTGTCGCAAACGTTTTAAGATTAATTAATTAAGTTACATAAAAAAAACAGGCGGTAAGGTGGCCTACATAACATTAAACTGAACACATGGAAGATTTCACACGCTATTTCCTTTCGCAATTAATCGATCAATTATCCTCGTTTAGCACAATTAAGTAAGGTAGATAACGTTAGCAAGTTCAAATGTGTCAGTGTAACATTGCGATACTTTATCAAACTCATGATGACGTCGTTTTGACGTAGAACGTAAATCAAATAACGGGTGTAATTTAAGTAGACATGATAATGATGTCATAATTTTCGTTTACTTTAGACTAATAGTTCTGTCTCCTGTTTATTTGTCTAAAAAAGCTGGATGACCTAACTACTTTTTTATTTTATCATGGTTCTTCTTCTAAGCGTGTTGATGACAGTTTAACCGCTGAAGGTCCGGCTGTCATACCGGTATGACAGAACAATAGAAAATCAATTGTGTCCCATTACGTGGGACTTGAGTAATGAAATAGAGTCAGCCCAAAATTTGGCGACTAGTTTGGCACTTTCAGTAGCATCCATCAGCTCTCGTGGATCTCAGGACAGGCAGGACGCGATATAAAGTGTCCCATCGTTTGAGGGCAGCACCACATTTACACTCCAGGGCAGAGTCATCTTGCTTCGGCCGATCTGTGTCCGGAGTCTATTCAAAGACTTCCAGGTCGGCCATGGCAACTAGTGTCCAGGTGGAAGATTTTCTGCAAGTGGCACAAATGGGTTGAGTAGGGAAACAATTTCTCGCCACAGCTTCAATCTTTCCATGATTTGATATTTGAATCCTGTCTGTATTACGCTATTTAACTCAAACTATCGTTTAAATGTTAGTAGACTGTTCATTTAAAAGCTTTAAGCTAATAAAAGTAGGTACTTTTACTACTTGGGCATTTGGCAGCTTTACATTTTAGTGTTTATTTAAACGGAAAAGTTCACCAGTAACTTTCACTACATTACACAATTTAATTGAGAAACAAATAGTTTTTAAGTAAAATGGTCTAAAATAATAATTGCTTTTATTTTACACTACATTTACTGGTATCCGAACATAACATCACACCTGTAATCCCCGAAGAGTTAGGCAGAGATGTACCCATTAGTACATCCACATTTCGCCAGTTATGCTTAAAGGGGCGAGCCTATTACCATCAACCGGGCACAAATCCAGACTCCGAGGCTGCTACTGAGAAATTCCCGATGGAAAAACCCAATAACACTTTGCCCGACCTGGGAATTGAACCCAAGACAGTCAAGGCAGTCGTATCAATTACTGATATCGTTTGTCTGTATTTCAATGCTGTTGTGAATATGAAAAAAAGCACGGAGAGATAATATTTGGTATCTGATCATGTCGTTGAGATCAATATGTGCTCATAAATAATGCAATTTAACACCTGACCGTTTATAAAAATCATCCGCACTTCGGTTTGATTGAACCAGGAGACAGATTTATAAGGGTCTAGCACCTGAACGGTAACACGTAATGGTAATTTCATTAAATATTCAAAAACCCTAGATGTGAAGTTGAGAGGTCGGTTAAAAATAGTGGGGATACTGCTGGCTAACTCAGTAAACCCCTTTTCGTTTATGTAGTAAATATGCCAGTCAAGTTGATACCTAGAGCTGCTTATTTAATTGTAAGTTTAGTTTGATAGGCCCCAAGTACCTACATCGATCTTCTACAAAAGTCTGTTAGGTGTTTGGTTAAACGAGAGATATACTTATAGGCATGTACCTAGTAGGTAGGTACTCATGAAAATTACCAATTTTTACCATGGGATTAACTTTGAAATCGTGAAAATAAAAACAGCTGCCCCATTACATTCTTGTTCGCATAATTCGACAAAAAGGGTAGTTAATTTTTGTTAGCTCTTTCAAGATTATTCCCGTATTAATTTAGTAAAATAAAAGTGTTCATTTCGATGAGCACTACAGTCCTTTACAACCTTATGCGTACCTGTGTACCAAAAACTGTATTTAAAAGAAAACTAAATGAATAAGCATGAGTTGCTACTTCTTGAGTTTGGGTCTCGGGGACCCGATGGTAATGGTTCCTAAGCGATTGATTTATCAGTCGACATCGCTTCACCAACTAGGCACAAAAAAACCTTCGGAGATTTATACGTAATCCCAATTGCCCTCAAAGTTATGGATCCCTCAAATTCACTTTTCTACCCTTACAATCTTATTTTGCAGAACGTTATTTGGGTGTAATAGGTATTAGGTTTAGTGATTCTATTATGTAGTATTCGGCAAACGAGCAAACAGCTACCTAACTACGAGTACTTGCCCCAGTATTATTAAACTTCGTTATTAACGTTATCTACAATCTGTTCAGTCAGGAGTCCGTTACGTGATCGCTTGCCAATCATACATAGGTTAGGTTAGGTTAGGTTAGCTGGGCTGTTTCCGCACTTAGCCTCTTTATTGGGCCATTGTACGTGTAACGATATCCTCAAAATTACTCCAACCATCCCAGGTCCTCCCAGAAAGCCAGCAGCCTTTTCAGACTGCTGCAGGCTTCGGGGAGCGATGCCGGCGATTGCAGAGTTCGTGCCCGTTGATCCGCCACATTTCTACACTCCAAGAGCACATGCTGTGGTGTTTCTTCCGCCTCCATGCATCCTCTGCCAGTCATACATACGGGGTGTAAAGGGACAAATCATATACCCCTTAACTACACATACTGCTCATCAGTAACTTTGACCAAAAATGATTGCTCGAAAAACGACTTTTATTTTTGGTGTGTCACTGTTACCGGTAAAGCCCCGGTTGACTTAGAACAATAGAAAATCAATTGTGTCTCATTACGTGGGACTTGAGTAATTAAGGTAGTTCGCGATGTACCGCACGCGTAGTTTATATGTTTGTATACGCATCCCGAGGAAAAAGGAAAATAAAAAAATATTATAATTCTGTTGTCTATACTCTTAACATTTTAAAATATTATAATTTTTAGTATTTGCAAAAAGATTACGCATTGGGTACAACTTTGTTTTCACTTTAAAGTGCAAAACGAATAATGAAGTCACTGGGGAGCATGACGTAGGAAAACTATACGGGCCCCTTACGCAGCTTATAAAGTTGAGGAAAAGCTGAAAAGGTCGATAAAAAACCTCTAAGTATTTTGTTGTGTCGATCGAATAAATCAATACTAAAACAGCCGCAAACGCAGCTTGCGAAGGTTGTAAGGGAAATCGCATTATCGTATAGAAATATCTTGCTAAAACAATTCAGATTAAAATCAGACGAATAAGCGACAAAGCGTGCCGTGAATAAATTAATCTTCAACAGCTGTTTACCACAGATAAATTAAACACGAAGCTTGCTTATTTGGTTAAAGTAATTAATTACTTTGCAGGTGATAAAAATGCTGGTCCTGGTGGTAGCTCTCTTTGCGTTGTGCTGGTTGCCGTTGCAGAGTTACTTGTTGCTGCAATCATTCTTCCCGTCGATAAACGAGTGAGTAATAGATACCTAACACCATTATTATTTTGTACTAGCGAACTGCCCCGGCTTCGCACGGTGAAAATTTTCCGACTTTTCTAGTGTATTTTCCAAAAAATTCTTCCAAATAAAGCTGATCCGAGAAATTTCGAACATGACAAAAAAAAATCAGCCATATCGGTCTAGCCTTTCTCGGGTTTTGCGTTCGGCAATACATTTAGTTATTCAATTTATTTATATCGATGTACATAACAGGAATAATGGTTTATAAAGGATGAAATAATCATTGGTGGAGACTTATTAAATACATTTTTCACCGTGAAAATGCAAATGAATCTAACTGATGCGGTAGGTAGTAGGGTAACATAAGTAAGTATGTGAAACAGGTAAACTTGACTGAAGTTTCAAATTCAGTTAAAACAACGCTAAGATGGAATACCAAACAAGTTCAAACAACCTTGTACCATGTTGTAAACATAAACAATATTTAAACAATTAATAACTTAGTTTTCCGTGGTCCTGACTCGATTTGACAATTTAACTTGTCATTGGGAGAGGGATAAAGTCTTCGGTAAACAAGTCGAATACAAACCGACTACAGACGGATTATTACCATTATGGGAATGAAGAAACCAGCTCATTTAAATACCCTTGTACCAGAAGTCATTATAAGCTGTATAAAACCACGAAAGGATGTAAATCTTCATGCAAATTAATGTTGAATAAACAGACAACTAATATTTGGAACCTCATTACATAGGGCTGCTGAAATAAGGAACTTTATGTTTATGTAGGTAATTCCTTTTTCGTGTGCATTTATAGGATCAGCGCTATTTATTTATAGACTTATTTGAGCGAATGTTCTTTTTATGAGAACAAAATTGCGGTGGATTTTATAGTAAATGAATTGAACGTAAAATATAAAGCTGTACAGTTCAATGAATTCTAAGAGGCCGATTACTATTCAACAACCCTAGTCGATGGTGTAAGCGAAAAAAAAATCGCTCCATCGATTTTCTCAAGCAAGAGGCTTTTTTTGCAACGCGGTTTCACGCCTGCACCTAAGCACCCTTGAGTGCTATATCATGATATTAGTAATGCGTTATGGAACTGTCTGCTTTAGACTTAAAGTAGGGGAGGACTAGAAATACATTGCAAAATTATACAATGGATTTTTATCACTCAAACAAAATCGCAGCTATTGCTACAAACGATTACTGTGGATATCAACATCATTGGCAACACGCCTCCACTCAGTTACGTCACATAAATTGGCTTTTGTGTTCAGCAGATAATGTTCCCAAACCTCAAACGGATATTATGAAGTACCATAACTGTTCTCGAAACAGTGTCCATTTCAACAATACCGCACAGTTATGGATCGAAAATCATTATTTGATGTACGTTGTTTGATATTTTGTGTACGGCGTGTCTGTCTTCTATTGAACACGTAATCGTTATTACGCGACTCGTATCAGGGAAATTGATGCATCTTACCTTTAACTACAAATCAGTTTCAATATTACACACTACTTCTATCACTGGGTCCCAAATTACGTGTAGTCTCGCCATTCTCCTTTAAAAACTTACCTTATAAATTACATAAAGATTTTCTTTTCAGGTACAAGTACATCAACGTGCTCTTCTTCTGTTTTGATTGGCTAGCAATGAGCAATTCTTGCTACAACCCTTTCATCTACGCGATTTACAACGTAAGTCTTATTTTTAACTTATTTTACACTACTGTAACTACGTAGGAGATATTATTTATTTTGCCTTTTGTATTCCTACGTCAACTTTTAAAGCTTACTCTTTAAAAGTTGACGTAGAAAATTTCAAACTTTGGAGAGATTTCGAAGTAAACTTACTCTTATACAATTTCTGTAGGACTCTAATGGAACATCCCAACTAAATAAATACTAATATAGTTAATAATAGTAAGTATAATAGTTATGTAAATTCAGTAGATATACATTCCAGGACGAATAAATTTATTGAAAAGCTCTAATTGTAATGCCTACATTAATCTCAATTCTAATAAATTATAAGATTGCGAAGTAAACTAACATTCATAAAATTAGGTAAGTATCAGGATTGAGTTAATGTTAACTTCTAACTTTGCACACCTAACGTCAATTATTTCCTTATATCACTTTAAGAAATCACAGTGGCAGTTGTAGTGTTATAACGTTAATATTTACCCTATTTTCAGAATCACGCAACTTCTAAATTATGTACATTTTATTACTGTAGATTCTCTTTAGATTCCCCAATCTACCTCATTTCTTACCCACATCGGACAGATTTCTCATACAACTGAGGTGGCATAACACTGCCTGTTATAGGTTCACGTGACTCGTGACGCACGCTGCCCTTTTAGCTTTGCTCTCTCAGATTTCCCTAAAGAGACTTCACTAGGAAGGGCGCGCAAAATTGTGAAACTACCATCCGAAAAACTGAAATTTAGAAGTAGAATAAGTATTCCCAACGACCCGTCTTACAAAAAAATCCAGCTTTTCTTTTTTGTTATCCCATATAATTGGTGCAAAGTAACGGCATTAAATTCGCTTCACACCAAAAATACGAGCCAATTAATAGCGTATTACTTTCTTTACAGGAAAAATTCAAAAAGGAATTCAAACAACGCTTCACTTTCGGAAAAAAGCCAAGTAGATTTGTTAACGATAGCTACGAGGTAAGGCTTCCGGCGTTTTATAGATTTATATTCGTTTCAGTGTTAAAGCATTCGAGCGACTTTGGTTGAAACCGAATTTAATTGATTTCAGGATGGCCAGTCGTACCGAACCCGGATTTTATCGTTCCGATCAACAAACGATAGGAGTGGCTATTCAACTCGGAAATCTATAAACATGCCACCTGGAGACACATTAAAAGTTCCGTCTAGAAACTCGTGCCACTGTATGGGAAATCAGAGCAGAGAAAATGGATTTAATTTCATGAAAACTGAAGACATGGAAGGACACGGCAACAGTAGGAGGTACCTGAACCTAAGAATGAGCTCCACCGATATTGGTAAAAAAAGATCAGGAAAGAAGCTATCGAATAGAGACGACATGCCAATAGGCGACGAAAGAGTCAGCGAGCTGTATATATTCCCAAAAAGTAACATTGTAGAATTCACAGACATATCATATGATGACAAAGTGTAAATACGTTGTTGAGATTTCCATTACATTTAGAATTTAATCATAAGTAATCAAACATGTGATGTGATAGAATTAATAATATGATGTTGAACTATGACTGTACGTTAACAAAGTAAAAATAATAATTATAAGTCCTACTTTGGTAGTTTCATTCTTAGAAAATTAATTAAAACAAGAATTTCCAGCGACAACATGGGAATGGAAATACATAAATAGGTAGATTCAATTAACCAGGTATTGGTGGTAGTAAAACTGACGTAACTGATCGCGCAACAAGTTATAGCCTTTATATTGCCGCAACGTAAAAACTTCCACTATTTCCTCAAGAAACGCTTCCAATGACGTCACTGACATTAGCGATGCGATTTCGCAAAGCTATTTTGGGCATGAAAAATTTGTAGACGACAGCATAATTTAGGATTTCAGAAATTAGCTCCATTACTGACGACTACATCTGTGAGGGAGATTGGGTACCTAAATCAGGCAAGTTTAGCTGCTGCTTTGAATGATACATAATAGTTTTTGCTAATTTTAACCATTTATATACAAAAGTTTAAAGTCGGAGTTATAGAAGCTGAAGAATTACAAGAAGACTTAGGTACTTCAGTTAACGTTTGGGTTGTTAGATAGTAGGTACATAGGTTCAAATGTACAATCTGCGGCTACCATGAAATAGGCGGGCGGGCGGAATCGGGGTCAGTCCGCCGCCCAAACAAAGACAGGCCCGAAAGTAAGGCGCACATGGTGTTCTGTGCGCGTTCTGGAGTCTGTGTGGCCGCTGAGCGACGGTCGCACCGGATGACGGGATCCGCCTTGTGATGGTGGCGGGTAGGAGTCCGACACACTCCGAATTTAGATGTTGATGATGAATTACCATCTACTTTTGAATTACATAAAATAAATAAGTAATCATCAACTATTTTTAGATTTAATTCGACGGATTCGTTGACTAATCAGATCTGAATCACGAGATGTTTCTTTATGTGTGGGCTATTCAACTCTCTTTTATAAACAAACTCGTTCTAACACGAGATTTCTCAGAATTCGAAAGAAAAAGTAATAAAAATTCCATTATCTAAACGTAGTAATAAACCCTGAACGCACGTAGCACTGTGTTGTGGCAAAGAAACGAAAAAGATAAAGATGAAAAATTTAATATGAACACAAAGTTTAGCCACAGATTAAGAATGATTTAAATCGGATGTATACCGAATACGCAGTGGCACCACACAATCATATACAACACATTACAAATACAACACAATACAACACAAAATTTTACTCATCGAATATGCATGTTCTTAACATGATTGATATGACTCTGTAGGGATCAGCGTTGGCGGCAGGACGACGATCTTCGAAGTATCCCTTCTTTTCCTCAGCAACATGACGAGGTATTCGAACGGAACAACACCTGTTAGCGACACCTGGAACACAAATTACATATGCTAATTTTATAACAGAACTTACGGCCACAAAAGTTTACGTCTTCTGACGAAGAACAAGTTACGAGTTTCCTTATGTTAAACACTTAAGTTATGTAGTAGAGTGATTCGGTTGGATGAATCAAATAGCGAGGTAGAAACGTATGTTTACTAGTTATCACAGAGGAACTAAAGTGTAAGTAGCAAGCTATCTTCTATATCGATATTATAAAGGGAAAGAGTTTGTTTGAACACGAAAAACTGGTCCGATTTGAAAAAAATCTTTTGCGTTATATAGCCTACTGTTTATCGTAGATTGTTATAGGCTACATAATATAACGCTACGTCTTAAGGCAGCGGAGCAGTAAACAAAAACATCAATTAATGCAGGTGAAACCACCGAGTATAGCTAGTGATCTAATAAAATGACCAACGGATATTTTGTTAGCCATGTAAATAGAAACCCTTTTAAACACAATACGATCACATATGTAGGTGCATGTACCTACCTACCTCGCCCAATCGATCACAAAAAACCTTTCCAATTTACTCTAAGCTCACTGGCTATGTTGATTTTGATTGAAAAAAGCTGCACAGCGCTATTTAGATTGTTTTTAGGTATTTTTTTTTTCAATTTGGAAATGAGATAAATAAATAAAAATGTATGCTTTTCTGAGTTTCTTGAACAAAACAACATCACGCCTGTAATCCTCGATGATTTAGGGAGAGGTGTACCCATTAGTGAACCCACATTTATGTTTAAGTCCCATATGTAATAGGGGGCGAGCCTATTGCCATCAACCGGGCACAAATCCAGACTCCGAGGCTGCTACTGAGAAATTCCTAATGGAAAAACCCAATAACACTTTGCCCAACCTGGGAATCGAACCCAACACCTCATGCTCAGCCAGTCGCGCTTTGCGATCACTAAACGAATGAGGCATTCAAGTTTCTTGAACAACTTCGGTAAAAATACCGTCCTGTACTGTCCTAATGATAGATAATCTTAATTCAAAGGATCTTTGATACACAAGCTCACGCGATAATTTTTAAGCGATATTTAAGGTCACTGCTTTAATTCTACGAAAACGGTAAGTATAATCCTACCCGAAAATCCTAGTCGTAACCTTTGACCTAAATACCTCGCAACGCTGCACATGCTGAAGGGATGCCGATGGGGGTAAGGACATCACGTTGTTGTTATATAATAACACCATACTGTGCAACATCTATTATATTATATCTGTTGTATAATATATTTAAAAAAATGTTTTTATTTGAGTTCTTGTCCGTTTCGCTTTGTACAGTTAGGAGCTTACATATTTAAAGATTATAATAGAACAACCAATAGTGTACCTAAAGTGAAAATTAAAAAAAATTGTGCTGTCGGTGGACCCCGCCTTGAGTGAAGTTATAGAAAGAGATAGAGAGGAAAGGTAGCTTGGAAAGGTGAATAACGATTTTTCCTTACGTGACGATTTCTGCCAGAAAACTCTTACCGCCAGCCGCATTAAGCAACTTTGTACCAAAAAACTCAAAAAATGTTCCAACTTAAAAATACAACACAAGGAAACAATAACACGAAGTGCTTCTCTAGCTCTCTGCTGAATATACAAGGAAATTCTACTGAATAACATGAATATTGCACTTTTTGGTTAGCCACCGAACACGTACAGTGTATAAGGCAGAAAATAGCCACAGCGGGTAGCCGTCAAATGAAAGTTAAGTACAAAGGAGAGAAGATTACACGGCTCTGGACAAAAATACGGCGGAAATGAAGAGAGGCGAATATGAATAATGAATCTGAAAATCTGGGGCCAATCCAAACTTGTAGCACGTCCCTAGCTTGTTTAGAAAGACCCATAGGTATTTGAAAACTTTTTTTATATCCGTTGTTATTTTATCAATTCATGTAATAACAACATAACATCACGCCTGTAATCCCCGAAGGGTTAGGCAGAGGTGTACCCATTAGTGCACCTACATTTCGCCAGTTATGTTTAAGTCCCATGTATTAGGGGGTGAGCTTATTGCCATCAACCAGGCACAAATCCAGACTCAATGTAATATTATGCTAATTGTAAGACGACTACAAATTAATGTAAGTATCAACTAAAAAATAAATTCCAGCAAAATGATAAATACCATGGCCGCGGCCACAAAGGCCAACAATTTGCGGCAGAATGTTTCGTTTCAAGTACTTTTAATGAGCGTTCACACTACAAACACCCACGCAGTATTGCGGCGGCGAGCGGCGTTTTGATCTGCAAATCATGCAATTAACCATTGGTTTGAAGCGAAAGCTCGTGCCTATAAAATGTAGTGATTCGCCTGGTACCTAATTATAGTTTCGAATATCGAATACGAGAAATTGCGAACCAAAAACTAATGTGTAACCGAAAACTGTAACTAGTTTTAAAAATATACCACAACAATATAGTTTTGCAAAAGTATAAAAATAAACTAGCTCATTTACATTATACCACGAAAAAATACTTTCAAACATTAAGCATACTAATATATATGTATGTACTAATATATATAAATGCAAAAGTAACTTTGTCTGTCTGTCTGTTACGCTACGACTAAACCACTGAGCCGATTTTGATGAAATTGGTACAGGGTAAGGTTGAACCTCAAGAAAGGGCGTAGGCTACTTTTTGTATCGCAACTTTGTCTGCGTCTACGATAGGTAACCGATATTTACGCGGACAAAGTCGCGAGCAAAAGCCAAAAAGCTTTGAATACAGCGGTGTGTCTATCTAATGCGATAAAGCGACTTGAACGCTCGTGTAAACTGATTCGGATATAACCTGTGTACGGTAACGCGTTTTCGATGTAATTTCCTTATAATATTATTGTTCGTCACCTGCAGGAAATTGAAAAAGCGTTTGTAGCGTTGTTTCCACAAAACTAAGTCAATTTTGTTATACCTACAAAAAAGGGACGAAGAACTGTTAATTAATGAAAGGTCAACGTTGATACGGACAACACCAAAAGTAAATTATTAGTCGTAAAAGTTATGGGGCGTTTTTAAAAAAGTTTTTTTTAAATTGGGTAGTTGACACTATTAATAAATAATTCCAAGACATAACTTCTTTAAAAAAACGCTTTATTTTAGCCCTGAAAACCCGATTAATATTCAATTTACTGCAAAATTAGATTTTTTGTGGCTTTTAAATCAATAAATAGTTAGACAATTGAGTTGGCAAATAAGTGACGTCAAAGCTTGCTATTTCCATACAAAATCTATGAAAGAATCGCGTTTTGACAGGTCATAAAAAGTACGTCAATTGATGGTGGTGACAACTAGCCTATTATTATATATCGCGAGACTTGTAGTATAACTAGGTATGTGTAGAATAGGCGTAGGATATCGATATGTGTTAGTCACTAATACATGTATGAGTAATTATACTCTGCGGCATTTCAACATAGAGAATCGAGAATGATAAATAGTTACCAGTAAGAATCGAGAAGTCTGAATATGGTTTGAAAAAATAAAAGCGGCCAAGTGCGGACTCCCACACGAAGAGTTTCATAGTATCACCATTCTATCCATTATCCTTACTTATATTATAAATGCGAAAGTAACTCTGTCTGTCTGTTACGCTTTCAGAATTAAACCACTGAACCGATTTAGATGACAATGAGTACCGAGTAAGTTTGAACCCAAGAAAGGGCTTAGGTTCCGGTTTAATCCGCGACTTCGTCTGCGTCCGTGATAACCGACATTTACGCGGACGAAGATGCGGGCAAAAGTTAGCATTTAATACTACATTCAAAAACACGTTTCTCGCATGAGGACTTCCTTTAAGTTTTTATATTATTATTATTTGTCGTTATAAAAGGCCATAGGTCATACATTCTGTGAAAATATCAAGTGTCTACCTGTTACGGATCAAAATGTAGAACACTGTGACAGACGGATGGACGGACGGATAGCTGAATCTTAATAATATTCTTTTGGCACCCCTTGGGTACCTACGTAACCCTAATAAAATGATTGTGTTAAATATTTTCATCAGGCAGTCTTCATAATTGTTCATAAACAATACACAATAATATTAAATTTTTCATGAAGACATTTTTGTTTTTAGTAAGTTGGAGGTATACGATTTCATTACTCAAGCAATAAAATGTTTTATGTGAGTCAACGAGGCGACAATATAACATAAACAGTTTTGAGGCGTGAATATGTTGAATTACCGAGGCGTTACTACGTTTATTTTCCTAATAAAATGGGTGGTATGGTTTGATAGGCCCCTATCAAAATAATATCTAAAAAGATTTATAACACGGTCCTAGAGGCAAAAGCCGAGTAGAGCAATGCTTCCAAAAACAAATAAAACTCTTTGACCCGCGTGTGAGCGTTCGTTTTATGCGATATTGCTACTGCTAAACTTTTACGGATGATTTTCAATAGTCAGATAATTTTTATCCAAAGAATATAATGAGAGTTTGACATAATTATTTGCTACACAAAAGCTAATCGCCATATTTATCCCTCCGTTAAGAGTTATCTGACTATTGAAAAATTAGCCCTTAGTGTAACTTGTAGGTTAGGTACAGACTGCTGCATCAAAAAGTTCGCCTTACGCATTAAGATAACATAAAAACAAATCATTAGAGGAGTTAATAAGGCATTGTTTTAAATGACATTGACAAAATAAAACCTTGAATGTTGATCGAAGCCAATAATAGATTATTACGTGCCCTTGTGATATTCATGTAATCGTGTGTGGGTGAGACTTATTAATAGCATCTGCTTTTCTTAACAATAAAATAAAACTGTCTGTTTGTAATGTCAAAATAAAAGCTTTTCACAAAATAAATATGAATGGTAAAACGAAAAAAACTATTAATTTTTTTTTGTCTATCTGTTTGTCTGTTTGTTCCGGCTAAGCTCCAAAACGGTTAAACCGATTTTAACGGGACTTTACCGGGACTTTAACTAACAGATAGCTGATGTTATAAAGACTAAGGACACTTAAAAAAAAGAGGTTCCGCGCAATGCAAATTAAATTCACTGGTACCTAACCGACATTTCCATGAACGAATTTGCGGCATGAGCATAGCGCGTAAGTACCTACGAGTACCTTCACGCACTACGTTTTAAAGGACCGTCATAATTAGTTATAATCAAAAACAAATATTTTTTGGAATTGTTTGCTTTACCTGTAGGTGTACAGATTTTAATTTGCCCTGTTTACCCAGTGCGAAATAATTATGACTCAAAATAAGGAGTAAAAGGCAATATTTATCATCACATCTGCGTTGAATAAACTATGTTCCCAAGTGGGTAGTAAAAATAATATACTGCTACGACCTTTAGATACATATTTTAGTATCATTCACTTCTATGAATCACTATTTTTTTATTATTCCTGATTATTATAGTCTTCAAATATGCGAAGACGTTTTCTAAGATTAAAGGCCTGTTCAGTTAATATATTTAAAGTCTAGAACAACGAAACATCAAATCCTTTATGATTCGGTATAAGTACTTAGGGTTTATTTTCGTATAATTTTAGACTCCCGCTTTTACTCTCCCAACTTATCACAAACACAAAACTCAACTAAACTTTTAATCGCTTAAAACACGTGGGATAATAGAATTTATACATAATTTTCTGTTCTTTTTTTGAAATGTATAAAATAATAGTGCTCGACTTTAGTAGGTATATGTTGGTAATAGCCTTACCTATCACGAATTTAAGTGAAGTCCATAGCTGCCGTACTATTTTTAATATATTGACTTATTTTTATTATATTGAGTAACTTAAGACTCGTATGATAGATAATAGGTACCTAACATTCCTCACTATCAAAATTGAACTGTCATGTAAACAAGGGAATAGGTTCAGGTTAGGTACAGTATTCTTGCGTAATACATACATACATACATAAACTCACGCCTTTTTCCCATGGGGGTAGGCAGAAACCACAGAACGCCACCTGCTACGATCCTTACATACTCCTTTCGCCTCATCTACATTCATACATCTCGTCATACAAGCACGCCGGTTACGAGTACTCCGCACCTGACCTTTCTGAAGAACCTCACCAATAAGGTCAGTGTAGGTCTTCCTAGGGCGACCCCTCCCTGCGTTACCACTCACCTCTGCCATATAAATACCTTTTGTTAATCGTCTTTCACTCATCCTCTCAACATGACCGAACCATCTAAGCATACCCTTTTCTATCTTTGTCACTACATCCTCTTTTAATCCGCAACGGTCCCGTATAACCTCATTCCTCACTCTATCGTTCAAAGTTACACCACACATACTCCGCAAGGAACGCATTTCCACAGCATTAATCCTACTCTCATGCCTCGTTTGCCAAACCCAACATTCACTTCCATACATAAGTGTAGGCACCAGCACGCCGTTGTGAACAGCCAGTCGAGCCTTTTTGGGCATGAACTGGTTGGTCACAACCGCATGTATAGCACCATTCACTTTATTTCCCGCAGTTACTCTCCTTTCCACATCAGCATCAATCTTTCCATCTCTAGTAAACATACTGCCCAAGTATACAAACTCATTCAATTGATCCACACTCTCATCATTTATTTTCACATCACACACCGATACATCCTCTTCTCTTTCAAAAACCATCACTTTCGTCTTGTTCACATTTATATTCATCCCTTTCCTCTTAAACGCGTCATTCATTACCGTTACCATGTCTTGCAACTGCTCTGCCGACGATGCAAGAAGAACTTGATCAATATCTATCTTGCGTAATATGTAACAATGAAAAAAAGAAGATCTTTAGAAAGAGACTGCAAAGCCGGTCGCCGGGTGAATGGTGAGACATTCATTGAAGGAGTTTTTACAGAATAGCACTGCTGGTATCAAACACAGAGACGAAAACTCAAAAAATTCAACTTTATCAAAAGCCCATGCTGGGTAGGTAGGTACTGAACAAAATTATAGCTCTGATAAACGCGATTATGAGTCAAATTTCAGCTTTGTATTCGTTGTTTTGGTACAAACCAATAAATCAGGGAGATACAAAAGGCTTTATACAAAATCGTAACACGTGCAACATTTTACAAAATCACGATTGTTGTGCAACAGAGCGTTTAGGAGATTTGTATCAATCATTGTAATACTTGTTATTTCAGCATTGTATCTATGTTGTAGTTACTCATTTGGTGTCTCGTTGAATTTACAATAATATTTGCTTTTTATGCCATTGGATGGCCAACAAGCTGTTGGCCAATCTGATGTGTGATCACTACTGCCTTTAGATATTATTTTTTTAAATTAGCACTAGTATTTATGTTATTAGTTATTTAAGTGTATTTTTGTGTTGTGCTATATCTTATGCGTGCAATAAATATAATATGGTTTATCTATCTTTATTTCATAATAAAACTGGAATACATCCGTAATACTTCACATATAAAGGTCCAGTTGAAAACCAGCGTCAGACACGAGTGGTCTGGTATATAAGCTGAACTAGGCCTGTTTGGCACAGCTGTGCGGCACACAATAATGTTTTTCTTATTTTTTGTCTTTTATTGCCTTTTTATTATTATTTTTGTGTGGTCACATGGTCTGTGTTAATAAACATTATTTCTTTCTTTCTTTTCTTTACATATCCACAACACATGCGTTGTTATCCCAGAAACAAAATTTAAATGTTTCAAGTACGGTCAACAAAAAAGATACGTAACAAAAAAATGTTATTAAAGCACTGTATAATATCACTTTTCAAACTAAATTATATTGAAAACATCCATCGGTTTCTAAGAAAACTGTGACTTTTGTTGACTGTTTCTACCTGAAAATACACTGACACTCATACCCTTCAAGCCCGAACACGGCAAAGCTGCTTTGACGCAGAAATAGGAATGTACTTCCTTGAACGAAGTCCTTTTCAAAGAGCTTTAGTACTACTAAAACTACTTTGGCTTTTGTTTGATTGCAATAGTTTATAATTATGCAACATCAATCTTGAACCCGATCGATGGCAATAGGCTCGCCCCCTATTACATCAAACTTAAACACAACTGGCGAAATGTGGGTGTACTAATGGGTAAACCTCTACTTAACCCTTCGGGGATTACAAGCGTGACGTTATGTGTCAATTTTGAACATTTATTGCTTTTAATATGGCGGGTGTTTTTTTTTTTTCTTCTTTATTTGTTTATAGGGGCTTTAACGCGTAGCGTATGTCAGTCCCATCGTATCCTAAACAATTGTACTTTCACAAGACGTGGGCCATGAATTTGAACAAACCCTTCGCATAGTCGCCATTTGGTTGGGATCGAATTAAATGGAACATATATTTTATTTATGATTAAAAGTTTAGCTTATAAAAGGGATTACCGCTAAATAGAGACATGGTTGAAAATTCCCATTTTCTTTTAATTTAACCGATATCTTATATCTTTTTTTATTAGAACACATTCTGCTTGGCCATAATCATGGCTAGGTAGGTATTGTCAGTTCTTTCTTTGTATAAACTTTTTCACAGGCTCTTATACTAAAATATATTTTTTTTAATAGTTAAAGAACTAAAAGACACGCTTTTAGCACGCACTAATTTTTTTCGTATCCCATTCAGCAAACCCTTTCATTTACTACCCATATCATGGGGGTGCATTTCAAATAGCCAATCCGCCATTTTGGATGTCCGCCATGTTGGATTTAAGTCACGTGACTATATTTTTTCGTATTTCTGACAGCAAACCCTTACATACAAAACAGATAGTCGAAAGTACGATACCTGCAGTGAAATCTTTGATATGCGGCATTCCGTTCGTGCCAGTGAGTCGCCGCATGTTGTCCAAGCCATTGTTGGCGTCATATTCATTGATATGAGCACCGTGTCTGCGAGCCAATTTGTCTATACATCGTTCGATTACCCTGAAAATTACCATTATTTTTTTATGCGGAAATTATAAAAGCTGTAAAAAGATATCACATTGGCGATAACTGGGTATACTGCACATCCTCTTGGATTCAATGGCCTCTCTCTCATAATTTTTGCTGTGCCCGAATATTTATCGCCGGGTACTGTACAGACAATACAATGGAATTAATTCATTAATTCAGATATACTGATTGCCAAGTGTTTAATTTCGATGATTTTATCTAAGAACGTAAAAATGAATAATTAAATTACTTACAGTATACCGTCATCTTCTCGCATATCTTTAGAGGAGAAATAGACGAATACTCCATTTCCCGGCCAGTCAGCGATTGGCTGCGGCTCAAAGGTGGCCACCGTGCCATACTCCTCTGCTAACCGTGCCAGTATGAAGCGGGACATCCATAGATCATCCGCTGCTCTGATGCCGGGACTCGGCCCCACCTATTAATCACCATTAGATAAATATTCATGAAACAAAGCAATGCATCTTTCAAATACTCCATCATTTTATACACACAGATACCGCTCAAACATGTTAATACGAGTATTATCTAAGCCTAGATGTGTTAATAAAATCTTTGTCACGTTTTACATTTATTTTAGATATCCCAGTTCCCTCAATTAGCCTTTAAATCTGTCCCTTCTGCATAATGTGCTATTAGTGAACCCAATGGCATACTTATAATGTGATTGTAAGTATAAAGATTAGGACATCTCCTTTTGCGTACAAAATGAACACTTTCAGAAGTCTTAAAATGTTAACCAAGTAATAATAACTACCTATTGTGAAGGCAAAATAAATGATTAGGATGTAACTTCAGAGCAAATAACAGCACCATCTGGGCGCACGTGACATAAACGAATCGGAGAGGGTTGAATGGCAAGAGCCCACAATCCCCGTTTTGATATACATAAGAGTATGGTTATGGCTGTTTTGAGACTTTGTATAGTGAATAAGCCCAGTTTTTTGCGACGAGCGAGGTCAGGCATGCTCGACGCGAAAGAAATCATCGTGAAACATTACTGAAATAGACACACAATACCCCGAAGACAGGTCTCCTTCAACACTTTTAGTTACACAATTTTTCTATTCAAAGCTTTTAATCCAGCTTAGTCACGCAACAAATATTACAATGGCTAAAAAATCGTAATGGTATTTTAATCTAACCTGATATAAAAAAAACAAGTACTAGCGTCACTTTTTGTTCCAACATTTTAAAATGTTTCAAGAATGATCTTTATTTATTTGTATAAAGTTCATGTTTTCCACATAGAAGCGAAATAGTTATAGAAACACAATGATTATAGATTATTGAATGATTATTGATTATTGAAGAAGGTGGCGGGCAGCGGATGGGTGTGGGCTGCCCAAGACCGGGATGGCTGGCGCTCTTTGGGGGAGGCCTACGTTTAGCAGTGGACGGCCATAGGCTGATATGATGATGATGATGATGAATGAATGATTATTGAATTAAATATTGATTTAATTGAAAAGCCCGACCTAGGATACGAACCCAGGACCCCACGCTAAGCAGTCGTACAGGAAACCATGAGACCAACGCGGCATACAAACTAAATTACAACTAAATCACAATCGTATCCTTGCAAGCGGAAGATCTCTCTTGACTCATTTTTTTTTAATCATTTTCACTTCGTCGGACAGTTACCTGGAAATTCCACTGGGACGGCGTAGTCCCTGGATTGATACCGTTCATCACTATCCCCGCATAAAGGCAGCATCTAAAACAAAGGTATCAAAAGTAAAAACGTTAAAATCGAGAGTGCATCCCGAGCTTGTCCATACTAATATTATACCTAAATGAGAAAGTAACTCTAGTCTGTCTGTTACGCTTTCGCGTTAGTCGTGAAAGCGTTTTTGGTGAAATTTGGTACAGGGTAAGTTTGAACGCCAACAAAGGACTAAGCTCCTTTTAATTCGACTTCCGACCGCGATAACCGACATTTACGCGGACTAAGCGGTAACCAGAACTCTGCTTCTGTCTATACTTATGTCCTAGCTTATGCCTGCCACTTCATCTGCATGAACGGATCCCAATTTTTTTCTAAAACAAAATAGAGCCTAAAGATAGCACTGAGGAAAAACGTAGCTTCCTATTAGAGAAACAATGTTCAGAATCGGAACAGAAGTTACGGAGATTAGCGTGTTTATACAAAAAACCTTTCAGCTTTATACTTTTTTAGATAAGCTAATTTATATTCTGTTTTCTAAGATTAATCCAAAACTCTTAAAATAACTACGTAGTAAAATAGACAGGCGTGCTTTTCTCGTGTGAGAAACCCGAAACACAACCTGAATAATTTTCTCAATATTAATGTTTACCTATTAAACAATCTGAGAATACTTTGTCACAAAATTAAGCAAACTTTGAAGTCGATCAAAATATGATAGGTGTACCTGACAAAGGCTTCCATAAGATCCCTGGCGACGATTTTGTTTGCTCCTGTGGCGCAGTAGTAGGGTCCCGGCGGGGCGGGGAAGCCGCCGGGGGGCCAGCCAAGCGGGCGGCCATCCGTTGTAGTGAGAAAGAACTCCTGGTTGAAGCCAAACCATGGCTCCTCTACTTCGGCTTTGCTGCACATTAGCACGCACGGCTTACGGTAGTTTGTGGCTGTATAAAAGTATGTTTTACTTTATTATCTGGGGAATAAAGGCCAAGATAAATAAACGTTACTTTGCACATGCTTTGGCATTATTCCTGTTACTGTCGAACAACTGTCAAATTACCAGTGCAAGATAGAGAGGGCATCATAGACAAGGTGACATACATATGTATGTGCTAAATAACAATAATCGAGAATTAAGAGTTGTGACTAAAAGGGCTCCCGCACAAAACCACGAATTCGCATCGCACCACAAATATCTGCGAATTTCTGTGAAGTTAAAGTTCCCGAAGTTCCTGCAATGCGGCATCGTATCGCATCGCATCGTGATGGTTAACGATTAGTTCATCGTACGATAAAGATTTTTTGACGTCTTTTGAAATGATAGATTCATTAATTCAATCGTGCGATAGCAAACTTCTTTAAGTGTCTGACGGAAATCTAAATCTTGAATTCGCAACAGAGCACGAACAAAGATACCGAAAGACCTTACTAATGTATACGACTCGAATGTCAAAAATAAAATCGAATATCTAAATTCTTCTTTTTTAAGTGGAGCCTGAAACTACTATAGTAAGTGTTAAGAAGATAAATCTAACTATCAAATCACACTAATTGTTAAAGTAACTTTATCTGAACAAGAAAGGGAAGTTTTACCCCAGAAGTTAAATAAGAACTTTACTTTCGGCTACCTTTAATTGCTGAACAACCAATTAGTAGTACATAATGCTAAGAAGTAACACTTTGATAGTACACAATAAATAATGTTAGTACAGTTGCCGGCACGTAACTTGGCAAGAGATTTTCGTAGTGGGGGAAGTTCGCGCATATAAAAATGTATGAAATTGTGCGTGCGCAAACTTCCCCCACTACTAAAACTCTTGCCAACTTACGAGCCGGCAATTGTACCTAGTTGGTTTTAACACAATCTAATACAGAAAAAAGGGGACCCTCTCTAAAGTTTGTCAGGAAATCTTTAATTTAGTTACGGAGAGCTAACTAGACTCCAGTGCAATTAAATGTGGGAAAACTGTGCTCGCCAGTGTATTGGTTCGCCGGTCACGATTCAGGACTGCTAGTGAGAGAATTCATAACCTCTACAGTGTACCAGTTGACATTTATAGCATCATATCGGCTGTTATTGATTAAAAAACAGTTTTGATAACGTAACGTTACATCTCTGATAATATTATAAACCTTTAAAGTTTTGTTTGATTGTTTGGTTAAACGCTCTTATCTCCAAAACTAGCAGTTGGACTGAAATAACAAAACGAGCTTTTGTTTTATTTGATAGCCAGATTTATTAGAAATAGTTTAAGTAACATCACGCTACAACCCTCGGGAGCGGAGCAGTAACCAAGGAAGTAACTTAATGCGGGTGATAAAACCACGCGGAAGTAGTCACGGACTGAAGCTAGTCTACATATACAACGTGTAACGGAAAGGGTATATACATACAAAGAGTAAGGCTTCTTTGGATGATAACTAACGATATGGCAAGGGTTTCAGCTCAATATAAAATACTCTAAGAATTAATACCAAATTTTCGGTTTCATATGTTTCTTTTAAATTCAAATCATAACAAACGTGTCACCGCACTACGTGGTTCAAAAACTTTCCAAGTTTAATATCACGATAAATCTCTTCCGTAATTCTGCGCGCCTAGTTAAGTACCGCATAGTAGCCTACTGCAGGCGGTGTTCTTTGTTGATCATAATTTCCGAACATGTAGAGAAAACCCTTGCCATATCGTTTGTTATCATCCAAAGAAGCCTTGCACTTGGTACGTATATACCCTTTCCGTTACACGTTGTATAAATTACCTCAAGGATTCACAGAAAAATATTTTCGCTTTTCAAAAACTTTGGTTTCATGAGTAAAATCAGTTTTGAAACCTTATTAACCAGTCATGAGCGAAACTTTGCTCAGTCAACTATAAAAGTTGTAATTTATTTAATGATTTTATAAACTGAGGAATTAGGATCCAGTTTCGCTTTGTACTCTGATTTCGTTGAATTCTTTGTTTTTCTTCAATAAGATTTGTCAAATAATGGCGACAATTTTCCTGAATCATTACATTTCATTACGCTCGTATTTCATTGTGGATTGTCGCTGTTGAAACATTATCAGACTCTCAAGGCGCGTTAGATTCCCAGTTGACTAATTCATTTGATTGTTAAAACGCCCCCGCAGATGTGGCTTACAACAACGATTTTAAATAGACTACAAAAATAGCCCTCCCATTAGAAACACCACTCTACTTATTTCAAATCTGTTAAAATATGGTTTAAAATGTAATAACATTATTAAAGAATTAGTTACTATGAGTAACGCTTTGGTAATGATGTGTTACTCCAACTTTATTTTTTTTGTAACGTGGTGAAATCCTCATGGACTGTTCCCCCTCTGGGCAAGACGGGGGGGTGTGCCGGACTCTTAACGGCTCGACCGACTTATGGCCGGGGGTAAAGGATTTACTCGCGCATTCACCGAGCCCCGGCCAGATCTCCAACTTACTTTTGATGACAAAAGCAGGTAAGAAGGTACTCATACACATTTTGCAAACTATTAAGAAAATAAAAATTAAGGATCATTTTGAACTTAAATAATACCTGTATTCAAACTCGTACAAAAAGAAATCTCAAACAAGAGACACAACTCAGCAAATTAATTTGTTTTTATCAGCGTCTTCATCTAAGCAGAAGCCATTTAACTTTATAGGTTACCCTAATAAAATCTGTTGTTACTCTTTCGCATAAAAATTAAATACCGATCAAAGTAACAATTTTTAATTATACTTATTAGCTACCTAAGTTTAAGCAGCTGAATTGGCATTACCTATTTAACAATATCCATACTTATGCGAAAGTAACTCTGTTTGTCTGTCAGTTACGCTTCACGACTAAACCATAAAACCACTAAACCGACTTTGATGAAATTTGGTACAGGGTAAGTTTGAACCCTAATAACGAAAATAGGCTACTTTTTATTCGACTTCGACTTGGTCTGCGTCTGCGATACACCGACATTAATACATGGACGAAGTTGTGGGCAAAAGCAATAGTACATACGCCTACTTTATATTCAAATCATGCCATAAACACTGACCTCCAGTATTTAGCAGTTTGAAATTCATAGCTACCTCTAGGAGGGTCAATTTGATTGCAACCCAGTTCCAGTTTTCTACAAATCGTGTTACTAGTTGCGGAGTTGTAGAGCTATCGATAGTCATGAACTCACGTGAACTACGCTCCCGTGCAATCGAGTTTTGAAGCACCTTAATTGATTTTATGATGTATGTAAGTAGTACTTGATGTTCTTTCAATTAAGGCTTTAGGAAACATTGAAAAGCACTTAGCGCTTGAACGAATTATTAACACTGAAATATGTGTTTTCGTGACCTCACTTTGATATCATTCTTGCGATCATAGGCGCGGATCCAGACCTCAAAAAAGGATGTGGTCACTCGAAATCTACCGAGTCCATTACGCATATCACATTCTCGTATATAGGCTCTAAACTACAGAGCAGATTTTAATGAAACTTTTACAGCTTAAAAGCATGTCAGATTAAATTAATAGGTACCTGGCATACATTTTCCACTGAATAATTTTATTGAGGTGCCTACTTACTTAGGTACTTAAAATAAAATTCAAACTTAAGTATTTTTTGGCGAATACAGTCTTTACGTTGTGCTGTACCTACTGTACACTAATGAATAGGTACATAACTGAATAGATAAATTAAAAACTTTTCTGGATTTCTTATTTAGCTTAACTTAGGATCCCAGCAGATTGTCTGCCTTCTATGACGTCGATCCCTGAATAGATGTAATCTTTCAAAAATGGTTTAATGGAATTTGTTTTGAATGGATAGATGGTTTTGTGTGTTATAAAATGGATGAGGAATGTTTTAGTTAATGTTTTTTTTTGTGTGTTTTGGTTGTGTTTATTAAAATGTAGTTATACGATAACCATTCAATGTAAGATTAAGTAAGATGCAAGATTTATCTAAAAATTAAATGTAGGTAATAGCTAACCTGTTGGCTGGTAGTTGAACATATACGTGTCGGCCAGTACCAATATGTGGCTTGCGCGTCTAAATGGATCGTGATAAATCACTTGTGGAAATAAATATGTGTCCGAATTTTCGCCTTTAGCTTGCGACGTACTGCTGCCATCAAAGTACCAGACCGGCAGATCTGTAACAAACAGTAAAATCGAGTGATTAACGTGATTTAAACGTTTCCAGACTTTGAACACATCACTAAAGTAAAGATAGTAAAGTAAAGATAGTAGATAGATTAATGGCCATTTGTTCCAATACTAAGACCCAGAATTTGTAACCTGCTCCCAAAATTTTATTGTGTTTAAAATGTACCTACCTTACTCATATCACTGATTATGAGAATAGTACCCTGTCTTTCGTCTGACACAAGTTATTTGAAAATATTTGGAACACTTTCAACTCAAAACTTGTCATGGAGCAGGAAAATAGAAAACATAAATACACATAACATCACGCCTGTTATCCCCGAAGGGTTAGGCAGAGGTGTACCCATTAGTACACCCACATTTCACCAGTTATGTTTAAGTCCCATGTAATAGGGGGCGAGCCTATTGCCATCAACCGGGCACAAATCCAGACTCCGAGGCTGTTACTGAGAAATTTCTGATGGAAAAACCCAATAACACTTTGCCCGACCTGGGAATTGAACCCAAGACCCCTTGCTCAGCAGTCGTGCTTTGCGACCACTAGACCAACGAGGCAGTCAAACATAAATACAATTTTTTAAATACAATCAAATTGCTTCATTTTGGATGAAATGTGCCAAAATTAAAATATATATATTATGCGAAAAGCGTCGATACATATTAAACTGGACGGTAAGCGAACGATTGAATGAGGGGGGCCAACAAACCAGATATGTTTACATGCATACATGACTTGCTGGACACAGTGAGAGCAAAGTGCGGTCAGTACTACACATGTAATATCAGACGTTAGTGCTCGTAGCGGCTCGTTATGACCATTGCGAGTTTGGGCGTGTGCGGCGGGCGTTAGCCATGAAACTGAACCGGTGTATCAAGCTGTATAAGTTTAGTATTTAAATACTGACGTTCTGCGAATAGTTATAGTGCCATAAACGCACTTATTTGACAACTCAATTGACGAACTATTTATTGATTTCAAAGCAACTAAAAACTAATTTTACAGTTAATTGAAAATTTATCGGGTTTTGATGTCTAAAATAAAGTGTTTCTTTAGGGGAAGTTATGTCTTGTAATTATTGTTTTATAGTGTCTACTATCTGATTTACATACATAGTTATTAATAGGTACCTTTTGGTATTTTCGGTATAAAATCGAAAGTCCTGTCTTTGCCGCGAACATTTATTCCTGTTCCATCGACCCAAACGTAGCTGGCAAGGATGGCTAGACACGGGATCTCCAGATCATCATACTTCCGCATCGCAGCCTTGTTCAGGATAGCCGTTGAAGCATTCATGGTGATCCCTACAATGTAAAAATGAGTGGTTATTATTATTGTATGCAGTTAAATCGAATTTAAGAGAAATAATTGCTACGAGGTGTGAGACTGATTCAGGTGCCGGACATACAATTTGGATATTAATTGACATACTTTTTAAGAGCTTTCGAAACGCGATTCCAGATTTTTTATGGTCAAAGTAAACTTTGACGTCACTTATTTATCAGCTCAACTGATTGACTATATTTTATACTACCAGTACTGTTTCAAGTACCCGAAAGTACAATGTTACATTGCACATTAAACTTTTTCATTTTCCGCACCAAAAATAAAAACTGTGTCGCAGCAATATTTTTGTTCAAAGTAACTTTGATAGTCAGTGTGCGTAGTTAACTGTTATGTAGTGTGTCTTTATACATTCCGTATATTGTTAGACTAACAGCAGGTTGTTTCATTATTTCATACAACCCTGCTGTGCATTTCCGTTTTTCACGGCAAAGAAGATATTTTATAGCCGTCGTCTGTCGTCATAACGCGACATGAAATTAAATTTTAACGGTGAGTTGCACAGTTTCAGTTTAAATAGGGAGTAACATTTTACTCCTTGTATAAAACTAAAATTGTCACGAATATTGTTTTAGTTTATGAGGTAAGTTATAATAAAACTTTGATTAATATTGTTTCAAGCTAATTATGAGTTATGATTTTTTCCGCCTTTCGACCACAAACTGCTAATTGTAAGAAATCTTTTAAATGGACGTAAATCTAAAATGTCTACACATGTAACTGCAGGCATGATAAACATTGCATAAACAATAATTTTGTACAATTATTAATGAGATTACATTTATCTTATAAGGAAAGTTGTGCGCAAACTTGTGGAAAATGATTATTCATGCAATTCTTGCGGTTAAGTGTATAATAGCCATTTTAAGACTTATCTTAAAGTTCATGAACGAATGAATACTCCGAGAAACCAATTTATTAAAAACTACAAACCACTTAGTAATAAAAGCGTCGTAAAGTTCATGTTATGAAATATTTTTAAGCTACCCTTGTTTTTCTAGTCAGATTACTCAAAATAAATGTGTGGCACATGGCGTACCACTTAATGGAAAAAGATCTTTGTTTTATTAACTTTCCAAAATGGTATAAAAATGTCCACATTCAGCATGTGTTTGAAAAAAAAAACAAGGTTGTTCCAGACGAGGTCGTATTTTGCAGTGCGTCACGATTACCCTAGAACGTTCGCCCGAATTTTGATAGTAGGTACTTAATAGTACACATTTAAGTGTATTCTTAGTACAGATATGAAATATTGGATATTTTACTTAATGTGAAGGATCCAGCTTGAACAAATCAGGCGAGATTTGTCATTAGCAGGTGTGTTATTACTATGCTATCAGACAGTGAGTGAAAGGAGTAACTTTCTTCTGGTAACTCATCGTAGTTCGAAAAGATCGGGACCCGATTTTAGATGTAGATGCCAAGGTCTCTCCTCATATTATAACATTGTGTAAATTTTTACCTCCGGGTTTGTAGAATGGTAGTTCACTCATAATTTTCTGTAGGTATCTGAAAATATTTTAATTTGTTCCATGACAAAAGCCAATGAAAGCTTTTAGTTCGAGGGTAAAGCTAATATCAGACTTCCCTGAAGTGAATGTTGATTTTTGCTTTTTTTATAGGATACATAGAAATGAAAGTTCATCCGGTGTAAAGAGGACGCGAGACAAATTGGCCATACCCAAGTGAAAGTCTTGTTGACTTTGTGTTCAAAGTTTAATTTTTATTCAATCGTGCTCCGAACGATTGTAAAATACCAAGTGGCAACATCCAACGTCGATGAATTGTTTAATTAATGAATTCAGTTTTCCTTTTTAATTCATTTTGCGTTTACGACTTTTCTCTTCGACAAAAAGTGAAATGTCTGATATCAGCATTATTAATCTGACCTTTCATTTAACTGCGTCCATGGTAACAATTTAACATTGATAGCTTCTTATTCCCTAGTGGTAGGCGGTTTTCATAGTTCAAGCGTGCACATACTAAGGTGCAACAATCATTGTACAATTGAATGTGCACAATAGTACAGAGACAATATAATGTTGTTATAATATGTGTATAATATCATAAAAGAAAATCAGCATAACTACTAACCATATTCTTGCGATAGGTACTTAACTATGTACTTATTTTCAATATATTTACGCAAAAACTTACCAGATGCGTCTAAAGAGACGCAATGGACTTATCAACAAATTTTATTTCACATTTAATTAATTTTAGAAGTCAAAATAAATTGATAAAAGCCGACGACGCTAATGCCTGATGCTGTCTATGCTCTGGTCTATGGTTTTAAAATAAAAGTTTTTTTATAAATTCGTAATTCAAAATTACTAGTACTAGGTAGGCGGTTAATGAGGTCACAATAGCAAAAAAATAAGTCCGATATTGTATGCCCTGATATCATTAATTTATCTGTGGTGTCATTCGCTTGTGTCACGAAGAATTAATGTCACAATTTTATTTTATTGAAATCTTTGTTAAAAATTGTAGTGTACTCAGAAAGTGGTTTTAAATATTATGTTTTTTGGGTAACATTATGATGCTAGCAAAACTTCCTGAAATATTTTTGGTCCTCAGTTTTGTGATCGTTCAAATCGCAGTGAAACCAGCTGTGAGCAATCTCTCATACGAAAATAAAAATGTCATTAAAATCAAACAAGATCCAACTAGGTTCCAAGTAGCGTCAGGATTTCGAAATAAAAAACATATTTATGCCACCAGATTTTTTACGAATGCAACTACTCAAATCAAACAAGATACAACAAGGTTCCCAGTGGCATCAAGGTATCAGAACAAAAAACATAATTATGCCACTAGATATTATACTACGAACGAAACTACTCCAAGATATTACAATATTATAAATTCATATATATCACGTACTCCACTGGGAACAGGCGGAAACTACAGCCAAGACAAATACAAGATTGTTCATAATAATGAAAAAGCTATTCCGAAGACGAGTCAAAACAAAAAGTGGCAAGTGGGAAGAGTAAGCCGGAAACAATATGAAATCATAAATATGCTTTGGAGAAAAACAAAGATATTTGTTGACATGGAGCCCACAACCGCCAACTATTATTTTAGACGTAATAATGAAACTGCAAGAATGATTAGTCAACCTTTTATTCGGCTTTCATCACGGTCCACTTTGCCATCATCAACCCCAAGTTACATCGAATTTTATTACTTGGACGAGACTGATGAACGCGTCAAAGAATTTACAACTCAGAAACATACACAAGTTCCAGCAATTAATCAACCTCAACTTAGAAATCATGGCAACCATAAATTTGTCCTCTCTGGTTCTCCTATGTTCTCTTTCCGCATTCATGATTTAAATAACAAACGATCACAGTTAACCACTAGATTTAAGCAACTAACAAATAAAACAAGGCGTAGAAAATCTAGAACCCATGTCTCTGCTTTGACAGGGATTTTTGATCCACTTAATTCTCTAACACCTTCATATAAATCGAGTACACGTATGCAAGAAAATAAATTTATTACGACCTCAACAGCTTCAAGTATTTCTGAACAGAGTAGTACTCAAAATATAACGAGTACGATTTCTACAACTGAATACTTTAATGATAACGAAACATGTCCCACTACTCAAACTTTCACCATTATTAATGATACGACTGAAACCGAAAATAAAATTAGTGATAAGGGTAACATGACGCAGAAACAGAAATCTACTACTGTATATGATAAAATAAAATTTTTTGAAATGTATGATAAGCACACTCCGCTCCCATACTATGATGAAAAGGGCAGATTATATGATACAGAAAATGTTGACATATTTATAAGAGGAAACGAACTTTACAATAATGAACGTAAAGTTCTTTTGGAACATGTAGATCAGAACATTAGTAACCCTAGTATACCACACAAGGTAAAACATGCTAAGAAACACATAATAGGCGCTTACAAGAGTGATTCAAACGTGAAACAAGATATGAGTGTTCTAGACAACAAAACTTTAGTAATAGGATTAAAAACAACAGTCAAACCTACGACGCTTAGCGTTCCCAATACGACCAATGTTACCAAACAATCGACTATGAAATTGGTACAGTTTATATCGAAAGTTCTTCCATTACATGATTATGGGGAGAGCAAACATGTGAAGTGGTCCCAATATCCTTTCGCTGCTGCCTATATTTATGAACCCTCACAGGTATTTTTTCTCTTATATTTAAACCTATTTTCTCGATTATTGCTAAGAAGTCAAAATTGTTATATTGTTTACTAGCGACCCGCCCCGGCTTCGTACGGGTGCAATGTGGATACTCATTATATGTATAAACCTTCCTCTTGATCAGTATATCTATTGATGAAAACCACATTAACATCCGTTGCGTAGTTCAAACATCTAAGCGTACAACGCGGGAAGCGACTTTGTGACAATTACTTTGAAGAAATACCTTACACCTACCTACCTTAACCTTAATAAAATAGACAGAAGTATTCTATCGTATAAGCGGTAAGCCAAACACGTTATGGAAATACATAACTAAAGCTTGACATTGTTTTAAAAGCATTGTTTACGATGTTAGCGATGCTTTATTTTGCATTACATATTGGATTACACTACGTCATGACTAAGTATAAGATGATGACAATACTTGTACTATATTATACTTGTACTTATACTTGTACTATATATTAACACGTTAACTGCCACGTCAGGCACATGTGCCTGACGCTTGTGGAGGTTTGACCTTCAACATTTTTGGCCCGGCAGTGAACGTGTTAAATTCTTTTTATAACCTTACTTTCCACGCGCTTATATTAAAACCTGTTTCCTCAAGTATTGCTAAGAAATAAAGATTGTTATATTATTTATGAGAACAAAAAACAACAATAATGAAAATATAAATCTCTTAAAAAGCTCTTATTAAAACTTTTATTATAGGTACATTGTGACGCGGCTGGAATTAGTCCCCATTGGCTAATAACTTCAGGGTCTTGTTTGTCAAGGCATCACAAGAATCCCGGTGGAGAAGGTCGTTCCGCATTTGTGGCGTACTGCGGAGACAGTTGGTGGAACCCTGAACGAGTGGCTTACGTTAAGTACAGTGTTGTACACCCACGTTTTCACCCAAGGGATAAAACACGAAGGCATCTTTATAATATCGGTATTTGCCTTAATTATTTTGTGATCCCGGCTATATTTTTATTATTATTAAAATTTTTATATCACTTCGGGCAAGCCTAACACATCATCTGTTTGAATCAATTAGAGTAAAAAATAATAGCACTAAGGAACAACACAGTTATGCTACTTAATAAAAATATAATCAACTTCGATAAATTAACCCCAATTCAACTCCATGCAGTCGGCAGATGTAGATAATGTTTATTTTTATTGAAAATAGACTGCCCTTATCAAAACCTGGACAGATTTCCAGTGAGTGCTATCCAACTTTTTTTATTATAAAGTTATAAATTATTAGCTTACGCTCCTGACAGAACCGATAATTAGAGGAGGTCTATATGTTATTAATATTTTCTCTGTGATAATTTAATGTTTGTACTTAATATATGAACTTTATTTGGAATGTTAAGCGGGCTACTCATACAACTGCCGGTCGTGCAATGGTAATATCGGAATTGCCTCTACACAGATCTAGATGCCCCTGCGGTAGGTGTGTGAGTAGTCCGAATCTTTATTTCGTTTTAATACTTTCATAACTATTCACAATGTTATGTTTATATTTCTAGGATTAATTCAAGTAGTGAATTCGATGGCATCGGCATGTACTGGTTGGTCGTCAATCTCTCTGATGTCACATCAAATTGTAGCCGAAGGGGGCACTACAGCTAACGCCATAGGATGGGGTTTGGACAGGTAACTAAATATGGCCTGGCCGTAAATATGGCCCGTCGAGTTTCAAAGAAGAAATACGAAAACCGTTTTGTAGTTCCGTCACAAAATAATATTGTTTTTTGCGATTATACAACCTTAATTTTAATTTGATACAAATCTTTCAGGGGGTGAATGTACTCATGAATATGAACAAGTTTTATTAAGGGACGTAGTACGAAATGTGAAAAAAAAAAAAACAGCTGATCCATACATTTTGATCGTAATGTAGTACATTATTGTATGGATCAGCTGTTTTTTTTTTCACATTTCGTTGAAGGTTGTAAAGTTATTTTTTTAATGTTGTGTTAAAGTATGTTTAGTGGTACGGAACTCTTCGTGTGCGAGTCCGACTCGCACTTGGCCGGTTGCTTTTAAAGATATTTTGACTAAAAACCCAGCTAGAAGCCAATTAATAATGTTAATATTTTTACAGATTCGATGTACGATACTCGTCTAATGATTTACCAAAATCTCTGCTAAGGTCTTACGAAAGTCAAGTTTTCTCTCATTCCTGCCCTGGTAACGTAGGATATGGGTAAGTGTAATTATACCTAATAATCCAACACAGTTAAGACTTTATATTCGAAATGTTAAAAGACATTGTTGTTAGCTAAATTTACAAAATGTCATTGAGAAACGAGTTTTATTTTTAGTTTCTTTTCTTTTATTTTTAGACAAATTATTGTTTGTAGTAAAATGCAATGTAACGCACGCAAGGCTTTGGCTGACCCCACATTAGGCGTGCGCGTTCCTCGGGCGTGTGAGTAGCGCGGGCGCCGCGAGCGCGCTGCGTGAGCGTCGCGTTTTGCTGCCCTGCGGCGTGTGTGGAGAGTGCACGCAACGCGCACGCGGCGCTCGCGTCGCGTTCTTACCCCTTCGCTCGCCATCCCCGCTGCCAAAACAGCAACGCGACGTGAGCTAACACGGCACTGTCCAAATTGTCACTTGACTGAACGGGGGTTAAACGCCAAGGCGTTCGCCGCTGGCGCGCCGCGCGCTCGCGACGCACCCGTCACACGGCGGCAACACGCGACACTTACGCAACGCGCTCGCGTCGCTCACTCGCCTGAGGAACGCGCACGCCTAATGTGGGGGACGCCTTTGTGCTTACCTACTGATGCACTACATTGGTTGTGAAGGTTTTTCAAATTTCGATTTGTAGCATTGGTTTTCGTAAAAAATGTTGCAACTTTGACTTTAAAATATCTCCGTAACCAGAAGGTTTTCAGAATCCTGCCAGATATAAACAGATTACTGTGTCAGGAAAATTTCAATTTAAAATTAATTAATGTTTTCAGTAAAGCGAAGCGCCTTGACGAGGAAGGTGGCATCAAAAACGTATACTGCTTAGCTTTGCCGCCATATTTAGGCGAGACTGGCGACCCGATACATGGAGGCCTGCTACTCGTGGGAGGAAAATTAGTCGCCTTATACCTACAGGTTATTTACATAGTCCATTAATTTCGTCCATTTATTCGAATACGTTAAAAATGAATATTTGAGTACGTCAAATATTTATTTTAGCAAATAATTCGTAATTAGTTTCGGCAGATCTGTTTAATTTGAATAATTTGTAGCCAGGAATGTATAAGCTGAATTTTTGTGCTTTCAGCTATGTTAATTAATTACAAAGCGGATGTTAAGCAAAGCTGAAATAAAAAATAATAATTATGCCGAATTAGTTAAAAGGTACTTCGGTATCTGTCGTAACAATGAAGTGACACATTTTATTATATTTCTTTAAAACATGTTCAGAAGTCTGAAGAATATTTCAACATTTTATTTGGCTTGTTAAAAATCGATTTTTTGTCCGGCACTCCGGTAGAATTTGCATATAAATTGGTCACGTATCCAGCTGCATTAATTGAGAGAATTCCTAACTGCGTTTGTTTAGGGTCAACCCATTGGCACCAATGTGGGAATATTTTTATACAACTAGATGCTGCTCGCTACCTTGTCTGCTTATTTGTGTACTTGACTCAATTCTGAAGTCTATCTTTAGAATTAAGCCAAAGACCCAACTATCGCACGGGCATACAAAAACGGGATAAAAACGGGTAAGTAATAGATGTTATAACAACAAAGTCTCTAATATTTACATCATATAACAACGGAAGCTATAATTTAAGAAATTATAGGCAGTTAGTATTTTTTACGTTGATTATAATCAACGTAAGAAATACTAACTGCCTATATGATATAATATCTTATGAACGATAATAAAATGAAATTAGACCAAGTGAATTTATACGTTTTGAGACGCACCCGATATAAACGTCAATATCTATGTAAATGTTTGACTTTCAGCTCTTCAGCCGTTTAAGCATGAAAGAGATCCATCCATTCTCATAAACTTACGCTTTCAAAATAGCAATAGGATATTTATGACTTCCAATCTAATAAGTAGGCTAATTGATTGGAAGTCAAAAACTAGCATTAGCTAAAACCTATTCTATTGAATTTGTAGAATAATAAGTTCTTTAAAATAGAAAACGTAATAAACGCGTAAACTTTGTATTTTACAAGTCTGTCGGAAACAACTGCAATGTAGACATTATTACAATCCAACATTATAATACAAAGTCATTCAGTTCCCCTTTATCTAACTGGTAGTCAACTCTGCTTTGCGGAGCTTCTCATTTCCTGGTATTATGTCAAATAAACTTGTAGACGATGTTGGAGGTTCGTCTGTGGTTGCTTAATAATTTACCTACTAAGCGTCAAATTCACAACAACGTACCGCAATTTAGCGATCTTCCTGTTAAATATTGATAATGATAGTTCCACATAGTTGGAAACTTGAAACACCTTAATAGACTTCGATGTCATTGTACCTATAGTAATATTCTTCTAGTCATCATAAATCCTACACATTCTTAATTTCTATTCTGTTGAGTTTCGGACTAAATTGACGATATAAAGTCTCTTCTAAAGCAGTATTTCTAAGAAATATTTGCACAATAAAATAAGTAGATTTCTCTAAGAGTCAGATTACACTTGAGAAAAACCGCTTATAATCTTGCTATGAGATTTCAAAAAGTTTTCGAAATGAGCTTCACAGACACCAAGTTTCACAGATCATTAAATATCTATCTTAGGTCCCTACTTAATGTCATGCGAACGTAAGTTTTCTAAAGAACGAAAAACTCAATTCCAGTCTTAATCCTCTTCAAATTTCATTAAAAAAAACTAGCCAAGTGTTCTGTGTTCCGTACCAGATCTAAGAGTAAATAATACATGAGACGTAACGGGAACCAAAAATGTTGCAAAAATTTGGATACTTTTTTACAAAGTTTTGAGACTAAACATTTAAAAAGAAACAACCTGTAACCTTGTGTCAGGCAAATACACGGACGGCGTGGTGCGGCGACAGCTTAGTAACAGGATCCCATTAGCACCCTTTTAAAAACGGAACCCTGGAAATCGGCGGCTTCGTGCTAATGAACAGACATTTGAGAGCCGTTCATTTATTACAAGGTTCTTTTACGAGAGAGCGATCAAAAATTCTATGCTTCATGCCTTCGAACCGCAGAAACTCAATTAATTGGCTGTAAATATCTTCAAATAACAATTCCCAAAGGGTTATGCCAAAATAAGATTTAACATTTCTATATCAGTAATAAAATAATGCAAAACAATATTATTCCAAGTTTAAACAAAAATAATATGTATTTATCTTGACATACAACACAACCGCTACCCACTACTAAGTCTACGATAGCTTTTAGGTAGGTTGATACCCTTTTATTGGATTTTTTTGAAGTGAAAACTTCTAGCGGCGTTGAGCACTTTTTCTGAAATGGGTATAAAATCTTAAACTCGCGTCAGGACACGTGCGCGTCAGGACACGTGACCTGATCGAAAAAGCGTAAGACGGATGGAGAGTAGACAGCTATCCCCTCTCTATGGCGCGGCGAAAATGTATGCCTGGGCCTACTGTTACGTTTAGACAGCGCAGGGCGCTTGCGCGAATGATAATTGTAATAGTTTTAAAGTTAAATTTTTAATGTAATATAAATTGTCATGTTTGTGTACGATAGCGCAATAAATGAATATTGTATTCTACCACATAAATGATAGTACTTTTATACTGATAAAGCAATTGGTGCAAAATTATTCCCTAACCATTCCAAAATATCAAACATGCTCAACGTTAATAATCAAGTTTTCACTTCTGCCGGCACTCCCGGAGTGCAATTTTTTTCTTAAGAACGTCTATAATGATACAGATGAATAGGTTCTCATTTAGAAATATTTCCTTCTATCCATGTGAAAATCACAGACGGTAATATTTTTAGAAAGTATGTATGACTATTGAATACCTAACTCAATAACAATCACAGTGACTGTATCGACAAAGGTTCCAAGTCATTCATAAGATTTTAGCAAAATTTCAGATATTTAATGTACCTATTTCTAAATAAAGTGCCTTTTGTTCAGTATTCGTACCTAATTTATCGAGAAAAATGTCTTTTCCCAAATCAAATTGAAATAACTCTCACAAACGATCTACTATAAAGTAGGAACATTTACGTTAATGCAAACTCATAGATTCTATTTAATTTGTTATTGGTTACATAACAATAAAAGACACAAAAATTAAAATGGAAGAAAGAAAAATAAAACACAAAGATACTTTTGAAACAACAAAGTTTAGGTGCCTGCTCATCGCATTCATAAAATCCTCTTACAGTACTTCATACATACAAACCAATAAAATCTTAGTCTATTGATGGCATAATATATGTTTGTTCTTAAACGCTTAACAAATTGTTATTTGCAAATGCAATTACAGAAATGCCTTATAAACTAGAATTTATCCAGACAATCGCACTCCAAAACCCCAGCTCACTTAGCTAAATCGTCCACCGCTCCAACCAAGACTCCTAAGCTAATTACTGCCATGACCTTGCAGTTTATTTGGTAGCAGCTGAATTCCAAATTGTGTACAGTCAACAAAGTAGTCTAGTATCCGAGCAAGAAATTATCTTCTTTAAAAAAACGGTGAATGAATAATTCTGTACCACCGTACAATGTTAAAATAATGCCGAATATAAAATACGTTTCTTGAAAGGGCACACCCCCTTTAATTTTTAATTTGCTGTTATAGCGTCATAGTAATACGTACGCACTCTGTGAAAATTTCTGCCTATTACGGTTCAAAAGATCTATCAAAGAGACTGTAGCAAAGGGACAGACAGATGACGGATAAACGAGAGCAATAGGTCATCGTTTAGATCCTTTGGGTACGGATTCCTAAAAATTAGCAAAATGTATTTTTTGCTAATTTTTAAAAATTATCAAAATAATTAGCAAAAAATACAAGCAACAGGTGTGGTTAAAAATTGTAGGTACACCATAGGGCATTCTGTAGTTTTTGATTTATTCCCCATGAAGCCAAAGGTTATGTATGTAAAATAACATTTTCACTTACAGTAGGCAGGAAATTAATTATTTTTTAAACACAAACGCTCTTTGATGATTGATGTGCATTTAAACATGGATTAAAAAGTGTTAAGTTGTTGCAGATAGCTGCTTGCATACCTGTCTCTTATGTTGACTGTACCAAATAATTTAATCTCACAGAAAGCAGAATAAAAAGTTTCTAAAAAGTTAGTGAGATATGTAGGGTAGGGAAAAGTTGCTACTTTGAATTCATTTGATAAAATTAAATGTTTTGCTCTCTGCAATTTCACCTGGGAAATTGCGGACATGCCGTGACTGACTTTCATTCACGGCGGTAACGTTTTAATGTTATTATTGCTACCGTTCTGCAATTTAATGAAGTTTCAACATAAGTACAATATTTTCAGTCACCGTCGGTAGCTGCCAAGTAAATAGTCGGCGCGCGGCGTAAAATTTTCATGTGTTTTATGGTTCCTAATTACATTTTTTTTCCTTTGAAATGTTCCATGGCTGGTGAATTGATAATTGAGGTTTAAAATTCTCATTTAGCTTCTTTTAATTTTTTTTAAGGATGGGATAGGTATTATCAAATGGCTTCTCCCAGTCTGGAACTCTGGACGGAGCGAAAGGGCCGCGGTGACTCTATCGAACAAATTCCATCATTCATCATTTTTTTTTTCATTTTCCATCTGTGTTTACCATCACAGTGTCAATCACCATAATTAAATGAAACTAAACGACATAAGATGAAATAGGAATAATACTGAATCCTAGCCCACACCATGGTTACACCTTAGTGGTTGGTTTTACCTAGTATTAATAAAGTGTGCTTTGGCCGAGATAGTGGTGCGAGTAATCGCCGTAAAAATATAAACTAAGCAACCGATGTTGTGTGTTTTTTCTTCAATTTACCAGTACCTCATATTTTTCAAAATCCAACTTCAATTTAACAACAAAATCAAAAATTTCTTTGATCGTTGTGAGAATCTCGTTAGGTCGATACAGATTGTTTGGGACTGTAATTAAATTCAATGTCATAACATAACATCACGCCTGTAATCCCCGTAGGGTTAGGCAGAGGTCTACCCATTAGTACACCCACATTTCGCCAGTTAAAATTCAAATTCAATATCATTGTATTAAAAAACCTTCTCTGTTTTGAAAACGTAACGTTTTAAATGTAACGTCGATTTGTTAATTTTCAGGAAGAACGGCGTCCTTGGGGTGATCAAAGTGCTCAGTACACGGGTACTTGGCGCCTTGTCCCGTGGATACTTGACGTAGCCCGGGAGAACGACTTCGACACCTTCACCCTCGATATTTAATTTTTATATAAATATTTTATTTTAATTTTTAAAAGCTTTTGTTTTTGTCCCATTTTGACATTTTCTATTATTTGTATGTTTTTGTAATGTTTTTTTTTAAATATTGCTTTTACCTATTTGTGTTAGTAAATTATTTTTGTAAAAAATAATTGTTTTATTTAAGTATCTGAGAAATACCTGCAACCAACTTTATGTTTTCGCCAAGTAGCGTCTTATCCTTTATAACCAAATTAGGCAGTAAACTAAATTTCTTTTATAGACAACTTTGTACTCAAACAATAATGACTACAATACAAACTTGAAATGAGACCTGGTAAGTACTTTATTGTTATAACTTTAGCAACCAGAATTATTAGCAACAGTTTAAAGCAATTTCAACTTCCTTTATAGGAAACTTTAATAGGTAAGTAAATTGTACATACCTATAAAATATATTTAGTCTATAGTGGTCAAACATGAACCGTGGTCATCGAACCTTGTTTATGTAAGATAATTATTTCAAATAAAGAGGTGTTTGACACTAACACAGTGTTTTGAACTGTATCTCAACTTTATTAGCTACCTATTTTATTTACAGCTGATAACATCGTATTATTTCGGTGCCAGATATGGAAGGTGGTAAATCAAACAACGCAGTACAAAACTTAGAGAGACTTTATTTACCATAATACTTAATATTTACTTAAAATAAAACAAAATACAATGTTCCAAACAAAAACTTCGCAGTGCTCACACAATGTGATTTTAAAATTCAATAAAATTGTGAAACAAAATTCAAATTATTCTTGTATTTACATATTATTTGGAAAAGATAACAATGAATTGTTAATTTATTCTTCTTCTTTTGCAAACTTCTTAAGACCTTAAATGTAAGCGGTGCTGTAAAATGTTTACGAACTCTGGTTAGTACAATCAGTATAATTTTGTGTAATGTTAACAAAGTCTAGGTATTTCATCATGTTCGACAAGATCGCTATTGTTATGGTTATCGAGATTTCATGTTTCTATTGAAAATATGTAGTCCCATAGGTACTTGTCAATACAAACAATACTTGTTTGCCTGACACGTTCTTAGCGCGGTCATGGTATGGTATAGTAGGCAGATTGCTTAAGAGGCAGAAAATACGGGCTAGATAAGCTTACTAACGACATCGTATGCAAAGCTGATGCTGAAAAGAATATTTACAAGGACATTCTTAATATGATTTCAGCATAACAAGTCACAACAACGGTTGATTTTCGTATCAAAAGTGAAATTATTTAAAGTTATTTAATGAATTTACAATATAATTCGAACTTATCAAAAGCCTTCGCGAGTGACGACCGCTGTCTGCCTGTTCTTTTCATTACGACTGCACATAATAAACTTCAGGATATGAGGGCAAAATAAAAAAAGAATTGAAGAGCTTTAATTATCTGCATTTTTTACACAAAAGAAAATGAAATGTACGAGTATTTAAACTGAAAAAACGTTATTTGTAAACATTAACGTGAAATTAATAACACACGAAATCATGAATATCCTTTTATGTAAATTTTCTAATCTGCTCTTATATTCAAACATATTTCAGGCTATTACAGAACAAAACCCGCCCAGTCAGAACATAGATTAAATATTTGACAGGCGCTCATACAAAATATAAATGTATTTCACTACATTTTACACGTTGCTGCTTGGTACATACATGTCATTAGTCGGTATAGTGAAAGGGTCTTTTGCTTCGTCTGGATATATTATTTATTATTTGCGAAGTTAGCGATAAATTATTGGCCAGATGATAAAAAAACAACGATTTTGACAAAACGAGGTTTGTTTGCCATACAACGTGGCAATGCTGCCAGCCTTTTGAGCACTTGCCCCATTAACAGCGAATCTTTTGATGCCCTTATAAGGTTCCTTCTTTCTTCTTTCTTTTTTATAAATTGTACATACTTTACAATTTTATTATTATTCAAAAGTTTTGTGTTTAGGTTAATTATTGTATATAATTTATCCAATAATCCATTTATTGTATTTTTATTTATCTGGTGGATAATCTAAAGGTGGTGAAACAGGCTCAAAGCTTTGTGAAATATTTATATCAAAGTGGTAGAAAATCATAATTTCCCAGTTGAGGTAACACATAATCTGTGTATCACGAATGGGTCGAAGTAACCACAGGTCTATGCCCTCCAGGTGAAAGGTCTTGTCAACCTTTTGCGGTTTCAATCAAAATACTTGTTATTCATGACGTCACGCATCCACGACACGTACCCTGCGGTGCGAGTGTATATTCCGTATTTGCCACGCTTGCCGCAACCATCGCCGAAACTTGTGATCCCCTGTCAATGCAAAATTGTACACTTTAATTAACATGAATTAAGTATTTAACTATTGTTAACGTTTCTAACCCTCTTTAATGAATGATCTATTAGATGTCGGAAAAATTTAGTATCGAATTGAAAACGACCACGTTATGATTATGAAGATATAATGCGCTATAATCTAACACATGGCATTACTTTTCCCTAATCACTCAGACAAAGACTAATAAAATAAAATAAAGTCACTATGGCCGCACTATACTTGACATGCTAGCTGCTACAGGACCTCCCAAATCGAACCAAATAATTTTATTATTAGGTTAGACTCTCTGTTCTAAAATATTGAAATAAATAATTCACATTGGTACGTACTACCCACTATAAATACATTATTCAGTATGTTAAGAAAACAATAAAAGCTTGCCTTCTATGCTTCAGAACTACTTTTAGAATCCATTTAATACTAACAGTCCACTCTGGACGGGACATCGTTAGGGCGCCTTTACACGACACGCGCACGCCCAGCGCACGCCACTCGCGTCCAACGCGCATTGAAATTTGTTAAATAAAAATTTGAGTCTTATTATCCATCAATAGATCTCAAATTGCATTTCGCAGAGCGCGGGTAGGGCGAGCGCAGGGTTGGCGCGAGGAGTGCGCGGGGCGTGCGCGGGGCGTGCGCTTGGCGTGCGCGTGTAGACCTCGTTAAATACAATTTGAGATCTATTGATGGATAATAAGACTCAAATTCTTAATGCGAGTTAGACGCGGGTGGCGTGCGCGTGTCGTGTGAACGCGCCCTTACTAAAACTAGCGCGGAATCAATCCATGATTCTAGATACCCCAGTAATGATATTCTTCGTCGGTTATTAAAAATAAAATCAGCTGTTCCATACTAAAGTGTAACACTTACACGGTAAACATATTGTGTGGAACAGCAGATTTTTTCATAACTGACGAAAAATGTTAGGCTGTAACGGATAAATATTAACCGGATTGCATAAAATCTCCGGTCTCCTCCAGTGGACAATCCTATTGGTTAATATTTATCCGTTTCTCCGCTTCGCAGCCTTGCTCCGCTTCGGTGAACAGGCAGCCTTAACCCTGTCATGTCTAAAATCATGTAGATACATGTGAATCCATGGTTAAAAGTTTTCGTTTTCATGTCACATTTAACTCTTATAGACAGTTTTAAAAAAATCTGTACGTTCTTATTTATTGCAACGGTAGGCAACATAAAACATCGTAATAACTCAGTTAAATAGGTAGGTAATTATGGAATCTATGTTCAACGATACTTTAATAATTAAATTGACCCGTAACCTAATTAAGTCGTTAATTGCTTGTCGTCATTTTGACAATTCAAAAATATTCATTGGGTTATTTACATTGCTCATAAATGGATTATGAATTTCCAGAGATCACGATTGTAAAAGTCAAAGTCAAATCATTTATTTCAATTAGGTTATAAGGCACTTTTGAACGTCATTACAAGAAAAAAAAATAGAATTGAATCTAGTTGCCCCTTCCAAAAGGTAGTTTTGTATGAAGAAGAATGGGCAAGAAACTCCATACGTAGGTACTCTTTAAAATCAATGTTTTACAATATTATTATTTGCATACAGTCATACGAAATTACATGTGAATGCAATGTACCTTATATAAAAACTAGTATATAATAACACGCAAAAGGAATTTATATTACAAATTAGGAATTTACGGTAAAAATATATTTAAAGTTACATAGTGTTCAAGTTTAGTAGGTTCTGTAGGTTTGTCACGTTAGTTAATTAGGGTGTTGTTTAGGTTACAGTACAAGGTGCAGTTTTGCATCCTCGTCAAATTCAAGGAGGTAACTATGCTAGTTATTCTCAACACGAATCTATATATATAAAAGAAAGTCGTGTTTGTTACAACACTTATAACTCGAGAACGGCTGGACCGATTCACGCACTCAGTGATATAGGTAGTCTATATCACTGACTATATGCCTACCGCACACGCAACGGACCGAAGTCTGTTCTTTAAAAGACGTGTAGGTATGTGTAATACCTACTGCCAAACCTAAATAACTAAAAAAAACAAGCCTTCTTAAATTTGGCAAGGGTGCCATACTGCACTTCGCATGTTCGGATTGCATACGTACAAACAAAGAAGCCAGCCCATCTGTCGCCCTGAACGCTACATTAATCAGTGCAATGATTTGTCATGTTGTCACAGGAGTAACTTGACATTTCCAACTAGAGCCTAGTTGTTAATATGTACATATAAATCAAGTCTATTTCGTGGTGTCTTCGGAATTCAACAGGTGGAAATAGAAGGTCCATTATTCATTACTATGAATCTACATGCTTGGTTCCCACACAGTAACTTTAGATAATTTTATTGACATAAAGTAGGGAGCAATGTAATAAGGGGCAAACACCCCTTATTACATTGGACTTCAACATAACTGGCGAAATGTGGGGGTAGTAATGAGTACCTACACCTCTGCCTAACTTTTCGGGGATTACAGGCGTGATGTAATGTTAGTAGGGAATCTTAGTAAATTAAAAAAAGATGGTAAGTAAAACCAGATAATTGAAATAAGGCATATAGCTCTATACACTCAAATAAATTAATCCCCAACTATAATCATAAGAATGGAGGTCAAAAGTCAGAGTTAGTTGTTTTGTTTGTTTGAAAATTTGCTTGCGATTTTTACTTGAAAGTGTTAAGTGAAACTAGATAACAAGAAAAAGCTTTTAAACATCTGGAACGTGCAGATGCAGTGACGGGAAAGGCAATCTACTTTATTAACGTTGTAACGAAATATCAACAAAGTTTTTTTAAAGGGTGCTAAGCTGCAAACAGGAATGACGTACGTTCTTAGTATTAGCGGCACGTGGATTATTATTTTGTTTTCTCCTCGCGGCATTACATAACATCACGCCTGTAATTCCCGAAGGGTTAGGCAGAGGTGCGTATTAAAGTGTTATTGGGTTTTTCCATGGGGTGGGTGTACTAATAGTGCACTCACATTTTGCCAGTTATGTTGAATTAAGTCACAAATCCAGACTTCGAGGATGCTACTGAGAAATTCCTGATGGAAAAATCCAATAACACTATAATACGAGATTCTACTATAATTATGATTTATGCAGTTTAATGCTGGGATCGTACATATCGTCGTTTTTAAGTTCTAACACCACATAAGTCAATTTGAGTATTAAAATAAGACATCACAACGTATGACAAAAAATACGGGCTAATTACAAAGGTATAGATCTAATTTGAAGTGTACACAAATTATACAATAATATTGAGATGGTATCTATGTAATATTATGCAGCCTTTTCACTCATCTGTAAAGTTGCTATTTTTAACTTACGTCATGTTAGAAATTAAGCTACGAAATGTCAACATATTCTCTTTTGGTACCTAGTTAAACCATAAACCTGTAAAAACGTCCGGTTGTATGCTGTGTCATCCCAGAGCGCTCTAAAATTGTGAACAACCGTAAAGTTCACGTTTGCAATAGATAGAGATTTTTTCTACCATACCTACATACACAAAAGTACCTGTTCGTAAAAGGTTTTACAGTATCCTAAAAACGGGCCATTAAACTCAGGATTACGAATAAAATTTCCATTGGGTTGTATCGTCTACCTACACTCTAAGTATAAATAGATATTATCATAGATGTATTACTACAGTAACTGTAAGTATGAACATTTTGTGAACATATATTTTGCGAAGATTTAATCTTAAACACAGTGTGCATAAAACGTGACACGTGGATCGTACATAAGCAAAAACGTTAACAAAACCCACACGCTAAAGGAAAACTTATTAAAATATTTTCGCGTAAAAATGTAACTGACGACGGTAGAAACTTGCCCAGAAGGGTTAGAGAAATATGAGCTTTATTAAAACCGTAATTCAGATAATAATTCCATGACAGATTTTACCAACACGTATTTGTCTACTCGTTCTGCTTTGAGAAAGTATGGCGATCAATGCTCGCACCTTCTCTGTATGAGAAGAGGCCTTTGCCCTACAGTGTGACAATAATAAACTGGTATTATTATCACTTCTATTGGTCGTGTTATTTATTTCGTAGATGTACTGATAATGTATATTAAGTACCTAATCTGCATAATTCAGAACACCCTATAAAATGTATACTTTCCCATTTCAAAAAGGAGGAAATTTTTAATTCGTCTGTATGTTTATTAATTAATGTGATTGCTTAAGTAGACATAAGCTTGTAATAAAAACCTTTTCTATAAAAAACAAGATATGAAACAGATACAATAATAATGACATTAGACTTGCAGATCGGCAAGTATTATAATTCCCTACCATTTGTTTATTACATTAACATAAGACCAACAAATTAATCTTAACAATGTCCTTTTCACTGCAGACAAAAAACAGTCCAGGAACATTAAAATATAAATGTCAGTCAGTTACATCAAAACGTGCTCCCATAACTGCAAATCACAAAGGACATTATCCTCGTTACTTTTACGGCTCTTTGCCATTTAATTCGAAATCCTCAAAAAAATTATCCCTCTTTAATGTTCGATAAGCTTCTTGCTTTCTCGTCAAATTGTGAAATGTCACGTCCATTTTATTGTGATTGAAGGGAACCTTTTAAAAGGTACGGGGTGTTTGTGTATACCCCTGGTATACTATATAGGTACGAGACATTCGTTTTTATTGACACACGATAATCGTGGGCTCCTATCAGGGGTTATAAATCATACCAATAAGGTTGTACAAACATTTTATATTTTGATCGTAAAAAAATAATACACGAATCGTATCCACAATTTTCAGAAATTTTAGTCTGAAGCCATAAATTAAGGTGGATTTTCTTTGATGTTTGACGTTATTCGAAAGGGCACTTTTCTTTGTCAATTTATTCAGCACAAATATTTAATCGAGTGTCACTCAACTTTGTGATTGCTTACTTGTTGCTTACCTTTCAATCGATTAACAGTGTAATTGATCATTTTAAATTCAATATCGAGGACGACTAATCACAATGTCCATGAAGCTTAGGTATTTGAGAAAACTGTGTTATAAACTTTAAAAAATATTTTGGAGGAACGGAAAATCGAACATGAAAGACCAATTAGAAAGGAATTTCACATAACAATACACGGAAGCGTCTACTCACTTTCGTATTGTTAAAACCTACGTTTTGGTCACCAGCCTGTAGCTACACGTTTCCAATAGCAGAATTCTTTATAAGCACATGTTTCTGTTTATTGTTCAGATGTAACACCAGGGCTGCTCATTTCATCGCAAAATAAATGCCACCTTAAGTACCTACCTACTTTCTTTTTATTTAGAAAATCAACTAAGTAATACAGTAACCTCATAACTTTTGATGTTTTCCTTTGAAATGCATGAATGTAAAAAACCTTTTTAATATAGGTAGTATGAAGCCAATGATTTTTTGTTAAAGGAGTCTACATCGTGCCGTACCATGAAAGTGTTAGAAACGTGTCAGGGAAACCATTATTTTTTGAATTTATTTATTTATTTATTTATATCACACATACACTATCATCACAGGCTTATTTACCTAATACAATAGTGAAGTATACGAGATAACAAATCTTAGCTTAAAGTAATGTTACAAATTGCGGCTCGTGTGAATTCGCTCAGAGTACAATTGAAGCAGTCAATCTGTTGTGACATCATATTGAGTGTACGCAACGCGCGCGTCAGCGGCGCGTGCTGCAGCAGATTGGTGCGAGCGGGCGGCACCCACAGCAGCGGCGGCCAAAAATTAAAAAGTACCAACCAACCGACCAACGCCGTCACGTGCTCACTGAGCGTCAACAAATGTCGGTTGTTATAATCATTATAATAAATACGGCTAGATTTTTCAATTGTTACCAGACGGGCATTCCGTTTGAGTTAAAAGGACGTTCTACCATCGTAGAGTGTCCTTTTTCTTTCGAGCTATGATTTGTGCGGAATTGAATAGAAAGCTAAACGAGGTGTTAAAATAATTGTGAGTGAAAAGGTTTTTATCGTTATAAAAACTTTATCCTTGGTTTTCTTCTTTTAAAAAATACGTTGCCCTAACTAAACTAGAAATTTCTTCTATTTCTATTTCTTTCGTTGATGCATTTACCGAGATATAAACTCACATAACAACACATACAATCAGACCCGGGACAACTACCTGTAGACCATACAAATATTTGTTCCTAGCGGATCGCACCCGTGACACACCCGCTGCAGCCAATGCTCAGCCACTGCGACAACCGCGCTGTTTTAGTTTCTTTATTTGAAGATCACATATTTATTTTAAAATATCGTTCAAAAAATGTTGACAAACGCTGTGCCAAATGCAGGTCTGTGATCTCCTTATTAAATCTGTCAGAAACAATGTTTGTATTGAAACATCTACTTGGGCGAATTTAACAATGATAGGTACCCTTTAAAGCTTTAATCTATTGTATATTTTCCGTCAATTTTCCAGTCATCACGTTTTAAGAGCAAGTGAGTCACAGCTTGACAAGATATTAATTACACCTCAGCAGCATTACAAATGTTCGTTCTGAAGGAGAAAGGGTCACCTCCTTTCATTGTTAATTTTTATTATTAATACTTACTTCTTATGAATAGCAATTAAGGCCTTCTAATTATTTCCTTTTATTGGAACAACCATTCATTTTACGAGAAGTATCAAAGCTCAGTATTTAATTGTGTAAATTAAATTTATTTTATTCGATGACATAAGCACTGAAGGACGCATCTGATTTAAACATTAAATAACATTATTTAAATGTGTTTTTTAACTAAATACTTTGATGCCGTAATGAAAGGCAATTTAGACAGGTACGTTACGTCATTAAAATAAATTAATGTTCATATTCAAGATATAATAAAGAAGAACTAATGACCGGGAGTATGAAGACATTTGAGACGGATTTTAAAGGGTAGAAATAATTATGTACTGTGATATTAAATACGTGTCGGAGAAATGGTGTAAAAAGGTCAGAGAATAACATCTGACACGTGTATAACGTGCTATCTTTTTAGGGCTCCTAAAATAAACGATCGTGAGAAACTGTGTGACAAATAGACATACAAGTCCATGCCAAGAGTGTAAAAAATAGGCTCCGCATCTGTAAAAACAATGTTGAAGTGGAAATTCAATTTACGAGTTATTCTGTGTCGATTGATCGCAATCGCAAGCGTTAATACTGAGAAGCTCCGGTTTCGGTCCGCGGGTCGGGCAGCCGGCAGAATTATTACTTGGTTTTCCTTAAGCATTTCTCAGTTGGTTGTTTGATTCATGATGTATTTTATCTTTTAAGATTCTGAATAAAGATTTTTTTTAGTAGCGGTTTTAGTCCAATTGAGCTCAAAGCCAGAATTTGTGCCTGATTAATTACAAAAGACTCGCCCACCAGGATAAGGGTTTGAATTAAGGTAATACCTCTCCCTACATCTTTGGGAAATACTAACGTGTTGTTATACGAGTAGGTATTTAGGAAAAATAATATAACTTTACACGTGGCGCAGATAGGAGTACATACCTAACCCACAGCGTTGTTACACTACTAAAGTTCCGACATGTTTATCTTCTCTTAAATAAAAATATGTTGCCGCATGTATGAAAGAGCATTATTAAAAAGCGATATGTTTTCTTGTTTCCGTACTTGACAGGACAAGTTGCATAACAGATTTTTTGAAAAATCTAACAGAAAAGTTGGAGAAGATGGTATATTTGTATAATAATACACCCATGCGAAGCCGGAGCGGATCGCTAGTATTTAATAATACATTCTTGACTGTCTGTACCTATTTATTCCAGTCAATTAACAGTCTTGTGAAAGGGTCGGTCGTGATTACTCGGCGGCTACCGCCAATTCCTTAATTTCCTAGTTTTCTTTTGTTTTCAATTCATTTCTTTTTTATTACTCTTTTGTTTCGTAATTCATTTTTTTATTCAGAAGCAAAAAATGCTTTAAACCGCCGACAGTATTGTAGATTCTTTGATTGTGTCTCATGAAAATATCTGAGTTTATCGCCGATGGGCAATAAATTCCTTTTTCGATCGAAAATTCGTTTCTCATTTTATTAAAGGGTACGCCCAGTTTATCAAACATTTGAGAGCTGTGAGCTTAGCTAGACCCACAAGGTTATAAGAGAAACTTAAATGTTGTTACTTTAGTTACTTTATTTTTTTTTTATCAAAAGGTTTCCTTTTTTAGACTATTTCTCGATATTTTCAAGAAATAGTATGTTCAAAGTAATATTATCATATCACACGTATACCTACGTGTGATGATTTAGTCAATTTAATACTTTCTCATCCTCGCTACGTTAGCTCAGTGGCTTCAAACGGGATTTAGCCAGCGTGGAGAACATATTATCATATTCTAAGTCACTCTATATTATGTTTCTATGAACGAAATAATTTTTGTGATCTTATCAGCATTTCTATACATTACCGTTTACAAACATACAATCCACATGTTCTGTGATACGAACACGCAATTTTTTTTCTCTTAAATCTAAAAATGCCAACGGGTAAAAGGAACATCGTAATAAAAAAAAAATACCATGAATTCAGTACTTATTTGTAGACCCCTAGCGAAATAATTTTTAATCGGCTGGTAAAATAAAATCTACTGTTCCTTACAAAAGTGCAATACCAACACAATTGATTTTTACGTTTTATTTTTACAACTGATTTTTACAACGTCCCTTCCGCCCCGTGTTATAAAATATGAATAAGTACGTTTAGAGATGAGTTTTTACCTGTAAGAAATATCTCATGGTTCGATCTCTGCATAATAACGGGCCGCCAGAGTCACCTGCGCAGGAGTCTCTTCGTCCCCGCCCCGCGCACACCATGTCGTCAGTTATGGCGTACTGCCAGTAGGAACGTCGGCACACACCTTGCTGTATCGTTGAAACCTGGACAAGAAGATTTAAATGATATTTTACAGTAAGGCTAAGGTAGCCGTACAGTTTGTCTGATAACGCCATAGCAGCCTCAAGGCGCTATTATAAATGAGCTTGTAGTTTGCATTATTGACAGAGATAGCAAATCAACAAACAGAAATAGTTCCGAAAAGCCTACAGTTGAGCCAATAGATACATACGACTATTTCCATGGAAATTCACGACAATATAAGTTAAGTTGTTGTTATGGGTATATTCAAGAGAACATAAATAAAGCTTACGGCTTATAATGATCCCAGTAAAATGTAAACAAGAAATATTTAGAGAGGTATAAGACCCTTCGATCTCTATGTTAATAGAGGAGTATGAATCCTCTTCACATTTCTGCTGAATTCGTCCTTTTTAATCTTATTGTGTGTTTCTCGAAAACACACAAATGATATTTTCAAAGCTAATATAATCGGCATTTCAGTTCTTGTAACTATCATGTATTTTGTAAAGCAATAAAAGGTTCATACCTATATGCGGTCCGTAATAAGTATTATGCTTTATTAGTCATAATATGATTGATAGTTGTGATGTCAAGTTATTTCGCGACCCAATGAGTACCTATTAACATTAATAATTTGAAGGACACTATCGATTATAAAGATGATAAAGTGAAGTACCGAACTAGGTTTTTTTTAGTGTAAACTTATAAAGCCCTTTTAGTCTTGTATTAGGCAAAATGTTATTAGGTTTTCCATTACGAATTTCTCAGTAGCAGCCCGGAATTTGATGGTGTAACACCCCCATGCCTCAGAAAGCAATTGTTACTAAAACCGTTGCTCCTGCGCCTGATCTATCCCTGATCGCGTCGTATTGCTGTCCTACCAAATTATGAGAGTGAAGGAAGAGGGAGGGCACATTTGTGTTTGCCTAAACACTTGTGCACTATAATATTGCTATATCGGTACTGTGTATATGCTAAATATAAATGCACAATAATATAACTATAATATTGGCTAGTCTCGATTGAAATTGGCCGCATGACCGGAAATTTGGTCTGGAACATATTATTAAACTTATAAAGAATATTGTAAATTGTGGATTTGCATTATTTTTTCGTAGATTTTTTTAACGGTAAAAATACCATAAAAAATAAACAGGTACAGTATATAAAACGTTTACAGATTTAAAACAAAGCAAATAATTATTTTAAACAAAATTGGTTCTCTATCGGATAATATATTATCACAGGTACAAATCTTTTAATTCTTTAAATACTTTGCTATTTGAGTAAAGTTTAAATTAAAAATTAAAGTAGATTTAACAAAGTTAAAGCTATCACGATAAAAACTTTTTAATTAATAACGTCAAGACTTTTTCGCAGGTCAATGCAAATATGTATTAGTACCTACCTACTTGAGCTGTTCAGATGAATTAAATAAATAGGTACTCATCCTCATCACGAATTGCAATTTTCACGTTGCTAATTAAAATATTTAATTAAGTATTGCGTACATTTTTTTGACTGAAATTATAGCATTCTGTTACACATTATTGGATTTCCACAGATCGGTAAATAGGTACATAACGAAACATATAACCTTTGTCTCTGTGATAAATGTACATAAAATGAGGGTTGTGGTTGTGACGAAGTGAATTCGAGATGTAAGCGATAAAATCACGTGAAATGTTGGTCAGGTAGTTTGGGTATTGACCGGCTATATGGTAATGGATGAATGGTTCAGATTGATTGCCGGTATAAGCGATACATTCCGTGATACAATACGAATACTATTCATTCCCATTTCTTAAAGACCTAGAATAAACTCTCAATAGCTATTGTTTTGACAAAGTCTTCTTAGCGAAATCCTATCAAAATTGAATAAAAAAATTGAACCAACTCAAATAAAAAATAAAAAAAGATATCTTACCAACTAAACTATAAAACACATAACCTCCGATTAAGGACACCTCAAAATCCGTACAAAAATAAGCATAATGTTTAACCTAAGGGTCGCGTCGTCGTCTCACGCCTCCCACTCAAGTTATTATCGTCAACAAGCAAACTCTGCTACTCTTCTCGCCTGAGGCTTACTTCATCGTACTTTTAATAGATTCATTGATAAAATTTACCGTTCTATAATCATGTTGATAGCCCAGCGGCACTTTATCTTTTCTTAGAACTTTAACGTCAGTATCTAACTAGATTGCATGCCTAACAAGTATTGATTACCTACGTAATGGTGGTCTTAAAGCTTTTTTATAAATTTTAACTGTAATTTTATTGAGGACTAGGTTATCGAAGACAGTATAAACACCTTACTCGAGATTTTGCAAAGCAGGTGCTTTTATAACCAAAATTCATTAGTAATTCATGAAAAGGGTAGGTTCTTTGTCAAACCTAGCAAGACGGATAAAAATATATTTCATTTACAACACTTTTTATAAGACAATGTGATCAAAATAGAAGCAGATCTGAAAATCCAATAACACGTTAGATTTGAATTTTACCCTGTACTTTCACCTACATAGACTAAATATTACTACATTTGCTCTTTGAAATTGTTTTACTGTTTCAATTTACAGGTAGGAATATATAGGTAAAGGTAAATTAATTTAAGATGAGCTCACGATCGTAATTAATATTACGACTTATCTACATATCCGAAGGTTCGGCTTAGCGTTAGATTTGGGAACATAATTAATATTGTACGTAAGTACATGTAAATGTGGCTTATGGAATGTGATGAGTTAAGCAGGGTTTAAATAAGACCCAAGGTCAATAGATCCGCCATGAAATTAGGGGATTTGAAGCATTTCTACAAGTAAATAACGGCTTTACCTAACATACCAACATTATAAGAATTTTCACATGGAAATAGGTAGGTTGGTACTCTTTCTTGATATACGGGATTATCCCGACAAAAAGTGTATGAGCCCCTGGAGACTAGTAGAATCCTTGACTAAGCCTTCTCGCAAGAAAAGGTTTCAACGAAATTATATTTAGGGCCCATTAAAGATACATTATTTGTTAGAATTCATTTCTTCATATCCGTTTATCAGAATTTCAGTTTTGCGTACTAAGGTTTTTATAGTGCGCATGAGCCTTGAAATGGTAAAGCTACTAAGTATAATTACACAGCTATTGGGCCTTTAGAATATAGCTAGTTGAGATACAAGAGCTAGATATTAATCAGCGACGATCGTTATATAATAGGAATCGGTTGACTGACGTGCTACTAAACACTAATCAGTCACTAAAATATTTGCAAGACAACTAAAACATCCAACACAAGCATACGAGTTCATATTCTTTATTCGTCTCTTGTGGTTTCAACTGAGTGCTTTGTAGATAAACTGCGAACATGAAACACGAAGTGTATCAAGTCCTTATCACAGTGTACCGTACAAGTTGCAAGAGTCAATTGAGAAGTTTGCGATCCGCTGTAACTCGTTAACTACTGAATATAATGTAGGTGGTGAACCAGCGTAGGGCTTATTAACATCTTAACCTTTGACGACATTGCTCGTCTGGGTTATAAGTGTCTACATAAGCATGTAACGAGGATAATAATGCGTAAAACGAATAGGGGCGATTCTTGGAATAAATATGGCGATTTGTGGGTGTACTATATGTCCTCTTTCTACTAATACTGGCCTAATACTATTGTCCTACTATAAACTAAATGTCTCTTCTCATATAGAGATGGCACGAAAATTGATCAGCGCGCTCAAGGAGGATTACATACATAAATTAACAGAACTATAAGTCCAGGTTTTCTTACGACGTTTCCTTTTATTAAAGTCAGTGAAATACACAATAGAAAGTACATATGAATTGAAAAAGCCTATGCCTAATTAAAAAAAAGTATATTTTTGTTTTTGATAGGTTGTTGTTGCAAAATTGTGTAGCAGCACTGACTAAAATAATGTCTTGTCCCACGGCGCCGTCTTTCAGCTGTTTACGTGGGAGTACAAAAATACCAGCCCCCAGCTGAGCAGTAGTCTTTCGTTTGATATTATCTAGCGAACATTGATATAAAGGCTGCTAGTTACTGGCGTCCGACATTATAAGGTTTCAATGTATTATGTTAGAAATACAATTTTGATTCACGTCGTTGGTGTATGCAATAAAAATATTGGCATACACTAGGAAAGTCTACTGAAACGTGGGTGTATTTACAAATATAAACTCACAGAAACAAACAACCAGACCCAAAAGAAATATCTGTAGGCCATACAAATATTTATTCCGTGACGGAATCCAACCCGGGACACGCAGCGCATACGTCAAACCGTGCAAACATAGGGAAACGGTTTTGGCACATTGACTATCAACTACGCCAACCGTTTTGTCTACTGAAATGGATATGAAAATGTACAAACCTGTGCTTCATGCAGTACTCTAGTCCCGTGAACATCAGTGGGCCTCTTCTTGCCCCAACCCAGTATAACACAGGAGGTATGGGGCGGCAGAGGCTGATGGGGTGGGGGCAAACACGCCACACCGTGCCCCATATCTGGACGGGCAGGCCCCGGCAAGCTGTCAATTAACAAAAAATAATTAGTAGAAAGCAAAAATAAGAATAATTAATTAGCTGAAATTAAAATATTACATATTTTATAACACTATATATGTATAAAAAAGTATGTTTAAAGTGCCTAAGAATTAGTACTGTTATATTATTTTTTTGCTCTTGGTTTGATACGTTTGAAATCCATTACATAAGCTTTATTGTTTTATAAATACTAAGTTCTTTACTTATCTTCTGTTTAAGATAGCTAAATATTTATTGTTATTTCAAGCAACCTGCTCAAGATGCATAGGTAGTACCTCTTGTATATTTAGCACATAATAAACAATATATTTTATATTAACATAATGCCAACATGGTGTCAGACTGCTAAACAGTATCTACATAAATATATTTTGTAAAGTTAATATTAGGTTGGCATAATATGCGAGAAAAGCTCCCGTTATTCCTATAATCATTTTTCATTCTAGAATTATGGAAATTTAATTCAATTTATGGCCCGCATTTCAGTTTCGGTTCGCTTTTCACATATGCATTACTTTCTCAACTCAAAATATTGCCAATAATAACTTTATTATTGTCAAACTTTGGCAATACGAAGGAGGAAATAAATATTATAAACGCCATAAAGCTATGTTATTTGTTCGCTAGAGTGGAGATTCTTTTGAAGATAGAAGAAATTACATAAGTATGACGTTCTTCCCAAAAGGAGAATGTCCTTTGCTTGCCAATATGTGTCTGGGACCAGTAAGCTGGCAATCAAGACACAACAAAATCGTGGCATTTTAGAAAACAGTTTATTTGTAGCTAATTAATTAGCACTTAAATGTGTTCCTTTAGGTTTAACTTACTCATAAAGCATAGAAAATTCATGATTATGTTAACTTACTTTTATGATAAACTTGAAAGAGGGAGTCAGTCAACATACGGTGTTAAATACGACATAATTCTAAATGTTTTCCCGTACTTATGAATGTTTTAAGAGGCTAATTAAAAGCTTGATGTTTACGGAACTTATTTTTTAATTTAAAATTGAACAGAAAAATCAACCGAAGGCCAGGCAGATAAAACTTGATGACGACAGCGTTCAGCTTCTAAGGGGTCCCATCCCCTTTTTCCTGTTAGGCATGGAACCTTATAAAGAGGGACAATATTGTAAAAATCCAAATTCTACGACAAAAACAAAGAACTTCTGGAATTTAATATCATTTTCTTCAAAATTTTTGTGTTTAGTAAGGTAGGTACTTAGGTTAATAAAATTTTTCACAAACAGATTTTATTGATATTTACCTACAACTCGGCTTTAATTCATCATTGAAAAATGAATATAATTCTCTTTAATTCTGATACCTATAGAACAGCCTAACCAAAAGTAAAATATGTTAGTTATATTTGTGTTGTGTTTGTATGCTATGTAGAATTTAAATTATTTAGTACATTTTAATTTATTTATGTATTTTTTTTTTAAGTTCCTCCGATTTAGTTGTTTTGTTTTTTATACAATAATTTGCACCCGCCATGATATCTCTTCACCACCTTTGGTTGACGGGTAGAGATTGCCAAAGGCAAATAAAGCTAGATACAAATATAAAAATATTTTCTCTTTCTCTATAAAGTCAGATAAACATAAGGTAAGTATATATTGAAAAGGAGTCTGTTGGTTTAGATATTTGCCATCAAATGGAATATTTATTCATGGCGAGTCTTTAAACGCAAGCTGGCATGGATAATATCTAACCCCGAAACAATCCTAGAGGGACGACCCACATCTGTTTAAGTACAGCTGCTCGACTATTACACTAAACCCTAACCGATTCAATAGATGAAATGTGATTAAGGAATACTTCCCTTGTTTATTAACTTTCTAATTAAACGTTCGATGTCGTCCTTCGGAGAATACTGGCGTGATGTTGTATTGTATTATGTAAAACATTCGATTACGTGGCCTTATTAAGCTCAAAGTTGGCTAGGGCTCAAAGTCAGCCACTGGGAATAGTTTGATAGTCTTATACTCTTTGAACGAATATAAACCTATAAACCGGCTTTCACAATTTCTAGACTTCTTAATACATTTCACAATCAAACACTTTTTGTTTTATATATTAGTACGAATATCATAACAAGTTTTGAATATTCATGATAACAAAACAATTTTTCTCACCGACTTGGTAATACAATAGACTTTTACTTTGTGTTTGCTGTAAAACAATTGACGCCTACGTAATGCCAGTTGAGAGGATAAAAACCAAAGTGCTAGAAGCTTATACGACGGCATTACTCAAAATTACTCAAATTCTAAAGCTAAGGGCTGACGCTTAAGTACAGTCCGTCATAAAATTGATAACTTCCTATTAAAGCCCCTTCGGAGAAAAACAGAATGCGATAGCTTTGAACATAAGATCCGAGCGGAAAAACGATATTCTGATGCTACTTATCTTATCAATTTTGTCGTTAAAAGAAAATTCAATTCACTTTTATTAGAAGTAATAGAACTATAAAAATGTCTATTATGTAGCAACCGGGCCAGCCCAAAATAGCATGGGTAAGTACTCCAAATTGATAAACACCTATGTGGGCCTGTTTACACATATCGTAGTAGTAAGCCTAAGGAAAATAAATCACCCCTGATTACTTTACGTGAAAGGACAGACTAAGTGGTCAGTCCTTTTTAAATTCTACGTAACAGTAAAAATACTAAAGGTCGTTTCATGGTATCTAAATAGGTACCTACCATTCACCAGATTAATTACAAAATGGAAAAGATTTACATGAAATAATCCGCCATACCTAAAAATAAAAGTTAATCTGAAGCTACTCAGAGCGTTAGGTAATGCAATTTGTAAAAATATTTTTTAAGAAGAATGTTATTAAGCGTATTTTACGTCTTAACATTGCCCTGGCAGTATGTCAGTTCAGTTTACAACCATTTAGGGCCAAATTACGAACTCAACACAATATGAGTGATGCAATACATCGTAAACTATGATAAGTGTTACCGTAGCATGGCGACATCGTTGACGACAGTGTCAGGGTCATAGCGGGGATGTATGACGGCCTCCGTGACCTTCATTTCCAGTTCACCGCGGTTCCTGAGCAGCAGGTCGTGCTCGCCCAAGCGCACGTACAGGCGTTTGCGCACGCAATGAGCTGCCGTCACTACCCACCGGAGTGAGACGAGGGTGCCGCCGCAAAATGCTTCCTATAAAAGAAATCTGCACTGTCACTCTGTTTGGCAAAGGCCTTTCCTAAGTTCTTCCAGTTAATCTTTTTATGAGCTACCTCGGACCGGCCATACGAGGTGTGTCCAGTCTATTTCACCATCAATTCTAGGTCAGTCTCGGTGCTACGTCCATCAAAGAAGTGAAATAAATTATGAGAAGAAAAAAACAAAGAAAGTTCCCGTCAAACAGGGGCAGTTTCAAAAGATTCAAGTTTTCAGTTAAAGGAAAAGTTTCCATATTTTCTTTTTGGTTTTTTTACAAGCTGTCTTTGTTATTATATTATAATGTTCACGCAAAATTTGTTGTTTTTAATTGAATTGAGTAGAAAATTTGATTGAAACTCAATTTTTTAACTGAAGTAATTCAGTTGAAAGTAAAATTAACAAATGTAAAGTAAAATTAACATATGGGTTTATTGTTCTATTTAAAAACAAACAACTATTATTATAGTATTTCGGAAGGCCAATTTGACTTAATAAAAACGATAGAAACCTAGTCTTGAATCTAATCTCAACGACAATGTAAATTAGAGGCATTTTTGACCGATCGAGATAAAATTGCAATCGTTCCTAAAAGTTAGTAGAACCCCCACTGGATTCTACTTAATTTTTTATTCGTGTTTATACACCTGATGACGTATACCAAATAGACAATAGAAAGCACGTCGAAAGTAAATTAAACCGCGAAATAAAATCTACCATTCAAAGCTATAGTACTGTTGTGGTCATAACTCCTTTGGCTATCTTCCATCAAGGTGTCATAAATGACATTCTGTACAAAAGAGCCTTTGTAAGATATTCCTTATAGCCGTAATAGTCTTTGTAGTAGCTTACTGTGACATTTTTGGCATTTACTGTATTTCACATTTAACTTGTTAAGGTGTTAAACAAGTGACAACATTTTTGTCATCACGAGAACGGGCTCGTGTTAATTTGAATTCACGGGAATTCAAACTCTGAACTGTATTATTTTGTACACTAAATATGAAGTATTTTCACATCATCACGACATTATCTGTAGGTATATTTGCCACTATAATCAAAAATATGTCAATGCTATAAGTAGATAGGTAGTACCGGGCACGATACTGTTCCAATTTACTAATTATGGACTGTAATCTGGAGACTGTAATCTGATAGCCCTTCTCTCGAGCCAAACCTTTATCAAGAAAACGTCTTATAGCGACTGCACAATGATTATGTAGGTACCTTACTTACCATAATTAGTAAATACGTTCGTTAGACGGCCCTGATCAAACGGCGGCTATAAGAGATTACATAGAATTATCTCCGCTCTTCTGAATTTCGTAAACATTTTATTTTCAATGAAAGTTTACCTAATCCAATGTAATACCAGGATTTTTTTAAAAGAAATTAATTTATCCTTTCCTTAAGCCGTCTTAAAAACTTATTCTGGTACTTATTCTGAGACAAAATTAGGTTCAAACAAATAGTAATTCATTCTGAAACCTAATTTGATATGTTTACTCAACAAATCTACATGTAGGTACTAAGTTGTACAATATGTTACATTTTATGAGATAAACAAAATTAAGATATTTTATTTAATTTTGAAGAGAGAGGCGAGCTTTCATCGGCTTAATTGGTTTTTCAACTGAGACTAAGGCTTATTTTATTGATAATAAGTAGGCCAAATAAATTGAGAAATTAACTTGTCAAGTGATTATATAAAATATATACATATAATTTATAAGTAAATAATTAATAACGGTAATAAAAAGCTTCAGAATCCAAAATCATTTTTGGTGGAGAGTCAAACAGTTATACAACATCACATTAAACTATTAATCTACGAAACATACAATTATGTACATAGCATCCGCATTTAGAACTACTTCGCGTGATTTTGCATTACAGTTAACAACTAAATCGTGCACAGTCATTTCCAAACAAATTAGTAAAACAATTAAACGAAATACTTTTGTGCGTGACCGTGCTTTGACTGCGCCTTTCTTTTGGTATCAATTACTTTTATTTGTGGTTTCGACGTAGGGCATTATACTTATACGTAATTACGGTTCGTGTCACAGGGGCTACTATTTATTCGATTTTTTGAGCTAATAAAAAGCCGAATATTTCTTGCAAACTACAAAGTATTGTTATAATATTTTGTTTAAATGTTTTGTTTGGTAAAAATGTTAGTGTTTTCATATAGTTAGTGTTGGTAACAGTAGATTGTAGTAGTTATAGTTAGTTTTGTTAGTATTTTTATTCTAAAACATATTATTTAAAATTAGAATAACAAATTCTGCAAGAAGCCCTGCTACTGTTTTTTGAGCTAAGGAAAACAAATGCCTAACGTAATATCAACATACATTTGTAATCAATTTCAATTTTTTGAACATATACTAAGCGCTGACCCGGCTTCAGCCCACGTACGATTAATGTCCGAATACACAACATGCGTTTAATTACTGTTTCATTATTCATCCAACCTTCTTTTAAACGCCGAGAATGTAATCCTAATTTGGCCTGAAATACTCAAGTAATTATTAGGCAGCAATTTTATTGCCCCGTCGTTTGTTTGTAAGCGTAATAAATAACTTCGTTTGTACTTTTTACAAAGCGTTGAATAAAATTACTTTAGTAATTTCGGACTCGAACCACTGAGGTCTGTGAAGTAGAAAAGTTTTTATTGCAAAAAATAAAAATATAATTAAAGCTTGTAATCCAATTTCACGACCAATTTTCGCTCTTCGAAGGAGTATAAAAGTAGCCCATGACCGGAACTTTATGGTACCTAGGTTTTAGCATGGTTTATAGAGAGCAGGATACACAGTCCAATCATGCGATAGGGGATTGAGCATCATAAAATTCATGTAGTTTATTACAGTCACGAACATTAATGTTACATTACCTTATATCGGTTAAGCACAGCGATCTGCCAGGGCCACTTGCCGGGCGGTGCCGGCCGTCCGCCTATAATGCGGACCATGTCACGCATGCGCTGTCGAAGCCGCGCAGACGCAGATCCTCGATACCGACCGAGTCTGCCACAAGGCGGAGGCGCCGGTGTCGCTCGAGAATCTTCAGGGTGGATCGCCGGCGCAGGAGTCACCATTGACTCCACTACTGTATAACCTGTAATTATAAAATCAGGCCTAAGATTTTAGAGTATTTTAGAGTGGTAATAAAAGGAACCAGGGTTGCGGAATTTGTTCGAAGTAGTCACAACAATCAACCCAAAGGGTATTAGGAGGAACACGGATGGGTTCTAGTCAGTAAGAGTCTGATACTCCTTTCCGCTCTGCCAAGAACGGAAGAAGTCATTTGATGACTTCCCATCCTTAAAATAGAAAAGCAAAGAAAGCATGTTTAGTACCTATTTGGATAGTAGAGAAAAAAAGTTTTAATTTCGAAAGTTTTAAATCGTGCGGAAAAGGGTCTTCTCAACAAGATAAAGTAGGTATTAATCTGAACCCTTGAAAGTGTTTATTTCACTTTCATTTTATTAGAACTAGGTAAAACTATGCAATTAGTTCATCATTTGCTCGTCAATTATTTGCCAAACACAACACATTAAAATTGTTTGCCTTCTTGAAATTAATCCGGACCAAAAGATATAGTTTATTATGATAAAAATGATTAGTAAAAGTTGGTTGAGTTATACATAAATCAAATCATTCTGGTCATCATCATGTATTTGCAGCACCTGGCTTACCAAAAACATTTTATTTTCACAGCATCCTAGAATGAAAATCATGTTCTGTGAATAACTTCACTTTACTTTATAAGTAATATTCACGACTTATTAAGCTCGAGCACCACACACTACATACATCCTTGTTTCAATTTGCCGAGGTATTTCACAATAGAGGGAATATGTGGAACCACTTTACTTGGAACAACAAATTAAATCTTTCCTGTATTTACTCAGATAGAACGCTACAACTCTTGCAAAAGGTAAGCATTTTTTGCTGACTGATTTAACTGGTAAACATAGCAATAAATTAATAATATATTTTTTGGACATCCCTAATTTTGTTGTTTTACGCTCTTACAATAACTTACACCTACCATGTTATCTCTTCACTACCTATATATATATATATATATATATATATACCTTTGGTTGACTGTTAGAGAATGCCTAAGGCTACTTTAAAAAGTTTAAAAAAAAGCATAAAGTTTATATAAATTATTAAATAATATACACAGATCTACCTCGAAAAACGAACAGGCAATGTTACAACCATAGAAGTAATAGTTCCTTACAAACTTTAGGCCCGGAATCCACCAAAGAGGAGAGGAGAAGAGATGTCTCGTAAACAACCAATAGGATACGGTGTTGTGTTGAAGCTAAGCGGTGAGATGTGAAAATTACGCAAGCCGATTGGTCGTACGAGACATCTCCTCTCCTCTCCTCTTTGGTGAATTCCGGGCCTTACTCTGTGGCGCGACGTTCGTACTAATTCAGAGACACGAAGATTTTCGAATAACATAAAATAACTAAACGGGCATCTAAATTATAATCTCTACACGTGTCAAGTGTCAGACATAAATCATGCTTCTTGCTATCACGGCGTCTTTAACTTTTGTTTTGTTATACGAAGTTTGTGAGCATGTGCTAAACAAAATACAAATAGCCTACAGATATTTCATTGTACTTCGACCCTGCTCTTTTACGTCCTGTTGCCAAGTTTGTTCTTTCACTAGTGGCTTGGCAGATGTAGGTTCCAAGTATTTGATTTATGATAACTTTTATGCGGAGTTTAGGGTTAAACAAAATGACTGAGTGGTTTCCATAAATTTTATTTAGATATTCTTTTGCATGTTTTTTTGTTTAGAGTGATTGGAATATTGAAATTCGTGTTCGATTTATTTGGAAAGTATTTATTAGCTATTAAAACTCTTTAACCTTTTGCATTTCAAAAACGGAAAAAGAAGAAAAAAAAAGTAGAAAAAGTTAGTTAGCTGATAGTTCGTAATACGATAATATTGGCTTTGGTATTCCGTAATGAGTTTAGATAATTTTCTATCGACCGTTCAACTTTTAATATTTGGCTATTCAATCTCATCTGATAGGAATTTATGTTTCTACCCACTGCGATCCTAAACCCTCAAGGTAGGAATTTCTATAACAACATTCTTACCCGGCCTACGCTTGGGAAAACGCGTATCTACTCGTCTAGGTTATTTATCCAATGCCCACTTATCGATATACCAGTTACCCAAGTTTGAACTGGATTATTCTGTTCATTACATAACAAGTTCGATACGCTTCAAGTATTCATAAAACATTCAAGCGGACAGGACCGCAAATAGCTTCTTAAGGAGTACACAATTAAAATAAACAAGTAGATAAATCAAACGAAAATGGAAAATATATAAAGTCTTAGCGTAGCATAATATTGTTACAAGGACTAAAGGTTTTCACTTTTGTAGACAACAAGATTGTTTGACAGTTCTAACTACTTGTAATTATATTATTAGCACGTGCCGATAGAATTTCTAAACATCAGTTACAAATTACGTTTTAGTCAATACACTATTCAACAGAGCGATTAAGCGTTGTTAATGTGAATAAATACTGTTAGCGTAGTACCTATGTGCTAGATCACCTGGGTCCTTTCTCCTCTGCATCCTGCTTCGGATCCAGAGGTGGCAGTAGCTGCCATCCAAGTAGCAGTAGGCTGACTGCTTCACCACTCGGCGCCCACATATCGCTCGTCTTAGACAGTGCCTGCAAATGTGTTTCGTCATCAGTAATACTAAGTATTTATTTATTTATACGATTCTTCCAGCGGATTCGTCCGCGTCAAAATTAATATTTTGTCTCATGGGAACCGCACATTTTGCCGGGATTAAAAGTAGCCTATGTGCTATTCCAGACTGTAGGTAATCTATCAGTGTAATTTCAGCCGAGCTGAGTAACAAACATCTATCCAGGCGCATTGTTAAAAATATTTAAAAAATATATGTTACTACTAGCTGACTCGCCACGACTTCGTTCGCGTGGTATCCCACCCCTACCCCTACCCCTACCCTACCCTACCCTACCAATACCCTACCCTACCCTACCCTACCCTACCCTACACTACCCCTACCCTACCAAAACCCTACCCCTACCCTACCGTACCAATACCCTACCTTACCCTACCCTACACTACCCCTACCCTACCAATACCCTACCGTACCCTACCCTACCACTTTTTTTTTTCTCAGTTTTAAACCTTCCCTAGACCTCCACGAACATTTCAAGACCAAGATAAGATAAATCCGAGAAGCCGTTCTTTGAGTTATAAAATTACAACGAAAAGTGGCATTGATTTTTATAATAGATAAGTAGGTACTTATTAGTATGATAAGGACTTTAATAAATAATATAAAAATATAGAGAACTTTGTGTTGCTGTGTGTCAACGATTGTTGATTACCTATTTTATTAGTGTGTTGTGTATGCACATCTCCTTAATACAGTAGGTACTAGGTAGGTACAGTATATGTCATCAGCTTCTTAGATTGTTTGCGAAAAATAAACATTATTGTGGCCACGCTTCAAGTTGATTAATGTTGATCTGTACCGAGACTATTCATTAAATTCTTAATTAAATATTGTGCTGAAAGTCTGAAATATTTTAAATTGGTTTTATGTCATAATTTAAATCATTAAATAATCAACCCGTCTGAAGTCTTGCTGTTGGCTACCACGCCTACGATCTCTCTTTCTTTCTGGATTTGCGTAATGCGTTGTGGAATTTCTCACTTTTACTGTTGTTTTACTACCTGATTGATATTATTCAATAGGGAAAATAATATTTCTTAAAATAATGATATGTATATTGGCTTTGGGAATTATTTTGCTAGTTCAATTAATTTCATTGATTTACTTCCTGTGAATGGAACAAAACAAATAATATTCTGTTTACTGATCAGTCATTAGAATTCTCTTGTGTATCTACCTAATTAGTTGTGATATCATGATGTTATTGAGAATAGCTTGTAGGTAAACATATGCGATATAAAATAAACGACAATAGGTAATATATATTTTAGAAAACTGAAAAAGTAAACGAGATATCCACTTAATTTGGTTTGTCGAAAGTTGTCCGAGTACAGAACGGATCCTTTAGTGCGGGCTTAAATAATATATTATACTGGGCGTTAGTGACAGGTTGGCAAAAACTGAAACTGTAGTTTCAGACCACGATTTGTGATTGAAAATCGTTGGAATTTTTCTCCGGAAAATTCTCAAAATTAAAAGAAAACCGAACGAAACTTTAAAAACTATTTAAAGTTTCGTTCGGTACAGCTCTAGCAGAGGACATCGCACCAATGCGGCGACGCCGGGCGGCGCGTGTTATTTGTGCCTAAACCTACATAGCTTAAATGTAGGTACCTAGAATTATTTTTGTTATGTTTACATTGCCGAGTTAAGTTTTTATTGTTTTTTTCATTAAATTTATGTTTAGAGGCCTGGACTTGGTACTTACATATCAATATATCACGAATCAAGTGAAAAATCGGTCGAAAATTTTGAGAATTTTCCGGAGAAAAATTCCAACGATTTTCAATCACAAATCGTGGTCTGAAACTACAGTTTCAGTTTTTGCCAACCTGTCACTAACGCCCAGTATACAACGCAATAAAGGAAATTTGATATTTATATTCGGCAAATAAAGTGCATATTTGCATGTGCTTTATGGAACCAGAAACATGGTCGTGACTTGCAAATAGCTTCGGTCGTGTCACGTGTTAAAATACACCTGAACGTGGCATTTTTGCATAATTATGCTGGCGGGTTCTTTTGACTTGTCGCGAATATGGCTAAATTATAAAATAGACCCACTCTTCCAGTGGCTTTAAAGAGCCTTCTTACATTCGTTGCGCTGCATTTCCGTCAGTTTCAGGCACCGTCAGTTCTGTTATACCTACCTACTTGACTGATAGACTCTTTTTAAAACTTCACGTATCATATTAACTGCCGTGTATCTACTGTACCTGTATTAGGTATTGTTTTTATTGACCCAAAAATACAATACCAAAAAAAAAAAAATTACATTGCACATGTAATGCAGATAACGTATGTGACCTTACCTTCGTCTCACTGTAGTACATTTTCTGGAACAAGCACTCCATGTGCTCCACTGCGAGAATCCCCGGAACCTCCTCTGCACATCTTCACCCTTCAGCTGTCGTACTTGCGGCTGTCAATATATTCATAATTTTACATCGTAATAACCGGCTGCATTAAGTTAAGTTGGAAACCGAAACCAATATTGTTGGGAAAAGCGTAGGCAGATGATAATGGTGATCCAACACGACCGGAAAAATATCAGGCACTGTGCCGACGGCTTTACCTAATCTCCGAGGCACTGCCATAACCCCAACTTCTGATCTCCGGGCTGCTACTGAGAATTTCTTAAAGAAAAACTTAACAACGTAGTTTTGCCTTAATCTGGTCTTAAAACCCGGGACCCCAATCTCAGCAGTAGCGCGTGCGACTACTAGATCACCAAAGTAGTCAATATATTATGGAACGTTCAACTCGAAACATTCTCTTATCTATCATCGCCGCCTACAGGTGCTGGCTACATTAGTCAGTAAGCAATACTTTATTAGTTAGGTATGCAGCGCGATCCACTTCAGACGTCTACACTGTTTGTTTTTCGTATCAGCTTTATATAAACAAACTTGATACATGCCCATTAAACTAGCGAAAATTTAATCTATCTGAATATTATTCAGAATGCCGAGAAATTATTCAGAATTATTGTATAAAGACTTTATACATAGGGAGTCGTAAAAGCATAATTAGTCGGCGTATATTTTTGATTGCTATGGCACGCTCAATGCTCAGTCCTATTTATTTTACATTAATTACTTGTGTAGGTACATACTGCAACTACATTTTCTCCCGTTAGCGTTTTCAGCGTCGAGTTCAGACTGCGTGGGCGAGATGATTCTTTACAACTGTAAACAAAATAATAATACTTAGTCATAATATTACTCGCTATATTAAGATGAGCCAGTCGTACCTACCTAAAGTTTTCTTAGAGAAATATAATTAGCCAGTGCTGAAAAACGAAAGATACCTATAATAATAAAAATACATTTTAAGACGTAATGTTTTCATGTTGAATTTGTAATTCTTTACAAGAAGAACTAGAATATCTAACTAGAAGAACAAATTAGATACTCATATCTAAATTATCTTATTCAATTCTGAATGTTCCTCTAGCTAATTATTTGTAAACAAATCAAATCTACTCCGAGGAATTTATGATGAGTCACACTTTACTATTGTTTAGTAGGTATCAAGTCTATATTAGAGAGATTATCAGATTATATTTTTGTTTCATAACGTCCAATTCAAACTAGTAAATAATACAATCTTATTCTAAACATTATTAAAAGCTTTCGTCGTTATTGTCACATTTTGTGTACTTTTATTCACACGTATTCATATGAAATCGTTTCGATAAAATATTCAAATATCACCTTGCGATTTCTATGCGGAGCGAGTCTCCGCATATTTGACGATGCAAGCAGTGCCGCCGACGGGTCCTGTGCCCGCCCCGACACGCGCTCCACAGACCCCACGATGAATATGAAGACTGTTTCAAATGAAAACCTGCAATTGGAAACACTAATCAAGAAAACGTTAAGATTTTAAACACTCCACACAGATTAGCTACGACACAATTTATTATAAACATTGCATCGGCTAAATTCGTCAAACAAGATCATTCCCATTAACATAATCATTATTAACGTCGTGACTGTATTGATAGTAAGTAATTGCTATACCTAATTTCGGTAGTTTAGTCATATTATCACCGATGAAAACTTTCAGTTATGCGGTACTATTCATGTGTAAAGAAATACCAACCTTTTTTATGTTTAACAAAATATTTTAAATCGTCAGTATCTTCGTAACTCATCTGTGCGATTTCATGTTGTGTTGTCAGCTCGTTTTCAATCTGTAACATTCATAAATCTCATACAATATATCGATAACCTAACAATACATAATAGCTGAGATAACAATCAGGTTCCTACATGGATAACTAGGTCAATCCTTTTGAAAAGCCACAGTTTCCATACAATCGCTGCAATCAACCAAGACATATTTCAATTTGGCTGTGAGCCAGATATTTTTTTTGTGATCGGAAGTGCATTGTCAGTTGCAATGCTAGTAATGGATGTAGAACTTTTGAAATCTATGTCCGTGTGCAATAAATATGTGCATTAACAAATAGTTAGATACTAACAGCGGAAATGAAAATTCCGTACAATTATGTATTATAGATTCTGATCTAAAACCAGTAAGCATAAAAAGACGTAGATATACGGTACTACCTTTTTAGGAACAAAACATCTTGCTACATGATTCAAATAATTTATATGTAGTTGGTAATTTCTAGTAAATCAAACCGCGTCTACAGTATTTTTCAATAAATCATTACAAAAATATAACAGAAAAAACGTCAAGAAAGTACAGCTTCGAGATTGGTTCTGTATTCATGATTGTAGCTACCAGAATTGAAACGTTGAGCGCGAACGCCTTAACCATAGAATGATTTTTATTTATGTAAGTAGATAGCTTCCATAAAAATTATTTAGGAAGTCAAGTACCTAATGAAAATAGTTTAAAAACACACAAATAGAAGAAGAAGAATTTTGTATAATAATATTAATACATATCTACTTAATAGCCAAATACTCGTAATACTTACTTCGTACCCCGGAACGGTTTCGATGATTAGGATGCTAAAAATGATGACAGGACATAGCCACTTCATATTCTTTAGTCCTGGCGACTAACTCTCCATCAAAATTCGGCATCTAAAAGGTAAAGTAATAGACAAAATATAAAAACGAGCAATCACTTGTCAAGCAATTTCATATTTTCTTTCCTGGAATCGGGAAATGGCATTCTGATTGAGAAATAATGACTTGTATTTTCTTGCTGGCAAAGTTCATAAAAGAATATCCCTTTTCAGGAACAAATTCAATATAGTTCTAGTATAAGCTGACCTCGCATTGTATAGGTTTTTGATACAATGAGAGGTCAGTTTAATAATATTATGTTGTCATTTGTGTATAAGCGAGGTTTTGTCGCCACAACCTGGGTTCGTAAACATTTCAACCAATAGCATATTATAAATCGACGAAAGGCTTGTTAAATAAATATCTTTTTTTTATTCCCACTTCTAGCTTTCTCCAAATCACCTAAAAAATGGGATGCCAAATTAACTTGGTCGTTAAACTATTAATGTTGGTTTACATTCCATACAAGAAGATTCGTGTATGTTGATTATAGTCAATCCTATTTACCTGACAAGAAACTACGTAGGTACACACGATGATGACGCGTGATTATGTAAAATATTTATAAATCAAGGTCTAGTTTTCATAAAGTACAGTAAATTTTTCATTTTACTAGTTACAATAAATCTTCAAAGAATAAGTATCTGACAGAATATACAAGTACCTAATTAGGTAGGTATATCTTAGAAAATATCTACAACTTTCTTCAAGTATTATGTAGATACGGTTCCAAGACTTTTTCTTTTTATTTCTTACAATCTAAAAGTACCAAAGGTCAATATTATAAAATATTCTCCATTTAAAGGGTTGACAAAACTTCGCAAGACCTACTTTCAGTTAATTTCAAGTAATTTTTTCAAATTCCAGTTCTAACAAAACAGAATTTATTTTGAAATATAATAGTGTTCACCGGGACATAATACCTATTATACGATATTTTTAATCTTCTTCTTCTTTATCGTGTGGGCAGTAAGGTCTTACGACCCCACACACCCTAGTGTCAGAGTTTCCAAACCGCCTCAAGGGCCTCTGACATGGATTGAATGGAACAGTAAGTCCAGGTTTCCTCACGATGTTTTCCTTCACCGATAATGTTTCATCGACACCAATAAAACGTACTCAAATTATATGTCTTTTCAATTGAAACACTCTACGCATAATTGTATTTTTGCTAGTTTCCACGATAGCACAGAGTTCTCTATACGTCTGTATTTTCTCTTTATTCCTTAATTGGTGGCAGTGCAAATAAAACAGGCAACAAATGATGCTTGCAGTGCTAGTAACTAGGAGAAACATATATTATTATGTAGAAAACAACTCCTTAATTGGCAATACGTGCTTCTAAAATCATTCCATGAATCTGCGAACAACTTAAAAAAGGAAAGATTTTTCTTAATTTTATTATGTAAATGTATACTAGTGTTTGTTTGATAAAAAATGCGCATCTGTTAGTCAGTAGCATTTCTATATTAATCTTTGAAACACCACAGTATTCTTCCAAGTACCTAAATGCCTGAGGCACTTGTCGTAAACGATAGTCTACCCACTCTTTATTGTGCTTTGAATATCATCTTTACAATTATGTTCGACTATGAATAAGTAAAGCTAGAGTACAGCTCAGCGTTTTCCTAACAATAAATCCCAATTACCTATACATTGAATCTGACCTAGAAATTGTATCTAATTCTGATAGTCTATTATATTATCTGGGGTCTAGACTAGAGCTAATTGTGTTTCTGTCAAATCAGTCGTTCTATTGTCAAGGCCAATAATACATCACCTATAATGTCTATCACTACATCCCAAATATCCTTTGCCGTGGCCGTAATAAACCATGCATAACATTACCAAATTCGGTATGAACTACCGGTTCATGGAATTTATCTATCTCATAATACTAGACGAAACCATGTAACTGTATTTATACTGCTCGAGGTTATAGGTCGAGTAACTCGAGACTTACATACAGCCAACGCTTGCACGTATCGTTTTGACAGTCGTCTCAGAATACGTTTACTAAAATAATTTATGCATGCAACAGTCATATTGTATTTTGAAGTACTCTTCAAAGTTCCGTAAAATTTAATTTCCCTCATAGTTTCTCTATAGGCCGAGATCCAAGAGTCGCCTGACCTACGTCAATGTCGCATGGCTGAAATTTTAAGGATGGATAGAAGAATAGGTTTGTAATATCAGGTATAGAAGATACCTTAATCATTTACGTTCTTTAATAGCTAGTTCAACAGGATATTGTTGTAAATACGGATATATTCTAACAACATATTCCCCTAAATATAAACAAAATTTTGCTTAAATGACGAAGATTTGGCGACACTGGCATCTTGGACGCATATAATTGAATGAAAATTAAACAGAACCGTCGCTGAAATAAAGACAATTGCATCTCTGCCGGAGTGGGTGGTGGAGTAGTGGGGGGTGGGGGGTATTCGTGTTGGGGGTTGTAGTGTAAACTTGTAAAGACAAGTTAGGATTTTCTTGCAAATTGAACTTTGTAACTTTATTTTATTTCTACACGATGCCATAATGGTAAAAATATTCTGATAACTTTTTATTGCCATCATGTTATTAAGAAAACAAGTACCTAAGAAAGTAAGTATAAGTAGACTACGTAGGTACCTACTCTGATAACATTTTAAAGTATTTTGGTATGAGGAACCTTACTTGAATATGAATGATATAACACTCTAAAACATTCTAACTTAAACGTATTTTAACTTCTTGTATTCCGCTGACAGCTATAATAAAACATTACGGTATTTTTAGTTTCTTTGTACGGTAAACAAAATGTCGCACCTATACATTAAAACATCAAAACAAAACGTAAAAAACAATATAATAAAGTTCCTAAATCAGGGGTTTTTAAACTGTGCGCCTCTACGCCCTAAAACGTCGTTGAGCTATCCTGAGGGGGCGTCGTGTGACGGCAGGCACAAGTCGTATTGTTTGTAGTACAATCATAATACTGTTATATTTTATTAGTTATTAGGTTTATTATCTTGAGGGTTTTCTTTAATTAATTAAATAATCTTAATGTCTGTTAGTGCTACACACAAATCTTCTTGTAGCAAAAAAAATACAACTCGTAAAGGGACTCACGGTATAAAAAAGATAGAAAACCCCTGACCTAAACCATGAAATGAATTAGCATGTCTCGTAGACCAATCCACCGTTACGTCTATAAATATTAGGTAGACTCTTCGTTCCAATTATAGACATCGATATACACCATTGAACTAGCAACGTAAGTTTCTGAATAGATTCTAACAGAATTATTTAACAAATTCTGAGAAAGCTTACTCAGAATAGAACTGAGAACTTCTTTGATCCGTAATTTCATACCGAGTTAGAGTTCACGTTAAAATTGAAAGCCACTAGACACAATTTAACTCGTAGTTTTGATTGAGTCAAATCGCGGCGAACTCAGTGTTTTAATAAAGAAGGTACAGTCGACTTAAGCGTGTTAAACTAATTTTCAAAATTACTTACATCTAAGATCAGAAGATATAACGCCAAATTCTTGGTGGTTATATCATATTGTTCACAGGCTCCTTACATTACTGCCTTATAATCTTATATCTTATGTTGTCATGATGACCCAGTGGTTAAAGGAACTACCCCTCGCGCATTAGGTTGCTGGTTCGATACTGGGCAAGTATCGTAATGTGACTTTCAATTCAATATTCATATGTACTCTCTGAGTTTATATTGGACATCACTGACAACGGTGAAGGAAAACATCGTAAAGAAACCTGGACTTATAAGTCTGATATCGCCAATCCGCCTTGAGCAAGCGTGGTGATCGGCGCTCGTGCCTTCTCTGTATGAGAAGAGGCCATAGCCCAGCAGTGGGACATTAATAGGTTGGGCTGGTATTATTATATTAGTGTAAAGGTATTAAAATAGTTCGAAAGGTACAACAAAAGTTTAGACAATGAATTTTATAAGCAGGAAAATCTATCGCACTAAGTTAAATGTCAGTACGGATAAAACTTTGGATCATTACGCCTAAGTTTGGCGTTTAAACTGTATTAAGATGTCGTAGACATTTTTGTCTAATTGTACAAATGGAAATAAAGTCATGCTTAGCAGCACAATAAACATTTTTTTAGTTTTGGGCATAATTTAGAAAATGAAGAGAACAATAGCATGCATAATTTTAGACTGTAAGTAATAAAACACATATTTGACAATAATGCATCTATTGCAGTCACAGCTCTGCCAAATATGGACCGTCTGTCTCTATTCTAATTCACGAACAATGCAATTAGAGGCCACCTGGGCTCTAATTGCAATGTAGGTAACAGGTTAATAAAATAGGTAGGTGTCTCAATATGTCTAACAATACACATCTACAACACCGTTTCGGGACCCTTGCAGTTGATGTCATTGTATTTTGAAATTGCACAGATTTGAATATTAAGATGGTCAAGAATGAAGGCATAGAAGAATATACCAGGTTATTTCTGTTTTATACTGCCTGGCATCCATTTAGTACCTTGCACTTATTTTTTCCCTCCCTGAAATTAGCTGATTGCCCAATGCGTGTTGGCAATTTCATAGGATTTTTCGCAATGTTTTCATTCACCTGAAGAGCGGAGTTTCCTAAAACAAGCAACTCTTTGCTGTGCATGAAATAACTTTTCCTTTTATTTTACCCTACGTCAATGGTATTTAAAATCAAGAACGTGAAAAAAATGAAAGTAAAAAATGGTTCCATATGTCATCGACGATTATGTAAATTAATTGTAAAATGTTGTTTCGATATTGATTTTGTAAATATTTATAAAGTCGAATTTATATTAATGACAATTTTATTGAATAGCAAAACTTTAAAATTGAATATTCAGAAGCCAATAAAGTCTAAGTTTTACAAATTTAAAAACTTAAAATGTGATGCTATTTATTCCTAGACATAGGAATAAATCCAACGGTATACTTTCTGAGTTCATGACCTTTAGTTTGAATTATTGTTTTTCTTTACATTCTTGTGGGTTTGCATATTGCTATCCCTTATATTAAGAAAAGTCAAAGCTCTCAGCTTTTTAAAAATCAGAATAGAACAGAAATTAATATTAGGTACATAGAGTTTTTTGTGGTTATTCACAAAAGCATTTTATTACAAAGACAGTTCCTAATTATTCAAATAAAAATGGAACTTGAGGATTCCTTTGTCTCCAGTTAAACTTCGACATAAAAACGTTCACACTTAGTGCACATAAAAATATTATAGGTAATGATTCCGAGGACAAATTGTTTCATACAAAAGTTAATAAACTTTTTTGTCACTTTTCACTTTGGTTGATTCTTGTTGGTTCTGATTTCAAACAGTTCTAAGGCGTACAGTGATATCATAAACTGTAAATCCGATTTAACGCTTATTTTAGTGTTCGCAATAAAACGAATCAGTTTCATCTGGTTCAATGATGGTTATGATGTGTGAGAATTCTTTACTCGTTACCAATATAACATTGATCATGGTTCACAGCAGTAGGTTCACTGCTATTAACAATGTTATAGTTTTTCTTGCCAATTCGGCGTGTCGTAAAGCAGCGACACTTTTATGAGCACGAGACACAGGTACCTTACTAAGAATAAATATTTTGTATCGGAATATATCCTTAGTACTCGAAACATTCGGTGAAATCTACACCACGTTTCCGAGAACGTGATATTCCCAATATGAGAAGGTAAAGGTATCAAAGAATCGAAGGTGACAGCTTATTATTATCAATCTGTATAAATCGAAAACGAAAGACTTGTTTATAAAGATTCTGATCACAAGTTATCGCCTATCTGCCTACCTGGTTTATTTTCGAGGAATTGTAGGTTACTATCACTTTCAGAATAAAAGTTGTAACAGAAAAGCACGTAATATACCTAATAGTCGATCGCTATGAAATACAAGTCTTAATTATTATTATCTTTACTTTATGTAACTTCGGACCCAGACTTTTGAAAGGCGTACGAAGAGCCGAAGCCAGCTCGCAGAGGCCTCTTAGACAGCATTAAAATGAAATTAAACACAAACCGACCATTATCCCGGTACGCACTATGCAAGTGCATCTAAGGACAACCCCCGGTTGGCGCAAGACTATTGCATAATTAGCCCATACTGACCCACTACTGGGCAAAGGCCTTCAATCCTTCCACAAGTCTTAATGGTAACTAAAAATAATTTACAGTCATAGGCCACAATTAGAATTTGCAGTACCTATTTGGAACCCTTTATACGTTAAATATAGTGAAAGAATAGAACTACTTCAACGTAAATACCTTCGTGCAATAAATTTTAAATGTTATCGAAATAAAATGTCATACCACTTACTTCTTAAAAAGTATGATCTTCTGACCTTAAAATCAAGACGGAAACTCCTGGAAGTTATGACTCTGTTCAATGTGTGCCGTAATCATTTTGATTGTCCGGACTTAGTTAGGAGTCTATGTTACCTGGTTCCTCGAACAGTTCATGTACGTGAGATACGTACTCGACGTCTATTTGCTACTCGCATCTGTAAATCCAACGCTGGCTCGCGTTCACCACTTCATCGTTTGGTTGAGACATATAACAATGAGTTTAATGCAATCGACATTCTTTTTCTTAGTAAAAATGCATTTAAAAAGCAAATCCTAGCTACACTAAAGGAACAGAAAGGGAATAACGGAATATAAGAATTTAAAGGATATTATTGTACGCACACTACTTTTTCTCATTATTTATCTTTCTGTTTTATTTTTCTTTTCTCTTTCTTTTAAAAGTTTAAAATTCAAAATTTAAATTATAATATTGGTTTTATGGGACAGTGACTGTTGCATAGGCACTGCGTTATACTATGTTATTATTATATACTATCTGTGTTACTAGCTAGTTTTATTATGTTTAATTGTAATCTGTGGAGAACGTAGTGGGTAGCATAATTGTTAAATATTGTACTTTTTAAGATATTATGACTACTCTTATTGTGCTACTGTTTGTTTTTCCTTAAATAAATAAATAAATAAATAAATAACAAAAAGGAGATTTATCTAACGTTAAAATTATTCTCTCGGTTTTGGCTAAAGTCATTCAACTGTATGATTGATGGTTTAATAACCTCCCACTTAATACGCTGCAGATCATTATGCCGCACATTCGAGATCATGGTTAGGTCATTGATTCAACGTCATTCAACGCGAGCTCGTAAAAACTTTGTTCCCACAGCGATTGCTTCAGTAAGCTATCTGTGAACTCACTATGTACTTAACTAATTTTAAACAAATGAGCGTCGTCAATCATTGTTAAGCTTTAGGAAAACATTGGGCTACTTTGAGTTGCAATTATTATTCATTTGACCAAGTATCTAGGTAGTGATTATTTTGTTTTGAACTAATTAAATTCAATTTTTGTGTTCTTGGAAATAACATTCAGATGTACCTTTTACTGGTCTAATTAATATTTTGATTTTGACTTCTTGTATTTTCTCATGTCATGTTTTGACTTTATCATAATTAATAAGACTAAAGACATTTTTTCTAACAATTTCAATCTGTTTTATAAAAGTTAAATTGCATTATAATAGATAGTGTGTAATTAAATTCCAAATATTAATTTCACTGATTAAAATCAGAACTCGTAAGCACGTGCTTAAAAATTCAATGATCAACCTTATGATGACTGTAATGGAAACGTTATACAGAAAATCGGCTAAGCTTTACTTTCCATAACGGACGAAAGAGGGACTTATCCCAGCCCTTAAAAATAACGTCAACGTATGAACGTACGACGTACTTACGTATTAACATTTACGGAAATCCCATGAGCAATCAGAATATTTATATTATTATTTAAATAACAGAAGATTTTTCAACTTAGTCCCATTCTGGCAGATTAGGCAGAAGTTCTAATAAGTCACGCAGTCACAGCAGAATATATTATCTAAGTTTCACTAATAAATATTAGGTGTTACGGAACTTGGTCCTGTATTTATTAGGGGCAACTTTATCTTAACTTTCGCCGACGACAGTAAACTTACTTATTTGACGTCAAATACATAAGCTTGATTTGTATTTCAGCTTTTACCGTAAAATACGTGATAACAACTCACACATGCCTGTTAATGAAGTCCCCAAAAAAGTGTAAAATGAGATTTTTTATCTACATTGACACAAGGCTGTGGCATAAACAGGGCAGACGTGTGTGTTTGGTAATGTCATAATATCACAGTTTTACGACGAGGCGTGGCGGCCGTGATGTAAACCTACCGAATATCTACGTTCTCATCTAAGTAGGTACCTACCATTCATTTACTTGGCATCCAGCTGTGCGTAAACAATATTCGTACTTACGAGTAATATGGAACTAATTGCATTCGTGAGACAAATGTGTCGAAATCGATAATGTTCCTAATTTATCTGATTACCATTCGCCGTTATTTAATTTAAATTAGATACGAAATTGGAAATGTATTGAAAATAAATTAAAATACGCTCTGGTTCATTAGGCGTCCATCTTGATTTATTGGATTTGCTTCTTGTTTGTTGCCTGTTTTAATTATTTTAATTGATTCGATTCGATATTTAAATTAGTTAATCGAAAGCTGCCAGATCCACGCTTCAGATTCAACCACCCCATCGTTTTCGATGAACATCTAAAGGAGGTTAACGCAATTAAAATAAAAGAATGGAAAAGACAATTTAACAAAAAACAGCTGTTTTGGTCATGCGGCAAAAGTTATACCTAACCAGATACCTACTTTTTTTATTTGCATAATATCGTAGTTATTAGAATCTTTTAGGGTTACGGGTGACATTACACGGGTACACTGTACAGCAGCAAATTGCGTTTAAGGCGAAATGGTATTTTATAAATAAAATGTCCGTTTTAATTTATAAGTCAAAATATGCCCTTAATACTTTTCTTAAGTTCACTATGCACACAGTGCGGTGATACGCCCCATGATCACTTATGGGGCAGTGGTCTGGTGGCCCAGGACCAAACTAACCACAGCCATCAATAAACTACAACGAATGCAGAGACTAGCATGCATGGCGACCACGGGCTGCATGAGGACCACTCCGACGGCAGCACTTGAAGCCATGCTCGGGCTACCCCCGCTACACCTCTATATTCAGCAGGAGGCCACAGTAGCTGCTCTGCGGCTAAGGACACTAAATCTGTGGAGCAGGAGTAGCACACAACACACTGCGTTACTAGAGGAACTCGGCGACGAGCTTCCAATAACGAAAGCTATCAACGACAGGATACCCAAGCAATTTATCTTCGATAAAAAATACAAAATCCAACTGTTTGAGGACCAACGTTGTGAGGGTCAACGCCCCACGGAGCTTCGAATCTTCACAGACGGATCCAAAACAGGTACTGGCACAGGGGCCGGGGTATTCTCAGAAGACCTCAACATGCATATTGCCACACCACTGGGGACTCACAACACGGTGTTCCAGGCGGAATGCTTGGGCATCTCTCTAGCAGCATCAGCCATACTGGCCAGGCAGGTAACGGGGCAACCCATTCGCATACTGTCGGACAGCATGGCGGTACTTCAAGCTCTAGACAGCCACACGGTTAACTCCGGGCTAATACATGAGTGTCACCACAACCTAAACAAGGTCGGTTATCTCAACAAACTAACTATTCAATGGATCAAGGGACACAGTGGCTCGCGTGGCAACGACGCTGCAGACGAGCTAGCCAGAAGGGGTTCGAGTGCAGTCGCTGTGGGTCCTGAACCCATAGTACCACTCCCTTTTGGGCACCTACGCACCATGGTAAGGAAACGCGCCAAGGACCTACACCAAAGACTATGGACCGAGATCGGCGAGTGCAGACAGGCGAGAGAAGCCTTACCTTTAATCAACAACCGGTTCACGAAACAAGTCCTTAGACTGTCCAAACAGCAGCTTCGTTTGGTAACAGCTGCTGTAACTGGTCACGGATCGTTCAATAAACACCTTTTTGTCATAGGGGTCACAAACAGTCCACTGTGCAGAGCCTGCATGGAGGAAGAAGAGACAGCAGCCCACGTGCTTCTACACTGCCCTGAGGTCGCCACATACAGGGCTAAATACTTCGGAAACCCAGGTAACCTGCGGGAGATAGCCGGCAACGTCAAGGCGCTGTTGGCGTTTCTCGGGGAGCTGGGGTGGATCGAATGACTTTATTCCCACCCGTACGCAAAATACGCGCTTGGACGTGGAGTTGCGGAAACCGGCCCGTGTATACAATACAATACAATAAGTTCACTATATATAACCTTCTTATGGGAACACTTCTAACAGATGCTACTCGTACTACTAGAACTCTATAACAAATAAATAGTATAATATCAAAGGGCATTTCCGTACTACTATTCCAGAATATCTTAGATATTTCCCCGTTGAATCATATGCTGAAAATATCTCCCGAATACACAGACGAAAATATTGCATTGATATTTTATTCGCGTTTGTGGAGCGGGTAAACCCAAATCAAATGTTTTGCAGAACATTTTGTGATATTTCTCAAAGAGGTTTTATTTTCTTGTATGTATTGGTTTTACGGTTGTCGACTTATTCGTCTCTTTCTAGTCGATGTTGATTGTATACTGTCTTTCAAGTTTCAAGCTATTATTTTGACAATTACTTTTAAATCAACACACTGCACAATTACTTAGTAGTTTTTATTTTTTAACCGGTTTAAGTTTTGTTATTACATTAGTATCACACATGGTATGGCAGAGGGGCTTCCAATGCTACCTACATTTTATTTTGCCTTTCCTGTAACATAATTTTAATCTGTAAGTTAGACCCGGAAAAGTACCTACATCATTGAAGAATCTAAACAATCGAATAAATTACCATTGTGCTGCTGTATTTGTATAGATTATTTCTCTAACAGCTGTTTCAATTCTGATTCTTTTGTGTATAACACAACGGGCGCGGCGTACTATACAAATACTAGCTGTACCAATAAATCACAGGCACTTGTCGAATAATAATATATGTTGTTATGTTATCGTATGCCCTACAGACCTACAAACTACCGGTCGTGGATCAACGCACACGACACGCTCCACTGCCTCCCGAGACTCTGAATTAAACAGATCCAGCAAGATATTATGTAATTGCTGAAACATCAAACCTTGTTAACTGTATGACAAAGTTTAAAGACAAACAGCCTCAGGCTGCAGTCCTAATAAGAACAAGTCCTAACAAGACTTAATGATTAATTATTTATTCTTTGTTTTATATTTATCTACCTATACTTGAACTTTTACTTTCTGATTTTTTTGGAGAATTTTGTAATTAAAGCTTACCTGTTTGAACCCAATGTTGTCTTATATGACTCACAAATACTCACAATGCTTATTAGGTAGGAGAAAGCTAAAAAAGCAAATTTCTTCTATTTAAAATTATGCTACTACCTATCTCTCTTTGAAAGTCAAAATTTAGGATTTAGTAACTCGGGACCCACATAACACGACAAGAACGTTGTAAGTAAATATTATTATTAGATAAAATACGCTTGCTTTTGCCAGACATTCCGCAGACGACCTTTGACATAGGTATTTCATCAAGCTATAAATAACATATTGAATAAAAGTATGTACTTACATAACTGTTATGTGCTTGAACTACGACTATGTATCGTAAACTAACTCATAAAACAACTTTGAGGAATCGCAATGCTTATTCTTAGATGTTTTAAGGTTAGCCGTAAAATGTAGTTCAGTGACTCTAGTAGTGTGCACGCATTATTTATATAAAACAAGTCGTAATTCAAGAGATAAACATGCAACAACAACTGTTCTTTCATTTATGAGTGAAGATGAGAGACCTTTAGTTAGACATACACAGAATACGATCTTTGAGGTTACCGATAAAACCCTGGCAACAATCTCTCGCCTCAAAGAGCTCACCGATGATTAAATGCTCACGATGTCTCATCGGTCCCGGTTGTCATACATAAACTGATCACATTCATCATTAATATCCGTCCTTACTCTGATTTGCATCACAGTCGCCCCGTGTACAATACTCATGACTACGTGTTCGTAAAGTAAGGAGAGTAAACGCCGAACTACTTAGAAAAATACTCGTACAATTAGCAATAAAATGATTATTAATTGCGACATCGCATCATTGATTGCATGTCATCTTCAAAATTAGGCCTTCAGGCCTTGAAACAGAACAATACCATACCGTCACCCTCTTGCATACATTACTCATAAATTAATTATTCCTACAACTGTACCACCTATAACGAGCTAAAATGAATTTATGCTCCATAAAATTGCTGCCTATCGTACGCAAGTCATAATTTTCTAGTTAATTTGGGTGTGTAAGCGTTGTTAAAAGCTCCTCATAAAGCTCGGCGTCTACCAAAGATACGAGTATCAATGATAATAAACATTTCCAGTTAGACGTTTTTGTTTTTGGGATCGCGGCCATTTTATAATTGATGTAACTACCACAAATTGCGTATCATTGACTTTGATTGCGATTTTAACTAAATTAGAATCTGTGGACTTGAAATCGTGTGTGGCTAATTTAATACTGGTAGGCACATAAACCACAACCCGAATCGAATTGAAATACAGGGACAAATGGCGGGATCCTTAATAATGTTACGAAGGAATTTACAAGAAGAAACTTCGAAAGATATAGAAGTAATGGAGTACTTTGCTCCAAAATAAGCCACCTAAAAAAACTGTCTAAGATACCTCCTAGCTGATAAAATATAAGAGCTGTTTGCCTCTTGTTAAAGAGGTTCTATTAAATTTCCCCTGTTGAGCAATACAAACTTCCAAACTTTCAGTAACATTAAGTTAAATACATAGGTAATAATTATAATTATGAATCCAAACAATAACATACAACTCTAAAATAATTCCCTAAATGAATTAAAATGTAAGATAATTTTAAGTAGCTACTATTTACTTATTTGCCTTCATTTTTAAACCTGGTACATAAACTAAGAGGGGTTTGCCTTTATACTTTGGTAACTAAATACGCACTGTTTACATTAAGCTTTTCAAATAAGTACCTACTTTTTACAAATATTCATGTAGGTATAGGTAGGTACTTGGTACCTACTTATATAGGCTAAGTGAAGCCGTGATTAAATAACACTTCAGTCGGCGTTGAATAATGCTTGGAGCCATGGCTTTTTGGCAAGGCGGCCAACTTTGATACAATATTCAGAAGACGTAAGTTACATTAAATTAAATTAGGTTAACATGTTAATATTTAAATCTAGAATTGAATTTTTCTGTAGTTACCTAAGGCTGGCTTAGGTATCATCATAAGAAGCTGACATCTACATAATCTGAATATTAGTATCTATATTTTTATTAATGAAACGCCGCTACATATATGGGTACGTAAAACATACACATAATTTTATTTTACTACGATAAAATTAGAAGAGCACTAAAGACAAGTTGTATCTAACTATTTTAACATAAACTTTTATATTGCATTACCATGCAATGTGCGTAATGTATTCAAAATTCCAGCTCAATCGAACACCGGGAAGTGGGTTTTTAACTTATAAGATTTTATTAAGTTTCTATAGCCACTATCCGGCTCCATCATCAGACCAGGTCTGTGACATCAATACTTTACATTGTCATGTAAATTGCATATTTACGCAGGAGAAGTAGCTCAAACACTTATAAGCTTTGATTAGCCACATACACCGACTCAGGTAAAAGTAAATAGAAGCTTGTATAAATCAAATCGATGCACACACTAAATGCAGTCAATTATTTCAGTCGTATTCGACAAGTCCCAGAACACAAGTTCCGAATTAACTTCCAACCAAGACGTGTATTCATGTGTCAATAACGGATAGCATTCCTCTGTTCACTGCATTTCTAGCCCATACTATCTGTGTAGTTAGGAAGTTTGACGTAATAGGTACAATAGTTACTACAGCTGTCGCCGCCACCGTCTTGAGTTTGCACCGTGTACTTAGTGCTAAACTACATAAGTCCACACAAGCATATGAATGTAGTGAGACCGTTTGCCAAAACTCAACGTTATTGTTTAAACGCTCGTGTTTGTTTGGCTATGTAATTACACGAGCAACGTTTTAGTGTTTGTGTAGTACATTAATTTTTAACTATTACAAATAAAGTTTATTGCTATGTCCATTCTTTACGTAGGGTTCTTTACGGGGTTGCGGGACGTCTTAACAGGATACCGTGGCCCCGGAACGTAAAGGGCAACAGAAGGAACAGGGTGGTTTTTTAGTCAGTAAAAGTCTGACAGTCCCTTCCGCCCCACCCAGGGCGGAAGGAGTCATTTGATGATTTTTACCACCTTAAAAAAAAAAAAAAAGGGTGAAGTCTGTAATCAAAGTAACATCCAGTTCAACGTTATGTAAAACGTTTTGTTGGCATAAATCAAATATTTGGTTAAACATTGATAAATGTAAGTATATAACTTATACCTAATTGTCAACCGCTTCCGATGATTGGTAGCGGATCAAAACATAAGCCTAAATCAAACTCCAGTAAGTACTTAACAAGAAAAGTTAAATAACACGAAGTACCTAAGTAACTCAGCGGGCGTGATGTGGAAGGGATTCAGTGAGAACTTCGACGTTCAGATTGGAAACCATTTTGAAGGAAACCGGTAAACCGCAATCTTGGCAAACGATCGAATTCCTTCAACTGGACTAAGAGTTAAAATAAAATGTCAGTGCTTCTAGATAAAAGTAAATCGTAATAGGTATTTGTTGGACTTGAATGATTCACGGATTTACGTTTGTCTTTTGTTTATTATATTAGTCACGTAATATGAGTTCATAAAAAGCGGTGTCAAAAAACGATTTCTTTATGGATGACGTCATTTGAATATGACGGCACCGCTTTTGACTAAACCGTAGCTTTAGAAATATTTCGCTGAACGAAAGTTCATTCCTTTCATAGTGTATTTAAATACTGCAAAACTTTTGATCCCGAGAGATGATTGTCGTTGCTTTTCAACATACCATTTTCTTGTTTGGGAAATTTCCATAAACTGTCCCTGTTACACAAATTAACTTTCACCAAGGTTGACCTAAATTGTTTTGACAGGCGTTACTAGGTTTTCAAACAAATATACCTATTATGCACCTAATATAATAGAGAAACAGATATTTACAGCATATTTGATTAAAAGTACTGGGCACTTTGAAATTGGATCTAAACTAGCGTTTGAGATACCTACTGTTTGTAAAGTTCCAATAGCCCATTTTCCGTGAGCGGCCGCCCCCGGCGCCGTGCGCCGTCCTCTTTGAGGGATGAAGCTGATTTATGTTACGCGGTGAGATGATAATAATATCAAAGAACAATAATTATTGGCCAACTACGTAAAGAAGCCACACTACCCCCGCCCCTCCCCCCAACACTTAAAAACAGATTACAGGTATCAGAAATTAATATAAATAAATAAAAGCAAAAGGTCACTCGCCCACTGACTCATCACGAAATATCGAAAACCGTTTGACATATAAACATGAAAGGCATGTAGTTTATAGTTAATAAACGTCCGCTAAGAACGGAGTTTACAAAATCCACCCCCTAAGGAGATGAAATAGGGGTCGCCAATAACCAACTTTTCGCGGACAAAGTCGCGAGCAGGAGCTAGTATAAAAATAAACTCGAAACTAAATATAAATCGAGTTTAATATAGATGTGATAAACTAAAATGGGATATTAAAACTACTCGTGGTCTTCATGAAATGCATTAAAACTTGAAGAACTATTTACGAACTTTCAAAACGTACAGACGGTTCCATTTAGATATTGCGAAGGCAGCTGCAAAAGGAAGTTTGAGGGTATGAAACATTATGCATGAATTATTAAAACATCAGTGTCTCATGAACCAGGATGACACTAATTTAATTTATTAAAACTTGATCCTGCAGCGAAAAAAATTAAGTAAAAGTTTTGATGTAATCTTTGAAAAGATTTCATAACATTTCATGTTTAACATAGTTATTATAGCAAATTGTATAGGTAGGTGTGTAGGTATATGCCTGCTACCAAGTTACTAACCGTAAATATTCTGAGAGCATGTGGAGCTAATTATTCACATGTTTATGTTTACGTAACGTTCTATCGTGCAATGCGATTTTCAGAACCAAGCAGAGCCAAGTTTAAGGTTACTAAAGAATATAAATCTATTTTTATCATCATATTTATGAAATCTTGTCTAATAAATTATCAAAGAGATGTATTGACTGACGATCGGATTTGCACTAAAACTCAAATATTAGTTATAAACATATCAAAAGTGTACGCAAACAAAAACAGTAGTCTTCCCGAAAAGAATTAATTTTTGATTTAAAGTGCAATCAACTTTTGTTTTGAGCAGGGCCATTATTAACCTATCAGAGGCCATCTCGGGGCCCCTGCGTTTTTTTACGAATTTTGATAGGTAAAACATTGAGTTTCTTTCAATGTTCAACTGAACCTAACTAAATTACATAACATTAATAAAAGAAACATAAAACTAATATTTCATAAGCTTAGGGCTAATAACTTATTGTAAGTCAAACTGAAAATCAAATATTTTGTCATTCAACCGAATAATTAATAATTAATTATTTTGAGGGCAGGCCGGGGCCCCCCGGCGGTCGGGTGCCCTGGGCACTTGCCAGTTGATAGTTCTCAGTGAAAGAGAGTTTGGTTTTGACAGATGAGTGAAGTTTAAACAAGTTTATTTTAGTTTTACAAAGCTGTTGGTAACAGTTTGCCGGAAAATTGGAAGAAGTGCTGATAGCATACAATTATTAATTGCACATCAGCGTCTATTTTCACGGCCCAATCCATTGATCAATTAGATTCGCAACGCTTTGTTTACGTCATGTCGATTGTAAAAACTGATAATATGACGGAAGGAATAAGTAAAACTAAACAGATCCAGAGTTTTAAAAAACGATGGTTTATAAAATATTTAGGTGCCATATTCTATTTACATATATTATGTACTTACTCGATTTTCTTATTCGTGTCTAGAGCAGATTTAAAGTTTCCTTTTATACTACTTACGTAGGTACCTAACTTAGCATAGACTTACGCTTTTGATCTTTTAAAATCACTCTGAAATGTACGTTGTATGTGTAATTATTTAGAAAAATCAAAGCGTTTCTGCTTAACCAATTTTATTTGTTTCTGAATTTTGGATTCTGAACGCAGTTTCTTCAAAGGAATAAGGTAGGTAAGTACTACTTAAGCTAATTTAAATTACTTACAAACATTATTCCCTGTCGTAAAACATTTTATTACACAATTTGCCATTTTTGTCTGTTCAATACGATTAATGTTTTAATTTGTTTAACCCAAACCCTTGTCGGTATTAATCCTAAGTGGGAGTAAATACTTAAAATCTTAATAAAAATTAAGTGTTTAGCTCCCCTTTTGTCTGTTCAGATTTTCTTAACTTTTTGTAATAACGAATTTGATACTCAACATTTTCTCGTTCACTAAAATTATACCTTTGAAATCATTTCCAAACCATATCTATTATTTCAAAGCTTTGAAGCCTTCCACGTGCCGCCTAATAGAAAACTGTAGCTAGGTAGGTAATTTGCGAACCTCCAATTTCCGACATGCGATTTAGTAAATTGTACGTTTACAAGAAACTTTAACTACTCGCTAAAGTACAAAACCTATACAAGCAATCGATAATAATTAGAGAGATTCAAACATATACGGTACCTAAGTTATTTCGCTACCTTCGCTATTGACAGGATGGTGATTTAGTCATTTGCACCTTGCGAGGTGGTGATTCTTCTAAAAAATCGCTAAAAAATAGTGTGATCGCAATCCGAAACTTTAAAAAAACGCAAGTACCTACCTACTTCATACGACTTTATATCATACGTTACGACTTAACCGGTATACAATGGGTACAAATAATATTATTTATGTATATCAATATTTTCAATAATAATATTCCATTTACGATACAAAAAGTCAGACACTATTATTACATTGTTTCTGTAGATTAATGTATCAAAAGTCAGCTTGTACGATAACAGAAAAAAACAATTAATGTGGATCATCATAAGTAGTATTTATCGGGTCCTAATAGAATGTGTTCCAATTAAACAGAGATAATAGAACCAGCCAAAATGACCCTCGAAATCGTAAATCCTATTTTCTAACCTTGTGCCAACTTTTACAATTTATATCCAAATAAGTAGAAATTATGATCATGCATCAATTGTTTTTTAAATCTACTACAGTTTTTTTTACATTACTCTCTTTTTTTCATGCTTTAATCCCTATAACGATTATGTAGACAGATGCTACGTCCTTAATTAATTTAAATTTAATTTAATTTTAATTTAATTTTTAAAAAGTTCTCCAAAAAAAACCATAAATTTTATTTAGTTGTACTCTTGATTAGTTGAAAACAGCCGTTAACTATTGAAACCTTAAAAAAGTTAGAAGTGTATATAACTACATATTATTTTAAATATTTATTTATCATTGTAGACTATTCCGCTTTTCGTTTTCTGTTTATCCTATGAGGATACCCTTGCCTTTTAAACTAAGATACTAGATTTGAAAGAGTTACTTATGAGTCCTCAAAATAATTGAGTTTGTTGTATAAACGAAGTAATACAATATTCAAGAAATGAACTGGAAACAAATCACTTTAGTTTTAAACTGATTCTACGTAAAATTAATGTATTCAAGGCATCAAATTTAACATAAACAACTTGATACTGCTGTAACTTTAAGACGACACGGTTAAATCCTATATTTCTGACTTACAATTATTTGAGTACAATTAAACAATATGAAACAAATTGTCTTACCTCAAACGTTCGGCTGTTTATGAGATACGCACAACATAGATGCTCAGTGATAACAAGTACAACACTACACAAGATAGCGCAGATCGAGGCAACGCGTTCACGACTAGAGGAGCACTGGAGCTGCGCGCGCGCCGCTCGCCGTCTACCACCGTTCAACTACACTAAACTATATCCCATTTAACATAACAGATCTGTTAACATTGTAGTTCTTAAGAGTTCAATGTTACGCTTTTGCTTCTTTCAATTACGGACGGCACATATCGATAATTTGATAAAGTAATGTCGTGATCTACATTATTAATTGATACTACATCGAACATTAGATACTTTTATTTTTAGTAGGTACTTATTGTAAAATTAAATGATTGCCAAAACAAAACGATCTTATTGTTTTAGGCTTTATGTCCTAATCCTTACTAGTATTATAAATGCGAACGTAACTCTGTCTGTATTGATTTTGTATGGGTAAGTTTGAACCCAAGGAAGGACATAGGCTACTTTTTATTTCGCGACTTCGTCTGCGTCCGCGATAACCGACATTTATGCGGACGACGTCGCGGGCAAAAGCTAGCACAAATATTAAAATGCTTGTTACATCAACGTGGCTCAGTAAAATCTAAACTCACAATTGATAAACTATTCGCAGCGTCAGATTTCTTTGGAATTCTGTTGTACGTAGGTACCTACATATTTGATACAAAACCCAAGATAAGTCAAGCAAAAAAGTAGGTTTGTTTGAACGTACCATTAGTTACATAGACGCCTAGTTGCAATAGATAAAGTAGGTACTAAACAATGAAAATTAATGGATACCTGCACTTCTTACTTTTTCAGTCGTTTCTATGCTGAAAATAAACAGCGACTATATGTTTAGCAAAACCGGATTTCGATTATTTTAACAAATGTACCAATCTAGATAACGTTATGCTAGTCCGTACTACGTTTATACAATTTACTAGTCAAAATAATCAAAGATCTATTTTTTCCGAATCCGCTTTTAGCATCAGCTAAAATAAAACTGGAAATTGTGTAATAGTAAATGTACTCCAGAGTCGATGTAGAGAAATAATAAATGTCAGAGATTTTTGTAAATTAATTAGAAAAAATACACAGATTCTCAGAAAACAAATAAACGCTTTGATAAATCTCCAAGAAATGTTTTTATTTAATTAAAAGAATGATATCATAACAAAACTAACTATGCCTTAGCAGATTATTTCACTACGGGAAGCGATAACGGCGTGCGCCAGCGGGCGGTGACCGCGTAATCAAATATTGAAACAGCTTCCACCAGATGTAGGCGACGCGATTACCGCTTTACTTTTTTTTGTAGCACCTATTATTGTTTTTAAAACCAATTATTGATACCCACCAACAATCAACGACGATAAAAATATTGAGTAGGTCTTCGACACTTATTAATCTTTTATTTCATATCTGGTTCTACTTATAATAATTATAAGTCTTTATGTGAACAACTGTGACGTAAGAAGATTATGATTTCAACCGAAAATTATATTCAAGTGGGTTTCTCGACATCTGGAAATTGGTACAATTAACACACAAAGCGTAAGGATTGAGAATATTATATTCTGCTAATTGATAATTACAATTACTGGAATGAAACTGACTATTATTTTAATATAAAGTTAACATATTTATTAATACTGCTTTTCGAGACATTTAATGACAAGAAAAAACACAGCATTTTTCCGTACAAGTTTTGAGTTGAAATACGCCGAAATTTCGGCAAAAGCACAAGTACCTACCTAATGACGTGGATTAAACGATAATGTATAATAAACATGAATCTTAAAATAGTGCCTTGATATGAGAAAATTAAACAAACAGAGTGTAGTCATCTTTATTTTGAATAAATAAGACCAATCACAACACACATCACACACACACCCCTCTTCACTTCATTGACATCACTGAAAGAAAACATCGTGAGGAAACCCGAATTTTTTATTAATATGAAATCGCAATCCGCTTTTATCAGGCGTGATGATTAATTCTCGTGCTTTCTCTATACGAGAAGAGAACTTTGCCTTGCAATAGGAGAGTAATAGGCTGGTATTCATTATTATTAAGATTTATTACTACTAGCATGAGAATACCATAAACGTTCCAATTGCAAAATGGTAACTAATTATTTATTTACAAGCTTAACAAAAATAATAAAAAAAACAACCAGAATAAGAAAATAAAAAGAAAAACTAAAACTAAATAGCATCAAAAAATTCATCCGCATCGCCGTCCGCTGGAAATGTACCCAAAAGACTGGCCGCATTGCCACGTTGGATGGCAATGCTTAACCTCTGGCCAAGGTAATAACCAGCCCTTGGGTCACGGGAAGTGTCAACCAACCGTTTGGCCAACTCCTTAAAAAGGCCATGGGCACACGGACCCCACGACCCGAGGGTTATTTATACATACATACATAAACTCACGCCTTTTTCCCATGGGGGGTATGTAAGGATCGTAGCAGGTAGCGTTCTGTGGTTTCTGCCTACCCCCATGGGAAAAAGGCGTGAGTTTATGTATGTGTACTAATTATCTATGCTATAATACCGATCGATCACACAAACAGCTATCTACGAGTATTACCCTGCGGCTTTGATTCGGATTAATAGTGGACTTTACCCGTGGTTCGTTCCGCCGACTCTCGTATTAATCGAGGTTCTACTAAACACCACATTACTATATGTATTGTGTATCAAACTAAAACTTTCTGTAACCGGCTCCAATTGGAAACTGCAATGGTCTTTGGCTAGTTTAGCCATGTCTCACCTTATTTAAATAGTTGACGAGTAATAAAATAAACACTGTTCTAAATAGAATAAGGACTTGACAGTCCTTCACGAGGACTGACGGGCGGTTTAATGTAAAATCATTTCAATTAAGTCAATTTTCCTTGTAGTATTAATGTGTACTGAGTGTCAATCAATTGTAGATTAAATCCCCGGTACCATGATCACGTCAGAGTGATTACTGTACCTATGTACCTACCTATCTTGATAAATTTTGACGCGAAAAAAATAGTGTTTTTTTTGGGAAAGTAGGTAATCAAAAAACTTTGCGAAAATGCAGGTAGTTTTCCCAATGTTTAGGGAAAACCTTCTTTTTACTTTTTTTTACCCGACTGCGCGACGCAAAGGAGGGTAATGTGTTTATCAGTCTATGTATGTATGTATGTATGTATGTATGTTTGTTTCTATGTGGCGTTCTAGAGACCAAATGCGTAGGCCGATTTTAATAATTCTTACGTCAATCGATTCGTCTTAACCTTGCGAGTGTCACTAAAGACATGACAGTAATCAAAATTCACCACAGCGACAACCAGACGCCATATTGTCAAAATTAAAAAAAAAAGTTAATGAACTAGGTATGTCAAGTGGGGTCTCGTTGAATAGGTATTTTAAAATCATCTTTATGTTCCTTTTATCATTTTTCATTTTAAATAATAGTTTAGGATATACAATAACGATTTTTAAAGTTGTTCAAAACAATCATTCTCGCTAATTTTCTTACTTATTGATTTAAGTTTTTATTTCAAGTATAAACGATATACAAACAATAACTAAAAAGTATAAAATAAAAAAAATAATTTAAAGAAAAACAAAAAACCCGACTGCGTAAAAACTAATTTTAAAAAATACGTGAAAAAATTAACTTAAATAAAAACTAAAAAAAAGAAAGAAATAAGCCTAGTAGTTTCGAACGACTCATAGTCGGGGCCCATTCAAATTTTACCAATCAAATCTTCCCAAGGGGCCCCGACTGTGAGTCGTTCGAAACTACTGGGCTTGTTTCTTTCTTTTTAGTTTTTATTTAAGTTAACTTTTTCACGTATTTTTTAAAATTAGTTTTTACGCAGTCGGGTTTTTTGTTTTTCTTTAAATTATTTTTTTTTAACCTAAACCCTGAGCAAAAGTAGGAAATTTGGACCTGATTTTAGTATCCATGATGTTAAAAAGATTTTTTTTTTTGCCATAAGTTTGATGGGCAGTATGCGCGCTAAGCGGGTACTTATGTGATTTGTCCTTTTACACCCCGTATTATACTACTAGCTTGAACTAGCTTCTACCCTCGACTTCCTCAGCGTGGGAGACAAGTGTACTATAAAACGTAGCTTATGGTGCTCAGAAATGAGGTAGCTTTCCATCTGTGAAAACAAAATTGCTATCGGTTCAGTTCTTCGGGAGTTGACCCCTTACAAACATAAAAACCAACTTTACCTCTTCCTAATATTAGTATGATAAATAAATCGTGTACTTATGTACGTAAGTAACCAAACACCTTTATATTAATATATTTAGGCCGCGCCTGCGACAAACTCCAATCACCGTAACTTGTGTGAAAATCCTAAGCAATGGCTGTGTTTAGGACGCCCTGGGGATCGGTAAATTGCCGTAGGGTCTGCAGTCATCTAATCAACAACTTAATACGAACTAAATAAGTTAAGCTTTTGTTCTTTATGTTTAGTAACCAGGGACTTAGTCGTGTTAGAAGTATGTAAAGAAAGAATAAGTTGATTGAATTGATTGTCATTCTGTTCACCTAAACAAAAGTTATTTACGCACAATGAGAGTGAGAGAAAAGTGAGTGTACCTGGATTTGCGCAGACGCTTGTGCTTACGTACTTGGCTCGTCTCCATTGAGAGACGTCTAACGCCGAATTAAAGTAAAAACAACACCGTATTTAAATATTACTACCGTAAAGTACAAATAGATAACCTATTATACAAGTGAAACAACTTAAATCTTAGCAACCCTAGAAAGTAAATCTATCCCTTTGGTAGCCAGTAGTATACAGTGGTTAGTGCAAAAAACCACGAACAAACAAATGAACACTGCATTCAAACTTATTTTGTTATTAAGCTGGCCTTACACTGCAAGTTGTCTTCAAGTAAGTGACTTGAAGACAACTTGCGTTATAACAACTGTAAACACTGTCTCTTGTGTAGGTAAGTTTACATTTTCAACTCGTTTGTTGCATATTTAGGTACGCAGAGATTTGATCGAATTACTGCACACAATTAAATAACTCCACTTGTGTGCAACGGGCTGATATGTATATCTTTTTATCTTATAAAGGTTGCCTTAAAGATGACTTTAAAAGGCAGTCTGTGACTTTCATTTAAATGGATCAAGTTGCGAGCTAAATCTGGGATCCTATATCCTATATTTTTAAGCGTAGCAAGTTGTCTTTCATCCTAAATCCCTTCTTCCGACGCAATTTATCTAATTTATCCTTAGCGTCGCTTTCAATGTCAGCTGTTTAGCTCTTCTTTAATGTGTTTTTTCTTTGTTAAAGAATTATATTAATTATTGTCTATACAATTATGGTCTATTTTGCTTATTTTGAATTTACCTATTACTTACCTAATTGGATACTAAATAAAAAATATTTATATGTATATTGTAAAACTAAAAACATTTAATAAATCACTTTTTGACTTTTATAGGCGTAATGCAAGAATATAACTCCCAAACTTTTTCAGACGTTTCCGTCATAAAAATAACAGTTCAAATATACAAAGATCAAGCTTTTTACAATATTATTGTAACAAAACGTATCCGACAACAAAACCTTTTAGATTTTAATTAAATAATTATTACTTTTGAGAAAAAAATACTAAGCCGTCAAATTTAACATTAAAATGACAACAGTAACTTGGAATTCGATATTGTTACTTAAATAACTTGTAACATTTATTCATGTTTACATTAAATCCAAAAGAAAACTCCAACGATAAAAAATACCACATAGCCAAGGGCCATAACAAAACATTCAATTAAATTCATTAATTCAGAAACAAAAGGTCTTTCTCGTTCGTAATCGGAAACGTAATGAACCATTAGTAAAGTTTAACATTACCTAATAGCCGGCGCGTGTATTTTTATACACGGAACAAAAACTCGAGAACAAGAACATACTGTTGTTAAAAATATCTAACTAATATTAGTCACTAATAACTATTATTTGTCATCATTAAAACGTTTGAATGTAGGTAGAATAGTAGAAGAATTTTTTGGTCGTCCGGAAAAGTACTACCATCATGTATATTTCTACCGAAAAGCAGCGTTGCTGTATTCCAGCTAAAGTCTATAGGTAGGTACAGCCACATGAAACATTTCAACTATTGCAGAAGTCTTAAGACAGCTGTAACAACTTTACATTAGAAGCCCAATTCTACTAATTGAAAACGTTCGAAATCTAGTTGCAATCTCATCTCAGCGACAATTAATGTAAAAAAATGTTGGTTAGTAGTAGTTAAAGTAGTTAGGTAGTTAGATGCATTTTTGACAAATTGATTCTATGATTAGATTGCGATCGTTCCTAAAAGCTAGTAGAAATGGCCCCCTGGTGGGCCGTCGGCTTGTTTGCCACCCAAGGTACTTAAGCACTTATGTGTGTACACATCTTTAGCGTTAAACCAAAAAGCTTGCGGTATCTAAGCTGAAGCTTAATGAATTGAGTTTTCAGACTTTTACGATGATATTTTGATGAAAGTTTAGATTTACTTTTGCTATCTAATCTTTGTGATAACTGTGCTAAGTCAAAACTTTACGCTCATGTAGCTACTTCCCAGTGCTTTATAACTGTGTCTTGGGTAAAATTTCTCTGTTACTTTTCTCCATTGAGATACAACAGGCTCATAAAATAATACTTTTCTTCGCGATGTTAATAATCGCGCATAAAACTTTGCAACCGCGTCATTGTAAATATTTTAGGTTATGGTTATGGGAAACAACGTCCACTAACTTCTCCTTTTAGCAATAGATGAGTTTTTGCAACCTTCTTTGGAAAGCTTACTGGAATTGCGATCAATAATATCCTATCGAATCGATGTTTTAATCGGATTTGATAAATCTAGATTCCAACATAAAGTGCATTTAAATCAAAGTTTTGATTACCATGCACTAAGCCACATTTGCGACCTAACTAGTACTTTATCTATAAGTTAGTAGTGGTAGAATTTCATACAAGATTTACAACCAGTACACCACTCCGTCCACATAATTATGACTCTAGGAAATGTTAGAGGGTTCAGTTTCTTATTTATTTGAAGTAGCGACCAGGGGATGGTTCATAATAAATCATAAAATCTTTACAGATAGGTACCACACTTAGAACGTTCACAGAATCAAATAAATGTTTTGGTGTTTGTTTTGCAAAAGTTGATGTAAACTTCGAAATACTTTTTTCATTTGGATCACTAAACATGTTTCACTGACGGGCCAATATAAATTGTTTTTTTCTTGATTTCACAACTATTTTTCATCTAAAAGTAACATTTAACCAACGCAAACAAACAAATCAATTACCTACCTACTTACCATAAAATAATAAATTGAACTTTCTGTTGCAGTTCGAACGTGGTCGTCGGTATAATTATTAAACAAGTACAAATTATGTAGGGTTCTTAAAGTATTGGTTGAACATGCCATTAATAAAGTTGGTAGTGAAATACTGGAATATTGTGGTTAAACGCTACGTCAACTGTTGCAAGCTAGCGAGTAGTACCTACCTAAATGTGTCAATTATGTCACCAATACAGCAATCATGTGCAGTTCTAGCGAAAGACAAACATTTTAAGAGAGTTTTTCGAAAATGTTCTCTGATAACTTTTTACACCTTCATATTCTGCTTATGCGTAGGAAGTTTCATTAAAATAGGTTCTATTATTTCGAAAAATAAGGACTTGAAAGTTTGTATGAAATGCCGTACGGCGTAAACGTTCTTAATTGATACAAGTCGACTTTCATAGCACTATTAGTTACCACACCATTTAGATAGTCGCAGTTGCTTGCGATTTTTACAATGTTTTGTTTTTTAAATACATACGGCTAACGACTGTTAAATGCCGGCGAAAATAGCCTTCTTTGAGTCAAGCGATTGTAGCAACCTGCGACTTATCCGATTTTATATCGATATCGAGATATCGAGAATAAGTAGCCAAATTCCTATTTACAGATTGGGTTGTACTTTGATGAGTAAGTAGTTGATCCATTGTTATTGAGGAACCCTGAAAAGCAAGGCAGTAAAAATGAAGTAGGCTGCATATTTAAAAGCATGACACGTGTCTTGTGACTGCCACACGGCTCCTGGACCGTTGAATCACACAGTGGAAGATATTTCACATTGACTGTTTAACGACTTATTCTTAATGAACCGTGTCGCCGAAGCTACTGATTACCTAATGCCTTGATATTACGTAAGCTAGACATTACACGGGTATTGGGCATGTGTCGTATTCAATCTTTCAAATACAAATATTATATTATTTAATTGAATTTTGTATAAGCTCATTAAGTTAATTGGTATTTATGCCTATATTATGTGAGATACGGCTGATTCACGACGTAGTTATCTTGTAACAGCAATAAATGACTGCCAGTAGTTTAAAATAAACAATTTATCCATTTTGAATCTAGTAGACTATATGTTTTGTGTTCATCATAACGTGATCATGGTGCCTGGCACCATGATCACGTTAAACTACTCAATAGTTACACTATTGTGATTGAATTCTTCTTGTATTTGGGTTCTGCGATTTCGTACGCGTGGTTTAAGTTACGTTTTTGGTCACTGTTCCTCCCCCGTGGGTCATAGCGTGATTTTATATAGCCTATACTATTCCTCTTGAATCTGGCTATTATATACAAAAATATTTTGTCTTATGTAAAAACGCCCGTCAGCCCTCGTGGCAGTCTTATTCATTTCTTTTAAAACTCCGTTTATTTCATTAGGTACCCATTTAAGTGATAAACTATTTAAATAAGGTTAACTATGGGTAAACCAGCCAGAGTCTCTACAGTAATAACTGAACAAGTAATTAATTAATGCATTTATTCGTTATTTAATTTTATATGTATTGATGTCAGACACAAAATGCATTAGAGTCAGTGTACTCGTCAGTCGTATAGCATCACGTCTACAATACAAATGTGTTCTTTATTCAAATTCAAGTAAATATTAAGTAGATTACCTAATATGTTTATCTGCGCCCGCGACTCCGCCTGTCTGGAAAGTTTTTAACAGTGATTCAGCAATGTCTAGTCTACGTCTGTAACTAACATTTGATTTCAATCTGTTCAACCGCTGCTACAACGATATTAAGTGACAGAGTAACATAAGTTTCTTACTTTGACATTTGAGCGTAATATTCTTGTTTTTGTGCTTAACTCAGTTAGAATTCTTCTCTATTAAAAAGTTTCAAGCTTTTATAACCTGAGAGAAAAGAAGTTTATTTATCACAGACAATGGTAACATTATTGAGTGCCCCACAGCGGCGGCAAAACACATTATGTTAAAGGGTTTCAAAAAAATTAAATTGTTGTTGTATCTCAATTTTATTTTTTTTAAATATGTAGTAGCTAAGTAATATTATTAGATAATTTATAATAATGTTATTAGTTATTTAATTTGAAAAATACTACTTATGGTGCCTACATAATGTATTTTGTGAAGTGTTTTATAATCTTCCTTTTGCGGATACCATTAGTCCATTAACTTATTTAAATTTAATGCCTCTGAGAATAACAATATACTTACGTATATTTTAATTAGAAAGCGTAAGGTAACGAATTTTGGTTTTTGGCTAAAATATAAATAATGTAAGGAAATCTATTAAGTAACTTTTAATTGAGGTAATGTCTGTAAAAAGATGAGCCGTATCCAATCTTTATTTTATGAGATCATTTTAAAATAAAAAGAAATAGACGGACCGTGTGTCGACGGCTGTCAAGCCTAGCATAGAAAGAGCTGACTGCAGGCTAGCATTCGCTACGCCATCGCCAAGCCCGATGTACGGCTGGTTACATAGTTCAGTTTTCGTCGTAGAAAAACACATACAGTTGTGTGTGCGCCGCACTTGCGTTTTTTGGTAAAAATACAACGGGTGTTTTCCCGCGGTTAACGGATTAAAATAATAATATTTATTGAAAGTTATTCAATATACAAAGTCTCCTTATAAATAAGTACCTATTTCACGAATCACGAATAGTTAAAATATCCCGGTACAGTAGTGGCCCACGCCCCACGGTCGCTACAGTACCTACTACGTAAGTCCATGGATATAAGGCATTTACTCACAAAAGCTGCTTTTGACGGCTTTACCTTCATTGTGCAACTAAGTTTGCCTCCCCTTATTCACTACGCTCTATTCTCGGATTTTAAGTAGGAAACTAACAGAATAGGTAAGCTAAGGTTAAGTAGGTAGGTACATACGTACCAACTGAAGTAAGTGCTATCAAGCACTTATTAATAAAGTCATAGTAAAATTTTATTATTTTTCCATTTTATTCGCTACTTGAAACTAGAGTGCTTTACTTTATTAAATTTTCACCGTTCATCAAAAGAACTGCCTTGTTGGTATAGTGGTTGCAAAGCACGACTACTGGGCATGAGGTCTTGGGTTCGATTCTCAGGTCGGGTAAAGTGTTATTCTCTAAAGGAATTTTTCTTTCGTAGCAGCCTTGGAGTCTCGATTTGTGCCGGGTTGATGGCAATAGGCTCGACCCCTATTACATGGGACCTAGCCATAACTGTCGAAATGTGGGTGTAATAATGGGTAGGTATACACCTCTGCCTAACCCTTCGGATATTACAGGCGTGATGTTATGTTCTTCAAAAGAACGGTTAAAATTAAATATTAAAAATATTATGCTTCATGTTTGTTATGAAAGTAAGCAGTGATGATTAAACCCCGTAAAAAAATAGCTAGGAACCTAAAAAAAATATTTAATGGATGGAGTAGGTATGTACCATTTTAATATTTTTGAAGTGAAAACTTCTTTAGCGGCGTTGAGCACTTTTTCTGTAATGGGTATAAAATCTTAAACTCGCGTCAGGACACGTGCGCGTCAGGACACGTGACCTGATCGAAAAAGCGTAAGACGGATGGAGAGTAGACAGCTATCCCCTCTCTACGGCGCGGCGAAAATGTATGCCTGGGCCTACTGTTTCGTTTAGACAGCGCAGGGCGCTTGCGCGAATGTTCGTGTATGTTAAACGTAATAATCAAGTTTTCACTTCTGCCGGCACTCCCGGAGTGCAACCCGTTTTTTTTTTACGTTCGCAGACGGATATCACATATCTTTTGCATGATGGATCTGATTCAATTCCATTATAAAATTAAAAGCTATAAAATACAAAACTACACTACACTAACTAAAAAGTATCCTATAATAACACATAGGATAGTTTTTTTCCCGGTAATATGTCCATCCAGGAAATGGTCTTACTATGTGCCAATTTTCATCCAAATCTGTTCAACGGTTTACACGTGATTGAGTAACAAACATCCACACTAACTTTCACATTTATAATTATTATACATATTAGTAGGATGTTATTTATTTATCACAAACACTGCTACCATTACAGGAAATTCCTAATGTTCAGGTTTCGTCCTCAAATCCTATCCTAAAAACTTACCGATTTTTCTGAAAAAAAAACCTATTTCTACAAATTCAACTTACAGAATGATACAAGTTCATTTTCGTAAATCCGTTTAATACCTACTGACAGTTTAATTAGCCTAAAAGCAAATAAGTCCATTGCTAATCACAAAAGCTGCATTATTCGAAACGATTTCCTCGTTTTCCTAAAGGCAGTAGGTACGTATCTCCCTATTGATCCCGGATTAAATTCAGTGCTAATGATGTTTCAGCCACTAAATTGGTGTTTGCATTAATAATAAGAGTGTCATTGTGGCTAATCATGTTTGTTAAGGCTGTATAGAAAGACGAATTTCACAAATGGTAGAGGTAGAGTTTTGCATTCTCGTCAAATTCAAGGGGGTACCTAAGTAACTATACCAGTGATGCTCAACACGAATCAATAATAAAAAAATATAAAAATAAAGTTAGTGTGTTATGTTCTCGAATTTTAACTAGCCATATTGCCGCTGGGCTTAGGCAGGAGGGATGATAAAACCGCACGCACACCGTAAAATATGGTCGCGCGACACTGCCACCGCATAGTACGGTCGCCCGGGGCGATTCTGTTATGTAAAAGAGGTATATTCTGAAATACACATAAACAACTAAAAAATAATTATTTATTAATTATTGAGCAGGTGTCAACATTTTATTTAATTTGTTTATGTCTTTTATAACAACCTCCTAAAATTTTAAAAGCATCCAAAACTTTTTTACTTTTTCAAATTAAAAGCTATTAGGTCTGAATTGTGCTAGGCAGTCGCTCCATGCTGGTATTCAGCTGCATCCGGTTAGACTCCGGAGCCGACCCCAACATAATTGGGAAAAGGCTAGGCAGAAGATGAGGTCTGAATTGTGCTATGCAATTAAGGTTACATTTAGCTAAGTATACAATAAAATTAAGGAAAAGATCCATCAAGAAACTCCAGTAGGTTCATTGTGACCTATATACCTAAAATTAAGCCACAGACTCGGAAGAAAATGAGACTTCAGACCCTAACTTTAAATGATAATATCCATTAAAAACTTGTTTGTGTACTTAACTAAAGTTTAAACATCAGTAACATACAATTAATGTGTTCTGTACTTTAATCACAGGCCGTTGTAAAACTAACGAACCTAACGAACTGGAAATAAAATACGACTACCTATGTATACAGTTAGGGTCTGTGCAGACGGTGTTTTTAAACTAGCCGACAAAACATTTTCTGATACAAAAAATAATTACTAAAACCTAACCTTTGATGTTTTCACTTTCAGTCCAACGATCTCCAAGCTAATACGTTGAAATGTCGAAAACGGTGAAATTCAGACGCGCTGTGGTACTATTCCAGTTTCGAGAACGTAAGGCACGAGTGTTTTTGTCGACGCAGAAGCAATTCACTAAAATTCTGATCTACTCTGTGAAACCTTTGATCCGTGGCCGTTTGGAATGTGCACGTCGCACTATGGAAAATATAGGTGCTTTTCTGATTAAAAATCTGTAACTTCTTTATTTTCAGTCATAGCAACTTGAAATTTTGCACACATATAGAACATAGTATAAGAATTTGACTAATAATACTTAAAATATAAACTAGTGGTAGCTCGTGGTTTTACTCGCACTTTATTTTAGGAATCCGTAAAAATATTATATATACGAATGAATTTGACTTCAATATGATATTTTAATTCTTTTCAAATATCAAGACAACTAAATAATACAAAATAAATTAAAAATAAAATATATTTTGACACATTTTGCAATATTTTTATTACTTAAGGGCTAATTTTTCAATCGTTAGATAACTCATAACGGAAGGATAAATATGGCGATTTGATAGCTGTTTATAGAAAATATGTCAAACTGTCATATTTATACCTCGTATAAAAGTTATCTGACTATTAAAAAGTCAGCCCTAAGTAAAGTATAGGTCGAAGAAGGTCTATCGAAGAAGGTGCAAAACAGTTTTTTTTACATTCCTGAATTTTATAGTATGCACACAACAATCAACATTCTTTTTATCGGTCAGATTTCTCAAATATCAAGAAAAAGTCAAAAAAATAAAAATAAGGTCTAAGTCAATATAAAAACTCAAAGCTACTTCTTCGGATAACATTTGAATCTGACTAGAGCCAAGCAAGTCGAAAATTGTCTTTTTTTCTGCCTCTGCTGTCGATATAAATTCGACAAGGTTTGCTTCAATTGCAACTAATTGCGAATTGCAAATAATTAACGTAACAAAACATTTTTTGTGCTTCACTTTATATAGGAAAATCATAATGACTGTGTAAGTACATCATGTACCGACTTTTATCATAGATTTCTTTATTCTCACGTCGAACGTGTGCAAAACCACGCTACACCGATAATGTACTCGTATATTAAAATCACGGATAATTGACCAATTATAAAAAAACGTTTATCTATTAATTTGCTTCAATTCGAACACACACCTCTGTCTAACCCTTCGGGAATTACAGGCGTGATGTTGTATGTATAATATAGCTTATAGCACTCGTGGATAACGTAGCTTCCTATTAACTAAACAATTTTTAGAATCAGTCTAGTCCAGTAGTCCCGGAGAGCATTTTGGCACCTCTGCCACATATTACTTCATAACTACTGAACGCGCAAAAATGCGCAGCTGATTCTTTACTAAAATATTATTAGGTACCCAATGAACGTATTAATATAAAATTCAGAATGTAGGCAAGTGTAGCTAACAGTTAAAAGTCTCGACGAAGTCTAAGAATTATTTTTTTGCCCCATATTTTACAAAAATATTTATAACAAAAATTTTTATTCACATAATTAAATAAAAACTACTGTTTATAAATCTGTAATAAACAACCTTTCGATTGATATATAACACTATAAGAGGTTCTTTAAAGAAACAACCAAAATTCGACTCCGAAAGTCTATAATTTTCAAAATAAAACTAACAGAAATGTCTAAGTGTCGGAAATTAACGTATTTTACGCAATATTTTAAATGACAAGTTATTGAAAAATAATGTAAATATGAAAGAATGACTCCTTGTCTAAAAAATAAGACCAAGATCATGTCTTATTTCCATCATTCAAAAAAAGTATTTTTAATCAGCTCTTGTTCTACCATATTCCATAGTGTCGGCTGCTCTTATAAAAACATATAACTATAGGCCCTTATTTAAATCACGTGAAATCTTATCATCAGAATCAGCATTTTGTGAAAATCAACGATGCGTAAAGACAGCTTAATGGTAACAGACCTGCTAATCATTGACCTATGTCCAAAAATCACCTAGGTATGTAAGTACTTAACTTGCGAGAGGTAGACATGTGCCCTGTGCCTTAACCCTACTAACAGTTATTTTAGTAATGGACATTTACCTAAATGATGTCACTTAGTTTTTAACAGATGATCTGATACATTCGAAACTGTGTGTTTGTCAAACAGTTAACTACTACAGATGATGACGGTGTATTTTATAATCATATTGGACCTTATAAACTTGAGATAACTTTATTTCAAGACCAATTTCGATGTCTACACAAAAAAATATTCGATCGATAAAAAGTACTCACAGCCGGGCCACCCAAGTAGAGCGATAGTGGTACCTACTATTATCTCTGCGCTGCGTGGACGGCGATTACCTAAAAACCGATGACTAAAGGCTCTAACAATACTTCTAACCTATTAACCTGGTGAGAGTTATCTCGGTTAACGTCTGTAACTCCTATTATACCTCGTTAGTGGAGCTATTACTACGTCACGTGGGTGACTAGGTGTTACACTACCCACGCCGTTCACTACCTTATAAAGACTAAAATTGGCGTTAAAGTTAATTTAATATGAAAACGGTACACCGCTTAAAGATAAATTTTAAATTATAGACTGTTAGTGTCCTCAGATTACCCGATATGGTGAAGTTCCAATAAACAGTCAATTAACAGTAGCTGTTTGTTAGTCACTGAAGCGAAAATCTTAGATATTAATAGAATCAATTCTTGGTATCAATCAGAAGCAAAGGCAATACTGATAAACTGTGTACGAATTTTAGGAAAATATCATAAGTTTCTGGAATTTATTTGTTTAGAGGAGCTTCGGCTCGAGTGATCTATCGCTCGTTTAAACTGAATCGAAGTCTATAAAGTCTAATAACGCCTAGCCCTAATATCTTGCTACATTATCGTTTCACACCCTTTCTCCGAAAATCACGTCCAATAAATCTTCAATGTAATGGTATTTACGTAAAATGGTCGCTTTCTAATAGAACTGGTTCATATTGAGCCCAGATAGATTGGAACATAAATTTCTAAAGAATCGTTACACACACCGGCGACCGTTAGATAATAGTGACTGAAACATTAGTTCCAGTTCCGAATGAAAAGCTACAGAACTATTAAGTTCTGTAGGTTTTCTAACTTCTATGTTAGTAGACATAATATCCTCAATATGTTACAGGCCAATACTACTGAACAATAAAAATAACTACCATTTGACCTAACTTTCCTACTTTGATAAATGGAACTTTCAAAGAACATAAGTTGGTTCAAATATTTTATTCATTTGATTATGTTTTCTAAACCTTCACACTTTAGATCACTGATCACCACATAGCGGACCTTAAGGAAACGGTAAAGTTCATACCTAAAACTATTACTTAAATATTTCATAATATATAGGAGAAAGTTCTTAGTAAAACTTCCATAGTAAAAATATTTATTTTATTTGATATCACCAAGTGGCCCGCGACAGTCTAATAATTTTAAAATACGGGTCCATATTTGAATAAAATAATTGGGGATCTCTGCTTGCTTTTGATGATCCATCGAATCTAAGTAGTCATAGTTTCCGTACGATGTAGGTATAAAATTACACAGAGTTCGTTGCGTTTTCTTTTTTTTATGACAAGTATTTGGTAACCGACCTTTGGTTCTCTTCATTAACTGTCCCTTACGCTGACTACACACACATTGAATATTATTATCGACGACGTACGCATTACATTAGCTATAAAATTATGAAATAACATTAGTTCGTGGGGTATATGGAATTCCTTGCCGTTTCTAAAGCAGCAGGCGTCTGGTTATTAGCAGTTATGACGCTTCTCACCCACATACCTACGTAATAGCAGAGGTAATTATCTCCATATTCTAAGCATGTATTATAATTTGATCACGAAACCACAGCTCACTAAAATGGAATATCTACCTGAAACACTGCATAACTGCCGTTCGTTTTTGGTTACAGCTATGAAACGTATAAATATGGTTTGCTATTTACAATGTCGACGGCTGTTAGTCTAAAGCGAATGTACGAGAGTGCACTACCTTTTTGGAAACGTTCTGTAAAAGTATTGCTATGTTTAAATAAATGTACCTACATATAAAGTTTAGGCGGATTTAGTTCGGATTTTCGCCCCGTGTAAGCAGGGTTGACCCACTGATATCTTTGAAAGCTTTTCATCTAATGTGCTACTTGGTATGAGAATTCGAAGACGAAGGTAATTGAATTAACTTGTAGGTTAAGGCAACGAAATGTGTTTGGAATATTTAAGCAGATTGATAAGGTAGAAAACAAATACCACATGTAAGAAAATTAGGCAGGTAGGTACAACAAATAGAAGTAAAGCAATTTCGACTCAAAGAAGATTTCCTTAATTCCGTTGTCTCATTATTTATGAAGGTAAGACAAACGGCATTGAACACATGTCTTAATACACGCTTTTATTTACTAATTGACCTATTTTCTCAATTTCAAACAAGCACTACAATACCTACCTTCAAATATTTTGGAAAACAATGTGGGGGTGAGCCATCGAGATATAAGTACTAACGTACTAGAGAAGACACCGTAAATTCCTACTTTGTCTCGTTCAACTGCGGCGATCGCGCCGCACCGTCGCCAAGAAAACGCGTAAGTGCCGTGATTTACATGGCGCTTAAGACCTTTTTGCCGAGAATAAATACACTTCCGCAGCAAATCTAGCGCTGTGGTAAATTAGTTACGGTTTAGACGAATTGTTATTATTTTAGCGCTGCAGCGGACGAGAGATTCAAATTACGAAGAATAGGACAATTCAGTTATTTGACGTAGCTTCTCTAGTACGTTAGTACTTATATCTCGATGGGGTGAGCCTAGTTTTTTGACGAAGTTTCCTTACCTACAGGATACCTTAACTTAATGTATTCTTGTAATTTTACTTGGATCTAATAGAATGAAAACAATTCTGAAATGCCAGTCAAATATAATAAGGTGGTAATTTCCTTAAGAAAACAAAGAATATTTGTGTTTATTTAAGTAGAAGTAACTTAGACGTAAGGCATGCAAATGTAACTTTTCTCCGAAGTGTTAGTTGAATATGTAGTAGTGGGCGAATCTGTTGCTATCAAGTTGGGCTTGTTTTCTAGACTTCCGAGCAGCTGCAGTAGTAATAACATTTTATTTTGCAGGATGTTAAACAATGAAGACGCATAAACATTCGTATAAATATTGACGTGTATTGAGTTATTAAATCAAAGCAGATGATCGAAACTTTTTCAGTACAAGCAGACCTATAATTGGTAATTACTAGTTAGTACTATACTAATTAATACGGTACTAATTAATACTATACTAATGAATACATCAGTAATTTTCAATAATGTAGGTAGTATGTGATAATGAGTTAGTTAGGAGAGCATGTAGACAATTTATGAACAATAATTAGATATCTAGCAAATGACAATAACTGGATTATATATTTAATAAAATTATTAAATTAAAGGCAGGCGTTACAACTTCAGACTAATATTATTGTTAGTTCCATCCATCTGATTAGATTTAAATAGAAATCAATTAGCTAACTATAAACGAAGCCTTTTGTAAGTAAAATCTGTAATATTTTACATCAGTAGGTACTCATAAGAGTCATTCTATTATTTCAAGAAGCACTCCAAAATTTATGAAAATGATCGTGAATATTCAGAAAATTCATTTTCTATCCCCTTTTAAATTAACGACTGCTGTCAGCCGCAGAAACAATTTTTATCAACGGAATTAATCGGGAACATTTTATTCCGGTCTAGTGGTTTTATAGATTCATTTGGGTATTGATAAAGAAGTAGGTACGATAATGAACTAAGTTGCGTGTTAACGTTAAATACGAACGATTTATGAATATTTCCATAAACGTATTGTAATAGTTACCTACCTAAAATTCACCTACAGGATATATTTTTTGACTTCGGGACTATTAAGTAAAACGTTAACCCTTACTTGATTCATAGGACTTGCCCCGAAAGCCTTCAAGATCGTATTTTCTCTGGGTTCGCGGCGCGATACTTGTGACGACCACGCATTTATTGGTATGTAGTTGTAGGTACCTATATTGATTCTACGTTGTGTTTATTACCTCAAGACGAACTCTAACTAAGTTGTGGCTCTTAGTGGTTAAGGGTGAAACTTCGTAAAAGAAGTCAGTTTTAGGTAAAATTATTGTAGGAAACGGACTATTGTTTTTTGTGTGAAAAATCACTGTTTTAGATATCATTGCATTTATAAGTGAAGTAAATGTACCTACAGGAGCCCTGTGGGTATTTAAAATTTAGTGGTAACATGCTTTCGTAAAAATATAAAAAACGTTGGAATATCCGCGTAACCAGAAGTTTCCCAGTTATGGCCCAGAACATAAAAAAATATCAAAAGAATACGTAACATTCGGCTTCGGGTTACACTCGTTATGTAAGAAGATTACTTATAGGTACACGTGAGGTGCTGCAGGTTTCACGTCGACTTTTGGTTGGCCGCATTTATGATTCTACCCAGTTGTCTTATTATCTTATGCACCTACTTCTCTACCAAACTACCACATTGAACCAAAAACATAATTTAGGTACTTTCATCCAAGAAGCAGCGGAAAATCAGGCAAGCATATTGTGTGTCTCTTGAACAAAATAAATATTTTCAATAGATTTTTAACAAGCTCCGGAAGCTCTAGGCTTCGTTACGAGAGCATTGTTCGCGAGACTATAATATGTTAGCGTATTAAATTTCAATCGATAAAATTGAATCTGCCGCAGCATTGTTATCACATCATGTGCCAAATAATGATTTACTTATACCAGAGAATTTCCCAATAATTGTGAAATTCTGATAGTCGTGGTTTTACATAACCAACATAATTTAAACAGCATTAGAACTTTTAGCACCTAAGAGGACAATCGATCTAGCTTATCGGAATAATGTTAAATGAGGATTAGTCTTTATCGTATAATTATAATCTATAATAACGGAAGAAATACTAGTGCTACTACTACCTTATTTTTGTTACTGTCTCTAAAATGATTTCAGTGCTTATTTCACAAACACATCCAGATTTCGTAGCTTTACCTGTGTATTCTTCATCAGCCGTCTTGGCTCAACTTCAAGCTGACTGCGTTCACCGATTTAGGAGTTAAACCTTCCGAAATAGGATTACATACACAGTCGGTCCCTTTACCGCCTTACGTTGCGCTCCATTACTCCATACCTCAACTTTGGCGTAGCTCAAACTTGGCCACTTACTGAACAACAGAAGTCTCGCTACATAGTTCTAGTAGTTCATATATAAGCTAAAACTGGAACCTTGCCATGCCAGCTGATACGTTAAATATACGAACAGAGTCACTCAGCCGAACATATGCCAGAAGTGGAGAATTCCAAACCACATCACGTAATTATTAAAGTTGCAAGACCTTATTTGATGAACTTGCAAGTGAAAACATTCGTGGAGTATTCTTCAGGGGGCAACCGAACTTTGCTGTTCGGTAAACCCTGATAGATACTCTCACGCAGTTTCCACACCCCATCGAATTAAGCTTCCTACGATTCATTCAAAACTTTATTCATTTGCCGCAAATACTTTCAGAAAACTTTAGAGACTAGATGTTTTTGAACTTTCGTGATTTGAACATGTAGGTAAAGCGATTTAAAATCGAATCCATTTGTGGTTACAATTTGGGGACGCAAAGTGTGAAGTATATAGGTAAGAATATATTCACGTGACCAGTGAGCTAGCCTATTTTTAGGACAAGCGTCAGCATTACCATACAAAGTGGTAATGCTGCCAGCCTTTTGAACACTTTGCCCATTTACAGCGATTGAGATTTTCCGTGTCCTGGGTTACCCCACTTTTTAATATATTGTACACTAGCTTAATATGACCGCGACTTCGTCCGCGTGCGTGTGGGTTATTCGCGGTGTTTAATTTTTGCGCGGATCTCTAATAATTTTTCTAAAATTAAGGTAGCCTAACTTACTCCTTATAATATCAGCTAACGGTAAGTAAAAGACCCGTTAACATCGTCTCAGCCGTTTAGAAAATAAGCCGAAACAAACAAACAAAAAGTTTTTTTATTTAGGTAGCGTGTAAACATTCACATGCTTTTAGTAAAAAGCTGTTATGTTGAAATTACTAACAGACACTTCAATTTTATTTATTCGTATAGATAAGTAGGTTACTCTTATAATATCAGCTCTCTGTCAGTAACAGACCCGTCAACATCGAAGATTGAATGAAATAAATATCCGAAGATTGAATGTAATATCAAAATCCGTTTGTAATGTTAAAATAACAGCTTCAACATGGTCCAACAGCACAATGTTTAGAATTTTTATCTGTCTGTTTATACCAGCTACTTTCCGAAACGGCTGGATCGATTATGTACACACATCAAAAAAGTCTAGGGATCAACATCCCTAACATTTGTTAGGGATGTTGATCCCTAGACTTTTTTGATGTCTATATTAAGGTAAAGGGCAAAATAAAACCACGAACGCTATAGATATTCACATAGACAAAGTTGCAGGTATAATCTAGTTCATAATATCTTAGTTGTTATATAGAAATTTGACCTTAGTAAACTAGGGTATGCTGATGACTTTAGTTAATTAAGGATAACCCTTAACTATCGCCAAACTATAACTATAACTAACATAATATGACTGACGATATTTGATCTACTGCCTGTAGATCAAATATCGTCAGTCAATTGATTGCGGCGCTTTATCATGAGATATCAGGAACTAAGTGCGATTTAATCAGAATTATAGGCACATTGTTACCACAAACAATTACATTATATTAATTGCTTAAAGGTGAATACACAATATCGCTACAATAACAATCGTGTCAAGATAACAGCCATTTCAACAATAATTGAGTATCCGACATCCGACCGAAAATGAACAATTTCATAATACGAGATACGTACCCAAATATTTGGTAATTATTGGATTTCATATTTGCCTCCTGTTTGTATTCCTACCTACTTAAATATTTACTGTTACAATGTGAATAAGCTTTGCATAAATTCAATTACGATAACAGAACTCGATTAGATACTTAGTTGGGTACGTTAACACCATCCTATTAATATGTACCGTACAGCCTGTGCTTAAAATTCAAAGTGCAAAGCCATCCATTTTTCACTGTCGTCAGTATTTACACTGTCATGATGATGTAAACAAATCCAGAATATAATGCCTGTAAAGAAAAATCGGCTCAAAACTTTTTAGTTCGAGAAAATCAAACGAACCACTTTCCTAAGCAGTTAGGTTTTTTTTAAATGTTTGGCACACTTGCAATTTTGTTAAAACTCGATTGGTAAGCTGACGGTATGGCTATGTGCTCGCTGTAAATGCATATAGCTACCGAGCATGCACTTGTATGCCACATGCCATGCACAACCCTTCTAAAATCAACACAGCTATCTGATGGTTCAGAGTTCGAACAATTTCCACTTATAAATATTTTTTCACTATTCTGTATAAAATTAACACAGGAATACACAAGCCTAAAAAGCTTTTTCAAAGTACCAACGTTGGGTAAATCAAATAACATTATGAAAAGGACCGGCGTGAACAGGATTGTATGCGAAAAATTCTCGTTGCAAACCAATAGAAATCTGTTTGACTAATTACCCTACTGACCGACAGTAGGGTCACTGCACGACTTCGCTCATTTAATAACAAAGTCATATATTTATCAATGTCAGATTATTGTGGGCTCGATCACGATAATACTTTCATGGATCTATCTGTTGAAGAGTTGATAATAATAACCCTCACTTCATTGATAATACACTCTATATTTATTTAGATGATGATTGACGAATAAGTGCTCATTACTGACAATAGCAATAGCGCCATAATGGAGTAGCGTTTCAGTAGAGATACGTTACGTACAAGAAGTACAAATGTTTCTGAAACTGCCTGTCTATTGTAGTAGTAGGTGAAGACCTGTGCCTATCTTTATAACCTCATGTATGTTCTTACATACTTTTTACAAGTGGTGCATATCTTTGGAAGCTAATCCAGTCTTAGCAATTTCAAGTTGTCTTTAATTATTCCAATTCGCACAATACCACATCATTATCGTATTCAGTCTGCATGTCGGCGCTCTCCAAAGAAGACATATTCGAATTTTTGTTTGGCATCACACAGTAGCCACAATAACCCTAGCAGACATAGGTACATACAGTTTCGCAATTACGGCTCGTTCGAACGAATACCTACATTGGAAACTCGAATCTCCTGGGAACAGCTGCTCGTAGATTTTATCAAGAATTCCGAGTACAGAATTTTCGACATAATAAAATGGGGGATTGCCGACTTAAATTCGATTTATTGGTATAGCTGAGGTCACATTAGTTCGTAGGTCGTAGCTCGTAGCAAAATCGTAGAGCAGCTACGAGTCTACGACTTGATTTCAGACGTTTCTTGTTGGCCCGTTGGCCGTAGCTGTATGTAATGTTTGATTTATTCGTAGCACGTAGAGTGAAGGAAAATATTTTTATTGTAGAATGTGAGTCAGACGCTGACCTTGTATCAGTAGTAGGTACTGCTACCGGCGTTTAAGCAAGTTATGTATCATCCACCTGATGGCTGACTGTGGACTGCCCCGTTGGTCATAAGACCGACTGTTGAGCGTGGGGCAATGGGTTCGATTCCCACGTTGATAAAAAAGTGTTAATTGGATTTTTCTTTTAAGAATTCCTCAGTAGCAGCTCGGATTTTGGAAGTTTGTGGTGTGAACCGTGGGATGTCCCCGTTTCTCGGAATGCACGTGAAGCCGTTGGCCTTGCGCCTGATATCTCTCTGTTCGTTTCGGATTGCCGTCCCTTCAGACTATGAGAGTAAGGAGAGAAGGGAGTGTACCTCGTGCATACTTAGCTGGTCTCCATTGAGATTAGCCGCCATAACTGAAATTATTCTGGAGAACATTTTCAAGCTGATGTGAAAAATTACCAAATGGCCAATCCTTGGCAAATCCTTGTTCTTTGTACCAGAGTCTCATATCATCACATATGTCGTTTAGTGTGAAGAACAATATTAAGAAAAATACGACGTACTTCCTGCCATCCAAACCTATACCTAATACCTCGGTCAGTTATTAGGTACCACGTGTTGAAGCTGTATAACGGTTGTAAAAAGACGCTTAAAGTAACCGACAGTTAAATGTCCTTCCCATCATTGCGATAATTTTTTTGTTCCTACCTGTATGCCGAGGAACCTTCTGTTACGGAGATATTGAAGGTCAAAGTTCCAACATTTTGTAATTTTTTTTTTAGATGGTAAAAATCCTTCCGCCCTGGGTGGGGCGGAAGGGACTGTCAGACTTCTACTGACAAAAAAAACCACCCTGTTCCTTCTGTTGCCCTTTACGTTCCGGGGCCACGGTATCCTGTTAAGACGTCCCGCAACCCCGTGACTTTTTGACATGAGATTTTTTACGAAAACCTGTTGCATGCTCCCGAAAGTACAATGTTTTACGTGCGTTACATTGCGCACTAGATAATTATTTTTCACACTAAGAAAAGAACTATTTTCCCAGCAATTTTTGATCAAAGTTTGATGTGTTTGATGGGCAGTATGCGTAAATAACGACTATGTGATGTTTCTTTTTACATCTTATAAGTAGCTATAACAATACTTTTCTGCAGGTGTTTTCTGTGAAGCTCTAGTAAAAAAAAATATTATTATTTGTTTATTTAAAACACATAGGTATAACTATCATCAAAGGCTTACATTAATACAATAGTGCAGTTATAGTTATAATAGTGAAAAAGGCGTGAGTTTATGTATGTATGTTTGTAGTTACAATAGATTACAAAGATTTCTACTTAATCATATTTTCATAAACAATCAAAAGTAATTTTAAAATACAACTGAGTCATGGGTCGCAAACCTTGTGGTTACGCGTATAAAACACGTTTTAACCTTATAATTTGTCTTAAACAAATAACATGTAGGCACCAAACAATCTAGAATCTAGAGTATGGGTATAAACTAAGAGAAGCACTCTAAGCTTTACTACAATAGGTTTTAGTTCTATTTACATTACATAACTATACACCCTGGTTTGTTAACAATACAATATTACTAGTTTTGTTTTAACAACGACACAATACTTCAATGTTTCCACTGTTATTATAAGGGCTGGTAACCCGGTATATCCATTACTGCTGTGTTTTGAATTTAAACTTTATGAAAGACAACAATAAATTAGGTAAAGTGTTAACAAAACAAGTCTACACCCTGTTTTACAATGTCCGGGTAAGTCCGACAGTTGCTTTATTTACCAGATCAAACCAAAAGTTAAATGGAACTGTATTTGTATGATCTACTAGCCGGGGTTAGTGAAACAGAAATTTGATAGTTATTATACCTCCTACAGCCTACTAATATTTTGATTACCTAAATGTAAAAGTTTTGGTGTTTGTGAATTGGTCGTATAATATGATTGAATCATACTTATACTGCTAAACGGTGTACTGTTTGGCCAACGGGTAGAATATATATCTTTTTCTCTGGGTGAGCACCTCCTTAATAAAGAAGTATCAACTGCCAATGTGATTGAACCCGGATACATGGCAAAAGCTAAGTGAACATTTTTTAAGATGATTTAGATGTGAAGCAAACTCAATGTATTTTACATTGAGTTTGCTTCACATCTAATAAGTCACTATGTTGTAAGAGGATGACATTACAATTACATAGAACTAATGGTTATTGGTACTTTGGCTCCAGTAAATGAGCTTGTGGCTCCAGTAAATGGGTTGCGCAGTTCGCAATATGACAGGCGCTTCGCTGATTTACTCCGCCGCAGCTGAATAGACTGAAGGCCGAACATAACTAAGTTAGGAATAGCTTAAATGTTATCAGATCAGTATTTCTGATTAAATGCGGTTCTAATAAGTAGGGGTCTTTCCAAGTGGAAATTAAGATCAGTAGGTACTTATCCTCTATCCAAATATTTCTTTCCAATTGTTGTACATCACTATACCAACGAGGCAGTGCGTCAGTCAAAATAACAAAGTAAAATAATACTGTTTTAGGAGATTTTGGTATTACCTTTAAGTACCTTTTCGTCAAATGTCTGTTCTATAACTAGATAGAATATGTGCCACAATAACAAAACGAGTCACTCTCTCACTCACGCCCTCTCGATCGCCTGGCCACCCACGCCTAGCTCGAGTCTATTATTGCATGGAATTAATAAAGTGCTGAAAATAACGAAGACAAATGCGTTCACCACAGCTCAAATAGGTTGATATCGAACTACTATATTTTACATATTATACATTGATCGGCTACCTAACAAAGTACCTTCTTCATGTATACAGAACAGCTAATGCCCGCGATTTCATTCGCGTAATGTTAGTTATCACGGGGGGTTTATTTTTGCAGAACCTTAATTCTTATTCTAAAATAAAAGTACCCTTAGTTAGTCTTTATAACATCAGCTTTCTGTCAGTGAAAGTCCCGTCAAAATCAGTCCAGCCTTTAAAAAAATAGCCGGAACAAAAAAATAGACATAAAAAAGTGTAAACATTCATATTTATTTTGTAACAAGCTGTTGTCTTGACATTACAAACTTCAATTTAATTTATTTGTATAAATTCACCATATCTCGGTAAAATTATAACCCAAAATGTAAGAAGTACCCATATATCATCGACCCTTTGTAAATACTTTAGAAATAAAGTATGAGTTATTGCTCTTTGTAATTTTAATTTATTATTTTTTGGAAAGTTCATTATGTTGAAGGGTCGGTTGTAAGATGAGTATCTAAGCTAACATTTATTACTTGTTGTATCTGATGTATCTCTTATCTGAAGAAAGAGCTGCCATGGAGTTTGATGACAGGGTCAAACAACTTGTAATTTTCTTAATATTGTACCTCACTGTTATTAGAGGCTAGATAAAATGAAAGTAAAAGCTAACTGTCGTCCGTCAAGGATGATAAATGACGTAATGTGAAAGATATTAGAGGATACAGGAAAATGACCCTTATTTTCGTGTTGAAATCCTTGTAAATAACCTTCGTCTTTGAACCGCTTTTTGAATACCTACGTAAGTACCTACAATAAGCTGCGCCAACATTATTCCTTGTGAAAGGCTCCTGCGATGTAATTGAATCTTGAGAGTCATGGAGGACTTTATGTAAAACTAGCTTTTGCCCGCGACATTGTCCGCGTAAATGTCGGAACCCCGTTCATCCCCTTATAAGGTAAATTTTAAAAATCCTTTCTTAGCGGATGCCTACGTCATAACATCTACCTGCATGCCAAATTTCAGCCCGATCCGTCCAGTGGTTTGGGCTGTGCGTTGAGAGATCACTATGTCAATCAGTCAGTCACCTTTGAGTTATATATGTACGAGATATTTAGATTAAGATATTAACTTTTAATTCACAAATATCAGTTAACATTTTCAGATTTCAGATGTATGAACGTAGATGAGGCGAAAGGAGTATGTAAGGATTGTAGCAGGTGGCGTTCTGTGGTTTCTGCCTACCCCCATGGGAAAAAGGTGTGAGTTTATGTATGTATGTATTTTCAGATTTAAGTGCATCTATCATATCAAAGAGCATTCATCATCTTCACTCGTTTGATTGATCAGTTCTCGGAGCTTCACTTACGCACTCCTGCGCCGCCGATTTAGGTACCTATGCAAATATTATCCAACTAACTGGTCCCCGCCGACAGCGACTGCATTTATTGCTATAGGAAATTACATTGATGGAGGAGCGAGTGGGTAAAATATGGTGAAAAAAGTTTTAACGTGAATTTCTTTATTACTTTTTACTATCTATTATAAATACGAAAGTTTGGATGGAGGATGTTTGTTACTCAATCACGCCAGAACGCCTGAACGGATCCTGAATAAAATTTGGTGCAGAAATAGATATAGTCTGGCACATAGGTTCATGTACGGGTCCCATAACATAGCATCACGCCTGTAATCCCCGAAGGGTTAGGCAGAGGTGTACCCATTAGTACACCCGCATTTCGCCAGTTATGTTTAAGTCCCATGTAATAGGGGGCGAGCCTATTGCCATAACCGGGCACAAATCCAGACTCCGAAGCTGCTACTGAGAAATTTCTGATGGAAAAACCCAATAACACCGTGCCCGACCTGGGAATCGAACCCAAAACCTCACGGGTACGGGTCCCGTGGGATAATATATCAACTTTATTAAAGTCGAGAGCAGAAGCTAGTAGTTTATAAACCAATAAGAACTGTAAAATGTTTATTGTAAGTAATTTATTTGTAGTTACTACTAGTTACTACCTCCTTGATAATTTAGTAGATTAATTTTAATAGAACATTAACCTTACTAAGTACCACGTTTTGTGGTTGTAATTTACGGTTGGACTCCTTGTTGGCAACGAACTATAAATTGCTAGGTACTCATCCACTTCTGGAACTCTTTAGTAGGATGCAGTAGGCAAGTAGGTGCTCAAATTAAGACTGCAAATAATTACCTGTTTCCTAGTTCCCGCATATTACTTTTTGAAGTAGGTATCTATGACTCGACGGGCGGAATTAAAAGCGAGAGGTTCAGAAGACAGCTTAATATTACTTAGGTTGGCTTTAAAACTATTACTTTGTTGGAAATCCATGTCTTTGTCCATAATTCTCTCATTTTAGTTTTCCCCGACTACCAACAGTACCAACACTACCAACCTACTTATTATAGGCAAGTAGGTATTATTCCGGACGCTGCATCTGTAATTATTTTGTCCGCGATTTCGTCCGCGTAAATGTCGGTTAGCACGGAAAAAGAGTAGCCTATCTCCTTTTTGGAAATTTAAACTGACCCCGTACCAAATTTCATAAAAATCGGTTTAGTGGTTTAGTCATGAAAGCGTAAGACAGACAGAGTTACTTTCGCATTTATAATATTAATAGAGTAGGTATGGATAGTTGCAAGTTTAATGCAAACGATGGCTCACGTAGGTACCTATTACCTACTACTTAGGGTCAGTTCACACCGAGACGCGACGCGACGCGACGCAACGTGAAGATACTTGAAGAGGCCAGTGACTTCGCGCTGCGCCGCTCGCCGCCGCGAGACGCATCGCAACGTCGCCGCTCTTGCACGTCATTCTGTGCGCGCGTACCGGCGATTCACCGCTGCGTCGCGATGCGTCTCGCGGCGCCGCGCGGCGCAGCGCAGCGTAGAGCGACGCATCGCGACGTAGTGCTGCGTGGTGTAACGTATTCTAAATTCTTACAATGAAATGTGTATCTTTTCGTGTAGAAAATAAAGTTATATTTTGAGTCGCTCTTTTAAAGTGTGCACGCAGCGACGCGTCGCGTCGCGTCTCGGTGTGAACTGACCCTTACTTGAAAGTTTGTTGACACTTGCTCAGGTATTTAAATAACTATGATCTATTTACAGATATAATAGCACATCTTCGGAAAAAACATTTCATATTAGTATTTATTTTCCTGTACGATTTCTAATTCTGTAACATGAAAATATCAAGTCATTTTGAGTTTACATTGCTTGACTGATAAATCTGACTGTAAGTAGACTTAAGTATAGGAAATATTACTGAAATTATTACCTACTCTTATTACTTCCATTCCAGATTTTGCAAATTGGGACGTACATAAATAGCCTGGTATGATTATTGAGGGTACCCGTGCCTTAAGAATTTGCTTTGAAGCTAACTTTTTATTTTATTTCTGTAGAGGTACTTACATGACCATAAATATTATAATACGTATGTACCTAGGTACCTTTGCCATTCCTCTGGTCGTTCAGATATATACCTAGTAAATTTTGTAATAAGTAAGTAGATATAGCACGAAACATTTTTATTAATTTGTTAGGTACAACTACATAAACGCGTGCTATACCTAAGTATCTTTAGTAGGTATTTTTTTACCGGTGGGTTATTCCAATTCATATTTAGTTATTTTAAGAGACGAATTCATACTTAGTTTTAGGTATTTATAGATAAGTCTAAAACACTATACTTACAATGTTCCATCTAAATTACTGGACGCAGGGCCGATAACCTATTATTACAGCAAAATAATATTAAAATTGCATATAGGTAACAAAAGGTAAAAATCTTATTTTAATTGATAATTTTCTATAAAATACTGACTTAGAATAATGCACAGTTGATGGCAATACGCTCGCCCCCTATTACATGGGACTTAAACATAACTGGCGAAATGATGGTGTACTAATAGGTACTTCTCTGCCTAACCCTTCGGGAATTACAGGCGTGATGTTATGTTGTTGTTTAACTAAACATACTTACACATTTATCTGTCTGTCTCACAAACTCGATAAATACTCAGTCTTCGGAAAAGAATAAAAGAAAGTAGGTATTTATTGCTCAATCCACCGTAGTCTTGTAGAAGGATTTATTTGGGTCATGTACGATTGAGGGACCTCAATTTATTTTGTCCATCAATTTGATGTATCGTGTGCAGTATCAATGTGACACCCGAATAAGCGAATAATAACATAGGTACGAGAAGAAAAAATATTAAGTGTTTGATTTAACAAGTGACTGATAAAAATGTTTTTTTAAGGTCATTATCATTAGTGTGTGTACTCTATGTGCTGTCATGGCCTCTGAACTCGGCCCGTGGGTATAACATTCTAAATACCAACAGAGGGTCTGCATCAAGAGGATAGCAGCATGTAGGTTCTAGCTTAGGTATTATAAGGACCTACCGTGTTTGCTAATGTCACGTGATTGTGTTACTGAAATTCAGTTGTCATTACTTGATTAACTTTGAACATATTGTAGTTGATACCTACAGATACAGTGCGTCTTCACATTCTTTTAATTATTAAAATATTGTAAAACAAATTGGTCTTTTCTTTTATGGTTCAATATCCGTTTCTTTCCCATTATTCTTCATACGAAACTACCTTTTGAAAGAGGCTACTAGATATAATTCTTTTTCTTGAAAATCACGTTCCAAAGTGCCTTTTAATGGTCTAATTGAAATAAATGGTTTGACTTTGAAACAGACACTTCTTTGTAGGGTAACCCAAGCTCAGTGAGCAACGAAAACGCGCCTTTTCTGACACACCATTTCTCACAATTATCCAGAAGACAATAATGCTGTGCTGTATTGTTTTCCTCGGACATAATCAATATCAAGTTTGAAATAAAGGATCCTAAGGATCTCCAGGTCAGTCAGGATTGCAAAAGGCACCGTAATCCCGATAACATTGTGTCTGTGATGAATGCCCCTCCCCCCTCGTTCGGTCGCATCCCTTTTGATTTCATATCGTTGCTTTTGACGGGCAATATTTGCAGTTCTATCACGATTCCCTTTGTCACTTACTTGGGATCCGGAAGTTTGCACCAAATAGGAACGAATAAAAAAATGCTTAACGAAGTTTTGAGTTTTTGATAGAATCATGCAATCAATATTGAAAATGTTACATAAAGCTAATCAACATGTCTAAATGATATGCGTTTTTTTAGATGCTGATGTAAAAAACTTGTTCTATAAACATACCTAAACCGATTGATAAGTTAATTGTTCCCACACCACCAAATTACAAACATAAACTACTACACAGTTCTAAAAACTATTAATTACTTTTTTATTTTATGGTGGGTACGCCGCTACTTTAAAATTGGTAAATAGTGACATTCATTTCCAACTTCTAGAATTTAATTCGATTCATATGCCGCGCTGCATAAAATCCGGAGCATGGCATTGTGATACTCATAAAGGTCACAATTCGGTATGCGTCCTTGGCGAAATACCATTCGAGCGATGTTTACGACTTATTGTAAAAACATTCACACAAGCACAACTATAATAAACGTATACGATTGGACACGGAAAAACCTTGCCTATGGCGCATGTCTAAGTGGTACCTACAACAATTTATTCCGCGACATTTTTTTTGCATTAGTATTCATAATCACATATCTATCTAGATAGATCAATCATCGCAGATCATGTCATCCTCCCATACGAATGACAGGATCTTCATTAAGTATTCAATTAATTCCATCCAACTGTATGGCCCTTCAAGCATTCCCATAACTATCACATAGATATAGCTCCTTGTGTTATTAGAGGCCTTGTGTTATTAGAGGCCTTTTTTTTTTCTTTTGGAAATCCTCATGGATGCCCTCAGTTTGGGGATAACGGTATGTCGGACTCTTACCGACTAAAACCCCACGGTTCCTCCTGCTACCATAAGTCGGGAGCCCGGTATTCGCATTACACATGATCCGCGCCCCCGACTGGTGTTATTAGAGGCCTAGTCGATCGATGATTATGATGCACGGTAAAACTCTAGTGACCTTATGTTTGCATCATTTTGGATTTACCTATTGTACGTGTATTTATAACAGAATAAATAAAAAGTGTTTATAAAGCTTTTACACGATTGGAATTGTACTTGGTGAGTTGTTCCGAGTACCTAAGCCAGCGAAGGATACTGGCTCAAAAAAAAAAGAATGAACGCGGCATTACAACGTATGGTTAGCTAGTGTAGTAATAATTTAGTATTCCCCTGCATGTTCGTAACTTCCCTATAGCATTCCATTTACCATGATAATTTTCTGTCTACCTTTAAAGTAGGTAGGTACTTCTAATATATAAATTTTGTTTCTTTTTGCATATCGATCAGCCTCTCGTATTTGTTCTAATTGTTAATTTTATCAAGCCGTCACGTTTGACCTTTGGTAAACAATTGTTTAACACCTCTTAGTTTGGGACTTCTAAAATGTTCCTGACAGGCGACAGTTACAAATAATAAATAACTGGGCCTTTAAATGAAGCCCCGAAACTGTGTTTGAAAGTTTCAAGGGGACGTTAATTGCAAAGATGTTGTCTGTATTACTTCGTTTGAAAGATATTAATTTTAAACGAGGCAACTTACGCCTCGTTCCCTTTATAACGGCTCGTTTTACTAAGCGATAGTAAGTAACATTTGCCTCTGTTAACTTCTAACGAGTTCTTTGAAAAGTTCCACAAAGGTAAACTTAAGTAAGTAGGTACTCCTATTCCTATGGAGTAATGATTTCTTTATGGAACTAACTATGAAAGCAATTAACACGTGAAGATGCAAAAGTGTTCGTTTCAACCATTAACGATCGATACAAAAATATAGGTTAAGGTTAACTGATTAGACTGCCAACTTATGTGAATTTGCACATCTGCTACAAAACTTCATAAAAAGCGATACCTCTTTAAGAAAATAATCAAACTGTGAAACAATATCAGTATAGTGTATTTATCTAAGCTTTGTGATATAAAAAAGTAATACATTATTAATTAAGTATTGTTATTAAAATTATAAATGTTGTCATAAAATAGATTTTAGCATAACAAAAATTCACAACGTGCGTAGTCATAAATATTTACAATCAACTTTGTTCTCTCTCGACCTAATCTAAGTTCGTCATAGTTGCTCTTCAGAAAAATAAGAATTGAGGCCATCACTCGAAATTGACCCAAAAACTTTTTGGTATTCCCGGTTGACGGAGACACTCGTTCCAACTGTCTGCGTAGGCGGATTTTTCGTCAATCGTCGCTTTACCCAAGATTTCCTTCTTCGCCATCTTTGTCTTACATCCGAGACTAATATAAATACTGACTTTATTCAAACTTGCCTTGAAAACTGTCAGTTTCACTGTAGCAGATTTTGGGTCCCATCTGGCAGATATTGCGGGAGCAAATCTATCGCTTTTCCAATAGCATTCAGCTTTGTTCGCCTCTAATATCGTTGCTTTCAGGTACAGTGGTGCTGGAAATAGAAAATTAGTTTAAATATTAATATCGATTAATTCATTTAAATATTAATATCCATTTGATGTAGTTGCTAAAATGTAACGTTTACTAAAAATAACATAGAAGTTATGTTGATATTTAGGTAGGTACCTATGCAGTTAATTCCTATCCTACTACTAAACGCTAAAGTTGAGTGCGGATGGTTGTTTGTTACTCTTTGGTATAAATGGAAATGGTTGAATGGAATTAAGTAGCTGGGCACACATACAGATATTGATCTAGCTCACTTAGGATACGTTTTATCGCGCACATAGGATAAGTTTTATCACGTTTTTGTGTTCCACTCGGAAAATTTAGAACTTTAACTTAATCCTGCCAGCAGAAGCTAAATAAAACACAAAACTGTCATTGACATAGGGTACCGTTGTAAAATCCTTGTTATTAATTTACTTTATCGATTATCAAATTGGTACATAATAGTTTAAGTAAGAAGCGTCGTAAAACAATACTTTCACTTGGCTTTGATCAACGTCCTATTGTTTAGAACTTTTTCTTGTATTTTGCTGAGAATATTCCTAATAGGTATCAAAAAGTTACCGACGATCTTTTAATGAGCATCTAATTTTAGAATTCTTTTGTAATCAATCTTTGCTTTCTCATTATCTTTGTCAAGTTACCTACTTGTCCTTGCGGGTTAGGTACATCTGAATGATCCCCAATTTAAACCAGCTTGGCGAATACTGAGTTCTCTCGAGGCGATTGACCCTTGTCAGTTGTCTGTGTAATTGTTTAAGTAAGAAGATATTTGTAATATTGCCTAAACTTAGGTGTAGTACGGTCAGCGACAAAAGTCGATTAACACAACTTTTAAAACATCTTTACACAAACACTAAATAATACAATGCACTACTTTTCAGCATTTCAAGTTTATTTTATTTGTCAAGCGATTTACTATTTTCTTTAATATCGTGCTCAAAAATATAAGTGTCAAATGTCTTTTGTCGGTGACTGTACCGATATTATGTATTTAGTAATGTTACATAACGTCTGTTATTCCCGAATTATATCGCCAGGTACATTTAAGCATAATACCGGACGAGAAACTGTGTTAAGAGTTTATAGGTATTCTACTCGTTCTATTTCATGGCGTATCACGTATTTCACGACACGTACATATTGATGGTTGACGAGTGAGGGCCCGTATAAAGTGAGCTAGGAATTATAATATAGTTGTAATGCCATTCTAGATGTGCAGAAGCAGCATGTCTGCCTGCATACTGATGAGTTGATACTGTGACCATGGCGGTTATCTAAGTTAGAGTTAGTCATAAGTACACAAAGAAAAACGAGAAACCTAATATATCAGTTGTCAAAACATGACGAATACCGAATCAAGAAAAGACAAAGATTCCAAGGGATTTCTTACAGACACAGTTCAATTTATTATGATTGGAGTCTTCTGAAACCTAGTCTACTACCTACCCTATATAGGTATAAGAGCTGAATAAGGAAATTCTGTTTAGTTTTCAACAAGGAAAATGAATCTCAATAACCCATTTTTTCATAGGTGAAGAAAAATATATCCCCAGAGAACTTTAGGTCGCGAATATTATACGAAAAAACTTGAGTGGTCGTACGCGGCCAAAAGCAAAACAAAACTTAACAATGAATCACGTACTTAAGGAAAAAGTATAAATCTAGAGATATTTTATGTCGTTAGATACACGCTATGGCACTACCATCATAAGGATATTCTGTTTAGTTTTTAAAACACGGAAAGTGAATTGCAAAGTCTCGAACAATGACATGTAAACTAGTTTTTTATTTATCTAACATTAGTATTCGTTTACTTAATCCATTTTTACTTCATTGTTATCTACAAGTGCTATAATATGTAGATAGTACCTATTAACAGGCACATTAGCGCTCTTATCACATTATCCCTAATTCCATTGATATTGTACGTTACTGATCATGACAAAAATCGAGTCCTTATTTCCTGATACAATTTCACTTTGTTGAAGATGACGCAGGTACCCAACTTATTTAGTCCTGATAGCTAATTGATTAGTCTCTTTGTAGCGATTTTGAATAACCAGGAACGTTGCAACAGACTGAAGGATTATTTACCATTACGTTTACCCTTCTCCTGTCTAAGTTTATCTTAGACATTACTGACATCATTCCGTGCCTCGGAAAGCACGTTAAGCTGTTGATCCCGGCTGTCATACGTGGATCTTTGACAGTCGGTCGTCAGAAGCTTGAAAGTCTGACAACCAGTCTTACCTAGGGGTATCGTATTACCCAGTTACTAGGTTGTGGAGGTCAGATAGGCAGTCGCTCCATGTAAAATGCTGGTACTCAGCTGCATCCGGTTAGACTGGAAGCCGACCCCAACATAGTTGGGAAAAGGCTAAGCAGATGGTGACGTTTACCCTTATTATCTATTTGTGTGTCGATTGTCATCTGCTTAATTGTCGACACAGGAACATAAATGTAGGGTTTGTGTACATCTCATTTTATTTTATCACCAAAACACATGTGCAAATGGACAAGAGCGGCACGGAAGCATGCAGAAACTATTCAACAAACACAGACGGGTCATATTATATGTACCTATATATGGTAGCGTTAGAGAATGGCACCTACTGGGATCCGGACAAAAGCCAATAAGGTTTGGCTCCGTTCAACTGCAAAATGAACCTTAAATGAATCAACCGTTACTTGATCAAGCGTAGCGAATGTGACCTAAGTAACGAGAATGCTAAAAATCAGTGTAGAAAATGTAATATTATAGAACCTCTTGTAACTGTAAACTTGGCCTTAGATATTTGAGTTGTGATTCAACGCACATTCGTCTTAAGCGTAACTCTCTCCTCTTTAATAAGCAAACAGCATTGCGTGGGACGCCGCGTCGCCTCGAGTGGCTGTCTCTATAGAGAAATAATATTATGAATGAAGTTTAGTTACGGACGCGGACCAGAGCCCGCCTATGAATGTCTAAGCAGGTCGTAGTTTAAGTGCTAGAATATTTATGAAATGCCGAGATGCTTATCGTTGATATGGCAGGCTAGGAGCCAGGTGGACCGCATACCTGGGCAAAGTAGCAGGAGGCCAATGACCGGGAAAATGGCAAACAATGGAGAAATACATTCAGCATTAGTGGTGGTAAAGAAGAGAGACAAACATATCAAGGTGTGTTACAGCCAGCAAAAAACTATTCACTTATACCCCGTTAAAGACTACATTTTTTTTATTTGTTTTCACGTTACCAGAGGTTCATTACTCACTGTAAGTTCTTGCTTGGCTGTCAGGAAGAAGATTCATTTCGCAGAAAGACACAGACTCAGTTATGTCTAGAGTTGACACCTGGGTTACCCAGAAATAAATTATTGGGTAGTCTTAAGACCAAGTCATAATATAAATATCCTAAATAATATAATTGTACGTTGTTTCAGTTATTCGAGTCAGTTCTATATTTTTGTAGAACCAACATAAAGTGGCTATGTAGTATGTAGTGGGTTCCCGCATATAGCTGTGGATCTCCACATATTTATCTAAGATATGTTTGTTTCCTTTGTTCTAGTCATAAATTGCAAAGAATAACCACAACTTAAGCATGTTTATCGTGACAATCATCTTATTTTATGGAAGCACTTAGGTTCATGATATTATTTGGGGGCATTTCTTTTTGCTGGAGGATTCTATCAGGATATAGCCATTTCAAATTTGAATTTTAAATTTTGTCTAGTAAAACGTGATAAATGTCTATTAAGTAAGTACCTATATACTGGCACCATTTGCTCGTAGTTAAATGTATTCAGACCGAAGAGCCCTCAACACAAGCACATTGTTTCTCCAAATAGTTTGTGAGGAATGTGGTATAGCATAACCATATATCTTAAGGACTAACGATAGATCCCGCCCTTCGATATCATTAGGCGAGGGTACAAGATACATTGCATATTAAAGCACTACCACGAAATTGATTGAGTCGAAGTTATTTTGCCCTCTTTCCTGTAGTTACATATAACGCGATAAGTACCACATAATGCCGGTTCACATAAAATGCCGCTCGTATCGGAAACTAACCGAAATGTTGCTCATTAGCGACGTGTTATCGACAAATGCGTATCGGTGTTATGTGTAACTGCTATTTTAGAGATCATGTAGTGATACGCATCTATCCTCGGGACATTTTCTGTTATGAAATTAGCAAAATCGAAAAAACTGGCTATGGTAATCTACGTTTTGATGTCGTATAAATTCGGAATACAACACAAATAATGACATATTATTAGCTGGCAACTTAGCAGACATAACCTCGAGTTTATACTCAAAAAGCCAACCGCGGTTCTCAAACAAAATAATTAGTTTGATTGCTGCAAATAAAAACGTTACCTATGTGATTTTTTCGTAGAACTAGGTACCTTTAAACTGTTCTTGCTGCTGCATCGTCTGCACGCTGCACCGTAGCCTGCTGACCGTCAGCTGCACTATATCGTTCAGCCCGTCTTCGCTCGCAGTGTACAGTAACGTGACTTCCAACTGGCCCTTCTTGTTTTCCCGCTGTAGACACAAATTACACGGTGTTCATGCTAATTGCCATAGATTAGAGGCCCGCATGGGCAATTTGTACACAATCAACTATATCTGAACTGCCTTGGAATATACTAAGATATGTATAAGATATATTTTACTAGACCAACGAGGAAGGAAACTGGGCAGAGCTCCAAACAATACGAGTATGAATAAAATTGAGGCGTTGTGTTACTAGACTTACTCGTAGTAATAATATTAGCGGAACGGATTTAAAAACTATATGATGTCATGTTCTTGTGATTCGAACACCGAAACTATCCTGAGAAATGTTTCGCGACTTTATCGTTTTTTGTTAGTTAAATAAAGCCAAGGCGTTAAGCATCTTTATCACCTTTATCTAAAAAACCGATTTTCTTCAGTTTTTGTTGCTACAAGATAAGAAACTGATAACGCTTAGCGTAATGACGGTGTAGTTTTTATTGCATTTCAAGTAAAACTCTTCGAAAATACCTAGTTACGTAATTCCATACTAAAAAATACAATTTGGTGAGGTGATTAGGAACTCGGATCATACTCAGCATTAAAGTACTACTATACTACTATATAATAGACTACTATTGAATTGACTCTTCCACAAGATTGTCTGATGTTTAGTTTCTAATGCAGGTAGGTAATACCTATATTCTAATAATGTAAGATTTTGGTTCACTTATTAGGCCAGAATCTTAACATTCAATACAAACCTTAAGATAAAGACACAGACAAAAACTTGTTTAACAGATTCATTGTCATTCTTTAGACCTAATTTTACTAAGTAGGTACTTATCTGGATTTTAATCAACGCTATTACAAGAAAGCTCTTAAGTATTAAGATCGTGACTATGCCCGTAGCTACTACTAATTAGTAGAAGATTCACGTTTACAAATTGGCCCAATTCTACTATTACCTCATCATTGTTATAAAACAATCTAGCCAGTATATGTAGAGTTGGTAGCAATTAGTAAGAGAAATCAATGATCTAGCAGTAGGTACCTACATAAACATTGATAATACATAATTATATCGAATATTTACGCACGAAGATGTAGCATAGCTGAAACCTTACATCATCGCAATAAACGTAGGTAGACGATCAGATGGGACCGGCCGAGGTCAAACCTATTCTATTGTACTAAACAATATTAAGATTTTATTTACACGAACACGCTCTTCGCGTATTCATACAATTATGACTCATACATTAATTGATATTGTTATCATCGACATAGAAATTTGTATTGCTTCCTATCGAGACACTTAATAATAGACAATGTTGGCGATTGCTTGCTTATTCATCACTGTATTATTTTTTACACTCACAAAAAATCCCTTTTTAGAGCCCCTTTTTACGACACTTATTCGCAGCCTATAACAGCATTACCTAATTAATTAAAAGAAAATGAAGCTCGCTCGTTAAAATAACCTACTAAATTCTTCGACGTCGTCATTATTTTTTACTTAACTTAATACTAAATAAGAGAACGTAATAATGATCTCATTTATTGATAAAAAAAAATGCTAAGAGTGATGAAGTTGAAACTTTAATAATTCCTCTGTCGGCAGTCGATACTTATCAAGATCAAGTTCATTATAAACGGAAATAGGTTCACCATAAAGCGACGCTATATTTTACTTGCGCATTTACGACTATTTTTATCATCATCTAGTGATTAGCATCGCTCGTGACAGTGACTTATAATGTTACTGTTTACAATACGGCCGACGTATCTTGGCGGCTCTGAAGTTAGTCGATTGCTGCGCAGTAAACAATTTCGTTTCTATAAGATCCATTGCGCAGCCAAACAGCTAACTTCATACCGCCAAGATACGTCGGCCGTACTGTACCCTACACTTGAATACTGAATACGTAGATTACATACCCGTGAATCAGCAGCAGTGATACCACTCGTGATGGCGTTGATCGGTCGCCAAATGTCAGGAGTTCCTGTCAAACCATTCTTCAGGTCGTTTTGAAATAACTTGGAGTCGAAGTTCCAAGTGGCAGCTCCAACTGTTCTTCGTTTTTCCAAAATTGACTTTTGTGCTAACGCCTCAGCTTTCGTTGACTTGAAGCTGCTAAATGTCTTTTCTAAAAATCCAGTCTTAGGTTTCGGCTCTTCCTGCTCCGCCACCTTGGCAGTTTTTTTCGAGTCTAGTGTTTTACTATTTCTTCTTTTGTCTGAATCTTGTTTTGGAGGTTCTAATATAGCATAAATGGTAAGCGACAAAAAGTGGCCGGCTAGCAAACTTTGAAGGTCGGTTTTTTCTGCTCCCTTTTTCGCATCTTTTTGTTTGAGTTGGAATTTGAAATCCTCGTTCCACACAGGCCAAGAACTCTCCTGTAATGATGTCTCAAATCTGCTATCGCCGGGAAATACTTTGACCTGAAAAGATTAAAGTGTCGTTATTCCATCCCATATTTGTACCTATGTCTATGTTAAAATACTAATGACCACAATTTTATTTTATCTACGAAATTTCAGAATACAGCCAGCCAGTACAGCCAGTATTTTTAACAAAATGCAAAACGATTTTCTTCAGGTATAGCCGAAAAAATAGGTTGGTACTTTAATATCACAAATTGTCGTAAGGCAAATATAGGGCAAGATCAGTCCGGGATAAAACGTATCCGTGAACATTGTTACTGGTGGCTAAGCCTCTAAAACTGCTACCTACGCACATAACTTTTCATCCTCAGCGCAAAAAAAGTCGTTTAGGCGGAACAGGCAGCATAAAATTTATTTTAATGTGGTAGGTATTTGAGTGTTTTCACCCAGATAGTAACAATTTAAAAATATCGTAGGTAACCCCGGCCCCTGATTCTGATAGGCTTTTATCAAATTACCTACTAAGTAAGAACATTATGTGGTTTAACACATTGTCAATATTCAGAGAGCTATTGCGCAAATACTTCGAACGCTTCGATCAAATAGAACGTCCGATAAAATTACCCAAATTGAATATTTATCCACCAAAGGGTCATACAAGGGTCTTAGCGACCAAAACGATCAGGAGTAAAAAAGAATCATCAATCAAGTCCTCTAGACCCTTATAACGTTAGAGAAAATACATACCAACTAGAAACATCCATCGCTTCAAACTATAGCAGTACAAATAGAAACCTATTGATTACCATTGGCACACAAGCCATTCAGGAATTCGGAGTCGGGCCATTTGACCCCGCTCATTTTACCAGCAAATTGAATTTAAATTAATGAACCGTCTCTGCATAGTTGTACCAACAATACTCAGCCGGGGAATGTACTATATTTGATTATTGAATAGGATTTTATTAAGGAAATTGTCATGTCGTCTTCCTCAATCTTAAGTACCTAATTAAAATCTGATGGGGCCATATAGAATTTTATTCTTAATTAATATGATGTACGCTTCGTTAATTGAAGATGTTCGTTTGATAAATAACGGCACGACTGTTTTCGTCAAATAGTTAAGCAGAAGTTAAGTAGACCCCATTTTTCACTACTTACGTTTAATTCTCTTACACGAGGCGGCCTATTTCCAGAATAAATTCTATTCCAAATCTAAATCAATGTAGACCCTACATTGCCAACTTAGAATTTCTCGATGTAAAAACACTGCGTGAAAAACGTGCCAGATCGAATCCGAGACCAGGAACATGTAAATCGTTTCAATATAAGAATGTAATTCGATATGTCTAAGGAAAATTTGAAGCTACTGTCCCGTAAAATTCACAATATTTTCATATTGCCCTTTAGGGTAATAAGTATGAAAAGGCTGTGATTCAATAAACCTCACAAAATTGAACAATTTGTCAAAGGTCTTTTACCAGTTTAACCTATTTCTGCGCGGGTACATTTTGGTTTTGGTATACTCCTTCGATTCAAGCATTTAAGCATGTAACCTTTTCTTATGCCTATGATATTATTAAGACATTTGTACAAAAGACAGGTAAGTAAGACCTTATATCTCTACAATCGATCCACGACCAAATATTCTCTACAAAAGACAGATCGATAGTACTAAAAAAAACTTGGATCATGTTCAAGTACAGATTTCACATCAAAAGAAATTGTAATACCTACCTAAGTTTTATAGTTCTTTTGAGTTTAAAGGGAAATTAGCAATAACTATCGAGGTTGATAAGTAAGTTCTTTATCTACAATGATTTCAGGTGCATAGCAGGAAGATAACACAGACGATAATCATGTCCATAACAAGAACTGGTGACTTTCATTGATAAAAACCGCAGATAAAACCCACATAATGTTGGTCGCACAGTCGCACTTATCGACGATAGCGTAATGAGTGCCATTGACTTTTCCTTTAATATTTAGAATGATAACACTAACTAGATACACCCATTAGTGCCTTACAAACATACCTAATGAAAGGTAGTACCTACCTAATAGCTCACAGAATTGGGAGCATATGTCAGTGTTGAACCCGATCGCCAGAGATAAAGTCTGTACGAATTCTTGAGTGAAAATAGAACACGGTTCATATTGGATGCAGAAGATTCAGAAGCTATGGCGACATTAGCAAGTAGGTAGACGTTTGATCAAGTGAATCAAGTGAAATTGTAGAAAGTTCTTGCACCTACCTAACAACTCTTTAATGTTGTTAATTTGCTGGCAAGACAATCAGTCATTGATTACTATAAAAGTACACGCGTATGAACAAAAATGCTGACCATTTTTTGCAGGAAGTAACTGATAGACATCCACCGCAGTCTACAATGTTACAGAAGTAACTACCTACTTATAGTTTATTTTTAATTGTGTATATCTCTATTTATAAATGCATCTTTGTATAAAGTATGAGTTTAAGCATCTTAGTTTATTATTTTGGCAATTAAGTCAAATTAAGTAGACAAAATTAATGACCGGAATCGGACTTCGTTTCTCAGCTTCGCATAAATATCTCTCCGTTTCGGTAACTTTTGTTGTATGTTAATTAGGTATGTTTAAATAAATATTTTGGTAGGTTACCGTTCTATCAGAGCTAATAAATCAGTTAAACAAACATCCTAAAAACTGTTTGGAGCATGCCAAAAATATCGTTGGCTGGCTTACAACATCAATGTTTATTGACACGATGTCCATTGGTAGATATTTTTTTAGAGTAATCAGCGGTAAAATAAATTTAATTTGAACAACAACGTGGACGAAGCAACAGAAGTATGCAAGATCACTGCACGAGGTAGTGTGTAATTTCCACTAACTATTTCATGGGAATACGGGGTTTCACCATCTTTTTGTAGTCTTCCTCCCTTACTCTCCACCCCTTAACATTTCCTCAACTCTTTTAGTTTACGTTTCTTCTCTCCACCCGTTTCCATACCAAGACAAACATTACTAATTCCTTACTGGTTTCATTTTCGTTACTCCACAAATCTCCGATACATCATTTTTCAAGGCTTACTCGTAGCATTAAATTTCGAACCAGCACTGTAAATTGTATTCTCATTTTCACATGCGCCTTATGATGAAGCAATACTGTCATATTCGTGTGGTTCCATTAGCGATTTCATGAGGAAATTCTAGATTGTATTTGATACTAATGCAGCAATGTCATCAACAATTTGTTAAGTAGGTATATCAAATTGATGGATTACCCTTAATACCACTTAGACAACTTGGGAAACAAGTGACGCGTGCCGTCAGCGGAGGAATGAAGTTTATCTAACCTAGGTTAGACACATTGCTAGTTGTGGTCTCGGCATCAGGGATTAATCAGTTGACTGATTCTTGTCTGCATCAATTAAAGATTACAGGTGCGAACACCGACGTTGCTGCAGTTTTTACCTCTAACAATTTTATTTAGTGAAGATAAACGAACGAGTTTGCCGCAGTAACGTCGGGTTGGCCTCAATTAGGAAAACAATTAAACGGATGTTAAATAGTAGATGTAGGTAGACGCAGTGTCAGCGACCAGCGCTTGTATGACGCACTGATGAAGATAATGCTGTTAATTGCAAGATTAACAAAGAATGTAGGTACCTACGTACGTTCTCACTTGTTCGTCAATTAACGCTTGCTATTCTGCTCACAGAGTAGGTAGTATCATTTAATAAATAAAATAGGCGGGAAAGTTGGTGCTCACATTGGATGCTCAGGGTTGGATTGCCACGTAAAATGACAATGCTAATTCTTTGTCCTAAAAATAAGTCAACCCTCTGATTGCGCTTGGCGACGTCATGAAAAACTAAGTGAGCTCTCGGGCCCTAAGTATGGTCTTAGTATTTTCAACCATTGGGATTAACAAATTTGAAAAACACTAATACCTCATTTACATTCAGCCCCTGCCGCTGCCCCTCGCGCTGCCGGCAATAATTCCCTAAATACTGCCGCAGCAGGATCGAGAGAAGTGTGTGTTTACATACTGCCCTACCACTCACTTCGCTTTCAAGTTTCGACAATGGCAGACGTCGAAATAATTACAGCGGCCGCGCTGTCTCTTTTTGCGATACATAATTATGTTCGATATTTTTATGACTGCCTCGTTGGTCTAGTGGTTAGTGACCCTGACTGCAAAGCCGGAGGTAGTGGGTTCGATTCCCACCCAGGACAAACTTTGTGTGATGAGCATAATTGTTGGTTCTGTGTCTGGGTGTAATTTATCTATAATATGTATGTATTTATAAATTATATAAGTATGTATATCAGTTGTCTGGTTACCATAACACAAGCTCTGCTTAGCTTGGGATCAGATGGCCGTGTGTGAGTTGTCCCAAGATATTTATTTATTTAAAAAGGTTACGAATACAAAAAAAGAATGTTCGTCGTAGACGATGGTGGATGTTAACTATACATCGAAATAAAAAATAAAAAATTCTACGCGTCGTGAACCTTACGTTTCTGTTTATATTGTTTATCCGTAACATCCCAAATTACTTTTTCCGTTTCCAGTAGTTCTAAGAATTTTATTGTAATCTCATTGCTCCATTCGGACGGCATTTTCGATGATCTAAACAAACGTCTTTCTCCTCCAGGCGCTCGGCGAGTACTGAGCGCCGGAGCAGAATGTAAACACGCACTGCCGCTCGCGCTGCCGGTCCTTTGACTTCCGCACAAAAAACCGCCATTTTGGGGAGCGCCGGGCAGCGCGAGTGGCAATGGCAGTGGCATGAGAAGTATTGCGTTTACATACTCGTCCTGCCCACTTCCCTGCCCACTTCCCTGCTCACTACGGCTGAATGTAAACGCGGTATTAGACCATGGGGGTTGAAGTGTTCACCATCAGATAAGGTTAAAGGTTAGGCTAACTTCAGTTACTTACGGTAAGTTTAAATGTTGAGTCGCTTAATTATTATGAGTGTTAGCTTGACCTACAAGCTAACATTCATACTCCCTGTGGATAGATTCCACGTCACATAGGTCTATAACTACCCAATTACCTAAATGTTAAGTTTACCAATCGAGCCACCTGTTTCTACAGTACCTACGTACCTTAGCCTTCGTAGGTAGGTAGTAAACAGGATAATTGCGACTTTGTGAGCAATTTTTCCTTTTCCTTTTGGTATACCTACTACCTATTGTTAGTTAATTGAATGCTTATGCTTAATGTAGGTAGTTAGCTTTTCTGGTCACTGGGTCGTCTTATGGGCGGATTTCTATACCTAGAGGAAAACCACGATGAGTGGTTAACGTTAATTAACCAGGTAGGTATAGGTACCTATAGGTGTCAACTATTTTTTGATGTAGGTACCTACCTAGATGTAGTCTATATTAAATAATTAGGTACCTACAAAAAATACAAAAACAAGGTATCTAAGTACCTAGGTAGGTTCTTCGGAAGTTTAAAATTAAATTGGCTTTGCCTTTTAGATAGATTTACTTAGTACCTAATCGGCTAAAAATATTAATATTTACGTACGGCCAAACATTTTGTCAGTGTTATAAAATGAAGCAATAAAGTGTAAACAAATGATTGAAAGTTACCTTAACAAGGTATCCATGGGCGCGACTCAACCCAAACAAGGACGGAAGGTGCCGGGCGCCGATAACGGTCACAAATAAAATTTTACTGATTGGATGCAAGGCCAACTTGAATCCTATCTCCGGTTCCAAACTACCACTGCCGGCCAGCTGGCTGTCCCGGTTCGTATTCAAAATGTTCTTCAGTTTATTAAGTGAAAATGCCATTGTAAACAAGTCTTCTTTCTGCTAACTATCGCGTATCACACTCGCATTAAAACCGGTTTTACTGAATAATTAATCACGCAATACGATCGATATCGTACAACCTCATCGTTTTACGATCACAACTACTCGCTGTCACATATCAGTCTTCGTATTAATAATCACAACACAACACAACACCGTAAGTTTAGAACACCATTTGGTTGCACGACAATAATAAGACTCACTCAATGAAATCCATACAACGCTGTAGCTATGTATGAGTATGACTGACTGACTTGTTTTACGATGAGCGCATACCCACCGTAGATAGTGTCAATAGTTTCACTCAATCGTACTATGTATGAATGAAGCATTCAAGTGTCATGGAAATAATCGGATCTCTCTTTCTTACACTAGCATTCTGCCGTTACACTAGCGCCACAAAAAAAGAGACTTATCGAATGAATATGCTAACCCTTCAATGCCGTGTGTCATCTGCAGTTGGTGGACGTAGTTTTATTACTTTGTTACAACAGATGGCGCAACTAAATCGATAAACAATGACATACTGGCATGAACCTTTTTAAAAATAAGTTAAGACTTATGTGCTGATTATTATTCTACTTTGCCTCGGGTGCTAGGATCTCCTATCGCAACTTGCAGCAATATTATGTATAAACAATTGGATAGTAAATAGACATAATTAATCAATATTGTATTTCGTTAAGACACTATTTTAGCCCTGAACACCGGATTAATTTACAATAAATTATTATTGTAACATTGTAACAATGTTTTAGTTGCTCTAAAATCATTAACTAGTAAACTAGTGACGTCAAAGGTTGCTATTGCCAACACAAAATCTGACGAAGGAATCGCAGTTTGACAGTTTATAAAATGTAGGTATGTTAATTGGTGGTTTCTATAGTTCCTACTAAATTAACTAACTTTAAAAAACTCGATTTAACGTTTTCAATCAAAATAAGGCTAATTAAATAGTTTCAAGTATGGTTATTTGGGAATAAATAAAAAAAATATTAAGAGTACTTAAATAAAAAAAAGTACATATTAGAGTAAAAAAAATATTTATTAAAATGCAACAGTTCAAATAACACAATGTGACATAATAATAAATGTTAAATAATCGCTACTCATAATAAATCAAAATTATAATGTGTTACGCAAATGGAATATTAAATAAACGAACTTTACACAAGACATTCACAACAATGATATTTAAGTCTTTTAAGCTTTAATAGTTATGTCCTTGTCCATAAATAAAATAATTATTTCAAACAACTGATTTAGAAAAAAGTTTACTGAACACTTCGGCGATTCCGTCGTAATAGTGTATGATGATGGAGACGATTAGAACGAACATGGCAAAACAAATGCCTGTGATGTACATAAACTGGCTTGCTTCTTGAGGCGTTGCCAGTAGCTCTTCACTGCTTGTATCCCTGTCTAACGCATCAAATTCAGATGTATCTGAGGGAGAAATATCGGTTTCAATACATTGTTACGCCAAATTAATATTATGCTAAGAGTGCCTATCATAATTTAGTAAAATATATTTTTTATTGTGTTAATTTAGTTTCAATCAAGGAAACAGAAAGGCGAATAAGTCCTTAAATCAAATTACATTATATTTTATGTTTATTGTTTAAAATTGTAATCATAACATATTTACCAGCAGGTGTTTCCACATCGCATACTACATCAGCCTCGGTAATCTGTAGGTCTAGCAACTCCCGCACTGACAGAAGAGCCTCGGCGGGTGCTTCACCGGGAAACAGGTAATCACAGAGGTACAAGGCACCCACTGGTACTAGTACTCTGCGTGGTGGCTCATTGAAACAGACCTTTTCTGTGAATAACATAATAATAGATAAATTAAACAGTCTTTTATCAGAGCCCTCCAATTACAAATTATGAATACATTTTATAGTAGGCAGTTGGACAAAAACCACATTGTTAGCCCTATTTTTGTTTATTTTTATACACAATTATTGTACTCATTAACATTGAAAAGCATCTATCCAATCAATAGCCTATATTTGTAAACAAAGGTGGCAACAATGTGTAATATGTTGTATTAGTTTTACAGAGTCTCCATGCTTTGCCATGTGCAGTCTTCTCTTTAAACAGAATTGGGGTTTAATAACTATTAAATATAAATCCCATGTTTTCAGTTATTTCTTACCTTCTGGAAGTAAATTATCGTCAATCAACGCATCACAGTGCATCGTGAACCGAGATGCTAGTGATCTTATTATGTCTTGTTTTACAGCTGCTATAGTTTCGCTGACTGTCGCCTTGGGGTACATGAACACACTTGATGAAACCACCCCACTGAAATGTATGCTTCCATCACATTCTAGGTACTCCACTGTTTCAGGGAGTGAGTTTTCCTGAAATAATATGATCATTTTGTATAGAAAATATGGTAATGAATCCTGAAATGATTTATTATTACGTACAGTGCATAGTTTAAAACAGGATAACTAATTTCCTTACAATGAACTTGTTATTATTCAGTAGGTACATAAGAGAATAAAGCATAATAACACATTCATTAGAAACTATTACAGTCCTGAATGTCATTTAAGCATAACAAATAATACTACACGAGAAAGAACAATGAAATAATAATAGTGTATTGTTTTCACTTACAAATGGCACAAATAAAGAAACATTCATTGATTTAGGAAGTTCCTGGTGCTGCACTTTGTTAGAACTTTTGGGTTTCTTCTTTTTAAAGAGTTGTTCAAGGACTTCATTGTTATCTTTCAGTTCACCATCTATGAATATGATGCTGGATTCAATTGTTTTGTGTGCTGATTCTAGGATTTGCTGAAAATTTTTGACTGTCAATGTTAACAATAGAAATACACATTGAAGCATTATATTATTATCAGTTGAAATTTAACAACATTAAATTGTTATAGTTTTTGATATTTGATACCTGGAACTGTGACTTAACAGATATACCACTCTTCTTCACTATCACAGGGTAGACATCATCAAACTCGTAGTAGCAGTCCAACCTCTGCCACTGTTGTGGTTTAGCCAAGAACTTCCATTCAACAGGCTTGATAACGGTACTTTTTACTGGCATGCCCACTTCAATACTTTTACAAGTAAGCACTTTTGTATTTGTAGACATGTGTAAGATAAGTCTTTCATTTGAATAAGGACAGTTCCCAAACATGTACTGATTAGCGTTCATAACTTTGTATATGTGGTTCACAACGGATCTCACTTTACTGAAACTATTTGGGTCCTCAAATATGTCTTCATCACTTGTTATGAAGATACCTGAAATCATATAATTTCCTCATGTTATCTTTTTTAAGATAAAATAATACTATTCATTTCTATTTTATTTTGTTTTGTAATAAAAACAAAACCCATAATCAATAAGTGTATGCAAATCACTCATGAGGTGTATAATAAAATATTATGTGAACTTTGTTCATGATGTTTATTCAAAACAGATCTCAAAAATGTTGTCTCACCTTGAACAAACATGCCTCCAGGAAGCATTCTAGTAACATGTTTAGCATGGTCGGCAACCCATAACTCAGACACATTCAATAGTGTTTTTGATTCTGGTTTGTCCAACCCATAACTTACTTCTGATGCAGTCTCCGAGCCTTTCTCGTCTGGCGTACGGGCTAGATGGATTACATTCTCCCGAGCACTAGTTGTCTTGAAATTATAAAAAGTTTACATTGGTTTAAGTCTTACATTGGTATTAATTCATTCATAGAGTATACTTAAGCAGAAACTCATATAACGTGATATACTTTCTAAAGATTAATGATTTATAAAGGAAGTGCTGGATTAATTCTATTGATATAGCTTGTGAAATAAATATATTATTTTCAGAATCGATTTAATATGTATCGGAAATAAGTATTGTTGATAAACTTGTTCACTCATATTTACAATGATATGACTTACCTGACCGAGAATTAATCCTATTACGAATATTTCTTTAGAAGCATATTGCTCTAAATATTGTAAGCAATATTCCGGAGAATATACTGTCCGGACCATCTTTTATAATATAAATAGATCTGGTTCTATATGCTGCCACAACACGTTTGAGATTTTCTATTTTATTACCTTAATTATAACAATAAAAGTAAATTGCAAGCTTTGTTTTGTCGTGTCATAGAATTGTTTGAGATTTACAACATGGTGTGAACTGTCATGCCTGATGTCTTATTACTATCTTGTCAATGTCATTCATTGATTATGTCAGCTGTCAGCTGACCATTTACTAATGTCAGTGTCAACATTATGGCCAGGGGTGAAGTAAATCTATAGACAATAGAACTTTTTTTTTGTAACTCTGCCGTAGTCTCGCAGAATGTATTTCATTATACACAATATTATTTAATGACATTATTTCTCGAGACAACTGCTCGTGTAGTCAAACGGGGTGAATAGGGATGCAGGGGTGAATCGGGACAAAACTTTAAAAGGGATTTAACGTTGAAATAATATAGTTTATTACTAAAAAGACGCTCAATGTTTTTGCGGAATTATAATTTACGATTTATTATCATTGGTAGCATTAAACTATATTATTTCAACGTTAAAATCCCGTTTAAATTTACGTCCTGATTCACCCCTGCATCCCTATTCACCCCGTTTGACCCGGTAGCTAATATAATAATCCGAGTCGTTGTTATACATATAATTAGTAGAGTTGTGATTAATAATGTGGCCATTTTTTAACGGACAGCAAAAACAGGGTTGTTATTTCACGCGTGTTCATTCAGTTTCGTCGTAGTTTTTCTCTTTATATTTCGCACAGTCGTATTTTCTTTCTTGACATTCTTCAAGTTCTTGACATTCCAACGAGCGTTCGGTATCCACCGTTAGCTGCCAGCGCGCTGCCTGCTAGCCGTCACATTTTGTTATTTTGTCATCTTCTTCTTTCTTTATCGTGTGGGCAGTAAGGTCTTACGACCCGAGCAGGCGTCATTATAAGAATTATTTTATGCTCTATCGGAGCCACGTTACTAAAATGAGCGATATTAGTCGCTGCCTCAGCTATACGAATACAAAATATCTATGACAGCCTTTCTTTTAAGTCGCGTTTGAATAGCACATGCAATTTTTTTTACTAGTTTATTTGAGTTATTGGAAAACATAAAAAAAAAACATTATTTCAAAAGTTGTTTATTCAATAAGAATACAATAGTAAATATGCTATTGTACTAAAGTTCGCTTAAACAACAGATAATGCATTAAGCAGCCAGACCGTGTCATAAAGGAGTTTGTCAATACAACGCAAAAAGATATCCAATGCTGAAAGTAATTACAGTTATAAGTAGTCTGTAGGTACCCAGGGATTTGATTCATCGAGCTATTGAAAGTCAACTCGGGTATGAGTGACGAGACATGGCACTACAAAGCCGTTGTTTTTCTAAAACTAATGATACACACGACATCGGGTGGCGTGCGCTGGGCGTGCACTGGGCGTGCGCGTGTCGTGTGAACGCGCCCTTAGCCTAATTTCGATTCCAAAAACAAAAAAAAAAAGATGGAGCAATGTTGTTATTATGGGTTTAAAACCGGGAACTCTAAAATATTACGATGGCCACACCGGCCTAGTCGCTTAAAGCGCCATCTGTCTTACAGTGCATCATTTATGCACCCATATAAATATAAAATCATACGTGCAGCAACCACAAGTCCTATAATAAGTTTACGTTTAAACACACCATCTACATCACAAACGCGTAATGGAAAAGACTTGTAAAATTAAAATATTTTGCTGAAAATTAAACTTGCTAATAACATCGCGAATATCGATGTAAGAATGTAACAGTGAGTAAGTGGTTCTTCATGTTGAATTTAGTTGAATTTGCATTTTGAGAAGTCCATTTCTGGATGTTGGTCCATAAACCTGTAAACAAAGTAAAACCAAATATTAGAATATTTTATGAGACACCGATTTTGTGAAACAGGTTTCTTCCTAAACTGTGGTTTAATAAAACAACAATAACGGAATCCAGAATAGGTTCATTGGATAAGTTGCATAGACTTATACCTTATCGATCAGCTCTAACCTAAAGATAAAGGATAGTTGCAATAAGCTACAAAACATTCTCTTGCACTGACACTGCATTTCAGAAAAAAGCCTTCATCCACCTTTACCATTAATACTAACTATATATTAGTTAATAATAACTATAAATAGTCTCGTATTCTTCCAAAACTTACTTTTTGAGCACATCCTGTTTCTTTTGTTCATCGCTAGTGGGTAGACCCATTTCCTTTTGTCGTTGATCGTACATCATTTTTTCAACTAAGCCGCGAGTTTCACCGTCCAAGTCAGACAGTTTTGATGGTTCTGAAACATTTTATTAAAAATTATTAAATGAATCCAGAAGAAATGTCAGTGGTGGCCTGGTGATAACACGAGTCGCAGGTATTAAATGGTCGAGTAGTATGCATGCATTACCATTACTACAACTAAACAGTGATTGTTCACAATAAGAAAAGAAAATCTTTCCGTGCAATATTTTCTTTTCAATGTTACTTGGGTATATATTATTATTTAGTTAATGGCTATGTGGTATGTCTATTTATACCCTATAGAAGAAGGCAAGCCAGCACTAGCCGCCGACTTCGACGCCAGCGCCGGTAGTGGGTGATATCTTACAGAGGATGTGATTTTACGGAGGATAACCAAGAAGGGCAAGCGAAGCTTTTGAGAAAATCTAAGATGCAAGATCGAGCCAAGCAAGCTCGAGAATTAGGGCACTCTCGCCTAGGACAGTTTAGATCCGTAATGGATGATGAGGTGAAGTCATCCCAATAATATTTATATATTTTTTAAACACCTAGTTAATATACCTAATTCAGTAAACGTAAGTAATGTAGTGTGTAATTAGCTATTTGTTAATAATTATATTCTTTATATGTTTGGTTTGTATAAATTAGTCTGTAAGCCTTCTATAGAATACTTAAAATACATATTAAAACAAATAAAGATAAGCTCTAATTCATTTTACAACCTATTTTATAAATTATATTATATTTTTATAATATAGTTAGGCTGTTAATGTTAATGCTTAAGCCGAAGAATTAATTATTTCCAATTGGCAGCTCCTTGAAATTAAATTGTTTTAACTTTGGTTTTAAAAATAACCCGTTATTTCAACTGTCTTTCTCCGGTAGTCGTATCTTGACGCACCTTGAGGTTACAAAATAACCCATAATATGCCTACGTACATCAAGATAACCGTTAAATTGGCAAATTGAATGGAGTTTCCGGAAATACTGTAAAACAATAAGTACAAAACAGGCTCCATAAATTGAATCCATAAACTACTGTCTATTTAACAGTTTAAATGGCGTATAAAACACCACGAAGTACCGAGTAAGTTCTGCGTGAGCAATTAATTACCATAAATACATGCCTTAACTTCACCAAAATGCTTACCTGGGTTGATCTTCCTAGTGGATATTTCCGGGTCGGTAGTGACTAGTCTTCCCCACCAATTCATTTTATTGACCTACAAGATATAATAAAAATTTACAACATTATTCAGTAAGAAACTCATCATTACCTTAAATTGGTTTCTACAAAAAAAAAAAACACCGTTTTACGTTACATAATGACAACTTCATTAAAATGTTTAAATAATTGTACAAAGCAATTTTAGAAGTGTTACAAGGTTTGTTTATGACATTTTAGAAAAAAACTTAAGCATTAAAATGTTCGGCTCACTTATTTACACAGGTAGTTATGGATTGAGATGAGCGATAGATAATTACCGACAACGATGAAATAACCTTCTTTTTCTCCGATCGCTAGCTATCCTGTTGACGTCCATCATGATAATGAGCAGCAGAACCTATTCTCTTGTTTCTCTAAATACTCTAACAAGTAGCGCTTAATTCCCAATCAATAGTGGTGACTAAAGACATGATAGACCTTTTGTTCTGATCTTTACTTGTATACACTAGGAAGCCAAAGATTAACTAAAGTTATTACGACTGATACCTATGATAGACAGAACCAATATTGCCGAATGTTGATTTGAAATATTAGCAAATGCTTAAAAACAGTAAAATCAACATAATATTGACTTAACATTACCATTTCCAAGAGCCAGACGATTGTATAAGATAAACTTATATTGCTCATGTCTAAAAGTACAATCACGTACGAAAACGCACCTTTTCTATGTTGATAAGTAAGTTGCGTCCATCTTGCAATACCCACGTAGACTCCTCAATCTTGACTTCGGCATCCAGTTCACCGTCGATGATAAGCGGCTGGCCTTTGATGCCGACTTTGAGATGCTTCTTGTTGATGATCACCGTTAAGTCACGTGGCCTCAGAACTTGACGCAGTGGTACTCGCAGCTGCGAACAAATAAAACTTATCTTAAGTAACTGTGTTATCGGCCATCCCCATACCAGAATCAGAATTTTTTTAATGCACACTAGTAATGTCAGCGTCCAAAACAAATTCCTAATCAATAAAACAGTCTAAATGAATTACAAGTAGGTAGTAATATTAAAATGTATAAATCTATTGAAATATTGTCTAGGCTTGAACTATATATAAAGTCGTTGCTATGATGATCGTTCTTTGGTATAAATTATTATCTACAAAGGAACAGGTATAATTAAGTATGTCGATATTTATTATTCAGCTACTAAGTTCCATGCTAATAGACATCCAGTTCTACGCGGAAACCTAAAGCAGCCAGTTTAGGGTTATCTAGTGTGATGCCGGCCATCCACCATCCAATCTATCGTCCAATCGGCAGGACGCTACCGATTGGATCATGCCGATTGGACCGTGGATGGGAGTGGATTGGCATGATAGTTATAATTGTCATGCCAATCCACTCCCATCCACGGTCCAATCGGCATGATCCAATCGGTAGCGTCCTGCCGATTGGACGATAGATTGGATGGTGGATGGCCTGCATAAGGCTTTGACTAAGCACAGAACAAGTTTATTGCAATAAAACTTGTCTGACTGAAAGGTGCAAGATATTGAAGCAGTTACATGAATGTAAACGACATACCTTGCATCGTCATAATTGTCGTCTAATTGGACTTTTGCGTAAACGGATATAAACAATAATTATTATTAAATCAGTAGTCAGTAGGGTTTCATTCAGTGTACGTATGAAAGTACCTAAAGGTAAAAGGTCAAAGTGACACCTTAACATTTCAACACTTGGAAAATGTAAGTAACAGCAATTTCGTTGCGTTGCGTCATAATTACAAATATTATTGTGTGACGTAGAACTCGAAAAGTAACCACATTAATGCTTATCAAAAAAATAATTATATTATGAGTATTTATGCCAATTAAGTTGGTAATACACTTTCACATAATTGTGCATTTATTTCACCTTGTTTTAAACGTTGAAACGTTATGTCCTGTTTGAAACAAAATCGAAAAAAACATATCCAAAATAAACTGTGTAAGTCTTATACAGCCTGTAACAAAAACCCTGTCCGATCCTTAAGGGTATTATTCGGCATCGTACTGCGTACACATATACGTAACCATCTAATGGATTTGATATTATTATTTTTCCCCAGTGAAAAAAAAAAGAAGAAAGAAGAAGTAATTAAATTAAAATAAAACATAAAAACTGATCAACGGCAACACTGATCTGACAGGGTTTTTGTTACATAGTGTATAACGCTACTGTTTGTTTAATTATTTACCTTTATGAATTGAAGCGTCATAAAATAATGATACATTCAATGTAAAATCTTAATAATTAATGATTTTCCTATAAGAATATAGGTAGGTATCGGAGTTTGTCCGTGGGAAATTCTCATTCAACATCCTATTCAAAGTAGCCAATGAACGAAACCGATTTAGGGATTATCCAAGATATCTGTTGAACAATCAGTTCATATTTTTTATTATACTGTTTTTATAAAAATGTTAATTTATGTAATAAAGAATACAATATTTTTTTCTGACAATGCTCCAATGCCAACTTATATTTGTTGATTTATTCGAAAACGTAGACGGCTCGACTTGTCACAAAGCTTCTTATAATCAAGTTGGCAACAACGATTATATGTTTTGTTTGACAAAAATAAAGCAATAATAGGATAAAATTTTCTTTCAATACGAGAACGCTGTGCAATGAAAGTCAAACCCCATACGTAATAAAACAATATAGTAACCACAAGTCACGTAGTAAACCGTTTAAGTACAATTATCAAGCTAGGCTGAACAGGACAACTCGCTAAGTAACAAGGTGCTGGCCGCGAACTGACATCATAATGACATGCATAGAATACGGAATGAATAAGTCTAAAAACAACAATAATTATGTTTCACAAGAAGACCGCCAAGACAGAACGCGTTCTTCGAACGAAGGCGTGATGACCTCGCATTCCTGGCAAGGACGATGTGCATGAATATACCAGCGCCTGCGCACAGCCGGACCGGACCGGACCGGACAATATACCTACGTTCTTTGTGAATCATTAACGTGACCCCATAATGACCATCAGTTGATATTAAGATACCAAAATGATGACCAGATGCTGCGAAACAAGTTTTAATAAGGATAGCAATTTTACATTTTCCTACTTGAGCGTCGGACGGTCGAATAAGTTTGTCTGTATTTTATAGTTGCAAGCTAGGCATAAGTTAAATTATACACATCAAAAAAGTCTAGGGATCAACATCCCTAACAAATGTTAGGGATGTTGATCCCTAGACTTTTTTGATGTGTGTATTAAGGTACAGGCCTTATAGTTTTTAATTGGTAACTTATATAGCTCATCTAAAGCCAGCAATTAAATTGAAACATTGTTCTGACAGAAACCACATGTGGAAGCTCTTATTTTTTTATTGGAAACAAAGTACGATTATTAACCTTGGCCTTGACAATTGAATAATGAAATCTGCGTTGACACAAAATAATTATGTAATTAGTGATTCGGTCTATTAATATCTAAAATAAACAACAAAATGATTAGGTGACCCGTGGCCATGATCATTATTCAGATATGCTAAGACGATGCATAATAAAATGATTAAGGTTTGTTGTTACGACCCAGTTCAATGTTAACCATAACTAGAAATTCTGTAAGCTAATAAATTATTATCGATTTTGCGTGTTTTTCCCAAAAACCATAAACACTGCTTCCTTTGCCTTATTTCTTGCAAACTCCGCTCGTATAGTATCCTCAAATTTTTACCTAAATAACAAATATTTTTTTAAAATATAAAATATTTTTTTGATGTAACGTAGCAGGCTTACACGTGTCTTATTTGTGTACAGTGACAAAATCAAATCAAATACAACATGTTTTATCCACCATTTAGAATGATTACAAGCTTAGTTCGTTTAAAATCAAAACATTGACATAAGATTAGATAGAACTGCTTAATTGGACAACGTTTGCAAAACTATACTCCCTTATCCTTTGATGTGTCAAGAAGTGGGCGTTATTAGAATTCATAGCGACTGATAATTGGGCAATGATACAGCTAAGTTAATGATATAATTGCATTCCAATTAAGCTGGAGTCGTGCGTGCGACTGAGAAATTAAGCAAGCCTTCAATCCTTTGTTGCTTTAACGAATAACTTCTTGTAAGAACCTTGTGGTAACTGCGCTCAATAGCGTAGTGTTATAATACCTTCACACGATTACGCGCCGATTACGGCCCCGTTCTAATGGAAGCCGAAGTCGTCGGAGTGTATACCAAACACATGATAATAGTATTCAACCAGAACCGTCATTAGGCGCCTCGTTGTCGCCGCACGAAATTCTCAGTAGATTAGATATCAACGCACCTTAATATTACTACTTGATATTTTAACGCCGGTCATCTTAGACATATTATAAAATATATCATTTTGGTCTGTTGAGTCAGTCGATGTAATACATATTTGGAATATTTATTGACTTACGCAATAGTTGAAGCAAAACAAATCTTAAATTATCGGTAATTATGTAGGTGTTTTATCGTGGTATCATTATTATGTCTGAAGTTTAACATCTTCAGACAAATAAAACAGGATAATGATTAGGAAATTTGGTCGAAATTATAAAACCGAAAGCATAATTAGGTATTATTCAATAAGAAATAAATATTCTGCATCAAGTACGGTTAAATCTCGGAATATATGAAGATTTGATTTGGCACTTATAGAGGACCAATAAAAGTAAATCTCGCCTGAGAAATAATAGTTCCGTTACTTTTAGAGTTTGACTTTCAAATATATAATTAAACTGTCAGCATGACATAGACCAAAACTGCTTTTACCAAGCAGCACATTAAGGAAAGCAAAGCAGGACATGGTCAAAACTTATGATATACTTCAGCAGTCAATCAAACCCCTCCAGCATTAATAGCATTACATTTGTGATACTCGGTACATGAGTAACACTAATGATTTGAAATATTAATTGGTAGTTTCGTTGAGTGATAACGATCATTCCACACAATATGACAATGAAACGCTCGAAGGCACCGAATTCTGTAGCAACATCGTATTGCATGTAATATCATTGAACTCTTGATTCCCCAGCAAATTTATTGCAAATACGTCATGGTCATGGGAGGTCATTACATAGAAGCGTAAACTTCACACCTAAGGTAATTACAAAACCACTACTACACACTCGTTTCTGAACGTGTGTGTACTACCAACAGAGAATAAATAAGCACTTTATTTTCGTTTGTATGTGCATATTAGTAAAGTATATAGGCTTTTTTGTGATTTGGAAACCTGACTAAGGGCGAAGACCCACGTCAGACAGTCGGCAGATGATTTGTGTCGGAGAGAAATGGAACATATGAATTTCGATATACCATGGCAGATGTCCCACAAAAAGTCAGCCCTAGGAAACTAGTGAAACTACTGAACAGTCCGATAATCGGTACTACCAAAAAATCTGACGTGGGCGGAGGCCCTAATAACTGGGCTAAGCGACGCAGACCTTGGCAGAAGTATCTTGTTGGTCGAAGAAGAACAAAAAATGTTAACTTCGAGATTGGTTGGACTTACTCGAGAAGTGGACTAAATTCGCTGATCATTTCTGAAAATGATTGTTTAATGTTTTATTATCATAATAATTCACAAAACTAATTATTTTTCAATAATACATCTTCAATAATTTACAAACAAGCAAATAAATTAATAGCACGTATCATTCATAAAATCTATTCTGAAAATTTAAACACTGTAGATACAAGGTTTTAGACAACATTAAACTAAACTTTTTTGCTGTCAGCACAACACCTCTGCCGTCCTTTTGAAAATATTATATTAGCGTGAAGTGTGTGTCAAACGTGTATGAGAATATTATGTTCTAATAATTATTATAATAAATTATAAGATCAATAATGACCGCATTGCAGTTTTATTGTTCCGGCTACGCCGCGTAGCTCGTAGCAGCTACGGCGTTTAATTTGTTCAAATACGAGTATTAACACATATAAAAAAAAAGTAAAACAAAAGCTATGATTGTTGGTCTCCTGCTGTTTCGTCATTTGATAAAAGACAACGGCAGCTGACAAGCCAATATGCAAAGAAATAATATCAAGCTATTGAAGGTTGTGCGTCTGTTGGTTTGTGAATGCATTGACGAGATCATTCCTCTATTAAATGCACCTATCAATGAAAGAGCCTAATGAGCATCGACATTGATATTGTACTGTTTTATTGACAATAATACATCTTGCATTAAGCATAAATATCGAAATATGCTGGCGTAAATGAGGACTTATTAAGGCATTTTATTTTCTTCCTAGTAATGGAGAATCTAGATGGTTCAGTTAAGTTGTTCGTCGATACCGACATAATAATGCGCAAGTGCATCAGTTTCCTCTAACGTCATCAGTGTCGTCACATTGAAATTGTAATTAGTATAACTAAACAATATGTACTTACATAGAAGACAACTGTTTCTGTAAGTAAGCGAAACCAGACAAAGGTCACAAAATCGATGATAAGATCATACAACAAGATAACAAAATACTTAAAATATTATAAAACGTATAAATGTGAACTAAATGTGGTAGCATAAATCGAAACTACACGGAACAAATATATGGAAAAAAATATCTTAGAAAAAACCTCACAAGACTTTAATGGATTTGAATTGATACTATAATTGACTTCTAAGTTAATCGAAGTTCGTGTTGTTTAAAAATTACACAAATGAAATTGGGAGCTCTATCACCATTAGCCGCGGTGTAATCAGTTTTCCAATAAAAAAACTTGTACCTAAGAGTTTCAAGTTGCTAAGCGCAATGTCCGGTTGATGTCGTGATCATAATTGGTTTTTTGGCAATCAAAATAGGTGTAGTCGAGTCATCCGACTCCTGTAATGAAATTCCATGAGCGGAGAGTTCGTCCTCGCGATCGCGAACGATTACGCAACTCCTGGCATCGGTAAAGGATACGTCATACGGACTTGACTTGCCACAAACCGATGCACACAACGTGACATAGCCACCGTATTGCTTCTTTACTATTTTCCTGTGGGCTAGAGGCTATCAACAGTCGTCGTACATGGTCACACAAAAATTGTCCTGATCCTGACCACTGGTGTTGTGCTTTGTTGTTATTTTTTGTTGTAACTTAATTTAAATAAAATAAAATTTTATTCAAAATGGAAGTGGAAAGAGTTTTACCGGTAAGATTTTGACGCCTATCAGCAGACTTTATTTTTTCTTGAGAACTAGTTTACATTTGATTGTATTAATATATTATATATAATTAATTTTGTTTTTAACAATCTAAATGTAAATTAGGATAACCAGGAATCATTAAGTAGATCTTCTATTTAATTGTTTTTAATTAGGATACCCAAAGAGTATTAAGTAGGTTTTCAACTTAATAATTTTTGGTTATCCTAATTTGGAATTAATTACAAACACTAGTTTTAAAAATCAAACTAATAACAGAATTAGCAAAAGAATTTGTCTTGTAGTGGGTATTTTTTTTAATGGTTTGTATGCGCTTGTATCTGATAAGCCTAAATCTAATCCACAAAGGAATTGTGCACCTCCTGACAAAATTGATTATAGGATTAATATACGTTTGATGCCATCCTACACAATTGACGCATCTATACCTAATTTAACATAAATACATGCATTGTTTGTAAATGCATCTTGTTCCGATTAAATATTTTGGCCAGATGACGAATTCTCATGTGGTCAAAATGTTTACGGTGAATATAAATTTGTATAAAAAATATGATGCTTAAGCAACCTTCATTGATGATTTTTGTATATGTAAGAAAGTAGTATGCCTACAAAATTATTACAAAAAGGTAATATTTAAAAATAATATGAGAAAAAATCTGTATACAAAACGGCAGCCTGCAACCTCATATATAAACCTTGGTGATTGTTGCAACACTCTCAGTACGACTCTAGTCGCTTTGCCGCTTGGAGCAGGCGCGTTGCACGACGCCGGCCACACGGAGAGGGCGAGAGAGGTTTAACTCGAAACTACAACCTAACGCAATTTTGACAGACATGTGGACCGAGTGAATGCAGTGTTCAGTGACGTAACATTAGTGAACAACTCTTAAGAGAACAACAATAATACAGTGGAGGTGGCACTAGTAAACAATGGATACCAAAAGCACGGTAAGTGATGCATGCAATTTTTTTTAAAACAATGACTTGGCTTGATGATTTTCACATAAAGCCGGTAGATTTATATCACAATAGTACCTACCTAAAACTAAGCAGTTTTTATTATCAATTTAATTCAAAAACTTGTGACGTCTGCAGCTAGATCAGCTGATTACTCTTTGCATGTTTCGAACATAATTTGCCTATACTATCAAATGTTTAGAATTTTAATACTTCATTAAAAGAAGACACAATTCGGTGTAACAGTTTTAGGAAAACAGTAAATTTATATGAACAGGTTTACTAATAAGGATGTACACACATCAAAAGTGTCTAGGGATCAACATCCCTAATCAATGTTAGGGATGTTGAGCCCTAGACACTTTTGATGTGTATATATTCATGATAGTATAAGAAATAGCCCATTATCGCGAAAGAATGCGATATAAAAGAAGTCGGTTAAAAAAATTTTGTTTTTCACAAATTATAAGATCTGCATTCATGAATAGCTCAATGACTAAATATGCCATAACACTTTAATAACAATGCCATATTGTTATAAATTATATCAAACCAAACCAGTTGATCTTTCAGAAGTGAGTTTCTGATTAATGATGACAATAAGCTTAATAGCATTTGCATAAAGGATGTAGATGATTAAGGCAATAATGATAAGTTTTCAGATCAACTTTATTTATGGATATCTAATTCATGAATTGCGGTCAGTGGTTAACACAAGAAATAACTAATTTAGGTACAACTTTATCGGAAAATGGATTATTGTGGTCAATTTCTATTATTTTAGAATGTTGATATGATCGTAGTTACTTATATAAATAAACTAGATTGTCACTAGATTAAGTGTCGGTTATCAACTTAATTACAATTACGAAAAAAAAACCAGCAGCACCATCTATGAGCTTTTTAAGATCACACGGTAGCCATGTCAATACCTACGTATAAACACTTATTTTTTTACATTTAACTTATGTATGAAAATAAACTAAAATATAGAAATCCAAACAAAAGCTGTCACAAAACTTGCTGATGCTAAGTTACTAAGTTACTTAGTGCTTATCAGTAAAACTTACAGGTTTTTCCTTACCAATATGGGTGCAGCAACACTTAGCAAAGCTATTATGCATGTATACAAGGTCACCAGGAACCAAGTCTGCAGCTCATCGACTTGATAAAAAGTGGATTGTCGTAAACTTTGGAACAAATATTTGGACTAGCAGTAGGTGCGCCCAACACTTATAATATATAAAAACTATACTTATCGTTTTACATTTTTTTCTGAACTTGGAACCAAAGGTTAGCAGCACGCTCTTCTAGACTTTTTAGTGGCATAATATGTGCCACTGTCATGATAAGTTTATCTGGTACATCAAAGACTACGTCGTGTGACATATCTAATGAAGGGGTCAAATCTAACTAACTTTTAAGAATGATTGCAATCTAATCCTAACCACAATCTGTCAATAATGCCTTTAAATTACCTATATTTTTCGATTATTCCCGATGTCCACCACTTGTCTGGCCACCACTGGGGGACAGCGAGACAACTTTAAAACATTATTCTCGTTGTCCACCACTGGGGGACAGCGTCACAACTTTGTAAATTATTTCCATTCGCCACCACTGGTGGAAAGCGACACGGATTTTTTAACATTCCCTATGGCCGCCGTTGGGGGACAATGGCACAACTCTTTTGATCCGATTCCCACTGGCCATCAATTTAAATTGTTTAATCTAGAGATCGGTAAAGGATAGCTCTTACGGATTCGATTTTTAGCAGGGCTAAGGGTAAGACTAATTTAAATATTTATAAATTATATGGTAGGTAAATAATAGTCATATTCTTGAATCAACTTTTATTAAATGTTTCACTCAAGTGTTAAAAAATGATCCTACTACTTAGTATTATATACTACTCAAAACAAAATAGGGCCCACCTTGTTTTTAGAGTGAAATTAAAAAGTATTAATGTTTATCATGTTTTTATGGACAGACGTGTTTAGGCTAGGTTTTAAGAAAGTGTTTAAACGTAATCAAAAACTAAAGTTGTTAATTTTTTACTAAATCAAACACAAAAACACTTTTTAGGGAAATTGTAGCAAAATAATGAGAAAAGTAAATTTCACTTATCACTATTTTTTTGGTGCCTGTGGCTTGAGCGATGTTATGTTTAGAAGAGAGTGGAGCCTCCTCTACTCCGTATGCACTCGCTGAGCCTATCAGGTACACTTTTGATCAGATGGGTAACGTTTTGTTCCAGTATTCGTTACAACGGACTTTTACGGGCGTTTATGAGCTCCTGTAGACTATTCACTCGACTGTTGTTCTCTTCGAGGCTTCTATTCAGTTGATCCCATAAATATGCAATGGGATTGAGGTTGGGACTGACGCAGGCCATGGCAAAACCGGGATACTGGTGTCAGAAAGAGCTCTTTGTGTAATACGGGCCGTATGTGGACAAGCCTTATCTTGCATAAAACCAAAACCAGAACCCACTCTTTGTGAAAATGGAATAATATGAAGTCAGACTCCTCGCTCACCATAACTGGTAGCAGTTACAGCACCCTCATTCAGAATTACCAGCTCTGTTTTGCACGCCAAGCGAATTTCCGCCCACACTGTAACACTTGAACCCCAGAAACTGTCTGTTCTATGGATGCATGGTTCCGTAAAACGTTTGCTTTGTTTTCTCCACACTTGTATTTGTTTGTTGTCAGTATAAAACTTGACCTTACATTCGTCTACTAAGAGTAGCGCACCAAAGTTAGCCTTGGTCCAGTAAAAATGTTGGCGAGCGTATCTTAAACGCTCTGCATGATGAGCCCTTGTCAGTTTAAGTGAAACACCACATACTCTGAAACATTGGCCATCTTCGTGGAGTCGATTACGAATGATTTAAGCACTGACTTGTGTACCATTTGATTGCCACAATCGGGTTTGTAAAGCCCAGGCGGTTAAAATATTCTCCCGACGTGCAGTTAACCTGATATAGCGATCTTCAAGAGCAGTTGTAGTTCTAGGACTTCCTTTTCTAAGACTCCTAGCTAAACTCCCGATTTTTTGGTACCACTCCTACATGTTTCGGATAGCTCTTTGCGACACACCAACATGTATTGCTACAGACCTCTGAGATTTTTCCCCTGAAGCGGGACAACTGCTCTCGCTGCGGTTTCCATGTCCTTATGACGTCCAGAACCAGCCATAATAATCATTATTAACATAAAATTCAAATAAAACTGTCCAAGGAAGCAACGATTTACAACAACAACTACAGTCACATTGAGAACACAAGTAAAAGAATTTGTGCAATTTACATTCTTTCAAGCACTTTACTTTTTCTGACTTCCCACTTGAATTAAACCCTCAAGTTTTCGCTCGAAACATTGATAAAGACTCACAAACAAGTCAACTACATAATCTAATGCTTCATTTTGCTAATCAGTATCTCCTGAATAATTCTAAGACAAAAATTGAAAATAAGTAGTGGTGGGCCCTATTTTGTTTTGAGTAGTATATAATATAGCTTTTATTGCTTATTTTTTATTGAAGTGGGTAATTAACCGACTTAATTTCCACAGCTGGTTGACAGGCTATAATTTTTAAAATTAATAAATTAATTAATAATTAAATATTATAAATTAATCAACAGTTTTAAAAATCACATATGTAGTTAAACAAAAAGGCAATAATAATTTATCACAATATCTAAAAATTACAATTTAATTTTTATTCCTCCGTCGAGGAATAGGATAATAAAACTGTGATTATAATTGTAATGTTCTAGTCGATTTTAAAAATTGTAGCCTGTCAACCAGCTGTGGAAATTAAGTCGGTTAATTACCCACTTCAATAAAAAATAAGCAATCAAAGCTATATTATATAATACTAAGTAGTAGGATCATTTTTTAACACTTGAGTGAATCATTTAATAAAAGTTGATTCAAGAATATGACTATAATTTACCTACCATATAATTTATAAATATTTAAATTAGTGTTACCCTTAGCCCTGCTAAAAATCGAATCCGTAAGTATATTAAGCTATCCTTTACCGGTCTCTAGATTAAACAATTTAAATTGATGGCCAGTAGGAATCGGATCAAAAGAGTTGTGCCATTGTCCCCCAACGGCGGCCATAGGGAATGTTAAAAAATCCGTGTCGCTGTCCACCAGTGGTGGCGAATGGAAATAATTTACAAAGTTGTGACGCTGTCCCCCAGTGGTGGACAACGAGAATAATGTTTTAAAGTTGTCTCGCTGTCCCCCAGTGGTGGCCAGACAAGTGGTGGACATCGGGAATAATCGATATTTTTAACATTGATTGTCGCTGAGATCCGATCGCGACTTCATTTTGACCGTTTTCAATTAGTAGAACTAGCCTTCTGGTCTACAATTTGCTATTGCCAACACGCAATGAGCAGAATGTGATGATTAACGCTAGTAGTTTTATGAATCAAATTACATACTTACTTTAAAGCACAGATGACCCAATATGGCAATATATCTACACCGTCATTTTTTCAATATTACAATTTATTATGAAACCCATTTTCCTTGATTCAACCTCTAAATTATGTATGATTATGAACCGTCTACTACGTAAGACGTATAGGTACCTATATAATGGGGACTGAAGACATCGATTAACCATAAATATATTTTTACTATTGTCCCAGAAATGGGGTAATGTTCAGTAAAAAATATTAAGGAATTTATGCATGTACACGTTAATTTCTATTTCTTCTCTTAATTTATATTTATAAAAATCAATCGCCGTGCTTTTGTCTCGCATAAACATAGGTGGTTTAAGAAAAAAGAAACTAAGAAAACCCGAAAGGAGCAATCGCAACACTTAGATCCACGTGAGCGAAGCCGCGGGCACAGCTAGTCACAGAGTAAAGAAACGTTTACTCTTGTTTATTTACTATTTTCCGTACGCTTATATGAACGCCGTGATGTTCATTGTAACTACTATGTCGAATTTAACTCTTGTGAAGAATAGAGTAACTGGAAAATCATTTAAAGAGTGTTGATAACTTATATAGACATTGCAAACTGTATCCATTTGAAAAATCAGCAATAGTCGGTGTAAATGAAGTTAGTATTCACAAAATATGCATGTATATTTCTTTGATTCTATACATGAAATGATTTTATGGAATGAGGAAAGAAAATCATCCGAAATCCTGCAATGATTAAGGAAACAACTCCTTAATATAAAGCTTAAACCTAATCAAACTTGTTAATACGCTGACACACCAGTATTGCCATTTAAAGATAAGGATTTCCTTGGTTTTTACTTTATTTATTTAAAATCTAGGTAATAGCATTTTAACATAATTTAAATTGTAGTTTTTGCGGTCTCTACTCATTTTTTTACATAAATTAAAGGCTGATCGTAATTGAGTTGAACACTATTGAATCAAGGATACTCACCAAATCTTCTATGATTAATGAATAATTATTTTCCCTTAGAAATAAGAGCTCAGTTGTTATCCTTTTAGAGACAATGACGTCACCACTGATTCTACAGGTGGTTGGTAAATTTTTCTATATCCCAAGTAGCACAGAAGCGCTGAATAGTAGCCGAATAACTGTTCACAATGGAATCTTCAGCTGAATAAACCTGCTGAATAAGAGCGTTAGAGGCGCCTATAACTCTGATATAACTCTGATTTGGGCACAAATTAATCAGCTGTTAGCTGAATAATGTAGCTGGTTGCACTATATCAGCGTTATTTGAGCATTATTAAAGGTAACAGTCGCCCCAAGAGCTGAATAATGACTGATTATCAGGGTATGTGTTACCTTTTATACACCACAAGGGCTGAATAATAGAGTACTTGTTACCTATTTTTCAGCACAAAATACACTCCAGGATATTAGTAACGCTTTTATGGAGTTGACAATTCACAAATGGCAAAAATTGTGAATAATTTTCACTCTACTACTTATTATTTAGATATGTTTTGTGTGAACCATTTTGTAAAGTGTTTGTGGGAAATAGGCAAATGTTTATCAGAAAGTAAAACTTTGTTTTTCCTCCATGTGCATGAAATTCGAATGGGAAAGAGAGTTTATTGTCAAATACTATATAATTATAGAAGAATATTTTCACGCGCTCTCAAAATATCACTGTTTACTTGAAAATTATAGTATAAAATAGGTTGAAAATATTATTATAAAAAAAATAAGTCTTTTATTTTTCCTTTGTAATTTGACAAAAAGCTGTTTACGTATAAAATCATTACATTTTCTATTCAAATTCTGTTGTTATTTTCGTTGACTAAACAAAAACAAATTGTTATTTTATTGTATACATAGGTTAGAATCTAAAAAATGGCAGACAAGCAATGTGTACCGTATTAACCACAATCAAACGGCATGAGCTGTTTAAGTGTCCACTCGTGGTACATGAATCAGTAACGAGCTGTTACGAGTGGTTCTTGTGTTACACAAGTCAGCTACAGATTCATGTAAAGCTTGATAGTGGGTAACATGTACGCAAATAACTGTAGGTAATCATCAGGAACCAATAAACTCTGCAGGAATTTTAGGGATCCGCGGATTAAGCCTCATCATCATCATATCATCCTATAATTTTTGGATTAGCGTATGTTAATCATGTACCTAGTAAGTATCAATCAGTCTTGAGGTGAGGCGCGGGAGCACCCCCCCACCTCGCCTTTGACACACCTCGCGCGTGCGTGCGCGAATTGTCAACGATAGTACAAGTATTCAGCTCTCACTGAGATTATGGGTAACATGTGAGCTAATATAGAGCAGTTTGCTTTAACTTAGCATCATAATGTTCACCCATAGTGATCTTGTAGGCTTTATAAGAGCTATTATACGATTGCGTGTAACCAGCTGATTAACATTACACAAGTTCCACTGTGTGCAGCAAAAGGCATTATATCTTTGTTATTTGAAGCCACAGAATAACTGATGACATTATAGTAGCTCAAGTGATCTTTCTTAAAATGCAAGTGGTCTAAGGGTACAGTTGTGGTCTTCAATTCAGAATATAGCTTAGTTAAAGTCCACAAAAATCCTTTAAATTGCTTAAAGCTGTATAATACTGGACTTGTTACCTATATTAACGCTGCAAGCGTTACAGCGTGGGCTCCGTGACGCATAATAACGTTCTTATTCAGGTGAAAGTTCACTTTTCACCTATTGCAGGTCGACTGTACTGTAATAACTCTTCATAAGTGCTAAAGTTACCGATGTTACCCTCTTGTGACATCTTATAATGCAGTTTTGTGCTACTTGGGATGTAACCTAAATTTTAATATTACAAAATTACATTGATCTCTTTCGACAGTCATTAAAGAACGTATAACCTTAAAATCAAGTTGAATTGAAACTAAATATCTATGAACGTAATTATAATTATAAATAATTATCTAATTTCAACCTCTCAAGCAGTAAATTGTTTGACTAAGACGTTATAAAATAGACGTAGGTACGATTATATATCCCCATATCCTATGATTATATCCATCAAGATAGTTTTTAGAATGTGATTGATCATTAGTATGTACAGTCAGCTACAAAAGTCGATTAACATTTATGATTTTTAAATCCTAATTATTAAGTACAATATTAACAGTAAAACGCAATGAATACAAAATTAAGATATAATAGACCCTTAGCTATTACCTGAAAATCTGAAAGCCGGTACATTATGTGTTTAGTGTCTGTTTAAATGATATAAAAAAGTAACATTGTTAATCGACTCTTGTAGCTGACTGTACGTAATTACGTTTGCAACGAAACTATTTGATGGTCGCCGTCAGTGCAATTTAACAAAATGATTTAAACAGAAAACGTATGCAGCGATTTTCTTTCAAACAACCTATCTTAGTCCGTGTGGAAAGAATGCAAAGCCTTATAGGGCTCTCATTAACATTAAATTGACTTGCATGTCGTATTACATCAATGTACCTGATTACCTAAATCAGCAAATCAACTTGGAATTGACGTATGCTAATGACGTATTCATGATAAAAAATATGTTGTACAGCCCGTATCTTCTGAACTATAAAAATGCAATAGCATTTCCTCCTTAGCCATCAAACGGCTAAATGTTGTTTGGCAAATAGGTACATACTAGTATGTAAATTACCATTATATAATAACTTCTGTGAATCACTCCAATTGAATTGACAACAATATATTCTTACATAGTATATCCTATTATGAAACTGAAGGTTAAAAACCCGGAAGAATAGTCTTCATACATCCCTTCCGCGTGTTAGAATAACTAAGAACTGAAATGTCGTGAAAAGCGACTGACCATATTAGTTCTAAATATTGCATTTTATAATTTGTCATCGAATATAATATTTAAAAAAAATATAAATATCCCCAGACAATTAGTGTTGCAATCTAGTAAGCTCTCAATTTGATATGAATGTCCTTAAAAACCGAATCGAGTCTCGATGGCTACGTGAGCCAGGGCTAGTACTATTAGTCCGAGGTAAATGGCACAGGGACTGACAACTAAAATTGCCCTCGACGCGCGGCCTTCACATTTCACAACACCCGGACTAAGCGTACATCCAGCTTGTCCGAACGGTTGCGGTGCATTCATTTATACCAAATCTCTGAACAGATTGAAGGATTTTGAGAAGTTCATTGTTTAGCATAACTTGAACAATTATGAGGCAAATCAGATTATTCTTAGAGAGTGGAACTGTGAACGCTTTAAAGTTACGGATCGTGCTTTTGCATAAAGCTGATAATGATTGCCTAACGTGACAGGTGGCGCTTGAATCGCCGCTTATTAAAGTTATGAGCTAACTTATTATTACTGGCAATCTACGTAATTTTCTTCCGATACTAAACATATTCTACGATTACATAAGTAATTAATGCATTACCTACGTGCAATCGTAACAGTCCATAGATCGCTCTTCCTTTTCGTAACATTTTTATTGTTTACATTTTGGTAAAACCGGAACCAAATGAAGAGATGACTTTATATTTGTCTACGAATAAATATTTACGATTAAACCTAATGGCGGAAATTTCCGTTATGCTAATTTTATAAGCTAGCGGTGTCACAGCGAATTAATGAAATCTTGGCCACACTGTATTATAGTAGTTCATGGTCAACTGTTTGCACAACAACTAATGAATAATGACCCGATAACATTATAATATTTCTAATATTCATTGCCTCTTCGAACATCTTTTGTTGTTTTTATTTTCCGTGTGCATCGTAATAAATTTTACACAGCCGCACATATTAACATCTTTTCTACTTGACAATCTCATTTTATTGACCCTTAAGACAAAGTAACACGTCTCTAATCAAGTATCATGTCTTGGTAGAACGTACGATATTTGGCTAGCCTAGAACTAGCATAGAACGAATACTAATGATGGTGTTTTAGGTTTTTATAGAAAGTATTTACATAATGCAATTAACTGCCAGATATTCTTCTCGAAAGTTGTCATTTTGTTATGAAATAAGCATGAAAATACATGATATGAGATGGGATTTGGGAGGTATAAGCGCAAACAAATGAGACTATTTACTTGACTTCAAAGAAAAAATAATTTACCACACCGTACCATTTGGAGACACTGTTGTGAATATGAAGGATGCAAAGAACCTGGGTAACTACTTGCTTTTATTTCGTTTTCAATTTCCTGCATTGTAATACACAATAAAAGTCACTTTCTGTATCTAATGAGCTAAAGAGAAACCTCTAAATGACCTCTTATGATTTGTTAATATTTATTTGAGCACCACGCCCCCATTGGGAGGTAAAATATCTCTATTACGTCACACGCAACGCATTGCTCAAAACGTCATTGGGCCACATGTCATAATTTTATTGAAGAGTAGGTCAGGTTTGCAACAAGTCAAAACCTTTATCCTTTGCGTGATAAAAGGATTTAATGGTTTTTGCATCGAGATGTATAATGTTCATAGAGCAGTTGTGTGAATCGTGCGAAAGTCAACGACATTTTATTCAAATAAGATCCTAGTCACAAATGGAATGGGTATACTTAGGATTTCCCACTTACAAGCGGATCTAACAACAAAGTCTTGTATGATGTAATTGATAACACGTACTCATTGTGACCAAAATACATGGCTTAAATAAACACTTCTAGTAGACTACAGTTAATATGTTATTAATGCTAAACACCAAGCACACTTGTAAAATAAATGCTCTTTTTACTATGAAGTATCGAGAATGAGGGTGTTTATATTTTTATCTCCGCACAGAGGTAAAGTGTAATGACGACATCGTACCGAACAAGTTTCGGATTACGAAATAATTGGTAAACAAAATTTTTCGCGCCGCTGAATGTTCTTCACACAACAAATAATTAAGGTCGTTCGATTTACTTGGCTTGAGTTCCGAAACGAGAAATATTTCAGTCATTTTAATTGATAGGGAGCCGCAAAGTCGTTATGATAAATGCAAAAGAATACAAAAAAAAAGATAACCACCTTCAAAAACTACAAAATAAAAAAATACTTTAGTTTTGGAAGTAGGTGGATTTGGTTTTGTTTTTTGTTGCCACCGACTTCCAAAACTAAAGTTATTTTTTATTTTGTAGTTTTTGAAGGCGGTTATCTTTTTTGTAAAAAAGCTTTTTATTTTTCACTTTTTAGTGCTTGTGTATTAATGTTTGAAATCCTTACAAAAAGCCCTTTCAAACAATACCTCACACGATATATTCAATTTTGGAAAGTGGTAGGAGAGGGGTTGACGTACCCCCTCCCCCTTTTCCTTCAGTCAGTCATCGACTACACGTATAAACAAAGCAATTTCACTTGTTACGATATTGCTGCTGTGATCCTATGAGGAGTTCCATTCCATATCTCCGAAGTTCATCATCAGATCATGACAATATTTCTATGGGACCTATTCGGAAGTATACTCTTACAAACAAAAGAATCATCCAAATCTATTCATAACTGCCTGAGTAATCAGGTAACATACATACAAAAAAAAAACATACACGCCGAATTGAGAACCTCCTCCTTTTTGAAGTCGGTTGAAAAGAAACACCGATGACGGTAGAACCATCGTCTGAAAAACGTGCAATATACAGTAACATTCAGAGTATTTCAGAGGAATAGGAACGTTAACCGGTTGCATTTATGAGACGGACGAAATGTTTACATATGTCTAGTTTTTAAGTAACGTTATGAGACCTCATTCTCATTAGCTGTGATTTGATATTTCCACTTTATCAAGTTTTGTTTTTCTAGGCATATCGGTCACTAATAGTCTCAAAAGAAGGTTACCATCAATCTATCTATTCTGAACATTTATGGCCTGAATTATCACAGGAAGCCAGCGGCCACATCAAACACTCATGTAACACGTGCGTTGTGTTTATAAAAATGTTACTGGTTACCAGATTACGATTGATATTTACCAATACTGACCTTACACTCAATTGACACAAGTAACAGTGGACGATGTTATGTTTGTCATACAGTTAGCATCATAGACAGGAAGCGTTTTTGTGGCTACTATTTTTTTCATAAAGTCAAATCTGTCAAGGTAAGAAGCTTTGGTATTAAACTGTGCAATTAAATAATCTATTGAATCTTTCGTCCTATTTGCATTATAGATCGGTATATTAACAAAGAATGATGAATATGATTACGCGTAGGGATGTACCATCACGTAATATAACAGCAAATCATGGACGTCAGAAAATGATGTCATCGTAACTAGAGGTTGCAAAAATTCGATAATTTTGATTTTCGAATATTCGAATATTTTTTCAGTGATGTTCGAATATTATTCGAATATTCGAATACTTTTAAAATATAAAAAACCACTTAAAAATCAGCCTTTTATTTATTTATAAAAAAAAACAATGTCTTAGCAACAATTATAAAATTAAAATTTAAAAAAATAATAAAATTGGACACATAAAATTAAAATTGGAAAAATTAAATAACATTTAAAAAATAAAAAAAACAACAATGTAATAGCGTCAATTAGAAAATTAAAATCAAAACATAATAAAATTGGACACATAAAATAAATTAAAATTGGAAAAATCAAATAAAATTTAACAAAGTTTCTGAAAGGCTTGTCATTGAAATTGACAACAACGCGTTCTGTAAGTGAATAAACGCAACAAAATGGCGTCAGTCAAGTCAAAGCGTCAAGCAGTGTTGCCAACAACAAATTTTAAGTTCTACCAACATAGACTTAGACTAGTAATTTTTTTGGTAGTATAGTATTCGAATATTCGAATATGTATTTATTTGGTATTCGAATATAAATTTGGAAAGCGAATTCGAATAATTCGAATATTCGAATATTCGATTGCAACCTCTAATCGTAACGTACTTTATTGATAGGAGAATCCGGCTAAGTTACCTATCTCATGGCCACTTTTTCTATTGAAACATCCTACTTGAAGTATAAACTACTTACATAAGAACTATAAATCAAATAGATACAAATTTAAAGAATGCAGTAATTACCTACTTAATAGAGGGAAGAATATCGTAGCCATTAATTAATTATATAATCGGTTTAAATAGACTCCGGAAAATCTATTTCGAGCCAAAGTTCAATCAACCTACTATATTTTTTTAACAACTCATTGGTTGTATCGACGTCTCTACCAACATAAGTCTTCAAGTCTATAATTAAAATAAACGCTGATTGGATTTTTTTTCGATAAGTACCTATACCTACACTATACTACCTACCTACATAACCTAATCTTACCACGTAACCAATGAATACAGTTTCTAAATTGTCTTGTAAAAATATCATAATTTTGATCCCGCCGGTTATTTGGGCTTTGATGTACCTATGCGCAGCATTTCTTCTTCCATACTACAACTTCATATTAAAATTAGAAAAATCGTTTGAGTTTTACATTGACACAAATCCCTTTAGCTTCATAAATGCAAGCAATTGAGTTCAAGGACGAGCATAAGCATCATGTCAATGTTTGTGACCAGCGTGAACAATGAGTTATGTTGCGGCGTCCTCATGCAATCGCATATAAAATATGATAATTGGATGCTCAATAACACGTCTTGCTTTTGTCGACCTAACTCATAACTGAATTTCGCATTGTCAAAGACGATTCGACGACTCATATTTTCCAGGGCCATGCCGCTTTTTAGCAAAACTGCCGATACTCAGTGAAGCATGTAAATGGACTACTTACTCATTTATAACTATACAAACTTAAGTAGGCACACAGAGGCATTACAGGAGAAACTAAACAAAGTTTGCAACCTAGCTGTATCGCCGGTAGCGTTGATAGAGATCAATATTGCAACGCCATAATTCAGTTACGATAAGTCAGCCTGACCACAGAGAGACGTGAAATTAAAAGTATCGAAATCGTGGACCATAACCCGTTATCCATTGTGACATTTGCAGTACCGAAAGTATTCTAAGAAGAGCCATGCATCAGAAATGTACGCTTTCTCTTGTAAGGGGAACAGTCTAGTTAGTTTTAAACTGATTATCATAGTAAGTGTAGCGACTATTGTTTGAGATTATGAAAGTTGTTGGAGGCGTTACTTCTGCTTTTAAGCGAAGTCCATCTTAAAGAAAAACAATATCGTGAGATCGTGACTTTTAAAGACTTAAAGCAAGAACTTTATTTATTGAATAACTTGTTAGTAAAACCAATTAGCTTTGTAGGCAAGTGATTAAATTTTAATTACCTCCTGCTAAAAATGTAGCGTTTATTAATATAGGCAGATAACGTACCCACGATAATATTTTGCTGTAACCCAGTGTCGTGAGATCTAAATGTTACAAGCATAAGTTGGCTTATGTCTAATGATTTCCTCGATTACAATGAACCGTTATGTGCACGCATCGTGAGCACGCATTGACTGTTGATTCGTAAAGATTACATATTGCATAACTAGAGCGTCTCGTCAACGACCGCGACGTACCGAACATGTTCTACGACTATGCACCTGTTGTTATGGCGCTAACTGCTTCGTTACCGCTAATTATTTTCAATTACAGACGCTGAACATAATGACACAGATGTTACAAATATACACATCAAAAGTGTCTAGGGATCAAGATGTATTTAGTAATAATAATATATTGATCCCTAGACACTTTTGATGTGTGTACTTTTCAGTTAGCAGAAGTTTGACGCAATCGTTTTCAAGGATGTTTATTTTCGAACTAATGAAGCATATATATCTATATAATATATTCGCCCTATAAATGGTACCATACCAAGCTGGATGCTCTGAAGATGAATGGTGCGATAACTCAAGTAGATTGGGAAGATAAAAATAACGAGATGAACCCAAATAGGACACAAGTGTACTTGCAGTCAGATTTACCTTCACGGTATAATGACATTAAAATGTCTCAACTGAACATAACAATCGCTTATATGGACACAATGTCGTGTCCGAAACGTATCTGCCCATTATTAAGTTTGACGTCTTCATTAACCTCAGAACTAATGAAGAAGTTAAGTTCTATAGCCACCGTCATTAAGTAGGTTGGTTTGATTACAACAACAACAACAAAAAATCTTAATTAATAGTTGAATGTCAAGTCAGAGATGAATTATATATATGACCCAACATTGCTAAAGATGAACAAATCCTTGTTTGATGCATTAATGCACGTTATTTTGTAATTGGTATGACAAATAATAGTTAGGTATGACTTGAGACTTAAGCACACTACATGTGGGTAAGCACGTGCTTCTGTACACGTGGACGAGCAGACGTACGCATAATAACATTTTAATATAAACGTTTATTCAATACTTGTTCTCACGGGGTTCTTAACGTGTACTCACCACGTGTTGATAGCAATTAAAAGTTGATTCATGTGGGCATATCCGTAAGTATGCACGTGCCCCAGCAGTGAACGGTTATATGTATATACAAAATGCGTCCATTATATTCAAATGAAGTGAGATATAAAGGACATCGATACAAACTAAATTATTATTAAGTACTTTGTTCGCATAATTTTATTATAGCTGAAGTTTTAAACACCATTTAATTCTTTAAAATAAACAAACAACGTTTAGGTAATCCTACTAATGTTCTGTAATTAATTTAAAAATAAAGTAAGTAATTATCATGTTGACTAATACCTGGCAACATTCTAATTAGATACCATTTCCTCATAGGCACACACAATAGAACTTAAACAAATCGACCGAGTTCCCACTTGCTACATCTTATCATAATCTACTTTATTTTGTGGTGCACAATAAATTCTCACACAAAGAGCGAAAGTGTATGCATTCTGCGCGTTGTCAAGACATTGCTGAACATTACAGTGTAACAGCATCGACGTAGAACCCCGGAACCGGTTCTTTGCATTTGGCGAAACGTTTTGCAACATCGCCCACCGCCTCTATCGCCGATCTGAGACGAAGCTCTCGAGCCGACGACGGCTGAGTGAACAATACTGTTTGAAGTTTTAACAATGAAATCCATAAACTGCACAAAGTAAATATTTTTGCAGACACTTCGTAACCCTCAGTTAAACAAAAGATTGTAAAATATCACAATAACGACGCGACCTTGCCTTATAACAATAAAAAGTAAAATGAATTAATGATATGACTACCTAAAATGCTTATCCATCATGTTATCAGAGTAACAAAGAGGACCATGAAGCCGAAAGCAAAGCTAAGATTTATTGCATCAGAGGCCGACGAAACGAGACCGCAAATAAAGAGAACATAGACCTTGAATACCGTATCTGCCAAAATCAATCGGACTTTGAACAAAACTTGACCTAAAATGTAATTGATGGAACTGAATAAGATCCTGTCCGTAGAACAATCACAGGAAGTTTTATATCGATTATGTAAACGCAGCATTCTCCGATCATAGTGAACAGAATCAACAGTAATTTATAAGCTCTATTTGTGTATCATCTTCATAGCAGTTACATAAAGAGATGTATTGAGATTGAAAGGCGATCTTAAGATGAAACTAATCTCCAAAGACGCGACAAGGAAGAGTGCTGCAATGATTTCCGTACGCATTCAGTAACACCCAGACACAGTTGCACAACACAACGACACTACAGAATGTGTAGATGAATGTACCTGTTACTTTTATGTCGACGTCTTTGTTTGATGATCAATAGCACTCTTTAGTCGACGAAACAAGCCATGAAGTAGTTTTGCAAGAGCCAGAATACGAAAATTATAAAACGTGACAGTTGCAGCTTTGCACTGAAATAATTATGAATTTTTAACAATGGTTACCAGTGCTTGGGCTTTTTATGCAATGCCCATTAAGTAACGTAACGGAAGATACTAGTTTTGTATACTCTTCTCGAGTTATTGTCAATATGACTTGTTTACTATCACTTTGACAGTAAAGAAATCAGAATTTATTAAATTCTATCGATATGCGATAAAATTTATGAATTGTGTTTGTATGATGGGGAATTCTCTAGCAATTCGGCTCTTTCTATAGCACCCACACTACAGCTGAAACTTGTTGCTGTTTTTTCGGCGAAGTTTATAAAAAGCTCTTTTTCACAATAAGGCAGAGTGAACACTCATTCATTGTTAGAATATGTGAATATATATAACTTATACGTTGATCAAGTTGATTCGTTACAAATTAAATATGCAATTAAAGGTATTTGCCAAGATAGAAGGAAAGAGAATGTCCAACATGTCGTCCTTTTACTGTAATATGAATATGTGTGCAAGGACCAGGTAGGTACAGAACATTTACATTAAGATTTATTTTAATACGAATCAAGAACGCTACGTCATTGCTCGTCAACTAGACGAATAGTTAGAAACCCAGTCCATCTAAGCCATCTATTGGTTTGAATATTTTAAATATACCTACTACGACACACTTGTAACCACTCGACCCACTTTCTGCTGTAGTGGTTTGAACTGAACGAAACATTACCATAAAAACATTCCTCGCTTAACATGTAGATAACGAAAGTTAAAAAAAAATTGAACGTACTTTCATAAATCTATATTTGTAATCTTGTTGGTGTAGTGATGGTCTAAGCACTAGCGTCGGAGATATTCATTAATTTAGACAAAGAGTCTCGAAATATTTCGAGATGGTCTGATTTTTATGTTGCATGAGGATCTCATATTTATTCATGTGAATATTTCAGATCACATCGCAAGAGTGGCACATACCACGGCCATCTCTGTCGGGAAGCAGCGCTGCTGGGAGCTTAAGCGACTCGAGATCTCGTGGTGGCTCCGCTTCCAGCCAAGGCTCAGCAAGCAACCACAGTACCCACGTAAGATGACCTTCTGAATCGTGCGTCACAACAATTACATACGGTTTCCGCTTTAGCTATTAAATCAAGAATAACTGTGTCGATGAAGCAGAGTCAATATTTTGAACACCTACATTTTTTAATCTTTTCATGACGTTTAGTTAATCGTCACAAAAAACGCACGCTCCACCTTGCTAATTCGTTATTAAGTGAACTTTAACAAACGACAACCACCTTCGGAACAATAAAGACATTTTTTATTCGTTGAATTAATTTAATGGTGTTTTTGTATCCAAATTATATACCTACACATTTTGATAATTGACGGGGTCAAGAAACTGGTTGATATTGCCGTGTCCGGTACAGGATCCACTAAACTTGTACGTTCTCATACAGCATTCCAAAGATTGCTTAATTTGAGCTGACAACTGTTGCAAGACTGACGCACGTAGATATCGTTAACAAGTCTTTGATAACAAGTATTGTTGGATATTGGATAATTATTATAATTAATATGCAAACAAACACGTTATTAAATATCAGCAACTTTATGAAACGGATCAAAATGTTTTGTTCTTTTTTTTAATTAAAAAGCGCATCTTACTTTTAAAATAATCTTAATAATTGAACTAATGATATTCGAAATGGTACCTATCTATCATAATATTTTATCTATAAAATTGCTATCATACCTACTCATACTACTAGTATGTTACGTTTAGTTTCACAAAAATGTTCTCTTGCACGTTTTTCATTAAGAACCTGTAAATTCCTGATAACTAACAAGAAAATGAACGCAATGATATATTATTATGTGTATTCTGGTAGCATTCATAGTTATAGCTATTTCGATAAATGTGTAGGTCGGATGAATTTGATTATCACTCTATGGAGTAATATTTCGCGATCAGCGAAACACTTCGACACTGAGTCATACCGTCTGACCGTCACCATGGTTTTGAAATTTTTTAAATTGCGTTTTATATTTTATGAAACCGAAAATCACCCCGTAAGTTTTGCAACGTGATGTCTCGTCGTTTAGCGCTCTTAGCAATTGTGAGACTCAGAAATCTCACACGTTAGTAACATTTTTAGTAACATTAAGCAAGATATGTTATAGTTAATTTAATGTTGGGTGATTCAATGCCGAGGCATGGAATTTTGATAGGCAAGATAATAACTAATAAATGAGCGCCAATCAAAGTTCTAAAATAAAATAATTTAGATTTTGAAGTTAACCTAAGGAAAACTAGAAACTGGGCGGGCTCGGTGTCAAATTAGTGTAAAAGCCTAATCAACTAAATGATTTAAGTTTTAGAATATCTGTCTCAAAATTATGAAAGTCGTTCCCACAGAAAAAAAAATCGAACGAACGAAATGACTTTACATGGCTTGTTTGATAAATCTAAAATTCCCGTTGAAGAATCGTGACATAACTACACAACACCGACATGGTAACAGCGTCCCACGCAGCACTTCGTAGCACTTAATGTCGACGAGTTCAAATCGATTAGACAATGAAGTTACTTTTACTACGCATATGCTTGTTACCGAACACTCGCACAGCATCTTATCATGTATCAAGTGGCTCCCTAGCTGCCTGGGCACCTACCTACCTTACCTAGGAGATCCAAATGAGTAAATATTATTATGATTATTTTGATTTCAGAGTGTATCATCCGGCTCACTGCTACTGAGTGCGGCGCATTTAGCACGCATGCACGGCAGAAACGCAGAGCCTGATGAGCTTGGAAGCTACCACACCAAATTTGAAAGTTATGGACGCAAATCTGGACAATCTGAGGCAGTAGTCGCCATTCCCGAAGAGACGCACGACGGTTTGGATTCTGTTTGGAATGGCGTTAAACGAAGTACAGGGCCTGGGCAGGACACGCAGTCAATCGCAAGCTCGACCCACTTTACTGTCGTCAACGGGTACACGAAACATCGCACAGGGAAAGAACCCAAATCCTGTTGTTGCGATCATTCGCACCAGATAACAGTTCTCGTTATATCAATGACTATACTGTTTTCTGCGTGCATACTCGCCGCCATATGTTTCGTTGAAAGTAAGTATTCATTTATGCATGAAATTCAATATCAATAGATAAGAAGTCAATAATTAAGTAAAAGCCAATACATAGCTTTTTATGCAGCCTTAATAAACCTTAAGGTCATATTCCAATTAATTGAATCTGGAAATAATACTGTAGCTGCAATTTGGCTACTTCCGTCAAAATTTGGACCAAAACAAAACAAGGACACGTGCCAATTGCGAAAGTTATACCTACTGCAGAAATCATTAATTTTTACAAGTTTCGTAATGTGTAATTTTAATGGTAAACTTTTTTTTGTTACAGTGCGAATGCGTAAGGAGACCGGGATGTACAAATATTCGTAAATTCTAGAAAATCAGAAGATGTGATAAGCATATAAGTATTAATTGTTTTCAATTAACTAGCTATTTTTAATGTTACTTATCAATTATTCTAGGTAGTAACAAAACATTAATTTAGCAAGATATTGTTATTTAAAATTGTTAGACAACTTGTTCTACATTCAGTACCAATAGTTAGACAATTAAATAGTGCAATATCTTACTTACCCAGTACTTTAAAATAACTTTAACATTCTATTTATTTTTTGCTAAGTCTTTTAAGCTATTCAGCTGTGATGTTCATATTATTTTTTTATAATCTGAAGGCTACATTGGTTTCCTCTAAATTATATGAAATATTAATAACATGAATACATATTCAAATTATTTAATAGCTTTTAAGTGAATTCTGTGTTATAATAGTTTAAATTATAATGTGATTAATTTATGAATTAAGTATTATTTAGATACCAGGAATGAATGTGTAAAAGTTGCATATTTTCGTAGGTCTCATGAAAATCTGCATCTTTAGTATTGCCTTTACATCATTACTTATGTTATAGGAATATTTTGTAATCAGGCAGTGGCATAATATTATTATTGCGATTAATTTGGTTTTTTAAAAGTAAATTAATTGAATTGTTTTCGACGAACTGTGATAATATACGAAAAAAAAGATATGTTCAAATTATTTACCGATATGAACCTACCATCCTTTTCTACTGTTAGAATCACGATATTCACGAGTTACAGCAGTTAATGAGAGTTTCGTGGGGGCCTACCACCATTTCTTAAAACACAACCATTTTAATAATACTTTGTAATTTCTGTTGTTGAATTTTCAACTCTCGGCGTTAAACCGAGCGTTGAAAATCCAACAATACGCAAGGCAAAGTAATAATAAAATAATAATATTATAAGAGATGGGGTAGGCCCCCTCTACTGACGATACTAGCCAGCAGTGCCTCTTGGGCAGTAAGTCAAACAATAAAACAGGCTGATTAGTTAATCATGATATATGAACTAATTAATATAGCTTTGCAGATGTGGTCCACACAATACAGTCGCAAAATTGCAGACTCACCTACAGGATCAAACTAGACATGCAGGCAGGCATGATATTCTATTTTAATTTTATAAAAGATAAAGGTACCTTATACCTACTGAAGAAGCAAGACCATAAGTTGCGACGAAGATCAGGGGAGGCCTAGCCCAATAGTGGACAGACAACTTTCGAATGATATGATACTACTGACGATGAATCCAAGATGAAGTAAACACATTAAAACATTGCAAAACATACCTCTACTTCTTCTAAGGTCTGGGTCCATCTGTAGTTTTCCAGGTCACAACCGTTGCCAGCGTTTGGCTTCAGTTTACCTTTCTCTTTGGGATCATCTTCTTCCTCAGCTACTCCTGCTGGGTCTGGGTCACCCGAGGTGCCATCACCACTACCAACTTCTGGTTCTGTTTGGATTGAAAAAAAGTTATGATTAAGAATAGCTATAGGATAGTAAAACCAAAAGCACATTACTAAATTTTTTGCACTTTATAACAATACCATACCAGCCTATTATTGTCCCATTGCAGGGCAAAGGGAAATTACACTTTGTTTGTAAAAAAGAAACAATATTGGGCAACAGAGCAAGGCAGTGCTAGCAATATTAAGAAATCAGAAGTGTTCTTTTTTTTAATTTCAATAAACCTAATAAGTAGCAAAGTATTGCTATTATTGCAAAACAATTCTTTATCTAATATTAATTACAAAGGCCTTAATCAGTAGGGACAATTTAAACCATGCTATTTTTGAGAGAAGCATGCTCTCTTGTTTTACCTGTGCCTGAAAAATATCTAAGAGCAATACATTGAACTTCACTGTGCTACTAATATAAATTTAGGTAGGTAGTTTGTTAAGCACTTACTGTTTTTCTTTTCTTGATCAATGTCCTCTTGTATTTTAGCAGCCTCCTGCTCTGTTATTTCAGTGACAGAAGCAGGTTCAAAGTCCTGAGCCATTCTTTCTTGATCTTTTTTTTGTTGGATTTCTTTCAATCTCCTGTCAGCCTCTTCCTTTTCTTTTTTAATTTTATCAGCCTCTTCCTTTGCCTTCTTGGCATGAGCATAAAATGTATCTTTTACCACCTGCAAAATGAATAATCATACAGAGGCATTTATTTAAAAAGTTATGAGCATGGTGGTTGAGAGTTTTGTCAGGCTCACTCAAATGTCTCTGTAATGATGGAGCGGGCGTTGGATCATTCTGTTCCCTTCTAGATGGTTAAGTTTAATCATGTTGGTCCACAAGTCAAATTCATGAAAAAACTTAATTGAAAAGAGTGCCAGTGAAGTTTCTTGCTTGTTCTTCGCCATAGAGGCCTACTTATGTTTTGGAACAAGAAGGCTTCAACTTTCTGACTAAATAAATGCTTTGACTTTAAAAGCAAAAGAAACGAAATGTATTAAAAATAATAACAATGACTTACTTGCTCCCATTCACCTCCTTTGCCTCCAGTGAAGAAGTCTGTTTTCCTTGAAAGGAAGCTGACTATTGTAGCCAGCAACTGAAACAGACATGTAAACAATTGTATAACACTAAAATAACTATTGAAATATTTTACAGTTATAAACAAAGGAATTGTTTGAAACATTTTACAAAAAATATATGTGATCAATTTCTAGAATCCTGCAGGACGTAAGTGAATTACGTCTCATGGGACAAGAGTATAAGAAGGATATTATATGCATGAACACGACTTAATTAGTAGCCCATATTATCAAGAGTAAGAGTGTCATCACCACCAATGGGTAGAGGCATATATCCTACTAAGTAGATGATTTTCTAATGAGGTATTTAGAATATTGTGAAACAAAGGATTGCAGGTATCTAAGCTCTTCTCAACCACTGTATAACTACCTATTTTGTAGTTTGCTTTGAAATTTGGCTTATAGGGCTGTGTATTTTACTTTAAGCAATTACTAATAGTACCACCTTCTCCCAAACAGAACAATTTTCCATAAGAGATATGGTTGCTAAGACAAGAAGAATGTTGATCGTGGAAAATTAATGATACCTACAACAATAGCCTTAGCAACCATTTCTGTAAAGGACCTCTGACTCAGGGAATGGTCAATGTAGAAGTCTGACCAGATTTTCTAACTTCATAGGTGCTCAAGTGATTTATGATTTACTGGTACAGACAACAAGAAGTTTCGTTGTGTGATTAAATTCAATAGTATTCCGGTAACCTAGCAAACCAGATTGTTGAGTAACATGTGATCAATAATTGAAGAGAACTCTGTAGAACAATCGAGAACTTGAAATTTTATGACTTATAATGTAAAGGGTAGTTTGGCCTACAATTTTGGAATTTAGCTATCGAACGAGTGCAAAAGAACCAAAATAAGGTTTAACGTACTGCAAAATTACTATTATACTTACATCCTTTACTCCACCTTCGTGCTGTTGAGCCATCGCTAACAGCATCGAATCGAATCTCTCAGGATCGTTGGCCATTGCTAAGCAATATTAGGTACCAAGGTTCTATAAGGTTCTAAAACAGACAAAAAAAACCTCAACAAAGATATTGTTGTCTTCGGTTCTTCACTCGCACGAGTCACGGCGTTACGGACAAACAAAATTTTCAGATGTTTGAGTTTGACAGGACTGGTTTTTGACTGATTGACAGAACAGAGATATGACTTTTGAATTTGACATTGGTTTGATTGACTGACCTAGAGTCTTATGCCGGATTCACATTCTCCACGTGAGTCGCAGCGAGTAAAGACTGCAAGAGTGCTAGCCATCTACACTCTCAGTTTAGCCAGTTAATTAAAGGTAATTTCCCAGCAACCATTTTTGCTCAATATTGCTTATTTTGATGAGCAGTTAATATGCGTAGTTAACGGGATGTGATGTGTATTTTTATAATAACCCATTTAAATGCTGAATACTAATTGTACCTTTGTGACTTTGTGCGGAACATACTATTTCCATAGATTTACTAGGTTGGTCATTGGTTTTTTTATTTTTAGTTTTCTGTCTGGGTAGCCGCGGCCCATAGAGCAACACGGGTACCTGACTCGACTCAGGTACCCGTGTTGCTCTATGCCGCGGCCCCAATCCCATTACCATTTTTTCAGATCAATGGCAGAATTGATTGGCACTATTGGCAGAGTTTGTAACCTACAATTAGAGATACATCGGGTGTAAACACGATATTGTAAAGCACGCGCACTGCTCTCGGTTTTGCGGCTTTGCGTTGTCCCTTCTTGTTCCTTGGTCTTGCTAGCTTAGCTTACTAGCTCTTCCTTCACTGAATAAATAGATAAATAGATGTAACATGTAAGATGTTTTTTAAGATAAAAAAGATTTATTAAATTCTCTAATGCTATTAATGCTTAGTGGCAGCAGCGATGGGGATCAAAGTGTATGCCAACCTTCCTCGTCGCTAAACATCCTGCAGAGATGCCCACTCTGTACCCAGGCCCGGTTTTTTAAAGGTAAACGGGGTCTAAATGTGCACATTGGGAAAGTTCATAAACCCCAATGTGCATTGTCGGACCCTGTGTTAACAACACCTACTACATCTACTTCTTCTTCAGACCCATTTTGGAAAACCCTTTCTAAATTCAAAAACTCTGTTCCGATTCTAAAGCGAGTTCCCCGCGGCGCTAGACCACTAGTTGCGCAAAATTTAGCAGGTTGCATTCGCCTTGCCGCCCGGGAGAACTCGCAACGTGCCTGGGAACAACTTCTCACCTTCCCTTACAGAATTTTACATGTACAGAAGAATTTGGCTAGCAAAAAAACTTTAACTGCCCAAATTAAAGATAATTGCAATGTTTCGGCTCATGATTTGGATCCAAATTTTTCGACACCTAGACTCACTCCTTCTGGGAGTATATCCCGACTAGTGGAGTCTAAGTTAGGCGAAGGTGACATAAGTGGAGCAGCCAGAATTCTGTTCAGCAGTGATGTGGTGGCACCGTGTTCTCCAGATACTCTGTCGGCTCTGGAAAGTAAACACCCTGCCCCAGCGGTTGGCCTTTCTTTTCCCGACCCCCCTGATTCGGATCATACCCTCACCGTTACAGGTCGAGATTTGGTCGCAGCCGTCTGCTCTTTTCGGAGCGGCTCTGCCGGCGGCCTCGACGACGGCCTGACTCCTCAACACCTAAAGGACCTTATTTGCTCAGGCGCCGGGGAAGCTGGTGAGTTGCTCTTGAAGGAGCTTACGGCTTTGACCAATCTGATGCTCTCCGGCATGGTGAACGAAGCCGTCATCGATGTTTTGTATGGTGCAAATTTATGTGCCCTGCGAAAGAAGGATGGCGACATTCGTCCCATTGCCGTGGGAACTACTTATCGTCGTATGGCAGCCAAGATTTGCTGTAAATTTTATGGTGAGGTGCTTTCGGAAAAATTTCAGCCCCTACAGCTAGGTTACGGCTCTAAAGGGGGCTGTGAGGCTGCTGTACACGCTTTGTCGACCTACCTAAATTCTGGCAAAGGAGAGGTCATTTTGAAGGTTGACATAAAGAATGCGTTTAATTCTGTTAATAGGGACACCTTGCTGGCAGAAGCGAAAAAAGAAATACCCCAAATTTTTAGTTTCCTTTGGCAATGTTACAGACATCCATCGAAATTACTGTATCGGGACAACCTTTTAGAATCCGCTGTTGGCTGTCAACAAGGTGACCCCCTCGGGCCAGTAATTTTCAGCTTAGCTATTCATCCGATTATTCGACAGCTAAATTCCAAATTTAATGTGTGGTATCTCGATGATGGTACCCTGGGAGGCGATATAGAAACTGTTCTAAATGATTGAATTTTCCTGAAAAATGAACTCCATACCATAGGTCTTGACCTCAATTTTTCGAAATGTGAATTATACTTAACTGACAATACCGACAGACAATCGACGTTTTCAAAATTTAACGCAATAGCCCCCGACATCAAAATTATAGAGAACAGCTCTCTTCGTCTCCTTGGGTCTCCAATTTTCGAGAATTCCTTTCCCAATTTTATTGAAGAAAAAATACAAAATTTTAATGACGTTTCGGAAAGATTACACCAAATTAACATGCATTCGGCCATCACCATAATTCGATACTGTTGTTTCGGCCCTAAATTAATCTATTTCCTTCGCGCTTCCCATTTGTGGAAGCATAATCATCTATTAGAGAAAATGGACCAAATTATTCGCCACACTCTAACTTCCATTTTAAATTTGGCAATGGACGACCGAGCCTGGGCCCAAGCTACTCTTCCAATACGTATGGGAGGCCTCGGCGTCCGCAAAATTTCAAGTATTAGTTTGCGTTCATTTATATCCTCGGTCCACGGCACTGAGAAATTAATCAGGAATATTTTAGCTCCCACACTGGTTAATTTTGATGTGCCGTGCTTTACCGAGGCTATTGATGCTTGGAAACTTGCTTGCCCGAGCACTGATTTACCCGACAACCCATCTTCCCAGAGACAGTGGGATGAGCCGCTCTGCAGAGTTGCACAAGAAAACCTATTTACCACATCTGCTTCTTCTGCGGAGCGAGCGCGCCTGCTTGCTGTGGCTAAATGGGAGTCGGGTCTTTGGCTTCTGGCACTATCGTCGTCGAACATTGGTACTATGTTCGACGACACTACTTTCCGCCTCGCTGCTTCCCTACGTTTAGGGGCTTCATGTTGTTCTCCTCATCGCTGTCGCTGTGGGGAAGTTGTCACCAGTCTCGGACACCACGGCTTGTCGTGCAGCCGAAGTGCGGGCCGTATAGCGCGCCATGCGAATATTATTGACATCATTCGACGTGCTCTTGTCGCCGTCGGCGTTCCGGCTGTTTTAGAACCCATCGGCTTGGCACGCGACGATGGCAAGAGACCGGACGGCATGTCTCTGTTTCCTTGGAAGATGGGTAGGCCTTTAGTGTGGGACGCTACGTGTGTCGGCGTGTGTCACTCTTGCGCCATCCCATCTTCCTAGTTCAGCGTGCTGTGCTGGCGCTGCTGCCGCGGCTGCAGAAAACCTCAAACGGCGTAAGTATAGTACCCTTTCTAGTAACTATATTTTCGAGCCGTTTGGGGTGGAAACCCTCGGGTCGTGGGGTCCGTGTGCCCATGGCCTTTTTAAGGAGTTGGCCAAACGGTTGGTTGACACTTCCCGTGACCCAAGGGCTGGTTATTACCTTGGCCAGAGGTTAAGCATTGCCATCCAACGTGGCAATGCGGCCAGTCTTTTGGGTACATTTCCAGCGGACGGCGATGCGGATGAATTTTTTGATGCTATTTAGTTTTAGTTTCTCTTTTTATTTTCTTATTCTGGTTGTTTTTTTTTAATTATTTTTGTTAAGCTTGTAAATAATGTAAATATTTTAATTCAACTAACAAAGTGAATCAAAAAAAAAAAAAAAAAATTAAATTCTCTCTCATTCATTACATTTTTAGTCGATTCCATTACGGAAAAAGGCGATTGCCAAATGTGAAGTCACTATGGTCATCTTACTACTATTGACCATTGCACACAAAAAAAATATTTCGTCTATTGCCGTACACTTTTCATAGACCAAGCATTTTGCAAGAAAGTGAAAGAAAAAGACAGTGTCAAGCGTATGGAGGTCATGCCTTGCATTTTTATGCATTTTACAAAGTTATTGAACCTAAAAACAACAAAATTTAACTAAAACTAATGATTTCAGTTACTGTAATGAGCGTTATACTACAGGTTTGTAAAAGTTTTAGTATATCGTCTAATTTGCACGGTTTCGTTACACTGTCATTTGTCAAAACTAGAAGTCAGCATAAATAATTTTGTTTTGCAGATTATTCGACAGAAACCATAGGGATGGCTGATCAATTCTGTTTACGTTGGAACAACTTCCAGTCAAATATAGTAAGTGCCTTGGATTCATTGAAGTGTTCAGAAGATTTGGTCGACGTTACGCTCACCTGTGAAGGCAGAAATATCAAGGCCCACAAAGTCATATTGTCAGCGTGCAGCCCGTACTTCAGGAATGTGTTCAAGGTGAATGACTTAGGACATTAATAACCTTCATATTTATACCAATGAACATATATCATGTACACATACTTTTAGTTTTCTATTATATTTGACCCTATTATTGTGAAGCTGTTGCATTAAAATGCAACAAATGTTATGTCAACATTACACTGGATTTCTTAAAGTACAAACACAAGTTGCAATTCAAACTGAACTTCTAAAGTTATCTATATAACAATAATTATGCAATTATTTTGCTTGTTCATTAATAAAATTGATGTGTTAAAAATGATAAATGAAACTATTCTGAATGAAAACTTTATTTATTAAATTGCTGATGAGGAAATATTATTTTAATGCTGATTTATAATTTAAAGTGTTTAAAATTTCAGGAGAATCCTTGCCAGCACCCAGTAATTATACTGAAGGATGTATCAGCCGATGATATTGTTAGTCTGCTGTCGTACATGTACCAAGGAGAAGTATTTATTGAAGAGAGCAAGTTATCTTCCTTCCTGCATACAGCCGCACTTTTACAAGTAAAAGGATTAACTGGTGTGACACAACAGGTAAGGAATACTTTTGGAGAATTTTTTGTCTCGTTAACTGCGAGAACACTCACCCGTTGTGTTTCTACTTTGGGTTTGGTCTAGTAAAAGTTCCCTTACAGTCAACATTAAACTGTCATTGCTTACCAAATTATTATCAGTGACAGTATGATGATTAAATAATACTTATATTGGTAAATAATTACTTTGATGTTCCTTACAGAAAGAAAATTTCTCATCCCCAAACACCTCCAATAAATTATACACACAACTGACAATTTCATCGAAGCCACTGTCTGGTGCTGCTCATAAAGAGACAAAACTGCCGGCTTTGAAGAAGAGACGAAGTAGTACTTCGGACAAACCAAACGATGTTACTATTGGGGAGGCTCCCAAGAAAAGTAAAATTCTAGAAACTTGTGATATTTATAGTAGAAGTAATCTTTCACAAACAACTAAACTTGATAACCCAGTGTTTTTACCAGAAAATCATATTGACAAAAAATGTGAGGGCAAGATTGAACCGACAACAATAACAGCAAATGGAAAAAGTTCTGCTTCATCTCAGGTAATTGTAAAATTAATTTTAAAGAAGTTATACTCTGAATTAATTTTTAAATCTAGTTCAACTGCAATGTATATAAAATTAAAGAACACAGAATTTAGATATTATGTGCATTTTCGCATAGGGGATATTCCCTGCCCATTGCCACTTGAGTTTCACAATTTTGAGAGCTACGCGGGTAGCGCAGGACCATCATTTGTATGGGAGGCCCATGTCTAGCAGTCGACATCATTCGGACATACATACACTTTGTTATACACGGTTACTTTTAGGTCGTTCTTAAGCCGAAAGCCATAAACTTGATCATCAAACTCGAAACGATTGGGAACATTTTTTTCAAAAATAACAAAAAAAAAAAAACAGCTGTTCAGTACACTTTGACAAGTTAGACCAACATAAATGTACTGAACAGCTGTTTTTTTTTATTGTTATTTTAAGTAGTAAGCGTGTATATTATATTTATGTACAATAAAAGATACTAGTTGCTATAACTTTTATTTCTTAACAATTTTCAGGTGAATGCTCAAGGAGATAACATTCCGATAACAATAAAAACAGAACGCACAGAGGACAATAACTCACCCCCATTATCAATAATTGCCAACTCTGAAAATGACGATAGTCTTCCTGATTACGAAAACAGTATGCTTGCCAGATCCCTGCTTTCAGGTAAGTTGAAATTATTTACTAGTAGTTTTAAGAAGCGGAAAGTTTTTAATTTATTAAGTAACCTAACCTATTGCTATTCTAATATTCTTTATATTAACTTCTATAGATCTTTCTAAATAAATAAAATTGTAATGACTGTAATGTCGAAAAAGCTGTTTTTTTCCATAATATATTTACGGCTGGACCAATGTTGATAGGGAGTTTCACTGGCATATAACTAATGTGATTACTAACTGACTAATGTGATAAGGAATTTTTATATTAGAAAAAAGAATTTAAAAAAACTCACGCGAGCGAAATCGCAGGCGTAAGCTAGTCTTAAATATGTATGGAACATTAAAAAAAATTGATGATTATATAAGATTACTGTTTACTAGCCCACTATGGATGTTACTTGTCCAATATAAACGTTATTTTTTTTATTTATTAAGTCAGATTTCATTAAAGCATTAAAAAAAAATAACAAATGGGAATTATTTGTATTTAATTTAATTACAGGAATTAATCCATCAAAAAGTGAAACCAGTGCCAACAATTCATCTCTCAAGAAAGTGTCAAATGTCATGGTGGATGTGCATTGTTCAACACGGTCAAAGGATATTAACACAGATACAGTAACATTCACCAATGCACCATCTAAAAGTCCTATTAAAACTACATTAACTGAAGAGCTACATTTGAAACCAGAAAAGCATTCACCAAAATCTGATGTGGATTATGAACCAGAAGTGCTACTGTCAGAACATCAAGATTGTACAGATTCTGATAGTACTTATACTCAGGACCAATCTCAAGCTCTACTGATGCTGGCTGGAATGTCTACAGTGCCCGTGCTGGGCGGCGGCGCGTCTACATCACAAGGGCTCGCGCACCAGCAGTCGAACCATGCCGCAATATGCGGCGACTGCCCCCACTGCGGTATGAAGTATTCCAACCAGTCAGCCTTAAAATATCATGTCAGATTAATGCACTCTGACTTGACTAATAGACTGTGTTGCTACCTATGTCCAAGGTCATTCACTATGCGCGAGACATTCAAAGAACATATGTGGGCAAGTCATGGTCAAAGGAATTAATTTTCATTTGTCATCCTACAAATATGTGCCTTAGGTTCTTTGTCAATTGTGGTAAGACATTGTATAGGTTATGTAGAAAGCTAATGTGCCTTGTTGAACGAAAATCAATGCCTTGCTAAAATATTATGGGTCAAATTATTATGCAGTGGAAGAGACTGATAGCTTTTGCTTGTAATTCAAAAGTTGAAATTTTTATAACATTTTAAAGGACCATTTTTGTCCCTTTAGTATCACCCAGTTCAGTATTTTAAGAATACATAAGATCCAGTGTAGCTCTATTTTAATGAAAATGGAAGAACATATAAAAATACACTTGCAATTTTGAAAACATTCGATTGTTGAACTGTACTGCAAAAATCATTTTCTCTTTTGTTTGTTTTATCATCGTCATCATGTTTTATGATATTGATATTATAATGACCATCCTAATGGAATAAGTAAGTGGTATTATAGATATAATTGGCTGTATTTAGTTTAAGGATATTATTGCAAGAGGTTGTCTAGCCAGATCCGGATATATTGTAAGGCAGCATTCTCATATCGGTCAACAGAGGCGACAAGTTAACGAATGCTCTAGTTTTTAATTGAAATATTTTAGGTTTATAATTTCAGTTAAAATAAATTTTTGACGCTGGTTTACAAATATGTTAGCATAGAAGGAATTTCTTAGATTGTAACTGTATAAAAGCTGATGTAATTGTCAGTGGTCTTTTTTGAAAGGGGTAACACTCAACAGTAATGTTACAGTTACAAATAAATAGGTGCTTACAATCGGTTGAATCTTTATAATTGATGATGATGAATTTCATTGTTATTATTGCAGTTAATGAATCGATTATGCCAAACAATAATAGCATGTTAGAGAAGTAAAAACATGTTTTCTTACAATCTTGATTGATATTCCTTTACTATTTTGTAAGTTGTCCTTTTATTGTTGATAAATGTTTAATTAAGTTATTACTATCGAATATAATTTGGCCACATACACTGTGGGTGTTTTATTAATAAGTATATCGTGAAAAATAAGGTATTATGTATTTTCAAATTTCTTTTATTTTGGTGTATTGTGCCAAAATGTTTTTTAATAAGTTATTCAATTAGTATGATGTTACTTGGAATTTAAATAAGTTACCTGTAATTCTCTGTCGTCTTCATATTATTATTTGTTAGTTTTTAATATATCTGATGTTCGTGAGTAGCTGTGACAAGTCCTTGTTTCTACTTACTGTTATCTCAAATATTTTTATAGAATGAATTGTTGATTTGAATTACTCCAGCGAATGCCATTAGTGAAAATTGTTAATTATTTTACGGAATATTACCTATAGTTTTTAGGTTTACCGAATCTAGATAGATATAGATATATTTATAATTAGATTTAATTAAATATTATATTTGCGTTGATATAATATTGTTGAATATTTTATTCAGATTTTACACGATTTACATGATTTTAAATTATGTTATAAATAAAAAGTATGCTTCATACATAAAATGTATTATTTCCATCCACTTAATAATTTTCCATTTGGTTTCCGCAAAGTAGACAATAATTATGGTCCTTATGGTACTAGCGTAGCGATCGGGTCGATAGATTTCATTTGCGCACTACATTCGATCCGAATTTGGGAGTAATTGTGCTACTATTTGTATGACAGCTTGCGCACTCGGTGTATCCGATTTCTATCCTTTCGAATTTAGTTCTTAGGCTTCGTTCACACGGCATTGTCCTGCACGTTTTTTTATAATCGTTGTTTTAACGTATAGTCAACGGGGTGTTCACATGGTAAATTTTCATTCGTGTAAAAACGAATAGCCGCAGTTTTCACAAGGAGACAAAGCTATACCATATGCCACTGCGAACCGAATACGTCAAAGTTCATTCGATTTGCTTGACAAGTCCGTTGAGTATGCGTTTAAACGTATAAGCGGTACACGTTTTTTTGCAGTACAATCGTCGTGCGAATGGATGTATGTAAGTTGTATGGTCACTATTTATGCGTTAAGACGTATACTGCAAAAAAACGTGCAGGACAATGCCGTGTGAACGAAGCCTCACACATACTGCGGTCGATCGACTTCGACCAGTCTCACAAGATTCGATATTCTATTGCGATCGATGGTCGATGAATGACCGATATGATAATGATTGATTCGGACGATCGTTACTAATGGTTCTGCTTAGCCTTTTTCCAACTATGTTGGCGTCGGCTTCCATTTTAACCGGATGCAACTGAATACCAGTGTTTCACATGGAGCGACTGCCTATATATTTGATCTGACCTCCACAACGCAGTTACTGGGTAACACGATACCCAGATACCGATACCGATACCGATTTTTAGTTCTGAGAGTATTTCACAAAATATACAACGTGTACCTAACGGAAAGGGTATATACTCACATACCAAGAGCAAGGCTTCTTTGGATGATAACAAACGATATGGCAAGGGTTTTTTAATCCTATCTCTACATGTTCGGAAATTATGATCAAGTAGTGCATGTTTACCATGACTGTGAGCCCACAATCTACAACTAAGTGTAATAAGCTGAAGTCATTTCCACTTTGTTATCAATCGGCCACTGCTCTGTTCTTCCCTTAAAAATACATGAGCTCCTTCAAATAATTGTATACCCGGGCGCGGCACCGTGCCTTTAGGGGGATGTACAAAGTACCTATATGGATAGAGATGGTGCCTATGGCGCCTATGGTTATTTATGGCGCCGTTTATGTAAATAATCCGACAATTGAATTGAACTTTTCCTCTTAGTCAGTTAGGTATTTCTATTTAGCTCTAAATATGAAAGAAGAAGTCAAAGAAGTAGGTTTTAGGTAGGTACCTACTTATAATAATAGAAGGTGCAAATTCACACTCGCATCGCACCAAGTAGCTTGTGAAAAAAAAAAAATATTTATGGATGTTTTAATATAAAATATCTAAGCAAACTGGAGTCTGCACAAAATGAATTATGGATGTAGGGATAGACAACTGAATACACACCTATAGATACCTACGTAGGGCATGGGAAACTCAGCCGCTCGATTCTCTGTCTACACTCCAAAGAGGCTGGGTTGGCTCGTAAGCAAGAAAGCTACTTTGCAATCGGATTGTTTGATATCGACAATTTGGCTACATGTGCCTATATTTTATTAGATACTTTCCTACCTATATAGGTGCTTAATATTAAGAATAACGTTAGGTGTTGCTGCCTATCGTGGTTATCTTATTTACGTTTGAATAGGTATCTATTTTTAAGTATAACAGGATAGGGTAATCCCCGAAACCAAAAAATCATATTCTATACACCCACCAACATATATTCAATAACTAAATAATGAGTGCACAACTGCACATTATGCCGACCGATAAAAGGTCGCATTGCGGTTGCGGAACAAGATTCTGCACAAATCAATTTCTCAAGTTTTATGATTTTATTTGAACCATTTGGATACCTACCTACTCTAATAACCACTTGTCAGATTGGTAGGCACATTGATTGCGTAGCGTTGTTCGAAGCGTGGGATCCTGCCCGCCCTGTCTGTCGACGGTACAATGTTTAGGAGCGAGGTGAAATTCGGCACGCAAAAGTACAGACAGTCGCGATGATGACTTCCCTAACTGAATAATCCGCTGATGCGCCCTATGTAACGTGCACATTCCATAGCAGTGAAGTAGATATTGACAGATTGCTAGCTCATGGCAACAACCCTTTTCCCATAGCTGTTTGTTACAACTTCCGCGGAATGGGATTCTGCTAATCTGCTCACACACGATACTCTATGTTTTCATTCCATTGCTATTGATCAGCCTGGGAATTATGTTCTGTGCATAAATCGTAATCGGATTTTCAAGATCACGTGTTGTTATCAACGCTTCATGCTGATTTCGGGTTTGCGTAATCACATAGTTAGGACAATTTTTATTAAAGCCTACATATAATAAATCAATACCAAGTCCAAATATAATAAAAAGCTAAAAGATGTCGCTAAAATTTAGTACTTCCAAAACTAAGCATAACAATACCTATTAAAGTGGAGAATTAACTCTGTAATAAACTTAGTAACTACCCGGCCTCAGGTTTCAGAGCGCAAATCCTAAATCATAAAATATAAATTATCGTTGAAATCTATAATATTCACACGCTTTCGACACAAACAGTCGGCACATTGGTCGTATTGTAACACTAAGTTATATACGAAGTGTAGGTAGACTGTGGGTAGGTGTAAGGGCGTTCGAGGAAGCCCCTTAATGCGGAGACAGCTCCACTGGGACGCTATTGATCGTCATCCGCCGTCAGTGGCCGAGGCGCCCCTATTGATTCGCCGCAATCTGCATGATAACCCGCGCCTGGCTTCTCTACAGTTACTACACAACATACATTAGAACACAATTACCGAGACACATTTACAGACCACATTGGTGATACGTTATCGAAGCGAAGCACTTCTACTGTTATGACAACTTTTGTTTCCTCATATTGTTGCCAACGGTGGAAAGTCAGTCTGAACTTGGGTTTAGAGACAACTTGCACGTATACTAAGGTCTAAGAAGACCCTAAGATAATTATAATGAGATCACAACAGAAATGTCTTAATTAAGAAAAAACAAATTTTGTTTTGAAGAACTTTTGCGATTAAGTTTATTTTTAATTTTTCTCAAATTATTTGATTTTATTATCGTCGAAAAGAAAACTTAGCAAGGAACCCTGTTGAGTGACATTTAATCAACTAAAATATTGCATTTAAATTTAAGGCATAATTTGACAGTTTTAAAAATATAAGGCGTAGCAAGTCTACGAATTTTAGCTACGAGAGTGCTACGCCGCAAACATTATTCGATACTTGTAGTTTTATAACTTAAATACTTTTATTACTAAAGGGTAATCATGTGGTAGGTATTACAAAATACATAAACAATAATATTTGCTCTATTTTCCTTATTAAAACAAGTTTGAAACTGTATAAAGGCGACTAAAAATCTTGAACAAAATTTTGAAAGTTCGCGCCGGCGTAGTTGCTACATGGAGTGAACTCACTCCTGTAAGTAACATGATACATACTATGTATACATAGCTTTAGAAGGATCTATCACACAGACGACCGGCCTACGTACTATCACGCTTTTTTCAATGTGGAGTTGCGCAGAACTCCAATATGTCAATTCAAACGATTTTTGGTAGTTTTGTCTGGATAATAGTTTATTAGGGATCATTTATTAGTTATTTTGGGGTTTGCTTATTGTTATATGATATAGTTTGCAATTGTTACAAAATATCTGTATAAAACTGTAAACTGTATTGATTTCCGCTCTTTGTGCTAACGTTTTTGAAATAAGTATGTTTGTAACACAATTTTTTATTGCACTTATACTATTACTAAATAAATATTATCTATCGTTGATTTAAATTGTTTATTGAAATATCGTTTATTTTTATATATTACGGCAGCTTATATACTTTGCTAGCGCAGAAAACTCTTCTCCAACGGAAAGGTTAACGTGTCTACATACCTTTGTAACTTCTCCGTCTATGTATCTATCTAGCTGTTTTTAGTACGAACACTGATAAACTAACTCTAAAGTTATTGTTTTTCAGTGTTATTTAAATGTCAAATTGTTTTAACCAAGGTAAGTTGTAACTGTCGAGCTCAGGTCGAGCTATTAAATAGGTTGAAAATAATTCAACTAAGTTTAAAAAAAAAATGTTAGTATCTGATACAAAACTTTGATCTGTTTAAACCTAGCTGTTTAGGAGTTACGAATTTGCATATTTCTCAGTTACGGAACTTGTAATAAGTGCCCAAAGACTTGACAGAAGGACCATGTTTGCAATGCTATATAGCTGAAGTGAGTACATCAGTTACGTCTGATTTTTATTGAAAGTTGTCGATGGTGCCGCCAGTAGAGGCAGTGGCAGGCGAAGGACGAAGGGCGCGGGTGATGCGCCACATGATTGTCGCGATGTGGGTCACTGCCGCCTACGCGCAATTCGATAAAACTTTGCAAGTATCCGCCACCTGACTACAAACAGAGCGCAACTCTCGCACTACTATTATTTCAAACTAAACCAAACTTTTTACCCGCTAATTCAAAATATACTGCATGAATCTGCGGAAACACTACTTTCAGACATCAATAACTGTAACGAAAACCGTCCAAGAAGACTTTCAACACTGAAACTTGAATAAAGTGATTAGAAAGTAGCAACAAAGTGAGCGAATATTTTCCCTCTGGAATATCTAGTGAAAGTGTGTAGGTACTAATTAATAGTGCAAAGTATCGATCAATCGTTTCACCATGGTTCTAAATATAAAATTCCGTCGGGGAAGACAAAGTTCGCGCGCAATACGGGCGCAGGCAGGTAGTGCGGGCGGCGAGGGCGCGCGGCGGGCGGCCGCGGGCGGCGGCGGCGTATCGATTCCGCGGCGCCTTCAGTCGGCGTCCGTCGAGCGCCGCGCTGCGCCGAGCCGCCGGCGAGCGGGCGTCGCCCCTCCTCGCGGCCCGCGCCCCGCAACCGCCCTCGTCCATCGAATCTCTCGTCGTCGCCGGCAAACTCGAACGACCTCTTTTCGCTAACTAACGTCGCACCCGCGTCCGATTCCCGCCGCGAAACTGCGCTCGATCTCTACACGTAGTCATCGCACTCTGAAGTATTTTACAGAGTTTAACAAACTATTTTAAATAAATTTTGTTTGACAGTTTTTATTTAAACGGTCGTAGTATTCAAGTAATATTTATTTATTTGGCGAGTGGGTTTTATAGTCATGAACTTGTCGAGTTCTGTTGAATAGTGGTAGGGTTGTTAAGCGTAAGAGTGCGGTGATGTGCCGGTGCGCGGACGGGCGAGGATGTCGGACGTGGCCTGCGCGTGCGCTGGCGGGCGCGTAGGGCCAGCGCCATGGACTGCTGCAATTACGGCGAGTACCGCGGGGGCGCGGCGTACGGCGCGGGCGCATGGGACGGCTACGGGTACGCGCCGCTGCCCTACACGCCCTACGCGCACGCTTACTACGCGCCGCACGCGCACGACCCCTACGCGCGCTATTACCGCTATGACTACCCCAGTCACCACATGCACCATGAACATGTCATGCCTATGGGTTGGTATATCTATGTTTTAGGTATTTACAGATAGACACATTACCTAGTTTTTATATGGCACTTTATGTACTTAGGTAGGTAATTTAAAACTACTTACAGAATACGTAGATCACCGTTCATTTTAATTCGCGTTTACGCAAACTTTAAACAACACTAAGGAAATGAAAATGGACATTAACTTCTTTCAATAAAAGTTGATTGATTGATTATGAACTTATTCATTCAATTTTTTAGATCATTTAAATTGTACTCTAGTTCCTTTTACAACTATTTTGGTACTCTGGGCAAAAGTTTGTTGCGCTCGCACGCAATGGGGTAAAATGAAAATGATTAAAGTTTTTTTCTATGAACCAACAAATTGGAAAATTTTGGGATTAATTACTGTTAAAATCCTTGAAAGTATCCTGCGCTGAATAATTTTAAATCACTATATTTGTGGACTGAATTTCAAAAACATAATTATAATTCTCACTGAATTATAATTATGTTGTCCATGACAATATTTAAGGATGGATATTTGGGATACTCGTTAGTTGTCATAACCATCCGTCTGCCAAGAGTGGTGATTATGATAGTATTTCTTATCAGTGTTATTACATCGTTTATTGGATGGTTCATATTCAGAAGTGGACGATTACGGGCTAAATTGATAAGTTTTCTTAAAACTATTGCGTTAAAGGAATGTCTTTTCTATATTATATTTAGAAATAGGCACATACTGTACCTACTAGGAAAAAAGCACTACAATATTCCTGCCATGTCATTATTTCACCACCTTTGGTGACTAGTAGTGAATGCTTAAGGTATTAAGTCTACATTTGTACCTTTTGTTGCTATATTTCCTTTAAATATATTAAATATATTTGCGTGTATAAGGAGACACTACAAAATATACTTGTTGAACTTGTAAAGTCAGATAAACTTACAATGTTTCGTACTTTTATTTTATTATACTCGTACCATCATTCAAAGTTAATCAAATTACTATGAGAAGTGTTTCCTCCATTGTTATTGTCAGTCTAAAAAGGAGTAATTCAATCTGAAAACTACCTGTTTATTTAAAAGTTTGTGTTTATTATAGATCATATAGTATATTGCTATTTTATATCTAGAAACAAATCCTTATATACGTAGGCACACAATATGTGCTGTAGCAAAATATATGTAACCAATTCCTTGAACGTAATTGAATTACAAGTATTGAACTATTTCACGTATATTACACATAACAGTCGAGCTAGTAAGCACAATAACATGCCTGACGACTACACGTAGTGTGCGTCGACCTGAATTTGTTTACCAATACGAGAAAGATCGGAATCCGCGCGCGTGGCGCGAAGCGACATTCTGAACAATGAAGAATGAAGTAAGAATTAATGTTTACGTTTGGGCGGATTTCTCGGTGTCTACGTCACGTGTCGATGTCAGAGGCCGAGGGGGCGAGCGGGTCGCGCGGGGAGCGCTACAGGTGGTTGCTCGCCCCCCCGCCTCGCCCTCAAGCCCGCCCCCACGCCGCAACGCGATTGATCGCCTGCACAGCACAGCCACTCTACATATTGACCGGGGTACTAACACCCGTGCCGCTATCCGAGCTCAACTCCTTATAAATGCTACGTAAAACACGAAACGACTTTCGCACTGACGATGACGCGACGTTAGGGGGCGAACATCAATTTTAATACAACTTGCATATACATATAGCATTTACAGAGCAAGCAAAAATTGTCTTGTGTACTGATTCTAGTTTATACATTCATCATTAAAAAAGTCGTCATTGCCAGGTCAGCGATTAATGAATATGCAGATGTAGTTCTTTGCGCAATTTAACCCGACAACAACGATTTGTATTTTAATTTTATCAAATTTTGAAAAATGCATTACAGTTATCATTTACATTAATGTTAGCTTTTGTTATTTACATAAATGTTTGCTATATTTATCCAGGACAAAAAAGTAGTGATATCAAGTGTATGTTTGAGAAGTTGAACGATATCTTAATTTCTGATTCAGTTTATCGGATTATATATAAAATTACGGCTCTATTTCTGAGTGATTTATAGCGAGTTTCGGTGATGTTAACGAGACCGTAAACATACCTAAACTGAATTTCTTGTGCAGAGTAAGCAGAGCTAGTGTCATCGACATGAAATTATTAATGTCGTGATAGTAACACTTACGTGAGGCAATACTACAATGTTTACAGATCCGACAGTTTACAACCATTTTTATTCGGTTTGATGTCGACAATCACGTCACTATAATAGATTTACCTACTCTTTATAACAGTTACTTGCATTTCATGTACCTTTTTTCTTAAAGGTCTGATTTGTAATGTATTATTGAAATGAATTTATATTTTTGATTCAATTCTTGCGTTGACTAGCAAAAATAACGATTTGCGCAGATCGATGTTGTGTAAGGTTAAGCTACGTTGTTCACTACTATTTTCAGGATGGGTCTCTGTTGTAGACGGTTAGAGTATTTCTAATGTAGGTTCGAAATTGTTATGGTTTCTCGGCAATCGGAAAGTTTGACAATCGTTCTCTCTTATGAGCCCGTAGACGTTTACTCCTGAAAGTAATTCTTTTATTTAATTGACCTCTATAATTAATATGGTTGTAAGAAATATGCAGAAAATATGCGGTGACAAGGAAATAACCACAGCCTTTGGTAGATAGCAAAGGGATTTGATAGATGGATATCGGAAAGTTAAAATTACAAATTGCGAAATAGACGCTTTTTAAAACTTCATATTTTATTTACGATAGCATAATTAGTTTTTGCTATACCTATATTGTTTTGTTTTTGTGTTCATTTTCTGTGAACGTTGCTAATTTAAGTAGGTCTGACCTTAATTTTAATAAAGTCGGAATAATTACGAGTCTGCAAACAAAATAATATCGTCAGCAAAATATCCGACTTCTACGTTCAGGGTCACGGTTTTGATTGCTATAGCTGCATCGCTACATACATAAAACACCTATGATCGATTTTTAAATGGAATGGCACCTACTATGACGTAGGTGCTGTGAGTGCTACTTCAGCAAAGTCAGTACGAACATTAACTAAGAGTAGGTCTACACGTTATGAGTTTAGTTTTCGACCTTTCTGTGATTTCTTCGTGTTTATTTTCGTTTTTGTGGGAATAAATAATGTGGTGGAGAAAAAGTAATAATAACAATGTTTCATGTAGTAATCGACGTGTGACGTATATTGCTAAAAATATCAGTACAACCTGTTGGCTTTTGTGTAGCGTAGAGATGAAAGGAATTTGTCCAGCGGTTATGAGTAACAGTGTTGATCAATATTGACGCTTGCTATTATAATGAGTTCGAGAGATAATGATAAACAATGCATGTTTAGATTACGGCGGGTACGCGCCGAAGGAGGCGCGCGTGCGACGCTCGCTGGCGCGACGGGAGCAGCGTGCGCACACCCCCGCGCAGCACCTGCCTCTGCCGCCCACGGTAAGTAAGGCCTTCATAAACTTTTGTGTAACTCAGATGAAACCATAACAGTTACACTAATTTGCCTGAAACTGTAACCAGTTGGGAAATGAGGGATACGTAAGCAATACTTTTTTTATAAGACGAAGAAGTTACATTTATAAGACGTCCTGGGGTGAATAAAGGGGTTGAGTCTACTACTTGCGAAGCTTGTGGTGTAGGAATTGATTTTACGTATTTGAATTGACATAAAAAGGAATACATTACAGAAATACTCACTTTGATTGAAGTCGAACTAAAGAGGTGAAACGTGATAGAATTATTATTTTTGTTTAAACAACACAAAATAAGGTTAATTAATTAACAAAAATAGAAAACTTTATGAATTACGTATATTTATCATATTTTATAATTTATATAGTTCATAATTAGGGACAATAACATTCCAAAGTTCTTTGCAGATAAAAAACAAAAACATTACCGCACTAATGCTGCAATATTATGCAAAAAGCACACGTGCGTATAACGCTGCTTTGCGAAAGCGGTGCAATAAGAGCTACTTTACGAGAAAATGTGTTCAAAAATATGTTATTGTATAAACGTAGTAGAAAGATCGTGGGAGTATCGTGATTCTTAGTAAACCAAGAGTACAGAATACTTCAGGGACGCGGTTTGACTTTAATGTCACTCAAATCTCACAGAAACCTAAAAGTTTATGCAAATAAAAGGATTAGGTCAGAGAAATGCTTAAAAGTATTATATGAACTTGCAATAAGTACCAAAACTTTCGTCTTGTGTAAATATTTACAAAATTATATAAACATACAATTATTAAATTAATATTTTTAAATAATAAATATAAATATTATAGGTTTTTATCAGTAATATTATAATATATAATACCGATCTTTTACATTTATTTCCCCGTGAGTAAGTAACACCAATAAGAAGTGCTTTGTTGTATTGTGTCGAGGTCGTTTGAAGTAATGCATAGAAAAGGAGAATTGAATTTGAATAGAATAGAACGTAAGAGGTATTTGACTTACAAACAACGAATACAATTAAATGCCCTATTCCCCTCAACTGATCTTTACAATATGCTCAAGAACGTCAAGCAACTGATACATATCTATTTGTACTCGTATTATCCAGCCAGTCTAGAGCAGTATGTAAATATTTTGTTACAATGAACCATGGAAATTGTGAATGTTAATATTACATGAAATAAATGAGTACTTATCTCGTACTTATACCGTTCGAAGGCTTTATGATGCAAAACAAACATTATCTTTACAGGCATAAAAATAAGAAGTAGTCAACGGTAATTTAAATAAGTAAAACAACCCAAGACTTTATTTCATAATAATGTTTATAACCTTTTAAACAAATGAGTTGTCTTGAACATAGTGACCACCGTTTATTGAAGTACACTGGAATAGGTCATCGGCATACAAAAAGACTAGTTAAAATTATGTAGGTCAGTGTCAGAGGACAGTTGACATCCTCATTCGCTACTAACGTTCACTCCTCGGCGGTGCTATGCATACATTATCAATCGTAAGCAATGCAAATAGAGTTTAAATTCAACCGACACACTATAAAATTCAGTCAGGGAAAGTTTGTTGTGCAAATTCTGAAATGACTGCTCATTGAAAACAAAAGTTTGTTGTCATTTCTACACGTTACAAATTAGGTAAAATTGTTGAATAGTTAATAAATATTTTACGTGGTGATGATATTATTTGTGGGTATGTAGTTGTGGCAAAGTAAGTTACAAGTGGTTTACTTTCTTGAATGGAAAACATATAATTAAATATAAAAATAAGTGAAATTACAATTAGAAGTCCAAAACGAGGGTCGCTGATTTATGCAGTCAACTAGTAGGAATGTTAACGAATAATCGAGTCGTAAGTGGTATCATTACGGCGTCATATTACGAGACAAGTGAGCGTCACAAAGGCGCTAATGAGGGCGGGGAGGGGCTGCGCGGCGGAGGGGGCAAGGGGGGTTGTGAGTCGAGAGGTGGAGGTGGCCTATGAAAGCTGTCAGCGGTTGATTTTTCCGAGTGTCGTGGGCGCCGCGCTGATCGATAAGTCACGTGGTTCGCGCGCTCGCCGCTTGCCGCTCGATAGTTAGTTAGCCTCTGCAAATCTCCCGTCACTATTCTACTTCCCCCACACATGAACAGTTTTCAGGTCGTTACGAGTTTATATAACGTCTGAACGATTGGATCCTTACGTGAGGATTATTTTATGTACTTTATAGTACTTTACAAATGGGTTCTCATTAAATGGGTCTATATACTGACTTATATAGTTATTAATATAATAAATAAATAATTCAGTTGAAAAAAAATATTTATGAAAACATTTTGGGGACGAACTAAAAAAAGTAAAAGAATTTACTATTTATTTTTCATTTAAATAGTTTTTAAAGCTCATAATTAAATAATTTTAAAGTTACAACTATTACTTCAAAGTAAATTAAAATCAATCCCCATGTAAAAAACTAAAATAAAGTTATAACATTTTTTTAAACTCTGCAGAAGCGAAAAGAACTCGCAAATTAAAATCGCGTAGCAGCGCGTAGCACTGGCGTAGCACCGTAGCACTATTTATCTAAAGTTTTAAAATGCCTGATATTTAAGTATTCTTTTAAAGTACTTGTTGGGAATATAATACAACTAGAATAGACGTTCAGATGGATACTTTTTCTTGCATTTTTAATGGTCATAGTTATGAGTCGTGAACGAGGGTGTACTGGTGATGTGTGATGATGAATGCAGTTGGTGCAACGCAACGTTGCACAGGGAGTAACGGGCATCGATCGGTAGCGCGACCCTCGCCCCCCCCCCCAGCCCACCTCCTCACACCCTCACGCCACACTAAACATTATCTCGTGTACAGGTTGTGCACATATTTCACCACGAAATGTAAATATTGACAAACAAAAAGGCCGTAGAGCTTAATCGCCAACAATTTTGTTATGAGTGTAATATTTATTATAAATAAAGTTCTTAAATTTTAATAGGGATCGTCGAATATAACGTTGTTTTTTTGTTTGCGGAAGGTTTTAATGCCGCGTGCTTCGAAAATCTTGCTTATTTTCAAAGTCGTCTGATACAAACTTCCAGCGGAACAACTTTCCGTGATGTAGATGCCGCGGCTTTGAAATTATACTACACGTTATTGTGACAGCAGTTCTGTGTTCCGCGGTATAACTTAAAAAACAACCCTGACTTTTATTATAAGACTAGCTTCAGCCCGCGACTTCGTTCACGGGGTTTTACCATGACCCTTGTTCTTTTTCTAAAATAAAAGACTTTTTTTGTCGTCAATAGTTTCCGTAGCGCATGCGATGAAAGACATTTTAATGGCAATTTTTTTTACACCTTAAGTTTCATTACTGAAGTTTTAGTAAGGATCCCTATTTTTTTCCTAATGATCTTAGCAGTTAAACGGTGAAAGAATTTTTGAAATCGGTCCAGGGGTTTTTGAGCTAATTCGTTACAAACATACAAAAATACAAATCTTTCCTCTTTTTAATATTAGTGTAGATTACGCACATTTATTATTTTTTTACAAACAAAATGTTTACTAATATTCATGAAATATATAAGTATTCATTCTTTGTTGTAACGAAATAAATACTTGGTACACTGAACCCCTGAAGTATCAATATCAACTAGTACGCAACACTGGGTACTACGTAGAGCATATATACAGGACGGGTAATTTTTTAAAATTGATTTCTCAATTAATGTAAATGAATGCAGAGTACATTATTGGATGAAACACGTTTTATTACAAGCAGGCTAACAATTATTATGCAATATTTACTGATTAAAAATGTATACTGATATTATAACGAAGTAATTTTTTTTTGTTTTGATGTTATTTTGTTTCCTAGAGGTAATCTCTGAAAGTACTGATCCGATTATATATTTTTTTATACGAATAGAAAGCGAGTGACTTGTCTTCCACGTGGACTAGCAATAAATAATTAAACATGAATAAAAACAATTGGATATTATAATTAGAAATCAAAAAAACTATTGGGATATTTATTTTATGTGTAGTCACACCAATAAGTAGTTATACCACTCGCTATTAAAAATTATGATTACAGATTTATTCAAAAAGATTTTTATAGTTATGAAAAAGGTTTAAAAGTTCACATTAGGTATACTGACTTCCCAGACTGTAAAGTCAAAGTATATAGGAAGCAATCTTAGCGTCAAATTCGCTGTAAGCTGTCTGTTAGGCGAGCTGTCTGAATCGATAAGTACGCGTGGGACAGACGGTCCCCCAGTCAGTATTAATCAATGACGCTCAACTCTTTTTTGTTTTAGTAAAATAATAGGTGTGAGTACTTGTTTATGAGTTTATTTCTGGAAGCGATACTTTCATGATAGTTGAGTAAACAATGATATTATATTATAGTAATTGTGACTACTGTGTGTTAGGTGTTTCTATATTAATATTATAAATGCGAATGTAATTGTCTGTTACGCTTTTACCATCTCCACCTCTTACCATTGTTTTTTACCTACTGAACTGATTTTGATGAAAATTGGGAAACGGGGTAAGTTTGCACCCCAAGAAAGGACATAGGGTACTTTTTATTCCGCGACTCCGTCTGCGTCCGCGTAACTGAAACTTACGCGAACGAAGTCGCGGACAAAAGCTAGTACAAAATAACTATGACTAAGGCATTAAAGTAAATGATGTTGTTCTAATATCATAGTGCATTTACTAGTGTTACAAACATGTTGTAGTGGTTCGAACTGTTCGTCAAAGTTTCTATAATTTACTCAGTTAATATTACCGATTTTAATAAGTGAAACAGGGTTAATACAATTGTTGATTTCATTTTCAGCCACCGCTAGAATGTGGAATGAACGGTCGGGGTCCCGCGTACTGCGAACCGCAGATGTGGCCACATTATCAGGTATAATATCCTTACACATGCTCTATTATTTATAAATATTTGTAGTTTGTCATGAGTTATTGTTACCGTCGATGGCATCGGATAGTACGCTCGCCTTTCGTACCTACGTGAGGTTATAGTGTCGAATCCGGGCAAGTACCAATGTGGCTTTTTAAATTATAGGTTCATTCTTAGTTTATCTTGGACAACACTGGACAGCACAAGGAAAATATCGTTAGGAAACCTTGACTTATATCATGTACGTGAAATCTCCAATCCGCCTTGAGTAAGCGTGCTGATCAATACTCGTGCTTTCTCTGTATGAGAAGAGACTGAGCTAAGAGCCCTGCAGTAGGATAATAATAGGCTGGTGTTATTATTATTACATGTAGTTTTATATCACGCGATAAGTTTTAAAAAACTCCTAACATAAATCCGGACAATACCTACATATGGCACAAGTATATAATTTTTATACGTGACGGTATGATTTTTTAGCAGATGGGTGCTATGGGCGGCGGTGGTTGGAGTGGCGCTAACGCAGCCAACGGCGGGTGGGCCCCGCGCAATGCGTGCTCGCGTGACCATATGCGGTATCCTCCCGAATGCCGACCAATGAAGGTTATTAATGGACATACTCTTTAATATTGTTATTCAAACCTTTCCACAAAGCTAGTGACAAAGACGACGCTCTGGAAAGTTATTTTTTTTTCTAAAACTTGGCTTAATTAGCGGTAGATTACTACGGTATCGTATTTTAGTCACCTTTTCTAAACTCAAATGATTCAAGCATGGGGAATCTTGATAGATAATAACGAATGATTAATTTCTACACGGTTTTTGCAAGCAAACTTTCAATGCTTTTTAAATTAATATCTAACCAGCAGTGTTTTGTTACCTGCTTTTGTTCTAAGATCTAGTCTAAAAGTTGCTCTTGACTTGTGTGGCTTAAACTTGATCAACTGTTTTGATTATATTTTTTCAGGGTGCTCATTTGCATAGTCAGAACCAGGCATGTCAACAAGATGGGAGATCGACGCCTTATCCTGTTTATGAAGACTCACCTTTCAACGGAGAGGTTAGCTCAAGACAGAGAAATACACCCGAATTCACGCCAAGCGTGACGCAGAACGATCCTATCCGCAATGCTCGCGATCGCTTCCCCGTCGCCGAGCCGCGTCGCTCCCCGCCTGAAGAGAAGCGTCCGCCGCGGCCTCCTGTGGTTCCGTTACCCGCTTTCCAACAAGCGTTCGGCTCCACAGAGATTGGGAAATTCGCCGAAGCGTTCAGTCGGACCGAGATCGCGGTTGACGACACCCCCGCTGATAACTTCATGTACGAGTCGTTTCCCGACTGGGATGGACCGGCTGAGCCGCAATGGTCCTCCCAGCCTGCCTCGCAGCCCACCTCACGGGAGATCAAATGCGAAGATAACTTTTAAGTGGTCTTTGCCCTAGTTCTAATTTGTAGGCAAATTTGCCTTTTAGTTAAATTAGACAAATTGTAGTTCCACCACCATGTTGCCAAAATGAGTAGAATTGAGATGAGGAGTTGAATGTCATAGGACTATTATGATGTGATGTCAAAATTACTAAAGTGTACGAAAATTTAATCGACCGGATAAAATAGTGGTGTGACTTTTAATTCATATATAAAGTAAATTATTAATTAGTTATTCCCTTTAACTAGTTCTAGGCCGAACTTCAAAAAATGAGAAATATTATGACGAGGAAGTGGGATGGTTAGGTACTGCATATAGGATAACAAATGAATCATGACTCAATGTGCCTTTATTCGGAGAGCCCGGCCGCTACTCGCGCGGTGTCGTCCGCCCCGTTCTGCGTTGCTATGTACGACATAAAATTACAATAGCAATTATAGGGACCAACGTTTAGACAAATATACACGACCCGGTCGCGTGCACACTTGATGCGCAATAAGCTCAACGAAACACTTTATGAATGTTCTGGGATTTTAATGAAAATTATAACAACAATAAATTAAATTATAAAAAAATCAATAAAGACAAATTAGTAGCTTGTAATTAGCATTATCTGAATAAAATAATTAAAACTTGATCTTTCAATACTTACAAACTGTTCCCTTAAATCGATAATAATATTAACTTTCCTACTATTATGCTATCCTTTATCGAAATTAAACATACCTATTTGTTCTGTTCTGACGAAAAAATATTTAGATTTAAGTTATTTTGTTATTTACATAACTGTCAAAATATTAATATTATAAATATTTGAAGGGGCTTTAAGACGCCGCGCGGTCTTATTATAAAACATTCGAAAATTTTCAGGAAGTAATGAAACAAGTCATGTGTGTAGGTATAAATAGGTAGTTAAATTTGATAAAATTTTTAAAGAGATTACTTATGAATAAAATGGCTTTTTAATTGAATATTTAGGGGTCCAACAACGTTGATGTAAAGTGTTTGTCGTGATTTTAATTTCCAATTTAGAATCATAACTACGACAGTTAATACATACATCTTGTAGATACCTATACATTTTACGGTCACCAATTTCTGAGTACCTACCTGAATTAATATTTCAACATTATAATATCTGTTATTTTTAATTAACTTTATGGTCGATTGGTGTCAAAAAACCAATGTCGTTTCATGTTTAGAAACTGAGTAGGGATTTATAATTATATATTGTGTTTTGTAAATGATTAGTGTCTGTGATAGAGTTGTTTGAGTATGTATAATTATGTTGTAGTATAGGTTGCTATGTAAATTTTGTCTTACATATTAAAATTTTGGTATTTTTGTTAAAATTTTGTCATTTATTAGACATCAAATTATCCACCTGCAATGATTTTTTATTTATCGGTGAAGAGCTTTCGTGAACCTGATGAGGGAATTAAATTAATGTAAGAGTAGATAAACCTAAATATTCCGAATTATTTGATACCCGTTTTTAATCCACAACGAATCCAGCTGTTAATGATAACACTAACAAGAACATGGGACTATGTTTACATAAAGCCAGTCGAATTTGTTGTTATATCTGTTCGATTTATATAGAAAAAGCTAAAGTTGATGTTAGTTACTTTGTTTCGAGCTTAATATTTAAATAAATTTATCTTATAATGTGCGGTGCATGGATAACAGTAACTTCCAGTGGTCTTCATTTTTATAGAGGGAACTTGTGTGACAGTATTTTCGGTCTTTTTCGATTTAAAAAACAGCAAAATTAAATGGAGTGCCTTACGTATTTAATATGATATGAAATTAGGATGGATGAATTTTATTCTAGCATAATTTGATGAAACACCATAATAAAATATAATAGCGTAATAAAACTTCTTTTAAATTGAGTATTTCATTAATTGATAGATATTGTAATGAACTTAATAAGAGTTATTTAATGATTATCTTTAAATGTAATAATATAATTAATATTTATTAAATATTTAAAATAATCGTGGTGTGCACTAAATTATTTTATTGCAAAGTATATTAATTTAAAAATGTTTTGTTATTTGTAACTAGTAGAAAGAAACGAAGTATGATTTTAGCGTCTAGTGTTTATTACTAAGATTAAATTAATAAACTTATTCCGATTGTATTTTTTTATAGTGCAATCAATTTAGATAATGACTTTGTGTAATTAGGGTGTACACCATTTCTTCCGATTTTGAACGTTTTTAGAAGGTGCGTTATACTTTCATACATAATATGTATTCCTACAAGGGTTACATTTAAAGGAAATAAATAATATGAGTAATGTTGAATAGTTCAGTGTTGAAAGCCAACATCAACATTGACACACTCTCATCCAGGTGATCATCATAACACTATGATAATAAAATACAGATGTAGCCAGTGCCACATAAATTATGTATTTTATTATAGGTAAATACATCATCTTAGATAGTCCTATTGTTATTTGTTTAAATATTAGAAAGGAATATAATTTCTAATGTAGAGAGATGTAAAGATCGTAATATAAAGATATACATTATATAGGTGTTCACAAATAGAGCTTCCCGAGTGAGTTAATCACAATTTTGTCTACCATGAAAGATTTTGTGTGTTACGCAATGTTGAATCTATTATTTTTGAATCTACTGCTTCTCGGTTTAATATACTTTTTTATTATTATGTTCTATGTGCATTAACATTTTAGAATTCCCGATTCATATTCAGCTGTCATTGGCCCCTTTGTCTGTAAGTGTCGTATACCTATTTTCTTTTTATTATTGCACTAATTTATGGAATTTACATAGGATTCAGGACTAAATCATTGCTAAAATAATATTTTGAATCTTACCTACTTGCCACAAATAGATTCTAGAGCATATTTCACGTAGAAGTATTTCAAAAAATATTTCCCTTACTTTTACATTCAAATAGCTAAAATCTTTATAAATACATAAAAAATAAACATGACTGTGTAATGAACTTAAATCGTTTTAAAATATTGTAGTTATTAGACCTCCATAGTTTTTTACCTAATGTTGAGGTCAGGTATGAGTGAATTGTTCCTTAAGTTTTCTTCAAGATTTGTTAATAAAATATTAGGCCAACAAAATTTAGGTGCGTAAGTTTTATGTAAATTTGTTGAGGCAGTTAAAATTACTGAACAAAAATATATAATGAAAAAATATTGTGTACCTATCTAGTTATAATTATTATTAACCTTGTAAATGTAAATACATAACTTAATTATATTTTGAATGTTTCACTCATATCAATTTAGAAAATCTGTTTTATTAGCAAATTGTAAGGTTTTGAATCCGGAAACACTGAAATGTTTGATTTATGGACGTCGATGTACGATTTAATAAACACATTGTACCAATTAAATGCATGCGTTTTATTAAATATTATATGAAATTATACTCTTGAGGTCGCTTTGTTTAACCTTGTCATCAGTTATAAATAAGACAAATAGATAAAAAAGTGACGCTGCATAAGGATATGAATGGATCTTATTACGCTAACTGAGAATATGCTACAGCAGGGTAATGAAATGAGTAAAAATATTATATCATATTTTATGTTTATTCATAAGCAATAAAAAGTAATTTCCATACGTGTCACAAAATTTAACATATCAAATACTTATGAAAACAATAAATACATCATTAAAATTGTAAATTAGACTAGTTGTTTTGGAAGCCACTAAAGGTTACTAGAATCAATACCATTTCCCATTTAGCAGGCATTGACGAACTACTTCAAAGATTTTAGTATATTTCATCTATGAAACTTAAAACACACGTGCACGTTTTTTTAAACATGTGAAGGCACTTTAAATTTAGACGATTGAACAAAATGGTTAACTAGAAATGTGAGACGATTAAATAATCGATTCAAGGGATACAAACGATTACCTATGTGGTGACTACAAAGTAAATGTTTCGTTTATTAACTAAGAACGAAATAATATATTTAATGATTAGTTAGGATTAAATTCCAGTAATGCACATAGGTAGGAAAATCATATTTAACAGTGCACGAAAGTGATTCATCAAGACGCGAAGGTTCATACTTAAAATCTCTAAAGTAATTCGACAACGGTAATACAGACCTAACATTGTACACAGATGAATTTATTCTCGATAATACACTGACAGAAAATAATGAAAAAACAAAGGAATTAGCAAATCATATCAACAACAAATTATAAAAGTTCAATAGGTACTTATTATAACATTAGTTACTTTCGTATTTTACTTCAATAAGTCTTTCTAAATATTCATTCATTTTCCTACTTTACTTTCAAATGTCATTGAAGTATGAAATACAATCGCAATTAATGAGCTCATCCTTCATTTAATTTTCACTCATATTTGTTTATTCATTTTATTAATTATAATTTTCTTAGTATAATAATAATCTATAAATTGATTGTATAAGTTCGTAATTATTAAATTCGAATATTTTAACATATGTATATTAATAAACGGTTTTATTTCAATAAGTCACAAAACAAACACTTAAACAATATTTAAAGTTCAAAATATAATGTGGTCACAATAATATACATACATATTACACAGGTATTATCTAAACATCATAGTGCATACTGTGTATACATACTCCTGGTAACTGCAAAATACTTAAAACAATAAACAGTTACTAGATCACGAGAAAACTTATAAGCTGAATGAGATAGCTCCACTGTCGTTGATATGTTCCGACATGAAAAATTACCAAAGTGCTACGAGATACTCGACTTCGCCCAACCAAATCGAGATATCGCCACTATTTTCATTATATATTATTACACGCCGGAATATTTTCATACAACGTTTCCAAGTGTTTATTCATACATTTACAGAGAGTTTGAAACTGCTATCTGTACGAGGCAAGTTCCGGTAATAATATATTATTGAACGCTATCGTAGCGGTCTAAATATCACGGGTTCAAAGTATTTCGTCGATCCAGTTTACAGTTTTCCGCGACTGCAGTCAACACATTTACAATATATTACAGCAAATAAACAATCATACATATAATTTTTATAATACATTCAATTATAGTAGAACTCAATTTGTGGATACATGTTATATCATTCACCTAGCCTATGATAGAACTTTCGAATTTGATCACGAAGAGAAATTATTATCAAAACTACCTAGTGTATATTTCCATTTGGGTTAGTGCATTTTGAACTATAGGGTAGTGAGTTGCCAATGTGACGAAAATGAAACGCAAATACATTACAGCTAACTACTCTCACGATATATTTATTTATTCAGGAATATTCAAGCACAAGGAGGTGTAGAGAGTACCTAATTTGGCACAGAGCAGTCCGTATAAACGAATCTAAGTATAGGATATTCGCATGCTTAAACAAGTATTAAAAGAATACCTTAAATCAAGCTAAAGAAGAAAGTCTTCACGAGGATAGATCTCTGTATAGTGGTGGCATGCTTAGTGACTACCTTCAGTTTTTTAAGAAATTTACGGTTCCATTGTGTAGGCGCTATCACGAGGTATCGTTCTACGCGAAGGTTACAATCAGTTTCGATTAAAAAGTAACATGTCCAATAACAAATTTCTCACTGAAACTAATTATGTAATGTGACTCAATTATTTTTTTCGACTTTCTATTGATATTGTCATTTATTTGTAGTTATAAAATAGACCTACTTAATTAAACGTGTCATGTAGGTCGATTTTAAATTAAACTTATTTTCTATTATCATGAGGTTTATTTTCATATCCAACGGATATTTATATGTATACTGAAACAATAAATAATATTCGAAGTAGAAGTCAATAACAGAATGCGACACTGTATTGTAGCGCGTTTTGAGTCAACATTTTGATTTAAATTTCAAACCCCATAACAAATGCATTGCGATATATATACGTCCTATCAATTACAAATGAATGTTCAGGGCACCTCATGTCAATACCTGATAGAACCCTCAGGCGACTTTCAATTTTCAGACATAGTGTCTTGTTTTCATTTATTAGAATGCAGTTACTTTACATAAGAAGGATCTCACGAAATTATGAGTTGTATTAACGAGGGTATTGTCAAAATATTTTAAATATAATTAGGTAGGTACACTATACCTCACAAAAGAGCCGCACGCAGTCTTATTCGTTACGGGCACAGGATTATGCACCTAACACAAAATACTTTGAGCTCAATGAATAAAAAAATAATGAACGGTTGACTGATTTAAACACAGGTAAGGAAATGTTTGAGCTTTTAAACGTAAGTTTAGGGAAAATTTTAGGCAAACTAATACAAAACTGAGGGAAACTTGAAGGAAACGATAAGAGGTACACAAACATCGCACGGTCAAGAGATTTGACTATTGACTATTGTGAGGTGGTTAGGCGGCGGGTAACAAAACTCGGGCGCCCCATTGGGACAGCCGGAGGGGTTGAGGGGATCAGAGGCGCAGCGACTCCGAGCAGACGCGTGGCGGCTCGCGGCGGCGCGGGTGCGTTAATGGCGGTGGTCGGGCGCCAGCGACTTGCGGCTGGCCGACAGGTGGTGCGGGCGCGGCGCCGCGCGCGTGGAGCGTGGCAGCGTGGTGGGCGCCGCGCCGCCCGCGCCCGCGCCACCCGCTCCCCCGCCCCCGCCCGCAGAGCTCGACATGTCGCGCGGTTTCCACACGGGCGATCCTACAACACACCAAACACCGAACTCTTTATAAAGCCCACGTCACACCTCACTTGTTCCAAAGATAATTGTATGCGGGATGCCACAAGCACAGTAACGACCTCTATGTGTTGTACCGTAAATAAATATTGATCGTAATTCTCTCATAATTGTCATCACGTCACAAAAGTGTTGTAAAGTAGTACTTCCAGGCGTAAATAAGTATATTTTATGGAGTAAAAATTAAGTCGTATAAAATCATCTTCATAAAAACCATACATTTTTTATATTTTACTGTACTGTGGCATCCGCGTATGCAGTATCGAGAAAACAAGTGCCGTGTGATCTAGGTTTACATTATCTCACGGCAGAAAGCGCGCAAGGCGCCAACGGAATTTGGACGGATGGGACCGATCGCCGGGAAGTCGCGCGCGCGAGCAAAGAGTTGAATGTTTGATGAGTGTTGTGGGGGGCGGGGGCGCGCCGCCGCGGTCGCGTCACCATCGAACATTCAAGCGGTAAGGGGCTTGCTGAGCTTTGGCGGCGTCCACTATTTTAGATAGAACATCTACTTACTTTACTTAAGCGGTAGCCTAGATACACACAGTGACGATAGAATCTACGGTGCACCGATCCATTACTTATGCATTGAATATATTTACTTTTATTACTCTCTATTGATTAGGTACTTATATACGATGACATTTATTTCTGCTCGTGGGTGCATCATCTACTTTGACAGAGAATCTGTGCACAGCTACAGAGGTTAGGTTAAGCACTACGTGAACAAAGAGAGTGTATTTGCCTACATTGATTTGGTTAGATTATAATTTGGATACACAGCTAGCCTATTTATTAGTAAATTATATTTATTATATTTTACCATATATGTCAATATCATTTATTAATGCATATAATATTATGTAGTTCGACGATTACTTTTAATACAACGGTTCACAATGATTTACTAAACGCATAAAAAATCTGAAACACTTTTTGGCTACTTGAATAGTTCCCAAATGTAAGGTTTTATTCATTATTCAGTTGTAAAATGTATCCATAAAGTAGTTCAGTATTTTTTTCTATTAGAGTAAGATGAACAATAATAACTGGTGCTAAGTATACTTTGCTTCGATAATACAATGCACAACCAGCCTAGGTATAATGCTACGAAGCTTTGAAAGTTGGCCACAATTATATTTTTGTAAATGTATTAGTGCAAATAATCTATATATAAATTGTATATATAAATATTTTTACTAACGGAATAATCATTCTATAAATAATAGAATAATTATTACGTATAGCGTACATGTAAATATTGTTTGGATTGTAAAATATTTACGGAATATACTTAATAAATTGATAAGTTTAACACTAAATTGAGCAGGTACTGAAGAGATGCGAGAGATAAAATAAATTAATATCATTACTTATACATACTTAGAATTGGAAGACTTAATTAACGATACAAATCCATGGCCATCTACACAATAATACATTAAATCTATCGGGATGTATATTAACAGTATAAATTAACAGGAAGAATACTATGTCGAAGGTGATAAAAGGATTAACATCAGTACGATACCACAGCCATTATTATGTAACACTTAGCACTTGGATTTATCTAGAATTAGGATTTGATTAATTTTAATATGCTATTATATACGGTTGTAATTATTATTGTGCCTACTTACATTTTACGGAGGTACATTTATTACTACGTTGAGAGTCGTGGATTTACTCTGTGTCTAGTCCAGTTCTCTACAACAGTGACATTGAATTTATGATGATTTTAAAATTTTCACGTATACATTTATTTGAACGTCTAATTGATTTAATCTTGTCTTGGGCTCGAGAATGTGATTCATGCCTTATGAGTTTACAGTTTCATTTAGATAGTCTGATATAGTCACAAATCGGTGGAACAGTCTTGTAATAAGGTAGGTGTATACATTTTTCTGAAAGCATTCAATTAAAATTCCATTCTTAGTAAGTCTTTTGCAATAAAGATCATTATTTAACCTGCTATAGCAGGATTGTATGTTTATTTCTGAATGGAAATTCTAATTTAAAACTTTCAGAAAAACAATTTCGTCTGAGGCCGCGAGGTTGTCATTATTACTCCAGATGTTTTTGAAGCTTGTCGAATTTGTTTACACATGTATTTGATCGAAGTCATTCCTGTCGTGATGGCGAATGAGCGAGCATCGAGGTCGCTCTTGGGGCATGTCGTCCAGGGTCTCGACGCTGCTCCTGTCTGATGATGTTAGAATCGATTGAGCAGTCATTGTCTTTCGTCGAGATTTGGGCGACTTGCCCCTCCCCTTATGCTAGGAGGTTTTGCTCTGCTTTTTCCCAGAAAGGTAACATTGAACACAAGTCGGGTGCTCGATAGCCTTCGCAATCGATTCTGTTGACTTTGAGACTACGATGCCCATTTTAATTGCTTTATCTTCAGCCTTAGCTAGTTGTGAATAGTGAGTCATTCTATCTAGAGAATTTGTCCCGAGCCGAGCTAATTTCTCTCCACCAGATTTAGAAGATCTTCGGCTTAAATTTGGTGACTTGCAGGGTGATTTATCGAAACTGGCCTGCGGGGTTCGCATTATTCCTTTTTTTGGTGCCGGTTTTGGTGATCGAGAACGATCGACGCTATTCTCACGCGACTTCATGATGCTGCCACGTGGCGATCGTGATCCATCAAAGCTTTGCTGTGGAGATCGGGACTTGTCGATGGATCCTCGGGGAGATTTCGTTTGATCGAAGCTTCCTCTGGGTGATCGATGTAATGTTTTGGTTTGCTTTAGGCTCGATTTATTGGGAGACTTGCAAACGATCACTTTGGTGACACGATCCCGATCCGGTGATGTATGGTCTACGGAGCGATTGGGAGACCTGTCTCTATTGATGCTACTGCCGCTGCACGATCGTATAACCTTGATCCTCGTCTCGGGTGCTGTAGAACCTTTTCTTTCTGGAGAAGATTTGAGAGACTGCGATTCTTGCTTACCTAGTTCCTTTACCATGGTGGGTTGGTACTGGGTGGGCTGATGTGACGACTGGATGAGCCGGGCCTGGCTGCCTGTGCTGCCTGCGCTCAGCGTCGACGTCGTGCTGTGGAAAAAAAACACAAACAGTTTATTTAGTACTCTCACCTCTCTTTTTTTGAATTGGTAGAGTGGAACATATGTTTTTATTAAATCTGATGCTAAGAAGTATTATAATAAAGCCCTTCAGTCTTCTATAAAGATAACTCGGAAGCCCGTATGAGTACCTGAGCGTGAGATGGTTGGGCGTCCTGCCGAGGCCACGCTTAGCGGGCGGCGGTGGCTGCTCGTCCTCGCCCTCGGACTTGCAGCCGGGGTCGCACTTGTCCAGGTCCCGGTCGGGCGGAGGCGGCGGCGGTGCGCGCTTCGCCACGGTCTCTATTAGTTGCAAGCGGGTTAGTGTTGAGGACGTGCTTTGGTTACAATAAGCTACGTAAAAAATTGAAGGCTGATTCTTTTAGTTCCGGATACATGAGACATTGCAGTATACATCAGCAAGATCCTAGCAAAAGGTAGGTTAGGTGAGTAAATTGGTGTTTATATAACATGCGACATCTAAATAATACTTTAAAACCACATCTCCGAAGCAGGGTAACACCCACATGTACCAAGCTCTAAGGAGTTAAGAGGTATTAATGCTAACCGGTAGCGTCGCCGAGCGTCTTACTGCGGAGCCTGAAGGCGGGTTCTTCAGGAGGAGGCTCCGGCGGCGGTTCTTCAGCATCCTGTGAGTTCTCGCGCGATAGGTCGCCCACCTGTAAGAGTATCAATATTTGTATGAGTTTGGCAATTTCTGTTTTTTTGTGATACGAGTACTTCAGCTACAATATACGATTATATCTCAGATAATATTTTAGTACCTACTACTTTATCATAAAAAATATATGTTCGGTAAAAACTATTTATCAACTAATAATGCTAGTCATAAGTTATAAGATCGTTCAGGTGTAACATTGACGAATGGTATATTGTATAATGTTTGTACTTACCTCAATATTTCCAGCCGACAGTCGCTGTCCAGTGATTTTAGGCTTCTTAGTTTTACCGAGGGTTTGCGATCCTTGCATCACTTGCACCTGTACAAACATCGTCGTTTTAGGATTCAAACAGCGTCCAAAAGGTAGGTGTAATGTCAGGTAGGTCACCTGTCGAGTGATCAGATGACATTTGTGAAGATGGCTATGAAACAATCTTCATTACCAGCTTGGCGCACACGACCGTGAATATGGCATCTTTACAATACAGACATGTCTCTTAATAACAAGGCATTACGGCTTAGTAACTGGAGCTAATCATCCAATGATGCTGGGCCTACATAATGTTCCTATCCAAGATACAATAAGCTGTAGAGGAAAAAAAAATGAAAAAGTTTGTATTTGAGGTTACCTGGTGCTTGGGTCTGTCACGGTCAAGCGTGTGAGGGGCGCGCGGCGGAGCGGGCGCAGGCCGTGTGGTTGGCAGCGACATATTGCGCACAGACTCGCGGATTATCTGACGGATCGTCTTCAGGAACGCGTTGCGGAAGTCAGCCGTGCTATGAGTAGATAACCAATGATATTAAAAGAAAATAACTTGCTTTTTTAATCTTAGGTAAGTCATTTCAAATATTATAATTGCAGATGGCGAGATTTTATAAAACGTGTTTATTAGTGAAGATTATTAACCGTAAGATAATCATCTTTTATAACTATAGTTTTCTTAAGTCTTGAGAAACTTAAATTCTAAAGTATTGTTATACATAATTGAAAGTCCTAAGCTCTAAGCTATAAAAACACGTTCCAAAACAATTTGAAATCAAATTGATTATACAACACGACGCCTCAATCCATCATTAACATTTAAATAGTTTCAAAACTAAAGTTCGACTGAAATGGTAATCGAATCAATCATAGTTTCAAACTCGCACCTGTTAGACAGTACGTAAACTTTCTCGGAGCGACGCTGCAATTGGCTCCGTAAATGTATGAGCTCCCACAGGAAGTGACTGTCCATGTCTTTGGCAGAGGAGGCCCGAACTTGCACTTCGGTCACTGGTATCAATACCTGGTACCTAATGATTTCTACCTCGTTGGAACTATTCTTAGATGATACACCCTAAAAAAGTTTTAAGAATTAGTATTTTGGATTAAATAATGAGATCTACGAGAAGTTAAATTATAAGTAGAAGTACTGCGTACCATAAGTTTCTTCTTCTGCCTCAGTCTTTCTTTACAAAGGAAGACAACAGCCGATTTAAATACAAAGCACATCGCGTGCAATTCCAATCCTTTTTTAATTTTTCCTAAAAAGTCTGAAATATTTAACCATTCTACTCCACCGTAGTATAACAAATCGCCTGAAAAATAACAAAAGTTTAGTACTCAGTCGAGATAAACATAACATTTAATATGTAATGTTTAAGTCTGAGATACAAACCAGGACTTAGATCTATAGGTTGCTTGCAAGACTTTTGATGTTGTCTAAACAAGTGATCAAATATAGCACCATATTCTTCATGTATTCGTTGCATTTCATTGATGTGCTCTGCAACTTTTTCCATACCTTTTAGAGCCTCTGAAATTATTAAAAAAAATATTGAGGCGTAATTTTTGTCCTGAGAAACCAATTACAATACACAAGTAAATCTAAATGTCAAGTTCCTTACCCACTAAATGGAGATGCTCCTCCGAATTTACATCAGTCAAATTTCTCAATTGTTGAAGTAAAAGCGGATATTTTAATATCCGCTGAATGGGTTTTATTAAGTACGACTCCAACGTTGATGAATGTTGCTGTTTTGGATTGCGAGCCGCAAGAAACTCTTGTAAAGCTTGATTACCTTCATCTATAATACGACGGCAAAACCAATTATTAATCAAGTACATAAAAAGTCATTCGAAAATTATGTGTATATACCAAAGATACGTTTACTTACTTGGATGTAACACTTTCTGAGCTTTACTGTGACTGGCACAGAAAGAACTGTATAATTTGAAATGATTTACGTAGTACAGGAAAGCATTCCCAACTGAGAAGAGTACATTCTGAAACAAATGTAGGCGCTATAGAATACTGAGAACAAAGAATTCCACGTTAATACTACAAAGAAATGGTTATTGTGTACCTTAAACTGGTTTGAAAATTCAAAGTGATGGAAGTTAGGTTCAGCCTCAAGCGCTTCCTCTAAGTTTTGCAGGAATTGTCTTTGGAAAGTCACTATCTCCTGTATATTGCCGAACAAAGCGTTGATCTCGGCGTTTGATAAAAAAGTTTCCTTCTTGAGGGGCTCCAGGTAGTTTTCCAGTAAGTTGTTCAGGTGCTGGAAGTAATAACGCTCCGTGTTATATTCTACGCGTGTCTGAATTAACATTTAAACTTTTTGTTTTCAAACTCCATTCAATCGTGTATTACAAAAGATTGTGTTGTGTACTGCAGATTATGTTGTGAGTTAGATTACTATTGTGTTTCCATGTATTTCCTCGTATACAGAGAGCTTGTTTGAGAATTAATACTGCATAAAGGGTTTCCTATAATAATTAGTGCTTTGATATTAGAGAGCCCTGTTTCGAACAACAATTAGTAATAATATCTGTAGCCCGCAATGGACTACGTAGTTACGATGTTATTATTGTATACTGTCCAGAATTTCCATGTATTTTGTCGTGTAATATAAGCTTGTTTGATACCTGAAACTACATAAAGGATTTCCAGTAGCAGTTCGGCTCAGAAGGCCAATTCTCGTAATTTCTACCAAAAAACGTTGAAAATCTAGTCCCAATCTTATCTCAGCGACCATCAATGTCAAAAACTTGTCGAAAATGTAGGTAAATTAGAGAATTTTTTAAGAGATTGAGATACGAAGGCTCCTAAAAGTTACGAGAATTACCCCCCTGATATTAATTAAAGGGTCCTGTGTTGCTTAGCAATTAGTACCATGCCTAGATATGCATATTAGTATAAGGAGATACTTCTCTTCCGTTTAGGTAGGTTTGTAAAATCTACTTTTTCAAATACATGTCTTTCAGTGAGGCTTTTAGGAAGACCCTATCAAATTATCGTAAAATAATTAAAACATTTTATTATTCATAGAGGAAGAAATATAAATTATAAGGTTTGATAGCTTTTCTTTTTCATTTCCCCATCCGTTATTTTTATAAGCACCTCGAATACGGTTAAAAGTTTTTATGAATACCGCAATGTAGCTCTAAATTTAAGATTAACCCCATTTAAGAATTATTTTAAAAGAAACTTTTTAATCGTGAACAGGTAGTTATATCGTTCAGCAGGTGCGACCAGGTTTACCAAGTTTTAAATACGTTTTATAAATCCATCAAAAGTTTTTGCCCGTGATGAATATTTATATGGCAGAAGATGACTTTTTACTATTACTTTATCTTTCATTCTATTTAAATACGAAAATTGAATCGTACGGCTGAAATATAATTCAGGAATCGTAACAGCCGTTTATTAATTTAGGAAGCAGCCTACCCGTAGCTCAAGTTATTTCAGTTACGAATGAACTACAAGTAACTAAGTACTTGCGAATGTGTCACGGAGTTGTTAGTTCGTAGATATTATAAGGATAACTAGTTGTGGAGTTCGTGTAGTTAGCTTGAATTAGAACCTGAGAATGGAGATCTAAACGTTGCAATGTTGAGAACATATTATGTAAAAGCTAGAAACCTGGAATTATCATAGAAGAGACTGGACTGCTGGAAGCAATATATTAGGTACTTTAAATATAACAATTCATTACACACACAACCTGTGTAGCAATTCTACTAACTTTTAGGAACGACTACAGTTTCAATCTGTAAGAAATGTCTGTAATACTTTGTGGATCGAAGTAATTTACCAACATTTTTTGACTTTGACTGTCGCTAAGATGAGATTGCGACTAAATTTTTAAAACTTTTCGTCCTTCTGATTACCTTTTCGGGAAAATATACATACAAATTACTGTAGTGTGAATATTTGTACTAAGAGTACTTACTTATAAAACTGTGGCATTTATAGTGCAGTTAGTAATACTTTACCTTGACGTAGGCTCGTTCAGTATCGACGAGCTCGAGCAACACCTTCCGCAGCTTGTCTGCGTCGGAGAGGTGGCGCGAGGGCGTGCCGGCCGCGGCACTGGCCACGCTGCCGGTGGGGCTGCCGCGCCGCGTCTCCGCCGGCGACCGGCACCAGCCCGTCACCTGCTCCGCGCTCTGTTTAATTTAATTAATTCATTGAAATACTAAAAATAAAGAAACTATTTTGCAGAAATAATGGAAATTTAAAGATGTGTTGCAATGAATAAAGATTCACTTGTATTCAATTCAGACATAAGGTAGTCGAGGAATCAAGTCAATATGCCGTTTATTTGTAACAGTAAGTACCTATTATGTAACGAATGAAACCGAGACACCAATTTCAAGACAAATTAATCAAATAGGTATCTATTAATCTAAGTAAATGAACTTGAAAGATTATGATAGGTACTAAACAAAGAGACACTTTCGGCATTGATAAAATCAATAGATATCTATAATTCGTAAAGGTAGAGGAAGGGATATAATAGGGGACGCTGACTGAATCTCCAGAGACGATTATTATTTTCGAGAGAGACATTACCATGCGGGTACGCTAACGAAATAAAACGGGAATATTCTCGAAGAGCTAGGTAATTGAATCGGGGATTAAGTCGCAGGGGCGTGCATGTGACGAGCGTAGTAATGTAATTTTTTGTTATTTTGAAACATACCTTTAGTAGATTTTCGATCTCGAACGAGTTAGTTCGGGAGCTAACTTTGGGCGGGCCGCTGTTGACGGAGTCGCCACCGTGGGCGTCGTTGTCCGGGCTGTACAACTCCTTACCTGCGTCACAGTCGATGTAACATCATTATGTAAATCACCGCTAAACTGTCAATCTAATTCAGTTAGGTAGGTATCTGCTTTATTTTTAAGTAGGTACATACAGTAAGTAGCTTTTGAAACTTTGTCAGAATTGATGATTTACAGATCCTAGGTACTAATAAATTCATACCATAATTTTACGTAGATATTTATTGTAATAAAAAAAATGGTTTCGAGTATTCGGTACTTAAATGTAGATTAACAAGAAAATACGATCGTATCCCATGGAACTCATTGTTTCCGGTATGTAAATCACAGTTTACAGACGTACCTATATATCAAACGAAGAAATTGCAAAAGTTTTATGAATATCCATCACTTAAGTAGATGGATAACATCAGGTATACAATGTAGGTAGCATTACTTCGGCATGATAAATACGAAGGACTTTATTATGGAGACGCTCCGACGGAGTTTTATTATATTCTAAACCGAAATTTTAACGTTTGTAAAAGCTTCCGCGATATCAGAATTGTATAGCGCAATTTGTATATGTCTGCCCTCACTTTACCTTTTACGCATAAACGTTGCTATATTCAATCGTATCCCTTATCTCTTTGATATTTGCACTCACCCGATATAGATCTAAGCTGTAAAAATATGTCCTTTGGCACACATACTCACATAGAATTATATGTCAGTCAATATAATACTAACGATCTCTCCACAAATCCTCTTTTAATACGAAAAGATTAAGAAATGTGAAATCAAAATGTTCAATAAAACTGGTTTGAAAAGAGATGCTCAGATTTCAATAACATGAGAGGAAATTACACTGTTCGTGATGAAACTTTCATGTAAAGGTCGCTTTATGACAAGAAGTCACACAATGAGTTTTTGGCCGCGGTAAGTCAACATTGGGCACAAGCAAATAGCCCCAGGCGAGGTCGTGGCCTTTATTTAAAGAACCGGTATTTTTGTTGCAGAATTAGCACAACACTGTACCTAAGCTACCATTTTTATTTTTAGATGAGTTTAAAAACAAAGATTTAAGACAAGTATTAGTGACCAACTATGAGATTTAATTAACGTTTCGAATATTATAAAGATTACTTTATATTTCATCTCTAAGTCCACGTAATATAAATAGGTAGTTTATTATTGAATTCTAAAATTGTAGAAGTCAAGAATAATTTTCCGTAACCTAATCATCAATAGTAAAATATTTTTCTGTTTACATTTCCATTAAGAGCAGAGAGTAGTTTCATTAGCCGGGAATGTCGTAATAAATAATGTGTTTGCAATAGTGAAAGCCTCCCATTGTTACAGGCATCCGCGATTCGAAGTCAGGCCGCGTCAAGCCGCACTCCGATACTCCTATAGCCGTCATAAAACAAACAACAACTACACGTCGAGTCAATATGTCGTCATAATTGCCTCTTGTACGACTGGAGCACGAGCCGTGAAATAAATTACTGCAAACCTTTAGAGAAGGCAGCAATTTCGGATGGGTAACTTTAAATAATGACCGGGCACGACATAAACGCCTCAAGCCAGAAACAAGGCTAAAAAAGGGTGCAAAAAATTTGTAAGGAAATAATCATTCTCAATTTACTTCTTTCATAAGGAAAACCAACTGACTTTCTCCAAATGAATTAAATTTAAATATGACCCAAACAGATTTTAACTGCCTTTTCGGGGATTAAAAATGGTTGTCCTGTGCTAAATAGGTCAAACTTAGGACTATTTAATATAGGTATTTAATAATTTATGTACAATATAAATGTATTGGGACACCATTAGTGTTTTGTGTATAAGGTACTGTGAATATAAGCAGAAAAGGTTCTATCTATATCAACGTTCTATTGTTAAAAAGTTAATACCACACAATCATGACGAGCGAGCGAAACGTTCAATAAGCGTGCTGGCATATCTTCCGTTTACTAAGCCTTGTAGAGGTTTATTTGCTCCAACTACATCGCTATCGTATCGCATTCTGATTGTGGCTCTCAGAGCATCTGATGACTGCGTATACGGTAAACAATGCTTTCGCATAGTTAGCAGTATAAATAACAGCAATAAGCAGAAACCCGGAGTTATAACGATGATCGATAAATAATCCGCATCGTGCGATAGTAGGTAGTTGTTATGCACAAAGCATTACCTACTGGCTGACAGCCACTATTCGAAAATGAAGATTCAGGGTGGTTGCGAAACGATGCCAAGTATTACGTAAAAGGAAATATTGAAGAGTTGCTTGTTAGGCGTTATGACACAACAAATAAATAATAAGTAGTCATGTCAATTTATTCCATAATTTCATTATATTATTCGACGTACATTCTCGTTATGTTAATTGAGTAACCCAAGCTATCATAAACATAAACGATTGATTGAACGAACGAGTGCCTTTATTTAATTAAATAATTGACGCAGTAAATGTAATTAATGTAAATGTTTCATGAACCAGATATGCTTGTTTTTTAGTATATACCTTTCAAAAGGTTAAATACTGCATTACTCAAATTATCATCATGACGTTGCGGTTATATTTCAATAGCGACCCGTACAGGACGTAAGCTAAGAACGTTTCGCTAAGCTATTTGCGTCGTCATCGAAAGTGAAAAGTCGGCACCGGGTCGAATGAAAACATAAGGAGTGAATATATATATAGAAAATACACGATTTTATGTACTTGTATACAATTTATTTGAATGTTTTACCGAATCATCCTCTATTAAACTGTTCGTGTATACCTATTTAGGTGACTGATACAAAAAAGTATAATTTCAATAGTGAACAAGCTGCAGATTGACGATCTCTAGGGACACGCAACATACAAAGGCACAAGTAGGTTAGGTACTGTCTTTTACTGACAGTTTGAAAATAGATAGAGAGGTATCTGGTTGAGTACTCACTCCAAGCGGGTGCGGGCACGATGAGGCCGGATATCATGTCGTCGGAGATGACTGGCGGCTCGCTGGGTGGCGGCGGGCACACGAGGGAATCGATTATGTCATCGGTGGCCGCGCGCATCACGCCCGTCAGCTCCGGAGGCTCCGTGCGAGACGACCTGGGTATAAATCGCTGCTAAAACCGCTATCTAAATAACAATCTTCTTCCGAACAATAAAATGGATTACTCGATTTACAGAAACAACACGTGATGTGTTTACTCTAGATTTTATATGAGCGCCTCGATACTTGAGAAGGAAGGATATAACGCTGGCACAAAAGATAATATCAGATTACGAATCACCCGTTGCCAGCGTCGCGATCATCAAAATGAAACGAAAACGATTTATTTTTTCTGACGGGAACATGAAAAGCCCAACAATTATAAAGGCAACGGTATCGCAACTATCAAATGAAAATGGGATCAAAAAAAGACTTTTACAGTGATATTCCATTTCTATGATATACTTTAGGTAAAATTGTGTTTTGATTTTCCATCCACTTTTTGTCTGCACTGTTTCGAGGTGATGGTGATTCACAATAGAGTTGTCAGGAACACGCTAACTTAGGTGTGTAATGTAAGTTACATAACGTAATTATTCGCATAAACTTCACCAGGTTTAACAAGACAATAAAAGCGAGCGCCTTAAAGCCGGAAAGGCTTTATATGAACGGGGAGATGAAACAACTCACAACAATAATAATATCGTGTCGCGAGTGCTTGTTTCGAGATGACATTTGTTGGGGAGCATTATTTCACGCGGCGCGGGTGCGGTAACGTCGAGAGGCTCAATTGCGGTCGTTCACAATGGCTGCGGCACGGTGGCGCGGTGACGCGGTGACGAGGCGACGGGAGAGGCTGCGAGCCAGGTGGAGGCCGGCGCAGGGCTGCAGGCGGCTGACTATGTAGGTCGCACCGAGCGCTTCAGTAAACTTGTCGCGGCCGCGAAAGGTCAGGTGTATGAGGGCGGGAAATGCCGATGAACAGGCCTTCCACCCTGCCCCGGCCGCGCGCTCTTTAACTTCCGTTTTATTAGGTGCTAGGCGCCCGCTTTCCTGTTTGTCAGTGGTACTTCGAAACTCGCTAAATGGGAACGCTGTTCGACCCTATTTATACTAAGAAATATTCACGCTGCTGTCTGTTATGAATTATTCTATTTAAACGAGTCGAGATCGTTTCATGGACACAATCTGTTTCTATTGATGTTTGGCAGATTTTCAGAAAATTCAAACAAAATACTGAATTACAATAATATGTGTTAACGTTGTCAATATAGATATAGATAGACTTTACTTATAGCGAACATAGAGGGTAAGAATGTACTCCTAATGAAGGCCGCAGAAGTAAAAATAGACATCGTCGACGTGTATAAATACCTCATCATCATGACGAGGGACAGCTCCTCTTGCAGAACGCTCTCCAGGTACATCATATCTAGGTCAGATACGATTGCTCCGTTGATTACCATTATTTCGTCGCCTTTGATTATACCTGACAGAAAAATGAAAAAGACTGTACTCGGAATGATTGTTCTTATTTTTTTCACATCAGGGTAAATACACAACGAAGATTGAAACTTTAATACCCGCTCTTACGTTTTTATATTTCGTATTTCTACGAGTTGAGAGCAGACGTCATTTAAAATGCATAATATGCACTTAAATGTTTAAGTACCTATATTTAGTCAAAACAATAAACTTCGGATCGTATACGTAACAGAATGCGGCTAGCGGCAGCGTTTTCTGAAAATATATTATGCAAGCTACAGATTTCATAGAACTTTTAACACAAGGAATATTATGACGTATTTTACTTATAAACTTCAGTGAAATGCATGCGGTAAAGATGGAAATTTAACGTTGAACGATGATAAATTACCATTTTGCATGGCGACGCTCTTGTCTTCAACTCGGCTCACGTAGCAGCAGAGCTCGTCTTGCCGCTCCGCGTTCTCAATGAGCTCGGCTTCGACACTGAAGCCCCACATTTGCTCCAGCGTTGTGCGTTGTAATTCTACTTGATACAGGATCTTGGCGCACACTTCCACAACTTCGTGGGTATGCAACTATATAACAATTAGATTGTACTAATTAGATTTATATGTATAAACCTAAAAGAAGTTTGTGCCGTTTTCTGAAATTGGTGTATTTTATTCAACATAAAAAGTGGGAGTTGTTTTCAAATATGAACTCTTGCAGCATTTTATTAAAACTGCAATTCAAAGGGTTGGCTTGTATGTTTCTAGTTAAAAACATGTGTATCAAACGCGGGTTTATAAATTGCCTTTCTACTTCGTAGTAGCTCAAAGCTGACAGCAAAACAAATAGTGAGGTCTGTAGTTATAATATTAGGTACAGTTGTGTTTGTTTTAAAGACAAAGTGAAACCCTGTCCACATAGAGCGCGGTCCGAAAATTGATGATGGGCTTACACGGCCTTGTGGGACACGCGACTTGACACGACATAATTAGACGTAGGTATTCCTTTTCAGAATGTGTGAGTATATGCAACAAAATAACTTCGAGTACCATTGTTTTCGCACAGCAAAAGGAAGAATATATTAATTCATTTGAGAAAATTTACATTTTCTCGCTCTTTAATAACTTTTGCAAAATTTGGTGACTTTTGCATTGTTTGTTTGTAGAGAACGTACCTACTTATTGTAATTTATTCTCGTGAAAGTATTTAATTGTGGGGTTCTGTTTTCATTATGAGCCGGTAATTAAGTCATTATCTTTTATAAAAATATCACCAACCTGTTCGTGAAAATATAAATTTATATTTCGTGCCTCTTAAAACAGACTTTTTTAATGGGCTCTTGTTTTAAAAACATGATGAGGGATAGATATATGTATGGTATAATAAATGTAATCCTCATACTGTCGGACCTCAATCAGGGAAAAGCCTTTGCCGCACAACTAGAACGCTTTGGTTTAAAATATAATTAGATGGATTAAGATTTAAGTACCAACTTAGTAGATTAAGTGGGCCATGTGACTTGATTTCATACTTCCTTATGCTGTAGCAACAAAGCCATAACTTAAACTCGACACAAGCCATTTCTCATAACCAACAAACACAGTTAAAGTAATAATTCGTATCTCAAGGTGTTTGTTGCGCTCAGTTCTACCTTCCACTCAAAGGATTACGAGATCTTTCCACAAATGGAATTCGTCGAACAACAAGTAAAATGGGATTTAACTTCGTCATATGCATTCCGCATTTGTTGATCCTAAAGTAACAGTAATATAACTTTTTGATAACCTTTCCACGCTGTGTCGCGCAAAGCCTGTGACGGAATGGGCCCTGTCAGACCCTACTCACGTCAACCTCGGTCACAAAACATTTATACTTTTATTTTTCACTTCCATGAATGTGTGGCATATTTGTATAATTTTAAGTAACCACACGTTTATGTTTAACACTATCGTGATTTTAAATAATAACATTGGCTATCTCAAATGGTATCTTATATTATGTTGTGAATACAAATAAGGTAGGCTACGAAATAGCTACGAACGCTTAAAGCGAGGAAGCTGTATTAGTTTTGCAAATTGTTTATTTTTTATTTTCGGTGTTTTACAAAGTGAATCATTTAATAGGTTTAACGAGAATATTTACTAAAGTAAAAATCTTAAATATAACACGCATATTTGTATACTGAAAAACAATTTTATGCCTACAAACTGTGTTCTTTGCAATTGATTAGGCGAATGTTTAAAATAAACACGTTTAATAATTTCTGAAGTAAGAATATTTCAAAAATTTAATGTGAAGGGGAATTTTATAGAAATTTTGTTAAATTTAAAGTTTGGGCTCAGTTAGGAAGTCGTCCCGGTAAACCGCAGATTAAATTGAAATTGTGTAGGTAAAGAATGGACTAGCAAAGAGTAATGTATGTATGTGTTTAATCTTGTGACAAATTCTATTTAGTAAAACTCGTGGACAGGTAAAATTGGTAGATTGATACTTACATAAGTTTCAATGAGATCGCTGCGATGGGGAACGAAATAGTTATGGTCTTCCATGTCGCGCCTCTTCTTCACCCTGACGAAGTGTTCGAGAGCGTTGAGAGAACGTCGCGCACATGCAGCGGCCAGGAACTCTTCGACAGACATACCCTCGCGTACGCCCACCGTCGCGGTGGTACCCTCTGGAAGAGACACGCGCACCGCGGCCTCGCCGTCCTCACGGGACATCTGCCACCACACGTCACATTGATGTTCGGATTGTATTTGGGAGTAAATCTGGTAGCAACCAGACAGCAACCAAACATTGGAAGACAACTATTTGTGGTCATTTAATTATTATCCAAGTTGCACTTAGTTCGTTACTTGATAAATATAAACTTAATCAAAATAGCATTCAAATAAAAAATCAAACATATTTCTAAGACATCAATATTATTCCTCCTTATGTATAGGAATGAAAATAGTTTCTCAAGAGAAAATTCGGAGACAATTTGGAACAAACGACATAACTAAACTGAATCAACACTTGGAAGCAAATCCCTATTTCAAATTAAATTATAGCGAGTCAGGGAGAGCAAATCTCGTACTCTGTTCACTAGTGCCGACACTTCTATTCAAATAGCCCCCAAGCTGGGGTCGGATTGAACGGATAGAACCTATAAGAGTTCTGTTTTGATTGGTACGTACCTACATATAAATTAGAATGAGAAAATAACTTTATAGTACGATAAATTCACTCAACTTGTTAATCAGAATATTCAAAATTGCAATAGAAAACGTACAAGTTTTATAACAGTTCCACGAATTTCAGACATGATAAAAACAGTTTTAAATTCTCGAAAAGTTACGTTGTTATTCATTTCTGATTTTCAGAATGCAATAACAGGAATATTCGATGCTTTTCAATATTCACGGTTGAATAAATCCAGAATTTAGATATTGCGCGTTCATAGAAACAGGCGTATTAATAATTTACTCAATTCCCTTTATAGACGTTAAGTTACTTTTATTTCCATTTGTTGAACTATGAGTAACACAAAACAAATAAAAACATCCTTATAATTGGTTTGCTCGGCTGGACCTATTCAAGTACCTCCCATGCTCTCGATAAGTCTCTTCGGAGAATTAACAACTTCATCTAATCTGCTCGCAAATAATTAAATTATTACGTTAGGATTGCTGAAACAACAACATTAAGTAATGACAGGCTGTAAGCGGCTAGCAGTTTGTCTCGAATAATAGTCTTTTTTCGTGACGTCCTGTATTACGACCTCGCCAAGGATTAGGGGACACGCCACATCGGCATTTCCAATTCGAAAGCTTTGTTGTGGTTTTTATGTTCTTTCTTTATGAGACAAAATAAAAGATAAGAAAACGTTTGGTAACTGTATTCATAAAATCACAAAGAGTGCTTTTGAAAGTGTATTATTTTTGGGTACCTACTTTCTAAAAGTCGTCGAACACAAGGAATAATTTTGATTTGATATTTTTCAAATCAAAACATTTCTTATAATGAACACAGGACTAAAAACTCATAAATTGAAAACATTTGATTCTGTGCATTTGAAGACAACTTTCTGTTTTATAAATAGTACATATTTAAGCGGCATTCACATTAGATTTTATTCGCTCCGCGCTCTCCTATAGCTATTAAACAGAGTAAATGATTACGAAAGCACATTCGTTATACATGTGGCTTTGTACGAAGCACGTTTGTACACTTCCAAATGACTCAGCTACCTGAGGGGAAAGCGCTCACGTGTATTACTTACGGCCATATTCAGTAATACAACTGCTTTTATAGCTCTTTAACGTAAGCAGCGCTTAGTTTCTTTGCTACCACATAAAAGGTAAGTTTATTACTAAAATTAAGAATCCTTTGGAGAAATACTGTAATTAATGCGGCTACTAAACTTCTATATGACCATTTAGAAATTTTAGTTTAATTTTAAACTAAAATAAGGTATTCTGGAAAATCCTGACATAAGAGCCAAAAATTCTAATGATCGTTCATAGATCAGTATCTACAATGCATATTGCTTATCCAAATACAACTAAATAACAACTAATATTTTTTTTAATAAAACTCATTCATTAATAGTTGCATTTTATGTGTTAAATAACCTCTACGTAGCCGTAGGCGCCGCGAGTCGGCGTAGCACGCTCTACGAAATACGTAATTGTGTGATTGAATCCCATCGATTCCAAAAAATTTAAAATATTTTGCATTCTGAACTATGTTTTTTGTGTATTTGCTAATGGAAATGGAATATTGCTTTTTAGATTGGAAAAAACCAGCAGATTGATAGACGCTATACAAAGTAAGGATATTGTATGAATTATTATTGCTTTGTATACGCAATACCGAATTTTGGGAATAACGAAAGATTTACGAACATGGTAGGTTTCTGAAAATGTATATTTAAATACGCTTGAAGAAATATTTCTACCTTAAAATTAAATAGATAGAGATAGACATAAATATTAACTTACTTATTAAAAATGAGCCTGGAAACATTTTCTAACAAAATGTATGTTTAATCACAAAACTGACCTGCATAGAGCGCCTGCTGGAACCAGAGTTGGATCGCGACAGCTGTGGCGCTCGCCGCTTGGTGGCGCCACGCCCTGCCAGCAAGTTGTTGAGCAACGATGGAGACCGCGCGCAGATGAACGCGTGGAAAGACGACACGGTGAACACGCCTAGTTTGTTCAGTGTACTCTTCGTGCCACGAGACACGTGCGTCAGCAGAGACTGGGACAAACATCTTTATAAGTATCTTACGGTAAGACGATCCTTAGTGAATGACATCAAATTATTAAAAAGTAACTTCTCAATCTATTGCTACTTATTGCAAATACTTTACTACTACTTAGTACGTTATATTGTAAGTTCCATTATTTTTAGTTCGTATCTCTTGCTCATAACATATTTACATGGATATTTTTATCCTCAAAAGGATATTGATATATCCGTTAATCAAACCCATTTCTGTGCAAAATTGTAAGCAACTTTTATTATTCGCATGTTGGGGACCATTATGACGTCCCGTGACATGGGTCGCGGCGTAACAGATTCCAACCCCGTTCCTCCGGTCAACGGAACTGTCAATTTGATAGCGAAGCCAACAAATTTCCTTTCTCTGTCACCTCGATGAAATCACTTGACAATTTCAACACCCCTCTCTTGTCTTATTATCGGGTGATAAATTACGATCAACGCGTTGTTTTCGTTATAATATTTGGAAAACAGGATTATGAACGACTGGTGAGTTAGCGTAAATAAAATTCAATAGACATGATTTATCGAGATGACGTTTACATGAGTAACGTCGAAAGTAATAAATAAAGTCAATTATGTAGGTATGTCAAACTTATCGTATTCGATAAAGAATCGCAAGTATGAATCCAAACTACTGCTACAAACAAAGTTGTTGTAGGCCAACACCAAATAAAAAGTTATGGAGATTTTACTACTTCATTAGGTAAGGTCACTTTTGTAGAGAAAAGTGGGAAACTCAATTTCGTTGAACATTTACCTTGGGGTTAGGGAGTTCGCCGCTCTGAAGGCTCGCCATGTAACAACGCAATCGGAATTGTTCACAATGTAGACGTTCGAGATTTTCTTCCCACTGGAGCATTTGGACAGCAAGTTGCGCCCGAGTCTCGGGATCAGAGACTACTGACTGTTGCAGATCTGCCATATGCTTTAGCTTGTGATCCTGTAATTGCTAAGAGCGTTACTTATGCAAAAAAAGTGTTACTTACAGACGACTGGGCTTGAAGTTACTTATGCATGTAACATATTTTGAATAGTCCGGGCGAGGTCCTCGAACTCGCGCCTGAGGATGACGTGTGCTATGAATATTAATAAGCGTGTGCTCCCACCTGGCCGTGATAACTATCACGGTGATAAAATAGATTGTTTCCAACTACAAGCATGTGTTCCCGACCTTAATTACGGTATCTATTTTGAATATTTTGCCACACAAGAAGTCATTTCAAATTCATGAAGTTATAAAACTTTGCGGCTTCTAATTAAGATGGCGAATTGCAGTTAGGTACTATTTTTCAGACTAGTTAGCGATAAACTTAGCAATATTGAGTTACGCTGTGAATCTAGTTTCATTTTAACTCCTATTGTTCTTTGATTCTATCTTAGCCAATGCAATCCTCAACACTGCAACCAGACAATCGTGTTTGCTTCATTTCCGTTGCAGTTAATCGAAAACATGTCTGCCAGAGCAAGAGCATATTCGCCTGTGGTAAATATGTAGTAGTGTGAGGTGGCCACAAAGGCTTTGATGCGTGCTGCGGTCACCCTGTGCGGGTCAGAAATTGGCGCGATTTACACGAGGAACGTTCCGAACCGCACGCCGCCGACTGTGCCCGGAGCTCACCCCACATATGTATTCAGTTAATACGTAATATCGCTAGTACCTAAGAGAAGTTTGCAAGTGACATGCTGCTGTCTAATAATTTCTTGCTAGTGTTACGTAATGGTACTAACCATTGTGTTTATATAAGTTTCAAAATGGTTGTAGTGTATCTTCTGCACGTACTGTATTTATATCACGCTCAGTTTTGTTGACTTGTTTCGAAAAAAAGGATATGCCTAGTACTTGACATATTTCTTTTACTTATTATGTCAGCCGGGTATTAAAGTTTAGTTTGCGTTGATCAGAGTTATCTCATACACGGCATTTGTAATTAATCCTGAATTCCTAACACAAAAGCGTTGTGAGGCAGGTAAAATACGTATTTATGATAATGTGTGTTATGGGCTGAGCATGAAATCGCTCGACGAAAGTAGATTCATGGTAGACAAACAATGGCCTGTTGGTTTAGGCCATGTGATGCGCAGTTTGGACCGAGCGGTGCATAATTTCTCAGCGAGTTCACTTTGTGAGCCAGCATATTTTCATTTGTTCAGCTGCTAACAATATTAACTTAACGTTCAACTTTATACTAAGGCATGATAACTGAACCTGTTAATTTGATCGGTAATAACAAAGCTATGAATAATATAAATATTGTTTACGACAGAAGTTGATCCGAGTAATCTTGTTCCTATTAACAACTTAAATGAGTTGTGAAAAAGTAGTTCGTAAGTTGATTTGTTATTAGAATCAACATTTAAGGAACATACTACGTCATAGTACATTAATGAGTATTGTATTTACTTACAGATTCGATAGCCTTTTCAAGGCGGTATATTTCCTCCTGGAGTAAATGCAGTGTTCCAGTCTTGCCGCGGTGACGAGCGAATGCGGCGGCACAGGCACTATGTATGCTGTTCACCCAGTTTTCGAGCTCAATCTACGAGGTAATTTTATTGTAAAAAAAATTGTAAGGTTTTTAATCTTACACTGCTACAAAAACAAACCTTGTAAACTCACCTGGCAGGGTGCTTGAAACAAGTAAGCGTCGCCAAACGCGGTGCTCAGGCAGAATATGTAATCGCGTTTAGGGTGTTCTGGTATCGGCTGCATAATGGCTCCGTCGACTATGATCAGATGCTTTGGAGCTGCCTCTACGGAGCGTCCTTCGCGGGAATCGCAAGGATAGAAAAGCAGAGTAGTGCCCTTCAAGCACACCCAGTAGCCCTTCCAACCACGTTTGCGTGCTAACTCAATCTGATGCTTCTTACGGAGTAGCCATTTCTTCACACTCAAAAACCTAAACAAAACGTTATACTTATTCCAGTCGTAAAAATTTAATACATTCAAGAGTTAGCTATGTTGCACTCTGTTTTGTAAGATCACGATCAGTTAATTATGTCATGTGGTTATTGGTAGTTATTGATAATGGAATACCTACGTGAATTATTGAGATACCTATCAAGGCAGAACCAAAAACGACTAAGGTCAAAAAAAATGCAGTAATGAATAATGAAGAAACAAAAACTGAAATTTTAAAGTTTTAAAAATCTTCCAGTTTTACCAAAACGCTAAATTGAGTTATTTAGCGTTTTGGTAAAACTGGAAGATTTTTAAAACTTTAAAATTTCAGTTTTTGTTTCTTCATTATTCATTACTGCATTTTTTTACATAACTCAATATTTTTACAAAAGGAATACGATCTTTATTGTTTCCTACATGCACCCAATTTATTTACATCTTTTTATAGGTTCTCATAATGCTTCAAATGTATAATATTTACACGCGACTACTAAAATGTATCTGAAATCTGTACTCAGGTAGTCGAGCTTTGTTACAGTAATCAAGACGATAAAGTAATTCACAACTCTGATCACTCTCACTAATTCAAAAATAATAATAGACTATGAATATATAGGTATCGAATCTTGGAATGTTATCCTGGTTCATTTCCGAATAACAAATAAAAAAACCAATCAAGGAAAGCTTCGGAAATTAAGCATCTTATTTTGATAGGTACCCAACAAGAATTATTGCCTCTTATAAATATTTATATAGAAGTTCGTATTCATTGCAAATAGAATAAAAGTGTTACTAAATAAGTTTGGTTCATTGAACTCCAAATGCTGACTTTGCGTTACCTCAATTGCTGTGCAATGCTAAATAATTGAATGCTTTTGAAAGTTAATTACAATTGGATTTAATTAACTCGGCTTAGACTGCCTCGTTGCAGTGGCGTGCCTAGGGGTCATAGCTAGGGCAAGCCCGACAGATTTTCAGGAAAAAAAAACCAATACTTACAATTTTTCACGATCACACCGAACTTACACATAATTAATATAGGTAAGAGCCATCTATTAACATTATCGGCGCCACTGAGCTCGTCCAGTTCGACCGCAGATAGTAAAATCACAGACCAATAGATGGCGCAGAAATATGTATGATGTTGATAAAAAATAATATTTCTTTTAATTAAAATTTTAACTTCGAGTTTAATGCGAGATATAAAAACATCAGCTATAGAATGAATAATATAATTTTGATGTTTATACAAATACTTGGATGGTTTACCGCCTGTTGTTGTGTATCGTCTAAGATAAAATCGTATTAGAATCGTATCGTATTTAAATAGCAAAGATACAGTTTTAAGAAATTGCCAATTTGCCACTTTAAAGTAGGTACAAGCTTTTTGATGTTCATGATACATGACACGCACACAATATCAACTAACCTCTCTCAACTAAAACGGCTTGAATGTTGTCAATACGTTAATTGTGATTAGAAATAACAACACAATACACATATCTAAACAATAACAATCGGGAGTAGTAAGTGAAGTAACGAGACGATAATTATCTCTAAACTCAAAAGTATTTACCTTCCTGAGTAATGATTGCACACACTGACTTTAATCCTTCACAAGGAACAATTGCATGCGTTTCTGAATGCATGATATAAGAAACGTTAATCACAAGATAATCTAATCACAAACGTTAAAACAAATCTGAAAATGGATAAATAAACATCACAACAAAAATGCTCCGTGTCCGTAAACGACTCAAAACTTTGAACCAAAACAAACCAACCATTCAATTCAAATCAGTCAGCATCTCACTCTCAGCAACTTCATGCTAGATAAAGCCAAAAGCCAGGCTTGCTTCTTCATACAAATCGGCGAAGGAATGAATGAATGATTTTAATATATTTTTCGCAATTTGTACTGGATGAGCAGTAATTCCGACAAGCCACATAAGAAGCCAACGCGTGCGGGCGGGATAGCAATATACACAGCGAGATTATCGATTTGCGAGCGTTATCAGCGTGAATTTGGCGTCGTTCGTCTCATCGTTGGATGCGCGCGCCGTATTACGCGCGAAATTGAAAATGTTTATTGTATGAGTCAATAATTTACAGGCCTACTATAATAATACTTCAAAGGTGTTTTTATTAATTATATTAATCTCGAGTTATTGATAGCAAGCCGGGCTTTTCGGCTTCTATGGAAGGCACGCCACTGCCTCGTTGGTCTAGTAGTCACAAAGCGGGACTAATGTGAATAAAAGAACATACGAGTAAATCATAAGTCGAATGAAGTAGAATAGGAAGTGATAGAACAAAATGTTGTCTCAGTGTCCTGGTCGGATTTGTAAGGATGCTTAGTGGCAAGTACACCATCATCTTGTCTGCTATACGCGTTTACAACGTTGAATAGGTCACGGCTAAGATTTCCCTCCGGTCATTTGGAATTCATGGAAGAGGAATTGTAGCCTCAAGGAACATAAAGGACGCCGTAGGCTTTTCCTAATAGAGACTATAACACTCGACAGAAGGCGCGCGACACACGACGTCATCTCCTTTCCTTCGCTTCACATCTCGCTTACATTTATTAAGGCTTCTCGAAAAGGACACAAAGGACAGGTATTAATATTAAGTCTTTGTTTTGTTCACACAGGCGCCGCAGTGCACAATGAAGTGTCGATGTACATGTGAGCATACGATGAGAGCGGCGAATACAATGTTACATGTGAATTATGTTGTGAACGATGCTGGAAGTAATTTCATCAAGTAAAACAAGGATGTTGTTTTAAAAACCTCGTTGTAGAGTAGGTAGAAAATAGTTAAAGAAAAAGATAGAAAATCTTTGCTCTGCAGAGGGATGCTAATGTCTATAATGATGAAAATGGTCCATTTGACTAGTAGTCTCGCGGGTATTGTTGTTACGGTTCAGCTTTGGGAAATCTTTGTCTTTTATCTCTCAAAGAGTTCACCTCTTCGTCTCAGTAGAATCCTTTTTTAAATGAGAATATTTAAATCTACTAGCGTGAGTTTAATGTTAATTCCGACTAGACGGATTTTATAATAAAGAGATAGAATCCCGCCCAACTTCTATTACTAACCAAAACTGTCAGTTATTAAATTGCGGTTCACCAAAATGTAACTCCGGTTACGATGTAATAAATTAAGTCAAACATTGATAATATATTATATCTCACGTAACATGTTTATTCGCATGTTCCCCGTTTATTGGATTATAAATATTCCTAGACTTAACCAAATAACTCAGAAACCGTCTTGAAATATTACCGCTCACAAACTATATCTTCGCCCCCATAATATATTATGCAGATTTACATAAATCCTGTACATATAAGTATTTTATTGGACATTATGTATACGGAATTTCCGTTAAGCAAAGAGGACTTTGGCAATAGGCAGAAGAAACGCGAAGACGAAGGTTATATTTTAGATGTATAGATTTATCATGTACGATATTTTAGCTCACACTCTTCCGTTCACCGTAATATATCATTTTTATTTTAAGCGATCCCTGCCTCGATGAAAAAGATCTTGGTCTCAAATATTATTAGAGTCAGACAAATGCTAACTTATATAAATATTGTAAAGTGAAACTCAATATGATGATATGATCGAACTTTCATTTCTTCAGGATAAAATTAACAGGGTCTACAAGATGAGGGTCGATTGAAGTATGGATCAATAGGGAAATGTTTTTATCTCATGTTTTTACAAATGGATTCTACACCCCCCGAAAAACAATATAGGATTTTATGAAGTAACGGTATAACATTATTACATAAGTCGAGTCTCTGAGTATCTCGGTGATCATTTACTTTATTAATTTAGGCACGCGAAATATAAATGGGATCACAACTCATAATGAATTAATTGCTTTATTCCAAAAAGGACACAGAAATTACGAGAAGTCATAACTTGGATAATTAAAAATCTCATTAAATCAAAATTAGTTGGGTCACTAAATGTTTTGTATTTTTATGACAAGTTTTAATAAAAGACAATCTCTTTATTATTCATTGGTATGTTTAATAAGATCTAATATTTGAGATAGGTAAGGTAGATAAAGTCAGATTTTTTATATCTAGGGTTAAACAGAGTGGGGCAGACAAAGCGAACTCCTACTCTAACCGCGATAACGCTCAGTAGAAAATTATTTGGATCTTTGTAAGGCTATAGAAGTACTTACCCGGCTTTCCTGACAGCTCCTGTGCAGTTGAAGGATGCGGCTGCAGCGCCCGTCTGCTTTCCTTTGTACGGGGAATTCATTGCGCTCTCGCCGGGGTCCTCTTCGTCAGACACGGCCGTCGTTAACGACATACGATCATCATCCGATATCTATACACAAATATAACATTTTATTGAATACACTTATTGTAGATATAGGTTTAATGCGATAATAAAAAAATGCACAACCTTTCTTTGTTTTGGTTTTATCATAGTGGGTGTAAGTAGGTACCTATTAGGCCTCTATTGGGAAATTATAAAATAAACTGAAGTAAAGAATTATGTCTAAGCCGCAATAACGACATTCAGTTTGTAATATTATTAACAAGATTGAAATCCAAGCAAGCAAACATTTAAAAATAAGATGGTGAAAATGTCTGCTCTGACGTCATTTAAATCTCGCGCAAACAACGTAAGTTCAAGCTTGGACACTTTTAACATTTTATAGTGTAACGCAGTTTTCACCCCCAGACCACCCTCGTTTCCACTTTTGAAATTGTTACCTCGCTTCTCAGGTACGAGGCTAGGTGCACAGTGGTGCAAAGCACAAGAACGAGTACTAAACGAGACTATTTCATTACTTTACCTGTAATATCTTTCTTTTGTGATGAATTCTACTTTCTAATAAATAATTACACCGGTTCAAAGCGATGTTATCAACATTTTGTGAAATTGATTGCTTTTAGTATGAATTTTATTAATTCAATTACATTTAAAAACCTTTTGAACCACTTAATTTTTTGTTAAAATTTATGTTTACTGAAACGGACGTGACTAGCTTCGACTTTTTTATTGTATATCACGTACCATTCAAAGAGAGGAATGATTACTCTTCTGAAATTATGAAAGAGTTTTAGTATAAATACTCGTAACTGCCGGAGTTGAATGATATATTCGTACAGTACATAAAAGTTCGTACAAAAAAGTAGCGGAATGTTTAAATTCTAGCATCGTAACATGCTGGCTACGTTTGTCTTCTGTTTGGGGACTGCTATTTTATTGTAATGTAGTATTGCATTAAAGGTATTATACATTTTTATATAGTTTTCCCTTATTTATAAACGTTGCGCTTAAACGTCAAAAATGTAACGTTAAGTAGATGTTCATTCCTACATAACTTTAAGTAACGTTTATATGCAAAGATTCGTGCAGAACATATACAATACAAAATATGTTTTATGTATTAGATAGTCATTATGCCCTAAGCTTTGGGCCCGAAGGCGTGCAAATAAATCCAAGATCGACGGAACAAAATATTTTCTGTAGTATTCAGGTATATGCGTAATACGTATATACGTAATTTTGATAAACGACTCAGAGTTGCCTCTTTGGTAGATGCCCATGGTAGTCGGTACATTATGAATTAAGTAAACAAATGTTTAAATCCTTTAACTGATTGCTTATTTCGATGATCGGCGAAAAATAGTTCAAGGTGACTTTAAAAAATATATATTTTGTGATATTGTGTCTTGCGCTTTTGGTCACAACACAGTATACAAGTAAAGAGTTGCTTTGAAGCGCATGCGGACCGCGGCAGCGCGCTCTCGGCTCGATGGCTCTTGACGCCGCACAGCGCCCTTGCCACCGCCTTTCACGAAAAAGAAGACTATATGAGACTACATATTATAAAATATATCTACAATAATTGAGTTTTGTACCTTTGAAGCACGAGTACGCTTTGATAAGTTCCCTCAAACATTCGCAATATCAGCACAATGAACTTCCTAAGAACAAGTAGTATGAAAAATCTAGTTCTTCAGTAACTTTACAAAAAGGTAATCAATATTAATTTAGAACCTAAGTTTGATGTTCCGAGTGGGACGACCACATTAAATGAAAATTCCTTTTCGGCACCTCGAAGCTTAATACCGGGCAACTCCGCTCTACCTATATATAATACTTAATTGCACCTCGCTTAGTTAACTAGGAATCGCAACTCCGGGACAAACTTCAACTTTGGTATAGTTTAACGTAATACCTACATCTACATAGTTTATAATACGTCCGCCCGTCGTTTCTCGTTAAAGGTAGATAATGACGTTACATAGACCAGTAACTTTTTCTTATTTGGGCTCTTACTACGTCAGATGCGTGTTTGAACATGAGGAGGTTCGCTATCTACAAATATCTTGAACATCGCATTACATAAGTACGAAAGCTTTCGTTCCGTTTCAATAGTTTTTGTCCTAGATCTTTATAACGACGGAGTGCATATTGAAAACAAAAGAATATTTCATGCCTCGAGAAAGTGTATTAAAATAATCGACTTTTTTACTTCGCGATTATAAAAGCAAACCATTATTATGTAGCTTGTGAAGCTAAACTACGTCCACAAATAAATTTAAATTATTATTGTGAAGAATAATGTGACTATATTTTGAGAAGTTAGAGGGTATACGAGACTAGATGTAATTTCTGAACAACTACATAACAGTTTGAAAATACAAAATAAAAAGTTATTTTTACAGTGAGTACCTATTAAAAATGTTACAGTTTTTACGAACATAGAGAAATGGCAACGTTATTAAAAAAAAAAGAATGAATACACTCACAGAACTCACCCATCATGCGACTCATATAAACACATTATAACATATATGATTCTGTATGATATACGAAAGTTATTCCTAATGTACCTAAGTTCATTATAAATAGCTGGATAAATATGTGTGAACAAAGAACAAAAAACACTAATTAATGTAAAAGAAAACAATAGATACCCACAAAGCCTTATAGCTCAAATAGCGTAAAGAAAATGAAAGCCCTCATTAGCAAAAAGGAAATTGCAGTTTCCACTAAGAGGAAACTAAAATAAGGTCAAAATGTTAGGTATCTTCACCGTATTTTCTTCGCAGCCCTATTGTTACGTCTTACTTCTAACGTTGTTATTTATTACAATAAGAACCATTTTACGTTACGTACTTAGGTATCTTTATTTATGGCAGAAGAATATTGATATGTTAATTTTGTAAAATTGGGACCTAATATCTCACCTTCCTGAGAAATGCTTCATTGCAGGTTTGTGCGGTTCCTTTCCAATGATAATGACGAAATCTTACATTGCCAAGCAGTCTTGTACCGCGCAGAATTGATACATCATACACTATACGCCTTATATTGAGCACATCAGTGCGTTTCTTGTACTTGTTCAGCTTACGCCTACGTACCATGCGTTCATCTGGCTCTGAATATTCACCAGTACTCGTGAGACCCTCTTCAGCTGCCCAGGCACTCAGTACGCTCTCTATAAAGCTAAATAACTGTTGCACATTGGGCTCTAACTTACTAGGTATATAGAGATAAGGCGAAATGGTTTTTTTTGGAACAATGGCCTTTTCATCAGGCTCATCTTCAGGCGGTGGCGCGACGTCGTGATAGGGACAGCTGTGAATTTTATGGTGATGGTGGTGGTGGTGGTGATGATGTTTGGATTTGCGTTTTGGCTCCTTCGCCACTGAACTACAGCCGCCGCCGTCCCCTTTGTCCCCAGTTTCCCCACCGCTCGAATGCGAGTCAACACTGCGCTCTCTGCGCGGTTTTGGTCGACCACTCGACGTCAATGCTACAAGAGCTCCTGCGGCTAGGCAGCAGTGATGTGCAACACAACAAAAGCGGGCATCTCCTTTGCCAAGTCCTGTATGTGCTTTGTGGCAAAACGAAACATCGGGAACCCTCGCTCCAAGCGCTGCTAGATGGGCCCGGTCAGCGCAAACTTGCATCAATAAATTTTCGCCGAAGTGAACAGTCTTATGTCTGCGTCGACGAAGGTGCATGACAGTTCCACTACCGGCCAGCGAGGGCGGCGCTGAGGCTGAGGCGGGTTTGGTGCGAGGCTCGGGCGCGCGCGCACATCGAGGCGGCGGCGCGCGGTGCGTCTCCACCATCATTGGCAAGGAGCGGCGTCAGCGGCCGGTGCGCGAGCGTCACCTCATCACGCGATTACCACACTCCACTATCCTTTACGTTCGCCTACTCCCCAATTTTTAATTTTCCTATTATGTTATTGGAAACATTATTAATGCACTTTTATTCTTTTTAAAGTCATTTTGAAGATGGATCGTAATCACTTCACGATTCAATCTTCAAATATTTTCACTAAGCACAATGTTCAAAGTTTTATAATACAGATACACGTCATGCTATCCTTAATCGTCTTTACTAACTTATCATTTTTGTTTAGGTTTAGTTGAATTCGTAATAGGAAGAGTTTTAATGAGAAGAAGTGTGATATGAAGGGCAGTAATTCTACAGAATTGGGCTAGTTAAAGAATTGTATGAAAAGTTAAAGTTTATATTGATATCGAGAGGGATACAATGCTCTAACCTCCTAAAAAAATCCAAATTTTCCAAGATAAGAGAAACATATTTCCACAAAAATAATGAAGTGTATTTGGACCTCCGTATTTACATTGTTTAAATAACAATTACATTTGACTAAGTGCTAGCATATACCTTAAAGATTAGTGGTTAGTGTACCTACTCACGATTGGTACGCGAGATTTATGAGAGAATATGGAAAGCTTAGCATGATAAGTAAATAGGTAGGCGTTTATAATAGAAATCCGATAAAACGTTCTGCGTTTGAAGTGGCTTGTTCCCGGCGGAGACGCTAACAAGCTGTCAGAATAATTGTTAACCAGATATTTTTATACCACTTTGTGGTAACTTGCCGTAGGTAGATTTATTTCAACATTGGTCAGGCGATACTTCAGAAGAGAAACTAATATATATAATATACCCGCTATGTTACAAAAATATAATTTTTAATTAATACCTACTTTAGTTTTTACTTGCTAAGCAACGAAAATGAATTTTTTGAGGCAGCAATTCTGTAAGTTTTTCTCTTAACAAAATATAAGTTGGACGTATTCACGGCATGGTAGTGATGAATCTTTTTGTAGTTTGGTAGCGTTTTAATTACGCTAATAGCTGGCGCGAACTTTTCCAAGTGAAGTAGGGCGTGACACACCACAGCAAAGCGACATCCCGTTTGGGCGACGGGCTACTCACAGTATTGTATAAAATATTGAATGATAAAATATTGTACTACGTTTATATTTTTAAATGAGGACGACAAAAAAATCTTCTTCGAGTCTACTAAACCTAGCTCAAAATAGGATTGGTAATTAATTAATTACTATCCTAGGTGCGATTTTCCGGTGAGGCAAAGTGTTATTTCTTTCGAATAAATGCATCTCTGTTAAGGTCTAGTTATATCTAGGCTCATTCCTTATTAGGCACTTGTAACTTAAATAAGGCTGACGAAATTTTACTGTAGGTATTAAATACCTTACCCTTAGGGGAAAATGGGCGGGTTGTTTTATTTTCAAAACCCAAACATTGTTGCCGAGAGCAGTTACCGATTGTGTGAAACTGAGCACCAAGGTAGAATGACAAAAAACGGGCTTGTTTCTGACCAAAACCTGTTTTAATTAACCGAATAAAGACAAAAAACAATTTGATGAGTTTACAAAGGGCAGGTACACTGTATAGTCATGTATAGTATATTTGTATAGAATATAGTATATAGTCTGTATAGTATATTTGATAATACCTACTTAATTATACATACTGTATATAATTTAAACGTGTAGCCCCAACTAAGGAATGCTTAACAGCCTATTCTAACTGTCTCTGGATGCGGCTGTATCAACGACACGACAAGATTAAGATTCTTTAAACGTGTTGAAAAAACAAAAAAGAGCTTTGAAAACGAGACACATAACCAACACATCGGTAGCTATTCGGTTACATAGATCGAACAGTAAAGGCCATCGCAACAAATCACTTGAAAATAACGCAAAGCGATAAAGTAATGGAATTTAATCTCCAATTGGATCTGATAAATTGCCCTCGTTAAGCCGTTACCTTCTGTTTGCTATTTTTGTTATTACAAAATCCATTAAAGGAAAAAGTTTTTTGAATAATTGCTAGACAAAGCTTTTGGTTAGAACCATCTTGTTACAGACCAAACAGAGATAAATATTTAGTATTTATCACGAAATAAGAATGCAGCGAGAAGAGATTTTGAGAAATATTTCATGAATAAAAACAACATAAAACTAATTTTCCAAACTAAACATAAAACTAATTTTACAAACTATCGAAAGATATTATTGAAGACTAGTAAATTCAATATTAAACGGGTACCTACTATCATTAAGTAGGAAATCTCGAAACCATTAAACATCGACTACGTCTACAATAGTTGAAGTCGAAATACCAACTTGGCATTGACAATACCGCAAATCGTATCTAGCTCTTGCATTACGTTTCAACCCGAGCGCGATATGGAATGTTGGAAATAGAAAATGTCATATTTTATTGAATCTTCTTTTGCTTCTACGTTGAGCTCATATAAAACTTTATAAGCAGCTTTATTTGTATCGTATACAAATACATATAGTATTGCAGTTCTTCTCCCTCTGTCCCGACGGGAACATCGGTAAACACAAAATCTAAGATAAAAGCTTTTCTATAAATATAATGTTACGACTTATGAATTGTTTAGTAGTATTGCCAAAATAGTCATTTCTTTCGCTGTGTGTACATACAATATGTGTGTGCGATTGAGATTGCATTGAATGTAGAATCCACTAAGCAATTATGGATTTGGAATGAGTCACCGCAACTCGTGGACGTTTCCATCCAAGCGCCCTGCATTGCGCCAAATTCAGTTTGGTTTGATTCTATTTGTTCTTTTAATTGGAACAACAACGACAAGCGTGACCTGCCATCTATATTTCTGCTGCCTTGTTCAGTTTAGTATCAATAAGTTACGCTGTTCCAATATTCACCTGACGTTCATCACGTTTCATATTTATAAGCCTTCAACAACAATATTATTCTTTCACAAGATTTAGAATAACTGCCTTAAATATCACACTTCAAATATATCACCAATGGTTTTAATATTTTATGTGTTCTGTTTAAAACATATGTGTGCACTAAATGCAATCGAATATTTTGAATCAAACCTTAAACCTGTACAGAGTTTCAATCGCTTCGAGGATAGGCGTACACATCACTCTTGCACACAATACGTAAATGGAAAGCACGAACATTAATATTTATTTATTTAACCATTGTTTATCGGCACGCCTACAACGAAGTCACGAGTCGATTTGTTTAAGTTAATAAATAAATAAGTTTTTTGAGTTACATAACCAAGCACTAGGCACACACAGAGCCGCTCCAACGCCCTGGCGGCCCTCGCTGCGACTGGATCCAGCACGCGTCAACGGAGGGTGGTCGCGATCGTCGAACTTCGTTACGATTCGGAATGAAACGATCGTAAGTCCTCGGGCGCTTTCGGAGCAAGCGCGCCTGCGGGCGGGCGGCGCCCGTGTGCCCCGCTCTGCCCGCCTACCACACGATATAACAACCCACTGTTTAAATTTATTTCTACTAGAATTAACGGATATTTCTAGTTAAGTGTTGACATTGATAAAGATATTAATTAACTTATCCCGAAGAAATAAGTCATAAATTTATTTAAGACTTTTAAGATTTTTATTGAAACTGTTTGTGTCAAGAAGATATTAATACGAATAAGAAATAGATAAGAAAGATTTATAAGACATAATGTGAACTTAATAACGTTTTTCTTTAGCTGTAAAGCTGAAACTTTGTTATAACTGTAATATTGTAAAATTCTTGAATGGGTGGGGTGGGGAATACTACAATATAAAAAAAGACTTTTTTTTATTATAAAGGCATTAAATGATTAGAAGTTACAAACGGATGACTAAGTTACGTTGTAAAGATTTTTTTTATTTAAATATACTAAGATATAGGCTAAGTAAATAGTATAATGCAGACGAAGTTTTGCTCAGTGCCGGCTTAATCTAATTAGAGTACAACATAGCAGAACGTTATCGCGCGCCTGTCACGCTTCGCTACCGAGTTTTCCCACGCGGAAAATATTCTTGCCATCTTCGTGTTACGCTGAAGAAGTAAAAAGACGTAAAACGTGCGCTTTATATCTAGATCTACGACATGAGGTGAATGCACTTCGAGCGGTTATTTACTCTGAGTGAGATTACTAGGGCACGCCATGGGATATTATTGATTGATATCATTTTTTCCGCTTTGATGTCGCCCGTATATTTCGTTAATATCAACAGCGAAGTACGGTCCGTTAGTGATAGATAGTCGTCCATCATTTTTAATATTCGTTAGCGAAGCGTAAAACTACGAAAATAAGTTACCTAGAGGCAATTTTTACGTTTTGATAGCGGATTGTGTATTGAAGCAAATAATAATGTGTCTGGGGATGGAAACCGCGGGGTGTCTCGGCGCCTGCTTCCTAATTCACAACTTTAAGTATTTATTCATGTTCTTTTGAAACTGTTTACATCTTATATGACTTACGTATAAGGAAGTTTACTGTAACATTCATTTAACACGCTCACGTTATGAGAATACGTTTTGGGAAGACTATATACATTGAATATATATACTATATATATTGAATAACTATTTCAAGAAATGCGTACAAAGTTATCGACATAACAATCTATCAACATCTAAGTAGGTATAATAGAAACTATGTCAAAGCTCTTTTTCCTGATTTACAATGCAGCATGGTTAGGTACTTAGGTACAGCCATAGAGCTTTACTATAAATGGCAATACACAAAGAATAAAATTGCGAATTAAGTATTATTGCCTTTCCTTCGCATTTTTATCTCTAATCGGAACATGATTTATTTGATTTCGAGTTGTAATAACAATTTCACAAGACAAATAACTGTATGAATACATAAAAATGCTATAAAACATCGTCAAAATTATCATCTATAATAAATACCTATTCGGTAAGCGGCCACTCATTGACTCTACAAACTTCGCCCTTGCTCGTAGACTTGCAAAACAAACGACCCAGGGGACGACGGAATGGTTAATGTCATAATCTTGGAGGTAAGGTTTAGTGCCATCACCAAACCAACTTACCTTCTAAGATTATGACTGGGCTTTAGTACGATGCTATTTAAACCACAGGTATGCTAGGGATACCCAGCTAGGTATTAATTTATTGTCGTCATCGTCGTAACCGATACTTTGCTGTCTACTTTTACAGCCAACATTCAATCGTCTCTTACGGAATATGTAGAAGAGACTGTTTATATTATAACTATTAATGAGAAAGACCCAATACCGATGGGCTACTATTTTTTATATTTTTATACTAATGGGTAAAATTTTTATTTATACGAGTATGTATTTACAAATGAATGAATCAAAATGATTTGAAGATTAGACAAGATTAACATTGATTTTTAAATTGGCATAAGATAGAATACAATGCCGATAGTTTTCATGTGAATACTCGACTTATCCGAAGCATCAGAACTTTTTGTTGATTGATTTGATTCTTCCCGTCAATCTTTTAGCGGCTCAACACTTTCATTTAGATTCAAACTGAGGGTTTTCATAAGCAGTAAATGGAATTCGTGCCTACATGAAATCCTATTGAATATTTTTTGTTTTATTTAGCGGAGGCATGGAAACGGTCGACCTTTTAATACATATTCAGAGTCATTGTACCTGTATTGGGTTGAAAAGGGTACTATAATCCTACTGATTAGGTATTCTCCCCGTAATATATTACATTGGTATTGAGAGCAAGAAAATATAGCGCCTATTTATCGAACACGAAGCTAGTTAATTAATTTGTGAGACATACGCAAAAGCGCGGTATTTTGTAATATAGACGAACTAATTTCATTGTAAAACACGTGGTGTGAAACTAATAACGTTAGAGGTAAGTGAACGTTATACTGGTACGCAACAAACTAGGTTTTACGGGGTCATGAGTGTATCATAAGTTTGCTTAATATTTTTATTAAAAACATAAAGAAAAATGTAGCATGCTAGCTAAGGTTGTTTATTCTTGTAGAGATTTTGTGTTGAATTATTTATCGATATGAACTTGTTTGCTGTATAATATCTTCCATCATACGCACTTCAATTGTCCAACAATCAATCAATAGCAAACAAAATGTCATCAGAGCACCTCCCAAAGCCTGCTGGACCACATACCCTATTATTTTTTATGTGTTTTATACGTACTCAGTAGATATATAATAATTGACTATTTCTATTCATTTCTGTAATCAAATATTCTTGAGTTTTTGCAAACTACAAAAACTTATTAATAATACCAGTCTATATTTGTTCCATTTCAGCACAAAAGTCTTTTCTTCTACAAAGAAGACTTAAAACTTAATTAAGTTAAAATAATTAATTTCTTTTCCAATTACGCAATATCTTCAATACACATTTAAACTTAATCAGTTAGAATAATTGGTAGCTAACATTTTCATTTCCTAGCTGTATTTTCGAGGAAGTTGGAAAATCACGCAGTGAACAAGCAAAGTTAATTAATCATAAATTATGATTGCTTCTCTGGCTGAGCATCGCAATCGATTTAATGAACCTCCTACCTTTTCAAAATTTATCGGACGAAATTTATATTAGAAATGACTAAGCTTTTATGAACAAATGTGATTAACTACGTAAGTACATACATTTATTAATACAATTAAAAGGGTAAACGGGTATTGCATGCGTGAAGCTTACCTTTGATACAGAACTGTAACTAAATCAAGATGTATTAATAGCAACCTGTATCTAACTATAGAACGTTTCATCCTAGCTTCAATACGTTAAAGATAATTGACCTAGCAAACGAACCAAGAGTATGTTACAAGAGGATAAATGGCGCTGGCGGCAGGGCGCAGGCGTAAGGCCTTACAGTCCCCCGCGCGTCATACGTCCGCCCCGCGCGCGTCCCGCTACCACTTCGCTTGCTACGTGCATTAGCCGATGCACGTAGCAAGCGAAGCGAGGGAGAGCTTGATGCGACATCAATGCGAGTAACCGCGGCGGCCGGGGCGACCGGGGCGGCCGAAGGCCATTCGGCCTGAAATAAGACCTGACAGGCCAGAGCGCGACGTGTTCTCAATTTCATTTCCAACGAAACGTCTGTTGCGCAAGAATTTTGAGAACTGCTTAGGTTATTCAACAGAATAATGACGGCCAGTACGATCGATGCAACAATCTCTTGTATAGATGCTTTATTTCTGAATTTCAGCTAGTTATACCGAACAAATAAATATACTTGACACATATTTTGGAGCTACAGTTAACGGTACATTTTAATGATAATGTGCCTGGGTACTTGACATACCCACTTAACAAAGGCAGCTAGCTACTCCTAAGGTCCAAAACATAAAAAGATGTATCCATAATATAGCTAACTTTTCACGGCTCTAATCTTAACACCTTATCGTAAACAATATTTTTTTTTAAATGAATGAAATGAAAACAATGAATTATTTTTATCGCCGGTTCTCTATTAGATCGTTATCGATAGTTGCCAGGCGGATATAATTGAAAGGTACATTATATTTGTGTAGATACCTATTTAATATATGGTAACTATGATACGATTTAATTTTAATGGTTGTAACTCTATAAGAATTGGCTTTAACCGTACTTGAAACCCAAGAGCGGTAAAAAGGGGAGAACGTATTTTGCAGAAGTTGCCGTGGGGTAGGTATAAAATAAATAGCAACAATATCAGGCGGGCCACTTTCGCGGAATGGCTCTGAAACGTATTTTTATACGGACCGTATTTGGGAAAGGAAAGAGCTATGTTTTTTTTTCTATCACTGCAATTACAGTGAGAAAGCAATTTCTGTAATGTTCATAGCTACTCGGCACAGTTTATGTGTACTAAAAGACAACTATGTGTTGATAAACCTTCAAAAGCATTGATTTCAATGCTTTATATCCTTTGATAGGTAATACTTCTTTTATCAATATAGCTACATTATATTTTAAGCCTGACATAAGTAACAGAAGTTATTGAGCTATTATGTTAAGGGTGACCAGTGTTTTTACAATTCACGTCCCCTCTGGTAGGAAACTTTAGTAATTTAGTTCTATGTTTTGTTTCTGATTTTAGTAATTAAATTACTTTGTGGGTCTCTATAGTATTATTTAGTCGTGTTCATGTTTACGAATTAATTGTTAAAAAAATGGTTAAGGCCTAAAATGATTTGGTTTTTCGATCGAATATATTAATATTACAATTATTATTTAAGCATTTCTAACGAAAAATTTGAAGTTTTAAATCATTTTTTGCCAATTAGTTAAACTGTTTAAAATATAAAACATAAAATATTTGATTAAACAATTATGTATTTTTTTTAATCCTTACAGTGTCTCTTCTCCATCTTCATCAATCCTTTGTTAATTTTATTCATCAAGACGACTCACACTGTCACACTTCATAAATAAATTATTATTTAGGCTAAGTACTTACCGCAATGTTGAGTACCGGAACATTAATTAAAAGTGACTTACCTGTAACAAGAAAGTTCTAATTAATAAATGGTTTTACATTTACAATAATCTTTGATGGTTAATTTTCCATGAAAATATTAAAGTTAATGTAATTTTGTAAAAGAAAACCGCTGTTAGTTTATGGCCGCCTCTAAAAGCTTTCACAACAAATGGGGTTTGCGTTACCTACGATATATAACCTGTCTTCAACGTATTACATGTTTCCTGCGGACATACATCATGTTGAGCTGTTTTTCCAGCCATTTATTTAGTCACTAGCGAAAAATGTTTCATATTTGCTATAAAGGCACTTAGGAATGTTTATGTTATCATTTATGTCGCATGAACAATAACATCTACGGTTTTTATGATTTGACCGTAGGAAAATGAGAAACGGATTGCAATCTTGAATAAGTTATTCATTGGGTTAGTTTTAATACTATCAATCTACCAAAATAAGAGGTTTATTTAAAATAAGGAAAAAAACAATTGGCATTAAGTATACGAGCACGCGTATTTAATTAATTTTGAATAATTAAAATTAAATAGCATTAATTATTAACGACTCAACAACATAATTACTCTGTGTTTTCCGTTTAAAACTCGGCAACACAAGTAGGTTTCCAGAATGTTCAAAGGGAGTTTTATTAATGACTGTCTTTCATTAAGTAGGTACTTCAAAAATATGAAATTTTTAAATGAGCAGAGCAATAGAAACGTAAGAAAATTACTTTTAAAAAGTCTAACTGTTGCTACTAGACACAAAAATAAACATAATTAGCAGTCCAATTATTTTAAAAGAAATAGCTAAATTTAGCAGATGGCTTTTTATATTTTATTTTGAATTAATTACTGTATGATGTAAATAGTTCCCCAGCTTCATAAAATATAAAATTTTAAATCGTTCCAGTTTGTTTATTTTTACACTGGACTTACACGTTTTGATTTCCAATATCAAAAACAAAGTTTTTTATTTAATTAAGCAATCTAATAATATTTTTTACACATTTTTAATAAGTAGATATAGTGGGTATCTATTATCATCATTAACATTCAACATTTTTGAGTAAGTTATAATCCCAGAAAGGCTTTTTAGATAAAATTTGATCCCAAATAAATAACGTATAATGAACATTAGGAAGACGAAAAGATCGTAAAAAATCACTTCCAAGTATCCAACCCTTTTTTATTCAATTTGTCCGCTGGGTCTTGAAATAATTATACACATCAGAATGTATAAACCGGAAAACACATGGGACGGGCCGGCCCTCGCTACGAAAGAAGGGGATCAATAGAAACTCGACCTTGACACAATTTACAGTGGCCGTACCTTCGCGGCCGCGTTCAAGAATAAACATTAGGCCTTCAGTATCCCATTACAGTGAAATAGAGAGGGTGGCTCAACAAACAAGCTAAAAAAAACTTGCCTTTGGCCAAAGAAAGTGTCAGAATACCAGCAAGGACTTTCATTTTTAAGCAAGGTTATTGGCATTTTTATTCAAGAAACTAATAGTCGGACGCATTTAATTATTTTAAATTAATTCGCTGATCAAAACATCATTTAAAATAAATTCATAAAACACATTTAGCTATTAAAAATCGAGCTAAGCCAATTAAAAAAAAACAATGCTGTTCATTGTTAATTCTTTTGCAGGTGGATAGTATTTTTGTTATTGAGTCATTATTATTATTGAGTTGAATTTAACTAAGCACTTACCCAGATAAGTAATAAGTAATAAAATGCTTAGGTCTTGGAACAGAATAGTAAGAATTATTATCGTGTTAAATTGTTAAAAATGTTAAAATGTCAATCACAAATGTATTTTGTTTGTGTTCAGTGACTTATTTAAAGACTTTTCTAAAATATTTATAAATATTAATAATAACTATACCTTCAAGAATACAGCATTCTTAGATTTGATGGCCCCCATGCAAGTTATAGCACAAACATCATTAAAATTCAATGTCGCTTGGCAATTGTCTTGAAGTATGTCTACTTTTTGTTTGTTTATATTTATATTACATCTAACAACAGTAAATATTTACGACTTGGATTTATTTTACATTTAAGTATAACGTCATTGACTCATTTTTACAATATAAACAAAATAACATTGAACACTCTATGAGTTACAATAAAATATTTGTTAGAATTGGCAGCTTTAGAAAACACCTACACACAAAGGTTAACATTCATTACGAAGACGAAATATCACAGGTGGATCAAGCGATATACAGGCAGGAACTCTACTTAATTAGTAACATGTAATATATTTAATTATTTTAAAAATCACGTTATTGGTAATGGAAATGGAACATTTATGTTCAATGTCAACAATTCACTCGTACGTAGGCCTTTAAATTGACTTCACTTCAACACGCAGGATATGTTGATAGATAATTTACGTATATTCACAATAGTTTCATTAGATTTTTGGTTTAACTATAAGAACTACGAAAATTAAAACTGAGTATCGCAGCTAAACGAAGCGAGGACGACGCAACTCTTCTTTGTCCGTGCACTTGACAGTAAAAGCTTTGTATTTACACACACAAAACGTCTCAATTTTCGGTTCAATGTTCTCTTTCGCGACATTCGCGATGTCTATTTCGTAACAAATTTAGGTGTTTGAAACCCACGATTAGTCTCAATTCATTGTATTACAAGAGAGAAGTTAACCTCAAAATAATATTTTTAATACTACGTTCAGGATACGATTGGAGGAGCTGAGTGCGCAGCGCGCCTGCCGCGCAGGCTCCGCCGATTGCTTCCGAACTCGGGCGAACATCCCAGATCTCGCTCCTCCGGACCGTCGACTATCACTATACTTACTATATTTGCTAGCCTTATGCATTATGCCATAAATAACTAGCGAATCCTAGGACTTATCAATTGCGAACAAAGGCTAGTTTTTAAACAGTTGTATACAAGTATGATAATTTTAAAACACCTGTCGAAGTTGTATTAAGCAGTCATTACAAAGATTTTCTTCTTTTGGTTTTTGATTAGAGGTTTTGCTAATTGTATCATATTATTTCTACATACATAGTGCATTATTAAGGTACTTGTAGCCAATTTATTTAAACGTATGTATATTAATTTGGCTCATGGATTTTTGACTCGGACCAATTAAAAAAAAATAGAGACAAATGCTTTGTAATGACAAAATTTAATTAATCTTTATTAAAGTCGTCAATCAGGGCAAGGCAGTATGGGCCAATGAGCTAGTACTGTTTCATTATGTACATAATGGCACAAAAAAAACCATAAAATTAATTCAAATACCTACCTACCGGTAGGCTGGTACCTACTTTACATATAGATTGCCCACTGATGTGAGATTATTAAAGCTGGGAAGTGCGTTCAGCTACAATTTATAGGATTTAAAGGCTAACGTCATTGTAATTAAAAATAACCTTAGTTTATTGAGTTTTTTAGACTACCTAGATTCCCCAAAAGAAAATGCACAGAACCAAATACAGCTATTTTTCTGCTACTGCTAAAAGAAAAATGGGGAAATCTGTGGACGAAAATATAAATGAGGAAAACCTTTGGGCGATAATGTAGACGTCGCAAAAGGTAGCGAGAAAAACTCGACGCCTTTAATACGTCAAGTAGTGAAGGACTTACTGAAAGGCCTTTGCTTAACAGAGGGGCGATAAGGGCTAATTAATAAAGGTAATGATAATGAGGGGGTCCAGATAATGTAAGTGATACATTTTAATTATTTCTTGTTTGGTTTCCTTTACCATATCATCTTGTGAGTGAATAAATGTACACGGAAGCTGCTACAGTAAATCGATTTGCCTTGGCTTCAAAATACGTGAATAGGTTTGTTAAGACGTGTATTAGGGTACCTCGTAGAATTCACAATTGGATTTGGGACAATTTTGGGGCTATTCTGCTATAAATACTTATTATGAAATTCATAACGTAAATGTATTCCTACGTGTAGTTTGACTATGACATTTTTTAATTGTAACATGTTATAATTTATTATTGAAGGTTGACAAACAGGCCGTTATATTTAGTTAAACTTTAAAATTTCTAACTATCTCTGCATCACTCCAGTAGGATGTTTTCTGCACTTTGTCTTGCTCTCTGCAGGTTGGCAATTTTGAATAATTAAGTCCGGTTTTCTAATGATGCTTACCTTCGATATAGACTTAAAATGGACGGATGTATAGTACATTTGAAATTAAAAAAGGAACAGTGGTACTTGTCAAGTTGCGGACCCACACTCGTGGAGTAGGTGACATTAATTACGACAGTCTTTGATCCGTTGCCTGCTGCCTACTAAAATAGGTAATACTCTATAAGTATCTCATACACAGGAAACTCTGTCTAAGTATTTAATACACAACAAAGAAATTGGTTTTCTTAATGTAGGTACCTATGTTATTTAATAAAACTTAAGGCGTCCGCAATACACCAGATACTTACTTTATACATAAATTCCTTTTCATTAGGCACACAAAGTTGTGGAAAAAACAGGATGAAGGGATGGGAGAAATCAATTGAAGTATCTTACCTCACTCGATGTTAAGTAGCAAATCCTGGAGTCAGTGCTATCAATGGAAGCTTGCTGCACTATCCCATAGCGTGTAGATTCACGATCGCTTGTGTATTCTGAACGAACGCTGTCTTGGCGGTCGAAAACACCCCTGTAACAGAAGCTAAATATTTACCCTTTCTTAACTTTACTTGATTAACGGATTTCTGTTTAACTTTGCCGCGGGGTCTTAAATTAAAATAGAAAATAAAAGACCGGAATTTATTAACGACGTTGGTCCTGTTGCCAAATATTTTATCTATGACCAAGCGATAAAAAGACCATTTATAGCTTGTCAAGAGCACGTTACTTGACAAGGCAACCTTGATAGAATTTAGAAAATGTACAAAGTCATGTATCATCAGCGGAAATGAAGACACATGGGACCCTCGTTACATGTAAAGAACATGAAATACCTTTCGGCTTACATTTTAGGGCAAACTTTCCAATTTTCTTAATCCCGTGAGAATTTTGAATTTGTCTTTTGAATAGTTACGTCTGTCGTTGGAATAATTTGCCTGCCTACTTTATAGTAGATACAAACATTTTGGTATGTAAGCGTAATGATCCAAAATACGAGAATCTATTTTAGAGAGTACTTGTTTGTTTTATACTATTTGGAGATAACAATCTCCACACAGTATAAAAAAAGTTGCGTCCCGCCTTTTAAACTTCGCAACGGATTTTAATGCGGTTTTCATCATAGATAGAATGATTGAAGAGGAAGGTATATGCATCTTTATTGCACCGAAGCAGGGACGGGTCGTTAGTCAAATATAAAACATACCACACTCATTAACGTCACGACATTTTCAAAAAATCACATTTACTTTCATATTAGCCTTATCCATTAAATTAGGAACACAACAAAAATAGGATCAGCCAAATCAACAAATTGTTTATAATCAACATACATACATTGATTTGACAGAGGTAAACGTCAGAAAAATGCGTCTCGCTAAAATCATGGCGGCCCACGGAAAATGTCTGCCAATAAAGGCTAACTGTTTTTAACAATTTCCTGTAAAATACTTATTAAATATATCTGAAAAAGGACCTAGCATTTAAGTCAAATACGCATACGTAATTACGTAATGATTTACTCCTCCATACATCCTTAAAATTTCAGACTTGCTAAAATGTCTTAAGTCTGACGGCTCTGAGACCCCAGTCCATGGTTCTGCGTACAATTAGGAAACTTTCCTTTTGTAAAAAAGAATGAACATATAAACAAAATTTACTTCCTATGGGAGTAAAGTTAATTTTGTTTGTAGGTCAACGTCAGATCCTGGAAAATAATGAAACATTTTGTTGAAATCGCGAGTTGAGATACTTATGTAATACAGGAGTAAACGTCCAAAACATTTTTTTAGAAGCCTCTCTCCAAGGGTTTCCCGATACAAAAAAAAGCAATATTCGGGAGCTGATTCCATATTTGAATATGTAGTAGGTACCTCTGAGTATGAAAATGTTGGCAATTTATACCAACAACATTTTCATACTACCAATTCGTAACTTCCTACTAAATCGACCGATTAACTTTACTTTCAGAACAAATTAAAGTTAGTCGTATTGAAAAGTTTTCGTTTTTCCATTTCACCTAATGAATTAAGAATTAAAAATGGACCTGTCAAGGGGAATCAAAATCCGTTCATTCCATTTCGGGCCGGGTTCCGATAGACAGGCAGTAATGAGAACTTCATTTGGACTCGGATTTCACTGCCAATCTTCTTCAGTGACATAATGTCAAATTGTTAAAATGAACATTGAGTTTTGAACAAGGTCGTCGTACCTATTTATTTATTACATTTGATCCGCAAATAAATAAATAATACGCTAGGGGTGACAAGTCAAGAATTTCAGTGCATTATTTCTGTAATTCTTAAATAAGTTTAGCATACTTTATAAGTATAACTAGCTTCTGCCCTCGACTTCGTCCACGTGCGAGTCAAATATATACGACCTAAGACACTCGACAGTTTTGTAGCTTTTATCGGTAATTGATTGTTAGTAATCGGATCAGGAACTTTCAGAGATTACCTTTTACAAACAAAAATTCACATAAACCTAATGTACATAGAAGCATAGATAGATAAATAAAATATCTATTTCTATGTACCTATATCTCTAATATTTAGAAACATTAGGTACGGATGTTGATCGGTGTCGTAAAACTGGTGTTCGACCAACTAAAAAAAAAACATATGTATACGATGTGCTCGGTACAACTATATCATACCTTTGCTCGAAGCTGTCAGCCCTGTTGCTCCTGTAGCCGGAGTCGTTAAGGCTGCCTTCATGGCGGAGGCTGGGGAGGGAGTCCCAGGGGGAGCGGCGGGGGCCGGGGGGAGGGGCGCCGCGCCACCCGTCTGAGTGGCGGTACCACGCCGCACGGGCTGACTCACCGATGCATGAAGCGCACCGGGATGCGCTCACGAAACTGTGCATAACGTACATTATATTGTCATGCTGCCTTTAATACTCGCAGCTAAGATTAACGCAGGCGCTATTTTACGTTAAATAAACATTGAAATGATCCTGGAATGGTCCCATGTTTTCATTTCCAAAACGTAAAAAATAGTAATCAAACGACTTTTCAATGTTTGAAATTAATTTAACATAACTAAGTACTGTGTGGTGTCATTAATTTTGTGAACCACTAAGCTCGTCAGCTAATTCACGACTTGTTTACTAATAATGAGTAAAAAAAGAATGTAAAACTCAACACTTTAAACATTGTAAGTGCGATAAGCCAAACACAAAATCCTTCATCCTTGTAAAAATATTTGCTCAAAAATTGCATCTACCCGTTATTTCAAGTTAAAACAAGAGCTCTACAAAGTAAAAGTTTCGTTTTCCGTGCCTCAGATAAATGAAAAATAAACAAACCGTCCAAAGTTTAACTAATTTGAAATGGACGTTCCCTTACTGGGATGGACCGGCCAATGGGATTGGAGGCCATTGTTCCGTGTCAGATTAACGGCTCCTAGTTTTTGATGTTGTTTTAAATAGAAAGTGTTGATACAATCATTTAAAACGACTGGACTTTTGGCTCTAAATGATAAAGCAAATGGTAAAAGTCACATTTTATGCATGAGTTACGACGTCCATTACTGGATATAAATAGAAAGAGGTCGTAGATATAATGTAATAAGCTGGGACCTTGGTAAATACTACCTTTGCTATGTATATTTTTTAAGAAGCACAGGTAGATCCTTTTAGTTACGGTTTACTTATAATACACGAGCAACTTTTACTTTGTACAAATTAATCTGTAGAAAAACATGTAGGCTATTGTATACCTAACCCACATTATAAACTTGTGTACATTAATGTTTTATAATATCTTTATATTTAGTAGGAGAGGTCTACGGACACAGTATTGCACATGAACCTTTACAATAGCCACCCAACAAATAGAATGATAAAACAATATTTTAGCGTCAAGAGGATTTTTTACTGTGGCCTTTTGCAGAAACATTCATATCGAATGAAGTAGAAAAAAAACCCGGCTATAATAATTTTAAGAGTGGGTATTATACTTGCTGGAAGATGTGAGCGTACTCTTTTAAATAAGCTTGTACCTGAGTCACATATTTTGAGTTTATAAAGCGGTGCTCGTAACTCTGATCAAATGAGCGTTTCCCACACGAAAACTTTGTTATATTCTTGAAGAATCTTCACAAATAACAATGTGGATGTATTTGTACATAGAGAACAAAAAGCTTTAGGTAATAATAGAGACGACGAATACAATTTTGTAATAATAGGATCATGAATACCTGTCTTTGAAGTACCATAGTTTTCAAAGCAGTAGGCGTAAGTCTTTTATTTTCTAAATACGTAGGCAAGGAGGGATATAATTAATATGATATACCTTTTTCACTTACGTCTTTTATACGGACACAGGGTATTCTTTTACCTAATCAATCATTGTCCTCGAGACCAAAGAAAAAATACTCTGTCGAATTTTTGTCAAGCACTTTATTAAACATCGTTCTCACAACAAAGTAAAATTCCTTCATATAATTTGCAAAAGCATCTTTAACGGTTCCATTATTTCATCATCTAATAAGATCCGACTTGCCAGACTTAATATCCTTATAGACCTTGAGGAACAGGATTATATATCGTGAAATTGTGTAATATTATCAAAAGCATCATAAATTACTGTCGGCCCTTAAGTATTACAAAAATTGCTTAGTTCGCGAATGGCTAATTCTGTCCCAAGAGCATACCCTGGAGCATACGTGACTCAGGAAAAACGATAACTACGACAATAACTGAGTCTTTCGATCGATACCTAACCCTACTTACACGACAATGGGTCTTGTGGGACGAAATATCAACATTCCTTTGCCAAAATAACATTATGTTGCCTACCAATAATGTAATTGATAAAAGTATACGCGGTGACTTTTTGGTCGTCCGCATGGGACTAGCGGCTGTGTTATTGATATGTTGCGTAGGTAGCAGGAGTAAGTTCTAGAATTCCAACGTCACTTACAATAATTTTTTCTTTCATAAAATTTACAGATTTTACGACAAGTTGAAGTACCTCTACTTAGAGAGCCAATATTCAAGTTACTAAATAAACAATAAATGCAAAATCATTTGTTAACAAAACGTTTTAACAATTTCATTCGCAGTAACCGAAAACTGACCTCCAATTTTAATAAAAATACATAGTCGTTTTCTTTTTAATTTTTTTTATCAGTATTTGGAAATAATTCTTAAACTTTCTACAGATTATTTTTTCAAATCTATGAACGCTGACGAGGCATGAAGTGCGTTCAACTCCGCCAGACAGAATATAGGCGTGTCGGTAAATAAATTAATGGCCTGCGAGTACGTCTGCTGGCAAATGAAATAGGTATACTAGAAAGGTTAACTTTCCATCCTGAAAATTGTACATTTTTACACCGAAACCCTTTTACTGTTATTACTGCAGACACTATTTAAAATGAATCAAGAATTCAACTGCTTAATCCTCCCTATTTCTATGTAGGTATTTCGGCTCCATTAGGGGTGTAGAAGCGTTATTTTATCTATCTATTTTTACTTGAAATAGTGAAAAGAAAGCCCAACACGCCGAATTCAGTAAGCTGACCACTTTGTAAGAGATATTTTTCCTCGCGCTAACTATTGTTATTTTTCAAGTAAAGCCCTTTACTAAGTGGTTGAGCGAGGGATGAATCGAAATCGTTATCTCTGTAAATGTATCGTAAACACGTAGGTACAATTTCGTATACCGATTACGGGGATTCCTTGTATTCTACGGAGCATTATTGTTTTCGGAATGAATCTCCTTAATCCGTTTAGATACCTCAATGCTGATAAGGACATATTACTAAACCTCTGTGAATAGGCTTTATTATTACACTGCGTTTTCCACATAGCTGGGCAACACAACTCTCTGGGGAAATATCAGCTACACTACTACGGTTTTGCAGTACCAGTTAGCAACTTTTACGATATTGAAATGATGAACGCTATCTTGCCAATAGTTACGCATTATTTGGCACGTGTATTGAGCAAAATATTGGAATAATACAATTATGTGATAGATCTGTCGCTGGGATGTGAAAAATTCAGTACATAACTTTAAACGTTTCATAAGAGCTATAACAAAAGCTAACTAACTGCTAGTTTAGTGGTTAAAAATAATAGAATTTCGATCAGTGTTTCTGCTTTTATTCAAATAATTGAAAGTTTGAAAATGTTTTTCAATTTCATGAGTTCATGCTTGATTTGAACATGTTTGTACAATTTAATAGTTAGATGTTCATTGAATTGCCGCTTTGAACAGTGAGTATCTCATTGTTACAACAACATACATGTTAAGTATATGTAGTACAGTATAATGTTACTTATTGTATGGCGGCTAAAGATTGTAAGTTGAGCTCCTATTTCCTGGGAATAGGCACCGACTTTTCATACATACGAATATCCACCCACTTACTTTGTTGGAACATAGTTCTTTATTCATTTATTTCCAGGATTTCGCGTTTCCCGTTTCCGTGTTGATTGTTAGATACTCGGAAACCATAATGGTTTTGACCATTTAATCGTATCGGACTATTTTGTACCGCTGTCGTTTGGGAGTTTACTCGAAAGATTAATTTTGTCTAGAGATGCCAAGATGGTAAAAATATTTTTCATATTTAAGGTAAGTGTCAGATTGATGGGTTGAAAAAAGGTATAATTATTATTTTGTTTGATATTAAATCTATTAAATACGTCGAAAAATCTAGTGTTCCCTTTAAAATATTCCAGGTTGCTAAGTCGAAAGTACCATTATAATGAAGTATCTTTCATAGCTAGAAAAAGCACTCGTGTTAAAGTGTAACGCTAATTAGTTGAGTCGATTTCGCAGAATTAAATAGTTCGTTTTAAAATTTACTTTTGAATAGTGGCTTCTCTCTCGTAAACATATTTACGTTATAGAAGTGTACTTGTGTTAATTGAATACGTACACGTTGCTACGTATACTTTTAACTTTACATCCACATTTTTCAGGTGTAAATCCCCACAAAAACCTACTGACAGGGATGACAAGGTTCGTGCAATGAAATTCAGCGACCGCTTTTTACATACATGCGTATATGCAACAGAGGTCCCGCTGTCACATTCCGTCTGTGTGTACACGTAGGTCAAATGACACTTGAAAAATCGAATTGAATTTTATCTTTGTCCGTTTCCAATGAATCCGTATAATCATCCATTCGAAAAAAACATCCAATCGGAAAACATTAATTGACGTACTTTACGAGTAATTCTCAGTGCGTGGATGGCTCAACTGAATTCTACTTTAATTATTCGAGAATACTTTCGAACGTTTCATAATAAATTGGCCAATTAATGAATTCGCCCAATACATCATCAAATATTTCTACTTTTACATAATGAAATTAATGTTAAACTTAAACATTAAGCTTTACATTCTGTTACTTTATCATTTTGAATGGTATTGAACTTAACTATAGTACAATAAGTACCGCATAATGTTTATGGATTGATTTCTGTTTAGACGCATATCACCTTTTTTTGAGGAAATTCTCATGGATACACTCGGTCTGGGGAAAACGGGGGTTATGTTGGATTCTTACCGACTAAAACCCCAAGGTTCTTTTTACTACCAAAAGTCGCTTTTTTTTTGAGGCTTGGCGCATAATTCGCGCCCCCACTGGTGTTGGCCCGCTTGGTCGCTTATCACCTACGGATTTACTCCCTAAGGCTTAAGGCACCCTAAGGGAGTAAAAGTTACTCGAACTAAACTTCTACAATGTTGTTGTAAAGTGATTTTTTCGAATGACAGAGTAACAATGGTTTATTTTGAAACAGTTTTATGTAGTACATATCTAAAAATTGCAATTGAATGAGATAATAATACGTGTACAAATATATACGTAAGTATAAGTATGATTTTAAATCATAAAATGTACGAAGTAATTATTAGTAAGTTTTAAATAGCAACACCGAAATATTTAAATTGTTTAATTAAATTAGACTTCATTAGCCCTAATTAAGTGCCTTGCTGTTGAAATAATAATTTTCTTAACAGTGCTTAACTTAAAGCAAAAGAGATGCTTTTATGATGCTTTCCATTATATTTCAAGCACAAACATAAAGTCCAAAATGAGAGAGAAAAAAGATACTTTAAAGTACATCTACGCATTTTGGGTTATTGCGCCCTCCAAGAACTTTCACCACAAAAATCCATCACCAATACGTTTGCCGTGTGTTGTAGGTAATATTTGATTCCGTATACGACCTTAACTCGATGTAGATAAAACCTTTCCATAACCTATCTATCTATACATCTTTAGTTACTTATTTTGTTGAAACACTGTGAACATTAATAAAAGATTAAAAATAGTCAGAATTCAATAATTCCAGTACATTATCGGTTAATCTGCATGAATGCATCTGTAATGAGACATATAATTAATCCAATTAATTTTGTAACCATTACAACACTTTATGTTAAATATTTATGTAACGCAAGCAATTAGTGGAAAACTATTTGTATGAACGTATAGGTAATTGAATGAAATTGGATTCATATATTTTGCTATTAAAAATTGGGATACCGACATCACTATTTATTTTTGTTGCGGTTTTGTTCTCAGCTTGTATCATCAAAACAAGCATCAGTCAGTCAATTAACAAATTAAAGTTCCACCATAAATATATGTTAATATTATAAATAATATTCTAAATTATTATTGCTCTATTAGCAATAATGATTCCGATGCTTGTTTCATATTGTAGCTTATACACACATCAAAAAAGTCTAGGGATCAACATCCCTAACATTTGTTAGGGATGTTGATCCCTAGACTTTTTTGATGTGTATATTTATGCTTGAATTGATTGTAAGGTATATTTACTAAGATATTCGATAAGGTGAATAATATCCAAAGGAATACTTACTGACCACAAACTGTTCTGATTGGCTGAATCTATATAAACTTCACGCGACACAAAATTTTAATACATATATCTGACTGCTATCTTTGATAGCCGTTCCTTAACGTTGGAGTATTTCAATTTGATGGCTTAGCTGATTGAATATTTACTGTTATGTGATATCAATGAAGTCAGAATGACGAGACTTGCCTCACTTGATTCAATAAATCTACATGTATAAAATCAATTGCCGTCTTGCATAAATTCGAAAATAGTACGAGTGATTTGAATTTTTTTTTTGGCTCGCTAATTAATGTAGCTGTTTAGGAAAAAAGAAAATAGGAAGAAACAGCCGAAATGTCAAAAAACTACCGGTAACGAAGTCGCGGGCAGCAGCTAGTAGTAAATACATAACGGTAACCAATTTTTATGTGCTCGTTCGCCTTTAAATAATTTGAGATTGTCTCCAGTAACCAGTCAAACATAATATTAAACAATTTATGCTAACCACGTTTTAAAATAAGTCCCAAGGTATTAAACTTATTTAGAAACTTCGTAAGGTGGGATAAAAGAGCCTCCATGAGGGCACGTCACTAAGGGCTTTTCCGCCTCAGCCTGGGCAGACAGTCGCACTAACAAAAGGCTTATTACACTACACTGAATTTAGGACCTCTAATTTGGAAGGAAGCTGAGGGAGTCAGGAAGGCAGAAACAATTCGGGCTTCCCAAATCTTTTTCAACTTTCCTGATTTATAATTAGAGTCCTAAATTCAATGCAGTCCCTTTAAACTGCTGACGGTATAATCTTTATACTACTGCACGATCTATAGCTATAATAGACACGAAAAAAGAAGTAGCTAACTTCGTAATGTACATACCAACTTACTAAAATTATTTGCAAACAGACATCCACTTGCATGTTAATAAACTTAGTGTCTTGGTCGTGCTGGTTATTTTGATAAGAGAATTATAAAGCTTAAGTTCCAACTACGGGTAACAACCCGTCCAAAAGTCCAGTAAGACCCGAAGTGCAATTATAAACTCATTTTAGACTACGCTGTATTATAATGGAATATAGTAGGTATATAGTTCATAGTACAAGAATATCGCTCACTATATATTTATTTAGAACACGTTCACACTTCGCTATACTATAAATATTATATTTCTTTTAATGTTGTACTATTGAGCATCATAGTATAACGTAGTCTACAATGAGTTTAAGGGAGAGAACAGAAACATAGGTTTTTGCTTATTATTTTTTTTTAGTTTACCATTTTGTTTTTATTATATCATACATAACGGCTGTCAGAAAAAATCCTTCCATCCATTCTTGCGATCGTTTCTTATTCTGCACAATACTAAAAGGAAACCTTTAGGTAATTAAGACATTGAAGGTTAAAATCCCAACTAATTTTTTACGTTTTATTACGAAAATAGGTTTTAAATGTTGTAACTTTATATAGGTAGAGATAAACTACTACAACATGATGCGCCCCTCCATATTACTATTTCAATGTGTGTAGTCACATCCGTATGAAAGAGTTTGCAAGTAGGTGTTAGTAATCGTCTTCAGTAGCAGGCCGGCAGATTTGTTTGTCAACTAACCATAAATAGCCGACCGTGCAATTGTCATTTTCATAGAGTTTGTCAGTGCAGCGCCATATCTATACATATAATAAAATCGTAGCGAAGTCAAAACTGTACATTTAATATTTTTGAAAAAGAGTAATTGCTATGAGGTCGGGGAGTGATTCTAATGCCGAAAATATTTTTTTTAGAATTTTTGTCTGTTTGTCTGTTTGTCTGTATGTTTGTTAGAGCATCACGCGAATACTGCTGGATAGATTCTGTTCAAATTTTGTATGAATATTCCACATTGACCAAATTAGTCCATAGGCTATAAATTATTACGCTATTTGCTTTGGGGGGTGAGCATTGTTGCATTATGTACATATTTTGAATACAAATCTCAGTGACAAAACGTTACAATATTATAGATAGATGGGAATTGAAGTTCTAAAATAATTATAATCACGCTATACCTTCTAGGAGTTAAGCAGTCAATTATGGAAAACTAGAAAGGCTATTTCAGAACAATTGCCATCGAAGTAAATTGCCTATCGGTTCGACGACTGCCTCGCAAACCGATGTGCGTAAGTTCGGTCCCCAATGTCAGCATTATTTTTTGTATTTTTTCTAATATTTTTTTATTGATTAATGAGTTTTCCTTACAATAAAAAATAAAATAAAAGTAGGAGTGCATGTTTCTACGACAACTTTGATTTGTTTACGTAGTTTTTTAAATATTAATGCAGAAAATAATATCTATGCATAGTTACACATAAATTAGCAAAGAACTTTTGTCTGTTTGCTCGACTGCTAAGCTTGAGGTCTTGGGTTAGATTCCCAGGTCGGGCAAAGTGTTATTGGGTTTTTTTATCAGGAATGTCACAATAGCGGCCTCGGAGTCTGGATTTGTGCCCGGTTGATGGCAATAGGCTCGCCCCCTATTACATGGGATTAAACATAAATAATGTGTGTAGGTAAGGGACATCGCATTATGGCTATTATTCTTAAACATTTTACTGCTGGATTGCTATAAAACAACACAGACGTTACATACAATACTGCAGTTAGGTATTAGTTGTAATTTATCCTCTGAAATCAAAATCATTACGCCATAACTACAAGGAGCTACTCAACACTCAACAAGTGACGGACGGCTTATTGGCAAACATTTTAAGTATACAATATTTTATAGCCTGGCCTTAGCTAAGTCAATCATGGCACAACAATACTGCCAAGTATACGGAGAATAAGTATAAGGAATGGCGAGCGTAATTTTTTTACGCAGTAATAATTAGTATTCCTTTCGTTGCGCTTCCGAATTATTTTATGAAAAGATCTCAGTGTAAGATGAATGAGTAGGTACCAAAAAGAATACTTCTATTTCAATGGCTAAATAGGAAGAGTTTGGAAACAACCGGAAGTGCACCATAATCAATTAAAAAATCTGTTGCAATAATTCTTCTGTCGGAGAATGTCTCCAAACTTCAAGCTTTCAGGGTACTTGGTTTGATAAAGCGACTGTGATCGCAGGCAGAGTTTTTTTTCATAGGCACCGTACATAGAACATACTTATTCCACATGCTTTAAAATCAATTAAGGTTACTTATTACCGCGGCTGTGCTGCAAGAGATGAATCTTTCCATCTTCGCAATATATTCGCAAACAGGACACTTAGTATTTCGTGGCGAATAAGTTACGTTGAGTATTAGAATCTAATAACCCTAAGTACCCTGGTGTTGCATTGGACAGAGCACTAACTTTTGATGTACTACCTGCATTGCCACAACACCAATCAAAACCTGAAGTAATCCGCTACGACCATATTTTAACCAACTGGGGAGCAGCACCCGATGCTTTTCGCACAACTGTTACGTCTCTATGCTCCTACTGCTGGTGAATTTGCGTGTTCAGAGTGTCATTGACCAAAAAGCAATATCACCCTTAACGAGACGTGTAGAATTATATCGGGGCTGCCTGAAACCGACTCTGCTCAATAAGCTCTTCCCATTGGCTGGAATTGCACCACCTGTCATTCGTAGCTATGTATGTCGCATGCATAGATGGAACAAAATCAAGAATCCGCTTCCTTACATCCCCTCTATCAATATGCAGTAGCTCTGAGTAGATTGAAGAGTCGGAAGAGTTTTCTTCTACAAACTAAAAAACTACCCTGTTCCTTCTGTTACCCTTTGCGTTCCGTGACCACGGTATCCTATAAAGACGTCCGGCGATCCCGGAAGGCGTTTGGCCCTGTTGGGGCCCCGTCTCTGTGCTGACAGCTCTTTGCTGACGGCGAGCTACCCATCACTCGCTGTCCGCAAGCCCGCGCCTACGGTGGCCAAATGTCTCCTCCTTCGCTAGCATTACTGCGGCGCTTCCCAAAAGGAGGTGACTGCTTCCCATTCCCTCACGCTCCGGAGCATGGCCTGAACCAGGGCCGGACGCAAGAGGGCGAGAGACACGGCGGTGCTCTGCCCAGGCGGGGCAGACCGTATGCTTCACCGTGTCCTCCGGGCGGTCCACACCCTGGCGTTTCCTTCCACTGAATCCGACACAGGAACCTCCCAAAACAACCGTTTCCGGTGAGGACCTGCGTCAGGCGGAAGGTGAGGACGCCGTGGCGCCTCTCCAACCACTCCTCAAAGAGGGGTCTTACCGCCGCGATTGCGGCGTGCCCAAGACCTGAGTATTTGATTTTAATTTCAGCTTGAAACCTCCACGCGTTCCTTAGAAAAGGGTCTTTACAGACAAACAGACAGACGGACAACAAAGTGATCCTATAAGGCTTCCTTATTTACCGACTGAGGTACGGAACCCTAAAAAAGATATTATCTAAAATCATCGAAAAAAAAAGAAGAAAAAGAAGCGATGAATCGTGATTTGTGAGGTAAAACTTTGCTTAGACTTTTAATAAGTCTATGTTAACAGGGTTTTGCTCATACTTTCTTCCAAAAACATAACATTCATTTGGTTATTTATAACACGAAGGTCAGATTCTGATTTTAGTTGCTCTGATTACAACCTGAGCGGTCTTGATACTAGATAAATCGAAGCTACTATGTGAGGTACAATATTAAAACAGTAGCTATTGAACTTGCGTTTTAATGGTTTGGGATCGAAAAATAAGTGAATTTTTATACCACTTCTTAATATTTTGGAAAAAGGTAATCTAAATATACCATAAATACAATTATATTATTATACAAAAGCGAAAGGTCACTCACTCATCAAGAAATATCGAAAATTTCGCGGAGAGGTAGTTTATAGTTAGTAGACGTCCGCTAAGTAACGATTTTTCAAAATACATTACCCATTTCCCAAAGAGTATTTAAACGGGGGTTTAAAGTTTGTATGGAGAAATCAACTTTGACGCGGACGAAGTCGCGGGCAAAAGCTAGTTAGTAATAATGAGTAATTAATGACGCCGCTAGTCTAGCAACAAATCGCTGATTTATTTTTGTTTTGGGAGCCGTCTCAGTACGCACACATGCGTTGTGAATCTTTTCAATACTTTTACAAACACTTTCAAACATTTTGAATTGTGGAACTTGGGCGCGTCAAGTTATTGTAGTTTATCTTTACACGCTACCGTAAACAGTGATTTTTTATACCAAAAATAAAAATCGTTTCCGAGCAATATGTTTCACTCAATGTTACTTAGTTTTATGGGCAGTGTGCGTAAGGGCTATGTAATGTGTCTTGTTACTACCCCTAGTTTTATATTGGAACTTGGTTTTATTGTGTCTATAAATATGTAACAATAACAAATTAACTAAATACCGGATTTGATGTTGTGATCTGTGCGTGTCTTATTGTTTCTTAAAACTAGAAGCTTAGTTTAGAATTAATACACACTTTGAGTACAAAATAGATTAAGTTAAATAAAGATTGCAATCGTGATTTAACTTTATCTATTTTAAATGTCTTTTAAAATTTGTAAGAACCGGAGTAAAGTAAATATTTTCACTTGTGATGATTTCATGGTCCACACATTGTTGATAAGCACTCATTTATATTAACTATTGCATTTTACAAATAAATTAAAAAAAAACACGCATTTATTGCATATTGTTTGACATATTGATAGGGTGAAAAAATAGTGCGTTAATTACACACTTTATCGAACAGACGTAGGTACCTACTTTTCAAACATATTATGTACATAGCAATGGATTATTAGTGTAGGTTTTACACTTAGGTCTTGATTTTGTGCCTAGATCATAATGATAGTTCTTTATCATAATCAGTCCTTATTTAGATTTCTGTGGTCCTAGTCTATCTAATCAGTACCTAATATTAGTGACTTAAAAACAACTGACCATAAAAAGTTTTATACCAGATATAAATACTTAAAGAAAAACTGATATTGTGCTTTTGTTAAAGCTTGTTTGAAAATCATAACAGCGCGCTTGAAAATAAACGCGTTTATTTGTTTCCGAACTTATTCAGAACTTTAGTCATTATTGAATTATTCAAAAAGCGTTTCATCTCTCTAGCGACTTTAGGGTGGTTTCCTAAGAAATAAAGAAGCTTGTTTTCACTGAGTATTTATAGAGGTCTTAACATCTTTGAATTCTATGTTAATACTAACCTTGATTGGTGGTCACTAAGATAACCTTGATCGCGATCTCGAACCCTGTCCCTAAAACAAACGAAACAAAGTGTTATCATTTTTTACAATATTGAAGTGTATATTTTGCATAGATACACTTTATCAGTCTAGTGTTTAAAAAAAAATAAGACAAAGCGTAGTAAGTTAATACTAAGTACAGGAACCTATCAACTACTACCAAGGTAACATTGAATTCCGTTTTAGTCTGTTATACCTGGACTATATTTTTTTGATTATAGCGATGTTTCTTGTACGATCTGTAAGCAAGCCAAATACTAAGTCATGCCTGTAGTTGCACTGTAGTTGCCAAAGGACGCGTAGCGACACCGATACTTTAGCACTGTGGACACAATGATATTTCTGCATACCTATAGTAAAACGGGGTGAATAGAAACGCAGGGGTGAATCGAAACGAAACTTTAAAAGAGATTTTAACGTTAATATAATATAGTTTGTTGGCAAAAAAGACTACTGTTTTTACTGAATTATAATTTACAAATTGGTCTCCTTGTTGGCGACAAACTTTATTAGTTTAACGTTAAATTCCCTTTTAAGCCCATAAAGCTTTTTTAACGTTAAATTCCCTTTTAAGCCCATTTAGCCCATAAAAAGATTTAGAGAAAAATGATTGTAGAAATGTTGGTCATTACTAGTATACAAGAACTGGAGAAGTAACAACCTAAACTGTATTTATAACATAACGAAGAAAAACCTTAGTTCAAACCATATTGATTAAATTTTGGCCATATTATTTCTCCTTGGTTGGTCCTAACAAGTTGTTTTTGTTTTGCGAAGAACATTTTGAACGATTAATGAAGCAAGTTCCGCGTCACGCTGCTGACTCAAAGATGGTAAAAGGCTTGTTATTTTTTTAGAATAATTCGATTGATTGATCAGCAACTGTAAATATATCGTAAATGGTTTACGCTTTATACCTTCCCGTTATTATTCTATAAAAATGAAGAGTGACAGGCATGTCATAATCTAGTGTTTATAGCCCGCGCAGATGGAAGAGCATTAAAAATAATGGAGCATTATCGTCAGAGGCATCTTCCTTGTCAGAGGAAAATGTCTTTTCAATTGGTAAATAAAACATACTGCCTTTTTTTTTGGTGGTCGGTGGAAAACTTAATAGACTTCCACCGTCGTACAGAAGGGCATGCCGGACTCTTATCGGCTAAAACCACCGCGGTTTTTCCCTTCTGCCTATGGCCGGGGGTGCCGGATTCGCATAAACATTAACCGCTCTCTCGACAGGCCTCAACCCGCTGTTGCTCAGCGAGTCCCTCTTCCCCGTGCAGCCTTTCCCATAATGGCCGCACCTAATCTCGAGTGGTGCGCTCTGCTTAGCCTATTTCCATTAATGTTGAGTTCGGCTTCTAGTCTAACCGGATGCAGCTGAATACCAGGATTTTACATGGAGTGACTGCCTATCAGTCCTCCACAACCCAGTAACTGGTTAACACGATACCCGTTGGTAAGACACTTGGTGAACAAAAGAAGCATGACAGTGGTAATTAAATGCCTTCCGACTCTAACTATCAACATAATATTCCTTTATTTCATAGAAAGATAGCGAGGTAGATGTAGCAAGGAATTATACTTTCATTATAATCATATCCATTTTCAAGGTGATTGTAGACATGATTCTGACTATGAGCTATTTTAAATACTTAAATTGAATTCTAGCGATTAGTTTTTGTCAGACATCCGACAGAGTAAATGTAAGTTATACAAGAATGACCTGACTTTGAGTCAACACAAGCCTGAAAATACATCCTACAATTGGGTACTTGACACCATTAACCAGTAATTCCAAGATAGGTATACTTGTAACTTCTCTATAGGAATACTTTATTTTAGCCCTGAAAACCCGATAAATTTTAATTAATTTAGCTAGTCAATTGATATAAAATCTTTGGGAGAATCGCATTTTGTCAGGTCATAAAAAGTAAGTGAATTGATTGGTGGTGTCATGTAGCCTATTCACTTGACCTACACAGTGTTTTCACCGTGTACCATTCCATTCCTTTTTAATGAAAGTACAATATAGTTTTTTTTTTTCAAGTCCTACTTTATTTACAGATTACATTTTTTTTTTGTTATTTAATTATCTGTTTATTTACAAGCTTAATAACAAAAACAATAAAAAAAAAGAAACAACCAGAATAAGAAAATAATAATAACAGATTACAATACATAATATTAAACTAAACTAATTAATTATAAAACATGTACAATTTATAAAAAATACAAAAAGGAGTAACCTTAGGTAAGATTCAGACCAACCGGCTCGGCTCGGACCGCATCGGAACGGATCCGTACGCATGCGAACGGATCCGTACGCATGCCGCGGCAGCCGTACGCATCCGTACGCATGCCGCGGCAGCCGTACGCATCCGTACGCATGCCGCGGCAGCCGTACGCATCCGTACGCATGCTGCGGCAGCCGAACGGATCCGTACGCACGGCCGACCGGCTCCGAACGGACCCGACGGCAGCCGATTGGATGCCGTCAGCGCCGTACGGAGCCGGTCGGAGCCGGACGGAGCCGATCGGAGCCGTACGGAGCCGTACGCATGCCGCGGCAGCCGAACGGATCCGTACGCATGCCGCGGCAGCCGTACGCATCCGTACGCATGCCGCGGCAGCCGTACGCATCCGTACGCATGCCGCGGCAGCCGTACGCATCCGTACGGCTCCGATCGGCTCCGATCGGCTCCGTACGGCTCCGACGGACGCGATCGACGGAGGTAAAGTTGCATGCAAATATGAACTATAATTACTGTTGATACATTTCAATGTTCTTTACCGCATTGTAAAATGCCGTCCGGTCCGGCCCGATGCGAGCCGGTTGGTCTGAATCTTACCTTAGGGCATCAAATATTCGTCCGCGTCGCTGTCAATGGGGCATGTGCCCAAAAGGCTGACGGCATTGCCACGTTGTATAGCAATGCTGATTCTTTGGTCTAAGTTATAGTTTATTATATTGTACTTTCATTAGAAAAAGGAATGGTCTGGTCGAACAGTTATATACTACAAAGATTATGTTTACTACCTAATAAATAATTAGGTAGGTATCCTAATGGGGTGGTTTAAGTGTAACGATTATTCTGTTAACCATTGTTCTGTTATATTGTTTGTGTTGTTGTTGTCATTGTGTGTTGGTTTAACAAACCTGGAGTTATGGTCACTCAAGTAGCCCCGCTCTCGCTCCCGCTCACGTTCACGCATCAGCTCATTGCGATCACTGAAAATATTACAATGGTTAGAAATCTTTGTCTTTACAATCAACTAAAGTACCTAAAACCAAAATGAATACGAACGTACGTAAAATGTCACGTATGTGACCGAAATTATAGAGAGGCAAGTATTTTCTTTTATTTCATCTTACACGTTTCAAGAATAAGTATTTAAGTGAAAGTTTTAATTTTAATTCCTCCGTTTTACCTACTCGTGAGTTTCAAAATTGATTGGTTTACATTATCAATTAATTTTTAAGTAAGTATTGTAAATAGCTATTTTGGTAAAAAGTACGTATCTACGCCAAGGATTTACAATTTTTTTTCTAAATATATTTGAAAAGGTGCTAATGCTAATGCCTGACTAAAGCTTAAAGTTGTAATTGATATTGAAGGGACTGTAATGACAGCGCATTCGATATAAAAATGTGGAATGTTTTTTTTATTTCAAACGTTATTTTAAATTATTAATAATTTTTAAGTAAAGCCCTATCCTATCTTAAAAATGTAATAGAGTTCAATCACTTAAAAACCAAAATAGGACTAGACTAGTATTTGTATGCTTTCAGTACAAGTCCTCTGATATGAAAACTAGCTTATGGCCGTGACTTTATCCGTGTCAATGTCTGCGGGGTTTTATATTTTTTTACGCGGACCCCGCGGATACTTTTTCTTAAATAAAACTAGCCTAAGTTACTCCTTATAACATCAGATATCTGTCAGTGATAGTCCCGTCAAAATCGGTCTAACCGTTCCTGAGCCAAGCCGAGACAAACAGATAGACAGACAGACAAGGTTTCGTGAAAGTTAATAATTTGACGTAACAAACAGACACATCGGTTTTATTTATTTGTAAAGATTCTTGTTTATTTGATGGCAACCCTAAGATAGGAAAAACTGTAAACCTGTAATATCCATCGCGGTCAGATCTCGCGCTGTGCTGTCGTTCGACGCCCAGGCGATGTGGCAGCGGTAACGTTGACGACCGGCTGCCTCCTCCCGAGCACTGTGACGCTGCTTCTTACCGGAACATCAAGATGTATTTATTAGTATAAAATACATTTACGGTATTCAGCATTTAAAATTCGTCGTTTTCTGGCTATGCTGTCACTCCTTTGTTAATAAATCCGGAGTAAAGTTAAACTTTGAAAAAATTGTGGTAAGGCTGAACTTAATACTGTTATAAATATGCTCCGAGATTCTTAATGAGGAGGTCAGGGTCTTTTTAAACAGACTGACTGCCTTTTGCTGCAAATGGACTGGTCAGTCGATTAGTAGTTTTGATTTTTACTGCACTGAAATTTGTATTTTGCAGATATCATGCCATTCAAATTCAGTTTATCTGTTTAGATCCTTATTGAAGGTTACCAATATATTGTTGTAAATTTTGTCTTCTTTCTTCCAGCATAATTAAGGATGTCAAAAAACTCATAGATATACCTTTCCTACCTACTTAATTGTAATTTACTCCATTAACAGTATACTCGTACACAATAATAAATGTGCAACACTAACAGCTGTATTTTAATAAAGAATGAACAAAAAACTTATAGCGTTATACCCCGAGTTTTATTATGGAGTAGAAAATAATATTGTGCACTCACCAAAAGTTGCCTACCAAAATCAATACGTATAGGTAGATAGGTTATTTTTGTTTTTTTGTTGTTAGTTGTACTTATCTTTGTCTTAAATAAATAATATCAGCCACTTACTAATAGCCTTCTTTATAACGTATCCAAAATAAAACGACGTAAAAATATGATCGAACATAGGTACCTACCAACTAAAAGTGAAATGTCTAATTACCAATTTTTTTTACAGGAACGAATTACGACTTGTGGGTATAATCAGTACTTATAGATACTGTGATAGGTGTAACTAATTTGTATAGTCAACAAAACAGTTAGGTATACAGGCAAAACAGACAATATCCGATATAAAAGATTTGACCACTTAGCACACTCACAACGTTGCTTTAAAAAAACAAGGCAGTTGCTTGTGTACTTATCTTTTTGTTTGACGGACTACATAAATGATGCATGGTTATTTGAAAATCTAAGTACATGAATAAATAAATATTATCAACATAAAATTTTATGCAGCGTTAAGATACTGTGTGTGTTTTCCCTATGGAGCAAATCAATCAATTAAATTGTTTACCTATAAATAACATCTTCCTAATTATATGAGACACTTAGAATTATGTTTGATTGGTTCACTCCATATTGGTAGTCATAAGTGTCAAAGAATTATAATCGTACGTGAAAAATACAGGTACCTAAGTATGTGAGTAACATGCTTTTCCTTTTACAAGAACAAAATGAAATGTTCACGGTAAAAAGAAAACAAACAAAACAATTAACGGGTTAGGTTAATAGAATACATAGTTATTAGCATTCCAACATAGGGACATATTGCATAGATATACACGATAATGCAATGATACCAATCATACAATAAATAATCAATTTTTATCACCTCTGTCCCTTAATGCTGCCTCCTTAAGGTGTCTCAAAGATTGTAGAATTGATTCTTGGGTCGGTCCTCAACAAAACAAAAACAGGGTTCAAATTAAATCCAAATAAGGTTAAATCGTGTGCAGTTTATGTTGTAAAAAATGTATTTTAATATTAAAGTCAGATTTATCAAAGTTGGCTGCATGCTGTTTATTTTAAATTTTAAAAGTGACAAAAAGCCAAAGTATCGTAATTTTGAAATTCATGGTTACTCGTCAAATACTTACGTCGTCTCGGTGGGTAGGGGCTTCGTTGATTGGAAGACGACACGTTGTCGTTGTATTCTAGGCCAAAATTAATACAATTGTTAAGTAGTGTTTGTTTTAAAAAGAAACTAAACCTTGAAATTTTTTACGTTAATTATTTATTGATTTACATCTTTAATCGTCAATGATTGATTTCATCATCGTTTCTCTTTTCTTTTTATTCAAGCATCGCTATATCGTTTTCCTTGAAGCCAAAAAAACAAATGTACACTGATAAGTAAATGTTTAACGGAACACAACGACTTCTTTTTTAACAGCACTACATTTATTACCTCTATTTAGAACATTAATATAAGAATGTTGCATTTCGAAATACACATAATGTGGAAACAGAGGCCGAGGTAATGGGAACTCGTAAAGGATATAAAATCGAGAACGTTTGTCGGAACACGATAAAGAAAACAACCTCGAATCAGGTTGACATCCATTCAAGAATATTGGAGGCATGTTGTGTTTCCGACATGCATAATAAAGATGACCGAAGTGAGAAAACCAATCTAGGAAGACACAAATGATGGATGATTAATACTGACATGATTATGTTTATCTACTATTTTTTTTATTATGAAAATACACGAAAAGTTAAAATTCAAATGATTTTTTTATAACGGTCCATTGAATAAAAATAACTTACCTAAATCTTCCATGCTTTGACTCAGTAGAGCCTCAAAAGTGTGCAGACTATAGCTTTCGGCGTCCATCCCCTTGGCAAGAGTGTTCCTAAGATGCATCTCGTATTCCAGCAGTAGACGGGAAGTGGGCGATCCGGGCGCTGGTGTGGCACTCGACTGAGATGCTTGACGAGACAAGCACGGCTTCTGATGCAAAGTCGAGAATATTAATAAGTAGCTACTTAGGATTGCTCGTGACACAAATTGCACACCATGCAATCGAAACAACTAACTATAGTTGTTTGTTGGTGTTTTGTTGTGGACTGGATCAAAGCATAAAATGTTAAGTGCTAGACACTGCGGGAAACGTAGCAAAAACTAGTTTAATATGGCGTTCCACTGTCTTTTTAGAGACGAGGTCTGTGCTGTGTCCCAGCAGTGTCTATATAAGGTACATTGCATTCACGTGCCATGTTTGATTCAGTATGCAAATATTGTAAACATTTATTTTAAAAGAGCATGTATGATGTTTTTTTGGCCATTCTTCTCCATACAAAGCTACCTTTTGGAAGGGGCAACTAGATTCAATTCCTTTTTCTTTTGATTTTGACGTTCAAAAGTGCCTTGTAATGGCCTAATTGAAATAAATGATTTGACTTTGACTTTGCAGCGGGAACATTGAGTCTGACATTGCAAGCTTAGCAATTTTAGATTCCATATTTGCACTAATATACTATACCTACCTATACTATACCTATACTATACCTACTAGCAATAGTCAAGATAAAGATTTGCGATAAGATGTCTTTCTATTTGATAAAAGTACATGGGATTTGTTTCCATTATTATGCCATAAATAAAGATTTTTCAATAAACAAGTCGTTTTCAGATCAGAACTTTAGATAGTGTTTCTAACATGTTTATATGCTTACCGAGTGATGGTGCGGTTGTCTCGAATCACGGCGTTGACAAGGCTCTTGATCTGAGTTGCCGTTTGACGAAGATGGCGTGGTGGCATAGCACTGGTTGTCGAACATCACATTGTCAGACGGTGGAGACATGTCACGTTCTCCACCACCCAGCTCCAAATATAGGCCGCGGCCAGGATAACCGCTAGGCGCGGCACCAACCCCGACACCGCGACTAAGAAATATTTAAATAAATATCATGTTTGGATGCTTACGTTCAATATCGCTGGTATAAGTTATTCTTGCCAATATAATGGGTGTCAAAAGACACGAATCCGAAAGTTATATACTCTTCTCATAATTATTGCAATCATACTTTTATTCTGCACTATAGCTCTGGTTACGGAGATATTTGAAGGTCAAACTTCCAATTGTTTCTTTTAAGTATTTTTACTAAATACAAGTTTTAAATGTTCTCACTAAGCTTTTAATACCCCCAGGACACCTATGCTGATGTATGCACCCGGAAGGACGATGTTTTGAGTGCGTTACATTGCGCGCTATCACCAACAGTGATTTTTCACGCAATAAATTATAGTCGTTTCCCACAAATGATTTTTACTCAATGTTATTTAGACGGGCAGGTAGGTACTTGTCCAGCCTTTGAATACGGACATAACTTCACATACATGTGTCAGACATTTTGCCTTTAATAGGTCAAGTCCAGTTCTGTAACACTAGTAACCATAGGCACCTACTCATACAGACAAAGCACGAATTTTATCCACCACAGTTGCTCGTGGCGTGTTTACGAGTCTTAAGCAAACTATTTGAGACGTACCGCTGCGAGCTCTGCCGACTGTTGTTGTTGACGATGTGCGAGTAGTGTCCGTGGTGCATGTGCTGCGGATGCCGGTGGCCGTGTGACCCGCAGGTCGGCGGGCACGGAGCGGCACCCCCATACCGCCGCCGGCCCATCTCCGGTGACGTCACCGGGCTCTCCGTCGACGGCATTGGCTTTAGCATGCGCTTTAGAGTGCTGGAGTCTGAAAAGAACGTGTGAATTGAAAAATATGTTTACTTGTGTATTGCGACATTTAGATGTTGATTTTACATTTTCTACAATCGATGCAAACTGTGAAATCATTAAAAGCCAGGAAAAGTCATTGTTAATCTTGGCAAAGTATTAAACAATACCATCTCATTGTGTCATCCATCTAATGTTCACTATGAAGACAGTGGAACTGCTTAAAGCACATTTCTATTCTGGTTGTATTAAGCATAATGCTAAACTACTCACCCATATTCATATCTTCCGTGCTCTTTGACTTAGTGCGCCGTGATCCCGATGTGTTATTATTGATCACGTTGTGATGATGAGCTGCATGCCTATCCGATTCACGTGACTGAAAATTCATACAGTCCTGTTGATTTTCCAAAGAGATTAGCACTTGCATTATTAATTCAAATGAAACGGGTAAACACAAGTACAGTACCCGGCGATAAATATTGCACATCGACCTTTATCGTAATTCGTATTTTATACAAAGAATAAAAATAATTTATCAAAAGAAGCAAATCATAATTGTTTTAACAGCTCCTAATAGATACAGGACTGTTAGTATTTCGTGCGACAGAGATAACGGTCTCGAAGCCGAAATTAGCCGATTGTCTCTTTCCAAAGGTCGATGTGCAATATTTATCACCGGGTACTGTTGGTATTAGAAGTACGCATAGAGCCTGTTTTATTAAATAACTAGCCTCTGCCCACGACCTCGCTCAAGTGGTTTTATTTAGCCGCGTTATGTTACGTCTTTGGTAACTGCTTCGCTCCCGTAGGTCGTAGCGTGATGTTATATAGCTTATAGTTTTTCTCATGAATCTGGCTATCATATACAAGTTTTCCAGTCTGACTGGTGTAGTTTCAGAGATTAGCGTATTTAAACAACCAAACAAATAAACAAAACAACACTTCAGCTTTATTATATTAGTAAGTATAGATTCTACCGATCACAGGTACTCGAACAAACAAGTATTTAATTAATTACACGTACTGATTCATTGCCATCTCCGTAGTCGACGCTCTTGGGCATGTGCTGCAGATGTTCCTTGCCAGAGCGCGTGGAAGTGGCCGAGGACTTGGAAGACGTGAGGGTACCGCCAGCCTGTACCCCCTCCGACTTCAGGTCTTGAGTGTGCTGGGATGCAGCACCCGCGCCGCCCGCCTGGGTTTCTTCATTCGTCTGATGAAAAGAGTTTAATTCATAACATATTCTCAGCGTTTATACGAGGTTGATAGGCCCGGGCCCTTTTTTATCTTGTACCAACAAGAACTAAGTAAGAATAGCTGTAAGACAGTTACGTCATTGAAATGTAAGTTTGAATTATGGTAAATTAGATTGGTCTGTCTGTTGGCTATCGCTTGAGACTGACATGTTGATTACGTTAATCTCTCTTTTAATCAACCTTTTCTTAACAATACCTATGCAAATGAAAGTTGTAGCACCTTGCCTCGCAGATGCAAATTTATTTTTATATTTTCTTCACTAAATGTGAGTCTTACGTTAGTGCCATGTGTTCCCACTGAAGCAGTGACAGTCTTGGGTGCAGTGGAAGTGTTAGTAGTCATGGTAGACGTCTCTTGTGACTTCGGAGGTCGTGTCGCAGGCTGCGCCTCAATCTGTCGCGATGCCGCTGAAATTGAGATGAAATACAGTCAGTTTTATGGTATACAGGACCGCATCTATTTAACAACGAAATAAACAAGAAAATTATAGATTTGATTTACAAAAACTGTACTTAGACCAACACTAATTTATTATTACGATTATTATTACGAAGTTAACTGACTCATCATCTGCTTAGCCTTTTCCCAACTATGTTGGGGTCGGCTTCCAGTCTAACCGGATGCAGCTGAATACTAGTATTTTACATGGAGCGACTGCCTATCTGACCTCCACAACCCAGTAACTGGGTATTACGGTACCCCTTGGTAAGACTGGTTGTCAGACTTTCAAGCTTCTGACGACTCGTAACGACTGTCAAAGATCCATGAACTGACTGTTCATTACATTTTCTTGCCAAACCCGATCATTTCCATCCGTGGTAGCAGTTTAGTAATTAGTGTTATTAAAGCTTTGAAAGTAACGAATTTATCAAAAATACTGACGCTTAGGTGGCGGCTGGTGTGCGGGCTGCGCGTTGGCGACGTTGTCATACAGCGAGGTGGACGATGTGGCAGCGGCAACCTTGTCGGAGCGTCCGGTGGTACCGCCAGCCGCGCCTCCCTCTGTTTCAATCGCGCGAGTCGTGGTGCGTGGCAGGGTCGATGAACCTACACCAATTAGTATCATTAAATGGTAAAAAATAGAAATATGCTGTCGCCATGAGCGAAAACATACTTCAAATGTTTATCTTAAATTAATTTACATGAATTACGTGAAAAGTTGTGTGTTATAAATTTTATAAAAGACCATGCTATATGCGTGCATACATGCTTTGGGATAAAGTTTTATGATAGTTATATTGTGAAAAAAAAAAAGATAATAATTGTAAGTACAAATTGTAAGCGTGTCTTTGGATTGGAGCTAAGACTATATTGTGTTGTTTAGTAACGGAAATAATCGTCACGATAAGAATTTCTCTCGTGATTCAAAACAACTCTACATGTTTCTAATAATCTCTAATATGTGTGTGCTTAGCCTTTCTATAAATAAACTTACATCTTAAATAAACTTACTTTCTATATACAGGGTGTAAAGAGACACATCACATTTCCGTTTATTACGCATACCTACTTTTCATTTAACTAACCAACATTGAGAAAAAAATATTTCTAGGAAATAAGCTTCTTTTATGGTGTGTAAAATCACTGTTTATGGTGACATGCAATGTAACACGCAAATTGTTGTGCTGGTGGGCATACAAAAGTACCTAGAGGGGTCGTGGGGGTATTTAATGTTTAGTTAGAACATTTAAAAAAACCTAACTAGGTAAAAATTGGAACTTCGAACATCAATATCTTTGTAACCAGAAGGTTCCGAACAGGTATGGTCCAGAACAAAAAAATGATCGCAATTCGGCTCCGCGTCTTTTTACACCCGGGGGCCTACCACAACCTCTTAAAACAATATTATTTTAATATTACTTTGCGTTCCGCTTAGCTGTGCTATTCTCTAAAAACACAGCGCAGCGGCAGCGCTGCGGCAGCGCCGACACTATGGTTTGTGTTTAGTGGATTTTCAACTTTATAGTGTAGATCACAACGTTGAAAATCCACTAAACCCAAATCATAGTGTCAGCGCCGCCGCAGCGCTGCCGCGGCGCTGTGTTTTTAGGGAATAGCATACCTGTTGGATTTTCAATGCTCGGATCAGCGCCGAGAGTTGAAAATGCAACAACAGAAATTACAAAGTAATATTAAAATAACATTGTTTTAAGAGGTTGTGGTAGGCCTCCCGATATGTGTGTAGAAAATACAACATTAATTAAATGTTCCCTGTAATATGTGTCAGAAGATAAAAACATTATGCTAGATGTAGTTATAAAGTATTCATTTGTACGTAATTCAATAGGTTAAAATATACTCACGATATCGAGGATCCTGTGCTCTCAGTCGTGCGTACTGTTCTTGCGTCATGCATGTACACTGAGGCTCACGGCCGTAGGTCAAACTACAATCACAAAAGTTCATTACTCAAACTATCTACTTATATCTAGAGTTATGTTGAACTTAGTTCTGACAAAACGAACATCACGTCAAAATGTATCACCTTTTTCGAAGTAATAGTTATGATTTTGAATGTTTAACGCTAAATAATTAATTTTTATTTCTAAATTAATGGCCCGATGGTCAATGTACTCCTTTCTTATGCATTTGGTTGCAGGTTCGATACTTACTAGGCAAGTACCAATGTGACTTTTTCAATTCATATGTTCTTTATGAGTTTATCTTACACATCATTTACATCGGTGAAGGAAAACATCGTAAAAAAATCTTTGCTCAAAGCCTAAGTTGAGGACACACATTGTACTGTTATACCTGGATAATAATATAACACAATTGGCATAATGAATGACGTAAAATTATTTAATTATTGAGGGATTGTAAGTTGGCTCGTTTTGGCAGAACAAAGATAACTTTATACCTATTTTAATAGTGTGTTTAGAGTAGTATAGGGTTAATATGGTCCTAATCATACTTGCTCTGAACAACACGCAACGCTGCATGTAGCGCTTGTTCTCTCTATAGCCTAACCTGACAGAAATTATGTTGGGGCTACAACTACGAATACCTAGTGCTATGTATACTCGTATATTGATTTTTGTTAGTCTCAAATCTAGTCCTACCAGATGTGAATGAATGTCTTCATTTCAAAGACCTAAGTAACCTAAATACTGAATCATACGGATATTCTAACATTAGACCAGTTATCAAACTTTCTAGAATCTTAATATGTGCGTCATAGGATCGCGAACAAATTAATGGCGATTTAGGTCTTAAAAAGTGGCGCAGGGCCATCTTCTACGCGCCGCTACACTTAAGGAAATGTAGCTCAATTCACGATCTTCAGATATTAATAGTCATGTTAGTCTAATTGTATTTACGCTACTTTCATATTTTCACATTACCTTGATCGATTGGGGCTGGCCGGTGTAGAGAGAGGCTTCCTCTTAGCCTTGAACTTTTGCTTGTTGCCCGGCGGTTCCAGCTTCAGGCTGTAGCTCGACGAAGCCTTGCGGGAGAATTTGAATGATGGTGACTATAATCATAAAAATTCTTAATTGATTACAAGTAAACATAACTCTACGCTTGCATGCTTTGTTTTATAACTCGTTTGTCCTGTTATGCTGTCTGTCATCTTTATGCTGACAACATTCGTAAACAACTCCAACAAGGTTAGTTATATTAGCACAAACGATTTTTTACTTTGAAGAATTCATTTACTGACTAAGGTCAGACAACTACATAATCGTAATAAAACTATAAAAGAATATGGTCATACAAACATTTTTTTTTTCACGTACACGTATAATACTTACGCAGCATTCTCTAAATTGTTTGGCATCAATGGGAGAGGTGAAGTTCAGTCCCCATGTGTCGTTAGTCATGGGGTCTTTCCAATACACGAAGCATTCTGACGCTTGCCCGATACGAGTGCCTGTAACAAGAATCGTTGATATATTCGAAGATTTATAGTACCTACGTATTTGGTATCAAGTTGTCGACAGCGTACAAAGACAACGTCGTTATCTTTTCTTAGAAAATCAGCTAATAGCGACAGAGACACTTTTTAGGGCCATCATTAGCATGATTGATGGATTAAGTAAATTGTTAATAAAACTAAGCAATGAACAGACAGGCCACACTCGAAGCTCTTCAAAAACAAAACGCAAAAAAAGTATCGGAAAGATTTGTAATTTCAGGTTGTCATTTAGTCGTTTTATTCAAATGACTGCGTATAGAACTTTTGTTGCATTATGTAAATAACATTAAGCATGAATGTAAATAAAATACCGGTTGCAACACCAGCAGTAGGTAGAGTTAGCAACAAAATCAATAGATGTATTAGGCGCAAGACGTTTTTGTATTACTCTTAATGCGTTCAGCAACATTTTTAATGCTGTGAGCTTGTGAAGGAAGTAAAGTATCGGACGTCGGGTACGTGCTGGTGAATTCGGTCGATTACTCTAACTATCCAGTGTAAATTTAAAACTAGGTTAGAGCCGCTGGCGTCGTGTCTACCGAATTGCCCCAGTAAAATGTAGGTGTTGCACTGTCAGTGATCTCCACGTTTGTTACAAAAGTGTCTATTTCGGGAACCATTTTTCAACACCCGGAATGTATAATGTAAGTCAGTCATAAATATGGCGTCCAACGGTATAGTGTAGACAGTTTTGAAGCCAAATATTAGTGTTTAGATATACGGGTTTTAAATTACTCCAACATACATAACATAACATCACGCCTGTAATCCCCGAAGGGTTAGGCAGAGGTGTACCCATCAGTACACCCACATTTCGCCAGTTATGTTTTAAGTTCCATGTAATAGGGGGCGAGCCTATTGCCATCAACCGGGCACAAGTCCTGACTCCGAGGCTGCTACTGAGAAATTCCTAATGGAAAAAACCCAATAACACTTTGCCTGACCTGGGAATCGAACCCAAGACCTCACGATCAGCAGTCGCGCTTTGCGACCACTAGACCGACGAGGCAGTCACATTACATTAAATTATTTCAAGTTTACACTTATAATATCTTTGTACTTGTTGTTTCGTTCGTTTGTTATGTTATAAACCCCTTATTACAAAACAGCCTTTACATATCTAGTGAGAATCTAATTTAAGCCATTTGATAACATATTTATCTATGATATTAGGTAGGTAGGTATGAAATTTTGAAAGAAGTACCGAATCAATCAACTTAAACGTTAATGTGTTGACCCTACTACCTACAAATATTAAGGATTTATAACTTAAAGCTAACATTATGACACCAGCAGCTGTAACGTCCCACTTGCTCTTATTCAAATTAATCAGTAGGCGGCCAGCCTACACCTGATGGCCACAATTTGTATCAATATTTCCGGCAGAAGATTTATGTCGATATTACATTAGAGCGACTATTTTTAGCTGATTTATGATGGAGAGAAGGGCAGTAACTCTGTATAAAACTACATTTTTAACAAATGATGTTGAGTACCAATGGATCGTGATGGCCCAGTGGTGAGTTACTCGTCTTTCATGCGTGAGGTTGTTCGTTCCCAACCGGGCACAGGCATGTACCAATGTGAATTTTCCTGTTTCATATTTACTTTCTAAGTTTATCTTAGACATCACTGACATCACTAAAGGAAAACATCGTGAGGAAACCTAGACTTACAATTAATATATATCAGCAATCCCCAATCAAGTTTGAACAAACGTGGTAATCAATACCCATGCCTTCTCTGCATGAGATGAGGCATTTACCCTGACACAATAACAGGCTTGTATTATTGTTATTTTATGCAGAGTACCAATTACAGTTTCCAATTTTTGTAATTGAATAATAAATAAGTTTACGCTGCCTGTTATTTTAAAAGTCAGCAATTACTTTTATCATGTAGTCATAGGTCTCTCAAGCATGTTTTTCTTTAAATGCACTTAAACAGTACACGTACCGGGTTGCAATAGTCTAACGTCGAGGATCTTGTCGACCTGCGAGTTGTAGGCGGTGATGTGGAACACGCACTCCGGCGAGTCCTGGATGCAGGTGATGTTGACAGGCACCAGATCTTCCGATACCTGCTGCCACTTCACCGTGCCTGCGCCACTCGCAGACACGTGGAATACCTCCGCCCATAGTCTGAAAATAAATTGATATTAGCAATAGATTTAAACAATAATATTTCCCAAAATCTTTACGTAACTTCGCAAAGAATATTAAGGTGAATGCAATGGAAATATTAATGATATGAGTAATATTTAATATTCAATTATTTTTGTGTTTCATTTAAATCATTTTTGTGTATAATCTCATTTAGTAGGCCTGCTAGAGAGGTTTTAAAATTTCTTCAAATTCTCTAAGATACTCACTAGGTATTCTAATAGTTAGCTCTATATAATATAAAATGAACGGAAAAGGTGACTGAAAGAAAACATTTACTTTGAAATAAACATGTGCTGGTAGGTACTATCGCAACATTCACATAAAATGTCGTTAAAACTTCTGCGCTACGTTTGGCTGCATAAAGTTTACTTAGAAACAAGTGAGTAAGTAAAATTAGAACGAGTTGCTTTGATGCAACCAATAGTAAGCGTGATATTTTGTTTACACTGAACACAATATATCAACACTGTTTGTGAATGTACAAACATCTCGGTAACGACATCAAGACCGGCGACAAAGTTGCTTTGTAGAAATTACTAGAATTCCAAGACGTTTAATATTCACGATAGATTGATAAATAGTAAATAATGAAACTATATTTTACTTTGTGTGTACCATTACACTATCATTAGAGTTGTGTAAGTAGGTACGTAATATTGATCTCTACTTTTCGTTAGTTTTTGGTGGTGGTAGAAATCCATCAGATTTTGTATACGCAATAAATGATATTTTATTTCACAATTAAATTGACCGCTTAACTTTTCAGGTGACGCGAATAGCGTAGTGGACCTAATGCTTCATGCAAAAAAAATAGGGTCCGTTATCAACCATTTATTGCAATGAGTTAACGTTCTTCTTCTCACGACTTATACCCAATTATTATTTCATGCCGAGATATAATGATAAATTAAAAATAATTTGCATAGTCAGTCAGAGGTTATGGTAGCATGGATGGTAGACTTTACTGGGTGCACCGTTAGGCTTAGTACCATATCTATGAAGGCTCTTTGATAGTCTTTTGCTGTATCTTGATAGAATGTGTCAAACAAATTAAATTCATCAAGTGTTACCTTAGCAAATGTCCGTCTCTTCGTCGTGAGTTCTGCCACGGGCTATCTTCATAGCGGTACGCCTTGCGCAGGATGGGCGCGCACGAGCACGACGACAGCTTGTTGCCCATCGTGCGCGTGCCACACTCGGCGCACTGCACTATGTTGCCTGCAAACCGACACTCGTCACTACACTTCTTATTAGGTACATGGCATCCCGCAGAAAAGCCTAGGAGATTATTGACTGCTTAGAGCAAATGCACGCTACATAATACGTATAAGAGACCGCATATTAAAAAAAAAGGAAACAATAAACTATGAATGATAATTATTATTTTTATTAAAATTGTAATGTGCATAGTTGCAAAAAGGTGTAAATTATTCTACTAAGGGATTTCATAAAATATGAATTTTACGAAGTGTAATTGCATATGCCTACCTAACTTATTAAATCGGCATTAGAATGAAAGCTAGTTAGTCACCTAAATTGATGAAAACTTTATCTCACTACGCTAAACCATTAAATAATACCGTCCCACAGCTGCGTTTTCTTAATTAGTCGTGTTAGAACCAGTGCTATACATTAGCTACATAAAAATGTTGCACAGACACCGACCTGACCTCTGCAACCTAATTCCCAGACCCAGCGGATATCGAGGTATTCTCTAATGTTAGACTAATTATCATTCAGACTTTCCGGCTTTCTGTCTGTTCTAATAAGTGCCATATTTCATATTTCCATTTTAGGAAGATATTTACATACGAGAGTCTGTTTACTAAGGCACGTTATTTTCAAATCAAAATTGTTATCAAATTGCGACAGTTTTTATAAAAATTGGTTATCGCTAATCTATGAAATAAAATCCATGAAATTGTATTTACCGAATAGTGACACTGCCACTGACATTTATTACATAGGTACACATTTACATCATCCTAATAACCATCCTATCACACACAAATAAAATAGTTTCGGTTGATTTTTTAAATGTTTAATTTTTTAGCATTATTTGGCAGAGTGTTATTGGGTTTTTCCATCAGGAATTTCTCAGTAGCAGCCTCGGAGTCTGGATTTGTGCCCGGTTGATGGCAATAGGCTCGCCCTCTATTACATGGGACTTAAACATAACTGGCGAAATGTGGGTGTACTAATAGGTACACCTCTGCCTAACCCTTCGGGGATAACAGGCGTGATGTTATGTTATGTTATGTGGAAAATACTATTTTTCCAAAAAAATACTTTGCAGTCCATGATTCTATGATAGCCAAGATGTTTATACAAATAGCCAAATTTTGCAATGTGTATGAGTTTGAAACCTTCTCTCTTTCTATCTTGATTTCCTAATTGACCACCAATCTAAAAAAACTTTGAATCAGTGGCTATCTTGTGGCTATCTTATCAAGTGGCTAATCTTGGTTACGTCTCAATTTAAGTTGGTACCTATCCATCAGATGTATTTAATATAGCTGCGTGATAAGCTGATCCAACCTTATCAGAAAGTAGTTTACTAAAATCATTTATTTATCTTTGACAGGTTTACCACAAATTCATCTAGGTGCTCGTTTTCATTGGCAGAGAAGGTTAGTAGTTAAGCATAAATGGTGATGTAATTAGGTACCTACTAAAAAACTTCTTAGGATGGCGTCAGTGGCAGTAGCAATTGTAATTCAATACAGAACCAGCCAAGGTTTTAATTTGATATACAGCATACGGCACGTCCGTATCAGCATGTTCACTCTACCAACGTAAACTAGTCACCGGAGGCGTCGAGTACGCTTCAATAAATACTGATAGGTAGTGCTGCACATGAGTGCGAGTGCACTCACCCGCGGTCCCGTGATGTCACCAGGTGCCATCGGTGCGCGACAAAGAGTGGCCGCGGTTCAGGCTCTGCGACCGCTGCGTGCCGTGTCGGTACGGGTGCTTCACAGCGGCATGCTGCAACCCACAACACAGCCTTTTTGCATTCTAACACAACTTACGACTATAATAAATAAACATCACACAGGTTATAGCCTCTCCCAATTAATCTACTTTTAAAACCCCACATTCAAAACAATATTATGAACCCCAATTAGTCAAAATTTTCATTATATACTTACTGCATTGAAAATAATATACCAATTAACATAGTTTACAAGTCGGTACAACCAATATTATTTACTTAATATATTTAGAAGGTATTTAATTAAAGGAATATAAGGAAAAATATAGGTACTTTATGTTATTCTTATTTAGTTATGAGTTTAGATGATATATAATTCGATAGGAAAGGGATGTGAAGCGATATAGACAGACATGCATGAAAACAAAAAAATATATACAAACTACAAAAATATTATTCTACATAATCGAAACGTGGCCACAAAATGTCATAATATTTAATATTTCTTTGGTAATTTTTTGAGAACATTTAGCAATATCACTTTATGTTTGTACACACTAAGTACTTCGATTGCGAAAGTATAAAAATGTACTTACTCTAAGGCTTCACTTGCCTATAGTAACTTCACTTCGTCTCCCACTATTTCTACTAACAAGAAAAAGTCGTTATATGCCTAGTTTTCGCAAGACGTAGTAATCGAAGTGTCATTGAATCAACACAGAGCGTTGAATTCTATCCAAGACGAACATGGACATGTGACTCATAATATTAAGTCACCTATAGGTACCTTGAACAGTAAGCAAACTACAATTTACATGGATGGCATCATCTCATAATATTCTATTTTAACTATTGGATCCTTCATTATAAAGATGAAAATATCAATTTTATACCTATGTTCCTAACTACATACTTACTCTTCAAATACATTATAACTATTCATGGTTTTACCGTGAAAGTTTTCATCCACCTACGTCGATATAGATCTCAGCCTCTTTCACTAAGATGCAAGTTTCATTAGATACGGATCAGGTGGTATTGCGGGTGTCTCTAAAATTCTACCTGGGGGATCTCTGAAGCTTTTTTGTCAATAAAAGTTGTGATAATATTGACGATTTTTTTTTTTAATAAATGTATTTCAATTCTCCATGCTGATGTCGAAAATATTTTGACAGCTGGTGTGGAAGCCATACGAATCAAAATTTATGAGCATCCGTATAATGCTCTACGTGTTATAAATACTACTAATGTATGAAACTGAGTATTTTTCAACCGCAGGTATATATAAAAAGTCAACACACCCACAGACAATTACGATAAAATAGATAAAAGTTACAAAAATAGAATTATGAATTTATTGATACCTAGAAATATTTTAAGGTCCTCGAATATGTAGTGGTCTTCTAAAACTAAATTAGTTGCAATTGAGTAAGCTATAGGTAAAGGTTTTTAAAACTAGGTTATCGATACGTCCAAGTCTAACTCTATCATATCAAATGGTAATTAAAATTCTAACGCCGCATTTCGATCTCCACGGCAGTGCCTCCAATCATGTTAGATTAGACCGACGACTGTATGTGGGTCAGCTTAGTTTGGCTTCTTATTTAAAACTGGCTATATACTAGCACCTACTCATAGATAAACTTGTTCGTATTAAATATTTTATCAACTGATTGTCTACTGTTAGTCTTATGTTGTGCGTTTGTTGACTGATTAACAATTCACCTTCATGGGTGATAATATAAGCGTCAACATTCAATAGTTCTATTATAATGTTTGTACGTAAGAATGTACTACGAAATGGTAGATTCTATTACTAAGTGTACCTACGTATTAATGGTTCAACTACAGCAGTGTAACTATATGGTATGCGACGATCGTATCGCATGGAGGCGTTAGTTAGCACGATACTATTCTAACGGTGTCAATTAGATCTCACTATATGTAATCTGATACAATCTGTCTCTATCGGTCCACATATAATATTATCTCAGGTAATAAACGTTGGGTTAATCGTAACACGAAGTCCAGTTCTATCTGCGTGACCCCAGCTGGCATATAGGTGCGCTACACCGTCGTCAGCGTATAGATTACGTGTTACACCGTTAATTAAATATTTAGGATTGTCTAGCATACTTATAATAAAATGGGCATATACTACATAATATATAGCGAAAATGTAATTGAATACATAAACTTATACACACAATATAAAATGTAGGTATAGGTACTTACTTAATTTATAAAGGCTTAGCTTGTTATTACATTTTTAATATTAGGTATTTTAAACATAACGTGTGAACATGCATATACTGATTGCTTGACTCAAAGGTACTGTGCATGAAGTTTTAATTATGATTTCACATAACGTTAATTTATTATTATTTTAATGGCAAAAACGCCCCATAATACAGACATTCACGAGGGAGGTAGGGGAATACAAACACTCCATGTGCAAATCAATTTAAAGGTATTTACGAACCTCGAAATTGTTCCAATTTTGCGAAGAAAATTTAGCAGCCTCCACGCTTTCTTTAGCACCCATATTTACGAAGTTGTGAAATCACTCGTATGAACTATGACAATTCTGTTTCGATGCGAATGCTCTGAGCTCGTGACACTAATGTGCACTACGGCCGGTCTCTGTGTGAGAGTCAGCTTTAATAAGCATTTAAATACCTCTATCTTCGGTCGTTCGCAAAGTTAAAAATTCACAGCGTTGAATAGTAAATGAGGGGTGTTGTATGTTGCAGCGAGCAGCGCACGGGGCGCACAGAGCGCACAGAGCGCTCAACGCGCACGAGCCACCGAGAGCTCGAGGCGCTCGGGCGCTCGGGCGCTAGAAGTGCTGGGGGCGCTGGGGCGGTGGATGCAGGCGCCGCGTGTAAACACCGCCAGCTGCTGTGCGGCGCGCTCGCTCTGCGGCCGGCAGCACGCCCGCACCCTCGCCACTGGCCGCACCGTCCGCGGCCCTATTGCCCTACACGAGCCCTCACTAACGCCGGCGACACCTAACACTTTCGATTATCTCCGGGTATCTTAAAGTGCGCAGAATATAATGTGCGGTGATTCGTTTTTGCGAACGGTGCGGCAGGGCGACACCGGCGACTCGGCTAAACGTCAGAGCAGACTGGGTCGCGATACAAGCGTGCGTGGCGGCGCTGTGTGCGCACGCCGCGCCGCCGCCGCGCACCGCCGCCGCCGCCAGCCGAGACGCAGCGACGCCCAAACCTAGCAAACGATACGGTGGCCAGCGCCCTCCATCTCGCTGAGATGTGTCGCCCCAGTATTTTCCTAACTTTATCTCGGCTCACTTCCTCAATAAAATCAATCTTTAGTGAAAAAATGAGGAGATGTACGCCTTGTACGAGTTTGCATACGAATAGTATTAATAACATGTATCGAGATTAAGAAGATCATCAATGGACGTTCGGAGCGGTGCGGCGTGGGGCGGGAGTTGCGCGCGCACTCTCCCCGAGACAACATTCGATTTTGGTCCATGACTGTTGGGTGCTTACTGTGGCCCAACCAAGGCTTTAATAGTTCATTCTAGACTACGACCGAGTCCACGACTATATAATCAATTTAACTTATTATATTTAAAACCTTCTATCACAAAAATACACAATATGCTCTCCCCCTGTTACTTAAGTATGCATTGAGTGAAGCACACGACATGTCACATTAACATCAAATTACATTAAGTCAGTAATCATACCAACTGGTTCATCATCTTTACTTTAAACATTCGATATTGTAAGATAAAGCTCGTAATTAACGCAGGCGATTGATATTGTGCAGAGGCCTGCTTTTTTATAGGTATTATATTATTACAAAGAATAAACGCAGATCTAATAAACGTATCGTCAATGTATTCAGATTATTTATATTGCATTCAGGCCAGTATAAAACCTTTAAATATCAAAATATATTAATTTTAGTAATAAATAAGGAACCTTTACGTTCGTATATTACCTTACGAATAATTGCTTAGGAGTAAATTAACAATTTTTCATGCAGTAAACTATCTGATGGCAGTTTTAATAGTCAGCTGTTAGGTTCAAGTACGGAAATCGGGGATAGTTTCGCGAAAATAGCAAAAATTTGCAAAATTGGGTCAGGCTAGTGCACAGCTGGTTATTTTGTTAAGACATTCAATTATACATGAAAATTTGGTATTCTCATCTAACCATTCCATGTCTATGCAATTATACCAAAGGTTTATAATATAAAAATATCGGTACATATTTTAATCCTATATTAAATTACCTCATTACTACGAAGTAAAACAATACAAAAAAACCAGTGTATACTCGTAAACTGATTCGGCTGTTGTTATGAAATATTTACAAAAGCAGAGTAATAACAAATATTTTGATTTCAAAGATCTTAAAAGTTTTACTTAAAATTAACAAAAATCTTACTCAATATGCCAAAATGAACTAACTTCATCAAAATAGAACAACAAATAGGTACGTTGAATATCTACGCGCAGAAAGTGGACAAATAAACCGTATGAAAAATGAAATTTTACTATCTATCTAGTTTGATGATTTTTATAAAACCACTTGTATGCTAAATTGACCGTATACTGAGAGAAAATAAAAAGTTTGGAGAGTACCATATGTTCTGACTGCGAGCCTTCCTTTACAGGTGTCAATTCCTCGAATGTAAAGAGAAATTACAGGCTATTGCATAACGCGCTCGCAATCATAATAGCCTTCATTGTAACAGTTTAACAATGTCGAAAGTACCTACTGTACGAGAATCATTTTTTAAATAATTTATCTTCCCGTTTACAGATACTACGCAATGAATATTTTCAAATAAAATAAAACTTGATGCGTTTTGGTTGATTCATAAGTCAGTTTATTTAAGCCAAACACACGTAAAGTAGCTTTTAAATAATATTCCGGTACAATATCAACCAATTAGTACTTGTATTTCTCTATGGCTAACGTTTAATCAAGGATTGCATGCAGGTGTGTCAAAGTGCTCATAGCGTTTTACTGAAGAAGATGTAATGGACTATATGGGACACGAAGTTTCAATGCTAAACATAACTAAACTACTGCTGCAAAGGATTGTCTGGGCAGTGGTTCCAATTAAATGAAGTGAATTAATACCTATTTACACGATGCGTATTTTTTATAATTTGTTTATTTTGATTGATTTTGTTTTCATTTCTATTTTTCTTTTTTTTGCTAGCCTTTACTGTCCCCTCCTGAGTGAAGAAAATTTATATAAATTATTGTGCAAAAAAAAAATGGAAATAGAAAGTTAAGATATTTTTTTTAATGCGGTTTAATGTTCTTCTAATTCTAATTTGTTTAAAAAAAGTTATCACCATCATGTCCTTACCGATGTAAGGACATGATGGTGATAACTTTTTTCAAACAAAGGCGTTCTGTTTATTATATCTATGCTGTATCGATATACAGCATAGATATAATAAACAGAACGCCTTTGTTTTCATGATATCGTGAGGCAGCACTCAAAGCACTCGCCCCATACACACAAACGCGCTGCCGCGCGAGTAGGTCAAACATTAACTATGATAACTGAAAGCAGTAAGGCAACTTTGTATTATCTTGGCCAAGTAACTCGTGGGTAGCAAATGAGCAGTATAAACGTCATTTGTCTCGCTAAACGACAGTAGTGTTGGTTAGGCCTGTCAAATATTAAGATAATTTCAGGCGTTATCAGTTATTGCAAACTTTTACTTTGCTACCCATTTAAAGTAGGTATATCTTGTAAGAACTGCTAATAACTGAAAATAATTAAGTTAATTCTCAAAAGCACGTATCATTATTTATCATTTTGCTTATCATTGTTCACCAAAATAATGATAAACTTACAGAAACACAATTAAGATACAAAATAATGTATTAATGTGCCAACAACAGTACTTAAATGATTCCTAGAATTGTTATTTTAAAAATATAAAAATAAAATCAGGTTTCTATTTTCGCAAAATCTTGATCTTATATTATATAGTGTTATTATTATTTAGTGTGAATTCGGCCAGAAGGTGCTTAAGCCTTAAATTCAAGCAGTGATAGGTTTATTACTTCATAATTATTTCTATTATTTTATACATAGAGTTTATTTTTTACTTCTCACTCTTTTTATAGCGATGTGCTTTTTATTTTTTGTTTTTGTTTTTGTGCTCACACCCTAAGTCAATATTAATAACTATACGTGAGGATTTCTAATTGGCTTTCACGTGACTATTGTTTCCTTTTTTGTTTGTTTTTATTAGCTGTAAATCCTCCATGTACTTAATAAATAAATAAATAAATATCTTACCGATCGCTCGAAATATGTTCTAAGAAAAACTAGTAGGTAGGCAACCAGACAAATGTCATACAAGATCTTTACTAAAACTGAATATAGAGGTCTTTTATACTGACAAAACCGTGGGATCGGTTAATATCATGGATCCAAATTCAGAAAATGTAACGTTTTATAACATTAGTTTAGATTTTTTTTATCTATCTATATATTATAATTTTTATTAACATGGAATGCATTTAAAGTTTTTGCTTTTTAAAAAGGACCAAAGTAATATATTTTTTTACATTTTAATGTTATTTTGATTTCATATTTTACGGTTGATAAAAGTGGTATAGTGAGGTGGATCAAATAATAATCGTATTAGAAAAAAAATAAATTGCAATGACACACTTTGCAGACATGTATTCGATGCATATCTACCTTGTGTTCCAAAAACATGTGACTCATCCGATCGTAGCAATCGTAGACATTTGCTACGCCTGCTACGCTTTCGTAGACATGACATAATCACTACATTACTTCCGTTGTGGCAACAGTGCGTGACACAGTGATATAATTATTACTGTCATAAAAATCTCTAACACTTGTGTCTTTTTATTTTTTTTTCATTGATGACGTTTAGTCGAAATCGTATATTTCAAAAAAGCATTTGAATGAATTTCCCCGAATGAGCTTAATTACCACTCATCTTCTAGTTTTCATCAGTTTAATATTTCACAATTATCTGATTATTTTTTATACTTTTTGCACCCACTTTTGCTTTAAGTAATTAATCCTATTGGTATGAACTCAGTCTTATACTCGTATCAATTAAGTTAATATACCTACACCTGCAGAATTTCATATACAACTTCTCCATTAAGTAACGGTATGTAATGTAATGAAGTTATAAGTTAATGCCGAGGCCACTCCAACCATTGTATATGTACAATTGTATATGTCGCTCCCACTTCAACTAAAATTCATTTTAATTCTCTTACAGCATAGTAAGTTAACACCATATATCATTACTGATAATAGGTAAGAAAATGAGGCATTCGGAAATACTCTTGGACATTTTTAGTGTGAATTTGAAACAACTTTTTAAAAATAAGTCTTTTTTGTTTAATTTAATTGCTTGGTTTACCTATTTTTGTTGCTAAAAACCAACAAAAATAAATGTAAATCTAAGGGATCGATACGATGCAGTTTTCAAATTTTATAAATATTGTCAAAAATACAGAAACTTTAACGTTAATAAAAGCATGATAATAAAAAGATACAAGACATGGGTATGGAAAGGGTTTATAATTGCATTAATATGTCGTTAGACGATGGGTTGGCAACATATAATTTCATATACCAATATGTCAACTATTAACCCACAACATTTGTATTGAACGAGGTTTGGAGTGTTTTGGCAACAATCGAAACACTACATAACTTGACATGGATAGTTGGTATTTTGTACCTATAGATAGAAAACTAGCAACGCCGCCGGCACGTTAAGCCGTTGGTCCCGGCTGTCATACGTGGATCTTTGACAGTCGTTACGAGTCGTCAGAAGCCCGAAAGTCTGACAGCCAGTCTTACCTAGGGGTATCGTATTACCCAGTTACTGGGTTGTGGAGGTCAGATAGGCAGTCGCTCTATGTAAAGTACTGGTACTCAGCTGCATCCGGTTAGACTGGAAGCCGACCCCAACATAGTTGGGAGAAGGCTAGGCAGATGATGAGATAGATAACTAGGTAGGTCTACTAACATAACATTACGCCTGTAACGTAATACTATATCTCGATCATCCGTATAATTTGTCCCTCATTGCTCAGTCACCCTACGACTAATGGACCTCTTTCACCACCTTCGAATAAATTCCAATTAAATTAGCTATTTGGCAGATCATTTTATTTAAATTCTGTTTTATTTATTAATATATCTGGTACATATTGTCTTTACAAAAGTGGTAAAACAAGTCCTCAGTACTCGTAACAATGTAGAAAATCGAACCAAACAACAGAACATCGCGGAAGATTACCTGACGACAATGTTATTTGGTTCCCACGGAGTTTAAAAATACCTTATATCATAATCTGGACACTAGGTCATCGGATACGGAAGCCGACACATGAATTGGATTAGCCCTTCTTATGGGAAGCAACATAAGCAACAAACAAAATTTTCCTCAATAAGTAGTATATTGTCGCTGACATGTAAAAGATTAACACAAAGCTTGATAAAATGAAAGAATATCGAATCGAATATCGATAATAATTACTAATTACTACAGCTATTATGCTGACATGTTGATTTTTGGCTTATGTGCAGCGTTTCGGTAATGTGTTGTATGATGCTAATTGGATTGCTACTTATGGTCTAAATGAAACTACGAGTATGTCAAGCAAATGTTGCGCTGATGATCTATCATTTTGTTATGTAAGTTATAAACTTTCTAGTTATTAGCAATCAAGCTTTTACTACCAACCGGATCAAGTAACAACGGATCAACATAATTCTTACACATACATACATACATAATCTCACGCCTTTTTCCAAAGTCAAAAGTCAAAGTCAAAGTCAAAGTATTTATTAATGCGATTTTTGGTGTTACAACAGGTCTTACAGTATTATAGTATCTCAAAAATCTACCCTAAGGGCATGCATTATTAGTAGTATATAATTATAGAAAATTAAAAATTAAAATATTTAAAAAGTACATTATAGAAATTATAGGAATGTCAATTAAAACACAATGTAGCAAGTTTACATAAAAGAATTCGTCAATGGTATAGTAGCATTTGTCTATTAAGAATTTATTTAATTTTCGCTTAAATTGTGTCAAGTTTTAAATCTTTTATGTCATTTGGTAACTTATTAAAAAATTTCGGAGCCATGCAGAGTACACTCTTGTGCATAAGGGCAGTTTTTGAACTTCCCATGGGGGTAGGCAGAAACCACAGAACGCCACCTGCAACGATCCTTATATACTCCTTTCGCCTCATCTACGTTCATACATCTCGTCATAAAAGCACGCCGGTTACATTGTTTAAAAAATATAGTTTTGTATTTACCAACCACTAAATCAAGCTTAACTGTAGCTATTAATTTCCGCAAAGACGATGACTTAACAAAGTTATGACACCGGTCTGATATCTACTGATATTACTGAATTCAAGAATATGATAATCACAGAAAATAATTATTAATAATTAATCGATAGTCAGAGTGATTAGTTTAGTAAATTTAACCACGACCATATTAATGATCAATGATTCAAAAAGAGTTAGAAGAACTTAAGATATTAATAGGCATAAGAGTATGGTTGAACGCTTATTGAAAATACGACTACTTTATTTTATTGGCAATACTGCAAAATATGACAGAATATTATGAATACCTACGTAGACAGAGGTGGATATATTTTACGAGGCAGCCTTTCAAATTTCTTCGCTTATACGAGTAGATATAAATATGTGTGAGTTGCAGGTCTGGCTACTAGTATCGATTTCCGCAAGGCTAAGCCCAAATGTCCCTATCATTTTACTCATGTGCTCATCTTGAACATCACTAAGAACTGCAATATTTTCTAGGATACCTCTTTGCATTTGTTTCGAAATGAAGTATCACGACAAATCGATTTGCTGCATTGAAGATAATAGTTATTTTTTTGCTAAATATTTTATATTTCTGCTATTATAATATTACTAGAATCCCTGTGATCAATCAGCTGTGTCAGTTTCAAAAAGAAATAGGCATAAGAGTTATCAAAATGATTACTGATGGTTCAGTTTAATAAGAATACACATTTATAAACGATCAATCTAGATCGCGATCGTTGATTTTTGATCACAAATCTCGATCGCGAATCAAAAATGTAACTACATATTAATATAATCTATTACATTATTGCAGAGTATACGTACGTTCAATTATTAAGTACGGTCTGTTTATTTTATTTTTTTATTTGTTATGATTTAGGTGAAGTATAATTTTATTAATAACCAGGTTCATTTGATACAATCGCTATAAATATATCAGCTCCTTACCAACTAGATTTACATTTAGAGGTTTACATTAAGAAAAGACTGAAAATCTAAATGATACTTGCGATTCTCGCCATACTTCCTTTAAATTATTCATTTGAATTACACCATTAAAAGGCACTGTTGTAATACGAAATAAATGAATTAAATATAGTTGCCCTTTCAAAAAGGTAAGGAGGAAAATGTTTAAGAAACTCTATTCTCCTTACTCTTTTCAAATATGTATATGTTTTACAATATTTTGTACCCATACAGTAAATACATAATTACCTACACGTGAATACGATGTACCTAAAATAAAGACCATACAAGTACTCCAATAGTACAAAGTGCTACAAATTATGCAATGAGAGCTAAAATTATTAATATTTTTATAAATACATGGTCTGCCATGGTGGTGGTACAGTGTCGTAGATGATCACTTCTAACATATCAAAAGACAATGACGTGTGAGCCATAGTAACTACAGCATATAGAATTCTGCTCTACCAATATGGTAGAATATAATAAATACCTTAAAATCATTGTTTTCCTTCAATGCTTTCTATGTATAACCGTTTTTTTTTTTCATAGTTTTAAAATAAGAATACAGATTCTACATTAATAAAATACCTTTAGACTTACAATCAAAAACACATTTAAGCCAAGGGAAGCGGACTTCACTTTTGAAATTTATTAGAATTCATCAATAACTTACGATCTTCAATCTCACTTTACTTCAACAAACTGCAAGTCCGTTATTTGATGAAGACTGATTAGTTTTGGTCATCCTCAATTTTACTCTCTTGCTACCCAAATAGATGGTTCTAATAACTAGTAATACCTACTCGACAATGACCAAGTATTAGCCAGTTGTATCGTATCATTTTTATTTTCTCTTTAAGTTAACTAAGTTACTTTAAGTTACTTTTACACTAAACTATACCTCGGACATTGTGGTTATCTTAAGGGGTGGCCTATGTCCAGCAGGAGAAGTCGTTCGGCTGATATGATGATGATAATGATAATACAGGATGATTCATTAAAACGATATTCAACAGAAAATTTTCAATGCTGCCCATCATGGCCTCCTCAAGACACACCAATGTATAGCTAATTGACTTTTTAATATTATTGTGTATATACTCACCTAAGTTCTGATTTTCTAATGTTAAATAAAAAATAAATAAAGAGGTTATTTTTTTAATGATAATTCCTTTAGCTGTGGTCTATGATCAAAAAGAAAAACCATCTATCCAATCGCCACCCAATGTGACTAAAACTTAATTTAAAGAGATTTTTGTTCGACAAAATTAGTTTCAGGTTTAAATTCAGAAACAAAAAAAGAGACCCCATATGACTTCCAAAAACTTCCATGAACCCTCAGTTTTTGTAAAGGATAAACGCAAATACAAATAACTGGTATTTTACTAGACATCATTCGTTGCAATTGAAGTTCATACAAAGTAAGGGGAAGAAAGCAATATTTCATAACTTGTGTAAAATCTAATGAAATTAAATGAACTATTATTATTACTAATTTTCAATGACACATATGAGATTTATTTAAAAAAAAATACTGTAGAAAAAGAGCTAAATAAATAATTAAGAATTTTCCAAAAAAATATTAGAAAATCCTTTAGGTTCCAAGCTCTAAATAGGTAAAAGAGATAAATAAGAAAAACCAGAAGTTAGATAAAAAATTTCAAAAAAATATTAGCACAACGTTTAGTTCTTAAACTATAAATAATCGCTGAATAGGTATAGATACTTAACAGATCACGTAAGTAATTCGAGTTTTTATTTCGAGGTTTACTAATGACCTCAACTTAAACTAAAGAATAGCATATTATGTACTCATAAAGTCAAAATATGTATTCAATTAGCTAAATGTAAAAGGTTCAATTGAGCTTAGTTATACAAAAACGAGCCAACCCACAATCTTTCCATTATTAAATTAATAACGACAAACTAATTCAAAATGCCAAATGTGTAAACATTTCTATTCAAAATAAGAATTCAATGTACATACAAACTTCAAGTGCTTAGAGCCGATTTCAAATAAATCAGCGTTAAATATCCAAAATCATTACAATTCGAAAAATAAGGAGAAATCTTGATGTGGATTGGTTCGTTTTAATAGAACTCTACTTAATGAGGAATTATCTCTTTAATTAAATTATCAATTGAAATAATGAGACGGTAAACATACACTAATTATGGTATGAATATTTTTTTTAGCCAAAACTTTTCGATTAAGCTATTACATTCGAAGTAACTTAAAATGTAGCTACACATTTTTGCTCTTGTCTGTACACCTTATACGACAAGTAATCGTCGCAGTGATTTATGAATCTGATTATAGTACCTAACTACCTATACCTATGTTATTCTTTTTCGTAAAAAAAACTATTACCACCCACATTAAATATGATGACACGTTTACCCTTTCCAAAGTAAGTGACGATTATTTTCACTGACTTTAGAAAAGAACATTAGTTATTATAGTAATTAGCTACCTATTAGTACCTATAACAAAGAGTATAAGAAGTGTCAATGTCGTTTTACTTCAATTAACAGGTAAAAAAGTTATTTTAAAAATATGTATTGCGATAATCATATTTGGTAGCTGTTGTACAAGCCATCCTAAGTATATGACAAAACGAAAACAGCTGCTATACACGAGCCTCTCCTTCTTTTACCGATTTATGAATTAACCGAGTCATTGATAATTGCTTGTAGCGACCTCTACCTCCGGAAACCAAAAATAAAACGACATCAGTTACACCGTTTACTGGCAGATGGCGCATTAAAATGTAGTTTTAGGAACGAATCTAAAAACCTTACCAAGAATGGGAATATCGACTGAAACTTTGTTAAGGCACTTTTTTTGAGTAAATCTTAGTCTAATTATTGAGAGTAAAGTGCAGCTAAAGTTATTGCCAACCAATTCCTTAAGTGCAGTGACAGTACATACTTAATTCTTGAATAACTTTTCTAATACATAAAAAAATAACGTATTCATAAATGTAATGTTAGGTTCGAAATAACGCGTAATTAAGGAAGTTGTTTAAATTCAATTTATAAATAATAATTTGTAAAATAAATAAGATAAACAAAGGGTTCTTTTTTTAATAAAGTACTGAAATAAAATAGATTATTCTTCTGTTTAAAGTTCTAAACCGAGTTAAATGTCATAATTTACTGAATTTTTTACTTGATTTAGTAAAATGGTAAGGTTGATGTACAATAAAGATGATGAACCAGTAATCAATTAGCCAAATGAGCTTTACATGACAGCAGTCAGTGCAACAAGTCGTGATGTTCTTCAAAACCTTTTCCACAAACGATGTTCCTATTCCCCTCTGAACTGCTATAGATAGTTGGTTTTAATTATATACAGATCGATATAACGTTAGCAATCTCGATGCTCTCAACGTATTCTCCACTGCATTTCAACTTCAAATATCGTTGTATACTATATCTATTCCAAAGTATTCCACTTGAAGTAACAGATCGAGTGGTTGAGTTACTGCTGCATAAGTATACATTTGTAAAAATAACGAATACATTCATCTAAATTCAAGGCCATCGATGCTGCTGGAATAAATAAAACTACAATGAACATGGATGATGGTATGCACGAGGCAGTCACCAGATGACTCGTTCTGGGAAGCTCGAAGATATAAAATGCAGTAAATGATGCTTCTAATCACTAAAAAGCTTAATGTTTACACTACATACGCTTGTCAGGATCGATCACATCTAACTTACCGTAAGATCATATCAATCGGAACTATTATCCAACTATCAATATTGTGTATAGAGCTGACTGCTGGTCTATTTGATACACATTGCTGCTGACAACACAGTCGATCAGATATTATTATCCGCTTAGTTGTTTAATGTTACACAACTTCGGATATCATGAGACCTAGAAGGAAATGTCGTGTAGTTATCTCTTTTGCTCCTAAAGTCCGAAATTAAATTGATCTTTTTACTTAATTTTGATACTTTGTTTTCAATAAACAATACTACGTTTCTGTATTTCTGTTTTTTTTAATGTTTTAATCACAAACATCTCGTTACAAAAAATAACATCGATATTCTAATGCATTTCATTTCCCTATACTACGCTTCAACTTAAGAACTGTTTTCAACCTCCAATCTATTCTGAAACACAATTATGCTAGTTAATTATAAAATTAACGCCCAATTTACTGTAACATGAACTACCAACGCCTTAGAAAAATTAAAGAGCCGAGATTTTGCAACGCGATAACTCATTTGAGAATGACACCGATGCATCCGGCCTTTAAGGGCGGTGTCGAGTGTTTACGGCAATTACAAATTAGGGTAAAAGCTAGGGAACGTACATAAACGTATGCACAACCTCGTCATGCACCTCATTCACTTTTTAAGCTCAGAACCAGAGCGCAAAAATGGGAAACGTCAAGTGATTAGCACTGATGTCGTTTGGGCGCGGCGTGCGTGATGGCCCGGTCGGAGCGCGGCGCGGCACACACTAGGGCGGGCGGCGGACACGGCAGCGTTACGTCAGCGCGGGGCCAGGGGGGGCGGGGGGCCGGGGAGAAGGGAGCCCCGCACTACTGCATCCTCCGGGCGCCCATCTTCGCCCGGCTTCGCTGAAAAACGTGACATCTCTGCTCCGCGCCGACCGCTCCCCGCGCGCTCCCGCGCCCTGCTCCGCTCCATCTCTCTCCAAGGACCGTATCATCACTCACTCGTGGTCATTTTGTGTAGAAACTCATTACGTAGATGCAATTACGGGTATGGTTGCCATTATATTAGTTAAAATTTACTTATAACGATGCTTGAATTAATCAATTGACTTGAAAGTGAATTTTAGAAAAAAGTTCAGCTTATTTACAAAAATAACTTCTTTGACTGCTAAAATCAGTTTCAGTCAACTTCAGGATTGATTTTGCAAGTTTTATTATTTATTTTGAAAAAGGTCAAGGGCAACCATGTAAAGTGTTTTTTTTTCTAACACAGCACCAAGTTTTTTTAAGTTTGTCTCAAATTGTTCTCTTGTCATGCGTATTGCGTAGAGAAAGTCCAACTGCTGTAATTATTTCCACCATAAATAAAATTACTAAATGGGTTTACAGAAAAACAACAACATTTTATTATGATTTATTTTTCTTTGAATAATAATAAAAAACAAAATTTAAACTCTAAGAAAGAAATTCGGCATTCAGCAAAGATATAATTATGGAAAAAAAATAATTGCTAGAATTTATAAATGTTAATTAACTTATCAATAAACTCTATTTAACGTAATTAAATTATGAGGTAGATGTTTGCAAATAGTCTTTCATTAAAATCTTATAAATTAAAACTACATTACAACTACTGCTATATAAAATGAAATGCAGTAAGACCCGTAGTGTTTAATATCGCTAAACCGATCTGCCTCTACCGTGATGTCACACTGACTAAACTTACTACATATTATTATGTTATTTACTTGTTTAATGAAGTATTTATAATCAAGATAGAATTTAAAATTTCAGTTGCTATTGGAAATAAGTAGGTCAAGTTTAACACGCATGCGAGTGTTCAAACTGCCTGTAGAATTTGATAACCTTCATTTTTATTACGTTTTACAATGTACAGCCAACATCAAACGTAAGTGATAAAGTTTTCCATTAGTAAAAGCTTGGTGAGTTTCGTTATTTTCAAGTGATCGGGTTAGTAATTTAAATAGTAAGGAAATTAGAATCGTGAAATTTCCGATGTTAACTGTACTTGAATTATATTTATATAACAACTGACTTACAATTATGACTATTGAATTTTACGACAACACAATTTACCTATTAATATTTCTACCAAATATTTGTTTGTGAGGGAACGTAACCAATTACACACATCCAATCATTTCAATTTAAATAAATGTGTCGGCACCTCTGCGAACTGAGCCATTATCTGCTGTATCATGTTAAAGCGTGACTTAATTAATAATAATTAAAAACAACGCTAAATAATTGTTCATACAACATTGTTTTATGAAGATTTAGATTCCTAAAACAAAATCTTAAATTCATTGGTATCTAACGCAGGCGGACGTTACACATTAATTATCCCTTAACTACAACAAATGTACATCACCTCGTGAAGGTATGTGTCGTTTAGGTATTTCGTTCCTTAACATAACAATCAGAGAAAAAATATTCAACATTACATTTTATAATAAAAAGTTTAAAAGAAAGTTTCAGTGGGCCTGTGAATAATGATCCTAATAACTTGTTGGCATTACGACAGTCAGTTTTATAACCTAAAAACAAATACAGAAAAATATCTTAACTACAATAACTAAGTCATATTCATAAATATTGAGGTAGATTATTACTCCTTATTATTTGTATCTAAACTACCTTAAAAGATTTTGTATGTAAAAAACAAAGTCTTAAATTAACATCGATGGGTAGATGAACATTCTGCAATAGCAATAAAATATAAAAAAAGGATTCAAAACCAATTCTTTAAATGATGATTATGTGAGCTTAGTAATAGGATACTGTTGGAATACTTTGGCTGCAGAACCCTACAAGGTAGCTACCCCTTAATCCGATAGATTTTTTTAGAACAGTAGAATGTACATACATGTGCATCGTTTGGACATTTCATTATTATGATTATTCTTTTATTTGAATTCCTAAACGTTTCATTATCGATTGTGTCGATATGTAATTGCATACAGCAACATTTAACAATAGTTATTTTTTTGTTACTTTTGTTCCTGCCTATTATTTGGAGAAGCACAACTTGTCAATTACACAGTAAAAAGTTGCTCTAACGTTGTAATGCACTAATTGCGTTTGACATGAGACTTCTGGTAATATATCTTGATCCAAGTATGCATTCAATTGAACTACAAAATTGCAAAAAATAACACTTGACTAACTATGAAAAACAAATAAAATCTGACTTCAGGACTGATTAAGTACCTACACTGTACTCACAACTTGTTCTACTTAATTATGATTAGGCTCTTGAGCAAACATAAGTCGCAAATGTTATACATGGCAAAGTTAATCTAAATTATTCGTAGAAATATAGATATTATTAATTTGTACTGTCTGTTATTTGTATAAATAAAGTATAGCACTCGTATGCTAGGGCAAGTAAAAGAAATATAACTCGTACTGAATCTACACTTAATTAAAATATTTTTACAATTATTGCAACAATGTTAATTTGACTTTGGCACATTAACTTCAACGTTTACATTGTATTTAGTATCTGAAAAATATACAAACAAAAATTGATATTTATTTTCTTTCCTAAATTAACCATCTACTTTTATATTTAAGGGCTTACATTTATTCCTATTTCAGCAACGTACATACAGGATCTACTCACCTTAAAGGTTTTGTACTTTTAGTTACCATATAGCTATTACATAATTATTATTTGTTTTGATCTTTGAAGTATCAGTTTACTTTTTCACTGTTTACTGGTAAGCGTATATAGTAAAACCCTCTCAATTATTATTTTATCTCATAGCCAGTTATAATACTTCTAACATGTCGTTGATTATGAGCTAAAATTAACATAAAGTTTGTCATAATATAATATAGCAACAAAATAATAATAATATAAACACACACTTAACTTTGGATAAACACCAATATACGTAAAATAATTAAGGTCACTCGAACACATAAAATTTGTACTTACGTTACGTTTGCAAACTTAGGTTGTAATATTACTATCATTAAAATTATTATGTAAAAAGTATATATTGTATAGTTTGTACTAGAATTATGGATTTGTACCAATCAGTCTTGTACTTATTTGTATAGTTTATCTGTAACTATAGTGAGGTAGATGCGTTCTTATAATGTTAAGTTTTGATGATAGCTGTTCGTTGAGAAAATATGTGTTTCTGAAGTAAAACCTGTTAGTTCAATTAAGTCGTTTCAATTTGGAATGGAGTATCTAGACGGAAATAAGCTTTGTCTAAACTTATAAAATGTTATAACATAAAGTAAGAGCGAAGAAATGCCGTTAGAAAGTCTACAAGTTTCGTCAGGTTTTGGAATACAGTATATGTGTTGATGGAGTTACGAGTGAGGTGGACTCTCCTGCTGTCCCCCCTGAGAGCTGCTCGAACTGCTCTTGCTTGTATCGTCTTTCTTCTTCTCCACCTATAATTTAAATGTAAAAAGTTTATTTAGAATACAGTTTCTGCATACCTATAATTGGTAATATCGGTGACAATTAACACATTCAAACTAATATAAACTTCTAAAGGCGAGTGTGCCTATACTAAAGCTAACCTATTCTGCAGGGCTAAGGCTTCTTTTCATTCAGAGAAGGCACGAGCTTTGCTCACCACGCTTGCGATTTTAATAATAATATTGTGATATCTTATTAAACTTGTTTTTTGTAGGTGTGAATGGGAGAAATAATAAATCGGTACAAGCTCTACAAGGATAACTCAAGGTATGGTGAAAAGTCAGCAAAGTTAATAGTATGGCTTAGTGACCGGGGTTCACCCGACGTTGCCTTTTGGATAAGATTCAGAAGAGGTTAAGAAAGAGAAGAAGAAGAATGTATTATCAAAAATATCTTTACCTTTACTGGGCAGTCGGCGATGAGGTGATCCTCGCTCTTGCAGTTGTGACATCTCTTTGGTTGTGGGCCAATGCTGCACTTAGCCGCTATGTGGTTAGCAAACTCGCCGCAGTTATAGCAACTGGAAAGAACCAAACACTTTATTGAATACGTTACATAAATTTAAGTAAAACAGTAAAAGAAATCCAACCATCTCGATAAAAAAAAATACTTCGTTACTGAAGATTAGCAACACAGTTTAATTCGATAATTCAAAATGAAATGCAACATGCAGCAGCAAGCTACAAACATGAAAGCAAAACCATGGAGTACCTAATTCAACGAGTTAGAAATACATTTGACGCGATATGACTAGCTGAACCTTATGTACTTCCCAAGACCGAGGATATTATATTCAACCGTATGGCACCGACTCCAAAAAAAATTGGTAAATTTTAGTATAGGTTAATCGTAGGTTAGGTTAGGTTTATTATTATAGGTAGGTTATAGTATTATTTGTAACTTTTTAGTGCTTTTAGAGTTTTATGAAGTCGGGTTTTTTCTTTGCAAAAAAAAAAAAATTTTTGTGACATATTTATTTCAATAACCACTTGTCCGATTTCGATAAAATTTTCATGGGACCATTTGGGAAGTAAAACCTTTCCAACAAAAAAAGAATTTTTTTAAATCGGTTCGCAAGCGACGGTGTTTAGCGCGAACAAACCTAAAAAAAAAAACCACAAACATCCGAATTGAGTACCTCCTCCTTTTTTAGAAGTCGGTTAAAAATATTCTTCTTTTCCAAATACCTAATGTTTTATGTGAAGTGCCTGAATGATTGAATGTGATCGTTCAGAATCAGCAGGTGAAAGGTCTCACTAACTCTGCTGTTATAAGAAGTACCAATACTTTTCTTGTTCTCAGCTTTACTATGCGCTTCGTTTACTTTTTATATTTAATTTTATCTAATAATGAAAGGTCAAATTATGGATTAAAAAAAACATTTACCCTCCTACGACAACACCGTTTTATACAATTTATCAAATCTATTGTAATAAATTTTTGGTACATTTCTGTTCTATTAAAATTGTTTAAACCCAATTAACACATTACGATCAATCCTTATCTATTGAACACTGCTCAAAATAGAATTTTATCTAGCATCTGCCTAAACCGTGCAGTAAAAAAGATTTCAACTCTATTTCCAAGAAAGTTAATATGGCTCGGTAACTTCGTAGGCTTGATATTTTCCCATGGTTAGATAATGCGATAACCTTCCGATTAAGTGTTTGACTCGGCAACAAGTAAGCAGATAGAATAAATCTAATATGATGTTTATATGAAATGTGACACCATGTGCACGTTTGAAGTTACCTATTGCAGTTTTACAGTTAACAGTTGCAGTTTAACAGTTTGTGTATACATACACAAACTGTTGTAAATCAGTGAATAAGTCAAATACAAACCTATAATAACATTTGAAAATAGTCAGATCATGTCGTAATCGTTCGATATTAATTTCAATAGGTTATCATTCAGAATATTACTTCATGAAATTGTTTAATAGTTTGATAACTGAATGTTTGCCTTTTTTATAACTACACATTTTGACTAGGAGCTACGTCAGTAACTAGTCTGTATCTATATTTTATGAAGTGAACAAAACTTCTTAAGTCCTGTTTTCGTTCATTAAAATAACACGTGTACGTTTTTGCTTATAAGGAACATGATGGCTGTTCAAATAGCACCTAGGGTTTTTTTACTACTAAATGAGAATGCATTGTATACAGGAGTAGAAAATGTACAGTTATGTGAGTACGTAGGTTGTCAAAATGTGCCCTGACCCATGAGGTTTTGATTAAAGCAGAATGGTTGGTATTGAGTAGAACTACAATTTTGTGTAATCCAGCTTATCATTTTTATTACATCCCAGCGTGTAGCAATTGTTAAATATTGTGTACTTGAAAGAGAAATTACAAATCCGCCTACTTACTCATTTTAACACTAAAGTCAAGTTTCACACTAGAATTCAACTCAGTGCGACTCCTGAAAGGTTCTATGTTCAGCAATATCAAACTGCAAGCTTGGAAGTATCGTCCATACAAAGAGGCGTTCAGATACTTCCTCCTATGCTACTTAGCAAAGATTACCGTATCTTTCTGAACCGTTTCTTGGAGAGCGGGCGCCGATGTGAGCCCTGGCAGTCCACGGACGAAGGCCCGGAGACGCGTGTCGCCTCTAAGCCCTTATCGGACTCCTTGCACTCGAACTCCACCTCCTCCTCGTCGCCTAGTGACCGGAATCCTGGCATCTGGATCACGCTCTGGAAATTAACCAAAAATAAATTTTAATAACCAATCGTCTTTTCAAATATAAACGTTAGTAACGTTATTCAATCAACAATTTCGTGGACTTAGCTTTGATTATGGCCGCAGAGTACAGATACACTACGGAGGGCGGTGCGGTGATTCCTTACACCATGTTATAATGACATTATAGTTACGGAAAATATCATCTATCAACATATATCAATTCATAATCTGTTTTTCAAGTGTAAAATGACAAGTTCAGAAAAGTATTGAGAATTGCAAAAGTAAATAATATCGGTAGAGCAGTCACAAAGTTGTTATAATATTTGTGAGGCATACGACAGCGGCGCGGGCGCTGCGAGGCAGCCCGCTAGTTCAGTATAAAAATAACAACTTCATGCTAACTATTATTATTGACTGTGGGTCCCTTCAATGGGCTATAAATTTACTTATCGCTTATGAGAAAAAAATCAACGTTATCGGCATCCAGTAACATAGTCTTGACCTAATATAAGTTTTACCGCTAGCGTCGCTGCAGCCGAACGAAGTACAAGTTTGGTGGCGCAAATGTATAGAAAAAACATCCGGCCTTGATAAGCCGAGCAAACAAATAAGCGCACTATCGGGTCAACCGCTAGATACGCCACAATATATTTACTGAATGGATTTATTTTTCTATTTTAACTATTGTAGAGACCGACTTAGTTTCATATGAAACTAAGTAGGGAAGCGTCAAACATTTTGCGTTCCTTCCAATTTTAAAATGTGTTCGTTGCGTGCATGCTTCGTGGAATAAAATGATAACAATCACCTGGTGCACAAAAACATCTTGCCCGCCATCGTCAGGGGTAATGAACCCCCAGCCCTTCGCGACGTTGAACCACTTACATCGTCCGCGGCGCGTCACCCCTGTGACGGCGCTGCCGCTCGCGCCCGCTGCACCTGCAAATAATATACAGTTTACTTTGTGAGTATCGTTCCACCAGCGGCAGCGCCGCGCACGCCGCCCGCTCACTCGCCCGCTCCCGGCACTCCCGTGAGTCCCTAAAGTTCCGTGCGCCCGCGCAATGCTCCCCTCTTACCTGTTACGGAATCTACTGAGTTTTTTTTACAACTTAGTTCCTTCGCACATAAAGCCTGTGTTTCCGGTACATAGCTTTTTACGACACACCGATATTAACAGGCTCTTAGTTACATGCTTTAATTAACGAGTGAAATCTTATACTATACTAGTTAGCGCATTGAGGGCAGAAGAGTGCATGTATTCATAAACATTTGAAAATCTTAAATTTCAGTAGTGCTATTCTAGGGCAGTTTATAAAGAATAGCACTACAATTGCTAAATTTACGGAATTACAATCGTGGTAAATAGTATTTTAAGATTTGCCAACATGTATTCGTATAGTTTATCATTTATCTATCAACTTTATCGGAAATTAAAAAATATTAATACCGGCACCGCATTAAAGTGTTTTTATTGAAAAGAAAGATCATAAAGAATTCACAAATAGTCAAATTGCATTAAGTGGGTCGAGTCGTAGTCCCTTGCTTCTAAACACATGCATAGACATTTTAACGTTCGGAAATCTATTAGCAATAAATAAGGGCCTACAATCGTATACTGGCCGAAGAAAGGGTATGCGTTCCCCTTATCGGGCACCGAGACAACAAATAACGTGGGAACCGAACGAAATAAAAGACAACTCCTTTTACACTATAGCTATTAATTCCACATGTATTTAAGCATATTAAGTTTCAACCAAATTAAAAAAGAGTTTTTTAACTTTGTATGGTGGTAGTAAATTAGCTATCGAAAACATCAATTGTAGCGATGACTAATGTTAATGTAACTTTACTTCCTTGAAAAATATGTAGTGAAGTGACTAACAAGTTTATTAGAAAAATCCGGAAATACTTCAGATGACAAACACCGATTCTCATTCTCCAACTGATTAGCAACTACTATTTTTTTTTTTATTTCTTCGTAGCGAATGACTTATCTCCTAATACCAACGTTGTATTTTTATTCATCATTTAAAACAAGGCAATAATTTCTCTTTAAGTTAAGTCTTCGCATTTTATTTTATTTAATATTAGCTTTAATTTATTATAAAATCTTAATAAACAAAACATTCAGCTAAAGTATTTTATAAACGGCCGAGTATTATAAATATGTATAATACTAGTCCAATCTAGACCATAACAAACCAACATTTAAATAAAACGAGCTGAAAGTTCTCACGACGCTCTCTCATCAATCGAGCGTTGGTATCGCGGAGGCTTACTCAAATGTTAGTTATATGAGAATTTATTGGTTGGTTTGCTAATTCGATATACATTTCCATGTGTTGGTATGTAAGCTAAGCATATTATTTCGGGCGGCGGCAGCGGTAAAAGCGTGGTGGCAGCACACGTGGCGACGGCGGCGGGGACTGGAAGAATGTTCGGTATTTAGGTTAAGTTTCTGGTACCTTTTTCATTCATTGCCGTAACACTGCACCTAGCCGGCCTCGTCGCCGCCGCCGCACTACCTCAGCTTGCTCACCATACTCAATATTTATTATTCCCTATCCCATATTAATGAGAAAGCTTTTAGACTTGTTTTTAAATAACGTGGGACCCATTCGAACATGTTTCATATAACAAAATTCTATCGGACGCTTAGTTAATATGTATACCAAAATCAACTTGTATCTTAACTGTTTGCCGTTACAAAAATATGTTTTTTCTTTGTAGAGACTTGTTTTCGTAGTATTTAAATATTTATTAAAGTGAACTCGGTGTTTACATAAGAAACGGGTAAATTCTTAAAGGCTTTGAGCGAGAACTATACCTAGTATTCATTAGAAAACTTACGATTTTTTCATAAATATCTTGAAAACTTACTTTGCCAAAGCTTACATTCAAGAATTAGAATTCAAGTGGTGACCGTTTATACTGTTTTGTTTTTTCATTACAAAAAATACGAGTTTATATATTTATTATGTTTTTGAGGCAAGACTATCAATTCCAAATTTGACTTCAAAACCCCTTTTCGCGGGCAGAACCGTAGAGAATTTTAATAGTTTTATTGGTATCCTATAAGTTAAATTGGCAGTTGTGTTTATATTTCGGTAAGAGTGTTTAGTGGACTTACCAGACCACCATGTGAGCTTTTTTTTGTTTAGATGATGATACGAGTATATAATGAATCATTCAACATTTCTTACGTTTGAATTCTTCTGTAATTATACACATATTTCATTGATATTATCTTTGAGCGAAGCTATTAGAAAACATATCATAATTCTGATAATGTAAAGTACGACTGCCCATAGCCAATATTCCGAATACCTTTCAGAAGCTTTCCAGAAAGGTTTTTTGCGACCCGTATTTAGTCATATTATACTACAAACTTTTTCCGCGACTTCGTCCGCGTTAATGTTAGTTTTACGGAAGCAGACGAAATCGCAATTTTTTTGGGGTTCAATCTTACTATATTTCATCAAAATCAGTTTAGTTGTTTAGTCATGAAAACGTAACAGACGGATAGACAGACAGAGTAACGTTCGCATTTATAATATTATATTAGTAAGTATGGATGTCTTAAAGGAGTGTAGATAGCTTTCCTTAGAAAAAGCTTTCGTTTTGTTATAGCTGTCATTTTAAGCAGACTTTGGTAAAGTGAAATACAGACGTTGTTATCGTGTTGGATTAAAGTGTAGCGGGTTGTACGCTCATAACAATACATGGTATTAGTGCGCTAGTGCGGTAGCAGCACGTTATTTATATACGTATATGTACCGAGTGAGGTAGCACTCCGGCGCATCCGACTGTACTATGTGCCTGTTTTGTAGTTTTGTTTACTCAGCATGGTGCGCGCGAGCCCGCGCCCGCGCCCCCCGCAACTACGCACATTCCACGCTACACCTCAACATGCGCCGGAATTTCTATGCAACAGATGCATTACACGATATTCGTGTAATGCAACAACACTGACGCGCCTCTTCAAATATTTAACCATTACTTTGCCTCTTCTACTTCGTATCAAATTACTACAACTGTTGTGCAACGAACTGTTGTGGTGCAGATTAAAATGTCTCCGTTTGTACTAAATATAACAAAAAATGTTTTGCTTCTCCACGTTAATAACAAAATGCGCGACACAAATCGTAACGTTTCTGGTTTATTGTCAGTTCCTAAAGCGATTAGGTGCACTATTTTTAAACTGGAATTTAAATTTAAGCCCGTGATATTTTAAAGCAGGAAGGGGAAATTCTACGCATATTTTAAGTGGAGCTTTTGTTGCGTGCACGCACCCCAATGTCTTGTTACATTAATTTACCGTCGTAGGCGGTGTAATAAGTTAGGCTTGCCTAGCGCGCGCGCATGTAGCGGGTACATTTAATACAACCTGTATTATCTACATGACCTTTGACCCATGTTGTTTACATCTACAATCGTGCAAGTTAAAAAGAACATGTTTGACAACCTTTTCATCAATCTGCGTCTCGAGGTAGGATCACTTCCATGAATGAAAATAAAGTTTAGTCAATAAACGAACACGTGTTGACCCACGCATCTGTTGTCTCAGTCTTTATGAGTATTGCGTATTTGACATAATATTGTATTTCTCAATGGTATTTCCATATGGGCATAATAGTCTTATGTTTTGAAGATGTGCTTAGAAATCTAGTAAGAAGTAGTAGGTATAGGAACCCGATAGAAAAACGCAGCTTCAAGTTTAGGTGAGCTTTGTCGGGGGATTGGTGTTTAGTATCGAATGACTAAATGGCCATTTAAATCCGAAATATTTTCTAGTTCTAATACTTTTGTGCGGTAATGGTGGCAGTGTATCGGGATGCGGGCCAATGATTCGTATCACACGCCGAGAGCGACACATCAGTGATCAAATGCAACGCATGGTGACGTGCGTGGGACGAAACTGACACTTACGTTTATTTATTATAGTTTAATTTAAACAAATCGTCTCTTTACAAAAAATTTAACACCTATCGATAACAAACCATGATATTTTAATTAAAGTATAGGTCCTACCTCCACGAACGTCGATGTAGCAATTATTTATTAAGTTTGACATCTAAGTATGTGAAATAAGTTTAAAAATGTTTTGTTGCTATTACTATTAAAAATACATATATTGTAGTTTCACCTCAACCACACTAAGTGGATGTAGGTTTTACTTAGCTGTTAAGGTTATTAATATATACATTCTACATATAGTTCAAATGCTCATTCATTATTTGAATGGAACGAGCCACACGTGTAGTAAACAAAACGCATACCAATATGATTGTAGAACGCATGTCCAGCAAGCAAATGAAATGACCTAAAACATTGTGCCATTCACCACTTTTTGCTGTTATCAATCGTAGGTATGGAATTTGAACGTGAATCATCGTCAAGTGGCGCTTGTGCTTGGGTATCTTGAACTAGGAGGGAAAGAGACAGCCGAATATACCACCATTCCGATTTAATTGACTGGTTACGAACTCGGACCCTGCCGTAGGGACGTCACCTCACTTTACATCGACTTTCTAAAAATTCCGGATGGTACTTCAATAACTCTCTATGATAATTCCTGTTTGGAAAAATGCTCTTGCCATGTATGTATATGATTTGTACACACGAATTATTTTAAAGATCAAGCAAAACTTTGTAACGTTTTCTAAACTAGAACTATTTCCTGTTTCGAAGTTCTACGACGCACACCGTAGACCTACCTACAAGCCTAAAAGGTATACGCATATTGAGGATGTACTACAAACACCTCGGTCCGTATAATGTTGTTGCGTAAGAATGTAAACAATATTCTAATCAGCAAGAAAATATCGATAGTGCGTTCGTCACTACAACTCTGGTATGTCGACGACAAAAACACGTAGTGCAAGAGGAGTGGGGAGCGAGATTAAGGTCCTTCTAAAATGCAGTCGGCTTACCTAAACACATTCAAGCTTTTATCACTCACACAGATAAATATAAATAGAAAGTATTTTGGTAGTATACAACTTATAAGAGTGTTGTTAGAGTCGAAAACAGCGCAGCAGCGGCGCCAAGTCGCAGGCAGCACGCATGCGAGCAACTAAAACGGTATCGTAGGAATAGTAAACAATTAACTGCTCGATGCGTAGACCTTGTTTGATAAAATGTTCACGTCACATGTTTCCAATTCAATACTTTATACTCATGTTATATTACAAGGACTGCTGGTACGTCCATTCATGAATATACGCACTTTGTTTTTAATTCATTTCAAATTGGACTGTTATGTTTTTATTAAATCAGTGGTCCTTAAAATACAAATGATTTTATCATAAAAATACAAATTATTGCGTATAATAACGTGACGTCATACCATACAAGACATTCTCTAATTAGGAAGTACGAATTTATAATTAGTATATCTTGTTGTTGATCAACTTGATACCCAGTAAACATGGCACACATATGTGTGACATCAGTAAAACGAGACTCTATTAACCTCAATTTGAATAATTTCAATGATGAACTGTTTATGATTGCCTCCCTGGGCACTGCGTACAACACATCCGTTCGATAAGGGCCATGTCAAGTTCCAACACATGAAACAGCTTTTTGACGTGACTTGAGTGTATTCTCACTGTATTTTCCGTTAATAACTAAAGTAATTTTAACAACAAAAGTAAGGGAAAAATACTTTAAAGTCTAAGAAAAAAATCTTAAGTATCTACTTACTTGAAGAGGGAACTGCATTTCCGCCTTCCCTCCCGCTCATGGTAACTAAAAATTATCAACTGGCACCACAAATATCACCTCTTCGTAACATACATCCTCTGATAGAAAAAAGGCACTTTGTTTATGATAAGTTCATTTACCTTTGCACGTTTTAAACTTATTAACTATAAAAATGTGGTAAGTGCATAAAGGCGGACGCGCGTGCGCGCGAAGCGACCAACGACGCGTACGCAGGTCGACTGCATCGAAAATGAGTGACAGTGGCGTAGAGTCGACGCCGCGGTGATGCGGTCGGTCCCTTCCCGGATATCGTCAAGCAAGTAGTTTTTAAAATAGAGAAGCTAACGAAACGTGTACACCGCCCGAAAGCGCCGGCCGCTTTACCCCAACCCAAATTGTGTCACTTGTTGGCGCGGCAGCGGCGCAGCGTGGAGCACGAACGTTCCCTGCGCTGCCAACAGACACGAGCACGCTGCAGGGTGAACGGCATCTACTACCTACCTCACATATTGCTTACAAACACCCAACAACTTCTTCAAACTTCACAAAAAAATATTCTCAATAGAAGCCGCGTAGGTACGGCCGACCGCAAAAGGGATCTTTTAGGAATGACCAACTTCCAAGTCTTTTTGTTTTATATCCAGCAACGATAAATGGTTTTTGTTATGATATTTTCAGAATCGCAGCTAAATAAACAATGTAGAAAACAATAAACAATCGTAGCTAAATAAACACAGGAAATTGCAAGTTACACTTTACGTAAAAGTGTAACTAGCAATTTCCTGTGTAAGTATTTAAAAGTTCGTGCTGAAAAATCATTGAATGAGCTTTCGTTGGCTTCTCTACCTATAATTTGATTTCTTAGGAGGTTGGAGAGTTTACATTTCTTCTTTTTAATTTAGAATTCATAATAAATTTATTAAACGTATAAGTTTTTTTATTTTTGGTTTCGATACTTAGTGGACTTCCAGCTGCAGTAGGTTAATATTTACCATAGTTTCTAAATCATTAGTTCAGATTTGTACTTAGATAACAATAATAAATCGATAAATAATTAATCGACCTAAACTACATAAACTTCAGTATGTATGAGTTACGAAGTCAAAAGACAAGAAAATGTCTTAGCTATCGTTTCAACGGACATTAAAGAATTTTTACTGAAGTAGACATTTTATTTAATTATCTAATAATATGTATATCTAATAATAATTATCTAATATTACTTATACTTATATATATTCAATGTTGCAATTTAACATACTTTAATGAGTACAGTATGTACAGTACTGTCATGAAAGATGAAGAAAATAAAAGTAACCTGCATGTATTAATACATAAAAATCCAAACTTACACTTCATTTTTGAGATAATATAAATATTATGTTCATCAAATTACACCGATTCTAAACGTAAACGAGTGAGACATTGATCAGTTTTACTAGCTATTCAGGTAAAACAAACGAAGTAGGTACCTATTGCTAAGTATATCCAATTCTCAAACTATTTGATATTAAAAGAATAAATAAGAACGTGTATCAAAACGTGTGTGTCACCGTAGCTTCTGGGAGACAACTTTGATCGGAATGCTGAGTTCGCGTCCAAGTTTATAGCATGCATTAAATCGAGATACCCAGTCCTGTCGGAACTGAGACTGAACGGAATTAGTTTTATTGAATGAGTCCACTAACTATGTTTAATATCAACTTTAATATTTTTGTCCCAACCGTAAATCAACCAAAGCATTGACAGCAAGGTAATGAATAAACTACTCTGCTTTTGTTTCAATCTATAATCAAAATCTTTCATAGTAGCCGTCTTGATTCCGGTAAAGAAAGCTAGTTAACTGTATGACAATACGTATAATATAAGATACAAGTGTCAAGAAACTAAGATTTAACTATTTATTGAAAAATATTCAGTAATGGCTACCAGACCGTGTAAATCCCAAGAATTACAGCCTTATTATTTGTTTAGGTTTTCCGTAAAGAAATTTCGGTCTTTTGAAAAGTTACATTCAACTAAGTGCCTTATGGAAGGCTTTAAAGAAAACGGACGAATAACGGACATAACCCATTAGAAAGCATCTCGTAAGGGAGAAATGAGAAAGAAGGATCCCAGGCACTAACAAAAGTCAAAAAATTGAATAAACAGATCAATGAATTCATGATTATTTAAATGCTTGGTCCCCTCACAATTCGTATTAAATTCATTACTAAGCTTGATGTGCATTGTTACTAGTGTGACAATTTCACGTTTGCTTTTCTATATTTCGGTTGGGAACCAGGTATCGCAAAATTTGGAGCGTATCCTCCCCAACCGTTAGCGGGAGTCCCCTTCGGTCACGTCACATGCTGACGACCTGGCCGACCGGGCCCATTGTTACTGATCTAATCCACGTATGATTATGCATCAACAATATTTGACAATGGTCACCTCGCAAGAAAAACAAGTTTTGGAAATAATGAAACTCGACCAATTGTCGCATTTACTTTCTCTGATCTTTTCACCCCAACCAAAAGCTAGTTAAAGATATTAATTTCTATGACTCGTTGTAAATTAAAACCGACTGATTAATCGATTGTTAGACTTCCCTTCTTAGAAATCTGATTCATGTTGTATAGAAAATGTTAAAAATAAGATGAGTAACAGATTCGTAGATCATAAGGGTTCAAAGAAGTGATATGTTGACCTTGAAAATAATGATAACTATACAGCTACTCGTACTTCTGATCATTCTGCCTACAATAAAGGTCAATCAAATACAATGTATAAACTTGGAGGAAATATTAATAATTCAAATGGTGCTAGCATTTGCTAGGGGCACTTTGTCTACTCAATAATAATCAAAGCAATACTTGAACCGTTTACATGTCGACTTCAACAGCCATTTTTCTAATACTATTCTTGTACAGTAGAAAGATGAGAATTTCGGTTGCAAAAGGTGTAAGATTCGTGAAAAGCTAAGAGTTAACAAGATATTGTCCAAACATGCCTGAAAGTGTCCTCTGGTGTTTAAAGCTTATACAAAAATATTTAATAGTGTGCTTCCCAATTTGTTAGTTCATCAAAATAGCCGTAGATGGCATTGCCATCGCTAATACGGTACCGCCATCTGTATTGGTATCGTGAAACTTTAAAACGAGAGCCAACCCGAGGGGTACGGTGGACCCGAAATCGACCCCAATGTGTTATGTTAATTTTCCTTTAAAGGCGTGCCCTACGAGGGGTGGCGCTTACTAGCACCCTAAAATATAAATAGGTACGTTTTGGTTTCCTTCGTATCCTTGCTTTGCCTTTTAGTTCAATCAATACACCATTAAGGAAACCAATCCGTATCCTTAATCAATTTTGGCACACTGAGAAATGTTGTTGTATTTTAATTATTTATTCGTTGTTTTACTAGAAAATTCATAACGAAACATTTTGCTAAATGAAACTGTATTCTTTTACAAAATACTCGTAGTTCGTACCGTTACTACAGATCAAGAGAGATAAAAAAGGTCACGACTCAGGTAGCTGGTTCAAAGCAAGGATCAGTTTTACGAAGATCAAATAAGTATGATTAGCACAGAGTAATTAATCTTAAGTCTATAAGCACTTCGGTATTATTTTAGTTGATGCCACTTTTACACATAACTGTTTTTTAATAATATTTTTACTTTAACGATATTTTACGACTAGGCGAAATAGCAAAAAAAAAATACAGTACCGGTTGCTATAATGCTGCTGTACCTACTGTGATAGATTTAACGATGGGTGGATGCTTAAAAAAGCTACTCGTTTCAACTATTTTTCGTCCCTCATGGACTTAACGCATCTATAACTACAAAGATTATAAATGCGATGTGAGTTTGTTTGATACGCTTTTACTTTTCTTCAGACTAAGTTTGAACGCCAAGAAAGGACATAGGCTACTTTTGCATCCGCAACTTCATCTACATCCGCAATAACCGCCATTAACGCGGACAAAGTCAAGATCAAAACCTAGCGAGAATAATAATGAATAATTATTTTGCACTCAGTGCTACGCCGGGTCTACGCCGCTGCTACGCCGCTGCTACGCCACTACTACGCCTGGTAAACTTTAAGAATGTTTGCAAACAAAATAGAATCATTTTGTCTCCTTGACCATACTTTGACTATTTTTAAAGATGTTAAGATAAATAGATAAATGGCAAATTTAATCAGCAATATGAGTTTGGAAATGATAAAAAAATACACACTAAAAATGATGCAATGTGTGATGAATTAATGAATTTATATTTTCTACAGCTTCAATTGATGCTTGACTAAACGACTAATGAGATCTTTTGACCATTAGGACTTTACTCACATGAACAGTTGCAAGTATATATTGTTACCAAATAGAATCTAACTAGAATTTGCTTCTTTAAAAGAATTTCTTATAAGGTAATGTTGAATGAAAAGTAAGTTGTTTTGACATAATTAGAAATAACAATAATTGAACCAGGATTTGGTGAAAACTTAATAATTAAAACAAAGTGTCCGTATAGTTACATGTTTGGTGAACGAGCATGTAACTCTACGGACACTCTGTTACATTCAAATCTACCTACGTATTGGAACAAGCAACTAGTTCAACTTTTGACTAACTGACCGATTCCTGGTCAATTTAAAAGCGCCTATAAATGGTTTAATTAAAATAAATACTTTGACAGAGTTCTAATAGTAGTCTAGATTTGCCATATTACTTTATTTATTTTGCCAATGAAAAATTATTTGTTTAAAATTCCAGGGGTATGTGCAGCAATTGAGGAATAAAACAAATTACGATGTTGTTTTATCAATCAGTATAAACTGTAACCAAATTATAGGAATCTAACCAGAACCAGTCGAAGAGAAAATGTACAACGCATGAATATACAGTAATCTTTAGTTTCTAAGCTTAACACAAGAGTAGATCAGTTAAATGGCTTCATTGCTATCTCACTACATAAGTTTTGTAATCTTACAGTTTCCATTATACTGTGCTGTGCCGTTGACTGTGCCATTAGCGATGATAATGGGTGTCGATGACTTGCTGATCTCTGCCGCGTGATTGGCTGCCCACGACGCTGCCGCCGCTGCTGCTGCTGCGGCTGCGGCCGCTGCCGCTGCGCACACGCTGCACTCTGCAATGTAACATAAAGAAGGATCAATAACTTCTTTTAAACTCATAAACACGGACTATTAACCAATTAAGAATTGCCATTGTAGCTAATAGCAAGAACACAACACCAAGGGAATAACTTATTCCTCACAGTCTTCAAAAAATATTTTTCCCTTTACACTAAAGCTAAATACTTTGTCATTTATAAGATAACTATAATTATATTAAGATTACAATTATTAAATAAATTGTAAGTACAGCTAAGAGCTAAAGCTAAGACGGATTAACGTATAATGAATCCACTAAAAGGTGGCTTTCCATGAGTTTATCGCTCATGGAAAGTCAACGTTAAATCTGGAATTATAATTTATAATATTTTATTTTATTGTATGTTTTCTTTCGAAAAACGAGTTCGAAGGGGCAATTGCCATATTTTTAAGAACGATCACATTCTAATCTCCATCGGTTTAAAATACCTCTTATTTACCTACATTTTAGACAAGTTTTTGACATTGCTTCTTGCTGTGATGAGATTGTGACTAAATTTTGAACACAAGTTTTTTTAAACAAGTAATTGGTTGTGAGTTAATAAATAAAAATTGTGATACAAGAAGCAACAGGACACTCACACTGCAATTCTATTAGAAGTTTAAGAAAAAAAATATTATTTGATTATTTGTTTAACTGTTAATATTATATTTTTTTTACAATGAAAACCATCATTGATAAATGTGAAAACAAAACTTTGTTTGTCAATATTGCTTGCTAATTCAAATGCTTTTATATAACCTACTACAAAGTTCAATAAGTAATAACATTTCCTTAGCTTTTACAATATTATGAAGTGAAAAAGTATGTGAAATGTAAACAAGAGATACAAATATCAGAGATCAAATAAACACACTAATGCTGTCTAAGGAAACCCAGCGAGTTTGCTTCGGCTCCTAGTACGCCTTTCAAAGGTCCGTACATACAATAAAATATACACATCAAAAGTGTCTAGGGATCAACATCCCTAACATTGATTAGGGATGTTGATCCCTAGACACTTTTGATGTGTGTAAAACACAGTAACATAAAATGAAATCGTAAGACAAAATACATTCTCCACAATTTACATTTATTATTAGTCATTATAATTTACTGTTCGTAAGCTCATCTATGGAGTAAAACATTTTCTGAGTCAGCCAGCATATAAGTTTTGCTTTAAATTCTGATCTCGTCGCAGTCAAAGAAACTGGCGACGGCAGTTAGTTAAAAATTTTAGGTCCAAGGCAATGAGTGTAAGCTTTCCAGATTTTGATAACCGATGTGACACTCCCGTATAGCCTATCTTATTAGCTTGTTTGAAGTATGAATGTAAATTAGTAAGTTTATACAACATTTAATGTCTTTTTATTTAATTCCCTCAACAATTTACTACTTGCACAACCCCCGCATAGTAGTGTATTATGTAGTGGTTTATTGAAAACATCTCCAGACCTACCCTAACCTAATTATTTATTATGTTTAACAAAACAAGAAATACTTAAGGTCAGGTAAATAAACGCCCTTTATTTATTTAATGTTCTACGTCTAATAATGTTACAAAAAACAATGAATAATAACTTTTTAAACTGATAACAGACTTTTAGGTTTATTTTTAATACCGTAGTATTTATATGTTATTTTTAATAATAATTAAACTTTTCGAAACGATCAAACGAGATCTTTAAAACAGGTATAAATGTTTAAAAAAAATACTTTACAGTAAATTAAATTAAATCATAAACAGTACTGGAAATTCTAATTAAAACGAAATTAAGAATCATAATAACATAAGAGATAACGGGTCTAGATATTATTTATCTATATTCAGTTTGAGGTCAATGTATTCAAATGCACTTAGGTTATTGCGCCAAACCTACGTCTCTTCAACTTTTTTAGGTTAATAGATACCTATCAGTATGCACTTCATACATAGGTTATCGTGTATGATGCATATACGTTCCCATTTTTTTGAGTTTAATGAGTAGTACCAATGATCTGTTGGAATTTGAGTAGGATACAATTTTTATCAGTATTGTTTATTCATTTTCGGGGGCATCAGTATTTGTGCATTTGTTAATGGTTCAAAATTTCAAATAAATGACAAGCAGAGGATATTACCGACTCAAATAAATTACAAAGTCAGAGTTTTATGATTGTCAATTTTAGCTTTGATCAAGAGACACATCACCTCAAACAAGTAGGTATATAAAAGTATCTCACCCTTCATGTACACCGCGAGCCGCCCCTCTAAAAAGAAACCCCTACGAGCGTATCACATACGCACTGCTACTTAAAAATATTGATACATAGGCCTTTTTATAGTGTCAAACATAATTCAATAAAAAACACACAATAACACCGCACTTGTTATTTGCCGACACAATCGGAAAGGGAAGAATATGAAAATTGCGCGCGGCTGTTCTTTAGACCTTATTTATTGATTGTAAGAAATATTTATTAGGTTTTTTATAGTATCGTAATTGTAAAATAAGAGTGCTATACATGCTAGAGCTGCGGCCCGCGTGGCGATTACCGAAAGACTGCGTGGTGCGTTTTGATTTGGGGTGACGCGCATGGATGGGGGATGCTGCCTACATTTACTACAAGTAAATACAATAGTAACAGTTTGTTGATATGAGTTAAATACTACCAGAAATAAGAATTTGTGGTTTAAAACTAACTGCAGTATAAAACTCATTTCCATCCCAGCTGTAATTCAAAATATAATAACTTGAAACTTCCTATGCGCGCATCAGAAGAAAGACTTTTCAAAACTGTAAAAATGGGTTTATTGATAAATATTTTTTTAATATATTAATTAAAAAGGTACACTTATTAAGTGGTGTCAACAAATCGGCAAATCGGCATTGAAAAATTTGTGTTTGTTTCTTGAAGAACATGAGTGTGTCGATTATCATTAGAGTGTAAAGTATTAAGTGTTTAATTTCCATTACAAGATTTAGACATCCTAAGTATCACATGCAACAGATTATCTTAAAACAAAAATTATTTACTTTTTCGTCAATAATAGAGTTCGATTGCTATGCTGTATTTTACTCAATCAATTTAAATCTACGTCATTTTTATATCATCAAAGCTTATCAAACAAATAAATCCAAGAAAATGAAAATATTCTATAATTACGCAATATACGTTAATTTGTATGTCTTACCTATTATTAGAATAATCATATTAATCATTGACAATTATCATTTAGAAGGCAAATAATATAATCTAAACTCGCAAATGAATTCCATTCTGACGATAAAAGTGTAATATATTTAAATAAATGACATCAAAAATAATATTAAAATTAAAATGAATGAAATAAGTATGTTGGCGGCCATTTTTGCAAAAGTTCGTGAAGGGCACGCATGCGCACAGCGACGAGTGAATACAAACAGCCGGCCGCACATCTGCTGGTCAGCTCGTGGACACAATGCCGACTATAGTCACCATAATACAATAAATCAGGGACACCGATTTCAAACTATTTGTTTCATAGAGGTAAACTTTCATCGAGGTAAAGTTTTCCATTACATGCGTTTAAGTCTTTTGTACTTGAGAAAATTCACACGAAAAATTGAACCATTCACGATGATAATATTGATACCTACTAAATGCCATGCATTCTAAAATTTGCAAAAGCATTTCTTACCTAGACTGCGTCAAATAAAACTAGCATTTTTGGAATATTTGTTTAAACTATGGTAAAATAAAATAAATGAGAGCCTAAAATAATTGCCAATAATGTGAACCGATGCAGGAATGTCTCTAGTTATACAAACCCTGGGCCACCGTACAATTACCTGACCCACGCGACGCTAGGCGCGCGTACGTCAATGCTCCAATTTTTTCTATCACAAGTTTGCTAAAACCAATGTTATACGATTTGATATGCACATTTCTACTTAAAAGTGAAAATTAAACGTATTTCAAATAATTTTTAGGCAAAAATCTGGCTCCGGTAATTCTCCATGCATGCATCAAAACGTTAGCTGAATGAGGTATAATAGGCATCGTTAGGTTTCTAATTTATTTAGATTTAGGTCAATGAATCAAAGCCTATACGTCATGTGCGACGTTATTGAGTGTACGTGTGGAGTAGCTGATGTAGTGAAGTTAGCTTCCATGACAACCTTGCTGGCTGACTTATATAATCACCACGCGACATGAAGAACATTAGAAAAGGCCTATTAAGATTTACGAACGCATCACAATCTGTTTGGAAACAACAGGTTTTTTCTATTTTATTGATGAATGGGCAGACTAATTAGCTTAGCTTAACAATCTATGGTTTATACCAGAAAATTATAATAATCGAAAGATACTAAATAAAACGCCACAAAATCCATCACGATAATATTTCATGAAATATTTATATTTAATAAGCGTTCGGATTAAAGGTCCCTGTTATTTGTAAATAGGGGAGGTTTTTTATCCATTAATGCAAAAATATTAGCTGTGAAAAAGTGAATGTGACAAAAAATACGGTCAGTGGGTCGTCTTAGGGGCGGATTTGTTGGAGTTGGAGTATACGCTTAGGGGCACTATGAACAGCAAAGAAACAAAAAAAAAATTTTTTTTTTGGTTGAAAAAAAAAATTTGGGACTTAGAAAATTTTTGTTTTTTTTACGAAAAGTTTTTTCGGAAAAGTTCCAATTTTATTGCAGCATCTTATTAAGCTAGTCCATAGAAACAAATTAAGCTCTGAGAAGTATGGCCCTACGACGCACCGTTTCCGAGTTATGGGTCTTCGAAATTTTTAGTTTTTTATAAAACACTCTATATTTCCAAAATGGTAGGTCGGATGAAAATCTTTTCTGGAAAGAAATTGTTGCTCTAGTCGAGAACCATAAGATGGTGTAAAGAAACCCGCGGAAATTAGTAAAAAAAAAAATATGAAAAATTTTCTAAGTGTCGGATCGTCAGCTTGCGTATCTTTAGGGGCACGGGACTTAGTCAAATTTTCTAAGATTTTTTTTTTTACTAATTTTCGCGGGTTTCTTTACACTATCTCATGGTTCTCGACTAGAGCAACAATTTCTTTCCAGAAAAGATTTTCATCCGACCTACCATTTTGGAAATATAGAGTGTTTTATAAAAAACTAAAAATTTCGAAGACCCATAACTCGGAAACGGTGCGTCGTAGGGCCATACTTCTCAGAGCTTAATTTGTTTTTATGGACTAGCTTAATAAGATGCTGCAATAAAATTGGAACTTTTCCGAAAAAACTTTTCGTAAAAAAAACAAAAATTTTCTAAGTCCTAGCGCCCCTAAGGCTACACTCCAACCAAAAATACAGATCAGACGCGTGTCGGCGCAGACAATGGACACACTGTGCCCGATAATGAGACCTTATACAATGAATTAAAAATATAAATAAATAATTATAAATCCATATCAACATGAAATTGCTTTTGTGTAAAGTTTTGATTCTGAGAAAGATTGGTATCTTAAATAACATTTAAAGAACGTTAACATTATACATGAGTACCTAAGGCTATGTGAATATCAAAGTATTTTCTGGAAATACCTACTTTTTAATAGATGCCACATTTAGAATTTTCTTTTTCTTCGTTCAACGCTGTATTTCAGCAGTGAACGAGATTCCATAGTTACAAAAAAGCCCCCTTATCCCTGATATCAGTAAGAATTATTTTTATTATTTTGACGTAAATTGCAGATGGCAATTTGCGAGTGACCGTTGCCTGTCAATCAATCTCAACGAGGCAGGGGTGCATCTAAAAAACTGACCCCTCATTGACCATACAAAAAAAGGAGAAAAAAAATATCACAATAGTCCCAAAAAACCAAATTGAGGATTGCGAATAAACCCTTACATTATAGAAAAGACTATTCTCTAGGATTGAGTCGCGTGCCACCCTTCGTGCCCAATAAAAAGTGATATATTTTTAAATTAGCAAATGTCGGCTTCAACCGCTGATTTATGTTCTTGTTTTTTTTACGTATTTTGGTTACAAAACAGATTGCCTGTGCAAAAGAAACAAATCATTCAATTCGCAAACCCAAACCAATTTATGTATTAGGTATAAAATAAAAAATAAGTTTCACAAAAAGCCTTACAATAAAAAATATCACTAAAAATTGTATCTAGATTCATTATTTTAATTATTTTATCTAGATTTCTTATACTAAATGCCCAAAATCATACAACAGTACTAATCAAAACCTCGGTAGGTTTATGAATGGAGTTATGGAATGTAAGTGTGCATTTTAGCTGCAATTCGATGCTAAAGCACGGTAATAAAATAATTTTATTACCGTGGCTAAAGAGAATCTAAAGTATTCCACCGGATTTCATGCCTCAATAATATATTCTAATTAATCCTGAATATACCTGCTAATGTAATATACAAATGCTAAATATTTTTTCTTTTAATTTAATTCGAATTGTTTCTTTCAAACACAGTTACCACGTAACCCTTCTAGACCCACTAACCAGATTAAAGCAAAATTATGCCTGTGCTATGTGTGTATATCTTGTCAATAATCCGGTGTAAGTTAACAATAAAATAATTATTATTTAATATTTAAACTACTTCTAAATGCATTCATTAATATAATTTTTCATAAAATAAAGTTATCATGCATGTAATTTTCAATTTATGTTTTCACATACAATTTTAGTCAAGTCATCATCTCGTTGAGTCACATGCGAGCACTTCATCCCTGAGGGCTGCGGGGGTGTGCACCCCATTTCTAACAACTTTTTGCCTACACACACAATATAGCTCATTCGTTCAATCATCGCGTCACGTCCACAGTTTACATATTCGCGAAACAAACTCTTGTGAACAATGACTGAATCAAAATGTGACATGTTTAAGTCATGGTGAGTTTGTTTATTGGTAGGTTTAGCACTAATATTTGATAATACTTAGGGGGTTTCAATAGAAATTTTTGAGTGGCTGTCGAAAATAAAATAAAGTTATCAGGAAAAAATTGTACAGTCAAATGAGAGCCATCTTTTCGATTTCTTGGAAAGTTGTGATCAAACCATAATGTTTTTGGTTGTTTTTTTTTTAATAAAATATCTGTAATTATATAAAATTACAGTGCTTAGGATAGCATCAAAAACTAAGATCGGCTTCAGGTATATTAAATGATAAATATAGAATACAATGTAAAAAAGAGAACATATTTAAAACTACAATAAGTGAAACTCTAAGTTATTCTAACCATGAAATTCTGAAAAGCAATATAACTGTAACAATCTATAATATTAATATCGACTTGCGTTACCGAAAGAACGAATTCATCTTTCGTATCTAAGCATAAGTAATTCCTGCAAAAGCAACAATACCGATGTACTTAAGTATAAGAAAATATAACGCATTCACAGGAACGCCTCTTTTAAAACTTCGCCTTTAGAAATGTGATGAGATTTTATGAAACAAGTAATACCGACGTGAGACTAGTTTTTGCGCGTGAATTTCGTGAAGCGTCCTTGGCAACCAATTTCATGTAAGTAAAAAAATTTAGTTAATTTGTACCCACTGAAAATACAGACGTTTCGTTACTAATTAAAGATATTAACTCGAACTGAAAATAACAAAATCAATAAACGTTTTTTAGCTTTATTGACCAATTAGTCAAAGTTAGTCAAAGTAAGTCTTCCGAATACACACAAAATTTTATAAAATTGCAACGAAAATATCGATTAATCGTGACAATTTGCTCCGTTTCCAAATTTTGGCACAGAAGAACAAAATGATTTTTTGTATAATGATAAAGGGCGAGCACCCTCACGAGGTCCTTTGCCGCCATTGGTCGGTTTGCGGAGGGACGCTGCGCACGGCGCGAGGTCGTCCGGAGACCCGCGCAGCCAATCAATTCGCGTATTTTTTAAATAAAGCACAAAAATGATAAAAAACGTTCGCGTTTTACGAACCACTTATTGTATGTACCCTTATGTAACATGTGATTGATGATTGTTGGCTACGTACAGGCGTATTTTTTACTAACCGTGTGAGGTCAATGATGTGTCGGGTGTGTGTTTTTTATACCTATTTGAAATTCAATATGGCGATAAGTAATACATTATAAGATTTTAATAATTTCATACGTTTATTTTATTTTTTTATTTCATAACTGTTCAACGGTCCTAGCTATGTATTACTTAAACCATTATTTTTTTAAGGATATATTGAAATATTACCATGAAATTCTTTACACCACGTGCCATCAGTGCATTTTTGTTAGAATATTTCGCTTTTGCCTACATACGTATTGTATAAAAGAGTATTAGGAATGCGGGAGTAGTTCCTTTAGAAAAAATGTCGTAGCTTACTGTATCAATTTCACTAATTTTTTTACTGTATTTGTTAAAAAAAAGTAAGGTTTTACCTTTTATTGTCCGTACCTGCTACGTTTAAACCTAAGATTACCAAAAATTGGCGCTACGAATAACTATTCCTTAACAATCGTTTATTCCTACTCAAGTCAAAGATTGGCACTTAGAACATGATACGGTTTCCCCCGCCCATCTGTAAACAAAACACCTATTGGCTTTCAGACGCTTAGCCTGCCTGTTTTAAAAGTTTAAGTTTATACTCGTTAGAACTCGTTGGTGAAGTGGTAGTAATATTTCCCTATGCGTTTTCTTTTACTATAAGGTCTTCCAATACAGTTTGTTTAAATGTTAGTTATGTAGCTCGCTCTATAGTTTGGGGCCAATCATTTGCTTGCAGGCAGTTGTAGGGCTACTAGGGTGATATATTATTAACTAGCTTTTGCCCGCGACTTAGTCCGCGTAAATGTGGTTATCGCGGACAAAGTCGAAGTCGAAAAAAAAGTTGCCTATGTCCTTTGTTGGATTCAAACGTACCCTGTACCAAAATTCATCATAATAGGTTCAGTGGTTTAGACGTGAAAGCGTATCAGACAGAGTTACTTTCGCATTTTTTTAAATATTATTAATATTGATAGTTGTTTACATTGTAGGCCAGATCGTCAAATTAGTCTAACAAGATTGTAAACAGAGATTGCATTCTCTCAGTTTAAGGAATAAAAATGTTAAACTAATAATACAGATTCTTAATGTTTCATTTGTTTCCATATCAATATTCTCTTTGTTTCTCGTGTCATCATTTTTGAAAACAGAATTTTTCTGTTTTAAATTTTTCTGTGATATTCTTGTCCGGCAGTATCGGACCGCGCCGCGAGTTGTCCGTCCCGGTTGTGGCTATGCTTCCATCTGAAATAGTTTTGGTTGATGCTCTATTTCCCAAATTTATTATCAATCTCTATTAGATAGGCAGTCGCTCCATGTAAAAATACTGGTATTCAGCTGCATCCGGTTAGACTGGAAGCCAACCCCAATATATGTAGTTGGGAAAAGGCTAGGCAGATGTTGATGATGATGTGGAAGAACACGTTAAAAAATATAAAATATTATAAATTATACATACCTAATCGCAGCCGTGAGTCATGCATGGTGCAATCGAGCAACGGCACTATGTCCCTACTAAATACATTTTACAGTTGCATTTTCCAACAATTTACAGTTACATTTCAAAAGCAAAGCTTTGAGAACTACGCAGACTGTTGTTAACTATAAATTATGCAATGGATACAAAGTGCGAGCATAATTTTACTATTATTTCTATTTTATGTTGATGTGTTTTCACAACATCATTGATAATATAAAGACCTATTTAATTAAATTCAATGCAAGTATTAGGAATCATATCAATCTATCAGGCAGTATTCGCGTGATGCTCTATCAAACATTCAGACGAAAAGACAAACAGACAAAAAATAAAAAAAATTGTTTCGTCATTAGAATCACACCCCGAACTCTATTACTCTTTTTCCTAAAATATTAAATGTACAGTTTTGACTTCGCTACGATTTTATTATATGTATAGATTTCCGATGAATCATAATATGTAATAATGTCACATTTTAACATCAATTTTTTTGTTAAAAAAAATCTCCAGGTGTCGCCATCTAGCGGATAACACAAGAATCGCTGAGCTACTTATAAGCAGTGTAAAGCAACTCTACCACTATTCACGAGTACTCGGCGCTATCTAAAAAGAAGGTGCGACGAGTAGTAGTCTCTTTCAATACCACTAGATGGCGACATAGAGAGTTCCGTCCAACATAAGAGTTCACGATTGAAAGTTAATTGAGTTTTTTGCTTTTCAGAATACTTTCTTGTAACATGCTTTAATTGAAGTTGAGTATACCAATTATGTCAGGCTATTAACTTTATTACTGTAAAGAGATGCGTAGATGAGTTTTAGAAATGCTCTATTAGATACAAGTGACAATGCATTTCAGGTTCTTCGCAAACTTATAAGTTAACTGTAAATATACCTAAAGTAATTTTATAGAAACTGTTGTAATAATTTTCGACATAAGTAACCAATATTTAAGCCTGACGTGTACCGTAACGTGCATCTAGTTTCATAAACAAATTGAACCCATCTAAAACTGACTTTAACTACTTGGTAAAATTACAGCCAACTACGAAAACTATGCACTAAACTAGTACAGCGGAAATTACGAGCACTAATACGAGGTAACGGCGGATCGTCGGCTGTGATTTACCAAGATTATCCCGGCAGGCTCTTAGGGCGAGGGCCGTCTAACGGGACCGCGTGTTTCGATTTCGTAGAGCATTTCTCCGCGCGGTCCCGTTACTCGGCCGAAAGTACTTTTGTTGGTTGCTCGCGCCACACCGCAGCACCGCTCGCTTACACGACCGATCGCTCGAGTTCACTGTATTGAGAACAACGTCGTTGTTTAGTATGAGTTCGCTCAAAACAAAGAGCTTTTCAAAATAAAATGGCTCTGTAAGGAGAATGTTAAGTTCAGTTACTCGTACAGTTATATCTTTCAACATCATTTGCATAATTTATCATCGGACGCTTTACTCACTTGTAAAGTCGACAATCTTACGCAATGCGCATAAAAGTCGATTAGATCGGTTAAGTTAAATAAATTAAAGGGGTCCAAAAGAAGTAAGTCAATAAAAATTTAGTGGCGAGTTGTGTAAGCGAGTGGCCTTGCGAGCCGCTCGGGTCGATGACTGCCGCTGACTGGATGATGTTTACCTTATCGACTGAGTGAGCGTAACCAACGAAAGTTCCAGCGCCAAACTTTGTGCCCAAAATTTTGAGAGCGCTACACTTTTATTGCGTGAGTTGAACGACTACGGCGTAGCACGTTCATTACTCTGCTACGATTATATTGTCTATCCAAGCCTAATTGCGGTCGCCAACAAAAAACTTCCTATAAAAAATTATATTGAATCTTATTAATTTCTAAACGCAGAAACTTAAACATGATACTTTTAAATATCAATGGCTTAAAAAAATTACCTTGAATTTGAGCTATCGATTTTGAACTTGAGTCCTTCGGCAAAAAGTTTAACGTACATTTTTTTGGGCAATAGAGAAGTGTAGGAATATTCCATAGCTCGTTCGTCAGTTGGCACTAGGCGTCGCGGCGCGGTGATCAGGCCGGCATGGGGGGGAGGCTTGCGCGGTGACGTAATCCATGCGGTTCGATACTCTCGAAAGGCTGCGGGGTCGACGGCCGCTAGACGCGGAACCGCAGCCTACACGACTGCTCAATTAAACATTCCGCATGTACATTATACCCATACCCACACCATGGAACATCATCACATTCAAACAATCATATTGATATACATAATAATTTCTACATTTATTTACACAATAATATTGACACTGTAACCGTTTCACGTGAATTTAATGCCGTAAGTCAAAGACCGGCTAATAAATGCAAGAAATTATGGTAAATATTATGCATATGGTTCTATGTCAATATTTACCTGTATTGTAATGTAGATTTCATTTAAAATTAATGAAATAATATTAATAACCTGAAATTAATCATGAGTTCAAGAGCCGTACATTGTGATGTCATTATTTTTTTATCTATGAATGGCAAAGACAATTTGTCTGTGTATTCTATAACGTTGTAGTAACTGTACATAAATATAATGAATGTTGCAAAATATGAATAATGGCTCACAATAAATGGAAGCCTATAATTAAACAAATGGTGACCAACCTACGCAATTAATCAAACGCCCACGTCGCAGTCGGCCTACAGATTGAATTGTTCTGTCACACGTCTTACTCGAGTTACTAATTATATTATTTAACATCGAGATTGAACCGTAAGATGTCCAATGACGAAGCGCCACGTTACCGAGAGGCATAGAATCGGCATTTCGAGAAAAGTAAATAAGTGCAATAATGAGTCCAAGTGAGAGGTGCGCGAGAAGGGCCGAGAGCGAGTTACACAAGAAGGGTTACAAAACTATGGCAATGAACCCGAGTGAACCTAAACCTTGCGAACCGCTAGCCGCCGATGGCGACAGGCGTCGTCAACCTGCGGCACCACGCAATGCACTTTATTGTTATTCACCGTCAACCACACGTGTCGTAAAATCGAACGCTATTTATAGGTCTACCGAGAACTAAAACGTTCCTGCGGTTGGCAAACGTGTTTTAAAAATTGAGTTTTTCAATAAATGTACCGCTACTCTATCGTAGTTTCAGCTTATTACTCTTTATCATGTATTTGTGTTGCAAATACATTTTCAGCTTCAATAATTCAGTAACGGTTATCCAAATTATACGAATGTAAATAAATTCAAATTAATGCTATAAGGTCCAGTTGGATTTATTTAATATGTACCTACTTAACAGTACGAAAAAATTATACTTATAGATATTCATATAGACAGAAAATAATAGATATACTATCATAATTAGTAAATAAATCTAAGAATTAAGGGAAATCCAGCAAAAGATAATTTGGAATTGCATGCGTCCGCCGCATAACGGCATAACCAATGCTGTTAATATATTTCTATTATTATGAACAAACAAGTCCTTCTCACGAAATTTACCCTATCTTATCATGATCGCATTTATCATAACGTACCCACAGCTCTATAATGTGTAACGTTAGTTAATCAGATGAAATAGAAATTTTATCTGATTAAGTTTTTTTTTTAGAAGGAACTAAATATAAATTGCTCAGTATCTCAAGTTATTTTTAATAACAAAATCTGTTTGTGATAACTCATTCAGTTTATATGTAACATTTCAATAATTACAACGTAATTTATGTGTGCTGTTTTAAATAGAATGTGTCATGCTTGCTTTGATGATAACAAAAAATGTTGAGGTTACCCTCCGCTCGTGTTGCAGGCGGCTCGACAACGGGCGCGGAAATGTTCCCTGCAGGCTGCAGCGGCGCGGGCGGCGATCTGCGCGCGCAATGCGGAAACTCAGCTTTTTGCTGCGCCGGCGCACAACACCACAACGACATAGACTATCAATTAAAATAAAAAGTATCTAACGTCAATGTGCATTTATTATTCACTTTATTATGACGAAGAAAGTTAACAGGGGTTCCTAACTGCCGAACTCCAGCAAGCATTAGCAGCTCTAGAACATAGCATTTTTGTCTGTTCGGAACTTTCCGAACACGAAAAAATTGCTATGTTCTAGCTATCTTACCAAAATGACATGCTCAGCACAGCTAACACCTGAAGTTTAGTAGTTCTAGGTAAAAATAAAAATCGACCGAACTCCGAGATGCGTTTGTTATTCACGAAGAAAGTCGTTTCGGAAAAGTAACTGTTAGAGGTTAATTCCCCTGTAAAGTCAGAAGACATATTATCTTGTTTTACTAACATGGAATCAAAATAGAATGAAGTGTTAACTTGACCGTCCTTTTTAAAGCTGATAAACGAATCGGTAGTCACAGCAACATCATGGCTTCATTCTATATGCTGACTTCAGCTTGTTGTAAACTTTTACCATACCACAGTCGTGCTGTCACCTATACGGTGATGAAATACGTTGGTTTTACGAAACCCAGGAATAAACAGATGATACTTATAAGATTTTTTTAAAGTACTTTTTAGTAACTTTACTGGGTCATTGCACCTCGTTAAGTGCCTATTTAAATATAGCTCTTCTTGCAGAGTGAAGTGAATTAATATACGTTATAGATGAACTTATAAATCTTACATAGTCACCTGTGGATTCGTTTTATTTATAGCTTCAACCCACACCATAACACGTTTCTAATGTCTCCAAGAGGCTGTATCCAACTAAACACAGTAATTATACGGTATTATACCCACCAGACTTACTGATAAGCTCTTACTGTAGTATCATACCTATGTAGTTTTTCTTACTTCCGTATACAAGATTCGATTATGATAATTTAATCGATAAGCTCGATCTGCAATTCATTGATGTAGAGGTTGAATACAAAAGTATCAATAATATTATCCATAGAAAAATATTTTGAATCAGCCAACTCACCAACCTAAAAACATTATTGAATTTCTTCAATAATGAATAACTGTTCTAATAAGCTATGAGTAAGTAATGTGAAAAATAGTCCTCAACAAAGACGTACAACAGGCGCTGTAGCAAACGCTAGAACAAACGACATCAACGTGCGCGGAGCACACTGCCCTGCGCTTGCGCCTGAATGCTTCAACAGTTAAATGTGCGCTATCACTCATTTAATAAGTGTATTAATTTAATATACGCCACTTCCTTGCTCATTCTATGACTGCAGTCATTCACCTCGTCATTAACTGCTATCTACTTAGCGCTTTTCTCACACTGTGAATATTTTTATTGTACGTTTTATGCTATCTCTACTTTATAAAGTTTTAGTGACGCCAATCAAGATTAACACGCATAATGAGAGACTAATTATTATTTTTGCACCATATAAACAGATTATCTAAAGTTAATTTGCTTAATTGGTAAATAATTTAAACTTTTATTTTATAATATTTATCTTTAACAGTCGTTGTTTTTCACTGAAATGTAAAAATTCCGTCGTCATTGTCTGTAACGATGAATCACACATGTGAAATAAAATAACAAGAAGTAAAAACCCAAGTCCTGATTAAAGTCGTCATCAGCTTTCGTCACGTGGCTTGTCAGAAAAGTGCGCGCTCGCGAACTGTGGGTTCCCGCCAAATGCGGACACCGCGGGGTCGATGACCGCCACTCACATGCTCGATAAAAGTAAAAACTCATACTTTGCGCGTTATTACAAAATGTTAAATGTTCATCCAGTGCGCGAGTGGTGATTACAGGAGGGCATTTTGTACAATTAACGTTTACCTTTTCCTGAAGAACCTACATAGTAGGACGTTTAAGATCCACACAGTGTACCCGGATTTTGCTCGATTTATGGATATTTGAAATACTCCCTGCTAGTACTACCACATGAGACATAAATAACGGCTTGTCTCAGTTTTGCAATTCGCTGCTTCACATAGCAACTATAAGTCTCTGCCATAAGGGGTAACTACTTGTGAAAACGAGGAAGTACCTACGTGAGGTACTTCCTCGTCTTCATTTCATTACAAAAAGAGAATTTTCTACTGGTTTTATTTAAAAAATCCATGTTATGTAATGCTTAGCTATAAGTATTACTTGTTGCATAAAGAACTCTGGAAACAGAAACATAGGTATCTTTTTTACTTTTGAATCTCCAATTATCAACTTTACATCTCATACCTAATAAAGCGGCCTCATTAACACAGGTAGCCTCCAAAGCTATAAAGATAAATTGCAGCCACCAATAAAAAAAAGCAAATGAAAACAAGGTAAGATGTAAAAAGTGAGTTTTCATTATATCAAAAATAAAGAAGTTAACAATATCCATAACAGAGTGAGCGTAGATGAAAAGTGAATCAACCTGACGTTTGGTTGCGCGGCCACTTGCGTTCGTTCACCTCACAAATTTTCGTTTCGTTGGCGTAGTGTGCGTGCCGCCTCCCCCCACCCCCTGCGAGCGAAGCCCCCCATTCCGCCAACTTAGATCACGACTAGCTATACAATTCATTGTTCATACTGGTTTACATAAAAAAATCAATGCGTCTATAACATATTAGCTAAACTCATTATTTCTTGACAACGTCAATCAGGAGCTATAGGAATATAATCCAAATATTGATGAATGTATGAAATTCAGGATATAAATTATACCCTTCTCAATTTCTCATCTATAGAATAATTCAAAATTATGACAATAGATGGTATCACTTGTCAGTTTTGCAAACACCGGAAGTAAAGTAAAAACATCATAAGAAGGATTTCATTATCACGTATTATGTTTCCATTACTCTTCATTAGAATGAAAACTGATGTAGTGGGAATAGAGCGTTGAATAAGCATTGTTGATTCAAATGGTATAATGGTGGTGCGAGCTAGGCCTTGTCAATGACCTCTATTTCGCCACCGAACATTACAAATGGCGAGAGAGGTCGATGATTCGCGTCACGCCTGCCTCGGCGGCAGCGCGTCCAAACTAACACTTACAACTAAACTATCGCGGCCCACGGCCATCATGGCTTTTATAACATTATGACTGTATTAAAATATTGTACTAAAATCGCAAGAAAAAATGTTTTACGTAAAGAGGACGATAAAATGGCAAGGTGGTTATTAAAATAACTAAATTGAATACTTAGTCTTAGCTTTAAAAAATCTAAAAGTTGCCAACCTTTTTAGTTCTTTTAAAGCACAATTCAAAAGATTATATACCTATTTAAAACAAACTTTTTGTAAATCTATTCGAAGACCTATTTAGATTTACGAGCATTTGAGACAGTTAACTATAATTCTGATGGACATTGACAATAAGCTTTCAAATTGTATTCTAACATTATCTAGGCGATGTTGTAATAAGTAGCATAAGACTAAGCTTTACGAACTCGAAACGAAAACACGAAACAGTGCCAGTACATTTGCCAAATCTCATTAGGACAAAGAAGAGTTACGGTGAATGCGACGGGTAATATCGTTCAACGGTAAGAGCACGACACGTCTTGGAGCTCTGCAAATGTACCCTTCAGATGGCGAAGATAAAGTCATGGTGACGGATTGATAGAATGACAATTTGGTGAGTAGGCCAGGCACCGCGGAAGACACCGGTCGCGGTTCACCATGGTTCAACGTGACACTTTCCGACGTCATAAACAACTTTCCTACTAGCAATGCGCTCGCGCAGCGACGCCAGCGCCGCGCGTCGCGCACGCCGCCCACGAGAATTATTGTGCGCCACTTTTCTAGAAAAATAATTAATTTATACTACGTCTATGACTTTTCTTTACATTGCTTCGCACACTATTAATTGCTGATGGCTGAAAATATCTGGCAGGTGAAAGCTTAGCGCTGATCCATTTCTTGTCTTGTTTGGTCAAGCCAGTAGCATCGAAACTTATAAGACCTATAAGAATTCAGACTATGAGCCGGTAACCTAGAAATTGTTACCTCACGCTGCGTACAAACTAAACCTATTCTATTTGGAATAAATACATAAACTTCAAGCTCAATGCTAAGATTTTGTCACAGATTTTGCTGTTTTACTATATCGGTGCGGTCTTTCAAGCAATTATATAGTAATATAAATATTACAAAACTTTGTCCATCTAAGTATGATGATTGAGCGTGAATACAGTACTTTTTATTGACATATTTCTTTTAGAGTTTACAGGAATGTAGTAGGTATTGTAGTATCCTAGAGTATGGTGTCTTTTTTACTGGACAAGTACCTATTATATCAATTTTATTTATATGCTAATTGAAAATGTTAAAAGGACACTCATCATCATCATATCAGCCGAACGACATCCACTGCTGGACATAAGCCTCCCTTGTAGATAGCTAAATAAGTAAATACACTTTATATAATTCGTCACTTCGTGTTCAATAATTTATTTTTGTCCTTATAAATACCTACTTAAGTATTATAATCTGTAAGGTATATAAAATATGATATTTTTGCAATTCTATTCCAATATTTTTAGAATGTATATTTTTGTGTTTGATAAACTATTATTTGCTTGTTTATTACATAAGCATTCAGTGCTTGGAACCAAATTACTATTATTATTTTGATATCTTACACTGGTTACATATCAAAAAATCAAAATATTCTCGAGCAAATTTCAAAAGGACAATAAACGAAATACCAAAATTTAAATGACCAAATGATTTATTTAGAAAAATTTTAAAATCCCAATGTATGTGACATCAAATGAACGACTGATCAAAAGTTGCTAGATATAATTTTAAAATATCAAATCATAACTAATCAAATTTTATAATCACAAATGATTTAAATGTAGGTATACTTATATTTGAAATACATCATTAATTTTAACACATTAATTTGTTCAAAAATTATGATTAAAATAACAGTGCCTCAAAATAGTATACATACAAACATGAAGTAATTTGAAAAAGGTAAAAATAATATTAATATTAGCGAATAGCGTCTGTCTGATACAGAAAGCCTTTGCCCAACATGATCGGTTTGCTAATACAAAATATCGAAAATTGTCACGTTTTGTAAGCGAGCGAAGCGAGCTCGGGACTTAGGGCACCCCGACATGGACAGGTTAGGTTCGAAGGGGATGGCGGGGTCTGAAAGACCCCGCCATCCCCTTCGTGTTAGGTTACTTTAAACCTTGAACGCAGAAGTAGGAGCCCCGCGCAGCGGGGCTCCGTAGACCGGGGTTCCGTCGACTACAGCCCGTAATGTGTGTAAAAGACGCAAGCAGAAGAGATGACGTGCGGGTAGGTAGACAATACCCGGTCTACGGAGCCCCGCTGCGCGGGGCTCCTACTTCTGCGTTCAAGGTTTAAAGTAACCTAACACGAAGGGGATGGCGGGGTCTTTCAGACCCCGCCATCCCCTTCGAACCTAACCTGTCCATGTCGGGGTGCCCTAAGTCCCGAGCTCGCTTCGCTCGCTTACAAAACGTGACGATTTTCGATATTTTGTATTAGCAAACCGATCATGTTGTTGCAAAGGCTATCTGTATCAGACAGGCGCTATTCGCTAATATATTAATATTAATCCATTTGATAATTAATAATTTATTCAGTAATCCATTTGACCATTAAAAGATTTGGTCAATAGTGTAATAAATAATATAAACATTGATATTCCAGACTTTGGTCAGCTGAACTTTTGATCAAATGACCATTTTTATTTTAAACTTTGGTATTTCGTTTATTGTTCTTTTGAAATTTGCTGGAGAATGTTTTGATTTTTTAATATGTAACCCTTACACTGACTAATTACTTTAACTTTCATCTAAATAAGCTGTTGGAACCTCAAAAGATTCCTTGTTCAATCAGTTCAATCATTATTTTGACAATTGACAAATGTGTCTTGTTTGCACTGCTCTTTGAAATATTGATAGATTTAGGCGATTAACCCACGGCACCGTACGCCGCTCCGGCATGCGGTGGCGGTGAAGCGGATTTCGATGCGGTTGTCCGCACGGTGATGCGGTTCAACCGCATGACCGCACGGATCGATTTTGACCAGTTTTGGTTTTAACCAGTTATTTTTTACCGGTTTTGACCAGTTTTCAGGGTGTCCAGGTTGGGGTTTTTTTTCCCCCCAATTTGGGTAAAAATTTTGGGGAACTTTTGGTGAAATTAAAACTGCGGGGAAAATTCTGGGGAGCACATTATTTTTTGGCGTAAGTTTGGGGAAAAATGATTTTTGAATAAATTTTTTTAATGCAGTGCGCAAATAGTGACATCCCGGAAGGTGGCGGAATAGAGAACAAACTGCTATGGGTGCTTTCCATTTCTCGCAATACGTACCCACTGTGAATACACGCTTGGATACCAACTCTTTTCTTGTTATTCCGGTCAAAATAGATATTCAAGAGTACAAAAATTCGCAACAAGCTGAAAATTTGTATGAATGTTGAGAACATCATCTTAAACAAATAACATATAACGCTCTTAAAAAAATTCCATTGCATATATTTACCCCCTAAATTTGGGGAGAGACCCCCTAAATTGGGAACCCTGCACGATGATCCGCACGGTGATGCGGCGCCCCGTGTGTGAAGCACCGCACGACCGCGCGGACGTCCGCACGGTGATGCGGTTGTGACGAGAGCACCGCTCGACCGCGCGGTCGTGCGGTGTTCGTGTGCAAGGTTCAAGCGGATTTCATAGAGGCTAGTGCGACGTGAGAACCGCATCACCGCATGCCGGAGCGGCGTACGGTGCCGTGTGTTAATCGCCTTATGTGCTCTAGTTTTAGAAACAAATGTTATGAATGGCTACTACTTACCATAATTATTCACATTACAATATTATAAACTCGTAAAGGTCTTTTTCTGATCAGGGATCATCTTTCAACCGTTCATGGTCCGACGAGATTTACTTAAATATAATCGAAGGTTGTCCAGGAAACGCATCACTGGTATCCCACATAAACAGGCCGTTGCCGTCCAACCACTTAGTCCCTCTGCTCAAATTGGAATTTAATGAACGTTGTATACTTCAGAATTCCATTTAGGCAGGTACTTTATATGAAACTAAAATTTTAAGTTCATAAGTAAGTTTAGTAATAAGATGAAATATTAATTATGATTTTATGTTTATTTAAATCATTGTATTGGTTGACTGACTAATAATTGAATAGGTATTTTGAAATTATGAATTATTAATGAACCTATGTACTAATTAAGTATTTAAAGTTTATACTAATGTTATACAAAACATTTATTCAGAATTAAATTAGTAAAATACCTACAATACAATTTTATAAACCCAGGTTACAATTTTGCATGAAGCCATATCTTAGGGCACTGTATGTGTCGGCATTATGTTAGCGGATATGCGATTAGCGACTGTAAACGCACTCACAATTTTGAATAAGCCGAGTATTATTGAGTACAGTCAAACAAAGAGATTGGTATACTGGCAGCTAACTTGCAACTAACTACTTTTAAACAATTTTGTAAGTATGCCGAGTTGTTAATTATTATGCCATAAGTTAAGAAAGTTATTATAAACACAATAAAAAATAGTATTTTTAGCGTAATACGGCTGGTTAAATAATTTTGCCCATATAACCAACTCTTTATTCGACTGTACCCACGGAGCATTAAGAAACAACGTTTTTTTTAATAAAACGATAAATATAATAATTTTCTCTATTTTTTACTCACATAATGCAACGCAGATACTATAATACGTAGTACAACATCAGAGTACGCGTCGACGATGTTAATGTTACTGTATTTTTATTACGTAATAGAAGGTAAGTCATCAGGTAAATAACTCGAAGCACAGCGAGCCTTCGACCTGCTCCGACCTATCTATCGGTGCATCCACTGCCGCATGCCGCTGGATACCGGCCTCTAACGGGACTCATACCTTCTTTTTACTTTTTTTCAACCTCGGCCCATCGGCATGCGTTCACTTTTAATGACGCCTCACTAACATTTTTTCGGTACAGTATAATTATGATATTTTGGTTGATTCGATCTTTGTGCCAGCAAGAGCATTCAATATTATTCATCTTAGCTGTCGTAGCAAAAAGTAAAGTTAAATGTTAATAAGTATAACACTAGAGTGTTTTGAGTTCTTAGATATTATAAACTTACACGTTCATGCACCTTAATCTTGATCAAGAATTTCAAAAAGTTACGCTCTTTACTCATAGTTTGTGTCGTATGTTATGCTAAACTTGTTTTTTAGTTTATTCCAATAAAATAACTTTAGTTTACGTAACTTGTAACAATGTGCGTACTTTTTTTAACACCAATATAAACAAGTCTGTTACATATGAATGTTAACAAACAAACAAGATTTCCCGTTACCGATTGATTTATAGCTTTCCGCTCAAAACAATGTGCAGTGAGCAGCTACTTTGTGGTCAAACTAGAGGTCCTTTGTTTACGAGCCCTTTGTGCGAGTAACGGGAGCCAACCGCCCGCGTGTGACGTACTCTCTGTGACGTCACAGCCTGCATTTCCAACAAAAATACACTTTTGCCGTCATGCAGTGCCCGCTACAAAGTAACAGTTCCTCTTGTGAACCGGGATCTATAGTAATAGCTGTTTCTCAGAACGAACGGACCCTTAAGTACAAAAGATTAGGAAGATATATGACCGGTCATTTTTCTCTGGTCTGTGACCAATTTGAGGTTTAAATACCATATTATCTTTGGGCCATGTCCAGTTTGTGTTTAGATTCAACATTCAGGTAGTATTTGTGGTTAAGTAGATGTAAAATTTTGTGTAAGTAGTGTTTGATTCAAGCGTTGTGGTTTTTCCTGACAACGGCGTATTTTGCTAAAGCAAATCACTGTTTACGAAAACCTTCTAGTTATAATTTGAAAGTTGATTCAACAAAGTGACCTTTACTTTAAAAAAGTAATAGGTATGTAACTATAATAATAATATTAACCCTATTTAATATTATATAACCCTGTTTCCGCCACCGGTGGGCTACTATTTTTTATATTTTTAAATGTCTTTATTTTTTTATATTAATATTTAAAAATGTAATTTATATGTATATAAAATAAATAAATGGGAATAGTAATACTTACCTTTTTTAATTTTTTACCAATAATGTTAAGGCAAAAATAACGGTGCACAATGCATCTGCTTAGGAGCGAATGTAGGGAACCAGATGCAGGTAGAAATCAGTTTTTTACTTGTCGATACCGATACGTATTATTCAAAAAATATCAATGTATTGACAGACTTTAGGAATGTTAAGAACATGACATCTTCAATTTGATAAAATGACAACCGTATCCAATGGCAAAACATAGCCTATCAACAAATTCTTACGCCTACGTTGCTTTGCTCTTTTTATCGATTGGATTAGGTATTTGGTGGCTATTTTAATTTGTGGCATGTCAAACCAAACTGTTATTGCCTGTTTCACAACGTCAGGTACTTACATTCTGATAAACTTATACGCCAGATAATTTCAAACAAGTTATATTTTATTCTTGGATTTATCTGGTAAAAACTAAGATAGTGTTTATATGGAAGCAATGAACCGAGCACGCAGTGTGTATTATAATATTACACTCACTTTTTGTAAAATCAGTCGTTTAACCAGCAGATGCAAAGAAATCCGTTCGTTGGAGAGTAAATATACATATACCTGTAATGTAACGAAAAAAGCATCTGTTGATTTGTAGTGATGAGCAAAAAATTACATTAGCACAGTGAACCAAACTAGGATGGCATCGATTCTAACAGATTCAATTAACATACCGCCCATACGTGCAAACGTTGACTTTTTGTATATAAACTGTAGGTACTGTTATGGCATTAACAAAAGAAAGGGGTTTAGAGAGGATGCAAAAAAACGCCTGTGATTACTTAACCCATATCCGGCACCAGGCCATATGGTCGCGTAACCCTTTGGCCCCGTTATATCGCGTTTGGTTAACAGTTGCATAATTATTATAATAGCTGACTTTTTTTACAGTAACCGACGAAGAACAACAATGTGCGCCAGGTGATGTGTTTTTTACGCAAGGTCTACAATGTGTTCTACTTATTTGGCATAGACATAGATAACGATTACATATTTTGATAAACCATGACATGATTTATCAAATTGTGTACTTTGGTAATCTTAAATATGAGATAACAATAATAAGGAGGTATATGAGAGTGCGAAAAAAGTACATACATATAAAGCATGTGTATCCAAAGTGTTGGTGTTTAGTATAAGTAATTATTTTCACTTTTCGCCTTATCGGGCGCGGTGCGAGAGCGCGAGACGATTGCGCGACGACGTGTCGACGAGTCGCTGATTCCTGGAAGCGCGCGCTTTCCACGCACGCTGACTGAACTGCATCTTCCCGATGAAATGCACGCGAGTTCGTTGCACTTACAAACTCATAACCCCCTTTCTAAAGCGCCGATCCAATTATGTGCACTTTCGCAAGCCGCTACTGTCACTCGCCTAGATACGGATAGGAAACTCGGCGCTCTGCGCTGGCACCCACCTGTCCGTGTAACCCTCAACACCATGATTTACAACTCTGTGTGGAAACAAAAGAAATACCTACGCCTTGTTAAAATTTAATGTAATTTTTATGCTACTCTCAAACTTTATCGAGCATTGAGCAAAAAGTGGGCTTAGTCTAATTACAACCGACGCAATGCATAGTAAAAAAAATTGTGGGTTAGTGAATTTTAAGACATTAGATTATTATTACAGACACGATACTCATCACATTGGTACCTCATGGAAAGGGATTACTAACTACTCCAGCTACTGAATTTTAATAAAGTCACAATAAACCACGAGTGATTATTGTCGTCCCAAGAATTTCTAAAATATTGATCTCATGTTAAGATGGTTGATAAAGACGTGTGCGATGTTACATGAAAGTTTTTCAGTCGTAACCAGCGTCCGTGGCGCACGCTAATGAAAACGAGACAGGCTAACGAACCCGTTTATTGCATCTCCCAATGTCGGACGCCTATCATTTAAGTACTTGATTTGCAACACTTACTTGTTCACTAATTTTCTCTTACTGTTAAAACTTACAATCATAGACATAAACATGGAAAACTTGTTTTGGATAGTTTTCCAACTTTCTTGGAAACGTTTAAAAAGTTTCAAGATTTTTAGAAAAATAGGCACTGTCTAGCATATTTGATATACTAAAATAAATAGTTTTGCGTTTCTATCTTACAATACTTTGTTAGAATATTACTTTGTTAGGTTGACGGGAAGAAATTGTAATGTCACACTTTCTATGATTTACATAGTTTTTAAAAATACGGCTTGCTGTATGTAACTTAATAACATTATCTATCTTCTCTTATTTAAGTTGCATTTGAGAACTTTGTCGTAATGTCTATCATTAGTGCATATACCCGTGAGTACCAAGAGTTTTTGCGAAGTAAGTTTGTTCCACATAGGGCTCGGGGAGACTAGACGAGTTGAACTTGTCATGAGTGATTGCAGAGAGAAGGATGGGGGGGATTAGAGTGCATTGACACACTTACCTACTGCACACTGCAACGGCGAAATGCATCGGCGGCGCGTCGGCGCTCGCTTCTGCGGATACGTCTAGACTAGCCAGCATCATTAGAACTCCCGCGGTCCCTCGAGCTCCCTCACTATCACATAACAAAAGGAAAACTCGCTTCAATGACTGGGCTCAAATAACACCGGTTGCCTTATAAATCACCGACGATGCCTCGGAAAAGTGGAATGACGTCCGCACGGCCATGCGGTTTTCACTCACCAACACGAACTTAGAGAGAAATGGAAAAACGTGTTAATTTTATATAGGCTTGTGAGAAACAAGGCCAACTTCATACAGATTATAAGAAAATAGCCAAGACTTGTATCATCTACAGAATATCGTCATTGTAAATACATAATGTAATATGTGAAGTTAAATTGTATATTAAAATTATTGATGTTGAAATGGTTGAATAATTAACTTTCTTCCATTACAACTGAAGCCAAGTAAGTATATTAATTTTATTTTTACTTTTTTTTAATATGTACTATTTATTTGCTTACATTCTTTCAATACTAAATATTAAACCAAACTAATTAATTATAAAATATATATATATTATATTATTTTTACTTGATACTCTTACCTAACAGGAATATTTTTTAAGACAGTATTTTTGCAATACAAAAAAAATCACGACATTCACTTTCCTAAATTGTCATAAAATCCCTGAAACATATACACATACAGTCATAGAAGATAATCCTAAGTATTTCCACAGCCCAAAGATTTATTCTAAATCAAAAGTATGGCTGAACTAACACTTATTCCATCTTCTAATAAGTTTCGATTAAATTCCTTGGAGATCATTCGACACAAATTTTGTTCTATTTATTTTAAATATATCTGATGAATATTGTCTATTCATTGGTGGTGAAAGAGGCCTTAAATCTAACAACGTTTCTTTATCTCCCTTTAAGTTAGATCTAGTATACTTCCTTAACACTACCACGAACGATACATTAGCACCGCTCTAAGGCTCACTTAGCATCAAGGTGTTGCCTGGCTCATCAATAATGACAGCCGGCTCGAGTATAATCATAAGAATAATTAGTCCACTTAAACAAACCATTTCCCACAACCAACACACAATGTTTTTTCTCTAATCCCCAGATCAATATAGAAACTGAAAAGTATTGAGAAAGTGACATACTTTGAGGGAAAATGCAATAATATGTACCGAAGACAATGAAGTATAATGTTTACCATTGAATGAGTCTGTAATGAAATAAGGCGATTTTTTTGAGAGAGGAATAATAAATGCCGTCCCTGATTGCCTTGTTCACTGTCTATAATATAAGAAGTGTATAAAGTTTACAATAAATTAAATATATTGGGTATATCTCCATTTCCTTACATTATAAGGTGATTACCCTTACTACACTTCTATTGAAGGAGTAAAAACCCACATGCACATGCACGAGAGAAACATCTTAACCATTGAGTCACCACGTTTGACGACAACAAAAAAAACTAACTGAAAACGATTATAGTCACCAAAATGTAAACATCAACACTGACATCGATACGAACTAATGTAGAGCAGGTCATTATCAACGTAAATCCAATACGGTAGCGACTGTAGATCCGATACAGATATTTGTAACATTTACTCGATACAATTGTTCGTCATAATACCAGTCACAATTGAAACCTGAAGGCCATAAGGCAATTCCCTCGCCTTCATAATAGTCCAATGGGTCGGCAGTCTGATACGATCGAAGAAAGATCATACGCAGGACCAACGGTTTTACATAATTTCCGAGGCACAAGGGTTTTACGCCACCAACCTCCAAACTCCGGGCTGCTACTGCGAAATTCTTAATGGAAAAACCCTACAACACTTTTTGCCCGACCTGAAAATCAAACCCAGGACTCCACGAACGGTTAACCATACTTGGTAAATGGTTTGGTGTCTGTTAAAGGAGTATGATGATGCCTGTAATTCTATAAACTTTACACTCAACCACAACGCAATATTGTCGTGTTTAATGATACCCACGAGAAGAGTAGCGTAAGTCTATCATTTACTGAAAACAGTTTTTAGATGATGTGTAGAATATTCATAAAATATACATTTTGAGTAAAATTGTATTCAAGATCAAAGCTCAAAGCGTTATCTGAGCTCGATGCACTTGACACTGAGTGACGTAGCCGCGCGACTGTTGCGCCATTGTTACCGCCGCCGCGCGCCGCCGAATCGTACAATCGTATACCGTAGCTGACCTCTCCAGACAGATCTCCTTCTCCGATAACATGACTGTATTCATACGTACCTACCATCACACTGTCAATGACTCAAATCATAGCAAAGTGGTAACAGGTTATTTACCGAGAAACATTAAGAAAGCTACCTCTCTATGCAGCAAGGTAAAAAAATGTTATTTAATAGAATCGAAAATGCTTCGCTACGTCTAGACTACTGTATAAATATCTACGTCAAATGTTACGTGACGTTAATTACCTTTAATAAGTTTATCATGTTTTTTTATCAGTGCAACCTTGACTGATAGAGGCTGGTTTAAATGTTGAGCGGTGGTGTGCGTACAGCGAGGTGACAATGAAAGTACACGTCGCGTTTCTCGCTTGCGATAGTTTGCCGGAATAAGGCCAGCGGCGTTCATCGGCCCCGATCGCGCCGTTACAGCGCGGACTGCCGGACCGTCCACGACACTCTCCACTGCAAGCCTCATACTAACATCATATAAAAATATACAAGTACAGATATTTGTATTATTTATAGATCAGACTTCCTTCATATATTTTCTTTTACTAGTAAAATTGGACTTAAAAACTACTAGCTTAATTTTTTAGAAAATTTATGGATCATTCAGCGTTGAATTTGGTATGTGATGATATAAATGAAATCTTCAATTAAGTATTCCAAGATGTTTAAAACATGAAAAGTGGTTACAATAAAACTCGAGCATGCAACAGGAAATTAGGAAAATTCATCAGCTTCGTAGAAAGTAATAACGGTGTATGTATAATACGTGTCGTGCGTGAGCGCATGATTCACGAAACTTGGCCGCTCGGTGACATAAGACGCCAAATTAACATATTTCTGCTGCGAATTTCTGCTAAAGCTTTTCCTTCACTCTTACTCATACTGTTTACTTCACGAGTCATTGGTTTATCTAACTTAAGGAAACTTGTTCTAGTACTGTTCTATTTACCAAGTGCAAGCTCTTAGTAAAGGTCGATCTTGTACGCTCATTGTGTAGGCAATAGGCAACCGCGATATAACAATTATGATACGTGAAGTATAAAGTTTGGTGCTGAAAAAACATATTAACGGTTTTCAGCATTATTATTGTAAAAGTAGCTATCTTATCTATAAGTAGCAATTTTGATGTAGATTTGACACAGAAGTTTTAGTTAGGTTAGGTTAGGTTAGATGTATCTTATTTGATGTAAAAAAGTAAAGGTAAAGGCCAATCATGTTATTTTATAATTTTATATAAATATTTTCAAAAACAAATATTTTTGACGGCGTATTACTTAATAGTTTAATCTTATTCATATTATGCGGACAAACCAGAATCCGCATTATCCAACTATACCTAGCGAAAAATTGGCCGCGATTTCGTTAGCTTCAAGACAGAGTCAAACCCTATTGTGTGCGGAGCGGCCGATGCTGCGGGCATGTAGGTGATTGCAACTGCTTTCCGGTAATGTAACCGTCGCGTATGCCTGTAAGAATTCTGCTGGAGGTTCGTTGAACTTTCGCGAGTGCAGAACTGAGCAGCAGGGTGGGGGAGCCGCACTAGGTCATACCCGGCCGTCGGCACACTTACCTTGACTCGACGCACACCGCCGCTACCACCGCCACCACCGCCGGCACCGCCGCCGTGCGTTCAACTTCGACGCATAGAAAACTAGGCAATACCTCGCCCGACATTTTCTTACAATTATTTTAATGCAACCATCTTTGCATCTGTCTTACCATCGATTTTCGGTAGAAAGATGCACTATTAACAATTCAATGTTCTAAGAAATATTTTTCAATGTTTTAATATAACATTGAAAATGTCACATAGAATTTCTTGATAATACTTAAAGGTACTTTTTTTGTCTATAAAGCATAATTCCTAATGTCAATATTCGAATGATAAAACGGTCATAGAAAAATCTAAATTTTCTTGTCAAAATCAAATTTTCTATCTAAATGTAATTATTAAATAAGGCCTATATGATTCATAATTATATTTAGTATTCAAAAAAAAGAATGTAATATAATTCGTTTCCTCATTTCACAGTATATTAATCATCATTATGTACTGCACTTATCTTATTCGTCAATAGTCTCATGCACTCGATAATTCGATTCGACACACTCCACATTTTTTATTGAAAGATATAAAAAGCGGGTCGAAGCTAATTGTATGCGCGAATCGTACGTCCAGCACTGTATTGTCTAGTTGTTTTGACCAGATTACCGAGAACGATCTATGACATCAGATGTAGGACTTTATATAGCATGCTCGCCTGATGTTGACTTTGAATATTTATTGAACATTAGGCTCTAAAACTCCATTCCAGATAACAAGAAGAATCATTTCATTTACATAAACTTACATCCAAAACGGCCTTTAGTTATTTAAAGAGGCGAGTTGTCATCTGATATAACGCTTTACAAAAAGTCGTAACCACAAAACCGTCGTGTAATTGACGTGAAACGAAACGACGTGACAACATGTAATTCTTTAAAATGTGTATAAGGCAAAGAAAATCCAAAGCTTACCTTAACATGCTTCCTTACATGCCGACACACGAGCAGCTCATAATAATGGCGCAGTTTGCCTTGAGATCAAATCTGTAACAAAATAAAGAGGTTTAAAGCTTCTAACACAAACATCCTCAACAATATCATTTTGCAAATGCAACATCATAATAAGACAATTACGTAGCGCTGTTTGATCCACTTAGTTCTTATCAAAACAGTAATCTTGAGTCGAAAAGCATTGACCTCGAGCCTCTACGTGCAGTCGCAATACATAGCCAACTAGCCACATAATACTTTCTTCTTTTTTTAACTATTCATTAGATTCATTTATGATGCGAATTAAGAAAATATCGTCTATTTTTAGTTATTAATTGTCAGTTTTAATAGTCAAAAGTAAGTCAATGTAAGACAGAAGCATTACATTTATTTGTCCAATCTACAAGTGGAAGACTTTTTTCAATTATTTTAGTTAATTTTTGTATCATACTTTTACTTTGACCTAGTCTTTGTCACCTAGTGACGGTTTTTTCATCACACATGATAAACTCCATTTAATAACATAATTATTTTTAAAATGCCATGAATATATTTACGTATGCAATAACTATAAGATACCTAATATTTTTAAAAGAATGTTATAAAGAGTACTGAAGTCTATTATTATTTTTGTGTCGACTGAAGTTAATTGTACTTTAACATAATCTTTTATTATTTCAAGCCCGATGCTTTTGTTTTTGGTACCTAATTATCAAACAAATGTAAGCTTATTGTTATGCAGTGTTAGATAGAAACTTATCAAACATTATTTTTTATTACTGTTAGAATACAATAAAAAATTGAATAGAATATTTTAATAAGGCAAAAAATGTTAATGCATCTTGTTCAGATACAGGAAATTGCACCATATTTTTGAAACAGTAATCTACAATTTACTTAATTCAGTTTTGTTAACTTTACTATTAACATCTACATGTAGGCCAAACAAGCATTGAAAAAGTGTTAAGTCACTTAGATACACGCAAAAGAGACTGCAAAAAACAGTCTTCGAGAAAATTCGAGAACTTTAATACGGCAATATTTGTGCGAACATAATATTGTGGCTCACCTTTCAAAGATACTCCAGGTTGTGTTAAAATTTTAAACATTTGTTTAGCACAGGTATCAGCAGACTTTTTTCGGGATTGCCAGAATAATGTCCACACCTAGACGCTTAACCCCAGACCGTAGAAGATTACTTGGTAACCGTGAGCATTATTAATCATACATAATATTATTTACATTTTGCGGTTAACTTTTTAATATTCAATTGGTAAATGAATTCTCGTTGTTAATATCGCAATGGCAATGGCATCATAAATAGCTTCCTATGAAGCCAAATAAAGCATTGCAACGGAGAAGGTAATTCAAAGTATGTATTTAAATTAGTGACTTCGTGAGAAAGTTTTTCTGGGGGTTGTGATCATCCGTTGGATAGATGAGGCTCAGGACCCCTCGGGGTTGGGCTAAGTTTAATCAGACGACCTTTGCGCACTGTGGCAATTCTGAACGTTTAGAGAAAAGATAATTTACTTTTACACGGAAAGCATAGCAAAATTCACAATTTGTAATAAAATTCAACTTTTCACGTGAAAATAAATCATAAAAGTAAACTATATGCAAATACGTTGTTTTACGTGTCCATGCTAACGCCTATCGACATATTTTAGTCCGGTCAAATTAGACATTCGAAGTTACATAAAGTCCCATCAAGCTGAAAATCAGTAAAATTGTTCAAAACATAATTATAAGTAATATTTAAAAGTTCCCCATCATTCCCGTGTATGGAAAAAAAAATATTCAAGGTCAAAGGTCCTAAAAATGAGTTTTTCGCGATTTTCAGCAAAACGGTAAGTTTTATCATAAAAGTACCTTAGATAAAAATTGTAGATCATAAAATTATCTATAAAAATGTATCAATATTTTTTTCCTACGAGCCACCGTTTGTGAGATATAACGATACAAAAAGTTATAAAAGTTGTTATTATATCGTCATAATATGCACACGTTTCCACGCCACATAAAAGGTAGTGTACTTAGCGCGTTTTTTTAAACGTGGTTTCCCCAGTAGGCCTACTCCACGGGTCAGTTGTGATCATGTTTAATGTGAAACTATTGCAAAATAACGGAAATTTTCGAAGATTGGAAAGGTAAAAGCGATGTAGATAAAAAAAATGGTGAAGTTCATTCGCCTGATTCGTAAGTTTCAAATTCTTCTTGTTCCTCTTCTTGGTCTTCTTCTTGTTCTTCTTCTTCTTCTCCTGCTTCTTCTTCATCTTCATTTTGAATGCAAGTAAATTGCGCGATGTATCGCATGACACTTCGTCGGAATCAAACGAATCCTCCTTTGTTTGTGATTCAACATTAGAGCACGACCGGCCTTGACAATTTGTGCATGCCAGAGAACAAAACAGTCCGACTTTTTTGCAACCACATTTAGCACTGCATCCCTTTTTGCAGTTGCAAAAAATTGTGTTCGGTGGCTCGTGGGAAAAAAGTATTGATACATTTTTATAGATAATTTTATGATCTACAATTTTTGCCTAAGGTACTTTTATGATAAAACTTACCGTTTTGCTAAAAATCACGAAAAACTCATTTTTAGGACATTTGACCTTGAATATTTTTTTTTCCATACACGGGAATGATGGGGATCTTTTAAATATTACTTATAATTATGTTTTGAACAATTTTACTGATTTTCAGCTTAATGGGACTTTATGTAACTTCACTCTCATTTTTTGGTCTAAATTGACCGGACTATTTACTAATACCTATTTATAGTTGGGGAGGCCAGGAAGGGATTTTTGGATTTACTCGAGCGCGGCAGATTAATATAAGGGGGAATACCTTGCTCCCTGTTAAGTACCTCCACCAAATATAAGCCTTGTAAATAGGGCCGCGCGGCTAGGACAGCCGATCAGATTAGTAAAAAAAAATCGATCGTTGGATTTACTCGAGCGCGTCAGATTAAGGCAGGATAAGTTAATTACATGCAGAAAAGTGTGCATTTCAATAATCTGACGATTTGTGTGTAACGTAAGGAAATAGCAAAGTCACAAAGTTGCAAAAAAAAAATGTCACCTGGACATTCTCGAGCGCGGTTAATTTTCATTTTATTTTGAAGGAAATCTTTCAAGGATTACGAAAATAATATAATTTGCCGATTTACACAAGCTGAAGTAGTTAAATAATCAAAAAAGTGATGTACTAGCAGCTGCTAAGAACTATGTAGTTTTCACTCTGCGATTCTCTTAATTGGCCAATAATCTCTCTCTTAATTATTTCTCTTATATTTATTAGTTGTACTTATTACATTAGGCACCTAATTGAAAAAAAAAGATATAAAAAAAAATTAAAACCGTCAGGTTAAGGGAACTCCTCCACATAATTGTCAGATTATGGGTCAGCACGATAAGGACATCAAGCTGAACCCTCTGTATAAAAATCTGACGCGCTCGAGTATGTCAAGGTCACGATTTTTTTTTGCATTTTCAAAAATCGGCCATGAGTTTTGGTCGCTTCTAAATCGTCAGTCTTTCGAATGGGAGACTCTTTAGGGTTTACTTAACATCCCTTCTGAAAATCAGACGCGCTCGAGTACATTTTTTTTCCCCCATTTTCAACCCCTTTGTACGGCCACCCCCACCATGCAAACCGGCAGATTAATATTCCCCCGTTATAAGAAACACGTGGGGCGTATACACTATTAATATCTGACACGCTCGAGTATGCCAAGGTCACGATTTTCTTCACAATCCAAAAGGTCCCCACCACGCTCGAGTAAATCCACATTTAGCATCTTGGCCTCCCCAACTATTATGAGAATAGATGTTTTATAAACCGAGCAAATACTCCTTGAACATAAAAACTACTACTAAATAAAAAAAAACAACAAATTGTGTATAATTATTTATAATGTCATAGGAAAACGTTGTCAGAATTTATGAAATGACGCATTATTTAATCAATATACAAAATTCAACAAAATAATATGAAAATTTTGTTGCGGAACAAAAAGTTTAAATAACTTGGATACTTTTTGTAAACAATAGCACAAATATGTACATAAGAGTAAGGAACAACTGTGCTCACAAAAAAATCAATACTAATTTCCACAGTACACACAAAAATAAATGTTATTTGTGTTTAACATGCCATTATTTTTCACGGTCTTTGTCGCTAGTGTCAAAAACCTCTACTTATGCGGGTTACATACACGCTATCTAGAAACAATACACAACAGATTTGCTACAAGTGTGGAAAATAACTCAAAGTCTTTGTGCTCCCTTTGAACAACTTTGTATCTTGTCAGCACGAGTGGATTGTCAAAAATATCCGCTCACATTTACTGTAGGATGCTATGTGAAGTTTGTAAAAGCAATTCAAACGTCGTTAGTTCGTCATATAAATTGGCTAATAGCAGGCATTGACTCTGTTCGGCACTCAAAAGAGTTCAACGCTCGTGGACTTGAGCTAGCTAGTCTCACGACTCTTTACACAATGGCTTTTTTGTGCATTCTTGCTTTTGGTTATGACATCACCCTGACTAGCAACTTGACGCTACTTTAGGTACAAGCTATGAACATGATATAAAACACAATGTGTAATATATGTCTATTTATACAGCCGTAATGATAGGAAAAGTCGTTGAACGTGTTTTTACAATTTTTCCTTTTAATTCACAATGAATAATAAAAGCAACCAAATATTTACAGAGACCGGTTAGAAAAAAAAGTAAAATACACAATTTTAACCATAATAACTCTGTATAAAACTCAGCGATGTAATAAAACGTAAGTATTCTATCTTTTTATACAAATAACTTAAAAGTGCTGAAACCGCTTCTTTAGTCACACTTTCCAAAGCTTAAAAATGTGTTTTGTGTGTGTGTTTTTTTATCGTGATCTTGAAACCTACAGCAGGTTTCAAAAACCTTTTTGTTTCCTGAAACTTAGGTTCTAAGCGCCCACTGTTGAACGTCAAAAAATAATAACGTTAACATATAACATTTAACGTTTATTATTTTATTACTCATTGTCCTTATTTAACCTTAGTTATACAATTACAAACTGCAGACGTAATGGCGATACTGGTTGTAAGTGGTGTAGAACCCAATTATGGTTTAGCGATTGGTCTTTATTAAAGATCTACATTTATGACTTTTCTTCTTAATGTACAAATATTAAAACATTAGCGATTTCCCGCGACTTCTACCACCTAAATTTTTAGAATCGAACAAGTAGTTTCAGAACTTAGCGCATTCATACAAAAAAACAAGCGAACTATTCAGTTTTTTGATACAAGTATATATGAAGCATAATATAAATCTAATTCTTTATTTTGAAACGTGATTGGTAACATAAATATCCTACTTTATGGCTTAGTCAATCAGTTTTTGCTGGTTTTGGCTTCCAGTATTCAATTAACATATAGTGTTATTAATTTGCGAATAGGCTAGGAAAAAAATGTATAATTATAGGTGAAGTATTTTTTACATCTGCTGTTTTAATCATATGTATCACATTACATTTAAACTTGTCATCTTAGCACCTTTATTTTTGGCATCAGTGGACAAAAAAAGACAACGATTTTTCTTTGTTTTATGGCTGTACCGACCACTGTGAAGTTATAGATAACTATAACGACAATACAAATCTATATGGAGAAATGATATGGCATGCATAATAAAATGTTCTTTTGCAGACATTGCAAAAGTTACCTCAAATTAGCTTCCGATTAGCCCACAGACTCACGCGGCGAAACCACGTGGCTCTTAACTCTAGCTCTAATATAATCATTGAACGTGAATTTGCTTGCATCTGGTTATAAAATAGACCTGAATTTTGACTATTTGATACATGACAAATACGCAACGGATTGTCCATTAATACGCAAACAATAACTCAAAAGTGCACTTTTAGTAAGCCTAATAGCATCCTTCTGTATTAATCCCCGAAGTCAAGATATTCCTATAAAGCATTGTGCCATAAGTCTGGAGGTATTATAATCATTAGGATCGTAAAGTTTTTATGCATAGTTTGTTATAATCTGGCGGGACGTGCAAAAACTCAAGGAATATTTGGTGGAGGAGGCTCCGTGCCCTCAGGCGGCGGCGGTTACATAAGTTCATCTATTTCCAAGGTCGAGGACATTGCTCCCAAATCGCTGATCGCGTCCTGCCGACCGGTGGAGGGGAGCCTCCAACTGGCCAGTTTGGGCGTTCACTTCTTTTTTTCCTAATATCGTCTATTATACACTGCGCTAGGTACTTGGTCAGGTTTTTACATAACACACAAAGAATCGTATAGTTCAGTGTTCGTTAAAGTTAAATGCGATTCGGAATTTTAATTACGTTCCTAGATGTTTATCAAGATCTTGTCCAGAACAAAGAATAGAAATGCTAATTTTATTCGAGATTTATACAAAAATCTATTGTGTGAATGACTGCTCTTTACAAATTTCGACACAAAAACTGTAACAATTAGTCGCATTAGAACAGGAAAGACTTTTGTGTTGAACGGCTACTGTCGTAGTATAATAAATCAATGAGAAAGTCATCTGACAATTTACAACTACATTCTCCGCCCTCAGGGTGGTCAGTAGTTAAACAATAGCACACATCGAGGGCGCACCCCTTTCTTTTACAATCGGCTACTGAGTAATAAAACTCTTTCTTAAGTTTATTCATAAATAACAAGACAGTGAAGATGCGGGTTACAATACAACATTGCTACTTCTAATTCCATATTTAATCCTTTTCCTTCTGAGCGCTTAATTTAATCTAACCCAGGGAAAAGCCGACAAGACTAAACCTAACAGCGACCGCAAGCTTTATTGTTAACTTAAAGCTATTTAAATGAAACTGAAAAGGTTTTTTAATACAGCCACAAATTTGACAATAATGACTAGCCTTCACATAGATATTTTTTTGCAAAACGAAGGACACCAATCAATCACTTTCAAAAAATCTCGAAACAAACAAATAAGTTGCACCATACCTTTTTAAGTAAAACAATATGAATACGAAACACATTTTTTACATTTCTCAAATTGCAAGTATTTTTGTCGCAGGAAACATAAAAGTTTCTATGTCATTGTGTTTTTGTCATTGCAATGTGTGTTTGGGTGGAAAGGGACCGTTAGATTTTTTTGACCCAACCATTATAACGGCTACCCTTTAAAAAAAACATAAGGGTTCGGCAGGTAGAGCAAATCTTTTGATCAAAGCCTGCGATTAACGCTGCGATTGAGTATATATAATGTAGATTTTTTATTGTTCAGATGTTCCAAATTTTGTAATGGGCCATACGTAACTGTAAAATCCCATTTCGTAAATTCAAACATTTACCTCTTTGTCATTTCTTTGATTGCGCCTGATAAGTGTTCGGCGGAAGGCATATGCAACATTTTATTGTTGATGCATACGTGCGATACTTATTTTTTTGGAAATTCAAAAAGAGTATCGCACATATCGCACTATGCAATATCAACAGATCAGTAAACAATTAATTCATTCTACTAACTTTAAGAAACGAGCGCAATGTAATCTTAATCTGTTAAAAAATGCCTCTAATTTACCTACATTACGGCTAGATATTTAATGTTTTTAATTAGTAAAATTGGCCTAATAACTTGGCAACTTCGTAGATTAAGACTATCAAGTTTCCCAGGTTTATATCTTCAATGTTTGAGTATAGACCGTACCTTAATTAATGATAATAAATTGAAGGGAAAGGAATGACGAAAAGTATTACGGCATTATGTCTTTACTACGAGAAAAATGCAAGATGAAAAGGTATGTAAAGAAAGCAAATAATAAAAACCTATTTTCATAGAAGCCAAAAGTGCTAATTCACCTGATATTAATCTTGTTTTTAAACATATCTTGTTGTCTTGAAAATTACTGAATTGTCGTAGAAAAGTTCAGAAAATGACCAGTTGTTTTATAAAATTGTGTAGTAGTAGTAGAAGATTGGCCATGTACCAGTAGCCAGGCAACGTATTCTACTTTATTTTAATCTTTATCCTAGCAGTAACTGCTACACGTGGCTTGGAGGCCTGCCAGGTGGTTGGTGCTGCTAACAGCTTCGCTCAGTAAAGGGAAATAAACGATCTGGCTTTTACCAACTCACGACTTGTGAGTGTTTTATCCACAAAGGTACATGAAGCAGTCTTTGCGCGCATTAAATATTAGTCATGTGAGGACCTTGCTTACATATTGCCTTTACTGATAACAATGATAATATCATTGCGAGAAATTAATTTCAAACAAGATGGCCAGATTACTAACTACCTTGTGGTTACTCAAACAGTTGTTATTGAAGGAAATGTTACAAATCTGATTGATATTATGAGATTGCAATGTTTTTGATGTATGTAAAAACACAACGTCATGTTAGGCAATGTCAACGTCATGTTAGGCAATGTTAATAAAGGGATAAAGGGTTAACCCGAGTATACCACAGTTCTTGAACATAACTTCAACGGGGCTCAATCACGCAGTATACGGATAAATTATCAAAAATAAAACTCACATAGCGACAACCCGTTTTGTATAAGTACTGTAGTTTTTTACGATTATAATATTAAGGCAAAATACTTTTGTACGTGAAATGCTTTCGTACACCATTTGTTTCACGCCATTAACATGGAATAAAAACTCGCAAAGCAGAAACTTAAAATTGCAATCCTGAACACAACAATTCGTAAAGTATACAATTAGTAGGTACCTATCATTCACGCATATGTAAGTTCATACCCGCATTTTACAGTCCTATGATATGGGCCCGAGCTTATTATTATGCCTTATTAATTTTAATTCAAGGTCAAGTGCATCATTAGCAATAATAAATTTGATCCTCTGTTGTAATGTTGTTATTATTTTTAACATTATATGTTCTATCAAATGTTCTTTATGTTTCTTACACCAATCAAATTAAAGCAATGAAACCTTATTTGGTGTTGAGAATTTTGGCAGTATGATGTCATCAGCACACAGGTGGTAGCCACTGCGTATTCATCTAATAAAACCTCACACATTCCATATGAGAATTAGAAGGTATATAGTTAAAAAAGAATGTATAGGACTGTTTTTAGAAATAGTTTCTGACAGAATAAAGAGAGAGAGAGGGAGGTTGAAATGGTATAATAATGAGAGGCGATTAAGCAGTACCAAAACAGATGACCTTCGATTAAGTTTTCGTTTCATATTTTGAATCATGATGTTATTAGTAATGTGAAGAAAATTACTGGGGAAGTCTTGTAATGCTACATATTTTCTTGAAGTTTACATGAACGACTTGAATGTGACGTGACAGAACGTTTGTCTTGTCACGGCAGTACTCATGGGCGTGAAGTGACTGTCACACCACACACCCTCAGGGGTCTCGTGTGTGTCCTGTCGTTGACACTAGATCAGCTTGTGTAACAAACCTGTATCGGGTGTGAGTGTTTTACTTCTTAAATCTAGATTGTATACCTGTTTTCTTTCGCCTGAATGTTTTCATAATGATTAAATATTTTCACACTTAATGATATGAAATTAAATGTTTAACATGTATTGTGTAGAACTAAACTTTCAGCATGAAGGAAATATTGATGGTGTTATCGTGTACTGTGATTTTAGATGTAACATCCACCATTTTAATCAAGATCTCATTCTTCCTTTATATCTTTGCGTTTTAGTAACTATTTCATGAAGTAGCTTTCCCATCATTTACTTAATTCCGATAAAAAGTTGCCTTTGGTTTTGTGGTAACAACTACGTTACAATTTTCTAGTTGTTTCTGTGGAACGAGAGTCCATAATCAGACTACAGAACTGACTTATTGAGTTCTTACAGTCATTTGCGAATTCAATTCAATTTGCACCTTGCGGTGGCCATATTTGTGAATGCTCTGAAACGATTTCAGTTTCAGCGAAATGGAAGTGTGAATTAGGCAAAAAAATAATTTTGACACTTGTACTAGATTATCTTGTCGATACAGGAGTAAGATTCACTGTCAGCTTCGACCATGGCATTGGAGTGTACGAGGGGGTGATGAGGTGTGCGGGAGGAGATGAGGCATGGTGTTCCGTCTCGCTCTTGCGCAGCAGTTCATTCACCCGCGCGCGCGGTGAGTGCGGAAGAGCAGCGTTGCGCGGGCGCAGGTACCGAGGCGGGCGGACGCTGTACACGGGTAGTCGCGCAGGAAGGACGTCTCCGACCATGAACCGAGCTATATTTTATCAGTTATCCGGAGGTGTCGGTGCGCCACGCCGCGTCGCAGTACGCTCCAACATGACCCTCTAATATTACGATACTCAGTGACGTTTTGCATTTAACTAGACTGAAAGCAACATAGATCTCAAGATAAGACTTATTTTTATAAATTTCTCTATTTTTAAGTGACGGTTTTATGTGAGGTGTGGATTTATTTTTAAGTGTTAGTGAAAACATAAACAAACATTTCCCATTAGGATTTTACAATTTGGATTTTCTTCTAATATTTCATCACATCAGGACTGTAAGCCTAATGGTTAGTACACACACATTTAATTATAAGTTAAGTATTAACATAAACTTAAGTTTTATAATCATTACTAATCACGTTACTTACAAACATCTTCGCGCCATCAAAAGACATCAACGCGCGTCTTAGTAACTAGATCTAATAACAAATTAACATTTGAAGGCTTTGTTAACTTAATTAGTGGTTAATTATAGTAACTCTGTACACTAATATAATAACTGCTACACTTGCATGGAACTTATTTAAATTAATTCATATAGTACCAGGTAATAAAAAATATTCAAAATTACAATTAAATCCAAATGAAAAGTTCATTTAGTTCTTTTTTTCTATTTTAATTTTTTCGCATTTTAAAACTAAAATAAAAACCTACCTTATCTTATACTAACATATTAAAATAATCTACTTAGAATATTAACACACTATAAGTTATCTCACTTTATGGTTTGCTTATTAATTGGTTTTGGCGCGAAATAAGCATACTAACACCAATCTAAATTAACACAATTTATTTCAAAAATCTGTATTATAATAAACCCTAACATCTGGCAACTATTAAGTAATGATAAGTAATCCACGATGGACGGAGCGGTTTAAAATAATCATCTATGTTTTTTGGGCGGCAATTACAGAAATCATAACATGCGAGGCTATCACGCACACATGCGCAGGTATTGTTGTTGCGTCGTTGTTGGATGCGCAAAAACAAAGCCTTGAACTTGTCAGGTTCAAATTCAAGGCGAACATTTAGCACACGTGACGTGATCTACCTCCTACGCGAAAATTACGTAATCCTTGCAACGAATTATGTAATGCATCCAAATGATTTATTTATTTAATGAATGCAATTCTATATTCATTAACATATCTTGATAATATGTATATTTATCTGACTCTTTATTATATACAGTAATAGTACCTACCTTATAATCCAAATCTGATTGGAATAAAAAATATTATAAATGTTGTCTAAATTCTAAATACCAAAATTTTTCTCTATACATAAAAAAAATATATTTTTCTGGTCGAAAATCAACAACGAAAATCAACAACTAAAAAGGTATACGTAGGTACCTACAACAGATACACTAAACAAAAACCTAAATATATTATTCTAAAATCATTGAATCGCATCTATATTTATGTCACAGTAATTTATCATGTTCACTTGACCGTCGAAAGAAGAATACATCCAACTTATGTTATTTTAAGCAATGTATTGAATGAAAGAACAAATTATCACAACCATGTACATAAATAACTATTAGCGTATTACATGTATCACGCACACATATGGAGGTAGATGGAAGCGAAAAAATAATAATTTAAACAATAACGACAAGCAAAAGTGGTCCCAATCGTAAGCGCAAAAGTTATAAATTAGCATGCGCGCCACCCGCCGCGGTTTCGGCAATGACAATGACAACGACCGATGATATAACAGAAGGCTGTCAAACCCGTGAAAACTCGGTCATTGAACCGCGCGCTTGCGACTCAGCCCCACTTCTTGACGCTTTCGCTCATGCGATTTTTATGTTTACGCTACTGAACATAAAGTCAATTTTGATTTGACAATAATCTTAAGATATGTACAGTTAAGATTTAGACCGAAAACTTGTGACGGAAGTACGTATACGTCAATATGATCTTCATTTGATTTAAAGGAGTTGAACCGAATTACATATTTAAACAATGAAGGTTTGGATTCTTGATCCTCATTGCTTTACGCAATCTTCGAATTTATCTTAATTTTAAAAAGAAGAGCGACGGTGAATAGATGTATTTGACACTGTTTATAGTGCAACTCTAATATGAAAAAGACACTGGAAAAAAAATGTGATATAATTTTAATTTTATTTAACTTATTAGTTTCTTTTAAAGAACATGAACATGACAAGTACCTAACAGAAAACTCGAAGCAGCGAGGTCGCCACCATCATTTCGATTTAGTCAGTGTCGGCATGGATGAGCCAGGAAGGTCCTTGATGGGTAGAAAGTAAATGTTGAATACAGGCACACGCGCGTGGTCGGCGGGGAGTGCGCTGGCACCAAAGGGGCGCAGGAGGGGGAGGGCGGAGGGCCCTGTAATGCGTGGAACCTGTTCGAGCAACGGTACCTCCGTATCGTGCCCCGGGCGCACACGCACCCATTATGTAATAAGTAATAACCTTTTTCTCGCTCGACTGACTCGTCCCTTCAACATGTGACCTTAACTTTCAATAGCGATTTGTTTGTTTTTATTAAGCATAGGGGAACCTGATTACGTCAAAGCATAATGCAGTTTTTTATTTCCTTGTTCGGTTAACTTTAGCATATTAAATGCCTAATCGTTACCAAGTTAATTTCTCCGATTTACATTGTTGCAAAATAAACCTTCCTGATACAATTTATTCAAACAGTATTACTTACTTGGCGAACTTTTCATTCAGTTAGAATGCGTTGTTAAACGCCTGAATACTACATGATTCATTTGTTCCTAGCGTCAAAGTAAAGCCAATAGAAACGAACAGCTTTAACTACCGAGAAAAAGAGATATCAACTTACAAATGTACATGCAAAACAGTCAAGCCCTGCATGTATTTAAACTCTGCTGCAATGCAAGTGTTCCCAGCCGCTTAACGTAATAAACTGTTTATTATTCCGTATTAGTTATGAAAGTAAAGTTGCAGGAAGTGCAACAGCACGTGTTTATAAAAATATCGATGACAGTGTGTCCCACATGCATATGAGTAGCTATAATATGTATGCCAGCAGCCTTCCGGTGGCGGCCAAGCAACGGTTACCGCACCATAATTCGTAGCAAATCCGTAGCAAATAGACTTACATAGTACCTTCATTGTAATTGCTACGGGAAGTCGTTATAGAATAAGTTTTAATTTCAAACATATAAAACAGACAGAACAGATCCATTATAAGCCTCATTTATTTAATAATTATGAAATAGCTTAGTTAATCTCAATAACAATTTGTGATAAGTTTCAAATAAAAAAGTCGGGTTAACAATTATACCTCCTACTACAAAACACTTTTCAAAAACGTATAAAATGGATCGATTTACACTTCGATAAATTTCCCTAGAGATATGTTCAAAAGCAAGACTTTTCCGTACCAGCCCGTATTCTCATTCGTTACCTACAAGCTACAACACAGTAGAAACAGTTACCAAACCGTTAAAAATAGTGATACCTGTGGGAAAAAACTCCACAAATAGCAAATAGTTAGCTTCAATCTGAAATGCAAGGTAAACAACTTAGTTTAATTTTTCATCAGAAGAATCTTTACCTTTTCACATCATCGGAATTAAACCTGCAGGCGTCGATGCGTCCCGCCGGGTTCTGATTTCACCCTCCTATTTTAATTTTTTATCGCGTTGACCTAACTGTAGTGGGATACAATAGGTGCAGCATTAATAAAAACATGTGTTAAACCTTATACTGTGACGGATTGCCATTACATATGTATGTACGTGTTTAACGAAGTATGTATATGCATATGTATGGAGACAGCCAACATTGTAATAGAGAGAGTTCCAACTGTTATCAACAAGGTATCGTAAAGAATGCAAGAGTAACAGATTGCATGTCCATCGCCTGCCTCCATAACTATAAATTATTCCTTAACTTAGCTCTTTCCATTTATGTGTAAAGATAAACATCCACACAGCTAGGTTTATATTTTGTTGCACATATCAGTTACCTACTTATTTATGACCAACACAAGCTTTCTTCACACTTTACCAAACACTTTACTGCATTTACCTCTACATTCTAGGAAACTAGGATATCACAACTGCATACATATGCAGTTCTGTAATCCGAGTCCTGTTGATCAGCACATTGTTTTTGCTTAGCGGTATATTCCTATGCGTGTTGATTCACAAACTATGAATCACTGTAGCCGTAAACTTTGTTACTAGGAAAGGCATATAACAGGACATCTCTAACATTTTAGCAAACAATTCTGCAGGTGAACTGAACACGGAGCAACAATAAATAGATGATCATATTTCATATTCTGTTGATAGTCGTCTCAAAAAGATCTAACGGTACTTCCCTATACAAAGGCTCTGCGGTCCCGTCTTATTTTTTTCCGGATGCGGGGCCTACCTGCGATATAACCATACACTTGACGTCCCTTTCGTTTTTTTCGTCGGTAGTAACCATAGATAATCTCTTTATAACTTGTCCCTATTAAAAATCCCGTTTTAAGTGCTTTGTCGTTGTTTTTTATACATAAGCGCCATCCAAATTATTACGAATGTCTTGTTATTGTACTCTACATGACATAAAATTAAGCATGTAGATTTGATAGTCTGCGGAACCTAAAACTAACAAAGGAAAGTAAACCGTCGATGCGGTTTGTTCGATCGATGAAAGTAAAGGCCTGAGTAGACGGTCGAGCAGTCCCGTTAGCCGGCCCGAGCTCGGGCTCACGGAATACTAAACGCTGACATACTGCGCGGCTTTTGACCCTAGCCACATTCTAGTCTAGTACTTCAACACCTCTATGCACCGATTCATGTACCTTAATATTATTCTGTGCATGGTATTGTTACAAATAATTCACTCAAGTGCAATATAAAAAAGTCCCATATAAAATTAAAAAAAATCTGTTTTCATAAATATTCTAAAAACTTTTTATAAAAGTTGGTCTAACCATAAAATAATGCAATTAAGAACTCTACTGACGCAGAGTATTATCACGGTATTATTGTGGGCAAAAATATACCCACCAGTAGGTACCTTGGAAAACCTATTAGTCAAAACAAAAAGTTTTATAAATACGTAAATAAAAAACGCAACTTCATTTATTAAAAATTATTGTCTTCAAACTGTTTCTCGTCCTTCCTAGACTTGCGTTTTTTTTAACGGCACAGACGCATTGTTGCTGTTATTTCGTATTTCCTTAAAAAACACGAACCATTCAATTTGCTAAAAGCAAGAAATGCAATTTGTGCAAATGGCACTTTTTAGTGCGTCCTATTATATTACTGACGTAATTGGCCATAAAGCTCGGCGGTTCGTTGTTTCTTAAATACCTTTCCTATCTCAGCGACCTTCATTACTGTATTGAACAATCGCACAAATAGGCCGACAAAGGAAATTGCAGTTTGTGCTAAAAGTGAAAATTATTCACAAATCGTAAAAACTTCAAAGAAGAAGGGAGGCGGCAGCGGGTGTTGGGGGATTAGAAATTTAGCCAGACTTATCGGGACATTTAGTTACAAATATAGCTATGCTGATAGAGATGTACGAGAGGACAACGACCCTACGCAAAATTCGCTGCATTGGGCTAGGTCTAGTGCATGCGCGTATGTAGCGGTATCAACGCGGAAGCAAGGCGAGCGGGAGCGCACTATGCGCCCGCTCCCAGCCAGAGCGGGAAAAACGCATGAATGAGTATTGAAGCCTACCCCAAGAAGGGGGAAATCGAGTTTGCACTGCGGGCACCAGCACTTGCACAGATATAGACAAGCCCTATGCATTATACTAAATAGGATCAATAGTGCTTTACCATCCAAACTTTTAACGCTACACGACACTAACAAGAACTAAACTTTAAATCTTCGTAACATACATAATAAACTTATTTGAGGTACTGTGCAGTATGATCGTGAAAGACTTCGTGACAAATGTTACACATTTAAATGATGAATGAGTACAGCATAGTTACTTGAATAGGTTTCAATAAATCAACAAAAATTATAAACAGTTATCAAACCCAGCCATAACGATCAAACATAACAATTTCAGGATGCAAGGGATTGTTAATCACATAACTAATAGCTAGAGGAAACGTGCTGTGCTTCTGCTCTGTCCCCATACAGAAACACGGAATAATTTACCAATTATACAAACATCAATGAACATACCTCAGTATTTTTTTACGTTATGACATTTAAACTCCTTGTTTAAATTAGCTACTTGATTAATTTATCAAGATGCGTGCAAGGAAGCCAATTAAGAATACAATCAAAACACTTCCTAAAAACCTTTTACAGAGTAAAGTTATAAAAAGCCGTTTAAGTTTCTATAACGAGCCCAAAGAAAATTTGTGATGTGATGTCAACGACCGTGTGCCCAATACTCGTACAGAAAACGCATTTCCCGGCGCACACGAGCGCAGCGTGCGATTTATTCGCGCGGCGGGTGCGACGGGCGGCGCGCGGCGTCTCGCTCGCGCCGGGTGGCGGGCGCGCTCGGAGTGGGACGAGGCGCTGCGGCCGTTCACCCCGGAAGATTCAGTGTTTTGATACCGCTCAAGCCTCCGCCGCCGCTGGAAAACTGCATTTTCTTTGATGCGCTTCGCTTTTCACGCTCTAATTGACCGACAATCGGATAATTTCGTTTTTTAAATGAATGATTTGTCCCTTGTGTATCTAATAGATAGGCTTAGAAGATGTACACAATTACGGTTTTTATTAAGTTTTCATCATATTTTTAATTTTAAATATTATACTCGTACCTTCGTAGGAAAACGTTGATAAGCTTCTTTGGTTGTAGGTATTTATAGATAACAAATCTACACATTTAAAAAAAAACATCACTTTGATGTACGACCTCTCATTACATCATAATTTGAGTATTTACTCGTGAATGATTTCTATATTGATTTAAATAAATTGTTATCAGTGATCCTTCAAAAGAGTATCACAAACATAAAACCTATATTTTATCTCGCTACACTCACATCTCGAGACGCATTACATACAAGAATTGTCTAAATCGATAGAGGTTGTGACGAGTGCGTGTGCACGAGACGTGGAGTGAGCCAGGGAGCCTGAAAAACGCAACGCTTTGGGGTAGATCACGAATGATCAGAAATTGCCAGACGTTATCCTAGGTCGCGGTTGTAAAGGGTGCATATACATGTAATCATATAGCTGCTAGGAAGGGTGCAACTGCAAACACGAAATAGAGGGTGTTTTAAAAGTTAAAAGTAGATACGTAAATAAAAATCAAATTACTTTTAACAGTGATGTCTCGTTTACTTTTAAATTAATTGTTACCTACTAAGTATTTTAAAAGTCGTGACAAAACAGATTTACAGTTCTATAGAAGCTATACACCACCATCCATCAATATTTGTCTTTCCACAACACTGTCAAAATTACCAGGCACACTTACAAAATTGTATAAAAGTAAAATTGCAAGTTAGATTCCTGCACTTACTTATCTTGTTCGACTGTACATAAATTAAACTTCCGGGTTTTTTAGCCTATAACAAAAATGTACGTAGATACGTACTGGTGTTTTTAAATGCTCACACACTGAAAAGCAAAGCTAAGCTATGTAACAAAGTAAAGCGGAGTGTAGTTCAATTCATTCAAATTAATTGAAAAGGCAGTGTTTGAGTGTCGACAGCCAACCGCTTGCTCTTTTATACCGGGCCCGAGCAGTTTGCAGCTGTTAATAGATTACAGGCTGTAAATAGTGGAATCAATATTGGATAATGGTAGGTGGCAGGGTGCGGTGTGGTGGTGCCGGAGAGTGAGTTGCACCCTTACCATGAACTTTATACTCGATAATGCGACAAAAATCTCTCAAATCCATAAGAAACTCAGAATTCATATAAAAACTTTAAAAAATTGACGATAAAAAAATAAGTAAAATTAGAGCTTTTTAAGGGTGTGATCGAGAATCAAAGGTAAGGGTGCGTGTGCAGGCTATGTCGACGACCCGTGAGAGTGAAAGCGTGTTCCGGGGAGGCGCGCAGGCCGCCGCCCGCCCTGCATGGCTTTCGCTGCCGTTCTCACGACACCCGCAACCACGTTGTTTTTAACTTGTATTAATTAGCGCTCCATGAGCTGTGGTTATGAATTAACGTATTGATAGCTTGTATTGTAGTGTGAGTCTAAATTTATTGGTGCATTCGTCGAGAGTAGAGTGTTACATGTCCGTGATTTATTTACTGAGTTTCCCATAATTTAAATTAAGACAGTGAGTGACGTTGCCCTTTATAATATAAAGTTATATTTCATATAGTTATTTTCGATTTTAATTTACTAAAAAGTTTTGAACCAGTATTGGTACAATACAAATCTGTTGGTGGCATACAGTTAGCATTTCCCGCGGCTACGCTCGCTAAGATCGTCAGTGCTCGTGGGATCGAGAGCACGGTCACGGCGCGCGCCGCGGTCGCCACACTACGGAAGTAATGAACTTGAATGCAGTCCGCGGTCGCAATGCGCTGTGCCGTCCCGCTCTCCTCTAATAAGAGAATAGGAGGCGCGAACGTGACGTACTCACTGCATTTGCTGTCAAATTCGTCCGCATTCTCCGTCACAGGCCGCTTTCGTCGTCGATGCGTTTATCGGAACGAGACGCGAATATGTGTGTCGATTGCATTCTCGGCGTCGTAAAAGTGCATCTAGGTCGGTGGGCATAGCGGCGCGGTTGTCGGGTTAGTGCTCGGCGTTCGCCGGCTAGACGTGAGGCAGGTCGGCACAGGCGGTCTTCGCGTTGCATAATGCGCGGTGCGCTCCGCCGGCTCGCACGGCAGCACGAGGCGGCGACCGCGCTTGCCAGCCGCTGAGTGCGCCTCGCGCGGGCCCCGGCCGCACCACGACATGAGAGCGGCGCGCCGGCTGCGGCCCCTCGTCCCTCTGCTGGCGCTGCGCATCCTGCTCGAGTACCTCAAGTCGCTGCACCTTGCAGTCGCCTCCTAGGCACTTCATCATCACACTATTTATGCTCCAAAGACGATAATACTCTTTGTTTATTCGCGGTAGTACTACTACTTTTAACGCGTTAACTATTCTCAAGAATGTCATGAACGATGAATATTTATGATTGTAAGTATTGCTATATATTGACCATTTCTGTGAACTCTTCTGCTTATCCCAGTTAACTTTTAAAAGTTTTAGTTAAGTGAAGTCAAAAATAGTTGTGCAAGAAATGTTTATATTAATTGCTATGACGGAAGTTGTGAAGAGTAATTTTAAGAATCGGAGGTACCCAATTTAATTTAGTAAGGCTTGTTATGTCGGTTGACACATTTAATACGAGGGCATAGGTATGTACTAAAGGCAATTTAAGAAATAATAGAATTTAGCAAATCCAGCAGATTTACAAGTCATAATAAATTATAAAATTGGATGAGGAATAGTGTTCCGTTGCAATGCATGCCTAAGATATTATGCTTTATCTAGCCGATAGGTACCTACTCGCGTTCATTTATTGTGGAAATATCTACGTATTAAATGTATTATTAGCCTGCAAGGTTAGTGTTCCCGTTGCACTCTCGCATGGCTATGTAACACATGTGTACAGTCATCATCGCTATTTTACAACATCACTCTTATTAGTGACACTTTTCAATACGCGACCTTGCTCTCTTGGCTTGCACATACAAACATTTTCTTTCATAGAAATCGAAAACCATCTACATTGTATTAGTTACGTAACTGTATACCTAAGTATAATCTATTAAAAGAAGTGTTAGATTCAATAACGTCAAGTTACAATTTAATGACTTCCGCGTTTATGAAGTACTTCGTAGGATAGGTACTTATCGTCACTACAAAATCACGGAAAATAACAATACAGATTAAGGGACCTTGTGGAGTCCGAATAGATCAAAACAATCAATTCATCATATCGTACCTATTATTTACGGAATAATACCGTTCAACGTCAATGCGCATCACTGGTCCGTAGGGTTCCGTACACTGAATATGTATACCTATATAATAAAAAAATAAAGATCTGGATTTACCTTTGGGTAAGTAATAATATTTAGTTTCCTATTGTTCATTCTATTTCAATTATCTCAAGACAATTTTAGCAACGGCAATTAGGCGTCCCATTTTTTAACTATTTTTTGCTGTCATGCGTGTTTTGAAAAACATTTGCAATATTACTAGCATAACCTAAATATCGTGCTGGAAATTCCAGTTTTTAACTATGTATTTCATTCTCTTTAAATGCCTGAGAAAGAGACTATTTTAATAATTTCAAATCGTTGCAGTTTAACTAAAATCGTAGTCGCAATCATATCCATGTTATTATATTATGCAACTATAAAAATAACGTAAGTATAGGTAGTTAGGTTGTACAAAGAAATATTTTTGAGTAACATCAAATGTTTCCTACCAAATTTCAAATAGCCCTACAATATTAAAATATTCCATTTGCCCATCAATTTCAGAAAAATATTATGTAAAATAGTATTACGTGCTTAATATTGTGCATCCTTTAAACTCAACTCATTTTCATAAGTAAATTAAAAAATTAATAAAAGTAAAAGCTGGTAGCCCTAGCGTGATCGCAACGTGCAGCGTAAAGGGCAAGTTCAAGAGCGAGCGCATCATGCGCATGCCCAAGGTTGCTTCCTGGTGCGCGCGCGGCGATTTACGCTGCGGGTGTGCGCTACTGTGCGCCGCGATCGACGGATACTTTAGATGTTTAAAACGAAAAATGAAAAATTTTAATTATCATTGATAATTCTTTGACATTAACGCAGAATGAGTGTTTATTTTTTGCGAGTTATATGTCAGTCAAATGAATTAACATAGAGCATGGCAATTTTAATTTCCTTCAGTAAATGATTGAGTGAATATGAAAAATCAGTGCTACTATTAAAAAAAAAAACAAATCAATTCCATTATCCATTGGACTAATCAAATTATGTCACATTGGATAATTAAAATCGGACCTAAACATTTATCTTTAACTTTCACCGAATAGTTGACGTAATTGTATGAGTGAAATACAAATAATAACATAATGTTTACATAGAACAAAATCGAATCTAGTTCCTAGGTGTGTATCAGTGTTATCACGAGAAGTGCATGTATTAAGTACTGGTTACCGGGCGGGATTGCGTGTGATGTGTGACATTGCGCGGACGCATTGCGCAACCTGCACTCACGGTCACGTGCAGACCCACCTCCCCACTGCCCCCCGCTTCTTTACACGATGCCCCCACCACTACATTACTGAGTAAACATCAGCCCTTACGCAACAATTAACTGTATATAGGTACGTTTATATACAATGCAAAACACATTTACTCATGAATGCTTTTCAGATTTCAGGCCAAATCGGAGAAAGTGATGAGCCAATTAAAAATTACTTGCTTTCATTTTCACATCATTCAGTCAATAATGCAATAAAGTGTATAAATAATATGAAAATAAAATTGGAATAAACTTAATTACTTATGGACGTAGGTACATAAGTAGGTACTAGGTAGTTTCGTCAAATTATTTTATGGATAGAAAAAACTGTACCTGTATTCAATTAATATCATCATTCTAGGCATTAATAAATTAAATAATATATTAACTTATGTACATAAGTACAATAAACACTTAGTGATGCACCACATTGGTTACAAAACTCATACATAAAACCATTACAAATGCAGCGCATAATGTTTACAATACGGTGCTCGAGCGGCGCTTGCGCAACAATTTGAATGTCAAATGGGGCCGGTTTGGAAAACAAAATTTTCGTTCTCATCGAGAGGAGTCGTCGGCCGCGAGCCGCCTCGCTTCCGCAATTATGCAATGAAATGTTGAACTTCAATGTTGCCTCACTGCACCAACATGGGAATGCATTCTTTTACGAACCTGCCCATACTTAAAACACTTCGCTACGAGTCACGTTTGTTTACTTACATCGCTATTACATACTTCTTAGTTTAAAAAAAACTAATTTCAGCGTGTTGTGTGTTTTTAAAAGCTTTTTCAAATAAGTATTTATAGCTTTTGCTCGCGACTTCGTCCGTATGGTTCTTCTAGTTTAGTTACTACCCCACTCCCATGGGTCGTAGTGTGATGTTATAGCCTATGTTATTCCTCACGAATTTAGCTAACATACACAATGTAAAAAAAAAACAATCCGACTGGTACTTTCTGAGATTAGCGCGTTTGAACAGAAAACAAATAAAAAACTCTTTAGCTCTTTGAAGCAAAGATTTGAGTAGGTATGTAGTAACTTCACAATAAACGTTAAACAAGCAATTTACTATGAAGTACCTCATAGTAAACATAGTAAATTCATCAATGAATCATTGTAACTATCTAGTATCATACAAAGGTACAGTTTCTTTTTTGTTCTGAAACATATTAATGTTTATTTTAAGCCTAATCATTGTTAGAATTACAAGGAATGTCAATTTCGTGACCAATTCACTGTTCCGTATTCCATGTGTGTAGTGCCAACTTGGCAAATATTCAATGCATCTACCGTCAAGAGAGCAAAACGCGATTATTTCGATATTCATTCTATATTTAAACTAATCCGCTTTACCGTTGCCATCGTAATTCATAAACATTTTAATTAACATGTCCTTTGATATAACTTAACATACGATTGTTTCCCCCAAAGGATAAGGCAGAATTGGAGGTACCTACTACAGAAGGTTTTAGGCCCATGTAGTAATCAATTCTATAAAATAAAGGATAATTATAGTGCTGTGGTAATCCATCCCTATTCCTGTCTAATTAATATTTGATTCCATCTTTATTAAACATTCACAATACAGACATTGTACATACCATTATAACACTAACAGGAAAGCTCTTTTTCCATATTAACATTTTTCTTTCTTTATTTTTCATCAGTTATTGTAAAAAAAAAATACACTTAGTCTTCGGCAATATAAAATTTACACTTAGACATGTGGTACAAATATGTTTTTTTTTGTTTCAGGTACAATTTACTTCAATACGCAGAAAGTAATTATGAAAATAATAATTTAAAGGAGTCACAGAAGTCAATCAAAATGAGACTGGTAAGTACCTAAAATTACCTTTTCATTTAATTGAGTTGCATGTTAATTGCTCATGCACTTATGGCCAATTCCGCTACTAAATATTTAGAAGTATTCAATTGAATTTTGTTTAAAATAGAAATAGGCAAAGGGGAAGTGTTGGTGCGCAGTGGAAAGTGCGCACTTATCACAAAACTGGGTCAGTAGTGGCGCCGCCCCTTTATTGAACGTCGCTTCTCGCCTCTCACTTAGGAAACTAAACTCTTTCTAGAGGAAAATAACACTCAAAGTTAGATGACACGGCAGGAAATGCACACGGCTGTAAAGAGGGAAAATGCATTTCGTTACGACGTTGTTTGCATATTTTTGGGGTCTGAAAATGACCGACTTGCGGACTAACAGTACTAAATCTTCACTCCAATGAAAACGTTCTGCTTGAACATTTCTTCCGGTACTTAGATAATATTGTTAAGTGAATTAGTTTGAAAAATTAGACTAAGTCAAGTGTTGCTCTATGTAACTTGGAACTTATTGTCAACAGTCAACAAGTGAGGAAGTTCCAAGCACAACGGTGGTGGGTCGCACCGGGAGTCCCGGCGGCTCAGATGTGGTGAGCGGCGTGTCCAGCGCGGGCGCATACGATGTGACGCGCATGCGCGAGGAGGAGTTCGAAAGACTCACAGTATACATCGTGCCCGACGTGCCGTGCGAGCGTGGCACGTCCAATCGTGCCGAGAGGACGCTTCCTCGCAGCCTCGCTCTCAGACCATCCGCAGTATTATCCACTCCAAATACACCGGTACGTAACCATTCCAACTCTAATAAATGCAATTGACACCTTAGCCTTAAAAACTGACGGAGTGTCTAAATTGTAATAGAACATGAATCAATTGCATGATAGCATTTACAATTATTCCAGACTGAAGGTGTGTGGAGTATAGGTGTAATACCACGTGGGACACGCTTCGGGCCCTTCGAAGGCACCCGAACACCAAATAAACCTAACGATAAAGTATCCTGGAGATATTATTGGAGGGTAAGTGTAACTGTAAATCTATCATAATCAAATCATATGAACCAGTAATCGCAACCCGCTTTGCTTTTTTATTTAATTTGGTTGAGGCTTGTATCTGTATATTCAACAGCACAACCTATTAGACCGCAATTCAGACTATCCTCAACTAAGCCAACTACTAGACTAATAAACTCTGGCGTATTTTTATTATTTACAATGCACTATTATTTTCTTCTTCAATTAACCGAACTCTCTCTTTGGGCCAGGTACAGGAAACTGTGAGACATCATACTTATGGAAATATTAAGGTGAGATTGGGCTTTAAATTCGATACCAATGGTGGTGGTTATACAATTTTAATAGTTACTGTAAATCTTTAGGCATCAGATTTTTTTATCTATTAAAATGAAACATGTTATAAAGTCTGTTTAATGGAGAAATCATCGCTTTACGTCACGCTCATTCTAGCTCGTACAAGAATTTGATAAAAAATACCTACTAGTACCTAGTAGGCAATGTCATGACGTATCACAATGCATGTTGCTGATATCCCTGTTCATAGCACTACATGAACCCGCAACTATTGTTCAAATATAATTCATTGTTCAAACGCGCGTTATCTTCCGCGTCCTATATTACCTCTCGAGTGACATTGCATCTCGTCCTTGACTCCCCACTGCACTACTATAATGTAAGCGTGTCGCTATCAGTTGCACGCGCACTGTAAATATCCTGCACGTGCCACGTGCACGGATAACATGTGTTTAGCTCAATTATATAAGTTCGATTTTAAACACACATAATATAAGCAAATAAACAAATGATTGCATTTTAAGTTAATTGAGAAATTCTCACAGCATAAGTGGTATTGTAAGTCAATGATTACAAACAGCAAGTAATTACTACTACAAGAGTAACTAACAAAGCGTTTAGTCCAAGTAACTTACATTCAAATTAATATTCATACCAATCAGTCGCGTTGTAAAAAATATATTTAATAAAAAAACAAACTTTGTCTCATTTGATAGTTCAGTACTCAATTATGTTTACATGTATTTGCGTAAGTGTTGTAATTATTGTAATTTTTTTACAGATATTCAAGGACAGTGACTATTATTACCTGGATGGGTCCGACACCAGCGTAGCAAACTGGATGCGATACGTCGCATCTGCGTACTCTCTCTCCGTGATGAACCTCGTGGCTTGCCAACATCAGGAACACATATACTTCTACACTATCAGGTAACTTCACTTCACAACATGGCAACATGGCAACATGGCAACACGGCATACACTCATGTTCACTTTCAATTTATGACGTTCAATTAAATAATGTTACAATTTTATCGTTTCAGAGACATTATGCCAAACGAAGAGTTGATGGTATGGTATTGCAAAGATTTTGCAACCAGGTTGGGCTATGATATCGATCCGGAGAGAGCTACTTACTCTATCTGTAAGTATTTTGTATGTTTATTGTCGACTACACTGAGAATACAAGCTTGTCAAAACCATTTTAATATTCTAAATATTTTTATTTATAGGCAAGGAAGAAACAATAAAAAAAGCGTATGGCTTGCCTCCTGCACCAGTGCACCCTGAAATTGCATTCAATCACATGAAATATGTTCTTGGATTAACAAACACTAAGGAACTGCTAGAAGCTGAGATCCCAAGCCGACGGCGTAAACGTGAAGCAACTGATAAGCCTTTTCATGAAAATTCAACAACCATACTTCGTGAGGACCCGAGATGTATAAACAAAAACGACAGAGTGGTTCTCAGGGCAGATATTTCTACCAACATAATTCATAACAAAACGGAAAACTCTCTTGTTAGTGAACCCAGATCATTATCGCCGACCAGCTTAATGCCTTCTCCCTCACCGGTAAAAATGCATAGAGAAAATCCTACTTTAATAATCCATCAACACAAAGAGAGCACGTCCCAAGTAGTTATACATCAACTCGAAAATCCTAGAATTCAGAGCAATAGGTCACCTGCGCAGTGTCAAAACTTGAGAGACATGCGTGGACCATCTCCAATGGCACAAAGTAATCAAGAAAAGTTAGGAAACAAATCTCCAATACTTACTCATTGTGTAGGACCACACTACGAACATCAACTGACTCCTAATGATGGATCGGTGCGATCAGATGAGGGATACCATAGTAACGGCTATCACGATGAATTCACACCTCCTGAAGATTCTAGTGATTCCGATGTAGAAAATTATGTTCTCGACTGTTCCAATAAAACCAATGAACCCAAAGAGACTGTAATAGTCCAAAAAATTGATCAAGATATGCATCGCAACGAATACAGAAAGGTGAAAATAAAAATGCCAAGAGCATATCAGTATCAAAATCACAAAGATATGGACTGCGAAAGTGAAAAGGAATTAGTAATAGCAGAAGAAATTCCCAATACTCCACAAAATTTATCACCACCAAGACGTGATCCAGCTACATCGACTGTCATAGTATTAGAATCATCCCAAAATACGGTGGTGCCTCTTAACAAACCATACTATGAAGATGGTGCCATTTCGCCATCGCCTCAGCCGGCTTTTATGAGATATTCTCCACCAGATACTAGAATATTGGAAACAATATTGACTGGAAATAGAATCGATACAAATAATAATGATCCTAACCGGCGTCAACCAAACGCAACACCGCCGCCTTCATCTCCAACTGAAATGGCTTATTCATATAAGAAAAGTCAGAGGTACGGTAATGCTTGCAGTCCGGACTCCAGTTCAAATCTAACCCCTTTGCCGTCGCTACTGCCATTGCCACAGCAGCTGCCCACACCCAGCGCTGCATCAATTTATTCATCTTCACCACCGCATACGATCCCACATACAACTGAAATCCGGGAAATCAGAGAAATAAGAGAGATCCGAGAGACACGATATGAAAGTCACTACCCTAACTACTCATATAACTTATACTCTCCTCCAAACTCAACAATAATCACTCAACTAGGGTCTCCACCCAGTAATTACTCACCAACGGTGACTTCATCTCACCAGTACGAGAGATCTCAAAATGTTCAAAGTAATCACCACTATCCATCATCTACTAGTGTGATTACACTCAAAAATTGTTCACAATTAAGTTTAATACAAAACACGAATGTGAACAGTCAAATGGTTCCTCAACACGGAAGCGTCAGCCCAGACGGCTCGTGTGGACTCATGGGCGCACCGATGAGTCCTGGCTCACAATCCTCAAGGGGTTACAGGAGCTTACCTTATCCGCTGAAGAAAAAGGACGGGAAAATGCACTACGAGTGCAATGTTTGCTGTAAGACGTTTGGACAACTTTCGAATCTGAAGGTTCACTTGAGAACACATTCTGGCGAGCGGCCTTTTAAATGCAATGTATGTAGTAAATCGTTCACGCAACTTGCACATCTCCAGAAACATCACTTAGTACATACCGGGGAGAAACCGCACCAATGTGATATTTGTAAAAAACGATTTTCTTCAACATCGAATTTAAAAACTCATTTACGTCTGCATTCAGGACAAAAACCATACGCTTGTGATTTGTGTATGCAGAAATTTACACAATTTGTACATTTAAAACTCCACAAGCGGCTACATACAAATGATAGGCCATACGTTTGCCAAGGATGTGACAAGAAGTACATCAGTGCTTCCGGATTACGAACTCACTGGAAAACTACTAGTTGTAAGCCAAACAACATCGAAGAAGTATTGGCAATAACAAATGCAGCAAACACTGAATGCATCGGTAAGTTAACTTTTATCACTGATGTACATATAATTTGAGTATATTTTTGAACACTTCTTTAAAAAAAATTAAACTAATTTAAATTTAACCGATATAAAATCAAATGAAAGAGAATTAACGCGACCACGGTCGCGAGAGCAACTGCAGCGCGGTGCACTTTCTCTTCGTAGGTGAACCGCAACTTTCACTTGCGCTCTCGCTGAACGCGGCCGATTTCATTTTCGCGTGCACTTTGCAGGTACCGTCGACAAAGACTGCCACGAAAGAGAGGGGCACGAGGCATACGAGGTGCACTCTCCATCACAGGGAGGGCTGGTGGGAGCCGGTGGGGCGCGAGTCGCGATGTCGCACAGCGAGCTGCTGGCGGCGCAGGCTCACTCCACCACGCCGCACCTGGTGACGCACGGCCAGCACTCGCCGCACGCGTACCGCGCGCTGCCCGAGCACGAGCCGCACTACGCTGGGCCGGCCGCCGAGCCGCGCGCCTCCGTCATCGAGTCCAGCCAGCCGCTCATCATCGAGTGTACCTGAGCCCTCCTGGCGCAGCACGCACTCGTCGGACGCGTGTTTCCCCGCCGCATCATGTGATTCCAGTCTTGTGATCAAACGAAAGTATTTCGTAATAAAAACATTTGGACGAGGACTTCGTCCCTTGCAGTGGCTATGAGATTACGATATAAACTTTAAGTTGTACATTTGTAAGAATTATTACTTGTAAATGCGATGCGATATTAATAAGTACTAAGTACTTGAGTAATGTTAATTCCTTCAGGAAGTGTATCATATTAAGTTAAGATTTAATATTACATCCAAGATTTCAGCAGCCTCTGTTTATACTAATGCTCAATTTTATATGTATAATTAGAATTCTATTGTAAATAGGATTTTGAGACATCGACTTATTTAATTTTTCAATGCGATTACAGATGTATGTACCTATTTCTAGATACAATGTTTTCACAACAGTGTTGTCGTGATTGAAGGTATCCTTAATGATTTGTTGTTCAATTATAAGTAGTGTTAAAGATCAGCACGTACCTACATAAAAGTGTTACTATAATTAAATTTCACCAAAGAATATCTGAGCAGCAATAAAGTGCCGAGTGAATACTGTTTTGTTTGTGAAATTATTTCAAATCAGTCCGAAACACATTATTAAACAACTGATTAGCGGTAAGTGCCAAAAGCACGTTTATTTTAAGTTAAAATTAAAGAGATGAGCGTATAGTATTTTTAAATTGTTGTTCCTAATGAATAAACGGAAAGTAAGCGCATAATATGTGCAACAACGTAATTCTAATGTTATTTAGATTAAAATTGTCAAATTGTGTACATTATCCCTACGCTAGAACAAATGGTGCTTCACATCGTAGAGTAGTGGTCGCTCGCATCGCACGCGCCGCATGCGCGCGCGCCGATGGACATGTACTACATTGTAATGTTAATTCACCGAGTCTACTAGTTACTATTTTATATTCCCAAGTAATTATGATTCTCCTATTCGAAAAGGCTGAGATAATTAAAATGTAATGTAATGTTTGGCAAATATTAAACGTAAGGAAGTATTGGTTTACATGATGTGTAACTTGTGTAAACGTGGCTTAGAAGTAAAAGTTTGAGCGTAATATTATGTATTCACAGCTTATACGTGATGTAAAACCAAACGATAGCGTTTTGTATATTTCTATTGTTCATACGAATAAGATTTTTACACGCAATCCTTAGTAGATTTATTAACTGTATATTTTCTACTGTTTACAGGGCAAAAGAATTTGTACTAAAACCAACAATCGTGTTTGGTTTAAATATCGTGTCCACAGCCATGTTAATATTTTGTTGATTTCGACGTTTCTCATTACGTTGTTTAAAGTTACAATTCTTTTATCTTAAAGACATAAATTAAATATGTATTAGTTCATTACAACACTCTCTTCACTTCTTAATTTATATTTTAATAAAATCGGTGACTCTTTAAAGAAGTTTTCTGTAAAATAAACTTTTTATTGATACTTAACGATAAGGAAATTAATAATTATAAGCAAACTTGTCAGTTAAAAGAATTGTAATTCATTTAAACATTATTGCGTATGTTATAGGTACACGGGTGAATTTATTACGTTATAACAAACACGGTACCTACCTACTATATTATAAGGTACCGTATTTGTTTATAAGTACTTAAAAATGCAGCCTATTCCGTAAATGATCGTCAATGTAACCTACGTGTACACCTCCTTCCTGATTTTTAACATTATGCATGAATAATTATTTATACTTTGTAAATCCTGTATAGAACCTATTTACACATTCATATAAAAATATAAAACAGGGTTCTTAATAATATGTACCCATCAAAGGTCATCTAATAAGTAATTGATTTGCTACATGGAACATGTTACAAAAATGTAATATCACAAATACTTAAGCATTGTCAGTTTTTTTTTAATATCTGGCTTTTCTTACTTATTTCACAATCTTTTACAAGATCGCTTTCAAACGTCGAAATCATCTATTGTCAATAATCATCATAACACATCTACACTTTTTGTAGAAATATGTACGTAAACATGTAATTATTGATTAAGGAAATTAACTATTGTTGAGCGACTTGTGCACAGCATGTTGACTACGATATTGTTACATAATATAAACTCGTTGACTTCTCGCCATTCCTTATATTAAATATTATAGTTATAGTATTTTGTTATATTTTTAATTATAGTATATTTATTTATCTTTCACGTCGTATCACAGTGCTGTCGAAGAACTTGACAATTATTAATTTCTCGAAGTCTTAATTTGAAACACACATTTGTTTTTAATAAAACAATACATTTGTTCTCGAACAGAGTCCTTGTACTAAAATGAAATAGTAAACGTCGCACAAATCTCGCACTATGATAGGTATGCTGAACAGTACGTAGGTACAATAAACCATATTATTTTATTTTGTTGGACTTTGGCTATTCTCATAATTTTTGTAAAGCGCGAACAGGTACTTAGCAACTAATTACACTGTAAATAATTTCGAAGAATTATAAAATAATGTGGTAGGTATATTTTTAAATTATTTACATTTATTGATATATCAGTCACTACTTACGTCATCGTAACTATATTTCAATAATGTATAGAACTGTCACCTAAGAGAGATGAGGTCATAATAAATAATGTAAGTACAATACGTTAATGTGGTACTGCAAGGTAAGCAATATTATCACTGTATGTATTAAATACCTTTTGCTACTATTATGTATAAAATAAATATAATGTACTCGCATACACCTTCGTAAGGAGTATAGGTAATATTGTAAACTACTTAATGCGCCAGAAACTTACCTACATACTGTAAAGGCCTGTAATTTTGTACACCTTGATCGATAATAATTATTTTACAACACCAAATTCATTAAAACGGGAGTAAAAATATAAATCATGGTTTTATTTTGTTTTAATATACCTCTAACACCGTCTATAAAGTAAACAATAGAAAAGCCAGTGAATTTAATAACTTAAGTACTTAGATACTAAATATAGATTCACCCAGACTAAGTTACGTCTTTGATTGCTGCTCCGCTCCCGTGAGTCGTAGCGTGATGTTACCTACCCTATATTACTCACAGATAATGTAGCTTTCAATAAGTAAAAGTTTATTTTAAATCCATTTCCTATTTTTTGAATTATCCATTACAAACAAAAACACAAATATTTTATATAAAATTATTAGGTTAGAGTTTTACATAAATGTACCTATGACTAGGCCTGACAGCAGAGCTTGATATTTTAGAGCTATACACATTTTCTAAAGAAGCAAACAAAGCACAATAATAGATTATTCATAATAACATCAGTATCATAAAATAGTAAGTAATAATATCGTAATAATGACTTTCATTTTCTATCACTTTCGTTAAGAAAGAAAACTCTCGGACTTTACAACGCATGTCGGAGTCGAGATACAGATGCAGATCTGATTTCAGTTTCAATACTTATTTAACACAGAACGTGATAGTGTGCGTTGAAATTAGTTATTTTAAGTTGTTTTTTTTTTGTTTGAAAATAAAATATTTCGATTATTTTATCCTATCCTTAAATATTTAGATTATTAGAGGATGTGGATGATCTTTGGTAAGGACTGCTGTCTCTAGTCAGACAGCCGTAACATCTTGAATTGATTTCAGAAAGTACCGTTTTGATAATTTCACAGAAGAGTAACCGTCATACCTATAAGCACACATTTCATCCCATTGACACCAACATCATGCGATTGATCTCTTTTTGACTGTTTAATTATTTTCAAACTAGCTTCTGCCCGCAACTTCGTCTGTGAAGATCTAGCACAATTAACCAAATTATTGTTTTATCATATTATTTGCATCAGGGAATAATAATAAATAAAACTTAGATTAAGTAGATCATCTAAAGACGAAAGTTTATTTTACCAAAAATAAAACAATGAATGAGTTGGATAACGTTGAGTCCTTCCTTACATTGTAATAATCGTATACGAAGTTTATTACATAAGAATTACATTCCAAATAGTCATAAAACTTTTCACAAATAGGTTGGTTAGACAGATTTATTAAATAGATTTCCTAATAAAGATAAATAAATAGAGACCTAAATAGTTTTTTTTATAAAACTATCCATTTGTGAAAAGTCTACGTATCAAATAATACTATTGTAATAAATACATGAATTATTATTACTTAACTTCATGAAAAAAATACTTAATAAAGAAAAACATGTATGAACAGACACAGTGACAGATACATAGAATAAGGTAAAATTAAAGTACAAGCAAGTTATGTTTCAATTTCGATACAATATCGTAACCTCGCACTTTACTACGTTTGCACTGTCGCGTCTTCGATGTGTTGAGGAGTCTCGCTGGTCACTGGTTCAGGGGCGCGGCACTTCTTGAGATGCGTCCTCATATTAGAAGACTGAGTGAACGCAAGCTTGCAGCGAGGACATGAATACGGCTTCGAGCCAGTGTGGAAGTTCAGGTGCGATTTCAGGTGATGCTTCTTTGTGAAAGACTTCGGACATAGCGTACAGGAAAACGGCTTCACTCCTAGAATAAATTTACATGAACATGTTACGAGTATTTATCTGTACATGGTACAACTTTCTGTTACTGGCAGACAGTATAAAATCAATCGAAATTACTGATAGGTACTTAAGACGCTGTTAAAAATCATGAAATTAGGCAAAACTTGAACTTGAAAAACGTTCTGGGGGTAAAGGGTTTACACTGCACTAAGAAAGAATTTCTTTAAACAGAATGCCAAAAATTTCACGCAAGCGAAGTCAAAGACAACAGGAGGGCAATACCTACTACTTACTTTTAAGAACGATTGCAATCTAATCTCAGTTTCAATCTGTAAAAAATGAATCTAATTTACCTGTATTTTTTGACATTGATTGTCGCTGCGATTAGATTGCGACTAGATTTGAACGTTGTGCATACGAATGTAAATGTAATTTGACGGCACGGTTGGCGCAGTGGCTGAGCGATTGGCTGCTGCGCTGCGTGTCGCGGGTTCGATTCCCGCACGGAACTAATATTTGTATGGCCTACAGATAGTTGTTCCGGGTCTGGCTGTTTGTGTATGTGAGTTTATATGTTTGTAAACGCACGAGAAATGCCTAGTGTGGGGCAACGTTTTTTTTTAAAACAAACAAGGTTTTGTGACTAGATTATGAGTAACAATATTGTTACTACAATAATACCTAATTGGCTTTCCGAGCCAATTCTACTATTTAAAAACGTTCAAAAGCTAGTCGCAATCTCATCTCAGCGATCATTAATGTCAAAAATGTGAATAGAGACATTTTTGACAGATTAATACTGAGATTAGAATGTGTTATACGGAAATTGCCCCTTAAATAATATGTCTTATTATTTATTATTTTATACATTAAATTATTTAATAATTATTGATATGTAAGTACGTACCTAATAAACATCTACAGTATATCTTCACGCCCGATGCACTTTTCAATCTAGCCTAGAGTATTTAAGTAAATACTGGATAACGATATCTAATTAATTTCATTAGCATTCCCGTGAAGGTCGAGCACAAGGTCATATCACTGGATCTAATTAGTCTCTTTATCAACGAGTATACTAGAAGTCGAAAGTCAGTGTGATTTATATAATTTTCTTATTGTTTATCTTGCATCGATTTATCTTCAGAACAATGCCCGTAATACTTACATAGTTAACTAAACATTGATAATTAAATTAACGTAATGAGCCAATAGTACGTCTGGGTGTAAAGGACACAGAAGGAAGAGGACCGTTTGTTGTGGTACGTCTACGGAGTTTTTGTCGAGTGAACAAAATCATGTCATCCACATATTATCACCTCTCTCTTCTTTGTTTACTGACCTGTGTGTAGTCTTAAGTGAAGGGTCATGTTGGAGCGGTCCGCGAACCGCTTGTCGCAGTGCGGGCAGGCGTACGGCCGCTCGCCCGAATGCGTGCGCTGATGCTGCTTCAGTAGCATCTTGCGGGAGAATGCCTTGCCACACTCTTCACACACGTGAGGCTTTACACCTGGAACCACAGAAATGGAGGCATTGTAATAAAACATTAAAATAATAAATAAAAGGCATGCTACAATAGTAGGTTCGTCTGTAGCAGCTTCTAACGTGCAATAGGATATTTATACAGTGATAGTGTCGTGGTATTTATTGTTGAATCGATTTAGACACTTATAATTAATCTGAAGGTCAATTCCCTTAATTTTAACATATTTTTCTTCAACATAATCACTGAAACGATTTTCGCATTTACGGAACTAAGTAACGATATTTACAATGAAACACTATTGCTAACATGGACAACATTTAGAAACTTTAGATAATTCTATTTGAGGAATCTAGAAATCGTCCACGTTCTGGAAAGTGCCAACTTAGCACTACTGAACTAATTTAATGTTTACTTCGTCTCGACACCGGTGATCAGTATTACAAACCAATAATTATATAACTAATATTACTAATAATTATATAATTAGAGATAGTTACTATATGGTATTCTATAGTGTTTATGTAGCATACCTTACGAAGGCATTTCCATAATATATATAGTAGTAGATTACTGATATCTATTTACCTGTGTGAATCCTCACATGCATGTTGTATGCAACGCGTTGGTTGAATGACTTGGGGCAGAGTGTGCACTTGTACTCTTTGCGGTTCCTGAAACCAAAGAAAGTTAAGGATTGCCTAGTTTCAATTTTCCGTATTTAGCCATCGCACTCTAACCTAACATAGAGTTTTCTAAACATAAGACTACTTAGTTTTTTCACTAGGGCTCACTTGCACTCCAATTCAGTATGAAAATGAGATGAGCGAGAAGATTTTTTTTAGGCCAAACATGAAATCATCTCTCACCGATGAATCTTCATGTGGCTGCTGAGATATCCCCTGTCGTTGAAGTACTTGCCGCACACGGTGCACGTAGCCGCGAACTCCCTGGTACCTCTGTGTATGGACATGTGGTACTTGAAGTTGCGCAGCTGCGAGAACGTCTTCCCGCACTCGCCGCAGGAATAACGTGCGGCCGTAGAGTGCCGCCGCATGTGCACCGCGAGGTACTCACCACTCGTGAACACCTGGAAATTTTTATATTTTAAAAGAAGATGATTAATCATCATTAGCGAACCGACATGTGAATGAATTTTAAAAACAGGGTGTGGACATATTCTATGACTCGAGTGGAAAACAAATATAATAGTTATTTTCTAAACCACTTACCAGAAAAGTGGGCGTCGTCATCAGAAGTAACATGACATTATTTCACCAACTAGGTATATGGTAATTAAATAAGGTATTAATATACAGATTTGAAGAAGCTTGAAACTTGAGTGCCTAATGCTTACCTACGTAATGATATAGCCATATAGATATGTGGTTCTAGTTTCGACAGTTTAAATACTTATATTTTATGTAAGTAGATAAACTTACACTTTACAGCTACACAGCGAAAGATATACGCAACTCCTATATTTATATTAATTTATATGTAAGTTATAGTTCTTAACCTAGGCTTGTCCAAGTAAACCGTTTGCTTTAGAATAATGGGAATTTCAATAATTTATGTGCTTACGAAGAAACATTACAAGTTAGTTACGTGACTTCACATATAACAAATAACATAAAATGACTATAAAATAATACATAACATGTAAATATATTGTTTATACAGGCATCCCAACTTCAGGCACTTTACTATAGACCGAGAAATAACAGCTTAGTGGACGTAGCATTTCAACCGCGAATGCAAACGACTACATGAATATAAATGCACTTTAGCGTAAAACATTTCCACTCAGCCTGGTGAAAGCAAACCTAGGTATTAAGGAAGCGCTATCGATATTGTTTCAAGGAGACATGTTTGATCTAAAACAACGCGCAAGATTATGTCATTTCAATCCATCCATTCATCTTTGCTACGTACGTGGTTGGTTATCGCCACAATTCAAGGAACTCACTCCACCACAAGGATCTAGAGTTCCAAAATAATAATAAGACGTTGGCTTTTTGGACCCTAGGAATTTCTGTCGCTGTTGTGACTATGATATGGTTGCACTTAGACAAACAAAGTGTCAATCACCCTTTAACAATATTTTCTAGAGTCCTGTAACATTTATACTAAATACCTGATTACAAATCGTGCACTTGAAATCATCTCTCCGGGTATTTGGTGGACATGAAACTGTTGTCAATTCTGTCGTATCACTGGAAGGCGCTTTTTCACCAATAGCATCCGGATTTGGCGGGAGATTTAATTTGGGAACATTGTTATTGCTGTCGTTTAGAAGACTACTTTCGTTTGCCTAAAAATTAAATAAAATGTTGATTACGGAAGTAGGTACACTACCTCCGGATCTATAAAACAGGAATACAAAATAAACAGTTACTTTTTGTTTGGGCGATTGCGACTGCAAAGGATGTTCCGTTTTTCTACGAAATGGTTTGTAGTTGTTAGGTATCCGAGGGCTCCAAGGACTCTCTAATACATGATTTAAAATAGTTACTTTAGCAGATGTTGTCACGTCTATTTCTTTACTGCCTTCATCACTAGCATTGTCAACGACGGATCTGTTGCTATGAACTGGCATCGGTTTTATTGAATCGAACACTGATGGTGTGATACTAAAATCCAAGGAAGGAACATAAAATCCAGACAGAATCTGTTTCTGTATTCCCAACTGAAGCAAAGGATTTGCCGACATAGGGACATGGTTCATTAGTATATTCATTGGTAAACTATTTGTGTCAGTGCCAAAAGCATGTGTCTTATTACTTTTCTCAGCCGAACAAACATTTAGGCAAGATTGGTCGTGCAATATTTTGTGAGTTTCACCGTAATCTGGTTCACCTCGAGTGCATCGCTGCTGCTTACGAAGGTGAAATACTGTAGGCGAATGACTGATGTGGTCGTTCGTTTTTTCATATGGATCTAAGAGTGAACTGTCGCGGTCGGCGCTGAGATGTTTGCCATTTGCATTCGTCAAGAGCACAGATGCCGGAGCACGATAGCATTCATTTGATATTGCTAGCACGCCTGCCGTCAGACCGTTAACATTACCGTTTCGAGGATATGTCTCGATAAATAAATCACGTAGAAAAGAGTTCCTTTGTCGGTCTCCATACGGCGATTTCAGATTTCCTAAAGAAGACTTACGTTCTCTACTTGGATTCTGACTACGTACCAGCTTATCTTTGCAATCTGCGTTGCTTACTGAATACTGTAATATATCCTGGATTTCTTCACCTTTCTTTATATTTATGTATCGTTGATCTCTACAGCCTTCAAATCCTAAAGTAAATATATTTCTTTTTGACAAATCAGCTAAATCAAAATTATGATACTCCATTGTATCCGACATTTGTGGCAAACATTGGCTATCAACAAATATTTGCATGGCTTTTATAATGTCAAGAAACATTTCAATTTTTTCTTTTTTTACAATGACTTCTCCATTATAAATGTAATAAAGCACAGACGACATAGCGTCGAGGTCAAAATCTGGTAAAACGATAAAAGTTGGCGACTCATCTGTGGGACAAGAAAGGAGAAGACGCTGTAAGAAAATGTTGCTCATTAGTCATTGTACAATTATGTATAAAGTTGATAAAAGCTTTGCAGAATACGACAATAGGAAGTGTTTACTTACTCTGAGAAATGTGCTAACACTGGCGAGCACGACGCGATGTGCGCTGAATGCGCGCCCGCCGCACAGGAGTTTCACATCGCACCATTCCCCGTGCGACAGCCATTCACACATCTGAAATATCAATGAAAGAGAAATTCATTAAGAATCTTTTTAACACTTGTTAATAACTTCATCAATTAGGTGTCAATTAGTGTTAATTTTCTCGTTTTCCTCACTATGTAGGTAACTTAAAATACTTATTTGAAGGTATCTCGGCAAACATCGGTACCTAAAAATATTTTTTGCCACATGAAAAGTCGTGTAAAAGCAGTAATAATGAGAACAGCACTTTAAACATTTACAATAGCACAATCTAATCGCACCCACAACACACTTGATAATAGCCTGTGAAAACACACCGTTACAAAATGGATTAGAGAAATAATTTTAGAATTTCTTTCACGCAATTCTCGAGTAATTTGTATGGGGTTTCAACTGTGATCCGGTGAGCACGGAACCAAACTCGGACGTCTGTAAACACGCTATGTTTGTGGCACACTTTTAATTCCTCGCCGATCGTGCAAATAGATGCCTCTGCTCAGTGTCTGTGCTGTAGCAGTGACATGCACGCCCGATGTCTCACACGCCAGTAAAGGCTAAATTATCCAAACACACCCGACCAGGTCAACGTTTTTAAAGTAGCACCACACGTGAAAGTGTAGAGCAAATAGGTCTAATCAAACAAGAAGAAAATTGGAAGCATCGTCTCGCCAACCTATACACTTCCTCTACTTCATCTACTACCTACGTCTGACTTGACAGTTATACTTAACCTAAAACGTCGTTATTTAAGTGTGCAATTGAAATTGGTAAGCAATGTTTCATTTTTATGAAAGTATATCCATTTAATCAATTCATTAACCGTATTCGTCATGTAGGTACTTACTAAGTTTTGTATCAAACTGATTTACAGGATCAATTAACATGCACTGCCCGGGTGTTGAATGGCAAAGCAAGTAGGTGTGAGTTTGTTGATTTATTGGTTTATCACATTGCTGTGTAGATCAAGTCCACATTGAGATGATAAAATCTGAAGCACTTCATTTCAAAGACTAAATATACATGATTATACCACACGCGGAGCACATTTACCTATTTGTCATTAGGTAGGTAAACCACAATGTGTTTGAGCGAGCGATATTTTAAAAGGCGTGACAAATCTAAGAATTTTCGTAGAATAAGAAGCTTTGTAAAAATATATAAGAGCTAAACAAATAGCTTACTGCTATTAACAATAGAAAGCTAGAGTCAGATTAGTTTCTAGTACATTACCAATTATCTACAGCATATTCCAGTAACCAGAATACACATGCTATCGAAGCTGTCGTATTGTAACGTTAATTACCGATTTGCCGATATCAATTAACACGTGAAGGTATTTTAAGATTAAGATTAATAACCCGTGATCCATGAAACATTGTAAGCCTCTTTCTTGTCCTACTTGTCATGACGACTTTAATTGTTTACCTAGCGGGTACGTTTCGCTAATATTTCAGGCTTAAAATACTTAGGTAGGTACATTTCTGTGTATCTGTTTCTGCTTGCGGTACCCGAACGGTAACAGCAACCAAGGCTGAGGCAGAGATAGTCTATAAAAAATTGCACGCCCCAAATTTTCTATACAAACAATTGAAATTTGTACGAAACAAGCCATGGACGGCCGTTCATTTTTAGGCTAAACGGTTTCTTTACTCTTGCGCATTAGAATTTTACGGCCAATAAAGTGAATTCTCAAAAGTTTTCCTCTTAAAACTTTACGACAAACAAAAAGCTACATTTGAAGCTGTATGAATGTGAACGTAAGGGTGGTTGGGAAGCCATGCACTGAGAAACGATTCTTCTGAGCACTACTTAACTTTAGAAATCCCGATTTCACCAATGCACAAAAAACCTAGGTAAAAAAAGGCTAAATTTATTTTGCGGTTTTTAGTAAATACTAAAAACCGATTTAGACCATAAAAAAATTAATTTTTCAGAAAGTAAAAGTATTTTAGTAACATATCCAGGTACAAAGTAAGTCAGGTAAGTAGGTACCTACGTTTTTTTACATTCTCGTTCTTATTTCCCAGTTTAATTAAGTACTGCAAACAATATAAAAGTTACTGGACATTAATTTTATTTAAATAATTGTGTTTGATCTAAAGTTATATCTACAGCACGGTTAAAGTACCTAGATCCTAGAACCAATGCAGCCCATAAATCTATATTAAAAGTGTAGTTTTCCCAATTCTGATTTGACTGTGTTTAACAATTCTCAGGCACTCTGAAAATAAGGATTCCGAATCACTCGCCGAATTTAGGCAGTAGGTAGGTAAACTTAGTCTACTGGAAAGCTGGAGTATTTAATTGGCCGCCAACCGCGACAATGAATGGTCTAACGCCGAAAGCACTGTCTTGTTTTTTGTTAGTTAAGTACACAGTCAGTTGTTTTGTTTGTCAATCAAGTGATCCATATCACGTCCACAGATTGAAACAAAAGCAGATCGATAATTTCATAACTGCCTAAGGTAGAGACAAAAATATTGTACACAAAACATATCACTTTTGATAAGAGAGTTGGGGATTTCAAAAAATGCTTATGGTTTAAAAGGACTTTTTCACATATTCATAATGTATTATGTAGGAGCGAGCACATAACTACACATACATAAAACTAGAACTGATAGGAACTATTACATATTTGACAAAGAGCTTTTTAACTTCTTCCACTAATGACAGTTACACGTAATGAAATAGAAGGTTGGGACATAATCATCGTACACGTGTAGCACTAGAAAGAACATTTTACTAGATTTAAATGATAATAAGTACGAAAACATTTTACTAAGTATCTCATAAACAGTACGTCAATTTTGGTCATACGTATTCAAAGGTCCTGAAAAATTATCCTTTAATTGAACAAATATCAACTTCTTCTACATCACATGTGCATTCAACTACTGCCTACAAATCTAAATAATATATATAACTCAAAGGTGACTGACTGACTGACATAGTGATCTATCAACGCACAGCCCAAACCACTGGACGGATCGGGCTGAAATTTGGCAGGCATGTAGATGTTATGACGTAGGCATCCGCTAAGAAAGGATTTTTTAAAATTTACCCTCTAAGGGGATGAACGGGGGTCCGACATTTACGCGGACGAAGTCGCGGGCAAAAGCTAGTGTTATATAAGTAGAAACAATTTAATCACTTTTTTTTTAAATATATATCTCATTGTTACTGGAAAAAATGAAAATACATATTATTACTCAGCCGATTTAAAATTATAAATAAATAATGAAGGTTCATTGCACTTACTGTAACTATTTAAATTCTTCAATATGTAATATTTAATTCCCACTCATGTACATAAATATTTCAGTCCAAAGCGCGGGAAATTCACCGACAGGGGACCAAACCAATGCCTGCGCGTGAGTCCTCCACACTGACGGTATCCAACACGCATGCTCCAATGTGTGTTACCGCTGACCATACTACTACCACTTTTAATGGCATGCGTTATTCCATACTTTACTTGTGCCAACAAAACCCGTATATTGGACTTTCAACAAAAATATTCGATTGCCTACTAACTAAATAACACTTAGATTCTTGTTTGTGAATATTTTCTAATAAGAGCTTTTCAGTTTTTACTCAAACTCGTTATGCAAATTCGCGCAAATGTGCGGGACACTCATGGAACAACATACAGTTAACGATATTAATCATACAGATTTAGTTGTTACTTTGTCATTTATACTTACACGGTGTTATTAAGTGCATAAATATTTTTCTTTGACACCCATCGAAAAGTAGGTAGGTGGGAACATAGGTACCTTTTATAGTTACTTAACCCACGCTGTATTTTATCATTTCTAATACTTTCTGTTTAGATTTTTACTTTTTCAGGATTTTTGAACAAGGCAATCGAAAGGAAGAGCCTATCAAAAGCATATTTAATTTATAAGTATTAATAACACTGATTGCCTGGTTGTTCTAGTGGCCGCAAGCGCGATGGTTGAACATAGGGCTCTGGGTTAAATCAGCTAGAATTTATTTTTAACCCTCGACAAAAACTTTTTCGTTTTTCTATTTGAAAGGTGACTTCGTGGTGTGCTTAGCTATTCTAGATCTGTTCAGTCTTTTGAAGATTATAGCTGTTTTCTAGTTGCCTAATTTTTAAGTCTTTACCTAACCGTCTTAACGCTGAGCGAAGGCCTCAACCAAGTGCTTTTAGGCTCTTCCTTTTATACGCGACCTTAAATCTGCCCTTACGGCCTGGCCACAGCTAACGGCGGCGCGAATTGCGGGGCGTCTGGAGTCGCGTCTTGCGATGAGCGACGCAAACAAATGGTAGAGAAACTATGAAGTATGCCACAGCTACCGGCGGCGCGACCTGCGGCGCGTTGAGCGTCGCGACCTGCGAATCGATGAGCGTCGGGCGTTCTCGGCGGCGACGGGCGGTGCGTCTTGCGAATGAAACAAATGTACTAGCGAGTATCGAGGCGGCCACAGCTCAGAGCGGCGCGCGCGGCGGCATCGGTGGACGCATTCGGGATCGCGCGACCGAAACAAATAATTTTGTTTTAATCGCGCGTTTTTTTATAAAAGTAATGGATACGGAACAATTTATAAGCGAAATATTGAGTAGACCAGCAGTATGGATGTCAAAACATCCACATCATAAATATAGGCATGTTATAAAAAAGTTGTGGGCCCAAATAAAACAACAATTTCCTGTTAATAGTGGTAAGTATTTATTACCTATTTTTTACAAGTATTTGTAGATACGGCAATTTAGTTCAAACTTTTGATGGGGGCCATTTAATTTAAACTTTTGATTCATTTTAATAGTTTAGCCGTTCTCTAAATACGTCCACCGCTGACGCCGCCGCGGTCGCAACAACTCTAGCTGTTGCATACCATCGCAAATCGCGCCGCCCGCCGCGACTCCAGACGCCCCGCAATTCGCGCCGCCGTTAGCTGTGGCCAGGCCGTTAAGCTTATGACCTATAAGATAATATAATAACTGGTCTATAAATATACACATCAAAAGTGTCTAGGGATCAACATCCCTAACATTGATTAGGGATGTTGATCCCTAGACACTTTTGATGTGTGTAGTTGTAAACACCGAGACTAGATCGTATTGTATGTGAGATTTTAAGTAGGCAAGGGTGCGTGTATTATTTTAAAACAATACCTATTGGCATGGGTATCTACAGGAGATACTCATAATGTAGGGCAAAATTGTTACTTGTACTAAGTGTGAATTTATGGCGTGATGGCCTAGCGGTTAAGGCGCCCGTCTCTCATGCATGAGGTTGTGGGTTCGAATCCGGGCAAGTACCAATGTGACTTTTTCAATTCATATGTACTTTCTAAAGTTTATCTTAGACATTACCGACATCATTCCGTGCCTCGGAAAGCACGTTAAGCTGTTGGTCCCGGCTGTCATACGTGGATCTTTGACAGTCGTTACGAGTCGTCAGAAGCTTGAAAGTCTGACAATCAGTCTTACCTAGGGGTATTGTATTACCCAGTTACTGGGTTGTGGAGGTCAGATAGGCAGTCGTTCCATGTAAAATACTGGTACTCAGCTGCATCCGGTTAGACTGGAAGCCGACCCCAACATAGTTGGGAAAAGGCTAGGCAGATGATGACTTGTAAGTATGAATTTAAAAAGAAGTACGTAAAAGTAGAGAGGTATCTACAAAAATTCTAGGTAGGTACCTTTACCGTGAATATTACTGCTCAGAAGTGGTATAATTATTATGTTTAAGTTAAAGTCACGCTCATCTAATATCCTCGTTCTCACTGTATTTTTATGAAACGGCTTTATGTAAATAATTGTAGGTAAATTGTGCTTAATATGCTCTCTAATAGGCGGTTTACACACTGAGTGTTACACGTAAACTTGTAATTGTAACTTAACTTGGTAATTAAATAGCGAGGTAAGTAGCCAACACAAGTTCTTGGAAATATACTTACGTATTTTCGACTGATTAAGTACCTACGAGGGATGATAAAATCTAAATTAGAAAGGCTATTCAGACTAACTGTCACCCGCCTGACCTTTTCCACATAACATGGTTATTATTATTCTACAGAGACGGGAAATTAAAAATAATTTAACTGCCGTTTTTTCAGTCTCAGTCTTCATAATATACATGTGAAATAACCTCGTTGTACCTAAATCTAAATGGAGGTTGATCAATTTTATTATCTATGTTTTTAGTTTAAAAAATTGGAAGCTATATAAAGTATCTAATTTTAGGAATTTTACCTACATTAGTAAAGGTAAACTTTGGTATTCCAGAGTTAGATAATTGGCTCAGTGGCTCAGCGATCAGCTGTGCTAACGTGATTTGATGGATTCGACTCCCGTGTGACAAATTTTTGTAGTATAGCCTACATACTTTGTGTGACATGTAATAGGTATTTGTGGTTGTACCAGACAGATAAATTAATTAATTAGATAATAGTAGATAAACATTAGCTTGACAGACTGCTCAAATATGATGACGACTACCATGACACTGCTGATGACGTAGTACCTGTACCTGAGATCCCAATATTTGAATAACTTAAGTAGGTACCATGAAACGGGGTGAATAGGGATGCAGGGATTAATCGGGACTTAACTTTATTATAGGATTATAATTTGATTTAATATAGTTTGTTGCTAAAAAGTTACGATTTATTTCCCTCGTTGAAAACAAGCTATATATTATTTAGATGTTAAAACCTCTTTCGAAGTTTCGTCCCAATTCACCCCGTTTTATAGTAGCTTACAATGTACCAACATTAGTAGATGTTATTCATATAATAATATATACCATTTGTGATTTAGTTTCGCATTTATTGATTTATTTACTAACACCTTTTTTCGCAAGTAAGGCCGCGCGGAGTACCGTGTGATAATCGGCGCTTCACTGCCAATCGCAGCGGTGCGCGGTGCCGTGAGCCCAAAGAATGGTGAAATAAATATAATTTGTTCGAAAAAATAAATGTACCGTAAAACGGGGTGAATAGAAAGGCAGGGGTGAATCGAGACGGAACTTTAAAAAGGATTTTAACGTTAATATAATAAAGTTTGTTGGCAAAAAAGACTCTACTGTTTTCACTGACTTATAATTTACAAATTGGTCTCCTTGTTGGCGACAAACTTTATTTTTTTAACGTTTAAATCTCTTTTAAAGTTCCGTCTCGATTCACCCCTGCCTTTCTATTCACCCCGTTTTACCCGGTATTTTAAAACAATATTTTGTGGTACACAACAGACAAAGGAACCAAACATAAAAGAAAAATTAAGTACAGAGGTACTTATCGTAAATATATTACATAAACATATTTTTAAATAACCCAACTGTAGGTACTATATTATGTTTCATCAAAAATATTTAAGTTCATGTATTCAAGTGAATCATCTTTTAAACAAGATACAAAATATTTTCCATCTGTTTCATTAGAATCATATTTATTACAAATGCAATAACACACACTCTTTCCACAACCCCTACATTTTCTGGAATGTTTGAGTGTTATTTCATCTGCAAATTCACAATCAATAAATTTATCTAGATTATACTTAAACTCTAATCTATCATCTACATAATTATTTAAATATTCATGTAAAAACTTATCAACAGTTTCAAATGTACTTAAATGATTGAACACCAGCTTTTCTTGTTTGGTCAACACTTTCTCTAACATAAAAACTAAATGATGATGATAACACTGAAATGTTATTTTATCACTATCTATATCTTTCATGTCCATCCACATTTTTACACAACTTAATGGAGTCCGTGTTGCCCCACTGAACAGTCCCGGATTTGTAAGAAGGCCACTGGCAGCCATGACACCACTACATTTCACAACTTTATGCAAATCATCTGCATCCTCCAATGTCTTTATCCCACCATTTGCAATGATGGGTATCTGTACTGAGGCAACTACATCATGTAACGCAACTGCATTCACTTTGTCGCCACTCTTCTGTGTTGGAGTTCTTCCATGAACTGTCAAAAAACTTACTCCACACTTCTCTAACTGCCGACACATTTCAATAGTCCGGTTTAACTCTTTCAATATCCTTATCTTGACAGACACACTAAAGTTATTAGGCAAACTGTTCCTGATACCCTTTACTAGGTCATGTATTATTTCAGGTTTAGATAAAAGAGCACAGCCATATCCATCTTTCATAGCCCATTTTTGTGGGCATCCACAGTTTAAATCCACACCATCTGCATATGCATAAACCAGTTTGGAGGCATCTACAAAATCATCACGATTATTAGCTGCAAATTGTACAATCAAAGGGGTATCATTGACTGTTGTTGCAAACTCACTGAAACGCGCCTTTGAATTTTGGCAGAACGAGTCCGCTAATATCATGGGAGAGAAGCATAAGTCAACGCCATAGCTGAAACAAATAACATAATGATAAAGTAATTAAATATTTCTACCAGTACCTATAACTTTAAAATATTTGAATTTTTCTACACATTTTTGATTATATTGTTATCAAAATAATCAAGTTTAATGTGTAGGTCACTAACCTACCTATGTACAGATAACAACAACTTAATTAACCATATGATTATGATATCATGTTGTTGTCTGTAGCTACATAATCATGATAAAATGCTTAATCAGGCAAGCATACTAGCAATTTTGATACATTACTATTATTATTTACATTATTTTGTACTTATTGCTGTTGGTAAATTAAAAAAAAATTAGCACCTAACTTACTTTTTCACAAGAGTTCTGAATTGCACTTTGCTGTATCTAACCATCGGCGCACAAACTTTTAAATAGCTCTGATTAGAGTCGGCGTCAACAAACATGTCTGTAATATTCGTTTTATTCTTCATATTTATGGTATTTATGCGTTTATCGGGTTTTAAATAATCGGTCTCAAAAAGCTAACCAAGAAATTAATAAAAGTAAACATTGCACTGGACCATGCATTGTTATAAAATGACAAGACAAACCTAATAACCCCAGTGTTGCCACCTTGATTTTTGAAAGGGGGCTAGCGAGCACCCAAAAAGGGCTAGATTTTAAAAATTCAGTCATAAAAAGTGGGGCTAGAAAGGGCTAAAAAACTATTTGTTTGAAATAAAATTTTAATCATTTGTTAATATAACAATATCTGGTACCTAATTGAACCGCACCGTTTTCTGCTTTCATAGACAAACCTAAATTAACTGACAATTAAATACTGCTTCCCATTCTTTTTTTTTATAATGTTGTTTGTATGTCATATAATAGCGGTAGGTATTTTTGCACAAGAAATAATGCATAGAATAAACGACACACTTAAATCGGTTTCGGCGGTTGACGCACTAAACAAAATTAGAGCAGTGAAAATGTTATTTTATTTTATTTATTGGGACAAAAAACAGTTATATGCTGAAACATAGTACAATGATGAAATAAAAATGAGATTTAATAAACATACAACCCTAAATGAATGTTACGAATGAGACTGTGCAAAAAATCTCTCAATTTGAACTGTTGTGAACAATCATTACACTATTTTGAATTACTCAATAAATACTGACGTATACACGTTTGCAGTAGGGTTACCACAGTAAAACTAAAACCTACTGAAAATTAAAAAATTATACTAAAAAAGCACGTTGACAGATTTCAGCAAGCATTTGCAAAAAGGGCTAGATTGCCCTTTTAGGGCTAAACAGTGAAATTTGGAGAAACTCAGTATTAAAAAGGGCTAGATCTAGCCCCAAAAGGGCTAAGGTGGCAACACTGAATGACCCTATCGTTTGACACTGACAGTGACATCAACACAACAGAACATTAACTTCTAATGTAAAATTCATCAAAACTGTGCATTACTTTAAAATCTTTAAATAATAGTATATTGAGTTACCACACCAATTTTATTAACCTAATAATTAAAAAAAAAAAAACAATCAGAATAAAAAAGAAGAAACTAAATGCCGTCAACTGAAAATGTGCCCAAAAGACTGGCCGCATTACGAAGTTGGATGGCAAAGCTTGACCAAGGTAACAGCCAGCCCTTGGGTCACGGCAAGTGTTTTATTACTAATAAAGTGTTACTTTATAAATTAACTTGGACACAAAACTTATAAATAATCGCATCGCTGTCAATCAATAGAGCAAGTGCCCAAAAGAGTGGTACAATAATGTTCTACAATTTTAGATTTTCATAAAATATAATATTTCAAAGAAAAATTATACGAGATTTTTACTATCGATGTGGATTGGGTAAGGAGTTACATAATTAGTTTCAAAGAATACTTGAACGCATCCAATATATTATTTGATTCTATATAAAAACAGCTGATATTAGTTTGACAGTTGACTGTTAACATATTATGACATAATGAAATGACAGATGGGTGGAGGCAGTGATGCCATATCTACCAACTTGTTGGTAGATCTACCAATTTTCACTTCAGTCTACCTGTCTACCACCCTAGACCTAAAAACTACCTATTTTTTAATAAGTTTGACATATCACCACTATGAATTATTTTTATATCGACGAGCGACGTTGCGATGTGTTGCGTGCGCCATGCGACGATGCGTCCAGCAATGCTGGACGCATGGACTCTATGAATGCTGGACCAGCATACATAGAGTCCATAGACAGATATACGATAGAGTCCAGGACATAAACCACAAAAAAAAACGTCAGCAACAGTTCGCCGTTCGCGCCATTTCGCGCCCATAGACATTATTATACTGTTCGAGTTCTGTGGCCTGTGACCCATTCCCGGTTGGTTTGTTGAGGAATCAATGGTGAATCTTTGCTCCTGTTTTGTGTTGTTTTATTGTTAAAACTAAATAACTACGTATTAACGGTGTCAATCCATATCCAATGTTTCCCCTGCTATGCGAATTCGTGAGAAAATTACTGGCACTTCCACATAGTAGCGCCAACGTTGAGAGGTTGTTTTCTGCAATTAATAATATGAAAACCTTCCAGAGAAATAGAATTTGCACGGAGACTCTAGAGGGATTGTTGCGTACTAAAAGATTCATAGCAAACAACGGGCAGCCTATTGCAGAACATTTCAATAAAAATATGTAGGTATAATTTCCAAAAATGAACATTTTGAGAACAGTTCATGCATTTTTTTAATCTTAAAAAATCTTCTTAATTAAGGTGGTAGATCTACCAATTTTGCATTTTACATTCTACCAACTTCTACCAACATTTGGCACATAATCTACTAATTTTCAAAAATTCGGGTTGGCAACACTGGTGGAGAGAGAGGGAACTGGGAAGAAACATCCATGAAAATAATATCGAAGGCCATGGTTCAAAGAGAAAATATGAATAAAAAATATAATAATATGTAATATAATGGATACTGTAGAGAAAGAAGAGCGTCTCCACCGAATAAAAGTTAAGTAAAACTCAGCAATTTGCATGAACTTACGTAATATTATTAATATAACCATTTGTACTATATGTATTACTGCTTCTATGAAATGAAGCTTTGGCTATAGGTATAAGTCGCTTTTACCCAATATTTAAATTTCTTTGGTCTCACCGAAAGAAGCATAGGTACAGAAATTCAAGCACAATAAACTTAATAATATCTGTATTCTTCGGTGATAACCGAAGAATACAGTCAGTCAATCATTCATTCCAGCAGAGAAAAAACTTACAGAAATACACATAGCTACACAATATAAATTATAAACTTACAGAAAACATCTTGCTTTATCCATTTACAGCTGGAGCATTTTTGGCAACAGTTGCTGGGATTTCTGCTTTCGTAGGCTTTGGTGCAACACTATCTACTGCCAAGAAAACTGATCCAAAATACTTTAGCAAGGGTAATAATGGTCTACTTTGTTGGCTATCCTTTCAGTGCTCAATTATGTTATGATTTGTTTTTCTTAATCAACTTTTTATATTTTTAAGGCTTACATGGCAGTCCTGAGTTAGCAGATGCAGGTGCTATTCTAGCTTTAAGGGCTCTTGGCTGGGGTTCTGTGTATGCTATAACAGGCACTACATGTTTATGCTACGGGATATGGAAACTATCTGGTGCTAAAAATGTAAGTGAAATTATATATAAACAATTTTTTTTTATTTTAAATACCAAGAAAAGAGTATTCATTTTAATTATATTTTTTGTTTGGTAACTTGTTTCAAAGCATAGAATCATTTATACCACACTCTAAAGTTACTTTTTAATTGTTATAATTATATAACAAACATAACAAAGTGTATTATTTTGAATATTTCTAACAAATTAAATATTATTCTGTCATGTCTTGGGTGACTGGTTCGGTTAGACCTTATCTATTTGTTACATTGTTTATTACAGCTGAAGGAGTTTAGAATAAAAATGGGTAATATGCTACCTGTTCTGCCAAAGAGTAACCCACCTACATCAAGAACAGAGTTCACAGGATTAAATGACCTAATGACTTACTTATCAGAAGACTATGGGAAAGGGTCAGTAAAGGAAAAATAATCATGTATTTGTAATTATAACTTTAATTAATAGTAATATAAACTTTAACTTGACAAATCTTGTTTTATTATAACTTCCTGCTTGTATGCTGGTCCTTGATTACAGCTTGATTTACAAGTGTACACTACAAGTACTCCCCAGTCAATGCTATTGAGTTCTATACCAACACCAATAAAGTTCAGGAGTTGTGGCATTATCTGAAACAAAACTTGCTACTTAGTAGACATACAACCTGTGCTACTACAGATAAAACTACTACTTTTATAAATGCGAGTGTTGGGATGGATAGATGTTTGTTACTCGATTTATACCAGAATGGCTGAACAGATCTGGATAAAATTTGGCACAGAGATAGATTGTATTCTAGGCGAAAAAAGGCAAGCCAAGCTAAAATATGTTTTTTGCTAGACTACTGCCACACTTGGGTAAGTCATCTAAGGTGTCTATGGCATCTTCTCTCCACATTTATTATTAACCTTCACTTTGACAAGGAACCTAACATGTACACTAGTTACTGAGGAGTGATCATAGTAACTACTATATAATGGCTGCTGTGTGTTAGTAAAAAAAAACAATGTAAAACTTACTTGGAATTCAAATTGCCTTTCCCCATTACAGTATTGACAATTTGGCACATTCACAATACTGTTACCAGAGTTACCAGTAATCCACAGTGGTTGACCCCCTCTATCATACCTTAATACTTGATCTGGGTGTCTAGCTACCCTTTTATTGAATTTATTGAAGACTTTGTCTTCGGGCATTGTTTTAGTGTACTGCTCCAATTCATCTTCACTAACATTACTTAAAGTACCAGCTTTTTTCTCTTCCATCAATTTTCTTAACTTATTCATTTCTTCACCAACATCAACATCTTTGGGATCCTCCTAAAAAGTTTTAAGATTAAAAATATTTCCACTATTGAAATTATTTTCTAATTGCATGAATAGACAAATAATAAGAACCTCATCTTCTTCATCTACTATAAGTTCCCATTCCTTGAACAAAACAGATTTCCCAGCTTCTGTTACCACAAAATTGTTAGGTTTGCTGTCAGCTGTCTGAAAACATGGATACACATGACAGTCAAATTATAATATTACTAACACCAGCACATTTTCAATTGTTACTACCAAACCATACAGAATAGATTAGCATACCTGTAACTCTGGACACATTTGCTTGTGTCCTTTTTGCCAATCTAGGATTTGATGTTTACGACTGCAATAATAAGTTTTCTTACATTTTGAACAATGTGAAGGCCCTTTACAACCACATAAATTGCATAGGTTGGGCCACTCATTCATTGGAAATTCCTGCAATAATAAATGGAACATAAAATATAAAAAAGGGTAGGTACTAAATAATGAATATAATGGCCTGTTTTCCAGTTTATGGATATGTAGCAACTTTTTACTAATTATAAATAAAATTATCCACACAATGAGTAAATGTTATCCAGAGCTGGTAAAACAGGAGTTTTTAAAAGCAAACCATACTTCAGTTTCTATTTCTTCATATGGTTCAAAGGAGTAAAAATCATTCTTTCTTGGAAGCTGACAGCGCATCACAAAGAAATTATCTGAAGTATTGTTTTGGCAACATGATCCATTTCTGCATACAAATAAAAATATCGTCCTGTGGAAAGCTGTAGTGGAGTCTTCGTATGGTGCATAAATCTGAAATGGTGTTATAAAAAGAACAGTAAGTATAAATTTATAACCTATGTGGTCTAGTTTTTTGCTTATCAAATAAATTTCATAAAATAACCAATAGGTACCTGACAAAGAAACACCACTGGGTCGTTGCATTTTTTACAAAGTAATTCACTTGGGTTTGGCAAGTCTCTAAGATCTAACCATGCTGGTTTCCCTCCTACTTTGCTTGGAAAGAACTTTGGGTGTAATAGCCAACTGCTCTTTTCCTCTAAGAATCCGATATCCACTTTATTATTAGAAGCCATGTGTGATTAGAATAATGGTTAAATATTTTAAGTAATAAATAATAGATAAATAAGGATCATTACTGTGAGTGTCCCCCTCTTATTACTCGAGCGAGGTGTAGGTTGAATTGAACCCACAAAGTACAGTTTAATATTACTAGAGAATTGAACCTGTTGAACTAGGATCACTAGGAAAGATTTAGGATTGTTTGTAGTTGTCAATGTTTGACATTTGTCATTAATTTGGTTCGTTCAAAATCAAACTTCCGGAATAAAAACGAAACAACTGTTTTTTTTTGTAAATCAAAGCGAAATTTTATGCTAAGCAGCCGTAAGCAGCGTCTTCGAATCTTACCTATAATTTTTTTTTATTATAATTCATTATATCGTAGGCTCCAGAATTGAATTTACGGGCGACGGGGACCAGTCGCACCTGACGTACTTTTTAACATCATATCATCACGCCTGTAATCCCCGTAGGGTTAGGCAGAGGTGTACCCATGCATTAATACACCCACATTTCGCCAATGATGCCATGTGGGGGGCTTGTGGCTTTGAAATCAATTTATTGAGTCGATTCTCGATTGAGTTGCCAAATAAGTGACGTCACAGTTCGATATTGCCATACATTCATACAAAATTTAGGGAAGAACATGAAGTTATAGATAAAACTGGAGTCAAGACTTCGAACAAAAGTTTGAGGCAAATACCTACAAAACTTCTCGCTCTCTGTGGTCTCACTCTCTCTTTCTAACTTAGGAGGTTATCCTAAGTTAAAAAGAGAGAGTGAGACCACAGAGAGCGAGATATAGATACATTTTTTGAGCTTCAAGTAGGTATTCAAAGTCTGGGCCATGAAGTTATAGATAAAACTGGAGTCAAGACTTCGAACAAAAGTTTGAGTCAAATACCTACAAAACTTCTCGCTCTCTTGTGGTCTGACTCTCTCTTTCTAACTTAGGAGGTTATCCTAAGTTAAAAAGAGAGAGTGAGACCACAGAGAGCGAGATAGCGATACATTTTTTGAGCTTCAAGTTAGGTACAATATTCAAAGTCTGGGCTCCAGTTTTATATATACCTTCATGGTCTGGGCTCCAGTTTTATCTATACCTTCATGGGGAAGAATCGCGTTTTGACAGGTCATATAAAGTATGTCAATAGTTCCCTTTAAGTAGGTACCTCTGAACATTAGTACTGTAAAGTGTAAACTCTATGGTCAATAGATTGGTGGTGTCCTGTGGTGTCATCTACACAGAACACCTAAATACTTTAAGGCATAGAGCAACACGGGTACCTGAGGTATAGGTATCGGCACCAGTGGTGAGCACTGCGCATTTGTTAATTTTTCGGTCTCTTTGGCGGAATGAAGAAGGCGGGGGGCGCCGATCTTGCACGCGATTGGTTCGTCAATTGATACTCGTCGTCTATTGGTCTATCGCCTGTCATTCGGCTACTGTACACTTTTGTGCAAATTTAATGAATCACGTTTTAAATTTTTAAATAGTTTTTTCTTGTTAATACGTATTAGTTGTTTTATTTTTAATATAGTTTAATTTCGTTATTTCGTATTTGAAGCGTTTTTTTGTTCAATAAAGTTCATTTTTATTATTTCTTTTTATAATAATAATAATAATAATAATAATTTATTTATTTGTTAACATAGGTAAAAAACAATTCAGATCTATTTTTAATGAACAGAGCGCTATGTTATGCCTGGAGGCGTACAAATATGGGGTGCTATTGTTGCTGAGAATTAAATTTTAGAATTTTCATTAAAAAAAACATGCATAATTTATGGTAAGTATTAGGTACATTGAAAATAAATTAAACAATTAAATATTACTCTAATTATGAATAAGTACAAATAATTTGCAAAGCTATTCAAATTTTAAATAAATTAAATGTCAATACTATTAAAAGTTAATACAATTAAAAGTCAATACAATTAAAAGTCAATACAATTAAAAGTCAATACAATTAAAAGTCAATACAATTAAAATGTCAAATAATTAAAGTTTCAAAATGATATAATGTCAAAATAATCAAAATGTCCAAGTAATAATATGTCCCAATAAATAAAATATCAAAATTGTTATAAGTATATTGACAAGATGTAATGCTATAAAAATTCGTCATTTAAGTATTCGTCAATAGTATAATAACATTTATCAATTAAGAACAATTTCATTTTTTTCTTAAATTGTGTAAAATTCAATATTTTTATGGCGTCTGGAATTTTATTATAAAAGCGCGGTGCCATACCCAGGACACTTTTTTTTAATAATGCAGTTTTACATTTATAATTAAACAAAGAATTTTTGTACTGACTACGAATTGGAACATTTCGTACCATTGTAACTTTTTCAAAAAGGTTAGGATTTGTTTTGACAAATATACTAATTTCTAATATGTATAATGAAGGTAGCGTAAGTATATTTAAAGATTTAAAGTACGGTGCACAGCTGTCGTCTGTTTTCAGACCACACATGGCTCTAATGCACCTTTTTTGTGCCTTGAATATTAATTCCCTATCCGTGGAGTTACCCCAAAAAATAATTCCGTATCTTAGAAGTGAGGCAACTAGACCATGATAGGCAACAAGCAACGCATCTATATTAACTTTTCTAGTCAATTGAAAAAGTGCATAGGCAGATTTATTTATTCTTTTACAAAGCTGTTCTATATGAGGTTTCCAATTAAGGTTATTATCAATATGAATACCTAAAAATACACTTACTTTTACTTCTTCTATTTTAGTGCCATTATAATTAACACAAAATTTTGGAGCTTCAATTCTCTGGTGAAAATGCATTACTTTAGTTTTCTTAAGGTTAATTATTAAATTATTCATATTAAGCCAATTAATTATGTCAGTAAGGGTATTATTAATGTCAGATTGATAGGTATTTAAGTCTTTACATTCTACTATGGCGGTGCTATCATCTGCAAACAAAATCATTTCTTGTTGTGTCACTTTTGGCAAATCATTTATGTAAATTAGAAATAAAGGTGGCCCAAGCACGCTACCTTGAGGCACTCCATACTTTATACTTCTGAACTTTGACACATAAGTTCGTTCTGTCTTGGTTTTTGCGCAAACTCTTGTGATTTCTGTACATTGCAATCTATTACTTAAGTATGATTCCAGTAATTTTAAAATGTTACCTCTGATGCCATAGCAATGTAATTTGTCTAAAAGGATTTTGTGATCAACATAATCAAAAGCCTTAGTCATGTCTGTGTAAATAGCGCAGACAGGAGTTTTTCTATCAACAGCAGACATAACATTATTTAAAAAATCGAAAATAGCCATGTTAATTGTTCTATTTTTACGGAAACCGTTTTGTTCTTTGCACAAAATATTGTATTTAGTAAGATATTGGTATAGTGAGTTATAAATAACTTTTTCAAAAATTTTGGAAAAAACAGGAATTTTGGCTATTGGCCGGTAATTTTTTATATTCTTTTTATCTTCCTTTTTATGGAGCGGTTTTATTATGATTTTTTTCAATTCAGCGGGATAGACGCCCTCGGTAATACCTATATTCATAATATGTGCTAAGACAGGTGCTATAAGCTCAATTACGTATTTGATGACTTTTGTGGATATACCGTCAATACCTACAGTACTAGTATTTTTAAGTGTCTTTGTTGCTAAAATAATATCAGATTTTAGAACAGGTTGCATAAACATTGATTGCATTGTCAAATTATCTAACTTTTTATTAATTTTAATGTCATTTGTTATATTATTCTCAATGTCATCTATAAAGTAGTCGTTAAATTAAATGTCATCTATAAAGTAGTCGTTAATTATAAAATTGCTGTGTTTTAAACTTTTTTATTTTTTGAAAAGACATTGAAAATCTATATGTGTTAGTCTTTATTTGGCCAAAAGTGTACATGCGCGAAGTTGTACTATCTGTGCTCAAGATACGTGCCGGCAATAATACCCGTGTTGCTCCTATGACTTTAAGGTCAAGGGTTATTTCACCTTCTTTTTAGAGAGTGGACAAAATAATGAAGGAGTTGATACCCTTTTTGATGCAATAAACTGAAACTTCTTGATCGTCTTCCTATTCAGTTTCTCGAACTCTTCTTTTACGTTTTAGGCTGGGCGCAAACGTCCGGTTTCCGGATCAGGACGGTTTCAGGATCGTTTACGAATCAGGAAGCGTATATGAAAAAATTGAAAATAATAATAGGTACTTACCTATTTTTACACCTCTACTTAGTCTCGTGCCGCTATTTTGTCTGATAATGCGACAACTTATTAAACCACAATTACCACATCACTTCTGAGGTAGAGAACCAGACGCGTTTTTGTACCCTCATAGTAATCTTAATCCAAGCATCCAATGATATTCTAAGCATCCTATTCAAATTCACATCATTATTTCAATCATTCAAAATGTCAAATCATTTTTATTTTTACAAGCTTTTATTTAGCTTGCACTGTTCGTATGTAAGTAAGTATGTATGTATGTAAATAAGTTGTCCTTTCAAAATTTGCAAACCATTTTTCGACCATTTGTTGTTATCCGATTGAGCTGAAATTTTGCATACACCTTTAGTTCTGATGACAATACAATGTCCAATACTCAAAATTGTAATAATTTTTAATAAAAGCTTGTTCTTTTAAAAAAACTTTTTTAACAGTAAATTATTATTCGATAATATTATTTATGTTCATCTGTTCATCATGACTCCGACTCAGTTTATTTTTCGAAATTTTCTTTTAACAACTTCCAATGTTTTATTCAAAATTACATAATTTTAATCTTAAAAGTACAAGGTATATAGGTAGGTAGGTATATTTTTCATTCAAATAAATAGGATCAAAACTGATTAATAGATCGCCCCAAAATCTTCATTGTTGGCATTTAAATTGCGTTTTTTAGAATTTCTGACGAAACCTACGAAAATCTTGATTTCTACATGTAACAGCTTCCCTCGATAGATAAATTTCTTATTGACTGTACTCCATTCGTAATTTCAAGATATCCATCTGGCTCACGACAGTCACGACGTGTGCATTCATTTTTTAACCGACTTCAAAAAAAGGAGGAGGTTATCAATTCGACTGTATTTTTTTTTTATGTTTGTTAGCTCCAAACTTGCGACTGGGTGAACCGATTTTCATGATTCTCTTTTTATTTGAAAGCTGGTGCTTCCCGTGTGGTCCCATTGTCACCATTTCAATATCTGATGATGAACTACGGAGATATGGAATGGAACTCCTCACAGAATCACAGCAGCAACATCGTAACAAGTGAAATTGCTTTGTTTATACGTGTAGTCGATGACTGACTGAAGGAAAGGGGGGGGGGGGGTACGTCAACCCCCCTCCTACCAGTTTCCAAAAATATATCGTGTGAGGTATTGTTTGAAAGGGTTTTTTGTAAGGATTTCAAACATTAATACACAAGCACTAAAAAGTAACAAATAAAAAGGTTTTTTACAAAAAAAGATAACCGCCTTCAGAAACTACAAAATAAAAATAACTTTAGTTTTGGAAGTCGGTGGCAATACTTACCTAGGTACATAACAAAAAACAAAACCAAAGCCGCCGACTTCCAAAACTAAAGTTATTTTATGTTGTAGTTTCTGAAGGCGGTTATCTTTTTTTGTAAAAAACCTTTTTATTTTAAATTATAAAGACATACATATCTAAAAAGTGTGACTTTCAATAATGTATAAGTAGCCCCCACACTGGGCTGTGTATGGAGCCCGGTACCTCGATCACTTGCAAAGTATGTACCTACAATGTTCCTTGTCTCACAACATCACACCACGAGCATAAACCTACTGATACTATTAAGGCAGATTTAGACTGATCCAGTGACTGGCGCCGAGACAAGCCAGCGCTGACCCGAAAAAAACCCCGTGTAAATATTTATTTCAAGTCAATCCAGTGGCGGGAAGTCAGCGCTGGCTTGTAAATTCGCACACGAATATTTAGAAGCCAGTCGGCACCGGCTTGTCTCGATTTCGGCGCCAGTCACTGGATCTGTCTAAATCTGCCTGTAAATGTTGATTGTCTCTGAAATAGATCGGTTTAGACCGATCTGAATCTGATCGATTAAAAGCTTCATGTATTTTTTTTTCTGCTTTCCGGCCTTTTCCAGCTTCCGCTTTTGTTAATCAATCGCGTCTTATCGGTTGAACAAATTTTTTATTGGGTAACGTAAAACGGGGTGAATCGAGACGGAACTTTAAAACGGATTTTAACGTTATTATAATATAGTTTGTTGACCAAAAAGACTACCTACTGTTTTTACTGAATTATAATTTACAAATTGGTCTCCTTGTTGGCGACAAACTTTATTAGTTTAACGTTAAAATCCCTTTTAAAGTTCCGTCTCGATTCACCCCGGCCTTTCTATTCACCCGGTTTTACCGTTACACAATCATGTAAATCGTGGTCTAGAATAGGAAGGAAATACTAATAAACATAGCAACAATTCATTCATTTCGTTTAATTTTTTCGTCTAAGAGCTTATTAAATAACACTATTTAAATTAAAAAAAAATTACAAAACGAAAGATAGTCACATTTTAATTTTCTTTCAGTTTTGTATTTTGTGGAAGCTAATATGATACACAAGTAAAATTTTAAATCTTTACAGTTATCTTTATAAAATAGGTACAGTATTAAATACATATTGTTAATAGTATTAATTACTAATATTTACAAGTCCATAAAACAACTATACACTTTATTAAATTATTAACAATAATTTAATAGACATGGTATATGGACAGGCAACAAGTTTTAACATTCATTCTTTTTGAATTTTTTGCTTGTTTCATTCATCACATCGTCGAGTTTGTTAACTCTTCTCGATTTTAGGAATGAATGATTACTGTCACTTTCACCAATGTTTTGTCGAATACAGTTCATACTGGATACATTCTGATTATGTACACCATGTTTTTTATCACCCAAAGTTTTATTATTCTTATTAACTATTAAAGTATTTTGAATGTCTTTAACTAAGTCACTTGTATGATGTAACTTAATAGGAATCAAAATTTGATTTTCGCTATCACCTTTCTTGATAAATTCTTGCTTTATTTGGACCATAGATCTATTTTCTGCATCACTTGATAGTCTAATCGTTTTTCGCAAGTGTATAGTGTCGGAAGAATCTGCATAGTTTCGCTTCACTACTATGTCGCCTGTTGGCATTTGTTTCACAAATGTGAGAGTTGGTGTTTCAGACTCCTTTGCTTCGGATTTTTGTGATTTGCTCGAATTGCCTTTGTCCCCATCAGAGCCTTCATCTTGTTGTTCTTCAGTTTCAATTAATTTACCTGTAAAAATATGAAACAGAATTAATTTCTAAACAATCATCATCATCACACTTTTTGGTTACATTTGCCAAGCATTGAATGAGCTTGATGCAAGGCACTACAGACCCATGAATATTCCGATGGACTTTAAGTAATCGAGTGGTATACTTTATAAAATGGTGAACTCAATAATTACATTCCAAAATAATTTTGAAACAAACTGTTCAGTCTCTATACATACCATTTAAAGTAGGGAATGTAATATCAGGCAAAGCCAAATGCGAATCTGGGTTATATTTGTGCATCAACATTTTTAATAAATTTGAGATCTCTTCACGTTTTCGAGTCACGACTATTTCGTCGAACCAACTGGCTAGTTGTTTTATAGGCAACGAATAGTCTAGTATTGGATCCTGAAAATAAAATAATATTTAGTTTGACAATCGTATCAATATAATTTGTATGACCTTCATTGTTAATTTATGTTCTTTACTCACTTTAAAAAATTGTTCAACATACTGCAGCAAATACAACCCACAATCTGTAAAATTGTTTTGTTGAGGAATTTTAGGACAACTTCCTTTGATGTTATCTTTATTAAAAATTTTATTTTGTGAGACCTGCAACACAATGTAATGGTAAAATAAATGAAAACAAGATATCATCTACTTGTGTTTCTTGCTAGACAAATATACATACCTTAGCTTGATATTCACAGGTGAGATAATCTCTTAATGTGGCTACAACTCTGGATCTAGATGCTCCAGCTAATGAATCAAATATAAGTATACATGGCCTGAAAAAAAGAAAAACCACTTGAGCATAATTTTGTACATAAACCTTATAAAAACTAGACAATTCAAATGTTAGGTGTTTAAAACACACCTAATAATAGAATCTTTTCCATGCTGATTTACAGATGTTTCCAATGCTGATCTGAGAATGAAAGAAAATCAAGACTATAACAACTGCTACATAAAGCTGCAAAAGTTGCAATATTCAATTCATTGTGAAAACATGCTTTTCCCTTTCCCCAACAGATACAAAATAGTAGATTGTTCTGCAATGGTAACAACATTGATTTCCACGATTGTAATGTAGTTAGATACATACTGTTTAACAGGTTCAGGTTTTCTACTTGGTTGAACTTCAATTTTCTTTTCGACAGGACTTTTTTCTGTTTCTTCTTCATCTGAATCACACTGCATGTCTAAATCACTTTCCTGTAATAAGTAGATTTATGTAAAAATACTTTATATACTATATAGGAATAAATCAGGTTCATGAATAATAAACATAGGGTACCTCAGCTTCAGCCTCATCTCGCTCACTAAGATTGTCCGAGTCACAACTTAATGTAAGTTGTTCTTGTTTATTTAATGGTGTGATGGTTGTGTTTCCTATTTGCATAGACGATCTACGTTCTGAAATTGAAAATAGTTGTTAGTAAGATTTCCAGGTCATAAAATAAAAAAAAGTATACACTATGTAACAAAAACCCTGTCAGATCAGTGTTGCCGTTGATCAGTTTTTATGTTTTATTTTAATTTAGTTACTTCTTCTTTCTTTTTTTTTTTCACTGGGGAAAAATAATAATCTCAAATCCATTAAATGGTTACGTATATGTGTACGCAGTACGATGCCGAATGATACCCTTAAGGATCGGACAGGGTTTTTGTTACATGCTGTATATTTATTTATTTATTCATTATTATTATTATTATTTTCTACCGCCCCCATTTTTTCATCTACTTAAAAACCACCTAGTAGATGAAATTACAAATCGTTTTCCAAGCCTCTACACAACACCCCGATTTTTTTCTGGGTCTCTTACCCTTTAGGCTTGCAGCGCCCACAAGGGGGCGTTATCGCCCACTTTGGTAAGGCTGTTTTAAGTTAATAATGAAATTGTTGTCTAGCATCTCACCTTTTCTTTTAATCTCCTGGGGGGTAACAAGTCTGTTATCTATCGTACTCCGGCAGCCATCCAAGCTTGGGTAGCAGATAATAGCAACAAACCAGTGACAATTTTCATTAATAGGAACTACAATAAAATCTTTTTCAAAAATGTTGACATTTTTTGTCCACGTCTTGACTCTTGCATGTCGTTTTTGCGCCGGAGTCAAATTACTATCCCATTCATGAGGATTTGAACTTCTGTTCACTTTACTTGGTTTAGTAGTAAGCCTTTTGTAGAAAAATGTGCTAAAAATATGAGTCTTTTCTCTCTGACTGTGTGTTAAAACATCATGAACTAAATGTTTCAAATAAAAATCTATGATGACATCATTTAGAAACTGATCTTGGGCCAGGCACATGTAGTCTTCAGTGTTAATAGGTATACCACCTTTCCCAGGTGGATAAATTAAGATTTGTCTTATTTCTGCAGGGTTGGAACTGTAAATATACAAAATTCTTGTCAATGAGGCAACATTGAGTGGGATAAAAAAGATAGCCAAAGAAATAATATTTAAACTGCTCGCCCACACACCTCTTAGCTCCAGATGCCAGACACGCACTTGATAATCTAGTTGCCATTCTAGCAACATTATTGCTTTCTTTAGGACAGGTTCTCACTAATATATCATTGGCTTCCCGAGCGTTTAATTCATCCATTACTTTACCAAATAAAACTTTTAATGTCATTTTTGCTTCATCTGATATAGTTTCTGGTAGCAATGTAATCCTTTTAAAAGGATCTATCTTTGACATTGGATTATAATAAGGACCTGTAAATAACATACTTAATCAAGATTTACAAAAGTTACATTGATAAAAAAAAAGCTAAAACAAAATGATATTATATTACGCCTGTAAACCCCGAAGGGTTAGGCAGAGATGTACCCATTAGTACTGTACACCCACATTGCGCCAGTTATGATTTAAGTCCCTTGCCCTTGTAATAAGGGGCGAACCTATTGTCATCAACCGAGCACCAATGGGATTCAAACCTCAGACCTCAAGCTCAGCAGTCGAGCTTTGCGATCACTAGACCATTACGAGTTATTAGTAATTATTAATAATTATTTAAAAGTTACCTGAATCCTCCGCCATATCCAAAGTTTTCCTAATATAGCCACCACATTTGCTCATAGTGTATAAAAAAATTACAGGTAATCCTTTACCAAAATGTACCAAGATTCTGACAACTTCTTTGAGTTGTATTTGTAGAGCCACATCTCTTGATTCATTTTTAAGTGAAGGTGCAACAATTTTTATGCCTTTTGCTGATATGTATACCTGTAGAAAAAAAACATGGACATTGTTTTTGGTTCTTTAATGAAGACAGGACTATTACCTTACTATTTTTTTTAATTACCTATATTATTAGCAAATGATTTAATGCAATGAATAAAATATGATTGTTAATACTGGTGCACATGCTTTGTTATTAGAACTCATAATGTACCTTTTCTTTTGGTGTGTATCTGTATGACCCGATTCTAATGGTTCGACAGTTAAGTGATGTAACTGGTAAAGAACAAGAGGTGATTTCTTCTCTGCTGCCATCTGTTGAAAGATTAATTTTACTTAGTTTAATACTCAGTTGATCAGGCTTATAATATTAATACATAAGACTAATGATTTGCAGATTTGTTATCTTAAATAATTACATCTTTCTATTTGTAATGTAAATCAAACAACTCTGTTGTCATAATTTCATCAGGTCCTTTAGAACATAGATGATTTTTTTTTCATGCTCGAATGGCCCGCAATCCATTCAATTTGGGCCGTTCAGACTAAATACCTGAATACTATTAGTTTTAAATACAGAAATATATAATCATTAGCTAATCGATTATTTAATTAATGTAAATGTTACCGGCAATCTATATAATTCAGGTATTATATACAATACCTAGGCAATGTATAAAATACCAGGAGCGTACTGGCAATGTATGAAACATTATGAATATTATTCTCCATTACATACTTTACCTAGGTAATCTATACAATTCCTAGGGATTGTATAGAATACCTGCTGGTCCACTGGCAATGTGTAAATAAATAGATTTTGGTCTATATTTTACTATAAATCATACGTTTTACAAGTAAATCTTAGAATTGGTATTAGCCAAGGAACTGTAACAAACTTGGCTGTGGAATGGTTAGTCACAAACCTACCCCTTTTTTTGGTTCGGGTCTAAAATTCTTACAAATCAACAAATGTCTTAGGGCTTATTTTTCAATCGTCAGATAACCCCTAATGGAGGGATAAATATGGCGGTTTGACAGCTTTTGTACAGAAAATATTTCATCAATATGTGGTTTATCTTAGCGAGTGGAGCGAGCTCAAGACTTGGGGCACCCCGACTCGGACAGGTTAGGTTAGAAGGGGATGGCCCTTCGTGGTTATTTTTTTTTAAACCACCCAGAAATAGGAGCCCCGCGTAGCGGGACTCCGATGACCGGGCCTATCCTGCTCTTTTACACACATTGCCGGCTGCGCTTTCGGTATTGTATAGAATACCTAGGCAAAGTATAAAATAAATAATATTTCATACATTACCTGTCCGTTTTAGGTATTCTATACATTGCCTAGGTATTGTATAGAATACCGGATTATACAGATTGCCGGTAACATAAACAACAAATAAATTATGTGGTACATGATTAGGTAATTTAATGGTTCAGGAGTGCTAAACTTTGGAACTACCATAGGGATTGGAAAAATTACTCATGTATATGATAGCCAGATTTATGAGAAATAGTATAGGCTATACGCCCATGGGAGCAGAGCAGTATCCAAAGACGTAGGTAACTTAATGCAGGTGAAAAAACAACCATGCGGATGAAATCACAGACAGAAGACAGTTGAAGATAGAGCTTAACACATTGATAGACAGTAACATTTACAAGGAGAAAACATTAATGATAATTATTATGGTTGTACCTCTGTTGATGGTCAAGTTTTACTTGGATATAATTAGTAAGTCATGTTCATTTATTGTACATTTTCTACATATCACTGTATTTTATATTAACAATATGCTCGAATAAATAAATAAGTATATCAAGAAGCAGTAGGTATACTATACATATACATCATGTTGTCTTCTCACATGTTCATTGCCTTCATGTCTTTGTTAGATATATTTATAGATAGGTAGATCGTTTTTACTAGGAGCAATGCGTAAAAGCAGAAAATAGGGTTAAATATCATGCGGAATAAAAAAATAATCTTAAGAATGTATTGATTAAAAATCACTATTATGGCAAATTTCGACGGTGTGCCTACTTCTCATGTTCGCGTTTATTTTCAGAGGTGGAGCCTGTTTTAATAAAAATAATCGTGAAGCTCAAACACAAATATATGTACCTGTATCACGTTTGAAGTTATCCCTGAACATTTCGTAGTTTCAGTGAAAATTAATCACAAAAATTTAGACGCTAAACAAGACGACGCATTGCGACCCATCCACAATTGCCACAGATGCAAGATAATTTTACGCAAAAATCTACGGAAGTTGTGACACTAGTGACATGCCTGTATTCTCGGCGATCTTACTGAGCAATGTTGCCAGAGTAAAACCGTTAATTTAAAGATACCGGTTTTGAAGTGTTCAGTTTTAAAATTTATAAAAACATAATATAAAAAAGAATGAAGTGTATCACGTAATAACGTAGAAGTTGAATCAAATATATAATAAAAATATTTCTTAGGCACGGTATGTAACCCGGGGTTGCGGGACGTCTTAACAGGATACCGTGGCCCCAGAACGTAAAGGGCAACAGAAGGAACACGGTGGTTTTTAAGTCAGTAAAAGTCGGACAGTCGCTTCCGCCCCACCTAGGGCGGAAGGAATCATTTGATGTTTTACAAACTTTAAAAAAAAAAGGCACGGTATGTAAAATCCAGTATGTTCGGATGTTTGTTAGTAAATCCCGACGGATGATGGGGTTTGAATATAATTTGGCACACAGGTAGACATAAATAGGCTAGATGACACCACCAATCAATTGACGTAATTTTTATGACCTGTCAAAATGCGATTCACCCATAATTTTGTTTGACAAAAGACAGCTGTGACGTCACTTTTGTGCCGACTCATAGGTATTGAGTCGGCACAAAAGTGACGTCGCCCTTCGGGGAATACAACCAATTGAGTCACTCGATTGCCTGTACTCCCTGTTAGGAAGAGGTGTACCGATTAGTACACACATGACGATAATCATGTTTTAAGGCCGGGGGCGGGCTTATTGCCATCAACCGAGCACAAATCCAGACTCCGCGGCTGCTACTGAGAGATAGAAAACCCAATAACACTTTGCCCGACCTGGGAATCGAACCCAAGACCTCATGCTCAGCAGTCGCGCTTTGCGACCGACGAGGCAGTTTTTTGTGTTTCTTTAGAGAAGTTATGTCTTGGAATTAGTGGTTAAGGTGGAACCTCCACGGTAGCCCGCGAAATTCAAACTTTCTTACGTTTTATGCAATTTGCAAGTCAGTATTAGGTTTAATGTTGATTAAAGTATGATTCGCGGGCGTAAGAAGTATGTATTTTCAGAATTATAACCATTAAAATCAGTATAATAACTCCATAAGTCGGTATAATCCTAAAATGTCAAGATTTCATGAAATAGTCATTATTTCGGGTTACCTGGTCCTAAGGAGTTTTATTGCTGACTTAAATGGTTATAATTCTAAATATACATAATTCTTACGCCCGCGAATCATACTTTAATCAACATTTATAATCTAATTCTGACTTGCAAATTTCAAAAAACTTAAGAAAATTTTAATTTCGCGGGCTACCGTGGAGGTTCCACCTTAATGTTGTCAACTACCCCATAGGGTAAACACTAATTATTATGCTATTTATACCAGGATATAAAATCCTGTGGGATTTATTTCTTGACCTACACGCGGGCGTTTGAAAGGCTTTTAAACTATGATTTTATTATGCGAAAGTGTGTTTCTTTAGTGTGTGATTTGTCCATTTACACGGCAACACGCGAAGCAATAGATTGACGTGATTTTTGGCATAGAGATAGATTCTGGGCTGGAGTGTGATATGTTAGATAGTACACATTTAATTGTCCGCCACCGCCACAGCTTCATCTGATCGACGTAATATTATAAAACTAGCGACCCGCCCCGGCTTCGCACGGGTGCATGTATTATACATATAAACCTTCTTCTTGAATCACTCTTATCTATTAAAAAAAACCGCATCAAAATCCGTTGCGTAGTTTTAAAGATCTAAGCATATATAGGGACAGACAGACAGACAGACAGGGAAGCGACTTTGTTTTATACTATGTAGTGATTATTATCGCCTTGACTTCGCCTACCAATTATTTTTGAGAAAAAAATGCAGTAATTAGCGCGATATTATAATCCACAGCCCAATATAACTACTAGCTAACATTCTAAAATTCTTTTTTCACATTATTGTCATCTAGAGACAGATGTCATTTAAAAAATAGATACATAAACATAAAACTCACCGTCATTGTTTTCAATACCGGCGCCGCTGTCTGCTCGGCCACTTTCTATTTCGCTTGGCGTAGGCTCCTTCACGCTTAATGCATTAGCCTGTTCTTGCTAGAAATAAAATAGTGGTTAAGTATTGTTACATTAAGTGAATTCCATGACAGGATATTGATTTAGGCCTTGTTGATATCAAGTAAAGGATTTGCTGAATAATGCTTGTAAAACAAACAAAAAAAAACGAAAACAACAAATAAGAGAATAAAAAGCGATTGTTATTTTGATTGCAATAGCAGTTGCGAAAGGGCGTTCGAAGAATCAAAATATTTTTAAAATCGGATGATATGATATATTTGTGGCTTTTACCTTTCTGACTAGAATAGGTATGCAAGTACAGTTACAATCATTAATTTCCGAGTAATGTAAATAAGCTTTTTACATTATAATGGTAATCTTTGATAAATTCCTCAAACCTCACAATATTATAGTTAATTACCTGATTAATACTATTCATCATAGAATTATTTGTTTCCTCTTCATCTGAACTTAAAGTTAATATGACAGGTTCTGGATCTGGTTGTTTACCACGTGGCTTTCTTACTCTAGGCGGCTTCTTTTCTTGTACAGGCTGCAAAAAAGATAATGGCTAAACCAATGTTCAATTCCAATCAAACTATACAAATAAATAAAATGTTAGTGTCTGTTTGTAATGTCAAAATAACAGCTTTCTACAAAATAAATATAAATGTTTACACAGTGCTCACATATACAAAAGAATTAGAGAACCTTCTCCTTAAAAAAAAGTATTTTTTATCATTTTTAAATGATCACTGGTATTATAGTATGTGGAATAATGGTAGGTGTACAAACAAGTCAGGTTGTTCCTGTAATAATTTGGTACATACTTACTTTTTATTTACGGCCAGCGTAAATTTTTGGGTAGCTACATATTGCTGATTCCCTTTATAAATACTGATTACACAAAGTTATACTAACTGGATACAACCAATACTAGTAAGTATCATAATACCTTCAAGTACCAGGAATAGTTTAAAATAATATAAAATCGAATGGATAATAGTTTGAAAGTGTGCGTGCGTATAATGATATAGCGTGGCGACTCAGATAACTAAACTTGAGCGCGTCAAAAATGTTCCATCATTCTTAAATAATAAATACAATTTTTTAATTTATATTTTCAATATGAAAATGTAAATACTTACTGTTTTATTGTTTAGCGTCTTCACTGTAGTCTTTAATAAATTTAATTTGATTCCTTCCCCACATGTGCTGTAAAAAGATTAAACATAATAATTATTTAGTGGCTAGTACAAGTTTCAAGGTTGAAGATATTTCTCAGGTGGAGGTCGAAAATGTAGAAGTTGAAATTCATACGAAAGATGGTTTGCATCATTACTACGTTCCCGCAAACGAAAGAATCTGTCAGAATTCATGATATATAAGTTTATTTATAAATTTATTAATTTATAGCTAAATGTGATGCTAAGCGCAAAACTCGAGAACGGCGGGAACCATTTGGCCGATTCTTTTTTGCGTTTAGTTCGTTATTTCCCGGACAAGAAATTACGAAAGAGATTTTTTGGAAAACCCACTGAAAATGTTAGAATTTTGCATTCGCGTGAGGACGGGGCGGTTCGCTAGTACAATATAATTAATACAAAACTTAACAAAACAGTTAGGAACTTACCTCTGTTTTTCTAAGGCTGATACAGTTCTTTCTGGTTCTTTCTTTTTCTGTTCTACTTTTTTACTCGGTACACCTTTAGGCTCTTCTGTGAATACCCGTTTACACCTAAGAAAAACGTAAACTCGTAAATAACATACAAAAAAACGAGAACAATTTATGATTGTCCTTGAGCGGTGACCGCGAATACACAACCGTAGAGAGTGGGACGCTCCCTAGCTAGCTAGGTCGTCGACCGCGGCCGGTGCTCGAGGGTCCGACTGGATGCGGATGGAGGAACATCAGATATTATGGCGCAATTAGGGTTAGGTCAGCATATACTGAGTTAATAGATTTATAAAATATGTAAATATTGTGCATGCGTACCGTTCACAGCGGCTAAAGTCGTATCCCGTGTATCCACATAGTTTACAAACAGCTAGCATGCCGTCCACTAGTCGTGGCGGCGGAGACCGCGGTCCTGGAGATTCTGGACTGTTATTTACTGCAAACATAACAGTGGGAAGTCAACAATGATGCTATCGTAAACTATAATAAGTCATAAGCTAACAAAACTCAAAATGCGAAAAGGTCTTTACTGCCTGTGATAATAAGAAGTGCATTGCTTTAAAATTTACGATAGTAATAAACAAAGACGTTTAGGTATCTGTATATTTCCTTAATAATTCAATCTGAAAGCGGTTTTCATCACCATTTACAGAATATCGTCTATACCGCGACGTTCATACAAATTCGACAACACAAAGAATTCGGAAGTGCATGATATCTCGTTAAGTATTTATTATAATCTAGACTTATTAATAGTTACTGAAGAAACATACCATTATCTGGACACTGGGATTTTTCAGGTGTAGACATTTCAATAACTTGAGGTTGTAACATCATTGTGGGGGAATTGCTACTACTCATATCACCTCCTACTAACATCTGTAACAAAGATAATAATTAATAAATATATATGAAAGAAAGAAAGAATACAGAATGCTAGTTTAAATTAGCTTCCGGAAACAGCCCTGACAGGTACCATATCAGTCATGAAACTAATTTTAATAAACTGGTATTAAATAAGATTTACAAACCGGGTGATTTTCTAACATATCCTCGATTCTAGTTGTTGAGCCCACTGATACAAAGTAGTCAATCTCACTACTTGTGTTTTGCATACATTGTATGTGGGTCTCCGCCGAAAAAGGAATGTTAACCTGAAACAATCATAATAAATTAAGTCAAATTATAATTTCATTATTACAAAACTCGCTACTATTTTTAGCTATGGCAGAGATTTAGTTATGACGCAATTACACTTGGTCGTTCGCCCGAATTTGACTGCTTATGGAATTCGGGCAAACGACGAAGTATAAATGACCGGGGTCGTCTTCGGGCTATCTCGTCCGGCTTTATCGTATCCGCATGCGGGCGCACGTACTCCACTACATCAAAACTATTCGAAGACGTTAGTCTGTACTCCATTGCGATGACCAGTGTAAATAATGCATCGGGTGCCCGAATTCGACAAGTCTTTCTAGTAATTGAGCTATAAGCATATTCTGAGTTGTGCCCAAGGTAAATGGGCAAAGGTAACATAAATTGGGCATTTGTAACAATAATGAAATGAAGTTCATACCTGCTCAAGAACTTCTTGAAGTGTACAGCTTTCTTTGGGCAGTGTGAAAGTGATTAACCTTTGTTCACCACTTTGGAGGAACAGTAACATTTTTGCAGATTGTGTCTCCGACAGTAGCTCTGAGGATCCAGACAGATTTTCGTTGTTTTCTAAAAAAAGGGCTATTCCACATTAGTAAACGGCGCATCAAATGTTAAGAATATAAATATATTTTTAGCTTTGACAAGGGCAGGAAGAGGATGACAGCTTCTTTAATTTTTTTCTAAAAAACATAACACACGGGACTCATAATCGTTGTTGTAGTTCATCTGGACGCAAGCCATGCATATTGATTACAAATAATTACTATATTATGTATATTATTTAGATAAATACCATGTTGAGGTGCTACTGTTAAGTTGAGTTGTTGAGCTTGCATCGGTGGTACTCTTTGTACAGGCCTCTGCAGCTCTTTACTTCTCACTAAGGTATGTCTTCCGGCATCTCTGTGAATAATAAAAAAAAAACTCTGCTATAGTGTTTTGCAAGCCAGTCAAGTTGTCATCACAAGCCCTTGGACATTATTTTACAGCAGATAGTAGATGGGTAATAGGCTATACATACCTAGGTTGTTGTAGCTGTATAGGCGTACGCGGTGGTTGTTGCATCCGTTTATATTCGGCCAGAGTTATCCTCTGCCCGTTATTTAAGGTTAATAGTTGTCGCTCCTCTTCCATGTCAGGATCCATCAATAGCTGTGTGAGTGTTTGGGGATGTTGTTGCACGTGGGGTTGTTCATATGTCAGTTGTGGCTGGAAGCCGTGTTGCGAGTTGAAGTTCAGTTGTTGGTGTTGTTGTGTGACGTTGCCGGCGACGTTGTTGGGCCGCATCGCCGGCGGCGGCGTGTGGAACTGCTGCGGTGAGGGATTCATATTTTCATTGACAGAGTGTTTGGTAAGTATGGCGGCTGTAATACTCTCTTCGAGATCGTCCATGTCGCTGGCGTTGTTAGGCTGAACTACAACCTTTTTAACTTGCTGCTGCGCCTGTTGTGGATGGGGTGAAGATCTTTGCGGAATGGTAGTGAGAGTGTTCGGTTGAGGTAGAGGTCCATTGTTCTGATTCGCCGGAACTACTGTGTGTTGGGCTATTTGTGTAGGTAGATTTTGCGTCACTATTGTCCCTTGTGGTGTAATTATTCGAGTGGTCTGTGCATGCGCCTGGTTCTGTTGATTGAGAAGCTGGAAAAGAAAAGAAAATATGCACAATAAAATATGAGTGCTAACCTTTCTTCAAAATACGGTCTATTAGAAGTGGAGAGTATTACTTCTATCGGACAGAAACATAGATCCACAATAAAGAAAGAGGACGGAGAAGGACGAGACCGGCTCACAACTCACATTTGTATTTAATGACATGTTGTGGTAATGAAAGTTTGGTACAACATAATTATTGACTAATTATTGATTATCTATACTTCTATACTAATATTATGGAGGAAAACTTTGTATTTTTGTTTTTTTTGGTTGTTTGTTTGTAATGGATAAACTCAAAAACTACTGGACCGATTTTAAAAAATCTTTCACCATTAGAAAGCTACATTATCTGCGAGTGACATAGGCTATATTTTATTTTAGAAAAAGTAGGGGTCCGTAAGATATTTGGGTTTTTCGGACCCAAGGTGTAAACTCGCTAAAACTCGAGAACGGCTGGGCCGATTTAGTTGATTTTGATTTTGAAATGTTCGTTCGTTAGGGTAGGGGTAGGGTAGGGGTAGGGTAGGGTTAGGGTAGGGGTAGGGTAGGGGTAGGGTAGGGGTCGGGTAGGGGTAGGGTAGGGGTAGGGTAGGGGTAGCGTAGGGGTAGGGTAGGGGCAGGGTAGGGGCAGGGTAGGGGCAGGGTAGGGGTAGGGTAGGGGTAGGGTAGGGGTAGGGTAGGGGCAGGGTAGGGGCAGGGTAGGGGTAGGGTAGGGGTAGGGTAGGGGTAGGGTAGGGTAGGGGTAGGGGTAGGGTAGGGGGTAGGGTAATGCAGGGTTAGGGTAGGAGTATTGGTAGTGCAGGATACCACGCGAACGAAGTCGCGGCGGGTCAGCTAGTTTATTATAAAGAGATAAACTTGTCTCACTTGATGAGTGGAGAGCTTGAGCTGATTCAGTTGTTGCGGATGAACCTGTTGTCCTAAGACGTGTTGTGCGAGTTGATGCTGCTGGTGTTGTTGGGCATGTTGGTGCTGCTAAAACGACACACAGATAAGGAATAAGCTTCGGATAATCGGAGGAGTTTCGAGGGCGCGCACAAATATAGGTCTCGCATGCACTAACAACCAAATACGGGGATAGAACCCGAATAACCCGTGGCGCTGAAATATACACTGCTGTCTGTGCCAGTCGGGTGGCCAGCTGTTGTAATGAGGTTCGGTATAGTGTGGACATGCAGGCACCTGTAGCGAGTGTAGCAGGGGGGTGCGCGGGCGAGGAGGGCGGTGCTGCGCGTGCGGCGTCTGCGGGGTCAGCACGCGGGGCGTGGGCGCTCGCGCCGCGCACGGCGTCCCCGCCCCGGTCCCCGCGCTCGCGCCCGGCACGCCCGGCGACGACGCCTGGCCCTGTCGGTCCGTGTACACGCGTGTTGGATTGTGTGGGATATTCATTATATAGCCAATAAGTATAATTACTTACTTATTTTTTTATTAGCGCATTTAAAAATTAAGATTTTTTTTTCACAGCACTCAAAGCTCAATCACCCGTGCACACCGATTTAACGATAACCGTCTAACGATTGTCAGATCCTCATTGGTTAAAAATTAATGTTAACGTTAACTAAGTAGGTGCACTTCTTGTTGAAGGCAAAAAAAGTGAGAAAAAAAACTTGATTGATGCCGAATTAAAATAATAACATAGTGTTGCATAGTACAATTTAAACTACATGCATACTACACTGATCTACACTTAGGGACTACAATGCTATTTGCCAGTACATGTCAGGTTTCGGACCGGCCTCACCTCGCGAGGTACATGCTCGGACGTTTTGAAGTTTGTGGAAACACGTTCATCGCACGAGGTCGAGAAGCGTCCATCACCGACCGAGTACGCATCACGATGCGAGGCCGGTACTGTGTCGTGGACTCACCGGCTGCATGGTGTTGAGCAGGCGCGGCGGCGTGTGCAGCGGGGCGTGCGCAGGCGCGGAGGGCGCGGGGGGCGCGGAGCGCGCGGCGGGGCGGCGCGGGCGCACGGAGCGCACGGGCGCGCGCACCAGCGTCACGCCCGCGCCGCCCAGCCCGGGGCTCACCAGGCGCGGCGCGGCGCCTCTCCCGGCGCCCTGTGTACGAGCACAGAGCTATAGGGATGAGCCACAACGTCGTTGACTCGTGCGATGTTTCGATTCACGGATTAGTCGCAACTAATTCGATGAACTAATCAGAAAAGACACTTAGTTACAGTCGGCCGTAGGTATAGCTAGTCGAAAAAGTTAAGCTCAGTGTCATTCATAACTGTGAGTCTGTGTGACTTGTCTCTTTCTACAGCTCAATAAGTCATAATGACGCCCGGGTGCGGCACTTCTACCGACTGAGTGGAACGAGTTGGGCTGGGACAAATTCTCCACCTATGACCCTATGACCAAATGAAACACCAAACTTACAGCTTGATTTATGTATGCCGCATGCATAACAACCTGCTGATGTGGTATTTGTTGTGACTGCAAGTGTTGTTGGTGCTGCTGCTGCTGCTGTTGTTGTTGTTGTTGCAGCTGATGCTGGTGTTGCAACTGTTGTTGTTGGAGTTGCTGTAGATGAATCTGTTGTTGATGCTGTTGCTGGAAGTGCTGAATGAGTTGAGGTGATGCTCGCGACAACTGCTGCTGCTGTTGCGTTTGCTAAAAACACAAGTAATGTTATTAATTTTTCTTATGTACTAATAGTTAAAAAAAGAAACATAAGCGCTTCACGAGTTCCATACCGTAGGTTGAGGACCGTGTTGGGGCAGGGAAGGCGGGGGCGGGGGCTGCGGCGGCGGCTGTTGCGCGGGGTGTATCACAGTTGGCTGCGACAGCACGTGTGCCGGACTTACTAGCTGCTGACGTCAACAACAAGATTTAGGTCATTTCAACATTGGCCAATGGTAATATGTGACCCCAGATTTCAAAGCCGTTTTCTGACAGATCGATCAAATCTCAGATCAAATAATCTGACGTTAGCTGTCGTGATTGGTCATCAGGAATAACAATTTAGCAAATCAAATTACCTGAATGACAACAAACTAAATTGTACAGGCTTTCAGAAAATGGTGGTAAGTTATTCATGCTTTAGTGCCTATGGAAATATGGATCGTTAGCACAAGCATGATCTATGTAAGAGCGTAAAGTACCCATAACAGCATTAGCATCCTGTAAGTTGTGTTGACTCTGCATTTATATCAGTACAAGTGACCTGTATCATAATTGTAGGTACATTTTGTACAATAAATACAATGGTAGTGCTCCCATTCTTCTTTGTGGTATTAGTCATAATATATCTACATTATATCTGTATTAAAACCAAAGAGATTGGTAATATTATAACAACTCAATTCTCCAGCTTGGCCACCCTTACTCCTGAAAGTTATCTTCACGTAAGTCCCTTAAAAAACAAATGTAAACACTGCCTCTTGTGTCTCTAGCTTTACATTTGCAAATGTATTGTTGCTTAATTAGGTACGTACTGACTTACGTGAGCAAAACTTGCAAGTGTTAAGGCTGCTACACACATTCCGGCGGCATAGGCCGCCGGGATTCTGCCGCGCCGTTTTGCCGCCGACATATGTGTAGTAACCTTTAGGCTAGCTTTAAAACAAAAATATTTATAATCATTGTATTGAAATAATTACTCTGTGTTTTGTTTTATGGGTTGAAAAACTTACAGCAGGGGATTCTGATTAGACATGAGTGTGGCAAGAGCAAATCTGAATTATTATGTTTGCAAAATAAGCCTTCCTTTTTAATTGCACCAATCCATCATAACATATGAAATGTTACATGAACAAATGATGGAACTTAAAACCTAGTTGTTATTATTGAATATCACCATGGGAAAAATATTAGATGCACCATCCATTATCAAGAAGCATAGCATTAATTGTTTAGAGTCATGAGAAGAAACAATATTATTTACATCTAAATAACCACATCCACAACAAACAGTCGTTAAAATAATAATTATCTAGGTATACAGAAAAAATAACACTGAAGCCGCATCCTAACTCAAAATGTGGCATTGGAATAAAAACAAAAATGCAAGTTCATCTGCCTATTACTGTTCCTGTCTATAAAAATATCCCTAACACTCTGGTTATATGTTACATAATTGTATTGCATTAGGAATAATAAACCCTTGCACCATTATTAAATGTACTGCAATTAAATGTAAATAGCAGAAAAAGTTTAGAGATTGAAAGAATGAGTGGCTTTTTCTCTTTCGATTATCTGCTAAGATAGAACAGAAGGGTTAATTATATTTAAACATTTATTGGGTAAATGCTTTTCATCCCACAAGGACTGCCAAAGATATTGGACAATTTTTCACACTTATGAAAAGTCAGTGCAATTGTAATGCATAATCGCCAATTAAAGTAATTCTAAAATCATCTTTATTATTTATATATACAAAAATAATATGAAACTAACTTAAAACATAATGTAGACCTCTACATAATGTAACTCTATGTAGGTACTGGTTAACCAAATGAAATAAAATCATTTAACCAAATGAAAAAGTAACATGCTAAGCATATTATACCAAGGAGTTCTAAAACCATAATGCAATAGTTTCTTTTTAGTGCATAAATGTAATACACAATGATCTAGTCAGGAGACATACATGTTGTGGTCGTTGTGGAGATGCCTGTTGCATCAAAGATGCATCAATGATCTGTTGGGCCTGTTGTAACACAACCTGAGCATCCACAGGTAAATCAGATGTGTAGTAAACCTACAAATAAATTACACATCATAACTTATGCCACATTTGCAATGAACAAATATATTCTCATCAAATACATTTTTATGGCAACCATAAATTGATACTGTATGGCCCAAAATTGTATGGACACAATAGCTTTTTATAGTTGAATTCCTAAAGAATCAATACATCACTCTATTGTGTCATACAGTATGGAAATTTTAACAATACCCACTTGGTGCCTATGTAAAGCCTGTTGCTGTTGTTGTTGCTGCTGTTGTTGTTGTTGTTGCTGCTGTTGTTGTTGTTGTTGAAAGTCGGCACGCGATGGTGGTGGGGGTGGAGGGGCTTCATGGCGAATAATATATTGGGGTTGGTACTGCAAGCCATCACTCACAACCAGCTGAGACTGTACACCTTCACTTACTATAATATCATTTTGCGGATCTGCTTGCTGTACCACCACCTGGCAGAGGAATAAACAAATTGTTGCTGTATTACCATAATAATAAAGTTTTATTTTAAGTTAATGTATTATTATTAGTAAGTTTCCTGTTACCTGTTGTTGTCCATATTGCTGTTCATCTTGGTTCACTATTATTCTATCCAAGCATAGGTTTGGACAATATCTTTGTAGATCTTCAAGAGTTAATTGTTGTCCTTGTCCAACTATTTGGTAATATTGAGCCATTGCAAGTGCTTAGCCTAGAAAAATACACATGTTATAAACTTATTTAAAACAAATAAATTTATTATTGTGTTTAATCATTCATAAAAGAATATAAGTATGAGATGATATATTATAATGTATTTATTATACACAAAGTAGGAAAAAATATAAAAATAAACTATGGAAAATGTCTGGAAAATGTTTCAAAAATATTATGTAAAAATAGTTTTTTTTTTTCATATGCCTTACTAAAAATAGTTAAAGCTTTGCTGTAATTTAGAGTACCAAGTTTTTTTTATCTGCATAGCAACAGTCATACCACTAGTAGGTATCTGAATATCAGCCATAATCTCTTAATTGATTTTGACAACAGCTTGCAAATTTAATTTTGAACATGATTTCATTAAGATTGACAACAACATATTATATATTTTTTTAATATAAGTTCAAGTATAATAACAAAATAATTTATAATTAATAATTCAGCATGAATATCAACCAAAGCTCTTGATTTCAAGTATAATTTAAGTACTAATTCAAAATGCATTTTATGCAACTAAATCATTGAATATGCTCAGAGTACTGTACAAGTGTATTGTCATACCTAAGTAATCCCTAAGATTGTAAAAAAATAGTACCATTTTTACCTGGCTACCACTGAAGGATGGTAATGTTTTTTTATGAATGAACTCCTAGTCCTCAAGCTACTTCTAAGATCTTGATATATAGGTATTATATCTTTTTTTTTAAAAGTGACTAAGGAATATTATCACTACAAAAGACTTGAATAAAATAACTGTCCAAGTCAATGAATAGGTTATTTTTTTTGTGGAGAGTAATTAAAGTATGCCATTTATATTTCTACCAATCACAGAAATGATAATTACTTTTCTTATGTAGCACTGAACAACATATTATTTATGTATAGCTATATAAGTAACAAAACATACATTTATGTGATTAACACTTGATGAAATATTGTTGAATATGTTTTTGTTTTCAGCACTGTGTATAGCATAAAGGAACTACTTGCTTACATAGAAATAAAATTAGAAAATCTCTTTTAAACATTTTCTCATTATTTTTCAATGAAAAAGTGTAATGTTCATATTGTTACTCTGGGAAGAACATAAAAATACACTTCATTGCATGATTGAAACCACATAATATAGCAAAAAAGAGAACCAGATTGATGTTCAGTGATTTTGAATCACTTGAAATTTTATTTTTGTTATTCTTCATACTTTATCACCAGGTGGCATATTAGTATATTGATCAACAATAGTATCATTGATTAACATTTCGTTATCTATAACAACAAAAACTATATCGTCCACTAAAAACTGTCCAAAATATCAATTATATGAATATATCACCATATACTTAAGGGATTTCGCAGAGAAATTAGGATTCATCAGTTTTTCAACACATTACAACATCACTGTAGGATTTGTTTACAAGTAACACTTGGTAAAAAAAAACCTCAGTAGCTAACTTAAAACTGCAGTAATAACTACAATGCACTCGTATTTTTCATGATTAACACATAATATTCAAGTTAGCGATATAACATTGCGAGGGACACCTATTTCTCGATGACAGTTATTATGCCATACTCCCTGAACACTACATACGGTGCAATAACAGCAGCAATGACTTCTGAAATCGTACCAACACCTCAACTATGGCGACGACTCAGCCATCACCTTTTCAATTAAACTTTTTATCTGTCATATAAACATCACCACTTGCGAATTAAACATTAGAAACATTAAGAAATTTAACTTCAACACCGTTTACACGAAAAGAACGAAATGGCTTCGATTCCTTTGATCCAACCTAAATACTTTAAAAGGAGAATGTTTAACACAGATTAGGCTAAGCTATAGATTTACTTCTTACCAATATTTACTAAGGACATTTTAAATGTCTTATTTATACATTATAAACGAATTTTTAACATCAAAATGTAAATTTTTTAACTCAAACGCCAAATCGAGAAGCAATTTACATTATGGCGTGTGTGTCACTTTTTTACAAATGTTTTTTTTTTCGAATTGGGTTACTACTCTTAAAAAAATACCGTGAGATGTGACGGTTATTCTCGATAATAACAATTATTTTCCACAGAACATACAAAATTTCAAGAACATGAAGAAGAAATGTTTCCTGTATCACTTGTATGGTATGGTCATGTAAATAATAGTATGAAAAAAATTACTAATTTGAAAAAATAATCGACCCTATTTAAAATTGAGAACAAATAATAATAAAATTATGAATAAAAAACCGTAGACGTTTGAGAAAATTATTTATCTATATTTTAAAAACAAAATATTCTACGCACATCTCTAGTTGAGCCTGCAACAACGAGACGGTTTTCCTGTGTTTTAATTTCTTACATTGCACCATAATTCGTTTTCCTTTGGTTTTTACTTAAATAATTTGATGGAAATAATATAAAAAATATTGTCTTTGCATAAAATTAAGAACACGTAGTATATTTCAACTTATATGACATTTTGTTGCCGTCCTCATCACTCGTGCAAATGGATGATACAGTGATTTCGCCAGGTACACTGCAGATAGAACACGTTAAAAAGTTTATATCCTTAATATTTACTTACTTTTAAATAACCATATTTATTGTAGGTAATAAGATGGGAGATTCAGCGTCTGAAAGCGACTCCAGCTCTTTGGATGGCGGAGCTATGTTGCCTCCAAGCACAGTTTCTCGTGATCAGCTACAAAAGAGAATTGAATCTCTGCAGCAACAAAATAGGTAAGTTTACGTCGTAAATATATTAGATTCTCATGAGATTCTGATTGATTGAGTTTTTACATCATTTTCTAGTGTATTTTACAAAATGTGGTTTGTATTTTATAGTGCATAGTTAGTATTATACATTTATACCTATTTTATACCGTAAGTACATAATTACACTGATCACATTCATCAAAAAGTAATCATTCACGTATGTGTAATTTTTTTTATTGTTGTTTATTACAATGCCATTTTTTCTTGTCTGAAAATGAATAGAATATGTTACACAAGAAAACCCTGGTCATAGGGTCATCTTACCCATTAATAACAAGGTAATGATGTATTTTTCAGGGTTCTCAAAGTAGAGCTGGATACTTACAAGCTTCGAGTGAAGGCTCTCCAAGAAGAGAATCGTGCCTTGAGACAAGCATCTGTATCAATTGTAAGTCACTTTAGCTCTTGCACAAGTAATGCAAATAAATTTAGTACATTCTCATTATTGAAATATTATATCTAGTTTGAAATCACAAATTAATCAAATTATTTTCTATCTACAGCAAGCAAAGGCTGAGCAAGAAGAAGAATATATTTCTAACACATTATTGAAAAAAATTCAAGCACTCAAGAAAGAAAAAGAAACATTGGCACATCACTATGAACGTGAAGAGGAATGTCTTACTAATGATCTCTCCAGAAAACTAAATCAAGTAGGTACACACATGGTAGCATGAGTTTAGTTTGTTTACAATCATAATTATTATAAATATAGATAGTTTAAAAGGCCTTGAAGTTTGAGAACTTTTTACAGGTGTATGACATGTTCTTTAGTACAAAAATGTTTCAAGCTAATTTTTAATAGCCGCCAATTTCTCATATTCATTAACATCTGAGATAAGCTTGATAATTGCTTTTTTTGGTTACCAATACATGTACAATATTATAAAAACTGTAAAGTTGAACTCAAATTATAATGACATCTTATCTTCGTAAAATTTTTTGTATTTTTGTATTTTTTTTTTTTTTTGTATATCTTGTTGTATGCTCAAGATTTAATTACTGTTTGAAATGGGATATTGTGTTAAGGATTTTTGTAAGTAAATTCAAAATTGAAAAATCTTTTTGTCGCCAATCAAAAAGAGTGAACTTTCTGCATAAAAAAAATTGAAAGTAGTGAAAGTACTAGAAATAAGTTTATACTGATTTAGAGAATATGCTTATGAATTGATTTTCAGTTACGTCAAGAGAAATGCCGGCTGGAGCAAACTCTAGAGCAGGAACAAGAATGTCTGGTGAACAAATTGATGAGAAAAATAGAAAAACTTGAAGCTGAGACACTTGCCAAGCAAATGAATTTAGAGAGGCTTCGTAGGGAAAAGGTAATACTTTGGTAATTTTTTTCTTATAATGTTCTCCTCTGTTCTCATTGGCCTTTTAATTTACATTGGTATTAGCGAACCACCCAGGTTCCGTTCAAGTGCTGATGTTCGACATTTTTTTTTTTCTTTTGATCTTATTTGGAAATTAGGCACACTACAAAAAAACAGTCAGCCAATAATGTCCAGCTTTGGTCGAGTTTTGAGCTTAGCAACACATTTAGTCATTAACTTTTATTTAGATAGATAGAATATAGATAATAACCACCAAGGGTGTGGTGCAAGGTTAATTTTTTTCTTAATTATTGTTGGTAACATATTGATCAGAAAAATAAAATACATCAGTTCTTTGAAAATTGTTTAATAAGACAGAAATTGTATAATATGCAAACACTTTTCAGACAGACAAATGTATGATAAGTATAGTAGAATAAAATTAATGGTATTAAAAATTCTTAACTCCAGGTGGAACTTGAAAACACATTGGAACAGGAACAAGAAGCTCTAGTGAACAGGTTGTGGAAGCGAATGGACAAGTTGGAAGCAGAGAAGAGATCACTGCAGATCAGGCTTGACCAACCAGTGTCCGATCCAGCTAGTCCTAGGTGAAAATCTTATAATTTATCTTACCTAATGTTTTTGAACTTTGTTTTTTTTTTATTCCTCTAATATTTGTTGCTTTTTTGGGGTGTAAGCCATAACACAATGTCTTTAAATTTTACTCAGGGGCATAGTAATTTGAAACTCCTTTAGTAAATAATTCAATTTCAGGATTACATTACAAATACTATACAGAACCCAATCCTGAAATGATGTCGTGCTTCTTAATATAAATGCATGAAAAATACATAGTTTTTAAGGCATGTTACTCACTTAATTTTTTAAGTAATTCTTCATGCATCTTGCTGTATTTTCATTGTTTTATTATTAATGGAGTTTTTTCTTGCTAGGGACATTAGTAATGGTGATACAGCATCCAATTTAAGCAATCACATTCAGACCCTGCGTTCTGAGGTTGTAAAGTTAAGGTGAGTAAATAACATTTTTAATTTATTTCAATATAATATGATTCTTACATACTCTAGGACCGTAACAGGCATGTGTCGTACGCATATTCAAGTCTCGGCTCCACTAACGAAGCGCGATGTATCTATTTTACACTCATATGAATAAAACAATTTTCCGGACTCAGTACTTGATAAATGGACTGAGTAAGTTACTTGTCAATATTATACATACAAGGCCTTGACACACTAACTTTGCTTTATCTAAAAAATGGCGTGTTTTTCAAATGCTTAGAATTTAATCAAAAGTTTATTTTATGGGAAGTAATAGCTCTCGATCTGACAATTGATGGGAACATTATATCATATTATCAATAAATTGCATCCAACTTATAATAAAAAAGTATTGCCATATTGTTTCATCAAAAAATTGTACTGTCAAATAATCTAAGAATGTTTAACAATAGTCTTGACCTGATGGGTACTTCAAGATAGAGAACATTTTTATCTTCCCCTTTTTACCATAAAATTAAAACAAAACAATTTGCAACAGAAATCAGCTGGCAGTCTCTCAAAACGAGAACAAGGAAAAGATGCATCGCTTCGCGCTCGAAGAGAAGCACATTCGGGAGGAGAATGTCCGCTTGCAGCGGAAACTGCAGCAGGAGGTGGAACGTCGCGAGGCACTGTGCAGACATCTGTCCGAGAGCGAATCCTCGCTCGAAATGGAGGAAGAGAGGCAGTTCAACGAAGCTTTGAGTGTAAGTCTCTTTGTGACGTACTTTTGTAACTATATTACAGTATTAACATCCTTTATGCATTATGTCAGTAATATTTAAAGTGTATGTAAAAGGGGGCAGCAAGCCTATTGTCGTTAACCGGATTGCGTTCCGAGCTGCCACTGAATAATTCCTGCTTGAAAAACCTAATTAAACTTTAGCTTTTGTTGCGAAAGAACTTCCAGATAATTAAGCCCCTTCTATAATAAATGCGTGAGTGCGTAGTCGATCAAGTGATGTGAAGGAGATGTTATTAATTAAATCTTTTGATATACTGTACCCAGCATTACCAGTTACGTAAGAAATATTTGCCGATGATCTAAACGATGAAATGATTTGTAATATTCAATTTGCAGGCACGATCGCGGAGCGTGTCGTCGCCAGGCGGGTCACGGCCTCTCTCACCATACACGTCACCATTGTTGCCTAATGCCGCCGGGATGCCTCTCAATCGGCCTTCACTGCATCTTAACTCTCAGGTAAGTGTAAGTAGCTTTAAATTGATTCCAGAAGATTTCACTAGCTTTTGAAAGTGATTTTTAGTTTATTTTTATAGCATACTGTTGATATTATTTCATTAAAATTCTTTGTATTTCTCTCGACAGCCGCGTCGCACAAGCGACAGATTCGTGAAGCCAGCAATCCCGGGCGGCGCGGGGCTGGGGCCACGCGTCGGCCCGCTGGAGCCCCCCCTGGCCCCGCTGGCTCCGCCTGCGGTCCCGCTGGCTCCGTTGTCGGCCGCGCCCATGCCCAACCCCGCCATCATGCAGCCCGCCAGCCCTATGGACACATCCTCCAAGGACTAAGTTCGAGCGCCGTCCCTCGTTCACACCGCGACGTAAGAGCAGTTCATCGGTTCGCCTAGACCCAGTATAATCGCGACCCCTTGTTTCAGCTTATGTATGTACTTTAATATACGAAGGACTAGGCTGGAGTGACATGTACGCCGGCTGCACGATATGTACAGTGAGTTACAGTCGCATTGATTTCAATCATACTGGGATTCCGTGAACTTGCTCTTACGTCGGTGTGCATTCGAAACTGTAAGATTAAATAATAATGGTTGTCGTGTGCAGTCGTGGCGTTTTGTCGGCAGGCTATCCATTATACGATCTGTTTTTGAGTCCAGAGATTTTGAATCGCGACTGATTCTAGCATTGTTATTGTTTAATCTTACGTAAACCTACTGTGCACTCTGCTCACTGCCCTGTCGACTCGGCACGCTCCTAGTATTACATTCTTATTTCTGCTCGGTCGTGATTCATTTACTGATAAAATTGGTAATGAACGAGATTATGGAATACGATTGTATTCATATGTTTATCGAAGATGTTAATTGAGGAGGGGAGACGACGATGACGTTGTAACTTTCGATTAGGATAGAAATAGCTAGTTCTGATTAAAAATCAATTTTGGAAATATATCCGGGCTTAAATTTTGGCGGCAGTGGGTTTTATTTATCATAAGGCTGTGTATCAAATTCACTTGTGAGTAAAGTTAGTAAAGGAGAAGGAGATAAAGATTGTAAGCTATTCGATATATCACACTCGGGGTCTAGCAATACTACTCCTACGCAATGTTTAGTGAAGGAATGTAATATATGTTACGAATGTTGTGTTGTGCCCCCAGGGCGAATTGTTGTGTTCGAAATAATTATGCTCGTAGGAGTAGTGAGTTATTGTCCTCGGACTCAATTCAATTATGCAAATTGTCACATAATTTTTTTTTCATGTTATAATAAAACAAAATATATTATGCATTACTATTATTTAGCCTTTTATTTGAGTTTATCTTATATCTGTGTATAACGAAGTGAATTATGTACTTCATGGTTTCTTTTTCCTCAACCTCAACATACAGAATTAAAATAATACATACATGCAGTGGCTCACGGCAGTCTGCTATTTGTCATGGCATGCGAATAACTAAGATACAATTATATTGACTCGATGATTTTTTAATTTTATGATGATAAAGCTAGACGTCGACTACCCGGCGGCGGAGCGGAAACGCGCGTTTTAACGCAAAAATATCTTAGTAGACTTCTTGCTTAATAAAACAAAGGCTGCTAGTTGAGCTTTTGAGAAAGATGAGAACATACATAAATAAACTCACGCCTTTTTCCCTTGGGGTTGGCAGAAACAACGCCAGCTGCTACGATCCTTACATACTCCTTTTGCCTCGACAACGTTCAGACATTCCGTCATACAAGCACGCCGGTTACGAGTACTGCGCACCTAACATTTCTAAAGAACTTTACCAATAAGGTCAGTGTAGGTGTTCCTAAAGCGTCCCCGGTCCCTCCCTACGATGCCATTCACAATGGGAACAAAATCCAATATTACGAGAAAGAAAGAATACTATAAAACAAGGAGTCATAAACTCGGCTATAAAGAAAAATAATGTGGGTGTGTTCCCTTATTTTCTAAACTACCTATACACATACACATACATAAACTCACGCCTTTACTACCTAAACAATTTTTTAATTTGAATGTGTCTACATGCATAACAATAGATGCAATTTTGATGCGGTTTTCACCATCATATGGAGAGTTTGTTTCGAAAGATTTATAACATAACATCACGCCTGTTATCCCCGAAGGGTTAGGCAGAGGTGTACCCATTAGTACACCCACATTTCGCCAGTTATGTTTAAGTCCCATGTAATAGGGGGCGAGCCTATTGCCATCAACCGAGCACAAATCCAGACTCCGAGGCTGCTACTGAGAAATTCCTGATGGAAAAAACCAATAACACTTTGCCCGACCCGGAAATCTAACCCAAGACCTCACGCTCAGCAGTCGCGCTTTGCGACCACTAGACCAACGAGGCAGTCGAAAGATTTATGTTTATACACTGAGGGAATATTACTCTATTATCCTACCTTTGCTATGAAATACATTTATTATAACTAAGATTATACACAAAATCTCAAATGTTTTAATTTGTCGTCACAGTAGTTACTAACTACTAAGGGCGCGTTCACATAGAACGTCCGATTTTACAGGATCCGTTTTAACTGATCCGTCGCTACTGGAGGTAATATTCACACAGCATTTACAGGACCGATTTTAACTGATTCGTCGCTACTGGATGTCGGATCCGTATTTTTTACTGGATCCGCAATACTACAGTATTCTGTGTGAACTCGCTCATACAACTAGGTACATAAGCTAATAACATATTATACGTTTAAACGGACCAGTAAAACGGACGTTCTATGTGAACGCGCCGTAACACAGATGCAATTTGTGTAACTACTAGTTAGACAAATTGCACTGTGTGAAGTAGGGGCGGGACCACGATGTAAATGTAACAGGGCACTATATTCCATTCATTCTATGATGGTGCGGGTGACACATGTCAGTAATTCATCTTTGGATGTAAGAATCGCTTAACTAGGTCAGTGACATTATTTGATTTACTTATTTATTCCTGATTCCGTATTTTACGACTATGATATAAGTGTGCAGCTAAAATAATCAATCATGATTATAAATCGCCGTAACGTTCAAGAGTGAAAAGCAACAGTTTGACGAATGTCACCGGCACCATCCTATAGCGTGAGGAATATAGACAGGTTCCTAGTTTAAATAGTTCGGCTGTAAAAAGTTGTCATAACACTGGCTTATCTGGTTATAAGCCAGGCCGAAATAGAAGAAAAAAATATTCTGAAGCCATGATTATTACTGAAGAAAAATAAAAAAAAACTAATATTTAATGGCATTTTACATTGTTTTTAACCGCTAGCTGCCAGGACTCATTAAATAAAAGTGAGGTTGCATGTCTGAATTTGTTTGTTGTGATTATGTTTGAATAGTTTTATTCTTTAACTAGCTTATGCCCGCGACTTCGTCCGCGTGAATGTCGGTTTTCTGCGAGGTTTGCGTGGAACCCTAATTCTTTTTCTAAAATAAAAGTAGCCTAAGTTACCCCTTATTACATCAGCTATTTGCCAGTGAAAGTCCCGTCAAAATCGGTCCGGCCGTTCCAGAGATTAGCCGGAACAAACAGACAGACAGACACACAAAAAAAAAAAAAATGTTATTTTGGCATAAGTACCGTATATACATTCATATGCATGCGTAGTAAAAAGCGGTTAAGTTAATATTACAAACAGACACTTCAATTTTATTTATTTATAAATAGGTAAGTGTAGATATGGAGGACCAGTTCCCGACGCACACACGGGTATTTTGACAATCTACGCGGCCAAAACTATTTTATGTTCTTATTATTTTCTAAAGGATATAACTTAGTAGAAAAAAATATTTTTTGTGGTTTATAAAGGTTTTATTAAAAATATTCACTATATAATATTCAGAATTAAAATTTTTTTTACAAATCGAGTTAATTTTAATTAGTACACGTTCAAACATATGTATTTACGGGTCAGTACTCTTACTTCCGATGTACCTCGCGAACCTAAAACAAAGAGACATTTTTTTTTAGAATTATAAGAATTTCAATACTTTTTTTGCACATTACTCAATATAAGTTCAAATTATCAAAACATAACGTATCCGCGCTTATCCGCGGCAGTTTTTTTTATTTTTTACTACTCAAAGCTTCAAACTTTCATTTGTATAAGGAATTATGGCAAGATCTAACTTGATAGTATAACAAATTGACGACGAAATAAAATATTTACAATGAAAAATCGCCCTAACATGTGGGTACTTTCAAATTATTATATTATCTTTACCTTTGTAATGATGAAAATAACAAAAAACTTAATAAAATACAGCATAATTACCTGCTCCATCAGGATCCATCACAAACACTTCTTAAGTTTATGTAATATATTTAATATTTAACTTCAAAGTTAATACTTTTTCACGAGCGCCGAGAACAGACAGAAACAACAAGTTGAACGATCGAATTCCGACTAAATGTATGACGCGACTAGTGCAGGTAGCGGAGCAGGGAGGGCGGGTTATTGTTCCCAGGACTGTCTCCTAGCTCAAGTAGTCGTAATAGGTATTCAATGTTATCTACAGTTTGTAAATTCTACTTTTGGCCGCGTAGATTAGCAAAATACCCGTATGTGCGACGTCCAAAGGAACCTTCTTTTCATGGGGTTTTCAACATACCCTTTCGGAGCTAGACGTTTTTTGAAAAGAATAGGAAAATTATTTCCTAACTTTAGATTTTTCAGATTACAGAAAAATTACGTTTCCATTAAAAATTTAATGTTTCCATTAAATTAAAAATAAAAATTACGTCAGGGGCCATCATGGATTTGGATGATAGCAAGTTGGAACTAAAAAGAAAAATAAAATACTTCTTTTTTAAAAAACGAATGCCTTCAAAAACTTGAAAATTGAACATTTTGGATGTCGATGGCAATACAAAACCACAAACAGAACCAAAGCCAAAACTAAAGTCATTTCACATTGCAGTTTTTAGTTTTTTTTCGTCTTTTCAGTAATCTTTTTTTGAATACCTATAGATACCATATATCAAAGCCATGTATGTGTCCTGCCTGTCCTCGCGCAGGGCCGTCTCCACCGCCCGCCGCCGCCGCCGGCGCCGTGTCGCGGATCACCGGTGCCGTCGGTCTCGAAAAACTATCGAATCTTATCTTAAATTAGGGGGTTCTTCATAGCCTTCAAAAAGAACTTTGAATGACATTTAAAAAAAAAATGTCTTGCCAGTTTAGTATAATTGTACATATAGGTATACCTGTTATTTTTTTCTATGGCTCCTTGTTGCCTGAATTAAATAAAAAATAAATAACCCCGGCGCGAATCCGACTCGCAATTTGCTGGTTGCTTAAGTAATTGCTGTTGATCCAACTATGCCTACCTCCAACTCAATAGCTTGAACTTAGGGGCGTCGCCCACACGATTAACAGTCGAGGTGCAGTTGAGGCGGAGGCGCATAAGAGGCACGCCGCAACAAGGTTTTCTTTACAAATGAATGGTAGTGCGCTCACATACAAGAGTTGCGGCGAGGGCGAGGTGAAGGCGGGGCGGAGGCGAGGTGCAGGCGGGGCGGAGGCGAGGTGCAGGCGGGGCGGAGGCGAGGTGCAGGCGCAGGAAGGGCGCTCAAGTGTGCCCAAGCCACGATTCCACCGCCATTTTGTCATTTTGCCATTCAAAATACATAGCCGCCTGCGCCTCGACTCTACGCAGAGACCTATCCTCGACCGTGCTGCGACGCCGCACCGCCGCTGACGCGACGTCGCCTCGACTTTACCAGTGAGCGTCGCGCCTTTAGGATTTGCAGCTATCGTGTGCATAGTCGCGGGCGCAAAATTAACAACTAGGTACTATTTAGATAGGTAAGTAGATATCTATCAACGAAATGAACCCTTAGTCCTTGACATCAACGTATAGGTACCTATAGGTACACTACTTACTAACTAATTTGCATTTTAGTTTAAACGCCGAGGAGACCACAGGCAGGTGATTAGATATTTAATTCGTAATTATTTAAACAAGACGAGTCGGCATTTCGTAGCTAGACGCTTTGGCCATTCGGCAAGGAATGGTCAAAGAAATAATCGCGTTTTACACACGCATCGTAAACCTAAGTAAACCAGGATAAGGCATATTTCTATTTGTGTTGGATGCTGCAGGGTTACAGGTAAAATAATTTGCATAATACCCCCCATGGTGATTTTTTGCTTTAATAAAATTATATTTTAGCTTATGTAAATGTGGCAAGATGGCTCTTTAGTTTTACCAAATATAGGTTCATACTTTTACGTTTAGGCAGTAAGTAGGTAGGTAGGTACCTATATCTTGAACAAGTCGCGTAGAGACCGCGTTCAAAACTACCTGAAAGCTAAACGGATAGGACCTATCTACTTAGCTTAGATATCTCCTATTTTATTACACTAAATAAAAGTAGGCATCGGTTCTAACTGGTATCCGTACCTACCCAATTATTTAATTTTATTAAATGACTTTTTATTTAAATTAATTTTAGATTTTGTTACAACGTTTTTAAATTTCTTTGTGAGGTACCATTCCTTACACTACTTAGGTAAATAAGTTAAGTGGTATCTACCTACAGGCTATGGGTTCGAATGCCATGAATTGACAAATCAAAATATAGGTAACTGTTTGCTTCTGTGTAGGTGCCATCTACAAAATAATCTTTAGATTTACATTGCAGCTTGAAAATCTCATAGATACAGAAGTTTGAAGTTGAAAACGATGAACTGTTATACCTTCGTTAAAAAAAACATACGAACTTATTACTTTTACAATTACCCGATAACTTTTACGTTCCCTCACGTCAGTATTATTGAGTTAGTTAAAATAAACCGAGTTTGAAATGAACATTCAAATAGAAACGTAGGTCCAGCGTCGGACGCCACGCGGACGCTCATAAAACGTGTTGACAGAGAGACGAATAGTTGGCGTAGCGTTATTGATCCTTCCAATAATTATCGAACACGTTTCATGTCACCATGAACAAACACTAAAGTGGACGAGTATGGCGGATACTTGGTGCGACGATGTTTGTAAGTTTACGCACGGAATCGTAAAGTTAGAGGCTGGCAGTAGGTAGAGCTAACAGAAAATCTGAGACAGTGAGAGCGACGTGTTTGGTTCAATAAACTTAGCGAATGGTGTTTTCATAAGAGGGCCTGTACGTTTTCCAATTGACTCGATAATCAGTTACCACAAACATGTGGTTAGGATCAGGGCCTGATTAACCCTTAGGCTAATTAGGCTGCAGCCTAGGGCGCGAGGATCGGGGGGGCGCTGAAATCGTGCCTTCGCATGCACTAATCTAGCATCATTGCATCTACCCTAGTTTAGGATTTAGTAATTGTAGTCTCTAAGGAGTTGATAACTAACTAAACAAGTAGATCATTATATTAAGATATTAGTTGTAGTGTTAAATACATAACGATAATGTTGTGTGGACATCTTAAATCTTCGGCACTACTATAGGTATACAGATGGAAAGCTATATAAAGAAATCTAGTGTAAGATTAAAACCTAGGCATAAAAACCTCAAATTCTAACGAATCGTTTGGTGGTCTTAAATACATTTTCTACGGAACCCTAAGTACTGACAGTATGTATCTATGTATTGTATGTACTTATGTAGGTATGTAGACACATCTGGGAAGTTGAGAATTCAAAATGGAGGTATGTAAATGTTGATTTTCTATCATGACAGTCCGAAACTGCTATCTTTAGCGTTTTGTTAACGCTTTAAATGACATTAAAATATTAGGTGTTTCTAGAGTTAAACGAGCAAATAAAAAAATATTTTATATGTTTTCAGATCGTACTATTCGTATTTATATAACTGAAGAGACATACCTACCTACATTTTACAATAACGGGTAATAGAAATATTGCTGAGATTGGGTTCCCGACCCCTGGCTGGTTCTGCCTAAAGATATCTGAAAAAAGAAATAGTGGGAACTAACGACATAATTATAGGAGCGGATGGATAAATCTATCCAGCAGTTGACGAAATCGAGCTAAGGACGATGGTGAGGATAAATGAAAAAAAAGAAATACTTAAGTAATTAACTCAACCTATTTTTCTGTTAGTTACCGTAGGATTGAGAAATTACTACGAACGACGAATAGGTTACTTGGCATACATTTTTCTCAAAGATTTTCTTTGAAAGATATAGAAACTTCTTTCTCATTTGACCTCCTAAAAATATTTAAATTACAAGAATTCCTAACTAAATACAGCCATTAACTTTATTCAAACCAATTAAAACAAAGCAAGTTAATCCTATTAATTAATTTTAAAACCGATAACGATACAGAACGACAACAAAATAATAAAGTAGCTCGCGCGGTCACAGCTACGCTTGTCGAATAGGTGTCTAATTGGTCTCATACGTATTTGCTGGCAATTAAACACGACCGCCAACGTAATCTCGTGAACCATAAACGACACGACCATTCAACAATCCACAGAAGACAGACATGGCTTCACATAGCACGAGATGACGAGACTAAATACTATTTACGCCAAGGTGTTAATTTCAGGAGGTTAGAGTAGCGTGAATTTTATTTATATGAAAAGTTAATTCATGCCCTGCTAGCACGTAGTGTTTAAACGGTAGAGTTAGCATGGGGCTCCGAATAAACACTGCGCCTGAGTTTACGTGCAGCCGCGGTGTGCGCGTGCGACGTCCACGCTACTCCTACAGATCTCCTCTCGTATCCTTCGGTAATCTTGTTTGTTTACTACTATTATAACTTAAAATATTTATGACCAATAATAGTGTGGTATCATATCCGCATAATAATATAGCTGTGTCTATAATATTTACCAATATATCACAGCAGGAAAAGATCTTGAATAAGTAATAAGAACTTTATCTAAAACGGATGTAACTTGTATCAACATAACGGGTTGATTCATAGTTAGATAAAAAAAAATGCACGTCACCATTAATGTCTTCTTTGATTGAAAAAATGATCTACCCAATCGTTACGTGCTATGAAAATTGTGGAAAACTTTTCACTTATGTCTAAATGTCTCTATTTATTACATTCATTTACGTTTATTTATTTTGTGTTTTATTATAAATAATAAATGTGTTTTATTATCAATACAAATAAATAAAATTGAAGTGTCTGTTTGTAATATTAACTTAACCGCTTTTTACTACATGCATATGAATGTATATACGGTACTTATGCCAAAATAACATTTTTTAAAATTTTTGTCTGTCTGTTTGTTCCGGCTAATCTCTGGAACGGCCGGACCGATTTTGACGGGACTTTCACTGGCAGATAGCTGATGTGATAAGGGGTAACTTAGGCTACTTTTATTTTAGAAAAAAAAATTTGGGATCCACGCAAAAAAATAAAACCTCGCAGAAAACCGACATTCACGCGGACGAAGTCGCGGGCATAAGCTAGTAAATAATAAATTATGAGTACCTATTTTCGCTACTTATTTCAGCCGAGTCAAATTATATTAACTCACAATTTTTTGCAAAAAGAATTTGATGTAATCTTTACCTTTACTTACCTACTTACTTAATAAATTGAAGCGTAGCAACACCAATTCTATCCTTGTGTAAGAATTTTTTTATAACTACCACTAATGTTCCGAAATCGTCCACTTTGTATCACTGTGTAAACAAACGGACCAGAAAATTCGGTTCAGTAGTTTCTAAGAAGGGACAGGGTTAAAGCTAACCAGCCAGGGCGAGTTTTTGAGAAAAGTTTTTCTAGCAAGCATTAGCTTTTAGTTACAGAACATTAAGTAAGACATATCTACATATAAAAAGTTACCTACCGAGAAGAATAATGTAAAAGAGCATTAAAATAACGACGGTTTATTTTATTACTGGTCAAATTGTTTCTAGACTAGAAAAGTACGTTGAATTATATATTTTCCCTTTTTTAAATGCTACAGACCCAGTGTATACTAGTTACTGCATGTGATAGACAATAGACACTGCATATTTATGTGTAATGGTATGTCTGTGATAGATAAACTGTTAATTAGGAATTAAAAATTCATGCTCCACACTAACCTAGATCCCAAGCACGACCATTGGTCATCGACCAGCCACCTCTGAGAAGTGCAATGAGTGTACCTATCTATCGGTTATAACACTTATAACGGTCACTGAGATGTTTAAAAATGAAACATTTCTGTGGAGAGCATTGAGCTGGCTCGTTGTTTGAGGTTTCCTTTTCCAATTAGCACTTGGTCGGCCGGCAGACCGTAACTGGGTGAGGCGGGCCCGATGCATTGGAATGCTGACTAGGTGTCTACAGCAGTTCCTCGCGGGAGGTACATTTATCTTCGTACATATGACGTGCAACTATCGTGTAGCTTGTGAAAGCTGTTTTATATTTCATCGATTGGTACTTCAGGGTTTTGAAATATTTGCTTGTTGATTCGGTGAATAAAGCAAACGTTCACTCGATATCATAAAATGTATTTTACCCATGGGTAAACAATGAATAGTTGCACGCAATAACTCAAGAAGTAAAGGTACCTAATACAATAATAGCATTAAATACTAGATCTTATTTAGGTAACTTTATATTTTGCGTGACCGGAGCGGCGAAAGTTTTCGCAACTACCACTAACAAAAGTAGGTAATCTACTTTTCTAATGAGCCAATCAGAAAGCGCGAAAATTACAGAACTTTCTGCATGTATTCGTAAAACACAAATAAAAAACAAATTCAAATGACTTTTCATATTTCGTCTCTTCAATTACAATTATGACTAATAGGTTTTTTCGACGACTTTTTGTTTGGAATAGCAAATTTTATTAGGTACACGTAGAGGTGCCCAGTTTGAAAATTATTTTAATTTAAAATTATCGAACTATAAAGTTCCTTTGTTTAATTTAGCAACTTATAGTTATTGTCTAAAAGCATTTTGTTGTTTGTTTTATTCTAGTTGTTTGATAAATTAACTTATTCGTTATTTTATTGTTTTTTCTTTCGGATTATGCTCATGAGATAACAATGCGGAAATATTGCTTGTACAACACAACTTGTATGTATATAACGAGTGATGCGGACTTCTGAGAAATCAAATAATGAAGTAGGTACTCTCTCTCTCTTTGTATGTATAAAGTAATTAGCCCAAGTTTCTGAAAGTCTCTCATCAGTAAATCTTAATATTAGCTGTTTAATATTGGCAGATATGTGTAAGCGTCTGGTCGTTTCTCACTTAATAATCTAAAAGGTATGGAAAAGGGTTTATGTCAACTATATTGTGATTTGTGATAGTTTAATGAGTAGGTACCTTTATTTTACTCTAGTAGGACAAAAACTCTGCATAGAGTGCAGTGCAAGTGGATCAAAAGATATTCATGTCCTTTTTAGCCAATTATCTGTCTTATCCATAGGTACTTATATTATAAATGCGAAAGTAACTCTGTCAGTCTGTCTGTTTTCGCTTTCACAACTAAACCTCTGTACGGATTTTGATGAAATTTGGTACAGTTTATGTTTGAACCTCAAGAAAGGATATAGGCTAATTTTATTCTGCGACTTCGTCTTCGTCCGCGATTTCAACTAAATAAACTGTATCTAAACAAGCTGTGTTTAGGAAACTAGAATTGAATATTATCATTGCTGTTACTGTTTCTGTAATACTCCAAGTAAACCTCTAGTTGTTCAATGGTTATATAATAAATTATATGTTTTCTTTATGTTATTGAATCGCAAGACAAGATGGCCATAGCCAATAATGGGCATAGTCGTAAGTGGCAATCGATATCTGAAATAACTGAAGTTTCGCAGATACGTCGCTATTCCAAAATCGTAATTCGCAATTTACTTATAATTATTTTGTTGTAAAATTTTGTTCTTTTCGTTCTAAATTTTATTTTTGTATTATAACTTTAATTATAAGGTAATAGATACTATGTTGCTGTGCTCTAACAGGGTCCATAATTGTACTTTAGCTTTAAGCCTTTTGCATCACGTCTGTTATACACAATACATTATGGAATGCAAATAAATGAATATGAATATATGAAACTAAAATGTCTCCTGTGTCTATAATTACAACGGCACCTATATGGGAGGAAGTATAGGTTCGACTGGTTTTTGGATTTTTGATTAGCAATCTATACCTATCTTAGGGCATCGAGCAGTGTTTCATTTCATGTCTGAAAATCACCTCCTTTCGCTGGCTAATCACGATCGAGTGCTTGGATCTGCAATGCTTTTAATTTGCATTTGCATTTTCTTTTCATTGGTAGAGATCCTCATTGGCTTATTTTATTTGTAAGATCTCTGAGTAATTAACCAGAAGTAAACACAATAACAACCTGAAAACATGTCTGGTCAAAACGAAATAATTGGTGTAATTTTACTCTTTTTATAATTTATAAGGGGAAAGAGCTCGACTTTAAATACCTAGGGAAGTTTTTTGAAATTTAAGGCCGATCTGTCTGTTGTATCTAGCTTTGATCTTCAAAAAGTGCTGAATGTCCGGCTTATTTTTGAATACAGAATTTGAATACAATATAGGTACTCGTATTTTATTTAATATTTTAGGTATACAAGGGTATGGAGTGGAACTCGTGAGAGTAATCTGAACAATGATTACGGAAGGTTTTACGACAAATTTTTGTGTGTAGGTAATGTGTAAACGTGTAGGTAAGTAATATTTTGACCGATGCACGATGCCGACAACCTACAGTAAGAGTGAAAAGGTTTTGATAAAGGGAGACCTTTATTCAGAACCGAAACTATAGATAGGTTTGTTAAAAAAAATCTACGTCGCATCTTGAGGAAAACCCTTTTGTGACATACAAATAAAACTAAATCTTATAATGATTCTTCTTTGTTTTTTCTGGTACGGATTTCTTAAAAAGGTAATATTTTATTTCGGCAACTAGGTATTATTCTCAAAATATTAGCTTACAGAACCTAGCGTTTAACAAGATGATCCTGGTTTAAGAAGGTTTTAGGCTTTGTATAGCACCGTCCTCTGACACGTACCAGTGTGATAATAATTGTAAAATTTGATTACTCTATATTATTAGCAGCTGCGTAAGTATAAGTACTACTGTAGCTACTTTTGTTTATATTTTAGTTATGTCAAACATTCCGATAGGCAGTCCCGGCCTTCATGGTAAGTGTTGTGTGAAGATTAGTCTTATGTTGTGGTACCTGTAATTTCAGTAGCCATTTGCCGACCTATGAGACCGTATTGCCGGCCTATATTGCTTAGTATCCAAAGACTACGTTATAATATAGTTGGTAGCAGAAATAGATAATTACCTATGGTGGTATTATTCACAGATGGGTTGAACCCATCTGTGAATAATACATCCAATATGGCTTTTTAATTCACATGTACTTTTAAGTTAATAGTGAACATTACTGACATTGATGAAGGAAAACATCGTGAGGAAACCAGGATCTCGACTTATAAGTTGTAAGTCTGAAACCGCCAATCCGCCTTCAGCAAGCGTGATGATCAATGCTCGTGCCTTCTCTGTATGAGAAGAGGCCTTTGTAATTTTAAAGATGTTTGATAAGTGTTTAAAATAATATTTTCATCATTTGTTGAACATTTGTTCAGAGTTGGATTGCATTGTATTCTATAACGGGCTGGTGTCCGCTACTCCACACCCTGACGCGTATTTTGCATGAATACTACTGTTTTGTATTGTTTTATTTCCATAAAAAAAATAAGTAAGAATCTCGCTTACTTATTTTATAATATTGTAAGTACAGGCTTGAAAATATAAACTATAATTATAATATTTTTTTAGCATTTGAAACAATATTTTATTATTTCGTATATTTCATAAAATATAATTGGAGGTAAAATTTATGGAAATACAAGTGTTATCTAAGTGACCGCCTCAATGTTGCGCAGGATTGTCTCGCTAGCTCGCTCACCTCGCCGCCAATCGCTTTGTTTGTCAATACGTCAGAGGCGGGGCTTCGCGCAGTTAGCCTGTTGGCGTCATCTTAACCAACACAACGTGATATAAAACTCTATTGATATGAGGGTAAAGTGTTTTCTCGCTTGTCATCTCATAGCAGAAGATCTAAACATTTTACAGGAAAAGGTGTTTTATAGGCAAAGCTTTACAAATGATTATCGCGTGATGAGTCTTTATTGTAGTGGGTATGTTGTGCTGTATACGCGCTAATGAAGTGTAGTGCGGTCGAGTTTGCGGTAGTTGCTCATGCAGTTGGCACGCCACCACTGATTTGTGATTTGTGACAAATATAGGAACTAATTTTCATAATTTTCATTTCTGAAAAATCTGTTTTATTAACTGTTTTTGTTACTAAATTATTATGTGCCAGAAAAAGAACTATAATTACAATGTATTTTGTATGAGTTAATGTGAAAAAACGTGGACTGTGAACTGGAGTGGTTTATAGGATTCTTTATTGTTTTTAAATGTGTTTTATGAACCGTCGAAATTGAGGAAAAAGTAACAGGCGAAGAAAGGTAAGACAAAATGTAGTTTACATAGTTTAAGTTATAAGAAAATGTAGGTACGTTCAAATAGACAGAGGAAGAGCCGCAGATTTATTTAAATCTCTGGGAAGAACCATTTTGCGGTCAAGGAAATGAACCATGTTTTCAGCTAAAGGTTTTTTAAATTTTCATGCAGCTAATAAGCTAAACGGCGTAGTTAGATTGGGTTCTGGGTTCGATGTTCAGAACGCGCAATTGGTCTATGGAACTTTCTCGGAGCGTATAAATAGTGTATGTATGTACGTGTATGTGTGCCTAAGTTATATCATCATGTTTCTATAACGTGGGATCAAAAGGAATAAACATTACGCATTGACAATGATTACCAGTTCGAAAGAGCGGATTATGGAGCTGAAATGCAGTCTACAGTAAATGGAACCGTCATGATGGCGCGTGATTCTTAGACCGATATTGCAAAGTCTAGCCTAGCCTATTCGCTGATAATTCTGGGATACCTCGATACGGCAGAAAATCTGAATTAACGGTTCATAGTCTGTACTAATATGACCACTATAATACTACCATGTAAGTACTAGTGAAATCTTCTTGCACCATAAATTAAATCCGTCGTCTCCTTCTGTAGCAGTAAATATTTTTTTATGCTGCTGTGAGCGTCCTTGAAGCGACTGCGATAAGCCTCCAACGAACGTAGCACGTGATAACTGCGATAGAATGGCATCTAAACCTTGTGGCGAAGCATAAACATATGAGCAAATACTACAAAAATCTCATGCAAGACTCAGCAAGCAATTTCAATCAATCAAGTAACATACAACTAATACAAGTACTTAATGCTTGATTGATTATTGAATAAGGTTCTGTAGTACCACCCTTACAAACACTACGCGACAATTGGTTTCCCTCCAATGTCAGAGCCTACGAGAGAGCGCTGGCCGTATGATAAAATATTTACGACAGTTCACCGTTTTTATTTCATTGCCACAGACATCGGCAAAAAAAAAAGTTTTGACTTTATGGTCCACATTCATATTCTTTTCGTGTCGATTGACTCAAACCAAAGTAAGACCAGTATTGAGCAACCTGTAAGCTTCATCATTGTCCTCGTTTAGATCTTGGATGGTGCAGGTGGTTGTGCACGAGGGGCAACTACGGAGGTGATGCATGTCAATTGGTATGGGTGAAGAATACCCCATTTGGTCAAATTAGTTTTACACATTCGTATTATCTACAATCCAATGTCGATCTTTCACATGGTCATCTTTGGTACTTCGTTACATCTTACTGCACTTTGTTTAAGTACGTGCATTTCATACTTAATTTATTAAGTAGTTGTAGATACTTACACCATCCCCCATAACCATAAACTTGGAACACTCACTTGGAATATCTCACGAGCCCGCTACCCTACCTACCTGCTGCTGTTTCTACCTACTTTATGAACGAGTTCGACAAGGTTAGGGTACTTACCGGTACTTGCTGCCATCAAACCTATTTTTGCTGTCAAGTAGCGTTTCTGTGTTCATGTCAGGGTTATGACAGGCGCATGACACAGTTCAACTTTGTCTCACATTTGTGATAGTCCTGGCTGGTTGATACGCGGCGTATAGGAAACAATGCAGAAGTCCAATTCAACTAATTAAAACTTTATAATCTCGTTGCAATTTTATCTCGGCGACAAAAATAATGTCAAAAATATGGCATTTTTGACGTAGGTCGTATATAACTACATAGAATGTCTTTTTATGTCCGTTTCGCTAATTATATAAATAAATACTGTATTGTTAAAAATAGCTTCGTAAATAATTCATTATTTTCAATAACATGTAAGTAAAACATAAAAGTAGTTACTGTGGTTATCCTCAGGAGATAAACATATGCCATAGCGGGGATTCCTGTAGACCTTTATAAGATATACAATTCCGTACTTCATTATTTTGCTCCAAGCGTTAGCAAAGTAAGCACCCAATAATATTTTTTTACGACATCTTTACAAATGTTTGATATTTTCGGCTTTTCTCTACTATAATATACAAATACATGTATTAGGTAAAAAAAGTAAAAAAAAGTAAAAAATCATTTATTTTCCACATTAAGGAAATGAAAACATTACAGACATTACACATATTACAGACATTGCTTAGGTAAATGAAGTGGACTGGAGCCTAAACTAGGGCAGCCCTGTATTTCAGAATTCCAGGTTTTCCTCCCGCAGCGAGTGAGTTGGTCACACTTCATTAACAAAATACAATACAACTAGAGGTGTAGTTTATATATTACTAGCGACCCGCCCCGGCTTCGCACGGGTGCATGTATTATACATATAAACCTTCCTCTTGAATCACTCTATCTATTAAAAAAAACCGCATCAAAATCCGTTGCGTAGTTTTAAAGATCTAAGCATGTATAGGGACAGACAGACAGACAGGGAAAGTGACTTTGTTTTATACTAAGTAGTGATTAGGTATACATGAATCCTTTCGAAAGAAATTACTTAAATGTTAGTGTAAGCCGTATTTCTCTCCGTTACGTTGTTTAAAAGAAGTAACCGGACAAACAGCGATTTTGCTTTATACTATTAAAAGATGGAGAAGATTCCTGTTTACATTGATTACATTGAGGATAAATACATCAGATAATATGCTTTTAAAGGGAACGGTCCTCTGTTTGATCGACGTACTCCTACAGCGAAACAAAGAGATTCAGGCAGTTAAATTGCAACCACTTTTAAACAAGTGGTGTAGGTGTCTAGCCAAAACCTTTACATCACTCGACTAAGAGTATCTCAAGCCCAAAAAGTTTTTATATTATGCTATTACAATTTATTATTGGCAATGTAGTGGACGAATAAAAGTTTTTGTTTACCAAAATATGTTCGACTGTAGGTATCTACACTCGATGTTAAAGCGTCTCCAATAGAAAGGATGCGTAGTGTTGGTAAGGTAAAGCTAGGTTTCATGGTTGTTTGGATTATAAAATCTTAAAATCTAAAATCTTTGCGTTAGTTTTTAGTACTATTACTAGAATAACATATAAATATTTGCATTTTTGTAATTTCTGGTTGAATTTATTCAATACGTCGTATTTATTTATGATACCTGCAGATTCGGATTACCTATAAAAACCTTCGCATTAGCAAAGTGCAAAGTGATATAGAGGGTGTTCATGTGTCTAATAAAGTTTTGTAATAAGACGCATCACTTTATATTCCCTAGGCAATTTCTTCCTCTCTCATTTTATGGTAGAGGTTCGCAACTTAATTACATTGCCTCCATCTCGCCGGTGCACTGCTCGACTCCAGTTTCGGTTTTAGTTGCAGCTATAAAAGGTGCACTATGCGGCGTTAGGTAGCACCTGATCTCGGGATTTATAGAGTGAAGACGCGTGCGGTATTGTAGCCGGCTCGGCGCGGGCGCAGGCACAAAGGCGGCCGGCCGCGGCTGACGGCGTCGGCGGCGGAGGTTCCGTCATCGAACGCGAGGCCTATCGGCGCGTCCGGCTCGCCACAAAGCCCTACAATAAACTTTTACAACGCGCATAAAACCCTGACTTTTTAACCTGAGTTATTTGAATTAATATCAATTCGGAGTTCCTCAATGGGCTTTACTCGTCAAACTTTAAAGTTTTATGACAACCACAGAATTGAGGAATAAAATTTAATTGAAATGTTGCCCGAAAAAAAGTTGATTGCGGTTATCAGCTTCCGAATTTGAATATTTACACTAAATACAAATAAAAGACAACAAAGTAAGTAATTGTCTATGAGTCGAGAGTAGACGTTGCGTATTTAACAGACAAACAGACAAGATTTAATAATGTTATGTTAATACTTACAAGGTATAATTTGTAGATATATCACTCAAATGTAAACGACTCAATATACATAAATACATAGTTCAGTATAAAACTTGTTCTGTCACAAAATGATGGCTTTAAACAAATAAAGTTTTAATGAAACGGCAAATATAATAAACGAAATAAATCAAAATGTTGTAAAACTAGCTTTCATTAGCAAATTCAAACGGTGTAGGTAAACATTGAATAACGAAGAAGTATCTAGCCACATTTTTTTTTATCATATCACACAGTCACACTAGTTTTATTATACTTAGCTTTGCTCCAGCCAGTGGTGTATCCCACAGGGATCATACATTTTTTGGAATAAAATGTGGTTTTCGATCAATAAGTACAACCATTTTAAAATTTCTCGTCGGCGACGCGGGATGCTGTAGGTCTTCGCTCTTTTGCTGCGAGAGATAAGACAAACACACTTTCGCATGATTGAAAAGCATTCTTGGATCCTAATGAATAGCATTCGAATCTCCGCGTACGAAATACGACATCATGATATTCATGTGGTTTTTTCTTCTATATAGTGTCGATTCAAAATGTTAACTTTAAGGAAAATACTTACATACCTTTTACATTAAACTGTGTACACACATAATCGTATATATGGATACAATATCATGTGTGTATCTATGTACTATGTATTTATGTACATAGGTTTGTGTCTGCGCACGTCAGGTTGGTTCAAACTAATCGAATATTGTGTCAACAGTTGGTCAACAGAAGAAAAATATATTTTATTTGTAAGGTCGAATCTTATTGATCATGTGTGTTGCGGTTATTTGATTTTAGTCTATTGTTTGATTAACATATCAAGGCTGGTAGTAGTAGGTATACCTACACGTAAAGTGATAATGAAAATTCAAGTTTGAAACACGAATGACGCAAGACCATTAAAATACTTACTTGAGTTTTCGGCATCGTTCCATTTGCATAGCCTTCTCGGCCTTCATTACACAGCCATTCTGCAAACTTTGAAATTGAAAAAGACAACACGAGATGTATTGTTTCAATGGTTTCAATATCGGTTTGGTCGGTCTTGCATTTGATAATTAGCACCTCTGCGGAGTTCGGGCGAGGCGCGCGGCTGGCCGCGGGACAATTGCGCCTCGACATCGCCCGCACACATAATACGTACATTTATCGAAGCGAATGCCATAAACGTCCAATCACTGGACCCTGGTTCCTTTCGAAACAGCCTTCAGAGCCACTCGTTGTTATCTTTGATATTTTATAGGATCTGTAAAACGTCGGCGCTGCGACGCGATTAAGCGACATTCCACGCGCCCAGCGCTCGGTGTCCGAGGCGCGAGGGATGAAGCGACGCATACAGATAAAAACGTTATTACACGTAATTAAAAGGCGATAACTATTCACATTGTCCGGCACGCTCCGAGCGCACAGTTTGTTGCCGGCTCTACGATGCTCGGAACTGAAACCGGGGCCGACATTCGCATCGCGCATCATATTATTTAACCTCGCCATTAAAAAGAAAATGTTCGCAGTACATCTATACGACTAAGTTTAATATTTATAACTCATGGAGTCGTAAAACGATGAATAATGACGCTGCAGTCGAGTGGGCTAACGCTGTAATTACTTCGCCTTTATACATACGCGTTGGTTGCTTTCTTGTTGTTTAATGCTTAAATGTTGTTGGAATACGAGCCGAACCTTCGGATCTATTCTCTGATGTGGACGTAAAAACAAATTATGAGTTCTTTCTCCTTCGCCGAGCCTTTATGATGATAAATATATAATTTTCAATAAAGTTTTGAGTCTGCTTTAACTTCGGCAACAAGAAAAGGTCTTTCAATATTTGCAATACTATTTTGTAGCTTACTGTAAGTATTTATGTCTACTAAGTAATGCTGTACTACATGCAACATAATATTGTCTGCTGCTTATGGCTATATTTTGACACCTAATAGGTTCTCAATTATTGGTACTTATTCAGCTGGTATCTAGGTCGGCTAAGTACCCAACTACCTGCGAAAACGTCGATTATAATAACATATCAAGACAAGCTAAAAACAAGCTTTTTTTAAATGTTTTCTTACGATATTACAACTTATATCCATATCATCGAAGTAAACCAATACGATACCTGAAATCTTAAGTGGTCCCTAGTGTGGAGACCGTCCGGGAAGCTGCAGCAGGTCATCTCTATCAAATATACTTGTATTGTGTTCAGCGACTGTATTACAAAAAAGATTCAATATAAAAAGAGTTGCCAAAAATTGGTTTGCTTAATAAATAACAAGTAAAGACAATATCGAGTTAAAAAATATAAACATATTTTCTTTATTAATTATACACTGAAACTGAATTCAAGCATTTATTGCTTATTTAATTTATATTATTTGAGAAAACATTGCTACTAGAAAATAATAATTCTCTATATTTTATATGATTAACGTTGTCTAGCATCATTGAAAATTGAGTATCTGCCTTCAAGTCTGGCCGATTACTGATTAAAATACTTTTATCTTTCACCTAAAGTTTTGGAATAGCTATTTTATCAACGTATTTCTTCATTTTCTGTTTTGAACATTTATTTATTTATTTATTTATAAATTATATAAGTATGTATATCAGTTGTCTGGTTACCATAACACAAGCTCTGCTTAGCTTGGGATCAGATGGCCGTGTGTGAGTTGTCCCAAGATATTTATTTATTTATTTTATTTATTTTATTAAATGTACTCTTGTTCCACGACAGTTTTGAACGATTTTCATCTAGATAACATACTGCTATAGATCAGCCACTGCGTCCAGAATAATGAAAGATTAAAATCATAAGCCATGAAGTCACAATATTAAACAATCCCGTTGCCTCGACTGGCACATCTATGTAGATACTTTAACATCAGGGATACAATTCTATTAATTTTAGCCACAAATTCACTCACTCATTAATTTAACTACATTTTTTTGAAGAGATTGCGACAAGGTTTTGAACGTTTTCAATTAGTAGAAGTGGTCTTCTACATTGCTTTATTTCCGATGTATGTAATCCTGTAAGGTGAAGAAACATTTTTAAAATAAAACACAAAAACCGGTCGCATTAAACAACAAACATTTATACAATATAATTCCATTATTTTCAATGCTTTTCCTTTTTCTATCTAATTACCAATGTTTTCATTGTTTACCAATTATTATTTCATTTCAGTTAAAACCATTAATATAATTTACTTAAAATTAAATAATTCAGGTATTTATTTTAATAATTTTTACATAAAAAAAAACAAGGTTTACAATTTATAAACAATATTCGAATTATTCCGACGCGCGTTGATGTCTTTTGTACGGGAAATTAATTTAGGGACACATAATTTCGAAATTGGTTAGTTTCTCTCGAAATATTAGTTTATGACTAATAGACGCTTTTGAGTGGTCATATTGATTGGTGACACATGAGTATTTAATGGCTCTATTCCAAGATTTTATACTTTTTAAGAACCTCCTTGCGGTTATCGTGGTATGCTTGCGGGTCCGTACAAGAGCGCTGTACGAGATATATAATTTTAATGGGTATTTGTGGTGTATAGCACGGAATATAAGCACTTGTGAGTCAATCTTATAAATAAAATGTGTAAATTCATGAAAACTTTATAAGTATTGGAATTTTTATAACAATACAGAAAGTCACTCGATAACTTTGTCCTACTCCCATCCTATCCTATCCTAAACAATTCAGACAAAATAAAACTTACTCAAACGTGAATCCAAAGGTGAATGACAGATTCTTGATACCTTGTCAGAGAGACTATTCAAAGATATTCAAGCGGGATTACTCCATGCGCTTTACAGCCAACGTAAACTTTGATGTTTGTTTAAATACCAATGAATATTTAGGATTACTACAAAGTCTTTACATAAAACAGTCATTAAAGAGTCTGTGTGTACATGTAATGTACGTATTGAACATGATTTGTGCATAAGATAAAAGTACTCGAGGCTTCATGGCAGTTTATGGGATCAGCAGAGTTCGGGCTTGAAGGCTAATTCTGCAAAATATAGTTGTATTCTCATTACAGCGACAATCAATATAAAAAGTGGAAATTAGAGGTATTTTTGTCAGTATGAGACAGAGACAGAGAGTAGATTGCGATCGTCCCTAAAAGTTCGTAGAATTGACCCCTTAATCACTTGTAACTGTGTATGCTAGATACTTAGTTGTAAGTTGTGAATTTGATTTTAGACACAATAATAATATGTACAGTAGCGGTCAAAAGTGGAGTAGCAATCTACAAAGCAAATCGATTGACACTTTGGTTAAACTTACGACCTTTCGACGTCGTGTGCGAATTTTGAGGTGTACGTAGGTACTGTGTTATTACGTTCAAAAGTGCCTTATAATGGCCTAATTAAATAAATGATTTGACTTTGACGTTAACTTTGAATACATCACTTATACACACAGATGTAGGTATGGCTTGTACCCCCGTGTTCACAGCAATTCAAACCTTGGCATGCTACTGCACTTATGATCGCTACTGTACTTTAAAGTTAACTTTCACAATGAGCCAGACAGAAGAAATGGCAAAAATGTTTAGTTACGTGTATAAAGTGTCTTAAAGATCCACAAAAAGAAATGCAGATGTGGACGATGCAGTCCATCTCTTGAAAACATCTGTGATCTGATGTTTACGCCTCATCACAAAAATATGAATAAATTCAATTCAAATGACACTTCAACTAATAACCCAATTCTCATTAAATTCTACATCACTTTCTCAAACTCTAATTTAAAAGCGAAACTCGCGTCGAAAGAAATAAAGGCGTGTTAAAATAGTCAAACAATTTACAAGTAATGTGGCATTTTAAGCACAAAAGTGTAAAATTCTACCTACATAACGAGAACCTGAATTTGTCAAAAATACCGTGTCTGAAGGATTGGGACGTTGAACCGACGCGGACGTAGCCAGTGATAATAGGTACAATAAACATTGGACGAAGATCGTGCTCGAGACAAGCTTACAATAAAATATCCGGCTTATTTGCCACTGGGCCCACTGGCGATGGATATCGTGATGCCTTCCGTTTGGAGACGAGTTTCAAGAATTGTATGCTTAAAATATAGTGTATTTTTCTTTACTTGTCTCTTTTTGAGAAAAAATATCTTGTAGGTATTGGAATGTCGATTCTGGTGAATGGTAAATTCGAAATAGTTTTTAATAATAATAATATATTTGGTACGAGGTAAGTTTGAACCCCAATAAACGACATAGGTTACATTATATTCCGCAACTTTGTCTGCCTCCACGATGACAGATATTTATGCGGAAGAAGTCGCGGGCAAAAACTAGTTACTTATAATGCTTAAACTCGAAATTTTGTACAACTACATGCAGATATTAGATACAAATATATAAAATTGCTTCAAACGTCAAGCAAGTTTTAGAAATCATCACTTTTGGGTAATTTGATTAGCGTCCAGCCATTAAAATAATGGAAGTATACTGCACAGTTGCACTCTGTGTGTAAACACATGATTTTTTGTTCCAAAATACATAAAGCAAATAGTATGAATGTAGTAATGTTTGTTAGTTTAACAATAGAAGGACTTTGCCAATCATTTCGTCAAAAATCTGTAAGGTTATTGAAACAAACATATACCTTCACTAATATACGTCCACAGTGGTCAGTCGTGGTTGTCCGTATACATATATATTTTTGGTCGTGGTGTAGGTACCTACGCTACACAAAACTTTTTTACCTTTTTCATCGTTCCATTTAACAATGAAATATGAACTGCATGACATGGTCCTTAATTATTCAAAAACAATTTTGGGAAAGAGGCCTATAATCTACAACTACATAAATTACGATTTTAGTATCGATTAGTTTGAAATCAGTCTATTTTGAATCGATATTTTATGCTTTTATCTCTAGGGGAGTTAGATTAATAGCTGGTACCTAAACTATTGCTTATATAAATCGTTGTTGCCAATTTGTTTGCTTTTGATGTCGTAATACAGTAGCTCGGCGATGTTGGTTATAAATTGATACCTATTCACTGTTTACATGTTTCTTATAACAATGTTTGTTTTGTGACAACGTATGATTCGAGGTGGGACGTAGCTTGAGGGCAAAGTTTTGTTTTATTGGTTTTGGACTACTATAGCCACGTCCTTCTGATAATACGGTGGACAAAACAGTATGTGAATTCACACACTGTTCAGTATATAAAGGTACATAAAGAATAGATAGTATAGAAGAATGAGGAATGGTTTGTTTTTCGGTAAACACGTAACCGAATCATTAGATAACACATAACTTTCTAAAAAGTACCTACTTATGGTACTCTAATTAAAAGAAAGGTAATGGTAATCAGTAAAATCAACGTGCGAAATTGCCTTTCCACGTATGCTAGGGTGTTGGATAAGAAATAAATAAAAATAAAACCGCCTTCAAAACCTACAAAATAAAAAAAAATAACTTTACTTTTGGAAGTCGGTGGCTTTGGTTTTGTTTTTTGTTATTTAGATATTGCCACCGACTTCCAAAACTAAAGTTATTTTTTTTATTTTGTAGTTTTTGAAGGCGGTTTTATTTTTTTGTAAAAAAGCTTTTTATTTTTCACTTTTTAGTGCTTGTGTGTTAATGTTTGAAATCCTTACAAAAAGCCCTTTGAAACAATACCTCACACGATATATTTAATTTTGAAAAGTAGTAGGAGGGGGGTTGACGTACCCCCTCCCCCTTTTCCTTCAGTCAGTCATCGACTACATGTATAAACAAAGCAATTTTACTTGTTACGACAGTTATGCAGTGACTCTATAAGGAGTTCCGTTCCATATCTCCGAAGTTCATCATCAGATCATGACAATATTTCTATGGGACCTATTCGGAAGTATACTCTTTCAAACAAAAAAAGAATCATCCAAATCTATTCATAATTGGCTGAGAAATCAGGTAACATCAACTCCTCCTTTTTGAAGTCGGTTGAAAACTAATAATAGGTAAAACGTGTTTTCAGTTTATTGACAATTAATTTTACTCGTGGCTTTGCTGCCGTTGTTATTAAATGTTATTTAATGCTTGTTCTCTCACAGAAACCGCATAGATTTTCTGGATTAAGGGCACACATCACATCTACATACAATATATACCTATAATCTATATATGCAAAAAAAAGAAATAACGTCGACGTCGTCGCTCCATTGCTGCTTGAAAGAAGAATAAACCAATGTAGTAACAAACACACTTTCGCATCATAATAATACCTGAAAGGATAAATATAGGGATTTGAATTGACAAATAGTATATTTTATAAATTAATGAAATTTCAGGATTTGCTAACTGCTTGTTAAAGTCTTTTGTTGCCAATTGTCGACATCTTGACAAGAAAAAGTTGCGTGAACGTTACTCATGATATTTTGTTATGAATGAATTTATATCAGTATATTTTTTCCTCACAAGTGTCCTGAAACACGTTATATGAAACGCAAGAGCATTTTATCGCTACAATAGGCTCCATTTTCGGTTACTTTTATATTATACCTATATTTTTTAAGTTTGTTTTAAACTATACATTTTTTTGCATGCGATATTTGTATTTAAAAAGCTGAATAGTATTTTGTACTTGCCTATGTTTTATCAAATAATAAATGGATTCTACTTGATTTCATCACATCATCATGACACACGGGCTGCAATCCAGCCTGGGGTTTAATGCTAAACTTTGCTCCCTTATATCATAATGTACTGTTAAGTAGATAACAAATTATAGTGTTTCGTCAACAGGATGGCAGCATCGCACATCCTGAGCGCTGTGGAGCCAACGGTGGGTGGCGGCAGTTCTCGCAGCGGTCGCGAAAGAGAAGTCAATGTAGCGCTCGATGACAGAGAACTGTGGGTGCGGTTCCAGACGCTTACCAACGAAATGATCGTCACTAAGAATGGAAGGTAAGACTTGAATGGTTTAATTACAAATAAAACAACATAGAATACCGTAGTGCGGCGTTAACATAATATGAAAACATTCATTCGGTGGTCGTACCTACTCATGAAGTAGATCCACAAATTGGTGGCCACATTAAAGTACTGTCTTGCCACCAATTTATGGATCTGCTCTTATAAGAATATTTGTATATTCATCAATTTCATTAGGCGGCAAGTCTGTCTATGTGGTCGACCTAAGGTTCAACTAATTCCGCGTATATAGTTGGTTGACGTAAATCGTGGCCCAATCACTGTTTTTACTAATACACCACTATGGGACATCAAAATGCTTCTAAAGATTTTCTCGTCAACAACCGATTCTCATGCAACCCATTCGATCAGGACTTTTGGAACATGCAGAATGGCATTGGTTTTATGATACAAATGCCTATCTAAGTACATTTTTAGTTGCATTCTTAAAACCAAAAAAGGTTTATCCATCATCTCGGATTTTCAACCTACTTAGTTATAAAATTTTATTGAACTGAGAAATGAAAAATAAATAATAGCGTTAAATAACATACGAACGATTTGCAAAGCATTAGCGGCATAGTGTCATATAAACAACTGTTCAGAAAGTAAATAACGCTTTCGTTATAATTATATTAGAGTTATAATACAGGGCTCGTGGCTATCTTGTTGGTATTTTATATTGTTCTCTATTTCTCTGAAAGAATACGTTAGGCCCTCAATCACATTGGGGCATGGACGCCGCCAGGATTGTTTTTAGGGAGATGTATCTGCACGCTATACTATTAACTAAATCTATACTAATATTATAAAGCTAATTACGTAGACTGCAACCGGAGGTTCGAAAAAAAACCAAATTTATTTAAGACTAATTTATTCTAAAGAAAGAAATTACAATTAAATTAGGTGAAACCTATTCGATGCGAGAATATGGAATGACCGAAAAATACTTATAAAATAACTAATTGCTAATGTACAGTTTTGCTGCGTCGGCGGCTCGTGGCTGGTGCGCGTGTCGACGATGCAGTTTCCATGCGTCCGGCGTAAACTGTTCAATTTGCAGGGTCGGCGATATTCATTAGAGATCCGTACTTGGGTCGGCGATATCCATTAGGGATCCGTACTTAACAACTGCAGTGTTTGTTTGTTTGTTTGTTTGTTTGAACGCGCTAATCTCTGGAACTACTGGTCCGATTTGAAAAATTCTTTCAGTGTTAGATAGATTAATTATCGAGGAAGGCTATAGGTTATATACCATCACGCTACGACCTACGGGAGCGGAGCAGTAACCAAAGACGCGGGTGTAACCGCGGCGGACAGCTAGTAAAAAATAATTACAGAAAAGTACACATACAGATATGTTTTGTCAATTAAGTTAATCGGAAAGCAACCTGGAGCCTTATGCTTTTATTGAAATTGTAACTTAATATAAAAATTCTTAATGTTTCCCAAAAGAGGGTGCAGGTGCACCCCCATGCACCCTGCTGTCAGCGCCCATCTATTGATCTTTAAAAATTAGGAGGTAATTTTTTTTGATAATGACGATGCTTAAATTAGAGTAATATTTGACTGATGGAGACCGAGATTATAATTGGAATCCCTCTACTGCCTCTCTGAAATTTGGATCTTAATATAATGTCTTATAGTTTCTTACCGCGTTTACGGAAAGCCTGAGGTGCAAGCTCCACAAATGTGTTTTCTGGGGGCTTGCGCCCTGCCAAATTTTGTACTTATTATCTGTCCGGTGTCCGGACTGCTACACTAAAAGTTAATCTAAGGTTGCCGTACCTTGTGGACTTAGCACGAGCACGCTAACGTAAAAGTATTCGATTCGAGTCGATTTTCGGATTGGAATTAAGACTATCCTATAGCATTTTGGTTTAATTTAATACGATAGACATGATTCTCTTCAGCGCTACACAATAATTTCAACCCTGGTTCAACTTACTCTTTGTAATTTTAAAGCCGAAGATCTATTCAACATACCTTTTGTGGTTAAAACATAAACTGACTGATAAATTAGTCAGAGCGAAACGTTCAGAGTACAATGATGGTGTACTTACACGGTCACATTTTGCCAGTGCTAACCGCTCTCCGGCCGGCGGCTAGTTTTCAGCTATTAACGCGGTAGGTCTTACTCATTAACGCTGGGTGGCTAAATGATACCGCCCGATGCCGATGAGCAATGACGGAACCCTTACCCTTGACGAAGTGACGTTTTGTTCTACAGTACCACGGTTGTAACTACTATTGTATTTTCAGTTTGTTGTGTTGTTATTTTTAAATTTTTTAAACTTTATACTGGATGAAACGTCACAAAAAAAAAGATTTCCGAAAAATGCAGACATTTCCATTTTTTTTAATCCACGAAAATATTTTGAAAATACTGTAAAAATGTGATGAAAATCATGTTTGGTTATCAGGGTTTGGATTTAGATAATAACCCAATGAAACGTTTCCATGGCATCTCTTTCATACACCATATTCGAAGTAATGGCCTATAGGGGTAATTTTGTTTCGGCAGCGTTTACCTACCTTCATAAATTCCTGTAGGAATGTTATACCAGTAAACTGTGACACACGAAAAACGGAGACATTTTTACAAAAGTACTTAGTATGTTGTGATGGTCCACATGTTCTGTAAATCGAAACGGTTTACTCTATACCTGTTTTACCTACCAGCATCCATATTTGACCACTACCTGTTCTCAGTAGTATCCGGCCTGAGATAAGAACAAAAAGCCATTTTCATTATTTTTTTGTTCCATGTTATCTCGCTGATATCGCTTATCTACTCATGTCCGAAACTTTAGAACCATTCCTGATGTCTAAAGTAAGGAACGTCATAAATTCATTAAAGCTTGTATATTCAGGGTTTTATTTGTTTTGTTTCAGACGAATGTTTCCCGTAGTCAAAGTAACAGCCAGTGGCTTAGACCCGACGGCGATGTACACCGTGCTTTTAGAATTTGTGCAAGTGGACTCTCATCGCTGGAAGTACGTAAATGGAGAATGGGTATGTAAGAGCTTTCTTATGTTCATAGTAGGAAATGTTGTAATATTATTATTTTGTTGTTAAAAATTCAGATGTTCAAATACAGCAAAATTGTTTTAAGTTTTTTGGTCGTACTTATAATATTATGCAAAGTTTTATTAGCCAGGCTTATAAATTATTGATAATATCTCCATAGGTTCCCGGCGGTAAGGCGGAAGTCCCACCTTCTAACGCAATTTACATTCATCCTGAGAGTCCGAACTTTGGAGCGCATTGGATGAAAGAACCAATATCTTTCGCTAAAGTTAAACTAACGAATAAAACTAATGGAAATGGACAGGTACCGTTGAACATTTTAATTATTATGTAGTTGTGACGTACATTTTTGTCACCACGCACCGTAGAAAATATATATTTTTCTTAAGACTATCTGCTTTGATTCAAGATATAAATAAGATGCAACTATTAACAATGAATAGCTCAATAATAGACCTATACCTACTGCATAAATAAAAACACATTTGCGAATCAGACGTCTGTTTACGAGATACTTTGTAGAGTTTACTACAAGCATTTACATTGTTTTCTCATAAGCATAAATGAGTTTCAAGCAGGATAAACACAAATTACGGATTCAATATTTATAGCGGGATCCACGCCAGATTATGTGCCTGACCGAGCATAATAATCAGTTCACAGTATTGTCAGAATACTAATTTTATAACGATAGCTCTCGATAGCAAGGTGCGAGTGTGCTACAGTTTCGTAGCTACCGCTAGTTCTTGGTAGCCAGTTCTCACGGTTGTATGTGGTGCGAATGAATATGAAAGCAAACATCTGATACATCTAGATCCATATGTTGACGGCTCGGTGTGAAATCTGTAGCTTTACCAACTGTTTAGCGGCTGTCTGTACGCACTATCATTTGTAATAATTATTGTCTCTGCGCTATGTTTACATTACACATATCTTAAAAACATAAGCTGATGCCCCCTGTGGTCGTTATTCGTTATGCTAACAGTAATGTACACATCTCATTCTATCCCATTTATTACAATATTTGTAAAACACACGTGGAAAAGCTCTTTTCTACTTATAGCTTACTAATCCTTATATACCTTTCGAAGACTGCCCGTTGGTCGCGTGTTCACAAGCGCGACTACTGAGCTTAGGTTCGATTAGCAGCCCGGAGTTTGTAATTTAATGGTGAGCACCTATGCGCCTCGGAAAGCACGCAAAGCTGTCTTGTATCTGATCGCTCTCCAGTCGTGCCAAATTGCCGATGATGTGCACCTATGCTTGCGTATACACTTGTGCACTATAATATCTCCTGCGTATTTGACTAGTCCCTATTGAGATTGACGGCCGTGGCCGAAATTCTGTCAGGAGAATATTATTACCTTTATAGAATATTTCCAAAGTTAAATGAAAAAAAAAAACAAAAATGACAAGCTGTGGAAAAAGCTATTTCTTAAAAGAATCCAAGAGCTTTCAGTCGTAAGTTGTCGTAGTCTACAACAATGACTTTCACTGCTTATCAGTGTCAACCAAAAATTATATAATCATGAACGCTGAAGTTTTGGTAAATTGTGGTACGTTTTTTTAATAAATCGAATCTCGTAACCAGACGTGGAGCCGGCAATATTTTTATATAACATTGCGCTGCTGGAACATTAAATATTGATTGTTGTTACAGATTATGTTAAATAGCTTGCATAAATACGAACCTCGAGTACACCTAGTAAAAGTCGGTACCGACCTCCGTCGAATCATGACTTACCCATTTCCTGAGACGCAGTTCATAGCTGTCACCGCCTACCAGAACGAAGAAGTGACTTCGCTGAAGATCAAATACAATCCGTTCGCGAAAGCCTTCTTAGATGCAAAGGAAAGGCCTGAGGGTTATTACCAAAGAGACTTTGTGGGCACGCATTACCCTCAACAAAGTTCTTCCCCACATCAGTATCCACAATGTGAGTACTTTTGATAGTAGACCCAAAGTAAATAATACGCGCGCAGTAGCGACTCTACGACGGCGTAGTAGGCTACTATATGTATAAAGCCCCTCAATTCAATTTAGGTTTACGTCCTGATATTTAATTTGCAGTCGGTGGATGGTTTGTGACATCACAGTCGTTGTATGGAAGTAGTAACGCAGCTTCCAGAAGACCAGCGCCGTATCCTCCTCGGCCACCGTCGCGCCCACGAACCTTGTCACCACCTTGTAAGTCAAGCCGTAAATTAAGCTTATACATTACAGTTTCGTCTTCCACAAACGAAACTACAGGAGAACTACAAATAGTATCAATAAGGTTGTACATCTACTTATATACTTACAAGCGTATTAGTTATCAGCCAAATGCACCTGCTTTTTGATATTGTATGTACCTACTCCTATGCTTTTGCCTGGTAGTACATCTTACTGAGAATCTCCTGCGAACCTGCTGCAACGTATAAGACTTACATTCAAATTACCTTCATTTTATAGCTTCCTACAGCAATCCAGAACGTACGACTACAGCAACGAACGGCAGCGGTAGTTACACGTGGGTCAGCAGCAGCGGCTACTGGAACTCAACGCAAGGTGGCAGCTCCCCACAGCCAAACACCTCCCCTGCCCCTTACCGCACCCCGCCGCATGCATATCCAGCCCCCCTGGAGTATGCACCCGCGCCACCGACGAGCACATCTGCGCCTTCATCAGCCCCCGCGCCTCTATACCCGCTACATTACGAAACTCCTACACAGCATCACTCGCCGTACTACCAACATGCGTACGCACCGTATGCTCATCAAGCGATTGAAGACATATCGTATTGGCCAAACAGGTAGCTATAAATACACAAGATCTGTGCCCTATGATAAAAATTATGAATGTATGAACGTCACCCGACTATGTATGAATCTATGAACTTCAATATTCCTCCCGCCGCGCCGTTTATAATTTCCTTTTGAATAATAGTTATTTGTTATACAAGAGTGCAAAGTTGCTTTTTAACCGCGTGTTCAATTTTGATGACCGAGCAAGCGAAGGATTCTAAAATTGAATCACGAGCGCAGCGAGTGATTCAAAATTAGAATCCTGAGCGTTAGCGAGGGAATCAAAAGAGCACGAGGTGAAAAATCTTTGCACTCGAGTGCAACACGTAACTTTTCATTCCACCTCAGCGAGGAAATGACTAAATGCAAAAAAAAAACGTTTACAATCACAAGATAGGTACACTTTTATTTCAGTTTAGGTATTAATTACTACATTATGACAGGTAAGTATTACAGAATAATCTTTAAATTATAACAAAATAATACTAAGGTATAATTAAGAAAATTTTAAAGTAACGTTGCTACAGTTATTTAAATTGAGTGTAATATTTTTGTTTGGTACTGTAATATTGGTGTTAGTCACTTGTGTACTGTTTTTCGGTAAACTATCTGTCATACTTAATAGTTGTACCGATTCATCGGATTCCCTTGGCGTGAATGTTGGAGAGAGAGGGAGATGGTTAGGTGTTTCATAACGGCTTATTTTTGATGTAGAAGGGCCAGTCCAAGGATCCGATTGAGGCTCTTTCAGTGTAATGGCTCCTACGATGCCTTCACATATTTTAGACTTATTTTGGATGGAATCCTCTATGTATCCCTCTACAACTGCATTGGACTTCGAGCCTCCGTGGTGCTTAAGGGACAGGAGATCAGCTCCGGAATCAGCCAAAAGTGTGGCTGAAGTTCGTCGGAAACAATGACCCGTGTACAACAGGGGTTCTGGAAGTTCAAGAAATGTTGCTATTTCTCGTGGGATACTGCCAATTTTATTAGTACCCATAGGCTGTCTAACACACTTTCCATTGCGATACTGTAGAAAAAATCGATTGATTGGAGTGTTAGGCGGGCGTAAGGCTTGATATTTCTCAACAATCGTTACGTATTCCTTGCGAATGACGAAGTTGCGGTCTCTTTTTGTCTTTGTATTAGGTAAATTAATTAATAGTAAGTCATCTGAATGTTTCTCAATGTTTTTGACATTAAGTTGTGTTAGTTCATTAGTTCGACATGCTCCGTTTATTCCAATAATAAGAACAACCTGTAACGTAAAGAGTATTGTAGTAGATAAATGAATAAAATTGATATAAACGCATAATTATGCCTATCAACATCTACTAAGTATACTATTTAATTGAGATTAATATACTTAAGTACATACTGAATGTGCAACTGACTTACTTTTGCCGCCAAATATACGGAATCGGGTGCTTCGTTAAGAAACTTTTCAATATCAGATACTGTGAAAACCTTCGATTTTTTTGGTTGATGACCAGATGAGGCTCTTTTTAAAAATGCCACTAATTTAGGATAGGTATCGATATGTTTGTCTTTTTTCATCTTTATTGTTGCTTTTAGCATCGAATACGTACTCCATAGAGTGCTTGCTTTCTTGTTCTCGGATAATTCTATAAAATATGCCAGCAATACGTTTTCTGAGAAAGTTTTGGCTCCTTTTGCTAGTCGCCACGTGTTGAACATATCGTACTGTTTTAAATACTTCTCGCGTGATTGTTGAGGGAGAAAGCTCATTTGCGCATTATTAACAGTTTCAGTCAATTCTGTTGGCGTCAAGCAAACTTCCTCGTCGCTAGAATCACTCATTTTAGTTTTTTCACTTGTTTTCAAGTTTCTTGTTTTTAATAGGTTTAACAATGACGTGAAAAAATGCCGCGTAAAGAACCGCGTACAAAGCAAATTGAAAAAAGAACACCAAGAAGGTTCCGAGTCTGAGTTTTTAACAAATTAAAAAAAAGTTGTATGATATATTCGGCACCATAGAGGTAGCAGTAAATAGGTTTAATGTTTTTTTTTTAATTCACAAACTTAGTGCACACGATGTTCTAAATTCAATTTACTTTATCCTCTAGAGAATAAAAACGGCTTTTCCACTCAGATATTGAAGATTAAAAATACTCTTTCCGAGATGGTGGGATGAAAAACCATTTTTCTATACCTAAGCGAATTCAAACCGAAAGTTTTAATTTTTCCAGTCTAAATAGTTACGGCTACCAGCCCTCTGAGTACGTCGGAACAGGAGAAGTGGCGTACGGCGCAGAAGGCATGTCTTTCGGACCTACGGGGCCTACGCTCGAAGCCGCCACAGCCGGCGAAGGCCGGGTCACGCCCCCCGGGCAGGAACACCCACAAAGCGAACGGGAGTACAAGTTTAGCACTGAAGAAGAACGTCAGTCACCGTGCGAGGAGTCCGCTCTACCACCGCGTTCACCAGCGCAGTGATCTTGTAGTTTTATAAATTTTATTACATATAGTTGCAAAATAAAAATATAGTAAGCATAGATTCTGAGGCCTTCTGAAATTATATTATTTTTATTCTACGATGTTAGGGTTCAAATTAAAAATATTTTTAGGTAGGAACCTATGTTGTATACTTTCGAAAGATGTGTTAATGTAAATACGAATAGATTTAATAATGTATTGTTTATGATATGAATCTACGAAAATAGATACCTACGTAATATAATAGTTCCAATTTATTATAAGTATTTTTTGCACTCAATTTTACTTTCATAGGTTCATCAAAAGTCTTGCTTTAGCAAAAAATTATGCCTACATCTTATTGCAATATTTACCTCTACATTCCCACGTACCTACACCTCATTGCTTGAGTCGCTAAAATCGTATAGTACACGCGTGTATCCAGTTTTAGGCCTAGAAGTTAGAGCAAGGGGGGGGGGGGGGTTGGACATAGGTAACTACGTACCGGTAATTAGACAGCAATATTTAAGCTTTAGTTATTTCAAAAAAGAATCGTCCCTATAGATTAACTGCAGGTAGGTTACCTACCTGCAGTTAGTTCCTACCGTACCATGCCTACGTACCGTAGGTACCAACAAAACACTAAACTTCTCTGTCCGGCGTTCGAGCTACGTACATCATCTCATAATTTATTAAATCGTTGCTCAGGTGATTGGCCAAAAGGTTGGTGTTCTCGAAAGTTTTGTGATTTAATTTTTCGTTGAAGCTTACCTACCCGTAGGGATTGCGAAACACAGGCGAATTTGTCTTCAAGCATATTCATGGCATATTTTGACTGTGTTTGTTTTTATTGTAGGTACATACCTATAGTTGAATGACTAATTCGATATCAGCCGATTGGAGCCTATGGTTGCTTAGTTCGGTGTTGACAATAAAATCATGTTTCTGTTACAAATTAGGCATTTTATTTTTTAACCGTTTCGTACCCCCGTCATTCACAGCTACTTCTTTCTTTATCCGTGTGGGCAGTAAGGTCTTACGACCCCACACACCCTAGTGTCAGAGTTTCTAAACCGCCTCAAGGGCCTCTGACATGGTTTGAGTGGAACAGTAAGTACAGGTTTCCTCACGATGTTTTCCTTCACCGATGCCAGTGATGTCCAAGATAAACTTTAGAAAGTACATATGAATTGAAAAAGTCACATTGGTACTTGCCCGGATTTGAACTCACAACCTCATGCATGAGAGGCGGGCGCCTTAACCACTAGGCCATTACGACATAATTATTATATACCTACACTATATCACAGCCACTAGACTTTAAAGTAGTTGAGGTCCAAAGTGAGCAGGTATTACAAACTTCTGAACTCTCGCAACTGCCTTTTGTGTCTTCTGTGTAATCTGAATGTTAGTGATACAGTAATTTCTAAAATTATTCAAAATGTCTCATGTGCGGTACACCTAACAAGAAAACTTTATGTGGGCGAGGGCGATAGTTTCTTTTCGCTACGTTTCCCTCTAAAACTAGCTTACATAGGGTGATACACGACGAAAAAAAAAAGACTCAGAATCGTTTGGCTGTCTGATGTCTGAGGTGGCGTGGACGCCATGATTCGATCATTTTATAGCTTCGGACCTATTAAGCTGAGTCTACACAACGCCCACCTACGTTCGTGTTTAAGACTTACTACAATGATTAGATAATAGGCATATGATAGGATTTTACACACTAACTAAGTCCACAGCACAATACATTGATGAAATTTTGTTCGAACACATTGATTTCGATTGTTCGTCGACTAAAGTTCGTCTAAACAAACTTCAAAGTTGGCTTCCGCACTTTATATTTACAAAAATTTTAGTGTGAACATTTAAAATAAATGTGTGCACATTTCGTCACCTGTGTGAACCCTGCTTTTTGCTATTAACGCTAAACTATAAACGCTATTTTGCTATTATGGTGTTGGCAAAGCTAAAACGGTGTATTCTGTGGTCGCGTTTGACAGTTAGTGTCGCTGTCATCAGTCATTCACTGACACTGTCTGTCAGTCTCAGTGTTGCCACCTTAGCCCTTTTGGGGCTAGATCTAGCCCTTTTTAAGACTTAGTTTCTCCAAATTTCACTGTTTAGCCCTAAAAGGGCAATCTAGCCCTTTTTGCAAATGCTTGCTGAAATCTGTCAACGTGCTTTTTTAGTATAATTTTTTAATTTTCAGTAGGTTTTAGTTTTACTGTGGTAACCCTACTGCAAACGTGTATTTACGTCAGTATTTATTGAGTAATTCAAAATAGTGTAATGATTGTTCACAACAGTTCAAATTCAGAGATTTTTTGCACGTCTCATTCGTAACATTCATTTAGGGTTGTATGTTTAAATCTCATTTTTATTTTTCATCTTTGTACTACATATGTTTTAGCATATAACTGTTTTTTGTCCCAATAAATAAAATAAAATAACGTTTTCATTGCTCTAATTTTGTTTAGTGCGTCAACCGCCGACACCGATTTAAGTGTGTCGTTTATTCTATGCTTTATTTCTTGTGCAAAAATACCTACCGCTATTATATGACATACAAACAACATTATAAAAAAGAATGGGAAGCAGTATTTAATTGTGAGTTAATTTAGGTTTGTCTATGAAAGCAGAAATCTCAAAATATTAACAAATGATTAAAATTTTATTTCAAACAAATAGTTTTTTAGCCCTTTCTTTTTAAGACTGACTTAACTTTTTAAGACTGAATTTTTAAAATCTAGCCCTTTTTGGGTGCTCCCTAGCCCCCTTTCATAAATCTAGGTGGCAACACTGAGTCAGTCTCTGACATTTGGATAATGGTTTTGGCATTTGGCTATTGAAAATTTGAAATACTTACTTTACTCTTTGCTATTGAACTGGCGCGTTATTGAAGAATGGAGTCGACTGTGTCGGTTTCTAAGGTAAATTATTATTATATTACAATCAATGCGTACTTTTTAAGTTTCTTTACATTTGGAAAGTTGGTTCTCCAAAACAATTGTGAAAGATATTTTTTTTACCCTTATACAAACTGTGTAGCTATACGTTGGGGCACCCTGCACTCACCCTGCACCAAATACTTTTAATACTCCGTACCCACCATGCACACATTTTTGTAAACAAACTGTTTTAGAGCAATAAAATCAGATTCTGGCGGTTGTAAACTATAATATAATCAGACTTATTTACAAACAGAATCCACTAGTACTGTATGATTACCCTTGCAATGCTTGCAAAAGTCAGTAACTTTTTGTTGTTACTAAAGCATAACAGTTTGATAGTAGGTAGCTTACCAATTCATATAAAATACTTTATAGTAAATAAGAATTAACAGAGCTTTTTACATTTTATAATTTCAGGTATAGATTATAATTAACATGATTTGGTACCAGTACTGATGTAGACTCTTTATGAATTTAATTTCAGGGTGTATTCCTGTTTTCAAATGGATTTAAAAAGGGAAAAGCTAACAAGAAGAAAGGTGGAAAAGTATTGTTTGAAAAGATATTTATGAAAGAACTGTGGTATGAAACATATAAACAGAATTGGTACTACATTGAAAATGAACTACAGGTAAGTGCAAGTGCAATTTTTCTTATTGATTTGAAACCAAGTGTTACTTCGCAGATGTACTGACTGTACTTATAAACCTGAACTGCCATCAGAAATCATCAAAGTTGTATATATTTAAACTAAAAACAGCATCTATGTAATAAAACCTGTTGCCTGTGACTTCGCTCGCATTTAAACCGGGTAACTTAGTTTACTCTTATGTTTCTCCAAAGTTTTTCCATACTAACTTTGGACCCCCGTTTTATCCCCTTAGGGGACATCTACTAACTATAAACTACCTCCCTGCCAAACTTCACCTTGATATGTCAATCGGTTTTCCATACTTCGTGATGAGTGAGTGACATTTCGCTTTTATATATTTAGATTTTCAGTTCCTTCAATAAATAAGTTATAGTTGTTAATTTTAATAATTCACAGGAACTTCATCAAAAGACATATAGTCTGCTGCTGAATGATATTGTAAACTACATAAAGAACCATGGTATAAGTGATTCATCTACATTGGAAGGAATCATTCCGAGTGCCACTCTTTTGACTGGAGTCAGTCAGCCTGATCATGTGTCCCAGTTTACATCCCTTATTGATATTATCAGGTAATTTAAATATTTATCACAAATCCAACATTTTTTTGAATCCGAAATTTTTTATTGTTTAAAGATAGAATAATGATTATAACATCTCAGATAGCAATGGGAAGTAAGAATACACTTTTTTATGACATAGGTCATATAAATAGGTTTTTCACATCCAGACAATGTTTGCTAGTTGGAGTGTGTGAAGAATATGTATAAATGTTTCAGAAATGAAGTGACTCCACATGTGGCATTAGTAAATTCACAAGATGCACCCACAGTGAAACACTTAGTTGAAAATGCTGTTTGGCAGCTTATACACGGAAACCAAATATTGGTAAGTTAAAAATAGAAAATAATTAAAATTGTTCTCTAAAATTTGCATATACCAGCCGGCCTAGGTACTTGAAATAGTAGTATGGAGTATGACTTGATGCTTGTGTCTATTTTTCTATAACATAAATATATTTTTATCAAATTGTTCCAGGATTATGAAGAGGAATCAGAAGACATCATTAGTCAAACAAAGAAATTAAAAAAGAATCAATGTACTATGAAAACCCTTAAAAATTGGTACCAATCTAAGTGCATGTCATCACCAATGAAGAAAAAGTCCACCGCAACCAAAAAGACATTAGTTATAATTATTCCTGATTTTGAGAGCTTTAACTGTAATGTGTTACAAGACTTTGTAATGATTGTAAGGTAAACTGTTCAAGCCTGTTTTGAAGTCCTCTCAACTTAACATTACATGTTCAAAATTTAGTCGCAATCCCATTTCAGTGATACTAAATTAAATCTGTTTTCAAAGCTAGTCAAAAATGTAGGTAAATTAGAGATATTTTTGACAAGTTCAAACAGAGATTAAAATGCGATCTTACTGTGATTGTTGTTAAACTAACAGGAATACCCCTCAGTTTATTTGCCATGCATGATGGACATGGTTCATAATCAACATAGATTGAGGGTTGTAATGGCTTTATTACAAACTCTTAATCTTATTACTACCAAAATAAAGTTTGGATGGGTGGATGTTTGTTACTCTATCACGCCAGAACAGCTGAATGGATCTGAATGAAATCTAGCACAGAGATATATTGTAGTTTAAAATAGCACATAGGCCTTTTATCTTATATTATACATATGTTTAGGTCCAGTGGGATAATTTAGAACTTTTATCTTGATTATAAAATTTACGCAGAAAAAGTCGCGGGCAGAAGCTAGTCATACATTATATTTACCCTCAATTTAAGGTCAACATGATTGTGTTTACAGTACCCATAGAAGCCTTCTTTTATATTTTCCAGTTCATACGTATCAACAATGCCGATAGTATTCGTATTTGGAGTGGCGACGTCAGTGTCAGCGCTTCATAAGTCATTTCCTTACCATGTGTCGTCGAAGCTTCTGATCAAAGTATTTCATTCGCATGCATCACCCGTTTATATGAATCAAGTAAGTTGAATGGAACTAGTAAAAGAGAAAAGTAGCATAAACACGCCAATAAATAACATTGATATTTGTTGTTGTCTTAAAAAGCTTGTGGTCCTATGCCTAATAATAACCAAATGGGTCCAATTTTCTCCATATCATGTGGTCATTATAACTAGATTTAATTCTTTTTTTTTTCTTGTAAATGCCGTCTAAAATTGCCATTTAATGGCCTAATTGAAAAAAATGATTGACTTTGGCTTTATAGTTATCTTTAAACAGCAACAATCAATCTCTGAATGTTAAAATCCTATTGAACCAAGCTATTTCCTTATAGAAATTATGCCTGAACGTGAGTTTGAATACTAATTCAGTATTTATCCATATTTCAGGTGTTGGAGGATATTTTCTTAACACACACTAGTCCATTTCATTTATCTGGCAAGGCGTTTGAACTGTTGACAGATGTGTTCCTTTTCTACGATTTTTCTGTTACGGGTCTCATTCAAAGTATAAAGGTAATTAAATTTTATTTCTTTTCTGAGTACTATGGTCCATATTGTACAATGTAGATATTTATTTATATCTTTCCTTTCATGCTGACACTAATAGTAAGGTAAGAAATGGAGCCATCCATAAATTATGTCACACGATTTTCACGATTTTTTAATCCCCCCCATCCATGTCACATGTGGTCACGTTTATCAGCCCTCCATTTCTGATGTGATGTCACTTATTGCGATCCAAAAAACTGAATTGTTCTTCAAATAAGTCAATATAACGCATCAATTTATGCGTTATATTGACGTATTTGAAGAACAGTTCAGTTTTTGGATCGCGATAAGAGAAAATACGTCAATAAATGACATAAATTGATGCGTTATATTGACTTATTTGAAGAACAATTCAGTTTTTTGGATCGCAATAAGAGTTCATGGTAGGGCAGCTGTTTAAAGAAACATGACGTGTTTAATAGCTGTGTTTTTTTTATTTTGTATTTTTCCTCTTGTTTTCAGTATTGCATGATGGATCATTTCTATGGAGACAATTTAAAGTCACTATGCTGTGACCGCAACAGACTTGAAGAAATCATAATGGAACTAAGTACAGATGATCTCGAGAGCATACGACAGTTAATGTCGTTTAGGCCATTCTTAGAACAACAAGACTGTAGAACTAAGATCAGTCTTTTTAAAGACGATAATTTCTTCAGAGAGGCTCTTTATAAGAAAATGAATAGACTTCACGATTATTTGTATAGCTTTTACATGTGTTTGAGACTGCTATGTGTGTTCGTGAAAGACGTGCCAAAGAATATGCTTGGGAAATCTGTGAGTGTGATAATAAATGTACTTATTTTTCTTTTTACTTTGTCCAAATACGATTGCGCCTGTCAAAAATCGAATTGACAAAGCCGCGTGCGTGCGCTGGCGAAACTTGGTCTAGGTATGATTTAAATCAAGTTAGTAAATTGTACAAATGATATAGGTACTGTTCTTTGCCATCAAACCTGTTTATTGATTTCTATGGTGTAAAATAATATCTTTAGTCCACTATGGCTCAGTTATGTTGATGATCTCATAGCATTACATAGTGCGTGACTAAGAACGTACAAAAAGTATAAGAGCACTAAATCGCAAAACATTTTCGGTGTTGGTTTTAAAATTTGCAACATATCTAACAATAGTCTTAAGTGAGTGCTAATAATTTGTATAATAATATCTAATTGTAGGTTCGAGAAATCTATACAAAGTGCGCCTTAGAATGTGTAACAGACACATCAGCATTCAAAGACTGCATGCAGCTACTAAAATTTCAGTCACAAACGAAGTTGGTTGAAAGTATCAAAAGTGCCTTGAAGATAGTCAACTCATACTTACAAGAAGTGTCACCAGTGAAACCTCTTCGGTCGTCGCCGACGAAGAATAATCTCAATAATATATTTTTAAATGATGACCTTGGTGAAAACTTTCTCAAGTCCCTGAGAGTGCATTTGTTAACATTTTTGAGACAAATAAAGAACGCCAGCACCGACGTTACTGTTACTGCGGATGTTATATCAGAGACTGAAAATACTGATGCAAATGTACCTGGGAATAGATACAAGTTGAAGGAGGTAAGGTCTATATAAAGAATATTGTTATTTATGGACAGATAAATTATTAGGTTCGCTGGTTTCCCTTCGTCAAGGTGACAAGTACCGTCGCAAAAATTATATTACAATTATTAAGTAAAATTCAAAAGCGACTTCTGTTACGGTGTAAGAAACAAGTATTTTCTTTATTTATTACTATTATGAAACAGGTCTTATCTTTAAGTTGCAATCATTATTTGACGAGGAAATCGCTTTTGAGCTTTACGTAATTGTAAAATAGTTTATGCTTGTGGCTCTACAGTTGAGGTTGTTATGATAACGTCGGGGATCTATAGTACAATGTCATAATTAATGCAGCTGTCTTTACTTCTAGAAACTAAACTGTAAGAAATACGGAAAAATGATTCAATATCAGAAGAACATTATTTATGTTTACAAGAATTTCCAATTTTGTTCTAGAAATTACTGAAAGCAACAAGGGTGGATCGCGTTCAGTCTGAGTTCGAGATGGTTCGATCTCGTTTCGTCAGTTACTTGGAGGACATGTTCAGTAAGGGCCTGCAGCCGGCGCATACGCAGACGTTCCACGAAGTGTTGTTTTTTAGCGACGTGGCGAATGTTAGGAAGCACATCGTCGGGTCGCCACGAGGGGCTGTACACACTGCGCTTAGCAACCCTGTGCATTACTTACAGGCAAGTAGTGATCTTTAAATATATTTTAAAATGAATCTCAGAACTCGAAGATCAACTTATTTTTTTAAACAGAAGATCTTAAGGGTTAAATGATTAATTTTACTAAAGATTTATCTCCATTCTTTTTTCGGTTACATTCATTACTAAAAAAATTGACGTTATTTTTTAACTAAAATATTTCGATACAGTATCTACATTATATTGAAAATAACTAGGGTTGTTAATCGCGTAATATAATAGATAGTTCCATAATATTGTTCCTTTTGATTCATTCAGTGTACCTGTTGTCATCTGCCGTCATCAGACAGCGTCATCGACACATTGCCTGACGTGTGCCTGGCTTACAAGCTACATCGCGAGTGCGGCAAACATATCAACTTGTATGACTGGCTGCAAGCGTTCGCCGCGGTCCTTCGTCCCGAAGATGACGACGAGCAACGACACCAGGATCCCAACATACAGTTAGTACCTACATTACTTTTTTATTTTATTTTGTGGGTAATATAATTTGCCAGCGTAACAGATGGTCATTAGTTTGCGCCACCTATTGGTATATTATCTACTCCCTGATTGCACCCTGTACCGGAACACAGCAAAGGTGCTAGCGTCATCCGAAAAAATCAGCTGTTCCACACAATTTGATCATTAGTAGTGCATTTTTGTGTGGAACAGTTGTTTTTGATTTTTCATATTTCGTACTGTGTCTCTTAATAAAAATTGCTCGTTCATATACATATGTACTTTCACCTCCTGAAACATTTACAAAGAATTAAAAGGCAGCCAGTATTGTAATACCCATTCGGCATTGTTGACCATGTAGAGATAAACTACTATAACATGACGCGCCCCTGCATATTACTATTTCAATTTGTGTAGTCTCATCCGTATGTAAGAGTTTGTATGTAGTTGTGAGTAATCGTCTTCAGTAGCAGGCCGGCAGATTTGTATGTCAACTAATCATAAATACCCGACCGCGCAAGACAACGCATCTGTCATTTTCATAGAGTATGCCAGTGCAGCGCCATACTAGTAATAATGAGTGATTAATGACGTCGCTAGTCTAGCAACAAATCGCTGATTTGTTTTTGTTTCGAGAGCCGTCTCAGTACGCACACATGCGTTATGAATCTTTTCAATACTTTTACAAACACTTTCAAACGTTTTGAATAGGGTAGATGACACCACCAATCAACTGACGTACTTTTTCTAACCTGTCAAAACGCTATTCTCCCATAGATTTTGTATGGTGTAAATAACTATGACGTCACTTTTGAGTAGACTCAATTGACTAACTATTTATAAATTAGAAAGCAATAAAAAATCAAAACAGACAGTTAATTGAAAATGAATTGGGTTATCAGGGCTAAAATAAAGTGTTTCTTTAGAGAAGTTATGTCTTGGTATTATTGGTTAGTGATGTCATCTACCCTATTGTGGAAGGGCGCGTTATGTTATTGTTGTTTATCTCTAGGTGTTCCCAGAAATGATGAGTAGAATTGTATTATAGTACCAAATCTTATATTTCTACTCGTGAAACAAAATATTTATCTTACAAAATGTACCTTTGTGTATAATGAAGAATTATTCTTTAATTTTAATAAATCGTAATGTTGTTGGACAAAACGAGTCACGATGTCAGACACATCTACATATTAACATAATTTTTGTATATAATCGTGTAATAGCCATTTATAAATACATTAGCTGCCTGATTAAATGGTACTATTATTAAACAGTATAAAGACTAAAAAGGATCGATTTGACCTTTACAATAATAATGATGGCGTGTTGTGTGTGTGATTGTTGATAATCTTCTTTCAATTTATTAATGATGTAAAATTGCTTTTGTTTCAGGTTAAGATTCACTCGTGCAGTGGCCGAGTTACAGTTCCTTGGCTTTATCAAGTCATCTAAACGAAAAACTGATCATGTGATGAGATTGACTTGGTGATGTTATACTCGTCTACTGTTGATTAATTTATTAAATATTAATTGGTAACTCATTGCTTAGTTTTACTTGTCGTTATAGATTTGATCAGCAGTAGCTAATGCACTGGTAAAAAGGTTAGTCAACAAGCATCGTCGTAATAAATTCATTTTCATTCATTCATTATCCCCCCTTACTATAGGTTTGCGTGCAAAATGTTAATATTATGACTATTCTTTATTTTGACATATTTTTAAATATGTAACAGATTTTTCAATTAATATGTATAAAATAGTGCTCCGGCCGCAGCGATGTGGTAGGTAAAGCTTACGGTGTGGTGGAACCAGAGTGAAGAACCTTACTTACACTGCGCGCCGCATCCAAGACTACCGCCTTGTGCATCTGACACTTGACCCAGCCGTTGAGCGATAGTTTGTCTAGGTGTGTGTCTGACACGACTATCGGTACAATTATTATTATTAAGTCGTTATTCCACACGCTGGTAACCTCGTGAGCGAGATCGAGATATTTTATGATCTTATTCTTATTTAATTATTATTGGTATAGTTTGTAGGTAGGTAGGTATATTAAACGTTTTATTATACCAAAACGAAATAAGAATAATGGAAATAGCTTGACATGTCAAGAAAGCGCAAAAAAAAGATAGAATAGGTAACGTAACATGTTTCTGATTTAAAACTCCAATCACACCGCATTCCTACAAATCGAACCCAGGACTGCAATGGTCAGCAGTGTTTTTGACTACTTCACCAAAATAGGTATATCTCAGATTTGTCAACTTTTTACATTACACTCGTGGTCCACACCAGTGTAGTTAAGAACCTTTAGATTCACCCCGTGCCTGCGGGATTTCATACAAACTTTTTAACATCTTGAGGTTCAAAAGTTGTACAATAAAACGTTTTCGTAATAAAAAGTAATATTTTTTTTTATCTGTCTATATAATCTTTGATAGTAGGTACCTAACCTGAAATTATATTATCTGGGCAGGGGGACGCGGATATATTTTCTGTGTAGAAAGGAGGTGCGTCTTAAATAAGTGAACCCCTACTTTAGACCAACAAAGCAAGTCAAATCATCAAAATGGGTGGTTTTTTTAATTAGAAAATTCGACTCAACCATTCTCTGGTGTCGATTATGCACATGCATGAGCCTGTTCAAACACCACTACAATGATCACAAGTAGGTTCGCATAGTGACGCAATCATAAAGTTCATGACGCAAAAACTTAAAGTCTCCAGTATCGGCAAACAAGGTTTTTGATAGATGGTGCAACAGAGTATTACAGAGATATTGCCTTATACGTGGCACATGGACGTACACGAATATACCTACTTGGGTACAAGAAAACACTTTTTTTGCAGATGGTAAGTTCTTTATTCTACGTAAGCTAAGTCCGCTTCAAGTTCAAAGTTCAAGCGTTGCGTGGGCTGACTTGAATTGAAGATGTCGATTTTAGATAAAATCATATTTAGGTAGTTTAGAGAAGTTACTCCGTTAGTCGGCGCATTTATAGATGGTAGGTACCTACTAGCTACCTAGTAACTAATTAATAAACATATTATTATGATGCAATAACCAAGACATAGACGATCGTCGTAGACAGTACCTACCCGTGGTGCGAGTGCGTCCACATTCTATTGTAGGTAACTTAGGATAATTATCAAATTATTTTATGCTTAAAGTGATTTAATGCTGTTACTATTATCATTAAATAATTTACACTTAGATTTTGCATTAATCTTTTTTTTATCACCTCTTATAATAAATAACTGGTTTTTCGTAGGTAATCCTCTAATCCTCAATTTCGAATGATCACCTAAACCTGACTATTAAGGCGCGTTTATATTTGCGTCATGTCATAGGTAGTTATTATGTCTTCTTGTCTACCACAATGGCAGATGATCTCGGGGGCTTCCCCCATCTCGTACCTAAAACAGTAGATATTTTAATATTACTTTGCCTGTTGGATTTATATTGGCCCGCCATTGGCGAGCTCTTTCATGTGCGGCGTGTCCAGCGACCGCACATTCCCCTAGAGAGGATCTAATCTCTGAATTATCAACAGCCAATCAGCTGTTGAAAAAAGTTACAGTGTGTATTTCCGTGCCTGCTGTACAGGGCCCGATCTAAGGCGGGGCAAGCCGGGCAAATACGGCAAAATTGAGGGTACCGGGCGGTTGCACGAAGTCCAACATACTTTCATGAATTTTTGTAAATTTGTTCAGAAGCCGTAGTATACCTACTTACTATGTGAATATAACAAATAAAACAATATCACATGATTATACAGGATTATTTTTAAAACACTAGAAATCTGAAAAGGGGTCACTCATCATTACTACATGTACTCATGTACTAATGATGAGTGAACAACTTTTTCTATGGGACCAACCCTGAAATCATGAAAAAAAATTCGCGAACAAACGAACGAACCTAATCTCCTGAATGTCTAAGCCGATTTTGACGGGACTTTCACTGGCAGATATAGCTGATGATGTTACTCCATTTAGGGAGTAATTTATTTTGGAAAAAGAATTATTCGTCTGCGTGAATGTCGGTTGTCGGCAGATTTTTTTGCGCGGATCCCTATTTCTTTTATGATATAAGCTAGTCATAAAATAAAATTATAGGAACATAATGCACTACCTAGGCTTTTTGAATTTTAGTATCTACCTATGAACAGTGTAACGCAAATGGGATAGGAAATGGCAATGGCTCTAGGCAATGGCAAAAAGTAAAGTAGGTAAATACAGATTATGAGACAACTTCTATAGTTCTTTAATTACGTTAAACATCCTGACTATGAAATAGTATCATAATTATTTGTCTACATCGTGGGTACCAAAGATATTGCTATGGCACATGGAGGCCTTGTTGTTTAATTAGTAGTTAATAAAACAGCCGCAATATACACATCCTCCTACCTACCTGTGTTGTAAAAAACAAACCGACCTTGAATTATAATTTCACGATATAAAGTATGGATCCGACCTCTGGAAAGGTTAAGAGTACATCACTTTTATTCGTGTCGTGCATACCGCAGGACAAGTTTTAGTCTATTTACACCTGTTTTTTTTTCATACTAATAATACGTTTCTAGACTCCAGCTATTTTTTATCGTTTGACCTTTTGAATATTAATTCGTTGGAACTTCTCGGGTCGTCTGTTGTTTCTTATTCCAATTTTCGTTGTTTTTTATTTAAATATATTTTTGCTCATTGGTTTTAATTAACCTTTATTAAATAAGTTAATGATTTCGGATACGGTAATTTATGCAAATAGGTAGGTATATTGTATTCTTGTGTGTTTCCTGTTTGAAATGAGCTCTTAAGTTGGTTTGAATGTAGATCCTTCGCTGGATTATCAGGGATAACAGATAATTCTACCAACTGTATCAAGTGCCCAAATACATTGTATTTATTCTACTTATTTACCTGTGTACCTAAAGTAAATAAAATTACTAACATTGTAGGTATTTTCAGTCTCCTGTTCTTAGTCTTCGTAGTAGGAATTCAGTTCCTACGAAAAAACGATATGAATTTTCTTAATTTGATTTTTGTTTTATTTTTCTTTTGAATCATATCGTTTTTCTGTATCCTGTCTCCCGGTCGATCAAATTTTATTATTTAGTTGCCTAATCTTAATTACAAATCTTATAGCCATTTTAAAAATGACAATTCAAATTACTAATTACACTTAAAAAACGTGACGTATTGTTATATCTAATTCTATTCAGCCTACTTTTAGAAACTGTAAGCTGTGCTGTAAGTATGTTGTGAGAAAATGTTTTCTATGTAGGTACCTACTACACTTTTCTATGTGGACGACGCGATGGAAGGTGCGACTACGAATGTTGGGAACTAAACTAATTATTTGAAAGCAAGCAATAGGTACTTACATAATAATAGTTTTTAACATAAGTACTTGCTCATTAATTTTCTTTTATTAAACGATTACAGCATTAGTGTGGTATTCGTTTTTTTAATCTCTACAAAGAGTTTGGTTTGTTTTTGTGCCTACATGGGTACTTTGTGAATACATAAACAACGTGAATTAATAAACATGTTAAATAAACAACAACAACAAGAAATATGAATGAATCAAATTATACATTGCTGTTAATAAATTAGCATGAATTGGTGTTCTTCAAAGAATCATCATTACCTACCTATTTAATTTATCTATTACAGCTCCTATTACTTTTCACCTCGTTAGTTTTCGTTTTTGTAAAAATCTACATAGTTGAGACCTTAACAGAAGGTATATTATGTCATTGTGATCATCACTCATGGTAACCTAAATTGAAATATTGTTTTTCCAATGCATTTGCTCGTAAAATTTCTTCTATAGTACCGTTTTTAGGGTCATAATGTAGCATATAACGCAGTCGTGCCTTTTACATTATATTACAGCAACAGTGCGGCTGTGGATGTTTTTTCGGTAAAGAGTTTTATTGTACCTATGCTTCAATATTTTGTGAATAATTGAACGAATAATGTTAATTAAAATGATATATGATATGATATCTAAACATCACCAAATTATTTATTTTTGTAAAACAATTTACAGTGATTCTTGTTTTATTATCTTGGAAAAATGTACCTATGGTTCCCGTAGGATAATATATCAACTTTGACGCGGACGAAGTCGCGAGACTCGCGAGCGAAAGGTAGTAGGCAACACGACCGACAGGAGCTGAGCAGTCACCAAAGATCGAAGAAATTGAAGAAGATAACGCAGTTTTTCGTCGCGGGCAGAAGCTAGTTTAGGTACTATAAAAGCATTATTTTCTTAAGGACAGTGTGTTACAACAAAACTTTTTAATTTCTTTAAAGTTGCACGTGCATGCAGTCTGTAATTATGATACCTGCTATTTATAATTTTATAACAGGAACTTTACGACATGAGTGTACATAAAAATAATTATAATATTAGGTAATAACGACAAAATATTTTTATAACATCACTTGCCTTCATAGAAACTTCCTTGGCCCAGACGAATAAATGTAGGTACTTAACTACCTGTATCGAAAGTTCAAAGTTTAAACATATTTGGTATTCATAAGGATTACGTTTCTTGTACTATGTATTAATTAATATTGTAGAAAAAATAAAAATATATGTAATGGACGACACCGGTAATGTGCGCTTGCTCTGCTGTGTGGTTTCGGTAATTCTTGAGTGTACGTACATATGTGTTGCAACTGTATGGCATGCTCGTGTGATCCTTCTGTCATTACTAGACCTTCAAATAGATATTTGTATTACAGATTGTGTATGTAGGTAGGTATACTCATTACTAACTATGTTTCTAAGAACTAGATTTGATTCGTATTTTATAAAAACTATTGTGTTGTAAGTAGGTGTAGGTACGTACCTATTGTGTCTGTACCAACCTCATAAATTCACTACCTACATACACCTACTACACTACCTATTTCTCGAATTATTTGACTTTAGTTACCTATAATCTATTAAGGATTTCTATATATCCAACTAGAAAACCCTTTTTTCCTATGAGTTTAGGATCTTTCGGTCCTAAAGTCAGAAGAAGAAAGGGATCTATTGATTTTTGATTACGAAATTGACACTGAATTTATTTAAACAATTTTCAGTACAAATATTGTATTTTAAAAATGTCGCTGGTCCCGGCATACCTACTACTTAAAATAAATCCTTGTCATGTTCACTAGGCGTGAACGCGTATGAGGTACACACTAATATAATATAGTCAAATATACTCATAGAGCATGTGTGTGTACACAAGCGCATGCGCCTGTGAACATTGATGACCGAATCCGGAATATCGACATCGACTGTTTGCTGTCATTTGACATTACGTTAGATGCCGGAGAAATGTATAAAAGATTATGTCGCGTCTATTGAAGCATCAGTCGCTCATCAGCCACCGAACCAAACTTACCAAAATGAAATCGGTACGTAGAACAATAAATTATTATCATTACTAAAACAAATGTTAACCGTTAACCAATTTTGTTTAAGTACAAGCTCATATTTAATTTAGTTTCACTTTTTATGTAATGAAGTTAATTTTAGACCTCTTGGTGCATCAGTTAACGATTTTTTTTTCTGTGCTATCCTTTCCTGTGAAACCAGCCTTATTATTTTAAATGTTTGCTGGGCAGTTTTTTAAGTTGTTAATAGGTCCGTCAAAATGTTGCAGTCAAAAATAGTGTAACTCTTCCTTTTTGACTTCTAAAGAAATATATACTCATAACTGGTTGCTTGGTTTGTAGATGATCCTTGTCGCCCTCGCCCTCGTGGCCGTCGCCGTGGCTGTCCCCGTTGAGGAGCCCATCCCAATCGTCCGATCCAACTTCGACCAACAGCCTGATGGTCCATACAACTTTGGGTAATACATTGTTTATTTTTTTCCAAAAGTGGGTCTACTTACTTCTCTCTCACATAAAATTATTTGAAAATGGTATTAATTAGTGCAATATCAACAGATTCGAGTCCGGTAATGGCATCGTCCGCCAAGAACAGGGTGAATTGAAGCAAGCTGTGGATGAGGAGAACAAGCCCCATGACGTGATCGTCGTCCGCGGCTCCTACTCCTACCCCGGTGAAGACGGCAAGCCCGTATCCATTAACTACTACGCTGATGAGACCGGCTACCACGCGGAGGGAGACTCCATCCCCAAGCCCGCCAGTCGATAAGCTACCAATGACTACGCACAGATGAATGGTCAATTGATATAAATTGATTGATTGTTCATCCGTTACCATGATTAGAGACTCTGATAACGTTTAAGGACTGAATAGAACGGTTACCGGGACGCAGGAGTGTGGTGCGGAGTACTAACCGCACTAACTTCTTGTAGCTCGTTGTTACTTGACGCTCACTGCCATATTTTTTGTACGTTTTTATATTATTTGTTGTGTTTTAATGACGTGATTTACATAGTAATTAAAGTTCAATTGAAGTCATGTGCTCGTTTTATTGTCAATAATATTTTGATGGTATTTATTTAACGATTACCCTAGTTTTTGGGAATATGACTTGCTTAAGCATAAATATATTATGGATTGTTGTGGTAATACTGACAAATATTTTCAATCAATACTTACGTGGTTATGGTAGTAAGAAGTATGTACGTATTGCTAAGAAGTTATTTGTTTCCCATGTGCTACACCAGAACTTTGGTAATCATTAACATTATCTTTAATATAAAACTTATTTTGAGAATACGAGATGTAACAAGACACATCATTAGCCGTTAACTACGCATACTGCCCATCAATATAAGTACCTAGTATTGTGCAAAAACGATAGCTGGGAAACGATTTTTTTTGGTGTTAAAAATCACTATTGAAATAGCCCTTGATGTAGCGCACGCAAAACATTGTACAAGTTATGGGGACGTGTAACAGTACGGGGGTCGTGAGGTATTTAAAGTTTAGTACTTTTAAAAGTACTAAACTTCCATCAATAACGTCGTAACCCAAAAGTTCCTAGGTATGGTCCATAATAAAACTATGATCACAATGATGGGATACATTTGTATCCCATCATTGTGATGAGAGTGAGTGAGTGAGTGTGTGTGAGTTTACTTACGGCTTCGTTAAGTGTCTTTTTACACCCGTCATTTATAATAGGCACACAAATATAGACTTGTTCTAAGTGATCTACGCAACATACGTAGATATCATGATGAAAAGATAATAACGTCACTACTAAAATAGAAACAATCGTTTCTTGTCATTGCGCTCAAATCTATAGATCATGTCTATTTTGGGTAGGATTTTGTAATTGTCATTTATTTGAGTATTGTTCTCCTATCACAACAGAGAAGCTGTTTTCGACAAAAGTTAAATCGTCATAGTTTATTAAACCCGTAAATGTAACATCCAATAAGTTGTACCAGCTTTTTAACTGACTAAACCAAATGAGGTTGTATGACCGTTTGTATGTTTTTGTATTATATACTCGTTTTATTACAGGTTCATCGATGTTTTCGTCAGTTGTGGATCGGTATTTCATAAGATTTAAATGTGGAATGTGGATGAGGCGAAAGGAGTATGTAAGGATCGTAGCAGGTGGCGTTCTGTGGTTTCTGCCTACCCCCATGGGAAAAAGGCGTGAGTTTATGTGTGGAATTCCCTTAGTACTGTAGAGCTTTCGTAGATATCTACACAAACCGTTGAATTGCCTGTATTCCAACATTAAGGAATTTAAGGAGTAGGTGTTGCTTTAATAATCACTATACTAAGTTAATATGTAGTACACTTACAAGAATCGATGACATGACAAGATTTTTTGTTGTTCCACTGCTGCATAAATGCCAAGAAAGATGTAAATTTACAAATTTAGTATTCAATTCAGCATGCAATTACAATTACTTTTTTTCCGGTTTATCTTATCTGTGTAAAATAAATTTAGAATCGAAATGGAAATCCTTTAGCTACCTAAATTACAACTGTTTATGAATACAATTTAATTGGCAATAGGTAGTTCAAATGCCAAGAGGTGGACAGGCGAATGTGAGGTCATAAGTTTCATTCTCACCCGTTGCTCTCAAACGCTTATTTAGTTACAGAGGAAGGGTTAATACCTACTATATAACAAAATACTGTGATGTGAAGATCTTTAAAAAACCTACCTAAATCTTTCAAGTTCAATAGTTCCAAATGTTGTCCGATGCTTATATAATATGGAGCTTATGAGTAATAAAAAGTATAGAAGCGTACATAATGTATCAGAATGCGCGCGAGACGGTTGGCGGTCAAGGTCACACCACTGTCTGCATGACAAGCCACTGATGTCGTACGTGTGTGCACGGTAACGAATAACTAGCCGAATTAGATACATCGCACACCACTACATTTTTTTCGCTGGATTTAAATCATATAATATAAAAGTGTTACATTGCTACGTCGCAGCGCTACGCCGTAGCTTCGTAGCTGGGCGAGCGTAGCAGTGCAGTCCTGGTCCTGACATACCTGTGACGCGGGTGCCTTGGCTTATGTAAAAACCTTAAGCATTGTAATAGACTTTTGACGCATGGCAGCAGGTGTGTGGCTTCTATATTAAATAATTTGGAGATGCCTCATTAAAGTCTAAGCCAAAATGTGAACGATCTCTAAAATAATGTAACTTTATTACTTTTATAGCGTGTATTAACTTTTAATAGCAATCGAAGATGATTTTACATTATACAATGCAGCAAATCAGAATCCAAAAATAACTTCACCACCACATAAACAATAATTTGTGTTAAATGCAATAGACCAACAAACAAACAATAGAACACATAGGACATCTAATTGGAAGCTTGCTTAAAGTGTGATATTAAGTAAGGTGCCAGTACGTAAGCACTTATCCATTAGTTGAATAACGATCTAGCAGGCAATATACTTAAGTTTTATCTAATTCGCCAATTACGCATATTTTTTGTGTTCGCAACGATCTTTGGTCATCTGGGAAGGCTTTTATTTTATGTAAAAATTTAGCATCGAATACCTATTAAGATTCATGTCATTAGGCAACCCAAAATAGATGTATTACCAGTTTCCATCTTTTTTAAATGTAGGTAAAGTAGACTTTAATAATTTGTCTATTACATACATTCATAGTAATATTACAGAAAACAACTTATAAAGGAAGAGAGGCTTAACGATATCGTTTATTTATTATTTCCGAATGTGACCCACTCAAGTCATTAAGCAAACTTAATTCTTTAAACCTCCAATAGTCGTTTTAGAGTAACATTTATAAAAAAAACCCCGACGACGGCCAAAATAGACCGATTTTTAAACAGCTAAGAACACTCTCGACTGATTCACCTTTCATACAAAAAAAATAGGTTCATCTGTTCAGGACTCAGGACCTACAATGCCACAGAGAGACACACACACAGACACGTCAAACATATACCACCCCGTCGTTTTTGCGTCGGGGGTTCACCCCCGAAACTGGTAAACTGGTAAACTTCAGTTTACCAGACTTCTTAACTGATATCTATCAAAGACTTAAATGATATTTAAAAGAGTTAACACAATTGATATGTTCATTGCTTTTTTTTGGCACGTTAGAAAATTAATCTTTCGTATTCAAGATTTGAATGAAAATAACACAGACACAAATATCTCCCATAGTTAAGTGTCAGCTCGATGCCCCGTTTTTACTCAAAAATTATTGTATATTTAAAAATTAATAAACACTTATTTTATTTTCTCTCAAATAAGATTGGTTATAAAATATACATTTATGGTCAAGTGTAAAAATAAAAATATCACGCTTAAAAATATCATGCTATCAATTAACAATTCCGGATTAGCGACATCATACCTTAGATGTTACGTTGGAAGACGGAGAAATGTATAAAAGGCTATTTTGCGATCGATCTAGCATCAGTCGCACAGCAGCCACAGAACAAAACCTATCAAACATGAAATCCGTACGTGTATTTATATATATTAACGAAAAAAATTAATAATTTTTAATACTTGCTTTTTTTAATCTTTTGTAGTAGTTTTTGAATAATCTGTGCTATATAATTTACATATATACACATCAAAAGTGTCTAGGGATCAACATCCCTAACAAATGTTAGGGATGTTGATCCCTAGACACTTTTGATGTGTGTATTTAAAAAGTGTTCAAATCTAGTGAATCTTTTAATATTATGTTGGTTTGTTAGTTGTCCTTGTTAATTATTTGTATGTTCTGTTTTTAACATTCCTGTGAATTGTGTTGTACAGATGATCCTTGTCGCCCTCGCCCTCGTGGCCGTCGCCGTGGCTGTCCCCGTTGAGGAGCCCATCCCAATCGTCCGATCCAACTACGACCAACAGCCCGGGGGTGGATACGAGTTTGGGTAATACGTTGTTTATTTTTTTCCAAAAGTGGATCTACTTACTTCCCTCTCACATAAAATGATTTGAAAATGGTATTAATTAGTGCAATATCAACAGATTCGAGTCCGGCAATGGCATCGTCCGCCAAGAACAGGGTGAATTGAAGCAAGCTGTGGATGAGGAGAACAAGCCCCATGACGTGATCGTCGTCCGCGGCTCCTACTCCTACCCGGTTGAAGGCGGCAAGCCCGAAACCATCAACTACTACGCTGATGAGACCGGCTTCCACGCGGAGGGAGACTCCATCCCCAAGCCCGCCAGTCGATAAGCTAACCAACGACCATACGCCGAAAAATAATTGATTGATTTAAATACCGATGATTAATCAATTGTTCATCAGCTGCTTTAACTAGTGACTCCGATAACGTTTAAGAAAACACAGGAGCGTGTGGTGGCACGTCAGCCACTCTTTTTATAGCTTCTTGATGCTAACTGCCATATTTTTGTTACTTGTTGAGTTTTAATAATGTGATTCATACTGTAAATAAAGTTAAATTGAAGATCTGACATATTTTTTTTGTGAGTGTTTAATTAGTAGAAACAGCATCTCAATGATATACGATGACCACGGGACGGCCACCAAGACCACCAAGAAAGTTTATAATTTCGATCATTGGACACGCAAATAAAGCAATTATCTCTAATTGAACTACGAATGTACTACTACATCTTACGAATTAATAATTAATAGTTCATGCTAATATTTTTAGTCCTTCTAATAAGCCTACTATAGTGATAATCGATCTGTCAGTGCATCGTGCAGTACTTGTCAATGTTCACTATTTGAAATGATAAGAAACTTAGGGAAAGCTGAAAGAGAAAATAATAGGCGGGGGCACTACAGTGCCCCCAGATTAAATAACTTACTCGCGAAGTGAGGAGTATTAGCATGCGGAATATGGACTTAAAAATGATTGTGTCGATTTGCGTCAGGAAATGTTAGTTAGCGAAATGTTTTGATCAACATTAAGAAAATATATTACTCAACAGTTAGATCAAGAGTTAGATTCTAGAGGCGGTCATCTCGGATACGACAAGCATTGTGAGGAGGATCCTCACTTTGAATCCCTAACCAACGTCAACTCGGGTCTTATCACTTCATTGCGGGCGGACCATTATTTTTGTACATTATGTAGGTCCTGTATTTAAAAAAATACTTTTTTAAAATTAACATTTTAACATACTCCATGGCTAAGAAAAATACTGGTTGTTCACTCCTTTCTGAGCCTAAAGTATGTTTCTGATGCTAATCTGATGCTGCTGCCGCTATAATTACTCCGAAGAAAATATAAACTTTCTCTTTTATTATACTTAATACTTAATCTGCTACATATAACAACAATCGTGCAGAAGCCACTGAGCTTAACATTCGACAAAATCCATTTTTCTTTTTGTGTAAAAGGCGAATGGCCTAGTTGGGAGAACCATTGAGAAGAATCAGAAGTGGTAATAGGTTAATTTTACTACGGTTATGGTTCTATACTATGGTTATATGTAAGGTGGTTATACTTTAGGTTACCACAAACAAATAGTTAAAACAAATAGTTTTCGTTAACTGAATTTTATACATTCTCACAAAAGAAGTAGTAGTAAAGTGTTAGTACTCTAAACGAACTAACCGCAAATCTTCGGTGCTTTTGTTCCATTTTATAAATAAGTGTTAAACATTTTTGAACAACAACAATGGCAGCTCTGGAACTGTAGTGGGTGTTAGGATTACTCAAGCCACCTTGTAGCTGGAATTCATTGATCAGCAGTGGCCGTCGCACTATAGGTACTAACGTTAACGTTCACACTTACACTTTAACACTTTATTACCACTATTAATTTATGTTGAACTATGATTGAAATCGACAAATAATTCAATGTTGAGTTACTTACTTCTCCTGCAGTGGAGTTTGGATGTCTGAAATCCAATTTCTTTAGCCTAGTCATGACTAAAAAATGGGATTTCAAACATCCAATTCCACGGTTATCGTAAAATTTTAAAAATCCCCGACGGCGGCCATCTTGGAGGCCGCTGTCGGGGATTTTCATCAAACATAGCTAAGAACACTCCCAACTAATTCAGCTTTTAAACAAAAAAAACAAAATCAGAATCAGTTTATCCGTTCGAGAGCTACAATGCCACGGTCTGACACACACACAGACACGTCAAACTTATAACACCCCATCGTTTTTGCGTCGGGAGTTAAAATGGCGTTATTTGAATTTCATACTTGAATTTTAAAACGGTAATTTTATGAAATAATTGAATGGCGCTAACATTTAAGCTATTTATCAAACCCTTTAAATTAATGCTCACTCATGAGATTTCATGGCTACCATAATCAATATTTACGGTTATTGGTCGGGATGACGTCATGCGTTCATTCCCGGGTCCACTTTTACCCACTACTGAGCCGGCGGAGGTTACTGTGTTCGGGTCCAGTCGTAGGTGCTTCCGAATTATACGGTTGAAATCGAACAATAAGTGATGAGCGCAATGGTCCTTTTTCAGGTTTAGGGTAAATAAAAACTAAGGCTGGAAATACAGCGGAGAACGTGTGTATGGCGTTTTCGTTTGTCGAGACTACCTAATATTATTTTATATCTAGGATATAAATGAGATAGACAAACCGACCAAAAAAATGAGTATGAATCTACTAGGTAGTCATTTGATTTCTAAAGAGTATATAAATAAAAAATAATACTGTTAATAGGTACCTAAATGTCGGGTTTGTCTATAAAGTTTCAAGTTTATTGTTACTACGGCATTCAATACATGTTTCCACAACTTGCTTTAAAAAGTAAACTTTTTAGTCTATTTCATACAAAATAAATTGTGTGTATTTTTAGTTAATATTACTGTTTTATTATTAAAGCTTTGTTGTAGCTATTATAAAAAATAAAAACTTAAATAAGGTAACAATGTTTTACATTTCATTTTAAATCAGTTTGCTTATAAACCTATTAAATGCTATATACCAGTGAAAAATATGCAGTGGTAGTTATCTATATCATAAAATCTATTGTCGCATGTGAAAAATATCATCACATGAATAAGGTTTGGCAGATTTTATTATTATTTTATAATTGTCAGGACAAGGTTCGTAAACAAGATTTTTTTGGAAAATCCACTGGAAATGTCGAATGTTTAGATGGTATTTTTGTATAAAAACTACTAAGGCGCTGGGACAGGTCGATAGTTTTACATAAAACACCGCACCTTTGTTTCTCACAAAAGGGTTAACAGAAATGCAGAAAATAACCATAATTGTGGCGTTTATTTGTTCTATGTCCCGGGATCTCATCATATTATCTATTTTAAAACTACTAAGGCGCTGGGACAGGTCGATAGTTTTACATAAAACACCGCACCTTTGTTTCTCACAAAAGGGTTAACAGAAATGTAGAAGATAACCATAATTGTGGCGTTTATTTGTTGTACGTTCCGGGATCTCATCTTTTCTATTTTTTAATAGAAAAATAAATTGAATGGAAAAGAGATAAAATAAAGTAATTGCTTCATTTCGAATGCATAAAATATTAATATTGGCTTAAGAGTGTGAATTAAAATTAGATTCCATTTCAAGTTCATAATTTAAATTCTATTATAAGTATAATTTTCTTGATATTTCTAGTTTTTGATGTAACACGCACGTGGAGTATGATACGTTTTACATGTGTGTGCCATTTATATGCTTACATTGTGATCGGGTTTTAATTAATATTTATTTTTATATTGCCATAGAAATGTATAAAAGGTTATTTTGTGATCGTTTAAGCATCAGTTGCTCATCAAGTTGCTAACCAATCAAATCCAAAATGAAATCGGTAAGTGAAACATGATTATGCCACTGAATAATATTCAAAACTTGTAAGTGTCGAATGATTACAATGTGATTGTTACAAAATGTTTACAACAATGTGAAAAGGTACAAGTAAATTTAATAGAAATACCTCAATCTGTTTAAGTGTTGTTTCTTCTGCATTATAATACAAAAGATGCTGTTTCTTACAAGAAACGTGTCTACTGACTATGAGACAAATAGGCATCGTGTAAAAAAAATCAAGGTTTCTAATAAAATATGTACGAGTACTTATTATCAGAAGGCAGTTTACCTCAGTGACAATCAATGTAAACAAAAGTATTACAAATGTGGTAAATAAGAGGTATTTTTCATTAATTGCCCCTCTGTTCCACTTACTTTTTGTAACATATCGCCTGGTTTTGTTTTTTTAGATCATCCTTGTCGCCGTCGCCCTCGTGGCTATCGCCGCAGCTGCTCCCACTGAGAAGAAGCCAGTCCTAATTCTCTCGTCAACGTTAGAACAGCAGCCTGATGGGTCTTACGTCTTCAGGTATTTATATTTTTTGCATTAAATGTCTTTGTAACAGTTAATATGTATATGTTATAGTCACATTACAGTAGATAGAGGATTTTAAAAATATATAATAATTCGAACTAACATGCCTAATCAATATCAACAGTTACGAGACTGACGACGGCAGCTCCAGGAGAGAAACAGGTACAGTGAAGGAAGCTCTTAACGAAGACAACGAGCTTCAGAAGGTCATCGTTGTCAGCGGATCCTACACTTACGTGAATGACGACGGAAACTCCGAGACTATCACCTACCTTGCTGACGAGACCGGCTACCACGCTGAGGGAGAATCCATCCCCAAGGTCGCCTCAAGGAGATAAACTACCAACGACTACTCGCCTATTAATAATAGCCAAGGACTGAAAACATCAATACTTCAAAGTTAATTGCAGATATCGTTGACAACGATTACGTGAAGGATTATGTATAGCGGACATCAGCTGCTTTTAATTCTTGTTGTTTGAAATTATTGAGATTTATAGTGTAACTAAATATAGTGATTTATTTTAAAATCTTAGTAATTTTATTATTTCCGCCTTATAAATATACCACGAATATCTTAACGACTTCATTCATGGCTTTTGAGGTGAGATGTTAAGTCTACTTGCTTCTCCCCGCAACGTGTACTTGTAACTCTGAGAAAGCAAAGATTATCGTTCGCAGTAGGTAAATAGTGGAAGCTCAAGCTCGTAGATGACGCACTTTTCCAAGTTGCATTCTTCATAGTTATGCTGGGTGAGATTAATAATGTATAATTACATATCTATACTAATATTATAAAGCTGCAGTGTTTGTTTGTTTGTTTGAACGCGCTAATCTCTGGAACTACTGGTCTGATTTGAAAAATTCTTTCAGTGTTAGATAGATTTAGTTATCGAGGAAGGCTATGGGCTATATACCATCACGCTACGACCTACGGGAGCGGAGCAGTAACCAAAGACGCGGGTGTAACCGCGGCGGGCAGCTAGTATATAACATATATATATATATTTACACATATATAATATATATATAACCTAACCTAACCTAACCTACTTAAGAATAAATCTAAAGTGTACTTACTAATTTTACAAATTCCTATTGTTTTGGCTCCTAATTTTGTTTAATTAATACTCGTAGGGAATGGTGCTGATAGCCGAAATACAGGCGATGCCTAGTTCGGCTACAGACGCTAATCTCATTTTTTTTTAAATTGTAATGTTGCCACATTGCCATTGTAAAGTAGTACTAAGTTGTTGGAAATAAAATGTATTATTATTATTAAATTTTAATTTAAACGTAAGTACGACACCACAGCCCCCGCTTTACAGCAGCCGGGCGTAAATGGCACATTGTTCTTAACAAAATCAAAGTCACACGTTGTGACGCCCGTTAAAGCATGGTGGGCGTGGTTTCATGGACAGTGTTACCTGACCGCAAGGTTTCGTTTCGTGTGGTTTCGTTGTCGTCGCGAGACGACATCCGGCCACTGTAGGCGCGGGCTTGCGGACGGTGAGTAATGGGTAGCTCGCCGTCCGATCAGGGACCAGGCCCGGGTCGACGGCGCGTTCTGTTCGCGCGCGCCTCAAAGAGCTGTCAGCACAGGGACGGGGCCCCAATGGGGCCAAACGCCTGCCGGGGTTGCGGGACGTCTTAACAGGATACCGTTGCCCCGGAGCGTAAAGGGCAACAGAAGGAACAGGGTGGTTTTTTTAAGTCAGTAAAAGTCTGACAGTCCCTTCTGCCCCACCCAGGGCGGAAGGACTCATTTGATGATTTTTAACACCTTAAAAAAAAAGTTTTAATGTCTTCCTAATCCTCGATTCTCCTCAAAAGGAGAGAATTCATGCCGATTCCTTGAAGCCATTAACAGGTTAACTGTCCGCGAAGCAAATATAATACTTACTACAGGTTCAGGTTTGGGCTGAGCAAGGGTTATCAAAAAAGATTATTTCTAGTACCTTACAAAGATAAGGAATGTGGTTTTGTAACATTCTTGGAATAATGAAATACTAACATTAAAAAAAAAATCAATAATTCAGAAACATTTTAATGGTCGCACAGTCATAAATACTATTACTAAAAATACCTTGAAAGATGTGTTCTTTTTAAATGAGGTAACGTGGGCCTTTTCATCGACTTTTTTTGAATCGCAAGTAACTTATATTTTTAGTTTTTTTGAGAACTTGCTTTTGCCCGCGACTTCGTTCGCGTGAATGTCGGTTTTCATGCAGTTTCTTTTTTTCCATGGATACCTACCTAATCATTTTTCTAAAATAAAGTCTCAGTTACTCCTCATAACATTAGCTACCTGCCAGTGAAAGTCCCGTAAAAATCGATCCAGCAGTTTCGGAGATTAGCCGGAATAAACAGATAGACATACAAAAATTGTTATTTTGATATTACAAACCGGCACTTCAATTTTATTTATTTGTTATGTATAGATACTACGGCGAATATCAAATGTACGAGTATATATAAGGTGCTTATCATGGGGAAGCTATGGAAGATGAAGATAAAATTAGATCAATGCATGCATTTAGAAAAATCATCGCATTGCTTTTCGGAACAGCTGTTAAGACAGAGTAAAAATAGACACACCACATATCCGCATACTGCCCAAACTATTTAACGATTTATATTGGGAATTAACAATTATTATTGGGGATCGACTATGGTGTAAAAAGTCACTGCTTATGGCAGAGCGCAATGTAATGCACACAAAACATTCTGCTAACGGGAGCATGAATAAAAAAAAAGTACATTTGTCGTAAAAAAATGTTGTAAATAAACTTTAAATACCCCCGTATTTATTTACAACATTTTTAAATTCGTTTCCATGAAAACTTTGACCATCGATATCTCTTCTCAGGTATGGCCCAGATCAAAAAATGATCAAATCGATGGGAAGATTACGTAATATTAGACTTTGTTAAATGTCTTTTACAGTTGTTAGAGAGTTAACATTAAAAATTGAATGAAAGAAAATTGTATTCTGCAACAGGACTTATGTGTTATTTACGTACATAAAATAAATATCTTAGAACATTGACATGCCAGTTATTTATTCCGGAATATGCACTTACCATAATGTTTTTACCATGTAGATTTCAAAGTCAGCTTGAAAAAAAAAAAAATTGCAGGTTTTTAATAAATTAAAATAATATTTTTTTAGTAATATAATTATTATATTGTCACAAAGTTATTGAATTGGGCATTACATTGATATACCTAAGTAATACACATAGGGATAATAGTATGAATGGACGACAGAGTAAACGTTATAATGGCATTAGGTCCTATGTGATAGAGGCTATCGCAATAACACACTTGCACAAGTAAATCACACTCGGTTCAATAGTTTTATGATGAAAGAATGATTTGAAGAACTGTACAAATTAAACATGCCGGTGATTTAAAGCAACGCTTGGTCTTCCGATTTGATGTACAGTAATATTCATCAGGGGTCAAGCAAAAGCGGTTTTCGCGCCACAATGCGACCTTGACGCGGATTTTATGCGGCGTTGATAATATATTTGAGTTACAATGACCTTATACACTGAGCTAGCCTCTTGACACCATTCATGTCAAATTGTACAGTTTTGCACTCCTAATCTTCCTGACTTGACTGCTGGTTACGAGAGACATGTATTTTTTTATTTAAATCTATATACTTACAGGTTTGCCCAGACAAGGACGTCCAAACAAAAATTTTGGAAGCCTCTCTTCTTGGGCTATCCAAACCACCCCCATGTATGTTCTAAGATTTTCATCAGGTTTCACTTGAAAACTAAAATATTGCTTTTTTCACCTTACCACGTTCGAGTTTCAATTGTACTGAATAATGTTCTGTAAAATACTAGTTATTTGTATTGTTAAAAAGAGCTGAGGGTCCGTGGAAGTTTTTTAAATTACTTTAAGGTCATTTGGGCCCTTATTGTGATTTTTCTTTAAGGGCTGAAAATTTGCAACATGCAAATCAACATTTTTTCTCTTTGAACTAAGTTTCGGGTGACGATAAGACAGACAGTTTTGTTTATCGATTGAAGACTCTCTCTTTAAGGATTAATTTATCAATAAAAATATTTCTAAAAAATGCGACGCAAAAAGAGAAAATCAACAAAATCTGATGCAAGAAAGAATATACCAAAAATAAATTAAAAATCGCCTAGCTCCTAAACCACAAAAAATTGTAGAACATACGTGGGGGTGGTTTGGAAAGCCCAAGAATAGAGGCTTCCAAAATTTACGTTTGGACGTCCTTATCTGGGCCACCCTGTATATAAAAGAAAGTCGGGTTTGTTCGAACACTTATAACTCTAGAACGGCTGTACCGATTTTCATGGTTTTTGAATTGTTGGATTCGAATTATGAATTATGCAATAATCAATCAATCAAACATGAGAAAAAAATTACAAAAAAAAAGTACTGAGGCGGTACGAAGTTCGTCGGGGCAGCTAGTTAAATATATTTTTAACCGACTTCAAAAAAGGAGGAGGTTATCAATTCGTCTGTATTTTTTTTTTTATGTTTGTTAGCTCCTAACTTGCGACTGGGTGAACCGATTTTCATGATTCTTTTTTTATTTGAAAGCTGGTGCTTCTCGTGTGGTCCCATTGTCACCATTTCAATATCTGATGATGAACTTCGGAGATATGGAATGGAACTCCTCATAGAATCACAGCAGCAATATCGTAACAAGTGAAATTGCTTTGTTTATACGTGTAGTCGATGACTGACTGAAGGAAAAGGGGGGGGGGGGTACGTCAATCCCCCTCCTACCAGTTTCCAAAATTAAATACATCGTGTGAGGTATTGTTTGAAAGGGCTTTTTGTAAGAATTTCAAACATTAATACACAAGCACTAAAAAGTGAAAAATAAAAAGCTATTTTACAAAAAAAGAACAGCCTTCAAAAACTACAAAATTAAAATAACTTTAGTTTTGGAAGTCGGTTATCTTTTTTTGTAAAATAGCTTTTTATTGATTGATTAATTTTTTCCAACTTACATCTATCTTTACAGAGAAACTTATTGCGATAGTGTACATTTCTTAACTCTTATCTTAACTTAATATATATTACATAGTATTGACCCATTGTATCTACTACAAATAACAAGAATTCTGTTTACTAATAATAATACCCTAAGATGATTTATTCCTTATTCACCTCTATCACTCATGGCAATATTCCTAAGACCAAATTAGAAAATTAAAAATCCATGGCAAAGTACTAACAGGAATTAAATAATTATGGTACTACTTTGCCTTGTTGCGTGTTGATTATCGATAGAGATTAGTGTAATGACAGGAAACTGGGTCAGTTACGATAAACACAAGCGCGTCGTAGCAAGAATACGGAGTTGTGTAGGCAGACAGACTGTAGACAAACTATTTTCTTTGAGTGTTTTTTACATGTTTATGAGTAATGTCTAAGATCAAAGATGGAACAGCACTTTTAGCGTTATTCACAATCTGACAGGAAATACAATCTCCATAATTTCTTTTTTTAGCCCATACAATTTCCTGAAATGACTGCTAAAAAATAAAAAGAAATGTATTTATTATCTATTTATTTATAAGAAAAAAAATAGGAATGTTTGCAGTATGTTTTCATTGGATGTTGAATAAGTAGGTGCGATATAAGTTTATGTTGTTTCTCATTACGAACGCCTACTTGAGCTTCACCTTTACACTCTCTAATTATCCTACTTTTATAAGACAATCATCAAAATAGATTATTTATGACCTAATTAAAAAAAATCTAGTAAAATATATTTGTAACCAGGTTTTTGACAAAATGTATTTTAATTTCCATTTTCTACACATAATTATTAACAAACACGCGGTTAAAGGTTAGTGTAAAAAAAAAATATCACGCATATTTCTGCCTATCAAAGACCGATTCCGGATTAGCGACATCGTACGTTAGGAGACGAAAAAATGTATAAAAGCTGATTTTGCGATCGATTTAGCATCAGTCGCACAGCAGCAACCGAACAAATCTAATCAAAAATGAAATCCGTACGTATATTCGTATTTTACTGACAATATTACATATTACTTAAATTTTTTTTATATTAAAAGGAATACTAAAGTGGGTACCGGGTATACGATTGTCTTCATTAGTTATAATTATATTAACTTGTGTGTTGTTTGATTTGCAGATGATCCTCGTCGCCCTCGCCCTCGTGGCCGTCGCCGTGGCTGTCCCCGTTGAGGAGCCCGCCAAAATCCTCCGATCCACCTTCGAACAGCAGCCCGAGGGTGGATACAGCTATGGGTAATACGTTGTTTATTTTTTTCAAATATGTATGTACTTGCTAAAAGTGGGTCTACTTACTTCTCTCTCACATAAAATGATTTGAAAATGGTATTAATCAGTGCAATATCAACAGATTCGAGAGCGATGATGGCATCAGCCGCCAAGAAGAAGGGCAAGTGAAGGAAGCTCTTAATGAGGAAAACAAGCCCGTCAATGTCGTCGTCGTCCGCGGCTTCTACTCCTACCCCGGTGTAGACGGCAAGGTCGAAACCATCAACTACGTCGCTGACGAGACTGGCTTCCACCCGGAGGGAGACTCCATCCCCAAGCCCGCCAGTCGATAAGCTAACCAACGACGACGCACAGATGAATAGTTGATTGATTCAAAGTATTGTCATTAATCAATTGTTCATCACCGAATGTGTTCTGCAACACTGATGACGTTAAGCAAATAACAGGACGGTTACCATGACACAGGAGCGTGCGGAGGAGCGTCAGCCGCACAATTTGCTCCTCGTTAATTGATGCTCACTGCCATATTATGTTTTATTAGCTGTTGTGTTTTTATAGCGTAATTCGTACTGTAAATAAAATTAGTTTTAATCAATATAAAAGTTCATTTTATTTTATTTCAATATAATATTTAGTTAATATCGTCAATGGTCTGTGAATATGGAGTTAAAAACATTCATTCGGTGCGAAAAGTTTAAAGTGTAATTTAGACCGCTTTAAAAATAACTATAAAAATAAGGTTTGTATGATCCAGCAGTTTTTTTTTTATATAATTCAGAGTACTTTGTTTCCCCTGATAGATATAGCATATTGATATTCAATAGGTATTCAATATCCAAAATATTAATCACTACTTAGAAAAATAAGAGCGACGTCGACCTTTACCAAACCCTCTTCAAAGTAGTCGGGTTACTTAAACTGTGAAGTAATGACAGGTCATATTTTATTTAGCAGGAGTAGAAATAAACAAATTAGTATGAGTTAGCGCATCATACCAATATACCAAGATAGAGAGGTATGCGCTTTCATATTTGATAAAGGTCAGCTTATGATGGTTTTTGCGACATAGTGCGGCCTTGTTGCCTGTATTAAAATAATTTTATGTTAATCATGAATAGAGAATTTTACATTTTATTTTATTTCTGAAATAAATTACAGTAAAAATAATAAAATAATTCTATTTACATAATGCAAATTAACAGACGTAGATACATAAAAAAGGAAATACTGGCATTATGTAGATAAACGGGGCGCCTTTTATTGTTTTTCTGGTCCTAAGGCAGCCACTTGGGCTTTTTATTCTTTCGCATCTTACACTTGACCATAATATTATTATTATTGAGTCAATAAACGGAACATAAAATTAACTAAAAACTACAGCGCGACTCTTATATAGACATCAAACATGATATAATTACTGAATTTGTATTTACTGGTTTCATGATTTGTGTTCACTGTAAGCCGCCATTTTGAATTTAATGTAACATCACATAGTCTACAACCAAAGGATGATCAAGGACGCTTCCAACGATACCTATGTTGATATGATATGGCTGGCTGGATATATAATATGATAGGGCGTTGAGAAGTTATAAGGAAACCTATACAGGGTTACTTCGGAGACAGTGCGCATATTTCTTCCATGCAATCAGTATCATTAATAGAACGCATTTCACGAAAAAAAAATGTATGTAATTTTTTTGCGAATTATTATTTTTTAATACCGCAAAATTCAAATATCATGGTCAGCCTACGCACGGGAGTAGTAGAATGTTAGAAGTATGAAGGAATAATTGGAATCATTTAGCTGTATCTCCTCGTCATTATCTACCTACTGATAAGAGTAGAGTAACCATGATACTGGTTTTGGTGTGAATATTTTCGTGTGACGTTTTTTTTATATTTTTGTTCGAAACATGGTAAAACAAAAAAACACGTGCTTTTTTATTTTTGAAAATCTTTCCGTTCTTAAAATTTGCGCACTGTCTCCGAAGTAACCCTGTATAAGTAAACATATACCTATATATGTACATACCCATATACATACATTGTGGCATTGTAGTCGGGTAATTATTAAAGAGCCACTTTTTCTACTTATTTCAAATATTGCTGTTCTCGACGGCGTCCATAATTGTTTCTATTTTTTAACACTTACCACTTGTATGTTTTACATTACGGATTACAATAAAGGTCAGAGATTTTCTCAAAAAATTAATAGAAAAATAAGGGCTATTTCAATGTAGGCGTTTGGTGGCGTACTACTGTGCACGGCACACAGCCGATTGTGTTTTTTAGGGTTCCGTACCCAAAGGGTAGAACGTGACCCTTACTAAGACTCCGCCCGCGCCGTCCAACTGTCCGTCTGTCACCAGGCTGTATCTCATGAACCGTGATAGTTAGACGGTTAAAATTATAACAGATGATGTAATACTGTTGCCGCTATAACCGAAAAATGATAAAAAATCTGAATAAAATAAATACCTATTTAAGGGGGCTTCCATACAACAAACGTCTTTTTTTTTTTTGCTCGTTTTTATAATGGTACGGAACCCTTTGTGCGCGAGTTCGACTCGTACTTGGCCGGTTTTTCATATAGTTGTAATTTAGTACAGTTTATTACAATACTATTACGAAGTAAATAATAAAGTAAAAAGACACATCACATACCCAACTTAACGCATACCTACTGTCAATCAAACTAAGCAACATTGAGCAAAAATTATTGCTGAGAAATGATCACAATGATAAGAACATGTACTTTTCGGCTTAGTTAAGCGTTCTTTTTACACCCAATATGTTGTTATTATGATACCTATCCTTTTCTTATATAGTTAAAACTTATTGCAATCTTATAACAAATAATTAAACATATCATCATCTGCCTAGCCTTATCCCAACTATGTTGGGGTCGGCTACCAGTCTAACCGGATGCAGCTGAGTACCAGTATTTTACATGGAGCGACTGCCTATATGACCTTCACAACCCAGTAACTGGGTAATACGATACCCCTAAGTAAGACTGGTTGTCAGACTTTCAAGCTTCTGACGACTCGTAACGACTGTTAAAGATCCACATATGACAGACGGGACCAACAGCTTAACGTGCTTAACACCTTCACCGCCGGGCCAAAACTGTTGAAGGTCAAACCTCCACTAGCGTAGGTCACGGGTGACCTACGCGGCGGTTAAGGTGTTAAATAATTAAACATACATCTATCCAAAACCCCTACACGAACTTTCTTTTTTATAAATTGTACATAACTTGTAATTTTATAATTATTCATAGGTTTTGTGTTAAGATTAATTATTGTAGGAACCTAGAAAATGAAATTTACTTACCTATTATATTATCATAGTAGAACTTAGATTTAGGGATTGTTTCCCGATTATAACTATTTCGGGAGATCGAGCTCCTTTGTATTGAGTTGAGAATTATTTGGATGCTAATAGACGTTAATTAATATTATCCTACTAAAATAAATATTGAGTTCTAGTAATATTCACATGTCTTAAAATTAAATACTACCACAACATTTGCTTTGCAAAAATGCCTTTGACATAACAAAATGTCTAATAAGGAATGTATATTAAAATTACTTAAATAAATAAAATGATTTTGCTACAAATAACATGCAGGTTATAAATTTTCGGTTCATTTATACTTCCTATAAAAATATCTTGTTTTCTAAAAATTTTAACATTTTAAATTTTTCAATATTATTAGAGAAAATGTCATTTGTGTCATTGACATTTTCTTTGAAACGTAAGCTTAACATATACCATTTTTTGCCGTTTTTACAAGCTTTTATTTAGCTTGCACAGTTCATATGTAAGTATGTATGTAAATAAGTTGTCCTTTCAAAATTTGCAAACCATTTTTCGATCGTCCGATTTGTTGTTATCCGATTGAGCTGAAATTTTGCATACACATTTGGTTATGGTGACAATATCATGTCCAATACTTAATATTGTAATAATTCAAAATTAAAGCTTGTTTTTAAAAATATTTGCTTTTATATTAATTATTATGTGAATATCTGAAGTTCACGGAGAGCACGAAGAGCTGTTTTAGCAGAATCGAATTTGCATCTCGTGTCTGTTTGGACACTGGTCTGGGCACGGTATATGCACGAGCGAGTACGCATACTTGTACCTCGGCTTCCTTTTCGTCAATATGTCACCCTAAAAGTTCGCGTAGTAAAGTACTACAGATGGTACATGGGTGTTAAAGTCTCCGAGCCGTAAGTGTGCGTTCATGTTCATGCGTCTATTATCACCCAATTAAAATATCGATTAGAATTACTTATACACGGCAAGCTTGCCTTGCATCCGAGGTGGATCCTTGTCTAAAGCGTCCTGGTTGTGATGATTCTACTTTCTCACAAAATGCTAGGTACCTACTAATCCTATTTTTGAAATGTAGCAAACAGAAAATATTCTCTTATCTAGTTTTAACTAAAAAATCTTGTGAAAAAGTTCGAAGTTCGTATCGATTTTGTGAACAAATCATTTATGCGCAATAACATATTATATTATCACAATAATATAGGTATAATGAGATGCCAGATGTCCCCAAAAAAGGTAGGTACCTACTAAATACCCCGTAGTAACTGCATAATAAATAGTTGAACTGAATCTCATTGCTTAAATTAATATTATTTAAATTATTAGTGCCCAATCCGGATTTCTGATATCGTCCGACGACACAGTGGACATTATGGAGCGCCGGGATATGTATAAAAGATGACATCGTGATTGATTGTGCATTAGTTGCTCAGCAGCCGCCGAAAAAAGGCCAGATATTTCAAAATGAAATCGGTACGGTTTTTTTTTGTCTAATGGTTCCATTTATTATTAGGTACTTGCCTTGTCTTGAAGAGATCTCTTTGGGAGAATGTTTAAATTTTTTCGGTATTTTTTGTGCAGATCATCATTGTCGCCCTCGCCCTCGTGGCCGTCGCCGTGGCTGTCCCCATTGAGGAGCCCACCAAGATCATCTCTTCCACGTTCGAGCAGCAGCCTGAGGGTAGCTACGCTTTCGGGTAACACATTGTTTTTTATTGATTGCAATAAGTACGTAGTCAAGTGATATTTTTAAGAATTTTGCAATAACTTTTAGTGAGTCAATTCATTTTTTTTTCACACATTGTTGGCCTCTGGTAAGAAGGAGTGAGTGCACCAGGCAACAACATGTTTTGTGTAAACATATGTTGGAGTACTTCAATACGTACAATAATTAATAAGTATAATTAATTTCTAGAACGGAACATTGAGATAATATAATATTCTTTTTTATTTTAAATAGGTTTGAGACCGATGATGGCACCAGCCGCAGCGAGCAGGGTCAAGTAAAGGAAGCTTTTGATGAAGACAACAAACCCCACAACGTTGTTGTCGTCCGCGGCACCTACAAATACAATGATGTCAATGGCTTGCCCGAAGTAGTCAACTACTACGCTGACGAGACCGGCTACCACGCGGAGGGAAACTCCATCCCCAAGCCCGCCAGGCGATAAGCTACCCAAAGACCACTCGCTCATCAACAATTGATTGATCCATTACAATGCGAATTAATCGGTTGTTCATAAGCTAAACCTGACTAAAATGTTTGTTCTGGAAGTAAAAGTAAAACGATTTATACACAGACGTATTTATTATATGTGATTAATTATATAGTCATACGTACGTACGTTTTTGTACAAGTTGTTTTATTTTAACAATAGCTTAATTGTAAATAAAATTTAGTTGAAGTTATTTGCTACTTTTATTTTAAATACGTGCAACAATCTATCAATCAATCAATCAATACTGATCAATACTGAAGTGCCTTTTTACTGGTAATGTGGTCAGGAATGCAAGTTTTGATCATCAGCTTAAATAATTATTTACCCAGTAAGTTTAAAGGTCGATCTTTTTTGATGGGTCTGAATTATCACTAGACGTTCTGCAACTGGCTTTACGTCATTATTGACTCTTTACATTTTTAAACAATGCATATAAGAAGAAAGTATAGTTATTCGACTATTATAAAATAATTAGTTGAGAAGGGATCCTGTTTTGTATGCCGATACTAAAAAGGCTCAAGAATACAGAGCGGTCTTATGTACTTACGTTTTACAAAAATACATTAATAATATTAGCCGATGAAGGTTGGTTTTATAGTGCTTTCTTTATGTGAGAGATGCAGACCGCAGACGCAGACATGAAGTTGTATTATTGCAAACTTTGCGTTTATGTTGCCAAATAATAAATTGCAAAATAGAATAAATACATGAAATTAGATTAGTTAGGAGCTTGAATTTTTTTTTTTGAAAAGTGGATAATGTTAAAAGAGTCCTTGTTATAAAACTAAGACCTATTATGTTATAGTTTTTAGTTAACAATGACCTACTAGGTCTATTACACTACAAATAAAAAAATATCTCATAATTTTTTTTAAGACATTATTTACGGAAACAAAGATGTTTATGTACCTTATCATTAGGGGTAATTGAGACGAATATTTCGCTATAAACTTGAACACGCTACTTTTTGTACTATGAAATCTAATAGTAATAACTCATTAACAGTCGTATGTTATTAAGGATTTAGAATTTTATAAAATAAATTGTAACAAACAAGAAAGTACGAAAAAAACGTTTCGGTCTAAACAATTCAATTAAGACAATCTGATAAAACGATGCGAAGTTTGGATATCAATAACAATGAATTGTGGCAATAGGCAGATTCCGTTGTTGTTTCGTTTAAAAATGATAAGTTCCACATATAAGTAGGACTTTTCTATTTATTGTCGGTGTCACAAGATTTCCCCAATCGATCATTGAGTGACATCGAGAAACGAGACCATGACCGTAAGTAGGTAAACAAAGCTGCGTAATTCTGAACTTACAATAGCACGGAATCATCAACTTGAGTAATACCAATTAATTAAGAGCATCGTGAGAAATGAACACGGATTTAATTAAAATCTAGTTAAGATGTTCTCTAAATATAATGCATCTGTACCATTGACTTCAATTACGTTGCGCTATTCCTCCGCAACAATGTTGTCTTTAAACAAGGCTTGTTAGAGTTACGTGCACTAAATGGAGTCTAAAACTATGTCCTAATATTTCTCAGATTGAGTACTCCTGGTAATTGTGTATTCTACTTGCTACTGAATAATTATAATGATCGTTGCTGCGCTTTGGTTACCCCCTTTCTACCATAGAAAAAATAATTTTTGTATATCTACAGATGCGTCATGATTGCTGGGTATGTTTGTTGTCACAATGCGATGCGTCGGCGTCGCGACGCAACGTTAGCACAGCGTATAAATATGTTCGGCAATCGCTTGCTAGATGCAAGAGATGCCTTAGCTCTGCAAAAAAGAACCATTTAATTCTGACACGAATCTTCATAGTATTACCCTACGCCTATAAATTGGAAAATTACACGCATTAAGCAGTTTTAGATCCTCCTCCCATTTTAATGTCTTCCGCGGTAGTATAGTGGAATCAATTACACGTATAAGAATTCATAAGAAGTAGCCATAATTTCAAATTATTATTTTGCTTTATTTTGTTTGATATTTTTATCAAATTCTTGTTCTTATTCTTATATGTGTACAATAAGGGTGACAGTGATCGAATTATAAATTAGGTAGCACGGCAATAATGAAAAACGAGGTAGAAACAATTACATTATTATACTTAACTTCACTGGCATCATACACATTAGCTCACTTGAAAAATTAATTTAGAGATCCGTAATAATGTGCCAAAAAAACTACTGCGTATATAATTACTTAGTTTAAGTTGATGTAATCATGTAAATTAATTGACACTAAGATCTGTATCTTGTAGTAAAGTATAATGAAAAACAGACTTTTGACCATGAGTGCAAATATACGACGCATCTACGCCTCTGTGCTAAGTTTGCCCGGGTTACAAATAATGCAGATTATGGGAAAAGTAAAATATAATTAAATTAATTATATAATACTTCCATTCCATTTTTAATTATTATGATTAATGTGGGATAGTACGAAATTACATAAATGAAACAGCTGGTAATAATATAATTGGTTGTTTTAAGTAAAAGCTTTCAGCAAGGCTAAGGAAATTAGGACATTAAGGTTTTCCAATATCCTTAGAAAGTCCTATCCAGGACTTTATTCAAGTAATATTTTTCTAAAAAAACAGCAATAAGTACTAGTACAAGTGAAACTTTACAGAAAAATATATTTCCAATAATTTTACATGGGAAACATCTCGCCGGCGCATATCGATAAGGCGCGCTTTACTATTTATTTTGTCTGTATAAGCTTTTTATATAGTAAAACGCTTCTTATTTTTTACTGCTAGGCGAAATTCTCACAAAAACTTAAAATACACAAAATGTCAGATTCAAGCAATTTGTTTAAATAGATAGTTTCTAGTTCCCCGGTCTTCTACCAGTGAAAAGATGAAACCAAGACACGATTCTCTAATATTATTTTAAGTATTTCAGATCCATCAAATACCATTTTGTTTCATTAAACACCATTAAGTAGCCATAGGTCGAACTCAATATGTGATTACGAACATGACTGCCGAAAGAAGGTTGTGATACTAATGTGAATTGTTCAAGTTTTCGATAGCTAAAAATGGATAATCTTTTCTTGAAATGTTTAATCTAAATAATGATTCTGCAAAACATACTTAGCTTGTCCAGGACCTAAAGTAGTCTTCGTACACGACAGCCTTAGTGCTTAATAGACCACCCAACCGTTATTCTGCAATATTCTAATTGAGTCGATGTCTTAGAGTAACTGCGCCCTGTAACATTTACCATAGGTAATTTTAACTTAAAATTACTAAATGATTACAACCATCGTGTTCGTGTTGAGCTTTGGAGGATACTGGCAACTATAACGCGGCTAATAACAACTGATGGGATAAAGAGACGTGTGTAACACTCACGTTTGAGCGATGGCACAACAAAAAATATCAGCTCAGAGCAACCCCGACGCCTATAAATAGAATATTCGGATCCCACGCTAACAGTAACACTTAGAGTACAACGAGCGCAGTCCGATTTGAGCATTGTTGAGGTAAATTAACTAATTGTTAATTAAATTCTGTTAAATCATACTTCATTATTTGAAGTCAATACAAGCAACTTTGGCCTTTATAGAACAGAGATAGGACTTATCAAAGAAGTTCTGGTGTGTATTTTAAATGGTGTAATTTTGCTAAACGTTTAGTGAATAGGCTAGGTATTCCGGATATTCCTGATACGTAAATGAAGACCGCGAACGTCAAGCGACTTCTGAATACTTCCGATCGGTCCACAGTGCAGTGTGTTGTGATTATCAAAGATCGACAATATTTCATTGGTGGATTGAATTAGTTTGTATTCTATACAATAACTTTAATTTCGTTAATCTGGGTGTATATGATTCAGCTTCAAAAAAATACTATTACCTACAAAAATTAATTATTATAGCGCTTACTTTTCACTAAACAAAGAACATTCCATTTTTTTCTATTGATATTCCAGAATGTTTCGCCTCATCAGCTGTGTGTTGCTGTACAGCACTCTGACTGCGGGATACCCGTTTCCATACCCCGCTGCACCGGTAGTAGCGCCAACTTCAGTGATACCGACGCCATTACCTCTTGTGCCAGGGTCAACGCCAATAGTGCCGACTGGGCTTCCCTACGCCCCGGTTGTTAATCCGGTCGTACCGACTACAATTCCCTATGCACCGAGTGTTAGGCCAATTGTACCAACTGCACTTCCCTTCGCTCCTGGTACCGCACCGATTGTGCCTGGTGTCAATAACCCTTACTACAACTACGCTGGAGCTCCGGCTATTCCAATCTTGTCGTACTCTAGTGAACACGGTTTGGATGGGACTTATGCTTTTAGGTTTGTGATTTTTGGAACGATATTGAATACAAAAAAATATGTAAAACTATGAATAAAACTTTAACTGTTCCCTAAAGACGTCATGCGGAGAATCGGTCATTGCGCTTGCGCGCGCGCATACAAGTTTAGGTTCCTTTACGATATCTTCCTTCATCATCATTTTATATCTATTAACTAACAATAGATACTTACAATACAAAATTATTTTAGTTTTTCAACTGCGGACGGCAAGCAAGCTCAGGAAAGTGGCTACTTAAAAGACGCATACGTTGACAATACTGGAAATCCACAAGGGACGCAGGTACCTACTTATTGTTTTAACTACTACATATCTCTTTAATGCTTTTCTCATTTAGTCTCGGTATGTTACAACAAATAAGTTTTACATAGTATGCCGCTTTCCGTATCCCAATTACAAGAAAAATAAGCCTAATGTAGGAGTCTTATTAATTTTAAATAGACCTCTGCCGACTTATAGTGGATTAATTAATAATTACCAGACATATGAACGTGGACGAGGCAAAAGTATAGCAGGTGGCGTTCTGTGGTTTCCGCCTTTTCCCATGGGAAAACCGCGTAAGTGTATGTATGTATGTATGTATATAGGTATAATTAATAATTTGTGCCTTTTTCAGGTTGTTCAAGGAAGCTATGCATATATTTCGCCTGATGGGACCCCTATTCAAGTTAGTTACGTCGCCGATGAAAATGGTAACTTAATTCATGACAAGTATTTTTTTTTAATATTTATCTCTTTTAGGGCTGACTTTTCAATAGTCAGATAAGTTTTATCCAGAGAATAAATATGACAGTTTGACACATTTTCTATACAAAGCTATCAAACCGCTATCTGACGATAAAAAAAAATTATCCCTTAGAGATAGAATAGCACCAAATAATTGTTTATCTTAGTCGATAAATAATTAACATGTAAATGTAAAAAGATTTGGGAGAGACCTTTACCATAAAATAAAATGACTTTGGAAATAAGTTTACTTGCATAAAAGTTAAATCTGCTGCTCACCTATGCCATAACGAAACTTATGCAAATATAAACCTTAAATGATGTTACATGAGAGTCGACGACTCTCCGTGTCAATGATCTATTTATATGTATTCAGGTAAAAGTGATAAATGCTGCCATATACGGAGTAAAGTAAATTTTTGTGAAAAAATATCAACTATATGTTGTTTAAAATTTAATTTTGCAAAATACTGAAACACCTAACCCACGGTTTGACGAACGAAACATTAATTTGACAAATTGTCAAGCGCATGAAAGCCGCTGTGATGGGTTAACTGAATTATCATCAACCAATAATAGACTTAAATAAGCTTCTAACGTTTTAAATAACCAAGAAGACCTTGTTTTACGTAATATTTAATTTACTGTTTTGATCTTCGATGTTTTTTTACGATATGACACCTTTTCTATACAAAAACTATCAAACAGTCATAAAGTAGTCGAATAAAAGTTATTTTAAGATTATTAAATCAGCGGATTATGGTTTTTTTTTCAGGTTTCAGACCATCTGGTGTGCATATTCCTGCTAACGGAAAAACCGTTGCCCCCATCGTGCCCGTTGTGGACGGAGTTAACAAGCAAATCTACGACCCAACATACAACCGTTATGATCCTTATTCAAACCGAAACAGATTCAATACCTTTGGCCAGTACAATAACCGACCTTATGACCCAAGATACCCTTCTTATGACCCTACAAAGATCAATCCCTACTATAACAATAATAATTACAATCCCTATCAAATCGGGGCCCAAAACACAATTTCTAACCAAGAGGCCAAAAAGAATTCCGCTTAATTTTTTTATTTATCCTGAATGAAAACCATTGCCTACGGAAATCGAAAAGTAAGTAGGTATTATTGTAAGATAAGAAAATGTGTATATTTTTCATGGTACTTATGTAAATAAATCCTGTGATAATTATAAAGTTTTGGTTTTTTACTAATCACAAAAGTCTTCAGTTTTTTATTAAACTACAGATATTCATTTGCTGTTATTATATTAATTGCAATGCAAATTGGTTAGCCGTCAGCATATGTGTCAGCTGCATCAGTTTAGAAAAACTGGAAATCGTTTATCAATAACTACTTGCCTCATTTTATCATTGTTATCGATGTTCAATATTACACCAGCCTCTCATAAGTGTTCTTCGTATCCTTTGCAAGTACTTACTCCGGCGAGTACTTACATTAAGCGGCTTTTAAAGATGTTGCATGTCGTTGGTTGCCCAACAGTCATGCCAATGTTTCGCACTTTATATTAATCAATTTGGTGCTGAAAATAAATAGTCGAAACGTTTAATACAATACGACATACATACTTTATACACTGCATCGTTTACATAACTTAGGGTCGTACATACTTAATTTTTTCGGCAGATGTCATAAACTTTAGTGTTCTCGTATGAGTTTATGTAAATTGTGCCTAGTTCTGCCAAAATGAGCCAACCTACAACTCTCAATAATTTAATTAATATCGTCAAATTATTCTATGTACAAAATTTATTAACTAAGTTTTATGCTAAGAACACATAGATTGAAAATTAATCAGCGTCAAATTTCTAAAATCATTATTTATAATTATGTATTTGGAAAAATAGGAAAAATTTTGACGTGGTGATTTTTTTGGCACAATGCAATAAAAAATCATAACTATTTTAGCAGTAAGCTAAATAAGTTATTTAGAACATATTCGACGGATAGTAAAAGTAGGAATTATCTGATGCTGTAGTAAAAAACGCCTTTCGTTCTGTCAACCTGTTAAACTTTTATTTAGTTAGTGAGTTCGAGAGCTCAAGAGATTAAAGGTATTGATAATAAAAATTATACACAGTATTTAGCTTCAAAATAAAAATTACAGATAACCAACAAAGACGCAGTCTTTGTTGCCTGTTTTGAAATTATATACACACAAGTTAAATATTATAACTAATTTCCTTTTTTGTTACAATAATTATTATTATTATTATAAAGATGCCCATGTTTCTCTATTTTGTGCCACTTGGGACCACATACGGCCGATCCTGATCAGTGATTTAATGCCAGACAAAACGTAATTTAATTAGTGTACAGAACCACAAGCTACCTACCGCAGCTGATTAAATTAGTCAGTACAAGAGACATCAAGATTTCACCAGAATACCTACACGTATTTTTTCATGTACACATTCATGCATAAGAATTTTTAAACTCATGTTACCAGTCATATCTTTAACAGAAGTATGAATGTAGCGAGGTGTGGGGGTGCGATCAATTTCGTGTTTTATGTACCTACTGGTAACTTAAATCATTTATTATCTTGTGGTGAACTCATGGAGAGGAAAAACTATATAAAATTAATAATAAGAAGAAACGAAATGTACTAAATAGTACATTTCGTTTCTTAAAACTAACATTTCACAGATTTGATTGATCAGCATTTTCTGATAGTGTATTTGGATAAATATCCAAATACACTATCAAAAAATGCTGATCAATAAGACGAAGATGAATAACTTAGCAATTTATACGCAGCATCCCAAAATGTTTAATGGGTTTCTTTATCATCTCCATTATGATAATGCGCTATTGTGGCATTTTATGTATAACTTCACAAGATACGATACGACGTCTGAATTTAATATAATAGGTATGCAACAATACAACGCATACAATGAGTATACTGTAATGGGATTTGATCTACATACATTACATATAATATCGAAATTGCTGCAACCAAGGCTAATATGATAGAAGTAAGAAAAGTAGGAGAGATCCTTTTGAACCAGAATGATTGTCAACGTGTAGGGAAGCTGAATGAACGGGCATCTCTCTATACTGCACATTAAATGCAGCTAAGCGAGTGGGAACACTGATAGAGCTAGAAATAAAATAATTACATATAACTAAAGTGGTTTTTGCACTAGGTAAAACTCTAATTAGTCCAGGTATAGGTAAACTAAGAAGCAGCAGTTTGAACAGCTACAGTAAACCGACCTGTTGGTAAGTCAAAATCTTTGTCACGCTCATCATCTTGAATGAGCTAAGAAGATTATGTAATTATTATCCGAAACTTCTAAAATTGAGCTTTGATTAGCAAATCGTTATAATATTCACTATAGGGTTCCTTACGAAGTTTTTATTTTGTTTCGGAAACCGACTAATTGATGGTTAACTCATATTTTCAAAGGAAAATAAATAGGTATACTTGTTCGTTATTTGATTGAATCATCAAAGTCGTTATAAGAAAAACCACATAATAGGTCTTTAGACAGTCACACAGAGAGTAGATTGATTTGCCTCTGTCATCCAAGGTTCCAAGGTTTGTAGCCTATTATCCTTATGTATGATTTATAGTAGTGAACAGTGATTCCCCAAGCTCAGATTGCACTTGGCCGGTTCTTTTCTTTGAACCTTGTTGAAGTGTGTCACACGCGTGAGATGCGACTGGTTTCTGAGATCCGCCTCCGCTGATGTGCCTAAGATTTAAGGTTAACTTTACTGCGACAAGTTACATCATAATGTAATTCTTGCAATTGTTTTGTTAATTTTTGAGTTCCGCAGAAAATCTGGGAATCCATAGTGGTATAAAGAATTGGTTGTTTTTAATTTTATTACGTAAAATATAGTTTTGTGTTTTGCTTTTTAATTTGTGAACAGACTATTGAGACTAGTCATTACTAATTCAGTATTTTAATATGGAGACCTTGTAATTCTGATGGTCCTACCACGCCCAACAGCGAATATTAATTGACTATGTCTCTCTGTAGTTTATCTTACAACAATACACTACGTTTGATTTGTTAGAAAAAAATAGGTGAAGTTCTTTTAACATGAAAATTCTGAAACAGTGCCAGTTAAAAGAAGTTATCAAATTAATAAATGATTTGATTTGATTTGATTTGATTTATTATTATTTTCCGAGAGGTTTTCTTCAGAATTCGGTAATGAAGACCAAAAATTTCAGTCTTGTATTAATTAGCACGTTCATTACCGTTCAACTTAAACATTACAAAAAACTATAGCAATAAAATTAAAATTAATGCATTAAAATTTCACGCAAAAGCTATAATTTCCAATTTCATCTGCAGTTTACGGAGGTTCATTTAAGCCTTATCTGCCAGAGAATTAAGTTCTTATTCAATCGTTTCTTGCGATGTTTCGGTACCATAAGGGACGTCCCAGCTGTCCTTCGTTATACAGATGATCATAAAATACATACAGAATCCGCTGCGATGTGTAATTGCGACAAAAGCTTTCGGTATAAATACTGGGGGTGAATCCAAAATGCATCATTACACTGCTTTTGTATCACACGCATCCATCTTGCAACTGTTTTGTACTTAGTTCAACATGAAGTGTGTGGTAAGTTTTCCAAAGCTTCTAAGTTTAACTTTCTTTTATCAGCAACAAGAAAATTGATAGTTTTCAGTGAATTCCATCTTATTTGTTATTCAAACGATATTCGATTCAGTGGTTCTATTTCAACTAACATTTCAATTCTAAAGCTCCTAAAATTAAGAGTTTTCATTTGTATTAGCTTTGATTCTTCGAATCGGACGTAGTAATAAATATGTAAAAGCGTTGAAATATATTGAAAATGTGCTAACCGTGCTATAGTTACATGACTGACTATTGTACCTATTAGTGTCAAAACTTTTTTTAGTCGCATGTGTAAACTTTATAGATAACAAGCTTCTATAATTAAAAAATTAAAAAACACGACTGCAAAAATTGCACATATTTGTACTTTGTTTACTCGTCAGTATTTTTTACGACGTTTTTTATTTACAGTGTTATATATTTTTTAAATCTACTTGTCAAATTCTAGACGATAAACATAGACACGACCACATTCATTAAAAAAAAAAATTGAGGCTGGTATTAATTTACTTTTTAAAGTGACCACACCGGTTTCTTTTTATTTTTAACTAGCCTATGTTACTCGGAACTATGCAAGGATTGTAACGATACCCCATACATCTAAATCGGTTCAGGCGTTTAAAAGTTATGGTGGAATAAAGAAACTCACATACATACATACATACATACATACATACATTAACCCTGAACACATAACACTCCTTTTTTTGGGGCAGTCGTGTAAAAAAGAACTAGATAGGTATTTCGGAATTGCGGCAGGAATCTAATACATCAATTTTGTCGTACCTACGTTTAGATATTATTGGCGTTCCTGGTTGGTGCAGCTTACGCTGATGTCAGCAGCTTCCAGCCCTTCCAACAACAGCCGTTGTATCAACAGCAACAACAACAACCGCAGTACACCACGGAGCCCATTCCCATTATAAGACAAGAACAAGTGCAAAATCCAGACGGATCTTATAAATGGAGGTTAGTTACTAACTGCTCCCCGTGTTTTGCATAGATATTCTCACTGGATATCGTGTTTTTCTGGTACTAAAAGTATTCTTTGTCACTTTGGAATAGTGACAGATCAGTGAAAAGATTTTATTCATAAAATAAGCAAATCTAGAGATTACCAAGAGGTAATCTCTCAGAATTACTGATTAATCGATGATTTACGGAGTTCGTAAGAAAGAACTTACAAAATGTTTGCGTCTCTTTAGTTACTTATTTTTATTTGTAAGTACCTAAATATTAGGTAACGTTTAGAACCTTTGGAACCCTTTAGAACCGTTTAAAGTAAACAGATCAAACAAATTAGTAACATACTGGTTTAATTAATCGGCTAATCTTAATGTGATCAATTGATATTATTGTACGTTAAGTAAGATAATTTCAAGGTACACCGCTACTAAATAGCTATTTGCTCTAAATCATCAATGTTTTGTATTTGTTTGTCCTCATTAAGGTTTGTTGATAGGAAGTTTATAAAAGTAGTCATTTTCAAAAGATTATGTATTCATAAAAATCATGAATGGTCGGTCAATTTGGCCAACACAGAATGTCGCTAATAGATTGTTAATAAACTATTATTCCTTAGCCAAAAGTTAGCATAAAAGAGGTTATGTACTAGGCCATGTATTCAACCTAATCAATTTCATACTTTGTCTAATTAGATACTCACAGATAGATCTGTGTCACTCCTCATGCTGTGCGGTATATTTCCCGATTTTAATGAGTTATGTGTTTGTCTCTTATTGTAAGATTTCAATGTCATTATTACTTCTGTTATTTGAAAAACATTGAATAAGGTCATCTTTGACATTCTAAATTATCAAAGTTCAGATAACATCTCGTAAAATAGTAAATACAATTTTGTGTTATAATAAAATGTTTATGTTTTCAGCTACGAAACAGGAAACGGCATTTCAGCGGAGGAGCAGGGATACGTAAAGAATCAGGGCATTCCAGAGCAAGAAGCTCAGGTCGCCCAGGGACAGTACCAGTATACAGCGCCCGATGGACAGGTACCTATACATCATTCAACTTGGAAAATCTACAAAAATATGCCACCACTGGGCAAATATCAAGATTTTCTAGCAGGAAAATCACAAAAAACTTTTTTATTTTTTTCTTACGTACTGACATACTTAGTGTAATATATTCGCTTGTTATAACTTCCAATAAAAATGCATCATGCAAAATACCAAAACATACATGAATCTTTATAATGAAATAAACAAATTATGTGCATTTATTCAACAATTTATCATCATTTTTATAAGTATGACAGGACTTGCTGAAATGCTTTAATATTTCTTTGATTTAAAAGTCTATAAATCATAATGGTCATGTAGATGGTAATAGTAAATGATGGCTTTTAAGAGTTTTAAGCTTAGGGCTTGTTTATAGTTGCGCCTACGCAAACAGATAGAGCAACGTGTACTATGATAAGCTATGCAGCTGAATTGTAAACTTTCACAGGCTTAGTTAAACTTGAAGTCGGCTCTAATCCACCACAGATGGCGCTATTATTGTATGCCTTTTACAGGATGAGTTTAAATAAAACTTTGACATCGTTAAACAAATTCGTACATTAAAATAAAATAAAATATGTTCACATTACTAAAAGCCATTAAACTAATGATAAACGTCTAAAAATAATGTTTGAGTAGTGGTTACCGAATCATATTATCTTTACTTTTTGGATGATGTCGTCATGTATCTGTCTTCCGTCTATTTCAGTATTAATCAAATGAAAAATATCTTGAGGTATTTGACTGATTGCTAAACATGATTAATTGTTGATTTGACAACCTTCGATGGTGCACACAAAAATATTTTTCTCTATAGCTTTAAAAGAATTATATTATATTTATTTAAGGGAAATAAATAGAATATAATTCATAAAATTCCTGAATTTTTTAGAAGATGATAATTATAATATCCTTGTTATATCTAAGAAGATAGGCGACCGGATACAATTCGAGTAAACAAATAATGCTAAAGCCCCAAACATGCAAGCAAACAATGAATAGCTTACCTAGGTATTCATTGTTTCTTCAAATAGTCTATGAGATACTGCCGAATTTATACAATAAGTAATTCAAGTTTATGCAGATGACGGAATATTTGCAACATTAAAAAAAAACTATGTAGGCAATTTCATAAGTACTTATTTTCTAAGTACTTATTAGTTAACTAATTTGTCTTACTAGCATGCCTTAGTGATGACACATACTAACTATTACGCATAATATAACTTATCAAGGCAATCTTAATAGTAAAAATAGATTTCTACCATAAAAAGATGGCCGTGGGATGGCAATGACAGAATACTCCGATTTTGACAATGTTATTTCGTAAAAAAGAATGGGTTTATTTTTGGAAGCGGCTTAAAATAGAAGTAACTATATTCTCATTATTAACTCTTGTTTGGGTCCATATTTTAGGCTTTGAAAATAAATAATGAAATGATACACAAAAAATGATATCAGAACTGTTTAATTCTTTTTAGTTTGCTCACTCAAATGTCTCGCTGATGGTGGCGCATGTGTTGGATCATTTGGCTCTCTCCATAATGGTTGAGCTAGGTGGTGCTGATCCATGCGTCATACTCGTGAACGGGTGCTGTCAGTTGGGATTGGTCATCTCTTAACTGCTATGGCTTACATCTTTATTTTTATTATTTTTAACTACTGTTTTATATTCATCTTCATTGTGATCACATGTAGAATCAACAAGAATAATGTAACCAGGATTTTGTAAAAACCTAATTTAAAAGAGTGCCGTGGAGTTTCTTGCTCGTTCTTCTCCATAGAGGCCTACCTCCGTTTTGGAACGAGCAACTAGCTTCATTTTTCGGACTAACTGACTGACTTCTTGACAATTCAAAAGTGCCTGTAAATTGTCTAATTGAAATAAATGTTTTGACTTTGACTTTCTCTTTGATAAAAAAAAATATTGTTTGTCCAGGTGATTCAGTTGCAGTACTTGGCTGATGAAAATGGGTTCCAGCCCCAGGGCGCTCATCTCCCGACTCCTCCACCAACCCCCAAAGATATCCAGATCGCCTTAGACTACCTCGCAACACTCCCTCCACAAAACCCAGAGAGTAGAGAATATGCCAGGAACTAGACAGCTACAGTGTGCCATACCCTTATAATGTACTCTTATAATAATATAATGGATTTAGTATGTAATATTAGTTCAATGAATGGATGATTTATAAAGTGTAAGTTTGCCGTAATTCTTAGTGTTTTAACAAAACAATTGAAACTCAGTTACTTATTCACTTTTGTGATACCATACTTAAAAAGAAAAATAAAATAAAAAATGATTATGTATAAAATCTGTAGATACCTGCGTAGTTAAGATGGTTATATATTTTTTTGTAAATTTTGCATAATATATTATGTTTTTATGTTAAGCTTATCGCGTTTTATTGAAATTTCTATCAAAACAAGTTTTCGTTATATGATAAGAACTTGTTTTTTTTTTTATCTGAACCGTATCTTGATTTGGATGAAAATTATTAATTGCCATAGGATCCATTTATAACATATTATCCGCTAGGTAGTAAAAACATGTTTAAAGCAGAATAAAGAACTGTTCACAGAATTGCGCAAATACTTAGGTGAAGAATGGGCTGCCAGTTAAAACCTCAATTAAAAACCGTTTATTTTGATCTAATAATTTCATTTCGCAACTATAGGAGATTAAATATTTGTTTGCTCATTCACAAGGTTACAGTTTATAATAACAGTTTGTGGTGATTATCGGCTCACGGGCTGTCAATGGTAATTACACCCTGCGCTTGCGCCGCGATAGACACATGTTTAGTGGAGAACCGTCAACAGTTTTATGAGAAGTTAAAGCATAGGCTACGTTAGATTCAGCTTAAACCTGGAATGATACTGTTGTAAGTGAACAAATAATTTCAATTCTCAGCAAACATACAACTCATTGTTATCTAACGTTTTTGTGACAGCTTTCGAAACTTTTTGATGTGAGGTCTTCCAAATTACTATTTTATTCAAAATACAGTGAAACTGTAAAATATTACAATATAATATTATAGTCTTAACGTTCTCTTACGGAGAATTAAGAAGAATTGGAAAGGTTGCAAAGAAAATGTTAAGCAGATACATACAACTCTAGAATTTTTAGTATATTTTCAAAGACTTCGTTTTTGATTTGCGGAAAAACACGCAAAATCTAAAATTATTCTACTTAAATGACTGTCGGAGTCTAGGCAATAAATGAACCATTTTATTTTTCAAAAACACGATCAATCATAATTTTGTAGGTTCATTCCAATCCACACTGGACCGCTATATGAAATGCATCACGTGTATTCGAGTCCTAAGCGGCTGAAGTTCGTTCGGCGCGACCCCTTGCTCAACAACCGGTCTGTTCACTTTCCCCGCACCTCCGTGTCAAGGTCGCACGACCATCGTCGACATGCTCCAAACAGGTAGAAGAACACTGGAGAATACCCAAAATATGCCTGATCTATGCATCGTACCTAATTTGTGAAGGTTAAACTTGTACTTTACACAATCTATTGAACTGACTCGTGTTTTGAATGCATATCTATTGTTTAATTTTTAGTAACTTATTTTGCAATAAATTTGTATCCGGGTTAAACATGGTATAATGTCTCGGATAGAAAAATAAACAATATTTATATCTATCTGACGTAACCCGCTAGCATTAAAGAGTAAAGAACTTTTTTTCTCCACCCTGTTGTAAGCCGGGCTTATGGTAGATATTTTTCTTTTAAGCTATGTGTTACAACGAAAAATGTCATCACGTTGTCTAACTAACCACTGTTCTAAAGGTACAAACACTTGCTGGTGTCTAATGTAGAACTGGAGTATTTCATATACATATAATTATATACCTATAATTATATATTATATGTGTATAGTGTACTTGTAGCAATAACCCGTATACCGTAGTAAGTATTGAGTAGGTATAATACGAGTTCCTATAACTTTTCTTTGCTTGATTTTTATCTTGTATGAAATTGTTTTATCGATTACTATAAATCTTTGGATAATAATAGCTGTCTTTAGGCAGGCATATTTATAGCTATCAAGGCTATTTACAACCTATAACCTAATTTGTTCGATGACACAAAACAAGCAGCTCTGTGTTTTAAGATAACTTTGTACGTTAATAATATTTCCGGACCTACTATTACTCAAATTCTTTAATCTAACCCCAACGATTCGTGTACCACCTTTTCCTGCCATATTTGGTATATTTGATGAGGTTGAACATTTTCAGATAATATGAGTAGGTACCTAATTAAAGCTGCTGCAAACGACTTTTTATTACAACATTAGCTTTTTATTTTGGACCTACATTTAGATGATAATCAGTCGAATGATATAGTCGCTTTACTGCATGAGTTGTATATCTTATCTTTCCACGAAATGCGATGAGACGTGTTAAGCTGTAAAAAAAACCACTGAATAAGACTTAAAAAAATCGTTAGTCGAACAAATATGTACTGGAGTTTTAAATGTCAAATGACTTCATCAAATTATCATAGCCATACATAAGTCACCCGTAGGCCACTCCCAACAAATAGATGTTAATGCAGCAATATCCGAATTTGCCTGAAGACATTCTATTCACTAAAGTGTCTACAATACAATATGATTTACATAAGAGATATGAGTGAAATCTTTTGTTGTCTGAATACCTATTCACATAGCCTATCATGGATGGTATCACTTGCATAATGTCGTAGGTTGTATTGATACGATACCGACAGTTTGAAATGATTGGGGTTTTTTTAAAGTCAGCATGAGAAATAATTTATTGTTAAAATATAAGTACAAAATTGTAACACATGACATGAAACCAGCAATTATATGATCATATGCCTGTTAACTGTCCAGTTTATAATAGTGTACCAAACACACACATAAAATGTGTCATAAGAATACACGATCAATAACTTAAAGATGATGAATTTAGTATTTTCGTTTGGTAAAATATCGCACTCACCGAAACGACCGCCGTCGGTGAAGGCAGACGGTCGAATCAACTCCTCAGTGTAAAAAAAAAGAAAACATTGAAAGTACTTAGTGAAATTAGAATGTAACATCTTCGCTTCTGCAAATTGATAAAATAAAGACAGCAATTGCGATACCGATAAGTTTGTTATATCAATTTACATACAATTCTCGTTTTATGAATTGGTAACCTTATGAATTTATTGTGCCGCTGTTCTAATATATTTTTATTATAAATATTATTGATTAATATATTTTTTTGACGAACATAAACTAGATAAGCAAGTCTTTTAAATTAATTCACATAAAAAAGCACATTAATCTTGTGCATCATTTGATTGCTCATGGATTGACATAGCCATTAAATAATGCTACTTAAGCTTTTTTTTCTATACTGTTCATCTATCAATATAGGTTACCTGCTTCTACAGAGCTGTGAACACATTGTTGCTATACTTATTTATTCCTTTTTGTATTATACTACCGACCCGCCCCGGCTTTGTACGGATGTATAGTGTATATTGTGTCGGAGGTCGTATATGAGCTGGCTGACCGCCAGATTTTAATAACCGCGCGATTAATAATTGATATCTTCTAAGACATTTATTTTAATGATATGCTGTAAAGGACAATTTTGATTAACATTCAATGAACAACGTATCTAACTTAATTTAATTGGATAAGGATTAACACTGTAGATATTGTTTAAAATTGCTTCGTAAATAATGAATTATTTTTTAGCACTTAATATGTAAAAGATAAAAATTCATGGTAAAAAAAACTATTTTAAAACAAATTTTAGTGTGATGTTACTAATTTTATTGTCTTCTACACTCTTCAAGCCTTTTCATTTGATACCCATATCAAAGGGATTGAGAAAAAATATGTAATCCGCCATCTTGGAGCGGCGGCCATATTGAAATTATTACAATAGTGAGTCATCATTTGCCTAGCCTTTTTTCCCAACTACGTTGGGGTCGGCTTCCAGTCGAACCGGATGAAACTGAGTACCAGTATTTTACATGGACCAACTGCCTATCTGACCTCCACAACCCTGTAACTGGGTAATACGATACCCGTAGGTAAGACTGGTTGTCAGACTTTCGGGCTTCCGACGACTCGTAACGACTGTCAAAGATCCATAACAACATACAATATAACAACAACAATACAGTACAATATTGAGTATTAGGCAATATATTGTCACCAGAACTAAAGGTGTATGTAAAATTTCAGCTCAATCAGATACCAACAAATGGTCAAAAAATGGTTTGCAAATTTTGAAAGGACAACTTATATACGGACAGTGCAAGCTAAATAAAAGCTTGAAAAATGATACTGATACTTAAGAGATAGACATATACCTACCATCGCGGAATTTTCTGTAGGCAGACTTTTTTAAGAATACAATTCCGCTGTAGGTACCTACATTATTTTTATCTATCTCGTATGGTTACTACTTACTACTTACTGTTAGCAATGTAAGCATGTAAGTTTTTTTACGACATTATTACGCATCTCTGAAATTCTCGGCTTTTTTCGACTATATAGTTATGCATACAATAAACATACCCTTTCGGTCGAAATTCTCTAAATGGTAATTAAAATTGTATCAAAATCCATTATGTGATTTAGATGAAGTACCTAAGCGGACAAACTGACAGACGGTAACAGCGATTTTGCTGTTTACTATTTAGAGATGAGAGAATACCTACCTAGAGCGGTTCTACTAGCCAGACGGGTTTGGTAGAATCGATATTATTATTTGTCCGAAGTTTAGAAATGATACATATGGCTTTCGCTTTCAAATAATCATAGGTATTACAGTTACACATTACGAGATTAATTAGTAGAGAGGTTAATAACCATGCTCATTATTTGCGGACAAACGATGGCGAAACTATAGACTTATTTGGATCGGTGTGTCATGGACCTCTTCGAGAGCTTTACGTAATTGGCGTTGTACGTTGGCACGCTAGGTACATGAAGCTGCTCGCCACGAGCCATTGAAGAAATTCTGTTATCACGCACCCGCTTCGTGAACTTCACCTCGAATACAGTCGGATCGCGTGTACGTGTATGATAATTATACTAGTTTGTTGCCTATTCAACTTTAATAAAAATACATAATTTTATTAATTCACCTTTTAAATGTCAATTATTGGAGGGAATTTCAAAAAAACTATTAACATATGCGTATTTTGTGATGATGTACCTCTACTTTTGAGAATTTCAGTAACTGTGACGAATTCGGCCGTGGGTAATTGCCAATTTGTATGAATGTAAATCTTTTGTGCAAACACCACGAAGCTTGCGCTACTAAGGCCATACAAATGGAAGATCCGTTATGTTTGTTGTTTACCATTACGTCGCAGGCCAAGTTGACATACACGAGGCGAGGTAATGCATCCAGTGTTTACTTATCTCATAGATTTTGCGACACCAAAATGTATTGTGAAACTAGAATGCAGGGAGGTGGGCAAATGTGATAACTATAAAAACTCAATTTTTCAGGACTGAAAGCATCAGTCGACAACAGTTATCATTACTGCTTGTTCCACCATCATCAAACACTACAAGATGAAATCTATTGTAAGTGATTAAAAATTCAGTGGTTAAAAAGTTTAGTGTTCCCAACTTTAAGTTTAGTGACGTACAAGCCAAAGAACCTGGTTCAGTGTTGTGCTTTAAAAAAATGTTAATCCAAATCATTACTTTCGTGAACAGAACGTTTTACACATTAAAATGGGTTTTGATCTATAAATTATTTAAATAAGTTAACAAATTACCTCGGCGTAGGTTTAAGATTAAAGCTCATGTTTATTTGCATTATCTAACTATAGTTCTTTTTTGGCAGGTGTTAGCTTGCATGCTGTTCGCGGTGGCATTTGCTGCCCCTCAAGGAGCCCCGGCCGAGCCCATCCCCATAGTCAAAGATGACAGCCAAATAAACGGCGACGGATCTTACCAGTATGCTTACGAAACTGGCAACGGCATTTCTGCTGATCAGAAGGGAGAGCTGAAGAAGGTTGGGGATGTTGATGCTTTGGAGGTGCAGGGAGAATTCTCTTACCCCAGCGAGAACGGTGACAACATCCACCTCACGTACACGGCTGACGAGAACGGTTTTCACCCATCGGGCGCTCACCTGCCTACCGCTCCCCCTGTACCCGAGGCCATCCAGCGCTCCCTCGACTACCTCGCCACCGCCTCCCCGCCTCAGGGAGCTGCTGCCCCACAATAGATTTCATGTTGGCTGATGCAACAATACTCAAAGTCACATAATTGTGACGTGTATTTTATAATTTTCTACTATGAATAAAACTACTGTAACACTGTAATACAACGTTTTACTTCCCAACGTTTTACTTCCCAACCGAATCGAAATTAATAATACTCTTAGACTTGTTAATGTTCATTGAATTAATAGAACTAGTCTAACCAGAAAATAGCTGATTATTCCTATTTGAGACACATTTTACTCTCTTTTCCTATTTTACCTTAGTTGAAATGTGAAGGTCGGATTTATTTGAATAAGAACAATTTGATCGACAAACCGGACAAACCGGCGGCAGCTAGCTAATTAATTTTAGTATTACCAGAATAAACACATTTGCAAAAATATTTAGCAGAGAGAATATAAAGTAGGAGAATTCTTTAATCATATGTTAGGTATTGAATATCAGAGTACCTATTAGAATAAAAAGACGTCATGTAGCTAGAATTATAAAATTGGATAACTATGTAATCAATACGTTTGCAAATACATATTAACAGTATATTGCACTGTGACCGATTACCCCTGACATTATCTATGCAATTACATTTAATTGGAATAATTACCGCGCCCAGTATTTATGCATACATTTTGGTAATGATGTTAACAATCTATGTTGGTTAATCCAATCAACGAGCATTTAATGAGTAGTGCAAGATAGTATCACTTTACTGAAAAGTCCGGGTATAAGGTCACGTAGGTATGTAAAGGATTCGATTGCATCACAGATCTGTGTAGTGTGGCTCCCTAATCTTTCGATTTAGTTATTTATAATGAGGTTTACCAAGATCTAAAAACAAGAAGTATGTACTTAAATGGGTCCCTAAGGATTCATTAATGCATGTTAATTTTAATCCGTGGTGCTTGGGAATCTGGGCTACCCCAAGTTAATTTCGTTGTGGGATCCAAGACAGTTTAATCGTTTAAAAATAACATTGTAGTTCAATATTTAATTGTAAATTATTCTATAAAAATTGTTACAAAACGTGTATTGCTAACCTTATTAAGGGATAAGTAATATAATACTAAGCATCGGCGCAAACACATATCAGAAATGTTGAAAGGTCATGGAGCAAGGTCAATAAAGCTTTGAATGAGATTGGCAAATAGTTAAGACAAACAGTTGTAGGCCACGTAGTTAGCGCCACTTTAAAATGAGAAATTAAATACATTTCATGTAGAAATAAATCAGACTTACAATGTATTATTAATCGTTATCATGCCAAAGCCAACTTAAAAAGAGCTGTCAAAATGTTAATGTCAAAGTAATAAAAAATCAGCCGTGAAACGTGTTATGTAAAAGTGATTAGGATGTTTTTTATATTATGACATCTGAAAACAGGCTCAGCATTAAATCCAGCAAGTACCCCCAATAGGGGCCAAACGCCTGCCGGGGTTGCTGGACGTCTTAACAGGATACCGTGGCCCCGGAACGTAAAGGGCAACAGAAGGAACAGGGTGGTTTTTTTAGTCAGTAAAAGTCTGACAGTCCCTTCCGCCCCACCCAGGGCGGAAGGAGTCATATGATGATTTTTACCACCTAAAAAAAAAGCAAACCTACGCATACCTTTTAACTACCTATTCCTGTATCTATTCTCAAAATTTCAGAAATGCTAAAATGCCGTAGGTCTGGCTAATCTCTGGGATCACGGATCGTCAGAAAAAAATATATTTTAAGTCGATATCTAAGCTGCCGTTTTACCCCGGCAAGTAGAAACCCTTAAATGAGACTGATATATGAATTTATCCCTTTGGTAAACTACAAGACTTATACGGTGAAGTGGAAAAGAAGTATTATTATTCTTACTTTATTATTGACCACATAATTCAGCCGACATTGTAAAAAAATTAAACATAAAGCCACACATTTGGTTACGGATCGTTGTAACTAATTGAATGGTTGTTTAGAACAATGTAGTTAGTATGTTTTAAATTACACGTAAAGATAATATAAAAAAACTAACGGACATTAACAACCGGACTTTTATACATATTGATATTGTTTTATTTTATTTTCGTTACCGGTAATGTGCGTGCAGACGGAAAAGTGCAGATCGACTAGAAAAAAAATGCTTCAGAGTTCCGAAACATATTTTTTGTTAATTTTATTAGTGCACTCATGCGATTTCGGAACTGAGTTTTGATAGTGGAGGAATTCCAGAATTGGTTTCGGAATCAGCACGATATTTTTTTTATTTTTTATTAAACAAACTGAATGTGGATAGGCTTAACATTTACCGATTGAAATGTGTATTTCAATTGAAATGGACAACTTTTAGGCTTAATAATATTCGATTTAAAAATTGGAAATTAGAAATTAAAAAAAAATCTAATTTTTGCTCTATGCACTATGTGCCCATAAACTGAAAATTGTAGATCGATAAAGAAAATGGGTCAAAGTTCCAAACAAAGGGAGCTCGGAAAATGAACTAGGTATTACATAAATAGTCATTTGTTGTAAATTAAAAAAAACAAAGTAATGTTTATGATTCAAAATGAAAAAGAAGCATACATTTTAAAAATAAATTATTAACCTGCTAACAGACACATTTTAATGTATTATTTGTGTATGACAGGATTTTCAAGTAAGTTTCTGAATTGACTTTAAACTTTAACAGCAACATTGTATTATACGTTGCAATGCACTGACCTTCTTGCTGATTTTCAGTCATTTCAATTTTAAGCTAAAAACCGTGCATTTCAATTTATTTTTAATTGCTTGAATCTATTTGAATTTAAAATAAACATCGAGTCGCGTCACACAGTTCACTTTCGATAGAAAATACCACACTGCTAATATTTGCCATGTGGTATTTTTAGTTTGCCTGGTGTACTATTGTACACAAAAGTGTAATAAATATTGGCATGTCCATTACACTTAGGAAACGAATTAATTAACAGTAGTAAAAAAAAAAACAAATAAAAAACATAATTGACTTTAGCTCACATGATGATTTTTTAGTATCTATCTACGTGATTTTGGCACACATAAAGATTAAGAAAGCCTGTTTAAATAAAAAATGTGTCTATCATAATATTTAACGACTACAAAAAAAAAACAACCTACATAAAATTTAATATAGAACGGAAACCATTTATCGTTATAATTGTAAATCAACGTAAAGCAAGTGTTTTATGAGGTCTTAAATTGTCCATTAATTAATTTCTGTTATTAATTAATGTCATTTAACATTTGTTTTATTTAATACTAGCGAACTGCCTCGACTTCGTACGGGTGCAAATTTTCTTTAGAAATTACAAATACAACAAAGAAAGAATGAGCCAAATCAGCCTAGCCGTTCTTGAGCTTCCTCTTAGCAACACATTTAGTCATTCATTTTTATTTACTCGTAGTTAGCTAAATATAGTATATATTCTTTATCAAATCTCTCAACTCAAATGTAATAATTAACGGTCTCAGATCAAATGTAATGTAATTTGACCAAAAAAAATTCCTTAATTCCTCATTAGCTAAGAAATATTATTTTTAACCGTATTTGTTAACTATGTTCTCTTTATGTATTTTTACCGATATTTTCGTCAGTTGCAAGTAATAATTTTTGTTTGAAAGACTATTGAACTAAGGTGGTCTCTGTTCTAAGTAAGTTCTGATGTAGGCCCGCGTAGATAGACAATCCACCTCCTCATTCTCTTCGTGATTCGGTTATTGTACTGAAGATCAAAGATAATTGCTGGTTGCTGGTAACCTATCTATGGTCAACTAATACTAGGGTTCGAATATGGAACTCTTCAAAGACGAACAGTGAGAGGGGTATCGCATGGAAGATGAAACACACTTCCTGGTTAGGTTATTTAGTGTTGCCAATCTTAACCGCTTTGGATGATAGGAAGTAGGTACGCAAAAGCGAAAAAAAAAACCAAATCTTTTTATAGAAATAGATTAAAAAAGTAAATAGAAGAAATGGGAACTGGTTTGGTGTGTGTGCTGTCGACCAACCTTTAGGCATTTCCGTCATCCGTGTAATATGGTGCTTCTGGTTTTACATAACATCGTCTATTGTTCTATGTTCAAAAGTATATTATACTAGCACTCCGATCGCGACTTTGTCCGCGTAGATTTCTTAAAACGTGTAACTTTATTATGTACTTAGGTTTGCATTCGTGCTAAATTGAAAGATTTTTTAAGTAATCGAACTTCCCTTTTTCACTCTCTTAGAAGTCGAATTTCCAAAAATTCTTTCTTAGTGTTCTTTTAAATCATAAAAGGAAGCCATGTGCATAATTTTACATGTCTATTTAAAGTACTTTCGGCTGTGCGTTCATACGTCCGACAGTCAGATTCTCCTTTTACATATTAAGTATATAGATTTGTCAAATTCAAGACGAAGTTTACAATTATTATGATATTTGTGTTTTGACAAAGGTCTTATTTTGTACATGTATTGGTGATCGAAAGAGCATTTTGGTATAAACTAGTAACTTAGGTAATCCTGCTCTTACAAAATATAGCTACCTCAACTCCTTCATGGCCTTCATGAAGAAGTGCTAATGGATTATCTATATCGTAATTGAGTTTACCTAAATATTCTTCCAAACACAACAATTTACTTCATACACTGTTACATTTGAGATTTTGTCTCTCTAAGACAGAGGTACAAAATCCCAGCTGCAAGGTGGGTTGGTATTAAGCTATAATGAAACAACAAACTAACAAACAATAACAGTTTATTATAAAACTAATTAGTTAATCTATTAAAAGTAGACGGGGCTTAAAACCCAAACAAATATTTAAAATTATACTCAAATTAATGTTGTGCCAGCCAGCGTTATTTAAACCGGTAGAACTATGGGTGTGGGGAGCTAAAGATAAGCCCAAAGTACTGTTTCTTTATAATAGTAAATTTAAGGGATGTAAAATATAACCAAGGTACAACCTTCCAGTTTGTGTAATTAAAATTATTGAATTTGAGAATAAAGGTATTATCATTAAATTAAAATTATCCAATGGGCGCCAGGGACCTGCGGTCCCGAACCCTGAGCCGACCAAGGTGTTATGGTATGGTCCAGTTATGAAACGTAGGTGTCGAACCCGGGGTCCTAATTAAATCAGGTCGAAAACCAGCCACCAGGTTTGAAGACCGGGCAGGTAACAAATGGGTTCCAACTTGGAACCGGTATTAAATTTGTAATAAGTGTAATTTATAATATAAGAAAAAAACCGTCCCGCCCGCGCTGAAACGCTAGGCGGACACTGCCACCGCACAGTCGCCTCCACGGGAGGCCCGGAGTGGACCCGAGGAGCGGGCCACGCGTCCAGGTGCCAGAAGCGTCTCTGGATCCTGGCGGCGGGGCGGATTCCTCGGCCAAACGCAGGAATCCTGTAAGCCATAACCAATGAATCACTACACATTCCTCTATTAACGAAGGGGCTCGGAGAACACTTTCAAATATTGAACATTCTTACCTCTAAGACACGGATCAAGGTGACACTAATCCAGTGTGAAGACAGCTGGGTGTACTCCTTAGTGCGGCTGTACACGTGTCAGCATTTCGCGAATTCCCTTGGTTCACGTGGAAGATTCGCCCTGTAATTAATATCCCCAAATATCACTCACTCGCCTCTTTTAACGAAAGGGCGCGGATTACACTTTTCAACACCACAAGTACTTACCTTTTAAGGCATTAATTAAGGTTTGAAGGGACGCACGACGTGCCTCTCACGGAATCTTTCGCCAAATCACTGGCGTCCTTTCGCGTTTCAATGTCAACCGCGATATTCCGGAAACAGACAGAGCACCTAAGAAGCCTTCCCAAGTTCATGGCAAAGCCAGACGGGAACGCGGAAGACAGATTCACTTCTCCAAGACATTCAATTCATGTAATTCGCTAACTAGGGTCCAACATGACTTATACACCCTGGAACATCCACAATTTACAGGATTCAAACTAACAAACTCACTATTTCCCATTTCTAACACGGTAAATCAATTTAGGTAAAGTATTTACTCATAAAACTTTATGTGGTAATCTCAAACGTAACTCCGACAACACCAAGTCACAGATTAAATATTGATTGTTGTGTCAACGAAACTTCTAGTAAAAACTTCATAGTAAAAAAATAACTTCCGGCCGTTCGGAAACGAAGGCCTTGAAGCGTTACAACCAAAAGCTGAAAATTATTACGGATTGGGCAATAAAATATTTATTCCATTGTTTACAATCAATACGCCAAAATAAACTAAATAATAATAAATCGATTAAAGATTTTTTAAAACTACTACGGCGAATCTACACCAGATGTCGCCTACTGTCAGAAACTGACGTTTGACGTTTGACGTTTTGACAATTATTCATTATTGAGTGTAAACAAAACTATGATTATCTTTAATTATTAATCTAAATATCTTAAACTATGTTGATTATTTAATTATTGTGTAAGCAAGTGTAATGGGGTTTTGAAAAGTGAGTGAGTGAAGGAATGACTCCCAATAACAGCGTATGCGCACAGGCAAATGGCAGGTACAAAAAAACAACGTAACAGTACCTCCCCAACCACCAGAGATTTGACCCGATTGGGCAAATCTCGACGCTGGCCCTCCAGCGTCAAAGACTCACAAGAACCAAACACACTTACAACAATCCACAACTCTCATCCCTGAAAACAGGACTGAGAAAGAAAAAAAATGAAAATAAAAATAAACGTAGAAACCGGTGCACGACTAGGTATTATACGACAACAATACAGAACCCTGGTTGAACCTGTGAAATATATTAAATGTTACCTACTTCCTCTGGAGCGAGTCTAATCCATTTACAAACATGTAAAAGACAAACTCCAATAAGAGTAGAAATGTGTAAGTATCTGAATTCCTCTGGAGCGAGTCTAATCCATTTACAAACATGTAAAAGACAAACTCCAATAAGAGTAGAAATGTGTAAGTATCTGCCGAAGTTCCAATGTCCTAGTCTGACCTACTATAATTATATAGGAGAGACCACACCTCCCAATCGTACACCACCACCACTCTGCACATCCTGTAAGGAAAAGTAATTACCACCGAAAATAACGCCGAGCTGGTTCACAAACACTACACTAAAAGAAATTAGACTAAATGCTACAAACTAATTAGAATTGGCTAACCGTATTCCCTAACTGGAATGTGACGGTTATTCGCCCCTGTATGAAAAAAAATACCATCTGAAATAAAAAAAACGTTTTCCATCAAAGCAGCCTACACGCCTTCCATTAGAGCCTAACTCAGGACTATCATAATGCTGCCTTACCAGCAATCCGGAGGTTATACAAAATAATTATACAATCTGTAAGAGTGTTAATCCTACACAACAAGTAACCAATAACAATTTTTCAATAGTTGTCTATTGGTTTATTAATTTTAGTTCACAAATGTGTACACAGTAGTAACCTGTGTAACACTACGAACCTCAAAAACAGTGTAAAATATATTAAATTAATTATAACACCGTGGCATATACAGCCACCAATGCTACAAGTAAACTAGTAGTCCTAAGGCATATACAGCCCTTAAAGGTCACTGAGACCATCTACTACTAGGTAATTAAAATTTAAGTTTAAATTAAAATAAAATATAAGAAAGGTTAATCCTCGCCACAAGGTGATTTAAAATCCTTAATATGCCATGTGCCAAGGTTTTTGCCGGAACTACAGCCTTCTAATTCGTACACTAAGGGTGAAAGTTTTTTCCTAATAATACATCTCTCATATTTAGGAGCTAATTTTGCCATAAAGAATTTTGAGGCGTCACTCTGAGGATATGTTCTCTTCCAAACAGTGTCGCCTACCTCAAACTCAGCGTGTCTCCTACTACTATTATAATAACGAGCACTACGATTGTGTGATTTAACGAGCGCGTCCTTTACCTTACTGAAGATATCACCCAGACCCCCTAATTGATTGGCATATGAATTGCGGGAAGCGCAAGCTAGAGTGGGCTGTGCAACGGTATCCTTGCCGAAGACATCACCACTACTAACTGCCTCTCTGCCATGTACTAGGAAGAACGGGGTAAAACGAGTAACCTCGTTTGTGGAGGTGTTCATTGCGAACTGGATCTTAGAGATGTTAACATCCCAAGACCGATGATCATCCTCCACAAGAATTGATACCGCGGTCATAATGGTACGGTTATAGCGTTCCACAGTGTTCACGCTTGGGCAGTAACGAGGTGTGAAGTGAACTTGAGGAATTTTGTACCTCTCCAATAGTGAACGTATCTCATTGCCCGTGAATTGCGTCCCGTTGTCTGCTATAACCGTACGGGGTATACCGTGAACCAGGAAAACGTCGTCTTCTAGTTTCTGAGCTATAGCCTTACCAACGGCTCTACGTAAAGGAAATAGTAAACAGTATTTCGTAAAACAGCACACGACAACTAATAGGTATGTGAAACCCGCTCTGGACCGTGGCAACGGACCTACCAAGTCCATGCTTATGGTTTCAAATGGCTTGGAACACTCTTTTGCATCACCCAAGAGTCCAGGGGGAGGCAGTTGAGAGTGTTTATATGCGGCGCACGTATCACATTTACTAACGTAGCTAATCACGTCCTTATACATGTTAGGCCAGTAGTATCGGAGGGCAAGTCTTTTGTAAGTTTTAAATATTCCGAAATGTGGAGATAATTCGCCACTATGATGACTCTTCAACAATTCTAAACGATTGTCCTCCGGTACTACCTGCTTCCAGTCGTAGTCACTAGCCACCCCGAATTTATTTTTAGAGTAACGGTAAAGTTTATCCTCTTTAATAATGAAATTAGGACACGATCTGGGCGTACTGACACACTTATCCCACAATGCTCTAAACCATGTGTCATTACTGGGCGCTTTAATTTCTAGCACCGGGACGCCACGAGATAGGGCATCTGGAACTACATTGTCCCTGCCTTTGCGGTGCTCAATCGTGAAGTTGTAAGGTGATAACCGACAACCCCAACGGGCTAATCGACCAGAGGGATTGGTTAAGTTAAAGAACCACTTTAAGCTAGAGTGGTCGGTTATCACTTTAAACGCAGGACCGCCTTCTACGTAGGGACGAAAGTGTTCAACGGCGAAGACCACAGCGAGGGCCTCTCGCTCCGTTGCCGAATAGTTGCGTTCCGCCGGGTTGAGCGAACGACTACAGTAAGCTATTGGGTGCTCCTCCCCACTAATAACCTGAGTCAGAGTGCCCGCTATCCCAAAACTAGATGCGTCACAATGAATCTCAAAAGGTTGTGAGAAATCTGGGCAAGCCAATACCGGAGCAGACACCAATGCTTCTTTTAAGGTTGAGAACGCGGTTTCAGTCTCAGCCGTCCACTGAAAAGGCGGCGCTTTTTTGCTCGTACTCGTTAGTGCGTTTAAAGGGGCCGCTATCGTACTAAAGTTTTTAATAAAACGCCTATAGTATGAGGCCGTTCCAAGAAACATTTTCACTTCCTTACGGGTTGTAGGGGTTGGAAAGTCAACGATTGACTGAACTTTCGACGGGTCAGTGTGTAAACCATGCTCGTCCACTCTGTATCCCAGATATTTTAATTCCCGTCGAAAGAAACAGGACTTTGGTAAATTAATTGTAAGATTAGCCTGCCTTAACTTGTCTAAAACCCGTCTAAGAAGTGAAATGTGCTCCTCGAAGGTTGATGAGCAAATAATAATGTCATCTAAATAGACGAACACCTTATTACCAAACTCCGGGCCGAAAAGTCTGTCCATTAATCGCTGTTGGGTAGCTGGGGCTCCCGTCAACCCAAAGCACATAACTTTGAAATGGAACAAACCTCGACCCGGAACCGTGAACGCGGTTTTTTCTTTGGACGAAGCGGAGTCCAATTCGATCTGCCAAAATGCAGATTTGAGATCAATAGACGAAAGATATCGCGCGTCTCGCAACTGGTCTAAGATGTGGGAGACGTAGGGTAGTGGATACGCATCTTGCTTGCTGACTGCGTTAAGCTTCCGGCTGTCCAGGCAAAATCGCCATTCCCCATTCGGTTTTGGAGCCAGAAGAACCGGGTTATTCCACGCGCTATTGCTGGGTTCCACCACTCCCATCTCCAACATCTCATCCAGCTGACGGTTAAGTTCCTTGAGGCGTTCAGGTGACAAAGGATAATAACGTTGTTTAATAGGAGGTACATCCCCTGTGTCTATTTTATGACGCAGCAGATGAGTACGACCTAAACCCTTAGCCTCAAAGGAAACACTTTCAAAATCTTTAATTATAGACTCCGCTTCGTTCTTTTGATCCGGTGTTAATTCGTCAAAAGGCTGTAGATGCCTAACCTCCGAGACGCATGAATGGCCTCTATTTTTTTTTAAATAATGTAAAGGTAATTTATTAAAAATTTTTGGGGCCAAGTTAAAGGCCTTCCAAAAATCAACTCCAAAAATCAACGGTGTTGTAATGTCTGGAATAACATAAAATTTGATGACCTTAGTCACTCCCATGAGAGTCACTGGTAAAAATAAATAACCCTCTACGGATGCTCTCGAATCATTGGCAGTTACGATGTTGCCCAACCGCGTATCGGCGTGTAAATTCGCACCAGCTGTAATGAAATGTTGGCCAACATCGGAACCCAATACCGAGACGCAAGAACCCGAGTCGAGTAAACCATAATAATATTTATCGTATATGGAAACTGTTAAATGTGGACGACTATCGTCCGTAGTCTTATATCTAATTGTATTCACCCTTAGCGCATTAAAAAAATTTTTTAAAGATTTTAAATATTCGTCCCAATCGGACTTATCAAAGTTTTGGCTGTAGTTCCGCACATTTAGTTTTTTGAATTGCAGGTTGGACAGGACTTAGCCTCCTTCTGCTTCTTACTGCACGTAGGGCAAGAGGGTGCACGTACGCCCTTCTTGCCACAACGGAAACACACAATTTCTGTGGATTTGCAATCAGATAACGAATGTCCTTTAACCCTGCAACGAACACAGAACAACGATCCAGAATCTTTTTGCACGGTTTCCACGCGTTGTGTACCTTTAGGTGGATGGAATGCCAAGTCTGGTGCAACAAAAGAAGATGTCGGTTTGGGTGGTTCATGGAACTGAGCCCTGCTATGGAACCCTAGCTCCAGTTGTCTGCACTTCTCCTTTAAGTCGACCAGCGTGTTGACAGTCATTAATGACAAACCCGACGTGTATTCCGGTCTCATATTAAACTTGATCCGTGCCAAACGGTCGCGTTCTGGAACCTTATATGATAGCCTATTATAAAGATTCTCCATGACTGCTATATAAATACAAGACAGCTCAGTTGACCCCTGCGTTCTATTTGTTATCTCTGAAATAAGACGCATATCATAGTCAGGTGGAGCAAAATCCGTAAGTAAGAGATTCTTCAGATCCGCCCAACTATTAACTGACGCTTTAATGCCACGGTACCACAATATGGCTCCATCCGAGAAAAGATCCAGCGCTGACATATGTAATGAGGCTTCGCTAATATCTCTGGCCTCACAAAGCTCCTCGAGGCGCTCAATAAACGCTTTCACGCAACCTGTACCGTCAAACTTAATTCCTAATGACTTAACCGTTTCTTTCTTACAGGAAACGATTAAGTCCCTTGGCTGCAAGTCTGACGTTACTTTTGATGTCTCCTCAGCGGAAGTAAATGATTGTTGGAAGCTTGCGTTAGCCGAATCAATTTTAGACAAGTAACCCCTAAGCTGGTTGTCAATGGTTGCATAGTCAGTACTAAGATCTGTGGAGGGGGTAATCCTACTCAAGCGATGATAAAGGTGGTAACTTAATGCTTTAGCGCGGTTAAATTTTTTGAAATTGGATGGATAATTATCAAGTATTTCCTTGAGTTCTGGTAATTTGGCCTTAATCGTTTGTAGCTCGCTTTTTATTTCAAAGCTTGTCTCCACAATTTCGTCCGAAGATAGTAATTTATTGAGTTCTCTAATTTGAACACGTAGTTCCTCTACGGTTGAAGCGGGTGTCGCGTCTCGAACCCGTACTTCATAAATGAGCTCGTCCTTGCGCAGTAAATTAAATTGGATTGGACGTTCCATTTTTTAAAATATTAAATTGAAGAGAACTAAAGTGAACGAACAACTGGCTGTCACAATGTACAATCTTTAACCGTATATGATAATATTATCTTTAATTATAGCACACAATCAGCAGTCATAAAGTTTAAGTTAGGCTAAGTCAAAGGACATTGTATAAATATGTAAAGTAAATTGTATAAGTGATATAAAAGTGTATAAAGTGTATATAACAGTACAAACAACAAAAAAAAACTAAAACACGTTACAAGGGATTCGGCGTGACGGTTTTTTCTTAAAAATTAGTATTACTGGAAGGTCCTAGAAACAGTACTCTGGCTTGTAAGGTACAGCAATTGACGTAACCTCTATCTCTAACTAATACACACGTTGGGCGCCACTGTTACATTTGAGATTTTGTCTCTCTAAGACAGAGGTACAAAATCCCAGCTGCAAGGTGGGTTGGTATTAAGCTATAATGAAACAACAAACTAACAAACAATAACAGTTTATTATAAAACTAATTAGTTAATCTATTAAAAGTAGACGGGGCTTAAAACCCAAACAAATATTTAAAATTATACTCAAATTAATGTTGTGCCAGCCAGCGTTATTTAAACCGGTAGAACTATGGGTGTGGGGAGCTAAAGATAAGCCCAAAGTACTGTTTCTTTATAATAGTAAATTTAAGGGATGTAAAATATAACCAAGGTACAACCTTCCAGTTTGTGTAATTAAAATTATTGAATTTGAGAATAAAGGTATTATCATTAAATTAAAATTATCCAATGGGCGCCAGGGACCTGCGGTCCCGAACCCTGAGCCGACCAAGGTGTTATGGTATGGTCCAGTTATGAAACGTAGGTGTCGAACCCGGGGTCCTAATTAAATCAGGTCGAAAACCAGCCACCAGGTTTGAAGACCGGGCAGGTAACAAATGGGTTCCAACTTGGAACCGGTATTAAATTTGTAATAAGTGTAATTTATAATATAAGAAAAAAACCGTCCCGCCCGCGCTGAAACGCTAGGCGGACACTGCCACCGCACAGTCGCCTCCACGGGAGGCCCGGAGTGGACCCGAGGAGCGGGCCACGCGTCCAGGTGCCAGAAGCGTCTCTGGATCCTGGCGGCGGGGCGGATTCCTCGGCCAAACGCAGGAATCCTGTAAGCCATAACCAATGAATCACTACACATTCCTCTATTAACGAAGGGGCTCGGAGAACACTTTCAAATATTGAACATTCTTACCTCTAAGACACGGATCAAGGTGACACTAATCCAGTGTGAAGACAGCTGGGTGTACTCCTTAGTGCGGCTGTACACGTGTCAGCATTTCGCGAATTCCCTTGGTTCACGTGGAAGATTCGCCCTGTAATTAATATCCCCAAATATCACTCACTCGCCTCTTTTAACGAAAGGGCGCGGATTACACTTTTCAACACCACAAGTACTTACCTTTTAAGGCATTAATTAAGGTTTGAAGGGACGCACGACGTGCCTCTCACGGAATCTTTCGCCAAATCACTGGCGTCCTTTCGCGTTTCAATGTCAACCGCGATATTCCGGAAACAGACAGAGCACCTAAGAAGCCTTCCCAAGTTCATGGCAAAGCCAGACGGGAACGCGGAAGACAGATTCACTTCTCCAAGACATTCAATTCATGTAATTCGCTAACTAGGGTCCAACATGACTTATACACCCTGGAACATCCACAATTTACAGGATTCAAACTAACAAACTCACTATTTCCCATTTCTAACACGGTAAATCAATTTAGGTAAAGTATTTACTCATAAAACTTTATGTGGTAATCTCAAACGTAACTCCGACAACACCAAGTCACAGATTAAATATTGATTGTTGTGTCAACGAAACTTCTAGTAAAAACTTCATAGTAAAAAAATAACTTCCGGCCGTTCGGAAACGAAGGCCTTGAAGCGTTACAACCAAAAGCTGAAAATTATTACGGATTGGGCAATAAAATATTTATTCCATTGTTTACAATCAATACGCCAAAATAAACTAAATAATAATAAATCGATTAAAGATTTTTTAAAACTACTACGGCGAATCTACACCAGATGTCGCCTACTGTCAGAAACTGACGTTTGACGTTTGACGTTTTGACAATTATTCATTATTGAGTGTAAACAAAACTATGATTATCTTTAATTATTAATCTAAATATCTTAAACTATGTTGATTATTTAATTATTGTGTAAGCAAGTGTAATGGGGTTTTGAAAAGTGAGTGAGTGAAGGAATGACTCCCAATAACAGCGTATGCGCACAGGCAAATGGCAGGTACAAAAAAACAACGTAACAACACATTTATACCTAAAATCTGATATTGACCTTTTGATTATCCACATTGCACAATATTGTGATTAATTTAACATTTCAATTAAAATTCCTTGCAGGATAATATGAAGTGCGTAGGTTACTTAATTTTAAACGTGATAATAAGAATCTTTACCTCTATCCTCAATATTATTAACCTTAGCAACAATAGGTATCTCTTAAATTTTTACATTGAATTGGTCATCTCCCAAAATCTTTGCAATATATTGTAGAAACATAGATGATTAGTTATTTATACTTGCGTACCTACTGTCTTATAATGATATGACCTTGTATTACCGGTTTCATAAAACTGGTAAAGTATTGTATTTTAATGTTTTTAGACATTTTTTATTGGAATTATTGCATAAAATTATCGTTGTACAAACATGTTATAGAGTTTTACCTAATCACCCAGAAATAGAAAAACGAGATTTGTTTGAGGAACAGACATCTTTATGTAGGTTTATAATAAATGTGTTACGAGTAGATATCGAACGTTATTTGGCAGGAAATACATAAATTACTCGTAAAATTCATTTCACCTATGTTCACCAAAGAAGATTTTTACAGAATAACACTGATAAAAAATTATATTTCAAAATACAATAGGCCCATACTTGTTAAGTGACATTGTAATATTTACGAAACGTTATCCTGTTAGAAAGTTTTCAGAATCTTTCCGTTAAATATGTAGAAAATATTATACAAATCAGGCACAATTGATCGTACAAATTATTTACGTAAACTCTTTTAGCCACCTCTTGCCAGATTACTATATAGATACGATAGTTATTTAGGTATTGATTGTTTTTTTTTTATAAATTGTCTGCTGAACGTCCTATCGCATTCAAAGGTAAAGAATTAACTGAGGGCCTATTAAAACATGATGCTGCAAATATCACGCAAGCGCATTGACTACAGTAGGCACGCACATATTTTGTCGAATTTATTCTGACGTGCCAAATGGTGCAATACCATCCAGAGGTGGTAGGCGGCATGGTGACCCGTCCGTATATATACCGATAACACTGTTAGATCAACATTGTCTAGTGCATTCTCCGACAAACAAACACAAACATGAAAACCATTGTAAGTGTTGTGATAGTGCATACATTCATTGGATACCTAAAAACAAGTGATTTGTGATCGTAGTGTTGTGTGGGATGACCTAACAGGGATTTCCAGAAAACTATTTTAAAAGTTTCATTAAAGAACATTCCCTTAATGGTAAAAGTTAATTAGTGGTAATATTAAAATATTCATACAATTCGTTTGTTCCAGGTCTTTCTCGGTTTCTTGGCGGTCGCCCTCGCCGCTCCTCAAGGCCCCACTGAACCCATTCCCATCGTGAGACAAGTCAGTGAGATTAACCCTGACGGCTCCTACTCGTGGGCTTACGAAACCGGAAACGGTATTAATGCTGACGAGAAAGGAGCTCTAAAGGATATCGGCGCCGAGGAGCCTGCTCTCCAGGTGGAAGGCCAGTTCTCGTACCCAAGCGAAGAAGGTGGCAACATCCAGCTCACATACATCGCCAACGAAAATGGATTCCAGCCTCAGGGTAGCCATCTCCCCACTCCTCCCCCGATCCCGGAAGCCATCCAACGTGCCCTGGCATACCTCGCCACCGCACCACCCCAACCTGAAAACTAAATTCATGTTTGAACATTAGGTTAAGCACTATTCAATGTAATTTAAATTATGAAGTATCCCATAACATTTCAATAGGCATGGCTTTGTTATGGAATACTTAAACGCCTATTAGACATTCAGTATTTTATATCTTTTTATTTTGTACGTTTACAGTTTTGTGTGATGTAAATATAACATTTTAAAGTTAATTATTGCATTTTCCTTCTGCCCGAAGTTCTGTTATGACAATGTAAAATTGAGAAATGTACCCAAGTAATTATTATTGATACATATTTACTACAGAATTTGACACTAACAATTTCTGCAGACCTTGAAAGGTACAGTGGTTTCTATTATCAAGCGACACACTATCCAAGCATTTACATACAATACCTACTTTTATCGAATATCATAATTATGACGTAACATTGAAAGGAAAAGACATCGTCTTCATTTGCTTATGGCTGTCCCCTGTTGTACATAGGCCCCTTCAGTTACACGCCTCTGAGCACGGAAAGGCCAAGAAAAATCTTAATCGCGTTCATGAATAAACATCAAATTAATCGACAATCGTCTTGAGTTTCGTAAGCAATCATTGTTGATGCAATTTATGACTTAGTGGAAAATTAAATGATGTTAACTATAATTATATCTTTATCACGCAAGTATCTAGCATCTTAACCATAGTAGAAAGATAAAGTAGATAAAACATAACAAAGCACCCTAACTGCTATGCCATACACGAGTAACCCTGAAAGTTTTGACATCATGTTGTATCAATAAACCTATAATTATGTTTTAAAAGAAGCTAACGCATTTTGAAACATTATTAGGCAATATTGCAGCAAATAATATATACTAATTACAATTTAAAACATGTGTCAGTGATACGCGTACTTAATTCGCATTTTTGCGAAATAAGTGACAACCGATGCGTCGGCGTCGTTATCACATAAATGTTATGTGCAATAGAAATCTATGTTTAGTAATATAGTTATTCACGCTTGATTATGTGCAAATACTGAAACACCCTAATAAAAGAAGACTGCAGTTTTTGATTATTTATTTATACTAGAATGATGATGAAATTAGAGATAAGTATGTAAAGCTTTCATAATCGTAAATCACTTGATAACAATGTAAATATACGAGTACGTTGAGGAATCGTTAAAGATGCGGCCTTCATTTAGTCATGGTTTTATCATTGATGATTTTAGAAAGTTATGGATGGACTTAAATGGTTATGCTGAAAAATAATTATACAGAAACACTACAGTAAAAACTGAAAATCATACCAACAGTTTAAAAAATAATGTCTATGTTATGGGTTATTTAATTCAAATACAAAGTTGTCACTCAGTTTGAATTCCCTTAATAAAATCTTTGGCCTATTCTGTGGTTCAAAGGCCTCCCTCCACTCCTTCCATCCTTCCCGCTTCCGTGCCTCATCCCCTCAGTTTTGGAGAAATCCGTCCAGTTCGTCCTGGTATATCCTTCATGGCCTGCCGCAGCCCCGACTCACTATTTCAGGGCACCAGTTTTGTATTATTTGGGCCCACAATTTGTACGATATGCGGCAGACATGTCCTGCCCAGTCCCATTTAAGTTGGGCAACCTTTTAAGCTGTTTCATCTCTGTTTCTTGTGTCTTTACTTTTTTTTAAAGCCTTTCCCTACCCTATGACTTTTTCCTGTTTCGTGGGTGCGTTTGCAAATAGTCTCATAAATGAATAGTCAGACTCGGAACAAAAATCTGTAGGTCAAACAATTATTTATTCCGTGCGAGAATCAAACCTGCGACACGCAGCCGAGCAGCCACTGTGCCAACGGTGTCTTTGGGAAACGGATTATTGTACCGTTTGAACTTTGGGAAATTGAGTTCCTTAACTGTAAATATTAGAGCTGCACTCACTAATTGAGTTATTGGTGAATAGAAGAAGTATGGTGGCAAATGGTTTCAGTATCGAGCTTTTATAGCAATTAAGATTGAGTTTTTTTTATAGGTACATTAATTAACTAAGTTTCCGTGACAACAGTAACAACTTTTAATAATATTTTCTCGACTCCATCTGGCGGCAGATGGGTGAACATTTTAGCATTAGAATTAATTTAAATATCAAACATCAATTTGATCTCATCTTTACTATTCTAGACAAGATGCTGTGTTTTCATTTCAATATTTCGGGTTGAAATATAAAGATGGCGCTGTTCTGTGTATCGAGTCCACGCTAAATGTGGCAATAATAGGATTTTAACACAAAGTAATAATACATTTTCTAAATATCTACTACGAATTAAAGGTTGTTGGTTTTAGTTTCGCATTAACAACATTCTTAAGCTTTACAGGATGACTTTACTATTTCAATGAAATCAATCTTTTAATGATTGATGTGTGAACAAGTGACAATCAACGATTTCTAGTAAATATTGAGCCATTGTTTTGTATCTCTATTTTTTGTAGTACACATGGATATCGTTGCAAGATATGCCTTCAGGCTAAAATCGACATCTTAGAAGTATACAATGTCGCTATATAATATAACAATAAAAAAATATTTTAACTTATGTGACATTCCTAGTTAATTTAAGTTTTGTAAAAGACCTTTTTCTGCCTTCTAATCGTGAACAGGCTCGAAGCTGGGTGACGCTGATGGGTGTTTCTGTCTCTAAATAAGAAACGCTTTAGGTACACCAGCAGTAGTCAATTAATAAAACTAGCCGAAAACATTAAGTCGAAATCAAACCAATTTGAGCACAAACACGTGTGCTTCTTACGAAACTAGAATTACAAGGCTTCCAAACAACATAATAACATAATGATTCTTCTTTGAGTAGTAGTAGTAATAAGCTATAGTAAGGCTACCATAAATTGATATTTTTTTAAGCTATCATACTCTCACGTGTCGCTGACCAATTGTTGCAAAGTACAAACTGCGGTAGTTCACCTAGAAAGGTTAAAAGGTTAAGTTAGGTAAGCATCTATTTATAAAAAGCAGTGAGGAGAGGAGGGGGTGTTACCAGCGTCTGTTACCTTTCAGGTCAAGGCACTGTATAAGTAGGTATTGCATTCTTGCAGTTCCGTTTCGTTTCCTGTAACTATCGTAAACTTTCTCGATGGTGAGTAAACTGGCGGGTGGGTCTAATTTATGTGCCATTCATTTAATGGTATGGTGAAATCACATCACATCACGCCTGTAATCCCCGAAGGGTTAGGCAGAGGTGTACCCAATAGTACACCCACATTTCGCCAGTTAATTATCAAAATCAGTAATCAAATCATTTTGTAAAAATCGGAAAAGATTCCTGTACATAATTATAAAGCTTTGATGTAATAAACGAGAAATCGGAAGAAGTTTTGTTAGGGTGGTTAATTCATAACCTTTTTTTAAGTTTGCTAGGACAGAACACTTTTAGTGTTCATGGTCGCCACAGGTTCTTTAAGTTTCTGTTCGTTTATCGTTATGAACTTTACTAGTGAGCACTAAAGCCTATATTTAAGTTAATGTTTCGATGAACTTGTCAGTCGTCATGGTCAAATTCATTTGATGGGAAAAATAGAAATATGTTATTTTTAGTAAACTGGTTTAATTTATTCAGATTAGGTAACTACACTAATTAATACATTTTGAACTTTTAGAAATTAACGAATCTAGTTTTAATAAGTCTATTAACACCAACAAAAATATTCAGGAGAATATAATATACTATGTTTTTTAAATCGTTTCACATAGGTACATAAACACAAAAACTCACGCCTTTTTCCAAAAAAAAATCTAATCAAAAAATAAAATCGTTTCAATTCAATAAGTAAATAAAAAAAAATCGTTCAAATCGTTTCAATTCAATAAGTAAATCATTTACTCAACAAGTATGAGAAAGTACGTGTTATTAGTTGGGGAGGCCAGGAAGGGATTTCTGGATTTACTCGAGCGCGGCAGATTAATATAAGGGGGGATACCTAGCACCCTGTTAAGTACCTCCACCATATATGAGCCCTGTATATAGGGCCGCGCGTTTCAAACCATCAGATTAAAGAAGTCCCTGCACATAATTGTCAGTATATTATATTAATTTGACGCGCTCTAGTATTTCAATGTCATATTTTTTTCTTCCATTTGTAACCATTTTCAGCCCCTTCGTACGGCCACCCCTACCATGCAAACCGGCAGATTAATATTCCTCGGTTATTAAAAACACGTGGGGCGCATACACTATTAATATCGGACACGCTCGATTAGTGGTTCGTGATTTTTTTTTTTCATTTTTTTAAATATTTACTTATGCGCTTCCTCCACCAGTGAAAGGGTCCTATCTGTAACTATTTTTACTTTTTAGCATCTAATATTCACAATCCAAAAGGTTCCCACGACGCTGGAGTAAATCCAAATTTAGCATCTTGGGCTCCCCTACTATATACTAATGACTTTTTTGACATGTGCATGCAACAGTATAGGGGCCGTGGCAGTATTTCAAGTTTAGTTTATTTAAAATTGTTTTCGTAAAAAACGTGTTAAAAAGTTGGAAAATTGACCGTCAATATCTCTGCAAACTAGGTTGCCATATGGTCTAGAACAAAAAAAATGAGGAGAAAAACGTGTAACTTTTGGCTAATTCAGAAGTAAAGTTTAATCTCCTAGCAAGAAACCGTATAAATTACCTATCTAAAAAAGTAAACTAATTACACAGGTGTTAATGGACGGAATTTAAGTCGTACAAATATATTTACATAAATATTTTATCTGTCATAAAAGTATTGCGTGATTTGTGAGCTGCAGATGGCATGGGTCACACCCTGCTGACCCGTAGAGGTGGTAATAATAGTCGTTGACATTTAGAAGATGGAAACTAGTTTTATAGAGGCCCTCGTTCGATATGTGGTGCGTTCGGTAGGTGACACGTTTCCAGAGAGTGGCGCGTTATCACCAAGGTTAACTAGGATCTCTTTAATTTTATTGTTTATGATGATTATGAGTGGGCGTTGTATCCTAAGGCACGTATGATGAAATAGTATTCCGTATTGGTAAGGAAAAAAAATGTGTTCAGTTTGTCTAAACGATTAAAATTATTTTAAGAATTTTTCAGTCTGAGGTTTTCTTTTTAGCTGTGACTGAATATAAACCGGCTTTTTGATTCAAGGCCAATGATTATAAAATTTAAAAATATAATTAAATAGGTGCACCTTATTTGAATATGGACAAATTTGTAGGATGATCCAATAGTTGACATTTACACATAACGCCTAATTTACCTATTTTTATTTTAGTCTAGGCATTACGTAGTTCCATCGGAATTTAAGATTAATTTAAAGGTATATTTTTGATGCAAATACACACGTACAGTCTTGTCGGCAGACCACTTCTATTAATCATTCGACATTTGTCTTCTTCTCGTTACAAAACATAATGTGAATATAAATCTGTTAATTGAAGTATTATGTTGAACTTTGAGCTTAAAAAGCTAATGTGCTAATGCACTAGCTTTACCCATGACTTTGTCCGCGTGGAGGTCAGAAAACATGCTTATTTTATTAAATCGGGGTTTGCTTCCAGTGTTACTGAATGTTAGTATTTTACAAGGAGCAAGAACAGGCAAAAAAGTTGTCAGTCAATCATTCTTTGCCAGTGTTAAAAGGTCTGAGAAAGTTGATTTTATGACAGCCAGAAAAAACTTATTTGTCAAATCGTTTTTGTGTTGCGAGCAACCAATTTCTGTAGGACGTGATAACTTACTACTTAACGTGAAATGCCTAGAGAACTCTAAAATGTATAAATATTTAAAAAGTACGTAAAATACAGAATGTTGAAAGAAGCAGAGGACTATTTAAAACATTATTACTGTAACATTTGCTGAAGTTGCTCCAAGAGGAGGTTGATGGTATTTAAATATCCCACATATTTTTTTATTCTCTAGAGGATAGAAAGTTAAATCCATGTAATGTTAGCCAACATAACATCGCGCCTATAATCCCCGAAGAGTTAGGCAGAGGTGTACCCATTAGTACACCCACAATAATCAAAAATAGTAATGGTAACGGGTGGTAGTAATGGGAGTGGTTATGTTAGCCAAAAGATCTTAAAAAATGCTAGAATCAATTAAGACAAATACTTATATTATTGTGTACTAGCGACCCGCCCCGGCTTTGCACGAGTGCAATGTAGATAGATACATAAACGTTCTTCTTGAATCACTCTATATATTGAAATCCGCATCAAAATCCGTTGCGTGGTTTAAAAGATCTAAGCATACAGACGGCGGGAAGCGACTTTACTTTATGTTATGTAGAGATAGTTGTAAAGTGATGGTAAAGGATTAATTATTATTGCTATACCGATTATAGTGGCTTCTAAAAGTATTTTTTTATAGACCACAGAAAGAAGGAGCTTTACGGTAAACCAGAAATTTCTATTATCATTGAGCTTTGAGCACAGACAAGAAATGGAAACATCTGCTTCCGTTAACATAGGGCTATATTTTATCAACATTGGTAGCATGTAATTTCAACATTTTATAATAAATTAAAAATACATATTTCTGCTTTTAAAAAAAAGCGATGGACGGTACGGAACCACACCTCATTGAGTGTGAAATATAAATAGGTATTATAAAATTATTTGGTGATTTAATAATGGTCTCCTATATTTAAACGATTTGATAATACATCCAACTTAATGATATTCTGCTTGACATCGAGAAATTAAATGTTTTATTCATGGTCACTGTTTGGTGTCAATACCCTTAGAATACTAGGCGCTGTTTTTTGTTATCTTCTATTTTGATATAAAAGGATAAAATTTTTATGTGATGTTACCTGTTTGTTTCTGACATTCGTACAGATCTCAGCAAAAATGAAATTCTTGGTGAGATTATTTGTATTATATCATTAAGGAAGACTTACAGTAAAATCAAAATAAAATAAAAAATAATTATTAATAATAAAAGTAATAATTAAAAGAATTTATTAAAACTTTTCATAGATTTTAATTAACTCAAATTACAAATAAGGTGTAATATTTGATTTTGTTGTGATTTGCAGGTTCTTGCTCTGTGCGTGTGCGCTGCCAGCGCGGCTAGCTTTGGCCCAGGAACTCCCCTCGGAGGTTACAAGAACTACAAGGGTTACCAGAAGCCCGTTCCCGCCCCCGTCGCCCCTATCGTCCCTGTCGCTAAAGCCGTAGCTCAGACCGTGGCCGCTCCTTTCGTTGCGGCCGCCGAAGCTACCTACCAGGCTGGATCTGCCGCCTACCAGACCGCCAAGCAGGTTGTCGGCAAGGGTTACTCCGCGGACGGTCAAGCCGCCATCCTCAGCTCAGAATCTGAATCCAGCCCCGATAGTTACAGATACAAGTAAGTGTTAACTTTTACTGATACCTACTTGAGTCTATTTTTGACAATGAAGTATCTGTCAATTTAACGCCTGATTTGACAAAACAGTTTTTTAAGCCATGTCTACCTTTACTTATGTCCAAGATTTTTTTTCCGATCCATACATTGCAGAAATTGGGTTAGGTACATTATGGCTTTGTTGATAATTTCCTTCTTCGTCTAGATTCGAGACCGAAAACGGCATTCAATTTACCGGCGAAGGTGTCCCCAAGCAGGTCGAAGATGCCGTCGTCGTCGTAAGTATTATTTCTTGGCTAATATTAAAATGTAAATCAAAAGATCTTCCTTTTTCATAAAAGAAGCCTAACCCTAATTAAAAATACTGATTGCATAGCAAAATAGTTACCGCAAAATATTATTATTTCAACAACAATTTGAATTCGTGACGCATCGCTATAAAGAACACTTTATAGTTGCTTGAAAGGCGTAAGTGTAGTCGGTGGTGTGAAAAGAAATAACCACGAAGGCAAGTTTGCTCACTTCGCTCGCTCACTAGACCCCGCCATCCCCTTCGAACCCCAGGTTATTAATAACTTTCAATTACCGTAACAAGCGTTTAATTTATTGTGCAATCAGTATATTGGATATAAAAACAATATTTGATTGATATAAATAAATTAAAGGGTGGTTTATATTTCTCTATTATAAACAAATTTTACTTAAGTCATTTATTACTACAAACCGAGTTATACCTATGCACCGAGATATGCACATGAAGATAAAAGTTAGTCTATTAACACCCAGGCCAGAAGGCCATGGTTAAATTGATAATTTATATGATAAGTTATTGATGAATCTGTGCGGCTGAGACAGGAAACTAATGTCAATATGCATGCTTGGACTAGTCAATTTTGAATGCGCATCATCACAATTCTGACAATAGATTATGTTTCATGTACCCAGGTATCCCAAGGTAGCTACAGATACACCTCCCCCGACGGTACCCCCGTGTTCGTGACCTACACCGCTGACGAGACCGGCTACCATCCAGAGGTAATACAAGAATGATAACAAGATTTAAAACCACGCATTATGTGTATGGAACTGATATCCCCATTTTTACAAGTTTATAGTACAAGGTACAAGGCTTCATTCCAAGAACTTCCAATAGCCCTATCTGTTTGTAATTTGTGTTATCAACAGAATATGTCTATTATGATATGAAAAATTTATATTTGCTTATTCACAATTAAAATACCTTATAGAGAGTCCATCGGAGTCATGTTTATTAAAAGGTCAAGGGGTGATGTCCCTGACAATAGAAGTGAAAGATGAAATACTCTAGGGAACTACCTCCCTGCTAATAAAGCTGTAGTGATAATACTTATAAATCGATTAGTAATGAATTTTCTTTTGTTTCAGGGCAACGTCCTCCCCGTAGGTCCCGAGGTCCCCGAGGCGATCCTCCGCTCCATCGCCTACAATGCTGCCCATTCCAAGGACTCCGTCCAGAAGTACTAAATCTTGACTAGACCAACACAGTGATCGCTGAACATACTAGCGGTTTGACTACGGACAGTAATACCTACTCATTCATAAACATTAAGATTTGATGTTGAATTGCAGTATATTATTTTTGTGTTAATAAAGGAACTGTGCCATAATGTTATGCTTTCATTGTATTCATAAATAATAATACCAGCTTATTATTGTCCCACTGCATAGCAAAGGTTTCTTCTCATGCAACACGAGTATTGATCACCATGCTTGTTCAAGGTGGTTAGGCGACTTCAGACTTAAATTAATTATATGTCCAGGTTTCTTTACCACCTTTTTCTACCCCGATTTCAGTGATGTCCAAAATAAACTTAGAAATTATCTAAGTACATAATTATTTTATGAATTGAAAAAAAAAATCATTGGTACTTGCCGGTATCAAATTTGCAAACTCATGCATGCAACCGGGCCAATACAACATCCATCATTGATTCCAAAAATTAACCTTCTTGTAATGTTTTTCAAATAGGAAACACAGCTAGAAATAGAATAGCTTGGTAGAATTGATTCAATAAATCGTTTACGATTTATCAGGTAGGTAGATATTATAGTACTTAGTTGCATTACCCTGTAATCAAATATTTATATCTACTGCATAATCTGTAGTAAACTAAAATGTTAATACCATCACTATCCTCCAATCAAAGATATGTACGCTATTACCTAGAAGCAAAATAACTCAAGTAGTGTTAGGAGTGTTAGGTACAAATATATTAGCCACAATGTTGCAGATTGTGAATCTTAATAATAATGGTTCATCATAATATGAACCTTTTACGGAACCCGTGTAAAAGTATGCACGCATACCTGATGGAAGAAGCGGTTGCGTAATGTTAGAACAGTTAAAATGTAAAAATGTAGGTAAGTATATAAAAATGAAATGGTCGACCAATTTACTCTTGCAAAACCATGAAAATAGCTCGACCGATTTTAATAATTTTCCTTAAGGTTTGCCTTAGTTTTCTTTACATGTACCTAATTTAAAAAGATTTTAGATTTTGATTGAGAATATGCTTTCTGAGTTCTACCGTGAGAAATCTTAAAGTGAACTTGATATTATTCCAATTAAACTTTTTTGTATTACCTACCCTTCCAAGGTGGTAAAAATCATCAAGTGAGTCTTTCCGCCCTAGGTGGGGCTGAAGGGACTGTCAGACCTTAACTGACTAAAAAACCACCTTGTTCCTTCTGTTGCTAAGGTAGGTTTTCAAATAAAATGTTGTACCTAATTAAATTGCGCTTTATTATATTTTGACTAACCAATTTTGCGCTCTACCGTCGGTATCCACTTTAAATGTTTTTATAGTTTGAATGTGGGTCCAGTTAACCAATTAAAATACAGAAAATATATTATGTGGTGAAGTGGACGAGCGGATTCAGTAGCGAGTGGGTCCAGCTGACCGAAGACTATTGTCGGGCATATAACGCAATATGTAAGTCAGTAACCTATAATGAATTTTAGAAACTAATTAATTGAGGCTTTATTTCCTTGGTTGGAATGCCATCATACCTCTCGGTATGATACTTAGTCTAAGTACATAGTTCCTACAGAAATTCAGTTCGCAGAAATTTCGCTTTCCATATATTTTATTGTAAGTGTTTATATTTATATCAATACTAGCACTCTCCCCGCGGCTTCGTCTAATATAGCCTATCTATAGCACTCAGTCATAACGTAGCTTTCAATTTGCGAAAGAAGTTTCAAAATCGGTTCAGTAAATCCAGAGATTACCCCCTACAAACTCACAAACTCAATAACTTTACCTTTTTATAATATAATATTGTAGTAATATTGTAGTATAGATAGACACTTATATTAAAATCTGTGGAACACAACAGATCCGCGACAGCTCCGCGACAGCTCTGCGATAGCTCCGCGACTTTGTCGCAGCGAAATTGTCGGAACTATGTGCTTACTTTACCCATAAAAGATTAAGGTACTTACAAACATTTGTGTAATCCAATAGCTTGGCTAAACAACAGGGATATTAAAAAAGGGAATGTTATTAGAAATAAAATGTGAAAAGCGCAAAAGGTGAACGATCTGTGCCAATTATGTCCATAATTAAACGGACCATTAACCTAATAGATACCACCTACCTACTTATTATTAACACCTGTTTATTAATTAGCTATTAATGATATTCTCACTAATCCTCCCATCCTTTCGATCTCTAATATAATTATTAGAGATTTTTAGACTTCATATAACGTATTATCTAGATATCTGTACGAATATAATAAAGCTGAAGTGTGTTTTTGTGTTCGTTAGTGTGTTGTTCCTCTCGAATGTCTTATGTTACACAGTTCGACATAAGCCATTGTCTTACTATTGTGTTACTAATTAGACATTCAACGGGTTAAACGCGTCAACCTCTGGAATTACTTAATTTAATGTATTATTTTTTACTTAAATTATTTTTTTATTTGTTATTTCTTTATTTACTATTTTTTTTATTTTATTGGTTTTTACATTAAATTAAACGTTAATTTAATTTAATGTAAAAAATATAATTATTATACTTATATTTTTATTTAAATACGCGGACGAAGTCGCGGGCAGAAGCTAGTTAATAATAAAATTAAAGTATCAAGGAGGCAATCTGTTGGTGTAGATTAATCATGATGGGTTGATTAATAAGTGACCTTTTCACACTTTAATTTATCAAATTATATTCTTGTTAAATGTGGTCGAATAAATCAAAAACGTTCAAGGGAGAATCAGACGTCAGATAGTTTTGTCTAATATTGAACTGAAGCTGACTGTACCGCTGTAGCATGGGATAAAAGTTACCAGCCTATTATTTTTCCATTGTAGGGCATTACGCCTTTTACGTGTCGTCAGAAGCTTGAAAGTCTGACAACCAGTCTTACCTAGGAGTATCGTATTACCCAGTTACTGGGTTGTGGAGGTCAGATAGGCAGTCGCTCCATGTAAAGTACTGGTACTCAGCTGCATCCGGTTAGACTGGAAGCCGACCCCAACATAGTTGGGAAAAGGCTAGGCAGATGATATGAGGGCATTACGCCTTTTACAGAGAAGACGTGAGGATTGCGCAAGGCCGATTGTTGTATCTCTTAAGTACCTATAAGTCTGGACTTATGGCTTAAAGAAAAATATATATTTTTATTTACTGATGTCAGTGATTTTCAAGATAAATTTAGAAAGGAAGGGGGGGAGTGAGGGATAGAGGTTACCCTTATTAATTAACTGTTTGATTTGAAGAGGTTTCCTAGTCCATTCAGAATGTATTCATGGGCTAAAGAGGTAACAGATTCTTATAAGATAAGCCGTTCAACGTGTAACTCATTATCGATAAGGTTTTAAAAAAGTAATAGGTTACCCTATTAAAAAGCCTTTATAGTACGGGTAAACGAAATGGATGGTCTGGATTTGTGCCCGGTTGATGGCAATAGGCTCGCTCCCTATTACATGGGACTTAAATATGATTGGCGAAATGTGAATGTGCTAATGAGTACACCTCTGCCTAACCCTTCGGGGAAACGAAATGGTATCTGGACAGGTGAAGTAAAAACTGACCTTTAAAACAGTACAGTAAAAAAATATTAAAATATTTTATGGAACCTATGAAAGATAGTTAACTAGTTTAAACATTCAGCTTGAAATAAAAATCCTGCTTTAAAAAATTATATTTATAATAATAATTCTATCATTATTCAAAAAGATCAACCCAGTCTCTTTTAAAACGACCAGATTTATTTCGGAAGTCATAATTCGTATTTATGCTAAGCGAATGACGTCAATAGACGCAACACAATACTAATGAGGTATTATAAAATACGGATTACAAATTACCTAGTTATAATTATTTATTTTTATTTTATGCAACATCCTGCCGGAACCTATCCAGTTTTTACTTTTACCTGTTAAAATTTTCTTTACAGAATGAGGGCAGTTTCATTGTGGGTAAACTAGCAACAATGGGCTTGGATTATTATAATACTATGGTTCTGCCCGTGACTACATCCGCGGCCATACATTATCCCACGGGAACGGTACATTTTTCCGGGATAAAAAGTAAGGCTTATGTGCTATTTCAGACTTTAATCTATCTCTGTCCAGCCGTCAAAGAAAGAGGTATTGATTTTTTTTTCATTTACATAATATTAACAACTGAAAGCGACCCAGTATTCATAAATAAAAAAAAACAAATATCGTTAATAAAATAGTCTTTATTGAACATAAATTTTCATTACCATAATAACTGTCTCGAAAGACAATACAAAATCTACTTAAATCCTTTAGTTGATTTTTATGTTTATCTGTGACTAACCAAACCGGATATGAATGGCGAATGCAGCTCCTCTTAAGTACACACACAGTATGCCGCCACGAAATGAATACTTACACAATTATGAAAAAATTGTATTGTGTGTGTAGTACAACATGTCTTGTTAATTATTTTTTTATTATTATTGTGAGTACAGCAATCACTGTGCCGATAGTCGTAACGGCCAATGGCATAATAGCCAAGAGCCTCGACCAACACCTTAGGAGGCTCTCGTTGGGCGGCTGGATCAAGGGCTTGATTCAGAAAGCGGTACTCCTGGACACGGCGCGTATTGTTAGGAGATTCCTTTCTCAGGAGCCCTGACCGCCGGTAGCTTGGACCCTGTTCCCGATGCCGGTGGGATACTATTTTTTATATTTTTAAATGTTTTTATTGTTTTATATTAATATTTAAAAATGTAATTATATATGTATATAAAATAAATAAATGAGAATAATATGACTAAAAATTCAAAAATATAAAAGATAAAAATGTACAGTTTTGCTTAAATTTAAATTATATTCGTAAGTCCTATGTGCCGGAACTAAGCAATAATACTGTATCTCAGGCGATGTCTAGTTACAGCGTAAATTAGCAATAAGTATTGTACGTTGGTTGCCTTTATGAGTCATGTTTACGAATGAGCCTGCGATTTTTGTAGCTTCGTATCGCCTCATCTAGGTTTGTCGATATAATTCCAGTAGGCACTTGTTACGTGCTATTTCCTCTTTTAGAAATTCTTTAACTTGCTAACTTCATATTTCTGTTTTTGTTAGAAGAACGATTTGAGTAGCGTGACTTGCAAAGAATTAATAGGTCTACATAATATTTTCAAGGTACAGGAAAACCCAAAATGGTGTATTTTGGGCTTTTAACTGTGCCTGCGGACCTAATAATGTACGAGCCGCTGTTTGTTCTTAATTTAAAGTATCTAAAATATTGAATAAACGTTTGATTTGATTGATGATGTTTCAGCGCCTATGATATTTTTTTAGCAATCATTCCGTTTTGCGCACCGTGCTCATCCCAATGTGGGTTTTTCTAAGCTAACTTTTCTCATTTTAATCAACCAATCAGCAGCTTAAGTAGTTATAATTTTCATTCAAAAGTAACTGTTCAAATCAATGAAATAATAATTTTATTGTGGATATTTTGATGTCCGTGTATTATGCCAGTACCTATACCCAGGTTGTTAGTAACTATAATATTATTCAATTGCAATTGAGTACCTAATATTATGGTCTTTGCTCCTTATATTTATGATGTTTTTAATTGTAATGTCATGTAAATTATACACTACACATATAGATGTTATAAGCACCAAAAATGGCTTGTGTGGTTGTGCAATGATTACGTAAACCCTAGGTAGGTACTACATTCATTGCTAAGCTAGGCTGTTTATGAAGTAAACACCTAGGAATATGATTACGATTATGACAGTGCTTCGAGGATCTCTATGCCATAAGCGATAAAAACAACGAGTTAATATGTTAACAAGTGAAAATTTGCATGTTACAAATGAAGGTTGTGCCAATTAAATTGACAATTTATGTTCAATTAATAATTTAGTCATAATCAAGATTACAGGATTTTCAATTACGCATCGGTGAACTTAGAAATGTGTTCGTACTTCGCAATGTTACACTGTAAATAATATGAGCTAATCTAATATGTCTACAAAATGATACAGACCGGTGCAAGTGTATAAAATAAATATTTATCACAATGATGACATTAGACTTTATTGGTTTTGCAAGGATAACCAATTTATTAAAAAGAGCAAAAGTTTAACTTGTGCCATAATCCATACTAACATTCTCATCTGTTTGTCGGTAAGCACAGGTATTCGAGGACTTACTTTATAACTACCGCGAGTTAATTTTCATCATGTTATTTGGCTAGATTTTAGTTTTAGAATACAAATAAGTGAAGCAAACGCAGCTGTGGTTGTAGTTAGAATAAAATACCTGCCTACATAATTCTAATAATACATAATTATGAAAAGAGAAATAAAACCGATGGATGCAAGTTTTTGTTGTGATCTTTAGGGAGGTCTATGTCCAGCAGTGGACGTCGTTCGGCTGAAATGATGATGAACTTGATAATGACATTAAAAGGTACTTGAAACGTATGTGAAATACACTTCAGGTTATTCGTTAGGTATACATAATGATCGGAGCATACTAACCTTCAGAGTTACTTTCTTATTATGACACTATGTTTTAAAAATTAATTAGGTACTATCATTCAACAACAAAATGCCTACTATTCAAATTACCTTAATGCTTAAAAAATATTAATTAGCCTTCACGGGTTATACGGCAATAAAAATAAAAATTTTGATTTTAATAAATTAATGAGTGTATTTTACTAAAACCAAGCGGATCTCACTATTCTTATTTAAAGTGATGATGTGATAGTGTTGCACTAATGTTCAAAATGAAATAAATAAAAAAAATATATATGGTCGTAAAAAACTAAAATGTCAACATTTTATTATAACCAAAAACAATAACAAAATAAGAAAATAAAACTAAAAGTTATACTTTAAAAGGAGAACCGGACAAAATGGACGACTCCTAAAGATAAATTTATTAAAAGACCCATGTCTAGTTATAGCAGCTGCGACTGTACCCAACAATTGTTTCAACAGTCGAAGGGCCAGGTTCGTGAAGCAGTCATGCTGTCCAGCATTTGTATTTGTTAAGTAGACTTTATGTGTACAGAATTAATTATATCAATTCGGTACACATAAGTTATCTCCAGATTTTAAAACAAAAATAATTAAGCTATCTACTCTCAGTATAAATATAATATACTGCATCTCTCCTGAAAATTCTAGGTTATCTATTCCGCAGTCTTGACTTATTTAAATAAATACCGGTAATACTGTTATAAAATTATAAGTTTTTGTGCTAATAACAATACGCCCAGTTGGTACAAGAACAAGGTCTAAAGCCAAACGTTTTTCAAAATAATTATTAAACGGGACATGCTTTCATCAAGATATCAAGCTTTTAATCAGTTTAAAAAAGTAATTTCTCTAAAACACGATGAACGATTTCTTCAAACTTGAATAAGTTCTCTATTCAAGTAAAAAAAACCTCAATATTACCATAATAATCAAATTTAATTTAATAAAAGGCCATTACTAAGGCCTACTGTTATAATGAATGGCTGTTCAAAACTACTGTTTACGCGCCATGCATAATATTAATATACAACAAGATACAAAAATTGTATTTAGGCCAATGAATTGTTATTGTCTATAGTGCTGATTATTTGGTGTACTTTTAGTAACTAACTTTACAATTTAGTGTTAAACGATTTTAATGATTGAGAAATGATTAATTTTGGCTGCAAGCTGTTGTAAAGTCCGAATAGAATTTCTTATAATTTTCTTTAAAATATAATAAAAACACGAAATATTTTTACCTTTTTGTCCATAAAGTTATCAAATAGACGCTTTTATAAAGTTATTTTTAAAAGTTAGAATAGTTTATTATAATTGGATCAATTTTGACTGCTGTTAGTGAATTAATTGGCCTCGGCGACAATGTCGATGGAGTTTATCAACGTATGTTACAATATTGTGAATTTGTGATCGGATCTTATTAGAGTATATAATTAATTAGTATACAAAAAACGATTCTCAAACTGAAAGTCACGCATAAAATTGTTTTACTCAATTAAATGAATCAAATATTATAGTAATAATCGGATGAAGGTTCAGTATTTTAATCAGTTTTGTGTAGAAGTCATTTTTTTTAATAACAGACTTTGATAGCGCTCGAGTGCTCAACTCAGTGTTGACTTAAGGCCCAGCAACACAGGAGCAGACAACCTGTGGGCGCGGGCAGAGACTCCAGTAGTATTTGTATGGATAAGTCCACACTAACACGGGTATAATCCTACTGCACCATCTGACCGCGCCCATGCCTGCTCCAGTTTAGCCTGTCTTAAAGGTGGCATCATGTATCTGATTTCTATTATTACTCTTCGTTACCTATTGCTTTGAGCTCAGTTCTATGTGCTTCTTACATCCAGTGCACTTCAGAACTTTTCGGCTCCAGGGGCCAGAGCATTAATTGTGTTTTGTCTATCAACATCGAGTTGGAGTCGTTGATCAACTTCAGTTGCACGGTTGCACCTTAAGCCATTGCAATAACACTATACATCACCTGCAGTTATTGCTTACTATTAATATACGATTAATTATAAGATGTTTGTTAGAAAATATCGGTCGTACATTTTAAAATCATCACCATAACTAACAATCCTGCTGATATTAAACTGCATCTGGTTAGACTGGCTACTTGGCTGGCATGACATACTTTGGGAAATGGCATGGCCTCATGTCGAACGATGCTGGGGTTACCTGGCAGTTTGATTAAAAATGGTTAAATGTGATAAATTATTGTGATTCTGTCACCATATATGGGGTGTAAGGACATCGTAACGAAAACTTTATCATGGATTAAATACACAATTCTAGAACCCCCAACATTGATGCATTGTAAGTTATTAAAAAAAAAACAGCTGTTCCATACATTTTGACTCGTTATGTACGTTCCACTCAGTATTGCTCTGAAATGACAAACAATACAGTAGCATTAGTAGCACTAGTATTTTCATAGCAATTACATGCCTTCGCCTGTTTTAATGGTAAGATTTTCTCATTTCAAAAACCAACATTATTTATTTTTGCAGCTCGTTACCTAATTCTTCTTGATCCTTTAAATATGTCAGAACATTGATAGAAAGAGTTATTGTATAATATAGTAAGTGATCCCTCCTTAGCCTGTTATTATCTACTCGTACTTTCAACACTTGAACTTGCGCTTTTTCACTGAAGAACAATAGGTACTTACTTCTTTGATCTTACGACCACATAGTTTTAAGCTAAAATATGAAATGAGTATAAAGCGTGACTATAGCTTTGACAAAAATGAAGCTTCGCGGAATTATCATCTTTGATTTGTACTACTAGTCTAGGCTTACTGTTTCAATAACAATGTATTACTCTAATTATTAAAAAAAACTTGATAGTTAGGGCAAAAAATCAAATATAATTAAGAAACGCTCCATGCTTTTGTACAAATATTTTCGTTTCGTAAGTACTTAAGTTTACTACAACGCCATTTGCATGAAAAGAATATTCAATTTCAGTAGTAAATAGGCATTTAAATGAATAAATACATACAAACTAATAGTACGTATTGAAATATGTAAGTACGAATTACTATTACCATTGCTTAAAAACAATATACAGTTTCAGTAGTAAATAGGTAGTAAATAGGCAGGTTATATTAACCGAAATACCCTTAAAATTTCAACTTAATATGGTTTTCAAGCAAAACGTATATAGTATTCGGGGTTTTCAATGTTCATAAATATTATCTACGACGAACTAGGTACCTAAGTTATAAATGCCAGAGGAAACTTCTTTGTTACACACCACACCTAGAATTGACACTTTGTAAAGTGGGCTTGTCCAAGTTCGGGGAAGTTATCAATTTTATGATTTTTTTAGCACATTGGTTTTATATAATTGCCTTTGAAACTGCACATTTTGTGAACAAATAATAAGGCTATTGCTGTGAGATGTTTTCTGGATTTACTTACGGATAGTTTTTATTTCTAGTTAATTAATTAATTATAATTATTAATACCGGTCTATAATTTTACCATAGAAAATTGAGAAATTGAAGATAGCACGGGATATGTAAAAAGTGAAGTCAAACGTACTGACACGACTTGTACGTAAATACGCAGCTAAAGCACGTACGTAGCTAAAAGTTTACCAACAAACAACGACAATTCAAATATTCGTATCTCCAATTGTCCCAGCTACTAAATTAATCAATGAAGATGATACCCAAAGATTGAGAAACGCTGTGCTAATGAATTAGCGTCGGACAACACATTATAAATGTGACGAACCCGACAGAGGAACATTATAAAATTAGATAAAAAAGGTATAAATAGGCATTGATCTATAGAGGAGCACATTCAAGTAGTTAAGTTCGCTTGATAACAACGAAAATGCGCGTCTTTTTGGTAAGTCCAGTGATGTGTGACATTGTTGATGCACCATCAGTGCATGGCTTTGACTTGCCATTAGTATGCAGCTTATCACGGACATTTAGTGTTAATAAAGTTTAACGGATATTATAGAGTATTAATATAATTTATGAGTTATTAACGTCAGATCTTATTATTAATATTTTACTAAATAACTTAATTTGTTACAACTACTGTGTATTCATATTTATTTATTTGTTTCAGATCATAAGTCTGTCCATGACAGTGGCCCTTGCGGCTGAAATTGGAAGGTACTTACTGTTTTTTTAAACACAATATTTACATATTTTTATAATTATGATATTTTGTTTAATTTTTATGCCTATGTGTTTTGTTTAGAATGTGTCAAAAATTAAACATTTTTTCATAATGCCTTAGTATCGAGTTGATTATCAAAAAATCAATTATTGAATGAATTTGTTGGTACCTACTGAAAACAGCACTACATATTTTAGGTGTATTATAGGTGTTCTTGAATTGTTAGATAAAATCATTGGCACTGTAAATTCTATACAAAATTACTACGTACCTTAGTCATTGTTCTCGTATTGACGTCAATCGAGAAATCTGTCACTAATATTTTTATGAAACAACCACCTTCATAAAATAATACATAATACACTTAAAGAGCAGCTGCGTTTTGTCCATGACATATTATGTAAACAAATATTCACTTTTATGCACATAGCAAAACAGTTTTTATATGTAATACAGTTAATTCGAATTTAACTTAATCTTTCTGTTTTATCTTCCAGGGCCACATTCAACCCCTTCTCGTTCGGTTCGACCACTCGTCGGTACCCCGGTTTCTTTGGTACAACTCCGTCCCCTCTAGTGTACAGACCTACAACTTCGAGGTACTACACGCGGTACGACGAAGCAGGACGCTACGACCCCGGGACCTACGACAACTCTGGCAGATACATACCCGACACCTCTGGGGCTTACAAGTAAGTGCTCATAAATTTTGCATACCTGTTTGTTTTCGTCTTATCTTGTAAATTGGGCTGAGGAGGCTTAATTGTAATCATAGTCTACGAACAACAGTCGGTAGAGATTATTGACGCTTAGAATAAATAAATAAACATTATAATGTTCCCCAAAATGGGATATTTAAAATTAAATTTAATGGTATAAAATTCATAACTTAACTTTATAACATTTCAACCTTGACGATAAGATCAAGCTGTTAAATGTTGATTGTAAATCCGTTATATTATCACAACAATAAAAATTAATGTAGAATACATTAATTCATTAATTAATATATAAATTAATTAAAAAAAAATCTATTTGTAATAAAAGATCTGTCCAGTGCATTTGTATAAAATGTTGTTTGTTTCTGTACGAATGCAATTATAGAATCTAAGTCTAAAAAAGAGTTATTTATCTATTCGGGAGATAGTTTATTAAAATGTCATAAGTTTGTAGATCTGGGATCGACATTATATAGACATTAGATGGTCGACATTGTTTAATTGTTAAGTTCCTAGGTAAGTAACTATATATGCAAATATGCATTTTCTGGAAAAAACAGAAACACATCCTGATTCAAGTTCAAGCATTATTCTAACAATGGTATGTTTCATTTAGCGGTGATCGCGGTGACCGCGGCGGTTCCGGTGGTTTTTACACCGGATCTGGATCAGCTGGCGGTCCCGGTGGTGCTTACTCCGGATCCGGATCTGCGGGAGGGCCCGGTGGTCCCGGTGGTCCCGGTGGTGCGTACAGTGGAACCGGTAATGCTGGAGGCGCTGGTGGATTCTACAGCGGTGGTGACGAAGGTGGCCGCTACAGGCCTGATGGCAGCGGTGCTTACAAGTGAGAACCTATCTTCTTCTTTTCGAGTCGATGATTTAATACAATCCATTTTTTTTCCTATAGTTTTTGGGCCCAGTAGGTGGCTACGTTTATCGCGGCACCAGCAGCGTTGTTAACGTCCTCTAAAGTGCATGTGTAGGGATACTTTGGGCATTGTAGTAAGTGGGCCATCGTCTGATCAGGAGCACCGTACTTGTATAGTGAGAACCTAATAATAAAATAACTACCATATATCTAAAAATAAAACTATGCGATGTGACTTACTTTAAATTACAAAATATGCACCCAGACGCATCCAAAGAACTGGCATAGAAGTAATTTATTCTTCGTTATAATTATTCTGTTGTTTAATTATCATCATTTTTTATTGTATAGTATAATACAGATTCTAATGTGCATAATTATAATTTAAATAAAAATATTGAATTATGTATGATATGGTTATGGTATATTAAAATGTCCGTGATCTATTATTATTATCAAATTATGAGATAGGTTGATCATAAATTAGTAGGTGTTAATTATATTTGTTTAAATATTTAACAGGTCGGTATCGTCTATTAAAGATGACACCGATCCGACATAATTGTAAGTATTACGATGTTGGCCTTACTTATATGAATATTCCACAGCGGTGACCGTGGTGACCGAGGCTCAGCGGGAGGCTTCTACACCGGTGACAAGTCCAGCGGTTCTGGAAGCGGTGGAGCAGGTAGTGGATCAGCCAGCGGATTGGGCATCGGCCTTTCTAGCGGATCCGGTAAAGGCTCCGGCAAATTCAGCGGCGTCGGTTCCGGCTCCTCTGGCTCTGGCGCCGGCTCTGGTGCATACGGTTCAGGTTATGACTACAAATACGGTATCATCCGCCAGGAGACTCAAGTCCTTCCCGACGGTTACCACTACCTCTATGAAACAGAGAACAAAATCCTCGCTGAGGAAGCTGGTAAACTGGAGCAGATAAGCAACGATGAGGATGGAATTAGAGCAAAAGGATTCTACGAATACGTCGGTCCCGACGGTGTTACCTACAGGGTTGACTATACTGCTGATGAGAACGGTTTTGTCCCATCAGGCGCTCACATTCCCAAGTAAATCTAGTCCAATGATTTCTCATAATTTATGGGGTAATGAAGATCTACTTATGTACCTGAGATAAATAAGCATAATAAAGACGCTATAATTATGTTATTGAGTTTGTTTTATTTATTTGGCAAGTTTGCGATTAAAAGTTATATGTTGTATATGATAAAACTTTTTATGTTGTACTTGGATAGGGAATCTATTTTGTCTTGTAAACCTTAGAGATGTTTTTTTTAAAGTTTGCGGTTTAATCTTACCTATCTCAATAAAACCATTATTACCTATTCGCAAATTTGAACCGGTTTTCAGTATAACCGGATACGACTTAATATGTCAGTAGGTATGACACCTAAGCGACTACTTTGATCTTCACATTATAGGTTAAAAGCATATTCGTCACACACTATCAAGTCCAAAATCTTGGAAGTTAACTCGTAATGATTTTGAAATGTAAATTGAAAGGATCAGTATCTCTTATCAGCATCTAAACTAGTAAGCTAAGTAGCTAGTAAGTTAAGCTATCTATAGAAAATTATAAATCAATTTGGTTGAAACTGAAAACTGTAAACAGTTCCTAATCCATAATGTGGCAAATATAACACTTTTACATTGGAAAAAACGTCATTTACACGCAACAAACTTCATATTATTGTAAGATCGATCACAAAAAAAATATAAATATACGTAAGGTGATCTGCAATCTACATCAGAAGGATTTATGTTAAACCTTTAAATAATGCTGACCTGACCTCAAATATTTTATATAGCTGACATAATGAGGTCAGCTGCATGCATTAAATAGGTATATATTAATAAAGAAGATGAAGAATAGTGTTGTTTGTTTCAGTATTAACTGTTTTTGAAATCATACTTACTGTGAGAAGACAGCACGCTACTTTAATAATAATATCAGCCTATCGTATTATCCCACTGCAAAATAAAAGCTTCATCTCATTCAGAGAAGGCACGAGCATTAATTACCGCAAGACGGGTCGGCGATTTTAGCCTTAAGCTGCATTAAGACCATAAAGTTTTAGTGCGTCACTGCTGGGTGCGACTTCCACTTCTAATACAGAATTTAAATGTCACTATTCTCTTCACTAGAATCGTAAAGATCGTCTATAGTTAGAAGATAGCTTTCAACGTGCTTTTAACATTTTTATATAAGTCTTGAATTGACGCAATATTTATTCTATTTATGTATTTGCAAAGGATCACCGTCACCTATTGAGATATTATTTATTTTAAGATTAATATTTCCAATATGGACCTAGATGGTCTCTTTCATTTCAACTTAATTCTTTTTGGAAGCCCAAGAAAATGTTTCTTCTTAAGATTATCTTGACTTGAAGAATAAGAAATATTTGACTGATGCTTATCAGTAAAATATTTGAATTATATGCGAACGTGAATGTCACGTAGGTACTTACAGAGATTTTTCCCAGGCAAATCGGGATTTTGAAATACTTCAAGCAAATAAATCGGGACTCATTCTTTGAAAGCGGTTATAATAAAAATATTAAACTAAGTTTATTATAATTCTTATTATTATTTTATTTTTGTATATTTAACTGCTTATTGAGGTTCTCTTAAGAAAATTCTCAAGAATTTAAGGAAGGGAATTTCAGAATTTTCTTTTAAAAATTACAATAAGCGGAACTGCATGTCCCGCGCGGGTGGTTCTATTTCAAGTTAAAAATTGGAACGCTGCTGCTATGTAGATAGAATAACAATGATAAGGTGACTCACCACGACAAACTGTAAATTTCAAACAAAAAAAAACTAACCTTTAAGAATCGGAGAAACAAATATGTAAGTAATTAATGCACAGTTAATTATAGGTCACTACAACGTAATTGCCAATTTGCCGGTACATAAATAAACATTTTTTGTCGGTGAACCGTTTAGTTGTTCGGTCATTGACGTATGATCTTATATGACTTCCTCTTAGTACATTCATTCTTTGACTAGTATGAATAGTGTCTTAATTTTAAAATTAAAGGTTATCGACCTAAACTAAACGGGTTTCTGCACCTCGAATGTATATTTATATACATTGCATATGTGAGCAGAGCTTGAGGGATATAATAAGGCATCATGTTATTACTGACCAGTAAATTCTTATGGGGCAAGGTGAGTAAGCAAAACTACTTTATGGTAATATTAGTGTCCAAGAATTATAATATTACGTTAATCCTCCTATAAAATTATAGCAAGGCTGTAATAAGGTACCAACAATAATATTATGATACGATTACATGAATAAACAAATTGTTAAAAAAAAATAGATAGGTATTACTATGGCTTTGAAACTATTACAATCAAAGTAAATATTAGTTTCCTTACCGGATTCTGGAAAATCTGATTCATTTATGTGCGGAAAACCACATGAAACCGTCAATACTCGTAGAATTCATATCCTCTTTATGTTCAAAGAACCGCCTAATGCTTTATTTACTTTAATTCAAAGAAAGGGATGACAAACGTGTTGATAAATGCGGATTGTTTTGTATTTAACACTTATAAATGCCCGAATCTTTAACAGTATCAGTAGTCTTATAAGAGTGTATAAAACCAAGTCAACGTACCTGCACTGTTTTGTTTTTAATTTAAAATAGGTAAGTTCGTTTTATATTTCTTAGACACATACCTACATACCTGTTTAGTTTAATATACGTACAAAATAATAAAAAAAACCAGTGGCACTATTCGGTGTGTTTATAGAACTTTATTTGTATTTTTTTACAAGGTCATTCGTAGTAGGTTATATTTTACTCTATATTATCTTTTTTTGGGCTAACCACTGCGTAAATTAAGCACTTAACACTTTTATACATTTATCTCTATGTTTACAGTAGATATGAGTAGAAGTGGTCACGATTTGTATTATACGAAGTAAAAAAAGAAGTATTGCTTATATACTGATATCATTTTGCACTGTCTGTATTTTTGTCGTGATTTTTTATTTCGTTAATAAAACGTTATTTTAAAACGCCCAATTTATTTTTCCTAATACTCGTAATAGGTATGTTTAGTTCACTGAAAAGTAACGTTAAATTAAACCCACGAGTATCTGAGTAGTTTAGAAATGTGGGAAAGTAAGGATAGACGGAAAAGGTATCCAGGCACTCTATTTACCTACTACGTAATTTTATCCTTCTCACTGGCGAAGTGTAGGTGTACTATTATACCTCTGTTCAACGCTTTTGGAATATAGGGATTACGTTATACAAGGTGTAAGGCGATTAACTGTAAACCCGAAAACAGGTCATTGTACTCAACAAATCATGAAAAAAACAGCTGATCCATACATTTATGTTCACATATTTCAACCCAATGTGGGAATCTGGAAATACTTATATTTTCAGGAATTTTCAATGAACTATTTTCGGGTGTTTAGTTAATGCAATTTCAACTTATATTATGTTTAATCCCCTTAAGTATATTTCGACTTTCATAAAATCCTTATCGGAATTCGGATCTTCCACGGTGTGTCGAGGATAACTGCTCCCGACATCAGGCCCTTGACCCAGCCGCCTGAGGATAGATGTTACCACATTATACCCTTACTGAGATTTGGAGAATCCCGTCGACATCAGTATTATAATCATAATAAAAGTGCAAAAACTGGTTATGCTAACAAAAGAATATAAACTGGCAAAACCGAGTTCTTTTGAGTTGAAGGTTCCGTACATTATAAAATACTTTTATTGCATATTTTTAACTCTTACTGATTATGACACTTACTTAATTGTTTTAATAAACAGAACTTATATCTAAATCAAACAAAAACATAATTAGGTAATGTAAAATTCATCAAAGAGTAGGGAAAAAACTGTATTTTTGTACTGTTGTTGAATTGTTGATATAATCACCAGATTATATCAACAAACAAAAAAAGTTAACAAGGTTAGGACCAAATTGCTACCAAGCAATTTGGTCCTAACCTTGTTAACTTTTTTTTTTGTTAGCCTATTCTGTTCCACTCCTGAGCAAAGGCCTCCCTCCACTCCTTTTATTTTTCCCGATTCAGTGCCCTTGTTAACTTTTACTTTATAAAAAATACACAAAAATAATACAACAATGTTATCAAACGCTCTAAAGTTGTGAATAGAAAAAATAGCGTTTACATAAACGGTGTGACATCAGATAAAATACATGAATGCCAAAATATAATGTCCATCGCCAATGAAATTAGTTTATCTATTATGGTGTGGCTAATTTATATTTATGTAAAAGGCAGCCGTTACTGACTGAGTGATAATGTCAACACACAGCTCAAACGATTGAGCTGAAAATCGGCACTCAGATAGTTATAACGATGTAGGCAAGTGCTAATAAAGGATTTTCCAAAATTCACTCCCTAAGGGTTTCAAACGGCGGTCCGACATTTAAGCGGACGAAGTCGCAGGCAAAAACTAGTGTAAAATATGGTAGGGTTTTTTTAGTAGCTTGACTGAACCCTAGAATATTTTATTAGTTCCCATTAATTAATTATTATACAGCAAATTATTGTAATAGGTTTTCGTTTATTGTCTATCTTTATTAAAAGTTTACATTACCTATCTTGTAATAAAAATGCAAAATTTATATTTTAGAACAGGTCGACATAGCCATAAGTGTGCATCTGTATTTTTTATATGCGTTTTAAGTAAACAACACGTCATGTAAAATGAAGTTTTTTTATAAATAAAATTGTAAATGATACAATAAAGTTGTTATTAGCTGCATATTTGTCTTTATGGAATGATGCCACTCATGTCACAACACGTAGGTATCCCAACACCTACGGACTAGATTTTGTATGTCAATTAAGTCAACCAAGTCAAGAACCTAGATGTAAATGGAATAAGGTCTTGTGAACGCAGTGGGCACCATATTGTTGCATTTTAATCATTTTTGTTTTATGCAAATCGATGTGTGAAGTGGATCTTCAAACATTCCATAAGAGAATTACGACTCTCTTGCAAGTCGGTCGTCTCGAAACTGCACGGATATTGCTCACTTAGTGACTTAAATATTTAATATAAAAAAATGCAAAGTTAAAGTGTAAAGTGAATGATTAATATCGCTCATCCAAGTCACAACGGAACTATTTATAATTTATAAGCTATGCTAATGCTTCTATCTGACCTCGTCACACCTTGATTTGAAGATTCTGTTCCACTTTTGGTACGTTTTAAATAAAATTTATTATGAACATTTAAATGTTAATTAAATGTCAATGATGAAGAAGATCACTTTGACAATATAAATGTATTTCCTCCGAGGTGCTAACCTATGACACATTATTTGATCTAATTTCAGATCTAAAACATAATTTGTGAAGATAGCGGGCCGACTGGACGAGGATTTGATAGCTGTTGCTTGTGAATTCTTTGGTGAAAATGGCGAATGCTCTGAAATTCGTAAGTACAAGTTTATTAAATTAATATACGTCGTAATTAATACATATGCGAAGTGAGTTTTGAGAAGCGTTGTTTTTTTTATTTAAATGTTTATTAAAATTAGAAGTTAATATTAAATGTTTAATGCTTAGTCATCGGTTAGAAACAAGGTGACAATACAAGTTTGGAATGTTGTTACATCAAAAACACAAAGCGTTTTGGGAATTTTATGGTCAAGGGCCTTTTCATCGGCTCTTGAAACTCTTGAGTTTTATGGGGCTTTTTTGTGAATTCTTTACTATTATTTTAAATTATCTTACAATGTAACTTCAAATATAAATATGAGATATGCAATTTAAATCATTCATCTTATAAATAATTGATAAATACACTAGCATACTTTCATAATGATTTGACATTAGAAATTACGAGTATGATGATGATATATATGATGATTTAAATCGGTTCATTTAATGTATGTAGTATTTACCTAATCGAATAAATATTCATTATTTCCAGGTATTTGTGATAACGTTATGGGCAGTCATACATTGTTCACCTTATGATGATGGGAAATACAATCCAAAGAAATATAGAGTATACGATGATGGAGGATACTACAGACCGTTAGATGAAGGGAAATATGTTCCAGGTGATGAAGGAAAGTACACGTACATATACCAACAAGGTTTATATCCAGAAGACGACGGCGACTACAGATATGTTCATCAAGTTGGGCCCAATGGAGGATTCGGAGGAAACGGAGGATTCGGGGGAAATGGAGGATTCGGAGGCAATGGAGGATATGGTGGGAATGGGGGAAAAGGCGGTTACGGAGGAAATGGAGGTTTTGGACCAAATGGACCAAATGGACCCAATGGTCCACGGGGTCCTAAGGGACCGCCTGGCCCTCCCGGCCCACCCGGCCCTCCTGGCCCTGGTGGTAAAGGTCCAAAGCCCAATAAAATCGATTACATCGGTTCAAGGACTTATGCTAATCGGTATCCTTATATTCACAAAGTGATCAAGTCTCTAGTAGACCGATATGTATCAGACGAGTCAATTAACTTTGGAGACGAATACGAGGGAAGCACAAATCACTATAGGAAGGTGTATGCTGATAAGGAGATTGCTGTTAAATGTAAATATTTGGAACCTACATCTAACCGCTCGGAGTTTGTAACCCAGTAAGTAAAAAAACTTTAATAACTTAGTTAAGTAGGTACAAGATGAATCATCTGACAGATTTTGTTACAGCTTTAAATAGTTAAGGTTACATTTATTTTGATGTTACAAGTTAACATGAGACAAAGATTTAGTATTAATAGTTTCAATCGGCGTTATTATGTTTCTATCTTTAAATATAACTTATGTAATATTCTTAATACTTCTTTAACTTTGCGATACTCTGATTAGTAGGTGTTTCTGGGTTATCTGTTTTATTTCGTGCTATAGTTTTTGCCCGCGACTTCGTTCATTTTATTTCGAAGCAGACGAATTCGGGGAATAAAAAGTAGTCTACGTCCTTTCTTTGGGTTCAAACTTACCCCGTTCCCAATTTCATCGAAACAGGTTCAGTGGTTTAAGCGTGAAAGCGTAACAGACAGACTGAGTTACTTACTTTCGCATTTACAATATTAGTATGGATAAAACGGGGTGACTTTGAAATAGTTTTTAGCCTAATACATTTGAATGGCATTCGCCATTCAAATGTACAAACGCGTCATTAGATTTAATAAATACTACAATATTATTATATCCAAAATGGCTCAATTTAGCAAGAATTAAGAAATAAACATTAAATTAACACTGTAACGTTAATTTCTTTGTTTCGCCTTAGGTACCTGTTTGTATTTAATTTGACCTTTTTTAAAAACAAGACATTTCGATATAAATATAAAGAAGTGCATTTGATCCTGTACAAATATTAAAATTACTAAGAACAATGCACCTTTATCGTCATACCATAATTTAGGTTTCGTTCATGTATTAGAGGGCGACCCTAACCTTTATTATTTTTGTTGGAAGTTTGAGTCATTTACTTACTTACATTATTTAAGTAAAACAACTCATTTTGAGCATTACTGTAGAAATGTATTAGTGTGAGCTGGTTCTCAAACTTTCTTCTGGGAATCAACCCTATGTATGCATAGGGTTGGATTCACTAAATGTACATATAGGTATAGAAGATATATAAATAGATAGATATAAATAGGAGAAAAAAACCATGATCTTATTTTAAGCAACGTAATCGAGTTACACAATTTGAATCCGGCTACGTATTGTTTTTGTTTCGTAATATTTTACTACATATTTATCACTGCCATAGCAAAATCAAAATGGACAAGTGAAGATAATAAATAATGGATAATAAGATTATCCACATAATAAATAAATTAATGCAAATATACATATTAATCCATTTTACCCATGGATCTTTTGCGGTAGGTAAATAAATAAATGCACTTTGAATAATATGTAACGTTTTTGTTTTTCAGGTATCCTCCAACGCTGAAACTTCCCCAGGGCGAAAAGTTCGGGTCTTACTACAGTTTTAGAGGCACTAAGGTTTTAAATACCGTGGAAAATGCTCTAACCAATAAGATAAAGTTAGAATATGAAGTATTTGTTCGAGTTGTTGATACGACTACACAGTGAATTACTCTTCCTATTTAATGTATTATAACCGTGATATTTATGAAATGTTATGATTTGGCAATACTGTAATTTAATATACCTAATTAAGCTGTAAAGAATTAAAATGTGTCTTGTTTTATTATTCCTTGAAGTTCGTCAGGCGGGAAACAACGCCTAGAATGTTTGAAACTTGAAGTACATCAAGCAAAAGTTAAACAAATAAACATGCTGAATTTTAGTCGCTAATTTTCGGGAGGAGTGTCGCTACGCATACCTAGATGACATGTAGGTATTTATCCTAAAAATATTGTAATACCCGTAGCCTCTTTACAGGGTTAGTGACCACACACACATATTCCTTAAGAACTACTTATAAACTTATACATATTCGACTTAATAACCCCTTTATTAGGGCTGGTTAGTTGGACGATAATACATTTGTATACTCTTGAGATTTTGCGGTTTATGATTCACATAATATTTACATTTTTAGTATCTACCGGAAAATACAGCAGTAGGTACCTTCTAAAAAATTACGATCACAAAAAAATAAAAATACCAATTTCAATTTACCAAAATGCATAAATCAAAAAAGGTAAATTAAATTGCACTAATGAAGGTTGAATATTATAGTCGGTCCAATTTAGAGATAAGTAATATTTGCATAAAAGCAGTTAAAATAAGTGAATATTACCAAAACATTAAAATTTAAGTATAAGATAAGAACTATCAAAACATTAAAATAAAGTTGATTAAATTAAACAACCATCAAAAGTTGACTAATTTAAGTTTTAGATACTTAATAACTATGTTTTTGCACTGAGTATCGTTTTATTTGTTTGTTTTAAATAATATTAGGTACTGGGACATTCCGTTCCAAAGAATGTGGCCAGTTATTTTTTATTTCCGATGGAGAATACTTAGTTGTAAACGTCTTTACTCATTTAGAATCCAATTAGTTTTTATGATAAATACTGCATAGTTTGTTTTACCCTGTCCTGTCAGACTGTAGTTTTCCAACATTAAAAGGAATATAGATATTCCAATAAAAATGCATTTATTTTTACACAAACTGCCGGAATATTTTCTATATCCTATTTCATTCTATTATTTAGATTTATATTATACCTAATTAATTTTACATCCTGTATGATTAAAAACAGAACGTCATTTGAAAAAAGAAGCAGACACGGGGCATTCCAACACTGGCCATGAATATTGTAGAATTATGACGCATAAATTTGAATATTTTGTTTTTTTTTTTTATTTTATTTTTACTGGAAATACAAATAAAAAAAAGCATAAAACCATATAGTATCATAATTTTGCAAAAGGTTAGGATAATATCTTCTAAGTATATGTGTTTCACTTATACCAAACAGGATAAAGCCTTCGACCTTCAAATATTAAAGCAATAAACAGAATAACACATTCCTAAAAACACGTTTAGACTAAATGTTACAGATACATGTGATTAAAAGGAGACATCCTAGATCCATTTTGAATACAATTTATTAGACCAAGCTTACATAACGAGCAAAAAGATACTTAAATTTGAATACTAGCTTTTGTCAGCGGCTTTGTTCGCGTATAAGTTAAGAATATTTTAAAACATATTCTATACCGCTTGATAATAGTATAACTTTCTAATCAGTTAAAATAAATAATAATAAATAAATAAATATCAGTGTAAAAGACACTAAACGAAACCAAAAGGAACATGTTATTCCCGTTATTATAATTATTTTTTATTATAGATAGAGATATCAGTTTCAAAGGTCAAAGTCCCAACATACTTTTGAGTTTTTTTTACAAAAACGAGTTATGAATGTTCCTTCCTAAACCTAATTTTTGCTTAATGTTATAGTTTAGTGGACAGTATGAAAAGTTAGCGGCTATGTGATGTGCCTTTTATGCCCCATAATCATGAAGCTTCAATAAGCTTCATAATTATAAACGATAATTGTTAAGTTCGGAATGTAATATAATTGTATAAAAAAAAAAACGTTAATAATCTATCTACAACTTTAATACCCTACCACTTTTAGAAAAAGTGTTATTATGCTCTCAAGAAATAATTTACAAATAATGGCTTACTTTAAATTTAATAAAGATGAAATAGTTTTTCATGGCCCTAATAAAAAAAAAACCGGTCAAATACGAGTCGAACGGAATATGAAACCCTTCATGTGCAATGAAGGGTTCCATATTTCCGTATAATACACACATCAAAAGTGTCTAGGGATCAATATATTATTATTACCAAATACATCTTGATCCCTAGACACTTTTGATGTGTATATTTAACACTACATACAAACAAGAACAAACTTAGCATTGTAGTTGAAAAACATGTTCTCTGATACACCAAAACTGCAAATGAAAGTTTGTACGCACAATATTGAAAGATTTACCGTGTTATTTTAAGACCCTGTAGTTCTTACGAATTTCCTGTACTTTGGTACTATTTTTTTAATATTTTTAATAGGTATGTTAGGCTCAGGAGTTTCGGAGATTCGGAGAAAGGGGAATAGTAAATTCTTAAATAATTTTAAAATTATTTATTTCAAAATGAAAAAAACGAGTTATTTTATAGGGGTTCCGTTTTTCATTCGGACGTACGTAACCCTAAAAATGAATATGCCTATGAAACTTTCGACTAAAGTCTTGTGTAAAAAGAGGAACGCAGAGGTACAATCAGAAAAGTACTGCAGCTTTAATAACATAACATCACGCCTGTAATCCCCGAAGAGTTAGGCAGAGGTGTACCCATTAGTGCACCCACATTTCGCCAGTTATGTTCGGCAGCTTTATTATAAATATAGGTATAATAATACTCTGGCAATCATAATTCTAACCAAAAATCATAATTGGCAGAAGCGATTATGGTAATATTAACCAACTAGTCCTTGCATCGATTGGAACATATCTATTAATTACTTACAGAAATTAAAAATATATCAATAAATGCCCAAAATTCTCACAGACAATTTTATTAGGTTAGACTCGTTATTAACCAATTCAGCTTACGCAAAACATTCTAGATATTCTTATTAGGTATGTCTGAGCTTATATTAAAGAAGACTGACTGATTTTAATGTTGTTGAATACAGAAATTTCAATGAAGCAACAGAACAGCGATTTAAAATAAAAATAAACTAAACTGAAGTATTCTGCCTTCAATGAAGTTTGTAACGAACTGCTGGTAGTTAGTTCAAAAGAAATATTACATACTAGCTTTTGCCCGCGACTTCGTCCGCGTAAATGTCGGACCCCCGTTCATCCCCTTAGAGGGTAAATTTTAAAAAATCCTTTCTTAACGGATGCCTACTACGTCATAACATCTACCTGCATGCCAAATTTCAGCCCAATCCGTCCAGTGGTTTGGGCTGTGCGTTGATAGATCACTATGTCAGTCAGTCAGTCAGTCACCTTTGAGTTATATATATCTAGATAGTTTCTCAGTTTCACAACTCTTTTTCTTACACTTAAGTCGGCTGATTATACGCCAAACTATCCAGGCTTTCAATAAGACTGAGGACATGGTTTTTTTCCAAACAATTATTATCTCCCCCTCTTCGCGTCGTATTACTCATTACTGAGGGTCGTGAAGTTCCCGTTAGATCATCTTACTGATGGTATTTCGCTATCTGTGTCGGTCTTTGGCGTCATGTGGTGTGACGTGCAATTGAGTGTCCAGTGTGGAGCGAATCTGATCTGTCCAACTTTTTGGGCTACGGCCTCTTGTTTTTTGGAGACATAACCAGGACAACAACACAACTTAATTAGCATCGTAACTGGCATGATTGATAGGAAACGACCAATTATTATCTACCCTAGCTATGAAAATGATGAGGAGTTCTAGTTTCACAATGTGCTGGTGCAAATGAATAATATAGGATTCGACTTCCGCATATCCTTTCGCAGTTGTTGAGAATTGACTTGACTCGTCACCCAAATCAAATCTTCTACATCTTCTATTATAAAAAAAAGATATTGTGGGTATATGATTAATTGTTTTTTAGCTCAAACTCGATTTTAACAAAATGACAATAATTATTTGGCCTTGCAACAGGCTGATAAGAATCTCTTGGAGATATCCTTTAGTACTGTTTTGTTATGGAGCTCAAAAAGCATTGTAACAAAGCTACAATGACCTAGATTTGAAGTGTTACAAAGTTTAAGGTTTTGATACATACATTATGACCTAAATTAAGGCGCATCAGCAAAATCGCAAGGACAGTTTGTACACCGTATTCCAAAATGAATAGGTGTAACATCATGCCCTCCTTATTTATGTTAATTTGGATCTAATTTTAGTAAGAAGATACCTACTGTTGTTATGTTCCGGGTAAAGTATTTGTACAGTGGGCGGTTTAGTCTACGAGTGATCTAAGTATTCTGATTTTGGGCGCGGTCGGTTGTATAATATATCACGCAGCGGCCCAAATAAGCCCCTCTAACGACGCCTTCACAAATAAAATTAACATTTTTGCAATTTAAACGGAGGTATTGTTGCAATAAATACTCCATTTTCGATTTTGACGATCGTATATAAAGAAACGATAGGCGTGTAGGGTTTATTCCATTGTAAAGAAGCTACGAGTAACAATGAAAACGATTACTGTGAGTAGGCCTAGGGTTAACAATAGAAATATTAATAAAAAATCATCTTATAAAAACTAATTGCTTGTAATAACAAGTAGTCGTAAAACAAATCAAATTATGTTTACGATTTAAATGATCTAGATACATAAATGCGATAACTGATGGAATATCAAAATAGTGCTCCAATTAAAAAATCAATTGAATTTTAATTCAATAGCAGCTTCTCATTCAGCCGTTTTATAATTAATCGCCTTCATAAAAAATATAACTTAAGTATTTAAGAGCAATCACTGAAATTCTTCTTCAAATGGACTTCCGACAAGGTCCTTTAGGATTTCACCTTTAATCATATCCTGCAATCACTCCTGAATAACAAAAATCTACAATCAGCTTTAAAAAATAGAAAAATGAGGACCAACATTATTTAATTAAGAACAAGTTCAAAATAAGTATGTTTTTAACTTTTTTGTTTTTAACAAAACACCCTTTTTACTCTCTGTAGATTTTAAGCTTATTTTACTCAATCATCAAACATCCTGAAGCTTTTTTCACCACTCTATGTCTAACGACAACACGACAAGTTCTATCTTCTAATCAACTAGGCACTTTTAAAACGACCCACGTCATCTTCGCGCACCTGTTTGTTGTATTTTCAGTTCTTATATTGTTATTTTTGTATATAGTTTATAGTCCTGGCCCTGACCGCTGTCAGCTTTTCACAAGCTGACAATAATGACGGTCGGTACCACCCTGAACAATACGGAGGGCGGTACAACAGCCTGGCGCAAAGGAATAGCAAGTACGGATCGATCTACAACGCGTACCAACCGTCGTACTATCAGGCGCTCAATCGGGAACTGCTGACCCCAGCGGTCAGCTACGGTGACAGGTGAGAAAAAGGCTTTTTCAATAGACCTGAAATATTTTTTTGACATAGAATCTGGAAGTTTTGATTTTTGGTAAAATCTGCCTTAAGACAAGTGTAAACTCGTTGATATAAAGTTAAGTTATTCATTTCTATAGTATGGCAGTTAGTGAAATAATTATCATATTATGTAGATCGGTACGTGATTGTACATTTGCGGGATTGTCAGTGGTAAAAGAACACACACTGTAAAAAAAGACTGGACAGGCCTAACCTTGCCTTAAATATAAAACTTTCATAAAATTATTTAAGTATGATGACTAAAATTCAATAGTACTATGAATTAGTAAAATTTTGTGGATTGGTACTTTTGAAATAAACATAGTAATTTTAATCTCATCACTATGTATAAAAGCAGGAATCTTATCAATGAGCCCAGCATTTAAATGTCATGCAGGAAGCACCTACATTTACATAGTTCAGTTGGATTAGAATTGAACTCATGGCCTTTGGGAACCTATGTTCCAATACTTGAATAATTATGCCATTTTGTTAATAAATTAATCAGATGACAAGTGTATGATATATTTTGCAGGAGTATCAATTTCGATATCGTTATAAATAGTTCTACTTAATTAAGTTTTGAACAAAATTCCTGATCGTTTTATGTTCTTCGTCGATATTTTGCTCGGGGGCTGTATGATAATATGAATGGTATTGTCTGTTACAATTTCATTAATAACTATGTTTCGTTATGAGATAATTATAGGTAAATCACTTATTATTTAGTACCCTAGAGCCGTAATCACGTGTCAACGTTTTGGTTGTGTCTTATAAAACCTTAAAGTGCTAAGATTAATAACTATGGTAATGTGGTACTATGGTAATAATATCTATATTTTCGTATTTAGAAATTATCCCAGTGGGGCAAATCCCGTATTTTTAAGCACGAAATCTCAATCTCAATCTGGCAAAAATACCTCTAAAAACTTAAAATTTTTTCAAGTTATTTTCATTAATTTATTGTCTCTGAGATTAGATTTTGATCGTATTTAGCCTTTCGGTCGTGGTACGAAGAAACTTTATTGCACTAAAAATGCCTCATAATAACTTGAAATACAAAGAAAGACGTCTAAAATCATCTATCTTTTAATATCTCGGCCGGTCGTGTTAAGATAATAAATGTTTCTGATATAATCATGATGAATGCGAGGTGTTCCGTACATCCGTGTTGCCAGCTCGCATCCAACGCGACAGATGACATTTCCCATGACAGTTCAAGGATAAAACACGTGTTAAGAATTCTTAATTAAGGCGTGGGTTTCTTCACGGTGCTTTACAAAATTAAGCTGATGATTAATTTTATTTATTTGATAAAACGAATTTAATGATTGAATTCCATAAAACTGTATTTGGACAACAATACTAAGGTTAAAACCAAATATTGACAGTATTACCATTGTGACACTGCTTTATTCATAGGTAAATATACCTACTTAACAATAATATCTTCAGCATCCATTCATTTTTCGTATTTTTTTACAGCGTTGAACAAGCTACTGCGTTCCCGACTACGTTCCGCACTGCGTTCCCTACTGAATACCCTACTGCGTATCCTACGACAGTGACATACCGAACTCCGGTTACTCCTGCTGTATCTACTTACCGGCCATTCGCGTACTCTACTCCGAAGCCATTCGCATACTCTACTCCGAAGTCATACGCATACTCCACTCCGAAGCCATACGCTGTCAGCACCAAGTCTCCCGCAGCTATCTACCAGAAGTCTGTGTCTGACTCCGCTGCAAGTATCATCAGGCAAGACAGAACCTTCGATGAAAACAATTACCACTATGCGTACGAAACCAACAATGGAATTGCTGCTGAAGAGTCTGGAATTGTTGACTCTTCCGCCAATGGTGTCGGTGGTGGAACCAGGGTCAGGGGATTCTATGAATACATAGGCGATGATGGTCTTAAATACAGGGTGGACTACATCGCCGACGAAAACGGTTTCAGAGCAAGTGGCGCCCATTTGCCCAAAGCTCCCTAACCAAATTAGTCATAATTTAAATTAAATCGATGTAGAATATTTCGAGACCACAAATAAAAAAATGTAAGGCATGTTGTTATTTTATTACTCTCGACAACTGAGATATTTGAAGTTTTTTATCCCTACCTGAGATGTTATGGGTTTGTAGGCGGGACCACATCCTTTACTACAAAGCAAAACTCGTCTCAGTTTATTGGCCAACTTCAACGAAACATTTATCGAAAGGAATTGCATATATTTTTGGAGTTAAACTTGTAGATTCGAATACGCAATGAAAGGTGATAGATTCGATTGATGGACTACTCATGTACCGCTTAGTCATCCTATGTTAAATATAAAAAACCTTATAATAATCTTTATCTTAGAATTTTGGCCGTTTGACAGTAAAACTATAAATTAAAACTTGTTGCAGCATTCTTGTTGTCTGACTCACAAGCTGTGTCTAGCCTGCTTTTTGCTTTTAGTTTTACGAGTCCGAGTTCCTTGATTTATAGTTCACTGAGGAAGCTACAGTAATATTAGGTATTCTTGTGGAAGACTTTGTTACTAATTGTTGTTGTTTACTAATTAACGAATAATATGTAATGACAGTAATTTCATTTAGTTGTAGGTAGGGCATAGTAAGTTAACTAGTGTAGAAGTATTTTGTTAACTGTAGGAATAGCAAAGAATCTGAAAAAATAATCGACTGCAAGCTTTTATTAGGTACCTACTAAATGATTAGATAAGAACAGAGAATGGAACTTTTGTGATTGATTTTATATTTATAGTCACTTATTTACGGGCAAATTATGGGCAACATATTTTGGGCTATGTAATAATCACAATTAGGAAAACCCGACTAATTACAATTCTAATTTAGTATCGTCTTTTTGCTTGTACTCACATCACATAAATCATGAGTATACAATAAGAACAACTTAATTTCGATTAGTGCACTTCAAAAAATATTTATCATTTATTGAGCTAAAGTTCAACATACGAGCTTGACAGTTTTTATAATAATCGATAAGGTTTTAAACGAGGCAAAAAAACCGCATAACAAATTGTTAGAATCTATCATCAACTGTAAAGCTGATTGAACTTACTCCTCCATGAATGGAATAAACTGAATGAATAATTTTGGGAGTTCACGAAGCAGAAAAAATAAATTGAAATATGAGAAATCATTAGGTACATAATAAGGTTAAAGAATATGAGGGGGGGGGGGGGTATTACTGGATGCGCTGGCGTTAGATGGTGATCTTTGAGCTGTTTATTTAATGAGATAATCAACTTTAAAGTCATAGGTTAACGAAGGTGAGCCAAATTAATGAACTTAAATAGTTGCTTTATGAAATGTCACAATTAAGGAATCGAATAATAAGAAGTTTAGAAGGTGTAAATTATTTTATGAATAAATTATTTTTATGGATTAAAATAAAAATAGAAAAAGAAATTAGGTAATTTAATCTAATGTAACGCTAGAATTATGAAACATTTAAAATAAAATACCAAAAGAAGATCCGTGGGAAAGCATTGCTTCAAAAAACTGCAGTATTTATTGGTTTGGATAGATATAAAAAACATTGTTTCTAGTAAATATAGTGATTACCTGTGAGTCTTAAAAGTGAGTTATCACCGTGACAACAAATAAGAGACTGTTTGATCTTATTTCGGTGAGTTATACAGATTTTTTCCCAACTTGGTCATTAAAATAGATTTGCATCCATGCTTTCCGTTGACAACTAAATGTTGCATCTTGTAGTAATTAATACATATGCAAACATTATGACAATATCAATGCCGTCTTGCGTAAATAAAAGGATTGGATTGGTATAAAAGTAAAAAAAAACTCTTCAATAGACATCAGTAAACTTACAGATCTTCACATCTACTCTTCTATCTTTCAACACTAAGAAAACTATTAAAAATGAAATTCGCTGTAAGTAAAATGACCATTGCATTGTTTTCTAGTAGCATAACTAAATTGTTTCTGGTAATCTAAACCTTTCTATTGTTTTGTTCAGCTTGTCTTCGCCGCCGTGTTGGCAGTCTCTGCCGCCCAGTTCGCTGGATTTGGTGCCCAGCCCCGCGTTTCGCCTCCTCGTCCGACGCCCCCTGCGCCCAGGCCCGTCAACCGCGTCGCTAGCAACGACCAAGCTGCCAATGTCCTCCGCTACGACAACGAAATCAACCCTGACGGCAGCTACAGCTACAAGTAAGTAAATCAATCTTCTATTCGTCTTAAGACATTAATTTTCTTTTCTCAACCAAAACTCAATACTCAATACCTTTGTCTTTGCAAAATGTGTAACTGTAAAAAGTAATACTTCTGATACTATTAATTAAAAATTTGCAGTTTGGAAATCGATAACGGCATCTCCGCCCAGGCCCAAGGTACTCCTCGTGACTTCGGTGGCAACCCTCCTATTGTCCCCGTCGTCTCCCAGGGAGCTTTCGGTTGGACCTCTCCCGAGGGTCAGCCCATCGCCATCTCCTGGGTCGCTGATGAGAATGGATACCAGGCCACTGTAAGTTAATTAATCAATTAATGTAGCTACAGAAGAAGCATGATTCAATATAACTAAAATTAATGTAACAGCAACTGATTTAAATTAAATTCTTTGATTCCATGTCAATACGAGTATAACGGATATGAGCTTTTGATAATTTAGCAAAATCTTTAAATGTCAGTGCTTCCGCAATTAGCTGTTTAAACATTAAGAAACATATCCTCACAATGAGTGTTCACTTGATCACGTTTCGAAGAACGGGTCAGTGATATACTCGCATGATCTAATCAGATTATCAGACAGATGTCCGACAGAAGTAGACCGGTTGCTAGAAATAAAAATGTCAGTGTTGTAAAATTATTGCATAAAGTTTTTAGTTCTTTGTTTTACATACTACTTGATAAAGAATAAAATGCTGATACAACAATAGATTTTTAACTTGCTTATACTTTCAGTTTTATAATATATATTTGTTGTTTGTTTGCAGGGTGACGCCGTCCCTACTCCTCACCCCATCCCTGAAGCCATCGCCAGGGCTCTTGACTACCTCGCCAAGAACCAGAAGCTGTAAACGATCAACTAAATTAACTTAGCCAATTTAAATCAACCTTTAGACTTTATGATTCTCATGAACTTTCGTAACTAGAAGCATTTTATCTGTAATTATTATTTATATTAGACACCCAAGTGGTGACATTGCTACCTATGCCACTTGTAAGCAGGATGTGTTATTTAGGTTGAAAATAAATTGTTATTTATATTATAATGGTTTTAAAATTTAAAAAACTAGGTATTCCTAATAGTTTCTGTTATTAAATAAGAATTAACTAATTTTATGTTTTAATATAAACCTGTCTATCAATCAAAAAGTTAATCAAAAAAAGATTATAATTTATTTCTTAAATCAGATCACTTTTTGAAGTGTATAAAATACAATACTTAAATACAAATAGTAGTTGAATTGATACATTTATAGCAAAATTATTAATTGACTCCAATTGATTTAGAGGCCAAAACATTCTCCCCAATATAAAAATTCAACAAAATACATCCAAAAACTACGCTAGGTTATGACATTAAAAGCATCCATTATTTATAATATTGATGAATTTAGTCATACCTAATTTTGTCTCGTATTATAACAAATACTTGTATCGACAGAAATCGAAGATGTTCAACATATTTGAATATAAATAGCTGTCAATTAATTTCAATTACGAAGAGATAATGAAGTAATTGGATAGAACACATTTTAATTGAATTTTACATCCTTGAAAATTATTTTACAACACATTCCAGGTATATATTTCTGAAAACAGCAGTAGTGATTCCTCAACGTTATCCATCACGTATTTATGCGTATATGCGTTTTGTGAGGTGTATAATTATGGGCATACAAATATGTCTGTGAGGGGTCTACGGGTATTATACGATAGACTATTGGGGACTATGAGACGTCTACGATAGATCTACGGTGGACTTCAAAGGGAGTACAACTGGCCTACGAGGAGTTTACGAGCATTTTACATGGGATTTTAATCAGCAGTCGGCTCGACAACTACATTTTACGTACTACATCCTACTTACGCATACCTACGCTGATGAGCGCTGTGCGATGACTTCCTAAATGTCAATATGATTAACTAAATATAATTATTTAAATAATTTTATAGTGACTCGTCAATATTATAAACATTTTCTACAAACTTGATTTGTGTCATAAAATTGCGACTAGGTGTTTGGTCATCTCTTATTTTAAAATTTCACTCATCCATAATTTAGTGTGTTTTACATAATTTATTACTACAAATATCGTTTGCTTCTGTCAATAATTTTTATTAATAATGTATAAATCGACTCGTAGTGTCTCGTTGTTTGTCTTTTCAAACAACATCTTCATCTTTTTCCGCAAATAGCATAATAAGTAGTAAAGTAAAAAAAACTACCCGGCTGATTTGGAACATCGAGTTTTAGAAAAAGTTCTACTTTGCAGAGCTTCGTATTTGTCACTATATATATATGACTTTTAGGGCGTATTCGAGCAGCATTGAAAAAATAAAAATTATAATTTTGTAATTAATACAAAAAAAATCTATAGGAAAACCGATATGCGATATTTGAACTTAAGCAAAATTTCAAACGCACTTTCACTTAACGTACGACATTTATGAATTCAATCAATATGACAAAAGATACTGGATATAGAGCAAATTTTAAATTCTCATGTATATTCAATAAAGCTTCTGTCAATTTGCTTCGTCATAAATACTCATAAATCACCATGCAATGGCGTTTAGGACACGTCGCAATATAAAATACCGAAGATCGAGCCCGAGGCGTCAACGTTTATTAAATTATTGAAATTTCGGCACGTTTAAAATCCTCTAACCGTCATAATAAAACCAAATTGTATGGATTTTAATTGTTTTATGATTGATGGTGATATTTGACATTTAATTTGCATATGCTAAATATAAATTCCTTGTAATAAAAATGATAATTAACGGAGAGGTACTGTTTATACGTGCTTCAAAAACCTCGTAGCGCTGCGTGACGTATCAGATGCATTTTAGTTTAAATAACAGCTTCTATTGTTACATAAATACTTAAAAATGTAATAGATATCATAAAGTAACAAGTTTGTAACCCACGGGAATGATATGCGTTCATAATAGTTACGACGGCAGTCAAAGTTCACAGATTGTAACAAATTAAACTTCAATTTAAAATTAATTACGCAAAGTAGATGACGGCTACTTTATAAATAATTAAGGCTATGATTGAATAACATTTTTCCCGCCCCAGCTTCGCACGGGAGCAATATAGAAACATAAATCTTTCTCCTGAATCATTCTATCTATTGATGAAAATCCCAAAAAATCCGTTGCGATCGAAAGATCTAAAGCGGAAGCGACTTTGTTTTCTACTATGTAGAGATACAACTATTACATGCGGTTTCAGTAGCATATACGATGAAAAGGTAATCGAGACAGACTTTTACCGTGAATTCAGTTCATGATACTAGATCAACTGTTTCATACAAAAGTGCAAAACCTGCATGGTCACGGTGTATAGAACAGTTGTTTTTTTTCTTAATAACCGACAAAAATTTCGTTAAATTAATAACGGTCTGGAATTATGGACTGAATGAATGATTACAGTTTGTGTCACGATGTTCCCTACAACTTTCTATGTTTACGTTTTGGTGGTAAGATGTGAAAGTTCTTCGCACAGCAGCTAGGCGTAGCAGTGAAAACTGAATAAAAATAAGTAAAATTCAATTTTGCACTATTATTTTTATGTAAACGAGCAATAAATTATTACTGTGATAAATTAATTTTAAAGGTATAAAAATATATCGTTAGGTATTTAAAACACCTCTCAAAGAAATAGAAAACTGTGTAAATAATAATAAAAATAGTTATTTTTGATGTGTATGATTTTCCTCTTAGATGTTCAGTAACGCTTCTTGCTGGAGTCTTTCAGTTAATGGCGGTGTGGTAAAAGTGTTTCTGTAGAGAACTTCTCTAAAGATACATTTTATTTCTGTCCAGAAAAAAAAACGATTAATTTTCTTAACTGTATAATTAGATTTTTAGTTGCTTTCAAATTAATAAATAGTTATTGAATTGAGTTGGCAGAAAAGAGACGTTACTGTTTACAAACTCTACGGGGGAAACGCGATTTGACAGGTCATAAAACTTACGTTAATTATTTGGTAGTGTTTAAAACACAATGTTTTACCTCATCTAGGTTTAGTAAACTACGAGTATATGGATTTTCTATAAAACCTGATTTACGTTTCTAGATCATATCGGATTATAAAAAAAAACTGTAAACGAAAATTTTCGTCTATATAGCCACAAAATATTTTTATTCTCAGATAGGACTTGGGGCATCCCTACTCAGATAGGTTCAAAGGGGATGGCGGGGTCTAGTAAGCAAGCGAGCAAAATTATCCCCATCCCCTTCGTTATTTGTTTTTAAAACATTGAGCCCGACTATGTCTTTTCAGCAAGTTTAAAGTGTTTTGAGGTTGATATATCCCGGTGATTATAATGTGATTGAAATTGTATTTATATTGTTTAGAAACTACTTTTTGGCGACAAGATCTACTATTTTGCGGACAAACCCTATTATTTAAGAAAATCAAAATCATTTAAATTGGTGAAAACTTAAATCAAACCCATTTTGTAATGTAATTGACAATTCTTTCAAAATAAAAAGGTCGTACTTACCTACCTATATATTTTCAATTTAAAAAATATACAACTTGCGGGATGTGCATAATTTAATTTCAAGACATCAAGAAAATACCTATATATTAAAAATATCAAATTAAATTAGATGCCTTATTTACTTCACGATTAAAAAACAATCGCGGAAGTTCAATATTTGCGACGTTATTTCTGTCCGAAATAATACTACTAACTAAACTAAACTATATAAAATATTAACTCTATCTAATAATATTTGTATGACCCCTAGAACTTGACCTTAAAATCCTAATAACGAGCAGGATGGACAGCCCAAGTGATATTTTAATCCAATTTCTAGTCTCGCGTCAAATTATTTAAATGTTATTGCAGTTCGCCGCCTAAAGTGGGTGGTTCCTTGAGCAATATATAAGCCTGCGCGGATTTTTTACCCGCACACAAACTAGTTCAACGTAGCTAGACAATCTTAGATATCCAAAATGAAATACGCAGTAAGTAAATTGAGTAAAATTAAAAAATATACTAAAAAATAAAAACGAAATGGTTACTGTGTAATAATGTGAATAAAATGAGAAAGTATCTTCAGTGACACTGTAATTGGTTTTTGTGAATACAGGTGTTGATTTTGGCGTGTGTGGCTGCCGCGTGTGCGCAGTTCAGTACTGGAGCATACAACAGGAACCCTTACAACCCCTTCGGGAACCAGTACAACCGCAACCAAAACCAGTACAGATATCCGACGACTCCCGCGCCGTACCGCACGTACGCTCCCCTCGCCTTCACCGCGTCCACCCCCGCTCCCACACCCGCACGCCCCCGCGCTCCTGTCCCTGTGCCCGTGCCTAGGTATCAGGGTGATGCCTACAATGCACAAATCCTGAAGTACGGCAATGAAATCAACCCTGATGGCAGCTACGCTTACTTGTGAGTATACAGCACTTTTACTTCACTTCAAATATATTATTACATCACGAAAGCATTATTTAATCGAGTAACTATTTTTCAGCTACGAAACTGACAACGGTATCGCCGCCCAGGCCCAAGGTACCCCTCGTGACTTCGGTGGTAACCCCCCTGTAAGCCCCGTCGTCTCTCAGGGATCTTTCTCTTGGACCTCTCCCGAGGGCAAGCCCATCGCCATCACCTACATCGCTGACGAGAACGGATACCAGCCTAGTGTGAGTAATTTAATACCAATTTTCTATTTCAGTCTTAACAGAAAATTACTTTAAAACAGAAATATGTGTATTTACATAATTATATGCTAATGTTATGTTTTATTTTTACAGGGTGATGCCATTCCCGTCGCCCCTCCAGTACCAGAGCAGATCGCACGCGCCCTCGCGTACGTCGCCAGATACACAGGCCAGAAGAAGTAACTAGCTACATGAACTCTGACAGTTACCCATCAGTATAAAAGTAATTACAGAATGAATAGTACAACAAAGAAGTATTTTGAAGGAAAATGAAATAAAATGTGATATAATATTTAAACGACAACTTTTATTTGCAATTTATACGTATGTTAATTAATTAATATAGTTATGTACGTGCAAGAGTAAATAAAATTTTGTTACAGTTTTACGAACTTGTTTTGTAATTTGTCTACCAAAGTATTATAATAACGTTTAATTAATTATACAGTTTGTGAACTTACGCAGCTCGGACATTATGTAAGAGTGTCATAATTATTTAAAAGGGATCTAGCTTTCGAAATATCTGAAAATTAAAGTTACCTGTAACAGTCATGTAAGGGCGGATTTTGGACGGAGTAGTCGCGATAAAAAAGCTTGCGTCAGGGCTTGTTCATACGACACGTGACTGAAACAACAATTTAATAATCAGAGAAGAATTTGTTACGATTAAGAATAATGGAATTATTTATTATTCATTAACAAGATTGACCGATGTCAATATTATTAGAATGCAATCATAACCTTTGAGATTGATCAATTTATAATTATGTGATAGGTTTCTTCAGACGGAATCGGAGTAAAGTTCAAAATCGATTATTCAGAATTTAACATTAAATATAATTTTGGCTTATTTATTGCTAAACCTGTTCATCATAACATTCAATGCCATTCAAGACTATTGTGATCGTTATATTTATAAATCGACAGCTATTCATTAATTTAGTATTTACTTGGGTAATCTAGAATTACTTTAGAACTTTAATTAGTGCTGGATAATTATAGGTTGTAATATAAACATAGGCTAAACGTAACGAAGATTCTAAAAAGCGTTAGTTAAATTACTGTATATAGCAGTTCAGTTGCTCAGGGCTCGGTTAATTAATTAATATTTTTATATTCATACGTATTGTATGAACTCAGGTTTTAGCCGAACCTGGTTAGACAAAGGCGTTTTGAAAGATGCTTCGAAACACCAGGTTATACGCCTTACGCTTCCAGTCTGACCCCACCTTCTTTAGGATGACCATGTTGTTCTACCAAAATAATATTAATTTAACGACAGGTATTTAACAAAAAACCTTAACATAGTCTCAAACTATAGGTATAGTAATATCTTTGTTAAATTTCTGTGAAATAATACTGTGCAGTGCCAATTAAACATAGTTAATACGTTCTAAAGTGATTGTAAATAAGAGACAGGCCTCATGTTTACAGTATTGTTAAGATTATCTGACTATGAAGTTAAAACACCACTTAATGCACTTGTTGGGAATAGTAAAACCATTTTATCAATCAATAGCGCCCACAAGACTCTAGCTGGGTCTAAATTAAAAAAAGATTATTTCCTAAACGATTTTATTTGAATAAGATACATTTATGGTATGAAAACGGCCATCTGGCTGCTAATGAGGCTATAAATCGATAAGAAATCGATTGCATTGTCTCTCATGGCTTAGTGTCCTTCGCTTTTATAGATATAACGTCAGTTGACCACAGAAGGCTGCTAAGCCCACACGATTGCGAGGTGCCCATCCATCTAACCATTACACAATATCTGTGAATCTTTACAGCGAACAGGTTCTAAAAGATTTATTTCTGTTGCGACCTCAGAGAATTCATTATACAGATATTTGTAAGCTATTTTTTAAATCATCGCTCTTGTTTATTGACTCACAGTGAATCTATGAACTTTATTAAGTATTAGTTGATAATTTATATTCTGCATAATTCTTAAATGATAGGTTGCTTCAAACATCGGATGGGATTTATGGTTTAGAAAAAATATTTGATTACGATTGCCGACGTTTATCTTTACCTTTTTTTAATAAAGAACACACGCAATATATCCATCATACAGATAGGAAAATTAAAAACAAGTTTCGCTTCCGTTTATACAGATGATGATGAATGCATTACTAAAAAATATGTAATTTACGTAAATCGGTCTAAATTTTATGTAAATTGATCGGATTAAAATATCAATCTTGAATGCCCTTCGTCATAAGTGGTCTGGCAGACTAATGACAATAACAGTGAGACGAGGCATGAGATTTAAATTAATATTTTAATAATATAATGTTAATATGACACATCAAAGTCGAATGATAAATCTCTTTTGTGTATTTTCGTAACAAATAAAGGTTTTAAATAAACACGTTAAATGTGAATAATAATAGTTTGTTAGACAAAGGCTTGGTGTGTGATGCGGCAGGTGATCTTCACCTCTCGATGAAGCTCTATCGTGATGTTATACGGTCCATTCGGGCTCGACCTTAGCATTTGGCGTAACGCACTTACCGCTATATACATAATACAAGCGATATCTTACAATGTTACTTGTGATTATTTTTAACCGACTTCAAAAAAAGGAGGAGGTTATCAATTCGTCTGTATTTTTTTTTTTATGTTTGTTAGCTCCTAACTTGCGACTGGGTGAATCGATTTTCATGATTCTTTTTTTTATTTGAATGCTGGTGCTTCCCGTGTGGTCCCATTGTCACCATTTCAATATCTGATGATGAACTTCGGAGATATGGAATGGAACTCCTCACATAATCACAGCAGCAATATCGTAACAAGTGAAATTGCTTTGTTTATACGTGTAGTCGATGACTGACTGAAGGAAAAAGGGGGGGGGGGGTACGTCAACCCCCCTCCTACCAGTTTCCAAAATTAAATATATCGTGTGAGGTATTGTTTGAAAGGGCTTTTTGTAAGGATTTCAAACATTAATACACAAGCACTAAAAAGTAAAAAATAAAAAGCTTTTTTACAAAAAAGATAACCGCCTTCAAAACTACAAAATAAAAATAACTTTAGTTTTGGAAGTCGGTGGCAATATTTACCTACATAACACAAAACAAAACCAAAGCCGCCGACTTCCAAAACTTTATCGGCGGTTATCTTTTTTGTAAAAAAGCTTTTTATTTTATTATTAGCAGGTATTGTATGAGACAAATGTGATAGAAACTTAGACGTGCCTTAATCAAGCTATTTCTAAAATATAAAAAAACACGCAAAGACCAAAAAGTCAATTTATTAATTATAAAAGTTATGTATAAAGATATTTTACATCGAATCGTAAAGCTGACGCATATTATACTTGATCATAGTGCAAAAAGCTTTTTGAATATTAAAAAAATATGTACCTATAAGAATTTGAAGTCTGGTTGTTCATAGTTAATTCCCTAATCACGATCAATTTCCAACCAATGATTATGATTCATATTTTGTAGAAATTTTCATTAAAAGCATTAAAAACCGCAAAACAAAATAAGAGAGAAAATCTCTTATAAGTAGGTGTTTAAGCGAAACATCACTTTAATTTCAATCAATACGGACAAACAGACAAAATTGTATTATTACTTTAAAAGCTTATACTATTATAAGCATTTAATAGTGCACAGTCGCTTCATGATAAATGCGGCCTAGCATGGCCTATACGAGTACCTTTGCCTAGGGCACACTTATCGTATATTATTGCAATCTTTTGTTTACAGTACAGCAAAAACATTTTAAGAGTCATTAGGAGCAGCCGCGCTGCAATTTAATTGATGAATGATTTCATGGGGGCATGGATGGCAGTTGAGGTATACGTGTTAATGAGTGGTAACCGTGAATTGAATACCAGTCTATACTGTGTGAAGCGAAGCATTATGGCTGGTAGATGAGATTATCCGAACATTAAAAAGAGTAGTGTACCTACTATTGGAGAGGTTTAAGCTCAGCCGGTTGCTCTTTTAGTTTTCCAGAATGATGACCTCACCATGTTGGAGACGACAATATTTGAAAGAGGATTTCAAAATGACACACTAGACATATATTATAATATTTGAAATGACGTGTTCTATATTATAATAAAATTAATTAAATATTGATATTTGTTGTATAGATTTAAGATTATCTTATACGGTAGTAATTTTCAATCTGATCATCACATTATAATTTTGAATTTTGTCGTAGATATTTGTCTGCTTTTTGTTGACTTAATAATCGAATTATTTTAAAACACCATATCAATTGGATGTTTACATTATTGTTAACGGCATAATACATTTTTCGAACAGTCGCAACATTGTTTGATGCATGATTAGAATACCTTGACAGTTATTAACCTGCAATCATCCATCAACTATGCAGTCGCACGAATAAAAAATGCTTCAAAGTTCAATTTAAAGTCCAAGCTTCTTTAAACAAACCTATAAGTTATGCATTTGATATACCGATCATTTTATCTACCTAAACCTACCTAATCTATATCTTTATTTGAAAAGTTCATGGCAAAATACACTAGATACCTACCTACTCATTTATATGTTTAAGCCAAGCTACTCCGGCACATGGGTGTGGCTAAAGATGGCTCTGTTAATGTCGTAACTGGTAATCTTATCATCATACGAATAGCTGAGAAGCACTTTTACTCGATATATCCCTCAAAGTATATGATTTCACAAAACGATCACTCAAAAGGTTAATAGCCGATATGGCCTATTGCTCTGTTTCTAGTAGTGACATTGTAGTAAACGATATCGTCGGTACTGCCTTTCAATTCTGAGGTCGAGAAGATGCTCGACGTCAAAAGTGTTTATTTATTATGCAGACCTATTGAAATAAACCTATTAGTAAAGTACTAAGTCGTTCTAGTATATTGCGTAAAGGTTCATCAGACTGGTGGTAATACGTGCATTTAATTCATAGACGACGCTAATAGCATAAGATGTGTAGATTTTTCGTCAAAATGAGGTCGGCAGTTCTTTACTAAAACTGAGGGGCAATACATGTAAGGCTAACATCAATTGCATTCTAATCTCAGTCCTTCAGGCCTTCAGAAAACTAAATCTCGTAACTAAACACATTAAAAAAACCACCCTGAGTCTTTATCTTACTATTGGACACTTAGTAGACCACTGCGGACCTAGGAAAATGGAAAGAATCAGTCAAACAGCCGAATCAGTATTCAAACAGTTTAAGAAATCTTTATCTATTATTATTATTATTATAATGATGCAGTTACTGACTTTTTATAATCTATTTTGTGGATTATGTTATTTAAAAGAAAAGAATAGGCATTCGTCTTCAGATTATTATCCATGTATAGATTTGATGGTAATTTCGTCAGCGGTGGTCAGCTTTATTTTGGAGCTGCAGAGAGTTGCTGGAACAGCTACTATGGGCTACACCGACTACAGACAGATCTCGACAAATCAAATAGAATCCGTCGCAATGCATAGAATATACAACACCATATATCCGTACTTAGCATACACGTAACCAGTACGGCCTAGTCATCTATTTCATATTTAATCCCATCTCGACCCCAAGCTTCCTGGATTCAAGTTACAATTTAACAATTTTCCAATCACCATGTTTAAATATTTTCTCTTAGCTACTATTTGTGGCTAGACATCATTAAGTTATTTGAAACATATGTCGAGGCAAATCTAGAGGCTACCGTAATGGTGTTTATAGGCGATGGGCTTGCGGCCTGTCACCAGTGTGGTGCAATATCTAAACAACAACTTTGTTTTGCATTTTAACTAATATTTGCTACTTGAACTCTATTAACCCCGGCCCCGTGAAGGAATAATAATCCCACAGACAACCTTTTTTACTCCCAATTACGACCAATAATAAGCGATGTTGACCATATTGACGTCACAATCAATTTCTAAATTATTGGGTCAAAGTGGCGCCAATATTACCCAGCCAAAGAACATCAACATTCTTGGGTTTAAATGTGTATTTATATCTCAAGACATTCCTTATTGGTTAACATCCAAATCCGGCAAAAGTTCATTTAACTTATTGGCAGGTAGGCAGTAAAAATTAAAATAAAATCAAGCTCTTCTTGCAGAATCGTATCACACGGCCCAATCACGTGAACATAAACATATTTGATAATTCATAAATACATCTATTTATAATATTGTATAGTTAAAATCTATATTAATTTAAAAAATGGGGCAAAATTACGCTGATGCGGCCAAATGTCAAAGAATATTTTTTTTAACATTTATTGTTGTTCGAGGTCATCTAGAATGCATATTATGGTAAGAAGGCAATATATGCGCATAATTTAGATCGTAAATAAACGTCGGAAGATGATACCATTATGAATATGAATTAAAACTATGAAAGTAAAAGATGCTGCAACGAGTTCGTAGTTCCTGGAAACAATAAAACTGTATCACCAGTTTTTGGACGCAGTTTATGTTCGTTATCGCCCAACTTTTTTTTGTTACTAAACTTTTCCCTAGACTTACTTTACCTGCATGCCAATATTAAATTGTGATAGGCGAACAACATGACAAAAAGACTATCAAATGCCAATACAAAAATGTGTCGTGAATATTACTTTCACTTGCATTTATGTACCTAGTACAGGTAGTAGATATACATATATGTATTACCTAACAAGTAGATACATGGAAAAACTGCGAACAAATTAATGATTAATTATCATTAGCTTGGTGATTATCATGTGCCTTATTCGTTGCAATTTCATATAAATCTCATCGCCCCGTAAAGCAAAGACTAAAAAAGAGTTTTTCAAACGAAGAAAATATTGAACTGCCGCTTTACATAATTATTCCTACATATAATTTACTAGCTGTCCGCCGCGGTTACACCCGCGTCTTTGGTTACTGCTCCGCTCCCGTAGGTCGTAGCGTGATGGTATATAGCCTATAGCCTTCCTCGATAACTAATCTATCTAACACTGAAAGAATTTTTCAAATCGGACCAGTAGTTCCAGAGATTAGCGCGTTCAAACAAACAAACAAACAAACAAACAAACAAACTCTGCAGCTTTATAATATTAGTATAGATATAGTATAGATAAGAAATAGCGGTAATGTTGAATAATTTTAAAGTTCTTTGCACCAATTTAAGGTAGGTATATTTTATAAACTAGTTTTTTTGTATCATACCAATATTTCGTTGGGAAGTGTAACAGCCTAATGTAAGTAGCTATACGGTTTAATTTGAAAAGTGATGTGGTATTGCTATTTGCAATGTTCTAATAATGATGTAACACATAGAAAAATAATATTATTATGTATTTATTGTGAAACACCATTTAAAGGCAGTGTCTGAGGTTTTCCGACCTTAACATACTCGCTATTTCCATTTATAGGTGGTGGGATTACTCCAAGAATTCTGCAATATATTAAGTTCTTTTATGGATTAAATGTCAATTTTGTTTTGATTCCTCTTCATTTTATCCTTACTAATATTATAAATGCGAAAGTAACTCTGTCTGTCTGTCTTTTCTTTACGCCTAAACTACTGAACCGATTTGTGTGAAATTTGGTACAGGTTAGGTGTGAACCCCAACAAAGGACATAGGCTACTTTTTATTCGACTTCGACTTCGTCTGCGTCCGCGATTACCGACATATACGCGGACAAAGTCGCAGGCAAAAGCTAGTAGACTATAATTATAATTATGATCTATATAGCCTATAATTATCTAAGTGCGTGGAAAAGGGAGAGAAAGACCTTTGCCCAGCTGTGGAAAATTACAAGGTAGATAAAATTATATATAATATTTTCTTTCTGTTAAAAAACGATGTCTCACACTAGGAATTTCTCGTTTTATCGTTGATGCATTTACAAACATATTTACACACATACACAAACTGCCAGACCCGGAACTACCTGTAGACTGTACAAATAGTTCCATGCAGGAATCGAACCCTCGTCATGCAATGCAGCAACCAATCGCTAAGCCACTGCGCCAATCGTGTCTTTAATTCTACCTTTTTAGCCATTATATTCTATTCTGTTTAATAAGTTTCAGAAATTAAGTATGTTCAAATAGAAAATTTCATAATAATATGCTATATTATGTAACACTCAAATTAACTTAAGAATCGCTATTGATTTCTAGGTTTTGTAAATCGTATATTATAATTTTATATGATTAAGTTCTGAAATAGATTTTATAGCATGTCAGACTTCTGATTACGGATATAATTTTAATAAATATTCAGTGAAATTTTAAATATTCTGATATTTGATTAGTGCAAATAAAAAACCATCCGAAACCAAGTCGAGATCGCACAATTAGGGTTCCGCATCAAAGTAAACTGAGCTGTCAAAAAACAGCCTCTAGTCTGCCGTAAATAACTGCCTGCCTCGTTGGTCTAGTGGTTAGTGACCCTGACTGCAAAGCCGGAGGTAGTGGGTTCGATTCCCACCCAGGACAAACTTTGTGTGATGAGCATAATTGTTGGTTCTGTGTCTGGGTGTAATTTATCTATAATATGTATGTATTTATAAATTATATAAGTATGTATATCAGTTGTCTGGTTACCATAACACAAGCTCTGCTTAGCTTGGGATCAGATGGCCGTGTGTGAGTTGTCCCAAGATATTTATTATTATATTATTATTATTAAATAAACGAAACTTTTCTAAAATAAAAGTCATCTAAGTTACTCTTTATAATACCAGCTATCTTCCAGTGAAAGTTCCGTCTAAATCGGTTCAGTCCTTTTGGACATTAGCCGGAAACAACAAGGACAAAAATTAAAAAAAAAATCGTGTATTTACCTTGTAAAACATTCATATTTATTTTGTAAAAGTTGTTATTTTGACAGTACAAACAGACACTTACATTTTGTTTATTTGTATAGATACACAACATCACGCCTGTATCTGGCAGAGGGGTACCCATTAGTAATTATTAGTACATCCACATTTCGCCCCTATTATGCTGCGTTTCAACACATCCCTCGCACACATTCCTCGCTCGTTTTGTATGCGCAAAAATCTAGCTCCGCTGAGCCGTTTCCACCAGAGCTGTGCTCACCGAGGCTAAGTAAATGGAGCGATTCTATTGGTTCTTTACAAACACATCCCTCGCTACGCATCCTAGCACATCTCTGGTGGAAACGCAGCCTTACGTGGGCGAAATGTGGGTGTATTTGTATTGACATCAATAAACTATTTCTATACTATACATTTTACATAGTTGTACCGCTCCCAGCGGCTACTGCTCTTATTGTTTAGTAAATCGGGGTCAGTCATAATATCTAAATCAAAAATTTATTATCAAACTAGTCCATTGTTATGTCAAAGTAGTAATAATAATATTTTTACGAGTTCTGCTCACTAAAGACATCAACGCGTTTTATTACATACATTATGTATTTTAATGACCTTAATTAGTGTAATCCATATTATATTTTATTGTTAGGATATTGCCTTGCCTTGCCGTACTTATTTCCAATACGGATTTTTTTGTTCTAATGTCAAGGATATAGTCGACGTACGGCTAGGTCTTCAGTCCAAATTCAATATTTTCATATTCATATTCATTTATTTGCATAATGTGTGTAATAGACGTTACATAAGGCTTAAAGCTAAGGTACAGTTTTAGACCCTGTTCGGGTACAGCAACATTGGGTATAAGTAAAATTAAAAATTAAAAATAAACTTAAACCCTTTTTTTTACTATAAATTAGTGTGAAATATTGTACAGTGGTACGGAACCCTTTGCATCCGAGTCCGGCTCGCACTTGGTTAGTTTTTACTAATATCTGTCACGTAACGTGACCAAACTAATAGAGTATCTACGTTTTGTGTGTCCAATTAGCATGAACATGTCAATCCTGTTTCTGGGTCGGCACTGATTAGCAGCCCTCGAGCTGACCAATTCTAAACAAAAGCAAAGACGATGATAAGCATCACGTTTCGTAACTCAATAATTTATTTGAAATGTTATTCTAGGTTACAGAGGTTCAATCCAGCTGGAAAATGAGCAATAATAACCGTGGAACCCGCTCGGCGACACGTTGGAGTTGCATCCTCGGCGCCGCCACACCACTAGCATTAAACAAATAGGTTTGTAGGCGCGTGTCAGAGGTCGCACTTCACTTGCACCACAATTTATTTGATTTACTTAAAACTGAGCATGAGCTTACTTGTACTTATAAATATAGTCATCAGTCAACCCACATGCTAGCCCCGAAGGGCTTATGAAGGGATATATATACTGTGTAATTCATATTCCAGTAATGTCCGTATTTATAGCCCAGTGCTATTGCGATGAACTTTATTAATAACTGTTATAAAGTGATGCTAAAATCATTTTCAATTACAATATCTTAGAGGTCGCGATTTTATGCGAATATAATGTCCTCTGATGCTGGCTGTAGGTTATACACTTAATGCCACATGTTCGAATTGTTGTGAGTAATCGTTCGTTAGTTGGATCAAAATGTCAGAGTTCTATATCGTGTGTGATGAGCCTAAAGAACCTAAGAAAGTAATGTTGTCTGACAAAACATCGCTGAAATAATTGACTATGGACTTATACTTGACTGCTTACAAGATATTTTTTAGACGTGATCTGAAGATGCTTAGCAACTGATCTCAAAGATAATGAAATCAAAATAAAATTAAGATTTCAGAAATACTAGGCACAAATGTTCTAAAACAACTATAATAATTTTATAAGCAAATACAGGAACAAAAATGTTTATGCAACAATTTGTAGAACAAAATACCTGTTCTAGTCTCAGATGTTTCTTAAGATTAAATGGGTAACTTAATGTCAGATTCAATTTCTGCTATTACATTTTTTACATCAGTATTGAGATAACTCACGAGTTCACGACTGGCCCTTAGTTATAGTCTTCTTTATGTTTTGATTAAACCTGTTCTCGACAACAAACACTACATATCGTCACAAAGCGTCATCTAATTTTGTAGTTTTTGTAATTAAGAGCCCTTCCGTTTAGGATTATTAAATGCAATATCTATACCTGTTTGGCGATTATAATTCGAATAAAATCGATCACGCACATTGAATCTTACCAAAAAAAAAGAGCTGCTGATATTTCAATATATTTAGGCGGCAGATTCTGCCTATTAAGCGCTTTTTAAGACTCCCGCAGGCTAGACTCTTGCCATCACAACTATTAAGGCGCGCCTTGTACTTCCATATCTGGCTACGTTTAGATCTACATTTTTCACGGAATGATGTCATTTTTATCTAAACTCATTAAAGAAATGTCATAAACGTGTAATTTTGTTACCTTACCCACCTGCTGGACGATACATCCGTTTAGAATTGATTAAGTATCTAAAATTCGAATGAAATAAATTAATATTTGAAATTTTAATTTAATTATCAAATAAAAATTTCCAGAGGAATTAAGGGATTATTGTTGTTGAGTTTACTGGTTGTAATTCACTCAAGTAATGCTGACGAAGTGAGCGGCGAATGTCGACGTGTTGAACATCGTAAAGTTCATTTATTCCATACATATTTTTTGCTGTAGGTATGCTAATCGAATGTCTCTTTGATGTCACCCTTGTACTTAATGATGGTTTGATTGAATAAGACTAGGCGCAGGCGCAGAGAGTCGTCATGTCTGTGATTAGCAATAAGTTGTTTATTTAATTGAGAAGGTTTCCATCAATCTAGATGGTGGAAGAAAAAAACAACCAATGCAATGTTGATAATGAGTTAGCAGTTTTTCTTCCAACTTTGAATGATTTGTGTACATTTTGTTGTAATAATTGTGTGCCAATTATGTCAAGATCGATGAAAGCATAAAGCAAGTTAGCAACATTATTACTTCCAGTCTCCCAAAGAAACAAGAATTTTGTTACAAATATACCATTGTTATTGTTTTTGTTGAATTTGTCAATGGATTATCAATTCTGTATGTAACTTTCTTTAGTAAAAATTAATGACTGTTGCTACAATAGGATTTTTCACACCTTTATCGTTGTCTTTATAATTTTAATAGATGATTAGTTTAGTCGATTTTTATAATTAGTTTATTGGTTGTGGTCCTTTTTAGTAGAAGTAGAATTGTTTATGAAAGGGCTTCACAAACAAAACAGCAACACAAAGTACATCTGGGAAAAACTATTTTGTTTACTAGTTTCGTTTTTGAGGTGGTGAAATGACAGACATTTATGACTGACTGGTGTTCTGCCGGTGAGCGGTAGTAACCATTACCACTATGACTCTTTATCACATCCGTTGGAAACCTTTCACATAGGTCGTTTTTTAAGTTTTGAAGTAATCACTATCATTATTTTAAAATGAGTATTATCGTATCCTATTCAGGAGCTTTATAAAAACATCATGAATCTTACAGTTACCGGCACGTAACTTGGCAAGAGATTTTCGTAGTGGGGGAAGTTCGCGCATATAAAAATGTATAAAATTGTGCGTGCGCAAACTTCCCCCACTCCAAAAACTCTTGCCAACTTACGTGCCGGTAACTGTAATAAAAACGTTTAGCCTAACCTTGTGCACCTACACTCCTTAAAATAATCTTTTGTTCGCAATTTTTGGTAGTACCTACAACATCTCACTCAAAGTGCAACTCTAATAATACCGTTCGTTTCAACATATAAGTTCTTTTTAATAGGTTGATAGGTAACAGAGTGGGAGCGTGCGACACTACCACCAAAACATAAGGTGTGAGAAATTGTCCCACACAAATGATCCTTCTAATCGCACATCTACTAAAGTAATGAGATTAACCTCCGTTGGAATTCGCAGACGCTTACTGTAATGAGCTTTTGTGCGCGAAAACAATACTATAATAGTTTTATTGTTTTAAAATTTGGTCCGATGACCTGATATACTAAAGTTTACACAATTGTACGGTTTTAAATGAGAACTTTTATCTGTAGCATTGTTTTTAATTATAATTAACTGGTAAATTGCTACGACTTATTCCACGTCTATGAGATGAAATAATTAAGCGTATATAAACTTCGAAAATTCTACAGTAATTATAATTTATAAATTAAGAGTTCATGTTCCCGGTATTTCCCATTATATTAATTTTTTTATCTGTATTGGTTCATCTGCCTACTGAAATTAACTTTGAGTGCCTATATACGTAATATACTTATAGAATTAGTGAGTCAGCTTCTTTTCCTGTCAGGCTTAGGAATGTTGGTTGTATTAAGGATCGTCACAATACATCATCTGGATATGATTTGAACTTCTAACCCTTTAACCTTTGCTATAGCCGCTTCTTAGTCTTTATTGTGACTATACAAGGAATAATGATGTTGCCTTTTATGTTTTTTTTTACCCTAGAGCACTGGATAATGTGACCAATCATAAACGTATGTTCAAGGTCATTGATATAATACATTGTAGGTAATAGATATTAAAGTTCATTGAGCAATGCGTATTTACAGTAGCTATAACGTTTATAACATAAGTTATTAGATAATAAAAGATACATATTGGAATGCCGGGACCTAGTTATCTATCTTTGTTATAATAATCAATACTTAGGGAAGAATTTTAAGTAGGCGTTTGGTATTGGAAAAGCCTAATGTAGGTACACTAATGATGCTGACCTCGAAATAATTTGGTAGTAAAGGTAGTTGATGATTGATGATGATGACATGGAATCTAGTCGAAGACAAAAATATGAAATTAATAAGTGTAAAAAATTAATTGCCAACTAAAAATTCGATCACAATTATTTATTGTTTATATACCTTACCTATTTATAAAAGAATAATCAAACAATTTTTCAAATAAATGTAAAGTTAGGCCTTTATGATTTTTCCGGGTTTTAATATAGGTAACAGAGATATTTTTGCATCTTTTGATCGTTTCCTAATTCTATAATAGCATGACACGAGTTATTGCTCTTGCCTTGATTTTGTGAGTTGAAATCAGCACATATTATATTAAATTTTATAAGCTGTCATACGCATTCGGCGAGAGACCCAATAACAAAAGATATGAAAAAAAACCAACACAAATTATTTAGTTTGAGATAAAAAATCGATTAACTGAAGTGGGTTTCAATTGTAGCACATTAGGCAACAGAATTCGCATATTATAGTCCTAGTTTAGTGGAAAAAATCAATAAATTACAATATCTCCAAAGAGAAAAAATAATGCAGACGTAGCAACAAATTGTTTCTAATAACATCTTTTGAAACTTGTTCCAATATAGTGACCCATTACATACTTGGTTATAAAATGACCATAAAATACCCATGAATGAACTCTATGTTTATGACACGGAAATAGGCATGACTAATAATATGTATTTCATAATGTGAATGTGTGGTCGAATGGAACAATAACTTTAACGATCGCGTTGTATCGAAATTAAGTTGGGCTTGCATAAGGTTATACTTACATTATTAAGGTACCTATGAATCCTCAATATGACGACCTACGTATACATCTTACGAAAACTGCGCTTATGTGTCAAGTGTGCTTTGTTTGCAAAAAGTTAATGGAAACTGTGAAACTAATAAAGTGGATAATTTGTAAGAGTTTTAAGCTACTATTTCTTAAAATTATTTAGCTTTAACTTATGAGCAAAGATGCACCTAAATGTGTAAATGTTTCTAGTTAACGAGCGAATATTGACTCTGCGTGTTTCGTATGTAAGTGTGTTGGTGTGTCAAAGCAGTTAATAAGTTCCAAGTTTAAATAAAATTGTAAAATGCCAAGCGCAGTGGCATCTTCACTGCGGCGCGGGCGCAATTTGCAATGCATTTGACATAAAGCGTGCGTATCATTTAAGTGTTGGGTTGGCCATCGTTTTACGAGACTCTTGATAGTTATTCTATTGTATATTGAACGAGATAATGTTACGACTTGGATACGTATTATTGTTGTTGGCGTGCGTATCACATGCATGACAACTTTATACCTATTCATTTCTATGATTTACGATTTCACTTTTCAGAAGCCGAATGAATTGTTGCAGCTATCTGTAATATTAAAATTGAAACAAATGTTAACTAAGAGGTTAGAGTTTTCGGAAAATTTTCCTAGTGTTACGACACTATAACAGGAGCGAATTCAGTGTTCCTATTGAGAGATTTAGTCTCGAAAAGACCAAATCTGTCCTGTTTTCTTTCTGGTTTATGACTTTAAAACAACTATTTTTAACAGTAGGTATATTACCCTAAGACGACCCACTGACCAACTTTTTGTATTTCCCTATGTTTTCTTTTATATGATACATTATTTTTATAAACACTAGAACCCACAGAAAATGCTCAAAATTGCCTATTTATACCGCTGTCAACATAGGCCTAGTGTTTAAATTTGAAAACTAATAATGCAAAAGGAAGACATAGGGGCACAGTATCCCTCTTATTCAGTTTATGAAATATCTTTTATATTGGTTTAATATTAGAGTAGAAATAACCAAACCCAAATTATGACTTTTTTGACGTATTAAGTCGGATTTGCAGTTGTCCTTTTCGCACGCTGAGCGCTCGCAAGCAACAGCGATAGTTTCTTCTAATAGCTTTGAAAACTTTCCGCCTAAGTATCCTATTAAAAAATATATATTTGTGTGACGTAATGCATTAATATTGAATTTAAAATTCATAAAATTTATGAATTCCTTAATAATCTCTTTATCAAATTTTAATCTAATCAAATATAACGTGTTACACCTTTTATTGCCATTAAAATTTTACAATCGTGCGTATTAATAGCACCTATCTGTAACCATAAAACAGTCTATAAAATAAAGTACGTAAACTAGGGCCCTTAATCATCATCTTAATCGATGTGTAATGAATATTCAAATATTGCGACTGTTTTATACACAATGAAATCAATGCAAATGAAGAATTTATAACTTATTTTAACGAAATAGACACACGAGTCATAAAATTATAATTTATGCCGACTATGTAATTTAGGGCACTAATAATATTACAATAAAATTATACTTACTTACTAATACTGAGCATACAATAGTAAAATTGACAGCGAAATGGCAAAAAACAGCGGGACATTACTATAAATGCACTTTTGTTTTATTGTGATCTGTGAATTAAATTAAATTAACAATTTAATAATATTACCTACTGTGTTTAATAATAGACACATAATTAAGTAGTAAAAATTAGCTTTTATAGACGAAACTTCAATAAAAATCGCTTGAAAATTCGAAGAATGCTTCTTAATTTATTAAAAACTATGTTCTTTTGATGACCACATTGATAACTGATGAGACATCTTAATAAACAAGGTGAGGAAGGTATCGCCGGATTTGTAATATAACGACAAAAGTTTTCGTATTTTTGTGATATACATTCTGTGACAGGAGTAGGTAGACTAAGTATTTAAAAAATGCGAAGAAATTTTGAAAAGTAATGTACACTTGAGCATCTTGACAAATGTGGCCAAAATAACGTAATTTAATTGTAAAAGCATCAATACTTCGTAGATAGACCAAGACAGGTTGACTTGTAAATGAGCTTGTACATCAATATTTATAGGTAAATTAACGTTAGTTAATTTAAACTTTTCTTGTTTAATTTTATGACTTTCCTTAAAAACAGAAGGTCATCTCGGACATCATTGACGGTGAAGGTAAACATAATGAGAAAACCTGGACTTAGGTAAGTCTGTAATCGCCTATCTGCCTTGATCAAGCGTGGTAACTAATCCTCGTGCCTTCTCTGTTTGTGAAGAGGCCTTTAATTGTCCTGCAATGGGACAATAATAGACTGGTTGGTATTATTATCAAAAACAGAAAGGCAAACAAACAATCTCCTCTAAAAAATCCGTTTCATTCGCGAAAATATTAAATTTCACGCGCAAAACGTAGGCCTAAGTCCATCCCTGTATTGTGCAGTCAGTGCAGGCTCCCCCGGCCGCATGCAATGGCTAGACAAATCCGCGTCTCTATAAAAGGGACAGGTGATTAGACGAGTAAGTACAATCGGGCGCACACGCCGCCGACCTAACCACATGGGATATTATCACATTTGCTCATCCTGAATAATTATTATAAAGTGCTCCGTCCAATATGACAATGGTAAGTTTTAGTTGTTATAGAGGTTACTTTAGATTAATAGAGATAGGAAATATTTGAAAATTTGTATCGATTTATGATTTAAGTTTTGTTTCTTAATGCGTGACCCTGGCTCTGGAATAATTTTATTTTTATACGAGTATTTTGTACGAGTAATTATAGAGCGCATTTTTACTTTAAAAGATGTTTTTTTTTTATTTGAAAATTAAGTTTAGAATAAATTTTTAGAACTTATATGATTCTGGGCCACCATAGATCTGCACTGTATAGATACATTGAAAAAATATATGTATATTTACTTACTTGAATTAAAATATCAGAAATGTGTGTACTTACCTATGTGACACTCCCTTATATCAACTAGAAATGGGACACAGAAGTAATTTGCCAATCGTACTTTTATAGAGACTAAAAGTACTAGAAACAATTTAACCAAGCCTTAAACGTACTTAAATGGTTTTATAAATTATAACCCATGCTGGGATGTGAACTACTGACCCACGCTCTAAGATGTTGCATCTTTAACATTTAGGCGAGAAGGGCATCTTAACCATCGCAGGCAGGTCGTTTTATTTTTGATGATAATTATCTTACCTATTAGGAAGTAAGGAATTTATCGTGTCCCTGTCGTGATGACATATTTAAGGTTATTTTATTAATATTTATCGATGACATACTTATAAATCGCGTTTGTTTTTTCCGTTTGCCACCACTTATTGTTCATTAGTATTTTATGTAAATATTGCCTTGTGTATTGTTTCCCTAATAGATTGTCATTTCAATAATTTCAATACACTTGAGTATTGTTATTCTTGAAGTCTAATAATATACGTATCTATTTATAAAAAATTATGAATTTTCGTAGCGATATGTAAAACTATAGTTTATCTAATATATTATGGATAAAACTGAATCACTTAAAGCTAAAAATCATGTACAATATATCATTACTCCCCACTGAAATATATCTAATACCGAATATACATATTTACTCCTGAAATGAAAAAGTTCCACGTGTACAAAAAAAAAGACAAATACAATCAGAAACTGTATTTTAAATTATCGAATGTCACCTAAAATTTACAAGAATCAATAGCAAAGAGGAAACTCAAGTACACAAAATTGCACGTTAATTGATTATAATTATACATGTTACTCTCGCTCCTATCTAATTTAACCTCTTAATTAGTATCGAGACATCTTCTTACATTAAGCTCGTTTTTATGAACGTGGCCAAAGTGGGTGCATAAGGGCATGGGGTCACCGGCTCGTTATGCAACGCGTCGTGCATTCATTGCACCCACAATAACACATAACCTTTGCCAACAACTGTGCTGTTTACCTCAGTGACAAGCGTGCCATCGTTTTATGCAGATTTATTATAAGGTATGTTTCGTGCGCTGATTTATCAATAACGAGTACCTATAACAGATAAGATTTATACTTAGGTTTTACTTGATTCACAAAGATACTGTTTATTTCAAATAAATTTTTTCGCCGGAATAATTACGTGCATCAGTAAATTCAAGTCATCAATATAAAAAAACCATAGTTAATATATAGGTATGCTTATATTAACCTATTTGGTATTATAAATCGTTTAACAATAAAAGTAAAAGGCAATGGGTAATTTTCCAAATAAATTAGACATGTTTTTGCGAGTTAATTAGACATAGAGAATAAGAATATAAAAAGATCGTAATGTATGTGGCGCCACCTAAAATGTTTTATTTTTTATTACAATTTCTGGTAGCTAAACTGCCTTTAAGTAGCAAATACAAATCAATAAAATTGTTGTTTAAAACCTTAAAGATACTCAATAATTCAATAACCTAAGTTTTGAAAACAACACAAAATAGGCTTTTTGAATATGTATTATTTTACTAAAAGTCGATTCAAATATTGTGTTACACATAATAAAGAATACACTATTATTGGTCTTTTCACATTGTGATAGGGGTTATCAATGTTATCATATTACATAAATTTGGATCACTTGAATAATTATAAGACAAAAATTGAAAATAAATAGTGGTGGGCCCTATTTTGTTTTGTATACTACCTACCTACCTACTAAAACTAGTATGACAAAAATTTGAAACAAAATTCGTAGAGGTTACGCGATTTCTCTCTGCCGCCAATTCTTTTTTGTTGCCTGCGTGTAGGTATAATCTTCGTAGATATCCTCCATCCTAGGGTGGACGGATAAATCTGCCAGTCTCTTACTAACTCAAAACCACCCCTATATTCCTTTTCACACTTACTCCGGGGATCCCGGGAGTGTACGCGCCTTCCGCAATCTCTGACTGGGGGCCGTGGTTTAACAAAATTCCTGAGATTCCCTCTACGTTTTTTCGGACGCTACACCACCGCATATGAATTACGTTGCTGTCTTCGCGCAAATGGTTAATAATACCTACCTTGAATATGCAGTTTTCAAAATTTTCACTATATTATAAAGTAGCTATGAAAGATATGCTAAACCCAATGAACGTTTAATAAATTCCCAAATATATGTTTAACTTTGAATTAATAACATAACTGGCTAAATGTGGGTGTACTAATGGGTACACCTATGCCTAAACCTTCGGAGATTACAGGCGTGATGTTATGTGTAATAACGCATACGAATAAATGATGAATTTGGTAGATGTAAAGTAAAGGTACCATAACTTATCTAAAGTTATCGACAAAAAATGAATTGTCAATAAAACAAAGACCAATTTTAGCATAAAATAATCATTTTTATAGCATAATTTTGCTAGGTGGGTACATAAAAATTAATTCGGTTAGTCATTTAAATAATTACATGTTTCGTTTTTATAAGCTTTCGTGTCTAAAATAAATTATTAAGAACAAATTTATGTTAAAATATATTGAAAAATAGGATACGCCTTGACAGGGTCATTCAATCGGGTCACATAATGCGGACATCTTTATTTGTGCGTCAAAATATTTTATTTGATTAAATATGAAATTAGCGGACGACGCGATTTTTCGGTGATTTTATAATAAATTAGGGAAACTCGAGGGATATGGAAATCCAGGATGTTTTTGGGACATGGTCACGTTATGGTCAGTTATTCGACTCTTCATGTGACCTAAACGGCTGGCATAATCTTAGACCAAACGATCAGAATTGCCATACAACGTGTCAATTTAGCCAGTCATTTAGGCACTCGTCCTATTGATAACGATGTGAGCTTCCCCCTTTTTAATAAATTACATAGTATTATTTATAAGTTTTCTATCTATTTTTTAATTTGGATTTAAGTTGTAAGAATGAAAATATTATGAACAATGTGTAGTTTAATCTCTAAATCCGTGCCTGGATTCCTGTGGAGGCGTGCGAGCGGTTAATTAGGTGCACACCTTTTGTTTTTGCACGTATTACATTGTTTTCGAGGCAACTCTCGAATTCTATGACATGTTCCCACAACTCAATACACTTGCAAAATAGCTGTGCCGACATCTGCATACCGCAGCATCCACAGGTATTTAGGCAGTGCTAAGAATAGCTTGTGGGTGACAAACGGAGACTTGAAAACCTTTTGTTGTACGCCGTAATGTTCCTACCTACGCGTATCTAAGTGGTTAGCTCATGTTAGTACTTTACAGTTGTGTAGTGAACAATTACGTGGACAGGCTGGTGGAAAAGATTAGGTATATAACTAACACCACGAAAATTTCCCTTAGGCAAACTGTCTGGTTGCGGGACGTCTTAACAGGATACCGTGGCCCCGGAACGTAAAGTGCAACAGAAGGAACAGGGTGGTTTTTTAGTCAGTAAAAGTCTGACAGTCCCTTCCGCCCCACCCAGGGCGGAAGGAGTCATTTGATGATTTTTACCACCTTAAAAAATAAAAAAAAAGGCAAACTGTCTATTTTTATTCTTCTTTACTATTCTTTCTGGTCATTCTTTACCCGTTCCAATAACATAGTCAATTAGATTTTCTTGTATGGGGTAGCTCCATTTTTAATAACATGTAAGTCCCTATTGTGTTTCTGCATGGATTTACAAACATGTCGCATGTATTCGTTTTTGATGAGTCGTTTAAAGGTCATTTAGTCTTTAAGAGTTGAGTTTACACATAAATGGCTTACCTACCTAAACTTGTTCATGATGCAATTTATGACCAACTATGCATTTACATGTCTATAAAATATCAATTAAAATTCAAGATGACGAAAATATACAGGTTTGAATCTTAAATACTCCCGTGCTTTTCAGAGTTTATATTATTTTAATTTATGCGAATGGATACTATTTTCATGTGAAATATTCTAAAAGATTTTTAAGAGATTTTGTTTATCAAGAAAATTAGATGACTAACTAATAATTTCTCAGATTAATCTTACTTAGTTAACATACTACACTAATTGAGCAGGCCTAGGTGACATGTGTCGATATCAGTTACTAACTAGAGTCTGTTAATGGTCCGTGAAGCGTATCAACCTTCGTAACTCTATCCCGTGCTGGTAATCCACACGCAATCCCTGCACAATGGGTCAATACAATGAGTGTATTCTGTCATTAGTCATTTTAGCATGATGGGCTTCGTCAATACACGCAATGATCACAAAACTTTTCCATAGCTAGCAAAAAAAAATTTTTTATTTCTAACTTTTAATTTTAAGTTTCCTTTAACATTCAATTGCTGGGACAACTCTCTTTCTAAATATGTTCTCAATTAATTATTTACATCTTACGTACAGTGGAGTCCATAAGTGGATAGACATTCTCAAAAAACATTCGCTTCAAGTTAAGTTTGACTTACGACCTTCTATTTTCGAGAACAGTCACATGTATCATCATTGCCGTCGACAAATGTTTGTAGTTCATAATTTCAACATTATAAAATAAGTCAAGTTGGCCTATCGGCTAAACGCCTGCAGATAGGTGCTTGAATCGAGGAGTCGTGAGATCGAATCTCATCCAGACTATGACTTTTTGTAAGTTTTTACTTGATAAGCATAATATTCTTTATCTTGTTCGCTTTGTTCACACATTTCGTAAAGTTAAAAAGGTAGATCATAGAAAATTAAACAAATAATTTAGATTTCTGTGAGGTAGACAGAAATAAGTATTTGTGTTATTAGAATATTCTTTTCTTGTTATATTGATATGACGTGGGTAAACACAAAAAATCTTATGAACGGTTACAAGTGAATTTCTTTTATCTAAGTAGGAATGTAACGTCACAATTCTTGTCAGTTAATTAAATAAATAAATAAAACGAATAAACCTTTATTGTTATTATTAAGCACGACTTTTTTATTTCCACCTTCCAACACCAAAAAAGTAAATTAAAAATCACATAAATAGTTAAAACTTAATACAATAACTAACATTTTCTTCGTATAAAAATAAATAATAAGCATGATTCATTATTAATAAGCATAAACCTAACAAGTTTTTACTTTTCATTATTATGGTTTCAAAGAAACAAAAAAACAGCCAAGAAGTAATTAAGATACGAACTCAGACCTTATTGATCGTGAAGCTGTTGCTTAGCCTAAACAGCTACCAACACATATTAGATTGATGCGAATTTTAGCAATGCTATGGTAAGAACAGACGCGTATTCTAAATGCAACAGAAATATCATGCTATTTCGCGTAGTGTGGCGACAGTTTATTAGTGTGTGTTATCTGTGGAATGTTGAGACATCACTCATACACGCACACGCACCCTCATTGACTGTGTCGCGCTTGTATATTCGAGCTAAAGTAGCCTTTATGGTGCTGATGGACTATTGAACGTTTAGTGTACCTATAAGTCACAAGTTTATTTACCTTGGATCATAAATTTCCAAAATTTGAGTAGCTTGGATTCTGTTTTGTTATTCTCTTTATAATCTTGGATAATACAACGTATTTATGTAGTAATTATACCATCTGTAAGGTTAATTGAAACGGGTTTCTGATTAGTTTATTTATTTGCACACACTAGAGAGGGTCAGGGGGCAGCAGTAAAATCTATTTATGGATACAATAACGGATGTAAAAAGATACTAAACGAAGCCGAAAGTTATATGTTCGTCCCACCATGGAGATTTTTTTTTGTTCTGGTTGTCAGTTGTCATCGCTTATAAAAGCAAAAAGAATAATGCAACTAGGATGTTGACGTTCACGTTTATAAATGTGAATAAAAAGAATGTTCGCAGAGTTTCTTGCTCGTTTTTCTCCATAGAGACCTATCTACGTTTTGTAACAGGCAAATAGCTTCAACATTCTGACTAACCAACTCTTTGATAATCCAAAAGTGTTTGTAAATACTTTAATCGCCACGATTATTAAACACTGTGTTTAATAAACGCTTATTTGCACGCCATCGCAGACGCTTGTCAAGCTCGTTGGCGGTGGGGCGAGGCTATCAATTTGCGGCATAAAGAGCAATTAAAACCAAACTATAACTGAATTTAGGGCACATTATGTAGAAAGTTTAAAACTTAAGGTGTTGTCAAATAAAAATACATGCTAATATTATAAATGCTAATTAATTTAAAGTAACTCTGTCTGTTGGTCTGTCTGTAGGTATGTCTGTTACGCTTTCACAACTACATAAATCACTGAACCGATTTTAATGAAATTTGGTACGGGGTAAGTTTGAATCTCAAACGAAGACGTAGGCTACTTTTTATTTCGCGACTTCATCTGCGCCCGCGATGATCGATATCTACGCGGGCGATGTCGCGGGAATGAAGAAGTGGAAGTGGAATGGTGTATTCGGACATTTGCAATTTAGTATGTAGGCATACCATTTTGTGATATAGGTTTATTTAGTTAAATGCCTGATGTTGTTTATTTTAAACATCGTCAGAAGTTGCTCGAGCCTTCAATATTTGTTAATTTCATACATCGATTGCCTTAAGTTTAATGTTAACTGTCAAGCGGTCATAAACTATGTAGGTATACATTGACACCTTTTAAACCACAGTTCAAAGTATCAATGTAACTTGTTGTAACGTACTTGTAATGATGCCACTGTTATATAACTAATATTTTTCTTTGCAATGACTGTAAAATGTAAGTGAGTATAATTACCTATGTGTTAAGCTGAATACACAAAGCGTGGATAGTTCAGCACAGATCCAGGTCGTTTTCAGCTATGGATTGAATGAAACCGCTCTACTAATAGTGTAATTAATTATCTCAGCTATATTTGTCTAGATTTTTCTACCCCTTTTAATGGAAAATGCTCATGGATGTCTCAAGCCCTAGGGGAGCAGAGGGGTCTGTGAGAGTTTTATTGACCCACGGGGATACTGGGAGCGTACTCACCTTCCGCAACCCACGACCGGTACCAGCCCAAATATCTAAGCAATTTTTGCCTAGCTTTTCTTCTCTAAGATCGGAAGTACCTAAAGACGGTTGACCGATCTTGATAATGAAAAAATATGATGGTATATTTAATTTTTTACACTCAAGAGAAGTTCAGAACTGAGGAACGTAATAACATCGTATAATATTGAAATGATTCGTATCTGCTACAGTTTAAACATTACAACATTTAAAATATTCATTAATGAATTCTTATCTCAAACCAGTTTAATTAACTTGAAAAGATAATTATACACCAACATCTCTTACAAAATAAATCATCATAGTAGTTAAATCTTAAGTGATTTAAATTATCATATTTAATTACATACTTTTTAATGAATCATCAATTCATTAAAAAATATCATCTGAATAATAAAGCGTCTGTAAAGCGCAACATGGTTTCACGAGATACTTACGGTATTTTAAGATCTTACAACCCTTTTTATTAGTAATTTCCTATACCTACTACATATTGAGACAGATTATTCCTGCCTCTCTTATACCGAGCATTTAGGCCTCCTTCACACCCAACGCATAGTCAGCCGCCGATTATCTACTGATTGTGAAGGCTGACTGTCAGCGGGCGTTACGTTCGGTGTGAAAACGGCCTTAAAGTAGTGAAACCGTGCCAAGACATAGTTGTTATGTGCATGAAATACTAGTACCTAACTATTACTTTGTGGTTGTGTGCCTGAAATCTAAAGTGTATTGTTCTGTTTTCTTACTTTTGGCCGAATACTTTGCTGTCTTAGTGCTGCAGTTCTTTGTAAAAATAATAAGAATAATAACAAGCATTTGTTATTATTTTCACAATTGCAAATAGGTACTTTTCTGCTATTCAATTAACACGCCAATATTGATTTAAAGACCATTAAAATTGACAGTTGTTACGTATATACTTTTTTTCATAAAAACTTAGGCATAATTCTTTATTTATTCCTTCCTTAGATTAACCACAATAGTTAAATATGATAAGTCTAACAAGATTCAATATTACTTATTGGTTCCCTAATCCTGCGTGCGACACTTGCGTGTTATTCGCGTGAAGGTCGCGTGCCACAAACGGCGACATAGGCTGCGTCTGCTCCTCTAATTGTGTTTGTCTTGTGTTGTGGATACAATTAGCGGATACCTATAATAACTATTTGTTTATCCACGATGCATGGCTGACCTAAAATAAAATGACCACTTGTGCGTAAACGTTACTTGCAATGCCTAAAACTGCTTATAAATCTTAGTCGATATCAATACTCAAATGCAATAAATTATTTTAGTAATTAAAATTAATTTTATAGAAATCGAATGAATGATTGTGAATATTTTTAAAACAGTTATTGGTTACAAATAGGCTATAAATCTTTCAACGACATGAGCATGGACTAAGACAATAAAGTAAAGGTCTTAAGTGGCTATGTCCTTGTAATTGTAGGTCGCGATGTGCGCTATATAACCTTGTAACTTCGTTTAGTCACTGACAAATTGATTTACTATTAACCCGCCCCTACTTCACACAGATGCAATTTTAATGATAAGGTGAAATGTCATAACATCGAGATTTAAAAATATGAATGTATTGAAACCGCACCAAAATCTATAAAAGTTCAGTTTAGAAGAACTAAGATTATACATGCAAATAGAAGAAAAGCAAGTTAGTTTAATACTTTTTATCTATAGATAATGTAGGAATACAGAAAGTCAGAAACTAGTCAAAGCAAAAGGTATGTTTGTGTGATTTTATAGTTTTGTCTGTTGGGTCAATGTCTGATCATTTTATAATAGTTGGACTCAAATGTTTTACTGCTTGCTAAAATATTTATTGAAGGCGTTTAATATTAACAGAGAAACAAGAAGATTTTTTGTAGCCCTTAGGAATTTATAGCTCGATGGTTCAAGGTGTTTTTCAATCATAAATAAATATTCAATATTTTATTTACGAGGTTGGACTTATAATTTGCAGAATGGATTAAAAAACTGTACGTAGCATAAGTAGTAAGACATAGTTTTTTATTGTGAGCCCAAAGGTAGTTTACAGATAATATCTTGACTTATTTATGTTTTAAATAGTGTTTTATTTAAATATTGTTCTAACTCTTACTTTCAGAGGGTGTTAGTTCTGTTGGGAGTGGTGGCAGTATCGTTATCGGCTCCGCAGGGGCCTGCAGACAAAGTCGTAGCAATCCTCTCACAAGAGTTCGACCAGCAACCAGATGGATCTTATAGATACAGGTAATAATCAAATTCATTTTATGAATAATACCTTACCATACCACCTTACCCCCTTTATTTGGCAGTATTTCCTGACAATTATTATCCCTAATATAATAATAGCTAAAAACCCATAGACCCATGCTTGTTTCCATAAATGATGTAATAATCCTGCGCCAGCCTGGGTTATTCTTGGATGCACTTGCATAGTGCATATAGAGGGATGATTGACGATTGGTGTTTCATATAATCTTGTTCAACAATTACAATAACATTGTGGAGAATAGGTATTGTGATTGTTGAACAAGTACAATTGAAAAAAGTTAAAAGACGCTGACTTGAAACGCCTACGTTTTTGATATTTGAAGCTTTAAAAATACCTGAACTGTTGTTATTGTTCTTCATAAATCCATATTCAATGAATTCTGAACATGTTTAACACTTTTGGGACCTTCCCATGCCACTAACTAAGACCTATACAAGTTCAGTAATATCGATTAAATAAAAAGATTTAATGACTAAATATCAAATATTTAATGAGTATATTGGAAAGCAAATATTTGACACTAGCTGCAACCACAGACATAGGTACATATATTATCCTTTAACCTGTATGTGTTAATCTGCCATGTTATACATATAATAATGTATAGATTAACATAATTATAAATTATTTATTGTATGTTACCTATATAATTCGTACTTCTAGTAGGTGTGCCGCCGATCTTCGTATTTCTGCGTTACATATATTAAAAGTCAATTATATGTATGTATAGTACTAGCCGGTTTTTTAATTACAGGAATCGGCCTACAGGTAAGTATTATCATAATATTACACGCAATAAATATTCTACTTATCAATATGTCATTGGTCGAAAAAAGTGTAAATTCATGAATCAAAGTTACTGTTAGGAGTTGTCCACAAGCAGCGCGGCTTCAGCATTACATAACGGCACTAAAAGTAATATATTACATTAGCGACTTCACTATCATTGATGTGACCGCCGGAGGGTCAGGTATAAAAGGTCAATTAAAAAATTAAGTGACAATTGTAAAGTTACTGAAAAATAAACATGAAAACGCATGACTCTCAGGCTACATTTACTAGGTTTTCATGAAAGGTAACGAGGGCATTATGTCTTTCCAAACATTGGTCGAAATAATAATCCCATTGTTCTAATTAAATAAATGATTTTATATTTTAGCAAGGCTTTTGTTTCTTTTAAGTCAAAAAATTGTCCGTTACTTTGATATGTAAACGTAAAAACCTTGATGGAACAATAAAAATTCTTACCGTTCGATTTGCACCTAATTTTAACAACACGTGCCTACAAGAAAGGACGCATCAATGGTGACCTACTGTTGTTTGTTGTCAATGAACATGATTAGCAAATACACGAAGACAATTATAATTATACCCTTACAAGGGAACATAAAACAATATTAATCTTTAGATTAGAAAGTACGTACCTACGTTATGATTAGGTATGTAACGTTCTTTGATTGTGATGAGTTTTGGTAAAAGCCAGGCAAAAACAATTACTACCTATTGAAGCTATTAGTCTTAGTTTTGAATGAATCCTATTATTCATTGTTACTTGGACTTGAAGATAGAGGTTACTTCATCTTTATCGTCATACGGCAATGCAAATTTGCTCTTAAGAAAACAGAAGTATAATGTGTAAATCCAATGCTCTTTCTCCTCAGTTATGAGGCTGAGAATGGCATCAAAGCTCAAGAGGCTGGCACGTTGAAGAAGGCCGCTGGTCCTGATGCCAGTGACGTCATCGTCGCGCAGGGAGGCTTCAGCTACACCGCACCAGATGGCACTGTTATCAACCTAAACTACATTGCTGATGATGAGAACGGTTTCAAACCAGAGGTGATATATTATTTAATTTAGTAGCTCATATTTATTATTTTGACTGGTTGATGACTGCCTCGTTGGTCTAGTGGTCGCAAAGCGCGACTGATGAGCATGAGGTCTTGGGTTCGATTCCCAGGTCAGGCAAAGTGTTATTGGATTTTCCATCAGGAATTTCTCAGTAGCTGCCTTGGAGTCTGGATTTGTGCCCGGTTGATGGCAATAGGCTCGCCCCCTGTTACATGGGACTTAAACATAACTGGCGAAGTGTGGGTGTACTAATGGGTACACCTCTGCCTAACCCTTCGGGGATTACAGGTGTGATGTTATGTTATGTTATTTATTATTTTATTTATTGGAGGTACCTAAGGTACTTTGTTATCAAAGAAATGAATGGTAAGTCAAGATTTTTAATGTTTTTAGTCAATCACAACAAACATAACAAGCAATGTGCAGTTCTTCTTCAAATAGTTCACACAGTTTTTGGAATTTTCAACTATATCCATAGGTCTTTTTTATAAAGAACCTTTTACATTAAATATTTATCTGAAACATCTTTCAATTTACCTTACCATAAAATTATTATTATTCATAATAATAATAATAAACGATGCAGATGACTAGGACTTGATCTAATGGATCCAGCACAACAATATACACGTAATTATAATTCACTAGCACTCTCTCCGCGACTTCGTTTGCGTTATTTTTCTTACGGATCTCTAATTTTTAATAATAAAACTATATAGCCTATAGCACTCGATAATAACGTAGCTTCCAATGTGAAAGAATTTTTAAAATCGGTTCAGAGATTACCCCTCACAACCTCACAAACTTTACCTCATTATAATATTATTATAGAAGACAATTCATAGAATCATTATTAAAGATTGTTATCTAAATGCATAAACAAATAATGATCCATTTCTTGATTTAGTTTGTCGCGTCGAATCTTTTTATTGCGTAGCAAATGAATTAAGCAAAATAACATAAAAAACCAAGGTTATTACAATAAATTTTAGAATGTAGAGGAATACAGCATAACCTTTAGACTAGAGATTTTTTGTATGTGGTTCGGTCATCCTAGTAAAAATAGACTATTAAAACACGCATGGTTACGCAATATTAGTATAATTGTTTAATATTTAAATCTTGTGTTCCTTGAATATTGAATTCATATATTTTAAATAACCTTATTTGATTGTCACCTGTTGTTTTTATAAAGCGTTTTAGAGGATTTTTATTAAATTACCATAATAACATCATTGACTGCCATAAACAATGTTAAATCACGCGTATTTGTTTATTTTAAGCTACTTCCTGTGGTTTTGTGGCCATTTATAATGAATAATCATAGTTGGTAGTTTACATCAACAACTCAGAATAGACCTTGCCAAATTAACATGATTTTTTATCAGTCTTTTGTTGTTTTTATTCCAGGGCGCCCATTTGCCGACTCCTCCACCGATCCCACCAGAAATCCAGAAGGCTCTTGATTACCTTGCGACCCTCCCCCCACCACCACCGGGCAGAAACTAAATCTTCCACCTGACTGCCCGCGCCCTGACGACCTGAGCATTCTACGTACCTGTTACCCCACGAATACTCGTACAGTTTTGAAAACAGAATTGGACGCTTTAAAAAAAAGTTAGTTTAATCTTTTTGTTCGTTTGTATTTATTTTAATTTCATTTATTTTGTTTTATAGTTAAAAAGATCTCGATGTGCATTAAGGATCACCAGTCTTTTTTAGATAAGCAAACTTTTTATAAATAAAACTTAAGAAAAAAACTTGAACTTAATAAGCATATTAAAATTTTGTTCACAAAACTGTACTTACATTAAAACAATATAATATTAATATAGTAAGCAATAAAAAAAACATATAAAAAAGAATGTACAATGACTGAACTGTGATAGACAATGATTGAATTAACGTAAACTGTTTGTATATTTATTTAAATAAAAGCAAAATCAGTGCCAAAGATGCATTGCAAAATGTAACCTGGTTTTTCAATATTAAACATGAAACTGTAGGATTTCCTTGTAATTAGTCCCTTACACAATGCAATAAAAATAGTCTAAAAAAGCCTTAACTAAAACATTCACTGCCAAAAGAACCCAAGCTTATTATAGAATAGGTTTTAACTTTATTAGCAAATATTATACAGGGTGTTTGGTGCATCGTTTGCCAAATCGAATTGACCAATAGGAGAGGTCATCTGCTATCTATTCACGCCCAATAACTCATACTTTGTCACACGGGTTTTTTTATATCAATTTTTTAGTTTTAATCGTGAAAAAATCCAAAACTCAGCATTTAGGTTTAAATTTAAAAAAAAGTAATTTGTATAGCCTTCAAATTTCATTTTAATTTTTATGTGTACTGTTGTATGATTCTATAAAATTCAAAATTACTTGCTAATAACGTTTACTTTCCTTTGTAATAACTCGTAAAGTTTTCGTCAAAGAAGAATAAATTTTCAAACTCAACTTTAAATTGTTTAAAAAAAAAAACAAACAGCGATCGGGGACTTAGCTTTTTTATTTAAAGTTCTCTAGTCTGTCCCCTTTCCAACGGTATGCAATTTGACAAATAAAAATCTTAATAACGTCACTAATTCGCTAAATTTGTGTATCGGGGCGCTCACCGAGCTATTCCATATTCGGGATAAAACCGTGTTTTTGCACCCAAATAACAACAATAACACCTGCCATCAAAGAGATCATCATCCGTCACTATCCGTCCTGGTTAATTTTTTTTGGAAAATTCTCATGGATGTCTACCGTCCTTGAGAAAGCGAAAGGATTTGTCATATTCTTACTGACTAAAAACCACCCCGGTGTTTCCTTCCCACACTTACACCGGGGGTCACGGGAACGCGCCTTCCGTTAATCTCGACTGGAGTTTTCCCGCCCCTGCTAGCCTCCTCAGGTCAGGGGGGGGAGTGAAATGTTTAACTCCCTCAACGACGTCATAGAGAGACGCGCATGGAACACTACGCGCCGCCACCTCGAGTCCGCTTGCTCGAGTCCTTTTCGCAGTCTCGTTCTGCGAGTTAATCGTTTCGCAGAAAGAGACCACCGCGTCTCGGGACCATTGAAGCGATGACGGCCGGCAGCGATAGGTCACTGCTTAATTCACAGACTGATGAGGGCACGACGCGCTCCCCCCAAACCATACATACATATTGACAGCGTATGCCGCGCCATGTCGTCCCGGCAATCCACGGAGTGGTGACACCGAGTGTTCGGCTCCCTGTTTATGCGAAACAGGTACTACCAGAAGCAGCCATGCCTTGAGAGCACCTGCGTCGTTCGAAACGTCAATGGGTCCAGGGGCGGCGGACTTGACCATTCAATCGGACTCGAGGTAGCTGTGCGTAGTGTTCCATGCGCGCCTCTCTAAAGTCGCTGAGAGATTATACTTCACTCACCCCCTTGGAGAAGGCCAGCAGGGGTGGGCCAGTATCAGCCGAGATTAACGGAAGGCGCGTTCCCGTGACCCCCGGTGTAAGTGTGGAAAGGAAACACCGGGGTGGTTTTTAGTCAGTAAGAATCTGACAGATCCCTTCGCTTTCTCAAGGACGGTAGACATCCATGAGGATTTTCCAAAAAAAATTAACCAGGACGGCTAGTGACGGATGATGATCTCTTTGATGGCAGGTGTTATTGTTGTTATTTGGGTGCAAAAACACGGTTTTATCCCGAATATGGAATAGCTCGGTGAGCGCCCCGATACACAAATTTAGCGAATTAGTGACGTTATTAAGATTTTTATTTGTCAAATTGCATACCGTTGGAAAGGGGACAGACTAGAGAACTTTAAATAAAAAAGCTAAGACCCCGATCGCTGTTTGTTTTTTTTTTAAAAACAATTTAAAGTTGAGGTTAAAAATTTATTCTTCTTTGACGAAAACTTTACGAGTTATTACAAAGGAAAGTAAACGTTATTAGCAAGTAATTTTGAATTTTATAGAATCATACAACAGTACACATAAAAATTAAAATGAAATTTGAAGGCTATACAAATTACTTTTTTTTAAATTTAAACCTAAATGCTGAGTTTTGGATTTTTTCACGATTAAAACTAAAAAATTGATATAAAAAAACCCGTGTGACAAAGTATGAGTTATTGGGCGTGAATAGATAGCAGATGACCTCTCCTATTGGTCAATTCGATTTGGCAAACGATGCACCAAACACCCTGTATAACCTTAAACTTTCGAGCCAATTATTGAATTTCGATCTATGTTCTTTTATAACGTTTTTAATACAAAATGAACTGAGACTCAGTTCTAAAGCAAGTATGCAATAAAACACTATAACTTTGCTAAAGTCACCCTAAATTCGATTTTATAAAATCATAATTTATCTTGTGTCTACGAAAGAGGAATGCGTTATGTATACAGCTACATCCTTCTACCGATTTGTTATGTATACTATGGGATGATATATCAAGGTTTTGTAAACTTAGTGTGAAGATGAGACAATGGCCAAATACAGTGATTTTTCATTAGCATGAAACTTACAGATACATACCGTCATATAGGTGATAAATGTTGATGTCATTTCCTATAAACGGTATCAAAGGCTCTCGTAGTAGCCGGAAAATCACTGTACTGAATGTTTTTAAAACGAAAGAAATCCAATTCTACGAAATATTATTTGCTAGTTAATTATTTCGTACCGCAACGGCTCAAGGACACAGTGTTATTGTCTTTTTATAAAGATATATTAATAAAGAAAATTGGTATGATTAAATATCCCTGATACTCGTATATAAGAGATTGAGCATCTTCCACCTAGAAAAATAAGTACCATCACAAGTTGGATGCAAAGCAAATCGTTCTTAAATAAATACAGAAAGCTAGAAATCCTTACTCATCAAAGAAAAAACATTTAAAACTAAGTAGGAAGCTGTGTTATTTTGACATAGGTAAACTATCTGTTTAGACTATTGGATAAGCTGTAAATATAAAACAATACTTACTGTGTACGAGAAGCTTCACAACGTAATTATTTCCCACGGAAATGTCAGAGAAAATCATTTCAATAGAAAGCCGGTGTTGTTCTAACAATACTTGGTATACAGCATTCCTCTCCAACCTGTTTGCAAAAGTGAGCGTCTATCCCAAGGTCAATGATGAGAACATACAACAAATTATGTGCTATCTATAGATCGAACACGATTAACTTATTAGATAGGCTTTAGATGATGAAACATCATGTAGCTAATAAACATAAATAATTGGTACTAATTAAATGAGTTACCAAAATATTATTGATCTACTGATCAATCTTAATTGTGTTGTTACGAAGGCATTAAGACAGTACACAATTCTTAAAGTATTGTTAATAGTGTACTGGATTTTGTTGACGGAAATTATAACAACATAATTACTTTTTGATAGCAAATGTGAGCAAGTGACTTTAGGTTATAATACAAAAGTTGTAATGTTGAGTTAAAAATACTCACTTCAATTACATTACACCAACGATTGTTACAATTGTTTTATATTTTGAATACACTGCAATACCTAAAGTCATCAAGTTATCAATAGATAACTCTATGTTGATTTACCTATTGTTCTGTTATTCTAGTTTGATCTGTGTCATCCATAACGTCATTATTGATTATTGTCCGATTACCCAAAATACTTTCAACTCTTTGGATTCTTTGTCCGATAAGAAAACAAAAAAAAATCTAAACAATGGATTCTTATTTAATTACACAAATACCCTAGATACTAAACACAATTGCAATTCTAAAAAACATTGATGGAAATGACATTGTTTTACGGTGGTTCAAACCTTTAAGCTTTATTGTTTTGTAAACATGAATTTATTGTATTAGGAACAAATTATACGAATATTTTGTATGACGTGTTTACCTCATTGTATTGTCACATGCAGTTCTGTTTAAAACATAAAACCATCAGGGAACCTCGCGATTACTCTTACCAACGAATGTAGCCAATTTATTCAAAAGCTGCATTTGTATTTCATTGAAATATTTATAGTTTTTTGATTCTCTCTGTAATAGGTTCTGGTGTCTTCGTAGCGAGATAAGCTAAAGCACGCTGTATTGCAATAGGAATAGGTGGAGGCGTCGGCAAATGTGCGCCTACTGGTCTGTAACCGTTCTCATCAGCTGTGTATGATAGACTGACGTCATTGCCGTCTTCGTCCTGAAAGTAATACAAGTATCGCAGTCATTTCTGAATCAAATACCTATGTATACGAGTATGATATATAAAATGTTTTATAGAAAATTTAACAATAGTATATCATCATCTGCCTAGCCTTTTCCCAACTATGTGGGGGTCGGCTTCCAATCTAACCGGATGCAGCTGAGTACCAATATTTTACATGGAGCGACCATGGAGCGACCAAAATTTTAACAATAGTATATATAACATGAATAGTTCTGCCTACAATAGTTTTAAAATCTAATACCTCTAAATTACTGAATTTTAAATAATCATGATCCAACACAACACCACAACAACATCAACTATGTCATGAATCAAAGAATCGAAACTTGTATTATAATATTAGATGGTCAATTCTTCGCAACATTAATTACAATGCTTTGTAGGTGTTTCAAGGTCAGGTACTTACTTTGTATGAAAAATTTCCTTCTACAACACTACCAGAACCTCCATTGACATTTCTTAATTCACCTCTCTCATAAGCTTTTGTACCGTCACCGCCTTCATAACTGCAAAGTAATGATTTTGTTATCAATTGAAAATTATTAAAGATTTAAAATTACCATAATTTTCGTGAACGTAATTATGACTTACCTGTAATGAAAATTTCCCGAATGCGAGAAAACATAACTTTCTGACTCGATTATAGGAACTACTGGATCACGCATTCCCTTTCTTCGACTAAATGTTTGAGGAACACGTTGCGATGGCTCCTTACCAACGGTCTGAGGAGATGTCGTTGTTGCTTCTTTCTTACCAGTAATTTCTGCAACGAATACATCATGTTGGCTTTTATCAACTAATGCATCACGCATTCCCTTTCTTCGACTATATGTTTGAGGAGCGCGTTGCGGTAGCTCTTTTCCGATAATCTGAGGAGATGTAGTTGTTGCTTCTTTTATTGCTTCTTTGTTACCTGTAATTTCTGTAACAAATACATCAAGTTGGCTTTTATCCACTTTGATTTTTCTAACTTTTTGTATCCTTTTTCGCAACGTATTTCCAGTTTGAGTTTCAGATTCAACGGGAGTTATTGTTTTGTCAGTCTTAGCCACTGATGTTTTAATAGATCGAGCCCTTGGTCTTAAATTTAAAAAATCTTCGAAATCATTAACTCCGTCGTATGGGTATAGGAGACCACGGGAAGGTGGATGATTCACATTTAAAGCCTCAAGGTTTATTGATTTGCCACTGCTACTTGCATGATTCAAGTCTTTTTTCTCCTCCGCAGTGGTCCTAACCGCTTTTCTTATATTTTTAGGTCTATCTTCCTGATTGTCGTATACCACAACTACCGGAATTTCATCGTTAGGTATTGGAGGGTGATTATAATCGTATGTCCTTGTAACATGAGTATGTCGTCGAGGCACTCTTTTGACATGATTAACATCTGCACTAGTCACATCGTGAACTAAAAGTAAGTAAACAGATAATATTGATAAAGATAAAAACATGTTATGTAATTTTTTAATTTACTAAGCAAAATGATCCTCCTCGCACGCGATTAAAACAGCAAATGAAGGTGATTCAACAGTTTAACTCATAATGAGCTTGATTCGTAATCTATTCACTGGTTTGACAAGAATCATTCGCTTTTCTTGTTTCTAAAATTATACGCACGACAATAAACTTCACGTACCCAAACATATAGGAATGTCAACATTGCTGTCGTAATAAAAGTAAATGTGATATACAGTATGATTATGAAGTTTGTTAATTCAACAATTATTATAGTATAATAACTTGCATGATTTATAATTATGCATATGCATTTCAAATATTGTACTTACAGTATTTGCACACTATCACTTGTGCTTAAGCTGCATGCTCTACTAAAAATTAGAGCACCATAATGTTTCAACGAGTTTGTTTAGACCTTGTTTATAGTGGTCAATAGTTTAATCGCGTCTTATCGCCGCCGATCATGTCTCATTGTTGACACTTAGGTTATTGTGCAATTTTCCGAAGAACACATCAGTCAAGCGTTAAGGTTGAAGTATTTAGCGTCCGGTGAGGCTCACTCCTCCGGAACGCGGGGGGAGGATAGTGTAAATAAATGAATCTTACATATAAGTGGTCAACAAGTCTGGAGTATCACTCATAAGTGTAAATCAGGAGTGGTTGGAATTGAGATGTTACTAAAATTTGTTTGTTTGTGCTGGGTAGCGGCGTGCGTGATTTCTGCACCCCCCACCGATGAGGTGCCGCCGGAAAGGCAACAGCCTACAGTGATACCAATTGTTTCACAGTCTGAGGAATTTGAGGCAGATGGGAAATATAAATTTAGGTAATGAGAAAATTTATTACTGCAATCTCCGACTAAGTTACCAATTTCTCAAAAGAAAATTAAGTATAATTAAATTGTAATAAGTTCAAAAATCTAAATAATTATTATACTTACGTACCTAGTTAAGTCTAAAATAACTTTTATTAAATTATATTTTTAATGATCATAACTAAGAACACACACATTTATCGTTTGACATCGCATAATTACAGCTACGAAACCGGAAACGGTATCAAACGCGAGGAAACTTCCTTTGACAAAGTGGTAGATGGAAGGACAGCACATAAGCACAGTGACTGTAGCAACGAAGGTGGTGAAGATGATGACAGCGGTGAAATACATGTACAGCAAGGATCCTATTCCTACACGGCTCCGGATGGCACCCTCATCAGTGTGAAGTAAGGATTATAATTGATTATAATTAATTATGTTTCTATAATTGACACTTTAAACGTTTAATATAATTAGAAATATAAGGACCCACTACGCCCACGAGTAATTTACTCAGAGTTAGTTACAAACTCAAGGTTAAATGTCATACATAATGGGTCCGTGTTAGCTCCTAATTAGGAGTTAAAAAATAACCCCTGTTGGCGCAATCGGGTCTTAGTAAATTTCACATAGTTCTCAAAGTGCACTTACTAAGAGTCAAAATATAGACTCTTAGTAAGTGCACTTTGAGAACTATGTAATGTATAAATTAATTTTCAATATGTCTAACTAATGTTATCTGTGATAGTAAAGAACTAAGAAGTATGTGAAAGCCCTTGCCTGTTACTAATTACTAAAAGTTATGAACAATATTATCCTCATATTGAAGCTGAAACTCTACTCATAATAACAACGTGTGATGTCATATCTGGCTCGAAGGTGTCACTTATTTCAAGTTAGTTTTATGTCTTATTAATTATTAGGTAAATAACATTCAAACATGCTAAACATGTATGAGTAATAAAAGGTTACTGATGCTGATTGATAACCATTCAAATAACTACAAAGATCTATTAATTGACGAGTCGATAAGATTTTAAAATAGCCATGTATAATAATGATGAAAATATGTATGATAGTTTTAATTGAGAACTGGTTTTTAAATTTGATTAAGATTTTATCCACATTAAATATCATAAAAGTAATTAGGAATCTATAGTTTTAATATTTCATTTCAAGTATTAGGTATCTATATAAATATATATAGATACCTAGTTCTTACTAAATATTATTTACCAAATTTTACAGGTATATTGCAGATGAAAATGGATTCCGACCAGTTGGTAATCACATCAATCTCGGGCCACAGCCGCCAAGTTCTCCTAGCCACACTCACAAACAAAAAGCTTCACGAAAATTGAAGGCCAGTGATGAAGAAAGTTCAAGTGCAGCCTCTGAAGATAAACCTTCATCAGAAAACTCTGAATCAGCATCACTTGAAGATATAGCTCCTCCTAATGGAGATTTTGCAAAGAAGATTCCAAAAAAAGGGTCACCAACTGCGTCGAGAGCTGAAAAACCTCCTAAAGAAAGTAGAAAACTAGCTAAGGAAAGTGAGAAGCCCGCACCTAAGGAAGGTGAGAAGCCCACACCCAAGGAAGGTGAAAAGCCCACACCTAATGGAGGTGACAAGACCGCTTCTGAGGGAGGCGAAAAGCCTGCACCCGGGGAAGGTGAGAAGCCCACATCTGAAAAAAGCCAGAAGCTAACACCTGAGGAAGATAAGAAGTCCGCAACTGAGCAAGGTGAGAAGCCCGCACCTAAGGAAGGTGAGAAGCCCACACCCAAGGAAGGTGAAAAGCCCACACCTAATGGAGGTGACAAGACCGCTTCTGAGGGAGGTGAAAAGCCTGCACCCGGGGAAGGTGAGAAGTCCACATCTGAAAAAAGCCAGAAGCTAACACCTGAGGAAGTTAAGAAGTCCGCAACTGAGCAAGGTGAGAAGCCCGCTCCTAAAGAGGGCGAGAAGCCCGCTCCTAAAGTAAGCGAAGAACCTGCACCCAAAGAAGGTGAAAAGTCCGCATCTAAGGAAGGTGAGAAGGCTACACCCAAAGAAGGCGAAGAGCCTGCATCCAAAGAAGATGAGAAGCCCACACCCAAAGAAGGCGAAGAACCTGCATCTAAACAAGATGAGAAGCCCGCACCCAAAGAAGGTGAAGAGCCCGCACTCAAAGAAGGTGAGAAGTCCGCACCCGTAGAAGGTGAAGAGCCTACACCTAAAGAAGGTGAGAAGCCCGCATCCAAAGAAGGTGAGAAGCCCGCATCCAAAGAAGGTGAGAAGCCCGCATCCAAAGAAGGTGAGAAGCCCGCACCCAAAGAAGGTGAGAAGCCCGCACCCAAAGAAGGTGACAAAGCCGCTCCTAAAGAAGGCGAAGAGCCTACACCTAAAGAAGGCGAGAAAACCGCTCCTAAAGAAGGTGAGGAATCCGCACCCAAAGAAGGCGAAGAGCTTGCACCCAAAAAAGGTGAAAAACCCGCTCCTAAAGAAGGCGAAGAGCCTGCATCCAAAGAAGGTGAGAAGCCCGCACCCAAAGAAGGTAAGAAGCCCGCAACCGTAGAAGGCGAAGAGCCTACACCTAAAGAAGCTGAGAAGGCTGCATCCAAAGAAGGTGAGAAGCCCGCACCCAAAGAAGGTGAGAAGCCCGCACCCAAAGGAGGTGAGAAACCCGCTCCTAAAGAAGGCGAAGAGCCTGCACCTAAAGAAGGTGAGAAACCCGCTCCTAAAGAAGGTGAGAAATCCGCACTCAAAGAAGGTGAAGAGCTTGCACCCAAAGAAGGTGAGAAGCCCGCTCCTAAAGAAGGCGAAGAGCCTGCACCCAAAGAAGGTGAAGAGCTTGCACCCACAGAAGGTGACAAGCCTGCTCTTAAAGAAGGCAAAGAGCCTGCACCCAAAGAAGGTGAGAAGCCCACACCCAAAGAAGGTGAAAAGCCTGTACCCAAAGAAGGTGAGAAGCCCGCACCCAAAGAAGGTGAGAAAGCCGCTCCTAAAGAAGGCAAAGAGCCTGCACCCAAAGAAGGTGAAGAGCTTGCACCCACAGAAGGTGACAAGCCTGCTCTTAAAGAAGGCGAAGAGCCTGCACCCAAAGAAGGTGAGAAGCCCACACCCAAAGAAGGTGAAAAGCCTGTACCCAAAGAAGGTGAGAAGCCCGCACCCAAAGAAGGTGAGAAAGCCGCTCCAAAAGAAGGCGAAGAGCCTACACCTAAAGAAGGTGAGGAATCCGCACCCAAAGAAGGCGAAGAGCTTGCACCCAAAAATGGTGAGAAACCCTCTCCTAAAGAAGGCGAAGAGCCTGCATCCAAAGAAGGTGAGAAGCCCGCACCTAAAGAAGATAAGAAGCCTGTACCCAAAGAAGGTGTAGAGCCTGCACCTAAAGAAGGTGGGAAACCCGCATCCAAAGAAGGTGGGAAGCCCGCTCCCAGAGAAGGCGAAGAGCCTGCACCTAAAGACGGCGAGAAACCCGCTCCTAAAGAAGGAGAAGAGCCTGAATCCAAAGAAGGTGGGAAGCCCGCTCCCAAAGAAGGCGAAGAGCCTGCACCTAGAGACGGTGAGAAACCCGCTCCTAAAGAAGAAGAGCCTGAATCCAAAGAAGGTGGGAAGCCCGCTCCCAGAGAAGGCGAAGAGCCTGCATCTAAAGACGGTGAGAAACCCGCTCCTAAAGAAGGAGAAGAGCCTGCATCGAAAGAAGGTGGGAAGCCCGCTCCCAAAGAAGGCGAAGAGCCTGCACCCAAAGAAGGTAAAGAGCCTGCATCTACAGAAGGTGAGAAGCCCGCTCCTAAAGAAGGTGAGAAGCCCGCACCCATAGAAGGTGAAGAGTCTACAGCCAAAGAAGGTGAAGAGCCTGCACCTAAAGAAGGTGAAGAGCCTGCACCTAAAGAAGGTGAGAAGCCCGCAAAAGATGCAAAAGAAATATCAAAGCAGGCTGTGGACGTCGCACAAGATGCGAAAAAATCGGCTAAAGGAGCGGTGCAGTCTGCAATGGAAGCACTGAAAACTGCTGAGAAGGTCATACAATCTATTAAAGAACAGCGAGTAATAGGAGATCAAAAGCTTGATAATGATACGGTAGCGCATGCACAGATAGCTAAAAACGCTGCAAAAGAAGCACTTCAGGCGGCTCAAGTAGTTGGAAATGCCGCTGAAAAAGTAGAGAAAGCTGCGAACGAGGCCGTCTCTTTAGCTCAGGCACTGCCAGATCCAATACAAAATGATCTACCGAGTGACAAACCCAACGAAAACACAGCTGTAACCTCGCCGGAAAAGACTGGTACTTCTTCTAAAGAACCAGAAAATCCTTCTGCTAATAATGAAAAGCCTGCCAATGAATCTGAAAACAGTGTTAAAGTAACCGAACCTTAAAAAAGAAGACGGAAAATCCCCACATCCCGAGCAGATTAAGTAAAATTGACATGAAAATATTTAATTTCTATCCTACCGGTAAGTTGTTATGGAGGTGTACATAAAATATTATATTTAAGTGTGATAAAGTTTTCTAAGTCAACGATTAGTTTATTTGTTGCTAATGTTTGTTTTGTAAGAAAATACATTTAAGTTATTGTTGACCTATGTTTTATTGATTTAAAACTTTCCTTTGTACACTCTTTTGCAAAAAAAACGGGCACCTAAGGAAATTTACGTTCTAAGGTCGATTTGAGTTAATTAAATGAAATTTATTTCTTTGTCGTAGTCTGTATACTTATAATCGTGTAAATTACTGCGCGTGAAGTGAATTCGGGCAATTAAAAGAAAAAAAAACGATGGATTCTTTAAAACCGATGTACACGCCCAAACAATAAGAAGTGGTCGGCAAATAAGACAAGATTTTTTTTTTACTTTTTTTAATTAAATAAAGTTACAAATGTAAAAACCTAATAACGAGTGTGACCTCCTCTTGCCAAAATCACAGCTTGAATCCTTCTGGGCATGCTTTCCACGATGTTTTTAATAAAGTTTTGAGGAATACATTCGCACTCTTCTGCAATGACTCTTTTTAGCTCCCTGATGTTTTGTGGAGCAGGTTGCACTGATCTTACCCGTCTCTTTAGAACATCCCAGACATGCTCAATTGGATTGAGGTCAGGACTTCGAGCTGGCCAATCTAAACGACGGATCCCAACTTCTTGCATGTACGCTTCTACGTCGCCAGAACGGTGCGGGCAAGCATTGTCGTCCATAAAAATGGAATCTTCCCCAAGTGCAGTCAATGTGGGTTGTGCATATGGAATTAGGACTTCCATTATGTACCGGTGTGCATTTAATGTTCCATTTTCTATGAAAACTAACTCCGTACGCTCCGTCAAATTAATTGCTGCCCAGAACATAACGGAGCCTCCGCCATAAGTAGTGATTTCTTCGAAACACACTTCCGCATAGCGTTCCCGTGGTCTTCGCAGCACTCGCCGGTGTCGGTCCTCTCCACACAAAGAGATTCTAGCTTCATCAAAAAAAAATCCTTTATTCCAGTCCCCAGAGTCCATGAAGCACAGTTCCGAGCAAACTGAAGTCGAGCAACACGGTGCTCACGGAGTAATTTAGGGCCCCGAGCTGGGCGGTAACTCCTGATATTGGCAGCCAAAAGCCTCCTCCTGACCTTCCACAAGCTAACTTCTACTCCTCTTACTTCTTCAAGGCTCTTCTTCAGGTCCACACTTGACGCCTTACGATTCCGCAACGCCTGACTCACCAAAAAGCGGTCATCCCTTGGTTCTGAGCATCGTTTTCTTCCCGAACGGGGTCTTCTTTTGACCGAACCGGTCTCTTGATACCGTTGCCAAGTCCTCTGGACAGTTGAACGACTCACATTTAGCCGCTGTGACACGTAAAGTTTGCGAACAACCTTCTTCAAGTAGGGCTATAATTATACCGGCCCTTATCGCTTTATCACTCATATCAAAAAGTGGTATTTAATGTAAAAAGAAAGATTAAATTGTTTAATTTGCAGAAAATAACCAAAAAGTTTAAAAATATCGTAATCAGTTAAAAATCGTTTCAGCAATTCGCGCCATTAGTAAAGCAATTTTAGAATAATCCACAATAATAATTATTTTTATTTTATTAATTTTAAATTTGGAACGTAAAGAATCATGCCAGGATGCTTCAAATAACATGCCAATACATCGTCAAATTAATAAAACCTATTTCTTGTTCTTCTTCATTGAAGTAAGAAAAAAATCTAAAGTGCCCGTTTTTTTTGCAAAAGAGTTTAGTTTGACACACATTTTCTAATTATTATTTTGCGTGTGGTTAAAATCAAAGTGTGTGTCCATATCTATAATTTGACCACTCAAACGTTATCAAAAATTTTGTTATACTGGAGGTAAACCCGAAATATTTTATAATAATACATTCAATGATGCAGCATACAACTCTTAATATTACAAGTAAATAGAAAGAATTGAGAAGTGTAAAGAATGATTTAGTTCAAACGTGATAAACTCATACAAACGCCTACAACTATTTGTACAACTATAGATTTGAAACAACTTATAATAAAAACGTTCAAAGTATCATCAGGCGTTCGAAGTGTGATTAGGCAAATTCTGATACAACTTGCTGATAGTAAGTAGCGATATAGCAGATGCTTCACTATCCCGTCTGCAGTCACAGTCACCATAATTTGTAATTACATATAAACCGGGTTGCTGTGTCAACGGGATGTCGTAAACAGGAATGGTAGTAGATATTCATGAAAGCTTAAAGCTCTATCTAAATACTGTGAGGTAGGTAGCCCTGTTCCTCACTAGGAGCGGAGCTGTAGAAGTACAGACAATAGCTATTATGTGGCATCCACATAATGCGATTCAATGGTTTATGCGGTCATTACCCTACGCCTTTACGTGAGAGGTTCGAAGTGTGGCCAAATATAAGTAGCCACAGTATTGGCCCGTTTAATTTCAGTTGCAATACGCGTTTTGTGTATATGTGTACATATACCTAGATATTAATTCAGGTGCTTACTGCCGCTTTTTAGTTGACTAGTAAAATTGCTTGAATGACAAGTGGAAGAGAGCGTACCTATACAGAAATATAGTTTGAAATGACCTTGCTTTATAACTATTATAATTTTGTTGTTCAAATGCGTTAATTTTATTTTGTTGGACTGAAAATATATTCGTAGAAACGAATATATTTTTAGGTCACCCACATGATTATAATTACAGGTGTACAATTTATACTGATATAAAACTGTTTATAGAAAATAAAAAAGAAAGTACACTAGTTACTCTAATAGGTACACCTTGCGTGCAGTACCGACCGATGCAAATTGAAATATCAGTTCAATTAAATGTCAAGATCAGTTCAAGTGTTCGACGCATAGCGTGGAGAAGCGTTCCTCCTCTCACTTTTGTTGTGAAACCAATGACGTTTATCTTAGGTATTAGGTGTACTGATATAATTTTGTGTCGGAATGCTCTAGAAAAGTCAAGGGAGTCAGTTAACTTTGTTGAAGGTGTACGGTGTAGATTCTAGAGTCGTGATGTATTGCAGAAGTTACCACACTGGCGAATATAATTTGAAGTTTCTTCTAATTCAGAGTTATATTATAACTAACAGTTTTGAAACAGAGCACCTATAATGTGCAATTAGGTAATTTATGACCATAGCAAATAATTAAGCCAGGCTTAGGTCATAAATTCAAGACTCAGCTTATTATCCATATCCATATTCATTTAGAGGCATCATGACTGTTCCTTAGCCGGTATTGAGATGAGAACCAAACATTGATACACATAACATATTATGTCGCTAGGCGAGATTTATTCGCCAAACTAAAAAAAAAATATTTATCAATTTCCAAATCATTAAAATGTATCTCACGTCGCATGTTCTTAAAAAACATGCCTACATTAAAATGAATCAGCATAATATTGTTTAAAGTTTTCGATTTACTTTAAAGATAATAATAATTGTACTAGTAACCAGGCGTGCACCAGACATTAGTATACGATTCAAGTTTAGTTGCTCTGCCGGTCTCATAATTTAGGTAAGTAGGTAGGTATGCTACTAGTTTTTTTACTGTTTTAAGGCTAAACTAAATTGATTTTCCTATTAACGTTTAATCGATCGAATTATATCCGAATATAGCGCAGGCGAATTAAAGGGTTATGAAATTAACCTTGTGTTTAATAGTAGATGGTTATTTTATGTAGATGTTCCACAACACGGCTTTGAAGATTTTAAATGCTGACAAATCAGTCAGGATTGAGAAATCGAGCACAAAATTTGAGTAGTTTGCATTTCCTACAAAAGAAGGTAGAACGTAGCGACATTGTTGGCAAATAAATAAATCAGAATTTGAAAATGTATCAACATGGTGATACACGAAATGGTATCAAGGTACGTGTATCCACTTTCTTCTAGAGGTACGGTTAAATGACGACCTTCTCTACTACAGTTTTTAAACTGTATCTAGTACAGCTTACATAAGCTAAACGCCGCGAGACATCCTACGTTACAGTTTTACTTTCTCCGTTTAGTGTCTATGTCTCCGCATATTGTTTTAGGTATTATCTTGATGGTATTCCTTTAGTTTAGTCATCTAAGATTTGGTATGTTAGAAAGGAAGCTTCCGGATATTGCTCACCTTTAAAATAATGAGGATTCTCATAAATCAAATCAATAAGTGTCGTGATGCCGTGTTAAAAGCGCCCGCCTCTTTTGATTTTCTTATGCATGAAGTTCGATACTGGGCAAGTACTAATACGTCTTTTTAAATTCATAACTTTCTTAAACATCACTGATGTCGGTGAAGGAAAACATTGTGAGAAAACCTGGATTTATAATTAATATACGTCTGAAATCGCCAATCCGTGGTGATCAATGCTCGTGCTTTCTCTATATGAGAAGATCTGCCTTTACTCTGCAGTTTTTTTTTTTTTGGGACAATTATTTAAGCTTTTGATGTTGTAAAAATTGTCTGTAGGCCTGTCCCAAAAAAATCGATTGCTTTGCACTATGTTGATAGTTAATAATGAACTAATGGGCCAATAATTTGCACTTGCACATTCAATATAGTATACCAATACCTACATAAATCACGAATAGATCCCGTTTAGTTATGTAAGAGTGCATCATATTTGACAAACAATGTGCGAAATAATTATCAAGTAATAAAGAGAATGTCATTGCATTTACAGGATGTGTTTGTGGTTAAAACTTATTTTTAGACCCAAAGTCGTTAACTAACTGGTTTAAATTATATTTTTTTGTTAATAAAGTAATAAAAGTTTTGTATCGATAAGGGCACAAGTTGAATGGACTTATTCTAGGTCCGGTCTCAGTAGATGTTCGCGAAATACAGAAACGACTACTTGCCTTTAAATATTTTTTTATTATAAATTAATATTATAATTTTTATTTATTTTTATAAAGCAGCTGATACATCACCGTGTCTCATTTTTCTTATAACCAGCTAGTATAGTGTTTATATTTCTTGTTGCATTCGATATTTGAAAGACAGACTGCAACTCTAAAATTATAAATTTAGATTGTGTTGTAAGTTTCTCCATGTCATAACCCTAACCTCTAGACCCGAGTCTGTCAATAAAATAGTAAGATTATTAAACATTGATTAAAAAATACAAAACACGATGAAACTATGTTTTTAGAATTAAACAATTACTGAGAAAGGATAAAAGGAATATAAAATCAGGGTAAAAATTCAAATTATGTCAACTCATTTACATATAGGATTAAAGTCATCATGTAAGTAGAGAATATTATTAGTTGCTGATTTCAAGTAGTTATAGCGGTGGTCTATGGCTAAAAAACTTTAACTATCAGTTGATCATCGTCTCACGCAAATAATGGTCTATTGATAAAAACGTTTCACTTAATAGTCGTGTTACCTACTTCGTACACTATAGGTTAAGCAATCTGTAAATACGGGGGTTCTTTGCTACTACTGGATCCTACATACTAAGTTTGTTATCGCAAAAAAGCAAACAGGTACCTTCCAGAACAGAGGTAGAATTAAATAGTACATTTAATAACTGCTCTTAAAAGCCTCGTGTCACGGTGTTTGTGTTCGCACTCCTCCGAAATGGCTTGACCGATTTTTATGTTTTTTTTATGTATATTGGTTAGGTATGAGAAAAGTCGTAAAATATACACATCAAAAAAGTCTAGGGATCAACATCCCTAACAAATGTTAGGGATGTTGATCCCTAGACTTTTTTGATGTGTGTATATTTCATACTAGCGGTATGGAATATACTTTTGGAGATAGGGAATCTACTTTGACCAGGACGAAGTCGTGGGCAGAAGCTTATAAATAATAGTTGCTAATGCTAGAGATTAGGCGGGTCATGACAGCCCCATGCGCAGTAACCGCTAGGGAAAAGTGTCCACGCAATGGGTGCTTGAGGATGGTTTGCATCGCCGAAGCAGGCCTAGGAAGAGGTGGCGAGATAACTTAGATGCGCACCGCGAGGGATGGTTCGAGGCGGTGCTAGAAAAGAATAGGGAAGGACTCGCAGAGACCTTTACTCAGCAGGGGAACATTATAGTAACAGAAATTGTATAACAGCGGAAACAAATACACATCAATAAATTATAATGTGATAATCTCAAATTAATGAGCTTTATCAAATATAGGTGATTAACATTAATAAATTAATTTACTTTAGCGACGATTTCAAAGTCACTGTCAAAGTTAACAAGGTGAAGACACAATCATGCATTTAACTTGAACCGAGTTTGATGAATGTATAATTGACAAGCTACCTACGTAACAGTGCGATGAATGACTATTGTGGTGTGACATTATAGGTATGTACAGAGGTACTAAATAAGATGCCTGTGGAATGAGGCAACATTAACAAAATACCTTGACACACAAAATACTAGAAACCAAAAGAAATTCTAAAAATGGCATTACAAACTGATGTAACTAATGTAAATTACATTTGCATCGAAAATACTAAACAATCCACTGTTGCTTCTTTAAACAAGTATTATTCCTTTGTAGAAAAATGTTAGTTGACCGTTTCATGCAGCTACTTACTAATAATAGGCAGGTACTAAAACTTGAGAAAGAGTATAATAAATTAAGTCATGAAGATGGACAGCAGCATTCTACAACCTATTAATAAATCAAATTGCGATTTATGATCCCAATTTAATTTTATTAACATACATGGTACAAGAGATCATTATGGTATTTTGGCTTATAACCATTTTCAAGGGTTTTTAGGGGAACCATAATATACGATGGGAGTTTAGCGATAGGTTGGCAATTATAATGATAGGTGACCTGAGTTTTAGACGTCAATTAATCAACTTAGTTTGTGCCTCAGAATTATTCCACCTGTAAAGGGTAGGTAGAGAACGGCACATCATTTTATTGTCCTTGCATACCTCTTTTGTTTCGCCTACGTCGATTAGAATCTATTCAATCTCGCATACCCTTCGATGTGGGAGCTCTTCGCCATTATCATGTTAATCGCCAACATCTTCAAGTTTATTACAAGAGCCCATTACGAATATTGTAATAACTACGTAAATATTATCTCATTCAAACTATGCTCATCTTTCTCCTACTAACATGATTATGAAGCAAGTGCATTAGACCACTCGACAGAACTAGTACTGTATACCAAGGTTAAATGAATCAAATAAGAGGGGGAGCTCACGCACGCCTAGTTTCGTCTTATAGTAAAGCACCGAGCGATGGTATCTAATGACTAATGAGTGCAAAACATTTAGAATTGGGTGCCCCATGCGGCACGCAGCAGTGTCAGTAACCTCAAAAGCGCAGGCGCACCTTACGTAACAGTCTCATCTCGCGTCCGCCAAAGACGTGCAATTGAAAATATATGACAAAATCGTAACTATGTACACGCTAACGATATGTTACGATATATAATAAGCCATATTGTAAAATATATGAAGTAAGTGACACTGACAAAGAGCCACTTTCTCGGTAGACATATTTGTAAAGTTCATGGTTAAAACTAAGCGACATGAAAGTTTATGTTCAGATTTTGATACTAATTATATGAAAAATTACTTTTTTATATAGCTTTGCAACAACAAGTACCTGAACTGTGAAAAGCGACGACTTCTTATGTTCTACTTTCGTTTTACTTACGCGTGAAGATCTATGTGAAATAAATATTTCAAGAACGGTTAAATACGCAAACGCAGGAGTTAGATAACCATTATGATAGAGTTCTAATGGATTACTCCGCACTCCTCACTATACACCATTTATGATTAAAGGTTTGTTGTGATAATGGTCACTATGAATATATATATGTACATATAGGTTTTGATAATTCGGAAAAGTGATAGAGAAACTATCCGCCATATAATATTTCATATAAAGCTCTGTATGATTATAATTTTATATACATCGAGCGCGAAATGATCGGAAATGAAGCGCATCGCGGGCGTGCCTGCATCCACGCACACTCCCTCTTGTGCCCATTGCGCAAGTTGCCTTGATAACTGATAGTAACGTGTTGCTACACTGACAAGCGAAAACAACGCCTACAATTTATGTAACAGCTACTGGCAACACAAACGATGCCCCTATACACCGTCTCATAAGATGGTGCCACTAAGATGAAATACTTCTCAACTCTTTAGACAGATGCTATGCATGAAGCAAAGGTGGGGAGCATGTATTTCTTTTTAAATATATTAATGTTTGTCAAAAAAGAAGTATGCAACTAGGACACGTATAAACAAATGTCACAAGGAAGCAATGCGAGTTGCTACAAGCTGAGCAAATGAGCATCTCACAACACACGAATGACACGTAGGCGTACAGTCGTACATTTATGTGTTAATGATCAAGTAATACTAAGTACCGAAGTACCTAGACGCTATATAAACACTAGCCAGCCGTAAAGGAATCTTACTCTCTAAACGGCCCGTATCTAATACAAATTGACGCAGCTTTTTATTACATTGTCCTCCAAGGACATACTCTTGACATACTATGAAAATAAGAAGAAAAAATATGCTATTGCACAACAATTATCTGGCCAAGTAACCTAGGAATACCTATTCTGTTGTTCACATCCTGTTCGTCAGTGTGACAGCGTGCTTACAAAAAAGAAACAATTAGTATGTAGATATTTTACAATATCAATAGGTACCGAGACTATTTATATGGAATATTTCGGTTACGAGCTGTTGCTGCTCATTTTTTACTAATGCCTGTTGGCATTAGTAAAAAATGAACTAGTTTTATTAGATCTTTAATGTATTCTAAAATTGATAACAAATATCAAGAGTCTCGTGCAAGGATCACATATAGGTACTTCTTATATATGTATGTGTTTACAATCAACACTGAAACCGTATTATACAAGAAACAGAAATGTATGTAGATCGTATCATTAATTAAGTAAATCACAATCGTAATCTTAATATTCACCAGTAATCCAATAAATCATTAAAAATGTAATAAACAGCTAAAGAAGACAGTAATGTTCTTGTGGTTAGCTATTAACTATGTTTTATTCGGAAGGAAGAGCTGCAAACAAAACGGCTTACACTTTAATTATAAAGTTTTGATTGATTGATCTAGTTTTTTCTTCAATAAATGAATAATGTCGGTCGTATTTTGTTCTTTTAGAATGATTTATATTGATGATTTATTAATGTAATGTTGAATCAGACTCTACGCGTATGTACGCATTGTAGCCACAATCAAACGCTACACAATAGCCAGATCAATGGAAAGCTTACAGATCACATCTAACGAACCATGACAATCACAGACATAAAGGCATAAATGAACAATGTCATGATTTTAGATATCAAAATTGAAATCGAAAAATCGCGACTACGTCGGCGTCGATCGTGGCTGCACCGTATTGCAGCGACAAGTCGGCTATGAAAGTGAGATGGCTCACAGTTCGGATAAGTGGCAGGGGTGCGGTATAAAAGTGAGCGCACTACTACCACTCTGACATAGTTCACGACACTCCACGTGCCACTTCGCTGCTGCACGACACCACACATAAACAACAATGAAACTGCTGGTAAGTCGAGCCATTCATACATTTACCTATCCCTCATTTCTACTTTCCTTACCCCTTTCAATATTATCAGCACCCAATAATTTTAAAGAATCCCCTTTCTCTAAAAGTGAAGTAATCATAGAAGATTATGGTTATTATTATGATTGGAATATATTAGCATTACGTTAATTTCCCAGTTCTATGAAGGATTGGCTGCAATCGTGGGTTGTGAGCGGCGGCACAGAATAGGGTCGGCAGATATGTCGACGATTGAACTTTGGCATTTAAATGTCTTCATCTTTAAATTCCTACATTTAATTACACTATTTATCGTTTCTCGCGAGTGCATTCGATATAAGTACGACCTTAACTTAACGATTTTGTTTGTTCTAGTATGTAACCAGGATATCTGAAGTGCTCATGTGTGATGTTTTATGCTAAATATTCTCTGTCCTAATACATGTGATGTGCTCTAATTAATGAATTAGTACTAATTAGTAGGAACTCCTAGAAGTCTGAATTGACATGATCAATTATTAAAGTATCTTCGTTAAAGATATTTATTCTTTGCTTTGTTTAGATTCAATCCTTCTTTTTTTTTGGCAGTCTGACTGATGCCACTCCCATCATCCATTCATTATGGTAAACGGGTAACAATATCTCTTCACCTTTTGTTTGGTCACATAACTCGAGAACTTTTCTAAGAAAGGTCTGCGTTTGCTTTCTTCGCTATGTACAGTAAAGAACATATATTTTTTTAATTCTGTAATGATTTTCTTTAATTAATTTTTTAAATTAAGATTTTATGGTGTTGTTTAGGTTGCCTCTTTGCTCAGATACTTTTGTGAACTATATCACATTTCAATTTATCTAATAATGTATGAGTACTCGCTTTTAATAAATACATAAGTAGGTAGGTACTATTATAATATGTTTGTTTTAGACTGTATGTACGTCAGAACATTTTTCAAATATTTTATTTGTTTCATCTGCCAAATAAAAATGAACATAAAACATTTAATTAACTGATTTAAAATATAATTACATCACGATCAATTATAGCACGTGCAGTTAGAATAGTTCATTCAGTATATTTCGATATTAATATCCATGAGTCATTTATTTCGACTCGTAACGGTTACGTAAAGAGAAACAATAAATTATTAAGATAATAATTTATTTTAAGATGAAAATTCTAATTACCAATCGTGTTTTCTAGATCATAACATCTCAAGTGAAGTGAAATTTAAATCACTTCAGTTCGTAATCGCTTATGTTTTCATCTGCGTGCGGTAATGTAACATCACGCAATCGAACGCATTTATGATATAAAACCAGATATGAACGAAGAAAGAGTCATTAGCATATAAACACGAACTATTACTTCTCAATTGACAGTACAACCTCGTTCTAATGAACTTTCGGTTACACAAATGATCTTGTTCTTCGCATGTCCATTATACAACAGTTTTCTAGGTCAAATTAATTGAAGGTATGAGTACCTAAGTTAGGTTTCGTAGTAAACGAAATGTTGACTAGCTCGACAAATAACTACTCAATCATTGTGCAGCGACCGTAAATATCATTTTTGAATAGCAACATTAAATTAAAGTTACTTCAGAAAACTACCTACTTTCGTAGATATTATGTGTATCATGAATATCGACTCAACGTAACATAATAAAACATTGGTAGTAAACTGATCAACTATAAAACTAGTCTGTCCATTGCTTGCATGATAAAGTTGTACAGCACAACTTGTACATACCCAAGTAATCGTAACTACTTACATGAAAATTGTCGAGGTTGCGCTGCGATTGTTTATTTCGATGCTCATTTACTCAGTCCTTCTACTTTAGTCACCCATATAACGAAATCTTACATAATAATATGTAATAACACATACCTACATATTAGCACATTTGTCTACCAAAATAAGTTTCTTGAACATTGGACAACGCGTCTATGTTAACCACACTCTATTTGCCTACCTTTTGTAATAAAGCGTGCGTTATATAACGTTAAACAAAAGATGCTCTTTGTTAACGTAGCATGACTAAAAGTTTGCTGATCTCAATGAAAACAATGCCATGCTTTTCGACATGTAAGTGCCAATACAGTATGTTGGAGCCCACTTTCGCCCAACCTGCGTGTCGAATGAGCCGGTTTCACAAGACGCTGCCTATTGTATCTGTTCCATCTTATCTTACGACATTCTGAATATAATATGATGAAGCTCTTCGGTCTGACATCATCTCATTGCCTTAAAGTTCAAGTGTGTTGCATCGTTTAACAAAATGGGTATCTGTGGTTTCAGGTCGTTTCTTGTGCGCTGCTGTCCCTTGCGACGGCTCTGCCGCAGAGGAGAGTGTCTCTCAAGCCTGAGCAGGAAGAACTGGAGGACCAGCAGCCAGCAGAGCAGAACTACAACAACTATCAACAGCAACAGGAATACAGACAGCCGCAGCAGCAGCAACAGCAGCAGGAGTACAGGCCAGCTAAGCAGATCGACGACTTCAGGCCCAAAGTCCAGTTGGAAACCACTACCTACATTCCCATCATTCGGTTCGACAAGGAACAGGGCACTGATGGGAGCTACAAGACATCGTAAGTATTCACGTCAAATAAAAATAGTATACAATTGGGATAAAAACCACTAAAATATATGATACTTTCCATGTTCTGAGATGAGACCACTAAACACAGTAATTATCGTTCTCTTATTTATCATTAATTTAAGATTGCGATTTAATTTAATTTTGTTTTTTTATCCAAGTTGCCGAATCATCATCACTATGCACTTAGTTTTGTAGTGGGTGTCAGATCTCTCTGCTTTTCAAATGTCTAACCTTGACCCATCACTTTTACCATCTGCGAGATTACACATGGGTACTCATAAACTTAAGTAAACATGAATAAATTACCTATAGTATTAACATATTTATTGGTTTTCATAAGAACCGTCGTCGGCTTTTTGATTTATGAACTCGAAGATTCTCGTTTATAGAGTGTATAATTATTTTTTAAGGTTCTAAGTTAATGAAATAATTATGTTTATATGTATAGACCAAACTTTAACCATAATATGTAGGTATGTTAATAGAAGTTAGATTTTTTTTACTGTCCCGCTGGTCTTGTGGCCGCAAGCGCGACTGTTGAACGTGGGGTCCTGGGTTCGATTCCCAGGTTGGGTAAGTGTTAGGCTCTAGACAGACGGACTGCATTTCAACTGCAATCCAACTGCAAATTTGCAGTTCGGATGCAGTTTGAATGCAGTTGACACGACTGCAATAGAACTGCAAACTAACCGTGCGGTCCAATTGCAGTCGGCGTGCAGTCGTGTGAACTGCACACCGACTGCAATTGGACCGCACGGTTGGTTTGCAGTTCTATTGCAGTCGTGTCAACTGCATTCAAACTGCATCCGAACTGCAAATTTGCAGTTGGATTGCAGTTGAAATGCAGTCCGTCTGTCTAGAGCCTTATTGGGATTTTCCATTACGACTTTCTCAATAGCAGCCCGAGTTTAGAAGTTGGAGGTGTGGCAACCCCGTGCCTCGGAATGCACGTAAAAATATTGGTCCTACGCCTGAACCCTCCCCGGTCGGGCCGGATACCGTTTTAACGGACTTATTAGAGTAAGGGAATAGGGAGTGTACCTATGTTTGCGCACCCACTTTTGCACTATAATATCTCCTGTGTACTTGGCTAGTCTCTATAGAGCTGCTGTGACCGAAATTCGGTCGGGAGGATATTATATACATATTATAGTGGTTTTTAATTTGATTCACAAAAGTGTCGTCTCCTCATAAGTTATATCTTCTAGGACAACAGTATTAATTTTTATATATTAAATCTTTCCAGATATGAAACTGGCAACAACATCCAGGCTTCTGAGGAAGGTTTCTTGAGGGCAGTCGATGAAGACCACAACGCGTTGGTCCAGCAAGGCTCCTACTCCTACACCGCTCCTGACGGTCAGGTCATCAACGTTGAGTACACCGCTGACGAGTTCGGATTCAGAGTCAAGGGCGATCACATCCCCACCCCTCCCCCCGTCTCTCCTGAAATCCAGAAAGGTCTTGACCTTATCTACGCTGGAATTAAAGCTAATGCTGTAAGTATTATATGATTTTGTTATAAAATCTCTACGTATCATTCTGTGCTTTCTGAAGTCAAGGGCAATGGATCGTTCCGTGGAAATTAAAGTAGGTATTGGAATTCAAGGCATAATGATCTATCTAAATATGTTACAGTTACAACCCATTCTATGTTACAACGCGTTTTCCCTAGTTTAAACCAGTTTCTATTAACCGCCTTTGTTACAACTAGAATTAACTGCTATTCAAAAATGAATAGTGTTACCGTAAAATCAGTAAGAACTTTTACTAATTTCCTAGTGAAAACCCGTTCTTAAAAAGGTGTAGTCGATCAATCAATGGTTTAAATAAAATAACCACGACCCTAACCTGTTCGAGTCGGGGTGCCCCAAGTCCTATCTGAGACAGTACTATAATTTTGTTCGGCATTTATTTACCTGTTGTTAGAAATAGTAGGTATTAAGTAAAAGTTAAATATGTAAAGTAGTAAATTGTAGTTATAACTAGAGAAAACGCGTTAAAACTAAAAGCGGGTTTTAACTGTAACATATATTTAAAAATGAATTGTTGTTCGTTAGTCTCGCTAAAACTAATAAAAAACGGCTTAACTGATTAATATTTTTTGTTTTGTTCGCCTCAATACTGCGGAGATTTAAAAGGAAAAAAGAAAAGAAAAATTGGTATGAAAAATCGTCTAACTGACGTGCGTTACATCTGTAATTTCTTCCACTTCAGATTTATTTTATTCTGAGGCGGTACGAAGTTCGCCGGGTTAGCTACATATTTTTGTAAATAGTTCCCGTAATCAGGAGGGATTTGTTTTATTACTTAGAAGTAGGAAATAGTACAATAAGTTGAACATACTGCTAGGGCTACTTTATTATTGTCATGTTTGTTTATTGTAACCGGCTTGTTTTACTTGTCTGTTAGAAAAATCGGTCGTATGTACCTAAGTTATTTTTAATAACACAAATTAAGCTTTTTTAACAGTTTTTGACCCATTAGAAAATCTTGTAAGATACTTCAAAAACACTTGAATAATCTGATTGGCCGGTGACAATATTGTTGATCGGTTCATTATCGCCCTATAAGGTGTTAAGGGGAACATAATAGGACTGTGTAGGTACCTACAACCAAAGTGAAAGGTCCTGCCTACGCAGAACGCAACCAGCGCCAACCAAAATGAATTTTTGGATTTGTTTAACGTTACAGTGTAACAACCAACGAACACTGTTTGTGATTTAATTACGTCATCTAAATTAGACACTAGTTTATTTCTGTTGTAATTATTTAAATTAAATACGAAATTGTGTATTTAAACGATGTCAAAATTTAAGTTTTTTATGAGTGTTATAATTAACACTCATAAAAAACTTAAATTTTGACATCGTTTAAAACTAATAAATATTCTTATGAATATTGTGTAATTTTCTAGGAGCGCGATGCCATCGAAGCTAAAAACAACCCTGAAGCCGCTGCCAGACAACAGGAAGACAGAGCAGCTCTTGACTACAAAGGTGCTTACTACCAGCAGTAAAGTGACTCACAGTGACTCTCAAGTGTTGATACCGTGAACGTTCTGATGGCAGGACCTCCAAATGCCATATACTTTAAGACTAGATATCGCCTATCACCTGCATTATGTTACATACAAAAATCTTAAGACTTGTTATCCAATCATACAATAAACGACTCCAAAAAATGGACCAAGCGTGACCCGTGATTGGATAATAACAAAATGTATTCAATGCCGTATACAGTATTCACATATTGTGGACGTACGCTTTAAGTTTAGAGTAAAGACGATTTGTTATTTTACAAGATAATAATTATAATACTCAATATGTCAGATAATTACTAGGTATGCTATGAGTTTCCTGGTCGATATTCTTGTTTAGTAACTGATATAATTTTAAAAGACTTGATCTTGAAGCTAACAACTGTGGTTATGAGAATCAACGTGTGCCTAAGAAACAGGTATCTTGTGAAATGAAGGAAGCGTTTGATTCTCATAATGTTGCCAGTACTCTATTTCTGCTGTATGAGTGGAGATGTTAAATAAAACTCTTTAGGATTATATTCATAATTTTATGGAACTCAATAGACTAAATAGACGTGGTTACATAAAATTATGAATATTACTCTAGATCTAATTTTCTTTTTGTGATACAACACCAACAAGAAAAGTGTTCAATTATATTTATATACTTTTGTAAATACCTTACCATTGTAATTAACTTATCTTTGTATGTTTGATTTTAAATAAAATGTTGTAAAATATATTTTTAAAGTTACTCTTTCTATAAAATTCCTCTATGTTTTATAAATTTCAGTCATACAATCAGAGATCTTAGATATCCTTTCACTACAGCTTTTGCGAACAAAACAGGTATCAATATGATACCTAAAAGTTCTTGCTGCTGATTTTCTACAATCTACATGATCAAGTTCTGCGTCACAAATAATACAGGTTAACATCCAATGAGGAAGCTTATTATAATTGAAAAAAAAAAATAAAGAACAAAATAATGTTACATGTACCTACAAGTTCTTATACAAAAAATGTTATACACAAAAAACTTAGAAAAATAAATTCAAAAATACTATTACAAATATAAACCTATCCATTGCATCATTGATTGTCGACTAGATTCATGCGATGTCACTACTGCTCCAGTTTTTTTTTTATTTACTGCTCCAGTTACGAAATAGTCTGACAAATGGCATAATGTGATATGACCTGATGTTCAAATACAACTAATTCCAGATAGAAAGTAAAGTACAAGAATTATCCAATCGCAGGATACGAAGTTATATTAGTAGGTTACGTCACATGCGTCTGGGCACGCGCTAGTGCTCGCCATTTAGCTGTCACTCACCCAGAGCCAGTGGAATGAACCAGTTTTTACTACGAGCACAATAACATAAGTAGTCTACACAACAGTCTGCAGTGATAAGTACTTTCAGTAGCTATGTATCAACTTACGCAGTTACGATTTGCTGCCACTTACGCTTCGTTAAACGTTCTTAATTATCAAATTAGTTACTTTAAACGAACCTGAAACGTACATTACCTACATTGGTATAGTCGTAATCATAGCTTCGGTTACGTTTCTTCATTTTTTTTGTGCCAACATTTTCAGTGCCTATTAAAGTACTCAATAGTTACTGATGGTAGACTTCTTGGTACTTTAAATATTTTTTTGTTTGTATGTAACATTCATGACTTAAGTGCAAGTAACCAGGCGGGATTATGTGACAAAATAAATGGTTTTAATAAAGAACTGGTTAGGGATATTAAACAAGAGGTGAAGGCACAAGTCAGAGGCCATTGGAGTTTCTACTTATTAGCTTTTTCTTAGGATAATCTTTATTTTGCTAATGCTATTAAAACACACTAGCACAATTTCCTTAAAAATGTAGATATCTTAACAGAAATAAATTGCTTATAGAGGGTGGAAGGGACGTCCGCGTCGTAACAGTAAATGACACCAGGGAGTAAAGGCACCCGTCTTAAAAAAAAATCATAAGCCATACAAAAATGCAACTCCTAGACGAAAAAAAGGTATGGAACAGCTGATTTGTTTTAATAACCGACGAAATGTAAACGCTGGGCGGTCTGAAATCATATACTGAATCTATGGTAACGTTTTCGTTACGATGTCCCTTCCACCTCGTATATTTAAAATCTATTTTATACGTCAATTAACCTTTATCCATCATATACCCTACAAAATTAAAATCAATAAGTGCGCATTACTTGGACATTAAATAAATGAAGAAGCTTTAACTCGATTATTTTATATATTTTATTAGTTTCATCAAATGCCACACGCAGAACTGGCTTCGGTGGGGTCAATGCGTGTCGATGCGACGCATGTAAATATTTCACAACGACCCCTCGGTCTTTGTCGGACATTAGCTCGTCTAGTGTATGACGGCTTTGTGCAACCTTAGAGTGAACCCTCTAACACTCCAATGAAACTTGATCAGTTTGCGCAAACACTTAATTAAACTTGTGGAATCAGTCTTTATTCGCGGAAGATGTTATTAATGCTATTACAGTTTGTTGCAGAGAAAATTTACTTAAGCGAAATGCTTGTTGGTAAATATGTAAGGTAGTGAACTCACAATCGTGACGGATTAAATCATGATAACTTTAGGTTATGTAGGAATAATACAATTTCGTATAATGTGCCAATGCAGAGAAAATGCAGCTTCTTATTCAAAGAAGAAACGTATATTTATGTATTCCTTCGGTGGTTATCTACTTGGTTAGCGATATAATTTGGTTTTAAACCATATTTGGGCAGCTACCGTCATAGTAAGTACTTAGTCGCTTTAAAGTTTTGCGTATGAGGCAGATCCCAGAGCGCCAGATCTATGTAATTTTAGCATGGTTGAACTTTGATGATAGATTGAGGAAAATGTCTTTAAGACATGCGTCCATGCTAGCTTCAATGCCTATGCCTTTTTTTTAGATATTAGGTATATAAACAAAAACAAACTGGTAGGAAAACGTTGAGAGGAAACCTGGATTCAATTAAAGTCTGAAATCGCCAATCTGCCCTGAGCAAGCTTGATGATCAATGCTCGTGCCTTCTCTAGATATATGAGAAGAGGCCTTTGTCTTGAACATAACTGGCGAAATGTGGATGTACTAATGGGTATACCTCTGCCTAACCCTTTGGGGATTACAGGCGTGATATTATGTTATGTAGGTATAAAAATGTACCTTACTCACTCACGTTCAGGTGAGGCGGCTGGTTTTTGTATGTTTTACAGCATATTGTTAATAAAGTGTTATTCGTTAGTGTCTGACATTTTCCGTAGGCCATAACTTTAGTCAGACACTTTGACCTTCCGACCTTTAACGCATCATCCATCACACTTGAACCACATACCTACGGGAACCAGACTTTGACATTATTATTATTTATTTACTATTTTGTGATAATCATTTTGTATTTGGTCTTGTAATAATTTCTTACTAATAAAATATAAATTTTACTTCTTCACGATTTGCATGCCTATGACATGGAAGAACATGGAGATCTGTAGTTTTATAATAAAAACCTTTATGTACCTACTTATAATATTTATCAATGTTTGCAAAGTAAACAAAATATTTAATGACTTGAGCATTAAAAAGTAAATTACCTTCGTACCGGAAAAAAGTACGCATACGTTTTTAGGGACATACCTATATCTCTATCGATCTTTAAAATTTTAGCCATGCTAAAATAATCTAGGTCTAGCGAATCTCAATCCAGTAACGATATTTGTCAGAGAAACGGATGCTCCAAAAAGCTGCGGAAGTGGTTTGAATTGGAGAATTTCCCTCACGTCAAAATTTTCCGTCACCGTTGAAAATCGAGTGGTAAAAATACTTTATGCACATGTACCTACTGTTAAGATTAAGATGGTAGTTAAGATGAGATGACTTAACAGCCAATGGGCATAATCTTATGAAGTTATGATCAACTCGCCTTTACAATTAATGTTCTTAAAACTCATTCTATTGGATTTACGCTAAGCGATGCCTTCTTTAATTAACTTACAAACACTCGAGAACTTAATGAGTAGATATCATACGTAACTGTGAATTTTTATTGACGAATATTAATAACTAGCTGACCCCCCACGACTTCGATCGCGTGATTTTTCTTACGAATCCCTAATTTTTTTAATAAAATATAGCCTATAGCACTCAGTGATAACGTAGCTTCCAATTAATTGTGATACAATTTTCAAAATCGGTTCATTACTTCCGGAGATTACCCCCTACATACAAACTTACAAACAAATGTTACCTCTTTATAATATTAAGTATAGATATTCCTCAGACCGATTTCGGTCACGGTTGACAATCTCATTTAAGACTAGCCCTGTACGCCTGAGATATTATAGTGCACAAGTGTGCGCACACACAGGTGCACTCCCTCTTCCCTCACTCTTATGGTCCGATGGGACGGCAATACGACACAACCGTGGAGAGGTCAGGCGCAGGACCATCGGCTTTACGTACTTTCCGTAGCACGGGGGTATTACACCACCAATTTCCAAACTCCGGGCTGCTACTAAGTAATGCCTAATGGAAAAACCCAAAAACACTATTTGCCCTACCGGGGAATCGAACACAGGACTTGACAGGACCCCACGCTCAGCAGTCGCGCTTGCGACCACGAGACCAACGGGGCAGTCAATTTGTGAAATCGTGAAAATTCTAAAGTCGAATATTAATATATATATATATATATATATATATATATATCTTGGGACAACTCACACACGGCAATCTGATCCCAAGCTAAGCAGAGCTTGTGTTATGGTAACCAGACAACTGATATACATACTTATATAATTTATAAATACATACATATTATAGATAAATTACACCCAGACACAGAACCAACAATTATGCTCATCACACAAAGTTTGTCCGTTTGTTTGTGTGTTGTTTGTTTGTAATAAATAATGTATCAAAGAAGCTTGATGAAAATTAGTCTGAGAAAGTGTAATCAACTCAACTTTTGAAAAGAAATAATTGCACCTGTAGTCGTAAACGATACCATGAATACCATTTGAAAGAAAAGTTAAGTGAATTCGTATCATCTTTTTGACATCGTCGACGTCTTGTCAACCCGTAAAGAAAAGAAGGAAGCTAAACAATAAAACCTTTCCATGGTTCGATAACTAAATGAAATGCAGATTCTTCATGCCGTCATAAGAACATTGTTGTAGCCACAATATAGTTCCTAAGTTAATTCCTACTTTTGCCAAAGTTTATTGTCACAACGCATTATGTAAAGGATCTTTTATTTTCTCTTTTGTAAAAGACAGATTGCTCAAGCATCATCATCAAAAGCTATCAAGAGGGTAATCATAAAATGTTTTTATGGTCTCTTTTCATAAATTCTTTAGTAAGGATGTGTTAAGTTCTTTTAAAGTGTTACATAACATAAAAACGAAATACTAGGGCTCCGTTGTTATGCTAACCGGTTTGTTGGGTAGTTTTCATAGTTAGCCTATAAGAAGGGCGATTAGATTCAATTTGTTATCTTTTAAATAACGCTCAAAACTGCCTTTTAATAAGACGATGGAGCGTTAAGCTCCACCATTTCTTATTCTCTTTACTAGACTAATTAGATAAGGTTGAATTGTATGAACTACTTGAGTGCCTAATAAAATAGATTAAAAAAAAAAGGACTAAAATTGAAAGTTCAGTCATGTATTACTGTTCTGTGAAGCGTGTTAGATAAACTCAAGCTTATTTAACCGCTGGAGCTTTTTCAGAATAACATTACAGGAAAAGGAATGCCGTAACTTATCACCGCGCTTGACAGATATATTTTTAATCGCACTAATTAGAAGGATGTGGTCATTTGTATACCTATAGTCATAGGTAATATTGGTATAAAAAGTCGCACTGAAGTTTTAGAAAAATAACTATGTCCCTATATTCTCCTCTATAAGACAAACATAGAATGTGAACACATGAAGATGAGTTCGTGACAAAAATAGAAGATGAACTCATCTTTTATATTTGTCTCTTGAATTATATTGCAGCTACATTAAACTCGCTGATTAACTAGGTAAATCAAAAAACATCCATCATACTTTAATGGCTTTTAAACATTTGCCAATCACTTTATACTAACGAGAATTCAGTGGAGAAATAAGAAAAAAAACCTTCAATAGGTAGGTTATGAACACATAAACCTAAGTAATTAATTCTGTTCGTTCTACATTTCGTGTAGGTATCCTGAAGGTAATAATTACCTATTTTATATGAAAATAACACTATCTACGTTATGAGGTCCAATAGACATTCGGAAATGAAAATTTCATAAAGTTCTGCAACGGATATCAAAATTGTGAAATGTAATTGAATAATATAATTTTATTACCATTCCTATCTTCAAAATTGTTAAGATAATTCGATTTCCATTAGTATCTGATTGTTTAGCATGCGTACGGGCACGTTTGTAAGTGAGCGTAGCGTCGCGGTGATGTACCGCCGGGATGCGCCTGCGCCGGCGTCGGGTCGCACGAAGTTCATAGGTAAACACGCCGGTATATAAACCCCATGCAGTGTCAACGAGCACACATTTGTGCCTGTGATTGCATCCAGTCCCTTTGTACTGACGTCCCCTGCCCTTCATCCTAACACAATGGTGAGGAAACATTCATTCGTTATTTAAAAAGCATAAAAACTCTTCTTCGTTTTATCTTGAAAAATCGATAAAATCGATATGGACAGATTCGATAATTCTATCGCGTTAGCAAACAGAAAGTTTATTGTGAAACTTATTTATCGATTATTTATTCTTCTTGTCCTGTAAACTGTAAACCTTTAAGCTTAGACAACTGACACCCACAAAAAAGCTTAAATACCTATATTTATTTTTTAAAATAAATATATTTTGAATATATTGCACACTAGCTTCAGACCGCGACTTCGCCCGCGTCAATTTTCATATATAGTCCCACGGGAACTGTACCTACATTTCACCGGAATAGAAAGATATAGATAGCCTATTTGCTACTCCATACTATAATCTACGTCTGTGCCAAATTCCATCCAGATCCAGATCGTTCAGCTATTCTGGCGTGATTGAGGAACAAACATCCATCCATCCAAACTTTCGCATTTCATTTTATAAAAGTAGTAGTAGTAGTAGTAGATTTCGCTCACACGTGCAACCTACTAAAGACATTTAGAAATTTTCATGTTTTTACTTCCCGTTTCAGTTTGACGTGTTGTACATATATATGGCATTGAACTATTAATGATTTTAATATTTAATTATTCATACCATAAGTATTTAGTTTTGCTTAGAAGACCGATATTCCCGTCATAAAAAAAAACTTGCAATGAAACTGATGTTGAGTCTTAGGAAGAACAATAAAATGCTCATTGTTTTTTTCTTTCATTTAGACAACAAAATCTACATACTTTTTTTTCGATGGTAGATAACTATAGCACTAGATTCAGATCCTGTTGATTATAATATTTTCAAATGGGAATCATTCTGAGAACAATTTAGTTTCATCGTTAAATACAACCGTTTCAGGAAAATTCAACAGTAGTAATTACTACTTCAAATTCATGACTGAATCGGACATAAACAAAATGTCATGTTACATAGCTTGAGTGAAATTACAATACATTTACAGTTTGTAAACGAGATACTCATAAAGTTAATAAACTGCTTGCATAATTTTTGACTAAACTGCCTACTTACATATCTATTCGCATTGATCGATTCTTATTATTCATTCGATTAGGAATAATATGAATGTAATCTATTTATATGTCGTTCTATAAACAATACCTAACTCGTTTTATGTTTATGTTATTCATAGTTTGTATTAGTAGTACTACGTTACATTACACTTTGTCAGTTATGAAAGCTTCAGCTTTCTCTTGCTACATATAACGTTTACCTATCTTCAAAGAATTTTAGTATGCAAATTTATTACCGTTACGTTATCACGGGTCAGAAGTCAACACGTGTTTCATGAACAGGAGTTCACAATGCAGCTTTAGATCGTTGTCGAATCACGGAATCCTTTCTTTCCTCAAACCGACAATTTCTACCCACCTAACTCACGTTTTTGAGACGAGCATCTTCCTCTATGTGTAAAGTTTGCACAATATCAATCATAAAATATAATGTAGTCGTTTTCTGACAAAGGACTTTTGTAACTGACAAACGAAACGTAGGTACGCATTGCCTGGTGAGGCTATGCGTGCAATATGTGTTAGTAGTGTGCACCGCCGCACAGTGAAGCTTTTCGGGACATTTATATTCTCGAACCATATAAATGTGTGTTATTGATTAAAATTTCGCACTTCAAAACGAAGGCGACACGTCCAATAATTGTGTAATTGATAAATTCTAATTACACAAAATAAACAATTACGATGCAGGCTTGATTATCTACGCCAAGGACTCAACACGTCCAAAGCTCATTAGCGAATCTAACACTTACACAAAATGTGATTTATTATCAATTGATTTTGTCATAAAATGCAAAATATAAATTTTATTACTTGCGCTAATGTGCATCTATGCGCACATGTTTTGCTCATATTTGCAATTCGGATACATCTAAGAAAATCCGAATGGATGGGAACCCTTACAACACGAGGAAATGTCAGCAGTGATTAGTTCATTCATCTTGTTAATAAAGAGATCAATAAGTGCATAATATATCAGCATTGTAATAGCATTTCCACAGACCCTATATTGCGAAGCTCATTCGTATAGTCTTGCGACCTATAGCAACGGTCATATTGAAATTGCAATGACCGCGCGAAACTGATTGTGTGATAGGTTTGTGTAAAATAATTAGCACTCTCGTAGATTACAATAGACTTAAATTAAAGCAAGATTTTCGGTGTTATCTAAAGTTCCAAGAGTAGTCAGCCAATTTAAATAATTATCATGATTTAAGCTCAAAAAAAAACCGGACACTGAAAAAACAGTTACTTTTGTAACTTGACGAATGAAACTATGCAGGATGCGCATTGTATCACGATCATTTAACAACATGAGATGTTTTGAGGTTTCCATGCATCGATAGCTATTACATAATATATAATCATATTGTGATAGTTTTGCAAAAAAAAATATAATGGCATAACGTAAAAGATCCTAAAAAAAAAACATGTCAATATCTTGGTTTGTTAATAGATTCCCAGTATACTTAATTTCTATATTCCCCAGACTGTTTAAAAGTTAGCAAAGAGAAATCTTGTAATGCTTTGTGGTGTACCTCGATGCATGTGCACGATATAAAACTGACGGTATGTATAAATCACTGAGTGTGGTTGGCGGTTTTAACACACGATTTCTGTAAACTTATTTTCATTGTTCACGCGGATAACGCTTTCAACCTTTTGCCTTTGTGCTTTCCGGGATGAGATGGATATACGTTATGAATAATTTGCCAGTTCGTGTGAATGTTAATAGAACCAATAACGATGTCAACAACATAGTAGCAATCCTATTCTGATTATTTAATACTTACCGGTCCGCCCTAGCTAGGCACGGGTGCAATGTAGATAATATAACTACACTATAACTAAAAACCACGAACGACCTACGAATTATAAGTACAAACCTTCCTCTTTAATCACTTTATCATATATCACTTTATATTGATAAAAACCGCAATGAAATCAGTTGCGTACTTTAAAAAATCTAATCGTAATCTAATCGTAGTAAGTGATTTTTATTTTATAATAAGTAGAGAGAATAAGTGAGGTGCGTAAGAACAAACTTTTTTGAATATTGATGTAATAAAACCTACTTCTATATTACAAAATAAATATTTATTTATTTTTAAGCAGTGTTGTTTGACTGCACGGCAAAAGCCTTCATTTTCTAGTTCAATCCCTTACAAAAAGAACTTCATAAATTAATTTCAAGTACTACGATGTATAAACGAAACGCCTACGATTTTGTAGACACGATTGAAAAAAATACTGGTGAAAGACATGCTACTCGAAACTGATAGGCGTTTACTTTTTAAATTGTTTTTCCAGTTTTTCCTTAGATATTATCATTTACATAGGTTGAAAGGACCACAGAGATATCTAACCATATTATTGTATATAATTGCGTACCTATGTTAGAATTGTCAAAACATCTTTATTACGGCATTAGTTATGATATTTTACTCAACAACACAGAATCCTGCGTCGCCTTTGTTTATATTTGCACTTAACTCGTTTACGCACCTATTGCTAAGTTCTTAGTGCCTACAAATATTGACTGATTGTGCATTTCTTGCTTTAAAAGAGACCTGTTCTTATCCTCATAGTTTGGTCCTTAGAGTCGAAGTCGAGTAGATTGTACAAACAAAACTTACTTATAACAAGACAGATGTAACATCGGAACGTATCGTAGGTATAACGTGTCGTAGTTCACAACATTCATTAGTATCACTATTCCATTTTTAAAACTAAACATTTTTGGTTGTAGATAACAGTCGACGTTTCCGATTTCTTTTTTTCTAAATATTATTCATACTTCAGATATTAATTTGTATTTTTTGTCTTTTGCAGATCTCCATATTTTTCGTACTTCTCGTAGCTGTTACGTATTCAGCAGCGCAGGCGCAGTCTACTGCTCCGATACCTATAATTCGCTATGAATCAGAAGGACCCAATGTTGATGGCTCATATAAATGGCTGTAAGAATATTTTTAACACTATTATTTTTGAAACTGACCACCTGGAGTCTACGGATATTTATTTGGCTAAGCTAAATACTAGTGTGAATGGTCATCTATCTTCTTAAAAAGCAGAAAGAAACTTGTAGAGCGTCTAGTGTTATCAAAATGCTTAGCATAATATTAAGTAACTTAGTTGGGTAAAAATGGTCCTATATCACTGCCTACCTATTGCTTTAATTTTTTCATTAAACCTTAAAGTCTGCTTGTTCAATAACGATAAAAATTATAACTTATTCAAATAAACTACTTTACCTATTGTTAGCACCTACGAAACCTTCAGCTTTTGTTTTTTGGTTCCAATTACCACATGAATGAAAATATTGGTAGTTAATATTTTCCATCTCTTTTAATATTCATGTTTAGTTAAATTAACTTATAAAAAAAGACTATTCTATCAATCAATTAATTCTTACATTACTTTGATGATGTCTAGACGGATGGCAAAATCTATTGAAGATAAAGTTGCTATTAAAATAACATGCATGAAAGATTGTAAGGTAAACACAGGTCATGCATGCCTGTGAAGTACCTACATAAGCCATCCATACCTATCATAATGTACGTCAACACGTCATCTTTTGAATAAAATATGAAATCTTAAAAGATAAAGATCGTTCCTTTAGGGATTGTAAGGTAAGATTATATATTTTTCAGTGTCTGTACAAGTGGGTGATAATATTGTTATCTTTACTTCTTACTCATAATAAGCACGCGTAAACTTATTACAAACTGTATGTCAGTTGCCATTTTTTTATAAAAGTGTTTCTTAATAAGGTTTTAGAAAAAACTATGTTACAAACAATTTTTTTAGGATAGAAACAAAACTGTAAGAAAATCCAACTAGTGCTAAAAATCCGTTTTCACAATTCCAGTTACGAAACCGGTAATGAAATCAACGCTGAAGAGTCAGGTTACGTGAAGAACTTCGGGCAAGGTGAAGGCAAAGAGATACAGACCGCGGAAGGCAAGTTCAGCTACAAAGCTCCCGACGGATCGCTCATTGCACTCACGTATATTGCTGACGAAAACGGATTCCAACCACAGGTAACTCAACAATTATGCTAATATTCCGCTACCGAGAAAAAGGCGTAGGTATATTCAGTTTTCCTCCTTTTGAATCTGATAAAGTTGGAATACCAGAATTAAAATAGAGAAACTGTGTAATGCATTCTGCAATACTGTACAGATGTCTCAACAGAACTTAAAGGATATTAAAATCTTGCGAAAAAGGTACTTGTAACTCAAAGGCTCTCAACAATTTAACAAATTAAACACTGATGGTTACGCCTTTAACCATAAAAGGATGCGATAAGATTGTGGCATCATTTCAACAATTGTGTAATGATGCATAAAATAAAATAATGTCTTTAACACCTGCTAAATTGCAATTATATTTATACCTACTGCCGATGCCACCGGCAAATAGAATCCTTGACATCTTTCCATTGGGAATCACAATAAGTTGTATAATATTCAGCAGACGGTTCACGGAATTTGGTACAGTAAACAAATTAAGGCACGTCCGAGTACAATTAAAGTAAACATTTGACGATATAATCGATACGTTTAATCGATCAAGTTTAACGAACAGGGTCGATGTAGATTATGTATTTTATTTTTAGTATTATGACGTCAGATGATGATGGTGTTGGTTGTTTACGGAATTCAAAGTAAAACTAATTCTAAGGTCATGTTATAATTTGGACTTTGTTTGATATTACCTTAAAAATGTTATATCACTCTAAATTTAGACAATACCAGTACAATTAGCATTGACCTACAAAAGAGATTCCAGTAGCTTTTTATTTAAACTATATTTCATTCAATACTAACATAATGTTTTGTATGGAGACAGCAATTGTCCATTTGGTGTTATGTAAGAAACGCCTACATAGGTGCCCGAAGACGGTGATACATCTTTGTTTTTGTAACATGCAGATTGATTATATTTATGTATTTGAAATGTCAGCTTCACGATTAAGGTCTTCATTATTTTGCACTTTCGATGATGGAACCTAGGACTTAGAATTAACTGAACCGCATATTCTAAGCTGTTTTATTTTTATTAGCTGGGTGTCCTTGTACAGTTTTTAAGCGTATGATTAAGCAAATCCTAGTAAGGAAAATATTACAGTGGTTAAGTAAACGTTGTGGTTACCATCAAAACTGGGCAAAAATCTGCATTATTATAACGGGTAATGCCGACATAAAGCAAGGAGTGGTCGGTGTGAAGGCATAGGTAGTAAATATTCGTAAAACGTCTCGAGCCTGAATCATCGTTGCGTAAAGCTTTAGGAAGATGTCTGCGGTGCGCTCGCGCTGCAGTCGCGTGGATGTCGATCTTAGTTAGCCAACGTGTGTGCAAATGTCGCTTTAAAATATCAAACGTCGACCCGTGACCCGCTCTTGGGAAATGGGAAGGCTTCTGTGTCGACATTGAATATCGACAACTGGCTTCTGTCACGCCTACCTAGAAGATAAGGTGACTCATTAGTGATCTACTATCGTCGCCTGCGCAACCTTTGACAAACTATATTAGTGACGGTTATACAACTAATGCCTACAACACCTACCTATGAGCACATGTTTGCTGAAATGGTGCAACGCAAACACGATCATTGTGAATGACCACCGCCTACGCATTATTTGATTGTATGGTTTACATTTAAATTAGCGGCTTTTCGTGTTAAATAAACAAAAAGGGATTAAATCTGTCAATATTTGAATGCTATTGACTTAATTATTACAAATCTGCCGTATGGTTTTGGTAATATCAACAAAAAAATTCGTACGCGACTACTAGAATTTAAATTAATTAATAAGTTTCTATTTTTGTTGAGCTTTCTCAATGATCTATATTTATGGCTGACTTGACTTTGATGTTGAAAGTAATCTAAATCAAAAAGTTACGTCAAAACTGGTCTGTGAATTATGTATCGACTATAACTTGATATTTAAAAATAAATGAAGTTAAACCATGTCAATGTTAACGGTATCACGTTATCACTACGTGGTGCTTCACCTGATATAGATGAAACTTAACGGATGAATGGATAAACTTAACGGCCATCCATTACGTTCATTCATTGATATCTCTATAAATGGCTACCGTAAATGTTGTTTATTTTGAAGACACGGTTGGTGGAGTGGCTAAGCGATTGGCAGCTGCGCTGCGTGCCGCGGGTTCGATTCTTGCATGGAACAATTTTTTGCATGGCCTACGGATAATTGTTCCTGGTCTAGCTGTTTGTGTGTTGTGAATTTATATAAAATATATCTAATTGCTTGTAAGTATGCATAAAAAAGTACAAATAGGTTTTTTGTTATTTTTTCACGTGTTTAACGTACAAACAAAATCGTTTAACGCTAAACCGTAGTCCAACAAAAATACAATAATCGATAAAATGTTAATACATTTGACAAGTTGTTAATGGCACCAATTATTCACAAACTCTACATATTAAGTCGATAATTTTTTTGACAAACACTACTAACGACAAATCGTCGTCGATGTATTATTTGACAAGCACTTTGTAAGCTTAGACAAGTTCACGACTTATCTCATGACCTCTAGAATTTTGAACCAAAATCCATGGTTGGTGACAGAATTTAATATATTTTTTTATTATTAGTTCTTTTATCAAAAAGCTAATAACTTCGTATTAGGTCAAGGTTTACAAAGCGTAATGATATTTAAATTGTACCTCCTTGTAAAATTCACAGGAAACCAAATTTTGCAATATACATGTTGTTAATGACTGACTCAACTGACTGATGTGACGTTTTCAATTCATATGTACTTTCTAAAGTTTATCTTAGACATTACTGACATCAATCCATGCCTCGGAAAGCACGTTAAGCTGTTGGTCCCGGCTGTCATACGTGGATCTTTGATAGTCGTTACGAGTCGTCAGAAGCTTGAAAGTCTGACAACCAGTCTTACCTAGGGGTACCGTATTACCCAATTACCCAGTTACTGGGTTGTAGAGGTAAGATAGGCAGTCGCTCCATGTAAAATACTGGTATTCAGCTGCATCCGATTAGACTGGAAGCCGACCCCAACACGTTGTTAATTATATTCTAATACTAGCCGCTCCCTGCGACTTCGTACGCGTGGTTTTTTCACCCGTGTTTAGTTACATCTTTGGTTACTGCTGAATTATTTTTTATAGCCTATAATATTTCTTATAAATTTAGCTACCATATCTAAACAGATATTATATAAATAAAAATAAATAATAGTTCCAGAGATAAGCGGGTTTAAACATAATATATAAACAAACAAACAAAAATCTCTTCAGCTTTATGATATTAGTGTAGAATAGTACGATTTATTTTATTTTATTGAGCCTGTGTCTTTTGAAACTACAGCAATCATGCAAGCATCATACAGTATTGAGTATATTTTATATCTTTGTTCCATGGCTTAAAATGGAGAACATGAGAAGCAGTGTATGTTGTGACAAACAGCAAATGGCTTGAAAATATTAGCATTAATTTAATAATGATAAAATGACCTAATTAAATTATTTGTAGCTTATGAAATATTAATGTGAACTTAATTAATTAATCAATATTTTTACATAATACGCAATTCTTCTTTCGTTTTGAGTGGGATTATTCAAGATTGCCATTTTGTTGCGTGCATACTATTGAATTATTCACGTCATAAAAACTAACGTAATCTTGCTTTTGTTTTCAGGGAGATCACTTGCCAACTCCTCCTCCAATCCCGCCAGCAATCGCAAAAGCTCTTGAATACTTGAAGACTCTTCCTCCTGGTAACAACGAAGGTGCTTCATCCAATATCAAGCCACAATTCCAAGCGGCACCCTTCAAGCTGAGGCCAAGATTTTAACATCACCACGCACCGAAACTAGTTGTGTATACGAAACAGCATAACATTTAAAAAAAATCAGCGAATTTTGCACATTATCATAATTTTTGTGTAAATATAGAAAGTGTAATATATTATAGATAAAAGATCTGAAGTATTATTAATTCATTTTTAATTAGCAAAATGGAGGATTCTATTCTTTTAATAAAATTATTGAAAGGTTAGAATTTGATTTTTAAATTGAGTTATGATTTGTAAAATTGTGCTTAAATGTAAGCTTTGGTTTCCTAAATAACCATTTTTTATAACCTATTGCTCAAGATATACTCATTGATTAGGAATGGATAACGTTGGGATTTTTGTTAAACAAATGCCTATTATCGGCGTTTAAGGAAAATCTATAAAAATAGAATAGATTGCACTTAGATGTAAGTAAATTTTCTTAGCCAATAAAAGTCATTTTATATTATAAGATTTAATGCAATATAACTGATTTCAATAAAGCTACTGAATGTATCACCAGTCTTTATTCATTGCGACACTTAAAAATATCCTTGTTAAATGCTAATGTATTTGACTGCTAAAACTCTAAAGTTCAATCAAAATAAACAATAACACTGAATTGAAAGATTGTTTTAAAATTAATTGCGTTGAATATTGACTTTCTGAAGGTCCTTTTGACTAGTATGAATATAGGTGCCACCACGTCTAATTTACATATATCAAATATGATACACACAGTGGACCGACTGGGCTGAACAATCTGGACTCCGAGAGATGTCTTACGTATGAGATTGCGGGTTTAATACCGGGCAACTATCAACGTGACTTTTACGATTCATTATTATACACGCGTAGTGATCAATGTTCGTGCCTTCTCTGTACGAGAAGAGGCATTTGATCTGCAGTATAACTTGGGACTAAGGGAAAAACGTACGAGAAGCCAAAGCCAACTTCCAGAGGCCCCTTATATAGCTTTAAGATGAAATAAAGCACCAACCGAGAATAATAATCCCTGTCTGCACCATGCAAGTGCACCCAAATACAACCCCCGGTTTGTGCGGGACCATTACAGGATATGGAAACAAAGTGACAATGGGACAATGGAAGAACTACGACCCCTGCCAGATCAATATTGGTATTAAAGGGATAAAATGGCAGAGGGTGACTTGCATACTCATTAATAATTGGGTACCCGAATACGCTGGCACTTAGTGGCTTGGCGAAGGAGTACATAATATTCTGAGGTGCTTGAGGAGTAGAAAGTTATACTACGGACATCACGATAGTCCCAAAAGTACAGTCAAGATCCCTACCAGCAACTTACTGAAATACTTCCTTCCCCCGAGTACGGTTTTTCTTGCGAATCACCAAACCAGCCAATGAAGGCAGAGAGAGGTAAGAGCTCTGTACCTCGTCAGTGTTCACTCTGGCCGGTCAATAAAGGCAAGCCAAAGATGAGGAACAAGACTTCTTCTGGGAGATTAGGACCATGGGGTCGCTACTGTTCAACAGGCTGCCCTGCGGGTTATTATTGTTATTTATGCGACACCTCGAAAGCAGTCTCAGATCGTCCTCCATTACGTATGCAATATTACATAGCAACAGACTTCGATTGACAATTTGACAGCCAGGTGTTAAAAGGTTAATGTACCTTTGGTTATATTTAAATTAAATATAAATATTTCAATTTCTCATAATAATATATAAATCCATATGTATTAATCACAATTATGAATATTTTGGTCCCTATCGATAGGTGACGAGTAGAGTGCGACACTGGGTTACAACATTACAGCATAAGAATTAATCTTATTGACACATTTGTTCCTATCTTGCTGACCTTGTTTTAAATAAAATTTCTTAACAGTTACTTATACGTTATGAGGCTAATAGCAACTTTTATTTCCCTTTAATACCAGAACGACAAGAAAAGTGAAAATTACTGACATAACGTGATGCAATAAACCATATAACAGTTAGTAATGGTAGAATTTAATTTTCTTGGTCTGTTTCAATTATGTTTAATCCCTTAAATATGTATAATATATAAATCAACCTTGCATGTATCGTATTTATTTACTTAAAGAGAAAATAAAAGAATGACTTTAATTACAATACATCTAAATCTTAATTGCGTTTATTGCTGATTTATACAGAATCAATATAGTTCCTAGAGTATAATGGGAATGCTGATTAGAGGTTGTAGACGATAAATAATCGGTTGATGGTCAAACGCGTCTTCCATACACATGGGCTACTTTCCTCCTTCCTACTAATAGGTCCTAGTCGTAACTTTCTTATGTCATCTTGATATTTATTATTCACGACTTGCTCGATTGCCCTGTGCCCTTAACTTGTCATTAAGATACTACACTTACTACACTTTAATCTCAGCCAAAACGCCGAGAAACGGTAACTTCGTATTGTTTCAAAAGTACATTACCAATTACCTACTAGTTGAGCCCTGCGAGCCCGCCTGTATGTAATGTGTGGTATTTTTCGCTGTGGAAAATTTGTTCAAGGACCAAGCTTCTGTCTTTATTTTAATAAACTGCAAAACGTAAAGAGGTAATTTTAGTAGACGCTGAATGCAGATTCACGTGTTTTGATAGATGTTCTCATAGTAGAACAGATGGTCGTATCATTTACCGTACATACATAAAAAACTTGGCAAGTGACATCTCAAGTCTCGTGAATAAATAATTTATGACAGCGGTAAAGCTTACAAGATGGAGTATGTTAATTTATTTGTATTTTTATACGATGCCGGTGCTTATCTACCTCCATTACGCATAATACATAAAATTAATGCCTTTCATTATTACGTTACACTTGAGTTTAAATAAAGATTCGTTGATACGTCACCTGCACCTCCTAGCGCTAAAACAAAGGATACCACCCACGGTATTCAGTGCTTTGTAATAAATGCAAAAGCACATCGAACATGTTCTTAAATGGTGACGAGATCGTATGTTCAAATCTTTTGGATTCACTGTAGACATTAACGTTTTAGCAATTCTTTTGTCTATTCAGGATTAAATAGCAATTAATGGAAATAAGTATGTAGGTATTTCGCAACTCACTTTGCTAGTAATCTTTCTGCGTATACAACGTTAGAGTAAAGCAGTCAATGAAAATTACTTTAAGTTATTTACTTAGAAACCATTATCAACTCAGAGCCAAAGGTTACATCCGTCCGTGAACATCAATATCCAATAATGGGGATAAAATGTCTGGTAAATTAGTTGGTCATCAACCAGAACAAGTCCCGATGAATTGCGAAACAAATTGCTATAATTTTCAACTAGAATGCAGCATTTAAGTTTGTTTTATTGATTGAATTAGTCACGCATGATGGCGAAAATGATCAAAGCCTATAATCGGCCATTCTGCTGCATTCATAATTTTATTATAGTCGAATCTTTGCAATGTAGTGTTAAAACTATAAAATAATTCATATTAAAAATAACGAGTAGTAATTATAAATATAAATATCAAGTCATAATAGTCACGTATTTGCTTCAAAGTTAGCAAAAACAATAAAAAGGCCATGACCAAGATAAATAACGAAAATAAAAGAAACAATTGCAGACGGGCAATTTATCAACTTAACTGAAGGACAGGCGGCAACAATGCGGAACATCTTGGCATTTTGAACGATAACCATCTGCTATAGAGTAGGAATACTGGTCTGCTTCGTCTACTAAATAACAAAACTTAAGCGTCATTTAACCTTTCATTGCCCTGTTTCTAGCATTAATCTGCTACATCCGGGAACTGGCATGCAATGGATTTTAAAACTAGGCCTCAATTCATTTTTCCCCAATAAGAATATTTTAGCTCTGAATCTTACTTAAACGTGTATAAATCTGCTGAAAACGAAGTTTCTGATGTAAACACTGTGATTTATAATTGTGCCTACCTATTTTGTTATGTAGCATGACGGTTAGCATTGCATGGTGTTATGTCAAGCTTTGTAACAAAATTATGCAAATCTCTAACATAATACATGTATTTATGTAAGAAACCGTTGTTTTTTCACACATTATTAGAAGCCTAAGTAGGTGGTTTAATAAAGAAAAGCGTAAGACTATAATTAACGAATTGTATTGTTAATATCTCATGTCGTTTTTTTTTGTGATTGGTATCTGAAATGATTAATACGTATTGATTACTGATGCAGATTCCTTAACAATGCCATCTGTATAACTCAATTTATTATTTTAGCGATTTCTTGATACATCGGAATGCGATATTTATCAATTAAATACCTATGTAAATAATTGGCTCATTAGAAATAAACGTGGCGTAGTAAGAATTCATTCAATAAACGTCGACATAAGGTACTGTGAGAACACGAAACTGGTACTTCAATCCATAAGGTGCTATTTCTTCTGAAATAAGTCTGATAAAGATTAAAGATAGTTTTTGGAACTTTCAAAGAAAAAGATTGTCTCTTTTCTTCTATTTTCAAAAAGTTTTTGTCTTATATTCCTTAATAAATTATTATGGGAATGTCGGCAACTAAGTGTTTACTCCCAAGCGTAAATAAAATGTAATGCTTCTAACTATACGGTGATTTAGACGTAAGCATAAAGGTTACAGTTATAATTAAGGTCTAGCAATAGTACATTATAATTAAAGATGATTCAACTTAGTGTGGTCTTGTTACATATTATTAGAAATGTTACAACATCGTTCCTTTGTTAACTACGATAATAAAAAATATATATTAATATTTCTTTATTTTTTTATTGTTTTAAATGGTTGATAAGTAATTGAACCGTTACGAAAAATCTTCCTCGGTGAGCATGAGATAGGGTGTTATCCCACTGATGCTAGAGATTGACAGTTGACGGCACGGTTGGCGCAGTGGTTGTGCGATTGGCTGCTGCGCCGCGTGTCGCGGGTTCGATTCCCGCACCGAACAAATATTTGTACGGCCTACAGAAAGTTGTACCGGGTCTGCCTGTTTGTGGTTGTGAGTTTATATGTTTGTAAACGCACTTACGATACAGGAGAAATTCCTACTTTGAGGCAACGTATTTTTTAAAAGACAAAAAAAGGTTCACCTCAAGCATAGGTACACGTTATACATTTACGAATAGCACTGCTAACGAAGTGTGACATCTGCAATACTAAAAGCATTGATGGAAGCTGCGATGCTATTTCATATAGACAATGTTGAAATACCAAAAGAATGCCATCGCCCATACCCTCAAGAAGAAACACATGAACACTACATGGCGGCCGAAATATAATATGTAGGTAAGTAGTACATCCCGGACAAGCTCCTTTACAAAAAGCTCTACAAGAACGATAAGAGCTTATAGACAAAGCAATCATCATAATGTATAATTTTAATATTGCAATAGAGCACACTTATAAAGTTAACCTATTCTAAACGAGCACTATAATGAGCAGATTTCCACCAACAATTTATCTATGCAAAGGAGGAGCAAACCGTTATGCCCAAACAGGGGAAGAATTAGAGCTTTATTATTCTGAAGTATGTGTTTATTCGTATTTGGAGTTTCTGTATTTTTGCTCGATAAGCGTTCTCTTACGAATAACTCGAACGTGAATACGTAGATACTATATTATAATTATTTTTTTTACTACTGAAACTTTTTTATAAGATTTGTGCTCTGAGGCAGCGACACGGAGCCGACTAGACCTTAGCATGGCCGGACGACTTGTTTACACAAAACCGGACTCGCTCGTGAAGGGTTTGGCACCACCCTACAATATTTAACACTACTTACAAAAAAGTAGGGTTTCTTGTATTTGGACCCCCTTCATTATTAACTTTATTTTGTTTTTATTATTTTATAGCGGCCATACTTATACACATTTCCGGAAAATTTCAAGGATCTACCTATTACACTTCAAAAGATACAGCCTTGTAACAGGCGGATGGACGGACACACGGACAGTGGAGTTTAAGTAATAAGGTACCGTTTCGCACACTTTGGTAATGGGGGTTCCAATACCAAAGTGTCATGTCCATTAAAAAAAAGTAGCTTAGATTTGTCACTTAGGATTGAGGAAAGCCTTTGCCAAGCTTTGGAATAATGGGAAGTTTCAATACACAGCTCTACTGTCTTAGGGTGCGGGCACACGATGCGTTGCGGCGCCGCCGCCGCCGCACCGTGTGTACACTATGATTATTAGTATGTAAAACGACGCAACGGCAGCGCTGCGTCGACGCAACGGAGACGCAACGCACCGTGTGCTCGCGCTCTTACGCCACGTGTCATGACATGAAATTCTTGATCAGACAAATGTATATTATTATGAATAACTAAACAAGATTATTTACAATGCAATCACTGTCTAACAAATGTCTAATTAAAAAGCAATTTGTTCCACATCTGCATATATTTGCATTATTATTTAATTCCGCACAAATTAGTTTGTTATTATTATGATAAAACATTCCAAGCTTACACATTAACAAACAATAATATCCAATTGTAATGTAATTGGATTCTGTTGTGGATGCAGTAAGGTTTACATATTAAACGTTGCCTTAGGGCCTGATAGTCTACTGATCCAAAGTTTAAAGATGATGGGCAATTTGTTGCTCCGCGCAATCTGATGGACGAGATATTTATAAACGTTTACATAATGTTTCATTTAACATTTTATTGTTATATCTATGAGTATATCGAAATGAATGTTCACCTATCGTGTTGAATGAGTTGAACTTGCAAAACCTGCAAAGGTGTTTACTTATTAATTTTATGACCAATTAAGTTTAATTAACAATTCTTACTTTAACATCGACATTTCCCTTCTAATTCTCATTTTCACATTTGATAGATTGTGCATTCTTTGTTAAAATATTTGAGGACACCTTTAAAGATAAAATATAATTATTTTGTCACCTTTTGAGGTTTGTGACTACTTCATTTTATTTAAATTCTAAATTGCAAAGACGTTTGGATAGTACATATATAAAAATTAATGACGACATGAATCACATTTTGGCTATTTCTAAACTTGTGTTAAAGGAATGCATTCAAAAAGGCTTTTAATTTTACCTATTGATTTCTACCCGAAATTGACCTTACAAGTCTCTTAAGGCGGTACCCACACTCCTGAATATGGTTTATTTAACCCATTCAAAAAAGAAAATGACAAGCGCTCAAACTCACTGTGTAGTCAATTTGCACTAGACAAATAACTAGGTACTACACTCACTAGTAATTATTACTTTAAATCAATAAAAATAAAGGAAATCGTTTACAATGTTTGTAATTTTGTGTACTACCAGAATATTGGAGTTTCTTGCTCATTCTTCTCCATACAAAACTACCTCCGTGTTAGAACGAGTTTAAGCTTCAACTTTCTGAATAACTGACCGACTCCTTTACAATTCAAAAGTGCCAGTAAATGGTTTACTTGAAATAAATGCTTTGACTTTGATACGCAGCAAACAAGCTTATCGAAGCTCCAGTGACACACTTTTGTTTGAGTGATAAAACTTTATATCGAGGTGTAAGATTGCTAATAAAACGAAGGTACCTATCTCGAAACTAAAATGGGAACCTAAAGATATAATTACTAGGTGCTCACCTTCCCACGCAATTTAAGTGAAGCGAATATATCACTTGGATGTTTACAAGAAGACAGCTTTAATGAGCGAGCAACTTATTGCCCATGTGTTACGGCTATCTTTATTTCTGAAACATTGTTGTAACTTATGGTTTATGTAACATCTATTGTATTGAACTTTGCGGTGGAGCCAAAGTTTGCGCATTATGAAAATTAATTTCAACATCACAAAACAAACACAATACAAAATATGTTGCTTTTCTTTCTAAACCTATCTTGATGGTTAGCTTTCAAAGTAAAATAACTACCTCGAGGGGCGATACGAAACATGACAGATTTATTTTAATCCACCATTTTTTTGAACACCTGTACATACTTGCAATCTTATCGTAGAAGCATGCATTACTACGGTAGCTCAAGTTGGGCGCCAATAACAAAATAATATTAATGGCGCCCAACACTCAACTCCGAGATGTGGGGCGTTTTGGTCAGGACAAGTTTATTACATTTAATTTAACGCCCCTTACGCACGAATTCAATGAGTATTACAACCTTGAGTGTGACTGACTTATTGTACAACTACTTATTATTTAATCGGAAAAAAGTATTCGTAACCAAATTATTATGACTGCTCTATTATTTTAATCTCGATATTTAATCTTATTGAACTGTTGCGAAAAAAGGGATGTTACATAAAGATAATGATGGGTTGTGTTAATTGAGTTGGAAATTAATAACATTTTATGCTACATTTCGGCATGGTCCTGTGTAATAAATAACCTGTTAAAATATTAGCACTGTCAGTTAAAACAACACCCATTTATAACCGTTTTATTGCGCAATACTATACCTATTGCTTGTATGTAAATAAGAGTATATTAATTACAAATTATTATTAATTGATAACTGACAGATTAATCAAGTGATTAAATTTATCTGTAATTAACAAGCTTAATGCAATAACCTGAAAGCATCAAGCGTAAAGTGTTGATAGTATTTTTTCCTAAGTATGAAGTGTGTTGTCACTTTTGAATTTCAATGATCTTTAGGATTATCTTTCATCATAAATTGTGATGTGATAGCTGAATTAAGTATAGTACCTAATTAGAAGTCTAGCGAGACTTTAGGGTGTGACACGCTTAGCATTCATGCTACACTTTATTTTAACCTACCAATAAAAACAATTATTTCTCAGTTTCTGAAAGTATAAGCTGCAATTGCTAGATTAAATCCATCTGTAAAGATTCGAGAAGGTTAGCCAGGACATCGTCATTCATATTTTCAATTGCATTCCAGAGAATATTACCTACTTTCTGAGAATCTGTTGGCAGCTGGCTACCAATCCCAGCGACTGCAGCTTAATAAATTATCTTCACAATTTTTTTACTACTACACTTTTGAAGCCCGTTACTGGAGATAATTGATGTTCGAAGGTGCAGTCACTGACTGAGCTTGTAAGGCTTCTGAGTTCCTGTTACGACTGTCATTGGCCGACTTACTTACTCCCAATTTCTGGCACGATAAATTGATGTGGCAAATTGTTGTGACTGGTTTTTGATAATCCAGTCAACCAATCACTGAAACTTTCCGGGGACTTGACAAACTTGGCTTAAGAAACTAGGTGGTGTTTTACTAAAAAACCGAGTGGAAATTTCGATCTGCAAAAGCAACCGTGATGAATTATCTTATGTGTGTAGTTAGTACCTATAAGATCCTTAATTTTACTGACATTATTATAGTAACTAACTAATTCGTTCAAGTTGTGACACCTATCTATGATGGATGAGCTTCCACACTCGGAGGTGTTGATACATTCATATTCAAGATGTTATGATGATAACCGCTGCGAGGAAGCAACTCTAATTTTATTAGACGTAAAAACTATGTCATTAAAAATACAAAGTAGAAGTCAATTCTGTCGTGATTGATTATTTGGTGCTTAATCTATTTTCGATGTAAGCAAAATGATATTATATTTATGATTATTTTATCATAAACATAAGTAGGCATGAAGGTATTTACTTTGTAACTAAAAAAAAATTCTTCGGAACATGGCTCTATACCTCGTCATCATTGTTATTACAACCTAACTTTACCTAACTAATTATTTATTAAAGTAATCTTTTTTTTATATACGGAATTTTTTTATTCATTTAACAACTTCTAAAATAATAATTAACTTAAACACAGAATAAACGATAAATTAAAAAGTAATCTGAATTAAGCAATCGTTGAAAAATGAATGTTACGTTTTTCAAGAACTAACACATACCTTACTGTAGAGTACTCAATGCTCTTGCAATAATCAGGGTAATGCCAAATTCAGTTAGTAACACATGAACTTATCAAGTAGGCAAGGTGCGTAAAGAAAGTGAGTATGAAATTACGGATTAATAAATCACTTGCAGCTACCTACGCTAATAAATAAGATGGTGTTTGCGCAATGAATGTACACATACCTACGTTGTCAAGAACAAGCTTGAAGAAATTCCGATGACTATGTCCATTAGACAATACAAGTTAGGCATAATTTATACTTCAGATCAACGTTAAATTCCTCATCTCTCTTTCATTCGAACTCACGACATCTACCTCGCTGTTGCGCTAAAGCCATCTAGAGCATAATCTCTTATTTTAATTAAGGAACAACTTAGGGTCAATTTACATTGTGGCGGAAGAGGAGACCCTTCCCTTCTTATTGCAAATTGTTCTATTTATATATTACGTTTTGAACTTTATCTTCATTGTGTAACGTGAGACCAAAGTAGACGGAACGTATCTTTCGAAGAATTCCCGATTCTTCTCGAGAACTCGCGCGACGGTGATCGACTGGACAAAGTAGAAAAGTAAATTAACCTTTATTATCTTTGCTATACGGTCGTGACGTAATAAAGTTTTAAACTCTTCTGAACTCGAGGTTATAGTATATCGAGATTATTATATATTTTTATTGCAATTATTATCTTCTTACCCAAAACAGATTAGATATCTTCTTGATATTTTTATTTCAACTTAACAAGATAATTGTAAATTATTGTATCAATCAAATTAGAATCGATAAATACGTTCGAATACTATAGTTCAATGTAATTATCTAACAAAGGGTAATAATATAGTGCATAAAAAACTTATTATGTTTTGTTACACACATAACCTTGTAACATCAATCTTCAAATATGTTTGAACATCTTAAGTGGAAGGCCTAACCATATTTTACGAATCTGACATTAAAATTAAAAGACCGGTATGTAAAAATCTAAAACAAACTTTCGACACCACTACTATCTTCTCAGATTTACTAATTTTTGAACACTAAAGAATCTCTCATATTAAAATTATCTTAGACTTAAGGTCAACGTAATTTTGCTATAGGTACTGCTATTTTTTTTCGTGTAAATAATTACAGCTTATTAATTATTCTGCAGGGCAAAGACCTCTTTTCATACAGAGAAGACACAAGCATTGATCATCACGCTCGCCCAAGACGTATTCATATTCAGAATTATATTGATTATAAGTCCAGGTTTTCTCACGATGATTTCCTTCACCTATGTCAGTGATTTCTAAGATAAACTGAGAATCTAAGTACTTACTTATGTATTGAAAAAGTCACATTGGTACTTGTATTGGTAGATGCATGAGAGGCGTGCTTTAACCACTGGGCCGTCACAACATTTATTTTTTCATGTAGTCAAGGTATTTCTTCTTGCATAGGGACCTGTCCCCCTATCTGTCGTTTTTGTTTCAAGAATATGTAGTTAATAAATTGAAATCGGCCTATTACATAGGGTATAGCACAGCTTGTCACCACAGCTTGTCATAAACCATTTTGAACTTTCATCTAAAAGATCTGATTTTACTCATTATCATCATTCTAGTTCTAACTTTTTCGAACAAAGATTTTCGGGATCCTGGCTACAATTCTGAGGTATTTGTAGCATGTAGGTTTCTAGGTTATAATTAAAATGACTGCCTCGTTGGTCTAGTAGTCGAAAAGCGCGACCGCTGAGCATGAGGTCTTGGGTTTCATTCTTAGTTCGTACAAAATGTTATTGGGTTTTTTTCTTCAGGAATTTCTCAGTAGTAGCCTCGCAGTCTGGATTTGTGCCCGGTTGATGGCAATAGGCTCACCCCTATTACATGGGACCTAAACATAACTGGGGAAATGTGGGTATAATAATGGGTACATCTCTGCCCAACCCTTCGGATTATACGCGTGATATCATGTTATGTAATTATAAATGACATGCGAGTTAATTAAATTAGGTCCAAGTTGTCTTTGTAGGAAAAGATGCACTATAATAAATCACCAAAAACACGATTTTTTTCTTGGTGTGGTGTTCATGGTTGCGTTATATGGAGAAAAAACAAGCTCATGTGTTGGTCAGTGGTTTTATGGTCGTCTGTCCGTCTGGTTTGTGGTTTAAAGATCTATCGCAACATTTTACGATAGGCTAGACAAAAAATGCCTCTTGTTTCGTTTATCATACTTATGTTAAATGCCAAAGGTACATTGTTAAGTGAAATATGTAATTGTGTTAGCTTAAAATAGGTTACCTCTAGGATAAAATACTCTTATTTTTAAATTATTTTTCTAAAATCTACTTAATAATTACCGAAATATCGGGTGCATGCAAACTAACGAAGCCGAAAGTTTCATGTTCTTCTCATCATTGACCATACTTTGAAACCGCCTGGTAACAGAGATAATTCAAGGTCAAATTCATCTTTTAGTACCCCTACGATCCCTGTGCTGCGACGTGCTCCCACAAGCACAATGTTTATATTGCGTGCTCCTATGAACAGTAATTTTTCACACCACGAAGAAAAGTCGTTTCCCAGAAATATTCTTTGCTTAATGTAACTTAGTTTGATGGGCTGTTTGCATACTTAATGGCTATGTGATGGGCTTTGTGTTACAGCCCGTATAAGTAAAACTATAAGAAAAACTAAAAAAAAAAGTGAAAAAAAAGAGAAAAAAAATTGTAAAATTAAATTACTAAATGCACATTGATATCCAAATGTCAATGAAAAATCTAAGCCCAATAACAATTATTAATTAATGTGCTTCGAGTAAACTTCTCAAAATTTTATTAATACATTGTTTGTAACAAAACATTACATGATAGTTAACTTAATAGGATAATTACAGATAACATTAGAAAATTAACAGAGCTTAAAGATTTCATCGGTGTCGTAAACCTTATACTGTGAGGAGTTGCAGGTGTAGCGGGTGTTATGATAAGGAGACAGTTGATAATAAGGGCGTGTAGTGAAATAGCCGGTACCTACATGGACGATATAACAATAAAATAACAAGATATGTGTTGTACAGGACGGAGTGTGTCAGGGCGGGCGGCTGCGCTCGCTTTGAAGTCTCCGTACGGGCCAGCGCTGCGCCTGCGCTATCGTACTCCAATTTCACGATGTGCGCTGACGCCGGTTCGTATAAAAGCCGCTGCGGTCGATCTCAATAATCATTCCCGCATCACACATCCACCGCAGATCATCACCTGCACATCAATTCACATTATAAAACACAAAAATGAGATCGGTAAGTGACCTAAGTGTAAATATTGTGTTACGGGTCATTAAATCAATTAAATCTCGAAAAGTGAAACGGTATGATAAAAGTTTTATAACGATCAATTGCTCTTTAAAAAAAAAACAAGATTATTTATTTATTTTAATGGACTAACAGTTAAAAAAAATAGACAAAGAGATTGATAATGTGATTAACAGCCAATTACAAGTATTTACATAATAAATACCAGAATAGAAAAAAAATATTGTGAACAATGCATTACTAACCATTTCCCCTAAGTATTAAACGTAAATAGTTCAACAAATTCAACTTAACCTTAAAACAGATGAAGATCTTTCTAGTCCATTTGTTCATTGTCTGATAGATCTGTTTATAATAGGTGCAAGATTCTGTCATTTTCTTACAATGTCTCATTCCCGTAGCTTGTCATTACTTGAACAATGCTCGGTGATATGATACACCACGTTTGTATGATAATTTCTGACATTCATAAAACATTTATCTTGATTCACATTTCCCACACGTAATTGATGTTTGACGAATATGAGAAATGTTTTGTTTTCATACCAAAATAGTGTAGCTACAAAATTCAAGTCGTTAAAAGTTTTTTGTTCAATCTAATCTAATAAGAATAGAATTATACTAATCTTCAATTGACGGTAGACCAAAATTTATAACTGCAACGATTATCTTCAGGAAGCAGTATAAGCTGCTGGTTATTTTTGCGTCTTTCGTGTTTTGTTTGATGCTCTTGTTTTATTTTTATGTCATTTATCTATTTTTAATCGTTTTATTTTACAAAGTAAAAAACCGCAAATCCTTGCTCAAATTGAAATGATATATTCACCGAAATTTGTACCCAAACTGTGGTATCTGTTAACAAAATTGTATACCGTTTGTAAAAGTCATCTGTCACCTTTAATTTGTGATTAACATTCGTTACAAGCTTAAGCTTCAAGGCTAAAGAAACACTTTCGATGAAAATGGTCAGTTGTATTACGAAAGTCATCAAAAGTAGTATTTTATATATATTCGGACATAAAAATGTAAATGACCTATTCTGTTGTAACGAGCGATGTTTGATATATATTTTGTAAGCGAGGTCACTGTCATATATGAACTTTGTAAAACGATTAGAAATACAATTCATCTCAAATATCAGAGAAACGTCTGGCATATAAAACAATATAACAGATACTTAATGTAAGCAGAACGAAAGTCATTTCGTTGCAATGAAATGCGTAACTATGCAAAAGTTAGTTAGCCATAGTTAACTCATAACTGCAATATTTCTCATTTCTTAGGAAACTTTGCCAAACAACAAAGATAACATTGTTATATTTTTCCCCCAGTTCGTCGTCCTATCCGTCCTCGTAGCCGCCGCGTGCGCAGCCCCTCAGTTCCAGCCACAGTATCAGCAACAACAACAGCAGTACCAAGGCCAAGTCATTCCCATCATCAAACAATCGCAAGAGGTCAACTTTGATGGTTCCTACCAATACAGGTAAATCACATAAGATGCAAATTGTGAACAACGAGCATCTGTTATGTGCCATTCTTTATGCAGTCAAACTTCATTGTTGTGAAATTAAATGATCTCCCGTGAAACAATAAAAATATATCTTTACTGAATCTGCCATAAAGATTTATGGCGGTCATAAAATTAGTCATGACATATCTATCGCAATAAATATGTCAGGTATGACCTTAAAAGTGCATGAGAGCTTTTTAAAAGATGTTCTTTAAAAGTGCATCAGACAAACAATACGCATATCTATGTAACTATACTTATATAAACTTATATATACTTTTATTGAATGCCACAATAAACTGGGCATGGCAATATAAGCTCTATATTCATCCAATTTCATTCATGAATCCGATTCACACAGACAGGTTAATGATACAATTAATATTATAATTGATTAAATTCGAAAGGTCAATCATGGCTATTTCACTAATATCCTCCATATATTGATGGTTAAATGTAATTTTACAAAAATTTGCATACTGATGAGCCCAAAAATATATGCATCCATATCAGTTAAAGGATTGTGAAATAGGATGAGATCATACATGGACATTCCTTCAGTGTCGAGTGTATGAAATGCTTAATTTGTGGGAGGCATCTCCGCAAGCGTTCGCAGCCAAGCCCTGATTACGCAACAAATTGGCTCAGGTGTTATAGCGCTGCATGAATATGTAGAATTTTCTGATTCATCTGCATGCTCTTGCAAGATTTTAGATATTTGTAACAGAATAGTGCCAGTATACCATCTATCAAATTTCATCCTTAATGATCTTAAATATGCGACTCTTTTTTCTTTTATAATCAAACATCACATAATGGGATATTATTAAGAAACGCATGTTTCAAACACACATATTAGAGGTCAAAATGCAGAATTAATTTGTGAACTTTCCAATGACACAATATTAAATTAATTAACCACTTTTCGCAAATATCAGGTTCAAGCCAAGATGTAACAAAGAACCCGAATATAATATTGAAAGAAAATACGATAATATGTATTTGCTTACAAAATATTTCCAAGAGCAATAGATTGACAATGCATCAAGATTGCACTCGAACGTTTTGGTGAAACATATCATTAGATTTGATCTTTTGAAACGTGTGGCAGCGCCTTGAGCTGTGAGCTGATTCGATTCCTGTTTGTTATAACCCAAGACCAGTGATTTATGGAATTCTTAGCGTTAGCAGGAAAACCTTAAGTACCTGACTGACGATGGGACTAAGATAGCACATTTCGTGGAAGCCTTCTGGTTATCTCATTCGAGCTTGCATTTATAATCTCGTCTTTCGTCATATACTTACATTGTAAACTACGTATTTAGTGGAGATTAGTGTTGACATTAGTGGGATGTTCAGTAAATCTTTCTTAACGCACAGCATTTCCACTTTCTGCAACATGAACATTAAAGCTTAAATACTATGTACTTACACTCAGTAGGCATTGCAAAAATTGTTATGTCATACTTATTGAATTGTCAGATATACCAACAATAGTAACGTCTATCATTATTTCGCTTGTCAGCAAATAAATGCAAATTGACCTCAATCTTCTTGTCTTTCCTTATAATATTTATGAGTTTCTTCATAAAAGGTGTAAGATTCCGTTTTAATGATTTTTTTCCTCAGCTACGAGACCGGCAATGGCATCGCGGCGCAGGAGCAGGGCTACCTAAAGAACGCTGGTGTTAAGGACGTCGAGGCCCAAGTTGCTCAGGGCTCTTTCAGCTACACTTCACCTGAGGGCATCCCAATCTCTCTCACCTACGTAGCTGATGAGAACGGTAATATTTTTTTTGGTTGTAGAATATCCTAACTCATCTAGGGGCTGTATGTCTGAGTTAATATCTGTTTAAAGCCTACTAACTTTTCTCTAATCTATTTATCTATAAATGCCAAGTCTGGTCTTAGCTTTTTGAAAATCGTGGCGCATATTTTTTATTGTTTTTATTATGATTATCAAAGATTGCATGTAAGTTTAATAAACTTAAAATTTTAAGAAACCTCTTCAAACCAGACACAATATAAAAAGTTCTATTACCAAACCTTCCAAATGCCACAGAGTACTTATCGAAAGCTATTACACTCTTACTGTTTTATGTCCTTTAAAGTATTTATTTAATTGCAAACTCTGTCCAAATGTAGCGGATATTCCATATATGGTGCCGTTTTGTTGTTGCTTAAGTATCTAATCCGTAGGTGGTATACTCAATCTGTATAATTCATTGCCTATTTGGGGATAAAAACCTTTTTGATATACCTACATTGTGGGCAAAGTTGACTATAGCATCTTTAGTAACAAAATTTCCACAAACAAGTGGAACAATTTCATCAAATTACTTAAAAACCCATTGACCGAAATCACTAATTAAAAGCCTAATTTCTTTCTCAGTGTTCATAGCTGGAACGTTTAATAGTCTTTAAAGTAATAATGACGTAAAAAGGCGAACTGTATGGTAAAACACACACGTCTTGAGAATAGTGTTACACCTGCACATGTAATTAACTTAAAAGCTTAATCGATCATTCATTCAGATATGAATAGTTAATAGTTGGTTTCATACCCAAAGTCTTGTGGAATACGTTACCGTATAAAATGCGTGTAATGCAAGTTACAGCATGCAAACAAGTGTTATGGGCAATTAAGTAAATGAGCTTAATCTATACGATTTAGTGACTATTTCATTCAATATTTTGTTTAAAGTAGCAACATGCATTCATTCGACTTGCCCTAAATGAAGATTGATTATATCATAAATCAATGTGTTAATATAAAATATTTTTGTTTACAGGATTCCAACCCCAGGGCGCTCACCTCCCCACTCCTCCCCCCATCCCAGAAGCCATCCTCCGCGCTCTCCAGTACATTGAATCCCAGCCCAAGCAGCCCCAGCAAGTCCAACAGCCCATCTACCAACAACAAGGCTTCCAACCTCAGGGTTTCCGCGGTTAAGTAAATCGAACCTAACAACATGACGATATCTTACGATACTCATGCACGACTGTACCTATCACCATATAGTTAAGATGTACACGTAGAATAAGTATCTATAACGATTGTTACTGTGATTTATTATATTTTATAAGACGAATTAAGAATGATAAGTAAAAAAAAATACATTTTATAAATTGACTGTTTTATTTTTTGGTCCAATAATAATGAAGAAGTAATTCAATTATAATCTTAAAGAGATACAAGAATATAATAGAAGTAATAGAGATAGAAAAATAATATTTTGTGTAAAATCAACATTAAGTACTTGATTCTTACCAAGTTGCAAGTTTTGGCTCTACATCACTCATACGAAAGCCGTTTAAATTGATTAGCTATGATTAAAATGGGAAATCGGCATTATTACATATTCCTCTATATGAAACATTCTACATAGTAATCAAACTAATAAATTATATATTAAAGACGCAATCAATAAGTAACTTCAAGGAATATTTAATTAAATTACAGATTTGATACATTTGTATGCTTGCTTCATGGGTCGTTAGATCTGCCCACACACCTCTCATGATGCGCGAATGCAAAATTGACGCACCCAATGCATTACATTGCTATGTAACTTACTATCAAGTAAACTCATATGGATAAATCATAAAATTAATGAAATAAGAACAAAGTCATTCTAGACATCTCAAGAAGTCCTGTTTATTTCATAGTATCAAGTTTGAAAGGGCAGCAAAGCGTACACTTCATCGATGGATCTATAAATAAATGAAAAGTGAAGTTCAACAAAAAATTCTTTATTTCAGGTTCCTAAATGGATACTGAAAATTCTATATAAATAATAAAGAACGAAGCTGTGACTAATTCGGATGTTGACACAATTGAAGATGTGTATACCTACTGTTAGCTGCTACCCGATACCCATTGGATTAATTGCTACTGTCCACATGGCATGACATACTATCAGCCATTGGGGCAGCCTAACTTTTAGTACTAGCCTATCTTACACAAACAGAGTCAATAGAACTTGTACGCACAATGTTGTTGTCATTTATCACCATAACAAATAAATCATACTGTCCCCTTTGATCGTATAGGCACAGTTGACCAATGAATTATTCGTGTTTAATACATTATTTGACAGGCTTTTAATATACTTCTTGTTATGTAATATGTTTAGTTAGAGCTTTTACATAAGAATTGACAAGTACCTAAACCGGACCCTAGTAGTAGGCCAGAAAACGATGCGATGGATGTCAATTCAATGTGATAACATTGATTGTTGTTTAGAAAGAGAGATTACAGACTTATTCATTTTAAATTACAAACTATAGAAATATAAATGTACTTAACTAATTTTAATGCTCTCTGTAGCTTTATACGGGGTGTAAAAAGAAACATTACAGCGTATACTGCCAAATTTAACTACAGTACCCGGCGATAAATATTGCACATCGACCTTTGGAAAAAGACAATCGGCTAATTTCGGCTTCGTAAAGCGTTATCTCTGTCGCACAAAATACAAACAGTCCGGTATCTATTAGGAGCTGTTAAAACAATTATGATTTGCTTCTTTTGATAATTCTTTTTATTCTTTGTATAAAATACGAAATACGATAAAGGTCGATGTGCAATATTTATCGCCGGGTACTGTGTCATATTGAGCAATAATTATTGCTGGAAAAAAACTTTTATTTTTGGTGCTTATTGGTGAATTAACCAGTACAGGGGTAAGACCCACGGTCTTTAAAGTTTAGATTTTACATATCAAATAATTTTTATCTCCAACTGACTTTTAAAATCTCCAGAAGACCCATAATGGTAACCAGAAGGCTCCCAAGTAAGATCCAAAACCATAAAAATATTATTACGTTAAGTCTCTTTTTTTTACACTTAGGTTCCAACCTAAGACTAAGATAAGTTATTATAATCCCACTACAAACTGATATTTTAAGTAAGTAACCTAAAGGTTACAAGATAGGTATCTACTAAGTAGCGTACTTTGAATAATCGTTGACCTTATTAACATCAAAATTAGACAGCTAAGTTATTTGTGTCTATTGAAATACATAATTGTATGCTTATTTATTTTATTGAAGTATTACTCAAATGTGCACGAAGGAGTAATTTTACTACGTTGGACAGATAAAGTATGGTTGCAAAATTTATTTAGTAGGTTTGGTTAAATGTTATCTGGTTTGAACGTGTTGTTCCGGAAAACATTTGCAGGTTATTTAATAGTATTACACACACCTTTCCATACATAGTTACACATTGAATATGAGATGAAGTTGCCACCTTATTAGTACCTAATTACCTACTAAGGTAACATTTGTCTACATAAGTAAGGACTTATAGCCAGTTTCCTAATGTTGTGGAACAACTAATAATTTCAGTGCACTTGCTAATTTAAAGATAACAATATTTTTTTTTAATTAGTCAGGACTCAAAATTAATTGAATTATCTGATCGGAGATCAGAACACAGGAGATGTCATTGCCCAGCACGTTAGACACAAAATAGGCTAACAAAAATGTAAGTTTAAATATTTGAGATAATCATCTCTATATAAATAAAAATAAATATATCTATTTACATATTTAGATAAATAAAAATTATTCGCTAAATGTGTTGCTAAGCGTAAAACTTGAGAACGGTTGAACTGCAACTTGGCTGATTACTTTTTTGTATAAGTAGATTGTAAAGGGATTCTACAAAAAAAAAATGGGATTTCCGCCGGAAATCTTGAAAATTTGTACCCGTGCGAAGCTGGAGCAGGTTGCTAGTTAATAAAGCGACAAATTGTTTTTTTTTGTTGTTTTGCCATAGTGCTGCCGCAGATCTCTTGAAACACTCAGCATACAGAGCCATCTATGCAAAGCTGTTAACATTTGGTGCTAAGAGAAGGTCATATTTTGAAATCGAATAAAGAGAATGTACACTGTGGCGTCATCTACGTCATTGATGTTCTTGAGTATACCGGTAGATGGTGGTAAATAAAATCATGTAGGTGGCAAAATATTCATACCTATTTTTAACCCTAAAAAATAATACCTAAAAGTTCACATGATTTATACCTAATTTCTTCAAAAAGGGAGCTTTTACGAAAGGTTTTCATTGGCTGCAAACCTAGATAGATTATGTAATATAAATCCCACCAAAAACATTCTGTAAAAAAACTAGCCAATGTCTCGATGGAGCTGCTTGTTTATCTCTAAAAAGTAATGAAATCTAAACAAAGTCGTGCCAAGTCTAAGGTTCCTTACTGCGATTTCTTTATTACTATCGTTAATGTTGTGTGACTTGGCCGTTGAACATTCTTTATACGTTAATGTGTACAAGTCAATTTTATTTACACGTAATGTTATATCTGTTGTAACTACCTATGTTTGTTAAGCGAGATAATAGCCCATACTAGTATTGGTAATTGGACGCTAGTGTCTCATTTTAGGCTGTTGTTGATTGTGCAATACATGCATTGGGTAGCGGTTCTGGCGACAGATTGGTGCAATGGTGTCATGGAGCACCTGGTTTTGTACCCTTCAACGGCCAAGTCACACAACATTAACGATAGTAATAAAGAAATCGCAGTAAGGAACCTTAGACTTGGCACGACTTTGTTTAGATTTCATTACTTTTTAGAGATAAACAAGCAGCTCCATCGAGACATTGGCTAGTTTTTTTACAGAATGTTTTTGGTGGGATTTCACTTCTTTTTGTAGAAACATGGGCATATTGATTTATTTTATTAGAATTTCTTATTTGACAGTTTTTTTTTCTTTTTTTTTTTAATGAAGCGGCCCACCATGTTGAATATTTTTTGTAAAGGCGGTATGTCGCGATCTCTAATAGTTTGGTTGGGCTCTTGTGTTTTCTAATCAGGGTCACCAGGTACTCCAGATCTTCGATTGTCCTAGTTTTTATAGTTTTCCCTTTATGTGGCCATAAAACCCTAACTCTGTACCAAATTTCAGCTCTCTGAGTTTATGGGAAGTACTAGTTCTATTTTGATGATCATGAGTGAGTGAGTGAGTGAGTGTCATAAATGCGAAACTTTGCTTTAGTTTAACTTCGGAACTAAATGACCTATAGACTTGAAATTTTGGATTTTAAGTATATGATTACAGCTTACTGGATGACGAAAATTTCTGCGTTCTGGTCTTATCCAGAGGTTCTCAAATAGGGGCCTGAAAATGCGGCGAAATGGTTCCAGTAAAGGATGGTACGGCAGTGTTTGCTTCGCGCTCGACTTTGGCGGGGGCACTGCCGTGCCCCCCGATGTAAATCTTTGCGGGGTACAAAGCCTTTAAAAGCTTTTGTATAATCATGATCACATATTTTGATTTGATTTCTCATATTATAATTAATTTTGCCCCATTACAACTTATTATAAAAGTCCCGAGTAACAAAAGTAATGTGTCAAGAATACGACAGATCACAAAAGGTATATCTTCAACAATAGTAATCCAATCGCATAAGCATACGTAACAGCGGACTGCAACGATTTTTAAAACAACAGCAATATCATAATAACCTATATCAATACGGAGATAATAACCATAATGACATCTCACAGTCGAAATAGCTCATATTAGAAAAGATGCAGACAGCATTATAATCGCATGCAATAATTGATACCCTGAACAAAATGAATCGTGTGCATTATTGCGTGTAGTCCAATCATAGGACGCATTCATGTTGGGCCATTTACCTTTGGTCCGACATCCCATCTGTTACCTTACATAACTATTGAAATCTTAGCTCAACAATACAAGACACGGTTTCACCATCATTATGTGACACATCATAAATCAATTGTTGGACATCACGCTAAACAATAACACCTGAACTTTACCTAATAGGTTTGTTATGTAATTAATTGTGGCTGCCCCGTTGGTATCGTGGTCGTGGTCGTAGTCGTAAACTACGACTGCTGAGTGTGGGTTCGATTCCCAGGTCGGACTAAGTGTTAGTGGATTTTTCCAGTAGGTATTCCTCAGTGGCAGCCCGGAGTTTGGAAGTTGGTGGTGTGATACCCTCGTGCCTCAAAAAGCACATAAAGCTGTTGGTCGTGTGACAGATCTCTCCTTGGCCATGTCGTATTGTGAGAGTAAGGGATGAACGAGTGCACCTGTCTGTGTGTAAAGATGGTCACTCATCTATTATTACTTAGCCACGAGCTCCTCATTTTAATCTAAACTATTTGAAGACAATCGTGCTTTAATCCTGCTAGTAAACATTGTAAAAACGCATGCTCATCCAAGTTTATCTTATCTTTATAAGTAGCTGAAACCAGGAAGTATTTTAAGGAAGATGATTATTATAATTATTATGAGGGACGTTTTTTAAAACGGCTTACATGCAAAGTGTGACCTTCAATGCGCTTGGGTGATTGAATTTGAATAAACACGGTAAAAATCAATAAAACACAATATTAGTTAAAGAAATTGTAGCTTTTCATGTCAGGCTTATTCTTATTGAAATGCATATATTATGCAAAATGAAGACACATAATAATATTTATTACATATGCAAGCTATTAATTTTACATTAGTTTTCCATATCTACAACTTCCGTAGCTGATCTTTTGTTTGTATACAATATTCAACTTGTTTATATTTTGATAACTTTAAATATTATTATTGATTGTTTGAAATCGATAATAATATTTAAAGCAGAAGAAGCAAAGCAGAAGAATTCCTGAATCATCAAAATGTCGTGGTAATCCACTAGATTTTTATTTATTAATAAAAAACATCTTTTTTTTAAAGTTATGCTTAAAAAAAATGTTTTTTTTTTTTAGGTATAAGGTACTGATTATAATAGTACGGCTCCGACACATACAAATATTAGCCATTCAAACTAGGACTTTAAGTCGTGTTCATTAAAATATTTTTTATAATGGCAAAATATAAAAATTGACGGCTTGCAGAAGGCACGCTGGTAGCTAACAGTCGGATTTTTCGAGGCGATTCCACCCAGCCGTTGCCGTGTTGAAGCGGTGCCGTTATAAAAAATATTTTAAAGCACACAATTTAAAGTCCTAGTTTGAATGGCAAATTTTTTGCTGGGTAGTTTATAATAAGAATAAAAATAAGCGATGTCCTTTAAGCTTGCCAAATCAGTATTTTTCTAAACACACGTCGACCACAACTGTCCTCGGTTCCATGGCAAATTGGCCGACCGGCAAATACATAGGCTGAAATCAGTTTTCTATTACGAGGTTAAACAAGCTTTAATTAATATTAGATATAATAGTATTTTACATAAGCAACTATAGCTTTCTAAATAAGCCTAACAAACATTAAGTAATGGGATTTTTATTGAATTGATTAAATTAATATTGAGCAATACAGTCATTCAAAATGCAGTCTCACAAGTATATAATCAAAAAGCGTATTTTCTAAAGCATCTGATAGTCTAAAATATTTTTATTTCCTATTCATAATTATTATTATCTTCGGCAGCTAAAAACAGGTACATACCTACCGATATATAATAAGGCGGAGGCTTTTAAAGACGTGGCATTAGTGGTTTGAATGTGAGTAGATATAATTATTGAAATTTATTTTTAATACAATCTTTGTTTTTAACTTAGATTTAAATTATAGTTTACGTACCAACCTTGCACGTTATTACAAGGCAGTCTCGTTCTCGGAGCTTCGAAAATTAACACCGCTCAAAATGATTCGAAAAATCATCGCGTGTGCACTGTTCTCACTGGCTGCATCAGCAGTGATCCCAGATCAAATTGTCAGCTATCGTAACGTAAATGACGGCTCTGGCAACTACGATTTCAGGTAAGTTTTCTAAAAATTATAGAAACATAACTTGTAAAACAACTTTCTGTGTATACGTCATCACATTTTTTATTTGATATTATTAAATGCCAAATAACACTAAATCCATTTGATAAAGGAAGAAGGATGTCTTCTTTAACTTTTAGTGTAGCGTTTATTTTTTTTTAATCTACGAAAGCTACGTATTCTCTAACAGTTTAAATAAGGCTGTTGTCAATGTTTCTATTGATTACCATTAAAACAGACAATACTTAACATAGTTCTTGCTTTTGTAATTGAGTATTTTTTTACAGCTTCGAGACGAGCAATGGTATAAAACGACAAGAAACCGGGCGCGTGGTCAACGCAGGGGCTGAAAACCAATATATTGATGTCGTCGGCACGTACTCTTACACAGACGTTGATGGAAAACTAGTTGAAATTGCTTACCATGCTGACGAAAATGGTTATAATATTATAAAACAAAAGCCAGTAAGTTTTTTTTTTTCACCTTTATTAAAACGTAAAAATTGGTTGCACGTACACGACATAACTATTTCAAATAATTATTTTAGAAGAACACCAATCCAACGTCGTCATAGATGTATAAGAGCGATTATTTATTTTTATGCACATTAAACAAAAACTGTACAATGGCGGACTATATTTAACAACGTATTTTTAATCATATCTTAACATTATAAACGTAACAGGTTTTTTATAATATTAATTCGCGCGACACGACCGAAATCCTGTTATTTCTCTTAATTAGAGAATTACTATTTTTAAATTTATTAGGTGTATTCAGTGGGTTTTAATCCACTACTTGCAACAAGTAATAAAATTAATTTACTAATACTACACGATAATTGACTTCAAGAGTTATTTAAATCATTGGAATAATGATTTAAAAATGACGGATCAATGATGGGTAAGTATCGTAAAATACTGATATTATATTACTTTACAAAACTGTTCCCCTGGGCATGTAGCATGATTTTCTCTTTACCTACCTATTGTGATTCGCCAGCCATTTTTATTTTATTTTAGTTTTTTTATTATTGTTTTATCAAGCTGTTTTTTTTGACATTATAAATACTGCTAGAATGATTTACGTAACAAAAAATAGGCATAAGTACCTACAATTTTATTGTAATCATACTAAATAGGAGCAATTACAGTAGCCTAGCCTAAGAATGTTCGTTCTTAGGCTAGGCTACTGTAATTTGCTCGTATTTAAAAAAAATGTACGTAAGTACATTTTTTACATTAATTTATATGTTTTTCGAAAAATAGAAACTATTGCGATGGTAAACATGATATTTTTTGTGTTAATACGAGTACTAACAACTCCGTAAAAAAAACACTTTTTCATAATCACTCTGTATGATTATTCAATGTTTAAATATAATTCCTCTATGAGTTTGGCACACAAAAAACATACCTAATTAATAAAACATGTACTAGAATCTTTTATTATCTAGTTATGTGCGATCATCGTAGTTTGGAAAGACTGGATCCAGAGCTGTTAATTTATTTTTTTAAGTTTGTCATGAATAAAAGCGTACTTACATCGCGTTTATTATGAAATATATATTTTTAATAACGCATCCACTAAGTCCTTGCGAAGAATATGATTCAAAATATCCGAAAAACGACTGGGGTTTCGTAACCCGCAGGGTTAGTAAGCTGAAGTGAAGGGGTCACGTCTATCGAAGAAGTGATAACCTTTGGAAAAGATGTGTCTTTTAGTGCACATTGCATAGCGTGGGACCAACTAGATGGATGCTCTCAAGCGAATGGGTGAGACAGATGAAAGGTGGAGAATCCGTTATAGAGCAACTTTGGTATAGTAATCGTGGAGTATAGTTGTATAAGTATTAACATCGGGACCATATCATTAAGATCACAATTACAAACTAATAAATTCACATAGGTACACAAACAATCAGACCTGCCACCAATCGCTCAACTGTTGCGCTTCTCCAGCATATCTTTACTCCGGGACTAAGAAGAGGGAGTGGAAGCACCAGTCTAGTTTTGTTTGATTGTTTTATTTGTTCTGGTACTAAATTGGTCACAGTGTGTCAATCCTACGTTTGAAAAAGGTGCAGAAATTTCGCTTCTTATTCGCAAAGTTACCTACTGACTTTCTGATCTCTTTGATCTGATTTTCTTAATTTTATTTGCAGATTACCCCACCTTATCTTGGTCTTCCTGCGGCTGCTGTAGCGTCGTTGTTAGGGAAATAAGAAGAAAGCAGCTTCCGACCTCTGTCATCCAGAGCCATCAAAATGAAGCTTATCTAACATCATACATATTGACATAAATAGCTTAATAAATATAAAATAATAATAAAAAACTATCGTGTTGTTATTTATTTCAACGTGTTTCAGTATTTTGCTGCTCTCAGATTTTAATTGAAAAAAAATATTATTTCTGTCTATCTTCTATAAAAATAAAAATGAGTGGCTAAAGTTGTTGCTTAAGGGCAACACTCGAGAACGGCTGCACCGATTTCGTTGATTCGTTTTTGTTGTGTTCGTAATTTGCCGTACCAAGATTCAATTTGCACCCACGAATCCGGGGCATTTCGCTAGTTTTATAATAAAAACAAAAATGTTTTGGCGTGCAAAGTATTTGTTTCGTATTTTAATTTATTTACTACAACGTAATAAGATAATACTTGAATTTTTTTAATTATTTTTTTAGCCGAAGAAAACAAACAATCGAAACTTTTCCCCGTCTGTGGTCGCGTCGTTGTTAGGAAAGTAACCAGAATGCAGCTTCACTACCAATACAAGATCACCAATAAGAATTATTTATTTTAAGTAAATCCTATTTAATTAAACGCATGTTATTATCTATACTGCATTTGTTATTATTTCCTATCTCATGGGATATTGGTTTAGTAGCCGATTGATTACTACCTACAACATTGTGCACTATCTTTTTTCCTAGTTCATTTATTATTCTGTTCTTTATCTTTATTAAATGATTATTAATTTAAACCAAAAAATTTCTAAAACTTTAAAAGGAAAATATATTATTCTGAATACTCCTTGGCTGGGCTTTGTGGACTAAAATATTCATATTTCTAGTAGGTAGATCTTATTTTCATAGGTTTGTTTCTCTAACATTAAATAGGTAGGTATTTATGACAGTGTATGAAAAAATTCGTAACATATTATCCACTATTTCAATCAAACTCTTAAGCACTACGCTAAACATCACGGGAAATAATAAACATATTGTTTATTTTGTGAAAAATCTTTACCTTCCATTTGGGCAGTTAGGTTGAAGCGTCCCCCAATAAATTTCGATACAGGGCTCGTCTAGGGTAAGCTACGCCACTACTTGTAGCACACAAACAAAACAACTTACTAATAAACTTTGTGTGTTGAAACTTAGCCTAGTTCATCATGAAAGATGTTTGCAATTAGCAAGTAAAATAAGTATCCACTTAATTGAAATCGAACTACTTTCAGCCCTAGTAGAATGTAAAAAAACCTACCTACGTCATAATATCGTACCTACCTAACCTACGATATATTTTTGCTATTTTGGAATAAAAACTACCTAAATGGACAATTCAATCTATCCTTGTTTAAAAACGATCATTAATAGGTTACTTCTACAATAATATTAACAGCTTTCGAATAAACTAGATTACCTACTTTGGACAGGCTTAAATTAAATAAAACCATTTTATTTCAGGAGATTATTCCCTTAAGAAATATTTTTTATTGTTTTGTAGTTCAAGTGTCATTGATGTAGACATTATTATCTAAGTAAAGGTACTTCAGTTTTATATACAAAAAACTTCGTCTAAAACATAGGATCGGGAAAGTTCACGAGTAACTATTGTACACAAAGCATAGATTGCCTATTAAGTACCTACCTATACTTTTTACAGATTCAGCCAATATTAATGGATGAACCTGTCGAAGTAATCGCCGATGTTCTTCCTGCTGGTGTGGTGGCTTCATTATTAGGAAAATAACAAGTATTTTACCAAGCAACAACTCTAAAAATAAAAGCATTTTTTTATCCAATAAAGTATTTTTTCTGTTCCGAAAATATTAACAATAAAAACTCATACATTTAAACATAATAATTGTCCTGATTGTAGAATAATGAGAAACTGGTCGTTGCCGAGTTACGTAGGTACATTAGCTAAGTATTTATTAGGTAGAATGAAGTTCGTAATGTTTCAGTATACTTTATACGTGTTATGACATCACACAAAGCACAGATTGCCTATTTAGTACCTATACTTTTTACAGATTCAGTCACTATTATTCAATGTTCCTGTGGAGCCCGCCTCCGGCGCTATTCCTGCCAGTGCAGTAGCTTCATTATTAGGAAAATAAGGAGTATTTTATCAAGCAACAATTCTAAAAGTAAAGGCATTTCTTTTTAAACAGAACATTTTTTCGATTCTAAATGTTTTAAAGTTTATTTCAAATATTGTTTTATACAGGGTGTCCCAGAACTCAACGTCAAGCCGAAACGGGGTGACAGGATTGATCATAACCATCACGAGAAAAATCTGAAATTAATCTATCCCATGCAGTTTGAAAATTATGGGCATTTTAAGAATAACCTAGAAAGGAGGATCGGCAAAAATGTATGGAAGCTGGTCTAGAAACCAATAACAACCACACATATGTCATTAGATAGCTCTTTTAATTTGCAACAATAGTTATTATGGCGGTTCATTTCAAATCGCTGTGGGAAAAAAGTTATTGCCATGCCAAGGTGGCTATTACAGAGGATTTGCAATGGAGGATTTTTTTAATCACCATTTGCAGTCGTTGGTTTGTATTCGCTTTATGAGTACCTAACTACGTTACAAATGGATTTATTTGTGTTCCCGCGACTATTTAACCTGACATTGATATTAACTACTGATTTTTGTACCTTTTAGTTCATTTCCATCAGCTTTGAACTCTTATCAAATTAACTTCTTATCATGTTTTCAATACAATAGGAGCTTTATGTCATTGTCTTTATTAGATAACATCACTATTTTTTTAATTTTGTGAACCTTAGGTTAGGTTTAGCTAACCTAACCTAACTTGCCTACCCAGACCAAACCTAACCTAACCCTAACCTAACTTAAATAACTAATCCAAATGAACTTATTATCATGTTTTCAATACATTAGGAGCTTTATGTCATTGTCTTTATTAGATAACATCACTACTTTTTTAATTTTGTGAACCTTAGGTTAGGTTTAGCTAACCTAACCTAACTTAAATAACTAATCCAAATGAACTTATTATCATGTTTTCAATACAATAGGAGCTTTATGTCATTGTCTACATTAGATAACATCACTACTTTTTTTAATTTTGTGAACCTTAGGGTAAATTTAGCTAACCTAACCTAACTTGCCTACTCAGACCAAACCTAACCTAACCCTAACCTAACTAATCCGAATCACCGTTGTGCTAATAATAAACATAACATAGAGCTCCTATTGTATTGAAAACATGATAAGAGTTCGTTTTAGTTCATTTCCATCAGCTTTCACTTGAAAACTAAAATATTGCTTTTTCGCCTTACCGTGTTCGAATGTCCTGTAAAATACTACTTTTTTGTATTGTTTCAAAGAGCTGAGAGTCCGTGGAAGTTTTTGAAATTACTTTCAGGTCATTTTTGGGCCCTTATTGTGGTTTTTCTTTAAGGGCCGAAAAACTGCATCGAATTTTGCAAAACAACATTTTTGCCTTTGAACTAAGTTTTGATAATTTCGGGTGAAGATAAGACAGACAATTGTTTTAATCGATCGAAGACCACACTTTCAGGATTAATTACCAATAAAAATATTTCCAAAAAACGCGATACAAAAGAGAAAATCAACAAAATCTGATGAAAGGAAGAATGTCCCAAAAAAATACTAAAAATCGTCTAGCTCCTTAACCACAAAAAATCGTAGAACATACATTGGGGTGGTTTGGATAGTCCAAGAAGAGAGGCTTCCAAAATTTTCGTTTGGACGTCCTTATCTGGGTCACCCTGTAGAAGCAGGTACACAAATCAGTAGTTAATATCAATGTCAGGTTAAATAGTCGCGGGAGCACAAATAAATCCATTTGTAACGTAGTTAGGTACTCATAAAGCGAATACAAACCAACGACTGCAAATGGTGATTAAAAAAATCCTCCATTGCAAATCCTCTGTAATAGCCACCTTGGCATGGCAATAACTTTTTTCCCACAGCGATTTGAAATGAACCGCCATAATAACTATTGTTGCAAATTAAAAGAGCTATCTAATGTCATATGTGTGGTCGTTATTGGTCTTTAGACCATTTTGCCGATGGAGCTTTGATCAAACTGTACCATTTTTCGGTTATTGTGGTTATTCTTTTTTATTTTTGTGCATTTGAACTTTGGAAACGTAATCCTAAATAACATTTCTAGAATCCCAATAAAAAATAATGACACAATTGCCTCAAGTTTCCGAGAAAAGATCAAGATTTTTAATTATTTTACTACTTTTTTTTTCACTTTGGTAAAAGTGGCGTCACTATCAGTCTGTCTCGCTCACTCATGGCAAACATACCCACTATCCATCTCTCTCATCATTTTGCCTTAAAATTAAGAACCTACCTAAAGCTTGTGCGAATCAAAAACATTTTAATTGAGATAGCAAAAATCGGGTTACTTGAGGTTTTAATTTTTTTACTCTTTTTTATTGTATGGAACTAATAAGTATTGTACCATTTTAGAATTCTGATTAAATGCGCCAACTTTTAATGCCACTTGCCAAGGCACTCTAGCACATTTTTTTTTAAAGGAGGGCCTGTCAAAGACTACGAATCTTGAAAATTTTAAATTCGTAGTTTAACAAATAGTCTCAATTCTCGGAAACTTGAGGCAATTGTGTCATTATTTTTTATTGGGATTCTAGAAATGTTATTTAGGATTACGTTTCCAAAGTTCAAATGAACAAAAATAAAAAAGAATAACCACAATAACCGAAAAATGGTACAGTTTGATCAAATTTCTAGGTTTTTCTTAAAATGCCCATAATTTTCAAACTGCATGGGATAGATTTTTTTTCAGATTTTTCTCGTGATGGTTATGATCAATCCTGTCACCCCGTTTTGGCTTGACGTTGAGTTATGGGACACCCTGTATAATACTTAATGATTGTAGAATAATGCCAAACTGATCCTTGCCACGTATATTAGCTTAATACCTATAGGTGACTGCATCTGTAGGTACTTACTTTTAGAAAAAAGTTCTTAATCTTGCGGTATATAGGTACTTAAGTTATACAAATGTGTTTTTTTTTGTTACAGATAATGGTGGTATTTTCCCTCCCTGCGAGTGTAACGGCAACATTACTAGGAAAGTGAAAAGAATTCACCTTACCTTTGTATTATTAACTATCGAGACTTATATGATCTATTATAATACCTATAATCCGACTTAAAATATCTATGTGTTTATTTATACCTACATTCCTCGAAGAATCTGTCATTTTAAAACCATATTTGGACCACGCTGAAGCTGTATCAATTCAGACGGCCTGTAACTAGTATTTTTGAGGTTGTTTTGGAGGCATGAATTAAGAATTTAAAAACTCTATTATGGCACCAATAGCTCTGCCAGAGTTTTGGATTTTGTATGAAACAGTTACTGAGGTTCTAGAACACAAAGGGCATTAGGAGGAACACAGATGGGTTTTAGTCAATAAGAGCCTGACATTCCTTCCGCTTTACTCCGAGCGTATGAAGTCCCATCCTTAAAAAAATATGTTAATGCTATGAAATGCTGATAGTGCATAATAATCTTGATCAATCACAAACTAAGGTATTGACAGAATATCAATACAGACTGCTCATTGGTCTAGATAGTAGTCGCAAGTGCGACTGCTAAGCATTAAGTCTTCGGATCGGCTCCAAGGCGGGACCAGGTTTTATTGGATTTTTACATTAAGAATTAGTTAAGTAGCAATCAATATTCCGGGTAATTATTTGCCCGGGTTGATCGGAATGGGTTTTCCCCTATTATAATTATGAAACTTATACCTATATCTCTTGCGAAATGTGTTTGTTATTAGGTACTGTAGGGACTCTGGCTGGTATAACCACATACTTACCTAATTTGATAAGAATATTACTATGAGATCAGATTAAGGAAAAACTTGACAGTCCGCCACGAGGGATGACAAAACGTATTTTAGTTAGATTCAATAATAATTTATAAGTGTTTCAATCACGTTGATTGATTATCTCGGCACAAGTAACCCACGTTCAAGAGTTCCAGTACTCTACACCATGCTTTTGGGAAATACAGTCGTGACTTTTTATTATGTTTAAAAAACTACTATTACTGATACTTTACTGACAATTTACTCAATTTTAAAACAAAGGAACCTTTTATGTAATTAGGAAAAAGACCTTGTTGCCTATTAAGCGAATCCCATAAATATTGATATGCGGAACCATGAACTAGGACTTAATGATACTTTAATCGGTCACGAGTTCAAATAATTAAGAAATATTGTGAATATAATATCACATACCACAACCACAATTATCTCCATTTTTGATGGTAGTCCCATGAAATAGGACGCGAGCCTTTTCAGATTGGCTTTGATAAGGCTTAGGCTTTTATTTTTTGCTTGTCTTTACTGCCCCACTCCTGGGCAAAGGCCCCCCATCTCCATTCTTTCCATTGCCTCGATGTTGTGCATCATCTCGCCAATTCTTGAGGAAGCCATCAAATGCATCCCGCCATCTCCTCATCGGTCTGCCGGAACGCCGTTTGACTGTGTCAGTGCTCCAGTCTTTTAACACTTTTACGCCATGAAAAAATAATCAGTCAAAGCTAAATTGACTTCATAGTATCATCAGTATGTGTACCCACATGGAAATCGTCATGCCAGGATCAATAACTCGCATTAGTAAACGAGCTCATCTCGAAATAAAGTTATTTTTGGTCAGTTTTTTAATGCACGCAGATTAATTATGTAGTGTGAGCTCATCGAAAAAACGCAGATGTAATAAAATCTATAAAACACAGATTTGTTTTTGAGTTGATGAGTAGGTTATTTTTTTGGCATTTGAAGGTAATCCTGACTATATATCATAAACACACAATGATAGGCTCTTTTGTAATTTACACATTCAACCATAAATGGCAGATTGAAAAACCGGCTATGGAAATTAATTAATTAGTTAATTTCGGCCTTCTTTTAAGATTCTTCTTGTAAGGATCTTGTTGCTGTGAATCAGACTGAATCTTAACAAATTAAAAGGCCAAATATTGAAGTAATGACCCAACTGAGCCTAGTTTTTAATTTAATACTAATTTCCTAATTAGTAATAAAATAAAACTTAGCATTTTCCGCCTTTCTACGCCTATTGACCAATTTGTACCAAGTTTACTACCTGTTAATGTTATCTACGTTTTATAAAAAATTGTATTATTAAGTTCAAAATAGTACGCCTGTTATTTATAAATAATAATAGTACCTACACCAAAAAAAGTCTTAATAGTAACATTGAAAGGGCTCGTTAAAAGACCTGAATGGCGAGGAACATTAATATAAATATCACTCCTATTATAAAACCGGGTGAGATCAAAAATAAACCGTAAGTATTGCAGTCTACATTTTATTATAACAGGGCTACTCAAACTTATGCGACGCCTCTCGTGCCCTTGCAGCAAGGAAAATAAAAATGCCTTTACAATGGCATGCGGTAACATTGCGGTTACGCGTTAGCCTCGCAGACGGTGTATAAACGCTTACGATGCGCTAGCGGTCGCTACATTGCGTTATTCCGTTCTACGCTGCTTGCACGTTGGACTAACGCTAACGCTGCGAAAATCTGCGTTCGATGAACGCCTTTGCTGCGAAAACCTAGGTTCGGCGAACGCCTCCGCGATCATAGAGAATATATGAAAGAATAATTATCACTGATACGGGACGGTGCCGGAACTGTGGCTTTACTGATATGTGTGAATCAAACTTAAGTTCGACAAACGCCTCGCTGAATCAATGCGATATGAAAAAACCCTTCCAGCTGTAATGTCTTATTCAGTACCAGCTTAACCCTCTGAATACAGACATGTTTCTGATTTGTTTAGTAAAAGTCACTTTAATACATCTCATTACTTCCTCCTACACTACTTTTTATTTATTCATCAGCATTTGTTTTCACTTCTGTAGAACCAGTCAATCAATTTTCGATCACATGCGGCAAGTGTACCAATCTGACAACTCCCTTACAATGAATTGAATAATAATAAGAGATAATTATTATCTTTCTTTTCTATCCATGTCAATCCATAAAAGTGTTTTATGTCAAAAATAAAAGATAACCATTTGAACATAAAATGGTATGGAGTTAACATTATTAATTTGTAAAGATCAAGTATGATTTTGTTTCTTTTTGTCCATAAATCTTACTTTATTTTTTAATGTCAAATATAAAACGTATGAAGCAGTCAATAGTTTATCGATATTAGTGGAACTACAAAGTCTTCAACCTATGACTTTTGGCTGAGGAAGAGTTGACCTGAATAAGCAATATTACTTGCGATACCTAACTAAACAAAATATCGTCAGCAACATGGCTAGACTGTGAGATTTAAGTAGTGTTATTATTCTGTTTAGTAATAGTTTATTTTTTCAACAGGAGCTGCAATCAAGCGATTGCAGCGCAGTGCTTGTAAAGTGTAGGTATTAACGCTTACTAGTCCAAAATGAAAACATAGGTTTATTGGCAATACTGGCGACTCCAATGCTTTCTAGCAAAACAGGAGCGAATAATTACGCAGTTGAGCTGACATAGTGTGAATCGTCGGGTCCTTCCCACGTTTGCGTAATAATGTTACGGTGTCAATGACTCCTTTAGTCCTTGACGTGGCATTGTACTATGGAATGAAGTCCAGACATGAAATTCTTGAAGAACTGGATATAAGTGTGGGCAGTTGTCCCCAAGTCACAGTCCACTTAGATCCGCTCTGATGAAGAACACGCCCAATATGGTAAGTCAAAATAAACAAGTTTCACATGTTAATTTCTGTTATGTAATAAGGCTTATATGTATATAAATTGCTTGTAATCAGAATCCGGATTTCGAGAACCCGAGAATAACCTCAGTTTTGATTTTGAACCTTTGCATCACTACATGATGCAATCCATTCTTGTTATGGAACCTTGACCCATAAAAATCGATGAGATGTGTTGTTTTCCACTGTTCTTCCAAACAGCTCAATATCAGAATTTATAATAAGCTATCTACGTATAGCTGGTATTTGAAACCTTACTAATATGTCAGCGATACTACCAGCAGAGACAGACGTCTGCAATAAAGAAAAAAAACAGAATAACCGCTTAAAAATGTTGCTAATGAATAGGTACCTACTTATAAAGTCATTTTTATTGAGTAGGTACTAATAAACTAATGACTCAATATAATCTCGAAGTATATTTTTGCTTGTCAAATATCTAAGAGTATTATTTTTCGTAAGTGCCTTCTTGACATCGTTCCATTATTTCTAAGAAATTAGTTTTACGAAACACCAATTTTCTGGACACTTTAAGCCTTGGACAAGTTTTCTATTTATTTCGATTCCTCTCTGTGTTTAGCTAAATGTCATCAGCTTGGTATTCCTTCTTTACTGTCTAGACAAACATCTATATTTTAGATTCCATTGCTTTCATAGTTCTCCTCTTCGAAATTGCCAGATATAGAATACTAGTCAGATTACCTAAAAATTTTGCTTTATCTCAAGTTTATTTTTTCATATCTCGAAAGGCACGTGTAAAACGTAGGTCCCGTATTAATACTAGTTGTAATGATATAACAGCCAATTTCGTTTTAACTTTTGTAACGAATCTAATCATAAGATAAACAAATACTTTGAAACTACTGGAACCTTAATTACTAAGATGTAGTAGATGAAAGTATGTAAAATGGCTTTTGTTTAGCTCGTAACAGTATACAGCTGTGTAGGTCGTCATTGTCATTAGTCATGAATCATGATACTCATTTCAATGTCATATCATATTAGGGTATATAAATTAACAAAAGATAAAGCTCTTAGATCTTAGACGCTTTATTTTATCACAGTTATTTGCATTTTATGACTTGTAGATATCTATCGTAAAACTGCATTTTTAACAATAGAATAAAACCCATCGTAAAATCTGACACGGTTGTTTGAAGCAGCATCCGGGTATTCACAAAGTTAAAAAAATAAAACACTGCATTTTTGTGATGTTAGGCATTAAAAAAAACCTGTAAACCTCGACTAGGTATGACTAAAATACCTATAATTATGAAATACACATCACGAAATTTAGAGTTAATAAATTATGGAAATCAGTTCAGCAGTGCAGAACTGTACGTACAGCTTGTTACCTTATTGTTTGTGTATGTTTGTAAATAAACACACGATACCGGAAAAATCTAGTGTAGGGCATAACATACAGTATAACATTTAAAATATGTATAGGTACCTATATATCTGCTTGACATAACAAGCCCTCTTCTAACATGAATATATTACACTTTCTCTTGCCCTTTGTTCGTTTTAATTTAGTCAAACTAATAATAATTTAAATTAAAGATATGTCATGATAATATAAAAGATGTGTGGTGTCCATGTTCGTCTTCAAAGATGAACATAGCCATGTAAGCCTTGACTAATTTTATAAAATAGCCATTGTACAGAAAAATAATCACAGTTATAACAGTAACCGCAAACATTTATAAATTTTAAAATTACCACCACGATTTGTGGTTAGATGTGTACATACATATAGACTGCTGTTTTTCTTAAAATAGTTCATTGCCGATTTCTAATATCTATCTACCTAATAATAATTATCTTAACTTCGAGACACGGATGTAACATTTAGAATTCTAGCGGTCTTCAATCATGTTCCTAAATAACTGTGTAGATACCTACTTTCATGGTCATTCCCATCTTCATATAATATATCACGAAACGTTTGTCCGTTCGATTAAGTTTATTGCTTTCCTATAATATAGATTATGACGGGTTGCCAGTTTTGCATTGCAGTGCTTTTCATTCACTTTAGGTATACTTCAGCATCAACAGATAGGAATCTATACTGCCGCGCTAATTAGAAACGCAGTAAGGAAGGTTTTTGGGAAAATTGAGTTAATTATAGATTCTGAATCCTCGTAATGAGCTCTATATGGTGATATGATCCTTATTTTGATAGCTGTTCGGGAAGTACTATTTTTAATAAGCTAAAACGCAGTATGTTTCTTGCTGAGAACTAGATTACTAAGCACAACTGCAGTAAGACACACTGCTGCTCTTTGCCTTACAGTATTTGTTTAAACTTATTTTTTTTTACTAGTAAGAAGCGCAGTAAGAAACACTTGCTGCTGTTATGATTTGTAAGTTATGTTTAATGAATAATTTAAGGATACTACTTATAAATGCAGCTAATACTTATAAACTTATAGATTTCATTCTTTCAGTGTAGTGTAATTAGTGATATCTCAACATAATGTGCCATAATACTTGGCTGTGATTATAATAATTTTCAACCGACTTTAAAAAGGAGGAGGTTTTCAATTATTCAGCAGTATGTTTTTTCTTTTTGTGTGTATGTTACGCGATTGCTCCGCCAATTATGAATCGATTTGGATGATTCTTTTTTTGTTTGAAAGAATATACTTTCGAATAAGTCCCACATAAATATTGTCATGATCTGATGATGAACTTCGGAGATATGAAACGGAACTGCTTATAGGATCACAGCAGAATTACAGTAATAACAAGTAAAATTGCTTTGTTTATATGTGTAGTCGACTGACTGAAGGAAGAGGGGGAGGGGGTACGTCAACCCTCCTACCACTTTCCAAAATTAAATATATCGTGTAAGGTATTGTTTGAAAGGGCTTTTTGTAAAGATTTCGAACACAAGCACTAAAAAGTAAAAAACAAAAAGCATTTTTACAAAAAAAAGACAACCGCCTTCAAAAACCACAAAATAAAAAAAACCTTTAGTATTGGAAGTCGGTGGCAATACCTACATAACAACAAACAAAACCAAAGCCGCCGACTTCCAAAACTATAGTTATTTTTTATTTGGTAGTTTTTGAAGGCGGTTGTCTTTTTTTGTAAAAAAGATTTTTATTTTTAAGTTTTATTTGGTTCTCTTATAAAAATACATTTAAATAGTTTATTTATTTATCTCTTCTTGATATTTAATAGGTATAACCTAGTTATTGTGGTTTTTTACGTGTGTACACTAATTTCAAAGCTACTAGTCACTCTTTAAGGCGATTAACACACGGCACCGCACGCCGCTCCGGCATGCGGTGATGCGGTTCTCACGTCGCACTAGCCTCTATGAAATCCGCTTGAACCTTGCACACGAACACCGCACGACCGCGCGGTCGAGCGGTGTTCTCGTCACAACCGCATCACCGTGCGGACGTCCGCGCGGTCGTGCGGTGCTTCACACACGGGGCGCCGCATCACCGTGCGGATCATCCAAGGAGGTTAAAAATATAGGGAGTGCTCGCTTCATACTACAGAAACGGTCCTAACTCGGTGACCTTGAAATGAATGAAAGGCACCGAGTTAAGCGTTCTGTTTCTTTCTAATACACACAATAATAATATATTATATATAATATATACATATATATAATATAATATACACAATTTCTAATACACTTAACAATGCCAGAACGAGATAAAATACAGAACTCAGTGCCTCTCTTTCTAAGAAAAATGAGGAACGGTTACAATGTTCCAAGCGCTCGCTCCCTATATTTTTAACCTCCTTGGGATCATCGTGCAGGGTTCCCAATTTAGGGGTTTTCTCCCCAAATTTAGGGGGTAATATAATTTTTTAAAAGGGCGTTATATGTTTAGGTGTATTTTTAGGGACTTTTGGCTTCTTATATTTTTAAATCTATTTTTTTTATTTGTTGACCTAGCACCATAGTGGGTTTCAGGACACATGCGCGAAAGACATTTGCGCGCAAGACTCTTGCGCGAGACCCTTTGCGCGCACGGACACTTGCGCGAATGGACGTTTCGGCGCCAAGACACTTGCGCGACTCCCTTTGCGCGATAGGTCACTTGCGCGAATGACAGTTCCACGATAGACATTTGTGCGCCTACACTTGCGCGATAGATACTTCCGCGAATCCACTAGCGCGAATGCAGATATGCGCGAAGTATATTTTTATAAAGGATATAATGGGCTAAATTCTTGAAATATGGTTCCGTACGCACATCACTTTATCCATTAGATAAAATTTATAACGGCTAATTACGCGTCATGGGTGTAGTGTCCATGGTTTTCGAGAGTGCTGATGCCGAAAATGTAGTCAAAATAAAAATCCAAGATGGCGGCCGCAAAATTTTACAAAATATGTTTCATGGGTGTCGTGTCCATGGTTTTCGGGGGTGCTGATGCCGAAAATGAGGTCAAAATAAAAATCCAAGATGGCGGCCGCAAAATTTTACAAAATATGCTTCATGTGTGTCGCGTCCATGGTTTTCGGGGGTGCTGATGACGAAAATGTGGTCAAAATAAAAATCCAAGATGGCGGCTGCAAAATTTTACAAAATATGCTTCATGGGTGTCGAGTCCATGGTTTTCGGGGGTGCTGGTGCCGAAAATGAGGTCAAAATGAAAATCCAAGATGGCGGCCACAAAATATGCCACGACCGTGGACACGACACCCATGAAGCATATTTTGTAAAATTTTGCGGCCGCCATCTTGGATTTTCATTTTGACCTCATTTTCGTCATCAGCACCCTCGAAAACCATGAACACGACACCCATGACGCGTAATTACTCGTTATGAATTTTATTTAATAGATAAAGTGATGTGGGTCATCATATAGATGCCTATGCAAACGAATTATTTTGCATCACGAAATTTTTTTTTAGCTTAACATTTATTTTACATGTTGTAATATTATGTGCATTATAAAAAATAAACAGAACGTTATACCTACATGAATCACAAACGAAATTAATAAAATCAAAAATAAAACTATAGTTTAATACTTTAGTTAACCAAAGCTCACAAAGTGATATTGGATTGAATGAAACAAATCGTTGATGGTATTGAAGCACCCTCGAAAACCATGAACACGACACCCATGACGAGTAGGTAATTAGCCGTTATGAATTTTATCTAATAGATAAAGTGATGTGGGTATGTGTACGGAACCTTATTTTAAGAATTTTGCCCATTATCCTTTATAAAAATATACTTCGCGCATATCTGCATTCGCGCTAGTGGATTCGCAGAATTTTTTTATTTTTTTCCCAGAATTTTCTCCGCAGTTTTAATTTCACCAAAAGTTCCCCAAAATTTTTCCCCAAATTGGGGGAAAAAAAAACCCCAACCTGGACACCCTGAAAACTGGTCAAAACCGGTAAAAAATAACTGGTTAAAACCAAAACTGTTCAAAATCGATCCGCACGGTCATGCGGTTGAACCGCATCACCGTGCGGACAACCGCATCGAAATCCGCTTCACTGCCACCGCATGCCGGAGCGGCGTGCGGTGCCGTGTGATAATCGCCTAACTGCGGTTATAGTTTGTAGTCAGGCTAAGCATAACTATATAAAAATATTTTATTACTAATAATAAATGCAGTAATTGTCTGTGATTAAGATAATTTAAATATTATGTTTTATTTGCTAATTAAAATAACGTAATTCATTAAATATACGTTATTTTATTTGATTAAGAAGTGGTTAAAATGAATATAACCAAGTAATTCACATTTAAATACTATTTTTAACAGCTATAAATCACTATTGCACTGCGTTTATAGTTTGTAGTCGGAGTAATTATAATTATTAAATAAAATAAAATAAACGCAGTAAACTGCGTTTGCTAGTAGAAAGCGCAGTAACTCCAAACTTACTGCTGTTACAGCTTGTAGTACTGAAGTTAGTTTTGAAGACCCTGCTAAGCATAAATAGTTTTTTTTGTTTTAAATTAGTTGTATTAAACATATAGAGAATTGTGTTAGTTCATAAGAAATAGGGCATATTCAGCTATACATGTAAATCAAAACATATTTGCAAAACTTCAAAATTATATCTAAAACAACAAAATAAAAGTAAATTTTTTTAGGCGCCATTTTCTCGAAACTACGAATAACCTCCTTACTGCATTTCTAATTAGCGCGGCAGTATAGGCACCTTAATTCAGTCATTACTTAGATCAATTTCTCTAATCTATCAACAATTTGCTAGCAAAATGGCAAACGTAACTTGTATTTGCTTAGATCAATTTATCTAAACCCATCAGCAATTTTGTTCCATACTTCCAAAACAATTTCAGTACTTGCAAAATAATTTTATACAAATCGCTAGCGAAACGGCGAACGTAGCTAGTATTATTATAATGAAAAGTGTAGTCTGCTTGACCCGTTGGCCCTGACATTATGGTATTTTGTTGCGCAGGTAAAAGGTGCTCATCTCTACGTCCTGCCTATGGTCTTTATGGCATTTGTCACTGTAGCTAGTTGCCTTGGAGGGCAAATTAAAAAATTCACATACAACAATAATGGATTCGGCACGTACAGTTTCGAGTAAGTGTGATAATGACTGGTATTGCAATGTAGGTACTATTATTTTGGCATACATCATTTCTTAAATGTAATGCCAGTATGTGTCTTGACTTTCGAGATTTATTTCTTAATAATTTCTTAACGTCGAAAGTATTTGACTTGAACTTTAGCACTGGGAACCTAATTTAAAACATTAACCTAGCCAATTGGAAATTAATAATAATTGCTTTATTAAATCTTCCAAATACTTAATTATTTCTTGCCGGTAATAGATATTTCTTAACATTTTGATTAAAAATTACGTAGTCAATGGGTATAGTAAATAGTTTGGAAAAACCTGATTTATTAGTGTTGCTTTTAAAAAATATCAGTATTAACATCATTTAAAATTATAGCCATAATCTTAAATAATAATAATATGAATAATTAATTTAATTATGTATAGCTGTCAACATCATAACATAAGTATGCAAAACTATTAGAAAGAAAATTATAATAAGTACAGTAGTTCTTACTGAATAAAAATAAAAATGAATATGCGATGTAATAATATTTATGAATCTTAATAGAAAATTTAATATTAATAGGTCATAATATTAATAGGTCGTCACCAAATTCGTGAAAATGTAATAATTAACATATTCAATTAATAATATTATTGACTTTTTAGGTAGGTATTATGAAACGAAAAGATCCGTTATTAAAAAAGTAAAAAAAAGGAACAAAACTTGCTAAGTTTTTATAACTAATAATTAATTTAAATATTTTATCTTGTTATTATTTAGCTTTTTATATCCATCTAATAACATGTTGACAGAGTAATCTCTGAACTTGAGACGTTATTTTAATAAGGTCACATACCCGAAAATAGCTATATTCTAAGACAACATCACGTTAGGTACTATTATTTATCTATGTTACATTAATATTACAAAGAAGTAAAGTATGAATGTTTTTTGTTTGTAAAATGTAATCTCTGAAAGTCCTGGTCTGATTACAAAATATTTTGACTGGCAGAAAGTTACTTTATTACTGAGTTCCATAGGCTGTTTTATGATACACTTATGTCATCAGAAATTATATGCCAAAATAACTCTGTCTGTCTGTTACGCTTACACGACTAAACCACTGAATCGTTTTTGATGAAATTTGATACAAGGTAAGCTTGAACCCCAACAAACGACATAGGCTACTTTTTATTCGACTTTGACTTCGTCTGCATCCGTGATAACGACGTCGCGAGCAAAAGCTAGTATTTCATAAAAGTCATTCTTGCAGTTTCTGCTTTAGTAGGTTTTTCTTATTCAGTAACAAAAAGCAGTATACTAAACATCTTCCATGGTTTACTTCTTTTAATTATAATAGATTTATTTTTCAAGTCATAAATCAGCTTTACCTTCTGAGACAGAAATGCAAAATGTGTTAAGAGAAAAAATCCGGGAAAAGCTAAATGCAAATAATTCATTAATTATGTAATGTCAAAAAATAAAAGGCAAACACGGATGATGTGACAAATGTTTATTTTTATTTTACATAATAATGTATTCATAATGAACACGTGTTAATTTTAACAGTAAATTCAAAGTGTATGGGTATTGATTAGCACATTTTGCAAATAAAACTGTTTCTTTGGCCAGCATCTGTTAAACTTATCTTTAGGGGAGCTAATTATGTACACATAATTACTACAAATATATATTATTAATATAAATATAAAACACATTGTTGTATCTTGAAACGTACCCAAAATAATGGTCATAATTATTTTCTTACTCCATAGACAGATTGCGAATCGTAATAATTTGTTAAGACTTTGAACTAAGGATTTGTTATTCCCAAGATATGAGTAACATTTTGCATAACAAGAGGAGTATGTAATCAGAAAACCAATTGAGGTTTATTAATCTAAGGTTAAGTTAAAGAGTCATCGTATAATAAACACTTACACAATACAAAAATGTGTTAATCAAATAACGTTTTATAATTTTTATATAATCATACTAAGTAATAGGAACAATGACACAATAAATTACTTTTAAAACTTTACATCAAAAATGTTTTGCGTGCATTAGCGAACGTTTCAGCTGGCTTGACCTTTGCCAGGAGGAATTTTAATAATAATCATCGTTTTTGCGTGAGACGAAATGCAATTCTAAATATTGAGAAACTGATAGAATGTTTCTCGCATTTGCTTGCACGGAATTAAGTGTATGTTTCGGATAATGAAAAAGTTAAAATTCTACTGCACATTGCTTAATATACCCGCCAATTAAATGTACCTAGAATTTTATTCAGTTTTGCATATAAATCGAATAATTACCAAATTTTATTGTAATTGTTCTAACACTTATTTATTGAAAATATTAAGTTAAAGGAATTGGGTAACAGATTCCAATGACTTTTGTTGCAAAATATTAATTGCCTAACTATAAAATACCTTACCACTAATAAATTAAAAGCCATAAACATTTACTTTAATATTATATTGTCTAACAGGTATGAAACATCAGACGGTACCTACAGAAGAGAAGATGGAGGAATTATTTCAGGGCCTGACGGTCGTTCGTTAGTCGTCCGAGGGGAGTACGGGTACATCGATTCTAAAGGAAAGCCTTACTCTATGAAGTACGTAGCAGACACGAATGGCTTTCAACCACGAGTCAATGATGACCACACGAGGTTCAACGATAGAAGAATTATTTGATGTTGTGATAGTAAACTATTAAAATTTAACGTTTGTTTTATTCAAATAAATCATTTGGGTTCTCAGCTTTTTTCTAGTCGCTAATGATCTCGAGATTCGGGGGTAAGTATTAATAATGGAATCACTCAGAATTTGTTTTACAGTACGCGACTAATGAATAATAATAATACCCTAGCTTCTTATTGTCCCACTGCAGGTCAAAGGCATCAATCACCACACTTGCTCAAGGCTTTTTATTAATTATGTAAATCTGGGTTTCTTCACGTAGTTTTTCTTCACCGATGTCAGTGTTGTTCTAGACAAACTTAGAAAGTACATTATGAAATTGCAAAAGTCACATTATTATTTGCCCGTGCCCAGTTGCAAATTTGCCACCTCGTGCATGACAGGGCGCCGTAACCACTGGGCCATCATGATATTAACGAACAACAAATACATCATTCACGTTCAGCCATCTCACACAAATAAAAACCGGAGGTTGTATAAATGAATCAAATAATTAAACATTTGTCATACTTAACGATGTTAGATAAGCATTGTTTATTAATTTGCTCGCTGGTATTTAATTCATTATTGTTGACCTGACGCAACATCCGAATTGAAATGTTGAATTACGATTTTAAACTATTCGAATAATTTAATTTGCTGCTTAGTTTTTTGAGGAAGTTGTAATTTTAACCTAGATGGAGGATTGATAAAATTGTCAACGTAATATTTATCTGAAAAGATATTTTCAAATTTCGTGGTGGTAATGATGACTTAATTTGACACTATGATTTAGAGGACTTTCCTGATAGCGCGCTCTATACAAAAGTACTGTAGTCATAATATTGGTCACTAAGTAACTAAGCTCTGTTTTAAGGTACTATTACCTAAGCTTTTTTGAAATATTGATGATTGATGATGATTAATGTAATATTAATGTTAAAAAAGAATTTTGTAATTTCATTTAGCTGAAATATTTAAGTGTTTTAAGATTATTTTAAATCATGTATTTGTGATAACAAGCAAACCGAGCAAACGCTTGCGTGTATCTTATCACCCCTTGCGTGCCTGTACCATCTTAATTTACACCTCGTCCTTATTCGTAACTTGTAAGTGCTTTTAAATTAAAAGTAACAGGTAAAACGTACGACATTCGGAACCGCGATATGCATTCGTTAAACGCTGCGAATTTATTAGGGGAATTGATTTCTTTAAATAAATTATATGTAGTTGTTTTGTTAAAATAAATTCTGTCAAAAGTAATAATATAATAATAATAAACCAGTCTATTATTGTCCCACTGCATAGCAAAGACTGCTTCTTATACGGTGAAGGAACGAGCATTGATTACAGCAAAGGCGGATTGGCTATTTTAGACGTTTATTAATTACAAGTCTAGGTTTTCTCATGTTCTTTATTTCCTTTATCAATTTTAATGATGTCCGAGATAATTTTAGAAAGTACAGCTTAGATCAATTGAGGGATGAGTTCGAAAAGTAGTTTCTGTCAATTACTTTAAAGTTTCAATAACAGAGCCTAAAATAATTAATACTCACATTTGTACAAGTAAATAAAGTGAACTGTGGTCTTTGGAATCTTATTAAAATAAAATGTGCAATGCATCGTAAAACTTCACCAATAACTATTGAGTATTGTTTACGACTTATTTCGCAATTGTATAATCATGTACTTACTACTCAAACTTGGTTATTTATTTGGTCGTTTCATATAAAAATAGTTTCTCTAGGATCTTTTAAAATGTTTAAAATTTCCTGTTATTTTTTTATGTTCTTAGTAAGTGATTTTGATGAACCTATGAAGCTGTTGTTTAGTGCTAGGAAAATTTTAACGTGTTTTATCGTTTTATAGGTCCTAAACAGCCTGGTCAGACGGTGTAATAGTGTTATATACACGTAGTAAGTAATTGTATTTTTTTTTATCTTCCCAACGATAAATTCTGTTATCAACTTGTAGTACCTAAGCGTAATGTTTACTTTGAAAAAAAAAAATAAACTTAACTAGATGTTCTACCGAATAGATGACTGCTGATGCTGTGATGATGATTAGGGATCTCTGGTGGTGTTTAGTTTTGCTTGCCGTCTTTTAGTTGACACTGGCGAAAAGACTCTTACTTTTCATGCGAGGATTAGTTCAAAATTATGTAGTAGTCATTTACCAAAATAAATAGCCTAAAGAAAATTATAATAGTGGACTAAGATTTAGGTACTATAGGCAAAATTGGTTCTAAGCTACGGGTTTTGATATTATAACCAATATAATTGTAAATGAACAAAATATTGATTGGTTTCAGTGAAGACATTGAATTAAGGAGAATTTTTCCGAGTGAATTTCCTCAAGATACGATAAGAAAAAGTGGCTCTTTAGATCCAGAGGTAAAATTTAAATATAAATAGGCAATTAAATGGTGAGTGAGTTCATATGCCAAAATATTACGTTTATTTCTTCATCAGGTATAGTTAGCCTAGCCTAGCTAAGATGAATTTAAATAAATTATGATCTATTAACAAACAGCTTACCTTACACATATTTCTTGCACAGTGGATGTTCAAATAAAAGTAGGTAAATAATGTATTGTACGTCTACTCGACGACTTATGAAAAAGATTGTTACGTATTGCATAAAACAAATCTAAATAAAATTATTTCTCCTAGCACTTAGGTCGTTACGCCGAATTGCAGAGCTATTTCAAATTCCCAAAAGCTAAAGTCAACGGCCATTTTGAAGAGTTGGTGTGTTATGAAAAAAATGAAAGAAAGGTTTGTTATGTTACTAGATTTTTAATCCTAACCTAAATAAAGACAATCACAATAGGAATGTATACCCCGAAAGAATTAATCACAAATACTCACATATTTTCGTCAGTCCCTTGTCATATAGGACGAGCTTATTGTGTTCATCCACGCACGAATTTTTTGTCCTACCTGGGAACCTTAGAGCCACACTTAGCAATTATTCTGGCCACCACTGGACCAACGTCAATTGCTGGGTTTGTAAAGACATAATGAAACACTATAAATTAATACTAACCTTCGTTATATGCAAAACGATCCGCGACGGTCATTATAGTAAGTTATTAGGCTTAAATAGCATTAGCATTGGCTGTCGGTATGGTCATTTTGCAACCATAGCTCATAGGTAAGACAACGCTTTTTGATAGGATGTTTCGAGAAACTTCATTTGAGTTTGTGTGAATGTTGATGATAGTAGTGTAATAAAATCTAAAGTGCCCACTGATTCTAGATGTGTACAATCGATGTTGAACGATATTCTCCGGAAGAAGACGCCTACTATATGTCTTTGGCACCCGAAAGTCACGTAGATCGACGTCGAGTATATTGCTTCATGGTGCTCTGCTTTACGGAAGATGAACTGGACAGAGTCGTAGCCTCGTTTTGAATATTGAGAAGAATAGAATAGAAGAATATTGTGGAAATGAGTGACGTTGTTTTATTATTTTCTTTTCTTCTGCCCGTGACTTCGTTCGTGTGGATGTCAAATGTGCTATAAAACACACATAACAATAGAGTAGCTTAATTTCTATCAGTGAAATATTTTTTGCAATTGGACCGGTACTTACAATATTGAGAGTATTGTAAGTACTTGTCCAACTACACAAACAAACAATTGTACTTATCCTTCCTATAATCTGCTACTTTCACTACTACTGCTACCGTATACCTAACGTTGTTGTATTCCATTGGAAATACTTACAAGACCATGAGATATTGCTGCTTTACGATGACAGCGCGCCTGTAAAGTTTTTCCAAATAATACGTAGGCGGAAAAAATAGTAACATCCGACTAAAATTAAAGTTAATAATGAAACGTTACCAAAAGAAAATATCAATATAATAAAATACCAATACCTGACGTATGTATTATTAGTCCATATGACGTAACCTGTTATATATTGTATATATTGTTATTGTACTGTTAAAAATAATCTGTGAAAATTTCAAGTGTCTATCTATTACGATTCAAAAAATAGTCAGCCCTGTGACAGACAAATCGACAAAAAGCTGAATCTTAGCAATAAGTTTCCGTTTAGCACACTTTGGGTTAAGGTGCGCGTGATGTTTCCCGCGCCCCTTTATGGAGCAGTGCGGCCGGTGGGTGACGGCCACACCGGGTGAAAAGACCCCGCCTTTTTTTTTTGAGGTGGTAAAAGTCATCAAATGAGTCCTTCTTTCCGCCCTGGGTGGGACGGAAGGGACTGTCAGACTTTTACTGACTAAAAAACCACCCTGTTCCTTCTGTTGCCCTATACGTTCCGGGGCCACGGTATCCTGTTAAGACGCGCCTTGTGGTGGTGGCGGGTCAAACCTGCCGGGGTCCGGAAGAATGCTCAGAGCGACCTCCGTGCCCGGCCAAACATAGTTGGAAGAACACCATGGAGTTTTAGTTGATAAAGAGTCCAACACACCCCTCCGCCTTCCCCGAGACGGTGGCAGACTATGAGGATTTCCCCACGAAAAACAAAACGGAATACCAAAAGCATGTTGATTGAACGTATTACAAGTTCATTTTGTCTCTGTTGCACATCCGAGTTGGTTAAGATGTTAAGATTGTTATCATTCACGCCTAGACTATACACGATCATTACGTCAACAAAAGGCCTAGCATGAACTTGCGAAGTAAACATAATGTAAATTCTAATTTTAAATTGGAAATACCCGTTTCGCACATAATTATTTTTACAAACTTTTATATAGGTACTCCCGTGTCCCGGTGTCTGTGGCTAATCAAATCTTTCATGTTAAAATGGAACCACTTCCTGTAGTTTCATTAAGCTGATTTTCTTTTAGTTTGGATACTTTTTTATATCAATGTATAATAGTTATTGTGCTTGTCGTACCTTTAAACAAAATGATGAAAGATGAACTTAGTTTTAATTCATTCAAATCGAGTACATTTTGTTAGCGCGCTCGTACTAGGCCTATTGAAGATAACCAAGATGTCGTGTATCCTTTTGTTTTCACTCAGGTTACGTTTGAAGTGATCTTCGCTTTGCTTCACTTAGTTGATTATATCTTTCTGTCGAAATATTACAGTTTTTGTAGTTTAGGTAAGTACCATATCGTAACTACAATGAATTCCGTGTGAATACCTGCATAAACTGTTATAAGATTTTGAATTATTAATTAAAAAAAAAAACCGCTGAGGCCACATTTCATTTCAAATAATGAAATAGGTACTACATCGATGATTCCATACACACTTAATCAATTACAGTAAATTTGGAAAATGTCAACTAATACACATAATTTGTGAACCAGGGTTGTATTACGGGCGACAAAATGAAGTACTGCACCGTGGCAATCCAACTGGTTTCAGAGTTGGTGCGCCTTTTAACCCTTGTTCATGGTCCTTTGTCGTCTTTCGAGTCCGATACTGATCCGGCTCGAAGGACCATAAACAAGGGTTGTATTAAAAAGCCACAAAATGAAACACTGCACTTCAATTCACTGATACGAAAAATCCATTTGATAGTTTCCCACGACCAATAAGGCATATTCCAATGAAGCAACAGATTCTTTGCAATCAAAAATTAGATAGAAGCGACGAGAAGTTACATTCGTGCATCTGATTTTGAATGTCCAAATAAAGTTTATAAGATTATATCTATGAATGTATTGGCATTACGGAGAGATTGGTGTTTGTAAATGTTACGGTTACATCTTCATTTTATCGATAGCTGTTGGCTATATCCGCTTCTGCTTATATTAAATGTGACAAGGGCTCTTAAATCAAAAACTAATTATCTATTAGAAGGTCACCAGTGGTGATCTGACGTGTAATAAAATCATTAAAAGGTCGCACTTGACCATGGCTAGGCAGCATTTTAATTTATGGAGACGAACTTAGTATAGTGGAGTAAGTATTTGAACAGTTCTTTCTAAAATGTTGTATTAGTTCTGGGAGTGGTTATAAACCACTTTTGTAATTGTAAATAGTTACTCTTTACTATGACAAAGAAAGACTTAGGTAATAACGGGGTTAAGTCAACGAAGCCTTACCTCACGGAGCAATGTATGTACCTCTATCGAATCTTGGCAGCAAAGACTAACCTATAACTGCCTTAAGATATGTACCTATAGCTACATTTCACCATTCTTGTATTAGCCAATAAAACTAAACAAAGAAAACCTTAATAAAACACTTAAAACTGGTAAAGTCCATTAGCGTCTATCCCAGTTTTAAGATCAAATAAAATGTCAAAAACATGGATAAGCTATAGTAAACGCATAATATCACAATGCATAAAACTTGACCCACTCAATGGAATGTAAATATTTATATAGTTATGTAAAATAATGAGGTGTCATCTTGGTGCCGACAAACTGTTATGTCATTATAACCTTGTACTACATTATATTTATGCATAATGATTATGCTAATATTTGGTGCTTTATGTCGTTGTAAACACATAGTGGTGTTCAAAAGTGTGACCTAAAATGTGAGACGTCTATTCTGTAAGGAAAGCGACGGGTGTCAGAGGTCGCAGCGGTGTATGGTTCAACAGACTGTGACGTAAGCAGACCGGTTGGGAACTAACCTCCACTATCGATGAGGATAAAATATATTCAAAAAGCTTTTGAAATTCACCTACTTTTGTTGCAATATGTCGCAATACTTCACTTTGATTCAGGAGTCTGGTACCCGATACACGGTTAATCTTGATCCAGGTACTTGATCAAAATCCGTGGAGACAAAAGTCGAATTGTTTTATTGTAGCAAATTACCCCACATAACATCACACCTGTTTCCCCAAAGGGTTTCTTTTTGGGAGAAACCCGCCACGCTATTCCCAACCAATGCAACTTCTCCACGCCAGTATCAACAGTGACGCCCACCAAAAAAGCGCCGAGGCAATGAAGATTAACGATTCCCAAAAAAATGATGCAGCTGTCTTGGATCCCGTAATGAAGTAAATCAGAAAAGAGCAGCGGAGGAGTAAGAAAAAACATAATTTCGAACTAGACCAATAGGCATCAAAAAGACGCTAACAACTGGGAGAAGCCAAGTTACCATTAAAATTAATTAATAATTGATTTCCCGAAGGCAGATGTGTATCTACAGTATGTACAACATTTCACCAGTTATGTTTAACTATAGTTATAATCAAACAATTTTCTATTATTATTTAACCTACAATGATTTAAATCCCGATCAAATGTAATCTTTGTACCAACATCGTGGGATGTTGATACAAAGATTAACCATGTCAACAATATTTCACAGCAATTACTAAAGTAAGTTAGGAATCTACAGGTAAATTATTTTCCTTCGCCGCAACTATTAATAAAAGTCATTGCACTAAATAATCGTAAAACAGTCCATTACATAAGTGTACGATGAGTCTGCGAGACACTGATGTTGCACCTACAACGTGCTCACAGAGAGTCTCATCAGAAACCAATTGGCTACAATGTTCAGTGCAAATGTGAAACCTTGACCTTTACCACATAATTTTCGTTTTAGTGTCGTGGTTTATACATTTATTAATAAATTATTTTCTCGCCCTAGGCACTTTATACCTTATTTATTCACAAATACAATCTATTTTAACATTATCATTTTTACGAAATGCTGCATCTTCAAAATAGCTTCGACCAATGAAAATGCTAAAGGCCGAGTTAGTGGCTCCGGTTGATTGACATTCCCATAACCTTAATATAACGTTCGAATTCCTTGAATTTTTCTTAGTAAATTATCGGTTGTTTCAACAATTATTTCCACTCGTTTACGAAGTTATTATAATTTGTTCAACATCAGTTCTTTGAACTAATGAACAACCTTGAACTGATGTTAAAGATTTTTTATTTGTTGCTTTCGTATATTTCGAACCATCAGTATGAAATTCTACTGATAGCATTGAATGAAAGTGCTGAACATAAGAGAATATCAGAGTACGATGCAATTAATGTGGAAAGTACAAAATATTGGCCATCAGATTTTTTTTGTTAACCTATTTTGTGTCCCACTATCGGGTGATCTTCCCTTTTTCCTTTCCTATCGTGTGCGGTCTCTAGCCACGTTTAAATTTAATGAAATAACATAACACATCATCACGCCTGTAATCTTCGAAGGTTTAAGCAGAGGTGTACCCTGTAGGGGTGTTCTAATACCCACATTCCGCCAGTTATGTTTAAATCCCATGTAATAGGGGCGATCAGCCTATTGCCATCAACCGGGCACAAATCCAGACTCCCAAGCTGCTACTGAGAAAAATCAAATAAATAATGATAACAAAAATAAGAGTATAAATCTTGTTCTTAGTTTGTGCTTCCTAGTACCTACAAGTCAACCACTAGGAACCTATTATTGCTTGAAGTCCAGACTGGTGAGAGAGAGAGTGAATAGGAAACTTCCAAACAAGCATGCAGCACCATAATGTGTCATCATTTTGCCATCCCATGAGACAGTGATCAAACGCAAGCCTGTCAAAGATCAAAACAGAGTTTTGCAAGACCATTTAAATACAGAAAAACAAAGAAAACTTTTTAGTTGGAAAAATATATTCAGTTTATTCGACAACATTTAATGATTTGCAAATTATTATTTATTATACTCATAAAACGGCCATTTAGAGGTCACAGGCAACTCTTCTCTTATGACCTACTTTATATCTCATTTAGTTTTTGCTATTAGGACGCACAGCTTCATTATTGTTACCATTAATCCTGAAAACCATATTAAATGGATCATAATGTTTCTTAAAACGAACTCACATAATGACATTGATTGAGTGAACGTTCTCTTAACATGAGCTTGACAACTTAACACCAGAAAAACTAATTACCGTCCAAGCTTTATTATGTCTAATAGTACATTGTCAGTCATTGAAAAAGCTAGACGAGATTACAAAATGGGTTTATGAGGCGGTGGTATTGCATAAATGGAGACACTATGCGCTCCGCCCAATCAATGTCTGATACTTTCAAAAGAAAGCGGTTACTTACGATTACGAACGAACTATATCCGAATATCGTGAGTACACACAGCCTTATACAATTATTATAATGCTTTATGTAATACCTATTGACAGAGTGATACAGCTATTATTATCTATTGTGGCATTAATGTAATGGATGCCTTCGTCTTGTAAAGCGGGTAATTAAGCTATTACTCGCTAATGCGTCACACACAGCCACACCTTGCCTACGGGCTTTTAAGGCTTAACAGTTGCGTTAAGTAGCGACACAAGTTGTTAACCTATTGCCTTGAATCACCGCATGACTTGTATAGGTCAAAACAAATCAACATCAACAATCAACACGTTCTTGAAAGAATCCATCATAAAAAACAGTTCGGAAGGTCGTAAATCTGGCCCTTTACGACAACATTACACCGCCGTTTCTACATTTACTATGATGTAACTGAATTGATATTCTAAATTTCTCTATTTAAATAGGCCATTAGATGGTGTGTCAAAATCATTTTATAATTTCACCTGCTTGTAAAAGCGGTAACGAATCTATTTAAAAAAACTAATTATCTGTCTAAGCCGTACTCAAAGGCTGTTGTCACCAATCTACTTAGGTACGTGGATAATGTATAGGTACCGTCTAGAGAGTTCAATTGTTACTGGGAAGAAGTGAAGTCGTGGACAAAAGTAAGTCTTACTTAATATATTACAAGTGAAGCCAGCGTGTAATCTTATCCATTCACTACAATACGTTTTACATTGTGATTCATAACCGAACATGAAATCTTTAACTAGGTACATTAACTTTTGTACCAAATAATAATGTAAATTAATGTTTTGCGAGTGCTAACTATTACAGTTACAACATTACAAGTAGGCGTTTAACTTGACTCTGCTTCTGTGATGTAATTTTTATTCAAAAATTAACATAGTTTCCAGGGCAAATGTTACTTGGCCATGCACCCACAGTTATTATTATGTAGAAATATTATACAAAATTAATTTTACCATTTGTAGATTTGCCATCCTGCAATGAGGAAGTGTCTGCCTTCAATTAATGTGAACTAGATTTACTGATGGCGCTGTAACCTGGGAAATGAAACGAAACGTATGTCACAATATAAAATGAATCCAGGGAGACCGTATAATAATAAGTTTACATTATTCAGATATGTTAGCTTTTAGCCCGACATCACCCGCATGGAGTACGGAAAACGACATAACTTCGGTAAAATATCCCATAGGAATGCACTGCCGAGAGAAAGGTCTATCATGGTCTATTTGTGTGTTAAGTCTCATGCAAATTCATCCAATGGTTTAGACGTGATTGAGTAACAAACACCCAGACATAGTAACAAACTTTCGCATATTTTAAAATACCAGTAGGATAGGATAGAAAGTAGGATAATAGGGTTATAGTGACAAATACATAATAGGTATTGTTTAGGGTCTATTATAAATTAGCAGACATACTAAAAAGTAGGTAATATTTCTTTACAAAATGTCCTTAGCGGTGGGTAGTTGAATAGTTACAGTGAAGGTGCTCTAAACAAAATACATATACGAACTATGCAGTTTGACAGCATATAGTCAGATGAAGACAAGTCTTTGAAATAAGGAAGACAGAATTGCTCCTAATATTTTTTCTGTTTCCATACTCCAGTAACCCCGCAAACAACAAGAATACGAAAAATATCCTGTACGTGACAATGTAAACAATAGACAAATCCGGTTTAACACACATAATTTTGAAAACGTGGGTTTTAAACTTTTAAATAAATGGGTAAAACGAGATGAACACACCGCCCACATGTGAATCTCAGGAATGTGATGTCAATAATGTATGCGTTGACCTATTGCAGGAATGGGTCCTTAGCCAAATATGCGGATGTTATCATACAAAATGTTAAATTACCCAGATATATCTTCAATAAACATTTGAAGAGGAGTTAGGAATATTGAAAATTTGAAAAGGTCAGTAGCACACCTTCCATACCTACCTGAGAACCCAATTAATTGTGGCGTCTGCCTATAAAAAGTAGCAATTCTGTAAACAAAATATAAATATCCAGTTTTAATATGGTTAATGCTTCTTTAAAGCATATTTGTTTAAGAAGACATTAACAATTATTGAAACTGATGTTAAAAGCAACAATAAAGAGATGCATTTAAAGATAAGTTAATGTCTGCATCCATTACAGTAAGTGAAGATTTAAAATTACAAATTGTTAATAAAAATGCACTCAAAATTACACCTAATTCATGTGAAATTACTGCATATTATTATGTACAGCATTATGTTAGAAATTACCGTCGTAACTGTTACATACAAAAGTGAAATAAGTATAGGGATAGCACGCCTTTTGTAATTCATGTTAACATTGACATTTGTGCACCGATTATTACTTACATAAGACAATTGCATGGTTGAATTAAATGTTTACAAACACACATGAAGGTACTAAAACTACATCGATTAAAAGCATGTAACACACGTACCTGCATGCTACGTGCACCAGTCTTCGCTACGGCAAATGCTGGATCTTGTGCTATAAGGTAATAAGAAGCACCTTACTGGCCCAGCCGTAGTGTTGCAACGCGGTATTAGAAGAAATACTTACGTTGGTATATAAGAGAACCGTTTGGATACGTAATCATCCCACACGTCAAGTGTTCTCTGAAGAAGACAGCCGCAAAAAACAAAGGAAATGAAATCGGTTAGTCCCGTGACGTCAAGGATTGTGAAGTGAAAAGTGAACTGTGAAATTGGATTAACGGAAGGTTTTGTTTCAGTTTGTGGTTCTTGTTTTAATCGCCGCCGCATGCGCAGCCCCCCAACAGAACCCACAGGATGTCCAAATAATTCGATATGATGTCAACAACGCTGGAATCGATTCTTACAATTTCGCGTAAGGGATTGCTCCATATTGCAAATATAGAGCACAATGAACATGACAGATTTGTTTAAAGAATTTTCTATTTATAGGTGGGAGCTTTCAGATGGATCAAAGCACGAAGAACAAGGACAATTGAAGAATCAGGGCACAGAGAATGAGGCGATTGCAGTGCAGGGGCAGTACGCGTGGGTCGGTCCTGATGGCGTCCTCTACACTGTCACATACATCGCGGACGAAAATGGTTTCCAACCTCAGATCCAGCAGGGTCCTGGAGGAGTAGTTCCTTCTGCGGTCGTTGCCTCCCTCTTGGGTTGAACATTACGAATATATAGTTTAGGTCTGTAAATACTCCTGTTGATGTATATAATATTTATATGCTGAGTTAGAGAATGTTAAATTATGTAATTTAAGGTAATAAATGTACTGATTTTTTAAACTTTGTGTGATTTTATTGTCCTGATAGGTATCTTTTGTTTTTTTTCTTACATGTATATGCTAATTTCCCTTTTTATCGATTGTTATGACAATCGATAAAAAGGAAAATCTTTACAATAATGGTAGAATACCGCGTCAAACAACATTTAGGTGTCAAAGTATTCTAAAACATTTATTTCAAAAAAAAATTGTGAGTATACCTGCAATAGAACACCTATTATCACAGAAATACTTAATACAGTGACATAATTATAAAAATACTTGCTATTTCATACATATTAATTAAATATAACTTAGGTGCAACTTATGCAGCCAATGTTTGAGTATCCTTAAATAATTTTGATTAAATTCTCAATAAATTAATAATTGAAGTTTTATAATATTAAAAGTTTTATATTTATATTCTTCTAAGATAATTTATTTCTAAATGTTTGTTGGAGTTTGTCTTTCAAATAAGGATTGTGTTAAATCTGGAGCTCTTTAATAATTATGCAACCTAATCTGACGTTAGTTTCCTCAATCAGTGAACTGAATTTCTTCTTAGGTTACTAACTTATATAATCTGAGTTACTTCCATGTAGTTTTTGATTGATATCATGTATTATATCACTATTATATCCACCTCTTCAAATCAGTAGGCTAACTACTAACGGATAAATAGATGAACTGGGACAGAATGGATTAATTGAAAAATGTCAATGTAATACATGTCCAAACAGACTGAGAATGATTCCTGGAAAATATGAATAGACTTTCGGTGCGAGGATAATAAAATGCAACTAAATATGAAAAATTTACCAAATCATATTTACTTTTATTGATTTCAATTATAATAAATATGATACATACCGTACGTGCTTAAGTAGAGTAGATCTAATGAGAGACTCGAGCGTCTTTTTCGACCATAAGCTAAAATTTATTCCCAACATGGACTATATGATCAAGAAAGCTTTAAAGTCATTTGGCTTCGTCATAAGGAATGCAAAATGCTTTCGCAACCACTAAAATTTATCTTTTCAATTGCCTCGACCGTATCTGGAAACCTGCGTCGTTGTATGACGTCGCCACTATGCAACACATAGTCTCAGATTGGAGCACATTTAAAAGAGATATTTTAACTATCTATACCTTACTTTGCGAGAATAGTTGCAAAAGTTCCGAGCTATGCCATGACAAGTTTGCTATAATTTCAAGCGAAAAACGCCAAGATATTAAAGATTTAATTTTCCTGTTCTAAACTCTTCATAGTCAAATTGATTGCTAAACCGCTGGATGCGGTCAGCGCAGGACAGGTCATTGTGTGGCGATCTTTAGGAGAGGCCTATGTCAGCAGTTGAAGTCGTTCGGCTGAAAATGCTGAAATGAATGAATAAATTGTTAAGTAAATTACAATCTACTCCATAAATATCCACGAAGCCCTATTCCATGAAAAGATTTTTGGATTTAACTCCCCAATTCCAAGACTTTTCCGACTTGAGCAGATCGATAGGTATTTGTTGCACTTTAAGCGCCAAGTCTACCAAAGTACATAAATTACCTTACCCATAAAAGCACGTTCTGTCAACAAATTACTTTAAAAAAAAAGTGTTGTTTAGAGATATTACTGTGTCATTTTAGTTAAATATTAGGATTGTTTTTTGTATTTACCACTTAATAATGTACACTTGGTCTTGGATCTTTATGACTTATTTTTTTTTATATAAATTCACGCAAACCATTAAAAAATATTTGAAATAAATATTCCCTTTATAAATTATTTTCATCTTTACGTTTACAAAAGCTTTAGCAAAGTTACGATTAATATCACTGAAAGTTGGTGTAGAATATGGTTTTAATATAAGTAAGATTTTTGTTAGTTGAAACGGAAACCAAATTGATTTAATTTATTATTACATTTTTAACGAGTAATATCCATCTAGACTCTGCAATAAAATTTAGTCCGCTTTTTTAATAAATAGCAAACTTTAACCGTGAATTAGGGAGTCTACCTAGTAGTAGTCAATTTAGAATTATAATTTTGAGATCGCAAGTAGAGGTTGCAATCGAATATTCGAATATTCGAATTATTCGAATTTGCTTTCCAAATTTATATTCGAATAGCAAATAAATATATATTCGAATATTCGAATACTATGCAACCAAAAAAAATACTAGTCTAAGTCTATGTTGGTAGAACTTAAAATTTGTTGTTGGCAACACTGCTTGACGGTTTGACTTGACTGAGCCATTTTGTTGCGTTTATTCACTTACAGAACGGTTGTTGTTAATTTCAATGACAAGCCTTTCAGAAACTTTGTTAAATTTTATTTGATTTTTCCAGTGTCCAATTTTATTGTTTTGATTTTAATTTTCTAATTGACGCTATTACATTGTTGTTTTTTTTTATTTTTTAAATTTTATTTGATATTTCCAATTTTAATTTTTAACCGACTTCTAAAAAAGGAGGAGGTTCTCAATTCGGATGTTTGTATTTTTTTTTGTGTCCAATTTTATTATATTTTGATTTTAATTTTATAATTGTTGCTAGTCATTGTTTTTTTATTTTTAAAATAAATAAGAGGCTGATTTTTAAGTGGTTTTTTTATATTTTGAAAATATTCGAATATTCGAATAATATTCGAACATTACTGAAAAAATATTCGAATATTCGAAAATCAAAATTATCGAATATTTGCAACCTCTAATCGCAAGTCTATTTTACTGTTTTTGCCAATTTTGTTCTTTGACTGTGAGAAAGGGTAATTTTAACCCCTCATGTTGTTACCAGTACCAGCATTATACTACCAGTACCAGCATTATACAGAAGTATGCGCCTTTAAATATTGTCACAGAATTAAAACAATGGGATACCTAGGCTACCTACCGTGTAACGACGGGAAAGTAAATAAATTATACGGCATTATTAAAATCATGGTTGAGCATTACTTATTCATTAACTTACTTTGACAAGCTAAGTGCAAACTAGACCCCTTATATATAAGCTTTGAATAAATAAAGAGCATAATTAAATTACTATTTGTACATCTATTTATTATTTTCAATCATTGGTTATTAAGGATTTATACATTAAAGTTTGAGGTTGGCATGTAGAATTTTTATCATGTTCAGAAATAAATTTGTTAGCATCGAAATCTCTTAGGGATTAATATATATTTGCATAATTCTTGAATAAACGGTTATAAGTAGGTAATTTTTGGTTTATTAAGTATCATATATCATCTTCTTTGATGACAAACGACTTTTAATAGTAAAGACTTTATTATTTAGACCTTGAAAGGCGAGTTGAAAGGACAACCATACTATGGAAATAATTTTACCCATAGGTAGTATTATTTTTATGGGGAAATATCTTTTGGCAGTCAAACAACTTTTTAATAACATAACATCACGCCTGTAATCCCCGAAGAGTTAGGCAGAGGTTGGTGACAAAACCAGTTTTTTATGTGATATCTGACACTTTTTGGATGTAAACAACAACAAACACTTCATTAAAAATCGTGTGACAAACGAATCATTAACAAAAACAGTGAAAAAAAACTTATCAACAAAAGTGACACAGTGAGAAAAAATTTCAAATAATTTAAACTACAACCGGTTTTTTAACGGACTTTTTACATACATGACTATTGTGATTGACAATTTTAATCACATACGTAACTGTTACGGTGGCGTTGGCGCCTAATGAGAGGCCCGCTCGTCTCATGACCCGAGTTCAAATCCCACTAGCGACTTGTCTTTTTGGATTATTTGTATGGAGAAGGACAGTGTCGTTTTAGGAAACCAACAGTGACAAGCGATAGTTTACTAAAATTTAACAAGAAATATTATACTTTACATTGACAAATATCAGCGCTCACCTACAAATTGTAATTGATACTATTACACACTTACACACTAGAGGGCGCTATTATAAATATCCACAGATGTCATCAATGATTGTGTGTGCAGGATGTCAACAAAACCTACCAGGCATGGAAATGCTTGCCTGCTATTTTTGCCATGATAAGTACGATCTACAATGCGCAAACATGACACTTGATCTCTTCAAGATCATGACGCCAGAGCATAAAAAGTCATGGCAATGTCAGGCATGCCGCTGCAAAGCTCCAAAAACTGGCAACATAGACACTCCTATACGACCTCAAGACTGCAAAAATATCAATCAGTCAAACACCCCCGTAGAAAATGCTACCGATATTAATATTACCTTCAGAAAAAAGATAACAAATTTTAACAATGATAGTACAATATCAGAAGACTCATCTTTGTTTGGTGATACTATCCACCAAGAAGATACGGATATAGATATAAACAAGGAAAAAAAAGGTACCTTTTCACTAGAAAATTTAAGCGAAATTATAATACAGCGTTTAAAGGAAAATAATAAATTTATCATATCAGAACTACAAAATACAATTGAAGTTGAAATAAATAAAGCAATTACCAAGCTGAAAGAGGATATTGAAGGAAAGACCGACTTCCTATATAAACAGAATGATAAAACAAGCCATAAAATAGAAGAAATAAATAAAAAAATAGAAGAGCTAAGTAAAGAAAACGAAACCCTGAAAAACGAAATAAAAAATATGAAGCATCTATCACCAACTCCAGAAACAAAAGATACTGAAAACTATCCCAAAAAAATTGTAATCTATGGCTTTTCCGAATACTACAACGAGTCTGAATACGAACTGCACAGCAGATTGATCGAAATGTTTTATGAAATTCTACATGTGGACCTAAACGAATATATAGAAGAAACTTATCGCATAGGAAGATTTAGTGCAAAAAATAGACCCCTAGTTATTGAGCTTCTAAGCAAGAAAATGGCTAGGTACATTGTCGAAAACAGCCACTACTTCCAAGGAACAAACATACATGTGTCCGAATTCCTAAATGAAAATGCACGAAAAGAAAGAAAATTATTACGTGAGGAAATGCTAAGAGCACGAAAAAATGGACAGTATGCAGTAATACGAAATAACAACTTATTTATAGATGGGAAACGGATATCAACTACAAAAGAGGCGATCAGAGTGACGTCATGCCGCAGAAGCGCCAAACCTAACGAACTAATAAACAACGAAGAAAAATCCCTCACTACACAACCTTACAAACCTATTAATATCAATGAACATACTCAAAATAATACATTTCGAGACAACAGAACAACAATTTAAAATTTTATATCAAAACATACAAAGCATCTATAACAAACAACATCTACTTGAAGCCTTCATCCATGAAAAAACAATGTATAACGCTATATGCCTATGTGAGACTTGGCTATCACCAGAAAAATTGAGTAATTTACAGTTTAGCGGCTACAAAATTGCAGCATCCTACTGTCGCCGTACTCGAGGAGGCGGTGGCGTCTGTATCTTGTTACAAAACCAATTCGAATATAAAGAAATTAGTGATATTAGTAATATGACTGTTGAATATTGTATAGAATTATGTGCAATAGAATTACCAAATGAAAATTTACTTATAGTTACTATTTATTGGAATAGAAGAGAGGAGGAAGTATTTACTCGCCAATTAAAACAAATGATGGATTATATTAATAATAAATATTTAAAATATAATGTGATATTAGGAGGAGATTTAAATATAAATATCTTAGACAGTTGTTTAAAGACTAACTTGTTCCTAGATCTAATGTTGGAATATAAATTCATACAACATATCAAAGACCCCACACGAATCTCACAATCTACCTCAACATGCCTAGATTTAATTTTTACAAATTTCAGTCATACACACACTTACACCACCGTAGAAGAACTAGGTTTCTCAGACCATTGTGCATCGATCTTTCACATGAAAATATTTGGAGACACCAATAATAAAAAAACCAACTGGTCCGCGAAAAAAAGATTATATAACACCCAAAACGTAGAAAACTTTAAATCTGAATTAAAAAAGCAAAATTGGAATGAAATAATACAATCAAATAAAAATATAGATGAAAACTACATTGCGTTCACTAATGTTTTAAATAAAATTTTAAACATGTGTATCCCGCTGCAACAAATAAAAGTAAAAACTATATATAAGAAGTACTGGCTAACAAAGGGAATTAAACTATCTTGCAAAAACAAAAGACTACTAAAAATACTTACCATTAAAACAAACAACCCCATATTATCAAAATATTATAAAAAATATGAAAAAACTCTAAAGCAATCAGTAATTACAGCAAAGAAACTTCAATATATTAATAAAATAAAAAACTCAACAAATAAAGTAAAAACTATGTGGAATATAATAAATGACAGAACGAATAAATTAATAAAAAACGAAAAAATTAACATAAAATTACATAATAATAATACTTTGATAACTGAACCTGAGCAAATAGCAAATATTTTTAATGATTTCTTTGCTTCTATTGGGGAAAAAATCACACCAGCAAAAGGAGCCCCTGTGGTGTGCCCCACTAAAAACACAATGTTTCTCAGCCCAGTTGATCCCTATGAAGTAAATAAAATAATAAAAAATTTAAAAAATAAAAAGAGTTACGGAGTAGACGAACTTCCCCCGTCTCTACTTAAGCAGTGTGCAGACGAATTAACCTTACCATTTTATAAATTAATAAACCAATCGTTTGAAGAAGGAACCTTCCCTACACAACTTAAAATCGCACTAATAAAACCCATACATAAGAAAAACTCTAAAACCGACCCTAACAACTATCGCCCCATCGCGCTATTACCAACTGCGTCTAAAATCCTAGAAAAGGCTATGTGTGACCGCGTATACTCTTTTTGTGAAAAATATAAAATACTTGACGACTGCCAAAACGGTTTCCGTAGAAACAGGTCCACAACGTTAGCAGTCTATAAATACGTACAAGAGGCTCTAACTATTATAAACAATAAGAATTACGCCATAGGTATGCTGCTGGATATGACCAAAGCCTATGATAAGGTACAATTTAAAATCCTATTAGACAAGTTACATGGGATAGGGATACGAGGAAAAGCTCATGAATGGTTTACATCTTACCTAAAGGATAGGGTGCAACTAGTAGAAATTGAATATTTTGATCATAACACAAATGAAATAATTAAAATGAGATCCAACACAAAAGCAGTTAATGCGTCAATTCCCCAAGGGAGCGTAATAGGCTGCCTGTTGTTTCTTATATATATAAATGACCTCCCTAAAATTATAAAAGAACCATGTGTTCTATTTGCGGACGATATCTCTCTTCTCACCCCTTGCCAGAACGATGACAATATAAACGCCAAAATAAACTCCCTTCTTTCTACAGCTGTAAACTGGATGGATGACCACAACCTAGAAATAAACTTTACCAAAACAAAACTAATTGCTTTTCATCCCCATCAAAAACCCTCTTTAAAACTAAATTTTACCTTTAACAACACAAAACTAGAACAAGTCAATGAATTTACTCTCCTCGGATTATCTATTGATACCCACCTTAATTGGAAATCCCATATACAGAAAATAAGAGCAAAATTATCCAAATTCTCCTATGCCCTACGCGAAATTAAAAAAACAACCAACCTGCAAACTGCACTAGTTACCTACTACGCATATGCCCAGGCATGGCTCACCTACGGGGTCATGCTGTGGGGTAACAGCACAGATGCACACACCATACTTATTCTACAAAAAAAGTTAATACGAATAATAACAAATATAAAACAAACAGATAGCTGCCAACCACACTTCCTAAAACACAAAATACTTACACTTCCCTGTCTATATATCCTAGAATTATGTAAATTTGTCAAAAAACATCCAGATTTTTACACCACTTGCGAAGAAACACAAACAAGATACACTACTAGACACAACAAAAACAAAATAAACATACCTCAATCCCGACTTAAAATGCACTCAACCAGCCCTTTAATTATGTCTATAAAAATTTATAACAAATTACCCAATAAAATTAGAGAAATAAATAAAACAAACATATTTATTAATAAATTGAAGCAATTTCTGGAATCCAAGCCATACTACTCGGTTAAGGAGTTTTTAGATGACAAATCGATTGAAAAATAAAACTATTCCGCCTCTTATACACCAAACTTTATGAAATATAGAAAGTCAAATATAAATAAAATATATAATATAATACGAAATATAGAAAGTCAAATATCAATAAAGTATACAATACAATATTAAACATAGAAAGTCAAATGTAAATAAAATATATAATATAATACATAGAAAGCCAAATATAAATAAGAAAATATTAAACACAAATTATTAGACATTATTTTCATGTACTACATAAAATAAAAATAATTATAAGTATACATAAATACAAGAATATAAATAACTACAAAGCCTCTTCCTCTCTCCTAAATTTTGCTGTGCCCGACAGGGTCCATATTGATCTTTTCTACTTTATTATTTATAATGTACCGTAAAACGGGGTTACTTTAACAGTAAGGGTAACTTTGACAGTTTATGGGGCTACTTTAACAGCGCGCCAAATAATGGTTTAAACGTGTGCGAAACGAACGCTAGTGACTTTGATTGGTGGCGCGGGAGCGGGGAGAGTGCAATACGTCGGTATCACACGACTTTACGGACTAGTTTGCCTGGACTGGACTGGACTGACCGGACGTTTTCTCGACAGCAGTCTGCTGGAATTTTTAAAAGAAACAAGGGGCTACAACTCTGAAAGAATTCGACACAGAAGAGGAAAGAAAGTGATTCATGAACCAGGTAGGTACACAGAGATATCTATAACACGCCAAGAAATCCCACGCCCAACAATAAATGATGTTCCGGAAATGGAAAACGATGACACAGTTGATGATACTGTCTCGGCTGTCATGGAAGTCCCGATCTTCGAACCTATACCTTCAACTTCTTCTTTGCCGCCTACGACAGGCCAGACTTCTTCTGATGACGACGTTCCTTTGAGTGATTTTTCTCGTAAAAAGAGATTAAGGGGCAAGAAGAAGAATAAGGAGAAGGGCAATAAGAACAGCAACCTCTGTTACATTTGTAAATGTGATTTCCAGTTCTACTATCATCCTGCTGACTGGATTTGTTGCATCACTTGCAAAAATTGGATTTGTGGCATGTGTAACAAAGGCTCAACCAATCCGTCCTATGAATGTATGGTGTGCGAGGACACAGATTAATAATTATTTTTAGATTTTCTATTGTTGTAACGATTTTTGAAAGATGATTGTTATAATGTCAATTTGTGTTGATTCCAAAGATAATAATTACAAGACTGATTAACTGCCTATATTTTTGTAACCTAAGTGATAATAAAAATTACTGATTGATCTCAATAACTCGTTGTTTTTATTTCTATTTTCCCTAAAATGCATAAAATATGAATATTTTTTTATCAAAATGGTGTCAAAGTAATCCTTACACTTTAGATCTTTGACGTTGATTGCATTTTAATGCCTTGTCAAAGAAACCCCACTTCGGGGTTACTTTGACACATGAAAAATAAAAATATATATAATTGTGGGGGGCCTGTAGGGCTTGATATTGGTATGGGATTGATAGTTAAAGGACACATTGTTCTGTTGGAACAAAAAAATCATTAATTTTGGTTGTTAAAAAAAAGTAATTCCCAAAAAACTATCGAAATATGTGCAAAGTAGCCCCGTTTTACGGTATGTAATAGGTTTATATGGAACGCAATAAAAAATTGAGTATTGAGTATTGAGTATTGAGGTATTAGAACACCCACATTTCGCCAGTTTTGTGTCCCATGTACTTAATAGGCGGCGAGCCTATTACCATTAACCGGGGCACAAATCCAGACTACGAGGCCGCTATTGAGAAATTCCTGATGGAAAAACGCAATAATACTTTGCCCGACCTAAAAATCGAACCCAACACCTTATGCTCAGCAGTCGCGCTTTGTGACCACTAGACCAACGAGGCAGACTAACTTTATAATAAGAGTTTTTAATATCTTTGTCAGGCTCTTCTGTCATGCTATTAACAATAACAATAGTATTGGAGCGCCTTAGAATATTTTCATTTCAAAGACGCTTAAAATTGCTAACTCTTCAGTATAACACTTTAACTGTGAAAATGAAGTAAGGGACTTGGGAAAAACTGAAACCATTGTTGTCTTGTTACGTCACTCTATTATTAAAACAAAAAAAACGATCCATTTAAGAGCGTTAATGAAATGAAGAAAGAGGCTAACGAAAAAATAACAAAAATATCTTATCACAAGTTTCACCTTTTAACATTCTTAAAACCCTACATGATATCTAGTCTCATAAAAGTCTAAATTAAAAAAAAAACAACAATGCTCATGCGCATACAAGGTAGGTAGGTATTTTTCAGGTATTATTAAATTCCTAAATAGCGTCGTATAGTAATATATTAACATTTACCAAGATTAGTGCCATATATTATATTATATCTATTATTATCTAGATATTTTGTTTTTTTTTACAAAAGTCATAAAAGTTGACATTTGTGCATCATCTCAACAAAATTGGAAAGGAGAGATAATTCATTGTTATCAATGTCAATATTTGATATAGATACATAATATTATAATTATAAATGAAGATAACCTAGACATTCCATGACGTCGAGAATCGTTTTTGTACTTACAGATGTCGAAAATTTTGTTCCATTGTATTGAAGTGGTTCCGTAACATTATTCGCCATGAAAAAGAAAATATTGTACTACACGCACATAAAACTGTTTATTCTAGAACAAACTTTTAAAATATTATATTTTAATTAGAGTCCGTTTAGATGTACCTAATAAAGAACCATCTGCCGGCTCAACCTCTAACCTAATAGCTCAATTTAGATATTTGGCATTCGGAAGTATTTCGTTTTCGTTTCGTAATTGTCTCAAGGTATTTTTACAAAATCATTTTAGTTAAAATATATTTCACAAAAGTAAAAGACTTTATTTATTGTGAAAAATGCATTTTCCGACTATTGGAAAACTGTAGGTTTTATTCATTTTTACACTAAGAACTTTCGTTAAACAATGGTTAGTTGACATCACTTTAAACATTAATTAACTGTAAATGGATGATATAATTAATATATTATAATTAGCATTTCGTTATATTGAGTAAGATTGTTCTAAAAAGTTTTGTTTATGCATTACATTAAGGGAATTACATTATATTAGGTAGATGTCAAGCGGTTCACCTTCTACGGGTACTACTTTAGCATAAAATCAAATCAAAAGTTGTGCTAGATATAAAGACCGAATTTCATGTGAGATTCGTCACTTCATCGTATTCATCCGTAAAATCAGCACTTCAAACATGAAACTGGTTCGTTTTATTTGTGTATTTTGTGTAAAACAGTGTTTAGTGCCATAGGTGGAAAAAAGTATCTAATATTATCGAGAAAAAAGCTAAAGAAAAAAAGCAGTTCGGAATCTTTTCGCGCAAATTCTTTTTATCAAATTATTTCTCATGTTGGGAAAAGTGTTTTCAGTGCAATTTTTTTATTTATTCGAAATAAATAAAATAATAAATTTGGTAGATCTTCAGACATAAAGTTAAAATAATCTATCAACAAACAATCTTAATTTCTTTGTCGATGAATGCATTATGCATTTTTAGTGCATTTATTTTACTTTCATCGCATGTACGTTTGAATTTTCATGTTCAAAGCAGTGCATTCTTATGTAATACAAAATCAGGATAATCTTTTTCTTTCTTTCAAGATATGTAAAAATGTTGTGATATATAAAAATGTTGTGTGATTAAATTTTTTACGTTATAGTTGCTAATTATTCGTTCATAATCATCATAAAAAAGATCGCCAGGGTACAATGACAGACACGGAATCTCCCTTTGCTTAATTGAAACCCACCTTTCTATTGAAGTCTAATATTATTCATCTTCACTTATTTAGTATTTATCCTGTGTTATTAGGAGCTAATTTATTTAATTCTCAACTTTTGCTTACAGTTCGTAGTTCTCTGCTTGGTCGCGGCGGCGGTTGCTGCCCCAGCTACAAGAGTAAACTACTCCCCAGACAATGTTCAAATTGTCAGATACGACGTTGACAACGTAGGTCTGGGAAACTACAGATTTGCGTAAGTGTTAACATTTATTTCTCTCTTTTTTTATATCAGAGCTTTTTTATAAACTAAAATGTATGCAATTTTGGGGCATCATTGATGAACCATTTTTTTGACATTCGAAAATGTAATTTTAGACCTAAAATAAATAAACAGGTGCAAGTGCGAGTTTATATAACTTTCATAATTTCCCTACGTTGTTAGAACAAACGAAGCCAAAAGTTACATGTTCTTTCAATCATTGAAATCATTCGTTTGTTACTTACATACTTGGCAATCCTCTGGTTACGACAAAGTTCCAACTTTTAGTTACTTTTTTTTACAACAACGATGTTCTAACCAAACTTTAAATACCCCCACGACCGCTGTACTGTTGTATGCACCCATAAGCATAATAATTTGCGTATGTTACATTACCCTTACACTATAAACAGTGATTTTTCAAACCAGAATAATAAATTGTTCCCAGCAATAACTTTTGCTCAATGTTGCTTGGTTTGATGAGCATTAGCGTCGTTAACTAGTATGTGATGTGTCTTTTTACACCCCGTATGTAACTATGCAAATATTCCAATCGAATTTAATGAAAGCTATATGTACGGTCGGGGTCATAAGTGCAGTAGCATGCTAAGGTTTGAATTGCTGTGAACACGCGGTACAGGCCGTACCTACATCTGTGTGTATAAGTGATGTATTCAAAGTTATCAAATCATATATTTAATTAGGCCATTATAAGGCACTTTTGAACGTAATAACACACTACCTACGTACACCTCAAAATTCGCACACGACGTCGAAAGGTCGTAAGTTTAACCAAAGCGTCAATCGATTTGCTTTGTAGATTGCTACTCCACTTATGACCCCGACCGTACTAAGTATCAAAAATTCTCTTTTTCAGCTTTGAGCAGACTGACGGCCAGGCACAAGAGCAACAGGGTGAGATCATCAACGAGGGCAGGGAGGACGAGAGCATCGTTGTCAAAGGATCCTTCACATGGGTCGGCCCCGACGGTGTCACCTACCGTGTCGTCTACACCGCTGACGACGATGGTTACAAACCCGAGATCGAACAGGGACCCGGTGGAGCCGTCCCTGCCGCGGTCGTAGCGTCCCTCCTCGGTTAAATTAGACTTTGTTATTTAAATTGTTATTACCAAAAAAAATATGTATGATAATATTATTATTAAAAAACGTTAAATAAATTTTGTGTTTTGTTTGTGTTGCCTGAAAACTTTACATAATATATACATATACTCGTAGATTACTGCGTTTCAGAGACATAATACAGCATACAACGGGTTGGGTGGTTTAAAGGCTTGAAAGACAGTACCTATCGTTTAAGTATTGAAGAAGGAGATACCACCTAACTCTTTGTATCTAAAGAAGATTCTTGTGGCTACGTTAATTAGGTATAAACTTCACCATAATGAAATCTACATCAATGTTTTTAGATACTTTACATACCCTCATCAAATGTATTGATATTATATTTACTCAAAATGCTAAGAATAAATAATAAGTAGGTACTTTACCTCAAATGGTAAGGAGTTACCACATTGTTTACTTTACCAACAATGGCATGATTTATCACATTAAGTATAAACTGCGAAACCCTTTTATTTATTGGGCTGCTGGCATTTCTGCGTACAAAATGATGCGCAAGAGATGCTAACGCCCACGTATTGTTACCATAGATACGACATCAGCATATTACTAATATTATCTTAGGTCGTAAACCTATTATACTTATTCGTTATATTATGGCCTCTACTAGAGGTAATAGATGCTCAAAGTAGGTCTACAAAGTACGTCTGTGAGTAAAAATACATATTATAAGTGCTCGATTTTTTAGAAACGAATCGGTTTTTGCTGATGCAAGTGAAGAAGAAAATATTTATAATTACAAGCGCATTATGATCAGGTCAATCCATCCATACTTATATTATAAATGCGAAAGTAACTCTGTCTGTCTCTCGTACCTACACTTTCACAACTAAACCACTGAACCGATTTAGATGAAATTAGGTGTAGGTTAAGTTTGAACCCCAAGAATAGACAAAGTTTACTTTTTATTCCTTGACTTCGTCTGCGTCCGCGATAACCGACATTTACGCGAACGAAGTCGAGGGCTAAAGCTTGTCGAATAATAAATCTATCATGGAATCGTATCAAACACCACAATATATCATTCAAATAATACGTAGGGTAACAGTTATCAAACTAGAATGTTAACGTATGCCGAAGGGTCATTGCGAAAACTGTTTTTAAGCCGACTTTATTGATGCAACAATTTTTGACGCAACTTTTGTTTGTTGGTTCCGCACGTTTGCCCGGATTATTCCATAGTATAATAATCCGGTATCCTTATTTTATCTGGGAAACTACTTTGGATAAAAATATTACATAATATATTTTATATTCATATTAATTTGAAAGTTTTAGCATGTTGTACTTAGGAAGCTGATTAAAGGTCACCAAAAATAATAAAACAGTCGCCCTTTACAATTATATAAATCTAAAGTGAACAAAGTGGAATAATCCTATTTCCCATAGCTTTTATTTTTAAAAAACAACAAATGAGTAACATTAAATCGATTATTGGTGAGCTAACTTCAAGCACATGGACCGAGTACTTGTACAGTTTGATAATAATTTTGTCATTGACCCGCAACACATGGTGTATCGTGACGTCAATTGACGTCAACTGACGTATGTCAAGTTTTCGTTTACGTACGACAAATGCTTATACTCCTAGATCCCAAAGTCGCTAGACCTACGTCATTTTGCCTAGAATTTTTAGGCTAGATAGAAGAAAGATAAGAGAGAGAATAAGTCTTTAATTTTAAATACTAGTCCCTTATAAAAGATTATTCACGGCCACTGGAAATTGATTTAGCTACGATTTAGCTACCCATGAGAGCGGAGCAGTAACCAAAAACGTATCTTAACGCGGGTGAAAAAAACCACGTGGACGAAAACTATTTATTATAATAGCATATTTATTTACTTTTGGATTAAGATCCCAGTTCCACTTAACCTACGACATTTAAGCATTACTGATTTTGAAAATAGGCGGAGGAATATGTAGTTTCAGAGCTGGGCCCTTTTCATGTACCTACCAGGTATAAAAAGTACCTTACTCACATACGTTCAAGTTAGACGGCTGCTTTGAATATAATATGTTGTACAGAAAAGGCATCGCCTATAATGAAGTAGGTCTGCCGACTCTGGGATCTCAGTCTACTACCGTAACATTGTTCAATCGATCGGTAGCTTTGTAAGTAATAATTGAAAGTTGTTTTTCGTTCTTATTTTGACCAGGCTAAGCTCTTATTTCGTAAGTTGTATGGTGTACGAGTTTATGTCGTTCACTCTTAGCACATACAGTGTATATGTAATAACGGAAAAAGTAACTCTTTTCACTAATTTGTATAATTTCCGGAGTTCAAATAAAACATTAGTAAACATTCAAGTGGCCATTAATAAGTGTAACACTTGTAGATGCTATATTTCATTGACTTGTTTATACAATATATCTTCGAATTAATTAACAAGAAAACTTTATATTTTAAATGACTCTTTAATTGGAAAGATATATTACTATGTAGGCATCAGCAAATCACTATGAAAATGGCGAAACGAGGTAGGCGCAAAAAACAATAAAATTAAAATTGTTTATTTAGTAAATTCAGAGATACCATAATACTACGTGTACATTTCACAAATATGAATAGTCACTACATAATTATTATGAAACAAAGTGCTCCGCCTCGTCTGTTTGGCTATTCGCCATAAACTTAGAAAATTCTGAACGGATTTTCATGCGGTTTTCATCAATAGATAGAGTGATTCATGAGAAAGGTTTATGTGTATAATTTATCAAGTTTTTGTGTAAATTGGATGAAATAAACCGATATTTTTTGGAAGTATCGGAAAATGTCATCAAGCTTTCATCGACGACGATTGCAGCCGTACGAAGCCGAAGACGGTCGGGTCGCTAGTATAATATAAGATAATGGTCGTTTATAATAAGCTCTCGCTAGACCGCTCAGCTGCCCTACCATAAACTCTTATTGCGATCCAAAAAACTGAATTGTTCTTCAAATAAGTCAATATAACGCATCAATTTATGTCATTTATTGACGTATTTTCTCTTATCGCGATCCAAAAACTGAACTGTTCTTCAAATACGTCAATATAACGCATAAATTGATGCGTTATATTGACTTATTTGAAGAACAATTCAGTTTTTTGGATCGCAATAAGAGTTCATGGTAGGGCAGCAGATCTACCAATCAGTGTAAACTCTCTCTCTCTCTCTCTGTGTCTAACAGCTTATACAAACAAAAAGTTTAACAATACATTTTATGGGCAACGAAAGTCACCAATAAATTATAAATGATAGCACCTCTTGTCTGAATCTCAGGTCAAGGCGAAGAAGCTTTGGACAGTCGTGGGTGTAGGGATTTCCAGAGAATGAATCATACATATAATTTTGTATACAAACTTCAATTATACACATTGAGTAAAATAATAATAATGTGTCTTGTTAATGCAGGATTTATGTTTTAAAATTAGTTTTTTATAAAATTACAAGTTCGTGATTTGAAGTTGATTATCGATTGGAGCTATGTATAGCGCAGAGACGGATGTATTGAAATTACCAAAACAATAGCAATCAATATTTATGTTTTACAACAAATGTTTGCCGTCAAAAGGTTCAAAGGCATCATGTTCTTCAAACCAGAACTCTTTTTTGACAAATGGCTATTTGGTAAGCATTTTAATCCTCAGTTTGCAGTCGCGCAGAACATATTTATCTAGCTCGAAGAAACTATGCCTATCTACGGTTTTACCAGATAGTCATTCCTCTAGAACAGTGGTTCTCTAACTTACACACATCGTGTCATCGTGTCTAGGGATCAACATCCCTAACATTTGTTAGGGATGTTGATCCCTAGACACTTTTGATGTGTATATTTTTGACACTCCCTCTTTCTACAAAGAAAAAAACCTTAGTATGTTACTAAAGTATGAAATGCCGTAGGTACGACGTAAACGCTCGTAATCTGTAAATAAGGTCCATAACAACTTCGGCGGTCCACGCCCCCCTTTGTTGGTCTCCGCGCCCCCCAGTTTGAAAACCCCTGCACCAGTAATCAAAAAGTTCTTAATGATTTGTTCTTAATAGCATAGCACGTTCATATAACTGTTTTGAAAGGCCCCTTCAAATACTTCCTCAAATATTTCGCAGCTTCTTCATGTGTCGAAGTCGTGGTCAGTACACAAAACATTGTAACGATAATGAGCGTCCACCAATATCGCATGATCTATGTTGTAATACAATATTCTGAATAGTGTATAAAAAGATGGGTTAAAGATAAATAATGAGCATTACAGTTAAAGTTATGTCGATAGGTAAACCGTTAACAGTGATAATGAAATTGGTCAGTTCTTTGTGGTGCTTTTTTATTTGATTTTTTCTGTTGGGTATCGTGAAAAGTGTTAACAATTATGTGGTTTTATTTGCAGTTGGTGTTTTGTGTGTTAACTGTAGCAGTGAACGTGGTAGTCGCCGCCCCCCAGAATGTTGACTTGTTGAGATACTCCTCGGAAAACGATGGACTAGGCACTTACAGTTTTTTGTGAGTTGTCTACGTTGAGTACCTATTCGAAACAGCATTTCAGTATCATACTGTTCTCTTCACCATAGATCTAGTTGTGCCAAAATGGACCAATCCAAATATTTATTATTTCTAATGATTTTGCATAGTCAAAGCAGGTTAATTTAAAAACTGTTTTAAGCAAAAATTCAAGTAGTGCTCCTTTATTCACAGCTATGAATTAAGTGATGGATCAAGCCGCAGTGAGAAAGGAGAACTGAGAAATGCAGGATCCAAAGATGAGTTCATCACAGTATCAGGTTCATACTCTTGGATCGGTCCCGACGGCGCCAAATATACCGGGAATTACGTAGCTGATGAGAATGGTTACCGTGTTTCAACCAAGAAAGCAGCATTAGTACCCGCAGGGGTCGCAGGGGCCGCAGGTCTTCCCGCTGCAGTCGTCGGGACTCTTCTCGGCTAATACGTCTAGGAAAATTAGTATAATAAAGTTATAAAAACTTATTCTTCGTGTTATTTTCCTGAGAATGTCATACTTTACTATTGTAACCATGCTTTATTTTTTTTTCTCTATAGGTACTGTGTTTTGTAAGTGTTCGTGTAGGAATGTCTTTTAATAATCAAGTAAGATATATAAATGAGGAATAGTTAGACAGCGAGAGTCGAGCTAGACGTAATAACCAAAAAGTCTTTATATCAGTTTTTTGTCTGGAAATAATAAATGAGCAGTGACAGTGACATAACATCACGCCTGTAATCCCCGAAGGGTTAGGCAGAAGTGTAGGTATCCTTATTATAGACGGCGAACCTCTTGCCATCAACCGGGCACAAATCTAGACTCCGAGGCTGGTGTTGAGAAATTTCTGATGAATAAACCCCATAACACTTTGCCCGACCTGGGAATCGAACAGACTTCATGCTCAGCAATCACGCTTTGCGACCATTAGACGTAGCCGTAGGACGTCCACTGCTGAACATAGTCGTCCCCTAAAGATTTCCAATAGGACCGGTTGGAAGCGGCTTGCATCCAGCGCGATCCCGCGATCCTCATCAGATTTAAAACATATTAATTAGATAAACAACCTGAATTTTAATCCGTTGCAAATCTTTCAGGGGGTGAATGTACTCATGACTATGAACAACTTTTATTAAGGGACATAGTACGAAATGTGAAAAAAAAAAAAGCTGATCCATACAATAATGTACTACATTACGGTCAAATTGTATGGATCAGCTGTTTTTTTTTTCACATTTCGTACTATATCCCTTAGTAAAAGTTGTTCATAGTCATGAGTACATTCACCCCCTGAAAGATTTGCGATTTAAAATTCACGGTGTATACCTTCTTGCGGGCTAACAGCACCTAACAAGCGTTATGTTTATTTGATAGATCAGCATTGCAACTAAGCTATTTATAATCTACAAAATGTTTATACTGCAAGTGTCCTTCTTCAAATAAGGCATGTTGAAGGAGATATTAAACATTATAAACGCAACGCCGCGGGCTAGAAGATGAGCAGTTACCATGTCATGAGTACCTCTTGAAGCTAGACTATGATACTCACGCGTCTAGGTCAAGGTGAAGAAGTTTGGACGGAAGATTCTCGACTGTATTTCCGTAGTAAGAACCGGGTATTCAATTTTTTATGTAGATTCCTATAATTATTTTAATTAAGATGAATTAAAAACAAAAATACGAATTTGATTATCAATTGGAACTGTAATTTTTTGTTCTGTAGAGAGTTTATTGAAATAATATTTAGGTACAAAATTAGACTATAATTTTATTATAACCTACCTTATCGTGCCAAGAATTTCTATAAGAAGCATTTCTGTCAAAACAAAAATGATCGACGAAACAAAATTAACTATTTAGCCAAATAGGCACGTGTCAGGGACGTTGAACCTACGATGAATTTCGAACAGCTGTTGTTATATACAGCGCTTATGTGGTTTTTGCGATCACAAATATACATTGTAAGTATTAAATGTAGATGACAAGCTTGTATCTAAAGGCTATACTTACCCACTGGACCCTTTATAGCTATTTATTATAAGCACTTACCTTATATAACATATTAATAATAAACAGACACATCAAAAATACTGTTAACGAAAAGAAAAATTGCAATATTATGATCCTAATACTTGCCGATATCTGTACCATGTTCGAATAGGCATACGATTCAACTACACTGCTTGAAAAAATATCGTTTTCATCGAGTTCGTCTTAGAGCGTCAATTTCGTCCATAGTTTTCTTTTATCCGCAATCTCATAATTCAATTCCTTCTGAGATAATCATTATCTTTCAAAATAATCTTAACAAAACATCAATATTTTCTTTCTTTTCTTTCTGCTGCTGAGAAATTCCAAATCGAAAAGCCAAATAACACTTTTTTTTTTTGAGGTGGTAAAAATCATCAAATGAGTCCTTCCGCCCTGGGTTGGGCGGAAGGGACTGTCAAACTTTTACTGACTAAAAAACCACCCTGTTCCTTTTGTTGCCCTTTACGTTCCGGGGCCACGGTATCCTGTTAAGACGTCCCGCAACCCCGGCAGGCGTTTGGCCCCGTTGGGGGCCCCGTCCCTGTGCTGACAGCTCTTTGAGGCGCGCGCGAACAGAACGCGCCGTCGACCCGGGCATGGTCCTTGATCGGACGGCGAGCTACCCATTACTCGCCGTCCGCAAGCCCGCGTCTACTGTGGCCGGATGTCGCCTCGCAACGTCCGACGCCCTGGGCGTCTCCCGCGGCGGCTGGGGCGTGAGGTGGAGGGTGTTGTTCTCTCCCTCACGCGGCCCGCCTCCTCCTTCGCTAGCATTACTGCTTCGCAGAAGGAGGTGACTGCATCCCATTCCCTCTCGCCCTGGAGCATGGCCTGAACCAGGTCCGGACGCGAGAGGTCGCCGCCGCCTATCGCCTCCGTGAGGACACGGCGGTGCTCTGCCCAAGCGGGGCAGACCTGCACCGTATATGCTCCACCGTGTCCTCCGGGCGGTCCACACAGTGGTGACACCCGGGCGTTTCCTCCCGTGCAATCCGACACAGGAACCTCCCGAAACATCCGTGTCCGGTGAGGATCTGCGTCAGCCGGAAGGTGAGGACGCCGTGGCGTCTCTCTAGCCACTCCTCAAAGAGGGGTCTTACCGCCGCGATTGCAGCGTGTACACTACTTCGGAATGAAAGCTAAGTCCCCACGCTCGCACCACGAGACCAACGCTGCCGTCACGTTCTATCGTCATACATTAGCAAAGTACATACTCTAATTATGAAAACTACTTAATGGTATTAATGTAATCATCTAGTAATTTACAAACCTTTCGTTCATACATAATGCGTGCCGAGTTGCTAAAAATCATTATCTCCATTGGCCAACCACGTTTAAGTACGAACACGTAGAGGTCGAAGGTAAATGTCGTCTTGCATTATTATTGATTAGCTAGTTATCTTTAAAGTTTATAAGGTTTGATCCATTAGTTTAATAACACAATTAACGAGACCTATGTTCTTTTGTGCTTTATAATGAAAGCTTTTTTAATTTACTCTTTTTAGAGCTTTTAAACCTTATACTCCAGAAGAAAATCCCAAGTCTCTATAGAAACTCTAAAAAACGCTTTCCTGAAATTACATAATAAGCCTCTGTCATTGCCTTCGTAGTGGGTCATAACCGAGATTCGGAGCAATGTTCGGGCTGAACTTTTTAGGGCTGGTATTCTTTAAACATATTAGGTATACCGATTTGGATTTATATTATTTTGGACTGTTTGTACTGACTTTTATATTATTTGGATTCAGGTTGTGAGACCTGTATCAGAATTACAATCCAGCCTATACTGATTTAGATGGGTATATCACCGAGAAAAACGTTGTGAACAGTAAAAGTATTTTAGCTTAACCAACAGTAGGTACCTAATTATTATTTATCGAACAAATTCAGATCAAAATCACACAACAATCGATCAACAATCACAACTGCGAACCATAACAAATGTTTTACCAATTCTATATTTCCACAGTGACATCAATAAATTGTTATTTACAAGTACTTGATGTCAATCAAACAAATTATAGGTAACACCACTTGGTACCTATTCATATAATTAAATCACTATTTCGTAAGGTCCCATCGAAGACGTCCTCAAACGTTTCGCGGCTTACCTTCGCCATGTCGTAGGAGTGGTCAAATACACAAAACATTGTAACGAGATGTACGTCAACTAATAACAGTATGTTGTAATGCAATATTCGGAATAGTATAAAACATGAGTTACGATAATTTATGAGCACATAGTTCAAGTAAACTTTATACAGTAAACCGTTTAATAGTGATCATGAAATCGGTCAGTATAATTTGTGGTGTACTTTTAAAAAATTTAAATAATCTTTTTGTTTGTGGTGTTAATGTGAAAAGTGTTGTTAATAGTGCGGTTTCACTTTCAGCTGGTGCTTTGTGCGTTAGTAGCAGTGGTGGGCGTTGTGCTAGCCGCCCCACAGAATCTTCAGGATGTTCAGCTGTTGCAATTTGATTCGGACAACGATGGACTTGGCACCTACAGATTTTTGTAAGTCGCTTACGATAAACATTACAAATTCTGTGATATCCTAATTATTGTGTTGCACTAAATTGTTATTTCTAACTCACTTTCAAACTCACGTCTAACTTCCTAATTTTATTTTCATTTTAAATAATACATGAATTATAACATTTATTTTCATACATTCAAATATTTAGAAACAAATCTGATCTATCTCCTGATTTTTGTTATAAATATTTTGTTTTAATGTATGCATTACTGCGATAACGATGTGCTAGAAACTTAGATTTAAAATTATAATATGCTCCCTTTTTCACAGCTTTGACCAAAGCGATGGCCAAAGACATAATCAGAATGGAGAGCTGAGGAACGCGGGGGCTGAAGATGCCTTCGTCGCTGTGAGAGGTTCCTACACGTGGTTCGGTCCCGATGGCGTCAACTATACTATCAGTTACGTAGCCGATGAGAACGGCTACCAGCCCACGATTGAACAAGGTCCAGGTGGAGCTGTGCCCGCAGCGGTAGTTGCTTCACTCCTCGGTTAATACGTTATTTAATTAATAGTCTAATTTGTTAAAATAAAGTTATTAATAAACACTACTTTCAGTTTTATTTACAACTAGCTAACCACCAAGCCACCTAACCAACTAGCTAACCTAGAATTTGGTAACGCCATTTTCTTTTTTCCGTAAAAATGTACGAAAATTTTCTTTTATACATATTTTATCTTAACGATAACGAATACAAAAAAAAAGAATTATTTAATTTGGTGCAGTCTTTCGGAAGTTATGCGCATACATACATTTCGGCGATTCATTTTTTTATAAAGGTACTAGGTCGGTATATAATTTGGCGTTTTCCCGGAATTTCTATAAAGGTTATAATAACAACTCAGTTCTTCAAGTCAGAAATCGAAACTTGTCCGGATCACCAATAGCTGCTAAAATGGGAAGCAACTCACTTTGCAACGGAGTGCCCTGCTTTTAAAGCTGCCTGAAACGGCTGATCTGAAAAAATCAGTATCCTAGTTGTACAGTAGCTAGTAGTATGTATAATAAAATGTTATGTTTTTTATTACACACGTTACGTACATGTAGTGAATACAAGCTTGTACATAAACACCCCTTTTTCTGTTTGGTCGTTTGTACACAAGCTTTACTCCGCCTAATAAAAAGATGCACTAAAAACTAAAAAAAAATACATTATTAAAGTTTGAATATAAACTCTTTTCTGAAAGATCTATGATGGTTTATGCTCAAATGTAAACTTTTTGAAAGGTTCTCACTTCTGTCAAATCCAGACGAGATCAGAAGCGTTTTGCAATGTCTGAAATTATTGTTGTCACCGATATTTCATGAATATTACGGGGAAATAAATCGTACAAATTATTCCGTAAATGTATCTCCTTTTCATTTGAGGTTATCGGTCTTGAGTTTTTAATTATTTTTAAAGGAATCCTGCCTATCTGATGGTAAGTAATTGTTATTATATTTTTTTGGAAATGTATGCATCTGATTAGACACCAACTCAACTGAAATAAGGCTAGGCAGATTTTTCCTTTTTTTTTTTGGGGAATTGTATGATGGAATTTAAATGAACACGGGGCGAGAGTGACTACTTAGCACTCTTTCAGTTGGATTTCGGTAGTTTACACCATTTACTAATAAGACAAGACCCTACTTCTATAAAATAACGTTTTAAACAATTTAAGCCATGAAAACCCGATCAGTTAAATGTAATTTTTAATTTTATTGGTTTTAAATCAACAAATAAATAGTCAATTGAGTTGACAAAGATGCATGATCTCACTGAAGAATATTTGTATGTACCTACTTATATTTTTTTTATTTTTAGAAATATGTAAAACACACTGTTGTTGTGATTAAAATTAAAATATTTAACGTATCTTGGTTAATTGGTTGCAGTAAACATGGCGAAGGTATCCATGTTTCCAAATTTAAACACCGGGGAGATGGTATTAACAGCAATCAAGAAATTGATGAAAAATACAGGCTGGACGGCGCGCACTATCATTAAATTCATTAGAATGGAATACCAAGTATCTGACCCGAAAATAAGCCGAAAAGTTTCCAGGTAAACCTTGTTTTTTATACAACTTTACTTACCTTAAGGCGAATTTCCTCAAATTTTTAAATAAAATTAGGACAGTTTTTGTACAGTAAGAAGGTTAAAAAAATTGGTAACTCACCCTTAAGGGCATAAACAGTACGTTGACCCGCGATTACGGTAATTTCTAGTAATTATCTATCATACATTGTAGAGATTAATCCTCTCTCTTTATAATAATTTTATAATAATACTACCCCATTATTAATAATTATCTCATTGAAATTCAAACATGTATTTCGTTTCCTAATTTTGTTTCTCTTTCCTAGTGTCGAGTATTAATTGGTATTCTTTTATCGCGGAAAAAACATATTAGTAAATTGTTAACTGATTCCGCATATCAATACAGAATCAAAATTGTGCCACTTAGGCTAAGACTTTAATAAATAAAATGATCGGACGCCCTTCACCTTTCATGACCGCGCGCATATTTGTGTAACACATACCTATCTATACCCTTCTACGATGATGAAGATTTTATTAGATGCCACAAGTAGTAGGTACCTACCTAAGTATTTTCCTGTAAACACTCGAATTAATAATACCTAGGTACAAAAATATGTACAATTTTTTTTTACAAGACACAGATTTAACGGTTTAATACAATAAGATGAATGAGGAACTAAATAAAAAATTTAAAAAATAAATGTTGTGTTATGTACAGATATTTTGTCCAACAATTTAAAGCTTTATTATTTGCTGCCATTTACCATAAGTTTGAAAAATGGCTGCATCCTTCGGTTAAAACGATATAGCACAAATAGACAGACAAATTCGTCCGATATACGGAACGCTAAAAACTTTTCTCTACTTAGGGTAAAGGAAGGCTAATCACTATGACTGTTATGTTTCGCTAATCTGTATAATGTAGTCCATAACTCCATATTAAGCAGTTACGCTCATCTGCAACACTACAACGGCCTTGTTATTTAAATATACTCTCACGCTTCTTTTTTTTTAAACCTAGTCATTATGATGCTTTTTTTTGCATCTTGCGTCAAATATTACTTAGTCGTATAAGTGATTTTTGACGCAATTCTGTGATTTATTCATTCTGGTAATTAATTTATTAGATTGATTTTATTAAAGCCTCGTGTATGGTAATCAAAAGTTGTGTAACATTATGGCAGCAATATGGTTTTATGTTTTGGAACATCATGTTTCATTACAATAATAAAAGCAAATAGGTATGTAATATATCTTTTGTTAACTATAAATACGACTTATTGTATTTGACAAGGGCTTGGTCTGTCAAAACTAACCAACCAATATTTTTTTATAGTAAGTGTTATAGTAGGGAGATTTTAAAATAGGTATCTAAGATTAAAAATATAACTGTTTGAATGTGATTTAAAGTTAGCATTTGTAAAATAAAAATTAGAAATTGATCGGATGTATAACCTCTTGAGATATAAGCGGATAGTATTGAACAAATGTCGGCGATTAAAAGAAGAAAATAAAAAAGTAAATCGACCAGAAAGCTTTCAGCTTGTCGCTAAAGCTTGCTACAGCACCTTAGCAAAACTGCCGCGTATTCTGAGTCACGATGTTGATTATGGACGCAAATATTATATTTAACTATGTAAATAATTTTTTGGCAGGGCATTAAAGCGTGGTGTGAGGCTTGGGCTGCTGCAGCTGGAGCAAGGACGTTACAGACTTAACGAGATGTCTCGTCTAGCGACGACAGTGAAACCACAAAAACCACATCGCAATCTTCGGGTGCTGCGTGTACGTAGCAGCAACTGTCCAAGTTCCAGGATCGAAAACTTTAGACACCGTGGAAGATTTTAATACTTAACAAAAATAAGTGCCTGTCCTATCCTGAATGCTAAATAAAATTCCAAAACAATATTTTCTTTGTATTTATTTAGGTAGGTACATTGAAAGTATCTTTAAGTTGTGTCCTGCTACATCATCATCATCGTCATCTACATGAGCACGAAATTAAACGCCTCATAGATAATCAATAGTAATGCATATGAAGTTTGGAGATTGAATATCTATCAGGCGCTGTACTATAACGTACTTTTCACCTTTATTTTGCATTTCAACGTTTTTATGGTCTAAACCTATACAGTTTTAAGCTTTACAGTCGGATTTTTCTTAAGTAATTGAAGTCATCAGCGACCACGACACTTTCGGGCTCTGAAAAAGGAGCTAGGTTATATGAAAAATAATAGGTATGCCTGTGCACTGTGTGCCAACAAAACATACCGTTTTTGGTTATGTTATATTTTTATAGACCAAGAGCAAGAAATGGCTCTCTCTTGCTAAACATAAAATTATTGCATTGAGCTTGAATGTCCTTAATAATTATTCATGTAGATCGCATCAGGTTGCGTTGAGCAATAAATTCATGATGGTAATGTTCCAATCATCTAAATTTATTTATCTTCACGTCATTATATATTGCTTTTAAAACAGAAAATGTTTTAAAAACGAATCAATTTTAACCAATTTACAGAACAAGTCGAATGACGTTAAATAAGAAGAAATAAAATAGACGTTCTGGGGGCCTACCGCCATCTCTTAAAACAATATTATTTTAATATTACATTGTAATTTCTGTTGTTGCATTTTCAACTCTCGGCACTGAACCGAGCGTTGAAAATCGAACAGTGTGGAAGGCAAAGTAATATTAAAATAATATTGTTTTAAGAGATGGAGGTAGGCCCCCTGAACGCCTTATTCAAGGCAATAGCAGTTTAACGCTACAGTGTGCTATGAAATACAACGTAGGAACTATGTACACGTTTTAAAAGTTTCGTAACTATACACATCAAAAGTGTCTAGGGATCAAGATGTATTTGGTAATAATAATATATTGATCCCTAGACACTTTTGATGTGTGTATTTCGTAGCTTTATTGTCCAAGATTCCATCCTAGAACTACTTACGTCATTTAAGTATGGGTTTTTTTTAAGGATGGGAAATCATCAAATGATTTCTTCCGCTCTGGGCGTGGCGAAAGAAAGTGTCAGACTCTTACTGACTAAAACCCATCCGTGTTCCTCTTAATGCTCTTTGTGTTCCAGGGCCGCCGTAACTCCTTCGAACAAAATCCGCAACCCTGGTATTTTAAGTATGGCTGAAATTACGTTTGTTTGTCTTTTTTTTTAAAGAAATGTTGCCCTCCACTAGTAAGTTCTCCTGCTGTCTTCAAACGTGGTTGCGTATACAAACATATAAACTCACATACACAAACAACAAGTCCAGGAACCCACAAATATTTGTTCTCGAAACAGACAGCATTCAATCGGGCTTCAATGAGCCCCTTTTCAGGTATCAAGGTTTAAAAAGTACATACCTTACTTATGTCCTATTGTGACGGTTGGTTTTTTATTATGTGTTACAGAACATTGTTTATATTTACTGTGAAACAATGTCTGGGGACTCTGGGAGCCTACAAATATTTTTTCCATTATTTCTAAAATACAAATGTGTGCTATATTACATACCTATAACATAAAGCACATTGTTATCTCATGGTAAATGCCAAATAATTAACAAAACAGTGGTAAAAACGGTCCCTTCTTTTTTCTATTTCTTCTAGGAAAACTAAAAATATTTGTGCACTACCCGTGTCGAGATAAATAACAGTACCTACTTACCTAGTGCTAGAGAGGTATGAAATACATATTCTTCGTTGAGAGTTTTTTTTTTCACTTAATTTACAAAGCATGTTTTTGTTAAAACCATACATCCTTGATGGTGCGATTTTTATTATTTTTACTGCTAATAACTATTTAATTAGTTGTTTATTACTTGCAATACAATTCATCGCCTTATATCCAACTGTTTGTTTTTCCTTTTGTTTTTTATTTCATTGAAAACAACACTGTCGTACTGTAGTACGATTTTACCTATTCTCTCTATTCGTGTCTATTTTCCACAAACTATTTAATCTACAGAGACAATGTTTACCTGTATAGGTAGGTACTTAACAAGTTGAAAATAAGTTTTTATCAAAAAGTAGTAGGAAATACATCACTTGATATATTTACTTTCCACTTAACGAAACCTCTTATTGAAGGTATTTTTACATATTTTTTATATTAGATAACATATAAGTCTGTTATTATGTAATTTCTGCAAAAAAACTGTTAGTTCATTGTCTAAACTGTCGTCATCACTATTGTCCTACCTTAACTCAATTATCTTATATCGATTTTTCCTTTTTTCCAAGGATTACCCTTAATAAAGTTTTTATTACGATGTTTAAATAATACTACCCTAACTATTATTGTCCCACTGCAGGACACACACTAGGAAGTTCTCCTGTACCTATCGTGGTTGCGTTTAAAAATATATAAACTCACATACACAAACAGCCACAATTTAGTCCCTCACAATGTTTTCCTTCACAGATGTCAGTGATGGCCAAGACAACCTTAGAAAGTAGGCACATGAACACATATGAGCATTAGTAAATTATTATTTATTGGACTGGCTTTTAAGCTAATAAAACCAAGCTTCCACTTTAAAAGGGACTTTCCCGATAGCGTGCTCTATACAAAAATAACCTAGTCATATTTTAGTCAATGAGTAATAAAACTCAATGGAATTTTGCAGATAGGACGGCATATCGTTTAGAAGTTAACTTTTTTGACGGGAACCTAACTAACCACAAAACTACATCAAGTTTAATTACTTACTAGCTTGTGCATGCGACTTCGTCTGTGTGGAAGTCAAGTGTACTGTAAAATATAAACTATGTATAACAGGGTGTAACGGAAAGGGTATATACATACAAAGAGTAAGGCTTCTTTAGATGATAACTAACGATATGGAGCTAATTTGCAAAAAAATTGACTGATTGAATAAAACTGATTGATTGATTTTGATTGAAAATTGACTTTTGTTCGATTTCAAGTTGATATTGAGTTAAATAAGTACGTATTTTGAATTATTCGGCTTTCAGCCAAAAACGGCTAATATAAGAAATCTCTGGATGCAAATGAATTATATAGATATTCTGAGACTTCATGTGTTGCCAGGTGGCCAGGATGCAGCGACGTAAGTAGACCATGCGGTAGTAAATAGGCGCTATTATCTATTCTATAAAATAACATGCCTGTAATCCACGAAGGGTTAGGCAGAGCCATTAAGTACACCCACATTTCGCCAGCTATGTTTAAGTCCTATGTAATAGGAGGCGATCGAGCCTATTGCTATAACATAAGTCTTACGGTTCGACGATCTTAGTCTATACGCATGTGCTTTGAACACATCATATTTTGTTTTCGATTCGTTATGTATTAGCTATATCTTATGATGTTCGTTTGCTAAGGTACCTGAAGTAATTATGTGAGTGCAAAAAACAGACTCCATCTTATGATTCTGAGAACATTAAACTAACAGGAAACAAGCAAATCCAACTCATTCGTAGATCAGATGTGTAGTGTTGTAACGTAAATAGAGTGTCGTATAAATAATATATCTATGGGTTTAATCATCTTTTGAAGATATCGAGGGCCATTGAAAGGTTGTGTTTTTATTCGTAATTGTTTTAGTGTATTGTGTGGTATAAGTATATGTTGCTATAGGACATCAAGTAATTGAATATAGACAAAATGGATACTACATTAATAAAGGTAAGAAATTATAGTTCCTGAAATAGAAACGCAGATTTTTAACAGTTTTTTTAAGTTAAGCAGTTCATAAATATTCGGAAAAATGAAACTAGAAGACCTATGATTTGAAACTTTTCGATAATCAATCTATTGTAGATGATATTTTATTATTCTGCAATTTATTCAGTGATTACATTAATTCGACTCAATTCTCAATGGATCATGCAGAAACATGCATATAGAATATCCACAAAGTGATCGTGAGGTTCTGTATCGATTTCTCAGAACGGTAAATACGTCATATCTAAAATTGATTGACTGTGTCGAATTTATCTATTATGGGCTAAATAGGTAGGTATAGCAGCTAGGATTGTTTTCATAGTAGTTGATACAACAACAAAATAAAGATTTTACGCAAACTCAATAAAACTGTATTAGCCTATAACCGTGTTGTTTACCTAATGACTTTAATCTTGTTTTATTGTACAATTGTACCTATACCCAACCTATACCCCCTCAGTCCTTAGACAGTTATACTATAACGCCACTCATAAAATTTTGTTTCTTTTCCAGTTTTTAATACTATGGCTTATGTGTGAAAATATTGTGTTGACCACAAGTATGGCTCTAAAGGGTGACCCTGGAGAAAATGCCAATACAAGACAGAAAAGATCACCAGCCAACAATTTTTCTTTATTTGGTATAAATCTGGGAATCCCAAGAGCAACAGCAAGAGAATCTATTAATAGTTTCAGAAATATATTTTCCAATAACCGTGAAAATGCACGTAATAATCTCGAACCAATAGAACCTTATGGAAATATGAGGAATACCAATGTGTTTTGGCCAAGCGATGTCCCAAACAGAAGTGGTATTCAAAATTCAATGCCTCAAAACGATCTCCAAGGAGATAGGTATATTTGGCCCCAAGAAAACAAAACTGAATTTAGTAAAAAAATAGTACCTGACAAAAAACAGACATCAATTGATAAGTACAATACCAAACCAGAGCCTCAAAGAGAATATTATTATAACGGCCCAGAAAATACAGCTGATAATCCAGAAAATGGATCAAAAGTTGATGCAGAGTTATTAAATTACATATTCCAAAAATCACAAATGAATTATGACGGTACAGGTACAACTGTGGATAACAATATCGAATTCGTAACTGAAACTGGTGAATACGAAACCGTAAGTATTATTTTTAAATTGGTAGAAGAGACAATACTTAAAACTAGGGCTACTCGAGCTTTTCCATTGATTTTTTGATGATGACACACAATTGATAGTGTCTTTAAATGGTTTTAATCAAACAGTTGATTTGATCTGGACTTTCCATGGGAGCCTTCTACACAGTTTGTAATATCTTGCAAGAATATGTTTACAGTAAAGAGCTACTTGTACCCCATGTTATTGTTCAGTGAATTCATTTATGCATAAATGTTTAATGTTTTTTATACCTACTTAACTAAAGTATATGGCACTTTGTTTGACGTCAGTGTTTTTTGAATTCGATAAAATTAAAAGATCACACACATTTAAAACCAGCGTCTTGACTTCACTTGAGTTGTCCACCAGGCACAGCAAATGAGAATGAAGGAAATCTCCACTCTTTGTTATTATATGTTTCTTGAATGTATTACCCTGCCTATCCAAATTGACCTAGTTAATAAGTAACTTCTACTTAAAAAAGCAACTTATAAATATAACAAGAATACTAATGTTTCACTACTCGTTTATTAAATTTCAGACTACGGGTTTAGAGCAACGACTTGCCCCTGCAGTTGTCGCAACACTTTTAGGATAAATCTATTAGTCGCATTGTCCATGGCAAATACTCGTGTGAAGAAATACTTCAAAGAATGTAGAAACATCCTTCATGCTGTTCATCGGGAATTCGGCAAGTATCGTTCCATCATCGTTATATTCAATGTAAAGAAGACTTTTAACTTCATCTGGTCCATTATTAGATTTCTTTTTTTTGGATCCCTTTTTCTGACGTAGTATCAATGGACTGTTAATGATAAGAAATGACTTACTTCTTCTTTTTTCAGGGCCCAAGTTTATAATACCGGTTATATTCGTAGTGTAATTAGTAGGTACAATTTGTATATCTCCGGATATTGTTACTGTTGTAACCATAACCGTAGCAATTTCCTCCTCAGTGGTGTGATCTAGTTGTCTACAAAAATAAAAGATTATTATGTAGCATGTTACATGAAGCTTATTAGAATTTGATGAAAGTCAAATATTTTTTTGAACATAAAATTCTCTTTTTTCAGACCTTGGTTGTAAATTGTGTTTTATTTAAATACTTAGAAATATATTATTAAAATAGTATTTTTAATAAATAATGCGAAACATACGTAAGCTCTAAGTTTAAAAATAATACAGAAGTAGGTATATACTATTTGATTAATGCACCTATAAAAACTCATGAAAATACATACCCGTCATTAAATTCAACTGTTGTTGTCTGTAGAGTATTGTTACAAAAAGCAGACGCAATCATAACCCCAAAAAACTGTAAGGAAATCATAGTTTTTATTTCAAATATAAAACTGAAGAAAAACATTGGCAAACATTGCAAACAAGCCTTTTTTACTCACGAGTAGACATTTGAGGTAAATCATCATTGATAAGCGTTTTGATTGCGATCACTCATTTATACTGACTAAATTAAAAACGCTTTACTAATTAAAAATAGCAACAGAAATAACTTGTAACAAAAATCGTTTAGCAGTTATTTTCTAATTACTCGTTTAACTACTAATTAGCCTCATTAGGCGTCAAGTGTGGTTGTCAAGCATTAGCTTGGGTCCGATTTCTTAAATAAAGTTATGCATTCTTGTATAAAGGTAAAGGAATAAACGCATGAAAATAGCACTATTTATATATTTATATATACTACTATTTATGTATATACACATATCGATACTGGAAATATGAAATAACACAAAATGAAATTTTCGACCAAATGTCCCTTACGTTATTTCATATTTCCAGTATCGATATTATCTCTAAATACATTAGGTATATAATCAAATAAACGTAAGTATGTTAAGAAACACACATTATAATTATTATATTCTATATGTTTAATGATTATTTTAGATAAATAGATAGGCATAGGATAACTATATAGATAGATAGACAGACAGTTAAGACGTTCTTCATGATATATTAGTTTGTTGTGCAATTTTCTAAACAACCATTATTATTAATAACTAAGGTTTTCTTGAAAATGTATGCTTTCAAATAGAAGTTTAAGCTGTAAAAAAGTTAAGACCCGTCATACCGAAGCGGACAACTTGCGGGGACTGTCGCGGAAGCAGTTAGATACGGCAGTACTGCCGCTGCCCGCGTTGGTGTAAACCACGTGTAAACAATACAAATGCTACTGCGGTAACTAACTGCGCCAACGCCGGCGACCGCAACCGCGCCCGCAACTTGTTCGCTCCGGTGTAGCTAGGCTTTCAATAATTTTAACTTTTTATAAATGTGCTTTATTGAACTGTTAAACTTTTAATAAAAAGACCAGAAACTATTTTTATTTATTTATTCCTTCCCTTAAAGGTATATAATAAACGAGTCACTAACTGACCTTAGCTGTATATTCAACACTACCAATATAGTGATGGTGCACTTTGTTACCTTTGTTTTTATACTCTACCTGTTCTACTGTGAATAACTAAGATTGAAAATTAACCACCAGTAAATAACTGGTGATTATTTACTGGTGAAAACAAGATGCGTAGAAACGTCAGCTGATATAAGATTTATGGAACGAGCAATGAACACCGTATAGGCAGGGTGATCATTGCTGATTATATATACCTACCTACATATTATAACCAAAATTTATCAATTAAGAACAACACCATCATAAGCTTGAGAGAGCTTGAGCTTGAGCTTGAGCTTGGAGATGTAAAAAAAAATCTATACAAATATTACAAATTGGTGTTTTTTTTTATTATTTTTCTATTTGTAAGAGTAGATAATATCTGGAAGTAATGATCTGATTATTAAATTTTTTTCTCTGATAGACAGCTACACTACTGCCAAATAGTTTTATGATATACTGGATTTCCACACGGAAGAAGCCGAGGACAGAAGCTACGAGTAAGTAGTACTTACTTTATGTTTTTGTAACTGGCTGTTTCATCGGATAAGTGTGTTGCTCGAAATAAAGTGGTAGGCGGCACGATTTGATCATGAAAATAACTCTGCAAAAAAGTACCAAGCCATCAAGATAGGCCCTCGCCTAAAGATAATTTAAAGACTATAAACCCTCACCAATTTAGACTTTCAAGTCGGGTAAGTTTATTTCGGGTAAGATAATTCGTAACTAATTTAGTATATAAGTTAAAGTAAGTAGCTTGGTAAAGGTAGGCACTGTACAGGTTGTACGTTCAGAGCTGAAAAGTATTCAATTGGTACGTACCATAAGTGAACAGAATTAAATGTATTCAATACAACAGTTTGGTATACATCTAAATAAAATAAATATGAAAAGGCTTTTTATAACATGCTTTAAACAGATTTACATCATACATTTTTTGCTAGCCTTTACTGTCCTACTTTTGGACATTCCTTCCAAAGTATTAAAATCGAGATGACTGTCTCGTTGGTCTAGTGGTCGCAAAGCGCGCCTGCTGATTATAAGGTCTCGGGTTCGATTCTCAGGTCGGGCAAAGTGTAATTGGATTTTTCCATCAGGAATTTCATGAATCATCAATTTCTCAGTAGCAGCTTAGGCGTCTGGATTTGTGGTCCGGTTGATGGCAATAGGCTTGCCCCCTATTACATGGGACTTTAACATAACTGGCAATATGTGGGTGTACTAATGGATACACCTCTGCCTAACCCTTAAGAGATTACAGGCGTGATGTTATGTTATGTAAATCGAGATTACATGGTGTAATAAAATAACAATGACAAGATTTCTTAACAAAGATTACAATCATACAAATAAATAGGTAAACATTGTTTAAATTTTATAAAATTATTAATCACATTTTTATGTATGCATCTACCCATACATAATTCATTAAGTAGTTAATGAGAATTACATTGTAAAAGACAGGGACGTTAATTTTATGGTCTAGTTGGTATTTCGTTAGTGGGTATTGTTTGTGATTTGCTGAGCATAATAAAAAATAAATAAAAATAATAAATAATAAAATCTTTAGTAAATATTTTGAAAACAAACACTGCACTTGCAAATAGCACCCTATGTCTTCCTGTTTACGAATAAACATTCACTAGAACAATTAGAGTGGGGGCAAGTATTTATATAACTCTTGTTAACATAACGATACATATTAATGCATAATTTTTGTGTATGTATGGTAGCCACATAACAACAGAAAATGTGAAGGAGTTCCACAACTGACTGACAATGATGACATTACACAATTAAAATCACAGAATTAATTAATATTCGTAGTCAATGGGATACGAAAACTTATACAGTGAGACGCAGTTGCTCGCAAAAGTTATCATTTAGTAAAGATAATCGTTTTAAGAATATCTATTTCTCATCTATTTGGTAAAACAAATATCTACATGTTTTCTTAATTATTTCTTTCTATGAGGATTCATGTGTAATATTTTTCGTAGAAATAAACATAATAACTTTAAGTTCAAATAAAATACGAATAGTTCGCCTACGGTGTTTTGTGTATAAGATCCGTTTCGCCAAATTAGGGTATTTATATAATTAAAAGTGTCAACCCGTGATATAATTGGGTTTTCATGAGTCATAAAAATAGGCATAATGATTCAGCTTTTTCGATATGATATTCGTCATGTCACTAAAATAATACTACTTAATATCGCCATAAATAGGCTCATCATCCAGCCTAGCATTATTCCCAAATATGTTGGGGTCGGCTTCCAGTCTAACCGGATGTACCAAGGATAGGCAGTCGCTTCATGTAAAACACTGGTAGTTTTACATGAAGCGACTGCCTATCCTTGGTAAGATTAGTTGCCAGACTTTCATGTTTCTGCCTACTGGAAAGATTTTAAACCAACGCCATTATAAATATCCACAACGAATAAATTCAGACTATGAAAGTATAAACCAGTCAGCCAGTTGTTAGCGCGGCTATTGCCAAGCGTAGTTTAGCTGCATCAAAGTGTTTTTTGAGCTGAAGGGTTACAACATCAACACATAATGCACGTTCGAGCAATAAATCCTAGGTTTATGGCTGTCGATTACACATCAAAGAAAGCTGCATATTAATACTCAAAACAAAAGGTAAAAGTTGACTGTCGGGTTGTAAATAAGGTGAAAATTACTTGTACTGCTAGATATTCTATGTAGGTACGTAACTTAAGTACTTTAGTATTTTTTTGACGAAACCTCAGTATTTTGCATACAATAGTACGAAATGTCAAGTACACGCAGTGTCATAGATATCTAACGTTCAACTTCAATACTACTTACTTTTAGTGTAAGGACGCATAAAATGACGTCACATACCTCCCTTATTTAATTGAATTAAAGTGAAGTTTTTCAATAAATTAATGAATGATTTTTGAACGTTTTTTTTTTTGTTAAGTCGACGATGCTTAAGGAGGCTAAGTTGCTATTTATGTGGCTGCCAGGATTCACAAGAAAGTGTAACAGTACCTACCTATTTAATTACAACATTGTAATATATCGTCGCATATACCATAACTTGTAAAGACCGTCGGAAAAACCGACTCGAGTAATTTCCCTTAAGTGATGATCCTCAATAACACCGTTAATATTTGATATATCGAGAGAAAGTATGTAACACGACACCGTTGAAGTTATACATTATTCATTTATTTATTTTAAATCATCTGAATCATTATAGCATTATTATTCACAGCTCGTTTGTACCCACTGCTGGGTTTGAGCCTCATTTCTTTTGTACCAGCTAGGTCACTCCTGTCCTGATTAATTGGCATCTCAGAGTTAGTGCACACAGAGCAGCATTTGTATTGATAATGAACTCATATTTCACACAAATAGAGTCGAAATTTGTACGCACGATATATAATTCTATGCGGAATTTATAATCTTGTACGCAACTACGCAATTTTCAAATCTATTTCTGTTGGATTATAATTTATTATAAATTTTAAAAAAAATGTTTGGTAACTTCTTACCGTCTAATTCTAATCGTTTCCTTGATTTAATATTACATTAATTTAGTTTAGTATTGCGTTGCCAGCGGTCTGACAGTCAGGTTGACTTCTTGAATTCATGGGACACTGATATAGAAAATCTATGTTAACAAATAACACAACTACACTAAGTTTATAACTAAAATGATACAGCGAAATGACAACATTGAATTGGCAACGGTGGACTATTGGTATTTGATATTTCATAAGTAAGTATAAGTAGCAGCGTCTTATATTTTACAAGGAAGTAACTTTAATGCAATCACTAATCCATCAAACATTGCCTTGACTATAAATAAAACCAATTAACTAATAGTTTCGGTAACTGTTGAGCCAGTTTCGGGGTTGTGGATTTGTGTTATTTAACATAATATGAGTATACGTAACTGTTCCTAAAATACTAGCTGATAAAATATATTTTTTTTCTAATTATATATTGGGTGTTAATAGACCCTCAAAGTACCGAAAGATACATTTTCTTTTAAACACGGCGATCACTTTTTTGTTATTGTTACGAAGATATTGAAGGTCAAAGTTATAACAATTTTCTACATTTAAGAAGAAACTAGTTTCAAATGTTTTAACTACACTTTAAATAACCCCATGACCCCAGTACTGCTTCATGCACCTATAGGTAAGCACAATAATTGCTTGGTACCTTCAACAGTGATTTAATACAAAAAAAAAACGTGTCCCAGCAATATTTTTTGCTAAATGTTACTTAGTTTGATGAGCAGAATGCGTGGTTAACAAGTAAGTGATGAGTGTTTTTACACCCCGCATATAGTTATTTCCATATTAGTGTTAAAGATTGGTTTTGATAAAACTTTAAATCAAGCACAACGCACATTGGTATTACATCGCGTGATCGTATCCAAGATATCCTAATGAAATCTCCATATACATATAGTTAGTAAAAACATGAAGATCCTGTACATAGTGACGTGTTATTTGACATAATCATTAGACTAACAAACACGTCTTACATTTATCACATGTAGTCATCATCTCATGTAGGTACTGAAATTCCATGAGAATTCATTAACGTAATTAACTTTATTATGTGTATTTTTATTCTAAGAGAGGAAATTATATTTTTAAATTCTTATTTAAGTACCTGCAGTTATGATTACATGCGAATCTTTATTTTCTCAGATCAAAAGATTTGATAAGATAATCAACATTTGTATCAGGTTAACAACCTTTATAATTTTTAAATTAAGAACATTTAATTAAAAAATAAGTGTATGACTGGTTCTCCAAACGAAGACGGATCATGTTACTAAGAAAAAAATGGACATTCAGCTTGCTGCGGATCCGATCCGATTTATATGGCACTAGGAAAACAAAATCATTGGATTGAACCAAGTGCATGACAAAAATTCAGTTAATAAGGAAAGAGAATATAAAGAACTAACCTAACCACAACGCATGACGGAATGCTAAACGTGAAAGACTCATGAATATTTTTTTAAATACGTAAGTACCTATTGCCGAAACGTTCAATGTTTACCCCCTTTTTATTTTAAATTTGCTATGTCGGAGAAGAAAATACCATTATAGAGAAGATAATAAAATGCTATTATAAGTACCTTTAAAAATACAACTCTGTAACAGCAGACAGCCGATAGCTGGCGTAACTTGGGTAGGGAACCCCAAAAATCAAACAATAGGTTTTCATTCCCAGAGCAACAATAAGTTTTCTCATTAAAGCAGAGCCTGCTGGGTTTATTACTCAAACCGCAAATTATTTAAATAATTCAATAACTTTGACGCTTCTATTTGCCAATCTGTCAATAAATCAAATAATTTATTGCTATATTTAAGAAGACATTAAAACGACATGAAATAAATGAAATATAGTAAAATGGCTACATACATTTTGGTTTGTTTGTGCATCCTGAAAAACTTAATTTAGAAGACGAGCCCTCCTAGTATCAATGCTTATCTGCATTGTTAATCCAGAATATATGATGCTGACTGCCCAAGTAGGTACTTGGGCAGTCAGCACGCAAACGGATCAGGTGAGATGGAGAGTAGGTACTCGCCATCTCACCTGATCCGTTTGCGTGTGATAACTTGGTACTTTTCTTAGGATTGGCAATTTTACATCGGTCTGTCTCTAGTGACAACTACTATTCGTATTCATTATGGGTTGTTATGACGGGATTTCCACGTTCCTTTATACCGTCACCAAACGTTCGAAATTTCATCGGTAAGATCTTGGGGCGAGGTCGGAGATATTGCAAAAAATGACTGGGTTTTGATAAAATGGAAAATTCGACCCGGTCGCGTTGCGGCGACCGGTAAAGAGCACTGTCTCACGCAATGTCTTTCATCAATAATTAACGAACCTGACATTATAATAGTTATTATGTCAGCTTCGTTAATTGTTTACGTGTATTATAGACTAGTAAGTACGTAACCAATTCCCTATTGCTTCTCTAGTATAAAATATTAATATCATTTAAGTATTTGTATAAATTCAAAGAGCACGCCTAGTTTACTTGAGGGTCGTTCTTTTGTATTCTGCTCTATTTTAAGAGTTCCGTGATTCTACAACAAAACATTCATAAATTAATAAAAAAATATGTATATAAAATAAATTAATATTTTGATCTCAATAATTAATTTATTTAAAAGACAAAGTTCAATCCAGTATATTACTGTCACATAAAATATCAAATATTTCAATCAAAAAAGATTTAGTAGCGATGGTACAGAAAATTATAGGTCAGTTTTGCATAATCTTTGTGTAGGGGAGCGGGGGGCACGTTGTTACAGGGGTAAGAAGTTACACGCGTTTTTTACCGGGATTTTAAACTCTTCGATGGACATAATTGGACTCATTCGTTATCTTATAACATCGTGCATTAGATAAAAACAATAAGTGACCAGCCAAGCGCTGGGCTACTAGGTTGTGTGCGTGTGTCCCGATTTCAACCAAGTAAGTAAAAAAATCCTTTACGAAATTTTTGATTCCTGATGACTATATTTTTTATTTTGTAAATTTTTTTAACCTTGAACGTTCACAATATATCTACCTTTAATTTACAATATTGTTTTATTCTACTATCGATATCCATTAATAATGACTTCAATTTATATTAAAAAACGTGCCATGGGGCAAGTAGTTACAATTGTTTGGGGTAAGTTGTTACATGTAACAACATGTACATGTAACAACAAACCAGGAAAAACTAATTAAGAAATGAAAGTGAATAATTTAATTACTACAAGTTGTTATTTGCAGACTAAGTCTGTGTTTTTATATAAGATTTAAAAATGTTCCTGCCAAAGTGATTTACTACAAAAAAAAACTTAAATAATTACCATAATAGATATTATAATTACTCATAAATATTAGAAGACTGTATAAAGTGATCTCTATTGTCTATATCGTTTTGAAATACTAATAAAAAAATATGTATCACTGATGATTTTGTTTATTTATCTACCGTAACATCGTGCCCCGATGATGTAACAACTAGCCCCAATTCCGGGGTAAGATGTTACAATCTACTTGTTTAGTTAAACTCTCCATTGTGAAAAAATTACACAAATTTTAATAATTTTTCAGTCATATTTTAATAGCTAAATAGACATACTAACATTACAAGTAATCAAATGTATAATTTATTTGATAGCTTTTGTCATATTAACAACTATCTAAAAATTGTAACAACGTGCCCCCCGCTCCCCTACCCAATGCCTCAATGTATTGCAACAACAGCAACATTCACGATAATAATAGGAATCATTGCGTCAGTACATATGTATATGTACATATATCAGTATAAAATAAATCGTGATATTATTTATGTGAAATAAAACATTTTCGAATGCTTGTGATTTAAATATAAAATGCTCGTAAATATGTAAAAGACAGGTAGTTTGTAACTACTAGAAATGCAACAAAAAAACTTACAAAACAAAAAAAACTAAAACTATCCTGTTCATCGTCCTATAAGGAATGTCCGTTACATAAGTGATTAATATTAATTGCTTTAATAATTATGTAGTTTCGTGAAATCTGTGTTGATAGGTTAGTTATAAATATACGATAGGTATGTCCCTCGTCGGGAAATTTATATGGCGCCGAAACTTTTATCGCATCGACCATTAAATCACCGGTGGGCGTGCACTCTCTGTGGAGAAATTTTTTTTTTGGTCTTAGTCAAGTAAACATTCATCTTGCATGTTAATAGCAAAGCAATTTCTTATTAATTAATTTCTATATGTAGTCATCAACATTAAAAATATTATTTCGAAACAACAAATCTTGCGAATAGCGCCAATCTAATGTCAAATTTAAATCTTGAACTATTTTAAATAACTAATGCTATTTTTCGACCTTGCCTTTTCATCCATAACTTATGAAATACTATGTTAGAATACTAGCCTCCGCCCGCGACTTCGTCCGCGACATAGTCATAGTTCTTCATATTATCCCACTCGAACCTTACATTTTTTCGGGATACAAAATACACTATTTATCGCTGTGTGTACTATCTATCTCTATGTCAAATTTCATTCAGACCCGTTTTACCATTCTGACGTCTGACGTGATTCTGTAAGATTAAACAAATTTAGGAATAGGATGACACGTGGTAATCAGAATATTTAATTGTATAAGTTTTATATATTAAAGACTAGCTTTTTCCTAATCCGCATGAATGTCGGTAATCGCGGACACAGACGAAGTCGCGGAATAAAAAGTAGCTTAGGTCCTTTCTTGGGGTTAAAACTTACCCGGTACCTCATCATCATCATATCAGCCTATGGCCGTCCACTGCTGAACGTAGGCCTCCCCCAAAGAGCGCCAACCATCCCGGTCTTGGACAGCCCGCATCCATCCCGCTACCCGCCACCTTCTTTAAATCGTCGGTCCACCGTGCAGCAGGGCGTCCCACACTACGTTTGCCTAAACGTGGTCTCCACTCTAACACGTGTTTGCTCCACCGACTGTCTGTCCGTCTGCAGACATGGCCGGCCCACTTCCACTTCAGCGCACTAATTTTGCGAGCAATGTCGGCAACCCGGCAACCCGGTACCTAATTTAATTTAAATTGGTTCAGTGGATTAGTCGTAAGTAACAGACAGACAGAGTTACTTTCGCATTTATAATATTATAAATATATAAATATGGAGTATGGACAAATTAAGAATGGATTTGAGCTTAGTTCTGCCAAAACAAGATCGCTCTAAAATTACATTTATTGTTATTTTAGATTTAAAATATTTTAGAGGCATTGTATTGGGTTTGTGCGTTTTGGAAAATAAATTGTACTTCCAAAACAAGATGTTGTATTATTTCTTTCCATATGGTTTATTATTTGGTTAAAATATAAATAGGAATATAAAAAAAACTTTCTTATTCTGTTGTTTTTTATATTATGTTGTAGATAAAAGCCATTTCTATCAAACAACTTTTGAATGACCATGCAAATAAAATAATTGATACAGCATTTCCCAAATTTTCATTAATTTATCCGTTCCACGTGCATGTAAGCGCCTATTGCTATTCCCACTATGAAATACGTCATCAACAAATAAAAAAAGTGACGTAAGTACATCAATTGAAGATAAAATACTGTACAATAAATATATTTTGTAAGGAAACAAATGAAACACGTATGCAGTTCCCGTTACATGAATGTCTGTTAACTTTTGTTAGTGCCCACGTAATCTTTACCCAAGTTATGTGGAATTTGATAACGTTTCCTTTATCTTTTTTATTTACGGAGTAAGTGACTTACAAGTTTTGGTTTGCCGACAGTGCCAGTTATTTTTTTTGCGATACGATGTAGAACCTACTTGCTTTCTTCCGCAGGAAAAATATGGTTCATGGTTATTGAATAGCAGTAAGAATGTAATAGAAAGTTCGTTGTCATAGTTTTTCTTTTTAAATTTGAACGACAAAACCCATCTTTATGAAAGGATTGTTTTGTAGATAAGAAAATATTCGAAAAAATATAAAGATTTGAAATGTAATAATTATTCAGTTATCTTTTATATTTTTCTACTAACATTTTAATTTTAACATGTCCTGAAAGCCATATAATACGGTTCCAGTTAAGAATACTAAGCCAATTAACGCGAGGTAATACAAAGTTACTGCCTCTAGTTGTAACTAATGATGAAACATCTTTAATTACTCGGTAATGATATTAAACGGTTTTATAGTTACTAAGTTTAAATACTTATGTAATATCAAATGTCTGTGGCTGTGCATAAATTATCAGAACGAACTTCAATGTTATATGTATAGCCCATATATGGGTATTTATCTGGCAAGCTAGATTTAATTTCGAAGGATGAGCCATTTATAAAAAAACGATGATGATACCTACAGACTAACACACAACCAACCTGCTACATATAGTAGGTACTTGTACTACTTTACTCATGTTTTGTCGTAGTTATTAACAAATTAGTCATATGAAGTTAACTATTGTTTGTTATCGCTGTTCCAGTAACGAAAACATTAACAGACGTTATTTTAAATGACTAGTCTTTACTTTCAATTCGTAAAACCTTTTGAGAGTCTATTGTTTCTTTGTGAATACGGGTTTTACCTCATTGTTCAGAGATCTGTAACCGTAGCATCCGAGCGGATCTTCGGTCCATTCATATGTCGATCTGTGTAATGGTCAGCTAGAATTGGCTCTGTTTCAGCGCAGGCGGAGCGGGCCGCACGCTTGTATGCGGCCACCAGGCGCACACACCCGCCACTCTTTATATATAAGGAGATCTTGCGAAACCGTTAGCACATTCGGACTACAACCTGTCCAGGAAGTCACCTGCTTCTTTTGTCATCTGTGAAACGCGACAAGATGCTGTTCATTCTGGTAATTATTTTCCCGCGTTAAGTGTTTGTATTAGTGCACCTGAATAAGGATCAAACAGTGTCAAAATTTGCATGGTAAATTGTGTCAATAAATTGAGTGTATGAGTAGATGACCTTCCTGTGATTGCATGTTGACGAAGACGTGTGTTGCAAATACTGGCGCCCAGCTCATGAATGTGTGGTTTTACCTTATGTCGTTAGAGGTTTAGGTTCTGACCTTTGCTTTATTCACGCATTCTATGTTTATGCCTACATCGTATGACGAAATCTCCCCATAATGTGTCCGTTTAATTTTAGAAGTATGTATTAAGTACCTACTAAATGCCTTTTGGTTTATCATCAAGAAAAATAGGTATAAAGTTGCGAGTTTAAGTAAGTAATTATTTATAAACAGCATTTATTGGGCATGTCTTGAATCGGGTATGTGTGAATTTTTGTGCGATGTATATTTTTTGTTTATTGAATCATCCGCGAAAATCTTAAAATAGTTTCCATCTAAACATCGTAATAATATTTCTATGAGAGTCATAAAAACTTGTACTTTTTGTTTTATATTCCGCTAAGGTCGTATTTTTATTGCCGGTGATAGCAGCTATTGAAGGTTATTCAAGTACATCACTAATTTTCGTAAATAAGCACATAACTCAACTACCGCGTGAAAATTCGTTTGTGGAATGCAAACAAAAAAGCCACCTACATATTCAAGATGAACTCCAAAATATGCCAATACAAGATCAAGGTCGAATTACTAGTGTTCTAGATATGGAATAGTTTATTACAGGTAATAAAATTTCATCGATCGATTGGAACGCTGTATACGCACCCACAAAAGAATCTTGAAAGAAAAAAGCTTTTACCGGTTGGAGACTCGGAGATGTTATCATTGAATTAATGAAGGACGCAAAAAAATAATACAATGAGCGTGTTACGGGGGCGTGCGACACAACCGATAATTAAGTAAACACGCTTTAAATTATGGTAATTAAATATAACATTTGATGACATTACAGAGCGTGTTGGCGGCTTTGCTGGTGCAAATGCTAGGTGCGAGTCCTGCAGTAAACAATCAATCAAGAGCTCAAATTCTTCGATACGACTTCGACACAGCCAACCTGCCAAACTCTTATAGATACCAGTAAGTATTTGTTAATTATTTTAATGTCAGTAGGTTAGTTTTCAACTGTCTGTATTGAAAGTAAATAGTGTTGCACCGATAAGTGCGTAACTCATTTAAAAGAGGGAAGAGAGAATAGGTACACGTGCAAGCTGATTTGGTAATCTGCAGCAGTCTATGCATGTGTTTGTCTATATGAGGAAGAAATAATTGTTACTACATTATATGCATTACGTAATGGGTATTAGAGTCTAAGTACCTAATAAACCATCTAGTTACTTTAGTACTAGCATTTAATATAATAACTAAGGTGTAATTAGGTCTCTAATGCACAAATGATGTTCAGGTAGGTACTGTAATTATACTATTATTATTACTAATTCATTTAATTCAGATAAACATAATCCTTACACACAACAATACATAACATTAAAATAAAATCAAAATAAAATCAAGCGGGGTTTGTCGTAGGTTTTTTATTAACATAATTTATTATTTGTTCCTAAACACAATGAACCAACATGACGTGAAGAGTTCAGCACGTGATATCACAATTTTGTGGCGAAACGGCATCTCAAGAGGTAAACAAATAGCAGGGAAAGTCATAATATAATATTTGTATGCCCCAAACGACCGGACGACATAAATCATCGTAATAAAGATTATTTGCAACAAAAAAATACTTTTAACATTACAACCATCAGCTTAAGAAATATTTCAAAACTAGAAGCTCCCTACGACTTTGTACGCGAGGTTTTCTAGGAGTTCCAGAGATCAGAACACATAAACAAACAAAAAAACGCTTCAGCTTTTTTATATTAGTATAGATAATCCTGAAATATCAGGATAATTATGATTTGACGTGAGGCACGTGATAGTGGATTAGTAAATGTTACGAAAAAGGAGAGTTTAACACATCTCACCTTTCGAAGGTATGCGATAGGTACCTATTTTTGCCAGAAAAAATGTGACCAGAACAGGAATGTACTGTTCTGGTCACATTTTTACTTCGAATGTTTAGTCTTATTTTATTTCCTAAATCAGTTATTTTTTAATTCTTAATTGCTTATTTCAATTATTTTATTGAAGATATCTAGGTGGATTTTTTGTTATCCAAAACTTGAGTTTCGATTATACAGGTATGTGAGTGTCTATATTATATTTAAATGGCTTGTAATTAATATTAATGCATTAATAACCTTTGGAATAAATTGTTAAACTTTGCAAGTTAATTTGGTAATTAATTTTGCTATAAACGAGTCGTGATCCCAATATATTGAATTTTTGATCCGACCATGAAAGGCTATGTTATATTAAGATACAAATAATGATTAACACTAAAATATTTGATCCCTATCAATGTCATCAGAAAGAAAACGCTTTAACCTTTGAGGTCAATGACTCCGTTACGTGTGAATAGTATAGGTTTGCCTCTCTCATATTTCATAGAAAACTGAACTTTTTATTTTTATTTTAAATAATCCACAAAACACATAAATTTTTTTTTAGGTTTATTCCTAATTTAGAAAAATCGTTATCTGAAAAATTTTTGCTTTGATTATTTTAAACTGGTGTAAAATTACGACTTATTGCTTAGGATAGGTTATTTAATTTAAAAATATGTAACGTAAATCATAAAAGGTATTTTGTTATCCTGACATATCACGGGTTTCCAATCATGCGCGTGATTGTTTTATAATAACACCTTATTAGAGCAAAAAATTGATTGGAAAAGTCGTTGCTTATTGTGATTTATCATTCATAGACAATCAAGCCAATAAGCTGGTGATCAAATAAATTGTAAACATCTATTTTAATTAGTTGACAAAAAAAAATGTAGTTTAGCTCAGAATCACGCAAGAACCAAATAATTTATATTTAATAACTACAAACTAAAGTAAATTAAATAACATATAAATAACGTAGGAGAGCATTAAAGCGCATTATAAAAAAATATTAAAACAATTTCACCACAAATAATTTTGTCAGTATGTACCACAAAGCAACGTAATATATACACTTACGAGTAGGTAAGTAGGTACCTAGATACATAATTAGTCAATCCTCAAGTAAAGCCTAGCCTAACTTACGCAATAGACTAGAAGTATGTTTGTATCCAAGGATGTACGAAACAGCGTATCACGTTACTAAGACGTCTTTGTTTTGTTAATACTATTGATATTATACAAATCGATTGCGAAAGTGTTATACAACAAGTATACTAGCTAAATAATTAATTAGCAACTAAAAAGCCAGTTCCATTCCTTCTTCAAGATGCATGGAACTCAGTGATTATGTCATTATGTCGTTCAGTAGAATACTCTACTACTAGTGTGTACTAATGTTACAACTATAATAGTATTCTATCTATCCGTATTCTAATCATGCATATAGTAACACTATCGCATCCCACTTACGAGTTGATTGCTTAGAAAGTTACCTAAATCTTTATTCATGTATTAAAGTTATTACTAACACTAAATTACTTAGCAATTATAGTAGCTGTATTTTGAAAAAATAACCTCGTCAAAAAAATTCGCGCACTAAACCCATTCTTTAAACTGTGTCAACCACTTACTTTTATCGTGCCGTTCATCGGTTACTTTTGAACTAGTAAAAAATCCTGTTCAAATGTTTCGACTACACATGTACTTATAATGGGCATATCTTTCTATCTTGTTGAACTTGTCCTCCCACTCTATGACCAATCTTTAATCTGTTTTCAATCATTTGTCACACACCGTCCTATTATGATGTCATTTATTTGTATAGATACCAATATAGTGAGTGGTTTTATTAATACACATACATACATAATAGGTCTGTAAAAAACGTATCTTCATTTGATAGGAGATTATAATTGCTATTGTATATTCACGCATAGGCAACAATTGATAAAATAAATAAAACGCATACCACACAAACTTGACAGAGCGTAACCCGCGAACGTCGAATTAGGAAATACTATCAAAGCCAAACAGGATTGAGAATAATGCCTACCTACAGTAATAAAATGACAACAACATTTTGAATACTAAACGAAAAGGAAAGCAAACGCATCTGAGTCACACATCACCATCACTAGATGTTCGATGTAAACACGAGTATTTGCGAACCAACACTATGGAATGTCATGTTTATGTAAATTGACCTTTATATTGTCCTTACGTGTGCAGGTGTAACCTGATAATCCGAATACGTGATCGACCTGCCTATAGGCTAAGACGCTGTTTATTTGGAAAGCAAATATTTTCAAATCACTCTTCCGTGACATGTTTATTGGCTTACTGCCACAAGGATAGCGGATGAATTGTTTGAACCTAGAATCGGTTTCCATTGTCCGGTAATATCTAGTCGGTAAATACGGACATATCGGAATATATTTGCGGTTAATTATAGCCGACATCGTCTGATAAGTGCTAATCTGTTTTCCCATATGATTTAGAACCAAAAGCCTTGTTGGTCAAAACTGACGGTTTTTTGGTAGGTACGTTTATGCCTAGTTTGATAACGAATTAAAATTACTGGCCAGCCTTAAACTTTCAATATTTTGACGCTATATCAAGTTATTAAAATCATCGATTCTATGAGACCTCCTTAATTCAAAAAAGAACAAGCTGGTCGGTTTGTTCATGTTATTTTAACTGCAAGTTTTAACGGCGTCGCATAAATATTAATGGTGCGTGACCCAGCACGCTCACCATCCTTTGAGACTCAGATATAATATTATTTGTAAAACCCTCTTAATACTAGGAACTAGCGGACAATTTCATTCGCTGCACATGCACAGTACATTATTTACATGCAATTAAATTAAAACACAGTTCATATACTTGAACTTTAAGAAAAGCACATTTCATGATATACAATGTACAAGAAAACAGTTGTTGTTTGTCAGTCTAGAATTTGAACTGTGCTTGGTAACTATACCAACTACCATGAAAGGCACTGCATAAAAAACTTACAAAATAATTGTGGATATACGTACAAAAATAAAATATTGTTAAACGTAGCTTCCAATTATGAATTGGTCTATACTTACCTAAGTACAATCGTTCGACAATCTTTATCTAGACTAGAAATACCTACCGTTATTCAAAATCTAGAAATACCTATTCAATCACTATGAATAACTGAATGACGCCTTAAAGAAAAATGTGATATCATCACATAAAACATCACGGTCGCTATGCAAGATGTTCATCATAAAATAAGTAATTGCAATAACACGGATGTGTATAGAAGTACCTATTCATTTGAGTAATATACAAATGCACAGTACCTACGTTATACCTACTTGTATTTATTTATAAGTTATAAATGTTTCATGAATGATTCTCTAACATGAGTTACTGAAAACACATTATTTTTCATCGACAAAATTTTTGTAAACTTTAAATATTTTGGTTAAATCTAAGAAAAGTAGGCTTTATCAGCTTACTTTTCCGAGACAGTTGCTTAATGAGGAAGTTAATCGGAACCAAATTCAGATTGTAGAGGTAGGGCCAAGTTCATTACTAAACATTATTCAGAGCATAGCATTTTATGTGTCAACAATATTTACAATTCCTTACCAAAATCAGTCATTCTTAATGTTGATAATATTTACAGATTAGCGAAATGCCTCCGATTGAATAATATAAATGCCAAAACTATCACTTTAAATAAATTAACAACATTAATGAATAGTCATAAATAAAATGAAGTTAAAAGTTACTTTCCGTAAAATAAAAGTGACACTAAATTTGAAAAAAAAATTCTGACCATAATAAATTACAATTTCACAAAATAGAAATGTTAAATGTTTTATTAGTAGAAAACATATCAATGTATAAATCATTTTACATTAACTAAATTGCCTAAAAAATATAGATAAATCCTTAAACGTCGAAGAAGAACTAAGAATATTTTATATAAATCATATTTCCTTAAAAAACATATCGTTGGAATCTAACTTTAAAGAATTTGGCAAGCACTAAATGCTTCATAGAAATAAACAACTCAATTATACTGTCAAACGATTAGTCGAAGCTCATATCGAACCCGGATCTCTGATCCATTTATAATATTTAATAACATTATCCTAAAAACATTTAGGTAACATCATGCATGTCACTTAAATGTTATAAAAAAAGTTGAATGGTAACATTGTCGTGTGGGGTACAAAAACGTTGTCGCACGCCTCCTTCAAGTTGAACGTCCGAAAACGGTTCGAATACCCTTACAGCTCCGTTACACGAACGGGTACAAGCCCTCGATTAAACAGTACTTTAGTTTTTAAGGAACAGTATTATTCCGAAAGCACCATTGAGGTCGAATTTCACTTAAGTCTCGAATCGTTTACAAGCTTCGTTTTTGTAAGTGTTTCGGGATGACTCGTTTTTGTTTTTTTTCGCGCAGACTACATTATGGTGAATGCTGGGAACTTTTAGTCCCAATGATGCTTACTTCAAATCATTATATAAGTGCGAAATCTATAAACCGAATGTTACACTGAAAATTACAATGATTAGTATTTATTAACAAGTTTGCATGAAGTTTTTTCGGAATCTCGCGCCAAATCTTGAAAAATACGATTAAACGCGTGTCAAAGTCAAAGAATTTATTTAAATTAGACCATTTCCACTTTTTAACTGTCAAGGAGTCGGTCAGTTAGTCAAAAAGTTGGAGCTAGTTGCGTGTGTGAATCAAGTAGACATTTCGAAAATATTCTATACCCAATACTAGCTTATTTTTTAAGGAAATTCTTAGATGTAATTAAAATTCAAAATATTTGTCGTTTACAACTCTCCAATAAATAAATATTATTAAATAGGTATAGCATGTTTTTTCGACAGTTGGAATTTTATATGACTAATCTTTGCTTAAGCTTCACCTAATAGTCACGTAGTGTTTAAATTGCAAAAAGCATTAGCTTTATCCTTATCTATTTGCTGAAATAATGGTTTAAAATGGAAGGCCAATTTTGTAGTATTATATTTGAGAGCTGCACTTGGGGCTCTTTTTTAGGTATAAGGTTTTTGCCGGACTGCTGCGGCATTTGGGCATGCCGGGGATTGGACGCGGACGCGCATGTACCACTGCAGGACAACAAACACAGTGTTGCCGCAGCAGTACGGCACCAAAATCATTTATTGGAAGAGCTTTTCATTGTCTTAACCAACCCGCTTACATCAACAAGCAGCACTTTGAAGATCCTTTTTAGCATTAGTCTAAAAGACCGATAGTTATATCGGTGTACAAATGCCGCATAAAATCAATCAAATACCGCACAAAAATATGTCTACTTATAAGTAGACATATTTTTAAAATAAATAATGATGAGCAAACTTTTTCTACAATCTCCTTCACATAACATTAGGTATTTACTTTTCTGAGTGCCCAGTACTAAAAATATTTAAATTTAACAAAAGTATGTTTGTCAAAAAATATTGCGAAGAATTTCTAAGCAAACTTGCAATGTTCTAGGATCCAAAGTTAAGTCAGCCTAATTTAATTTATTATCCATTTAAATTCTCAAAGAGGCAATTCACGATGGCAACTAAAAGTCAAGGACGTTCGTTATATTATGTGTTTATGGGGCAAACTAGTTTTCTTCATAAACTAGAAGATATTTGGTGCGTGGGCATGTCTGCCGACCTATAAGGATATAAAAATAAGTAAATGCCGTGATAAATCCAATGTTATGACTGGATTTAAGATAAAAAAATTATCGACGTGGGTTATGTGCGGCTGTTACTTATCGAAAATATGTCTAAGACTTTTGTTCTTATTCCGCAGCGCCTGTTAGTTTTTGCGTGATTAGTAATAACACTATAGATATTTGCTTTACTCTTGAGAGACAAGATATGTTTTTATTGGCCTATAATGTCCCACAGCTGGGCAAATACGAGTACCTACCCCATATCTTTACAGTCATTCTTTTCTTGCGCAATTTCGAACCAGCCCTTCAAGTGAGCAGTTCAAAACATTAAACAAAATTGAAAAAATATTGATATTTTATGAACATACATAACCTCACGCCTTTTTCCCATGGGGAAAACGAACTTTTATTAAATTTTAATTCGTTAATTTCAGTTACGATGTCAGTGATGGTTCGTCTCGCACTGAAGAGGGAGCAATTTTGAACCCTGGCACCAAAGACGCAGCCCTCGACGTCGCAGGCGCAGTGCGCTGGTACGACGCCAAAGGACATCTGTACCAAATGACTTACAAGGCGGGCAAAAGAGGCTACAGAACAATCATCAAGAAATTATCGTAATACATTGTCGGCAATGGAATGTAATCTTTAAGTATTAGCTCGAATATATTTCGATAACAAAAGACTGGACAAAATAATCTTATTTATTGACTATGTAAAATGGTTTATTAAATTAAATTAACGGAAATTATCTCATGAATTTGTAAAAACAATACTAAATTAATAAGGACCTACATTATTTCGAGAATTTACTGTGGTATCTTCTAAGTAGAATTCGAAAACAATAAACTATTAAATTCATAAAACTGCCCATTATAAATTATCAAAACTGTCTTAGATTTAATATATAAGGATAATTTGAAATTACATAAGTTATAAATTAGTTATTAGATACCTAATAAGGAAGAAGCTTCTTTTACTTAATAAAATATTATGAATAAATGTGTGTGTACGTGTTTCATTATTGTCCAATATAAAAATCGCATGTCAAATGAGAATACATATTAAGGTATTTTAATGAATCTGATTGCAGTAAGTGCACAAATATGTAGATATTATTGATGTTTTTGTTCAATGACACAAAGAAGGATAATTCGTCTTTCAAACTTAGTAAGTACTTATAAAAGTGCATTAGTATTATCATAATATATAAGTAACTAATTCAATTTTTCTAATTCTATTTGTGACTGATATACGTGTAGCGCCCTCTGTTATCGCGTAGTGGAAGCGATCGATAATAAGTGTCACTTCGTTCGCGCAACTCGCCACTGGAGGGCGTCAGAGTTCTAGAACAATCAATGCGTGTATCGATCGATCGCTTGCGCCTCCCGACGCTAGAGGCGCTGTTTTATGAATGAAATAGTGTAGAATTATGAATGAATGTCATGATGTGTTCCACTCGACACCAGAGGGAGTAACGTAGGAAATAGTTGGAATGTTCTCGATTATTCGAGAGAGTCGAACCGGAAGTTTTATCGCCTTCCGCCCACATTTCGTGTGTTGCGCTGTCCTGTTCGCCTCCAGACACGAAAGAGTGCACTAGTCTCGTAAGTTTTGTTGTATTGTATCACGTTTAGATAGGAATATTAAACTGTAATAAGCTACGCTTGTACGTACTGACCAGTGAACGTTAAAACCTGTGGTAATATATTAAAAGCTTGTAGTAGTGAATATAGGTCTTTTATTTATTCGTTGCTGCGAGTTTAGAAGTTCACTCTGACCTCGACATTGGTCCTTCGAGCCGGATCGGTACGGACAGGTGTGGTTTTCGGTTTTAATATTACGTGAAAGTGGTAGTGTAGTGAGTGCAATATCGGCGACATGGTGAAGACACGCGGTATGCAAGAACCCCTCACATCGGCCACGGAGGGGAATGAGCCCGGCTCCACGGAAATGGCGACAGCGGCGGGAACGACAGACCCGCCCAATTATTCCGTCACAGAGTCGGACCAGACCCAACGTCACAGCCCAGGGGCGACGACACCACACGGACAACCACGAGACGAGAAAACCAATAGGAAGGCGTTGGCCCAGGCGAGATTGGAACTCGCCGCCGCCAGGTTAGCACTCTTGGAGGCAGAATCAGCAGACGAAGAATTATTGGAGGGAAGCTCGGCCGCATCTTCAAAACGGCAAACGGAAGCTGCGGACTTACTCAGCGGACATCGCGGCCACACCCATCCGCCGACGTCACAACCTATGACGCCTAACGGAAACTCACCCACGCCGCCGCGACGCGACGGCGCACGGACGACGACGCCTGACGACGCGCCGCCGACCTTGCCGCGACGCGGCGACGAGGGGAGCCTGCTGCAAGGACTAACTCAGGCATTGTTAGAGGTAGCGCGGGGAAAACCCGCCGCCAGCAGGTATGAATTTGATTTACCTATTTATAGTGGCCAACCCGGCGAATGGCTGCATTTTAAAGCAGCGTATAATGAGTCTGCGTCGACTCACACAGAGGCAGGGAACTTAGCCCGCCTCAGAAAAGCTTTAAAAGGGCCCGCGTTTGAGGCAGTTAAGTGTCTGTTTCTAGGAGCCTCGGCCGTTCAAATTATGCAAAGGTTAGAATCGAGATTTGGACGACCCAACGCATTAATAACTTACGAGTTAAATAGATTACGTCAGTTACCTAAAGTGTCAGATAGCCCCACAGATATATGTGTGTTCGCATCGAAAGTGACAAACGCGATTGCCGCGGTGCAAGCTCTGGGAAAAACAGAGTATTTGTATAGCCCGGAGATGATCTCCGTTATATCAGAAAAATTATCGGTTACGTTAAGAAGTCGGTGGTACGACTATGAGATGGCTGCAAGTGACGCAGAGCCCGGCCTAGTGGTATTAGGGCGATTTCTCACTAGGGAGGCAGACCTCAATGCACGTCACGCCACAGTAGAGGTGGAACACGAACGGAAACGTTCTCACCGACCCGCTCACAAGACGTTTAAAATAGCGAACAACGATAAAACACCGTGTGTGATATGCAATGGCAACTGTAGTGGCGTAGCTATCTGTCCTAGCTTTAGAAAAATGACAATATCAGATAGATGGGAAACTGCACGTAAAAATAAATTATGTTTCAGGTGCCTGAACCGACGTAAGTGGAAGCATAGATGCAGAAGTAAGCGGTGCGAGGAGCCAGGCTGCGAGCACTATCATCACAAGCTCCTGCATAGCGACAACAGACAGCGAACGAGCGCTACAAGCGACGCGGCAGAGCATCCTCGCGTTACGGCGGCAGAGCACGTGGCGACGCGCGTCGACTTCGCGCCAGGTGGTGACATCATGCGGCACACCGTCATCAGCAACGCGAGCACGCCGCGCACGTACAATCAAGTTTTGCTGAAAGTAGTACCCGTGACACTATCGGGACCTAACGGTAAAGTAGACACATTTGCTTTGTTGGACGATGGATCAACGATAACCCTACTTACTACTGAAGTCGCTCAGCGGATAGGCGCAGAAGGTCCGAACGAACCGTTCTACATCGATGCCATAGCAGGCGCGCGCATCAATGCTACGAACTCGCAACGAGTCAAGGTACATATACGAGGAAAATACACTAGTACAGGCATTGACATCGAAGCCAGAACCATCGACAGACTCGAACTAGCAGGCCAGTCAATACGTGCAAAGGACCTGGCAAACTTCGAGCACCTGACGCCTATAGTCGATGAGTTAGCATATGACGCTGGCATACCAACTATCTTGATCGGTCAGGACAACTGGGCACTCCTGCTCGCCTCAGAAGCGAGAATAGGTACAAAAGGTCAACCAGTAGCATCACGCACACCGCTTGGTTGGATGTTACACGGTAGAATATGCAGTCTGACAAAGTTACATGTCGTACCACAGACCGGAGAACGATGCGGTCACATAAGTACAGACGAATCCATTGAAGTACGAAACCATTATTCGAATGATATTTTACAGAGCTTTGACAACGCAGAGGAAGCGAATCGAGTGTCTAAAGCAGTCGACACGGTACATCGGAGAGGTAACTTCGAGCTGCAGAAGTGGGCGTCCAACGAGCCTGCCGCTGTCGCCGGTCTCGCAACCGAGCCCGCAGAAAGAGACACTCTGCTCAACAAGGAAGAGAAAATCCTCGGTCTTATCTGGCGACACCGGGACGACACTTTAGGATTCAACTTCAGGAAAGTAGACCCTTCTTATTTGAGCAAGCAGATTACGAAGCGTCAGTTGAAGACGACCATGTCATTGTATGACCCGTTGGGACTAGCCGCGCCGTTTACAACCCAAGCAAAGTGCATATTGCAAGACGCTTGGCGTTTAAAAATTGGTTGGGACGAGCGCCTACCTAAAAGTTTGGAACGCAAATGGCACGACTGGTTAATTGCTCTACAAATTCTGAAAGGCATTCGTATTCCACGTTGCCACCCGGGTTATTGTGACTCTACTAGGGTAGAGTTACACGTATTCGTGGACGCGAGCGAACAAGCCTATGCCGCAGCAGCATATTGGCGTTCAGACAACGGCATGGGCCAGGTGAATGTGTCGCTCGCGGCAGCGAAAGGGCGCGTCGCGCCCCTTAAGGTCACAACTATACCTAGACTTGAATTACAGGCAGCGGTACTCGGCGGACGACTGGCGCGCTGCGTGGAAGAAGAACACGATCGTCGCGCCGACCGGCGAGTGTTCTGGTCCGACTCGCGCACCGTACTGGCGTGGCTGCGCGCCGGCGCACGTGCCTTCAAACCGTTCGTCGCGCACCGAGTAGCAGAATTAGAAGAAACCACCGAACGCAGCGAATGGCGCTGGGTTCCCACCGCTCACAACGTCGCCGACGACTCGACTCGTAGTATACCCGCTCACTTCTCTACAAGTCACCGCTGGTACACCGGCCCTTCATTTCTCTATGACGACGAGAACGCCTGGCCGCGGGAAACAGACTCTCACCCCTTCATCGAAACTGGCGAGGAACGTGTCACCACTGCTTCCGCTAACGAACGGGCGACCTTAACAGAGGCACTACCGGACGTCACACGTTTCTCTTCCTGGCTGCGACTCATCCGGGCCACGGCCCGCATTCTCCAGTTCATCGACCGTCTTCGAATTCATACCACAACAGCTACCCGCAAACGCAACAAAGGCGTTTGTGCAGACGACCCAGACTGGACGGCGAAACAACGGGAAGGTATGGGAAAACGATCCGGAGTGCGCAGCCGCAACCTCAGCACATCGCAGACGGCCTACATACCCCTTGATACACAGTACACACGTCGGGCCGAAGTCTTATGGACGCGTGCTGTACAAGAAGAAAGTTTCACGAACGAATTGCGGCTCGTCACCGGCGGGAGAGCAGTACCAGCCGAAAGCCGACTGAAGCGGTTGTCCCTGACAGTTGACGAAAACAAAATAATGAGGATACGCTCGCGCATCGCAGCGGCAGCAGACGTGCCACGAGAAGCTCAATCGCCAGCAGTACTTGACGGCAATCACCGGTACTGCCGCTTGTATATTGACTGGATTCATCGGAAGTTACACCACAGCGGCGTGGAATGCGTCGTGAATGAAGTAAGGCAGCACTACTGGATTTTACGCCTGAGGCCGTCAGTCCGTGCGGCAATCAGTCGCTGCCAACCCTGCAGACTACGCAGGGCTGTGCCATCAGAGCCGCTGACAGGCGATTTACCACCCTGTCGACTGGCGCATCATCGACGTCCGTTCACGCACACGGGACTGGATTACTTCGGACCACTCTCCGTCACAGTAGCGAGACATCACGAAAAGCGCTACGTGGCATTGTTCACATGCCTCACTTCGCGTTCATTTGGAAGTCGCCGCCTCGCTGTCAACGGACGCCGCTATACTCGCGCTGAGGCGTATGATGGCGCGTCGTGGATGTCCTGAAGTCATTTGGAGTGATAACGGTACCAACTTCCACGGGGCAGATGCTGAGCTCCGTAAGGCCGCCCTAGAATCACTTCAACAAGAAGCAGAGGAGCGTCACAACGCCTAGCGGATTTGTTCTGGCAGCGATGGGTACGCGAAGTACTGCCTACGCTTCAAGACCGGCGGGAGCCGCATGGACGCGGCGACATGATCAAGGTGGGCGATCTGGTTGTAATAGTGGACCCAAACTTACCAAGAAACATATGGCCAAAGGGGAGAGTCGAACGCACGTACCCAGGCGCAGATGGTGTCGTAAGAGTCGTCGACGTCAAAACTAAGAGCGGTGTGATGCGTCGTCCTGTTAAACGTCTCGTAGTCATACCCGTAGAAATTTAGTTGTCGTCATGTATTGTATTGTGTAAACATTAGCACTGAGTAGATTAAGTACTCGTAATATATTTTATGTATCTTGCTTGGCGTCGCTTCAGGATCCCGCCAACCGGAGGAGTTTCTTTTTATTTCAATTTTGAATAATATATGGCAGGGCAGGGATTCTGGAGCGGCTACCCTTAACTTTAATTTAATTTAATTATATATATTGTTATCTCTTCGCACTCAATTGTGAAAATGTTGAGTGTATACCAGTCACTAGTAGTATGATTGTATGTATAGACGCCGACACACCTTGATGCCCCAGTCTGATTTCTGTGATGGATCGTTAGCTTTATCACGGTGGAAAGTTTGTCCCCGGTTTAAAGATTTGGTTGATGAATGGGTTGGTGTGCTGACGTCTATACACGGCGGGAGAAATGTGACTGATATACGTGTAGCGCCCTCTGTTATCGCGTAGTGGAAGCGATCGATAATAAGTGTCACTTCGTTCGCGCAACTCGCCACTGGAGGGCGTCAGAGTTCTAGAACAATCAATGCGTGTATCGATCGATCGCTTGCGCCTCCCGACGCTAGAGGCGCTGTTTTATGAATGAAATAGTGTAGAATTATGAATGAATGTCATGATGTGTTCCACTCGACACCAGAGGGAGTAACGTAGGAAATAGTTGGAATGTTCTCGATTATTCTAGAGAGTCGAACCGGAAGTTTTATCGCCTTCCGCCCACATTTCGTGTGTTGCGCTGTCCTGTTCGCCTCCAGACACGAAAGAGTGCACTAGTCTCGTAAGTTTTGTTGTATTGTATCACGTTTAGATAGGAATATTAAACTGTAATAAGCTACGCTTGTACGTACTGACCAGTGAACGTTAAAACCTGTGGTAATATATTAAAAGCTTGTAGTAGTGAATATAGGTCTTTTATTTATTCGTTGCTGCGAGTTTAGAAGTTCACTCTGACCTCGACACTATTCAATAAAACTAGTCATTTTATAAAAGACTTGATGATGATGAAAATGTCTTAGCCCGAAAAACCTTGAGAAAATGAATGAAAAATTTAAAACAATTTATTACTTATTCCACATACAGTAGTTAATGAGTATTTATTGTGAAGACAAACAGTTGCCCAGTGTAGCGTGTGTCAATTTTTACGTTTGCCTCATTTCATAACCTGATTCGAGTTATCACCTTAGTTACTGAACTTCTACAATTGATGTAACATCACAAACAGTCAATGTATTTAAGGGGGTTTTTACTAGTTTTTATATCATTTACATCTACGTGTTCTGCCTATTTAGATATCATCAGTAAAACTGCCACCATGATTGCTCTGGTAAGTTTTATACACCAAACAAATAACTATGTTGGGTGTAAAAGGTACATCACTTACCTGTAATCTACGCATATTGCACATCAAACTAAGAAACATTTAGCAAAAATCATTACTGGGAAATAACTGTTTTTTTTGTGTGTAATGTCACTGTTTTTGGTACCATGCAATGTAACACACGCAAATTATAATTATGCTTATAGATGAACTTGAATTCGTAAAAAAAGTAAAAAAAAGTTTAATCTTAGACCTTCAATATAAATATAAACAAGAATTTCCCAGGTATGGTCCCGAATAAAATAAAAGATTGTAAATTGTCCGCTCTATTGTGGCCGAGCCTTAAGACTCCATGACCAATCTACTACACGTCATAGCACATTATAATGTTGACGTATGTCATAACTTTTCAGAAGCTTTTCGTACTCGCACTCTTCGCCGCAGTAGTGGCCGCTGAAGACAAACCAGTTGCTGAAATTATAACAGAAAGTACTAATGTTAACCCTGATGGATATAACTTTAAGTAAGTATATTCTTAATAATCAATATTTTTTTTACTCATTATTAAATATTAAGAAACGCGGTAATCAACAACAGGACTTTCAACATTGGTCAAAATAAAATTAAAAAAAAATAGTATTCTATGCTGAAATCATTAACAAACCTATTGAGTGTCCATAGATAAACACGTGATCGACGCTCGAGAATAACACGCAATGAGAGGTCTGGGTCTGTACCTAGTCCTCTCATTAAGTGTTATTCTCGAGTGTATTGAGGCTTGTGCCTCATAGAATTAGAGTGTAAATCTGAGTAAAAAAACATTGCTTCAAAGAAACTGCGAGGCACTGAGATATTTAAATACTATTTTGAGAGTGGTAAAGGTTTAATACGCAATGATTATAAATCAATACTACAACATTGTCAGGGGCGTAGTTACTGCCGTATCAGCCGTATCGAAGATACGGGGCCCTCCAGCAACAGAGGCCCCAAATCCGTATGAGCAGGAATCGTATAGTCGGTATTCGTAAAATATTATTCACTATCTCACTGGAACTCTTAATTAGAATGTACGCTAAACTCTACGGAATAAAATAAACATATTGTTTCTTTTGTGAAAAATCTTTACCCTCCTTTCGAGTTTTGGCGTATTTATGTAGAAGGATCCCCCCAACATATTTTAATACAGAGCCCGTCTTTCCTTATCTTGTCTTGTCTTCTAAGGGACCTTTTTCTTCTTTCAGCTTCAAGACCAGTGACGGTGTATCCCGTCAAGAAGAAGGTAGCCTGATAACTGTAGGTGATAAACAAGGAATCGCCATCAAGGGTTCCTACTCATACCTCACCCCCAATGGTGAAGAGTACCAGGTCACCTTCACCGCTGATGACAAAGGCTACAAACCTACCATCCGTGTAGCCCCCGCCCAACAATAGTTCTAAATATTTGTACTTTTGTACTGTTTTATACTAAGAATTTCTTATTATATTTTGTTACAAAAACCATTGCCTTTATTTTCTTATATAAATGCTTGATTATTCTTCACACGTCGACCCCTCCGTACCTCAAAATACAGTAACATACTGTCCAGTAATTGGGATTCGGGAAAGAGCACTAGAGGAAAATGGAGCTGATTTGGTTTAATTTTTTTTACTTAACCAGCCTCTGACACCTCTTCTGCTCCTGCCAGTACATGAATAGCATTGTGTACGTCAACCAGTTTCAATCTTAGTCCTTTTAACACTGTTAACTTTTTTATATCTTAGTGTAGAATGTACACATAAACACATGATATTATTGCTTTGACGCTTCTTGTCACCCGTCTTGGAATTACACATAAGTAAAAGTATTATTGTGAATGGCACATTAAGCCTGTCAGACAGTATGGAAGTGCCAGTGTCTATTCTGTAAAAATGTGATCTGTAAAGTTTGAGGTGAGCTGTTATAAGACTTGCTGGTAGGGCTGTCAGCTTAAGTCACTAACATTCAACAAGGCAGAACAGACTGGCTGTTATAGTATGGATCGTTTAGGTAGGTACATAACGTTTCAACCTGAACTGCCTTTCATGCTATGAAATCAAAAAGTCACACATACCTTCGTTGAAGAGAATAATATACGCCAGAGCTTCAGGAAAGCAAAGCATTAAATAATATTATTATTTATTTATTTGTTAGTTTACAACGGATAAACTAATTACAGTAGTTGTAGGTATGTGACGAGTGACGATATAGTTATAAAAACCAATGAAATACATGTGCTTTGACTAAACATAGGGTTTGCATAAGGTTTGTGCTTTATACTTATATGTAAAGTTAACCATTTTACTAGACAAAAATAGCAGGGGCATAGAATGAAAACCCTCTGGCTACGTCTATGGAAAATACACAACATTTTCGAGAACCTGGAATAACCTGAAATTCGTCACTAAAATTGGCAATCATGCGTGACGCCTTAAAATTGTCACTTTACTGTCGTGAAGTTTCATTTACTAGTTCGTGCTGACAATATTTTGGCAGGCACGTTGTAAAAATACATTTCGTTCGAGCGATCTTGCGGTAGTTTGCTCTAAAGAAATGTTTTATAAGAATGTGTATTTTTAATTATTTAATTATTAAATATTTGCTACAACAGACAACGCTTTTTGTCGTAAGTGTTTAAAAAAATTCATTGCTTTATTTACGTTGTCAAGCTAACGAAATTTTTCAAACATATAAAGCAATAGTGGGATTTTTTTATTTCCATCATTTTCAAAATTGGCTATTCTTGCTGCAAACATAACTATTATTTATTTTTTACAAGAGTAGTAGTAGTAGTAGTAGTTCTCTGAAAATGAAATTCGGAAAGTGCATTGAATACTTCGAAATTATGATCAACCTACAATATTCTGTTTACACCTAACGTAGGTACTGTAGCACCCTGACGTGGGTTGCTACTGTACCGGGATATAATTCAATCTACTTGTGATTGAAACGCGTATTAATTTTGTTATACTTCTTATATTCTCTTTAAATCATATTAATATTATATTTTAATAATAGTTTTTCGTGTCAGGCTTGACAGCCGTCCACACACCGTCTCTCTTCTATTCTTAAAATATTTAAAAGTAATATTTATCTCATAATACCAAATAGGTTGTATTTGGCTCAATCAGCCAGGGTCTCTACATCAGCTACGCCTCCAAAGGATTAGTTTGAACGTAGTGATGGAACTAATCATCTATGAGATAAATATCAAAACCCTACCTAAAACTAACAGACGTCCCTACCTCATAAGGAGAAACCTAGGGAAATGTCTCTGGAGAGATGGCTTAACTCATGACATAGGTATGAGAAATTTAGATCTTTTACTAAAATGATATTAGATTAAAATGTTATCCCTTCGAAACAAACACATAGTCATGGTTTAAACCCTGTAACGTCAAAACTCCTTAAAAGTCCGCTACGCATTCCCATACCCTATGATATGGCAAGTCCACATCTACCTTAAGGGTTATAACAATCATAAGCTTAGATATCTAAAAAGAATATGCACAGACGCATAAACTAATCATCCATGGCTTTAACGTCATCGTGAGTCATTGAGTAAGAAGAAGGAAAAGTCATGGTAGTCTGAAATAAACAATTTACATCACAATATTACGAACTCGATCCAAAGCGAAATCTAAAAAAAATCATAATTAAATAAAATGTATGTTAACTCGATCACAAGATGAACCAGCAGTGTCAACCAAACACTCTTTGCAAAGGCTATGCCCCGTTAGCAAAGTTGGTTTCATCAGTGAACAAAGTGAACAACTCTTCTCTCCCCTCTTTTTAAAATTTCGCTATACATGGAGCGTGTTCGTACTAATAGACTACCATATAAAAATACAATATATGGAATCGTCGTTGTCGCCGACGATCTTCTGTCCTTCTTCCTCTCGATTGAAGTGGATATGAAACAAAAATAATAATTAATATGACATGTCCTGCTGTTTGTACAAAAATAATGCAGTGACATGATAAATGAAAATTACAATGATAATTATATTTATAAAATTTTCCAAATAAAAAGTTTCCAATCATTTACTTTTAAAAATATATCTTTCAATTTTCCTCTATTAAACGTGTTATAATATGTCTTTTGAAAATTAAAACATTTTCTTATAAAATGACTATAATATTTTTTACAGTTATTTTGTAAATTAAAACCTCCAGTGGTTTTATGAATTGATGAATGAATAATTCTTAAACGTCTGGGAACAAAACCTTTTATTGTAACCTTCTTATTAGATATTATGTCCTTTTTCTTTGTTTGTGTTTTCTTATATTTTTTTATAGCACATCGCGGAATAATGTTTTAATCTTTGGAAAACAAATAAATGCTCCACTACCTTTAACCAAACCAGAGTAACCTGTTCCACCTTTGACCTCATCTGCCGACAGAAAGATATGATCTTTCTCTTGTATCTTTGTCATTATGTCATTTGCCCTATCTGATGACATAGTGATTTCGCAATTGTCTTGAACTTCAGATAACGTTATAACAAAGTCATCCTCTTTTCGATAATTTTCAATGTTAGTCATCTGAATATCATTGTAAGGATTGTCATCATTGCCTTTTGACAATAACAAATCCTGGTCCTCTGAAACATTGCTATTAGATAAAATAAATGGACCGGACTGACCCGATTTATCATCTTCTTCTTCGTGTTCTCCCTGGAACACGACCGTCATCTCCTCCTCTTCTGTGTCAGGGCTGCAGTCTAGGCAGCTGGCCTCAATAACGTCATCATCATCGTCTGCTTGGCAGCATTGCTCATCTACTTCTTTTCCACTAGAAATTAGATCAGCATTATTTTCAATATTCACAACATTTACTTCAACATGTTCCACCAATGGAACTGCGGTTTCCTTCTGCACGCTTTGTACACTCTTTACTGAGCGGTAGCGTCCAGGAAACTCTGCTCTCATCTCATTGCATAACGTGGAAAAACTCATATCCTCGTGATACGTGTATTTATAAAAATAATAGGCGTGTCCTTTTAAGAAGGCACCCAAAATCAATGCGTAATCGCTTTCACGCCATTCGTTATCTGCAGCAATCTCCAGATATGCTTCTAAAAAATTGTCGAAGCCCATAGCTTCGCTTCCAGTAAAATAGAAAGGAATGGTGAACAGCGAAGATTGCTCCATTTCACCCTTTTCTAATAAAATTGACAAACGCTACTTATCTTTTGTTTTTTTTCTTCAGGCGTCTTCCTTATGCCTAAACTCTTCTATGCGCACTTCTATGCGCTCGCTCCTTGTGTGCGTATTATGCGCTTTAATATTAACGAGACATTGGGGAACTCGCTTTACATTAAGGTACTTCTATCTGGAAAGTAAAATTCCAGACCGGCGTCCGACACCACTTTGTAGCACCCTGACGTGGGTTGCTACTGTACCGGGATATAATTCAATCTACTTGTGATTGAAACGCGTATTAATTTTGTTATACTTCTTATATTCTCTTTAAATCATATTAATATTATATTTTAATACTAGTTTTTCGTGTCAGGCTTGACAGCCGTCCACACACCGTCTCTCTTCTATTCTTAAAATATTTAAAAGTAATATTTATCTCATAATACCAAATAGGTTGTATTTGGCTCAATCAGCCAGGGTCTCTACAGTACCATAATTAAGTATACCTACTAATTAATAATGATGAGTCATTACTTTAAGTAATTCTAAACTATCAGTCATTCAAAGACATAAATCTCAGAAACTTTTTTGTACTTTGCAATATTTGACTTCTAATGTTAAACTAAATAATCATAATTGATGACTGTAAAAATACTGATTTACTAGTGTTTAAAACATTTTTAGGTGGATGAGTTAGTCCTTGTAGAAACCTAGGTATGCATTTGTAGAATTAATTGTTATTGTAAAAATAACTTTTAAGTAAAATTAAAAATATATTTGTAGAGCTCAGTTCTAGCGACATTTTATTCAGTTGTTAGCAAAGAGCCAGGGAACTCTGTGTGAGGAATCTTTTAAATATGCAATAATGTACTTAGTTGTTATAAAAACATAAACGACAAAAAAAACACAAAAAATCGTATTTAACCTTCATTAGGCAATAGCAGCTTTATTTGGCAGTGATAAGGTACATTAGGATTAAATAAATCCTTTACATATTTGGTTTTAGCAAAATAACTGTAAGACTTTTATGGGGGGGTTTTAGAGGAGTTTATTCTTGGGAAGCAGGCGCCTGGCTGTCACCTTTTTCTTCAGTGGGCTGGTAACCGTTCTTGTCAGCGAGGTAGGTAACTGAGATGTGCTGGCCATCGGGAGCAACGTACTTGTAGCTGCCCTTGACGACAAGACCCTGCTGCTCTGTGTCGTTCTTGTACTCGCCGGTCTCCTGCCTTGAGGTACCGTCACTGGTCTCAAACCTAGGGAATAAACGAGAGATATGATGTATAGAAAAATGGTACTGTAATGACAGAGATTAAACAAGACTCGAAAAAACTAGTAGATGTAATTTTAAAATAGGCAATAGGCTCGCCTCCTATTACATGGGACTTAAAAATAATTAGCAAAATGTGGATGTACCAACGGGTACACCTCTGCCTAAACCTATGGGGATTACAGGCGTAAAATTATGCATATTTTATATATATGTAATTTAAAAAACGGAAAAAAATCATTTGAAATATCAATCTGTTATACAGGCCAGCAAGCCTGAAAAAGTCTAGTAAGAACATGACACAATCTGATTGAAGGCCTTGTGTACCCTGACTCCAAAAATAAATATTTTGACTTTGAATGAGGTTTTTGGCACATTCCATACACAAGTGTTAGTAAACAAGTCATCTTAATGGCGATGCCCTTTACAAACAATGGGTTAAGTAACATCTCAAGTTGTAAAGACAATAATTCATCGTTATGTCGTATGTTACCGAGTATGAGCAGATCTTATGACATAATTTGTATTTCAATGATTTTGGTCAATGACAAGAATAACAATTAAAACATAATTATTATGCTATACTTGTAGATAATACGTACAAGCCTACCTTTATAGCTAGGAATTGCGTTTCATGACTTTAACAATTTACAATGCGGTTAGTAGGTATGTTCTTCAAATAAAATTAGTTATATAATTAATCAAAGAAAAGTAATGTGATTCAGATGCCAATAAAAAGGCACTTTATAATTTACCAATTACTTGCATGTAATAACTAAACCTTTGTTTCTTATCTTCATTGGTTGTGATCATGTATTTTTTGAGAAATATATGATCTAAGCGATAGATACATTTACGGTTATTACAATTTTGTATTCATTTCACACTATAAAATCAACAAGTCAAAGGATTGAATCTTAGATATTCCCCTTGAAAATCCAAGGGTACAAGTAAGTTAAAAAGAACAAAATTATAATATGTAGTTATGACTTACTCAAAGTTATACTTGTCTACATCGACCTCATCCACTTGCTTGACGATCTGAACGACCGGAGCGCCTCCTGCTGCCGCCGGTGGTGCCGCTTGCGCTGGCGCATCTTCCTGTGCGCATGCTACTGCAAGAGCGGCCAGGGCGAACAATGTCTGTAAAAGTTATTAAGATATTATTAAGAAATCAGTTCCATTGTGTTAATGATCAACTAGGATACAGTAGATACACACTACAGTACTAACTGTAGTAGTATGCTTTGATTTAAGAAATTATACTTTTTATTAGAATATTTTTAAATAAGGGGTAGGTAGGTATAGCAATTAAATATTACAGAAAAAATATGAAGACTCAACACTTTTAAAATAATTATCCAAAAAAGTAACAGCCAAAGTACAAGAGAATCCACTTACAATTTTCATCATTTTTGAGTTTATTTTAAAAGTTGACAATACAAAAAGGATGTGTTGGTGGTAGGACGAGTCCTGAACGTCTATGCTCTGAAGATACAACTTGAGCTATAAATATCATTTCATTGTATTGACAATGAGATGTTTCGAAGTTTCATTGGGAGGCAAGGTGTTAATCACAATCATGCAAACAGTTTATTTAAGGTGATCCAAGAAACGTTACAGGGATTTGTGAATTGTGTAAATTGTTTGTCGTCGGCCGGCGCGGGCGTGTGTCTCTTAACCTACATCTGCGTCGAAGTCTTACGTTTACCATCAAGTATCCTTGAAGGTACAATTTTTGTTTTGATTAAAGATTCACACTAACACTAGAATGCATCACCATTAAAGCTATTAACGAATCGCTAATCATATCGAAAACATCCTCAGGTATTTTAAATAGAAGCAAATATTGTGACAAAGTAAAGATAAATAGACGTCTCGTCATGGTATTAATCTCAATCTTAGATCATTTTTGCGTGCACGTTTAGGCAACAAAGTGGATAATATACAAATATTTGGTTATTTAAATAAATAAAATAAGCATATAAGGAAGAAAAGTGCTACAATTTTCAAGTGATTTTAAAGAATTACACGATTACTGCTTGCTGAGTTATATGAATTTATCGATTACAACTGAAATAATAAAACCAGCTTATTAATTTCCCACTGCAGGATCAAAGCCTCTTTTCATACAGTGAAGGCACTAGCATTGATCGCTCAAGGCGGGAATCGGCGATTTAGTTTTCCTCGCGATATTTTCTTTCACTGATGCTAGTGATATCCAAGATAAACTTAGGAGGTACATACGAATTGTAAAAATCACATTGGCACTGCCCCGGTATCGATGCCGCAATCTCATGCATGAAGGGCTGACATATTTACCACTGGGCCAACTGTACAGGATTTCAATATAGGTATGTATAAATTCCACCCACAATATACTGTAACCTTCCCATAGTTTAGTGAGCTTACTTGTCTAAAGAACAGGAAGGTCTTACTATGCGACACAAATAGTGATAAAATTATAGACCCATTTTTCTAAAATACTTACTACATTTTTCTAAGACTTAATTTTGCGGAAGTAGGTATACAATGTCGCCCATGCGCATGTGACCGCCCGTAATTTTCTGAATATTCATGAAAAAATGTCGAAAATAAACTTCAAAAGGGGGGGTCTATCTATAACATGTTTCATGTTATTCAATTTTTAATTTTTTAAGTAGAGTTTGTAGATTTGCTTTTTATTTTTTGACACATCTCCGAAGTTTATGGGTCGATTTGGATTCTGTTTATTATTTCCAAAAGACAACAGAATCAGAAAACAGAATCAAGAAAACAGAATCCAGAATCCCTTTTGAAGTTTATTTTCGACATTTTTTCATGAATATTCAGAAAATTACGGGCGGTCACATGCGCATGGGCGACATTGTATAACTAATAATTTCACGACTAACGTATGTATACTTTGTAGATTTAAATTTAGTTTAGACATAGCGTATTGTATATTAAGCTTAGTCACTCAATACCAATACTACCAATAATAATCGCCAATATGGTCAAAGTCAAATCATTTAATTCAATTAGGCCATCAAAGGCACTTTTGAACGTCATTACAAGAAAAAACTTGAATTGAATTTAGTTGCCCCTTCCAAAAGGTAGTTTTATATGGAGAAGAATGGAAAAGCCACTCCATACGTACTCTTTTAAAATCATTTTTTTACAATATTTGCATACAGAGTCATACGTAATTACATGTGAATGCAATTGGTCTAACCTGAAGGTTTTCAGGTTCAAAACAATAAAATGATCGCAATGATGGAAAGAACATGTAGCTTTCTGTATTTTATTTGCATCTGTTATAATTAAAAATAAATGCGTAATATTTTGTTTGTCCTCCTAACATTATCTCCGTTTAGATCAAAGCCCATTTTCTAAGAGGATGTATCAGTAGGGCGGGTCACGAGTTCACAACTGACATGATGTCACCCCACGAATCCACATACACGAAGTTTTAATTACCGGTTGTAATATTCTAAGAGTTCAGACAAAATTAAAGGTACAAGTATCCTTATTGTGTGACGATGTACCTACAGTCAAAGACCGTAAGGGTTAAGCTGTTGTCAAACACAATCCCTCATGCATATAGGGTTCATTGTTGTACGTACTCTAATTTTTGAACTCCTATTTTCTTTATTAATCGTGGCAGAAGGTAAACACTGACCCTAAAGTACTTAGCTTTTTAATCAGCAACTGTACATACATGTGTAGTAAGTCTATGTGCAATCATATCGTACGTCGGTTATGTAATAGAAGGCTGCGGTAACCCACACCGCGCAATATGTCATTGTAATTGAATTTTCAATAAAACGTCTCTGACTTGATGCAGGGGTGTCTATTAGGTATTAATTATTCAAACGCCCCCATTATTTTTTTAATAATAAAATATTATATATATTAGACTAACGTGGCTTCTAATCTTCGAATCTTTAGCAAAACAATTTTCACACTCGGACGAGTAATTCCGGCGGTTAACGCGTTAGAATAAACAAACAAAGCCTTCATCTTTATTTATAGTATTATTAGTATAGATAATTACTTTAATTTTGTAACATTTATTTAAGTTCATGTTTATACTGAGTAGTTTATAGTTTTACAAAGTTGTTACAATTTATTTTTGCCACACACATACAGCTTCAGTTTTCGATAAACTAGAGTTTAGAACTTTAAATGACGAAACAAACATTGGGAAATAGTAGGAAACATTATAGATTTTCAGTAGGTAGAATAGGTACCTATACTTTGAAAGTTAAATAATAATAATAAATCATTTTATTTCGGATAACTGAGAGATCCATAAATTTGTTAGTAACATTTTTGAACCTGAACCTGTTAAACCTTAACAAACGGTTTTAACTTCTATGTTGAAAAAATTGAATAGGCTCAATCGGGACTTTATAATAAAAGATAGTGGACTGTATTAAAATAGGTGTAATACCATGATACCGCAGTGAATCACGCGCATATGTGATGCGCCGACAAAATAAACTACAAAATTAGAAGAAAAGCAGAAACAATTACCACCTATTATTTAACATCCTAACGCCGCGGGTGATAACCCTGCATCTAAAGTTATCCAGTTGGTATTCATACTAAATGACCTCGCGGGTATACATACAAACAAACCATGCTTAGATTTCGTCTAAGATTAAAAAAAGTTATTTATGACTCGGATGCGGAATCGCAGGTCAAAACCATAACATTATTGTTTTTGTAAGGTTATTATAATAATTGTTAATGCGTGCTGCTAATGAACCGAACAAAATTATATCGGTAAGAAAAACAAATAGTAATTATCACAAATCAAATGTCTGCTATTCAAAATTAGGCTTACAATGACGTTAGAGGGGATTTTTCCTTAATCACCACGCTAGACGCTAGATGTAAATTGTTGGTTACAGTTTGTTGACAGCACAAGGACGGTACATAGAGCATAGAATCGCACATCTTGGACTTAGGCTAAGAACTCACGGAGCGGTTTTCACCCGCGTCCGCCGCGGTTGCGGGCCCGAAGTTTCTGTAGAGTGCAGATATACATGTAAAAAATTAAAGCACATTTCACGACGCGTTTTACGCCCGCAGTCTGCGCATTTGTTTGCGGGTCCCGCTGCACCGGCGGGCAACTAGTAGAATCGCGCGGGCCGCGGTCACCCGCAGCCTCGGCGGGTTGCGCCCGCGCGCTCTGCGGTCGATTGGCGGGCGATCGCAGTGGCGCAGAGTACAATGAAGAAAAATAAAACTAGATACCTCCGATACGAACTATAAACCTTTCATTTGCAACTCAAAATTCGTACAACTATAAGGCAAAACTAATTTGACAACTATCGTAATCTATTCAAATCTAAATTATATGTAGGTACATAATTTGCTTAGATAAGCTAATTATGTTCATGTACATATTGGTAGTAAACCTACATGCTAGTTTGGATTCTACCATTGCATGCATTGGCTATTAAATATGAGTTTGACATTCTAAGGGCTGTATAAAGGTGAGCACTGATGCACTAAATTCATTCAAAAAATATTAATAATTACATCATAAAACGGACTAAAACATGCATTGTAAAGTTACCATTTTAATTTATTTTAGAAAAAATATTGTTGTTGGGTGAGTTTTTAAGCTTTACAGTTTATTGTTCTATTTAAATTATCAAACAAATCCCACTTATATTATAAACGTGAAAGTTTATGAGTATAAATGAATGATGGATAAATGTTTGTAATTCTTGCACGCCGTCGTGTCTGGGATTAGCTGTAATTTAGCGCAAATATATGTTTACATACAGGATAAATTCTGAAGTTGATGCAGACGAAATCTCGAGCAGAAGCTGGTATTATATAAAACAAGATACAATATTCCCAACTAGCAAAATAAATTATTCATAACTAATGCATCGAGTTAAACACTGATAGGAAACTGTTGAACTGCTACAAAACTATTATAAAACCTTTACATGTCTGTTAGTTGTATAATTCAAATACTATACAACTTTTTTGCTAGTTTGGTATCGTCATCAGTGCACGTCTTTACTCATGCATAGTTAAATAATCGAAATATCAACTAAAGTCTCATTGCCTTGGCATTACGTTCGCGCGTTCATTAGGACGAGAATGTAAACAGCTAATATTTTTGTTACTGAACTTTATCAACAATTATCAAATAACCTTGGTTATGTCAAAAACTCCAATAGGTACTACATAAAAACACAATACCCAATTAAATGAAGATTAAACAAAATAGACGAACAAAAACTATGAATAGTCGTCGACTCCAAGGACCACGATAAGTTTTTTTTAGCAACTTATTGGTTTTAATACCAAACGAGTATATGAACGATCTGCGTTACATTTGGCTGTAATAATATTTAGGCTAGCTTGGCGACTCACTGTCTACCAAACAGTCGAACGCCACTGGCACAGCAAATTCTGTGTAATTAATTAAAGTAATACTTTCTTTTTAACTATGTTCGTAACCTAAATGGAACAGTTTTATTCAGTAATTAAAAAAAAACGACAATTAGTGTTGTTTGCCAAATTAAAATATATATCTATGTTATTATAACACATGTCTGGAACTGTAATATCTACGATAACTTTAATTCCGTTGTATAACATGTAATTATACAGCGTAGTAAGGGATCAAGAACGACCTTGGGAACTCATGTAAAAACGATCCTCTTTGAAAAGTATCTCTTTAATGATTGGTATTTCACAAATCTATTAGCTGATACAGGATACTGTGAAATCTTCTTTACCTAAGCCAGTGCTAATTAGTATTAAGGTAGAATTATAGAAATTTGATAAGAATCAACATTAAATAAACTGACTTAAAGGTCAATGTGACTCATCATATAATTTTAAACATTCGACAAGTACCTAATTGTTTAACCTTAGACCTTACCAGTCGCGTATCTCAGAGATTTGGGCAGCTAAGGTTTAATATTTATTTGGTTTGCTATAAAAGACGATAGATAAAGTAGTTTTATGCTGTTTTTTTTTCCAATCTTTAATTTAAACAAGGTTTGTTAACGTGGTAAACGCGGAAAAGCTATTTTGATTTTCTTTAATTTATAACATTAATTAACCATCTTTTCTATTACTATTTGTGCGCCAGCAAAACCTGAATTCGGAGTAAAATCGCGTCTGAGTAAAAAATACCACCAATTTTTGTTTTGAGTGTTCTTTGTGGAATTTTATATGAATATCTTCATTTATGGGTTCAATTAAGTTCAAACGTGAATAGAATGAAGGGTATACGATTGGACCGACTTTAAAGACATTATGGAAAGACGAGCATTTTGTTAAGTATATATTGATTCTATAAGTCAGCTACAAACTTAAAAGCTACTATAAAAATAAAAGCTTTTACATTTTTCTGTATTTTAATTTATTCTATTATATTTATTGATAGGGCGTGCCATCAACTTAATATGATAAAATTCTAATTCCAAAACAACCATCTATTGCCTTTTGTAACACAATCATAAAGACATAATAGATTACAATCTTACGTCTTAATAAAAATGATTTGACGAACATATTTTACAACCAACAAATAGGTATATATATATAGATAAATACAACAAAATAACATGTTTTTAATGTCATGAACACGCAATTCCTTCTAAAGAAATATTAGTTAGACATTAACAAAGTATTCTTCTAACATACGACTAGATTTATTCATAAGATCCTTTATAAATATTAGAAACATTAATAGTTTTCAAACATTAATACCTTCTTTTCGCATAATATTCTTTATCCTAATATATTTTGGCATAACGGTTATAATTTGTTTTGCCATAATAATACTTTGCCATATTTTTTTTTTTGGCATACAGTTTATTTTGGCATAATTATCTTAAAGGCTAATTTGTTTTGGCATAATTTGATTCGCATAACGTTACTAGGCCTACTGTCTATTAGCATAATAATAAATAGGCATACAATTAATAGAAATTACCAAAGACTCGTCCGTAAGACTACTTACTGTATGGAGTTTCTTGCCCATTCTTCTCCACACGACACCACCTTTTGTGAGCGAGCGAAGCGAGCTCGGGACTTGGGGCACCCTGACTCGGATAGGTTAGGTTAGAAGGGAATGCCATTCCCTTTGTGGTTATTTTTTTTTTACCCACTTAGAAGTAGGAGCCCCGCGCAACGGGGCTACGTCGACCGGGGTTCCGTCGACTACGCCAAAACTTAAGCATAAAATTTATGCTTTAGAATTTTACGCTTAAATGTATGCTTTAGAATGTTATGCTTAATCATTACTATGATTACAGAAATTATGCTTAAATAATTATGCGTAAGCTGTTATGCGTAAATAATATTATGCGAAAATATAATTAGGACAAACAAAAGTATGCCAAGTTATATTAGGTCTTAAAATTTTATGAAAATGGATAGGAAACCGTTTTGGAGGCATCACTATTTTAAATGCCACGCGAGCACGTCTCTGTGGGTCAAGACAAAGCATGCATGTTAAACTGGTTTTTTTGATGCAGCCGCAACGTGACCATAATTATTAAATAATACCACGCCTGTATTTCCCAAAGCGCAGGACAGAGTTTTATACCACCCAAAATTCGTCAATTATCACTCCACTACTGCCATCAATCAGGCTCACATCTATAATCCCTGCTGCTACTGAGCCTGCCAGGGTCAGCACAAAAGTCGGAGCCCGCCAGGGCCAGTGCCTGCCAGGGTTGTGGAATTAGTTCGAAAGAGTTACCGGGGCCCTAGAACACAAAGAGCATTAGGAGGAACAAGGATGGGTTTTTGTAGATTTGCTATCCTTAAAAAAAAAATGTCTGCTACTGACAAATTCTTTAACGAAAATCCTAATAACATTTTGTTCGACCTGAGTCAGGATCTCAATTTGTAACCACAATTTGTTCATTTTAGTAGATATAGGGAATCTTTTTGACATAATCTAGTAGACACTTTCTGTGGCACATACAAAACAGGACAAAATGGGAAGCACGGTTTTGCAACGTAAATTAAAACATTGAATTGTTTAACACGCAAAGTTTATTTTCCGGGCTGTTTTTCGCACATGTATCTAATAATTCACACATGATCATCTTGCGTGTGTATTCTTGTATATCCAGCCAGTTTGAAAACGGGTAATGAAAATGGACACAAACTTAGTAGGTATCTACATCCATTATTTGTCAATCGATTGCTGCAAACATTATTCATAGTGTTACTTCCTAGTTCTAAGTAGTTTTTAACTTGTAAGACTCTCGACCGTCATTTGAATTACATGAATTTATGATTGAGCATAGTTCTGCCATGAGATTACCCCCTGTAAGGGGGGTAACCTCTCCTCACGGAGGCGATAGGCGGCGGCGACCTCTCGCGTCCGGACCTGGTTCAGGCCATGCTCCGGGGCGAGAGGGAATGGGATGCAGTCACCTCCTTCTGCGAAGCAGTAATGCTAGCGAAGGAGGAGGCGGGCCGCGTGAGGGAGAGAACATCCTCCACCTCACGCCCCAGCCGCCGCGGGAGACGCCCAGGGCGTCGGACGTCGCGAGGCGACATCCGGCCACCGTAGGCGCGGGCTTGCGGACGGCGAGTAATGGGTAGCTCGCCGTCCGATCAAGGACCATGCCCGGGTCGACGGCGCGTTCTGTTCGCGCGCGCCTCAAAGAGCTGTCAGCACAGGGACAGGGGCCCCAATAGGGGCCAAACGCCTGCCGGGGTTGCGGGACGTCTTAACAGGATACCGTGGCCCCGGAACGTAAAGGGCAACAGAAGGAACAGGGTGGATTTTTAGTCAGTAAAAGTCTGACAGTCCCTTCCGCCCCACCCAGGACGGAAGGAGTCATTTGATGATTTTTACCACCTAAAAAAAAAAAAAAGGGGGTAACCTCACAAACTTTACCTCTTTATAATTTAATAAAATAAAAAAAAATATTACAAATCATACCAACGCATTGTAATGCATGTAACTACATGATTTGTAATATTTGCTGATAACTTTTTGAATACGTGCTTAAATGATGTATCGGTTGAGCACGAACTCAAAAAGTTATCACACTTCAAATTGTTTAAATAAACTATTGAGTGAAGAAATTCTCTCCAAAGTTTAGACAACATTATTTGGTTACTACCGATTACTAAACAAAAATAGTAAGTATGTTCATTAAACACAAATATTGACTAACTTAGCTTCTGGATCTTAAAATCATACTTATTGTGATGAAGCACAGATACAACAAATGCTACACTTGGTGCAAGGTATCGGAGAATTTGAAAATGCGATCCTCGGCTTTCAATTAATTCCTGAAACGAAAATCAAATCTGTATGTCTGTGTGCGATCTGGCTTTCAATATTTCAGAAAGGTATCCACAATAACCAACATGCTTTAAACAATTGGTTAGATATTTTTTGTGTAGATTTTCGGTTCAAACACCGGATGTAACTGTACCGTTTCGCTCTTAAATCCGTTCAACAATTTTTAATAAAAAAAAACTATCAATAATGAGCTATTGTACGAAACTATGTACCTAAGTTCATTACAATTAACAGAGTAACACATCTATCTAACTTTTACAATCAATACGGTTACTATTATACAAATATTATTTTTATAATTGTTAGGTATAATAGTAACCGTATTGATCGTACCGTACCTTTTTCGACCAAGAGCCTATATTATAGGCTCTTGGTCGAAAAAGGTACAATTAAACCCAGCAAAGGATGATTTTTAATTCAGAAATAGACGTACGAGTAGGCCTTCTGCATAGTAATATATAATGACATTTTAGAACCCTCAAAATTTTTGTTTTGTCATAAGGCTTTCAGGCAGGCTTTTCTTATAAAGGCTATTCTCGAAACTAAAAACGTTCAAAATATAGTCAAAATTTCATCTCAGCGACAATTAATGTCAAAAACTTTTTATTTACGTGAGTAAATTAGAGGCATTTTTGGCAGACTCAGACTGAGATTAGAATGTGTTCCTAAAAGTTACAAGAATTGCCCCTTGATTGAAGGACGATGCCTTAATCTACAAAGTATCGTATATTTAAACAATTAACTAATTATATGTGAGAAAACTATTATAAAAGCAATAAAAAAAAAGAGAATTATAGTTTTGTTTAATGAACTAACACAAAGACGCTCAATGAGGTGTTCAATGAAACTAATCGAGAGGTGTTGGTTATTTTGTGGTTTAGAGCGTAGACTACTTTTTGCAGTTAATGCTCGTTGTTAATATTTACCGTGAAGGCAACCAAAAGTTCACGCTCATTAATGTATACGTATGCATACATGTCTGGTCTGGTCCTAACGCGATTCCTTATGGTTGTCGTTCCGATTGGATGGCTTTGGTTTGGGAACGAGAAGCTTTTATTTGTCTTGAAATCGGACGGTATTGAAGTTTTGGTCCTACGCTAATGCAGTTGATTGCAACCGTACATACGTTATGTATATGCACCCTTTATAACATAAATATATCTATATTATAAAGCTATATCTATGTTGCTTTACAGCTATCTACATAGTTAGTAAGTTTTTTTATAATTATATAGATTTAAAAAACGAGAACTTATTAACTGACTTAACACGAAAAAATTAACTGATCTCTGAAGCTGAGATTTTGCAAGCAGGGACTTTAAAGGTAGAAGACGTTAACTTAGAAGTTTCCACCGTAAGCGAATTTTGAGGCAGGGCTGAATGATGGGGATCTTTGACTTCCACGTCGACAAAGACACGGGCAATGCTAGTAATAATAAAGAAATGTTGTTGTGACATAATGTTAACACAAACGTTTAAAAGTGGTCGTCATAAGGAAAGTGAAACTAAGTCCGTAAGTTGTATTAATGAGTCAAAATTATTCAAATTAACCAATCATATTTAGGCCGGGCGCAAACGTCCGGTTTGCGATCAGGTTTCCGAATCAGGAGGCGTGTATGTACATGCACACACATGCATAAATTACACATACATTCATTTGTATTTTACATGTGTGTGTAATTTATGCATGTGTGTGTATGTACAGTCAGCATCAGAGAAAAGGTACCCCCTTTGGTAATGACATCAAACCATTTAAGTTTTTTGCAGTGTATCGTAGATGTCGTGTTGGTCTAGGGGTTAAGACTGCGGCTGAGCAATGCGATGGTTGCGAGTTCAAATCCGCGGAATAAGTTTCTTTTTTTCTTTTTTTAGGATTTCATTTAGGATTTTATTTTTTAGGTGGTATTCGTCAATTATTATTTATGAAATCAAATGTTAAAATATGTAGGAGGTTTATAAGAAAAACTAGTCATGTTGCATAAACAATATTCATTTATTTCCTTAATTACATAATATATTATTATATTAAATTATAATAATATATAATAATATAATTATATTATAGAGCAAAAAAGTAATCTAATTTCAACCATATCTCGCAGTTCATACGGCAGCTAAGTTTCTGAAGTCAAATTACGGTAGTGCAACAATTAGAATCCAGCACATTCTATTCAACCAAACAAAAAATCTATGCTAATTTCAACCTTATCTTTTAGATATTTGAATTGTCTTTTAGTTAATTTGAATTGATTTTATTTAATCGTAAAACAAAACGGTAAGGTAGAAATTTAACACGTGATGGAAGTTGAAATTTAAACCTTATGATCTAGAAGATTAGAGCGTTATCAACCTTGTTCGATAAATGAAATAATTATATTAAAAATTTCGATACATTTGCTAACTGTTCCAATAGCCTAGTGGTATAAGACACGGTCCAGATTATCGGCTGGCACATGGTGGTGCGTGTTCGTATCCTCAACCGCGCCTAGCTTTTTGTAAGTTATTCATTGTAAGCCGAAAAAAATCCAAAAAAATATTAAAAAGGTGCAAATACTGATTGAGTGGGATCGGTGGCAGGCAGAGATGGGTGAGGCGGCGTGGCGGGGGAGGGAGCCGCTTGGGCTCTGAGTCACGTGACGCGATCGCCCGAGTGGCGGCGCGCGCGCCGTCGCTCGGGCGATAATTCTTTAAGTCTTGGGGGGTTCCTTTTCTCTGATGCTGACTGTACATACACGCCTCCTGATTCGGAAACCTGAATCTGAAACCGGACGTCTGCGGCCCGCTTTAAACTTCGACCGGATTCACAAGATTTTCCAAAGTTCTCACGGTTATAAATAGCCAATTAGTAAAATATTATATTGTTTAACATGCATGAATATTTTATTCATGTCGCAGTTGATAGTAAATAAACATTACATAACTCTTCGTGTTACTAGATAAGTAAATATTATAATTAATTTATAATTTAATATATACATTTATACCTTAACATAAAATCTTAAAGTAAATGTAAAATATGAACAATTTATAAAAAAAAAATATATAGAAACAAATTAATTGTACACTGATTATTACGAAATATTCCATTAAAATAATACTACCTAAGGTTTGATTAGTTTTAAATATTTAAAACATAGCATGTACTTTAAATCAGTTTCATAATTTTTGAAATAAATAATAAAAAAAAAACGTATCCATCGTGGCAATGGGGCCGATCTTTTGGGCGCATTTCCAGTTGACGGCGATGCCGATGAATTTTTTGATGCCATTTAGTTTTACTTTTTAATTATTGTGATTGTTTTTTTTTATAATTAAGTCTGTAAATATTGTACATATAACTTAAATAAATAACACCTATATTACTCAGAATTAGTAAATAATAAAAACAAAAAAAAATAATTCTAACAACAATACAATTTTATTGAGCAATTTTCATCTACAAGACAATAGTACTCGTATTTCGCAAAAGTTGACAAACACTAGAAACATAGGTGTATCTATTTCAAAGCTAGGAGGACAGTCATAAAGTTAAATCTTGAAGATTTAACGATAATCTTTTTTCTCACTAATCCTAAAACAGTTGACTGAGCTTCACCAAACATATGTCACAATGACGATGATACGAAGCTTTGAACGAACCCATTGTGTTTTCACTCACGTACTATTTCTTAATCTGTCTGTCATGATTTTTGTGTCGGTTTTTATTATGTTCAATTATATTTATATTGAAGTACTACCGTCATGTGTAATCTGCAACTACATAATGCATTTTGCATAGAAACAGTTTGAGGACTTCCTTGTATGAATATAATTTAGTTTCTATTCAAGTTGAATGCAACAGATCTAAATCTATTAATATAAAAGCGAAGGGACACTTATTCATTTACACACTGACAAAAAACGAAATCTCGAAAACTACTTGACCTATGAAGCTGAAATTTGGCAGGTAAGTTGTTTAGTTTAAGTCTATTTATTCTGGATCTACCTTAAATATTAGGGGAACTAGCTTTTGCCCGAGACTTTGTCCGCGTCAATGTCGGTTACCGCGGACAAAGTCGCGGAATAAAAAAAAAAGCCTATGTCTTTTCTTATTGTTTAAACTTACCTCGTAGCAAATCTAATCGAAATCGGTTCAGCGGTTTAGTCATGACGGCATAACAGACAGAAAAGTAGTATATTAATGGTATGAATGATATAAAAAGCACAAAATAAGTAAATAAACTACAAAATAATAAAGTAATAAATAAAGGTTTATTCCGTTGCGATCATCGATGAGACAAGATAATAATACTGTCTACATATTTATTTTATATTACATAACATACAAACATGGTACAAATGATTGAAATCCATTTTCAATGAATATTTATCACATCCTGTAATTATTGTGTTAACGTTGAATTCATGAATGTAACTTTTATTTAATAATAAAAGCGAGCTTTGCAAACAGCCCCACTGTTTGCAGAGTGGACTTTCTCCCAGTGATCAGATTTTTACGAATCTAAATCAAAGTTCACTTTTTAATTATATAATTACGAGTATATGTCCAGAATACGTCACAAATCATAGAATCTATTGTTGATTTGCGCCCATGTCCATAAGTTCATAAAAAAGTGCTGAGGTCTCTTGAAAACATAGAGTGGAACGAGAAGCGCGTCACTGCGACCCATCCTCGCATGATGTCAGCCTTCTGCAAGTGCTTGCAACTCGGGATATATATAAAATGAACGATCTTACACTAGTTACTCATTCGTTAGTTTGAACTCAAGACGAATACTAAGCATCATGCTCAAATACGTGAGTCGACATTTTTATATCTTTAATACATATAATAATTACAATAAGCACTGAAATTTTTATAATGATGTGCTTAAAATGTTTTTTTCTTAATAAATAGTTGTTGAAAGTGTGTCGTGCCTTTTGTGATGCATCCATCAGATGTGGTAATGGTCTTAAGATACGCAAAAACAATGGGTGGAGGTGTCATACCGGAGTGACTTGATGAATCCTGACCCCAGGGTTACGTTGCATCAACTGGTCTGTTATTATCGTGCCATCACGTGCTGTAATGGTTTATTTAGGATTTCAATATCTTTTTATTACTGTGAATTCATTTTGGCATAAGCAAATGGTGTTATAGTGAAACCAGAGTAGATTAATTTAACAATATATTTTTAAGATAGCTTTTCGCTGTATTAATATGCCTATTTAGCCAGTTATACTGTTTCGTTGAAAGAAAAAGGTCATGCAGTTTATATATTGCACTTTACATAATGCACGTACCTAAGTACTTCGAAAGTTGGTCCTTTGAGTCGCTAACTGAACAGTTAACAATGGGTCGTCAGTTAAACTGTAAACGTTGAATGTCGCTACCTTACAGTTAGCATTTAAAACGAACCATTTCTGCTAGAATCTACATAAAACATGTAAATACACAAAGGAGGTTTGTTTGCAGGAATTACTTCTTTGCCTTTGTATTTTTATAATTAGTAAAGCTATGAGAATATTGTTATTATTGTGCATTTACGTGATGCACGCTACGGATACTTTTACGGATACGGAGTTTAGTAACCCAATGTGAAAGGTAGATGAAAGAGTGATATCGGTAGATTAAGTATCTACGTACATTTATTTTTTATTTGCCTATTTTATGTCCAACTCCTGGGCAAAGGCATATCACCTCATATTTTTTTTCAATTTTATGTGGGCTCTGGCCACATTTGCCTTGTTAACATAAAATCTGAATGAATAACTATTTACACGCATTATTGCGATTAAAAAGGAAGGCTTTGAAAATATTACAGTCACATACAAAATGAATAATGACTGTTTACAAAATTCCGGAAAGCTTCCACTCGCACTTCAAAGCTGAGTAAATAACTCGAAACACATGAGGGCAGCACGATAAACACTCAAATAATTGCTTAACCTTATCATCGAGCAAAATATTTGTAAACAGAGAAAACGTTTAACAAATATTGTTTTTAATGTGTAATGTTTGTACAATGCATGGGTTGCACTCGGAGAGGCGCAACTTGAATATGTTTAAGCTATGGGATCCTAGCTGCCTTAAACGTATACATCCTTTTTTACCTACTGCAAAGAAGGGTTATGTTTTAAAGTAATCTATTGTAAGTAAATCTTCATAAAACATTCAATTGAATAGTTGCGTTTCAAATGCGCAGTTCTCTCAGAATCGAGCCAGGCAATATTGTTAGCAAATAATAGTGTATGTTTACAAAAGTTGCTGCGTAGTTTTCTACGGCTGGTTAATGAAACATGAAAGGATTTTTATTACATAATACGAGTTAACATTTTAGTATCTACGCCTTTATCAGGGAGTGAAATTAGTCATGAATCCATAAATGTTATTACAAGACTAATTCTAAAATATGGAAAATAAAATCTGGTGTTGCCTATAAAATGCACTACAACACGATAAAAATGTATGAAGCTTTTTTAAGATTTTATATATTTTTCATGAGTACTTTTGCTCCCTTAAAGATGCATAATTAAAAGTCAACCTGTATAACATTTTTCTAAATTCAATTTTGTGTTTGTCAACAGGTGACATTGGCTTGCGTGCTAGTGGCAGTCTGCGCAGCCGCAGCGCAGCAGAACCCACAAGACGTGCAGATCCTGCGCTTCGATAGCAATGTCGAGCCCGATGGTTACAGCTTCGCGTAAGTAATTTTGTTCTCGGCACGTACATTTCTACGAAGTAATTACTTGATGTCCCTGATCCTGATCCTGTCGAGCGCCGATCGTTACCTATACACTACCGATGCAGTGTAATGCGATACTCGAGACTCTATGTGAGAGACTGTTTAAACAATATTTTCTGACTTTATACGGCACGGCGACAAGAAAGTACTGATAAATCTTACAAAAAAATCCTTTGAGCTTTACCAAACTTTGCCAACTGTTGAAAGGTCAGCAGCTTAAATTATCAAGCACTATTTATGCCCTAAAGCTATATAATAATACCCCCTGGTCCATCAAGCGCGTGTCGCAAACAATACATAAGATACTTAAATATGTGTACAGACCACCTGGTATTGGCACACGCGACTTGGTGCTGATAACATCATATAACTAATTTCTAGTTTCCTATGAGACCAGAGGTCAGAGGTCGTCGATAAACCTAAAACTAGACACTATCGTGAAGATCAATCTTACAACTGGTTTCGTGCAAATGGTTAGAAGGACATCCTTGCAATAAGTCTGCTTAGCCTTTGAATAACCTGACTATATTTGGAAACTGACACTGTAAATAAAAGATTTATATTAATTTTGAAAAGATTTAATTTATGATAAATGTAGACGCGCCATTGTCAACAAATAATGATATTGAATATATTATAATTATTTTCATCTAGAACACGCGTCGTCTAAAGCACGTAAATGGTAAAATACGAGTAATTAAAAAAAATGGAATAATCCGGTTGCCGTAATTACCCCTATGCACTATAAATAAAAAAAAAGTTCAAAAACTACGAGATGAGTTACTAATACTGACACAATCATTATTCAATATGACTTCTAAGGTAGTTACAGTATTGAAATATAAATATAATTACTTAATCAGTCGGTAAATGTAACCGTTGGTTGCCAAACGAGGCGGGTTAAGAGTAGGTGATGACCCTTTGTGACGTAATCAACTAACATTATACAATTCCCATTGTAAGCCATAAAAATAGCATACCTACTTATAACCATATAAAGAATAAACAAACGGTACCGAAAAGTTTACCTTGTTATATAATAAGGACACAAATAAAGACATTAATAGTAATACAAGCTTATTATTGTCCCACTACTGGACAAAGATCTCTTCTTATACAGAAAAGGCACGAGCATTAATCACCACGCTTGCTTGGCAGTTCCAGACTTATACTAATATAAGTCCAGGTTTCTTTACGATGATTTTCTTCACCGATTTTAGTGATGTCTAAGATAAAGTTTAGAAAGTACATAATAAAAAAGTCACGTTGGTACTTGCCTCATGGATGGATTTGAACCCACAACTTCATGCTGGAGAGGCGGGCGCCTTAACAAGTGCGCCAACACGACTTTTATGTAATTTATCAAGCTTACATGATTATAAATATTTGCAGTGAAAGAAACCATTATTTAGCAATCGCTATAAAAAATGATCAAAACACATAAAGTGACGCGCGTTGAAGTCTTTTGTTTGGGAAATCAATCAACAGAGGTCCAATTTTTTTCTTTTTAAATTTTACTCAGCTTATAACAAGAATTATTCATAACAATTTGAATAATAAATCGGGGTTCTTAGATTACCTGAATGACAGGAGTTTAACGTTACGAACTCGGAATACTTGACCGAACCTTATTTCGTAGTAGTGCATATTCATTGTATAATCAAGAAACTTGTGGCTGAAATTAAGTAATGAAAATATGTATTTTACTTAAATATAAGTAATTTGACTTGGTAAACAGGAAAATGGAATAGTTAGGTAAATACCAATAAAAAATTCCTGTTATTATGCTATAAAACATTTAATACGAGTAGTACCTATTATTTACGAGTACTTGCATAAAGTTTTATAAGAAAGATTCTATTTTATTAATTAGACATCAATTTTATTGTATATGCAATTCTTGCTTTGTTTATAATTACTATTCCGGGATCACATCTAGTTCAAGGAGGCGGAAGACCTACATACATACATACATAAACTCACGCCTTTTTCCCATGGGGGTAGGCAGAAACCACAGAACGCCACCTGCTACGATCCTTACATACTCCTTTCGAAAAGAATACCTATTAAATGATTTTAGTAATTACAGTCTGTATTTGTATATAAATGTATCTTTGTCTAGATAGACTACCCCGCGACTTTGTCACGTACATGCATTTTGTACGGATAACATTTTTTTTTTAATAATTATAACATAGCCTATAGCACTCAAAGATAATGATCTAATAAACAACTTTATGATGAACAGACGAATAAAAAGAAAAGAACATGTCACATAGTTGTTAACTACGCATTACACCCGTCAAACTAAGTAACATTGACCAAAAATTATTGCTGGGAAATCATTTTATATACCATCACTTTGTATACCAAAAATCAAATTTTTGGTATACAAAGTCATTGTTTACGGCAACTTAAAATTTCAACATCTCCGTAATTAGAAGGTCCCCAGATATAGTAAAAAAAATATATATCGCAATAATGGGAAAAATTTACAACAGGCTTCGCTAAGTTTATTATTACACCCGGTATAATTGATCTTGAATCCACATTAAAAAACTAAAGGCGTATGTCCGCAAAATTTTTGGAGCTCATACTTAATTTTTATAATTTGTTAACATAAAATAATTTCAAACATATCTGAAACTGATGGATGGCTATTTGTTTATTTAAAACACCTTTTTCTCTACAGCTACGAAACCAGCGACGGTACCTCCAGACAGGAGGAAGGCAAGCTTGACAACCCTCAGTCAGAGAACGCAGCCCTAACGGTCACCGGACAGTACGCATACGTCGCCCCCGACGGCAAACATTACACCGTCACCTTCACTGCAGGACCCAACGGCTTCCAGCCCAAGACCTCCCTAGGACAATAAGACCATACACCGAAATAACATTGTAAATAGTTAATACTACTCTAAACAGTAGAAAAACTACTATCACCAATAGAATTTCTACTTTCACAAGTAGAATTGTTTAACAATACAATAGATCTCAGCAAATAAGGGATCTAATTCTAAATTCACGTGCCATAAGGACGTCTTTTTTGTAATTTTGTATATTTTCTTTGTATTTTATTAAAATTTAATATCAATGAAATAAAATACTTTTTTTTAATATTTTTTTTTTCTCGCTTGTGTTATTCTTGTGACTATTCGGAATCGTCAAATTTAGGCGTGGGTGGCCCGGTTGAACAAGGCTTGACGAGGACAGATCGCTTTTTATGACCAAAGCTATGAATAAAATACTGTAGACCTTTTTTTCTTATCTTTTAATGATTTTATTTCTCACTCGACAAAAATAATCAAATTAAAAAAGTCGTGCTAAAAAATTAAGCGTTTTACGACTTCCAATTTTTATTGATAGTAGGTAATATATTTTTTAAAGTAGGTAGTAATCGCATGCTTAATGAATGAATTGATATGATTTCACATTAATTAAGATGTATTTTTACTTAAGATTCTCGTAGATTATGTTTAAACAGTGCAAAGTAATTTCTTGGTAATGATTCACAAACGTTTCGTTTATTGTTATTTGATGACAACATATAAACGTGCTTACTAGCTCACAAGGACAACTGTTTTTAAGAAATCTAACTTTAAAACATTTTGCGTAACATACATGCAATTTTAAAACTCGCTATCACAACTACAATTTTTTCCTCAACCATAGGTAAGTAGGGACATTGTAGTTGCCTGTTTTCTTTCGGTTATTAGATTAAGTGATGTTCAGAATAAATACTAGTAACTTTCCAACGGTCATGTAAAAGGTTAAGCTGCAGACGGGGCCTTCCAATGACGGTCACAGCAAGGAACACTTTTGATTTAATTTCTTTGCTGGATTCGAGACATTTGAATCGTTTCTCCTGGAAATAACCTCATAGCCTCGGCGCATTTCTGGTCGTCGCCATTGTAGATACTGACTTTCAGTAGTTGCAGTGGTTAGGTATAATGTAGCGGGTTTGTAGCATCAAATATATACTGCAATCACAAATATCAATTCTTAATGTAGTGAGTGTACAAACAGTAAGTATTCAAAAACAACACTAATTTCGATCTGTCTAAATTAAGGCATTTAAGTGTTTGCGGTACATCTTACGAGCCGTGACTTCACATAAATCAATGCAGCGTCTAATTAGCCTTAAAGGTTAACAGACGTGTGAGGGCAATGAAGCTGCTAGCGAGTCATTAAACTACGACTATTTTTACTTCGTTAAATACATTATTTAACTTGATGTAACACTAGTTAAATCTATACTAATATTATAAAGCTGCAGTGTTTGTTTGTTTGTTTGTTTGTTTGTTTGTTTGTTTGTTTGTTTGAACGCGCTAATCTCTGGAACTACTGGTCCGATTTGAAAAATTCTTTCAGTGTTAGATAGATTAGTTATCGAGGAAGGCTATAGGCTATATACTATCACGCTACGACCTACGGGAGCGGAGCAGTAACCAAAGACGCGGGTGTAACCGCGGCGGACAGCTAGTATTTAATACAATCATTACAAAATCATGAGTGGACATCATTCGAGACTTGAAAATGAAACTATTTGATGCGAACATTACTTAAATCGATTTCATGTTTTACGATCTATTGATTAACTTTATGTTCTTACGTCATTTGTACATAAATACGTTTTAATAATTGTCATAACAAGGTAGTAAAAACGTCTTGTCGCAAGCCTGGCAAGACGCGGTGAAATAGAGGTTGCTGAAATCAACTTTGCTGATCGAATGATTTTTTGTCCATCAAACAAGGCCTTTATACTTCAAATCTACAAGCTCTCTTCTTGACTTGAATTGATTAATTGAAGATGAATAATTTGTTAGACGTTTGGCCATCAAATATCGCAGTAATGTACTAATAAGGGGCGAAAAGGTCATCGTAACGATCTTTTACCGTGGATTCGGTACATATTTTTATACCAATCTAAACCCCGATTTTTTTTGTCGGTTAAAAAATCTGCAACACTTTTTTTACAACGTAAAATGTTAACTCTGAGGGGTCTAGAAACTCGTACTGAATTCTCGGTAAAAGCTTTCGTTACGATGTCCCTTCCACGCCGTACATGTATCTTACGAATATACCTAGATACTTATTAAGTTACAAAAAGATATTATTTTAGCTCTTTCACGCACCCACTACAGGACGATTGATAGCCGTTTACAAGTTAGCGCAATAACATTAGAATTAGCAATTTCTCAGCTAGTGTTCACTGTAGGTATGTTTCGTAAATGTGTCTAAATGCCAACGCACACGAGACGCATCGTCGTGAAGGTTCTTGCATCCGTTTGTGTGAACCTAACAGTTACAGTATATGTATAGTTCAGCAGCCTTCACTTATCACGATATTCATGTGACTGACCAGCAATTTGTGTAAATGAAATTTAAAAAAAAATTTTTGTTCGAGTTCTATGTAGTAGATTCTTCTAATTCTGAGGACTATTCTGTGGAAATCTTCCTTGGCGAATATAGGTAAAGTGAGCTTGAAGTGAGCTGTCCGTCCGCTGATATTAAGGATTTACAGTTTACCTCAATCTCATACATAACATCATTCCCGAAGGGTTAGGCAGAGGCGTACTCATTAGTACACCCACATTTCGCCAGTTACCTCAATCTCATCATCATCATATCAGCCGAACGACGTCCACTGTTGGACATGAGCCCCCTAAAGATATCCACAATGACCAGGCCTGCGCTGCCCGCATCCAGCGGTTACCTCATTTGACCAAGGAACGTTTTAACACCACAGCACGACATTTTTTCAGGTTTATGAAACAACTATTTCATGTTTTACAAGTTTAACCAGGCCACGCTCCGCTGTGGCCTGGTTACAAAAAAAGTATACAAAAACAATATTCTGTTAAAATGCAATTTTGTATAAAAATGAATGTTTTTTTTTAGTTTAGCGGACACATACGTAGAGAAGCTTAACTTTTATATAAACAAGATTTGCTCGTTGACTGCGTTAACTTATGGTTTTCGGTACTCCACGAGTCCACGTTGGTACCTACATCAATTAAATTTAGTTTAGCTAACATAAAGTGGTAATAAGTATTGGAAAATACGTTGACTTAATGTACTTCCGCAAACACGCAAACAACATCCTCTGTAAAATCAAATTATCATTATGTCCAAAAATACATATTTCAAACGGTACGGCATTGACGGCAGCGTTGAGGAGTTGTTACTTAAGTATATTTAAACCGAAAGATACCTAATGTATTTTTTTTTTCTAAATTGCACATGCGGCCTTGAATAATATTGTGAACTCGAATGAGCAAAGTATACATAAGTTTCAATTCACAGTTTGTTTTATAAATTACGCAATGTTCAAGTATTGTCATCGTGCGACAGAGGGCAGTGTGAGCCGCACTCTGACACGAGTGCTTGAACCTTCGTTATTTAAAACGGTTACAAAATAACTGTGACGAAACCTGTAACCTTTTGTACATCACACGGTGGAGGGATCACTGCGTTTGCTAAACTGCACAGTTTTCGTTTACGACCTTTTTTAACTGATTGCGATGTGACGGTATGATGAATTTAAATGGAGATTAGATAAATGTGTAATGATAATATGGCCCAGTATTTAGATGTGATTTTTTTTTGTTTTGCGTATCCTAATTTAGTATGACTTTGGGCAAAGGCTGTTTCCACTGAGTTCAATAAATAGAAGAACATTTTGTGTATGTTTTACGCCAAAAAATAATATTTTACTTTTGATTTCTTAAAAAGAAGGCGTATTAAACTTTTAAAACACCCTAGTACCTGCCTATGTAGTAATTAATAGAAGCAAATAAACACACATATAAGTACATTACATATATTTACCGAAAAACCCTCAAAGATTTTTTTACCAAGATTCATACAAAGTTAAAACATGAACGTGATCAAAGTGATGAGCCTATTACATTCATAAAAATAAAATAAGTCACTAATATACCTACTAATATCGAAATCCTATTTTATATACCTATAAATAAAATGAATGGCTAAATGTGTTGCTAAGCGCAAAACTCGAGAACAGCTAGTTCGATATTTATTAAATTGGCTTATTATTTTCTTATTTTATATGTATTTTCCCGGGCAATATTTAAGAATATTTTTTGAAATCCCACCGGAAAACTTGGAAATATACACCCGTGCGGAGCAGGGACGGTTTGCTAGTTATGAATACAATAGTTACTGTCGTATGTCTATTTTACATGCCATGTTGACTGCAAATAGCCTGTAAATAACCTTTGTTGACGCAAAATAGAAATAGTTCTTAGATTCCGGAGGGTTTACATTGGTAGGTATAACATAAGTTAATAGGTACAGAAAATAACTCTAAATCTACATTTTGAACATCCTGCAAAATATTTAAGTTGTATACAGCTCGGTATAAATAATAGCTAAGAAACAATGGAAGGCGCTTGGAATTAAAAGCTCAAAAAACACTGATATCTATTTGATTTTTTCAGAAATATTTGTATTTAGTTATAAATGCGACATGATATAGTTACTCAACGTTACAAGTAGCTAACAGATGACTTAACTATGAAAGTAGAACTTACATCATAAGGCATTATTATTGCGCCTACACAAATCACTAGCAAACTATCACAGATTAAACAAACATCGATTTTGTAAGGCGTTGATGGAGCTGAGAAATGCTAATTATCAAGTATTCTTTTTATGTACTAGCTGTCCGCCGCGGTTACACCCGCGTCTTTGGTTACTGCTCCGCTCCCGTAGGTCGTAGCGTGATGGTATATAGCCTATAGCCTTCCTCGATAACTAATCTATCTAACACTGAAAGAATTTTTCAAATCTGACCTACTGGTCAGATTTGAAAAATTCTTTCACGCGCTAATCTCTGGAACTACTGTTCCAGAGATTAGCGCGTTCAAACAAACAAACAAACAAACACTGCAGCTTTATAATATTAGTATAGATTAGGTCATAAATATACAATGTTAATTATATGTAGTATGTAGAAACTACAATATATGTATGTAGATACGTATCTACATACCTATGTACTTTCTAAATAAAGAAGGCAAACTGTTAGTTTGGCGAACAAGTAACGATCAACAAAACTAGATGGCATTGGTGACCGGATTCTGTAGGGATCGACACTTCACCGAAAATATGTAAATTACATTTAAAATAAGATAAGATGACATCACATAAACAGCTATTCGTTATAAATCTATTAACACGTACCTACTTCAAATCGTATGTACTTAAGATATAAAAAATATTTCACGTTTTGAATACTAATCTTCTGTATATTGGTAATATTCTAGATTCAAGGATAGGTAATTGCATTATTTTGTCTGGGTTAGTATATTCTTATAATGAAGTCCAGTCAATTCCTAGAATTGCTTGACAAAAGCGACGATTGTGAGGTAATCTTGACTCCTATCGAAAGTAATGGCTTCAATTAGCAGACAACAGAAGTACCTAAGTATGTAAAAAGTTAATACTTTTATCCTGCAGTGAAAAAACCTGTATTTTTCGTTCGATAAAGCCAATTTCGCCCAAGACAATGTAGCTCTTTGGCTTATGTAGTCCTGCATTGCTATTCGGTAAAAATGTGCCCCAGCAAATTTTGGTGAAGTGAGTTTGAGGTGCATTTTTAATTCCTAGCATGGAATGAGAGCTCACATAAAGCTCATTTCACCTAAGATCACCGAGGAAGATTATAACATAACAGACCCGCTGAATTGTATCTCAGAATATTAGGTATGTTTTGAAATCAACAGAATGATATTTAAATGCAATGACTTTTAAACCATCTCAGGTTTTAACGTTTTATGTAAAGACGTGAACGATGTCATTAATCGTGACTGCACCGAGTTCCTGAACTCCTTAGTCTCGACATAACGCAGCCATTAGAAAGGTCATCCATGATATAATAAACAAAGCAACGATTAAAACGTAAAACCATTAACATACTAGGCAATTATTTATTACGCTTCACTTGGTATAAGACGTATTTGCATGTATCACAGATACATCATGTCAACCGGCTAGTATTAACCTTCAACAAAATGTTACAATATTTTGTCGAAGCAAAGGGTGCGTTGATCGCAGTAGTTATAATGTTAGTAGACCAAAAATACTTATATAAATTAACAACAATTAAATTAATATTATTCAATGAATGTTTATCATGCGGTTTATCATATCATCGGTATGAGAGGAAGAGCTCGTGGCTAAGTAATAACAGCCGCACAGGTCGATCTATCAAGTTAAGCTACGCATGGGTTGGTCGGTGGATAAGTGACCATCTTGACAGTTGACACACCGAGATTCCTCCGTGCTTCGGAAAGCACGTTAGTCCGGCTGTCTTACGTGGATCTTTGACAGTCGTTACAGGTCGTCAGAAGCCCGAAAGTCTGACAACCAATCTTACCAAGGGGTATTGTATTACCCAGTTACTGGGTTGTGGAGGTCAGATAGGCAGTCGTTCCATGTAAAATACTGGTATTCAGCAGCATCCGATTAGACTGGAAACCGACCCCAAAATAGTTGGGAAAAGGCTAGGCAGATTGATTGTTTATCATGCCGTATCTCAAAAGAAAACTGCTCTAAATAATACCAGACTATTTTAAGTTCTTAATACTTGGATTTTGTTATTTTCCTACATCCATGCGAACGGAGTTGCGGGCACAGCTAGTAGTCATAAATATACATGGCAATAAATAAATTAAGTGATACTTTAGCGGAATAACAAGTATTTAGGTACTCGTTGAACACTCAAAACTTGAGAGATTTTGTTTTAATAAAATTAAAGTGCCATTACAAGTTATGTACACTCTTAAAGCTGGTGGTTGAAGAATTTAGGACTTCATCAATGTGAAGTGCTCTTGATTTTTATAATAATTGTATGCTTTAGTCACTCACAATGTATGTGTTGATGCCTAGGAAACAATACATACCTACACAACATAACACTCTACGTATAAGTATAAAATAAATACCTAATATAGTAAACCTAAGTTATGATATGTTTATTTTAAATTCTATTTATCTCAGAATCTGCCGTCATTACATTTATTTTTATACCCTATGGCAGAGAATTTGGTAATGTTAACAAAAAAACATTCTAACAATGTAGAAGAATTCTTATTTCTAGACATGTTGGTCGGCCTGTAATTGGCGACTACAGATATAGGTAAGTACGCGACTGATAAGGTGTTATACTTAAGATCTAATGTAAACATAAGCTGTTAGAAAATCTTAATATATAAATAATCTTATATTTAATTAATAAACCTCAATTAATACTTAAATTGCAGAAAATTAATAGTTCAATCCGTATAAGACGTTTTTTACCGATATCTTTGTCTAGTTACATGTCTGCTGACAATGAAATGTACATTTTGCAAATAATGTGCATGATATATGACGCTTCACGCCGGGATTAACAGCTCACGACTGTTAATTTATAAGACTTCGATAAATTTACATCGAATGATCAAATGATAATTTTACGAATATTGAACAAAACAAAAAAAAAACAAATTAACTAAAATATACGTAATATATAATTAATAAATTCCCATTTTTATGAGACAATAGGTGCACCTAATTAACGCTATATATGTGCATATTAATAATATTGAATAAACATGGGTAATCTGAATTGTTATCTTTACTTTTAATTGGCGCTTAAATTTTTTATTGTTTTTTAAATACTTCCTTTGTTAATTCGATTCATGACGATAAAAATACAATATTACTAAAAATTAACACTTTATTTAGCCCTGACACAATTAATTTTCAATTAACTGCAAAATTAGATTTTTTTATGCTTTCAAATTAATAAGTTGTTATTAATTTGAAAGACGTTAACAAAGCTACTGATGCCGCGATTAACGTGACCATCTATTACGCCTAAAAACTATAGGAAATAAAAATAGATTGTCTTAAAACATTGATTCGAAAAGAAGAAGAAGTAGTTATTCAATTGAGTCCGCACAAAAGTGACGCCACAATTGCCTTTTGCCATACAAAATCTATGGGAAAATCGCGTTATAGGTACAGGTCATAAAAGGAAGTCAATTGATTGTTGGTGTCATCTACCCTATTGTTCGATTATTGGTTAAGCTCCTATACGTAGTACCTACATAACTGAAAATAACATGTATTTTACAAAGTATATGGTTCCATTTTGTTGTGTTTATCCAACAACCATTTCAATACCATATTATTTATTATTGTGATGAAAACATTCGCACGTAAGTATGAAATAACACTACAAATATGTACTTAACACAATTGTAAAACGTTTTCGATTAGATCTGCCTAATTTGAAATATTTTTTGTTGCTTATGTCATTTTGTGAATAACAACTTCGTAAATTGCTAAAAATAGTGTAGGCTTAAGTGAACGGTAGATTTCTCATAGAGGTGAATAACTTTTCTAATATTATCAGATTGGAATGAAGACTATAAACAGTACAATTTTGGTGCAACCCTAGTGGCAATTATTGTATATTTATTATAGCCTCAGTCTCAATTTGACCAAAAATCCTCAAATCCTCAGAAATCCTCAATTTTTACAAGTTTTTGACCTTGATGTCGTTGAGATAAGATTTTTATCATTTTCGATTACGAGGAATAGCCTTCTAAACCTCCATACATTAAGTACAATGCCACCAAACATCTTTCTTATCTTCTGTTTCATATGAAGGCAATCTAAACCTTTGTTTCCTTGTGTTTGTTAATTCGTTACAAGTTCCGTCAAAGAGGAATAAATAAACCATTTTTCAATAATTTGCCGTTAGACACCTCTTTGCAAATGTAGCTCTGGACCTGTCTCAAAAATTCAACCGCCAATCGCACATAGTTTTCATTTTTTTAAACAACATCCTGAATCGTTTCTTTGAAATTCAGAATCTTGTTATTTATTTATTTATTTATTTATTTATTTATTTATTTATTTATTTATTTATTTATTTATTTATTTATTTATTTGGAAAACAAACAACTATACATTTCATCTTAACCTAATTATATAAACTTAACCAATATATTGATGTATAGTCAACTGCGTTTTCACGTATTACAGAATGATGTACAGTGACACGTAATTGTTGTATTCTAAAGTTCGTTAGATATTATGTAAACATATATTAACTTATCAACAAAATAATACACAAATTCATAACAGCTACACTTAACAATTGTTAGTTGAAGTTGGCTCATTAATTTGCAAAATGGATCTCGACTCCCTCGAAAAACCAGAACGAGTTGAGGCAAATATATCAACTTTTGTAAAGTACTTGTTATAAGTTTTGACAATTCTGTGCAGAGGCGCCCGCTGACCTGCATTCGTACGACAGATATTAGTGGCAAAAAGAGGATACGCACGTGACTCCCGCCTTATTACAGTTCTTGGCACTATGTAAAATATCTCAGATACCAGTTCTGGGCAGTTAATAGTATGGTGAATGAGTCCATAAAGGAACATGACCTGTAGGAGGTGACGTCTTGATTGCAAGGAAAGCAACTTAAACTTTTTGAGTGATTCAACATAAGAGGAACGTTGCAAGCGGCATTTGAATTGCATTTCTTTTAGATATTTACGTTGAACTTTTTCGACGGCCTTAATGTATTTATCATAGTGTGGATCCCATATCACGCTGGCATATTCAACTTGAGGACGGACTAAAAAGTTGAAAAGATGAAGAAATGTAGCAGGGCGTTTAAAATCAGATGAGGCTCTCATGACAAGACTGTGCATTTGCTGCGCTTTGGTCGTTATTTTATCTATGTGTAGATTCAGATGTAATTTGTTATCTAAAAGAACGCCGAGGTCACAAATACATGTTTCCCTTATTAATAACTCATTGCAAAGAGAATAATTAAACTGGATTATGTTTTTGTTTTTAGTAAAGTTCATGAATTTACATTTTGGAATGCTTAATTTAAGTTTGTTTTTTACACAATATGTGGATACTCTGTTTAAGTCTTCTTGAAGTAGAGAGCAGTCGTTAGTAGTAGTTATAGTTTTAAATACCTTTAGGTCATCAGCGTATAACAGAAATTCACTGTGAAGGAAACAGTTGGCTATGTCGTTAATATGTATTATAAACAAAAGGGGACCTAAAATTGACCCCTGCGGGACTCCTGAAGTAGCAAGAAATGTATCTGAGCTATATCCGTTACACACCACAGTTTGGTTTCGATTAGAAATATACGACCAAAACCAGCGTAGCAAATTTCCTCGTATTCCGTTAAATGCAATTTTATTTAACAGAATTTCGTGATCGACTCTGTCAAAGGCTTTCTGGAAGTCCGTATACACAGCGTCTGTTTGCTTTTGTTTATCCATATTTTCAAAGACATAGTTGGTAAAAATAAATAAATTGGTAACAGTAGATTTTGCTCTAACGAAACCATGCTGCTGAGATATTATATTGTTTTGGACAAAAGGATAGAGAGCTTGGTGTACCATTTTTTCAAAGAGTTTAGCAAGGGTATTTAAAATAGAAATTGGCCGATAATTTTCGATATTTTGTTTAGAACCGTTCTTAAATACAGGTATTATATTTGCGTTTTTCCAAACTGTAGGGAATATGCCACTATCTAGACATCTGTTAAATAAAATATGTAATGGTTTACAAATACTCTTAGCCGCACATTTTAGAAAGTATGGAGGAATACCATCAGGTCCAGGTCCTTTGGTTATATCAAGTGCCATCAGTTGTTTAAATATAGAATCCTGGTTGAAGTGCAAGCTGCTTAGAAGATTGTTGTTGGTATTACTATCACCAAGACTTGGGCTCCAATTGTCCGAAAGACTAGAGGGTTCGTACACAGATTTGAAAAATGATGAAAATAAATTACAGATAGTGCGGGGGTCACTGGTGGTACTGTTTTTATAATGCATACGAGATGGGATGCCGGACTTTCCTTTGCGATTAGCAATGTATGACCAGAAGTATTTTACATTTTTTGGAATACTATCTTCGACTCTCTGTATGTACTTGCGATAGCACGCAAGACATTCGGTAGCAAAACGGGCTCTGTAAAGGGAGAATAATTCATAATCAGATTTGTTAGAATATTTTTTCCATTTAATCCAAGCTTTCTTTTTATATTTGAAAATATGTATTAAAGATTTTGAAAACCAGACAGGGAAGTTAGGGTTTTTAGCCTTTGACAGAGGTACATGCTTCTTTATTATACCATATATCATATCATAGAAGATATCAACTGATATTTCAGCTAAACAATTATCTAGAACAACGTCCCAATTTATTTTGTCGATATCCTCATTCACGTGAGTATAGTCCGCCTTAAAGTAGTTATATTTTGGTGTTACTTGAGGCTGCATGTGGGCAAAATTTATGTTTAAGGGGACTAAAGCCAAAAACGGAGGATGATGATTATCCGCCTGTAGCAGGAGTTGACTGGGGTCGAGTACACGGCAATTGGCACTGGAAATAAGCAGATCGAGTATTCGACCATTTATGTTGATCAAGTTGTTATATTGTTTAATGTCATGTACGGTCATGAAATCTCGTAAGCGGTTGCAAATAGGAGTAGTACCAGTATGAGTTAAGGAATTTTGTGTAACGTCTAGTAATGACCATTGAGCCGTGGGTATGTTATAATCTCCTAAAATTAGTATATTATCATAGTTTGTCGAGTTGATGATATTGCTTAAGGTTTCAAAATGTAGGTCATATACAGAGTATGGTGTATTATTGGGTATATATACCGCACTAATTACGGTCTGAGTCGAATTATTATTACAAGGGATAGAGATAACAATGTGTTCAATGCGACTTTCCAAGTTACCTTGTCGCGGCAACTGGATAAAAGAAGGATTATATTCACGGAGAACAGCAATCAATACGCCACCTCCATCAGATTTGTTTGTGGCTTCTCTGTTACGATCGCAACGAAAAACTACGTAGCGATTGTCGATAAATTCGTTATTATGTATAGTAGGGATGAGCCATGTTTCAGTAAGTACAATTACATCATAACAATTACAAAGAATGTTCATAAAAAGAGTGTTAAGTTTTGTTCGGATGCCCCTAATATTCTGGTAATATACACTATAATCACTTTGTAATTGAGCCATCGTTGTATAATAAGAATTGATAAATATAGACCTTTTGTAATTTAGTTTTGTTTGGGCATTTTCAACTTACTGAGGTCATCAGTTGATCTTATAACTATCGTAGGAGAGGTTTCAGACTGTTTAGCTAGGATAGTGGAATGCTTCACCCATACAAAATTGAAGTTACTTTTCTTCGCAGCCTCACGAGTCTCCCGGAGCAGCTGTTTTCTTTGAAGTGTAAGATGCTCGTTAACATAAATGTTCTGGGGTGTACCTGAGACACCCAATGCAGAGGTGGTAAGACCTTTCTTCAGGCGGAATGCGCTTACAAAGTTGTCTCTCAGTATTCGTGTTGTGAATTTTGCAATTATATTCTTGGGTCTATCGGAAGTCATCGCGTGAGGGACTCTGTTATAATCAAGCACCATTAATTTTTTTTTTATTCCAGCCACGTTTACGTTGCCTTGGAAAATCGAAGATAACTTAATAGTTAATAAATCAACTGTCAATCAACCGTACCGTTCGTCGTGCGCAGGAGCATAGATAGAGGTTCCGATACTGATGATCTACCCGGAACATCAAGCTCATTAGATTACTTCATAATGTGAAATTTTGAAATAGTAAGTAATCAACAAAAATGTATTCAATAGTAAGATAACTTTTGCTTGTACCACTATGATATTCGCTTTGATATTAATGATCTTCGCTCATTGTGACAGCACCGCTCTGAGACGGCAACGACCTAGTCGAAATCGTCTCAAAAAATCCAATAGTTAATTTCGTCATTATAAAAAATATTTTAATGTATACGATTTAAAGCCCTAACTTGAATGGCAAATAATTTTCTGGGCCGGAGCCGTGCTGTTATAATGAGCGATGACCTTTATAATGCCATTATTCTCAAATGTGGTATGGCTTTATTTTGTTGTATGAAATATTAAGAAAAATAATGACTTTTGTTGTGACGGGACTCAAGAATTTCCTTGAAACTTCATATTTTCTATTCTTTGATGCAACATCAAACCGCTTCCTACATTTCTTTAAGAGCGTACTTACGGCATCCATTGATGTTTAAATGACCTTGATTACGACGGTAATTGTAAGATAAACATTCAATACTTAACACTGACCTTTGTCAATTAGTTAGAGTATTCGATTTGATCCTCAAGATCAGCCGTTTTTATACATTTTTACCTAATATTTGAATTGTTTATGAAAACTTGTACGTTCCGGCATCGTAATTAAGTTACAATACCAGCCTTTATTGTCCCACTGCAGGGCAAAGTCCTCTTCTCGTAAAAAGAAGACATAAAAATTCATAAGCTAGGAACCAAAAAAGAATACATATATATATGCTGGTGTTAGGTATCTAGGATTTTTTGCAACTACATATGCAAATAATCTCACGATTTTGCATTCAAAACACATTATTTTAGTTTATCCTAAGGCAAGAAAAGGTCGTGCAAAGCCCAGATATAAAAATTATTTGATACGAAAAGACGTAGTTAAAAGTTCCTAGAAAAGTTTCTATATTTACATCAGTGACATACTTTCCATGTGTAACAAATGAAAAGTTACTTATAAAATTGCGTTTAATATTTGGACTATTACAACGAAAGAGGTATGTTTTAGAAAAACATTATTTATTTGAAGGAATTGTTGTAAAACGACTCAGTTCTTAACAGAGATGCATTAGAGATACACTTTCAGTATCCGTCTTCACATTAAGTGTACAATATTTGACAATAAAATAAATTAATAAAATCATTTTATATTACAAAATCTGACTACAGGACGACAATCCTTTTGACAATTATTGTCGAGTTGATACCAACATTAAATTAACATATTTTATATGAGCTGTCAAACGTGATTCCCCATAGACTTTACATGGCAATAGCAACCTGTAACTATTTATCTAAAAACCTTATGTGACGGCTAACTAAAAATTATCGAGTTTTTAGATTTAAAAGTTCTTTTAAGAGAAGTTGTGTCTTAGAACTACTGGTTAATACTAAACAATTTAAATGAAAAAAAAAATGCTATGTTAATGGAATATCGTGTATGTTAAACGCAACCATAACGTATGTTAGCTTGTATTATTAAGGAAAAGCATAAAACCGTATCATGACAACTATTAAAATTTACGACATCACGACAAACATTCTAAATTAACGATATTAAATGAACGAGTTTAGAAAGAAAACCATCGATAATCGACACGAATATTACCATAAATAATCGTGAATGGAAATAACATCGTGACAAATTTATTTGATGATAATCACAAAAAGCAGAAGTGCCATCTGATGCTAATCATCATAAAGTATATATAATTTATTGGTGATTGTAAGTTGAAACTACTATAGGTATATGTTACTTTATTATATATTATCATAGACCGCTTAGGTAAATGTTCATCTTTTTGTGGTACGTTCGAACAAACTATTTGGTATACAGACAACAAAAATTATATTTCTGCTACATTGCCATACATTGTTATTTTGTGCTTACTTTTTAAGCTTGTAATTTTTTAATAATTTTTTAACCTATTAATAGTGATTTAAAATAATTGACACACTCGAAACATTGTTTAAAAGTAGTTACAAGTTAGCTGCCTATATACCAAATGGTGGACATAGTGATACTAAATCGATTTAAAATTCAATATTGAATTTACAACCAATTTAGAGGGATACATATCAGATTATCGAAAATCAAAATGTCGAAAATCAAAATATCGAAAATCAAAATATCGAAAATCAAAATATCGAAAATCAAAATCACACAGGGCAATCAGACAGGGTTTCGTCGAATACGCCAAAACTAGATTGTCCAGGTATTGAACCCCGGTCTACGGAGCCCCGCTGCGCGGGGCTCCTACTTCTGAGTGGTTTAAAAAAAATAGCCACGAAGTTCGCGGGGTCTACCAGACCCCGCCATCCCCTTCTAACCTAACCTGTCCGAGTCAGGGTGCCCCAAGTCCCGAGCTCGCTTCGCTCGCTTACAAAACGTGACGATTTTCGATATTTTGACTTTCGATCATATTATGAGCATTCGATATTTTGATTTTCGATATTTTGATCGTTCGATATTTTGATTTTCGATATTCTGATATGTACCCATTTAGAGATTTCCAATAAAAATAAATAAAAGAAACAGAATTAAGGTTTTCTCACGCCCTATGTAAATAACTCAAGCCACGAGTATTTTAATATACCTACATACAGAATCGATTGACAGTTCAATCGGTCTCGTGGCCTCGAGCACGACTACTGAGCGTGGAGCGTGAAGTTCAATTCTCAGGTCGGGCAAAGTGTTATTGGGATTTGCCACAAATAATATCACAGCTGGCGGTTCGGATTTTGGAAGTTGGTGGTATAATACCCTCGTGCAACCTCTCCTCGGTCGTGTCGGATTGCCGTCCTAAGTGAGGAAAGATGGAGTGCACCTGAGTTTGAGTAAAAACTTAAACACTTTCATATATCCTGCGAATTTGACTAGTCTTTAATGTGACTAAAATTCGTTCAGAAGAATATTATTCTCATACAGAACAGTAATAATACAAGATACAGCGACAATTTCCCCACTATGAACGAACCATTCATTCGCACTTAATTCATTCTTGATTTGGTGTTTTTCTGGTTTTGCGATGATCAGGTGCCATCTGACCCGTATGACCCCGGTTGAACCAGATTTGTGCGACTACAAAAAGATGCTGCTGTTTTTACTGTTTTAACTTTGGTTAACATTGCAATTATGCTACTTTATAATATTTAATTATGATAGAAATTTAAAATGACTGCCTCGTTGGCAAAGGTCATGGGTTCGATTCCTAGGTCGGGCAAAGTGTTATTGGGTTTTTCCATCAGAATTTTTTCAGTAGCAAGCTCAGAATCTGGATTTGTGCCCGGTTGATGGTGTGGTTGGTTGTTGTTGGCAATAAGCTCGCCTCCTATTACATGGGACTTAAACATAACTGGCGAAATATGAGTGTACTTCTTCGGGGATTACAGGCGTGTTTTTATGTGTGTGAAATTCAAAATGAAGTACTTATTTAGAAGGACAGTTTAATATCCTATGATATTTTTTTATATTTCCGAAATATGATGAAATGAAAAGTTGTGTTGAAAAGTTAACGTCATATTTAATAAACTAATATTAACTAAACACGACGCACGTTTACTTTTCAACACTCTCATGGTAAGTGATAAAGTAAACCAACTAAGGACCAACGAACTGGAATCAATCGTTTTCCATAAAAAGGTAAATAGCAAAATCCATAAGAGTGGGTACAGCCACTCATGTATATGAATAAATTCAGATATCTAATTGAGTACCTAATTACAGATGGATCAATGCAAAGCTTTGGCGGGGACAAAACAAACACGCTTACATTGAAAAAATAATCGCAAACGAATATTATAATAGTACAGCGTATTATGTATGTGAACAGAAGGATATTTACCTAAATAAAACATGCCTTAGAGGGAAATATTTGGCTAATTCTTGTAATAATAAAAATCCTAAGATACTGGCTATACTAAAGTAGATGAATTAGGTTTTATTTTTTTACATAAATCCGTTGAAAAAAGAATTTCTACATCCCGTTTTGGATATATTTTTGGATCATCTCAAGCCACTAAGCAAAAAGCTTGAATATTGTATTTCACTAAACTTTCAAGGAAAAATTCAGCAAAACCCAAACAAAAGTTGTCAGTTTTGTCTACCAAGGATATTATTCCAGATTAAACAGCATTTTCCTGTAATATCTTATTATTGAATTAAAATCGTGACAACGCGTTCACGATGATCGGGCCCGGAAACATACACACATCAAAAAAGTCTAGGGATCAACATCCCTAACATTTGTTAGGGATGTTGATCCCTAGACTTTTTTGATGTGTATACTTGTATGCCTGCCATAAAATATGCCCATAATATAGTTAGAATGTGATGACACTGATTGTCGCTTCGCTTATCTGTTCTATTCAGAAGTATTAATAAATTACGTGGTCCAAAGAATCGGCACAGTCTCGTGCGAACTCTTGCGCAACAGGCCGCGAGACGGCCCGCGTTAATATACACATTACGACCATCTAAGGTAAGTCGATAATGTAACATAATATAGGCAATTACAATACCATCTAATTCAAATAATCATTAAAAAGTTAGGTACTCTAGGTTTTGAAAGTGACCTTTTAGGAAAAAGTGATTTCCTTGTCTATATATGACTGAAAATCTGCACTAGTGAACAATGATATAACAGATAAACAAAATTGTGAAATGAAAAAATATGAACTTTAAAGAATTTTATAAAATATCAAAAATAAAATTAAAAGGTGTAAAAATAATGAATGAATATGATGAAAGCTAGTTTATTTAGCAAATAAGACAGCGATACTAGGACAAACATTATTTTTTTGGGTTTAAAATCTAAGAAAATGTTCAAAGACTTCAAATGTCTGGTACATAAAATTTATGTTTTGTTGCGAAATTCTTTTGTTCTTTGTTACTTATGTGCAGTCTCTAAATACGCAGACGCATAACTTCATACAACTTGCTTTTAGCACTTCATTAACCATTATATTGCGGAAAGAATGCCTTTGCTTCCGAGTACATTAATAACGCTATTAAATATATTAATAATTACTCGTATATTATCCTTTTATTGCTAAACTAACAAAGAATAATAATTAATACTTCTTCGATAGCTAATATAATTTGTAATGCGTTATGCAAATTCCATGACATATAAGTTGAACCACTACAAGCTAAATTGACGACGATGTCTACCTTGTGTAGTTTACTGTCTCATTGTTAAATGAAACAAACATAATAAATAACGTTATACTATGGTGTCAATAGCTACTGTAAACGTTTACCTTGTCACCCGGTACTACGTAACTTACATGTAGGTTATGGAAATACCAACTTTGGGAATCAATATTCCCAAAGTTAATATTTCACTTGTAGCAATATATTTTTGTTTTTTTTTTCGTATCTTGTCTAAGCTCGGCTTTGTACATTAATTTGTTGTAAATAATTACCTAAATTAATACATAATTATACTGTTATGTTCATTTCCAATTTACTACGTCTACTTAGGTAGGTACTTAATTCCATTCTTACAATTTACATATGTCATTACATTTTTTATGCGTTGCTTATTATTTTACTATTAAGTATCAGTGGATCGAATAGTGCCTATTGTAGATGCTACACATTGTCATCATCATTATTACAGGTATATTTGTACCAGTAACATAAGAATAAATATTTATTAAAACTGCTTGTGTACGTAACATAAATTATAAGAGTGAAATATATTTCCCTGAATTACCGCGTACAAACCTGTATTATGGATACTAACTAGTATTTCAAGTTTTTCTATTGCACAAAATACAGTTTACTGCTATAAAATATAATATAGAATACTTAGTTTACTCTCTTTATTACTCGTACTAGCGACCCGCCCCGGCATCGCACGGGTGCATGTATTATACATATAAACCTTCCTCTTGAATCACTCTATCTATTAAAAAACCGCATCAAAATCCGTTGCATAGTTTTAAAGATCTAAGCATATATAGAGACAGACAGACAGGGAAAGCGACTTTGTTTTATACTATGTAGTGATAAAGTTATATTTTAAAACGGTTTGTTGACTCCTCCCGTGACCTAAGGAATCATTTCTACCTTGGCCAGCATTGCCACCCAGCATGGTACGATATTTAGTCTCTTTGGCATATTAAATTATCAGTTGACAACAATGCCACTTTGTTAATTTTTTTAAATTTGAATTGTCATAGGTAAATATTTTGGGATTGCAATAAATTAAATTAAAGTTTTCGAAAACGGTTATGCAACCAACGCGTAGTAAAAATTACGAGCATCAATCGATCGTTGCAGTGTTAATTCAATACAATGAATAAAATGTGGCCAATGACTTCATGCATTTTCCGACTTTGTTAATAAAATGTTTCACTGGTACATTCTGTACTAGAAAAATAATATTTGTTGGCCATGAAAATAACTACTAAAATCGTTTAAAAGAAAACAGGTGGTGATATTGACCAAATAATAGTTATGTTAATCAAAAGGTAACATAATATTTCGGTATATAGTTAAACCCTTTCGTTATTCAAATATACAACATTTATGATAAAAATGAATAATTCAACATTTAATTAATAGGAAGTTCGAAATCTTTCTTGTCATGATACTTATCACATCGTTGAGCAGTGGCAATAAATTAGGCATCTTACCCTGTGTTTGTAAATGGGTAACATAGTATAATTAGGTACCTACCTAACTAAACAAATAATTATACTTTCATAACAAACTATCAATATTGTAGAAAATGTCAAAATAAATTAAGATTTTTATCATGAAGGTAATAAAAATCACCACATGACAATAATAAGGAGACTACCAGATAATATTAAAAGTTAATGTTGTAATATAATTTTTAGTGTCATATTAACATTAATTTAAATTTTCCGTCCTATTGTTAATAAAATTTATGACAATAAAACTATTTAACTCATTTTGTTCCACACGCTTTCACGTGCTTTGACAAAAAAAAATACATATATTTTAGGCAAAATAAATAAAAAGACATATGATACAAAACCAGCCCCGCAGGTGTCATGGTTATCTACGAATAACCAATAAAAATAATAATAACTGAACAGTATTCAGCCAGGCAAAAAAAAAGTTGCGTGTCTTTAGCGGTCGAGTCTTTTACTCAAGTCGGCCTGGACTGTACTTCTTCATCATACCATCATACTTAACTGAACTTACGCCTTAAATTATTATATCAGTAATAATTATAATCCCAATCTTGATAAAGATTACAGGTGATTGGTTACTGACAAAATGTCATTAATTTCGCGGAAGAAACTAAAGTTCCAATTAGTCGAGATATGCTTGCAGTGAACTAAGGACTTATCAATGAAGGAATTGATAGTAGATATCATTTCATCATTTTGAGATATATTACTGCAAAAAGCTATGGAATGAACAGAGCGGTAGACTTGTGCCCGTTCCAGGTCAAAAACCATAAAGTCGTATTCTAGATCAAAGGTTTGCTATCGAAAGCGGTACCTACTTCTGGACATGATTCATTTGTAATGTTAATAATGTGTGGGTAATACAATTTTCATTAAAATTTCCAAAAATGATCATCTATACATTTTTAAAACAAAGTCGCTTCCCGCCATCTGTACGCTTAGATATTTTAAACTACGCAACGGATTTTAATGCGGTTTACATTAATAGATAGAGTTATTCAAGAGGAAGGTTTATGTATCTACACTGCACGCCTGTATAATATATAAATAAAAATCAATTGTCATGTGTATGAAAGGTACCTATCACTTGAGAATGACTTGACCGATTTAGAATATTTTTTATACGTATTCGCAATTAACAAATGTCAAGATTGAGACGAAGCCGGGGCGAATCGCTAGTTTTGTATAAATATTTAAAGGTGTTTAATAAACGTTTAAACTAAATACATGAATACGATCACATAAATCTTACCGTTTACAAATGAGATCATTATAAGTTTCAACATCTTAATAAAATCAATCATTTAAATTAAAATAAATTCATTAGAATAATAAAATTAAATATAAAATCTGTATCATTTGTCAGAACATAAATCTTCATACCTAATCTGTAACAGAAGCTCTAAAATCGATCTATATTTTAAAACATGTCGTTAAAGCTGCCATAAATTAGACGTTTGAATACAAGATGTCACAAACGTTCTGTTAAACTTAAAATATATATATTTTAGTATCATTTTATATGATACCAGCTTGTGCCTGCGACTTCGTTCGCATAAATGTCGGACCCCCGTTTCATCCCCTTAAAGGGTCAATTTTGGAAAATCCTTTCTTAGCGCATCCCTACGTCATAACAGTTATGTATCTGCGTGCCAAATACCGCAATCCGTTCACTGGTTTGAGCTGTATGTTGATAGATCAGTCGGTCAGTAACGGTTGCCTTTTTTATAAATAGATTTTATGTTTTTTATCATATTATTTCACTTTACGTGTGATGTAAATAACACGTGAAGTAAATTAATATGGTGTGATTGTGTCACACTTAAGCATGAAAAAAACAAACTCGTTCAACTTGTTTATTCTTAATTTAAGGAGAATCTTTATATTATGAGCAACAACACATTACCGCCCTGTTAAGATAATGGGCAAATGTCCGCTGGAAATTCGTTAAAAATATACAATTATTTTTTTAATGTAAGTTTTAAATGCCTAGTAGACCATAAACATTTACACGAATTTGAATAAATTTTGAATTCACATTTAGATTTTTACAATGGTTTTATTAACGGGAACTATTAAACATATCGTAAATACGTCTGTGGTAATTAAAATACAAAAATAATAAAAAATATTTTGTGTGTAAGCATAATGTTTATACGTATATATCTGCTAGCACCGAAACGTTCACCATTTATATGTTAATAACTGTATTACTATATTCATCGCATTGTTTTAACGACAATATTATCATAAAGCTAACATCATTATTAAAATGTTTTGCACCTACCAATACAGTACCTATTCAACGTTTTGACTTTTTTTGACCAACAGACATTGGTACCGCAGGTATTTTCGTATGCACTGGAAATAGATAGATACATAGTACTTACTTACACGAATGAGAATACCTACTTACCTTAACCAACTCATTTGGATGCCTTAATAAAAAATATAATATCTACGACAATTTTAAACAGTTGCGGATCTTTTTAACATGACAAATTGAACCAGAATAATGCCACAACATTAGCAGCCAGTTAGATTAAAAAAATAATATGTTTAATGGCTTATTGATCCCATTAATTATAATATTAAGCAAACGATGTAGGCAATAAATAATTCTTCTAATATCAACCTTAATGTGGCCGCGGACTAAAGTATCGATGGCTTTATAGTATCGCTTTGGCATATGTAGAAAATGTTTACAAAAGATACATATCTCACCATACTAATACGGCTTATATTAATAGCTACACAAAAACCTGTCGGTGGCTCATCAACATGAATGATTAATTAAGTTCTGACACACATCGTATATTATAATTACACACCAATTAGTCAAGATGTTAGGAAACCATGTTACGCATAATTTCACGTTTGTTTTTAAAGCAAAGCCTCGAGATGACAATGTTTGTTTAAAAGGGTGGTTAGACCCATAAGAATGTAAAATTTTCAAATATGACAATTGATAGGTATAAGAGTTTTCTCAAAACAGAACAATGCATAACTTACAAAGATAAGGGTCAGTTCACACCGAGACGCGACGCGACGCAACGCAACGTGAAGATACTTGAAGAGGCCAGTGACTTCGCGCTGCGCCGCGCTGCGCCGCTCGCCGCCGCGAGACGCATCGCAACGTCGCCGCTCTTGCACGTCATTCTGTGCGCGCGTACCGGCGATTCACCGCTGCGTCGCGATGCGTCTCGCGGCGCCGCGCGGCGCAGCGCGGCGTAGAGCGACGCATCGCGACGTAGTGCTGCGTCGTGTAACGTATTCTAAATTCTTACAATGAAATGTGTATCTTTTCGTGTAGAAAATAAAGTTATATTTTGAGTCGCTGTTTTAAAGTGTGCACGCAGCGTCGGGTCGCGTCGCGTCTCGGTGTGAACTGACCCTAAAAATATTGTAGCTCCTAGCTTCAACTTTCTGACTAACTCCTTGACAGTTCAAAAATTATTTGAAATAAATGCTTAGATTACATTTGTAACGATTCAGATGTTTAGTTTTACTTGCGTACAGACAAACGTAAAAGCTTGGCAGACATGTTTATTCACTAAAAAATCAATGTAATTTGTCCACTAGATATTATCATAAGTCAATATTATAGTTCCGCCTGGCTTATGAACATTATTTACTCAATTAATTGGTAATGTTCTAGTAATTCGTTCGTCGAAAATCTTAAATAAACAATAGATAGATATTCTTAATAATACTCACAGGATATTAATGTATTAATATTAAATGTTAAGGTCATCGTCTTTGAAATCAGCTATTATTAAGATACATACTATAATTAATTACACGATTTAATGTAACTATGCATATTCAGGTATCTATCCCGACCTTAAACTTAGAAACTTGGTTCTTACTATTTGTCAATTTCAAGATTCATTTATCATTTTTGCAAATGAACGCTACTGCTTTTCGATACTATTATTTGCTGCAATTACGTCACACACATCATAATGCTGCACATAATTATGCTGTGTTTAGTGCTCGCAATCATTACTTTAAAACCTTAACTACTATCTAGCGGTTCTTAGCTATGATTTAAAGATGAATCGCATGTTCTTATCTATATGTATACATTTCTACATGTTTCCGAAGGTAATTTATAATTTTGAGACAACAAAAATGCAAAATGTTATTGAAAAATATCAAATCTAGCAAACATTTAAATAAAACTTTGACTTCCGTGATTTGCAGTCAGGTAACTGGTTATTTAATTTAAAACATGAGATATTGCAATCAATTTTTATTCAGCAAAATTCAGTTACTACTGAAGAGGCTAATCTATGACTCGGATTGTAATCTAGGCTCTAACTAGGCACTAGTAGACCGAAATCTATCGGAGATCTTGTGAGCAATTCTACTAACTTTTAGGAACGATCGCAATCTAATCTCAGTCTCAATCTGTCAAAAATGCCACTAATAATTTACCTATATTTTATTTTAATTCATTGTAGCTGAAATAAGATTGCGACTAGATTTTGAACATTTTTAACTAGTAGAACTAGCCTTTTTTTTTTTTTTTTTTGAGGTGGTAAAAATCATCAAATGAGTCCTTCCGTCCTGGGCGGGGCGGAAGGGACTGTCAGACTTTTACTGACTAAAAAACCACCCTGTTCCTTCTGTTGCCCTTTACGTTCCGGGGCCACGGTATCCTGTTAAGACGTCCCGCAACCCCGGCAGGCGTTTGGCCCCGTTGGGGGGCCCCGTCCCTGTGCTGACAGCTCTTTGAGGCGCGCGCGAACAGAACGCGCCGTCGACCCGGGCATGGTCCTTGATCGGACGGCGAGCTACCCATTACTCGCCGTCCGCAAGCCCGCGCCTACGGTGGCCGGATGTCGCCTCGCGACGTCCGACGCCCTGGGCGTCTCCCGCGGCGGCTGGGGCGTGAGGTGGAGGGTGTTGTTCTCTCCCTCACGCGGCCCGCCTCCTCCTTCGCTAGCATTACTGCTTCGCAGAAGGAGGTGACTGCATCCCATTCCCTCTCGCCCCGGAGCATGGCCTGAACCAGGCCCGGGCGCGAGAGGTCGCCGCCGCCTATCGCCTCCGTGAGGACACGGCGATGCTCTGCCCAAGCTGGGCAGACCTGCACCGTATGCTCCACCGTGTCCTCCGGGCGGTCCACACAGTGGTGACACCCGGGCGTTTCCTCCCGTGCAATCCGACACAGGAACCTCCCGAAACAACCGTGTCCGGTGAGGACCTGCGTCAGCCGGAAGGTGAGGACGCCGTGGCGCCTCTCCAGCCACTCCTCAAAGAGGGGTCTTACCGCCGCGATTGCAGCGTGCCCGAGTAGAACTAGCCTTCTGGTATTTTTATTAACTCTTACAATAATATAGATATAGATTCTTTAACTTGAGGAAAGATTTTAACATACTTAATTTAAATATGAATATTAATAATAAATATTAATTATTCGCTCCATGAATATTCAGAGGATGAGTATCAAAACATATAGTTTCACATACATAGTTATTATTGTAGTTCAAAATTAAAAATAGTTTTAATAACATTCTTAATTAAAATGATTAACAAACGTTTTTAAGGCATTAAACAGTTGTTTATATTATTGTTAACTCTTGAATTATGTTAAATAACAGGTGTGGGCTTTTTAAGCAATATTTTATAACTTCAAGATGTGCCATTTTATTTAGTCAACTATAAATGACGTCACTTCTTTAGTAGTTTCTTACTACGAGCTTGATTTACGTTCAATCTCTATACTTAAGCGCTTTACGCAGAACACGGTGAATATTTTATATTCTCCTTGACATCGAGTTCCGTTTTAACGTATGACATAATGTTAAGGAACTACTAAACTCCAAGAACCGCGAGTAGTTAGCACTTACTAAATGTAAGTGAAGTAACATCGAATGCCAAGGAGCTTTTGAGGCGATTGATGTGGAAAACAGTTTGACAATACTAGGTAAACTAAAAATACTGCGATTAGGTAATCAACTAAAAGTAGCATGACTGGTATTATTTCGAATTGAAGAAAAAAAACATCATTATATGGTTACAAAAAATATGAATTATTTTACCTATTATTCAAAAAATTATAAAGCAAAGTTCAAATAACCAACCCTGGTATTAAAACTATGTACATTTACATGCTGCCATGTTAGGTTAATAATAATATTAAAATATATGACCTAATTGTTTATTATTGACCCTAATTGATAAAGAAATAAAAACGACACCTTAATGTTTTTTCAGATGCATCACCCGAAAAAGCTAGGGTTAATAGCGAACTTAATATTATGCTTCGTGCTGCAAACCCTCGGTGCCGACAAGTATACTGATGAGAACAGACCGTACGAGTTCGGGTTCAAGATCGACGGACAACAGCACAGACATGAATCAAAAGGTATGAAAAAATTCAAACAAATAACGTTGTGGCTGTCCAGTGGGGGTTTGAAGAGTTTGCTTTTTCGTGTTTTGTTTGAACTCGGTTATCTCTGGAACTACAGTGGGCGTACCTTCATCTCTTAAAACAGTATTATTTTAATATTACTTTGCCTTGCGCACTAATGGAAAATTAAACAACTAAAATTACAAAGTAATATTAAAATGATACTGTTTTAAGAGAAACTACATTTTCTCCAATTTGTTTACCTTACCCACCAATTTAACTTAAAATAAATAAAATCATCAAAATAATAATTTACTGTTATCAGCAGAACATAAAACAGACTTAAGTTAAATATGACATGAAAAGCTAAACACCTAAAACGAATTACTTAATTATTCATTTCCTAGTATATTAATTTAAAATCTGCATTTTGATAAATCAGGTAAATTCACCAGGCTGTTTGATGTGACCGTTTTTACAAGGTCACAAAATCGTCACGTTTTTTCATAAACACTCTATTCTATTTATACTGGTCATGTCATATGAATATCTTTTATAAACAATTATGATGATGATTTGAAAACTAGCTCTTCGTAATAATCATGTCTACCTGAACAGATGTTTTTTTTTTTATTACTAGAATCCGCTTTTTTCCTACCTACCGTGCTTTAGGCGATATCTGATTTATGTATCTTTAATCGTTTTAATAGGTTAATTTTTTTTTTTAATCTGTAAATATTGTACATAAATAAAGTAAAAGAATAAATATATTTTACCCCCTGATGCTTCCCTGATCTTTATAACTATTTCTTATTTGTAATTTGGACAAAGGTACTTACGTCAACTAATTATTAAGTGTCATGTCATAAGACCTTGATAGGGCCTACTATTATATTTAACTTTAATGGTAATAAGCACATTATCATAATTATATAGTAATTCAATAAAACTGATTGTATCTTTACAGACGAAGATGGGATTATCATGGGCGAGTTCGGTTTCGTCACCGCCGATGACGTGTATCATGTCACCGTCTATGCTACGGACAAAGAGGGACGCTTCAAGATATTGTCAATGAAAAACATCCACTTGAAATCAAGTAAGTTCAACCGTTTTTTGAGCTACAAGAAATCAATCAATCAATTTTATTGCCTCTCCGAAAAGGTCATGGTTGTCTCAATTAAAATAATGTTAACTTAGTCCCAGGCGTATCTTATGACACGCAAAATGGTATCAACAATACAAATTATTCGAGCCTTTTTTACACACTTTGAGCTTATAAGCTTTACATTAACAGAAAAAGGAAACTCATACCAACGTATTTTTAAATTTCAGCTTCTGATTTGGGCTTTGGAGCACCTACGTCGGCAAGACAAGGCCATTCTCTGGCGTTGCCACCTGCACCAGCTGCCTCTGTACGAGTATCAGCAGTCCCACAAAAACCACTGAAGCAAGATGGAGTTAGTGTCCAACCACGTCTGGGACCGTTTACTCCACAGGCAGGTCCAGTGTCACAAGCACCACAACCTGGGAAACCATCCAAATCTGTCTCTATCGAACCACCAGCGAATTCATGCTCGTCTTGCAGTCTGCCAACTACTACCACGCGGGCACCGCCACCTGCATATAACCAAGTGACGGATAATAACAATTATAACAGTCCAAACCAAATTGGTAAACCAGGATCAAGTCCCCAAAATCAACCAGCATTTCTCTCAACTCCTGGACAACAAAATAAAGCTCAGGGTGGACCCATTAGTCCGTCATATAGTCCCCGAGAAGGTCAACAAAGCTATGCCTCTGGTCAACAAAATGTCCCCCAACGTGAACTTGTTGCCCCGAATGGTGCCCAATCATTTGCTCCACAGCCAGGCCAGGCAGCACAAAATTATCCAGGATCCCTAAGTTATTCTCAAGGATCCGGTGTTTCTAATTTTCCTAATAACGTACAGGGTGGACCCAGTGGTTCGTCATATAGTGCTTCAGGAGGTCAGCAAAACTATCCCTCTAGTCAACAAAATATCGCCCAAGGAGGAGTTATTGCCCCAGGTGGCGCACAATCCTTTGCTCCACAACCAGGGCAAACAGTACAAAATTATCCAGGCTCCCCAATTTATTCTCAAGGACCTGGTGTTTCTAATACGCCTAATAACGTACAGGGTGGACCCAGTGGTTCGTCATATAGTGCTCCAGGAGGTCAGCCAAACTATTCCTCTAGTCAACAAAGTACCCCTCAAGGAGGACTTGTTTCCTCAAATGGCGTACAATCCTTTACTCCACAACAAGGCCAGATACCACAAAGATATCCAGGCTCACCAAATTATTCCCAAGGGCCTAGTATTCCTAGTACGTCTAATAACGTACAGGGTGGTCTCAGTGGTTCATTACCTCGAGGAGGTCAGCAAAACTATCCCTCTAGTCAACAAAATACCCCTCAAGGAGGATTTGTTTCCCCAGATGGCGTACAATCCTTTGCTTCGCAACCAGGTCAGATACCACAAAATTATCCAGGCTCACCAAGTTATTCCCAAGGACCCGGTATTCCTAATGCGCCTAGTAACGCGCAAGGTAGGCCCAGTGGTTCTTCACAAAATCCTCAAGGAGGTCAGCAAAACTACCTCTCTAGTCAAGCAATTATCCCCCAAGGAGGACTTGTTTCCCCAGGTGGCGCACAACCGTTTGCTCCAATCCCAGACCACACATCGCAAAATAATCCAGGGTCACCAAGTTATTCCCAAGGACCCGGTATTCCTAAAGCGCCTAATAACTACGCACAACCGGGAGGAGTTGGACAACAAGTTGGATTGCTTCCAACAAATGCAGAAGAACAAAACCGTTTGTTTAGCGGTAATAATAATCCGTACGCTGGAACCGTGCCTAGTGGTTCCGCAAGTTCTGTTCCTGATGCTGGTAATTTTAGACAGAACATTGCTCAGCAAGCTGGACCATCTGGACCTATTAATACTCAATCTCCTGGAAAGAGTCCTCATCCACAAGGAGGAGCTGGAGAAAGGACTTCGAAACAATATAAGGGCCCTGAGCAGCAATTTAATTCAAATTTAGGACCTGTGAGCACACAAAGCCCGGGAGCCTCTCTAGGTGCACGACGTGCCTCTGCTAAACCTATGCTATATGCAGCTCAAATGCAAATAGTTGATAAGAATACTGACATATATGCACTTGGCCCTAATGAACAAAAAGGATTACCGCCAGGACTATCGCATGGTGATATGGCACAGCTACTCTATACATTCAATTACACAGTAGGATTCCACGGGCACTTCGAAGAGGGCTATGCAAACGGTGCTAAGCAAGGGTACTATTTCGTTACTGGTAGAAATGGTGTCAGAACGAGGATTGATTACGTGGCCGATGATACAGGGTTCCATCCAAAAGTTTCACAGGAGATACTCGATCTATTGTCAGAAGATGTTCCCAAACCAGAAACTGAAAAAGATGAAAAATACGGTCTCAAAGGTTATGAGTTTAAATGGTTGTATTATCCTGTAGAGTCACGCTAGATGATACTCCTAAAATCATTTTGAGCTAAAGTTGACCTGATCTTTCTAACACTCTATAAGGCTCAGTAAGGGGTGAAGCCTAGAAGGCAAATTAAATTGTATAGCTTTATTATATCTTACTATTAATTTTACGTTAGATTAAGTTTCTTAGAATAAGTTTTTAAAAGTATTATAATTAACTAATTAATTAATTACGAAAATGTTTAAAGTAACACTGCCATGTAACTGCCATAATGTAGTGATCACCAAAAGTAACCGTTAGTAGTCTTTTAAGTATTTAGAAGAAACACGTGATGACATTTAACACCTGGTATAACGACACGTTTAAAAATAAAAATGAATAGAAAATCAATAAAATTATATGAAAAAGATATATAATGTGTTTAATTAATTTTACCAACAATCTACATATATTTATAAAAAATGAATTAACATTATATTTTCCTGATCGAACAAAAGTTCAATTTAAGTAGCAATAAATTACACAGAGACACTGATTTCTAGTTTTGCATCTATGTCTGATAGAGCTTAGTGTAATTTTTTTTAATATATTTTTATCAATAGTCATTAAAAGTAATTACAACCAATCAATATGCATTAGTTTGACCTAATAATAATACATTACATAATGTAGTTCATCAGCAGATGTATAATTTTAATCTAATTATTAAGATGTAGTTTTTAGAATTCTGTAGTCAAAAGGTCCCAACGAAACCTACAGGGACTTATATAAACATTTCTACTGTTAAAACGCAACGCCTAATAAAATAAGCTAGTTGCAATAGTTTCAGGGTACAGAACCCATAGCGTGCGACGAAATCAATTAAACTCTATCTACATATAAATTATTTAACAGCAATATATCATGCCTAATAAACAGAAGTGCATTAAGTGACACTGAATAATAAATAAATAATGTCTCATAAATATGTCATTCAAATGAGATTATCGAGATTCACCAAAACTTTGGCACGTGATCTCCAAACCAGATTGGTTGGGGAAGCACTCAAAAACGATTCGATGTAGCGGCTTTCTTAGTTACCGAAACGAAAATATCTACCATTAGGTAGCGGTTTAAACAAAGCGCTATTTTAGTAGCTATTCTATTAGCAGGGTTTTCAGCAGTAAAGTCACGTGCATGCATCTGAAACACTTTTCCACGTGAAAAAACAACCGGCAGAAACAGTGTTCCTACTGTTATTGGATATTCGTGGCAAACATAACATACCTACTTATGTAGGTACTGGCAAGACGAATTTAGCTTTATTAAAATGTAATATGAGAATACAATAAATCCAGTATGGGTGTGGATTTGAGGTTGGCCGCCTCAACCACTGGGACATCATAACAATCTATCTAAATACCAATAAAAAAGCGAAAGGTCACTCCACGAAATATAGAAAACAGCTTGACGTATAAAAATGAAATTAGGCTGGCAGTTAATAGTTAGTAGACGTCTGTTAAGGTCGGATTTTACAAAATTCACCCCCAAAGGCAACGAAACGGGGGTCCGACATTTCCGCGGTCGAAGTCGTGGGCAAATGCTAGTTATTCATAAATGAAAACTGCTTTAGCGCGCTCTTCTGTTAGCGCTAACCGAATGTTGTAGATATGTAGCAAATATGTAGGTACACAGAATTATAAACGCAACATGCAAGGTATTTTATGGATTGTTATATGACAACTAGCTGTCCGCCGCGGTTACACCCGCGTCTTTGGTTACTGCTCCGCTCCCGTAGGTTGTAGCGTGATGGCATATAGCCTTCCTCGATAAATGGACTACCCAACACTGAAAGAATCATTCAAATCGGACCAGTAGTTCCAGAGATTAGCGCGTTCAAACAAACAAACAAACAAACAAACACTGCAGTTTTATAATATTAAGTATAGATAAAACCTGGCTGACAAGTTCATTTTTTCAAAACAAAAATCGTTGTCAAAAGTCGGATTCAAATTTAAAAAAAAACGTTGGTTTGTTTCTTTTTATATTGGGCAGCTCTTTGCCTTCGCTCAAGATTTGAGCACGCTATTTTGAAATCAATCTACGATTAATAAACTAAAGAAAAGTGTTTATTTTAATTCAAGTATAAATTGGAACCCCGCACACACATACACATAAATCCAGTACCTACCTCGATCACTTTCATAATGATCACAGTACATAAGATACTAATATAAATATCATGCCCCATATCCTTCTTGTAGGTTTATTATAGAATTGGAAATCATGCCATCTATTACACGTTTCGTATATCAGTAGAAGCAAGACCTCTCTCTACTGAACTAGTTACTTAAACAACTTGCGCAGGCGCAACTAAAATCACGCAACGTTGATCTTTACTTCTTACTTCCACTGTTCGTCAGTAGATGGCAGTGTTTTTCCATACAATTTAATGTTGATCTGGTGTATGACCTGTTTTATAGATCGTATCTCATTTAAGATAAAGCAGTAGCAGATGATAGTGTTGAAGGATCAATGTAAAATATAATTCCAAATAGAAATGTTGTAGTAGTTCTTTAGATCACCTGCATGCCTTTAACCAATTATAGAAAATACCATGAATACAAAATCCCGTTACACTTTTTTTCGTTCCCACGTACATTAATTTATAACGCATAATTTATAAAAATAGAACAGCTGCAATAAAATTAGAAGCCACAGGTCCAAAATTTAAAATGGAGAAGTTCTAAGTTATTCACCAGTACCCTTGATGAAATCATACGAACCCAAGCTACATGATCTCAGCGATGCAAGCCTTGAGCTTAGACTAAAAGATAAATATAAGTCATGTCCAACGCAGCACTAAAAAGCGTAAAAATAAAAGGGGAGACAATACAACACGTCCGGGGGGCCTACCGCCTTAAAACAATATTATTTTTGCTTTGTAATTTCTGTTGTTGAATTTGCAACTCTCGGCGCTGAGCCGAGCGTTGAAAATCCAACATTGCGCAAGGCAAAGTAAGTAATATTGTTTTAAGAGATGGCTCCCAGGATTACTTTTACTTGGGCCAATAGTATCTTTCCAGGTGAGGGAAGACAAAAAGTTATAAGTCAAAGAGGTCGCGGCAGGCAACGAAAGAGACGGCGAAACGAACTAGGTGGATTCCTCCAAAACTAGAGGGATCAGGCACGGAAACGTGAAAGATGAAAGGAGTGGAGGCAGGCCTTTGCCCAGGAGTGGGACAGAACACGCTAAAAAATAATCTTTATGACGAAATTATTCCAAAGAAGTAATAGACGAAGAAGAAGAAAAACGTAGAAGTGTAGTAGTAGTATCTATTTTTACTACAATACTTATAGGTAAATGATTTAAAATTTATAAAAGATTTTTAATGTTTATTGTAAGTTAAACTCTTTAGGTCTCTGTTAATATAATTACATTTCTTCAGTCTGTTATATAAACTTAATTGTTATTATGTGTATGCTGTGTACCTACCGCATATTTTTAATAATTGTTGTACTATATTTGGAAATCCAAAACAAAATTAAGAAACCATTCTATCTTGGCATAATTCAGCACTTATAGTAGCAAAAACAATATAGATGCAAATATAATGACACTATCTGTCATAAATCCATAAATTACAGTCGATGCTCATAATTTATACGACATGAAAATTGACAGCGATATGATTTTTTATACAGCTGCTATATAGCCATCGTTTTAATTAATACTACAATAAAAGCATCTAAAAGATAAGGTAAAATATTCTGGTATCTCACACATGTAAATATATTGTACCAACACACAGAGATATAAATAATTACATTACATACCGTAAATGCAAAACAGAAAAACGTACAAAAAAACGAAAAACGAAAAACTTCTCTTCTCTTGAAAAATTACAGAAAATGAAATTTAGTTGTAGGTTGTGGTTGATTGCTGTGTTGTTGTTATTGTAACCGAAAAAAAATATCTCGAACAAGAAGCTTTGTTGTCATTCAAGAGGCGGAAAGTTCTTGTCAAACGTTTTCTTCAGTTTTGAGCTAATTTTTCCAGGACTAAAGTAACCCGTATTTACCCGGTATCATCTTTTCATGATACCGAAATGTACTCAACATTAAGAGGACTTTGTCGATGGCAAAATCCATACAAAAATTGTCTAGTCTTATTTTGGTCAATTAATAATTAATATCTATGAAATTTTGTAAATAGGATAGGGGCGCTAATGAGGCTTGAAGTTAGTCAGTTTCCTATTTCGTCGATTTTGAGTTACATATCGTTTTGATCGTATCGTTTGACGGGAAATTGACAAACCATGATATCACAGAGCCCCATCTACAAATGTTCATCGAGTCTTATTACTTATTGACTAAAATATGATGTGTGTGTATATGAACTGAGTGAGACACTTTCACACGATGCGCGCTGTAACAACAATAATGCGTATAACAAATAAGATTCCTTCTTTTCGTTTTACCCGATTGCAAGAAAAGGGTTATGTTTTTGTTTGTATGTTTGTTTGTTTGATTATTATTATAGACCGACCACAGTTTTCTTAGTATTTTTTTGTATTTGTAATACCTAATACAACGCAGTATGTTCCACACTGCTTATTACTCACCTTGTCTAGACTGTTGTCACATCCTGCAAAATAATAGTATGTGCTATTCGAAAAAATAAAATTAACTGTCTCATTTCCTGTAATTATAAATTTTATGTGTAGATTTAATATTAAAGCGTGAGAATTAATCTACATGTATGTAGTTAAATTATTATTTATTACTTGTAATTAGTTTATCTTTTAATAAGTTGTGGTCATATCTCGATACGTCCTGTAGGTCTTCTCTCAATGTCTTCCTGCCAACGACTACTAAAGTATAGGTACTCTTCCTTCTCAAAGCAATATAATACATCAAAGACCTAGCCCGGAAAGGCAAATTAAAAATAGAATTCTATTTATTTTTAATTTGCCTTTCCGGGCTAGGTTCAATGCAATTAACTGCTAGGTAAGTTAACCGTATCTGGAACTTATCGGAATGTGGTGAAACATGCCATAAATATTAAAACACGCGAAATCTTTCAGTCGATTTGTTTAGGTACACTGAATTTCTGTCAGTTAGGACTGTCACCAAATCGAATCTAATTCTATTCGATTCGCTTCAAATTAAGGATGTCGGAAGAGGTCACTATTTCTGGAATACACGGTTCACTAAAAAATTAAAACAAATCGTGCAATTGGCGGAAAGTCATACTAATATGTTTCGAATCGATTATGTCGCAAGTAAATGTTGCACCTCCACCGCACTGAAAAGTTGAATCAAATAATATTAGACGGCCTTCCTTTACGCAAGCATACAAAATAATAAAAAAATCGTTAGACTATCACCACTACTTAATAAAAGATGCTCTTTTACAAAGCACTTTTCTACTGCAGACTCACAACAATTGACCCGCTTGTACCCCAGCAGGAGTCGTGACCCGACAGCAATGATTCAATGGTCCCTGCGATAATCTCAATAACAAGACAATTGCATAAGATTCGCATTCATGAATGAATCTTTGCAGCTACTTGCAACCACTATCGCTGCGTGCTTTTGGCGGGAAGCCTCCACCAGTCGTACCAAAGCCGGCGCGTGCGCAACACGCGTTCGTTATTCAAATTTTCAAACTCAATGCGATCGCGAACGCGACGTTTCGTCTCCTAGTCTTTGTTTTAAATTTGATAAATGGAAGTATTGAGGACACTCCTCGTTTCCTTTTGTAGCGATTCTATTTAAAATGGTGTGAATATGCTTTGTTAAACAATATAAGAAGTGTTAGTTCTACTTTCTTAAACTTTAAACAAAACATATCCTAATTGAGTATTTGATGTTGGACATAATTAAGTGAAAGACGTTTCACTAATAGAAGTAAGTAGTTTGCTTACATTTCCATACAATAACATGATTAAAAGCAACATTTCCTGAAGTCCAACTAACCCAGCTTTAATAACAAAAGCAAATTAAAAAACTGCATGCGGCTGTGACCTTATCAAATAACAGGTCCAGGAGTGTCTTAAAATATCTGGCAAAGAAACAAAATATCAGTCGTCATATGATAATATTATTCTCCAGTGCTAATTTATTTAACCTTTGCCATCTTTACACTTTACGTAGATAATATAATATCTGACATAATTTCAAGGCATTATGTTTACCACTCCTTAATATTTTCATTCAAATATGCTTCCGATCTAAATTCTGCCATCAATCGGAAGCGCGAAACAACAACACAGTGACATTAGTATAGGATAAATTATGATAGAGCTAATATGCCTTGTAAGGATACAAGTCCCTAAGAAATAAAGACATAAACTACTTTTTGTCTGATATTCGACAGAGAATTGTCCATTCCTTACTGTAAAGAAGTTACGAGTACATCAAGAGGAACCAAGGGGTATCCAGCAGTATCCTGCTGAACTGTTTGAAATGAGCTCGAGGTGAGCTATCGATCCCAAATCGAATATCAATCAGGCGGGATAATAACTCACCTCAAGCTCATGGGAGATTTCAGAATAGCACTACAGTTATTAAAAACAAAATACGATCACCAATTCTGTCCAATGTAATAAAATGGCTATTTCGACACTACCTTTTGATAGGAGCGGTGATTAGGTCATTCAAGTGTTAAAGTTTAAAGTATAATAATATTGTTACGATTAACATAATACAAAATAGCGTCATACTGAATGTCATTTCATTGACAAAGAGTTGATGCTTTTTTTGTTCTTAAAATAACAAGCGAACTACACACATCAAAAGTGTCTAGGGATCAACATCCCTAACATTTGTTAGGGATGTTGATCCCTAGACACTTTTGATGTGTATATGTTAAATTGTATGAATTCGACACATCACGTGTCACACGTGTGGACAAGTAAACAGAACATTTAAAACTTTGCCTTTATTGAAAAATTTTCATAAAATTTCATTGGAAATTGGGTCAGCCTATAGCAGTCATAACATCATTGGTATCTTATATACGACTATATAGGTATATTAGACTAGTAACAAAACACTGATGGGCTTTTTAAAATAATGTGGACTTTAATTTTTTTTCGATATTTTTGTATAGCTGATGTCAATTTTATAGAAGTCGATGATGATAACCGATGATGACATTGATTTTATATAATTAATTTGGCATAATTACCTATTATCAAGACGCCATATACCATACATATCTCTAAAGGAAGATTGTTACTTTTTTTCCCCGACACCTAGAGCCTAAAGCACAATTTCTGTTGCAAGCACATTAGAATCCTGTACTCAATTACTCATATCACGCAAGGTTAAAATTATAAATTACATTATGACATCGCTATTTACAAAATTAACACTATGGGCAGGCAGCGGCACTCAAAATCCACAAGTGCTTTTATTCAAGAGTATCACATCATCAATCATTATTTCATTAAGTAACAAAAAATAATGTTTTTTGTTTGAACAAAAGTCTTGTCAATCGAAAATTAATGATTTGTTTGTCTGATTAGATTAGTATAATAAGGAAATAATAATAGATGTATTTTCGACAGAAGTCACTCAGGTCAATGTCGTAATCAAAACCCAATTACCATCATTACCTATTTCTGCCTCCGAGAAGCGTTACTGTGTTACTGTTTGAACGGCATGCATGTCTGTGTAGTTACTTAATTGTGCATCAAAGATAGCAATGCATCTACGATGCATCTGGTATTACAGATGTCTATGCAATCAGCTGTGCTAAAAAGTACAAAAAAAAGCATTTGAAGCACTCACGTTCACAAAAGTCAATTACAGAAATAAAGAAAGTACATTATATTGTGCTATTACAAAATATTCATGAGCCGTGAGCACACAGCAAACTATCACTCTTTATTAAAGTAGTAAAACAACTCAACACACAGCAAGTAAGCATTTTCCGGAAGAGAATCGAACTTCATTACGTTGGAATTGAACAAGATGATTAACCCCACGGTTAAATATTCCAAAACATCAAGTCGTAAAACAATATCTTCACGGAATTTAGAAACCTGAAAAATCTGACAGTGGTCTAATTTAGCGGTTAGATAACATACAAGTACATTAGGCAAAGTTCTATTTGATATGCCGTCGCAGCTTACCCGATCGACTAACGAAGATGGAAAAAGACAAAGTGAGATTTTGGGATGTGGGATGGAGAAAATTTAGTATTGGAAAATAAGTACTAAATTTTTTGTATTAAAAAGAGGTGACTCAGATCCTTGTAGCGCGAATCTAGTGTAAAATTAACATAAATACCGTAAAGGATTTTCACAGTTGGAAAGCTGAGTAAGATAGCCAAAGGTGGAATTGAGGTAGAATAACGGTCATGACTATCTTACTATGAGAAATGCAAACCTTGAACTTTCTAAGAAAACCCTTTTGTTTCGTGTATAATAAGATACGATACTAAAACGATCGGCACGAATTAAATAAGAAAGGTTATTATGTTTTAGCGATAATCTGAGACAGGTAGTGGTGCTGACAGCCAAAGAATTTTATTTATCTATTCAAAATCTTATGAAAATCATCATCCTGATTAATCATTTGAGGACAAAAGGAACTTCATTATGAATCAGTTGCAACAGGGTTTTTGTAAATTCTTATGTCTTAAAAGAACAAAATGATGAATAGATAAGCTTACCTATCTACCTACGTACCTATATCTAACTATATCTCGGTAGGTACTATTGATTATAATATTTTTTAGAGAGCTCTTAATTATGCCATCGCAACAAGCTGCACAAAGTACTCACTATCTGCTCAAGCGTAGAAGGAAGCATAGTTTGTTTGGCGTCAAACACGTGCCAAGTATAATACTTACTTACGTGTTATTAAGATCTTAAAACGACACAATATTGCTATGTTCATGCAGACTGTTCCGTATAGACGTAACGTTAATAAGTGCAGTAGGTATGAACGGCACACTAATTGGTTTTCCCCTTTTCTAGCGTTCGCAAAAAAATCTATAAATATCTACTTAAATATATAAATATCTACTTCAGATGTAAAGTTTTGGAAAGTACTTTTCTCTACAGTGCAATGCAATGTTCACGCCTTCTCCGTATATATAAGAAGAAGCCTTACCCCTGCAATGAGACAATAATAGGCATGGTATAATAATACAGTTTTTTTTTTTTTTTGTGGTCTCATTTTCGCAATTTCATATAGCTTCCTCTGTATTTGCCAAGTCAGTCACTCATTTATGTGTAAATTAATCACGGAACTATTATATTTAATATGGTTATGCCTCAAATTATTATCCGGCACGTAGGTACTTAATTTATTTCACAAATATTTACTTAAAATTTTTATTGAGATTAGGTACTACGATTCCGTATATTAATTAATGTTTTAGAACTCTCAGCGAAGGACATTGCCTGCGGAAATACTTCACCCATTTTTGCTGCTAAACTTAATATTTCAATGTGAACGATATTTTTGAATTTGAATGCAATTACAACTACTTATCATTTACATCGTATCAATACGTACCTAATAACTATACAATTACGTAGATACAGGCGAGTATCCGTGGTGCAACATTACATCACAATATCCGTTAGGAAGTTAAGTTTTTCTAGATTGATTGCTAAAGTGCCCAAGTAAAAAAGAAAATGCTTTTTTTGCACCATAAAGTATTATGTAGCGTGTTACAAAATATCTGTTAGTTGCCTACTGTGCTACAAAGTTTTCTTCTTGATAGGTAGCCTTCTTATAAAGTAATAATAAATTTTTAAATATACACACACCATAGAGTCCATGAAAATGCCTGGCTTGAAGCTGTTTTATCTTAACACCTCATAAACATAGTGGAATGCTATAAATTATATGAGTGTGAGTAAATTAAGAATTAATCTTCAATCTTAGATATCCTTCCAATTAAAATTTGATATTCAAAACGTGCTAAATACCACTATGCTTAGTCATTTCTTTTACTTTATAAACTTCTCTTGATTTATGAAAATAAACCTGTTATACAAAAAATAGAGAGAGGTTAATTAAAATCAGTGATTAAATCAAATAAATCATGTCCAAGATTAGATTACCTAGAGCACAAACGGTGACTCCTTACTCTTCCTTCGAATTCTTGATCTACGATCAATGAGTCGCCAAAACCTACCTACGTTATTTTAACATGGCTAAGATATTGAGGATAGATAGAGGACTTATGTCGTTAAGAAGGTAGGTTGGTAAAAGGTAGGTGCTAAAACGGCAGGTTTTTATTTATATTTTGCAGCAAAAAATATATAACCAACAGACTTAATTGAATACGTACGCATGTACGTAAGTATACCTTTATAAAGATAAATTCCTCGATCTGTTCTCATAATTTCAACCATGTCGAAATGATATATAGGTCTGGCGACTTTTGTTTATTTAGGAAGTCAGCTACTAGACTAGGCAGCCTGTCTAGGTCATCTGCTCTTTCTATAATCACGCTTTACGTCTTTTTTTTCTATTTAATGAATAAATTAAAACTATTTTAATAAAAACGTGCCATATTCAACAGGGTTCGTTGATAATAAAAATAAAAATGCATTGTTGCTATCTAAACTTGCTGTTGTACCCAACTAGTTCTGTTATATTTCTGTCACTGCACTAGCTCGCATTATGACATCTTAGACCTGAATAGTAAATCTAAATTTTGCATTCATTTATTTTTCTAATCTGACGCAAATACATTGTTATCAAGTACCTATTTCTAAAGTCAAAGTCAAAGCATTTATTTCAAGTAAACGAAGGCACTTTTGAACTGTCAAGGAGTCGATCAGTTAGAAAGTTGAAGCTAGTTGCTCGTTTCAAAATGTCGCAAGGTTTCTATGGAGAAAACCGAAAAAGAAACTCCTCGGATATTCATTCAAGTATGGTGTTACAAAATCCTGGTTACATTATTATTGTTGCTTCTTTAACATATGACAACAAGCACAAACGCTATCTACTTGTAACACCACATCACGTGTAATATCTAGGTAATACCCATCATATCTACACATGTCATCAACATTTCACAGAATGAGTGGGGTAAGCCCGATAAACTTAAAACCAATCTAAGTACCTATTCGACTCTCATAGTAGCAACCGAGCTTAATTCTGCCAAAACGACGCATCCCAGAATCTCTCGATAGTAACATTAATAAAGCCAATCTAATTCAATATGACAATTGTGCTTTATTACTACCCAGCAATAACTGTTCAATGTAGGTTCAATCAGCATTAAATATCCAAAAACATAAGTATTACTTTGAATAAATGAGAGATTTTTTTACTTAGCTTGGTTCTTTTTAGCTACACTAAACCCAAATAAAATCCAGTTAATTTTTTAATTGACCACAACTCGAAAATGATCAGTAACACATGCAGACGAGTATGAGTCATCGCCGAAAGTCTCAAATGTTAACTTGTTTTTTTTTAAGATCGTCTCCGTTTACAGCTTGCATTATTAACTTTTCTGCATTAGGTATTTTTAATTAGTCGCATTGGAGAGCAATCTTTTGTAGAAATGAAAATAAGTCAGTCTATTTTATTTACCCAAACCGCCGTACTTTTAGGTAGAACTTCAGAAGACGCCAACATCTTTTACTACTAAAATATATGATTAAATTAGTTCTTACTATGAACAACTATTAAGAATGAAGTCGTTGCATCTCCTCTATTTATGTGTGAAACATTAAAATAATACAAACACTGCGGCATTACGAAGAAACCGCGGCTGCACGCTTGCCTTACAGTATCGTATTACTTCCCAACATTTCCTGTTTATCGTAATAGAATCAGCAATTTATTACAATTACTGCTTCACTATTATTTAACCGAATACTTCCCAACCATTACATAGATAACGAAAAAATTGCTGATAATTTACGAGTATTTGTTTGTTTTAACGATCCGTTGATAGTTGAATTATAGGAACCCGCATATTATTATTTTTTTAAATTACTTATCTCTGTAACTCACATTGTATTCACAGGAAAATTACTGAGTCATCGGAAATTATAACAAATGCATCTTATGCAATTGTTTGATGCAAGTAGGAAACATTTGAAAAGCGGAAAAGATGAATCACTGGTCAACATATGTAGTAATAATTATTGTTGTGTTATTATGCTTTCTCAAAGTAATTTCTGAAGAACAACAATGAGCGTTGTTACAATATGTGGTTATGTATTAAATTTTGTTACTAAAACTATAGGTAGCAACTGAAATCCACATAATAACATATTATTTAGCCGATACAGTCACATTTGTAAATATATATTTTTATTAAACCTCTACTAAATTCATTTTCATAAAATAACAGCACAAGCAAAGTATCAAACTGTCAAACGGTTGCAGTTTCTATCCCATATTAGCAGAACTGCACGTTACTTGGTTCCGACGTCGATCATGACTATCACATAAAATACACCAAATGCCCACTTGATATGCGAGGGGCGCGAGCATTTTCACTATCGTTCAATGTCCCATTGTACCGGCACTTTCTATAGTAAACAACGCCATAACAGAAGGAATTTATAAATAATTACGTATAACACTGTTGGTTATGCAAAATTATGACTTAACAAACAATGATTAATTTTATCGAACCACAGCTTGCCGCATGCCTATTTCCGTACATGTCATGTATAGTGGGTGAGGAATAATTACTTGTACATGACAAACAAAACAACTAGCTAAGTGATGTTAATCTAACACGTTGCTATGTACAGTGAACATAACAGATAGGTATACAGGGTCGTCAGATATAGTTAAAGCTCGCTTAGAAACTGAAGGATACTTACAAATGTAATTTAATTTAAAAAGTAGATAATAAACAGTTCATTAATCAGGTTGGGTTTCAATCGAAGACATCGGTTTCTAAGAAAACTTTACCAATATCCGATGACCCTGGATACCTATCTCTTTTGTCGACTGTACCTACAACCTGCAACTGTATACCTACGTGATAATGAGATTCACGTTTTTAATTATTATTGAGTAATATTTCAAGTCTCAATATATGTGGCTATAAAGAAACAAATGTCAGACTTTTTTAATTGATTTAGGTTTTCTTTTTGCTATCGTTAGATGGCACAAGATTGCATAAATTTCAAATATATATCTTGACAACAATGAGTCTCAGAATTATTCATCAAAATGAAAACCCGAGAAACTCAAAATACATCGAACATCGATCTCTAATCGGTAGACTAACGCGTGAGAAAACAGCTTTAAACAAACAGACAGACATGCCGTAATTAATTGCAGAGGCATTAGATCGAGTGTCGACGATTGCCGCGAGTGCTGTCTCAATGTCATCCGTCCCATCAACCCACGTACAACCTTGCCTTAACTAGAGCATGTGATACGCAATTTGAACAAGTAGTGGTCTTTATGTTCGCCGACTCGGAATAAGGAAGGCTGGCTGGTTAAGTTCAGTGTAACATTGGGAAAGTCTGGTTGAGAAAACTTCTGTGACAGGCCATAAAGGAGACACCAACTTTAAAAAAAACGCTACCCTACACTAAGAATGTCTCCTTTATTGTGACTGTGTTAACAAACATACTGTAAACAGCCAGAACCGGAACAACTGTCTGCATTCAATACAAATATTGGTTCTGTCCGGGAATCGTACCCGCGATACGCAGACCTGCAGCGAATCGCTTAGCTACTACACCATCCGTGTCGGCTTTAATTTATGCAACGGCTTCTGTTTAATTGGATTCCTTAGGACTTTAAACCTAACAATCTCAAGGGTTTCCTTGTGAAGCGATCGGTTACCCGCTTTAATAACTGCTTAATTGCTTAACTGCTGCTTATTGAGTTATACCAGAGGAGCAATTCTACTAATTAAAAATGTGAAAAATGTAGTCGCAATCTCATCTCAGCGACAATCAATGTCAACAAATAAAAATTGGGGCATTTTCGACTGATTGATACTAAGATTAGATTGCGATCGTTCCTAAAAGTTAGTAGAATGGTATCTCAGCTACATATCAATAAAAAGTTCTCAGTTCTGCAAAGAGGTTATCACCGTCTTATACAATAATTACACCATAACTACCTAACCTTGCTTTTTATGCTAAGGGCGAATTGTTTATCAATATTTATTTACGTTATTTATTTTTTGTTTTCTGTAATTATCTATCACTATTTTTAAATATTTATATAAAAATAAAAACTTTTACAAATAAATAAATAATTAAACAATATCGGAGACAAGGTCAACGTTATTTATTATTATTATTTGTTACAGGAACTCCCCAAAAGTGTGATGAAAAATGTTTAAACAAGAATTTATATTATTGGTAAGTAATAAAGTAGAAAACTCAAAATCAGCCAACAATTTCATTAGAAACCGTTTAATTTCGCTGTAATTATTTTATAAAATAAGGAACTGTTGTGTGTAATTTCAATTTATCCATTAACTTACAACCTTTACGTCGCCGCAAGTAAAATTTTATTGCCCAGGTACCTACTTACACAATATTCGTTAGTTGCAGCTTGCAGCAACAGAAACTGCTATTTCTGTCTGTCAAATGAGCGATCTTTCAACATAACACATATTTTTGTGTAGCTCTATTTTGTTCTTCCTATGTATCCGGAGAGCAGTAAGCATTTTTTACTTACGAAATTTTTTATACAGCGAAGGTGACTCGCATCAAATTACATATTTTGGAATTCACATGTAGGTAAATGGATCTGATCTGTTAGTTTTACTACAAAATTTTGCGAAAAACCTTATTCCGAGCTTTAACAGCAACATATTGATATGAAACGTATAAAGTGAACAATAGAATTAACATTGTTACTGTCTTCGATTCTTAATTAGGATCGAAGTACATTCTTGTACCAATATTTTTGTCAGAACAATATATCTTATTGTTGTTGTAAAGCGCATGACGTAATTATTACAGTGGTTCCGAAGTTGGAAATCTTAACATGAATTGCTCAAGACATGTTCTGCTAGATGGAATCTTTGTGGCTTAGTTAGGCTTAGTATAAGTGAACCGTTTGGCAACTTTAATGCGCTTATTTTAAATCTAAAGTTTAAGAAATTGTTTAAATGTTTATTTGTTTAAACACGTTAATCTCTAAAACTGCCAGACTGGTTGGAAAAGGTCTTTTTGTAAATGATAGCCAGATTCATGAAGAACCTAAAGGATATTACAGGAGCGAAGCAGTAACCAAAGACTTAACGCGGGTGAATAAATCCACGCGGCGGTCAAAGTCACAGTGTTTAAATGTTAAGGAAGTTATTAAATGCAGTTAAACACCTACTCCATTATTAATAAACAACAAATAAATAACAAAAATACATGCAATAGGTATCCTATGTAACAATAAATACGATGAAACTTTTCACTTTTTAACCGACTTCAAAAAAAGGAGGAGGTTATCAATTCGACTGTATTTTTTTTTTATGTTTGTTAGCTCCTTACTTGCGACTGGGTGAACCGATTTTCACGATTCTTTTTTTATTTGAAAGCTGGTGCTTCCCGTGTGGTCCCATTGTCACCATTTCAATATCTGATGATGAACTTCGGAGATATGGAATGGAACTCCTCACAGAATCACAGCAGCAATATCGTAACAAGTGAAATTGCTTTGTTTATACGTGTAGTCGATGACTGACTGAAGGAAAAGGGGGGGGGGGGGGGTACGTCAACCCCCTACCAGTTTCCAAAATTAAATATATCGTGTGAGGTATTGTTTGAAAGGGCTTTTTGTAAGGATTTCAAACATTAATACACAAGCACTAAAAAGTGAAAAATAAAAAGCTTTTTTTACAAAAAAAGATAACCGCCTTCATAAACTACAAAATAAAAATAACTTTAGTTTTGGAAGTCGGTGGCAATACTTACCTACATAACAAAAAACAAAACCAAAGCCGCCGACTTCCAAAACTAAAGTTATTTTTATTTTGTAGTTTATGAAGGCGGTTATCTTTTTTTGTAAAAAAAGCTTTTTTTTCATGCAATATTTGCCGAACTGTGAAATTAAATAGTCCCGTATTTCAGGGTCCGAAACGATTACTAGGAAAGTGTTTTATTTAGTAAGATAGCAAAGTTACTAAATAATTGCTGAAAATATTCGTAGATAAAATACTTACAACTTTTTTAACACAGAAGTTGGTGGCGTTCTGCGGTTGCTGCCTACCTCATGGGATAAAGCCACTTTCAACAAAGTTCAAATTTGAATTCAAACGTTTATTGCTTAACACAGTAGTTGAATAATGACGCATTTCCAGATGTAAAGTAAATGCGCAGTCCACTGCGCACCAATTCAGGCATTCAAAATTAATCATTAAAGTTCCATGTTTTTATACGTTTTTTACGAAAACAAAATTAAAATGTTATGGCTAAACTTTAAATACTCCCACTATCCCTGTACTATTGCATACACCCATAAATAAAATGTTTTGCATGCGTTTTATTGCGTGATACTATACATACCTAGAGGTATTTCACACCAAAAATAACAGTCTTTTCTCAGCGTTAATTTTCTGCTCAGTGTTACTCAGTTGGATGGGCAGTGTGCGCAGTTAACGGTTATGTGATGTATATTTTTTACACCCCGTATTTGGACAGGTGATATAATGCTCAATATCTACGGTATGACTGATCAACTAAAGTAATAATAAGTCAATAATAATGTCAGTAAGGCATATACTACCAACCGAGCACTATCCCATGTTAGCGGACGAAACTTACACATATCATCATACCTGTCATCCGCGAAGGGTTAAGCAGAAGTGTACTCATTAGTATAATATTTCCATCAACCGGGCACAAATCTAGACTCCGAAGTTGCTACTAAGAAACTCCTGATGGAAAAACCCAAAAATACTGCCCGAACTAGGGATCGAACCCAAGACCGCATGTTCAGCAGTCGCGCTTTGCGACCACTAGACCAACGAGGCAGTCAACACAGACGAACTGTCGGACGAAACTTTATAAACAAAAAGTTTGCCACAGAGAAAAACAATTACACGATTCACAGTCCAAGCTTCTCAAACCGGCCCTTTACTTATGATTGAGAAATTTATGAAGCATTACTAGTAACTTTATTTTCTTGTCACACACCTTAAGAGTGAAAGTAACGGTGTTCCAATGTTCACAATATCTACTTGCAATTACCAACATACTCGTACAGGACCCAATTCCATTCGGACGTAATGGAACTTGATTTCGATATAAGATTATATAAGTGTTACACAATTGGTATTTCCTGTATTAAATGATAATCCGGTACTCAAGGATGAGTAGATACAATTTATATTTGTTAATTGAAAACAAGAACACAGTAATCTTAGATAATAATTTAAGAAATAATTGATCATAACTCAATTTAAGTGTTTCGTAATTAATTATAAGAAAGCTAAATAAATCGTTTAGCAGCACAAGCTGCTGAACGTAGGTGCCTACTGCCTAAGTTTTTTACTTAGGCTCAACTAACACCTACGCTTGTCAGCTCTGATTAATCACAATTTCTAAAAAATACTACATCAGCCTTACTACCAAATCAGGATTATCGCTGGTTTAAATTTACCTATATGTCTGTTTTTATAGGTAACTAAGATTTGCGACTGATGACGCATTGTTTTCAAGGCGTTCTATAGTGGAAAAAAGTTTTATCACCCAGGGGACGCTGAACAACAAATATTTTATCGTTCCACACCATTTTAATATTCTAATTTCTCAAGAAAAACAAAATTTGTTTTAGTTTAAAAATAGCCTGTCTTAATTAGGAGTTACTGAAAGGCACTACGCCACATGCTACCTCGCAAATGCGTACAGTATGTTCATTAGTCATTTTCAAATAACAAGACACGATAGAGTTTCTTTTTCCGTGAATAATTCCGTCCTAGCCTTCACTCGAACACAAAAGGAGATGCAACAACAGCCAAGCACCATACAATATAATACATGATTCTATACCCACGTCCAATTAACTACACCTGTTCGTACTCCCGCGAACAATGGCTCAAAAGAACTTTTCGCACAGATTTGCTCCCGACGTGCATTCGGAAGTCAGTGGTCCAAGTTGCCGACACAATGCACATTCTTGTGAGATTGTTTACACTCACGGTGATTACGCACTGATATTGTTGTTAGATAAAGCTGAATGCCTACACTCGTGTTTGCTTAGATCCTGTACGATAGTTCGAGTAAAAACATATGAACACGTTTACGTTAGTTTCCCTTCATTTATTTGTATTCCAGTTTGTCCAGATAATAAGTAAAAGTGAGGAACACGTATGGCTAATCGCATCATGTTGCTTCCGCTACTTTGCCAGCTCATGTTTAATTTTGTTTTTACAATTTCCTGCTGCTCTGATTCATGCAGGTACATTTCCCTCCACCCATGTATCCAACCAATAGTATCGATGAATCACAACCAAACCGAATTTACTTGTCAGTATCCTTATTATGACACATTTCTTCAAAGTCTTATATGGTGCAAGAAGGTTCCGTAAAATAATTAAAGTGAAAAACCCGCAACTAGCCTTGTATCTCAGTACATAACCACTAACATCATAAGTTTTGACTTCATACAATTTTTGTTCATTGGTCAGATAAAAATAACCGTTAGTTTTTTCAATGCTTCACATTTCTGAAACGAAGCTTTCTTAATTATTTAAGCTATAAAAGTTAAATACAATGTTGACCTTGTTATACCTATGCGCACGTAGTAATGATTAAACTTGAGTGTGCACATAAAACAGTCGCTAAGTATATAATTAGTGTTTAAATTGACCATCTGACGCGAACTAATGACCTCTTCGCTCTTTTAGTAATTAGTCACTAGCACTAAACATTTTACGTTTTTTACCTCGTAAGGATTTACCAACTGACCGTTTTTAGGTTATCGACCTTGAGGAACAGGTACAAAATTGGGGCATTTTTTTTAAAGTACCCCACATTAGGGACTTCTCCTGTATCATAGATGCATTTACAATCATATAAACTCACATACACAAACAACTAGACCCAAAATAACTATCTGTAGGCCATACAAATGTTTGTTCCGTGCGAATCGAACAAGTGGCACGTAGCACAGCAACCAATCGCTCGGTCACTGCGCTAAACATGTTGTCCTTTTGATCTGTTTTAATTAGTTGTTTTTTTTCTTTGAATTAAAAATTGATCAGACTAAAGCAAATGTAAATATTATTCCGTAAGTATCATGTTTCCAATGCCATTCATGTTTAGATTCGTGTATTTGTTACTCTATGTACTTTTGGTATACCTGCAACTTACAAGGTAAGCTTAAGTTAAAGCATCCTACAGAGACAGCATTCTTTCGGACCTCCATTCCTTTAGGAGCCAGAGATCTCATAAAAATATATGAATGAGTCAGACATAACGTCAGAACGCCCTTATCTTGTAAACTTTCCTTATTCTAGTTTTTACAATGTCTAATGTGATTTTGATTAGTTTCCATTTGCATCTGTAGTGTTATTATAAGTAAGAATTTCAAAAAATCTGGCATTTTAATAACTTGTTGTGTGCCACGATTGTTTTATGCAGGTGGTTGAGCATTGAGACCTGTTAAACAAAATTGGACCATATCATCTTGTTATGAGAATCCACTTCAATCTTCAAATAGGTACCTCAGCTCTTTTAAGCTTGATGATCCATGTATGATCAAATCCATTTTACTACAACATTGATGATTAAATCTAAGTGCTATTATGGGCCTAATGTATTAATGTAGAGGGCCTATGATCAGTTGATCACACAGGCTCAAACTGGACTAGTTTCTCATCAGATAATCAGCAGCTCTCTCTGGGTGTTCTCTGTATTTTATATGCACCTAATTACCACATTGTAAATAGCTTTTTTATGGGATTTAAAGATATTAAAATACTATAAAGTCTAACACTTATGTGACACACTTTTACGATTACGCGGACGTTGTAATATTAAACTTATTGTGCAATTAAAAGACCTTTGTTACCATAAGTGGGTGTGGAGCGTTAGATAATCTATGCTGTGGGTCGAAAATCTGCAAAATCTTGCAAAAAAATTTGCCGACGCAACTCTATTCACCTGGTAACAAACCCTGTGAAAGCTGTTCTATGTAAACATATAACATACATACGCGTAAATAAACTCGCCAATTAAAATTCATTCGCTATACAATTCCCGAAACGCGTTAAAATATATAATATAATGGTGAGAATTAATACTAATGATCGTTTACGTAAGAAAGCCATACAAAAGTAAGATAGCTGTCTGTATGGTATAAAATTGCTTATTACACAAATATACAGGTTAGTGGCCAGTCGGGCAGTACTTGAGGCTCCGAGACAAAGAGCGAATGTGGAGCAAGTTATCGAGCAACTAACTGATGGTTGCGTAACGCACGACTGCAGGGTTGCCGATGCGGTGTAAGTTAGTAACGTCAATTGCTATCAGTGGCTGTATTCAGAGTAATGCACTCGTTACGTGTTATGTCATTTAAGAAAGGTTGTTATTGTGATAACTGTGTATGCCAACGAGTTTTCTGTGAGATGTTGTCTTGCCTGATGCGGTGATGCAGTGTTGCGTGGTACACATTAAATCTGTCAATGACGACATTATTCTGTCCTTGATGGTAGATTTTCAATAACAATATTAGTCTTTATGGTTGTTATAAGATGTTTTTCGGCCATGTGTCGCTATGAATTGCTCATGTTTGAGGGACAAAACGTGAGTAGGTAGGGCATTAGACACCTACGTGCTATCACGATACCTGTTATCAGAATTCACATCATGTCCATGGCAACATCTTGCTGTGACAACAACATGTCGATGATGACAACATTCAAAACACATAATAAATTACGTACGAGTGTATTCCAATAGTTATTGTATGTAGAACTTCATGGTTACAAAAGTCCCTTAGGTACGATATAGCCTATTAATATTCCATACGTAAACAGATCTCGATCTACGATAAGCCTGAATCAGAGTTGAGATTCCATGATTCAATTAATACATTCTTGATTTATTTTATATTGGTAAGTAGTTCTGTACCGGTAGTAACCCTGACCAATTCAAGTGTTCGATTACTCCGATCGCTAGCTGCAACTCTCACGCTGACCATTAGGATACACCCACTAACTAAACGAGTATCTATGGGTATCTGGTGCTTTGACCTAGTTGCAAAACCACTGTTTCTGTAGTCCCATGTTTTGAACAAAAATCGAAATTCTTCCAAGGTTAGATAAAGCGAGTTTATGTTTGCGTAGGTACGTATTGCTTCACAGTTCAAATTCAAACTAGATGGCAAACTAAGATGTAATGTTACTGCTACGTGCTAGAGGTAAGGGCGCGTTCACATAGAACGTCCGATTTTACAGGATCCGTTTTAACTGATCCGTCGCTACTGGAGGTAATATTCACACAGCATTTACAGGACCGATTTTAACTGATTCGTCGCTACTGGATGTCGGATCCGTATTTTTTACTGGATCCGCAATACTGTATTCTGTGTGAACTCGCTCATACTACTACATACGCTAATAACATATACGTTTAAACGGGCCAGTAAAACGGACGTTCTATGTGAACGCGCCGTAACATGGCACACAAAAATGACTGCGTTCATAGTCAAACAAAATATGTTTTGTTCTTAAATTGACTATGATTAAAGTCAATGGTTAGTTTTTGAAATATATACACTTTCTGAATATATTTTCAAACGATTTTTTTAAAACTAAATTGTTATGTCTTTAGGTCTACTAATGCTTACAAATTGTTTTTATAACAGCTTACTGCATTATCATTAGTACCAAAAATATATATTTTCTAATTCTATACAGGTTTCGGCAACATCTTTGAAGCCTTCAATGGCAACTTAGTAATCTTATTAGCATTTCTCCATATTACATTTAACATGAATTACGTCATATACTTTGAAATCTGCAGATTACTCGTCGGCCAGTATAATTTTATGTGTATCATTGCGCTGGTCGTTATATAAGCTTGTATCGAACATACTTTGATGAAACACATTCATATTAAGTTGAGCATTAGTTTAAATTCGCAACTGCCCATGTTACTTCAGAGTGTATTCTTGGAAATAAAATATACGGACCGATTGCTTGCCGTGGTCCGTGGGCATAGATACTATGGCAGAGTTTTCAGCAATGCCTAACTAAGCGTTCCTTTTCTCTGTGTTTTGGTTTGATAACCAGGCTAATTATCACAATGCCTGATAAATTATAATGATTTTATTTTAATTACATAGTTTGTAGACGTCTATAAAAGCATATTTACAACTGCTTGCTTAAGTACCTTAAATTACAAAATATCTACGAACTACCAAAACATTTGGTACCTATGTTAACTTGTGTGAATTGATGGATATAGCTGCAGACTCGATCGATTCTCCAACAAAAAGTTGGCGAAAGCCATTCTTAAACGCCTTAATAAAAACTTTATTTCCTTCATTTATCAATTACAAACAACGAATTTTCACGGCTTGAGGTTTTAACACAAAAAATCGAGTGAAACGTCAATTGCAATGAAACAGGCAAATGTTCTCATGGCTACGTTTTTTTTTTTTCGAGAAACCTACTATAATAGGTAGTTATGTTGAACTTATCGTCGTCATCAGGCTATTAAGGTAATTTATTATTGAACACATTCCCCTAATTATGCTCGTGCATGTGTGATGAGGTTAAAAAAAAGTTAGGTACTTAACGACACAGATTATAAAAAGCTATTGTTTTAAAGGGAAACATTTGACACGCTCTTATTTGCCTAAACTACTGTTTATACAATTGAGTAACGATGTTATCTAAAGACAACCCGTATTCAAACGCAGACGCTTGAGAGCCTTAATTTAGTCCAGTTGATAGTCCAGAACATCATGGTGAATCTGTAAATATTACAATTATAATATAATACCAGCCTATTCCTGTCCCACTGCAAAGGCCTCTTCTCATTCAAAGAAGGCACGAGCACTGATCACCACGCTTGCTCAAGGGGGATATGCGATTTCAAATTTACATTAACTTATTGTAGGTACTACTAAGTAATACCTGTAATCCCCAAAGGGTTAGGCAAAGGTATAACTGGCGAAATGTGGGAGTACTAATGGGTATTAGTACACCCACATTTCGCCAGTTATGTTTAAGACCCATGTAAAATAGGGGGCGAGCCTATTGCCATCAACCAGGCACAAATCCAGACTCCAAAAAGTAAAGTAATACAACTAAGTTATGTATTATGTTAAAATTTAGGCTTATTTTGTTTCAAGCTGCATAATTATTGTGCTGGCTGCAATTCAAGACATTAACTCAACTAATGTTAATTACAGGATTAGAGATTCGAAGTGAAAGTAGGAACGTTTAACATACGTGTCTAGGCGCCATGTGTAGTTCCTTATGTCTTAACCATTTTTTATGTTAAACGCTTCCTGGATGCATGCCGAACTTGATTAGAAATCGTAACCATATCTGGCTATTGACTGATTCAACTGTGGATTCAATGATCGATAAATGTACGTGTGTATAAACAAAAAAGGAAATAAGTGCGGAATTTAAAGAAAATGCTGAAAATGATATAGTCATGATGATTTTGGTTAAGTTAATCTCTCGTGCATGAGGTATGACTAACGTAACTTTTTATATCATAAATAATTTCTAAGACACCAGTGATATTCGTAAAGAAAAACATCACAAAGAAACCTGCAAACCTGAAAAATAAGTCTGAAACTGTGATAAGTGTGTGGCTGTGATCAAAACTCGTGCCTTCTCTGTATGAAAAGATTCCTTCGCCTGAAGTGGACAATGATAGGCTAGTACCTACTATTATTTATTAAATAATTGTATTCTTATAATGACTTTAAACAATGTCTCAGATACATTATATACCTACCTACATGTAAAAACACTAGTCAGTTTATAAATTATAAGTTAAGTACGTAAGTGAAATTTTAATTATTTTAATAATTTTGTAACATGATCTACACAATCACCAATGTCTACAATTTCATCCACGTAGAAGATTTGATTAAAATAATTGGTATGGATTACATACGCACATGTATAATTAACAATACTATAGTCCGGCTGCCATTGTATAAGAATTGTAATGGCGCTATGGCCATAAATAAGAACAATTATTATGTTTATTTGTGTGCGTCACTGACCAGTCCTAGTTTTTTAATGAAAATGAAATCATACACCATGTTCAGACATTTACAGCATTGTTATCTACATAATTATTAATTACATTATACACATAATTTTATTGCTTTTCTTGTAACACATTATTTTACCGCATTTATGTTTATTATTGAAAAAATGGTGTATTGCGATACATAAAATAAGTACGTTCAATGCTGGGTACAGACTTACAGAGTTACAGACTGAGCTAATAAAAAGCAGTGACATTTATAGAATATAATAATAGTTCTTTTTAATAAGCTTTGGGTGGTGTACGCTTTACTACATTTTACCTACATATTATTACCAGCAGGGTTTACTGTAAGAATTGAAACATTCACATAGCTTTTTGACTTGCTACGAGCTTTTCAACTTGCGTAGTCGAAGTTCCAAAGTTGTTAATAAAAGCTGTTCTTTAATACTATTTGTGAAGAACGTAACATATTAACGAACTTAGTATTTTACTGTCTGACGATCGTTACAATTTGCTTAACTGGTTATTTAAATCATTGCCAACAACAATATAGAATAATCTTGTAAACATATATTCTGGTCCAGTAAATAACATACGACTATTTATGGCACCTAATCACAATAATACACATAATTCCTTTTTACCGGTCATATAACCGGTTAATTGTCCCTATATATTAAACTGATGTCCGGCGCATGTCGGTCTAGGTCGCAACTTAGGTATAGTGCAAGCCATGAACGCTAGCGGAAAAAATATAAAAAAATATCACAATTCAGTGTCCAGGGGTATAATTGGATCCTTATATATAATCTTATGAACTCATTAATATTGATTAGATATTGCTTAAGGACGTATGTAATGAAGCTGACTCATGATTGCATATAAAATTATACATGCTATATTTTATATTTATATATGCTTTATTTTATTTTTCCGTGAATTTGCAGACCATATAAACCCGTATATTTAAAATTTTCAACATCTATATTTCAACTGTTTCCTTATTATTTCGTAACACTTACGCTTTTTTATAACTTGCACCAGCAGCTAAAGTTTGGCAAACAAAATAGACTCTAACAACTGGTAACGTTTGAACAAGTTAGGGACCCATACAGAATGCAGGCAAGGTCGCCTACGTGTCAAACTACTACTCACTTGGTTCGCATACCTATGAGCTTAGACATAAACTGGAGGAAAGCTGATTATCATAGAAATGCATGGCCTCGATCTTAACTATATTGCTATGCTTTTTTTATTATTTACGTAAATGCTACCTGGCAAAGTAGACTTTTATCCAGTAATACCTTTTAGCTTCTTATTATTCTCGTATCACAGTTAATAAATTATACAAAAATTATTATAAAGGAAAACGAAAAAACCACTTAATGCATAAAGGTCAACGTCAACGACAACCGATTCGATCTTTTTTTACATAAAATCAAACGAAGCATTTCATTAACAACCGTTATAAATAGGACAGAAAACCATGTTTTTATTAGCAGTGAAGTCAAGGCCTGCAGTTGAGTGGGCACTGGTCGGTCACATTGCACATCGTTGGGCACGCAATGCAACTTAAAGAACTCGTATTTCAGTGTTTATAACACTAATTACGTCTGAACACGCCGCTTAACATGACGTAGCCACTATTCACGTAATGTATGTTAAAGACCACATTAGACTTTAATGATGATTAGATGATATAGGTTTCTAACAATGACTTGTATATGCAGCTGTTTATGTAAGTCGATCTTCGACTAAGTGACAGTAGGTATTTTGATTTTCAATAATCTATCTAGTCCATGAAATTTTGGGTTCGAAACTGCACAAGTTCCAATGTGACTTTATCAATTTATGTGTACTTTTTTTAAGTTTATCTTAGACATCACTGACGGTGAAGGAAAACATCTTGAGGTTACCTGGACTTATAATTAATAGATCCGTCCGCCTTGAGCAAGCGTGGTGATTAATGCTCGTGCCTTCTCTGCATGAGAAGAGACTTTTGTTCGCAGTAGGACAATAATAGGAGGCTGGTGTTATTTTATTTCTCACAAATATTTAGCTAGCTTGCGACTGACCAAGGGAGACACGGGCTGATAAAAGTTAAAATGAAATGCATGTCATGTGTCTTTTGTGGTATAGTACTGAAGCTTATTTAATGATTGACTATAATAAGTAGGTACTTATATAATGTAATAATGTTGTAGTAGTTATAAGGTACAATGGGGTTGAGGTATCCATGTATGTAGGTAAAAACCCCTATCAAATCTTTAAAATATTTTTTTTAAATTAATACAAAATACTTGTATCGCCAACTTAGTATCTAAATAGTCGTCTGAAATCTACATCTCTATGGGCTATTTAAATGATAAGAGCCAAGACAAATAATAACATATTTGCCTCGACCATTCTTGTTCGAGCGCAAACGCCTTGCCAAGGAGACCACACAATAGATTATCACAAGGTCTTAGCCAAAAGTACCCACGTTCAATCAAATAAGAGTACGTACATGACATTTGCAATTTATTTGCACCCACGAACGTACGTGAACTGACAAGGAGAAGCTACACTAAAGACATGTGACAAATGTTTTGGTAAATTAACCTGCTGTAAATGAATTTCCGCTGGTGATGTAGGAAGTAAATTGCTGGCCACCTATTGGTGTAAACTAGTAACTTTCATAGAATCCGTTGAATGCACATTGGGGTTACGCTACGATTATAATTATATTTGGGTGTACTAATGGGTACACCTCTGCCTAATACTTCGGAGATAACAGTCGTGATGTTATGTTATGTATAGTTATATCTTACTAGATTCGATTTTTGATTTGTTTTTTTTTTGATGTATGAACGTAGATGAGGCGAAAGGAGTATGTAAGGATCGTAGCAGATGGCGTTCTGTGGTTTCTGCCTACCCCCATGGGAAAAAGGCGTGAGCTTATATAATGTATGTGTATATCTTACTAGCTGCTCCCTGATATTTTGCACGTGTGGTTTTTTCACCCGTGTTAAGTTACGTTTTTGGGTACTGCTCCGCTCCCGTCCGTCGCAGCGTAATGTTTTATTGCCTATACTGTTCTTTAATCTGATTATCATATGCTTATATGATTTTTTTACACCAAAGTCGTAACTTATTGCGGTTGAAACCGGAGGATATAACTAGTTAATATTAATTATAAAGCTGAAGAATTTGCATGTGTTTTTGTTTAAACCCGCTAATCTCCGGAACTACTTGTCCGTTTCTGAAAACCCTAATGGTTAATAGTTATATACAATCAAAACCAAATCCTAATGTCAACTTAATTTTTGATCCAGTTCGAACTAACTACCAAGACCATTCCTAATTAGCTAAATGCAATATAGGTAAATCTTGATTGAAACTTCATTATAATTAATTTTAAAATTTTAATATTTTTAATCCCGGAGGCAAAACTGACTCTTGAGGAGTCAGTTTTTGTGATGTTGTGTTTTATTACAATGACATGCCACAATTGGTAGTATAATAATACAATAATTATAAAAAAAAATATAGTCATATCTTAAATAACTTATATTTTGATAAATATGTCCTACGTTTGGCAATTTATTCGGTGTTTTATTAAAATACCATATTGCACAAGTCTAATTAGGTTCTGGCATCATAAGACGTGCCTTCGTGCGATAACCATAATTATTTATCTAACCATGGCACATTCATATGTAGTATGTGAAAAATCCTAAAATGTGTAGTTACCTTGCCACCTATTTTGTCTTCCTATCTATGTATACTTAATGTAATAAAGTTGAAGAGTTCTTTGTTTGTTTAAACGGGCTTATCTCTAAATATACCTGTCGGATTAGAAAAAATCTTTTAGTATATGATAGCCAGATTCATAATGAATAGTATAGGATACATAACATTGCGCTATGAACCACGGGAGCGGAGCAATAACCAAAGATGTAATTTAACACGGGTAAAAAAAACCACGCGGATGAAGTCGCGGGCAGAAGCTAGTAAAGTAGATATACTTTACTAGCTTCTGTAAACATATATATTATTATTATATACATATATTATAATAAAATCGTAGCGAAGTCAAAACTGTACATTTAATATTTTTGAAAAAGAGTAATTGCTATGAGTTCGGGGAGTGATTCTAATGCCGAAAATATTTTTTTTAGAATTTTTGTCTGTTTGTCTTTTTGTCTGTATGTTTGTTAGAGCATCACGCGAAAACTGCCGGATAAATTCTGTTCAAATTTTGTATCAATGTTCCACATTGGCCAAATTAGGCTATAGGCTATAAATTATCACGCTATGTGCTTTGGGGAGCACTGTTGCATTAGTATTCGTGTAGTTTGTATGGAGAAACAAACTTTGACGCGGACGAAGTCGCGGGCAGAAGCTAGTTTTTATTATTTTACAAACATGAAGTTTAGTGTAGATACATATAGGAAGAGCTTTTAGTGTTCCGGAAAGTATGCTAAGCTAATTGTATAATATTATCGTGTTAAACAATAGTTTCGTTTACGCATTCATGTATGCCAGCCATTCATGTTTTCCATAAATTGTCGCCTATCATTGTAGGGACAACATGTTTGTAGTTGACGCCCAGTAATATTACACCATGCGATAAAATCATTAACTACACAATTAAATTACAATTATAATTACTGTCCGCATTCATAAAACAACAATGACACGTATTTAGTTGCATAGAGATATTAAAACAAACGGGCCATGCGGCGATATGTGAAATATTCATATCTGTAACAAAACAATGTTATCAGAGATACAGCTATAGGTCACCTGCTGAACAAACAATATAAAGCCTTGTTCACAAAATTCACCCATCTGACACTCAAGGCTTCGTTCACAAGTGTGAACGTTGCTCAATGTCACTCGGAGAGAAGTAATGATTACGTCACGCTGGTTGTCGAGACAAATCGCATGCATATATCATTATGCGTAAACCACACTCTAAACTTCCTATTGTACAAGTTGTAACGCTGTACGTGTTTCGTCTGTAACAACAAATGAGAAGCGTTTGAGGTCGAGGTCACGACTCGATTCTTGGGTAAAACCACGATACTATTTTTACAAATACGTAACTAATGCAGTTGGTTAGTTTAAAGTAGGTTTTTGTAAAATAGAATGTTTTCAAACGAGCGTAATGATTATGTCAGTTTTAAGAGTATTTTTTATTAGAGTAATAATGTAGAGTTAGTCCCAAAGATTTTAACCGAGAATATACTCCTATTCTCTACGGAACACAATGATAAGCTTAGACTGATATTTATAAAATCTAAAATGATAACATTGCACGTACAAAAAAATCTCAAGTTTTATAAACAGTAGTTTCTCTGCGGATTAACCCAATGCAAGTACTATGTGGGCGTTATCAATAGCATCTACTTATTAGAATATATAACCCATGATCCGTATATCTTAACTAAAAAAGTACACGGTTACACTATCAAATTAACCATTTGAAATCATTTGTCATTGGCGTCAATAAAAGCCGAAACCATACGGGTTACCCCACCAGCTATTTGATTTATTAACCAACAGTGCGGTGTAGATTGCGATCTCGGGGCACTGTTGGTAAATTGTGGCTCTGTAGTACCGTATATGTATCGCAGTGCTCTGTAATTGATGGAGCAAGGAACTATGAGCTGATCACGATATCTTGTAAGTATGGCAATTAGGTTTATTATGCAAAAACCTTTATTAAAGCCTCGAAATACGATATCGACATAAAATGACTCTTAAACTCTTTGTTTTGAGCTCTTGTTTAACAGGTAATCAAATTATTTATTGTAACGATATTATTACAACAATAATGAACCAAAAAAAAGGACTAACAAGTTTTAACATATTTCAATAAAACATTTTTTGATTACGATGGTAATCAAGTCCAAAAAATGTCAGATGGAAAATGAAAAATGTACTATTAGATTAGGTAGATTAAATCATCGATTTACATTAAAAGTTACGTATATGACATCGTTCATATTCTGACGTCTTTCGGACAAGGCTTAGCGGTTGCTTTCAATATTACAGTGTTTGTTAAACAACACAACTAGGTGAAAGTGGTCAGCATAGTTCCGCAGTCCTGTAGCCCTTACACGGCCAGATTTTGCAACCTGTCTTGTGCCTACTACTCATACTGAAACAGAGAGGAACTAATTATCTAATAAACGTTTGTATAATTAGCGAGACAGCACCATATATCGTTTGACAGACATACCATTTAAAACTTTACGTCAAGTCGAGTAACATTGTTGTGCACGTGCAAACGTAAAGCGCATACATAATTATGAAGGAGAAAGGTGGGAAACACACAGAAATAATCAGCGTATTACAATAACTTGGCTCATTGCCACATTCTCACGTGAATTTATGCATAAATTAGACTAAAGTAATGGCCACAATTAAACTAAGAAATGTTCTCTAATCTTAATATATTAGTCAACGTGCATTACAAACTTAAACACAGACAATTGGAATATAATTTTCAGAAGATAATCTATCTTCTATCTGAATATATAAAAGCGAAACGTCCTATACTCACTCATGACGAAATATCGAAAACCGCTTGACGTACAAGATGTTTAGCGGGGAGGTAGATTATAGTTAGTTAGCTAGAACGGATTTTCCAAAATTCACTTCCTAAGCGGATGAAACGAGGGTCCGACATTTACGTGGCCGAAGTCGCCGGCAAAAGCTAGTGCTCCTTATAATACGTGTGGATTGCAGAGGAGAGGACGATAAAAAAAGGATTTGAAACTATCCCTAAAAAGTGTTCAATTTTATAAATGTAAACGAATCCCCAAGCGAAAGTTACTTCGATATAATGGAGTAACCATAAAGCGTTAAATAGAGTTCAAAAACCACTGTTTGCGACAACCCATGTTGCAAATATACATTATTTCCACATTTTATTCCGTTTACCGCCGCGATTATAAAGTTAAAAGCACCAATATCGATAAAATTAATGTGCACATGCAGGCTATTAGTAAACGTGATTTTGCAAAATATAAGATCAGAATATGTAATGTATGTTGGTATGATATTTTTTACATTTTTGTCTATGCTTAATTTAGAAGAAATCAGCAGCTCATTCTCTTTCCTCAGACATAGATAAGAACGCAGACATATCAGGAATATTCAAGAAAGTTTTACTTAATCGAAGAATTACATATTCCAGTCATTTTTCTTTCCGCATCATGTTAGGATGACAGTGAAAGAAAATATTTAAATTGACATAAAAAAATAAAAACTTAATCAGTAATAGTTTAAATATCTGCTAAATCAATCAAAAAGTTTAGTCAACAAAATTCTTCTCCGACAAACGATAGATACCGAACGAAAAAATTAAATCAACGATGACTCAGTCGGATTAACTAGACCAAAACTAATCAAGCAGGTACCTACTTAGAATTCAAGGCGACTACTTGAGATTTTTGTTTGTGTACCAGTACAGGATTACAATTAGAAAGCACATAACATTTCAGCACATACCGAAGTGTCTCGGTATGTTGTGCAATAGGTATATTGTGTAACGACGATGCAATACATGCTAATGTATTAGACTTCCGAACGGACATGTCAATTTAGTTAGCGTTCGACGCTTGCGCGCATCCAATCACGCAAATCTCGGCCTGGTTTAGAAAAAACTGAAATCTGCCTACTGATTTTGTTTTCAGCACTTTGTTTTCTGTTATGTAAACTGTGTCTGTGTGTGTATGTAATTTTCGAACAGGATTTTGATAAAGTATATTTACATATTTGCAAAAAAAATAACCTTACAAAAAGGCAACAAGCTTTTCTATTTTTACCGGTTTATTTATTTAACCTCCATAATAAAAATACATGTCCTCATTTTCTTATATGGATTTACATGGCAAAATAATAAAAAGTAAAAAAGTAGGTACATGTTTCAAAATAAATAAAAAAACTTGCTGAAAGTAGGTCAAGTAAATAAATCTATATTCTGGTGCATATATCTGCTATCCAATTACCTACATATATCTTTTATATGATATATTATTTATAGCTATTAAAATACAAGTTTTTGCGCTCGTTATATAAAATTACTGAGGTGCGGAACCAGAAATTAGCAAATTGGAACGAAATGGCCTGATCCATGTGAGCGAGTGAGGGCCGCAGTAACATGCTTACTTAATACCTAGATAGATTACCTCGTAAAACCTCAACACTAAACGACCTAGTAATAAATCAAGTCTAGTCTTGCGTTTACTGAGTATTTCATAAAATATACCGAAAAATGAATGCAAGGTATGTTCACATAATACATATGGTTCAATAAGTAATTTTTGCGGCATGTTATTTACAGCAAATACATACTAAAATATTTCAAAACATACTTGGAAATCAAATCCAACGTACCAATTTCTAAATTGCCACATATTATTTTGTTTTTTGAAAGGCTTTACAGAACATATATTATCTCTATTGGCAAGTGTAAATATTTTTTTTTGTAAATTCAGTAACGTATTTTAAAGTAGGTACTTACATGTAGTTAGGTATATATATTTTTAATATCGTTGTAGTTTTACAGTCCTACCAACTTATCTGTGAACTGAAAGAGGACGGTTCAGATTACAGATAAGTTGGTAGGACTGTAATGTAAACCATGACTTTGTTTTATTTAGGTAAAATAATTTGCTTAGAATTTTCACACGAATAACACGACTGCTTAAGACCCAAAATAGTACAATAGAGCAAAAACAATACCTAAGTGTAACTAGCAAAAAATGACATTTACAACAAAAAATAACAATACGATTGTACATTTTAATAATTTTGTTAACTACCAAGATAATGAATTAATGTCTAAATAACTTAAAATCTCAAGAAACATCATTATATTTTTATTTACGACTTAATCATCATTAGTATCATTAAAATAGTTTTTATAATGCTTCTATTTTGTAGATATCAAAAGATATTAATTGCTACAACTCTGCATTAATGTTTGGACTTCTAGAAACAACCTGAGTAAACCCGGTGTCTAAAAATTTGTAAATGCCACGGTTAATTTATAAAACATTTTTTTGCCAGCGGACCATTACTGGTAGCTCTCTACCTGCCCCATCAATCATGCGCAATTTATCTATCGAAAATGATAATGAACAGTAAAGCTGCGCGCACGTCGGCACGTTGTCGCGTGATTACGTCACTAACTTTCGTCGCGTGAGAACCTTCGCGCATTGTGGCTCGATCGCGAGTCGCGCTCGCGCATCACTTTCATTGTTTATACGGAACTCCGCGCACGAATCGGACGGATAGACGACGTGCGGATTGCGGAAGATGTAACGTGCGTGCTCACTCATTTTTAACAACATAAGTAATAACGAACGTAACGTGATCTGCGTAAATAGAAGATGACAGCGATAGACGATATAATTGAAATTCGAGAGGCAGCATTGAACATTCATAAGTTTAAATGATATTTAAAATATAGCTTCGAGGCCCGGAGAATTATCTCAACAACTTCATCCTACAATTGCGGTAACCACAACGCCCACAGGCATGTCTTGATGCAAGTTTATCTAAATTCCGAACATGATTATATGCTCAATTTAAATCCAGGCATCCGACAGCACTGAATGCAAATCTTCATTCAGTATGCAACATTATTGCTTGCTTTACAGGAAACCTTTATTTTAAATCTAGAATGCAGGATTATAGCGGCGTTCGTTCATATGCAGCACTTGCAGCAGTACGTTACAGTTATAATAAGCATTAGCAGTATACGGTAAGGAATGTGTGTGCAGTGTGCGCCGGCGACTGAGCGGCGTCCATCATCGTCGCATCGCACACATGCGGCTTTACTGGACAGTGTTTAATGAGCTTTTAAACAATGCATTTACTTTGAACCTAAATGCAAACTTCCTGCAGTAAATCTCTTCACTGCTTTTCTTAATTGAAACCTTTGTTGTTTTCAAAGCAGACCGTTCCAAAATTTCAACACAAAAACATGGCTCTTAAGTATAAGTTATGGTTGGTTTGCCTAAATTAACATTTATACAGTTTTACTTAGTTAACAGATCATTACTAACCAGTGCTGCGAACACTGAGTTTAAGTGGCGCAATATTACTACGAGTATCATTTGAATAATATTTAGAAAGCCTACTTAAAACCAGTAGTAAAATTGTAGCAATCCTCAGTTTAATATTGTAATACATCAAGAGCATCAAAATGCAAACCCACTAACCTAGATGATGCTGTGTTTAGCAATCGTAACGAGGAAAGAACGAAACTAGTCATATGAGTCTGACTGCAGCACAGAAAAATAACTTAACTAAGCCTCTAATGACTACGAGACACACCTACTCACTGACTACGTCACCCTGTGTTTTTATATGGAATCAAATCAGTTGAGTTTTGTAGGCGACTAATGAAGGTCTTATAAGGAATGTAAATTACCTGTGATTAAGAAGGTTACCAGTATTTCGTCGAATGCGGATTTGTGCGCCCTCAGCACCCACACGACGCCTTTGGTGACACCCACGACTTGCACGGTCACCACCAACCGACCAAGCACACAAGACCCCCAACATACGCACTTGCGCACTGCCACCGCCTTCAGCTTAGCAATTACACGTAGATAAATAACTAGCCACCCACACATCGATATCTCAGTAATAGAGCAGGCTGATCTCATATCTCGTATTTCTGTCACAAATAACTCTTGATTGATATTTTAATTGTAAATTGATAACCATGAATCTTTTAAACGTGCGCAAAAACAGAGAGCAAAAAATGTCTATTGCGGAAGTCTGTAATTATTGTAATCTATCTATCTATTTTTTTAAACTGTATCGAATTCATACCATGGTCTTTCAAACTTTGACAGTCCCTTATAAGAAAATAATTGAGACATCAAGAATACAAAGTTCTATTCGTCGTTAATCGTTACTTGGAACTTTAGGGCGACCCGAACAGAATGTGTCCAAACACACCTAGTGGGCGTTCGGGCCAGGCGCCACTGATGACGCCAACACCGTCGAGCTATATTCCATTAAGTACTTTTGTGACCATTTATAGCTGTAGGCCAAATTCAAGACACTGATTCAGTGACCGCAGTCAGGTATGACGAAGCGTAAGCGAATAGGTTTAGGTAGACAGTGAAAAAGATTTTAGGCGATTATTCAAATTTTAATGTAACCGTTCGACATATTTAAAGGGTTCAGCAATTACTTCAACTGGTTCCACGACAACGATAGGCTCGGGTGGTGTGATGGGTTCGGCTGTCACAGGTTTTGGGAGATGGTTGCCTTCAACGTGGGTTCCATCGAGGCCGGCGGAGTACTTGGTGACGTATGTCTGGCCATCGTCGCCGATGTATGAGACCTCACCTTCGAGGATCATGACGTAGCCGGTACCGTCCGGAGTAGGCACCAACCGGCCGCGCTCTGACACCACAGTGCCTTCAGCAGTGACGTACCGCAGAGCAAATTGTCCGAACTCGTCGTGAATCTCCTCGTGCTCCAATGCTGGTAGCCGCCGACGCTCTTCCACGGCAGCATCAGGAGCCGTTGGTGCTGCTGCAGCCACAGCAAAGAGGGCCAGAGCTACTACAAACTGGAATAGATAAAAGTACTATTAATATCGATGACTACAAGCTTTGACCATTATCTAATAACAAGTTAAGGAAATACTTACGAATTTCATATTGAATGTTTTTTCTGGAGTGATGAGTAGATACGATGCGTATTGCTTAAATTACAGACTGATATTATTTCTCCAAAAAGGAAGTGCTTATATACAACAAAGCATTTCGAAATTAATACAATAAAGTGCGATATTGATGAACCTTATTAGTGATTAATTAGTAATGAGGACAATTAAAATATGAGTATGCATTGCAAAAGTTGATTCTCTAATTGAGTTATAAGGGACCGGATATTATTATGAATTGTCTTATTATTATGTAATAGGCATTAAAGCGCTTGGTGACACAATCACAGTATACAATTGTTTTGTCTGACGTTTTATCGTATCACTCTCTTCCGCAATGTGTGAAAATGTATCGTTTCATTTCTTCTTAATATTTAAAACTAAACAGATTACCTAAAATGTGTAAGCAGTGAAGTTCGGCATTAGAGCCCTAAAATAGAACCTACCCAATTGATTATGTTGACTGGAACCATCCGCCGCCGTGTAAATATTTTTTACCCATTTGAGACTCTATCTACACAGGGTGATTGGTAATTCAAGTCATTCCTTCAATAATTTTGAAGGAATGACTTGAATTTCCAATAAATTTTGACGTCGAAAACTTCGGATCGATACTGGGTTTATTGTTCGAGATATTGCACTGTAAGTTTATATATATAATAAGTTAATTGAATTTTATTTTGCTGCTCAAAAACACTTGATTACAAAAATCTATCAACCTAAAACTACCCAAAAGTACAGATAAAAAAGAGTAAACTCAAACTGACAATATGAAATTGCCAGAAAAATCTTCTCTTTAGTTTTCAAAATGGTATAAAAGTCTCCATATTCAGCACATGTTTGATGAGTATTATTTTAGTAAGAATATGTGACGTTGAATATTTGAATATCTGTCTCTAGCAGGTGTACCTTTACCTATGCTAACAGACAGAGACAACAGTAACTTTCGTGTATTTAACCGTGTTATTTCAAGCAGAATAGGAACCTACTTGAAGATGTAGATGCACTTCCTTGCATCCAGCAGTAACTACAAATTGTCTCCGTGTATCAGAAAAATCGAAAGTTAGGTACTGTCAGGGAGAGTATCACTTGGGGCAGAAAAGACCTTGACATCTATGTACTCGTACATTGTAAATCCTAATGATTAGGAGAGGTTAGGAAATATCTGATTTTGTACTACATAGTTATGTTTTATTTTTTAATACCTTAATGTAATCTTTCCTGCATCTAGTCATGGTAATATGGCAAACCGCAAACTAGTTTATAATAAGTCGTAAAATAGTAGGTACCTATACTAAAATTCTGACAATACAGGGGTAAGTTTCTGCCAACATACTAATCCCATAACCATCAACCATAATCTACTGCGTATGTATATGGAAGTTAATCATAAGTCAAAACGTCAAAGTATTATAAGTGTACGGTCTCTTATACAAGCGCCTTTGCTTAATCATTCGATCTAGACACGCATAATGTTATGTTTTATTAAGACGTTTCGGCTTTGTTATTTATTAATAAAGTAATCCATAAATCTCCATATTCCTAAGTAGTGCGAGCAGTGATGGTTCAGTAGTAACGGCCTCGCCCTTCAATTTGAAAATCATAGGTTCGAACACAGGCAAATATTCACTTTTTTTAGGGTGTAATAAGACACATAACATCCCATTAAGCAAAGTAAAGTTAGGAATAATTTCTTACTGTTTAAAAAAAAATATTTTTGTGGTGTCAAAATCACTGCACTCAAAAATTGTGCCCATGGGTGCATGTAACATTGTATACAGGATTCGTAGGGGTACCTACTCAAAGTTTTGGTAAAACATTTCAAACGGGATTTTATAAAAAAAAACGACTTTCAATATCTCTGTAACCAAAAAGTTCCCAGAAATGATCCAAGGCAAAAAAAATATCACAATGATAGGAAGTATCTTTTTACACCCTTTATTTTATTACTTTTGCTCTTGGTGATTACTCCTTCCCACAAAGAGAAGGCTTAAGTCCCAGTGGAGGGAACATCACGGGCAATGTGTGAATCTAATGCAACCGGTATTATTATTTCGTGTATGTGATGTGCATGCATCAGGTCAGACTGATCTGAGGCAGGTTCATCTGTTCAGGTGGTCTCACTTGTGTGTTAGCCATAAGGAACAACAACTTCATAAGAAAAATAGAATAAAACATCTATCTATTTTTATCATTGTATCGAATCCATAATGGTCTCTTAAGCTTAATTGTTGATCGGTATTTTCAATGCTTTTACGACCACTAATAGTTGTAGACCAAATTTGAGGCAGTGATTTAATGATCACAGTAACTTTATAGGTATGACAAAGCGTAAAGCTAACAGGGTTTATGTAGATAATAATAAAAAGATATTTGGGGTGTTTTCCGAATTTTAATGTGACCGTTCAGCGACCAGCTCAAAAGGTTCAGCAATTACTTCCACTGGTTCAAAAACAACGACAGGTTCGGGGGCGGTGACAGGTTCGGCTGTCACAGGGACTGGGAGGTGGTTGCCTTCGACGTGGGTTCCATCGAGGCCTGCGGAGTACTTGGTGACGTATTTCTGACCATCGTCGCCAATGTATGAGACTTCTCCTTCGATGACCATTACGTAGCCGGTGCCATCCGGGTTAGGTACGAGCCGGCCGCGCTCTGACACCACGGTGCCTTCAGCAGTGACGTACCGCAGAGCGAATTGACCGAACTCGTCATGAATCTCCTCGTGCTCCAATGCTGGTAACCGCCGCCGCGCTTCGACTGCAGCATCAGGAGCCGTTGGTGCTGCTGCGGCCACAGCAAAGAGGGACAGAGCTACCACAAACTGAAATAGATAAAAGTACTATTAATACTGATGATTACACGCACATGTCTTGAAATACGTCCAGTGATCAACCATTTAAAGAAATACTTACGAATTTCATGTTGAAGGAAATTCTTTTTCCAATAATATGAAGACACGATGTGTTTTGCTCAAATTGCACACTGATACCATTTCTCCAGAAGGGACGAGCTTATATAGGTACTAGACAGTAATTAGTATTTAGGCAAAAGTGCAGTTGATGAACCTGATTAGTGGATAATTAGTAATGATCACAAATTAAAATTACATTACAAAGAGTGTATTTTAAAAGTTGATTCGCAAATGCATTACCTAACTTGCGTAGGTAATTAATAAAGAGACTGGATACTTAATTGCCTAACGATAGTCGTAGTTTGTGCACTTTGTCCTGGACATGTCTTAATTCGTTAAATATGAGCAAGTTGCTTCATCTCCAACATTTATAGTTAAGCAGATTTCTCAGAAACTACGAGCCATTTACCGGACACGATTTGAAACCAATTTTCACAAAGCTTACAGTAGCTTTACAGCTTTTACTCTTGTACTGCGATGACCTTCATTCTACGCTTTATTTAAATATTTATAATAACAAAGACTCTCATTCTGGTACTTACCACCTATACCTTTCCTCAAATAATGAATAATCCAAAAATAGTCCTCCTAAAATGCATATAACGCCAGATGTTTTTCACTGTTTTGTGAATAATTTTGATGCTGTATATACCCAATACGAATTTAGAATTCCTCATTATAATCTTTCTGTTCCGCCACATTCCTGTTTTTGCTGTTTTGTATAATTATTATGTGCTAGTACAACATTTGCATTTAACAATACATAATTAGTGGAGAGATGATGTCAACATGATGCGTCTATTGTACCTACGTATGTATAATTAAATTATTTTAATGTATCCGGGTATTCATCAAAATTAATTATTTTCTAATTAAAACGGTTTTTGTGTATTGCAGTTTCCTTAATCTTTGGTTACTGCTATATATTGATAAAAAATAGTTTTGATTAACGTCGGGGAATCGTGACGCACTCGTTGTGTAGTTTATTTTTTTTATGTACCTATGCGCATCATGACTTGAGTCGACTTATATATATATAAAAAAACCCCAGCCACAACCTCTATAACCGTGTTATCCTTACACAACTTATATATACTGAATTGAACTAAGTACAGGAGCAACCCAGAAAAACTTGTTTAAAGTAGGCTGTCAACAAATAGAAAAAATATACGTTTTAATGTAGATACTATTAATATGGAACATAATTTATACTGATTCAATAACAAAGTGTTCATACCTACTTAATATTTTATTAAATTTTAACTTAACGTCACGATTTCAAGGCACACACAAGGCGGTTTCTTAATGCATAGACAGATTTCAGAAGGCTAAAAATCATAGAAATATTCACTAAATACTCTACACCTAGGTTTTAATTGGGCATAGGTTTTCTAGACGTTGGTACACCCTCAAGATAACGAGGTAATCTGTTTCATTTAGGTATTTTCGGAATCATGACAGATAACGGACACAAAGTCACAGAATTTGGCATGCATTTATCAATCTTAAAACTGCGGCACAGAGCCGCTTTGTCTTATTCTGTAAAGTCTTTAAAATAACGAATTTAGGCGGAAATGACAGCCAATTACTTCGAAACAAATAAGAACATTCGTGGATTAGAATTTTTTTTTCGTTCAATACCTTGCATTATTTAGCATGTTAACGTTTCCGCGTAGGTCCTTAGTTCTCGACCCACGTATGTCCCGAGGTTGTTGCGGTGGGCAAGTAGGCAACACACTAACACATTGATATTCCATGACACTAGCCGTGAGTAAGGCTGACATGGTTACTTGGTTAGTCCTTCTAATATCACTGTTGGACATTTCCTTATACGGAAGATGTCACACCCAACATGCGCTTACGATGCGCCGTAAGAATGCATCATTTTATAAGCGGCGCTGCTTTACTTATGTGTTGTTACCTTGTATAGTCTAATGCAAATTTTTCGTTTGAAAACACGTTCTTGACTTGCAGTATTCAGCCTCACGACAGATAATAGAATATTAACATCATGTAAACCAGTTGTCTGAAACCTATTTGACTTTCATTGTATTTTTTTCCATATTAATGGGAGGTCCGTATATTTTGTTGCTTCATCTCGACCTTCGGGGCTGAGTTAACATCTATTGTTCAACAAATTACTGATTCCGTCTCTAATTCGTGGCAGAGCCATTGTCTCTCAGTTGCCCGATTTTACGGGTAGTGCACAACACGAGAAGAGGAACATATCTACTTGACTAGGAAAAACACATCGCGTGATGAATGTAAACGCTGTTACGTCTTATTAGTTACAGCTAATTGCTGAAAGTGGTAGTTGTCGTGTGCTAAGAATTTTCCCATAGGTATAGTATTAGGAACACATTTCAATTGCCAGATTGAACCTGTAGGAGCGTCGTGCGTGTGTTTAAGTAAAACAACACTTACACATAAGCCACAGTCTTTACTTGTTGTGATAATTATTTACAATATAACGGATAAGGAAAACTAATATAATTGTGAAAAGCAAATGGAACGAAGAAAATATTTTTAAGAAACGTTGACGCCTGCCGCTGTAATCTGATATCCTTCAAACAGGCAGTGGCACGCGCAGCATCTAGCGAAGCGCCGTCACAAACCCTCAATAACAGGTGCAAAAAGTTAAATGTTGACGAAGCCAAAAATTTCATATTCTATTAAACAATGCGATACTTTTAATGCTGGACCCTTCTGGTTAGGAACATATTGAAGAGCAAAATTCTAACTTCTTTTTAACATATTTTAATGAAAACCACGACCCCTGTACTGTTACATTCGCCTAGAACCAGAAAGTTTTGCGTGTCTTTACATTACGCACTATCAAAAACAGTTATTTTACAAAACAAAAAAAACCTCATATAACTACTAGCTTCCGGCTGCAACTTCATCCGCATCAAAGTTAATATTTTATTCCACGGAAAGCATAAATATAATAATACCAGCCTATTACTGTCCCACTGTAGGGCAAAGGCCTCTTCTCATACGATAAGGCATGAGCATGATCACCACGCTTGCTCAAGGCGAATTGGCGATTTCAGACTTATATTAATTACAAGTCCAGGTTTCCTCACGATGTTTTACTTCACCGATGTCAGTGATGTCCAAGATAAACTTAAGAAAGGATAACGGAAAGGAACGGAAAGCATACCAAACTATAATTTATCTCTGCCAAATTTCATCCAGATCCATTCAGCTGTTCTGACGTAATAGAGTAACAAAGATCCATCCATTCAAACTTTCGCATTAATAGTAGTAAGTAATAAGATTTCTTTTTTTTTTACTTTTAATTTTGACTTCATCACAGTAAATATTATTACAATGGAAAACGTGGACTCCACATAATTGTCATAAACATGGCAAATTAGTTTATATGCTTGACGTTTTATAATATTTTAAATTATATAATTTGAGTTTTTCATTAAACTTTTGTATAAACTCCTTATCCGCATAGTTACATCTTTTTGTTACATCTAAAGGCTGTATTACGGCAATTCATGTGTGACAATGCTCAATTACGTGTAGATAATAACGCAATAACGTTATTATAAGTAAGTTTATTCAAGTGGTCCTTGACACCACTTAATAAACAGCTATTACCAACAATCCCTAGTCCCACGCTCGTCTAACCCGCGATTGAAACTGTACACTAATCAGTAATCAACTACTGCAGACCTTGTCTTAACCCACAATAAGCAACAATATACATATTGTTATTATAATGCAGGCAGCCTATAAGTTACATAGCAAAGACAATAGATAAGACGTATGGGTTTAATATAGGGAAAAAGCATGACAATTATATGTTTGGCTTAGTGACTATTTTTCTATGAAACAATAAAGTACTTACTTACTGTTGTTACTAACCAGAAGGCCAGTTCTACTCATTACAAAAGTTCAAAATTTAGTCAAAATCTCATCTCAGCAACAACCACAACAAACAAATGACAAATGTAAAAAAAAGTAGGTAAATTAGAGACCCTTTTTGACAGATTGAGATTAGATTGCAATCGTTCCCAAAAGTTAACAGAATAACCCTGTTGTTCTCCACCTCATTCTTATAAAAAAAAAACTTGATTATTAACGTTTACGTTTACGTTTAACATACACGAACATTCGCGCAAGCGCCCTGCGCTGTCTAAACGAAACAGTAGGCCCAGGCATACATTTTCGCCGCGCCGTAGAGAGGGGATAGCTGTCTACTCTCCATCCGTCTTACGCTTTTTCGATCAGGTCACGTGTCCTGACGCGCACGTGTCCTGACGCGAGTTTAAGATTTTATACCCATTACAGAAAAAGTGCTCAACGCCGCTAAAGAAGTTTTCACTTCAAAAATGAAAAGAACTCTACTCATATCAAATATAACCCATATTTATATCAGTTAATTTATGTGAATTTATATCTGTGACAAGACAAGAAAAATTCATGAATGCGTAGGATCTTGAGACATACACATTGGGATACAGACACAGTACAGTAGGTACATTATGATGATGAGTCATTTTACAATTACATAGTCACTTCAGCTATAAACACATAATAATACTGATTCGCCAATTTTATATACAATTTTGTAAAAAAATATCCCATGGTGGATTAAAAGGGATTGCTTTACCCTTTCGTTTAACACCTAACATAAGTTGTAGGAAAATTCTAGCAAAATATTTGAATTTTGGGAAATAGTTACGGCGAAGAACTAATAATTCGCCTGTGTTCACCGCAATGCGCGAAAGTGGGAATTGAAAATCATGTTTCTTCTTCTTCTCTTCTCCAGGTGTGTGCGTGCAGCGTACTGGCTGCGTTGGACGGGTACAGTCCCCAGCAGGACCCTGATCAGTTTCACATACAGACAGACGAAGATGATGAGCGATACTTCTTGTACCAGACACACAATGGACAGTATCGGAAGGAGAGGAGGCTAAAGGACGGATCTGTTGTTGGTAAGCAAAAATGTTTTATGAAAAGAAGCGCCTTACTTACTACTTTACTTCTATTTTATGGTGTACGTAAATTAAAATTTGCATATAGTATTTATTTAAAAAAATTAACACTATATCTAATCGATCAGGCGCTGTTATCATTACGCGTGCGTGTAAAAGCTTTAACGCGAATATTTCTGTCTTTGAGCCCACATTTGTAAAAATCCAAAGAATGCTAATCTATCCTAAATATTCTTGTTAAATTGATTGGTAACATTCATATGAATTGTATTATCAAGTACAACATAATATTATTATTATATAAAACTTTTGTATGTGTTTAACTATGATTAATATAAAAAATATTAATATAAATATATATAAATATACATTATCAAGTTCACAATAAATACAGAGTAGAGCAACCTATTTACATACAAGTTCCATTGTCAATATGAAAATGATGTCGACCTACACATAGTCAGTAGTTCATTGTCCCAACAATACTAGTTCGTGTAGGCGGGATACCTAGGTATAAAAAATAGCAATTACCTTCTAAGGAAACAAGGATATCTAATAAAAAAACTATTTTCACTAAAGAATTCGTGACGGACCATATCTGTATTGAATTGTTGAATTTTTATTTCGTAGTTTCTAGTGTAGTAGGTAGTGCTACCTACTTCTTATGCATCCGTATTCTTGGTTGATCCTTCTTCACATAAGAGGATCTTACTAAGGGCCTGGTTTTACGAAATAAATACCATAATAAAACGATAGATTGCATCATCAATATGATGTATAAACGTGATATTCTTGAACAATTGTAACTCATTGCCAGCAGTGCCACGATAATGGGGATCCAAGTTTTGTAGGTACTACCTATTTAATCTCAATGTATCTACTGATAATATAGCTGCTAAAAACAAGGCTTTTCAGCGATTAACTGTAAATAAGCTTAATCTGGCTGCAAATTTACATGTTCTCGTATTTATTATTACAGGTACAACGGGTTGGGTGGGAGCTGATGGATATTTGCGTCTCCAGGACTACATCGCTGACGACCAGGGTTATAGAATTTACAAATCTAAAACTGTTTACGTAGGAGAAAACCGACCAATTGCAGTACGTATTATTCATCTTATGTTTTAACTTTAGGCTAATCGCAATGCTTAACTTATTTTTGTATGTTTTTCAGGAGTCGCTACAGATAGCCAAGACAGCCCCGACGGATTCTGGTTACGGGGTAACACCTGCACCAGCGCCTGTCCACCGGTACCGCGGGCCACCTCGGTACACCTCCACGACTCAAGCCCCACCGCCGTCCTCGTCATACGGACCACCTACCTTCCCTATAGAAGTATCAGTGACACCTCCCCCACCGGCCTACCCTCACCCGACAGCAACGCCACACGTTTATGTGTCACCTAACTCGATCGACTCGTCAACGACGACTTACGACTTCAGACCAACGGTGACTCCGATTTCAGCCAGTGAAGCTGCAACGACACGCAGTCCATACGAATACGATTCATCTAACACTAATACCCTTGACGATGAATATCACGCCAGCGACAGCCAACGCTACGATGTGTTTAATCCTAACTCGTACAGGCACGCCGATGCCTGGCTGAGACGACAGCAGCAGATCCGACAGCAACAACAATCTGAAGGCAAAATTGGTGACGGTTACACCCCTCAGTTCCCAACGTATGATGGTTCAGCCTTCAGAAGAAACGGATTCCGGTACTATCTTCCGAAGCAGTACCATGAAGAAGAGAGCGGCGGCGACAACGAGAGGACTGGAAGTTTCGGTTATGTAGATCCTTTCGGTATTCGACGAGTGATATACTACAACACATCGCCAGGTGAAGGCTTCAAAATACGCAAAAACAATAGGTATGTAGGTCATGATGCGACCCCATATGACCCTAGGCCCGTGAATTGATGTAACAAATGTGTGTACATATATGTGAGAATTTGAAGTTACCTAATTATTTATTCATCAGTATTGTTAGTTCCCATGAACTATTTATGTAATAAAGGAGACAAAACGATCTAATCGAACGAAGCGAACAAGTCTTAGCCATTAATTTGATAAATGTAAGTAAGAGATATTGTACGACAAAAGTTTTATTGGTCGAATGACAAACTATTTGATGTCTAATAGCTAAAATGATTTTTGTTTGTGATTGGCTTTTTACAGCCAAAAATCATTACTTTCTTAATTTTCAGTGCCATTGTACTATATGTAGGTACAGTATACCGGTAATTAATAATATATGCTTTTGTAAACACCTTAATGTCATAAAAATAATAATTTAATTAAAATACAGTTAACATATTTTATGAAAATCGTGTTAGTGTGACGATACGTTGTTTATTGCATCAAAATATTTCAATATTACCTAAAAATTAAAATAATACAAAAAATACCGTTAATTTATTTAAAATTATTATCAAAGTATCGAAGAAGGACAGTCTCTGGTCATTATGTCTATAAAAGTCATAAGGTCTTTGAACTCATCTTGATTGTCATCAAAATGGATTTCCTTGCAAGTGGACAAGCGTAGGCGCAGTTGTACGCCTTAATGATTCTGTTATAGCCTTTTAGAGTATGAAACTAAAATGTATCAGTAGCCAGGATCAAGAATTACTAGCACAGCATGTAATTCAAGTACTTTATCATTTTCATTATGTTCATCTGCAGCATATAAAGAACCGTTCCAGTTTATTTATGTAAACCACTGAATTTAGACACAAGTACTTAATAAAATATACTAAGCCGGGTGCATGTGAGTAAAATGTTATTGCGAATAATTTGTCATTTTTGAGAAATATTTGTCAGAAATCAATGACAACTTGTTGCAATGACTTATAATGCTGTGGGTAATAATTTATAATTTAAAATAAAATGTATTCGTGTCTAATCAAAATTTTATCTTCTACTAGCTAATTACTGTACTTTTTTTAATTATTATGTAAAGATTGCACAGCATGTATATTTATACTAATTTTATTGTTTTAATGTAAGTTCGTACCTACATAAATAATTTGTTAACAACATGTGTTTTCATTTCTAAATTGAGCAATTTTGAAAATACCAGTAGAAACGTGTTTGGTCAGATTTTAGGACACGTTTTAAAAGTAGTTAAACGCAGTTTAACTAATAACCTGGGTATTGCAACATATTAACACAATCCTGTTTGTGTAATTATAGTTCTGCTCTATATAACTGAGCGGATTCGTTAATTAGGTCAGTACATTGTCGTCAGCGTCGCACAAGAGACCCAAAAAGGTAAAAATCGTTCCTAATTATTTCGTAATACATATTGTAATATTATTTTTTATACCTAAGTACACAAGTCTTAAAATATTTCCCTTCTTTCAGAAACATGCTCGTAACAACAATATGGCTTTTATTTATTGCACAAAGCTTCGCTAAGGACTGGGCTCCTTATGCACATCATCATCACATACGAAACGAAAATGTAGAGAATAGCACTCCTTTAGATTACTTCGACAGCATACACTTGCCAAACCCGCACTATAAGATAAATTATATTTACGAACAAAGGAGAACAGATGAAGATCCTCAAGTTGAACAAATGGAAGAAGAAATTGGAAAATACATGCATTTCCAACCATCCTCCACGACCACTACAACGGAACCGCAGCAAAACATTGATGATGTTAATGAAAACTTTAAAGAAGTCGCCAACCACGGTCCATTTGAAACACCATTGATTGTACCAGAAACTCATCATGAAAACTATAAACACAATGAAGCAACATCGACTTTAGCACCTATGCCGCCAGCACCAGAATTACGAGAATCGAAAAATGAGGCACATCTGCATGTCCCAACTATCAATTCGGACAACGACGGTAATAACTATCAGACAGCTTTGCCAGTGAAAGTGCCATCACCACCTATTATACAATGGGTAGAGTTGGAAGAGGTCCCGATAAGTGATGTTTCCGGTTTTTATTTAGATCGACCACATGTACCAGCTTATGAATCAAATCCTACCTCTCATAGACATCCTAAACATCGGCTACATGTCTCACCAACCACGTCGGAGGCTCCTGTTGAAATAGAGGCACACAAAAATCATGTCTCCACTGAGAAACACATTTATCTATCGCCAACAACACACGCCCCCGAAGTCCAATTATCAGATAAGATAAAATATGGTATTTCTTCTAAAGTTCCTCCTCGCCAATTGTATAGAGGCAGGTACAGATTCAGCTGGGATGATATTAATGATATGCATACATCATCCGTACCGAAAGTATCGGAGCTAAAGAAGAACCCGATCCCAGCGGTTCCTACATTGTCACCCTGGTATGATGGCTACGGGAAATAACTTAAAAATAAATCTGTCGCAAAATAAACCACTTAGATTTTTTTTTATCAATTCCCCACATTTTTATTTCTCCTGTATCGTGGAGGATGCGTTTACAAATATATAAACACATACACACACATAACCAAACCCAAAATAACTATATATAATATGTAGGCCATATAAACACTAGCACAGCAGCCAATCGCTAGTTATCACTAGCGTCGTCATTTGTTTCATCTACCCTTTATAATGGAATACAAAAATATGAATTCGTACCGCAATTTAAACCTTGGCCTTGGCCACACTATTAATATTAAGAATTGACATTAATGCAAACCCTACTTCCTCCTTTAAGCTCACTCACTCTCATCAATCTTAGAAGAGGCCAGTATCGTAGTAGTGAGAAAATGATAGGCTGATAATGCTATGCATATAGGATTTAAATGTCAGGGAACATTAATTAAGATAATTTGGAAAAATGTTCTAAAAATACCTTACATAGGTACAAAGTAGTTAGAGTAACTGTAGAACTCACGACCATCGTAATCACCAGATTTTTTATCAATCATTATTATTTTCTGATTCTATATAGTAAGATTTTAGTACTTAGGTTCCTTCCTAAGTACTAAAATCTAGTCTGTACTTAAATATGTAGTCACTCTAACATATTGTACATTGGCATTGGCATGATGTACCTTCATGGATGCCTTGACTTTACGAATAGGCACTGTTTAAAAAGTGTCAGTCGCAATTATTTAAATATTTTATTACTAATCAGAATAATAAAAGAACAAAATTTTCACTTATTAATTTTATTCAAATAGATAAAACATTTAATAAACTTAAATATACATAGATTTGGGCAAAACTCTGCAATACTATTTTAACGGAAATTGTTATAAATTGACGGAATCATTTCTTATATCTTAGCCCCATTAAACATTAGTTAAAGTCCAAATCTGATTCCTTGACAAGGTAAATGGGTTGGTCTTCTTGTTGATCAGCATTCCGGAACCTCGACCCGAAGGATGAGAAAAACCACGGAAGATGGAAGTTAGGAAACCAATGCGAAAAGAAGCTAGACAGAGGTCCCTTGACTACTTCTACTACAACAGGTCCCTCTTCCTGCCCTTCCTTTGATTCCTCAGATTTTGAGTCCTTCTTCTCTTCTTTAGGTTTCTCAAATTCTTTAGATTCCCAAGGCTCTTTAAATTCTTGAGATTCTTTTGATTTCTCTTTAGAATCTTGGAATTCTTTTGATTTCTCTTTAGAATCTTTGGATTCCTTTGACTCCTTGGAATCTTTCTCAATCACTTTTTCAGCATCATCTGGTTTATCTTTGTTTTCGTCCTTTTCTGCTTTAGGTTTGTCTGCAGATTCCTTAGATTCGTCAATTATCTCAACTACTGGCTTTATTTCTGTATCTGGGTTTGGTTTAACACGGTCTCGTTCACCACTGCCCTTATCTTTCTCCTCGGATTTAAGTTCAAGGGGAGAAGGGGGCGCCGGTACGTTGGTATGAAGCTGTTCCTGGGCGGGCAAAGCCACGGCCGCCGACAGCAGACATAGAACTCCAAGCAATTTCATCTGTAAACAAATGCATTTGAATGAACACTTCGGTGTGTAACATAATCAATATAAGTATAATTTAGTATTTTATACAATGTCTTTCAAAAAGCAGAACCCGTATCATAATCGCATTATCACAGCATGCGACTTTACTATTCGTCATGGATGACACGTCAGGTGACAAAAAAAATTATTTGTTACTATTTTCATAAATAAGACTCTTACCTCTTCTCGATGTTCTTGCAATATTAATTTGAAGAGCATATGTATGACTTTTATATAGAAACGATGATTTTCTTTAATTACTGATACAATTGAAAATACATTAAAAACATCTTAGGATCGAAGATCAAAATAATATTGTGGTTAGTGCTATCAATAACAATTACTTATTATCTTTGTTATTATTATTGAATACATACTGGAATCGTTGGTTAGAAATTTCCACTAAGTTATTATATTCGTTACAAAACTTACATTATTGGCATAGGAACTAAACAAAAGTACAAAATCATCCGTTTTAACCCTATTGGTCTTTTAGACCTCGCATCACACGAGGTTGCCTTGACCTGTTTTTTTGTTGTATACTCAACATCTGCAATCGTTTATAATTTTTGATCATTTCGCCAATATTCACTAAAAAATATTATTATTCTTAGTGACGTAATACTTTACTAGGTAGGGCGAACACAAGAAATGAAAGGCAATGTAACAGAAAGATAATCATAACATAACATCACGCCTGTAATCCTCGAAGGGTTAGGCAGAGGTGTACCCATTAGTACACCCACATTTCGCTAGTTATGTTTTAGTCCCATGTAATACCCCTATTACATGGGACTAGCCTATTGCCATCGACCGGACACAAATCCAGACTCCGAGGCTGCTCACTGAGATATTCCTAATGGAAGGTGGTGACACCTGGGCGTTTCCTCTCGCTGAATCCGACACAGGAACCTCAGGACCTGCGTCAGGCGGAAGGTGAGGACGCGGTAGCGCCACTCCAGCCACTCCTCAAAGAGGGGTCTTACCGCCGCGATTGCGGCGTGCCCGAGATTTCACCCCTATGAGTGTTCTTGACAAATTGGTTAAAATAATTTTGAATTAAAGTAAACCAAAAACATCCTGAATTTAATATTATATTCGATATAAAATTATATTCTTTATGACGTCATGTTCTATATTATTATACTAACAGCTTGGCTCTGTCCTAAGATAAAGAACCAATAAATTAAATACCAGTTTTATGTGAAATAACAATAATGCTTCACTTTGCCGACATCAACAAGTTAGTACGGAATGATTATTTTATCCTCTATTGATCCAAATAACAATGAAATATTTTTTTCTTTAACCCGTTGGTCAGTTAAAGAAAACATTCCTGAAAGTAAAAAAAAAGGGATGGCATTTAAGACAAACACAAGAAAGGACAAGATATTTTATAAACGATTATTTATAATCACTGTATATATTATTTGATGTAGTGTAAGTGCAGGTGCAACTTGTATATGATTGCCCTCAGCATGGTATTCATCCAGTCCTGCTATATACTTAAATTGGTGACGTCTGGCCATCGTCGCCGATATATGAGACCTCTCCTTCGAGGATCATGAGGTAGCCGGTGCCGTCCAGAGTATAGGCACGAGCCGGCATTGCTCCGACACCATGGTGCCTTCAGCCGTCACTAACGGAACTGCTCGTGAATCTCTTCTTGCTCCACAGCTGGTAGTGTGCGATAAGGATGTTCTTTCGGTAGTGAAGCCAATATTTTTGAAATGGCGACAATGCCGAAGAATGCTATCAACTATAAAATAGAAAAAGTACAATAAGAAGATAAAACGATCAATAGTTATCTCAACGTAGTATAAAACAAAGTCGCTTTCCGCCGTCTGTATGCTTAGATCTTTCAAACTACGCAACGGATTTTAATGCAGTTCAGTAATAGATAGGGTGATTCAAGAGAAAGGTTTAAACGTATAGTAAGTATCCAATTATGTTGCACCCGTGAGAAGCCGGCCCCAATTGCTAATTTACTTATAATTTTTGAATAGCTACGCAGAAAAAAAAATATTTAGTCTCTTCGTTATGTAGTTTTACTCACCTTACCTATTCATAATGATAGTGAAATTTTAAAAGATATGGTTTCGTAGGAATGCTAATGCAGTCATTAATGAATTTTTGGGTGACAAATGATTTAAATATTAAAACATATTGCAATAGCTCTTTTTCTAATGCGGGATAATGGCTTTAAATTGGATCATTTATAACTTGTAGCTACAAGTTCACACTACGCTACATTAAATTAAATGGAATTTTGTAATAAATGAAATGGATGATTAGCTAAATCAATCTAAGTAATATGGTCTTTAACATTACTTAAAGTTCCAATATTAACGCCTTTTTCATTTCACTAAGTATATATTACGTCTAAAATTATTTGCAAAGTCAGTTCAGTTTTATCTTCATCAGAAAAATATGGTAAGCCATTTTTTAATTTATTTTTGTGATTAGTATTGATATCATATTGTATAGTAACCATGTAAAAAAATATGTCTTTCTGTTTCTTCATAAAGTCTCTTTTCGTTTGTGTTGGAGTGTTTCTACTCACATTTCACAACTTATTCGTGAAAATAGATTTTTAATAATTCTTTATTATTCTAGTAATTCTAAATATTCTTTTAAATCTTGGTTTATTTTCGAATATGTTTTCAATAGTTTTCACTTTTATAATTTATTTTATTTTATTCATATTAAATATTATATAATAACGGGTGGAAGACATCGTAATAAAAACTTTACCATGACTTCAGTGCATGATCCTCCCAATGACAATGATTTTCGTGTAAAAATGTTAACTCTAGGGTGTCTAGAAACATGAATTAAATCCATGGTAAAAGTTTTCCCATATACACGCCGAAATGTTAGCAATTGTTTTCCCATGGCAAAACTATTTGCACTCAGTAGTACGATCGAAACTTCAAAAAATAAAAATGTTTCTGTTTAAAAATAATTAAACATTATTCATTAACTTGATAGCGGGAGAAATGATAGTACATGACGTAGGTACAGCTTGAACCGTACATGGCGCTGCCGATAAAGTAAATAGCGATTCATAAATGTTGACATCTATAAATCGCTTTTCAATTTGTCACTTTTTCGTAGCTGTCGCGAGAGAGACTGATACACTATAAACTGCGTAGACATAGCCTGTAGCGCGTCCCCACGCGCCCCCGTGCCGAAATAGGGATGCCGCGCACTCAGTTGTAATGTGAACGTCGTACGTGCAATGTACGTTGCAAAAAGGTTTGACATTACAATTATTACAATTTAATAAAGAGAGTCACTTGCTGCCACTGTACGCTAGGCCTAATTATGACTCCCACGCTGCCAGCAAGAAGCCCGGAACTGACTCCGTTGAAAACACGAAACTCGCGACGCGTTAGTAACTGTGATAGTAAGGTAGGTATTTAAAATCATTGTAAATACTTCAACTTTTTAAAACGTTTTGGAGCAGTAATTGTATTTTATTAACTCGGGATTTAACAGCTGATTGATAAGCATGAGGGTCAAAACCGCGCGGCCGGGGCACCCGTGCACTCGGCCGCCTATGCTATGAAAAATCGCGAGGTATTACTATTGGTTCGTGGTCGCTTTCGAGTTTTATTTTTCATATTTGTTCATCTACAATTGAATAAATTACAAAATAATATTATAAATCGATTGTACTACCGAAACAAAATCATTTTGCTAAAGGAAAACAAAAATTGAAATTTCACGGTGTATATGTACAATGCAAAGTTATACAATTTAATGATTATTTTTGCGCTGTAATAAGTTTTTGCAATAACAATTTATGTTTTTTCAGGTTACATCTGCAGTCTTTATTGCCTTAGCAGGCACACTATTGTTTAAGTGTGCTATCTCAGCAGCAGCAATCCACTATGAACCTATTAAAATTACCGTCAATGAAAATTTCAATTCGCAACCTGGTCAAGTCTTCCAAGAATTGGAATCTCTTGAACCTGGCATTGTACACCAAGGAGCAAACTTTTACTTCAAGCCACAACTGAACTTACCACCAAGCTATGTTCCTCCTCACATTGAAGATTTGATATCATTGATACAGCAATATCATCGTTGTTGTACAAAAGATACTTCCAAAGTTGCTTTCGAGAATGACAAACTAATGGAAATCCTAAAACCGTTTATGTATCGTTCATCGGATATTCCAAAAGAAAATCTTCTTAGAAATGAAAACAACTCAGAAAATATTAAACCGTTAAAGATTATTTCATCCGGATTAGAAGAAATTTCAACAAAGTCTCTGGTGGAGCCGATGAAAATTACTGAAGAGCCGAAACCTGTCACTCCAGAACTTCTAATCATTCCAGAAGCTCCAGTATTATCTCCACCATCACTCAACAATATCCCTTCTGTTGTTGAAGATGTGAAGAAAGAAGAATCCATCATATTGGAAGAGGCAACGAATGTGTTTCCTACAATTTCAGAAATATCTGCTAGACCAATACAAGAGCCTATCATTAGTTACGTTGAGCCCAAATCTGTAACCCCTGAACTTAGAGACATTCCAGAAGCTCCAGTATTATCTCCACCATCACTCAACAATATCCCTTCTGTTTTTGAAGATGTGAAGAAAGAAGAATCCATCATATTGGAAGAGGCAACGAATGTGTTTCCTACAATTTCAGAAATATCTGCTAGACCAATACAAGAGCCTATCATTAGTTACGTTGAGCCCAAATCTGTAACCCCTGAACTTAGAGACATTCCAGAAGCTCCGGTATTACCTCCACTATCACTAAACAATATACCTACCGTTGCTGAAGGTGTGAAGAAAGAAGAATCTATAATATTGGAGGAGCCAACGGATGTGTTTCCTACAATTTCAGAAATATCTGCTAGACCAATGCAAGAGCCTATCATTAGTTACGATGAGCCCAAATCTGTAACCCCTGAACTTGGTGCCATTCCAGAAGCTCCGGTATTGCCTTCACTGTCACTAAACCATATCTCTTCCGTTGTTGAAGATGTAAAGAAAGAAGAATCTATAATATCGGAGGAGCCAACAAATGTGTTTCCTACAATTCAAGAAATATCTGTGAGTCAAGAACCGATCAATAATATCGTTGATCTCAAACCTGTCACCCCAGAACTTCTAGACATTCCAGAAGCTCCAGTGTTACTTCCTTTTTCACTAAATGATATCCACGGTGTTGAACAAGAAGTGAAAAGTGAGACCCCAATATTAGAGCCTGTCATTATTGAAGTAGAATCAATACCAGTAACTCCTGAGCTTGGGCCCATCCCAGAAGCTCCGGTATTATCATCACTATCACTAAACAACATCCCTTTCGTTGATGAAGATATAAAGAAAGAAAAATCTGGAATATTGGAGGAACCAACAAATGTGTTTCCTACAATTTCAGATATATCTCCGAAACCAATACAAGAGCCGATCATTAATTACGTTAAACCCGTCTCTTCAGAACTTGAAATCATTCCAAAAGCTCCAGTGTTACCTCCTCACACACTCAATAATATCCACGTTGTTGAACAAAAAGTGAAAGGCGAAAACCCAATATTAAAGCCTGCCATTATTGAAATAGAATCAATACCAGTAACTCCTAAACTTGGACCCATCCCAGAAGCTCCGGTATTACCATCACTATCACTTATCAATATTCCTTCCGTTGTTGAAGATGTGAAAAAAGATGAATCTATAATAGTGGAAGAGCCAACGGGTGTGTTCCCTTCAATTTCAGAAATATCTGCTAGACCAATGCAAGAGCCTATCATTAGTTACGTTGAGCCTAAAACTGTAACTCCTGAACTTGGAGCCATTCCAAAAGCTCCGGTATTACCTCCACTGTCTCTAAACAATATCCCTTCCTTTGTTGAGGATGTGAAGAAAGAAGGATCTATAAAATTGGAGGAACCAACGAATGTTTTTCCTACAATTCAAGAAATATCTGTGAGTCCATTGCAAGAATCGATTAATAATGATATTGAGCCTAAACCCGTCTTTTCAGAACTTGAAGTAATTTCAAAAGCTCCAATGTCATTCTCACTAAATGATATCGACGTTGTTAAACAAAAAGTGAAAGGTGAAAACCCAATATTAGAGCCTACCACTATTGAAGTAGAATCAAAACAAATAACTTCTGAACTTGGGCCCATCCCAGAAGCTCCGGCATTACCTCCACTATCACTATTCAATAATTCTTCCGATTTTGAAGATGTGAAAAAAGAAGAGCCAATAATATTGGGGGAGCCAACTGGTTTGTTCCCTACAATTCCAAAAATATCTGCTAGACCAATGCAAGAGCCGATCAAGAATTACGTTGAGCTCCAACCTGCCACACCTGATATTGGAGCCATTCCAGAAGCTCCGGTATTACCTCCACTATCACTAAACAATATCTCTTCCGTTGTTGAAGATGTAAAGAAAGAAGAATCTATAATATTGGAGGAACCAACGAATGTGTTTTCTACAATTCCAGAAATATCTGTGAGTCCAATGCAAGAGCCGATCATTAATTACGTTGAGCTCAAACCTATCACTTCTGAACTTGAAATCATTCCAGAAGCTCCGGTATTACCTCCACTATCACTAAACAATATCTCTTCCGTTGTTGAAGATGTGAAGAAAGAAGAATCTATAATATTGGAGGACGCAACGAATAATGTGTTTTCTACAATTCCTGAAATATATGTGAGTCCAATACAAGAGCCGATCATTAATTACATTGAACTCAAACCCATCATTTCAGAACTTGAAGTTATCCCAGAAGTTTCGGTATTACCTCGTTTCTCACCTAATGATTTACACGTTATTGAAAAAGAAGTCAAAATTGAAGAACCAATTACATTGGAAGATTCCACAGATGTGTTCCCTATTATTCAGGAAATGTCTATTAGACCAATACCAGAGTCGATCTTTACTGAAATTGAGCCAAAATCTGCCACTCCACGACCTATAGTCATTCCAGAAGCTTCGGTTTTACCACCCCAATCTCATATTCGCGTTCCTCCGACTGTCGAAGAAGTTAAAATAGAAGAATCAATAAATGTTGGAGAATCCACAGGCGTATTTCCTGCATTTCCAAAAATCTCTGCCATTTTGGAGCCTGCTGCAGTATCAGAAACTGCAGAATCCTTTCCATTGGAAAACAATTCTTTTCCAAACACTACAAACGTAAAAATTATACCTATATTAGTCGAAGATTCAATAGAAGAGTATCCTCAAAACGCAGAATCATTTCCAGGGATGACTTTCCAGGAACCCGAAATTACTAACTCCTATGTGTTGGAAGAAGTTTTAAGACCAAATCCTTTTACAAAAGGTGTCGTTACAGTACGGGAAACATTACCCCCTACAAATCCTTCAAATAATCCGGAAGCATTCAGTTACGTACCTTTTGTTTCTCATCTCTCTAATCGTGCACCAAACTCAAAACCACCTATGATCCCAAAACCAGCTTCTATACAACGATTCTTGCATAAGGAGCATCCATTTAGACTACCTGTAATGCCATTCCCAAAACTTTCCCCTTCAATATCGGGATATAATAAACAGTTCCTATTACCAAGAAACTACGCTCATAATATTGTTGAAAAGCGCATTGCACCAAACATGGGTTTTCAAAACAATGCGCCTAAACTTGTAAGATTTTCTATCCGTTCCAACGTTCCAAAAAAAAACAATAATCAGTGATGCTATATTTGTATAGCAGGTTTTACAATGCAATAAATATATAATGGCCTTTATAAATGATTTTTATTTATTTCTTGATTACTCCTAAAAAGACAATTGAAAAATTACACACCCTTTTTAACAGAATTCCTCATAACAAATCATTTTTTACACATTTCTTGGATTGAAGGACAAAGACACGGGTTTATCAGGTTTATTTATAAGAAGAGTTTGAACACCAAGTTCTCCACCCATCCATTTTATGTTAAATTCACGAATCAGCTGAAACAAAAACAGTATGTTTGATTAATATTGTTTCTAAAATGAGTTACGTAAGTAGATGAAAATGAACAGACTCATTTACCCGAATTAGAAAGATGCATATATTTTGTTCTGCCAATCTTCTTGCTATACATGATCGAGGTCCGAAACCAAATGGTAAACTAAGGAAGGGGTGAATATTTTCGTAACTCTCTGAGCCCCTTAACCAGCGGTCGGGATTGAATTTTAAAGGATCATTCACGTACTGCAGCAGTCGAGACGCTATCATATTTTGCGTTACTATTACTGTCTGAAACCATAAAATTGAATACTATGATTCTGAGGCTTCACAGTTTCAAGATCTTGTCAGGTATACATCACATTGATACTTACTCCTTCCGGAATTAAATAACCTCGCAGAATAAAATCGTTCTGAGTTAAACGGCCCACACCAATTGACACAGGATTCAGTCTTAAGCTTTCTTTTATGCAACTTCTGACATAAATGGCTTTCGATATGATATCGGAATTGATTTTTGTATCTTTCGTAGGTAGAAGTGAAGATATCTCACTGAACATTTTCTGTTGGACTTCAGGATTTCGACCGATGTGGTATAAAGCAAAACTTGTAGCATATGCGGTCTAGAATTAGTAAATAATTTATTGTTATTCACAAATCTCAAAATAATATCGATAATCGGATTCATACTAACCGTATCTATAGCAGCCATAAGTATATCAACCATCATTCCTAGCACGTCCTTCAAATCGAGGTTGGGCTGTTTTAGAAAAGATCCCAATAAAGAGTTGTCGTTATCATCAGCGTGTACAAAAAAATTTACCCTTTTCATTAAGATTTCTGTGGATACTCTAGAAAAAAAAAAAATTAACACTAAATTGTGTTTAAACATTTAATGAACAATATTTAACAGGAATTTTACATACTTTTCTAAATATTCCTGAGAGCTAGCAAGTTTTTTATAGAGAGGAGTTTTTAACAATTTCCAAAGAAATCCTTTATCTAATTTCATGATTCCACTGTTAGACCCGAAAGCTGCTTCAATAGTTTTACTGCTCCTTGAAGTTGATTTTTGTTCTTGTGGAGAGAAGCTTTGAAAACGTTCATTGAATGCCACAGTTCCAATTACTAAAACATAAATTAATATAAACAAAAATGATTAGATCTATATTTCAAATGTTGTCGTCGCGTTTGACTCCATTATGTACCAACTTTGTACCATAGTTTTGTTTCGTTTAGGTGCACCTACTCACCTTCTAAATTCAGTTTATTCAGATACGGCAAAAAGTCTTCATTACAGGAAATATTCTTTTCTTTAATCCATTGTACAAATTCTGTTATAACTTTATCTGTTCTGTCGACGTGATTTTTTACACTCTGAGGACTAGTAAAATTCTTTTGAAATGTACTTCTCAGTCTCCACCATTCCGAACCGTTGCTGAAAATATTTAAATGTTAAGGTAGGATGATGCTGAACCCACATAAAATGCATTTATTTGTAAGTTTAAGAAACATATATTATTAGGATAATAAGAAAAAAAATTATTAATAAATCAATGTAACCTACCTGCAACAGATTGAAAGCTATAGACCAAAAAGATAACAACCTATTCCGAAAATATAGTTGTAAATGGTAAATAAACATTTTCGTAAGAACATAATCGATAGTATCTACTACCTCAATTAAATTTCGCAGTGAAATCGCTGCGAAATTTAACGAATTTTAACGATTTTTTTTTTGAAGTATTTTTATACTTTACGTAGATAGTAGTCCGCCAGTATTATAGACATGTGGTTTGTTCACACGGTAGTGGAACATGGCGACATGGCTCCTTCTCGCTGGGTATCGATGATCTTGACGGAACACCGCCTCAATATCCTCAGGGTCGTACACGTGGAGGAGTCTGACTCCAGGGGCTTCGCGGACCAGGCTGCCATAACGTCGCCAGTTCAACCAAGAGTTTTTATCCAGTGCTTCTACATTGTAGTCACCTGAAGTAACGTTATGAGCCGTAAGGTGGAGCCAACAGGTGGTAGGCATAAGTGTAGTTTTATTAATGAAAGATTTTTTATATTCGAACCGGTACTTAGGTACTGGTTCTAATATAACTTTTTTATTTTATTTTAAAGTAATTAACAGATTAACAGATCAGAACCGTTATTTGTTTATTTCAACATTATACAAATGTAAAAATACACTGTACTTACAAAGGCGAACTTAATGCCATGGGTATTTTCTACCCGTCTACGAGTACCTTAGGGTGACGCAGAGACAAAACATAGTAGGTGCAGAGTATTTAACATTTACTCAATACATAATGCTTTTGAATTAATTTAACGATACTTGAACAACAAGAACATTTAAAGAATTAATAACATATAAACTGCTTACCTATGTAAGGTGCGTATTTATACAGCGTCCCTACAATCGGATAACACTTAGGTCCCGGGATGTCCTCGAAATTCTTTACATATCGTTTTTCATTCTTCACCTCTTTATTCTCACCACTACACGCTACATTGGATACGAAACGCACATATTTCACATTATTGGCAAACTTTTTAGATAACTTCAACATGTTTTTACAATATGCCTATATCGTGCAACCAGATCGCAAGACGTCACTGAGCGAAATCATCGAATTACAAAAAGATCCCGTCCTGACGAAATTATGCACATAACATAAACAAAAGAAGTTGGAGCAAGCGACTTGGCTCACGTTGTCTACCTGGAAACGTATGTAAATAATTATCTACTTACCTGACTATGTATGAATAAAGTTACGGATCCTGCAGTAAGGAGATGGTACGACTTCCATGTAGATCTGTCTGACTTAATACTAAAAAAAAATTAATTATTAAATCTAGGTACAGCCTGACTCTTGAGAGCAGTGGTACCCATTGGTAATGGCCTCGACTAACGAGTTATAGGCCGTGTGGTCGAACCCCGACAGGCAAGAAGCGAGTTCGTGCAATTTAATGCTAACACGATGACGCGGATAGTGCATTGGCTACTGCGCTGTGTATCGCGGGTTCGATTGAACAAATATTTGTATCGCCTACAGATACAATCATACTTGTTACGGGTCGTGCAGTCTGGCTGAATGTTTGTACTTTGTAAACCCATCCACGGTACTGAATAAATTCCTAGTGTGAATGAAAAGAAAAGAAGAAAAGAAAGAAACCTCCAGACCCTAGAACCTAAACAAATTCGAAGAAGTGTGTACCTACTCCATACCAAATAATAAATAATTTAGGTAGGTGGTACTGCACGTTGGTGTTGGTGCAGTGGAAACATGAATCAATGTATGGTTAAAATAAATCTATACTAATATTATAAAGCTGCAGTGTTTGTTTGTTTGTTTGTTTGTTTGTTTGAACGCGCTAATCTCTGGAACTACTGGTCCGATTTGAAAAATTCTTTCAGTGTTAGATAGATTAGTTATCGAGGAAGGCTATAGGCTATATACCATCACGCTACGACCTACGGGAGCGGAGCAGTAACCAAAGACGCGGGTGTAACCGCGGCGGACAGCTAGTTTAAAATATTTCCAGTAATTTATTAATTATTCTCACATTAAGTATTTATCATCCATTTTGTGGAGCGTTCGTTTTATCAGCATCATGCGGCGCGGACCGTTATAAACTGCATAAAAATCAGTTCATTAGTTTGAGAGCTACAATGCGTTAAACAGTCCAAAACGACCTCAAACATTAACTGCATTCATTATTCAGATATATAATGAGTTTTTTATTTATTATACCACCACTTGTTGACAAGGACAACACTATTTAAGGAGCCCTTGAGTTCCACACACTTGCTGACTTTATCCTTAATATAATGCTATCATACATCGCAATGAATCTGCGCAAGTAGGTACCGTATTTGGCCTGAACAATTTATTGTTTAGGTATTTACAGCTGAATACTTAAACACAATTTGTTCCGGTAGGTCATTATTTTATAAAGTCTATTGTTCAGCATTGCGTAGCTAGGTACTCATAGCTACTTTGCCTGCAACACGTCTTGCCTTGGTTGCTTACATGAGAGTAAAATAGTGAATCAGGTAAGATTCAGACCAACCGGCTCGTATCGGGCCGGGCCGGACGGCATTTTACAATGCGGTAAAGAACATTGAAATGTATCAACAGTAATTATAGTTCATATTTGCATGCAACTTTACCTCCGTCGATCGCGTCCGTCGGAGCCGTACGGATGCGTACGGCTGTCGCGGCAGCCGTACGCATGCCGCGGCATGCGTACGGCTCCGTACGGCTCCGATCGGCTCCGTCCGGCTCCGACCGGCTCCGTACGGCGCCGTGAGCAGCACTTCTGGGCGCTTGGAGTGCGTACGGACGCGATCGGCTGCCGCGGCATGCGTACGGATCCGTTCGGCTGCCGCGGCATGCGTACGGATGCGTACGGATGCGTACGGCTGCCGCGGCATGCGTACGGATCCGTTCGCATGCGTACGGATCCGTTCCGATGCGGTCCGATCCGAGCCGGTTGGTCTGAATCTTACCTAAGAGTAGCTACTAGCTACATAAGTTCATTACGAGTTGATTGATGAATGCTTGATTAAAGTGGCTGGTAATCTATGCAGCTCAATGACTATCAAACGAGTCACGAGTGACTTTATGCTGTGTAGAGGAGGCAAGTCTCAAGTAAAACCAGATTAACGTCGAGTCGTCGACAGTATAGTATTATACCAATGACCCGCATATGGTCACATTACACCGTTGTGTCGAAACTGACTATACCGATAGCTTTGTAACAAGCCCGATTTGACAGCTATCAAAATGCTTTGTGTAGTGTTGTCAAAACGTCTTGTCAAAATATAAATCGGCAATTAATTCGTGTTTGTGAGTGTATTTTTTCAAAATTAAGTTAAACTTGATGTTTACAAGTGATACTCGTTGTTATAGTGTATGGGTAACATAGTAATTATTCAGGATTATGAATTGGATTTTTCAAATTGTTACGTAGGAGAAACGTCAAATCGGGCTTCTTACAAAGCTATCGGTATAGCCAACTTACTCGAAGAATGGAGGCAAGGGTCTATCCATAATTATTGCCTTTGCCCTTCCTTTGCCTGTGACCATAATAAAATTAAAATGACAGGGAAAGTGAATAAGTGAGTGTCTATGACTCTTTATGTTATTGTCACACTGTGCTGTTTAACCTTTAACCCTTGACTATCAAAAATGAACGAAAGTATTATCTGTCAGAACATGTCATGTCACATGTCATGTCCGCCATTTTGTATATTATGTAGTTACTGATTACTGATTGAAATAGGGTACATTTTCGTATGGGCGCGTTGAAACGCTTACCTATTATTCGGCAGCCATTTTGTGTTTACAGCTTCTTTTGTAGAACATAGAACGTCCATAGATATAATATGTCAGTGTCTACTGTTTTGTTTTGTAGGTTATGTATGAGGTTATGTAGAATCCAAAATAAACTCATTTTTTATTTACATTATACTAAGAGTTATCCCAAGGTGAGAGAAATGAGTATTACCTATTTAATCAATTCATATTAACGCACATGTACTTAATAATACAATGAAGTTTTTTGTTATTTTTAGGTTGTCATATTATTATGTATTAATGTATAAAAATAACCTACTCAGAAATCGAATAATAATAAACTAATAACCTATCGATTATAAAGAAATATACCTACCTACAGAAGGTATCATGAATGTCCTCAAAAGATTCGTTTATTCGCAATTTGTTAACAAAGTGAGCAAACAATATTTTTTTAAACCAAGAGGTTATTGCAACAAACGGAATCCTATAAATATACTTGGTATTGAAACATCGTGTGATGATACTGGCTGTGCTATTATTAATGAAAATGGCAAAGTATTAGCAGAAGTTTGTCACTCTCAAAATCTAATACATTTAAGAAATGGAGGAATCATCCCAGATATTGCACAAGACCTTCATCGAGCACACATAGAGCCCACAGTATTTAAAACATTGCAGGATGCAAAATTAAGTATGGAAGATATTTCAGCTATTGCTGTCACACTGAAGCCGGGACTACCACTCAGTCTCACTGTGGGCATGAAATATGCTAAACATTTAGGACGGCGTTATAACAAACCAATAATTCCCATACACCACATGCAAGCACATGCACTTGTGGCAAGGATGCATCATGATATATCATTTCCATTTTTAGTTCTTTTAATATCTGGAGGACATTGCTTACTTGCTGCTGTTCAAGATGTTAATCACTTTCAACTACTTGGAGAAAGCATGGACAGTGCTCCCGGAGAGATATTTGATAAAGTGGCTAGAAGAATGAAGTTAAGAAATGTTCCCGAGTATTCACAGATATGTGGAGGCCAAGCTGTGGAAGCAGCAGCATCAAAAGCAACAAATCCTCACATGTTTAAATTACCTTTACCATTGACAGAATACAAGGATTGTAATTTCAGTTTAAATGGCCTTAAAACCGCAGTTCTGCTCCATTTACATAGAAAGGAAAGAGAACATCAAACCGTGGCTCATGAATTGATACCAGAAGTAAATGACTTGTGTGCCGCTATGCTCATGGCTACTACCAGGCATCTTGTTCATAGAACACAGAGAGCTATGGAATTTTGTAAAGAAAATAATCTCATACCACAAGATAGACAACAGCTGGTGGTATCTGGTGGAGTGGCATGTAACAACTACATCTTTAGTGCTTTACAAATGTTATGCAATGAAACCAATTATAATATTTACAGACCGTTTCCTAAGTTATGTACAGATAATGGAGTTATGATAGCTTGGAATGGCTTAGAGAAATGGAAACAAGGTCTGGATATAACAACTGATTTTAGTACTTTAGATATAGAAAGATCTAGTCCTCTAGGAGAAAGTTTAATTGAAAAAGTAAGAGCAGCTAAAATTTCTACCAAATTGATGAAAATAAAAACAAGCATTTAATTGCATACCTACTTGTATTCTTTTTATTTTATTTATTTATTTAGACTGCCTACTTGAAACTATACATTTCTACATACCCTACATGATAAACTCTGTTGCCAGTTCTCCCATGGCATGGGTCAAAAACTTACTTAAATTCATGAACCCTGAAAACATAACACTCCTTTTTTGAGCAATCGAGTAAAAAAAGGCAGATTATACATACTGCCACTTCTTTGCCGGCTGTACACATTGGGCCAACGCGTTGGCCCAACGTGTAGAGAGCTACTTGGCGGTATGTTGGCTCAATTGGTCAGTTGGCGCCTGCATTGGCAGGCAATCCGAATAGTGTCGGTTTTTTGTGCACACATCAAAGGATCTTGGCGCGCTCCGCAAACAGCGTTCACACGTTGGTGTCTTGTTCAGTTCGTTGTTACTCGTCAGCGGAGACAGTATCGTTGCGCGTTGGCGGCAGTGATGGGCAAAAAGTAATTAGATTAATAAAATTACAAAGGTTACGGCTCTTTTATGACCCGGTTGACAAAAGTTAGTTAAGACCAAATAAATTTTAAATTACGGCCATATAACCCACTTTTCATTTTATGTAAACATTTTATGAAAATTCAATGGGAGAACACGTAAAAAAAATAAAAAAGATTTGGTAAAAAACTTTTTAAATGTATTAAATCTGCAATTTTTACTTTAATCTAGTTGAATTTCATCTAGTTGAGTTGAATTAATTGATTAATTGAATTCTAGTTGAATTAATTGAATTTAATTTAGTTGAGTTTGTACTTATTCGAAATATCTAGTTGAGTTGAATTAATTGATTAATTGAATTCTAGTTGAATTAATTGAATTTAATTTAGTTGAGTTTGTACTTTTTCGAAATATTTCGACACCGGGAGTTGGTTGGCAACAAAGTTTTGATAAGTGTGAGAATACAATCACGACATGTCAGGAGCAAACAATATTATTGTTAGGTACTTAATAGTAATGAATTTTATTTCCTTATCACCTGATTCCTTAGTAATAAATGCGCAAAGCCTTATTTAATGTTTTCTGTAAGGGTTGGATATGGTTTTTATACTTAACTCTTAGCTAATCACCCATAAAATATGATACAACACATATTATGCACTTACATAACAAATAGACTTTTTAATTTTTTTTACCGTCTTGTACAATCCCCACAGTAATGCGACACATACCATTGCAAACTATACATATTTCTCTGTATATCCAGCACTTTTTCATGTCTGTACGCCGTGGGTATGGTTTTCATACATTGGCGGGCCATTACCTTACAGTTACATTATAATTAGTAATTAAAATACTTTGTAACAGATTACTTAAGTAACTAATTGCAATGAGTACTTGAGTAATGAGTAACTAATAAAAGATTTAAAACTATATAATGATTGACAGTTTTTTTTTTTTTAATTGTGTTTCATTTTCGTATTTCTCAGAAATGTGTACCTAATTACTTTTTATCAGATTACTAGGTAATCTGTTAAAATGTAATTAGATTACATTTTAATCAAATTATTATGTAATTCGATTATTAATTAGATTACTTAAGTAACTAGTTACGCCCATCACTGGATGGCGGCGCCGGTGTGGACAAGCAATGAGGTTTTACAATTCATAGAATTGTATCGACCTAAGGGCACGTCTACGGGCAATCCACGGCATGAACTACATAAATAATTATACGCATAATTAAACGCACTGTATAAATAAATTGCCGCGGCTGCAAGAACTACGTCCATCTTTGAAGCGCCAATTGATGCAGAATGATCAGTAAGCCAATGTGAGCCAATGTGTGAACAGCAAACACGTTGGCCCAATGTGTACAGCCGGCATTACATACTTACCTTTGTTTTATTAAGTAGGTACTTCATCCACAACACCACATACATAAATTTTATAATCCAATCAAATGGTCATATTATTATGGACATGCCCTTTAATTTAATAATAAAATATTTACTTAATTATTAGTTATGTATCACAGCTACATAATTATTATTGTCAACTAGTTCGATAAAATTAAATTAAGTTGAGCAGTTAACTATGAGTACCATGACATAGAGCGAAGCGACTCATTACGATTATCTATCGGGCAATCGGCTCGTGCCGAAACTTTCTTGACGGAACAACCCAATAGTACCTACAATTTGGGAAACAAACCCAAACACCACACCAAAACAAGGTAGCTTTACCAAAAATGCATAGGATACTTTTGGTATTTTAGAAATCTATGAAGAGCCTATGAAATATAAACGTTCAATCTGGCAATGATTGTCCATCCGCGCATCCGACGTGAAGTTTCATTGTTTCGTTTAATCGTCATTGCCTACGCCCTACCTACAGCTCGAAAATACCCTGAAGGAAACATGGATTCATGGAACTCATGGAAGATCTACATTCTGGCAACATTAGACTGTAGACACGAACTTCTATCTAGGTAACACAGTCCTACCAAAGTACCAACAACCTATCAACTTATCTGTGAACTGAACCGTCCTCATTTTAAGCTTTCTGTCCTTTTTAGCCTCTCTACTTACAGGCTACTTGTATCTGTGAACTGATCAACTGAAAGAGGACGGCACCGTCGATTCAGTTCACAGATAAGTTGGTAGGACTGTATCTTGAATCTTGATATCTCTCTATAACTAGTAGTATCTCTCATAATAGTACCTATAGTGACCATGACCAAAAAATAGAACTGAAGGTACAATCGCACCCAGCTGAAAGTTGGTATGGTTGTTCAAAACACCAGCATAAATGAAACCTAAAAAGTCCTCATCGATCCGACACCTGTGTAGTAACTGGACAGGTTACTTTGATAGATGTCAAATGGTGAATCTGTCTTGATGTCAATATGTCAATCTGTCATCATGGAACCTTAAGCATAAAGCAATGTTAGAATAACATAATTAATTTACTAATATTAATATTATAATGTCTATCTAAATAATAGTGCTAAATAAATAATACGAAGACTCAGAAACTCTTTTATTAAATAAGGTAGACATTAATACATGGCGCAGTCGAAGGATTTAAACGGATTATAAAACACGGCAAAAAATTCAATTGCGGGAAGCAGACATTTTTTTTTTCAAGAAAGAAAATGCTTGAACAAGAAAACGATACAATGTCGTGTGCAGTGGAATATAAAATGCCTAAAGGCCTGAATTTGGAAAATATTGAGAACTGCTATCCTCAATGGCAAAGATTTGTACAAAGTTTTAAAATTTTCATTATGGCGGCCGGATTTGAAAAATTATCAGAAACTAGAAAAGCGGCAATTTTCTTAAACTGTATTGGCCAGGAAGCGCAAGATCTTTATTATAATGTTTTAAAAATCGAGGATAAGGCGAAATTACAAGAAGTCATAGAAATTTTTGAAAATTATTTTAAACCAAAACAAAATGAAGTCATAAATAGCTATAATTTTAACAAGCGGAATCAAGAAGATGGCGAAACATTTGATGCTTTTTATACGGCAATTAGGAAGATGGCTGAAAATTGCAATTTTGGTGAACAAAAAGAACGTATGGTCAGGGACAGGATTGTCATTGGTGTCAGAGAGCAGAGAATGCAACAGAAGCTTCTCGAAATCAAGGATTTGACAATGACCAAAGCGGTGGAGATTTGTCGATCTGCAGAGCTGTCCAGGGAACATTTGAAGGTGTTGAACAATTCGGAGGTTCATGCAGTGCAAGCGGAGAGATCATCACAGCAGCACACATCTTCAGATTATAAAGCTAAGTATTCTAATAATAAAAATAGGCCATTTAATAATAATAATTATAAAAATAATAATTTCAACGGCAATTTCAATAGAAATTATTATAGATGTAAAAAATGTAATACAGATCATGGTCCAAGACAATGCCCGGCTTATGGTAAGCAATGCAACAAATGCAAAAAGTTGAATCATTTTAGTGTTGGTTGTAAAATTGGAGATCACAACAAAAAAGTGTTAAATTTTGATGAGAATTTACAACAAAATAATGTACATGATTTATGACTAGTCTGTACCATTAATTTGGACAAGAATGAGTGGACAGAGATGTTAAGAGTTGAAAATAAAAAAGTTAATTTTAAATGTGACACAGGGGCACAGGTCAATGTAATTAGTCTAAGTGACTTGAAGAAAATAGTCGATGATGATAAAAATATAAGTTTTTCTGAGACTAGAACAGTTATTGAGGTCTTTGGTGGTGGTAAATTAATGCCATTAGGTAAAGTAACATTAAGAGTTTTTAAGAATTTTGATGAAAAAGAGTGTTTTCAACTAGAATTTATAATAATAAAAGAACAAGTTAGACCTATATTGGGTTTAAATTCATTAATAAAACTTAGCATGATGAATAATATTAATATTAATACAATCAAAACTGAGAAAGAATGTAATAATAATAATAAGGAAAAGATTATTAATATTAATAATGAACTGTTTCAGGGTGTTGGAGAATTTAAGAGTCCTCTACAGTTACGCATTCAATCTGGTGTGGAACCTGTAGTGAGACCACCACGTAGAGTGCCTAATGCACTGATGAAGCGTCTCGAGGACAAGTTGGAAGCTCTGGTGAAGCACAAAGTCCTTGCGAGAGTTGAGCACCCGAAAAGTTTTGTAAGCAATCTGGTAATTATTGAAAAGAAAGATGGTTCATTGAGAGTTTGTTTAGATCCAAAAGATCTTAATAAAGTATTAATAAGAGAACATCATTTAATACCTACCATAGATGAAATTGTGTCTAAGCTTTGTAATAAGAAATGTTTCTCAGTTCTTGATTTAACAGATGGGTTTTATAATATAAGACTTACTGAGGATTCTAATGACCTTTGTACTTTTAATAGCCCTTTTGGGTGTTATAAATTTTTAAGAATGCCTTTCGGTTTGTCAGTTGCTCCGGAAATATTTCAAAAATATAGTGAAATGGCTTTTGGAGATATACCAGGAGTAATTGTATATTGCGATGATTTATTAATATGTGGTAACACAGAGCAGGAACATGATGCAATACTGAATAAAGTTTTTGAACGTGCCTTAGAAAACAATGTCAGATTTAATAAGAATAAATTTCAATATAAATTAAGTGAGGTAAAATATTTTGGTCACATATTTTCAGAAAAGGGCATGAAAATAGACCCAGACAGGGTAAATGCCATATTAAATATGAAAAGTCCCAATAATAAAAAACAATTACAAATTTTTCTCGGGATGGTTAATTATTTAAGAAAATTTATACCAAATATGGCTGATATTGCCTCATCATTACATTTATTGTTAAAAAAAGATGTAGAATGGATTTGGACTGAAGTTCATGAAAAAGTTTTTGATAATATAAAGAAAAAAATTACAGAAGCTCCAATATTACAAAATTTCAATAGCAAATTGCCTATTGTAGTACAATGTGATGCATCTAAGGATGGAATTGGATGTTGTTTACTGCAAAATAATAAACCAGTATGTTTTGCATCTCGTAGTTTAACGCAGTCAGAGCGAAATTTTTCTCAAATTGAAAAGGAATTGTTGAGTGTAGTATGGGCTACCAAAAAATTTCATTATTTTATTTATGGGCATAAAATTACTATTATTAATGATCATAAACCATTAGAATGTTTGTTAAAGAAACATTTACATGATATACCGTCACCTAGATTACAAAGATTAAAACTTAAATTATTAAAATATGATATAGATTTTAAATATTTACAGGGTAAGTTTATGTACATAGCAGACTTATTGTCTCGTTCATACCAGGAAGAGAATAATGTTGATGATTCTTATATGTATGAGGTCATACATTGTGTGGGTTTGACACAGAATTTAGAATGTACTGAAGAACAAAAATCTCATTTAGTTATGGAAAGTTTGAAGGACAGTGAGTTAATAGAATTAAAAGAATTTATTAAAAATGGTTGGCCTAGTAGTAACAATATACCTGATTATTTGCATAGTTATCATAGGGTAAAAAATGATTTGTGGTTTGACGATAAATTGTTATTTTATAAAGATAGATTAATTGTTCCTAAGAATTTAAGAATCTCTATTATAAAAACATTACATGAAGGACACATAGGCATGTCAAAGATGAAACAATTGGCTAGAAAATTATATTATTGGCCTCACATGGATAGTCATATTGAAGAATTTGTTAAAAAATGTTTTCCCTGTCAAACTTACCAAAATAATAATGTAAAAGAACCATTAATTTCACATTCTATTCCTAGTTTACCATTCTCAAAGTTAGGTATTGATATAATGGAGTTTAAAAGAAAAAGTTATTTAATAATTTATGATTATTATTCTAAGTGGCTAGATATTAAGTATTTAAATAGCAAAAGTGCTAGTGCAATTAACAATAGTTTAATAGATTTATTTAGTAACTTTGGTGTTCCTAGTGAAATTGTTTCGGATCATGTACCTTTTGATTCTAGAGAATGTAAACAATTTGCTCAGGAATGGGGTTTTAAATATACATATACTAGTCCGAGATACCCCCAGTCAAATGGAATGGCTGAGAGAGGAGTTCAGATAGCTAAGAAAATATTTTATAAATGCAATGAAGACAATACAGATTATAGGGTAGCTTCATTAAAATATAGAGTTTCACCAGTGGTTGGAACAAGTTTTTCTCCTTGTGAATTATTAATGAATAGGAATTTAAGAACAAAATTAATATCATCACATAAATATTTGCAACCAAAGTTAAATTTTAATGTAAAGTATCAATTAAATAAACAAAAAGATAGAAATGTTAAAAATTATAATAATACAAGTAGAGCTAAAAAAGAATTTGAAATTGATCAAAATATTTGGTTTAAGAAAGATGTACAAAAGAATGTGTGGTTAAAAGGTAGAATAGTCAGTTATAATGGAAATAGGTCGTATAATGTAAGAGACTTGAATAATGTAAACTATACTAGAACCTCTTTCTACATTCGACCAGCATAGGCTTGGTGCTACATCAGATAAGGGTGTTAACTGGTTGAATGCGTACCTGTTGTTTTGTAACATATGTTATAATTTATTGATAAGATTTATTTTGTTTTTAAAAGGGGATGAAGAAAGTAAGATTTATTTTGTAAGAAAATAAGATTTATATTTATTAATATTTTGTTTAAGTAAGTTGGATTTAATTGTTGTACCTAAGTAAAATTTATTTTGTTTAAAAGGGGATGATGTAGTAACTGGACAGGTTACTTTGATAGATGTCAAATGGTGAATCTGTCTTGATGTCAATATGTCAATCTGTCATCATGGAACCTTAAGCATAAAGCAATGTTAGAATAACATAATTAATTTACTAATATTAATATTATAATGTCTATCTAAATAATAGTGCTAAATAAATAATACGAAGACTCAGAAACTCTTTTATTAAATAAGGTAGACATTAATACAACCTGGAATTTTATTATTAGGGACCCCTAATAAAAAAAAAAAAACGGGTTGCACTCCGGGAGTGCCGGCAGAAGTGAAAACTTGATTATTAACGTTTACGTTTACGTTTACGTTTAACATACACGAACATTCGCGCAAGCGCCCTGCGCTGTCTAAACGAAACAGTAGGCCCAGGCATACATTTTCGCCGCGCCGCCGTAGAGAGGGGATAGCTGTCTACTCTCCATCCGTCTTACGCTTTTTCGATCAGGTCACGTGTCCTGACGCGCACGTGTCCTGACGCGAGTTTAAGATTTTATACCCATTACAGAAAAAGTGCTCAACGCCGCTAAAGAAGTTTTCACTTCAAAAAACTTGCACTTGTTTTTTTATTTCGAGTATTTTTAACGAAACATGCTTCGAAACCCTGCATATTATGACTGAGTAATATTATTTTATGTTTGTGCTTTTACCGACTTTAGGTCTGTAGAAGTTAAAAGTGACGGATGAAAGACGAATGGACAAGAAAAGACGTGACTGTTTAGTTATTTTTATAATGTGTGTATGAATTTTCAAGAAACCTTTTTCTTTGAAGTTTTTGCATTAAAAATTTTGTAGTGTTATCAGATTTAAAAAAAAACCCCGGAAATATGAGTAGTCACGCGTTTTTTGCAACAATTAATTATCGATAATAGGGTCATCTCTAGCATCTTTACAGCTGCCAGTGACAGATTAGTGAGCTGTCAAATATCGTTCACTCAAAATCATTCAGTTTGTTAGATTATTGGTTGTTTGGATAAATTGCAATCTGTTTGATCTGTTTCATTTTGCAATCACTTTTTGTGTGCAGCATCCAGTACGTGTTAATGAATAAAATTATAGTATATATAACTTCGCAAACCATATCAGTTGCCAAATAATGTGCAGCGACGTAACCTTATTACCGTTGTACTAGTTTACAGTGCATCTTATTTTGATTTATTGTCTGTTTCTAATAAAATGGATATTCTGGAGAGGATTTACCGGAATGTCCGACAACAAATTGCTAACTTGTCGGGAACGGTACCAAAATCTGTTGAAATTCTTAATAAATCAGTGGCAAATGTAAAGTTGCCACCTTTTACTAAGGATAATGTACTGTTCTATTATTTGCCAATGCAAGGTTTGGTTAGTTACACAACTTTGTCAGTAAGTGTGATGAACCCTCATCTAATGGTCAGGTATGTAAACATTGTTTGTTACTATGATAAATAAAGTGATGTAGTATAAATATTTTTAAGGTGATAGTTATTTTCTGTTGTTTTCAGATTGTTTCCACAAAGAGATGTCACAGATGTTTTGTTTTTAACTGCGGGTGGTGGTGCAGGGCTATGGCTCTGGGCAAGACCACACATGGCTGCAGCTGCCCCGGCTAGGCGCTTTTCTTGGGCATTTCTTGGAGGTTGCTTATGGCCACTGGGATCCATTTTCTTATGGGCCATCTTAAGAAGTTCAGTTGGCCAAAGACCGGTTATAGGCACAGTACTAGGTGTTACTACAGGAGCAATGCTCACTAATATTGCTTTAGATTATTTTCATTATGTAGAACTTATGTTCTGTGGTGAAGTGCAACTACCTGATGAGACATACAGTCCCAACAGTGATGACGAAAAATATGATATTGATATTTAAATTACAACTCGAATGCTTTATTTACTAATTATTGTAAAATAGATTAATGAATAATGTGAGTAAGAGGGTTATTTACTTTATGCATATTTTGTAGTTGTTAAGTCTTACTATGTTATGTTGAAGCACCTATGCCTTCTAGCATGTTGATGTTGTATTATCTTTCAAAGTCTGTCTAGTCTCTCACTAAGTGCTTTGAATAAAATATTTAATAATTTTCCTTCTGCATTTTATATTTCTCCATTTAATTTTAAACCTAGATATTCAGATATTGTTTTTCAGTTCAATACCTCTATATTAACCCATTTAATAAGGTAGTGAGTACCTACCTCTTAATTCTGAAAGTACAACATTGAACAACTATCTGTAGTAAAATTTAAAGATGCCAACTGCTGAAGAGTGTATGACGGTTTAAACTGCATTCCTACATTTAAATGTACCTCAACTAAAACCTAATAAACCACTGCATGAAAAGCAAACCATGAAAATAACAATAATGCTGTGACTATCACTCATACCTAGATAGTCATAAATTGTTATAACTGTTCTACAGCTTTGAGGAAAGGTGGTGGGTTGGATTAATAGTAAAGAGTAAAATTAAAGTACCTAATTATTTTCCTCAGAAAGTTGGGCTCAAGGCGAAGCATTGGTAGGTACTTTCATTTATTTACATAAATACCTAACTTTAGAAATAAGCGCCACTATTTCACTAATGAATGCAGTGAGTTCAGTTTTGATCATATTGATTTTCAACTACTTCAATGCTCTGGATATAGTGTGTTCTAATTTATATGATTTTTCTTGGTGTTGGGACATTGTGAGATACACCTCTTGAGACCAAGTAACTACCTAAGTATTATTATCTTTAGTTTGTTTCGGTTCGGTAGATTAATTAGCCTTTAATGGTTAAAAAAAACGGCTCTTAACTTTTTTCATAGAATTTTATTAAAAGTATACAATATGGACATTTTGTTACATGGTTAATTGTTTTGAGGAGGCTTCGACCATTCCACATTGAGGATCAAGTGATCGTAACCATGTCCGTTTAATGTCTGGATAGCTTTAGCAGCATCAGCACGGAACTTGAAGTGAACATAAGCAAATCCTTTGCAGTGACCAGTGCTCTGAAACAACAAAATAGAAATTATAAACTTTGAATTATGAATACCACAATCAAACAATATTTATTTTTACACAAAGCCATATTAGACATGATATATTTTTCTGAATGTGCATCAGGAAACGATCTAATGAGGAGCTTGTCTAGGCGCGCGTTTCGCCATATGCACATAGCCTTATGCTTCAGGATAATCTACAGAGGCCATAAAGTTGAACTCTGAAATTGTAAAATATAGATTTGTTTATACACACCTTCTCCTTAGCGAGATACAGCTTCTGCACGGGACCGAAGCCCTTAACAAGATCGTCAAGATCAGCCTCGACTGCGAAGTTGCTGAGGTTGGAGATACGGATGGCCGTGACGTCATCGCGACGGGCACTCGGCGGTTCGCGGCCGGTTCCGCGACCCGCGCCTCCTTCGCGCAAGTATGGCGCCACGTATTTGTTGGTTGGAGTGGCTTTAGAATCTGTGAATTAATATAGAATTGTTTTATTTACTTTAGCAACACTAAATCATGATAAGAATTCATTATTAATGTATGCTATCATTATTTCACAATATTTAACATAAAACATAGATAATAGATAAAAAGTACTGTTTTACATGGTTCAATTTTATTAATGTCGTCAATTTGATATCCCTAGACTTACCTATGCCTGCTGCCTTAGCAGCTTCACTAGCTTTAGTCTGAGCCATTTGTGTGTGCTTGAAGGGACAGCTCAGAGTCCAATGGTCTCCCTGGCATGTTCTGCACTTGAAGATGACACTGCTGGTCTGAGGCTGAAATAATATAGGAACTTTAGGCATTTACTATTACTATACCCAACTACAGTAAAGCAAAAAGGAGGGTTAAGTTATTTTTTATTTTAGTTGATGAAATATATTTAATACTGTGACATATTAGAATAATACTGTGAAGCATATTTTTGATATGCTAGGTATACATATTACACAACACAAGTCATTCTTTGATGCAGGTTATAATGAATAGATTTTTTGTTACAATCTACTTGTATACTTGTGTAAACTTAATACATCTTTATCTATGGCAAAATATGTAAGTTGTTTTATACCTAACCCAAGAGCCTTACACTTTAAACTAGGTGTAATTTGAGATTAATAAAAGGCTGTTCTGAGTGTATTTACCTTAAGACCATCCAGTTCACCATCATCGGGACGTTGACTCTCCTCTTTGCTGGTAATGAACTGCATATAGACATCTTCAGCAACATTAGTAGTAGCAGGATTTGGACCAGGTTTATCATTAGCAGAATCACCAAATTTGCTCCAAGTTTTACGCTTGGCAATGTCCTAAAATGATTACACAGAAGAAACAGAAATGTAAATATTTTGTCATTAATAGAAACAAAGAGTAGGTACTTATAAGTAAATGTCAAATGGCACACATCTGCTTTAAGTTATTTTTGTTTTATATCTTCGTTTATGTTTTGTTTTGTTCTATTATTTGTATAATTGTGTTTTTTTATTGTTGTTAATGTAATTGGCTTTTGGAAGCCGTAATAAAATAAATAGATAAATAAAATAAATAAAAAATAAAATAAATAAATACGAAAAATACACTAAAAGATGTAGCCGCTTCTAAGACTTGCCATATTTATCTACAGATTTACACCAAATTTTCTTGAATACAATGGATTTCTTTAAAACAACGATGAAAGGACCACTATAATTCTGTCACTAATTCTGGGTGTCACTAAATACAAAGGTGAACAGTGAATGTATGCCTGATGGGTGCTATGTAAAAGCACAAGTTAACACTACAAAAATTACTGAGTAACTAAACACTATTCATATAAACTGCTGACCATCTGTGCATGTAAACAAAAGATAAGAAAGCTTACTGAGGCTATGAATGAATCAATGAATCTTTGTGCTTTTGTTGATATCTAAGGTCTTTGTGTTTAGAGTTGGTAGCAATATTCTAGGAAGTTGTGAGAAACAGTCTGAAATCAGCATTACATTCAAAGTTGCTGCAGATGCATTATTCTCCTCTGAAGTATACTTTAAATTCAAGGAACTTACTATGTATAGTTGTTACAATAGAGAACTTTATAAATAAAATCCACTGTACATGTTAATTATTAACCTTTTTACGTGTTTCTCTTGGCACCTCATGGTTTAGTTATACTGTTTTAGTATAACATTAAGAGTTAAAACTTCATGCCATATATCCCTTATTTTTACTCTCATTTGCTCATAACTGGTATGAATAAATTGTATATGTTACGGCTAATAGCCGAAGTGCGGTTGCACCTAGTTTTAGCCGGCTACAACTAGGTGCAGCCGACCACATGCGGTTAAACTTAGATGTATCCTACTTATCTTCGGTTAGAACTAGGTTTAGCCTTCATTATAGCGGTTAGAACTAGGTGCAGCCGTTTTTCCCGCCGGAAATGCTCGACGGAGCCCCGGTGGATTACAAAAAAAATAACCACGAAGGTGATGGCAGGGTCTGTCCGCTCGCTTCGCTTGCTCACTGGACCCTGCCATCCCCTTCTAACCTAACCTGTCCTAGTCGGGGTGCCCCAAGTCCCGAATTAACCGAAGATAAGTAGGATACATCTAAGTTTAACTGCATGTGGTCGGCTGCACCTAGTTGTAGCCAGCTAAAACTAGGTGTAGCCGCACTTCGGCTATTAGCCGTGACATATACATTTAATAATACCCATAACATGCAAGTGCAGAAAGTTTTATCTGCTCTAACTTTCTAGATTTTTACCCTACTGCTTCAGAAGAAAAGTAACATTTTTGAAGCAAATCATTTCATACCTTTGATACAACACGTTTTTCAATTTTGTAGGTACGGACAATCTTGACCTTTTTGTTGTCATTGTCATATTTATATTCCGTTACAATCTTCAATCCATTTTCAACTACTTCTGATGGTGGTGGTAGGGCTCCCTGATCAATCTCAACCTCATCAGCCCATGAGGACTGAATTTCGTCAGCAACAGGCATCTGTTAAATATTTATAAATACTAACCATTTATTATCTATATTCTTTTTGTGCACTAATATACTTCAACAATAATTGTATAATAACAAACCCTTTTGATTTTTCTTACATGAAATATAATTTTACTTGTGCAATAGTTTTAAATTTATTTAAAAATTGAATTACCATAACTTTAGTAACCTTAGTATAATAAAATAAATAAAAACCAACTATATATCTATAACTTTCTGTCACTAAAGTTATCAAAGTGGTTTTGTTTAACAAAATGGATTTATGGGCCGTACATAGTTCTTGCAATAAATACCTTCCTCATGCATTATACAAAACATTTTCCTCTACGATTCAGAAGATATAAAATGAGAGCTTTAGAACTTACTAGATAATCATATAATCACATAGCTTGAAGTTATGGATTACGGTTATAAATGAAAAGTAACGATGATAATACTCATAGAATTGAAAAATATACAATTAGAAAAGTGGTATGCAAGTACTGGCAGTATAATATTTTATGAAAATAATGAAATGACGATGGCAAAACGAGATATCGCTAGACTTTTGTTGGTTAGAAAACGTGAACGTATTGAAGATGATGTTTATATAAACATGTTGTCTTTATCTTACTTACGATTAACTTTTGGTTTCTTCAAATAATTCCTTTTTATAATATTTCAATATTGTTTAATTTCCACAGATGTACTAGTAGCTACATGTACAGGTAGTATCCCAGATTATTAAATTTGACAGAAGAAAAAGAAATCAAGAAAGAGTCATAGAACCCAAGTACCTAATTCACAATAATCAATTCCATCCACAGATAATTTTCACTGTTCACAGACGTATTAGTTGGCAACCGTCATTCTTGTCAGTTCTTGTCAGTCAGTCTGCTTGTCTGTGGTGTTCTGTTGTTCACGTAAACGGTCATCATCATTCATTTGATTCATTTCATTCATTATTGTAGTGAGTGGGAGTGCAAGTGGGTGGCGCTGGCTGGCGTAATATTGGTGTGCTGGATTTGTACATACTTTAGTGATTGTAAGTCAAGATAAAATAAAATAAACTTTACGAGCTAGACCTCATGTTGTAGTGTGTGTTTTTAAATGAGTATTAAAAGTATTGTTGTTTTGTATTCCGTAAGTTGCGTAGTTACTGTTATAATGTAACAATTGAAATGGAATGATGTCAAAACACTTGTGATAAACTTGTTTGCAACCTTAAAATACCATCCAACTTCTAAGTAAGCTTTTCATTTTGTCGATCGACTGTCCAGTTGGCTCGACAAACTAGCTTCCAATATGTTAGATATGCTCAACTGTGTATTAAACATTCTTGTAATTCAATTATGGAAGCAAATTTCAGTAACTTAACTTTTAACTCTGATTTTGCAATAAATTTCACAAAAGCTTTACCATAAAAATAATGAATTGAACCAGATTTCATAGAACATATAGATTTTAATAACTTAACAACATTAACAACAGTCATTCAGATAGCTTTTAATTTTCAGGTGTTCCCAATTTAGGATGTTGCGCTTTCTGAGCAGAAGGGGGCGTTCATCAAGTCAAAATCGCAACAAACAAACCCAGAAGGCATCAAGCAATAAAAATTTGATACAATGTAAAGTATTATTACTTGATGACACAGATTTGTCTATCAACCTGTCTAAAAAGGCCAGTGCAAATGACCTTTATGAACAAGTTTTTTATTCTCTAGATTTGATAGAAAAAGATTATTTTGGCCTGCAGTTCACTGATACCCATAATGTCAAACATTGGTTGGATCCAACTAAAACCATTAAAAAACAAGTCAAAATAGGACCACCATACACTTTACGACTGAAAGTGAAATTTTATTCATCAGAACCCAATAACTTAAGGGAAGAACTAACTAGATATCAGTTCTTTTTGCAATTAAAGAAAGATATATTGGAGAGCAAGCTTGAGTGCCCACACTCAACGGCAGTTGAATTAGCTGCACTTGCTTTACAGTCTGAGCTAGGTGATTTCGATGAAAATGTTCATACTCCCGCCACTGTATCAGAGTTTAGATTTGTACCTAATCAAACGGAAGAAATGGAAATTGAAATATTAGAAGAGTATAAGAAATGTAAGGGTTTAACCCCTGCACAAGCTGAAGTTAACTATTTGAACAAAGCAAAGTGGCTTGAAATGTATGGTGTTGACATGCACATTGTCTTGGGCAAAGATGGGTGTGAGTATCACTTGGGATTAACACCAACAGGCATTCTTGTCTTTGAAGGACCTCAAAAAATTGGCTTATTCTTCTGGCCTAAGATTAGTAAGTTGGATTTTAAGAAAAAGAAACTTACTCTTGTTGTGGTTGAAGATGATGACCAAGGTCGAGAACAAGAGCATACCTTTGTGTTTAGACTGCATAATGAAAAAGCTTGTAAACATCTTTGGAAATGTGCTGTGGAACACCACACTTTCTTCCGCCTGAGAGCACCAGTGAAAGGTCCTTCAGCACGACAAAACTTCTTCAGAATGGGTTCTCGATTCCAATACTCTGGGAAGACAGAATATCAGACCACTCAACAAAACCGAGCCCGACGTACAGTCCAGTTCGAAAGACGGCCTAGTCAACGTTTTGCTCGGCGTCAGAGCCATGTTCTAAGGGAACGAGAGAAACAGAGTGTGGTTAAGCCAGAGATGCAGCCTCCATCTGAGCCAGCTAATGACCTTCCTAGCACATCATCTGATACAACAGCAGTGCTAGTGCCTGAGGTTGATACTCTATCAAGAAAGAGTAGTGCTAAATCACAGAAGTCAACTCTGATAGAAACAGAGTCCAAACCGGAGATCGGTGAACCATCAACAAAGAACCTTCTCAATGAAGAACCAGCTGAAGAAGTGATGATGTCGAAAGATGATGCTATTAGTAACAAAGTACTTTTCAAAATGGATAAATCTCTAAATGAGGAAAAGAAGAGCAATCTGACTCAACTTGTCATTAATAAACCTGCTTGCAGCTGTTCACCTGTTACAGAATCAAACCCACTGAATGATCTCCTCATGAGTTTAGTTAAAGAAAAACTTAACAATGATGACTCCAAAAATGAAGCAAAGAGAGATCAGTTGGATTCAGCAAGTGACAAAGAAGTACCTAACAATCAGACAAAATGTTATCTTTCATCTACTAAAGCTCTGCCACCTGGCCAATTAAAATGTAATAATATTTTGAAAGCTAGAGAAAATGAAGTGAAGGTAATAAATGAGTCAACTAACATTAATCTGGCCATACCATCGACCCCTTCACCAAAAATATTGAATGAGCCCACAAATCCCATTAATTCCCAATATGTGTCAATTGTGGTGGTGGAGCCACCTCATACTCAAGCAAAATTGGCATCTCCTAAACCAATAGAGAAGAAGGAAGATGTGACTCCTAAGGTTCAACCTATATCATCTCTATCACCTTGGCTTGTGTCTTCTGAACCAAGCTCACCGTCAGGCATTGGGGAAAAGGAAATTACAATAATCCATCGTAAGTCCGTTATTACTACACAGCTGTAGCTAATTGAGTACTTAAAAAAAAAATTATTGTTAAAAAAAATGACAATGTAGTGTAGTACATAGGCTATGCTGCATGTTATGCTTTTAAAATAATTGAATATTATCATGTAGTGCCTTACAAAATCGCCTATTTTTAAAAGTAATTTTTATAAATGAAATCTGAAAAAAAAAGTAGTAGTGTAGGAATTCGAACTTCTGGTTGAAGTTATGCTCAATATTTTTCCACTTCGGAAATTATTGACACTGCATGTATGTGCTAAACTGTTATATGGTAAAACTAGTTTGCCCTATAACAAATTCGTCCGTCCAAAGTGTGTTTTAACCAACTAGTGGCAACTAGTTAGCGCTAGGGTAAACTAGAACGCCTAAAATACGAGTACATTCGAACAATACATTCCTTACTTAGTGGATATGAATTTTCGCTTTCAAAGTTTCGACGGAAACCTAAAGCGAGATGATGCCTTTATTACCACAATATATTTATTAATATGGGTCAGCAGGTTTCATTCCGCTTGGGTGTACTAAGTAGATATCGATACTTTTATTATGTACCTTAATTCACATTTGAATATTTAAATGTACTTAACTATTGTACTTAGCATTTTATTGGCACATTTGAGATTTTTTCTATTCTCCTAGCAATGAGTGTAAGCTCTGAGCATAATTATTTTTAAAAGAATTTACTCTTGACATATTAATAACTCAGTATTTATATTTAGAGATGAGGTATTTATACATTCCTTTTATTTACTTATACTTATGTTATATTTACGGAATATTTTTTATCAGTGCAACAATTTATTTTAAAAAAGACAGTAAATGTTGGCAACTTAATTGCTTAAAAATGACTCTCTTCTCTTGTAACAAGCAATGGCTTGTTACAAGAGAAGAGAGTAATTTTTAAGTCAAAACCCCTTTCGGCCAATGGGCCGAAAGGGGTTTTTCGACCTCAACTATAAAAAAAATCGAAATAGGTACTTAAGCACTGCATAAAATAGTGATAGTATTGTATTTATGATGCCGTCCTTATTATTCAATATTTCTCTAACAACTTATATCTACACTTAGCATTAAGTACAACATATCAGTATTAGGAAAAGAAACAACTAGCAAGATAGGTGCCATAGATTATAAAATTGCCATTCGAAATGCTCTCGAAACTCTTAATGAATCCGATTTTAAAATCAAGATGTCTAATTCTATATGTGTATTTTAACTATTCATTAAATACAATAGGTAAATTAAGTATTCCTGCAGTATATGTACACTGGTTGCTTGTAAGCACAGGAAAATAACATTGCAATAAGTTAATAAATAAACCACATAGATTTACATTAATTTACGCGTTGTAAGTTAAGCATTTACTTCAACATAGTTACTTACTCAAAAACCCAGAAATGTTGTTGTTTTTTATAATTATGAGAATATTTGGAATTGATTCAGTGGATTGAGATGTAGCTAATCGTAGACAAATGGGTTTAATGAAGATTTTTACATTCATCTTAGGTACATAGCTATGTGCTTATATAATTATGTTGAAACTATAAGACTTTCTACTTCTACGTTACAAAAATCGTGCCAATAAACGAATATAACAAGGTGCTTGGGAACAATATACATAATGACCGTTAGTATTGAATCTCAGTTAATAGTTATCGACTGTTAATATTAAATTGTAGGTACAAAGCAGTCGCAATCCGATAACCATCGATGTATTTTTAATATTATAATTGTATGTATCTATCAGTATATTATAGGAAGTGATTATCATATTTGTGGATATTATGTTACGACAAATAGCCTGAGTGCGGAGCTACACCTAGGGTAAAATTTAGTCTAGTAGCCGAAGTGCGGAGCTACACCTAGGGTAAAATTTAGTCTAGTAGCCGAAGTGCGGAGCTACACCTAGGGTAAAATTTAGACTAGTAGCCAAAGTGCGGCTACGCCTAGGGTATCAAGCTACTGCTGATTGCCGATATGTGTATACACCATACACCTTAGGTAAAGTAAGAACTATAAGTCGAAATGCGACTATAGCTAGGTGGGGTAAAGTTATACTTATTTAGTAGCCGAACTGCGGCCACACGTGTAATAACGTTAAGGTTACACCCAGTTTTGCTAGCAGATCTAGGTGTAGTCCATTGTAGTCGGTACTTCAAGTTATACCCATAACGGATGCAAGCATGATCCGACCGCTTATTTTCATATATGTAGGTAAATTAAAAACAGACTTTCTCATACGTGCAGTCGTGCACACATTGCAAAATGTTGTACCATACCGTACTAAATAATGTACTTAATTACTTATGTAATCTACACTAGATATTATATGGTTCATGATGAAATTGCTGTTGCACGTAAGAGAAATCTTAGGTTCTTAATTTAGGTGCACTTCTTAATTGAACTTTTAACTTCGAAAATGACACAATATTTTAATTTAAGTACCTACTTACTTAATTTTATTTATGCAATGCATCTACTTATTTGATTATTGTTTATGTTGTTTAGATATAAGATAAGATTTTATTGGATAATGTACTTTATACCTGCGTTTATTGTTATTCGCATTATTTTACAATATTGTAATACTTACTTACTACTTATTGGATTATAATAAAATATTTATTTTATTCCATATTATGCGTTTCTTTTCGTTAATATTTAAGTATAACCTACACATATAACCTACCTAACCTGGTGTAACATTTTTACCAATATACCATTAGAATCGTAATGACTTGAAAAACTTAAAGACGAAAGTGCCTACTTAACTGTTTGTCAGTTTGAACCATAATTCATTTAATTAAACCAAAATAAATGTTCCTTGATATTTCCATACTTGCGTACTATACCTGCATACATTATGCAAACACACACAACATTGTGTACACCTACTTTGGCGTGTTTATGGATTTTTAAACTTATTTGTAATTTTTTTTTCCTTGCTTTTACGTCATTCAAATATGTCAGAAATTCGCAACTAAAGAACTAAAATATTATTTCCGAGAAAATCAAATATTTTTAAGGATATACCGACCTATTCTAACAAAAATGAGGAAATCGAATGAAAAAGTTCCTTCAGAAAAGTCATCGGAAGATCTCGGAAACGTGTTTTCTTTCAAGCGATATTTTATAAATAATTTAGATTCCTATCATGGAGAGTATTTTTTGAAGGAAGTGTCGAAAGTCGTACTCGAGAAAACTGCAGCATCAGCACCTCCTTCACTAACTCTTATTGGAGAAGACGCAGTCCTAGAACTTCCTGAGCCTGTACAGCCTTATGAAATTATAGGTAATTGTTTTACATAATGTTCCTCCCAAAGTAAAAGCAAATCGTAACTAGGGCTGCCATCACCTAAATTGTCCACACCCGACAAAAACATCAAAATGTTGAATGAAATTGAGATTTTTTCGCAGACGCCTGAGAAAAATATTTTTCCAATAAAAAGGGATACATCGTTTACAATTTATTTTTTTATCATATTAATTGATTGCTTATCTTTCTATTACTCGGGATTCCCCTGACAGTAAAAGTGTTCGGGTGTCACTTGAACACTTTCAAAACCCCTTCCGGATGACCCCCGGAAGCTCTCACTAGGAGGAATCCTGAACTGATGGCTACCCTAATCGTAGCAGAGATTAATTGAACTTTTTCTTCCTTCCTCACCCATGGAGAGTAGCACTATTATTTGGATTTTCTACTGTTCCCGTAATATGAGTAGTTCGGTACCTACATAGGCTACATACCTACCCTAGGTACTCATATAACCTACTTGCACTAGCTTTAGCACCTTATGTCATAAAATTACCCCATAGGAACGTAGTACCAGAATTAAATGTCCTAATCCAGGTCATAGCCTGTCTTACTTAGTAAAGGATAAACTGCTTATTGATCGTTCTGTTTTATTGTTACATAACTTACTAGGAACTGTTACCGACCCAAAGATCAAGACTTTAGATAACGTTACCAGGATCGTAACAAAAGATGAATGTATACCGCTAATGCTGGCATGCGGTACTGTCATACTCGATGTCAGTTGCGATAGAGAAGAGCTTAGAATTGCAATGGAATACATGAAAAGTAAGGAAATCTAATTTAACTCTCTGAGAAGCAACTGATGTGCAGATCAAATGTAAATGAATAATTTGCACACCAGTGGTCTTACCTTACTACTTGTATAGATACGTGTATACGGCAACCCCCCCTGCTACGACATACTTGTAGTCAATGTTAAATGGTTACCATTGATGGGGGACTGACTAAACAAATGAGTCATCAAATGCTTTATCTAAAACTAGCGTCTGACCGCTACTCCGTCCGTTTGGTGTTTTTCACCCGCGTCACGTGACGTCTTTGGTTTCTATTGCGCTCCCTTATGTCGTAGCGTGATATTATATAGCTTATACTACTTATTCATCATAAATCTGGCTATCATAAAAAGAATAAAATACTAAGAGTTCTGGGGATTAGCGTGTTTATACAAACTATATGTATATCTGTCACACACTGCGAGTCCATTTGTCAGTCATCCTGGGTTAGATAACTAAACCTACTTACAGCTTGTTAATAGCTAAGGTAGGTTATATCGTCGTCGTCTTTATAGTCTGCACAATAATATTGACAGTTCTGAAGCAGTTACTAGAAAAACAGGCACCACCATCAACAAACCCGGATGATGATGCCGCTGCATCTAGTGCCGTTGGCGGCGCCGGCGATTTCAAAAAGCGGTACTTGATACTGATATCGACTGTGATGTCTTGGGCCTGCACCAAACCATTGGATCCGGTAAGAACTTTTTGTACCTACACATTTTTGAGAAATAACCTTAGTTCTGTGAAAGAGGTAGTCAAGAGAGAGTCCTTTTTGGTAGCCTTATACCTGCTGCATCGTATGTCGATTGATAAGTCAGGAGCTCATGTGGTTGTTTTAGCAGTAATTCATAAGTGCTTTCGTAGATACGTAGAACCCGTGTATACCTTCTATCAATGTATCTTCTGCATTTATTAAAATGACTAAAAAACCATTGGACATTATATCCAACTTGATGATTATCGAGTTACAGATAGACTCATGAATGTAAAATAAATCTTCCCTTCATAGGAAAGTCCAGACATACCTTTCATAGAAACCGATTTCCGGAAAAGGAAGCCACATCCTAATTATAAGGTGCACTATAACGCTGAAAATGAAGTGATTCTCTTAGCCAGAAAATTTAGGCAGCTTATAGGGTAAGTTCAAATTCAATTTTTCTCTTTAGTTCTATTACATCTTCAATTAGGATGCTAAGTAGGTATGCACCTAAATAATGCACTGCAAGTCGTTGATAATTATTAAAAAAAATAAGTTAAAAATAACTAAAACCCGACTACGACAAAATCGCGCACTGAAAAGTATAAAACAAGAACAATATTCATTTGACTGATTTTTTCGAAATTTTTAAGTAATAGCCGTGGTCGAATGCCACCTTGCCTATAAAGATTGTGTGAAACAACCGCAGGTGGCATACGACCACGGCTATTACTTAAAAATTTCGATAATATCGGTCAAATGAATATTGTTCTTGTTTTATACTTTTCAGTGCGCGATTTTGTCGTAGTCGGGTTTTAGTTATTTTTAACTTATTTTTTATTTACACTATTTTGGGGGCTAAATTATTTGAAGGAATAACTCTATTTAATTATTTGATATAATAATAAAAACAAAGTAGCGAGTGAATTTCAAATGTACTCATTAAGCCTTTTCATTTGATATCCATGTTGACACTGTTAAAAACAGACAAAGTAGCTAGTAAAAGCTATATAATGTATATATATTTCAAATGTGCTCATCAAGCCCTTTAATTTGATACCCATGTCGATACTGTGCGAAAATATTTTTTTTTTCGATAACGACTTCACAGGAGGGCGCCATATTGAATTTGGTGACACGTCACCTACCCTATAACCAGTGGACAACTGAGACGCTTCTAACGACACCTCATTTGTCATGTAATGATAAGTAGTTTAGAAGTTACGAGGGAACAAACAAACATACATACATACAAACATACATACATACATACCGGTCAAAATCATAACCCTCCTTTTGGCTTTGCCGTAGTCGGGTAAAAAAACAGATCTACTTATTTACCTATTTACATAGTGAGTCGTACAAGTAGGTACCTATATGCAGCACGAAATAAAATGAAACAACTATACTACTACTATTACACTACTACTACTTACTTACTACTATTTTGGTAACAGAGCGTTGGTAATAGCTGCTGGGGTGACATACGGCGGCAAAGAAGATACGCTTTTCTATTGGTTTCAAAAGGCTTGGGAGTGCGAGCCGATACTGCCAATACTTGGCCGAGGAAGTAATGTTGTACCTTTGATAAACGTTGTGGATTTAGCACAGTAAGTAATGTTGAACGAAAGTAGATACTTACATAAGTAAATAGTTAATGGCTTAAGCCGGCTTTCCATCTACCTATTCTAGGGGTTTATCAAGAAGTCCAATACCAGCAGGTAGGTACTGTATGTACTGTATTACATAAGGTAACTTTTACTTATGCTCTGATTGGTTGACCTGCTATCATCGCTTCCAGAATTGTCTACAACCTACTTATTGATTTCCCAAGAAAGCTTTACATATTGGCTGTAGAACAGAACATTACGAAACAAAGAGAGGTAAGTGAAGATTGTTATCTCTTTAACTAGAATGCGGTAAGTAGGTACTCATACCCGCCTTTCTGTGATAATTGCATTCCTGTTGCAGATAGTGAAGCCACTTGGACGCTTAATTGGTTCTGGAATGTTCAAATGTATTCCAGCCGAGGACGCTTTTTTGATTCCAGAAATTGATGTAAGGAGAGCATAAATTGTACATTATTAACTAAGTTAACTCTTACTTTAAAACCACCTAATTACTGCTAATTTACAGCAAAGGATATACGATTTGGTTACTATAAATTTGATTATGGAGCCAACTTTCATTGTCGAGACGATGTCGCTGCAGTGGGTATCTGAATTGACCTTTGCAGAGAACGTGCCCGCTCTTATGAGGCAATTTAAGAAACAGAGGGGATTGAAACCTTTTAAGGTAGGTACATAATAACAAAAGGTTTAGCTAACAGTTCTTTATTGTTATGTACAAGGTAAACCGCCGATACAACTCACACATGTACCTATGTTCCCACAGATTATAATATACGGCCCACCAATTACTGGAAAAACTCTTTTGGCACAAAATATTTGTGATAATTATGGTCTGGTTTACATTTCACCAGAAACCATCGCTCAAGATTTGCTGGAAGATTTAGTGAGTAGCTTTTCTATTTTTGTTTTTTCGCATGCATCGTATCATCACATTACAGTATATGTGATGGAACATGTTAGATGGCTGTTCATAATACTTAGATAGCATTATCGTTAGCAATGTGCACATTGTTATTGATAGCCAGTGTGTCATTTTTTTAATAGCTAAGCGTTCCCTATTGCGCAGGGTTGCTCTCTTTATAATAGCATTAGGTATCTACATCGCGCATTATTTACACCAACCTTTGATTCCATTCTAAGTATATACCTTTTACCAATTACCTAGGTATAGTTACCTCAAAAAACCTACTTAAAATTGGGTATTAGACACCTGGGGGCCTACCACAATCTCTTAAAATAATATTATTTTAATATTACTTTGTAATTTCTGTTGCTGCATTTTCAACTCTCGGTGCTGATCCGAGCGTTGAAAATCCAACAGAGCGGAACGCAAAGTAATATTAAAATAATATTGTTTTAAGAGGTTGTGGTAGGCCTAGGCCCCCAGTTTACACCACCAATCAATTGACATACTTTTTATGACCTGCCAAAACGTAAACTGTGACGTCAGTGTCTAGCCAACTCATTAATTTAACAATCAATTGATTTCAAAGCAACAAAAAATCTAATCTATATTTTCAGTTAATTGAAAATAAATCGGGTTTTCATAGTGTTTCTTTAGAGAAGTTATGTCTTGGAATTATCGGTTATTGGTGTCTAATACCTACTCAATTATTTATTTATCTATATATATAAAAATGAAACCCGTTTTCCTTGGTCACGGCATCACGCGTGAACGGCTGGACCAATTTCGATAATTTTTTTTTTTGTTGTGTTTGTTATTGTCGGGAGAAGGTTCTTATGAAAAAAAAGTCGGAAATGTAGGGTTAGGGTAGGGTAGGATAGGGGTAGGGTAGGGTAGTGGTAGAGTAGGGGTACGGTAGGGTAGGGGTAGGGTAGGGTAGGGGTAGGGGTAGGGTAGGGGTAGGGTAGGGTTAGGGTAGGGGTAGTGTAGGGGTAGGGTAGGGGTAGGGTAGGGTAGGTGTAGGGTAGGGGTAGGATAGGGGTATCGGTAGGATAGGGGTAGGATACCACGCGAACGAAGTCGTGGCGGGTCAGCTAGTAGGTCAATAAGGATACTTTGTTGACTTTTAATATTTGGCTATTTGCTTGATTTTTTAAATATATTTTTTATATTGCTTTTCATGTATATAAGATATTTTATGGTAGGTATGGTACACCAAAAGCAAGTGCTGGTTTTCCTTTTATGTTAACTGATCGGTCCCATGTTTTAAAACCTGTACGATTTAAGACAAGGAAGTTCTGGTATCCGAAAATTGGGTACCTATGGTCGGTAACATAACGCCTGTCGCAGACATGGCGTGTGAAACACTGGGAGGTCGGCGAAACAGCTGCACTAGGCGTTCCTACTTACGGAGAAGAGGAAGTTGCCGTGGCAGATTCTGACGATCAGGACATGGATGAGGAGGGCGGGGTGCAGGACCAAGCGAAGCTAACCCTGGCTATCCTGCAGTCCGGTCGCTCGCTTTCTGATGAAGAAATTATGACGTAATTTGTTTTTAAAATCTATATGAAAGAAATAGAACTAGAAAAGGCTGGAGAAAACCCGTAGTTAATGACTATGAATCTTAAATTTAATAAAAAGCCGACTTTTGAGTTGCAAGCATCCATTTAGGTGTACCTAAGGTGAATTGAGGTTGAGTTGAGCTGTCAATCCTAGTCAATCAGGTGGGACGACACTCGTCACCTTAAGATTTTTTTATACAATACACCGGACGTGAACCGTGCAACTATAAATCCATGCATAGATAATCTAAGGTTAGAAAAGTGTCCTAAAACTTTAAAATGAGGCAATACAACATTCTATTTTAATTTATAACTTCAGATATTTGCGTCAGAGATTGTTAAGTCGTGCTGCTATCAATAGGGGATGGGTGATAGACGGGTTCCCAACGACGATAGCACAAGCTCAAGCATGTAAGTAGAAATTTTAGACGAACATCTTTATTAACCCCGTGCTTACTATACACAAATCTATCGGTTATTGTGGTTATTAAATCTATCATTTGTGTATTTAGTGTTTGACAAAGGTGAAGAACAAGAGTCTGAGGTGGGAGAGGAAGACACTGAGGAACCCTTCGATGAAGATCTTGATTTGTATAGCAATGTGTTAAAAAAATTGTTGCCAGGTAAGAAGGAATAATATTCTCCCTTTTTCCTTAAAACACGAGTCTATTCTAAATTATTATAATGTTGTTGCAGACATTGTAGTATCACTAGATGCTACCGACGATTTTATCTGCGAAAAAGCAATGAAACAGCCTGAAGGACAGAATCGATTGGATGAGGAGACAATATTGAGGCGACTGAGCGAGTTTCGAGCTGGTGATTCACGGGATAATAGTCCACTCAACTTTTTTGATGAATTGGATATACATCCACTAGTAGTACCCGTAAAAGACCATACGGATTATGCAATGAAAGGCCCATACTCTGCTGTAGCACTGCGAATGGGTCGTCCATGCCGTTATGCAAAACTACTTGGTCAGTTGCAATAAATCTTAAACATTTCTTCTACAGATTTGTTATAATGCGCTCTATTATAATTATATTAACATGTAATGTATTAATTCTGCAGCACTTATTGAAGCTGCTGAAGATAAAGAGAAAAATGAATTAGAAACTTTAAGAGCCAAAGAAGCAAAGGCTTTAAAAGAACTCGAGGATAAGTTGAGAGAGGAACGCGAAGAGAAAATGGAATATTGGGTGATTATTGAGCTAAAGATATTCTCTTATTGAAACTCAATTTGAAAATAAAATAGAAATCCTTTTAATTTTACTTTAAACTGTATTAAATTTTGCAGACTGAATTATACACATTGATGCGTGAAGAAGAGGAAGCAGCGTTGGCAGCTGCGAGCGAGCCCATGCGCAATTACTTAGTCCATCATATCTTCCCGACGCTAACTCCTGCTCTGCTAGAAGTTGCCAAATTACGTCCTGACGACCCGATCGAATTTTTAGTGAGTACATTTTGTTTATATTACTTTGAATACTTGGTACACCGTGCATTATTATCCTTGCCCACTATTTACATTGACTTCCTTGTATACCTACGGCTCTGTCTCTAGCTCTAGCTCTAATCGGTAACACTATTAAATCATTGATAAAATTCTATCGATTCGCATTCCTTCGAAAGTCGTTACGGGTAGTCAAAAGCCAGAAAGTTAACCAAGGACTATCATGTTAGTGTGTATAAGTAACTTGGTTGTGAAATAGGCAGTCGCTCAGTGTTAAATACTGGTATCCTCAGCTGCATTCGGTTAGATTGGAAGCCTAGCAGCCGTCCAAAGGAAGGCTGTGCTTACTTTTTAAGGAATAAACACTGGACGGTTATAATGTAGTCGTTAGTCGTCGCTTATTTTTGGAAGTTATAACAAATTACTTTGGAAATCGTCAGGGGGAAAGAACGTTCAAGTTAAACCCAATTGGCGAGGCGTTAGAAGAAAATTTCGGATTAGACGAGGAACTGAAGAGGTTGCTGTTGTGTGCTGACGAAAAGACTAAGGAAATTGATCTCGCGGCCGTTGCAAACGACGATGATACTTCTAGTCTTGATCGCAAATATGTTGACACGTTAGGCGGCTTCAAATAACCTAAATACCATGTTATTGTACCTTGCAAATTATTTTAATTTATTTGTTTGATTGATTTACCTATGTTTAGTATTTTTTTTTATAGTATTACATTAGCTATCAATTATTAAGCGAGCGATGCCAAAAGTTCTACAATTATATCTATTTATAATTAGGTTTATTTATACATATCGTATATTACTTTTATTCCTTTGATGTTATACATCTCTGCCAACCCTTCGGGGAATACAGACGTGATGTTTTATTAGCAAATGTTCTTTAATGTTACGAAATAAAACGTGGTATAGGTACCTACCTAATTAGTGCTTCTGGTTATAATTTTATTATATTATTCATTAAAAAAGTAACACCCCTAAGTTGCTCTTCTCGGGTTTTATTTTTAAGCAGTACATACATACTTACTCATAACTAACAGAACAGTCGATGCATGGCAGATGTCCATAGGCAGCAGCGACCCCTACCATCAGGTGGTTTTTCTGATGGATTGCCACTCAATACATAAAAGTGGCCAAAATGTATACTTACAATAAATATAATACCTTACTCAAACGATTCTAAGATCAATTTTATTTGGTGCTTGTCAGGCGGAACACCTTTTCAAGCTGAATCCAACCGGAAAAATGCTTGAACCAGGATATAATTTGCATGCGGAATACCTACTGGGAAAGATTAAGCTACTGGACGACGCTTTGAAGGATCTTGATTTAATAATCGAACCGCTATCAACTTCAGATTGTGAATTAACCAGTCCCAAGCCGTCCCATACGATTAACCCTATGAGTGCTCTTTAGTTAAATTGCCAGGTGCCTATTTCTAATCTGAATATTTTAATAAGTTAAGATACCCATATCTAGTAACCTACTTATATAATATTACATTTTTTAATTAACATTTGTAATATTTTAACCATAAATTCGCGTATTCATTGGAAATGAAAGTTATGCAACTATGGTTCAACAACTTATTTTGTGTTGAGATATGTTGCTAGAAACACAAAATGTTCATGTTTCGTATAATTATATTCATGGTTATTAAAAGCTGCGTAACATTGCTGCCGTCTGTCTGACATAGCGGAAAACAATGTTGCGCATGCGCAACTGTTTCTTAACTTTGATTCCAATGAATCCGAGGTTTAATCATTACAAAATTAAGATTTGAAGAATATTATTTTGTTTAATAATGAGAAATAGGCAAGTAGGTAGGTACCTACTCACCTAAATATTGTGTTTGAATATAAGTAGGTACGTTTTATCATTTTTATACATACTTGTTTACGAATTTATTATAATTATGTGACAAAATTATTATTCTTAGTACATTTTTTATTTAAGCTACGACCACGACTTGAGTACTGCAACTATTCATTAGTTTCTTATTCCTCTGTCGAGTCGTGCACGCTCTGTAGTTTGGTTGTTGTAAAATTAGATTGATCGAAATTTCAATCAATGTGAAATATATTTTGTATATTAATAAAATACCTACCTACATGAGCATGGTGTTGTTATTGTATAAACTTACCAGAAGCCTTTGACACGGTGATGCACCTTCTGTAACGCTACAAATAGATTTGTGGGAACCTACTATCCGATTTAAAACTCCCCTTTTGGATGTAAGTAGTTGGGTCAAAAAATAGGCAATTGTCTAATTCAGACTGATCTTTACATAGGCAACTTGCAAGCAAAGAACCACATAATACGTACCTTAAAAAGAAACGGGCTTCCGCAGGGGAGCATGCTGGGCCCCTTATCAAATAGCAATGGAATACCTATCTATGTAGGGTTATACATTCATTAATGATCTAATCGCTGACAAAGCGTGATACATCGACAGATGTTTTAGAGAAACGACACTTAAAATTATTAATTGTAAGCTACTATAATATGTAGGTACACATTACCTTCTATACAATTAAAATTATTATGTAAGTATTTGTTTGTTGGTGGGTTAATTGCCATTTTGAATTATTAAAAAGCTTTTATCGATAAAACTCAAATTACTCAAAGTGTATCCAGTTCCATGATACACACATTACACACACCACGTAAACAATTAATTTCCTTTTAGGTAGGTTACCTACATATTAAGACTTTTTTTGGGTTCCATACTTGGTCATAAAGTTCATAGGATACGACAGTTATAAAATTAGTCTGCCAAATCGATTGATCACACAGCAACATCGCTGTAAGAAAAAGAAGGTCGCCCTTATATAACACTAGCTGTCCGCCGCGGTTACACCCGCGTCTTTGGTTACTGCTCCGCTCCCGTAGGTTGTAGCGTGATGGTATATAGCCTATAGCCGTCCTCGATAAATGGACTACCCAACACTGAAAGAATCATTCAAATCGGACCAGTAGTTCCAGAGATTAGCGCGTTCAAACAAACAAACAAACAAACAAACACTGCAGCTTTATAATATTAAATAAGTATAGATTAGGTGTCCTAATGCTGGCACTCCGCTTTGTGTATTTTGTCAAAATAACATACCTATCTAATGTCTTTTACAAAGTTAATTTAAACAGCTTATGGAGAACCTCTAATTAATAACATCTACTTAATTCTATAGACGAGCTGAATTGTAAATACATAGTGACCTTTTACTTAATTTCCGCTCTATGGACAAAACTGGTTGAGTACCTAGTATTGGTATGGTGGAAACAAAAGTCCATCAAAACATCACGCAACGGCTGGTCGATAATTTCGATGTTATCATTGTTGCGTGATTCAGTCAACTTATTGCCGATCTTGTGTGTACACAAAGTGAACATTTCATATGAAAATGTGATAGGACATGAGAGTGTATCCTGAATACAACTTCAAAAATGATAATGCGGGTTCTAAAAAGAACCGGTCGCCTTCAGATGTTAGTGGTATATCGCTGTTGGCTGCAAGTCTACGTCATCAGACTACGGAGTTTTTCAACAATTCAACATTGCATGGTGTTCGGTACATCGCTGAAAAGGACAGACCGTTTTGTGAAAAGTGAGTACTGCCTTTCTTCATACTAGCGCCGACTATGGCGTTGCTGACCTTACATAGGCTGTAATTTTTATGAATTTAAGGCGTCTAGTCGCAGTACGACCTAGATCACACATTATTCATACAATATATTATCTATAAGTCAATAAGATGCTGCTACTTGGCTTTTTAACAAATCTCTATAAGTAATAAATAAGAGAACATGTGAAAGCATCATCACGTTGGTCTGTCAGTCATCACCACGATAAAGTTTCTTTAATTATGCCTGTTGCAGGGCAAATGCCTCTTCTCGTACAGTTTAGGAATGACCACTGAATCATCACTCGCCCCCTTTTTCAACTGTAGGTACCTAGTGGTGTGTTTTGGTAGATTTTAGATTATCAGGGTGTCTTCTTTCAATGTTAAATTAGTGTTGTACTAACTTATACGACAAAAGCTGGAAATTGGGTACCATATAGGTATTACTGCAGCCATAGGAGCCATATTTTAACATTTGTATCTAATGTTGATGAACGTTTTATTATTGCAGGTTTATGTGGTTCAGTTTTACAGCTGTCGGTGCAGTGACCACGTGTATCATAATTGTCAGTTTATGGGAAAAATTTCAAACGAATCCTACTATTACGGGTGAGCAATTTTTCAACCTTCCATCTACCTCTTATTAAATAAATTTTGTTAGAAAGCCTAAGGGCTACCGCATACATACAACTTTTAGTTGAACAACTGTTTTGTTGTGTATCATATGTCTAAAGGAATATTTTAGAGCGCGCATACTGTCAACTCGATAGTTGCTCGACAAAAAAGTCAAAAAGCTATATCGATTTGCTTTTGATTTAAAAGTTGGACAACTATCGATCAAGCGCTCAATGTGCATTGCATTGTATTGATGTGCGCAGACCATCGACTAAACAATCGATGGTCTCTTGTCGCCATGGCGGGAACTATTACGGACGACACGGAGGAGTTCATTAATAGCGTAGAAATAAAAAATAAGTTAAAAATAACTAAAACCCGACTACGACAAAATCGCGCACTGAAAAGTATAAAACAAGAACAATATTCATTTGACCGATATTTTCGAAATTTTTAAGTAATAGCCGTGGTCGTATGCCACCGGCAGTTGTTTAACACAATCTTTATTGACTAGGTGGCATACGACCACGGCAATTACTTAAAAATTTCGAAAATATCGGTCAAATGAATATTGTTCTTGTTTTATACTTTTCAGTGCGCGATTTTGTCGTAGTCGGGTTTTAGTTATTTTTAACTTATTTTTTATTTACACTATTTTGGGGGTTATATTATTTGAAGGAATAACTCTATTTAATTATTTGATATAATAATAAAAGCAAAGTAGCGAGTGAATTTTAAATGTACTCATTAAGCCTTTTCATTTGATACCCATGTTGACACTGTTAAAAACAGGCAAAGTAGCTAGTAAAAGCTATATAATGTATATATATTTCAAATGTGTTCATCAAGCCCTTTAATTTGATACCCATGTCGATACTGTGCAAAAAAATTTTTTTTTTCGATAACGACTTCACATCCCCTGGAGGGCGCCATATTGGATTTTGTGACACGTCACCTACCCTATAACCAGCGGACAACTGAGACGCTTCTAACGACACCTCATTTGTCATGTAATGATAAGTAGTTTAGAAGTTACGAGGGAACAAACAAACATACATACAAACATACATACATACATACCGGTCAAAATCATAACCCTCCTTTTGGCTTTGCCGTAGTCGGGTAAAAAGGCCTGCCCTTTACTTAAAGAGTCTAAAAGAGTACTCAGACCCCAATCTAAAAAAAAGCTTTGGGAGGAAGTTTGCATGGAAGTCGTATCTGGATGGTTGGAATGCAAAGCACAAATTAAAACTTTCTTGTTAATTGACATTGTTTGTAAACACCTTGACTCGAGCGTTGCTGAATAAAGACTGGTCGATCAAAAATCGATTGTAAGCGCACTTCCATCAACTAAACTGTTTAGTTGAGTAGAAATCACGAAAAGTACACAACTCGACGAAACAGTTTAGTCGATGCAACAGTTGTATATATGCGCCCGGCCTAAAGCTTTAGAAGGATACCAATACCTTCAAATTCTACATTAGTGTTTCCTAGACCTTTAGTGAGTGTTGAACTGTTGAATTGGCTGATGATGAAGATACATAACCTACCCCTAACCTTCCTTAAATCCCCCCCCCCCCCCTAAACTTCCTCATATCTTCTACAAAATCCACTTGGAGACCTATATTCATATAGATAATTTATAAAAAGACAGTGTCCCTAATATCGTAAAAGTGGTATTAATTTTTATATTGTTAAAAGGTTTGGATACGGACTTTCATAATTGGGATGTCCCTTTTCCGGCCGTGACGATATGCGACGTGGACCCTGTCGATGATGAACTATTGGACACCTACATTGAAAGGTATGAGAAGGTATTTAGAATGACTATAAAGTAAATGTTCTATATAAGTACGTAGGTAAGTAGTTAAGTAGGTACTGCTTGTTGGTTTAAATGCCACAGCTATTCAAGAGTCTGTCTCCATACCTGATTTGCAATGTGTCAAGGTCTGTAAACTTGTGGGTTTTTGCAGTATTTGGGGTTCGGAGCCACCAGATAAAGCTAGCGAGATGTTGCGATGGTTGGCGACCCTCAGCTACCGGTCTATTGAAGAACGTGCTTCGGAATTCCTCTCGGATCCTGCCCTTGTAGAAAACAAAGACGGAGACGAGTTGGCACCAACTAGACATCCCAAAGAGGCTGTGTTTGAAGTAAGTACCTAGTACCAACAAAAAAAAAAATATAATCAGAATAATAAGAATTGACCGGTTGGGCGTTAGGTGCTGTGGCTGAATGGTTGGCCGCTACACCGCGTATGGCGTGGAATCGATTCCCACACAAAAAGAATAGCCAAATAGCCTATATACGTAGACACTCAGATAGTTAGTTTCACCTACTGTTTGTACTTATGTTTGCAGGTTGTCCGTCATTGTGAGTCATTGTTTTACGACTGCGAATGGAAGGGAGATTCTGAGGAATGTTGCGACGTGCTAGCACCCGTATTCACTGAAATGGGATTCTGTTACGCTTTTAACTCTAAACATGCTGAAAAAGTGTGGCCGTGGTATGAAGAGTTTACCTATAATTATGCTCCAACCTATTATTCTGGATGTTTTAACAAAGTGAAATTTAGAGGTATTTTTAGATTGTAGAATTTTCTCATTTTGTCCTTATTCTTTAATATTTTTTTCAGGCAATCACAGGCTCAAGCAGAACAGTTCAATGAAGCTTTCATCCATGAAACTGACGCTAAGTGGTCCTTCATGTTTAACTCGGATCGAAAAAACACTACATTTGACGTAAGTGTCTTTTCTTTTAGTTTTTCTTGACTCCAGCACTTATTTTGTCTTTCTCTGCGTTCTCTTCCATCGCTTGTGGTGAGACCTTCAGTTTCATTATATCGCGAGTGTTGTAGAAAATCTCTGTTTAAATTTTGGTATGTTTTAGATATTCATTCACTCGACTGAAGAAATGGCGGGTTTAGAGCAAAGCGCTCAGCACTCTTGGGATCGTCGAGTAGAAAAAGTCTCCTTTTCTGTGAAACACACATACACTACCGAAGACGCTCGTCAACTGTCCATCCGTCAACGACGATGTGTGTTCGCTGATGAACTTCACTTGGAGACTTTGAACATATACACTTATTCAGCTTGTATGAGACAATGCCGCATGCAACGGAGCAGGGCCTTCTGTAAATGCGTGCCACATTTCTATCCACCTTTGAGTACGTTGTTTTGTTTAAATTTAATCCTTAATATGGTACGGTCAACAACGAAATTCGGTTAATACTAACTTTTACAATATTATTTTAATTGAAACAAAATAATTTGAGGTTTTTCGTACCCATTTAATTTAGTCAAGAATAGGTAGGTAAGTATGTGCTTTCAATTTATAGTAAATACCTACTACACCTAGGTACCTACATATTTTTGTTTTTTCTTTTGTTTTCTTGGTATGGTGCTGTTACGACTAAAAAAACTGAAATGAAGCGACTTTCGTTGTTGGCTGTGTACATCGGACTAATATTCAAGTGTTTTCCCTACCGTATGTATTGTCTTTCAGAAGGCTATAAGCAATGCACAATAAAGGAGCTAGGCTGTATAGCAAAACACGCGGCCGCTATAACAGACGTTTCGCGTTGCACCTGTGAACTTGGATGCTCTCACACTGTGTACGAAGTTGAAAAGCTCTCTGACGTCGAGTAAGTGACTATGACCTATTGTGAAACTGTGCTGTTATTCTGAAGTACTGACGTGTGGCCTATAATTATTAAGTAGGTATCTCTACTCCTTATTACGTCACTGTGACGTAGGTAACACGATAGGATGACGTATTGAGGACTAGATAACTGGTACATAAATGTTTTGAGGAGAACACATTGTACAACACGATGTACAGTGCATAGAAAAAAAATATATTCAATATTTTTTTTTTGTTTCTGTTTGCTAAGTCAACAACATGACCATCATTACCTTTAGAATTAAGATAGATCCTTCTGAGACGATATTTTCTTTCAGTTCAACTCGAAGTAGCGAAAACACTTTATTAGAAACAGAGTTCGTGTCATGGCCGATGGTACGGTATAAGCGGGAGGTGCTTTTCGGTTGGGTCGACTTACTGGGTGAGTCAAACTTCCATATAATTACAATTAATTAGTTGGTTTTCCTATTACTTAGCTGCATTGTTATAATGGACTTTCCTAATACCTTTTGTGGTTTTCTTAGACTGTTTAAACTGGTGACTTAACCCAAAAAAACAAATAGCACATAACGGGAAAGTCCAGCCTCCAGAGATACTTAGAGATGTTCTTATAAAGTCAAACTCTTATCGTGGCCAAATTCTTTTTTTTTATTGGTTGTTTTGGGAGGCTAGCAGTGATTCGACACTGCAAGCCTCCCAAAACAACAAAAAAAAAAATTTCAATCATAGACGAATATGGATGACCAGCTTCGACCGACAAAATATAGTAAAATAGAAAAACAATAACGCATCAACTTTTTCAGTATCATTCGGGGGCATCGCCGGTCTGTTCCTGGGTTTCTCCCTGTTATCTGGTGTGGAGCTTTTGTACTATTTCACGCTGCGAGCTTGGTGTGCTGCCGCAAGAGATGCGGACGTACTGCGTCAAGAGCGAGCAGAAAGACTCGCTAAGCCTAAACCTCCACATGATCTAAGTCTCGTACCTTGGTCAGTTCCTTTTTTAACTGGGAACTAAAGACTCCCTTAGTAAAATACCGTCACAATTTTTTTTTTGTATTAAGAAACTTTGCTTGTTTTGGCATTTCGTGCAATACTACATGGCTTTATAGTGATGTTTCTGTCACCCATATACATACTTTTCTCTAAAGTGAGCAATAAAAATATTTTTTTATAATTTTATTGCACACTAGAGAAAAATGGCTTTTTCTCAAAACTTTCATAGTGTGGGTTGATTCCGTTTTGCGTAAGTAGATCCACTAGTGCGACAGTCTTTTCCTAAAACACGATGAGCCATAGTGAGTTTAAGTGATAATTCTGCGATATTGCTTACATCTGTCCAAAGTATATCGTGAATCGATAACATACAAATAATGTGTTGGTTTTAGGTGGAGACAAGCACCAGTGCCGCGTAGCGCCCGTCCGATAGTAGTGCGTACTAAAAACTTACAGCCGCCCGAGTACTCACCGCCTCCATCATACCCCACGTACTTGCCCTAATTATACCAACTATAAAAAGTATTACTCCGAGGAGTCTAGAATCTAGATTATAATATTAATATTTTAAGTTACTTAGGGCCTCGTTCACCATCTGCAAGTAAAGTGTTGATTAGTTACTTTCCAATTAAAGTTAATTGGCAAGTAAAAGTTATGAGTATCTTCTGTCAATAGGGTCAGTTAATCTTGTGATTAGTGCTACTCGGACATCGTGAAAGTCGCACGTGAAGTTACGGGGGACTTTAACTGACGATTAGTCTACTCGTCACTTTACTTGAGGGTGGTGAAAGAGGCCCTTAGTGTTTGAAGAAATGAAACGAAAATATATTTCAGTTAATATTTATTCCAATATTTTTGGTCATACATCCATTCTAATGTCGCAATTAGTATAATTTATATCGAACTACATTATTGTGACAATTGGACACAAAAACAGTCAACAAGTTCCAAAATTCGAGAAATATAAACATACATACAGTAAAGTCTAAAAAAACGATCACAATAATGCAGTTCAATAAATAACAAGTTTACAAAAAAATATAAGTTCCGAAACATTTCGTGTGATCTGTGTATGTATTCTATACAATATTTTTTTACAATTTGTTATCTACGAACCAAGGGTACTAAATCATACGCAGCACCAAACGACTAAGTACTAAACAATTAGGAATGAAATTTCTGACTAATCAAACATAAATAGTACTAATATTGCATTAATAAATTGACTGGCAATCTATTACTCACGCATTTCACTCATTAGCGGTCATTACCGAATGAGTGAATCATAATAATACTCTTGCATCGTTCCAAATATCAGTTATTAATAATGCTGATTGTATTTTTATCGCAATATTCGTAAAATGAAATTAACAGATGTTTAACTTACCTATCTACTTACTGTATGATTATATTTATATAACATAGACACATAAAATCGAAAATTCTATTCATCCAATAAGATTGAAAACCTACAATGCCATTTCCAACTATCTTCCAAGAAATCTTAGCAACTTTGGCATTATAATACCTTTTAAACCCATTTTAAAAAGGTTCTACTCTTACCTATTATTCTCTACTTATTATTTAATATAAATTTAATACTTCTAATGCAGTGTACAGCGTGTGACTTGCAGTATTTCTGACGAGATGACAATTATTCATTATTAACCTATATACTCACAAATATATTGCTAATTTCTGCATTGTATTTTACGTTATAACGTTAAAACTTTTAATATTTAATTAAAACAGAGATATTCCTTTGGTTTACAATAGACAAAACGGAATGCTGCTTGCTCACAAGATTGAATCGTATCTACTTGACAACACCATTATTTAACGCAATAAAATAGCACATTGAAAATATGTTACGTTTAGTAATACGTATATCAAAGGAGAAGCCCCATATTGAATAACACCGAGTAAAACACGAGTCTAACTATGAAATGGAATCCTGCTATTGACGTGAAGCATGAGCGTCAAATTACTAAAATTATATTGGATCAAGTTATTAAAAACATTTTATACCATTGTGGTCTACGCACAAATACTAATAATCTTAATATTATTGTAATAAGTGTAAGTTACAAATAAGAAATCGATCTTTCTTTTCTTTAAGAGGTATATAATAAATAAAGTTATAAAATCTTTATTAATGTTAAGATAGAGCGATTTATAAAATAAGTTAAGTAGCACGGTAAAATAAAGTATCACCTAAGTAAGTTTCATTACAATTTTTGACACTGTTTGTGCACGTTTCAATGTAATTTACGATAATAATACAATACAGCAGCAAACTGTTACCATTGTTTGATTAAGAATACCTGTCCAATAACAATGTTACAATCATTGTAATCAGATATACATAGCATCCAACAACGCATTAAGTATTGAGATATAATTAAAATAAATAAAATCTGAGCAAAATCTTTAAGTAATGTATGTGAAGTACGAGAAAAATGCAAAATCACAAACCAATCATCTTACAACTAATCGCGCATACTCAAACATACGTAATTTCAATTCATATTTTTTATCTATATTTACAATAATAAAATAAGTAGGATTCAACTGATATTCCTAAATCTATGATTTCATTTAAAACGACAACTACATTTGCTAATAAATTGATTTCTGTCAAATTTTATACTATGAATCAATTATAAAAAAATAAGTTAGTGAAACTCATTTGATTTCTAAATGTTTTTGTGGCATTTTTTTACTATTAGGAAGAAATAAGAGGTATATTGCACTATGTCCAATGAGGACTTGATATTTTGAAAAGATGACAAGTGTTAAATAATTATGTATGTAATGATAATGGAAATTTAACTAGTATGAACTGTATGCTTCTGCCACAGTTTTAGTTTTCATTGTTAACTCACCGGCTAACAAGTTTTGTACTGTTGCAGGTTTTAAATAGATAACAGGTGACATATTAAAAGGATTTGGAAAGAGTCTGTCAAGCGTCATTTGGCACCCTTATTTATTGAATAAGTACTTAAATATTAAAACGAGAGGTTGTCATAAAACAAAAAAATTGATTAAGACTCACAGACTCCGCCTTGGCCCATTATTGAATACAAATATTAGTAAATTCGACGAATACCTACGTTACTCAAGTTATATATTAGGGGAGGACTTTTGAGATTAGATAAGTTCCTAACCTGTCTTATCTCTCGTGTTAAAGATCATTTTCACCCTCCACTGGTTATGGGGCATGATATTTAGGCGGAACGTGAAGTTAATCCGAGTGTTAAACAATCATATCGATCGACACTCGATTAAATAGATGCCTTTTGTCACTCCGCACGGCGCCGGCGTAACCAAAATGTTATATTATTAAGAAAATCCGCGTCACGAACATCGTAGTATAATTTGTGCTAAATAATGTTTACTTGTTTTCGGGTATGCCTTAGTAAGGTTCAGACCGACAAAGAAGTTCATATTACATTTTTTCTCACTTATATAACCTTAAACCTTAACTAATACGTGTGTTTGAAACACTGTCGTGGATCGATAAGCGACTATTTAAAATGCCATACAAATCGCTATTCCATTCCAATGGGCGTCAGAAGTCTAAAGCAGTCACTCAGCGAAGGCTTTATAGCTGATAAGGTGATTAACATCATCAGATACTTCCCTAATTCCGGTGGTCACAATTTATACGTTTTTTCTTTTATATTTACCGGTAAACATATACTTGACAGACTCGGTGATTAATGAATTAAGTATTTGAAATAAGTACATATTATAATGCCAGAAATACACAACCAATAGAAAACAACAAATTATAATCAACATAATTCTTTAAGTAGTTCATACGCGTAAAGCACTGTAGTTGGAGTAATAACTACTTTTAAAACAAAATAGTACAGAAATGCTACTAATCGATGATACGTGAATGATATTCAGCGCTGGAAGTATCCGAGAATTCCTTTATCACAGCAGACGTCACGACAATCTTGCTAACTCTATGGATCGAAAAAGCATCAGTGCGGTTACATAACGCAGATGATTGTCATACGTCGCAGTACGCGATCAAATAACGGAAATTTTGCGGTATAATAACGCAATGCTGTTTTCGACCTTACGTACCAAGATGACCTGACGAAGAATTTATGGATTGAACTACTCCTTACATGCGTTGTTCGGCTTAGACTATAGACGAAAAGCATCTTTGGCCAAAATGTATGCTATAGTTCTCTATGAATGGATGACGACCGCAGGATTAAGGCGCAGCGTTGATCCAAATGCTTGCAGGTCTAGCTCAACCCCTGTGGCACAGTGGCCGACGAAATAAGCGCCAGCGTTCAAAACCGAACGGCAATATTAAAATTTTACTAGAATCGGACTTAAAAATTAAGTAACAGCCAACTAAACCACCTTCAGGTAAGATTTATTTGCCGACCGATAAAAAATAAATATTTTAATTTAGTAACTTAGGGGAGGGCTGCCGAGCTGATTGTTCGTCAGCGCCTACCACTACTATCACTACAGAGTATAAAGGTAACTATAGAGTGGGAAACTCCCGGCGGCATGGAGTAGGAACCTAATGGATTGTATTGGTAAGCTAGAACGCAGATGACAGCTTATAGTCAGGGGACCAATTTATGACAGACCGATTGTGTATGACCAACTTTCGTGTGAGAATAGAACATTGTGACATATTATTATGTCTCATCATATTTTGGAGGACCGATATTTTTTACAATTGTTTGCGTTCTCCTTACTTATCATATCCTAGAATCAAAACGCTAAGGTCACACTGCACTACGGTTTGATCCAAGCTAGCTAGCTACTCCATGCCGGTTGGCATACGTGAACAAACAGCAGCGTGCAGTCAGTCAGCACAGCTGCACGTGGTCGGTGTGGTCGCGCGGCCACAGCGGGCTGGCGGCGTCGCCGGCCGAGCGCTTGTCGCAGCGCCGCAGCGCGCGCGCCAGCCGGGAGAACTTCTCCGAGTCCGATAGCGTCGCCTGACAAACAAGCAAAACGTTCATTTAAAAAATAATGTGTAATTTATGTGAGTTCAGTCGGAGTTTTGAATAGTCGTTACTTTTTAAATCCCTGATAATTTTCTCATCGATACGCTGAGAGCCACTTGGAGCTAGGGGGCAATTATGGCTTTAACATTTTACAGCATTGGGCCCCTGTATTTAACACAGAGCTATTTTAGACACGGTTTACGTGCATGCGGAAAGGCGCGTCACGACGATGACGCATTTCTAATAAAAGTGCTATGTTACATCTAGTACGTATTTATTATTCTCACCTCAATAGCTATAGCTAATATGATATGGATAGCGGGTATCAGCAGCAGATAGATGCGGAACTTGGTTTGCTCGAAGTCACCGGACTCCATGGCTTCAATTTCCATGAAATCAGCGAGCCACTTCCACGGACACAGCAGTAGCACCGTCACGAAGACACACTGTGTCACCAGCGTTATGACCATGGAGTCTGAAAATAGATAAAACAAACATACATAGACTGATAAACACATTACCCTCCTTTGCGTTGCGCAGTCGGGTAAAAAAAAATCTCTTTAACATGGTAATAAAAGGTGGGAGTAATATTGTTATGTTCAGTGTTTATACAAAGTCGGAAATATCTTTAAAGTTGAGTATCTTAAGTTTATGGTTAAAGAATCTTTATTTACTCAAAAGAAATTTACTCAAAAGAAATTTACAACAAATTTCACTTAATGAGTAATATTTTAACTATACAATAATAAAGTAGTGAGCAGAGACACGATATATTACAATGGTGAAAGAAGACAACAAAAATAATAACTTACTTACTTATAAAACATACTTAACAAGACATTGAAGGTAGCCGTAAAAGATTCATGCGAAACAAAATTAAATTGTGTGGGTAACTTAAAAACATAGGCCAGGGCCGAACTTAAATTTTGTCAATAATATGAGATTTTAACTTTTTCTTAAATATTTGTAGGCTTTTTGAGTTTTTTATTTCTCGCGGTAGTTTATTGAACATCTGTGCCCCTTCGTACGTTATATTTTTCTTGCCGTAATTCGTACGTGTTCTCGCGAGACAGATATCATCTGCGCTACGGAGGGGTCTAAACCCTTCTTCGGTGTTAGTTTTAAAAATTAGTTCCGAGTGTATCCTTTTATCCTTAATTTTTTTAATTAAAATGCATGTGTTATAGTAATAAATTTGTTTCCGTAAGAGACTCGCCTATCTCCTTTCGATGATCGCTTATTCGAGACAACAAAACTCCCTGTAAGACTGACGTTGAAAATAGTTTCATAATTAACATGGTCGTACGTTAATTATGTAATTCGAATCTCATTAAAAATATTAAGAATATACTTACAATTGGTACAGAACCGTTGTCGGAAAGGCCAGCCTTTAGCATAAACACAGGCCATGATTAAGTACTGGAATGCCGTAACTATGAACAGGACTGTGTTCTCCCAACACAGCACTTGTTCCACATCCGGACCACCTTCAACAGCTTTGAACCTGAAATATCATTGTTTCAAGAATTTTAATTATTTGTGGAAGTCCGTAGCGTTCTTATCATCCAGGCGGAGATTCCTCGCCGATGGCCTTCCGGCACATCGTCTCGTTAATCGATCCTGCGTTGTCCACATTCAGCAACGAGTTTCACCGAGTCGTAGGTCTTCCTTGTCAGGGCCACGCCACAGTAACCACAAATTAGGAACTTTGCAGTCCTAATATCAAAACGAAATTTTTATGTCGAATTTTGACTATGAAAGTCTTGCAAAACGTAATAAAACAGCAATCAACTCACCATGGCTGAGCGTACAGCAGGTAAATAGACGCGATCTGCAGGGTTAGCACGAGGAACACTTGCATCACGAGCGGCAGGATGCTCGACAGTGCTACGAGGGACACGGGCGGCGACTGGCGAGTGAGCAGGGGGCCGGGAGACGCGCGGCCGAGTGACAGGGCCAGCAGAGTAGTTAGCACCAGGTCGATGTAGAGGAACTGATTGTTGCCCAGGATGGAGTAAAACTGTAACAAACAGAATACTTACATATAATTTCGAGCAGGCGCGAATCCAGCCCACAAAAAAGGATGTGGTCACAGTCATTTGAAATAGGCCAAGTGCGAGTTGGGACTCAATCGGGCGTATCACATTATCGCATCTAGACTCTGAACTACTAAACCGATTTTAATGACACTTTAACAGCTTGAAAGCATGGCAGATTTGATTAAAAGCTGGTATATTTCAAGTCACTCACTACTTAAATTCAAACTTAAGAGTCGCTAGTTTGGGTTGTGGGTATGCCCACCGTGCCCACAACGGTGGGTCCGCGCTTGGTTTCAAGTGTGGTTAACACAAGATAAAAATATCAAATTATAAGTAAATACTTACATTATACAAAATAAGGATTGAGAAGAACTGAATGAGCGAATAAAGAGCCATGTATTTGAAGATTGCGAAAGATGTACTCAGAGCACAACGTCCTTCCAAAGCGAGCAGTTTCACGCATTTGATGTTCTGCTCTTGAGATGTAAATGGAGCCGCCACTGAAAGTCAAAGAAAAGATGACAAATTAATCATCATCATATTGTTCAGAACTTTGCCTACTATGAAATAAAGTTGACATTACTTTGCATAGAAATATCAATACTTTGTTAAATACCACCGGCTGTTAAATATAATAAACAGACAGATACAGCGAAACTATGATGGTTCCTTGTCTGAATACGAAATCCAAAAAGAAAACACTCCCTACTTTGGACCATCATATCATATCAGCCTACAGCCATCCACTGCTGAACATAGGCCTCCCCAAAGAGCGCCAACCATCCCGGTCCTTGGCAGCCCGCAATCATCCGCTGCCGAGCCGACTTTGGACCAAAGGTAACTAATTTATTTACAATAGCAATAATAAGTACCTGAGGCGTCAGCTTCAGAGAGCGATATGCCAACGTGAGCAGCTTTCAACGCGCCGCAGTCGTTCGCTCCGTCGCCGCACATGCCGACGACTAGGTCTTCGCCTTGCAACGCTGTCACTAGTTGAGTCTTCTGGTCAGGACCAAAACGACCAAACACCATGCCTACAAGGTACAAGAGTGAGATGGAATGAAATTAAAGAAACAGGAAAAGGTTACATTATGTATTTACATTTTCGTGTCTCACCTCGAGTTAGTACTACTGGCATTAGTTCTGGGTAATGAGTACGTATCACAGCCCAAGTTTTACCCTCTAACGCCAACACATATGCATCTATTGGTAGTTTGGGCGGTCCACCTTCACCAACCACCTGAAATATATGGACTTACATGAAATTCTGTTTTTATAATATAATAATTTAAACTAGCTTCTAACCGTTACCTCGTCCGCGTGGTTTTTTTAAACGTCTTTGGTTACTCCACTACCGTGGGTCGTAGAGTGATGTTATAAAGCCTACAGCCCTAAACTATTTATAATGATTCTGCATGGCTATCAAACACATGAAGAAATAGTTCCAGAGTCAAGATTGTTTGGACAAACAAACTAAAAACTTCAGATGTATTATAGTATAGATAGATATCTTAAGCCCTATAGCAATCTTTTATAAAAAGCTATCTATGTTACTGTCCTTTACAAATAAGTATTTATCGACTAATAAATGTAATGCATGAGCTGGGGAAGCATATAAACCAGTTATTTAAAAATAGAAAATCGAAATTAATAATGTGTGAATTCGGAACAGTAAACAAGCGTGGTAACGGACTGTTTGTACCAAATAGACAAAAGACATTCGAGAGACTTACTTCCATACAAAGTGGTGGTCGTAAATCGTTTGACTGCGCTTGGCCCGCACTGATAAGTACAAGTTTCTGATGTGGCTGCACCATCAAGCAGCCTCGCGCCACCGACATAGCAGTCATTATGTTATCCCCTGTATTAACCAATGAATATTTATTATCATGCCAGAATCGAAGATAAAAGAGAAAGACAAAGAGTGAAAATTAGTTTTTTACTGCTGCCACTGAAAAAATCCTAATGGATTTTTTTTTTAATTATCTACATCGTTGACAGGGAAACGTACCTGTGACCATAATCAGTCTCATAGAAGCCTCGTGGAGCTCTCTTATCACTTGGGTCGTCTCTGGTTTCAGGCTATTTTGCATGACTAGAAAGCCTAGGAACGCCATGTCGCACTCGAGACTATCTCTCTTGACCCTCTGTGCGTCGACCCATTTCATTTTGCGATCGAGTTTCTTGTGCGCAAGACCGATTACTCGGAAACCGTTAGATGTATAATCGTTGAGAACGGTACTAAAATTATCCGGAAGTGTCTCTGGATTGCACATTTGGGCAACCTAGAAAAAAGAAACATTTTAAAACTGCCACAAAAGAAGTTGTAGGGACACATGTAAGTTCGTAAGGCAGAGCACAAGACAAACAAAAATGAATGTTAGCGAGACGTATGTACTGCCGATCAGTTACTGCGCAGTATCCAGAGCGAATGGTTCTCATTGGGTCTTGTCAAAATATAACAACTATTTGCCCATTCATGTTTTACTTGATAATCCCAAAGATCGAGTCAAAACCAGTCAAGGCAGTACTCAAATATAGAGATTAATAATAATAAACCTTAAAATCATGTTCTAATAAAAAAATTGACATAGGATCTTTCATTACACCTTATTAACTTTTACCTTTTCAGGGGCACCTTTCACGAAGTAAACCATCTGTGGCTGACCTAGTACGTTAGTTATTACACCCATTGATTGCTGCGCCGATGAGAAGTGGAACTGCCGCAGCAAACCGATCTAAAACAACAAATAAAAATCTTTCATATGAGCAATAAATTAGGTAATTAATTAAATTAATTAGGATCATTGTTTTATGTGACATTATGTTTATTAACGATTATACCCTCATTTGTTTATTCCGGATTTGTCTGACTAGATAAAACATCTTCATTCAAGGTCGGAACTTGTAGGGAAAACCTCAAATAAATACAAAAGTTATTTATTTTTTTATAAATTGCTTTTTTTAGAGAAAATAATAATCACCTCGTACGGAATCTCCATAGTGAAAGGATCAAAGTCATCCAAGGTCTGGGCATTAGCAGCAGTGACGGGTTTCACGATTACTGGCGTCAGGTTATCGTACCGTGTGTTTTCTGGTCCCGGTTCTTCGAGGATCTGTGTAGAACTCATCCGAATTATATGGCATCAAAGGGTTAATGTATGTGATGTAAGACAGGGCATTCGCGTCTGTGTATCTGCTTAGATAACATAGATGTATAAAATTTCGAAATTTCCTTCTTTATACGACAGGATATAAAATTCAGAATTATACCGTGGTCCCAGTCCCATATTACTGTTAAATCATTAAAAAACTCTTTCAACAGAGGCCATAATGTGAAATTAAAATCTGTATTCAAATCTGCATTCTAATATTATTGGAATAAAAATAAGTAACAGAATCGAGGACACAGACACTTGAGATTACATCAAGTCTATCTGGTTCAATATTATCAGATGCTTATTACGAATCAGATAAACGTCATATCGCTGCAAAACTATGTTATTTCCTAGTATATGTAGATGTAAGTAATATGTTATGGGAAGTAATGACATCACCATTGTTATTTATAATAAGGGATTTAAAATCATTGTAGTTTTATCATAAATATTATGGTATGATGACACATGCAGTCAAAAGTACTATAAAATGGAAAATATTATTATAGAACATCTACACTTCATTATGATGTGATATTAATTTAAATCTAACATTAGAAAAATGTGGAGTGTTAGTGTATACAGTCTAACAATTAAACAACTAGATTCAATTCCTTTTTCTTTTGTTTTTGACGTTCAAAAGTGCCTTGTAATGGCCTAATTGATTTGATTAACAATTAAAAAGTAGTGGGTTCCTTGAGCATGTTGCGGAAAAATATGCATTTATTTTGTTAGAAAATTCTGCATACTATTAATTCATAATGTTACGAAGGCACTGCGAGATAATTAATTATATTCACAGTGCGGGCTATCTCTTAAAAAGAGTTTGTATAATTTTATGATTAAAAAATCCTTAAAGATAGACAAGTGTACAGAAATTCATTACAACAAGGCTCAGCAAAGATCACTCACCCATTGCGTGAATTCAAACATCTTTAAGTCCAATGGATCTCCTTTCAGTTGCCCCCCTATGCTGGTGAGGGAGTGGCAAGACGCCAGCGCTTGTATGAGCGGGCTGGTCACAGGTAGCCCGGCGACTTCCACCACACATTCACCAAACTTTGTCCCGGAGCAAGACGGTATCACAGAATGGAAGTCTAATCCGTCCTCGGTGAGGGTGCCAGTCTAAAATATAAAAATTATTCAAATGTTAGCTTCTGCCCGAGAATTCGTCTACATCAAAGTTAATTACTGTTGCCTACATTTTTCTGGTATAAAAATAGATAAATATACATTAATATACATAAATATGCTATTCCAGACTTTAATCTGTCTCTGTGCTAACATTTGATCTAGATCCGTTCAGTCGTTCTTTCGTAATTGAGTAACAAACATCTATCCAATAATATTTTGGTATGTATAATAGTATCTAAGTACCTAAGATTATGTCGCTGATAGTAAAGGAATATGGTTAGAATTACACGCCTTAAAAAACTTCACAATATTTACCTTATCAAAACACATAACTTGTATTTTCCCGCATATGACGATCCTAGGCGGGGATACGCAGAAGATCCTGTTCTTGCGCAATCGATTTTGACTGTACACTATGCCGGCTGTCATGGCGGCGGGCAAGGCTGGCGGTACGACGATAGTGATGATGTCTAGGGTACGGAGGACTATTGTGCCTACGAGACTCTGGAAAGAGAAATTATATTTGAATTAGTAAATAAAGAGTGCATGTTGTGTGACTTTTATGCTCATTGACATAAGGGTTATTTAAAAATTATACACATGCGCTTGTGATTGGATCTCACTAACTACTTTATAAGGAATGCGATTTTATGTTACAGTCAAAGAATACTGCGTAAAAGATAATGTACTATTTACATTTTATCTTATTCAAGAAATTTAAAGTGAGACATGGATTTGTACCACTTATTAATTTCATGGCCACTATTAGGCCACTTGGGAGAAGTAGTGGGCTGCAATAAACAATTTGATTGATTTAAACGTTAAGATATTACAAAAAGAGTAAGAAGATTCAACTTACGCCTCTAACAACATAAAGCCAGATAGAGTAACCCATTCCAATTGCGGCAATGCAGAACATGAAAATCACAAACTTGACGGCATCTTTGTAGAATTGGAACCCAAAGGGTTTCGGGAACAGAATACTTTTTAAAAGCTCTCCTTTGGCTGTGTAAAAACCTGTGCGTACTACTTTAGCTAAAACCTGGAAAAAAGAAATGTTACATTTGTATTTGTTTTATCAATTAACTGTTATAGTGAGTTTTTATTACACGGGGTATAAAAAGACAAATCAAATACCAGTTAACTACTCGTACTGCCCATCAAAGTAAATAACTTTTAGCAAAAATTATTGCTGGGTACTTTTTTTTTGGTGTGAAAAATCACTATTTAATTCCATGCATTGTAACAGGCGAAATTAATAAACAGTACAGGGGGGTCGTGGGAGTATTTAAAGCTTAGTTGGAATATTTCAAACTTGTTTTCGAAAAAAACGTAGTGTAAAGTAATTTTGCCTTTCAATATCTACAGAACCAGTGGATTCTCAGATAAAATGTAGTAAAAAAAATATCTATTACGATTTTTAAGTAGAATAGATAGTTTTCTGAAATATGATTGGTCTTTTTACACCTGTATAATTGCCAAGCCTCATAATACTGTGTGTTAAAAGTGTATACCTGATTGTTGCCATAGAATCGTGTTTGCATAACATGAGTACCAGCAAATAAGGTATGTCTTTTGTGTCCTTCAGTTGAGTATACTTCGGTAGACGTGCAAGGGGGACCTTTCATTACTGGCACACTTTCACCTAAAATAAACATTGATATTTTACAAAGCTGCAAACATTGACAAACAAAGGGTTGTTACAAAAACTACCTACATAAAAGTAAAATTTAATATACATACATAATTCCAAAAAAGCAATTAAATAGCTTTGTACACACAATCTTCTGTTCATGACATCCGGATAGTGTCTTTATATCGCAGCAGTAAGGGCGGTTTTCGTTAATCAAATGTTACTACTTACATACGGTTGATCGTATACGTCAATATATAAAGGAGTCTGCCCACTACAGCGTACCAGACCATGACCGCGCTAAGGTCGTATCAGACACGGGCACAAACTTGACACGGCCTACTATGCCCACTAGAACGTATCAATAGCGTACCAACCGATAATTGTTGACGCGTGTTGTTGTTGTTGGTCGGTGATGGAACGGTCTATTAGTTCTCATACCTACCTACATTTCATTTCATTTTTTTTTTTGGCTAACCCATTCCTAACCCTTTGTATGGTACGGTATAGTACGCAGACTCCTTAAACGATTCACTTCCATCTCAGCGATCCACGCGACCAAATTTTTAATGACAGCAAACAGTCTTGACCTAATTTCAAGATGTCGACGGACTCGATTGGATATTTAACGATAGTTTTGAAATAACCCTTACAGAATTCCAGACGGCCAGTATCTATGACATTCTTAAACTGAATAATTACTGCTTTATACATTACAGATAAATAACGATGAAAGCAATTTATACGAGTTGTTTACGTGAATTTATTATGTTAGTAAAGTGATAACTGTTACATAATATGGTGTATAAACAGTAGTATACAAACAGTATTACAACTCACACCTAACACGTGGCCACATAACAGTAAACATTATAATAGGTATCAATAAATACTTCGAGTCATATATTGATACAATTTGTTAGACAATATCAATTATTAATAAATGTCAATTTTGAATGTTCTATAGCTGGAATGCGTGTGTAACAAGCAATATGGGTAGTCGGTTTAAATTGAAACAGGTCCAGTTACGGCGCGTACACATAGAACGTCCGATTTACAGGTCCGTTTAAACGTATATGTTATTAGCGTATTAGTTGAATAAGCGAGTTCACACAGAATACAGTATTCCGGATCCAGTAAAAAATAACGATCCGACATCCAGTAGCGACGGATCAGTTAAAATCGGTCCTGTAAATGCTGTGTGAATATTACCTCCAGTAGCGACGGATCAGTTAAAAAGGATCCTGTAAAATCGGACGTTCTATGTGTACGCGCCCTTAGGTCGTGTCTGCCGTATTAATTAAGCCGTCGTACAGTGGAGCTGGCAACAGAGCCGATTGATGTTGATTTTTTCATAACAACACCAAAAGCAAGAGTTCTGCTAGAAGTAGGTGACAAAGAAATATTTTTAATTACATAAGGAAGCTACCTAAAACTTTTTAGTTTACTGAAACTAAGTTTTTTGTTATTACATACATCATTCTTTCATATCTCATTGCACTTGATAGGCAGAAAAATCAAGTATGTCTTCACAGAAAAACCCAAAACAAAGATTTATAGCTGACTTCTAAGCACATACTAATATTATTAAGCGAAGTTTTTTGTTTCTTTGTGTTTTTGTTAACACACACTAATCTCTGCAACTACCAGTCGGATTGGAAATAATCTTTTTGTATATGATAGCCAGATTTATGAGGAATAGTAAAGGCTATATAATATCACGCTACGGCACACGGGAGCGGAGCAGTAACCAAAGACGTAGACGAACATGTAGGTAAAAAACCATGCTTACGAAGTCGCAGGGCTAGTCTAGAATACAGATAAGGCTGACCCCACATTAAGCGTGCGCGTTCCTCGGGCGTGTGAGTAGCGCGGACGCCGCGTGCGCGCCGTGGCGCGCTGCGTGAGCGTCGCGGTTTGCTGCCCTGCGGAGTGTGTGGGGAGTGCACGCGGCGCGCACGCGGCGCTCGCGTCGCATTCTTACCCCTTCGCCCGCTAATCCCGCCGCCAAAACAGAAACGCGACGTGAGCTAACACGGCACTGTCCAAATTATGACTGACTTGACTAAACGGGGGTTAAACGCCAAGGTAATCAACGCTGGCGCGCCGCGCGCTCGTGACGCGCCCGTCACATGGCGGCAACACGCGACGCTTACGCAGCGCACTCGCCCGAGGAACGCGCACGCCTAATGTGGGGGACGCCTAAAAGCATGGGACACAGCATCGAGCAATTTAATAGTAACAACAAAGTCTAACCAACCTACCTGTTAACATACTCTCGTCCACGATACAAGTTCCAGTAAGCAGCATGGCGTCACACGGCATCACACACCCGTCAGGTGGAAGTACCAGTACGTCGCCAGGCACCAGTCGGCAAGCGTTCACCACGCACTCCTCCCGACCCGTGCGGGTCGGTCGCAACACGGTAACAGTGAATGCACTTGTCGAGCCGGCCATTTTGTGCAGACGGATGCTCATCTGTTAAAAAGAAATATGATTATATTATGTGTATATAGGTATTAGATTATTTTTTCGTGCTACTGTCACCATTATGGCCTGTCTTAACTTAGTAGTTTTTTTTACAGAGTGAAAATAATCAGGATGGCGATTTGTGCGTAAAAATAAATTAAAAAGCGTGTATCGTCAATTTTTGTGGACTTATTGGCTGCCCTCATGACCGTGACCCTATGCCGTCATTGCAGTGGCTGTTTAAATATCTTTGCTGTCCATACCACTTGATACCGATACCTAACCAGTATCGAGACGATTTTTCTAGCTACACAAAATATACATACCTTTTTCGTTTGATATAACGCCAACATACAGGTCGCAACAGACAAGAGGAAAACGCACGTCGCATACTGATAGTACTCATCCAATGACCAAAGTATAATAGAGAAAACTTGGAACAGATAGAACGGATTGAAGACTTCATCTTTAAACAGCGTCCAGTAACTCTTAACTTCCACTTCTACCGAGTTTGAGCCATACAGTTTGATTCTGAAAACAAGAATGTTGTAGACGGGTTCAATTAACAATAGAAAACAATAAATTGCAAAACATCCAATAATTAGTTTTTGACCGATTTCGTAAATTGCTAAGTGACCAAATAGGTCATTATGTTGCACTTACAATTCGTTTTGCTGTCGTTTGTTTATGCCGGACATATTTTCCATCAATAATTGAATAGTGAGTTTCTCATTGAGTGCAAGAACATTAATAAAGATTCCTTGATCGTTAAGCCAAATGAAACGGTTGTGCTTGAACATAAAATATCGCAGGCGGTTATCTCTATGGTTAGATAGGTTCAGGTCAATCTCAAGGACTTTTTCTGTGGACCATACTCCATCCGAGTCGATAACTGAAAAGTAATCAAATAATTTAGTCATTGATTGATATAAGTACCTAGGTATGATAGAAACAAATTTTAATAAAGGCTGATTCATGCTACGTGTTTCAAGTCAAACTTGAGTTGGGGCGTTGAGTAATGGATGCAAAATACAACGAACATTGAACCGAGTATGCCACTTAGTGAACGTATGTAGTCGACTTGGACTAGGTTTATTGTAAACTACCATTCAATCGCAATCAGGAAGAGCAATCTGTGTAATACTCACCACAAATTTCTTCAGCCATTTTCAGACTGCATTTTAAGTATTTGAATCGGTTGTAAGATGGGTAATAAGCCACTGCAAAATATGGTAATCCACATAGTAATATGCACACGGTGTGAAATAAAGTAGCGCGTAATTTTGAATATATGAAGCCGTGTATGTTGATAGTTTGTTCATCGCCGCTGCTCTCGATAACTTGCCACTGCGTCTCGCCAATGACTTCGTATTCGTCTGCAATTTAAAACAAACGGTCTGCACACCTTACCGGGGATAGCTGTTGGCCGTAGGTGGCTGCACTGTGTTTGCATCTAATATTAGCATGCTCTCTTAAGATTCAAGCTATAAAGTTAGCATGCTCTCTTAAGATTCAAGCTATAAGGAATGAAAAACAGGCTGCATATTTATTAGATTTTATTCATGCATTTTGATTCTCCATCAAGGCAAAATAGTTTAGTGTTACAGTTCAAGAGTATTCAAGACCCAAAAGTATGTAAAGTGAGTGACTGATTAGGCAAAGCCTATTTATTTTGTAATTTGGAAATGGTCTTCATTTGGGAAATAATTATAAAAGTTAAAAAAAACCCAAGTGATACACACAGCAAACATTAAATTATGAACAAGGACACACTGATAATGTTATTCTTGTGTTGTATAAATGTTTTGTTAGGTGGTAATGTTATTCTTGGTTTTGTTAGGTAATGGACCCTACATGTAGGGCCTGTAGTTAGGAATATTGATACCAAAAATAATTCAAACAATAGTAGGTACCTAATTGAAGAAATAAACGTTTTATTGAACTAAGGCTCATTATTATTTATGCTTCAACATTTATTAATATTTTATTTCTAAATAACAAATTGCACTTATGCACCATGTAATTCCAACCGTGAAGTTATACATATTTCTGTTTATTGCATAAATGCCAATATATGATTATTATATAATTGAATTTTTAAAATTTTTAATAATCATAATATTTGTACAATTGTTAATCATAATTTTTTGATTGCTTAATAACGGTGGGGGTGAATGTGTATTGTGGGGGTGTGTGGTATTTAATTAAAACTTTCAAGTCTTTAACATGGACTTAATGTGAAAGCAAGTGGAGAACAGATGTTACAACACCAATTGAGAAGCGTTTGTTCATTACTTACTGAACTGTGAAATTGCTACCTTTATTTGTAATCTTAAACGGTTTCTTTAGTTCCTTTAGTAAAATGGTTAAGTTCGCACATAATTTGACTAGATTCTAATTTTAAGTAGACAGTATTGCAATAGTAATCAAATAAAATTATGTGGATATTTAAATAAACAGCATTTGTGATGTACATCTTTATTGGGGAAAACCTAACACAGGTTTCTTTAAAACGTATTGTTTTATTACAAGATTGTCTCAAGAATACTAATAATGTTAAAGTAAACCAGGAAAATAGCAAGCAAATGAGAACAAAATATTAATTTAAAAATGTTGTCCCTTTTCCCATAAATGACATTATATCAATTAAACATTTTTCATTGAATACATGAATTCCATATTGGCTGTTGGCTTTTAATAATAAGATATTGCAGGACCCCATCTATAAAGATATAATGACAAAGCATAATCCATTAGCTGTTTGAGTTGAAGGTGTATTGGTTAGCATAATATTAAGTAATGAGTGCACAAAGGCTATGTAAGAACATTAACACACTTAAATCATCCACACCCATAATGTAAAAACAAAACAGTGCAAACACATAGTGCAATCACCTCACATTTAAAAACAAAAGCACAATAGTATGTAGATACTAAAAATAAACAAGGTTTCTCAAATATTGTGCTTTTATTTTTATCCCAACAGTATCCCCGGCAATGCATACAACTTAAAGGATAGTGCTGTGCTGTGAGTTCGCATAATGGCATGTACATTTTCCACAGCTTTAGTATTTAATAATTAATTTAAGAAATTGTTACAAACATCTTAAAGTATACATTATACATTATGGAATACAAATATAATTAGTTGTTGTATTTTATAAAATGTAATAAAGATGTTTAAAAAGCACATGAATTTTATTAGGCATGTTATGAAAATAGTGTTGCCTAGAAATAGTACATGTCAATGGAAAATAACATAAGCACATACAAAACACAGCATATGAAGTACAAGCAGTAAATAACACAACATGAAAAGCAAACAATATATTAAAATGAATTAATGATGAGGACCAAAAATTTAGAGTGCATTAATCTGATTGCATTTGGTTATGAGTTTCATAACATTGTGTAAAGGAAGAATGACACATTATGGAGCTACAATGAACTGGTGCTGATGAGTGATAAATATTTACAACTGTGCAGAAGGTTGCTGTTGCCGAAATCAGCATGGAAAATCATAAACATCATTTTTTGATAAGACTCCAGATAGCCAATGATATGAGCAATGATGTGATGTGCAGCAAACATTAAAAACATCAGAGTAATAAGGAAAGGTTTTACATAAAGCTATTTGAATAACTTAATTATTCTATTAAAAAGTTATTTCTACCTAATTCTAAGGTTAGTAAAATAGAACACTGTAATGTGACATATGTATGCAACACCCAAAAAAGTCGATATGTTAGTCCAGATAAATGATAAATGTTTGCGAAATAGACAGCTGATTACTTTTGATTAGCTATTTTGTAAAATTCATTACAAACCTTGACCCTCAACTGTCTCATGAAAGGTGTGCTTTTCCCAAACTGCACAAAAATTACTTATTATTTGGCCTGGAAAATGGCCCTTGGCACGTTCCAGAATCCTAGTCATTTTTAGCAATATTCATTGGATATTTTTATATAACAGTGATAGCCATTTAAATATATTTTGTTTTTATGGCCTACGTATAGTATTCTTGTGTTTTTTATGAGTCACAAGGTATTTAATCAAGTGTGCGAGACTTACCATTGGCGGCGCAGGCATTATTAATGTTCGGCATTCCCGCGAAAACTATTAAAAAGGTTTATAACACAAAAGAGTTAAGGCATATTACTTAGATGTTGTTTAATTATTTTTGAGTAACCGGTGCTACCTCATCGCAAATTATTTAAGGTTTTTTTAATGTGGATTTACTCCGCACCTATTCACTTCACATCACACCTCGATACGAATGACAGGAGAATGAATTGATTCATTCACAGAATAAAATAATTTTATAAAATGTCAAATGCAACTCAGCCTTGTCTCTGGCATACACAAAATCGACTAAAATTCCCAGTTTTAATCGATTGTCTTTTAGGTTTATAAGTTAGAGTGACGCTGTAACTGTGTCGCAGAAACTTGCGACTTTTTTATTATTCCTTTTACTGTCCTCAGTAAACATAATTATTACTGTTTTATCAGTAAAAAATAAAATGTCGACATTTTTTTACACATTTTGAATTTGAGGTGATACCCTATTAGCAACCAGTATTACGGATATTAGTCTAGATGGCGCTAGGTTTAGGAGCGAAACGGATGTTATTGATTTGGCGCGAATGAGTGGACGGTACGTTATGACGACAATCTGAAGTAATCAAATATATTACATACAGATTTTCTCAGCTTGAAATTAACAAAATGCCGCACGGTGTGTTTGCAAAAAAGAGTGATTTCCTAGAAATTGGTGAATATAATTTTTCGTGGCCTGGTGAAAATGGCACTTTTCAGGATTTTGGTTCAGTAAATTATACAATGCCTTCTGGTAAGTGGTAATAATTCTAATAAAACTGTCTTATATTTATTAAACAATCAATAATAATAATAATTGGTCTAATAACTATCTACAGGACCTTGGTATTGGCCGTGGTGTCCACTTTGGAGGACTACACAGCATCCTCTCTTTCAGGTGAGATTGTGAGAAAATAGTGGTGTATGTTGTTTCTGTTTGTCTTAAAAATACTTTTACGGCCTGAAAGTTAAATTCTAAATTAGATGTATTTTAGCTTTCCAACATGCTATTCGTGGCTTCGTACTGCGCTCCAAGTACCAAAAAAGGTCAATTGTGGATGCACACTATTTTGATATTTGGTAAGTTTTTTTTAGATTACTTAAAAGTAATTTTTTTTACAGCCAGAATTTAAAAAAATGAGGCAACTGCTTAAAAAAATTTAGAACTATACATAGAACATTGTGCCATTAAGTGTCTAAGGTCAGGGGTAACCACTTAGTTTTACTGGAGGTCCTTTTTTGAAAATTATAAGACTGTTGCGGTCCACTTGATGACAACAAATAAAATACATATTTTTACTAAGGAAGACTGGGCTAAACTAAAATAAGTACCACAAGTTTTTTAATTTTGTTATTCACCTTATTGTGGCATATTATAGTAATTTTAGGTATAAAGTTTACTGTTTTCCTAAGGTCCGCACAATTTCGTCGGCGGTAAAGTCCCTAAGACGACCCACTGACCGTAATACTAAGGGTGTTATCACGCCAATCGAGCGATCGTCGGTCGATGTCATCGATCGATGGTAGAATGGATTAGACGATCGATAGTTTCTACCACACCAATCGATCGATAGCCGATAGATGCCATCGATCGATGGTAGAATGGATTGGTCGACGTCGATCGATAGTTTTTACTAACTAAAGGGGTTTGTATATGTACTATTTATACCGATGCCATCGACCGGTAATCGATCGATTGGTTAGTCGACCGGTATCCGTCGATCAATTAAAGCTACCACACCAATCGATCAACGTCGACCGATGTCGATCGATGGCATCGATCGACTATCGATCGATTGGTGTGGTAACACCCTAAAAGTACCTACAAGTTACAAGAAAACTATACAGATTCCCACTTTATAATATTTACCTAACTTTATGTTTGCCTTGGTAACTATTATATGTCAGTCCATACTCCATATTTATTTATGTTATTTCGTTGTACCTATGCAGCCTTCATGCTGTACTCTATATGGGCATGGCATGTGATATGTTCACCTGACGCCTTCTCCTGGAACTTCGGCTTCGTATTCCTGAATCTTGCTCAGGTTGTCTACTTGGTCTACGAGATGAGACCTGTCAAATTCGACCCTGAGCTCGAAGAAGTTTATCATACGCTTTTTGAACCGTTTAAGGTATTGTATCCATATCTATATGATTAACAATTGGTTCATGGTGTAAAAAGACCCAATAACAAGCCGAAATTGATACATTCTGTAGGTACGGACAGCGTCATCAACTAGGTACCCCCAAAGCATTTAAAGTTCGAAAAAGGGCTAATCAGTTGATGACGCTGTCCGTACATTATAGATTTAGCAATTTTTCATGGAAAACCGCTGTTAACTGTCAGGTTGTAAAATACTATGCTCACTCCTTACAGTATGCACACCATACTATACCATGGAACAAGACGGGGTGATGAAGTTTAGTTACCTAAAAAATTTTGATCACTTTTGCTTAATAAAGAAATTATGACCTTCGATATCTTCATAACCAGAAAGCACCCAGGTGACCAGTGCAAAAATCGATTTGACAGGAAGAACTAAAGCTGATGAATGATGATGTAGGTGTCAAGACTGCAGTTCAAGCGAATGGTGTCCCCGGACTTTGCGCACGTGATGTCGTTGCACGCGGGCGAGGCATACGCCATGCAGAACCTCACCAAGACCGACCGGCTTGGACTCCTGCTCGCCGGAAAGGTAACAATTAAAATAGTAAAACGATAACTTAACCCCTAGCGCTTCCCAAACTTTTTTCTACTGCGACTCCCTTTAATAAAGGTTGTAATTTTTTTGCGCCGCCTTTCGAAAAGTACATTTATGTGTGTAGCTTTAAAAAAACATTAAGATAATCTTAATGTTTTTTTATGTTTATTATTTTTATTTAATAAAAAAAACTCAAAAGATCTTAATAACTACTATTTGGTTTACAGTAAAATGATTGTACTACGATCAATGCGACTTGTGCCTCCCGTCGCGCGACGCCCTCGAAAGAACTCTACGAATCGCCCCAGGGCGTCGCGGCGCACAGTTTGGGAACTTCTGACATACCTACCCCATCTGTGACGTCTTAGGGACGCGCCGCGCCCGTGCCGTGGCATTTTGTTCGAATTGAACTGAAGCTCCGCGGGGCGCTGCAGTTCTGGTACAGACACGGATATGTGTGTGAACGACTGGCGAATATAAAATGTTACTGACATTTTATTAGAGCACTGCTGTGTCTGCCAGGTCCCCAACCTAGACCTTTAAGCTTACGTAATTTTCTTTTTAATAATTGACTTTAGTTTTTAATACTTTTTGCCGAACGGAAGTAAGAAGTACTTCTAGATTTAGTTTTATTAATAGTGAGAACACTACTGTATTAAATAATTTACTTATACTCATTTGGGTAGGCTTCGCAGCTTATCACCTTCTTCATACGGTACGATTAATATTCGTAAGAGCTGTTTAGTTATATCAAGTAGGTAAGGAAATTCGTACATAATTAACTTTCCAATTTTTCTTAAAATTAAACGCTCCTTTTGGTACCAAGGGCGGTTGCTGGCTGGGGTTTATGAGGTCATATTTCCGGGAAAAATGCGAGTCCTGTATTTTTTGCCGTAGGTACTATTTTACCACGAGAATCGTGAAGGGGACTTTAAAATTGATAAAAATATTATTCCACGAAGAAAATCTATTATAACATATCGAGCACTAGATGACTAGATAAAATTGCCTGAGATGATGTATCGAACCATCATCAAGTATTTTCTAATTAGTTTACTAAATTATACTTGGTATGAAATGGTTCTTTTATCGCAAATGTTGGAAGGAAACGATAAATCTTGAAAAAAAATTGCTAAAGAGAGGAGGATCTCTAGGTCATTAGGAAGCACTTAATCTAAAAATAAATGTGTTCCATCTCGTGGTAAATTATGTTGGTTTGTCGTCGTCACGTAGGTAGTCACGCTGTGTTTGACCTTATTACAGTGGCGGATTCGGTATTGTCGTTTGGGGGGGCTTGACCCCGCTGACGATAGGTTTTTAACAAATTAAACAGTCAAAAAGCATACATTTTATTTGATACCTTAGTTAGGGAAATGCTTGCACAAAATTTTAATTAGAATATTTTCACGAAAGAATACAGATGCTTTTGCCCAGGCATGAGCCCCTTAGCCTTCCCCCCCGAAATCCGCCACTGTAATTTTAGTTACTTAAGTTTTTGTTACGTTTTTATTTTCAGCCAGTGTTGTTCTACTGCAAGGCCTACTGTTTTTACTCATATAAAAGTCAACCTCGTGCTAGAGATAAACTACAATAACATGACGCACCCTTCCACAATTCAAAACGTTTGAAAGTGTTTGTAAAAGTATTGAAAAGATTCATAACGCATGTGTGCGTACTGAGACGGCTCTAGAAACAAAAACAAAATCAGCGATTTGTTGCTAGACTAGCGACGTCATTTATCACTCATTGTTACTAGTATGGCGCTGCACTGACATACTCTATGAAAATGACAGATGCGTTGTCTTGAGCGGTCGGCTATTTATGATTAGTTGACATACAAATCTGGCCTGCTACTGAAGACGATTACTCACAACTACATACAAACTCTTTCATACGGACGTGACTACACACATTGAAATAGTAATATGGAGGGGCGCGTCATGTTATAGAGTAGTTTATCTCTAACTTGAAATAAGACCACTAATTTCAAATTCACACTCCCGGTTCACAAAATTTGCGACTACAAAGTTGGTATTCCACCTACACAGTTAGAAAATTTAAAACAATTTTTCAGGCAGCACGTGCCAATGTTTGCAATGAATACGTATCGTACCGCGCCTCACCTAACGACGCGCACGTGACTTTTTATGCGAGACCCTCAGATAATATTAGAGTACATCGATTCCCACTCTTTACTGAACCATCAATTTATCGAGCTGTCGTGGTTCGTAAAATGGCGGAATTCGTGCCCGTGTTTGAAGAGTAGATTTAGAATACTTAAAATATCAGACTGTTAGGTTAGCACTTTAGATATTGCAGGCTTGATGGTTGTTTATCTATTTATCAATAAGGTAGTAGCACTGATTAAGTACTAATAGGCATCACATTGCTGCATATTGGATGATAAGCTCTACAACAACAAAACTAAACGTTAAATACCTATTTAGTTTTAGAACAACATGAGTTAACAGCTATAGCATAATATAAATTATGTCTAGGTCAACGTTATGAGCGGCCATCAGTTCCTGCATCCTATTCTGCCTTGTGAGTTCTTGGACTCACCTGAGTTCGAGTCAAGTCGAGCTACGATTGATGAAAAATTTAAGGTAAGTTATTAATTAAGTACCTAAGCAAGTTAATTTATTTGTATAAACATGGTGTACATACACTGCATGCAAGATATTAAATGTAGAAATGTTCTATCATGTTTAGCCGCGTATAGATTGGCAACAAGAGATATTGCATAAACCGCGATTATAAATTTTAAAAATTTAATTATAAAATCACTTAAGCAAAAAAATGTGCTAGTTTGAATTATAATTTAAGTTTTTTATTGCAATTTTCGACGAACGTTCAATAACAATCAAAACCCATGACATTCGCTCAAGTAAGGCCCACGCATTTTACATTATAAAATATTACCATAAACGTTTGATTTTACCTAAAGGCGTCTAATTTCACTCAATAATGCTCCTTGTTAAGTAAGGCAATGGGGTTAACTAACACGGTTCGGTGGCGGACTATTGAGTTCATTTTTCAAGGGGAGTGGAGTTCCCGACATTATACTCTGTAGCGAATGCTCCGAACCTGCTAACCTATATAAATAAATGTTACAAAGGGTTATAGTTGAGTAAAGATCGGTATAATATCAAATCGCTCTTTTGATTTACCATTTTTCTTAGATATTTATCAAGATAAGAAGGAATGACAGCTATATCGATGATATTTTTGATACCCTTTAAGCTTTTCCTTATTTATTTAATTCAGCCTGCACTGAAATAAATAAAATTAGAAGGAACTTCAATATTTCACAGCGATTTTCCTTTGTTTCTTATCTTAGTGCAGCACGGCTAACTAGACTTTGCATTGGACTCAATATAGGTAGTCGAACATAAATTGCAAAAATTTGGGTTCTTTCAAGATTTTGCTAATGCCATTACGATAATCACATAACATGACTTTGATTTTTTTATCGTTTTTTTATGGCATTATGGCTATGTAATAAAGTCAAAAGTCGTTACCGCAGAGAGCAGGCGCTTCAGGCTTTACAGGACAGGTCATAAACAACTGCAAACTAAATCACATAAATTTGCCGCGCGTGCCCAACCCGAAACACCTCGCTGGCTAGCCGATGCACGCCAATTACTCTGTTCAAAGTGTCAGCTGTGATAACGCCTTCGTGAATTAGTTGAAAGGTGCTCTTACACATATAGATAGTAGATAAATTGGTATAGAAGCTTGGCGGAAATCCATGACATATTACATACGGGGTGTAAAAAGAAACTTGAGCAATAATGATTGCTGTGAAATGACTTTTATTTTTGGTGTGGAACGCACAAAACATTGTGCTTATGGGTGCATCCTACAGTACAGGGGTCATAGGGGTCTTCAAAAGTTTAGTTAGAACATTTCAAACATATTTTCGTAAAAAAACGTAAAAAAAAGTTGGAACTTTGACCTTCGATATATCGGTAAGAAGCTATGGTTCCGAACGAAAAAATTATCACAATGATGGGAAGCTTGCACGTCACATGTAACTTTCAGCTTCAGGAAGTGTCTTTACATGAAGCAAATCGACATCAATATACGCCATATCTATATATATAGTCTATTTCCTGCTACTGTTTTATGTAAACGGGATAGTTTGTGAGAATGAATGGATGGATGGATTGATGCTTGTTACTCTTTCACGCTTAAATGACTGAGCGGAAGTAGCTGAAATTTGGCACACACATAGATATCGATCTGGCTTTAACACATAGGATTTTCGTCCCGTTTTTTATTCCCGTGGGATAATTTAGGACTTTGGCTTGATTCTGTCTCGAGCAGAAGCAAGAAACAATGTGTGCAATTTTACAAATTATATTCAATCACAAATTGAACAAGAATACAAATTGTCGTTATAATAAAAAACGAGTAAATCCGTCAGTGAGTTACAATAGACGCTTAGCATAGTAACATTTTCCGACCTTACCACATATCGTGCCCACGATTTTACTACAAAATATGAGGCAGAAAAGATAAGACGAAGTTTTATCACGCCTTTACCTTACGTACTTTACATCATACATTGTGTCACGTATCGCTAAGTGATACATACGGCGCAGGGGCCGCGACGCTGAGTCATACGTATAACAAAGAAGTTATGGGATCGGTTACCAACTTCACCCCCAAGGCACCATTAAGTAAAAAGCTTCCTTCAATGGTATTACAGCGGTGCTGGCAGATATGAGGGGTTTTTGGTTTAGTGCGGTCAGCGTCGAATGTTGAGTGTTATTGAATTGTCGATAGACATCCCAATTCTTTTGTAGTACTCAAAAGAAAGGTATTATTTTGTTTGCGTTAGTAAATAGGCTCGCCCCCAATTACATGGGATTTAAAAATAACTGGCAAAATGTGGGTGTACTAATAGATAGAACCTCTGCCTTACCCCTCGGGGATAACAGGCGTGATGTTATGTGTGTATTGTTAACTTAATACTGATCTCCCCTGCTGAACTTTGTAAGATGAATAGGTAGTTAAGTAACCTTTCTTTTCTAAGCAAAAAATAATGAGCAACTAAGTTTCAGAACTTTATCTTCAATGTAATAATGATCAACGCCAGCTGATATTATTTTCGCCATTGTTATACACACTCTCATTGATAGCTCTTTGGCATTACCTACCCCATTCCGTTGACCTAATTGTTGCCTGATATGGCTGTATAACAGCCGAAGTGGCTATAAATGCAAGAAACTAGGTTAAATATCGATGAAGTCTAAACAGTCTCGTAAAGCGCGGAACTTACCTAAATTGCTTCTTTAGCTATCAATCAGATTGAGCTGTAGACATACACTTTTAATGTAGCACTTCTATTTATAGTGTGAAATGTAAATTTTATCAATAGATCTCTCTTGGAAATTGTTGCATCACTGTGATGACACATTCTGTTAGATATTTTATTAGATGTCTGGAAGATAATGTGTTTCGTCATCTTAGAGCATAGAAATCAGATATACCTACAGTGCAAACAAGTCAGTGTAGCAAAGGCTTTTGGAAAAATGGAAATGACTCACAGGTTACCAAGCCTACCAATATGCATGCTATTCAGAAACCTGCATATTGAGTCACGTCATACCAGGCTGCATAAAATGTGTGCATTTTTATGAATACTAGCTTTTACTAGCGACTTAGTTCGCGTGCATGTCGGTCATCGCGGACGCAGAGGAAGTCGCGAATTATAAAGTGGCCTATGGCCTTTCTTGGGGTTCAAGTGTATACCATACCAAATTACATCAAAATCGGTTCTGTGGTTTAGGCGAGAAAGTGTAACAGACTGACAGACAGATAGACAGAGTTACTTTCGCATTTATAATATTAGTCCATACTAAAATCTATACTCCATACTAATATTATAAATGCGAAAGTAACTCTGTCTATATGTCTGTCGACTACAGCATACTTGGGAAAAGGCTAGACAGAATACATGAATCGTAACTATATTAAAAGTTTTACCAACTTCTTGAAAGTTTTAAGGACTCGTAACTATTTCACTATCAGATCATTAACCTGTCAATACGAATATGCCACGCGAGTTCCTCGTTTAATTCTATTAGCCATCTTACCCCTAAATAATATAGCACGTATTTAGTTGACTATATACTTTATTAAAATGGCCTCTCCGCCCATACGAGGCGGTCGGGCAGTCATCAAGTTCACTAATAGCTTTCTTTACAGAACCGCGATAACGGCTAGCGTTCACGTAATCGTATAGTTAAATAACGTGCTGCTTTCATCATGATATCTTTTTAATTGTGCTTTATCTCTTCTGTTACAAAAGTTGATAAATAGGTCAGTGGATCGTTTGTAAATAATTACTACACGGCACCAGTTTAAAAACCATATCACCACCATGCCACCGTACCATATGATATATCGGTATAATGTCATAGTATAACAGCTTTTTTTAATGATATTTTTTTGGAAATGTTATAATAATATAATGTTTTCAGTAACTGCCTCCATAAATTTAACTTGTAAATGTGGAAAATCAGTTCAGATTTATTAGCCACAAACAGTGCTTAACCGCGTAGCGAGGCGGTTATTTGCTACGACGTCGTACACCGCGTAGGCGCGGGGCCTCTACGTCAGCTACGGCGTAGCAACAATTATTTAGACTTAGAGTCCTCTTTTACAAAGTCAAAACTTCAGGAATCGGGAAAATGCTGATTGTAATTTTGCTACTTTTCATTCGTGCATAATATACATGACGCATGAAGATTCTTTGTTTCTTGTATTGAGTAGGTAGGACACGCAGGCACTTAAATGAACCCTTCCACGTTCCAACTAATAAATATTCTTTTATTATAAAACAAAGCTTCCCATTTAGGTGTCGATAGTAGCTGCGTCATCGTGCCGCTACGTATACTGGCAGCGGAGTTCCCTCGAGTATTTGTTCGTGAAGGAGCCGTACCTAGCGTGTGTGGTGACCACGCTGATAGCTCGTGACATCACCACCAAGTTGTATGCGATGAACAATAAGATCGTCACTGAGAGGGGGTCGCACCTTGACATCAGGCTGCCGAGCATATCGCATGCGCTAGCGAGAAGTCCGAGGAAGCTTCGTGGGGCCAGCAAACTGCCACCACCCACCACAGTCCAGCCCGTACCGCCTGAACGTAGACCTATCAGTAAGTAGAACCATTTTTTCGAACAATTTTAATTCTTATGTATTTCTTTTTGCATCCGTATTGAAGCCAGCCTAAGTTATTGACGTTGCATAAAGCCAGCGGCTCATAAAAATCGTAAGCTACGGTGCTACGGAGCCGCTACGGTGCTACGAAGTCTCCGCGGTTGTATAAATTCTATATGACTATCACTATATTCTAGAGCTGCAAGGTCTGGGAGTCGGCTGTACATTCATTTAATGCTTTAGTGTAGTGCCATATCATGGCGAGCAAGCCTTCCTACTCTAAAGAGTAGGAAGTACTCTAAAGAGTTTCCAGTCGTTTGTTTAATACATGCTAAGTGAAAAAGACAACAAATTGGTCGCTGCTACGGAAAGATTGTAATGCAAAATATTTACTTTTTCTTACTAAGCGTTCTCTGTGTGTATACAGACAAACAGTTCTTAAACTTTTTCAACCGTAAGCAAGGCAGATTTAAAATCGAGTACCTAGCGCGTGACTCATCCTCGATTTGTTTGTTGGCAAATGGCGTTGTTCAGGTTAACAATATACGAAATTATACAGTTCAGATATTCTGATAAAATACTTTTAACTGACTTTTCAGGTACAACAAAAAGAAATTTGCACAATATTAAATGTCAATGTCGCAATAAATGAAAATGTTTTAGAAAAATAACAGAAAATTCCTTCACAGATTGCTGGAGCCGCGACACGGAACCGCTTCCCATCGCTGTGAAACGCAACTGTAACTCCACATACAATGGCGGCGACGAAGAGCTGATGCCTTTAGCAGCCCACGAGGCTCCGGCCGCTTCGTCAGACGACTTGTCCGTGGCTGACAGCTGTCCTGACACGTCTTCCAAGTATCACAGCTGTGAGGCAGTCGAGACTGATGATGAACTTAGGCATTAGCAGTTTAGCACGGCGTTACTAAAACCTGTGTTCGAAGGGAATGGCTCGGTTAGGGCACCCGCATGCGGTTGCCCGCAATGGAATAGAAAAATGCAGTGAAAATCGATTTAGTCTTCCACTATGGAGGCTGCGCCAGCGACTTATGTGGGTGCATGCGTGGTTGGAAACCGCATGCGGGCGTCGCCCATATCAATGTGTATTTCTCGCTGCTTTGAAACAAAACATAGGGTCCTTATGTCCGTGTGATCCAGCGCTTCCTGGTAAGAAAGCTTTCGTATTTGTTACACTTGTGGAGTTATTGATAGGTGTGAATCTCGAAATTTATTTATATTATGCGATCTAGATTTTTCATTGCGGTAAACTCATCATAAACAGCTTTATAAGATTACCTTTCTTATAAAGCTGTTTAAGATGAGTTATGAATGAATGACCGTGAGATCGAGATTTATGAATCATGATGAAGTAATAGGTATAGTGATGATAGATTTTATACTGATTATTTTGTTTAGTTAATACTTTCTTATTTTCGCAAAAAATATTGTTATCAGTTAAATAAGTAATCATTTAAATATATGTTATTCTACATAAAATGTGCTGTATTCTTTGATGTATACATTCATATTTGTCTAAGACAAGAATAAACTTTGTTTAATAAATCGGTTTTCCTTATTTTGATCCCACAAAGACAACACAGCCAGTTAAGCAAACCAGAAGTTTTGGAGGAAAATGGTAACAAATAAATACGACTTATTCTGAAATACGGTCAAACATAATCAACTTTCAATATTTTTTTTTAATTTCATTTCATTATTTATACCTATGTATTTTGTACGTACCTCATGAACCTCATGAAATTTGAAGAGGATGCAAAAGTTCACGTTGTAGGTATATTGGTTTTGTAAAAATACTTTACAATACAGAGGAAATGTATGAAGTTTCTAAGTTATAAAAAACACTCAAAGGTACAAAATACAATAATGGTGTACAATAAAGACAATTCTGTGAAGGTCTATCTAAGTCTATCGCGAGCGAATATTGTATGGGCCCCGAAATATGACATGACAATAAGTAAAAATAGTAAAATAAATACTTGTACATCATTCTGATTGCAATAGTAGCACTGCTTGTATTTAATTAGTAAGAGCATTTGATTGTAAAACCTAATGTTTATTTAAACAGTCTTTCATTAATATGATAATAACACTTTTTGTTCATGACAGCCAAAAGGACAATTTCGTGAAAGTTTTTTCAAATGAGTCGCGGTCCAGTCAACTTTGAGAACCATTGATCTAAGTGATTTAAATTCATACAGTTTCATTGTGAAAGCGGTTCCATTTACATAGCTATTAGTTTCAAATGCGCAAATTCACTTGAATAATTTGGTAGGTAAGTAAAAAGTGCATTTTGCGATTTCATTACTGATGACAGGAGGCAGGAGGTTAGTGAGTTTAGGAAGGGTGGTATAGTAATGGCTTCATTATAAGTGGACACCGACGCCGTTTCTCCCCTCCATGACGACATCCAATCAATCAGTGGAACCAATCCAGTTATCGCGACAATGCACACAACTGGGCGGATATTAAGGCGACCGTTGACATTGAAATACTAACAGAAATATTATTTTTTGTCCGAGGATATAAAATTGATTGGATTGATTGCACACCTAAATGTTGTTTTGATTAATTTATGTATCGTTATTTACATGGTACAATAGAAAGAAAACAAAACTAAGTATACAATGCAGATAATTCAGTCACAAACAATTATTTGCTACAATACTAACATGGGCGGGTGCCCATCCATCATCGCGTACGGTTTTTCACAGAACATCAGACATACAAATGATGCAAAAAGAAAATTTGTTTTATTAGTTTCAGTAAATTTAAGCTCTAAAATTAGCACTTGGCGTATTGTTTTACAATCATATAAAAAAAAAAACATGATTGGTTGAGATATCGGAAGCCTGTGCGAAAACACTGTCTTGGTCACTGACGGGGTAAGTTATAGTTATGATTCGAACCAAACACTGCAGCACTGTGCCAAATCACTAATTGGAACAGCCTTTTCACATAAACTTCTCAGCGCCAAGCGGAAGAAGTAGAGCATAAACTTGGTGTCCAAGCAATAACTAAATCATGCGAATTTCGTTGGTATTATTTTCCAGCAAAAGCTAGATTTACTTCCGTACAGGTAGGTACGAGAAGTTTTCATATGGTGTATCTAACCGTTTATGAGTAAATTTTGAGATGAACTATACTAAACTAGAGCAAATTGTTTGAATGCATAAAATAGAAAAATAACTTCAGTATAAATCGAGTAGGCTATCGGAATCAATATTGCAAGCTTTGCGCTCCACAGCCGGCAAACTTGTTTTGTAAAGTGTACTTGTGTTGTCCAACGGAAGTTCGCTCAACGAGCTAAATAGGTCTTAAACTATCTTTAAAGTATTAGTTCACGCAACAGATAGATATAAAATATCTCGATTCTATCAACAACAGCAAAACTTAGACTTCGTTGTATTAAAAGTTGTTGCAATAAATATTGCTACGACAGATAGGTACCTAGTTATTATGGAGTGGGGTAAAATTTTACACGGCTTTCTAATCCTCTGCCATCTGCGGAATTAAACACGTATGCTGGAGTCGTTTGGCTCCCAACCTGCGCCATGATGCCAGCAAAAGCAGCAGATATCCGTCCCGGTCTGCCAAACACTCCCAGCCGCAGATGCTGGTCTTGTAGCCAAATGAACCTCATCTAACTGAGCTGGAAGCGTGTTGGCGTTGCTTTTTGGCGGCATCATCTAGCGTGGGTGAACGATACCCGTTTCAAACGCTAATTAACTTTACTTTGTCTCTGACATTTATGACTCCAACGGCCGTTTGCTGAACAGAAGGTAACTTCAGTACTATAGGTAGTTTACGAATACAAATAGTTTTGTGTATAAAAACGATTAAAAAGGTAACGCATGCATTCGTTTAAATTACTGTACTCAATATATTATACATGCGTGTACGAAGGTGGTAAACATGCCCGGAGCTGTTAAATTAATGCATAAATAATTTCACTAATGCTGTGGTAACAGTATGATGCGGTGCATAAAGTAATACAGGCACGTGCCCATTATTTTCATTCACTGAACCGTAAAGAGACACTCCGTGTTGATGATGTAACTCTGACTAGTACATATCGATAATACTCTTTTCTGATGCAGATGTCGTGTCGTGTCTAAATTGCCACGACACATTATTATTATTTTAACATAATACCTTGGCTTCGTTACTTTTATCTGGTGAGCACATAACTAAATCGTCCCATTTAATAACGTAAAACGGCTAGTCACGCGTAGCGCCACTTGACCAGCAATATGTCATTTGTTGAACATACTGTTTGGCCACAAACCGTGCCTACCCAGCCTACGATTAAAATTAATTACTAAACAATCGCGGAGCACGGTTACACGGCTAAGTTATGGCATAATTACAGACTGAAGGACGTGATTGATGGAATAGCTAACAAACTGTGCTGAGTAGTTACAACATCAAACTGATTATAACATGAAATCTACCATTAGGTACCTTCTAGGTGTATGATGTATCTCGTAAGCATTACAATTTGATCGAACACTTCAATTCATAAAAATCTATACGAACGTAGGTAAAGTGTTCGGTGAGAACTGACTCAAAATCTTGAATTTGTAAAAAATAGGTTGAAACATACAACGCAACTCTCGCAAAAGATGCGATGTCTGCGGAAAACTTTTAAGCTCCTCCGTGAGTGTGCGAGCCGACATGTCTATTATATTAGCTATATCATCCTGTCGACTTTGGTACTGCTCTGCCGCGACCGTAATTTGAAGAAAAGTTTGGCAAAGACTACAAACGTTATAGAGATCGCGATATTTCGATATTCGCCATTTCTCTGTTCACTCGCATGAAAAGTAGGTAAAGTAAACTTGTTAAAGCTGTGCAAACGTGGGGTTACCTTCCAAAACGATCGATTTTAACTTTAGGTACCTAGCTCGCGCTTAAACGGCCTAGATCATTAAATTACGATATTTGCCACGCTTACCATCTATGGCATTTTTAGTCTCAAATAAGAGATATGGGTACCTAAGCGGCTATTCATTATGAGTAATACATTTTCAGAAGTAAATAAAATGCCAACCAGGGCATTTCTTATGAGGCCTTTTCATGATTGATGAATGTGCGAACGGCTGGGTGTGTTACTAAGGGCCTCCTATAGCTAGCCGTTGCTTTTATAGATGTGAATATCTCAGGAAACCGTCTTACAGCACTTTAGCAAGTTCTGGTTTTGAACTAAGTCACCGTTATACGAGTAATTTTTAATTAGAGTTTCACCGTTATACGAGTAAATATGCAAAGTTATATTAGTGTTAACATGGTAAACTTTCTATAGGCTGTTAGCACAACTAACATAAACGCTAATTATTTCAACGACGTTCCTAAATAATTTGATAAACAGTGGAAGTGGGATCGCGTGACTGTAAGTATCATATCATGTTACAAACAACTTAAATTAAATGAGAAGTGTTTCAAATTAAAAGATAATAACTATTATTCATCTACTTAAGTATTTATAATTTAACCACTTTAGATATATGGAAAATTATGTAGGCACCTACATAACTTTATGTTTTTATATACCAACATTCTTAAGCTTTTCTTTTTCTACTGTTTCAACAGCTCAAATTACTATTAAAGGTCAGTTGGACAGTTTATTCAAGCTGTTTGAAAGTTACCTTGTCTAGATATTTTAACTGGCTTGTTAAGAAATTGCAAAACATACAACAAACAACATTGTAATGTTGCGCAAAAGTTTTATGCTATAACAACGAAAATGTTTTTTTTTAATTGCTTATACAAAGTAGGTACCGTAGGTATTGTCATATATTATTATTTTAATATATACTATACTAGAGGGGTACTGTACTAGAACTATTGCAATTAAGTCTTTAGCAAATACCTACGATGTTTGTGTAAATACTTAGCATTAATATTTATAAACTTTTAATTTGAGCCATGCTTCCATTTACGCGTTCCCTTTATTGGCTTCATAATTAAAATAAGTTAAGACAAGCTTAGGTAAGAGATAGCCACAGAAAGTTTGTAAATGCATTTTGGCTTTATGAAAGTGGTTGGAGGTTTAGCGAAATAGGCTCTTAATTCTGCATTATCATTTTAACATGACAGGCCAAGCGAGGGTAAAATGTTTCCTTATGATCCATTTTAGTTTCTTAACTAAAAGTACTTTAACTAATGGGTTGTAACATAAATTCAACCCTATTCATTAGGGAATAGAAAGCTCCTTCACTTAATATACTCGTATTATAACTACTTAGTTCCTACGAAGGTACTCAAAATTTTAAAGTAAACCACAATTAAATTATGCCTTGTTGACATTTCCGCAATTAAAATGAAAACTGTTGTTCTAAATTTTATCTCAGAATTTATTAGCGCTCCCGCTGTTTCATAACACCTGAATAACGGTAACAAACAAACAAAACTTAACCCAAACTAAAGGATAAGTTTTCGTGAATGAATTTAATGGAAATTCACACTACTTCGTTACGAACAACTTATAATCAATATTTATAGGTTTGTTTTCGTGTAATGTAATCTAATCAGGCTCGGTGAACATACCGACAATGGTGTCGCAGGCGAACGTCCGTCTTGCTTTATCTAAGTAAATGAGCAGGTGACCTTACAGCACAAAGGTGACTCAACAAAGCGATAGCAGAAGATACGATCTGATCACCTGCAGGCCGGCGTGGTCAAGGCTGGCCTGGCCTGGCACTCGCGATGCTTTCTTATCCACCACCGCTACGCCGCACTATTCTTGAGCATTACATGCGATTACCCACCATTTCAAGCGTTATCTGATGGCCTATGGCGTTGCTAACAAAAGACCTCTGAATAAGGTTGAAGTAAGATCGATATGCTTGACCGTCTGATCCAATATGGGAAAGGTTCTAGCGTAAATTAAACACGCTACTTAATGAAATATACGCATTGTATTGGAATATAGTTACATTCGGTACAATACGTATTACACAATCAAATTCACTTTCATTTTTCTTCGTCGGAAAAATACCGTATTATGGGAACATACCTACATAACATATGAAATTACTCAATGTACCAAAACATACTTTACGATTTAGTTCATTCCACTTTGGCCAGGTTTTTATTTCAGAGCCTTTTAGGAGTTCTTTATTTTTACTGATGGCCTTGTTTCGAGCACCAAAACAGATATTAAATACGAACACAGCTTTACGACAATTACAGTGAGGGTATTAAAAAAATGTTGAAGACAGTTTAGCCCTGAAAATGTGCTTCAATAAAAGCAGTTTACCTACGTACGATGTTATGCCTGGTTGGCAACTTCAAACGTGTGGGGATTTGTCATCATTGTATTGTGGTATTGTGCGGAGGATATATGAAATGTGAGACTGCGTCGTCGCTGCAAGGTCCCGCATCTTGTCCACGTTGGATAGGTGCCAGCCACTAATCTACGCGCGGTTATACATTCATTCTCAAGGGTTGACTAAATCTATTTGTTTAAATTAAAACAAAACAATCTTTTAATTTTTCATAAAGCTGTTTTGTTTTATTAAAACAACGGAATTATCCATCAATTTTATTTGTTCAATACACAACTTAAGACACTTTTACTACCTAATTAGAAGATGGTTATTAAAATACAGTTAATAAAGAACTTTCTATAAAGAAAGCTTAAACAAAAGCATTGGATATTTTCGTTCCTTAAACTTTTATTTATATAATCTCTCACCGTTACCGCTTACCGCCTAACGTTTAACTTTCCCGTGATTTATAGCAGCATTTCTTGCTGAAAAAAGTCTGGACCGTTGCCGGCGCTCGCCACTCGTGTCAATAATACTAGTATACTTCGTTACACAAGAAGGTTCTGATCGAGGGTAAGAAATAATGTCACCAACACCAATCTAGCAAGTTTCTCTTTAAAAACGTTTCATATTATTGTGCAACAATACCGGCAAACATGAGGTGTAACATACAATCAGTAATTGTAATATTTTTTGTACAAGTTTAGAAGGTTGGTTACAAATCACTCGATGTCACACTCGATCAACGATACAATTGACAGGTTGCGGCTATCGGACGAGTTGATGTCGTACAATAATTTTATTGATAATATCTAAGTAGGTAGTAGCGAGATGGGAGTAAGGGTTGAAGCGGGGGTCGGGCTGGGGGCGGCGGGGCGCATGGCGCGTGCGTGCGGCGGCGCCGCGCCCGTCTCGCGGTCGGAGAGCGGCCAGTGTCGTGCCGCGCGGCGCCGCGCTCCATCGCCGCCGAGCGCCGTGTGCGCCTCCTCACGCGCCCAAGCTCTACTATGCGACTCGCGTGCCGCGCTCACTCGTGTTGTGGTGCTTTATGATGGTACGGCATGAGAGTGCGAGATATGCGGACGTTCCGTGACAGACGTGCTGTTGAACTCACCACCGCCACAAGTGGGCGGAGAGACGAGACGCGTCCTAGGCTGCTCAGGTGAGCGGCCCTTCGTATCTCACGTCGTTGCACGCTGGCTAAAGACGCTGCGATCTCGGGGTCGATAAGGCACTTTGCTGGCTAGACTCTAATGAAAGGTACACCGTAAGTTTTATGTAGCTTCTTTGCTACGAAAAGCGTAGACAGTGCTACGCACGATAATACGTAGCCGTAGCGCCATATGGTGATTTAGATTGAGTTGTTCATAAATCCTATCTTATTATTTGCCTCCTATATTTGTTAAAAAATGCTATATTTTTCTTAGTCGTCATCATATATAGTTTATATTTACCTATAGGATGTTTAGGAATACGCTTGAAAAAGTTAATTCAAAGGACTAAAACGTACCTATAATCTCTCTGAACCGATGAGATGTTACATTTCTGTTACCAATTCTATGAACAACAAACCGAGAGAGACAATCGCGTCTCGATCTGTCTGAAAGTATATATTGTACTACACACATTGCCACACACGTAATTTGGCCGAACTTGGCAACGTAACTACTATCGTATACTTATCGATGTCATTGAATGTCCAATAAATGTAAATAAACAACTCGTACCGACGTCTTCAGGAGCTAATTTCTGATAATGTTTGATGTAAAGTAACATTATTTTGTTTGGAAAGTAGATTTTTTCATTGAACGTATTTTGTCTGTTCACGTTACTAAATGCGATGGAAGCTTGTAAGGCAATAAATTCCTTGAAGCATATTTGTAGGAGGGCGATGAATCGTGACTTGTGAGTCGTCACGCAATATCGGGAGTATACAGAATATCTTAGAGGCGGAAAGGCTTCGAGCCACCGCCATCAATCTCTAGTCTCCGAAAACGACAGCTCGTACACACGATGTAATGGTGATTGAATACATTAGATATTTATTTTTTCTCGGGCTGTACTAAGCAGTGCTTATCAGTATACTCGTACATTCAAGTTTTAAAAACAGTTAAAATTACATTATAAAGAAAGTTGTTCAAGAAGACTAGAAAGTGGTACAGTTAACAACAAAACCAGATTACCACTATCCATAGTTTCAGAAAAATATTATGAAAACAACGAAGACTTATGTTAAAAAAATATTTATAAGGTACCTACCTATGATGTTAAATATATGATCATCAACTTTTGTCGTTGACTGTCCTGTTAAAATGTTTTTCTGTCCTTTCGCCGGCATTATGACGGTATTTATCTGATTTTAATAAAAGAAATGCCTTTGTGCATCGTCAACTACTCTCGGTCAAGTAAATTGATAAAGATATTTTGTAATATATGAGTAATTAAGATCATATTATACATTTTAAAGTAACTGTTCTACATGTTTTGCCATTTAAGTATGGCGAACAAAATATTTTTTTACATTATTGTAACCCATACGTAGGTTTTTAACAATACCAATGACAGCATGTTGTTAATTCATGTTTGGGTTACCGCTTACATTCATAAAGACATTGTCATATTGCTCATTAGCGTGCTTCTAAAACTCATGTGTTTTTAACCGACTTAAAAAAAAGGAGGAGGTTATCAATTCGTCTGTATTTTTTTTTTATGTTTGTTAGCTCCTAACTTGCGACTGGGTGAACCGATTGTCATGATTCTTTTTTTAATTGAAAGCTGGTGCTTCTCGTGTGGTCCCATTGTCACCATTTCAATATCTGATGATGAACTTCGGAGATATGGAATGGAACTCCTCATAGAATCACAGCAGCAATATCGTAACAAGTGAAATTGCTTTGTTTATACGTGTAGGAGATGACTGACTGAAGGAAAAGGGGGGGGGGGGGGGTACGTCAACCCCCCTCCTACCAGTTTCCAAAATTAAATATATCGTGTGAGGTATTGTTTGAAAGGGCTTTTTGTAAGGATTTCAAACATTAATACACAAGCACTACAAAGTGAAAAATAAAAAGCTATTTTACAAAAAAAGATAACCGCCTTCAAAAATTACAAAATCAAAATAACTTTAGTTTTGGAAGTCGGTGGCAATACTTACCTACATAACAAAAAAAAAACCAAAGCCGCCGACTTCCAAAACTAAAGTTATTTTGATTTTGTAATTTTTGAAGGCGGTTATCTTTTTTTGTAAAATAGCTTTTTATTTTTTAAATTATGTTCTCACTTCGTTGTAATGTGGGTAGTGGTTTATAGTGTAATGCTTAATAATAATAATAATAAATGTTTCTGTTTCCGCCACCGGTGGGCTACTATTTTTTATATTTTTAAATGTTTTTATTTTTTTATATTAATATTTAAAAATGTAATTTATATGTATAAAAAATAAATAAATGAGAATTATAATAATAATACCAGCCTGTTATGGTCCAACTGCAGAGTAAAGGCCTTCACATACAGAGAAGGCACGAGCATTGATCACCACGCTTGCTCAAGGGGAAATTGACTATTTCAGACAAGACCAGATTTCCTTACGATGTTATACCGACGTCAATGATATCCAAGGTAAACTTAAAAGGCCTTATTATAAAACATATAATATAAAGTATATAAAATGAATTGTAAAAATGCTAATGCTAAGCATAACAAAAAGCTACGTTATGCTTTCGTTTCCATAAATTTTAAATTTTTGAATAGGACTCTTTATAGGGTCTTAGGTCACTTAAATGACCTTTTGTAAAAAGTTTCGCAACAAAAAGAAGTTTAAGCATTCTTTTATGTTGCACTCCCACATTCCAACCCAAGGTTCACAAAATTCCGACACAGATTCAAGTCTGAAATAACATTAACACAGCGGGAATCTAATAGGCAATTCATATAACAAAATGCAATAAAATTGCATTTCTTGTTTCTGTATAGGTCGGCAGTTATTCTGTGTGTAAGATGATATTGTGAATGTAGGCGGCGAGACGGTCGCGACAAGCCGTCGCCATGGCTGATGCCTGTGCCAGGCTGCACTCACACCATCACACACGACATGTACACAATACCTACATCGCCTATAAATTACTCGAGAATAACCCTCTCACATACATTATGAAGCAATTGTTTATTAAGTTTAGTCAAAGCATTTTATTTTTTATTTAACCATTGTCTCTTTTATTTATTTCAATTAAATCCCTGGCTATTCAAATGTGTCTGTAATACATTTGAATACCTGGCTATCCGATTATAGTTAGAGAATAACATAAACTTACCACAATATATTGCAACTATTTTTAGTCGACATGCATTTCGTCAAATGGTATTAGTATCAAGGTATAGTACCAATAACAAATACATACAAATAATACTACCGGACAGCTACAAAAAAAATACCAATAGAAAAAGCCAATATCAATAGAATTAAAATACTCATATTATAAAACTAATCTCAGTAACTACAAGGGCCTCCAACCCCGTTAGACTTTTTGTAGGACCGATATCGGATCGGACGATTGTTTCGTAATTTCATAGGAGGGACTTTCTGTAGAACGTCTGCGTTGGTATATATTGGAATTTATATGTTCGATTTCTCTCCGACAAAAAATCGGTAACCGATTATGTGACGTGGACGGACGCCCTAACTGTAATAAAAATAATACGTAATTTATAATTTGTTATTTTGAAGATTTTATTGTTGAATTTAAATATTAAGATAGTACCTACTACACACATCAAAAAAGTCTAGGGATCAACATCCCTAACATTTGTTAGGGATGTTGATCCCTAGACTTTTTTGATGTGTATATATGTACATATTATGTTGCTGTGCCTTAACAGGGTCCATAATTGTACCTACTTTAGCTTTAAGCCTTATGTACTTAACAACTTTTATGCAGATTATGGTATGCCAATAAATGAATATGGATCAAACCAACAAGACAGACAGTGAGCTCAGTACTGGTTCCCAATTAACTATGGTCTAAGAAAACGAGAAAAGGATTATTGTAGTACAGTCATAGATATAATAACCGTAAATTGCAATGCCAATTTCTAAAATTCGTACAATATGTGTATTGGTTTTCAAAATGACATTTTATGACTCTTGCCAGCAGTTGATAGTAATCTTGTATTGGAACCTTCGATTGGAACATATTTTTCTTAATTCGATCTTGATATTTCAAACGAGCAAAACATGTAAAATAAACATTTCAAGCTGACAGAAAATAAAAATCGTTATAACTGAAAATATAGGAGTGCCAGTAAATACCTATGTATATATCAGTATGACTGGCAGGTACATAATATTTGTGGCAGTGTCGCTATTGTGTAATTTAACTGCATTATGTTTTACGACACCGCATGTTACTGAGACGTAAAAATATCTTTTGGTCGGTATCGTATTCGTAACCTACATGTACGGTGAACAAGCTAATAAAACATGTTACTACTTGGAGCAAGGTGACCGTATCACGGATCGCGTTACCCGTAAGATTTTTACTACAACGTATTTTTACGCCACCAGCTTTTACCCACGGATTCGTGGTGAGCTTTCATATGAAAGCTCCTTAATTTTTTAAACGATAAACTACAGTCTAACCCACTCCGGGGTAACGTAGCTTCCAGTTGGCGTAAGAATTTTTAAAATCGGACTAGTAATTCTGGAGATAAGCACGTTCAAACAAAAAATCAACTTCTTAGCTTTATATTAGTACCTATATAGATGTGTCTCAAGCCAGTTGACAGAATACTATTTCTTGATTAGGGTTAGATGGACGAATCACAATTCTGTCCATGTAAATCTTGCTCTTAGCATCATTAGGCACTATGATGGCCTATCAAACGCAAGAGTTAGTCCTGTAGGATATCTTATACAACTGGCTGTAAGGTTTAACTATATAGACGTGAATACCTAGCAAGAAAACTGGCTGTTCTAGTTGGGATTAGGAATATTTAATTAAAAATTTAAATAAATTATAGAATTATGTACACGAATAACAAAACATTTTTCGAAGTTTCCATATTTAAAAAAATATATAGGTACTCTATGTTGAAATGAGTAACTCCATAGAAATCGATTTCAAATGAAAACAATAATTTCGAATTACGAACTTGACATTGATGGATAAGTTAGGCCACAAATAAGTTATTTCTCATAGCTTTGAACGTTTCATTAAAAAATCTAAAATATTTTTTTCCTAGAGGAAGAAGACAGAATTTTAAAAGCCTTATTATTTTAAAAGATAATTAATATACCTTTACATAGCAAGATTCTTGACATACTCGTACTTATGTCCACAAATAATATTTCACAATAATATGCATCTCAATAATTTATAAATCAAACCCAAGTAACTAGTAAGTAGTAGATACCATATGAATGCATTTACCGTGTGTAAATTTTACTAACTTTCAACTTAATTCATATACTTTCAAAATGTTTAATGTTTACTTTACAGTCTAGACAATCGTCAAGTTTCAATGGCGTATGTTATTACCTTGTTTAGCAGACACATTGTACGAATGTAAAATTGTATGTGAAACACATTAAAGTCTTCGTTGTCGACTAAAGTTTAGAGAGTCACACGTTTTTGATTTGGAATTTATGATCTTAACTAATAAAAAACTTTTATAAACTTTATTTAAAAAAACATATTAAATAACTCCATTCATCTTACTACTATTAAAAGTGAAAGTTTGTGAAGATATTTAGATGTTTGAATGTTTGCTACTCAATCACGTGTAAAACGTTGAACAGATTTGGATAAAAATTGGCACATAGATAGACCATTTCCTGGACATAGGATACTTTCTATCCCGGTAATGTGTTCCCTTGGCATTACAGTTCAACTTACTTAACGGAAAGTTACTTTTTACACGGGCGAAGCCGCGGGCAGAAGCTAGTGGAATAGTGATCTCTTATTGTTAAGAAAACTTTACTCGGTTACGAGTAAATCTTCCAAACTTACCCACAGTCTGACAGCTAGCAAATAAACAGCTACTAAAGAATAATTTTCTTAGTTTTATGTGCACACGCCATGTCCACTTTGTTTCCTCGTGAGCCAGTGCTCACATACCGCCATAAACGTTACATATTGGGGTGTAAATTTCGCTCTACACACACTACGCACCCTGTCATGCCAGTACAACTTCTATTCAATGGAAAATTTCAGTAATGTGGTCCAAGTGAGTGCGACAACTATTTCAATAACGAACTATAGAGCTGGCGAGCTTTTAATTAACTCTCGTGCTGAGCATAGTTATAATAGAAATACGGATAATAAAGCGACGACATACCGTACGGACATGCCCTTTCGGTAAATGTCGACGGAGGTAGAATGTTTTGCTTTCATTGGGGAGACTATATTTTCATTGTTTTAGACATTATTATTACAACGTACCTAATACATATTACATAGTTGGTCTAGTTTGAGGGTGCTTTTTCAGGTTTGAATTGAAGCAGGACCTAGTAGAAGTTTGACTCTAGTTCTAAATGAGATGTTTATTACTATGTACCTACTTTGTTTAGGAAAATTTTAGTTTTGCTTTTATGGGATGTAAATGATCGATTTTTGTGGTGTGATAAATCATTGGTAAGGCGATTAACACACGGCACCGCGCACCGCCGCGGTAGGCGGTAAAGCGGCGATACACACGTATACCACCCGACCGCGCGGTCGGGCGGTGTACGTGTTAAAAGCAACGATGGATTTCATAGAGGCCAATGCGACATGAGATCCTCTTCACCGCCTATCGCGGCGGTGCTTATAGTAGTGTGCAATGTAACGCACGCAAAAAATTATACTTGCGGGTGCACCAACGGTACAGGAGTCATGGAGGTATCTAGAGTTTAGTTTTAACATTTCATGTAGTTTTTGTAAAAAAGTCGATTATTCCTATAACATCAGCGTCATCAGCTATCTGGCAGTGAATCTCGCCAAAAATTTCGTGCCTAGATCCGATCAATTCAAAACGTGATTGGTCCTATCTGCAGCAGACACGGCGAATTTTCTTAGCGGGTACAAGCGGCCTTATAGTAATGAATATATTATTATTTCATAAGGTAAAGTCTACTTGAAATGTAACTGTCACAAACGGGTTGGTCATTGTTGTGAAAATACCCCCGATGACATTTATCTCTTTGCGGTCTACCGTAACAGACGACCTTTACAGGATGTACATGTTCACTCGTATCGTGTAATTATACAGCTTTACCTAATGCTTCGGAGATAACAGGCAAGCCGGTTATGTGTACACCCACTAGAACCAGTACATGTGACTAGATTAGTGTAGACAGTGTACTGGAATATCGACTCTGTAGACCTCAATCATACAGGAGGTTATCTATCACTACAATCTACGGAGCTTGTGGTTTCTAATTTCATTAAAGAATCAAAATTGAGTTCTGACTTTCCAGATTGCGGTTGTCTGCGTTCAAATATTAGTTTTAACTTTTGTTGAGTTGTTATTTTGTAATACTGTATCTATATTCATAAACAAAATTTGACTAAGATTTATTAGGTATAGATCTATTTTATATTCATGCCTCTGCCCTCGACTTCGTCCGCGGTAAAGTTGATTTCTCCATACAAACTTTGGACCCCCGTTTCATCCCTATAGGGGGTGAATTTGGGAAAATCCGTTCTTAGCGGACGTCTAGTAACATTCTATAAATTGATATAAAAATCACACCGTCTGTTTGTACTAAAAAAAAACATTTCTTTTTATTTCTTATCTGTCCGTCCGTTTGTTTATTCCAGCTAATTTCGGAAACGGCTAGACCGATTTTGACGAGATTCACTGCCAGATAGCTGATGTTATAGGCCAAGGCTCATTTATTTTTCCAATAAGTAAGGTACCGCTCTAAAAACAGATAAGTAACCAACATTCTCGCAAGCGAAGTCAGCAGGCATAAGCTAGTTGGGAAAGGCTTGGAATTGAAATAGCCTTTGTTATAGTCGATAAAACCATAAAATATATAACTTTTTACAGCAAGTAGTTATGGTTTTTAATGGCCAACTCGAAACCTGCACCGATAGTAACGATTTAATAATTTTCCAATCTGTTGAAAAACGTACTCTATTTTTTAGCAAATTATTTTAATACAGTTACGTTTATTCTCAGCTAGCATCTGCTCGGTAACGCCCGCGTGGTTCTTTTTCACCCTCGTGATCTTACGTCTTTGGATACTGCTCCGCTCTCGTGGGTCGTAGCGTGATTTTATATGACCTATACTATTTCTTGTGAATCAAGCTATCATATAAAAAAACATTTTTTAAATCCGACTATTCGTTTCAAAGATTTTAGTATAAATGAAACAAAAGAATTAGGTCAAAGTCCAATTATTTATTGCTATTAGGCCATTAAAAGGTACTTTTCAACGTCACATACTCTTTAAATATACTAGCTTCTTCTTTAATAAACATATTCTTTATTAAACATATTTTTTTTAAACACACTTTTAAAAAATAGAACATGCACAAAATATTATTTAAAATAAATGTACCTACGTCACATAATCTTATTAATATATATTAACCCACAACGTTACTCTAACTTTTTAACCATTAAAGTAGCAAACAGCAGCCCTACCATCATGAACTCTTATCGCGATCCAAAAACTGAATTGTTCTTCAAATACGTCAATATAACGCATCAATTTATGCGTTATATTGACGTATTTGAAGAACAGTTCAGTTTTTGGATCGCGATAAGAGAAAATACGTCAATATAATGACATAAATTGATGCGTTATATTGACGTATTTAAAGAACAATTCAGTTTTTGGATCGCGATAAGAGTTCATGGTAGGGCTGCAGGTCTACACTATACATTACCCTATCTTTAATCCTATCATTGCTTTACATACGAAAGGCTTCCATTACTGCATTGAAACCACTAGATTTATTCCAGTATAAAGGATAAATGGAAAATAGTGAAGTATGTAGAATAAAAGTGCGTTACATGTTTTACGTTTCAACTGAAAAGGGGAAGGGAGGGGGAGGGAGGTAGAACCGATTCAGATAAAAAATAGCTCTCTTTTAGTTTATATTCGCAGTTTATACACTAACTACGAAATAATTTTGTTATTATTGTGTACTGATTGTGCGGTGGTTAAGGCGCCTTCTCATGCCGGAAGTTGCGGGTTCGATACCGGGCAAGTATTAATGTGACTCTTTGAATTCATATAATATATAAGACATCATAATTAATAAGACTAAACTTGCCAATCCGCCTTGGGCAAATGCCTTTGCCCTGTAGGGGAACACAATGGGCTGCTATTATTTTATATGATTAGTCTATGTTACATACAATTACACATTGGTAATATTATTTATCTTTGGACATAGCTGCATAGGTGGATTTATTAAATAAATCCTTTCCGCCATTCTCTTACTCACTATTGTTGCAAGTATTTTGTATTTTATAAATGAAATGAAATGAAATGTGACACAATTCGACGTGCTACTTAGTTTCACGTTGTGTGTTGTGTCCGTCATCTCTGAATGGGTAAACGCTTTTATAATACTAAGTGCTACAGGAGCACGTAAGTCACCAGTCCCTATGTGGCCATACGCGTAGCAAAGAATATCTAAATTTTAGACCCTAAGATATTCGGCTTCGGGTGAAATACTGTAATCAGTATTTCAATAAAGCTAACCCAACCCTATGCCAAATTATAATTAAGGAACCAGCTTCCTAATAATTACAATTTGGCATAGGGTTGGGTTGAAATTAATATATTATTCCATGGAAACAGTACACTTTTCCGGAATAAAGAACCTTTGTGCTATTCCAGACTAAAATCTATCTCTGTGCCAAATTTCATCCAGATCCTTTCAGCCGTTCTGACGTGATTGAGTCAAACAAACATCCATTCATCCAAACTTTCGTAGTAAGATAATTCAAAGCATAACGAAAAGCATTTCTGCTAGTAGTTTTTGCAATATAAAGCTCCTAGAACATTGGCTTCAGTGAAAGAGCTTATTTAAATGTCTTTGAATAATCCGTGAATTAAATCTAATGTGTCCTATATATAAGAAGCAATGCAAGTACAATATTCTCCATCGACATTGAAGCAGATTAGTATTCCACGCCGATCCCACGAGGACACAATAGATGAGACTGTAGCATCTTTAAATATTTTATTAGATTCTTTTATGTCACATTTCAAATGGACGTTTACGGACTTTATGATCCTGCATATACATACACTAAGTATGTATGTCTATGTTAGTGTATATGGACTATTCGGCGAGCTATGTTGTCGGTGTTATTCGTTGGGGAAATATTTCAGAGACGCTGTCTTGAAAGTCTTCCAAAATTCAAATAGTTAAATCTTATTTGAAAGTTATAAAACATGGCCTCTAGTGTGTAGAAGTTAACACTGCATTTAGAATAGTTTTGATGGTCTGAAAATGATAAATGGAAATAAAGTTAAGCCGTGATAGTGGGTGCATAAAACGGAGTTTTACAGTGCGTTTATTTCAAGAATAATATTCTTCAGACGTCCACATAATGCCATTCGGGCTGTACTCGTAAGTAATGCAATTTAATGCAAATGTGTTGATGTGCGATAACAAGCCCCCCGAGTGTATGGCGGGCGCGAATGGTGGATTCCTCGCCGCGGCTTGCTTGACGTCGCCCCGCAGTCGCGCCGCCGCCGACCCGCAGTCGACCCGAACCGACCCGCTGCCGCCTCGCGCAATGACTTAATGTGTGCGGAAATGTCGCGGATTACACGCCTACCGACCGCTGCATACTACCCTATGTTCCGTCACGAAATAAACTAGTTGTATTGTTTTGTTTGTGGTTGTTCCGTTATGCAGAATGTGTACCTACTGCATACGTAACTTTAACGTATCAAGACCAAAACTTACGAAGAATGTTGCAAGAATCCCTAATCATGGTCAAGCGGTCATTTTTGTTTGTGCGGTTCATATTTCGAGTAGATGTAGATGCACCTAGATGTATCATGTCGATAATAGGTATAGTTTTAAATAGTGTAACTAATTGCTTTGTCGCGGGGACTATTTTCCGAATATCTTCTACGAGTATGTAAGGAATAGTAGATTATTAACCAAGGGGATAAAGCAGTGTCTTCTGTCGCGGGTGACGATTTAAATCGCGAGCGTAACGAAGGACTCGAGGTTTACTCCCGAGCGTAGCGAGGGTGTTAAAAACTTAAATCACGAGCGAAGCGAGGGATTTAAGGCGAGTCCTGAGTGTAGCGAGGGATTTAAGTTCACCCAAGACTAAGACAGCTTTATCACCGAGGAAAATACTCTACTTTTCGTACCATTTGCGAAAAAATTAACACAATAATAATATGAGATATGCATTTTAGAACATTAAGTTATATATAAAAATAAATTAAAATAAACTTAACGATTATGTATTTGAAGAAAACAAAAACGCGGTAAATTCCTAGACTAATATTTTTTTGTCGGAAAAGCAAACGCATCAAGCTCATACGGCCTCGTCGGTTTTCGTAATTTTATTTAATAATCATAACTGCATAATAAATGCGTATTCCTTTTTCAAAAAAGATGTATAATGCTATAAATACAAACTCAATGGTGTAAACACAGATGTAGTGCAGTATTTCGGTATCTAAGTATTCCTTTAAATCACATTCTCTCCCTAGAGGATAAATGAAATTCAGTACAATTTTCTTTCCCTGTTTTTGACAGATTAATAATGACTATTGTTATGTTCGCTTTTTGTGGCATAGAATGTCACTTTTTTGAGCAAGTGGTACGAAAAAGTATTTTACAGTTCATAATCTAGCGTTTTACAACTACTGACGGAATGAGGCATTAATAATATTATGGTTAAAGTTAAATATTGAAACAAACTCGCTTACGTAACGGTTAAAGGACACATCCTATCTACCCGAGTTTGAGAACTATAAGATGAACAAAAACTAATATCGGGAGAAGCGTGCATTGCGTAGCAAATAGCTACGCGATGCGGCCGTCTACGAACGTCTACGCCGCCCGCCGGATAGTCGTAGTTTCAAAGTTCGTGACGAAGCCTACGCCACGATACATTGGCTTACTTTTGTAACAAAAATAAGTTGAAATTAGATTCGCGTTCAAATTATTCTCAAGAAAGAGGTCAATAGGCCAAATCCGTACCGTAAAACGGGGCTACTTTGCACATATTTCGATAGTTTTTTGGGAATTACTTTTTTTTAACAACCAAAATTAATGATTTTTTTGTTCCAACAGAACAATGTGTCCTTTAACTATCAATCCCATACCAATATCAAGCCCTACAGGCCCCCCACAATTATATATATTTTTATTTTTCATGTGTCAAAGTAACCCCGAAGTGGGGTTTCTTTGACAAGGCATTAAAATGCAATCAACGTCAAAGATCTAAAGTGTAAGGATTACTTTGACACCATTTTGATAAAAAAATATTCATATTTTATGCATTTTAGGGAAAATAGAAATAAAAACAACGAGTTATTGAGATCAATCAGTAATTTTTATTATCACTTAGGTTACAAAAATATAGGCAGTTAATCAGTCTTGTAATTATTATCTTTGGAATCAACACAAATTGACATTATAACAATCATCTTTCAAAAATCGTTACAACAATAGAAAATCTAAAAATAATTATTAATCTGTGTCCTCGCACACCATACATTCATAGGACGGATTGGTTGAGCCTTTGTTACACATGCCACAAATCCAATTTTTGCAAGTGATGCAACAAATCCAGTCAGCAGGATGATAGTAGAACTGGAAATCACATTTACAAATGTAACAGAGGTTGCTGTTCTTATTGCCCTTCTCCTTATTCTTCTTCTTGCCCCTTAATCTCTTTTTACGAGAAAAATCACTCAAAGGAACGTCGTCATCAGAAGAAGTCTGGCCTGTCGTAGGCGGCAAAGAAGAAGTTGAAGGTATAGGTTCGAAGATCGGGACTTCCATGACAGCCGAGACAGTATCATCAACTGTGTCATCGTTTTCCATTTCCGGAACATCATTTATTGTTGGGCGTGGGATTTCTTGGCGTGTTATAGATATCTCTGTGTACCTACCTGGTTCATGAATCACTTTCTTTCCTCTTCTGTGTCGAATTCTTTCAGAGTTGTAGCCCCTTGTTTCTTTTAAAAATTCCAGCAGACTGCTGTCGAGAAAACGTCCGGTCAGTCCAGTCCAGTCCAGGCAAACTAGTCCGTAAAGTCGTGTGATACCGACGTATTGCACTCTCCCCGCTCCCGCGCCACCAATCAAAGTCACTAGCGTTCGTTTCGCACACGTTTAAACCATTATTTGGCGCGCTGTTAAAGTAGCCCCATAAACTGTCAAAGTTACCCTTACTGTTAAAGTAACCCCGTTTTACGGTACACTACAGATTTTTAGCAAAGTAGTGTAATTTTAGTTCTTAAAGTAGCGCAGAGGTTTGATTGCTTCTAGGCATATATTGGTGGAACTAATTGAGAGCTTTCTTCTTATTTGTGAAATGCTTGTTTATTCCTCGCATACCTATATACTGTATAAGTATATGCTGTACTAGTTACGTGACTTAATTTTTGCAGATGTTTATAACTACTTGCAAAGTTTTATTTAAGTACTAGAGTTCCTTGTCAGTTAGTTTTGATTATCAATATCAAACATTCTATAAGCGATATATATTATGTTTATCTCTTAAATTGTGTTTGTTTCCAGATAGGGTGTGCTCTAACCTGAAGTGGCCAGCAGGGTGTGGTGATGGAGGTGGTAATACTGAGAGCGAGAGCCCAACTGAATCGTCTAGTGTCGTCGGGTGAGAGGCGCGCGGGGGGCGGGGAGCGCTCGCCCCGGGGGGAGGGCGGTGGCGGGGCGGCGCGGGGGGGCGCGGGGCGCGAGCGCAACATGGCGCCGGCCGCGCCCGCGCCGGCGTCCACCGCTCCCTGGCTCAACGCCACTCTCGTCTACAATGCCACCCGGCTTAACGCCACTTTCGACACCGACTTCGAGCTTCTTAGCTCGAATTCTACCGACGAACACCACCACTGGTTTTGCGCTAAATGGACCAACGCACAACAAGATCTTTTTCAGGTAACGACATAGTCCAGCCCGCCTATCAGTTAGCGTAGCACGATGGTTTTATTTTATGCAGCATGCTGAATTTTTCGAACTTTCAAGTTAAATCATATTCATTAACGTTACGATACATTAAAATTATTCGATCTACATCTATAATATCTAGGATTATATTTTGTTCCAAATAATCTAGTATAATCCTGACATCCCTCAAAATCCTTCGAACAGGCAGCAAACTTATGCTTCGCGATCGCGTTCCTAGCGCCGAAGAGTTTCAAGCAGAGCATCTTAGTGCTTCGGGCCCTGGCGGCGGCGGGCGCCGTGCTCATGGGGCTGTGGGCCGGCGCCGAGGTGTGCGCGCCCGACGTGCTCACCTGGAGTCTCGCGCTCGTGCTCGTTAACTCTATACACACTGTGTTTCTTATTATAAGGTACGGAACCATACGTTGACCCAACGTTACGACCCTAGCTTTTAATGTTAGCTACTAAGTATGGGAGGCTTGAAAACCACTTATTAATTTTTTTTCCTAAAGAATCACTTACAACAAAACTTTTAATTAAAGACAGAATCTCCTATAGTACTAACAAATTCTGCATGTGTCAATAACTAAGTCAGTTTATGAGGAAGCACTGGTTGAGAATGCTTGATTGCTTGGATACATTTATTAAGTTGTCGCTGGACAAATTCAGCAAAGGCTAATTTGTGAACCTTGCCCACTTAAATTTAAGTACGTTAACGTTGCCAACTAAATCTTGATGGGCAAAGTTCTACAAGCACGCAAACTGGTGATCGTAGTACCTACCTATGTATAATATCTGCTTGTAAATTAAGCTCAAATCAAAAAGTTATTTTTCAGTCACTTCAGATTTGTATAAGGTATATTCGTCATTGCATTCTCTGTCGCAGGTTTCTTCCTCCGGCGTTATCTCTTGAGCTAACAGATCTATACTTGAAGCTGTTCAAGCCTCTGAAAGTGAACAAGAAGCACTTCACGGAACTGACTCGCGAAGCTAGGATAGTACGGCTTGAGCCCGGCGAGGCGTATGCGGTCGAAGACGTCACGCCGGCCGACGAGAGATTGTCTATACTTTTAAAGGGAAAGTATGTTATTTACACAAAATACCATCTCTTTGTTATTTATCGTCTTAAAATATACCCCGGATGGTCCATATATGATCTGTATTGGACATTATAAGAAGTTGACTGGTGTTTCTAAAGGATCTTGGCCTCTATGTTTTTTTAAAAATAGACATCGAGTATTTTCTCAATACCAATCGCACAGTAAACATTTAAACTAACGACTAATTCGTTAGTTTAAAATATGAAATATGTTTAACTAGGTATCTAATAACAAAATAAATATCATTTATCAAATAGTTTCCAACACTCAATTTATAATAATCAATTACTTATCTGCCTGGGGAACCTCTGTGGTATCTATTAATTAATTAAACATCCCTTTGAAGGTACGTCAACCGGCTGTTACAGAACAAATTGAATACTGAATAAGTGTCCCAAAAAAATCTTATGAAGACAAATATCGAGGGTACACGGCTACAAAATAAACAATTCAAAGACAAGCGAGGACGCTCTCGATGTAAAATAAGATACACATGTTCCTTTTGTTTTTCGTAGAATTATTTTTCTTTGTTGTAAGTACCATTGCTGGGTCGGTACCTTACAGTATTGTATGTCATGAACTCTGTGAGAAAAGAAACATTTTGTATTTTTTGACTAATTGATTTTGTGCGACGTTGTTCACAACCTTTTATTTTTGCTAACTTGCTTCATGCATGTAAATGATCGATGAACATATAAAATAAACAAAATTTCGCCATATAATCGAAAATGAAGGTCCCAATCACCAGGTTCTTGACCATACATATCGATACCGGAAATATGAAATAACGTAAGGGACATTTGGGCGAAAATCTAATTTCGACCAAATGTCCCTTACGTTATTTCATATTTCCAGTATCGATATTCTTTATATGAATTGAACAGAATAACTGTTTTTTGTACCACTTCGTATTTGTTTGAGTTGGGCCACGAGGGGTAATGCACGGCAGTCCATAAGCTAATGGTTTCAATTCCCCTGTAAGCTATTTCATAGCCACTATTATAAAATTAAGTACCTACCTAGTCTCCCTAAATATAGCAAAATATACGACTTATTAGGGGCAAAGTATTTTCATATACTGCCTTAATTACGTTTGCATAATACAGCATTTACAATATTAAATCAGTCCATACCTACCGCTGCAACAATTGCAATTGCCTAGGCTCACACAAATTTATGACCAAAGTAAGTACTTACGGTAATGTGTGTATAAATTAAAATAATTATAAGTTTGATTATATTCCAAGCGCTCAATAATTGTGTGGTTAAATGGTGTTGTAGATCACGTCAAATAGGAGTATTTATCGTGGTGATTACATCTCGCTTTCATTGATAACTCCATTGGGAAACTAATAGGCTGTATTATCTAATAATCTTAGTTATTAGGACCACAATAATGATACTAATCTTCTAACACAATAACGATTTATGCCTTTCAACTAGTAGCTGAACTGATTTTGAGGAAACTAAGGTCGTTAGTTTATTTTCGAACAGGATGCGAGTAAGCTGCGACGAAACACATCTCCACTACATACAGCCCTATCAATTCGTTGATTCTCCGGAGTGGGAAGCCAATCGCGAACAATCAGATGACGTCTTCCAGGTAATTTAAAAAACAAAAGTTTACAATCTTATTATTTTCTAGTTAAGTAGTTGCCACTGATGGCAGTAGTCGCCGCAAGGTTGCATGCTTGTCGGTCTTCTACAGATTGTACTTTGGTGAGTGTGCCCAAGAACTAAGGAACTCTACGACCTCATCCCACCGGCCCCCTTCCACCATCTAGACGCGCTTCCAATTACCATCCCTACCTTGTGGCTATTCCACCTATTCACACTAAGCATTTCCAAACGTCTTTCATTATGCGCACGGCAAAAGAGTGGAACTTTACCTGCGTCTGTATTGCCGAACGCATTCGACCCTAATCTCTTCAAAGTTAGAGTGAACAGGCTTCTTCTAGGTAAGCTCACTCCATAGACTTTGTCTCTGTCACCTCTGACCTAGACTAGAGTCAAGAGAAACCCACCTTTTATAAAAAAGTACATTACTTTTGTAATATGTCTCTATAAATATTCCCAGATGCGCAAGAACTTCATTCATGAAACATAAGATTAGCTTCGTGAGATCTTCGCTCGTATCACTCGAATTCGGACAAGACACAACTCATTGTAATTCCACGCACAGTCACACTAAATAATTCAGAAGCGCTTCGGAATAACGCATTATCTTAATCACTGGGGATTTATTAAACTGCCTCTATAAGACATGATAAAACTAATACAAATTGATGATTTCCAATATGATTCTTACTGTCGATCGTAGATCGCGACGTTGTCGCAAACAGTAATATCATAAACATCTTTAATGCGAGGCTGAAGCTTGAACATGCATAGCATAATTATGTTTTTTATTACGAATAAGTAAACGAAAATAATAAAAGTCTAGCTGTTATATTAAGTACATCAGGATTTCGACATGGTATTGAATGCTAACCTTACAATCGTTCATTATAAGGTTAATAAATTCCACTAAGTTAGTAAGGAGAGGGGCGCAAAACTCTCGCATGAGGGCGTGCCGTCTCAGGTGCACAGTAATGATCATCTCGTTTACCCTTATACCTTTACCAACCTACTTGAACCATCGAGGTAGGTATGTTTACCTGAAACATTAATGTATAGAGAAGAACAGTCAGTTACGGTACGGTCGGATTCAGCCGTTTGAGTGAATAGAGATTAAACGTTACGTGAATATTTTACTTGAATTATTTCAACATTGTGCTTTACCTTTCTGGAGAATTTCCATACATTTCTTTAACCGGTTAGAGAAGCGAACTGCCAAGATTTATTATACAAATAGGGTCTTTAAAAATAATGTTGTTTTTTGCTTTATAAACATAACATAACATCATCACGCCTGTTATCCCCGAAGGGTTAGGCAGAGGTGTACCCATTAGTACCCCCACATTTCGCCAGTTATGTTTAAGTCCCATGTAATAGGGGGCGAGCCTATTGCCATCAACCGGGCACAAGTCCAGACTCCGAGGCTGCTACTGAGAAATTCCTGAAGGAAAAACCCAATAACACTTTGCCCGACCCGGGAATTGAACCCAAGACCAGCAGTCGCGCTTTGCGACCACTAGACCAACGAGGCAGTCAAGTCGAGTCAGTGCTTTATGTAATTAATAAAGTAACAGTTTGCCGGTCACATGAATTGCTTAAGCCTCCCTAATTATAAATGGATTTAAATGCAATTGAGTAAATAGCCTGTAAACTTTACGAACAAAAAAATCTAATCTTTTAAGCTATCGTGCATGATGTATATAACTGTAAAGGCTGGGTAGAAATTCGCTTGTAAAATACTCCACGTCGTAGTTTATATGACTACAACATGTAGCCGTTTCAAAACAATGTTTCAACTACAGCCAGTTAATATATTGCGTAAGTACATGTACATAAGACGACCATGTTTGAATAACTTGGATCTAAATGTGGATATCATTCTTAATTATATTTATGATGGTTGTTTGTTTCGGGCACTCTTTGACTACAAAGAGAAACGCAAAGGGAAAGTGTTGAAGGCTGTATTTGACGTATCCTTTTTGTAAATCAAGCTCTCGATGTTGCGACACAAAAAGGAAATGAAAAATCATTTTTCATTTTTCCGCCTGACGGTTTAAAGAGTTTTACAAAAAGAAATTCAAATGTCAAGCACTTTTAAATAAAGAACGCCTTTCTAATCTTGAAATTAGTAACGTCTGCGCACGATTTCATTTCAAGTTTACAAATATTTGAACATGAGTTGCAGCTGCACATAAGGTATTGAAACTACGACAGATCAACCGGAAAAGTGACTGGCTTTATTGGAAAACTCGAGGCAACTCTATTCAAAGCTATACGAATACTTGTTGGGCAAAAGATCTTATCTCCGGATACTTTCGGTGCACGTGCTCGCGCCGAACTGAGACATAAGTATAAGTGATGTAACCCCATTTTCTCTGAAAGGAATATCCACTGAGATTATCTGTGTTTCTCATATAAAAGCAATGCTATTTATTTTGAAATGGACATTTAATCCTGCTTGTTTCTATTTGTAGTAGATAGGTAGGTAATCTATTATACTAATATTACAAAGAAGAAACTTTTCAGAGGAGGCGTAAGAAAGTAATCGCTGAAATAAAGTGTAGTAAGTAGTCAAGTGCACGCTAAATTAGTCTCGGAATTTCATGCTCTATCATAAACGAATGCTTTTGAACCCATATCTTATATCTCTAGCAAAACCTTGCTTCCTGCTTGATGTTTGCGTCTATGCCCGCCCTAAACCCCCAAAACGATATCATCAATCATAACCCTAGACCTTAATCGTTGCTCAACACTGGAATCTTAGTTACTTATAGTGGTGTGGTGATTCCTAGTTCTGTTATATCTAGTAACAATAATATACAGGGTATAAAAAGGACCATCATACAGAAGTTAACATTGAACAAAAATTTTTACTTTTATTATTGGTGTGAAAAATCGCTGATTGAGGTAGCGCGCAATTTAACGCACGCAATTAATTGTGATTACGATTGTATCAATAAACAGTATAGAAATATTGGGGGTATTTCAAGTTTAGTTGGAACATTTAAAACTTGTATCATAAAAAAAGTTTGAATTTTGACCTACATACAAACATCATGCTTGTAATCCCCGAAGGGTTAGGCAGAGGGTACACCTCTGATTAACCCATTAGTACACCCACATTTCGCCAGTTATGTTTAAGTCCCATGTAATAGGAGGCGAGCCCATTGCCATCAACCGGGCACAAATCCAGACTCCGAAGCTGCTACTGAGAAATTCTTTATAGAAAAGCCCAATAACACTTTGTCCGACCTGGGAATCGAAACCAACCAGAACCTACAATATATCCGTAACCAGAATGCTCTCAGGTAGGGCTGGAACTAGAACAAGAGAATGCCCACAATGATATAGGGAACATGTAACTTTCGGCATCGTTTTGTCACCGTATGTCACTTGTTATACACAGACGTTAATATGGCACATCGGCTTTTAGAAAAAGTTCGGCTTTTTAGAGCTCCAACGACGACGACGTCGTCTCTGTCACACATACCTACATAACGTCGTGACAGTCTCGTTCTATAACTCGATGTGCATATTAACGCCTAGATGCTGTACCTTTTAACGTCGTCAGTTACACTGACAGCCACAATGCTTCTCAGGTGAGTGTGATTGCGGAGGAGGTGTCCACGTGCGTGTGCTGGCCGCGCATGCGCCTGGAGCGCGTGTTGCGTCACCGACCGGCACTCAAGGTCGTGCTCGACTGCCTTATAGGTCAGTCCTCCTCCTCTGTTTTCGTTGCAACTTTCAGAATTCACTTAGCTTAGGCTGGATTTCATATGAATTGTACCTAATTCAAATTAGAGCTAAGTTGAAATCAAAATTAAGTACAATTGTCATTGAGAAACTTTACTGTATCTAAATAAAACTTAGCTTAGCATAAATGTGATTGTTAAGATTTTGAATCACCTGTAGAGTTAAACCATATGAAGCGTTACTTTGGTAAAATTACTTTGCACTTTTTTACAACAAAATTGGAAATGTTGATACTTTGATCTTTATTAGCAAACATTTTAAGCTTTAGGAAGACCGCACACTCTGCTTGTCGAGGCGAGTGGCCGTTACTCTTTTTCAATTGTCTGGAGACCCAACGCAGGACGCAAGTTATGATATTTTTTCATCAAATACAAGGCCCTCGACTAAAATAGCTTTCTATTATATCGTTAACTTAAACGAATTTTTATCGGTGCCAGGGTGCTATTGTTTATGTAAACAGAATTAAGGAGTGAATACGGGGCAATTCACTTCCGAATATTTCCAATTTGGGTTCCCCTAAAATAGAACAAAGCTCCCCCAATATAAAACATGCGGTGACTCGACAAAATAATTTATTCATCCAATCTAACTTTTAAATAATGATATCGATATGGTTTTTTGTTTGTACAGTACCTAAGTCGTTCTTGTTATTTACTTAAAGGGTTGAAGATAAAATAATGTTAATATTGCACACATAACATACATAATATATTTATGACAAGATTATGTTCAAAAACTTTCCAGGCAAAGACATAACGCATAAGCTGTACTCAGTGAGCGAGGGCCTGACTGCCGGCGTGGGCGCCGACCACGAGGGGCAGCAGTCGCACTTGACCCGCTCGGCAAGTGTGGACGCAGTGCATGAGGGCACGCGCGGGCGTCTGCGCAGCAACGCATGGCGTGCGCGTACCACACTTACTAAAGGTAAATTTCCAACTGATATGAATCTGAGGATAAGAAGAATTACAAGTTTCTATGCAGTGATTTCTTATAAAATATGGTAAACTTATAGGCTCTCCAGGAACATCGTACTGGCAGCCGATGGTTGCCCGTCAGTTCCTTCGGCAATCACCGTTCGGGCGCGTAGCCCAGCCTCCGCGTCTGCTGACGCAGGCATCATCGGCGAGTCTGCAGCCGTCGGTAGCGCCGCGACGTCGCAGTCCACCGCGACGGACCACGTCGTTCAGACGTGGAAGAGAGGTGAAGTTTGCGGAGATGACGATAGCCACGGAGCCAGCCGTGTGACGCGGGCCGCGGCTCCAGCCCGAGCTGGTGCCGCTCGTCTCGCCACAGACCTTCTCGCCCATTCACACGTCGCCGTCTCTCAAGACACCCTGACCGCTACCCGAGCGAACGGACTCGCCTCGTACCACCGATTTCTAGACTTGTCATTCACTGTGAACTTAATAACCCAGTGCAGATACTTGCAATCAAGTGCTATATTTTATAACATAAAACATTGAACGTGTTATTAAAGCAAGTGAAATGCGAAAGATTACGACTTTTCGTTAGTGATTTCGGTTCGTTCACAGAAAGAGCTTCCCGTTATAAAATACTCAATAATTATTTTGTTACTTGTAGGTTTAACGTTTTGTCGTTCGCTCGAATAAAGACTCGTACGGTGTTCACGGTGGAACTATAAAAGTCTGCTGCGGTAGCACTGATCTAGCAAGTGGATAGTGTAAGTCGAGTATGATCATTTTTTTAATGAGTGCTGGTGTAAACTTGTAGTTATTGTGTGAGAACGTATTCTAGCGCCGATGTATCAGATATATGCATTACAGCGTATGATCACCGCTCAAGTACCCACCCAAAAGAACACTAAGTACATTAAAGTGTTTTGTTTTATAAAAGCAAGAAAATTATGCGATCAGAGCGATAATAGTTCCATAATTAAATATAGGTACTGATAGAATAATGGAATTGTAATTATACCAATTTTTTTAGCAATTGATAATTCAAATGTGGAATTCTAAAAGTATTTTAATGTTAAAGTAATTAATTGTTTATTAGTGATAAGATGTGTTAAATTCGTGATAAATAAATTAAAGTTACTGCGCCAGTTTATAATTAAGTATTATTCATCAAAAATTGTCTGCATTTTTAAGTTCTGTGTTTTGTCATCTATGACATAGGGGATAAAATTCTATTTACTTAACAGAAGAAAGGGTCAATAAGTTGTTAATGTGCCTGTGGTGTAGTTAAGTACAACCAGCAAAGTTCCAGTGATACCATCATCTACAGCACCGTATTATTAATCGTAGCATGACGTCTACACTGCTTGTAAATTGTAATAGTCGTACCTATTCACAAAATTACCGATGGTTACAACTGGTATTTCTGCTGAGTGTACCGATCTTATTTATTCAAAACTTTTAACTGCTTGTCTCAAAAATAAGTAATGTTACAGGAAGGGTAATAAGGGCTGTTCGTTTAGTTAAACCACAAAAAAAATCGAAATATTGTATATTTCTAAACTTCACAAGTTGAAAGATTTTCGCCAGAATTTATTTTCTCAATTATAATCGGTAACTAAGTAGTTTGAGCAGAAAGAGTCAATTTGTGAAAATCATCAACGATGTCCACGTCAACATGCAGCAAGAGTTAAAGGACGTTTTCATTGAAAATATTGTAAGATACTACTGAAAAGTACAACGAACGAAGTGTATTGTGTAAAAAAAAATGTAAATCGTACTTAGGGTTCATCGTGGGCAAAAAACCGGTCCCGAATCTGACATAAATTATGGCTTTCCTAACACAGTTATTAAAAAGAAAACGTCACGAGCTTGTAAACTAATTGTTTATTTAAAGATAGCCTTAAAATCAATACTTTCATTTTCTAAGAAAAATATACCCCGAGAAAAAAAGTATTTTCTTCTAAAGTATATTTTATTTGCTCATATCTACTTCTTTAGACGATATTTAACTCTGATAGGAAACCATAAAGTCAAAATTATATCGGTGCTTCATATTCGTGTAATCAATATATAGAGCCATACCAAAAGGGAGATAAAAAAACTGAGGTATTATAATATTTTTTGTATAATTTAACGAACATTTATAAAATGAGAACACACCACAATTTAATTGCAATATTCCAATAAAAATCCTTTAACTGACTAAATTAAATTGTAAACAACTCATTTAAGTACACCAAAACGGAATTTATAGATAGTTTAACTTTAAGATCTGTTCTAATGTTCAAATTGCACATTTGGAATATCTCACAATCAAAAATATTCAAATTCATCTAAATGCTAAGAGCTGAGCTTTTAGTAAATGTATTTACTCATATAATGTAAGCGTCATGGGGACTCATAATCGTTAACTCTACTTAGTAAGTGTCATAACACATTCTGAATAGAGAAAGATTCGAACATCACAGAGGTGAGCCATCCCTGACGCGGTCATGTGATGTTTGAGTCAGTATCATAGATGCATAATTATTCACCTCGATGTTTAGTTGATGTTGTTGCTTCACTATACGTGTACGGTGTCAGACTAGATGAGCATGTAGTTCGGTACTTACTGTACTCAAATTCGTCGGAGATACTGTCGACGATACACATACGTAATATAAGAGACCGTACAACGAGGATCAAGTCATCACTTTTCACTATTAGATAGGTAATCTTAATTGAATGAGTGGTAAGTGCTCTCATTTTGATAGACTACGGCAACAAGAGAGAACTTCTAAATAATAAGGTATAACAAAATAGATTTGTAACCATACTTTTCTGATATTGATATTGCAGAGTATTTTTACGTTTTGTACGTATTTAAAATTGGCAAATAAGCAACTGTATCAAGTTAAGAAATTGATAGATGAGTTATGTACTGTTTTCAAAATAATTTAAATAAAAACAGAAGTGTATTCACGTCATGAATCTACTCTGTTTTTAAAAAGCAGGGTCCATTATTGATTTAATACAATGTTATGTTCTATCGAGACTCTCAACGTTCTGAAGCCTTCCATTTTTATTAAGATCGACTGTATAATCTGTTAGCCCAAAATCGGACTAATGCTTCCCTTTTCAGTCTTCCACTGTTTACTACTGTTGACCACTTCTAGATGGGGACTCCTATTCTAGAAAAGAATTTCTCGTTCCCGTAAAATTTGAATGACACATTTCCGTAAAGCTTTTAAGAAATCAGTATAATGACGCCATCATTATATCCTGATTGTACGGTGTCTGTCGCGAATACATATCGTTCTTCGTCTTGTCTCGTCTTGTTAGTTCTTCTCTAATGGTGTAGTAATGTTCTTGGTGGGCTAATTTTTTAAAGCAGTAGTTTATACGAACAGACTTCAGATACATATAGTAGGTATTCACACCACATTGTCACCGTCATTGTAACCGTAAAACGCTTTGTTAACGATTTAACTAGTAGCAACAGACGATCAGAGAATAATGTGATACTGTTATATCGAATACTATAACAGCGTATAAGCTTAGGTACTAATAAAAAGTTTCATAAACTGTAAGGTTTCATAACAATGTCGCATCGTTCTCTACGTTTCTTGCAAATTACAAAAATGTTGGCCTTGCTCTTATGGTGTAATAAAATAACATTATAAAAGGCTAGTGAAATTTTGATAACTAAATACCAACTAGACTTGAAATTATAAATTGATAAGATATAAATCATTATGACATTAAATTATGTACTAACTATCATAATACTCACACAGTGTATTTCATGTTCAGAAGCTTTTTGGATTTGTTTATCATAAGTTACTGATAAGGATTTGATACCACATGCTTAAGGCGACTTTCGAACAACTGACTCGATAAAGGGAAGGAAGGAATTGAAACCGGATAACCGGATTATAGGAACCTTTGCAGTTGCATATAGCGTCAGCCAAACATTTACCTGTCCAAAATGCATATACCTAAGCCTTGAACTCCTCGTTCTATACAATCCATTATCACTCTAAAATTGATTTTCATCAAAAATATAAAGAATCTTACTACTTTACCTAAAAGTTCTACATACTTTATGTTTCAAAAGTAACTTCCAAATAGAATCAAGTCTAAGTTTGAATGTTTAGTGTGGTGTAATTAGCAGCTTCTAATATATTCAACGCCCTGAAAAAGTGTGGTAAAATGTAATCGCTTGACTGTATTTATTTGTAAGTGTCACTAGTGTGATAATGTAATTTATTGTCAAAGCTACTTATATTTGTACAAAAACGGGAGCAAGTTCTTAATATCGTTTAACGCTTTTGTATTAAACTATTATTTCTAAAGCAGGCTATGCCTGTAGCTATTAGGAGAAACTAATATATGCATAATTTGTATTGTGTACAAACAACAAATGTCAATATCCATATAGTTAAGTTAATATTATTCGTTCTTTGTCATAAGATAATGAAATTGTGTATGTATTATTAAAATAAATGTGATCAAGCACTTATGTACAAAGTTAAAACAATGCAATAAATCTTCCAAGATGTTTCTTAATGTCTACACTTGACATAACAGTTAGGACATTGAATAGGGACCGATTTCTTCCAATATCACCACTGAACTTTTTAAACACATTCATTTTAAAGTAACCACATCTAAATATAATGTTGTATATTCTTCAGTATAACTAGAAACAAGTAGGCAGTTACGATGTGATAATTATCGACATATTCATAGACTTGTGAAAGGCGCGAGTCGGAGTATGCAGTCATTGTTTTAGAAGTTTTAGTTCCATTCTACTGTGCAGCGAATAAAAGCAATAGTTAATAGTGATAATGAGAACTTAAATGCTATTTTATCTATGTGTGTTGTTACATAGTATGTATATTGTATCTGCTGTGAACTAAAACAATGATCGGTAGCGACACTTGGCAGAGCGCCTCTGTGATACACGTTAGCTATTTAGAATAGGAGTCGTCGGTTCATATTCATGTATTCGCAATCTGATGTTATTCTCAATATGGGTTGCCTCCTGCGTCTCGTCATACATGACATTACAGTTATTGATTATATTATTGTATTTATTCACTTTATTAACATGTTTATTATGTCTTTAATAAAACAATTGCTTATTACATCGTTTTATTTTAGTGACAACTTATTTCACATTATAACCCTGAAAGTGCTATACTTAGGTCTCACAAAAGAGCTACTAACAAGTACTATAGCGGCATAAATTTAAACATATTATAGGTACCTACTGCACAAATTGTCATTACCTATAAGTAATGGCTTAACAAACAACAACCAAACATCACAATTTTATATCGGATTTTCATATATTTTTGGTAGCATTTGAAGTTTTGAACAGCAACAAAACAGCGCGCTGGGTCGCGTGCCCCTTACAATCAGTTGGTAAACAGTGGGGCGAAGATGCCGCAATCATTGCAGCGACACAGGTAAATAAGTGGATTACTTAGTTCCCTTCGACGAGTGTAATAATTCAAACATGTTTCATACAAAATTGTATTTACGAGTTGACTTATAGACGAACGATGACCCCTGATCATTACGTCACCCAGACAACATTATTCGACTTAACGTACATAATATTGTTTAAAATGGTAATCAAAACGCGGGGCGCTGATAATGAGCTGATAACTCAGTAGTGTGTGCGAAGGCAAGGCACGGCGCCGGCCCGCGACATGAATCTTTTTTGTATAAACTAGAAAAATTGTTTTACTCATAAACTAAATATTTTAATATAGCCATAATGTCGTTCCTTATGAGAAAGTGTATTGTGAACTTGAAGAATGTGAACAGATATAGCACTGTGTGCGTTTTGATGCAAACTGTAAGTAAACCACACGTATTTTAGGGTTAGGTATTAACATTTTAACTCCGTAAATCATTTCATGTAATTGTAATTCGCATTTACAATCTTAAGCGAATTTAAAAGTAGATAATAAACTCGAAGTGCCAAAATGGTCGTGTTATGCGTTAAATTAACTACTAGAATTTGCATCAGCAGTACCTACCAAAAACGGGTTTTGCATATGAAGGTCAATGCCAAAGTAGAATAAGAATGAATGCTAACTGTTATCACCGGTATTTCTTTCGAGTCACTTACTATATGTACTTAATCTGTGTGATTATACCACCTGTGTCATTACTACATGGCACGTTTGAAATAATCACGGCGGCATCGAAATCAGAGCGATGTTCCTTCATAGTAATAAGATAACAGTATAAAAAAGAAGCAAAGCTTATCAACTAATTGCCAAATAACAGTGGGAGGCGCTTTGTTAAGATAAGCGTCAAGGTGATATTGAATTCGCGAAAGTAAACACAGTTACCTACGTAACTAATTCTTGCAAATCTGTAGAAGAAAATGGTTAGGTAGGTATATCTATTATAAGTGGGTACAAGAATTTTATTATTTAAACTTTATGCAACAAAAGTACAAACGCGGATTTAATGCCATAGGCATTTTCTAACTAACAGTAAGGTGCAGCGCAGACGGCACACTTTTTGTGCGATCGAGTCTGCGGCGCACAAAAAGTCTGCATGGCGCGCAAATTGTCGGTCGCGGATTTTTCACAGACTCAACGCACACGACGCACATCTTCGATCATTTTGTCGGCAGAGCTGTAGGGATGTAGACGCTATGAAAATCGTGCAGAGATCGCGAAGTATTATTTTGTACATGAAGTACAGAAAAAGAAGAAGAAATAGAGAATTTTGGGTACAGCCTATACTTTCGGAAAGATTACTGAAGGGACAGTTCCATACTAAACATTCAATTCTGAAACAACATCCGGAATTTTTTTTCTTTTTAAATGTCTATCATGATATTCTGCCTTAGAAGTATCATAAATTGCTGGTCTGTTTTATATTTCTTGAATTAACATCGTTACATCAAACTCTGGCGCCATGATAATAAATCGCGTGCGTTACGTCCACCCCTAGCAAATGCAGATTGCCGACTAAAGTGTGCGCCGTCTGCGTTAGCGCGCGTTGAAGCAAACGTTCAATTTTTTTCACACACTTTTTGTGCGGAGCGGCGCGGCGCGGCGCGGTGCGGTCTGCCCGAATTACACGGATTTTTTGTACGCCGGACTTTTTGCGCGTCGTGTGCGTTACTGCATATAATTGCATAGGTTCTATTTTCAGACTAAAAAGTGCGTCACGGATAGTCTGTCGTCTGCGCTGCACCTTAACCAAAGGTGGTGAAGATAATTAATGTTATGTATGAGTGCCCCGCACAAACTCCACAGGTAAATGATAAACTCTGCTTCCCGCGACTTCGTCCGCTTCAAAGTTAATATATAATCCCCCGGGAACCATACATTTATTCGAGATAAGAAGTGATAATAGCCTATGTGCTATTTCAGACTATAATCTATCTCTGTGCCAAATTTTATCCAGATCCGTTCAGCCGTTCCGGCGTTATTGAATAACAAACATCCATACAAACCTTGCGCATTTGTAGCAGTACCTAGTAAAAAGTAGAAGATTGTTATTTACCTACTGTGTTCGATTCAATAAATAAAATAATTATAAATGTATTGGAAAATAAAATCGGCTATTTCGACATAAGTATGAGGAGATAAATAATATAGATAACGATGTATTCAACGCAGCTGTAACCATCTGCATCGGCGAGAAACATTTAAAATGAGAAGCCGCTCATAGGAACAGGTGGTAATGAGGCAGAACGGAAGTGACGTACGTTTCCGTTTTGCCTCATTAGGTTCTTTTCAAGGAAGAGTATCCGGTATAAGTATAAGCTATAATAGTAACCATTCAAATACATATCTTATTTACCACTAAAATTACCCACTTTAACTACATAATATACTTAATAACATTTTGGTTTAGACAACCAGTTGATATTTCTGCATTATACCTATGATTATTGAAATTAAGCCATATTTTTTTTTCAGGAAAGGCATCGATCCCGATGTTCGCCTAGCAACATTCTCAAGGACAGTATATTATTATCTGATATCCACAATCGCCACAGAAACTTCCACACAAGTCAAATAGTTAACAAAATTGTTGCTTTCAAACTTTCTGATATTGGCGAAGGGATACGAGAAGTAGTTATAAAGGAATGGTAAGACCCATTATCCTTATGTGTCTTTAGTTTATAGGAACCCCTTTTTCTCTTTATGACAAACTAGCCTTCTGCCCGCGAGTTTTTCCGCGTGTAAGTCAAGTAGAAAATAAAATATCTATGACACTTGGCAATAGTGTAGTTTTCTATTACTGAAAAATTTTATTTAGTACATAACTTACAGGGATTACCTCCAACCTCTCCAACAAACAAACACACAAACATTTTTAGCTCTTTCTAAATAGGTATGTAAATAAGCTGCTTATAAATGCTAAGGAGCTCGGCTAGGCTCTATAACTTCATTAAGGAGGCCCGCACAGGCGGGCCAGCACCAGTCGGGGATCGCGAAACCCGCGTACGTTCCCGTCATCCCCGGTGTAAGTGTCGCAATGGAATACCGGGATGGTTTGACCGACCCCTCCGCCCTCCCCAGGGCGGTGGGCATCCATGAGAACTTTCCACCTCAATAAAAAAAAGGAAAAAAAGGCTGTAAACTACGTGTGTGCTGGAAGTGTTTCCAGTTCTTGATTACTCTATAAAATACACTAATAATAACTGTGTGTAGGTATATGTAGGTATGTCACTAACGTTATCTTAAAAATATGGTCATGTTGTGTATGATGTAACAGCTATGTTTACTACAAAGACTGTTTGTTTTCACAAGGACTGTTTAGTATAAAAGTTCATCTGCATAACAAACACACTTTCTTAATGGTAAATAGATAGGTACTTAGTAGATTGATAATGTTTCCACCTGATTGTATTTGAATATCTTTATATCAATGTATCTCTAAGTAGGTGGAAAGTTTTAGACAAATCAGTCTTTTGAATGCCTTTTACCTTGAAGCATTACTTTCTTATAAATCGATTGTAATAACTGAACTAACGAATTCCTACAATAATAATTGAACTTGGTTTTGCCTAAATGAATCAAACCACCATCTTTCTACTTATAATTAAATTATTTTCGTAATTTAATATGAAAAATGTTACATTACTATCCAGCAATAACAGTTCATTAAACTTATTCAGAATAGATTTAAAAGTAATCAGCGTTATCTATCAAAAATCATTAGGTGGGAGAAATTTTGACGTGGGTTGGTTCCTTTTAGCAGAAATGCATACAATTAATGTATAGTCTCCAATTCCAGGTTTGTGAAAGTAGGTGATAAGGTGCAGCAATTCGACAATATCTGCGAGGTTCAGAGCGATAAAGCAGCAGTGACGATCACCAGTCGATACGATGGAGTGGTGACCAAACTGTACAATGAAATTAACCAGACCGCGTTGGTTGGACAACCACTTGTTGATATCGAAGTACAGGAAGGTGCTGATGAAGGTAGTTTATGATTATATGCGGAAAATTATTTGCGGAAAATTGTGCGGAAAATTAACGCTTTTGAAAAAGAAATTAAAGTATCGAAATATTAACTGAGGTCACGTTAGTTGTATGGAAAACGCATTGAATTTCAACTAGAATTTTCTGTGAGACATTAATGTACATTATCGTTTACGGTTTTCTGACATATGCTTATTTGAGTACCTACCTATCCGTTAATGTATTTACTACAATTCACTCGTGAACCATTTACTTACAATTCGATAGGGCTGCGAGCAAGACGCCTTAATAAGATATATTAATTTTGAAGAAATGCTTAATTTTCAGGAGCTTCTTCAGCACCAGATGAAAAACAAGCAACAGCTAGCAAAAAAGAGCCAGCAGTGGACAAAAGCCAGAAAGTAAAAGTATTGACTACCCCATCGGTCAGGAGGATTGCCGCACAATTTAAAGTTAGTAGGTCACACTTTGTAATACGATTTAAAATGCTTTAACAACACCAATCTGTGACTTCAATAAAGATTGAAATGATATATTAATTTAACCTAAATGTATTTAAACTTTATTAAGCCCATTTGAAGTGGGTTAAAAATTGTACCACTACAAGAGGAAACAACGATTAATTAATCAACTACTTACCCTTTTTTTTTTTTTTTTTTTTTGAGGTGGTAAAAATCATCAAATGAGTCCTTCCGTCCTGGGTGGGGCGGAAGGGACTGTCAGACTTTTACTGACTAAAAAACCACCCTGTTCCTTCTGTTGCCCTTTACGTTCCGGGGCCACGGTATCCTGTTAAGACGTCCCGCAACCCCGGCAGGCGTTTGGCCCCTATTGGGGCCCCGTCCCTGTGCTGACAGCTCTTTGAGGCGCGCGCGAACAGAACGCGCCGTCGACCCGGGCATGGTCCTTGATCGGACGGCGAGCTACCCATTACTCAACTACTTACCCTTTACATTTATTTATCATGCATCATTAAAACCTGTACCATCAAGTAGTAATACAATTATGTATATTCTTTAAGGTAGACTTAAGCGCCGTAAAAGCCACAGGAAGAAATGGACGGGTTCTCAAAGAAGACATGCTTGCATATTTAAATATCGACTCAGATGCTTCCAACGAAGGACCTGATCTATCGAGTGTCAATGCTGTAGCAATACCATTAGCAGCAGCACAAGCCAAAGTAGAAGTGACATTGGAAGATAGAGTAGTGCCCGTGAGTGGTTTTACCAAAGCGATGGTGAAATCAATGACTGAAGCCATGGTAAGAGATGTGAAATAGTTAAGAGAATTATGAAATAGTTAAGAAATATTTTTAAAAAAGAAAGTCCAAGTTTAAAACAATTGCGTAGCTGATACCATTAACCAATTATTCCAAGACATAACTTCTCTAAAGAAACACTTTATTTTAGCCATGAAAACTCGATTGATTTTCAATTCTCTGTAAAAATTTAAGTGCTTTTAAATTAATAAAAATTTAAGTCAATTGGTTCGGCACAAAAGTGTCGTCAAAGTTGTCTTTTGCCATACAAAATGTATGAGAGAGTCGCGTTTTGACAGGTAATAAAAAGTACGTCAATTGATTGGTGTTGTCATCTACCTTAATTTATGAAACTTTTTCAGAAAATACCCCACTTCGGATACAGCGACGAATATGATGTGACTAAACTAGTTGAATCCCGCGAGTCGCTGAAGCAATTAGCACAAACGAAAGGAGTGAAGCTGACATACATGCCAATCATTATTAAAGCTACCTCCCTAAGTTTGGAACACTTTCCTTTACTCAACAGTAGTTTGGACAGCACTTGTGAAAATCTCACTTACAAAGCAAGGCACAATATAGGCGTTGCAATGGACACACCTAACGGATTAATCGTACCTGTTATAAAGGTAACTGAAGGGACTTATTTGTAAAAGTCTAAATCTTAATTACTATCCCTTTCACTAACTCCGGATAGCCACTTTATTATATTACCAGCTTCTACCCGTGATTTCAACCGCATATATATCTTTACATGGTTACTGCTCCGCTCTCGTTTGTCGTAGTGTGATAGTATATAGCCTATCTTATGAATCTGGCTAGCACATATTAGACAAACAAACAAACAAAACTCTTCAGTTTTATTATAATAGAATACTGATAAAAAAATGAAACTATAGATTCGTACGAAACATTTACCCGGCGTGATGGATGACAGTGAAACAGGCCCTCATCTTTTGCTTCTGTACACAAATAACTAATAATGTATCTTCCATTTTCTAGAACGTACAAACTAAAACTATATTAGACATAGCTCGTGAGCTCAACACACTCCAAGAGAAGGGATTAAAGGGACAGCTAGGATTGAATGAATTAACTGGAGGAACGTTTACATTATCGAACATTGGCATTGTAAGTAACTAATACTTTTCATATATTTCTTTAATTTTATTTTTTGGCTTTTTTTTTTATTCACACGTTTAATAAGAGCATATTATGCAGTTAAGTAAGGCAGATATTGCTCGAAAATTGAACTTTTTCAATACAACAACTTCACGCTTGTAATCCCCGAAGGGTTAGGCTGAGGTGTACCCATTAGTACATCCTTTCGCCAGTTATATTTAAATCCCATGTAATAGGGGGCGAGCCATCAATAGGCACAAGTCCAGACTCCGAAGCCGCTACTGGGAAATTCCTGATGGAAAACCCAATAACACTTTGCACCACCTGCGAATCGAACCCAAGACCTCATGCTCAGCAGTCGCGATTTGCGACCACTAGACCAACTAGGGAGTCTTAATAAAATACCTTACAAAAATAATGGATATTTATGAAATGTTTCAGATTGGAGGAACGTATACTAAACCAGTAATATTACCACCGCAAGTAGCAATCGGCGCCCTAGGAAAAATACAGGTAATTTTCAAAGACATATACTAATAGAAAAAACCCTATTCAAAAAAACTCAAACAAAAAGAGATTGCCTAAAAAAAGGATATTTGAATTTACTTTTTATACAAGAGAATACACTGTGCAAATTCAGCAGTCTGTTTGTAGGTTTAACAGACTGTCTTCGTTAATGCAGTCACTACGAAGCGCAAAGAAGCAACTCGGTGACTGCTCGTAAAAAGACACACCACATAACCGTTAAGTACCAATCCGATTAATAATTTATTCACTAATTAATATTTTTTTATTATATGCAGGTACTACCCAGGTTTGATACTGAAGGCAACTTGAGAAGGGCTCACATGCTGACAGTGAGTTTTTCAGCAGATCACAGGGTCATAGATGGAGTTACTATGGCGCGTTTCTCAAACTACTTGAAAAACTACCTCGAGAATCCATACACGTTACTATTGGACTTATAGGACGAGGATAGATTGAAGTTATATTTTTTGAATGGATACAGGGCATATTTTTAAACTGTAGCAATTAAGTAAGTAGTTTGTAAATATGCCTTGTATATTTTGTTGTATTTTTTTTAAATAAAAGCGTGATTTGTGACTTTTAGTTTTATTCGTAACACGTTTAGACAAATTACAAAAAAGCCAGTCAGCACGTAATAAAAGTGAAACATTTATTATTTTCACCATACCTGCCACTGGCAGACAACAGTTTATAACATTTTGTGTGCTGCGTTAACAACGTCTAAACGGAATGAATGTAAGTTCAAGAAAAACACTCAGGCCATTTTTAAGACCCAGGAGGTCAATGGGAATGCGTGCAAGACATAATGTATTTATTACTTCAATTTTGCATTATTTTTTTATCTCCTTGAATTCTCGAATAAGTAGGTACCTATGTAGTTTTGCTCATCTTCCAATATTGAATGTTTGTACCAGTTTATAAGACAAAGTCTTTTATATTATTTTAAAACTGGAATATTATTGTCTGAACAGGTATCTATACCTATATTTTTAATTTAGTAAAATTATTAAATTTTGATTGAAAAATATCTTCAATCGTCATCCTTTTTCAAAGGAGTTTTCTTCGGCTTCTTGCGGCAAGCAACACGTGTTATGAATAAGGGAAGTAACACAATGTCACTGCTTTAACTAATCATAAACCCAAGATCTTTCAAATTCTGATAGTTTAGAATGTAATCATCGACGCAACACTTCAAAGCGAGTCACCTTAAAGTAGGCAATGGTCCATTCTGGGATACTGTGTGGCGTATATTCTCGGTGAAATCTTGCAAATATTTCAGTAAATATCAGAGCGTCTATGCTATTAATAGGCGCCCATTTTAACGCCAAGAACGCCATATCCACGTCACAAAATTTCTTATCTGCAAAACATAGATACTTACATTGTATTCTGAAAAATACGTATTTTAACTTTTGGACCGGCCTAACACTGACATCCTTGTCTATCCATCAATAACTACTTACTTGACGCCTTACATTAATGAGGTGAATTCTACTTTTCAGCTGCCCTACCATGAACTCTTATTGCGATCCAAAAAACTGAATTGTTCTTCAAATAAGTCAATATAACGCATCAATTTATGTCATTTATTGACGTATTTTCTCTTATCGCGATCCAAAAACTGAACTGTTCTTCAAATACGTCAATATAACGCATAAATTGATGCGTTATATTGACTTATTTGAAGAACAATTCAGTTTTTTGGATCGCAATAAGAGTTCATGGTAGGGCAGCTGTACCCCGTTCCCACAGAGTAGGTAATACCACAGCCGTTACATCATGTAATAATATAAGTAGTTCTTTAATATTCTACAATATATATACAGCATTTAACAAAAACCCTGTCCGATCCTTAAGGGTATTATTCGGCATCGTACTGCGTACACATATACGTAACCATTTAATGGATTTGAGATTATTATTTTTCCCCAGTGAAAAAAAAAAGAAGAAAGAAGAAGTAATTAAATTAAAATAAAACATAAAAACTGATCAACGGCAACACTGATCTGACAGTGTTTTTGTTACATAGTGTATACCTATGCTCTTTTTTAGAAGTTCTGAATGAACGGTGAGGTAGGAAGTAGGTACTTATCTCTTTCGATAAAACCGTCTGATATCTTAAATAGATATCAGACGGTTTTATCGAATTCTATCCAAATATCTTTTGGGAAGATCAAATTACTTTTAATTCACACATCTATGCAATGATTACTTAAGTAAACATGTTTATCTTATCTTGTTTTTCGATCACCTCCAAGGTAGGTGATATAACAAAACAATACCTAATTAGTTCCTATCAAAATACATGGTTGCTACGTGTGATGTAGTATCTCACCTAGTTAGACTTAGTTAGACCTTCTAAATCTTAATTAATATTGCCACCAATTATTACTAATAGAATTACTAAAAAAAATATAAAATACGTACCAGCTATCCTTATGAAATAAACTTTCCGGGGAGATGAAATCTGTATGTCGTCAAAATTGAGCGCTAACAGGGAGCGTTGTTTGTCACCCCAGTTTCGGTCCAACTCGCGCATCAAACTTAACCGAGCCGGCTTCGTCAACAGTCCCTGCAACTCTTTCAACTGACCCTTGCTAATAACCTGCGTTACTCGCGATATAGCCTGCAAGTACGTGTAACGTGGTGTAAACATTAAGGGCCCTATCTCACTAGGACACCATGGTGGCGGCCACCAGTCGCGCCACCAACAAAATGTATGCAGAACTTGTATAAAAAGGGTTTCCTGGTGTCAGCTTGGTTGCGCAACATTTTTGTTGCCAGCAACCGAATCACCCTCTGGTGGCGCAACTATTCATTTGTATATAGCTGTTTTGAGTCTCACTCCTGCCCGAATCAACACTGTGCGTCCACGTCCACGTCATGCTATGGCAAGCATGTCTATTTTTAAACTGACAACTCTGGTGTTTGTTCTGGTGTTTCTCGCTTGGTAGCTCTAGACACCACGATAGCGCGACTGGTTACGCCGCCATGGTATCTCGGTGAGAGGTAAGTAAGCATCTCGATTAAAAACTGGATTTGAGTACTACCTGCCTATGGCACCAGTTTATATTTGATTTGAGATTCATACTTGGGCATCATTATCATTCTAGAAAACGAGGTAAACGGCCAAATTTTCAAATGCAACTCAATTTTGGATTCTCCTTAAAGTCTTACGCTATCTCTGCTACTTTAAGGTGTACTTTAGCAACAGATTATATTTTCAAAACGTCTTAAAGTTACTTATGTGTCGTTTGGTATGAGAGTAAAGGTAGAAACAAACTTATAACACGCTACGCCACGCCACGGCATTCAAGCGTTCTCATTGGCCACATTTCATCTCGTGAAACTACTCTTTGTCTTTTGGCCAATTAGCACGCGTGGGATGGCGTAGCGTGTTATAAGTCTGTCTCGCCCTTAAGTGTCATCATGTCAGCGTATCTGATCTCCACAAAAGGGCATGAAGACACTTGTCAAATATGTTACCAATAATGTTCACTAAGCTGGTTAGGTAGGCTACCAAACTGCTTGAATCAGAGAACATAATTAATGCAACGAATTGCATTTAGTCGTCACTAAAGCTACAGAGTTTTATGATATCTTAAATTACCCACCTGTTTAGTTCCAAACTTGAATTCACGCTCTATAAACAAAGGATCCCAAATATTCTTAAGGACGCTAAAGTCAATCTTGATCATAAGCCATGTAAAAGGGTTTTGTAACAAAATTAATTTGGGAACTCGCCTCTTTTTCGGCCTATCGTTTTTCCTCCCAAATGTTAATGACTTTTGAAAACCCTTGAGATAACTTATAGAACTCTTTGCACGATTTAATTTTTCATCACCCCTTTCATTTCTTCGAGGTTCTAGCTGCCGATATGCAACGGGAAGGTTATCGTAAAAGCAGGTAGTAAACACAGAGTTTAGGCTGGCTTTTTGTGATATTACATTGCGAGTTTTGGTTAGAGCAGCAATATTATTGTACTTATTAACTTCAAAAAATCTTGTTACAACTGGACATATACGCCTCTGAAGTAATACCATTGGTGACGCCATCTGTGAAAACATCAAATCATATAATAAATTGATGAAAAGTATTTGTATCAGGAAGTGTTTCATACGAGAAGGTATTCTACTCACCATAACTCCATGACATGCTCAGTGTATCCCGTTACTATAAGTATTCTTGATTAGAAGCAAACTTTTCCATTTTTATAATTTACTTAAAACTGAAAATTTGTCACTAAATTTTGTACTTATGTAATTTGTTTTTAAATAATTTATCTAAAAGGCCATATTGACATGAAATCCACTTTTTTTTGACAAGTTTACAGATCGAAAATACAAAAAGTCACATTGACATTATCTAAACCAACCAATGCCGCATTAAAATATTTTTAATTATATTAAGAAGGTTTGGTTTTGATCACACCTCTTTTGTACAGCTATTCGCTTTAGTTAGGAGCTCTCGCGAACTAATATTTTTTATTACTAGACTGACTGTGCAACCGTGTGTTGCCCACCAAGTGCAGGCTTTAATGACCCACCATAGCCTGGATTGGCTACCGCATATACATAACATAACATAACATCACCCCTGTTATCCCCGAAGGGTTACCAGAGGTGTACCCATTAGTACACCCACATTTCGCCAGTTATGTTTAAGTCCCATGTGTTTGAGTCCCATAGGGGGTAGGGGGGGCGAGCCTATTGCCAAGCCGGCTGCCAGGCTGCCGCTTGCGGCCTGGCAAAAGCTAGTGATGAATTAATTCAGTAATTACTTGTGAAAGTATGCCTAAAAACTTGTAGAGCGATATAATATTTTATTTTAGCCGCGCCCTCATTTATAGCAGACCGCAACCCGTGTAGAAAGTAAACATTTTGGCAAAAAGCGGTTTTTAGAGCCAAAACACATAATATGTCGTATCATAGCACTTTGCGACGTCTGTTTTGTCCCTTAGTCAAGTTAGCGACGATCACCCCTCGAGCTAAATTCCTGACCACGGCCTTGGAGAAAATGTTAAATCGTGTAGGTATAATAGAAAATATGATTATATGAATAATATTAATTACCTATTACTTATTTTCCTTATTGACAAGTCTTCCTTATTGAATATGAAACGTGAATGTGCATGGCATGTCACCTATTGTCACGGAGAAACCATCGTGTCCACTTCATTACTTATATGTATTATTACTTACTAATATAATTCGAATACTAGTAACAGTGTGGACCCGGTGTTGTCCCCTTTGTTACTAACAACTTCGTTACTCACTAACATTTAAAGGTGAAAAATGGTTAAAAATGATCTAAATAATATTTTTTTTTAACCGTAAGTAATTAAACAGAATAATGTGTTTTTAAGATTGAGGTCATCCCTTATTCATATGCACGTCAAAAATTAAATCATAGGTTTTTGTAAATTGCTTACCTAATAGTTGTTGTTGTTTGTTTCCTTCCTTAGCCTCTTAATCTTTTGTCAAGTGTCGTTTTATCGATGAGCTGAGTTCATATAAATTCGAGATAATTCAAATACTAGCTCAGTTTCGGCTAAGACTCCAATTGGTAAGTACCTTCTTGAATTATAATAATCTTGAGAAATAATATTTTGTGACAATTATTTTGTGACTTAATTAAGTGTGATGGCTTTGGCTTTCAACATTTCTGATAACTCTAATCTTAGCTTTTCAGCTAGTTTCGGACTAATCAAAACTAAGACTAAAAAGCCTAAGTCCTAAATTATGAGCTGATCTTGGGTATCGAATCGTATTTCTCTTTTTTACCTATTCACCTGTGTAGGTTTCCAACATGCTATTTAAAAAGTAAATCTCTACCTACTAACCTAAGCAGGTTTAACCCTGATTCGAGAATAATATAAGTAGCTTTAATCACGGATAAGTTGCTTTTGGTACCCTACACCTTCTTAGCATAATGACTGGGAAATTATTTTCCGTAAACAAATAGGTACAGATAATTTAAGCATTTAGTGACAAAACTGATTTGATGTTGCTTTCAGAAATGTGGTCGGTGTTAGCAGGCGTCTTAGCAGTCGCGTCATTGGGCGCGGCTTGCACCCCTAGTGCTACGACAGTAAGCGGCACTCACGCGCCTGCCACCGTCTGCTCCGGCGAACTTATATTCTCCGATGATTTCGATACTTTCGACCTCGAGAAATGGCAGCACGAGAACACCCTAGCTGGCGGTGGTGTGAGTACCTGTATAAATAAGCGTTTTCAATAAATTATCATAATTCAATTCAAGCTTACTAAACCATTTCTTTTTTTTCGATCGAAGGCAAATGATAGATACGTTTTTCGTAATTAAACCACTCCCAATTTTTTATTATAATTACTTAATTAATACATATGGCGCCAATACCAATAAATTAGGATAGCTATGTAGATTAAGATACCTATACAGTCGTCTTAATTAGGTCTTCATATCTTTGTTCTAGAACTGGGAGTTCCAATACTACAACAACAATCGTACGAACTCTTTCACTCGCAATGGAAACTTGAACATTCGTCCCTCTCTATCATCAGACCAGTTTGGAGAAGGCTTCCTCTATAATGGGGTCTTGAACATTGAGGGAGGCGCACCCGCTGACAGGTGACAATTTTTTTTAAGAATATGATGTATAAAAGAAATAAGATAGGTACCCAGATTACCTAGGTATACTTCAAGAGTTAAAACGTAGGTGAATCGTTACTGGATTGGAAGTAGTTCTACATTGACTTCTTCTTAGCGTATCGATGGCAAATATAGATTGACTATGACTGATAATTATGAAGGGGCGTGCATTTCGGTCTTTCAAGTAGAAACGACCTCTCCTCAACCCCTATGGAAAGTCGTGAAAGTGACCTGACGATTACCTACCTACCTAGACCATTGGGATAACCTAACCAATTGGTTTGTGATCTGTCATCGATTTGTTATTGCATGTAGATTATAATAGGCAATCTCTCTCGTCTTTCCATTACAAGATTTATTAGAAACTTCTATTATCCCATGTTCAGTGGTAGCCATATACCGTAGTATGTTCGTAGTAGTTAGTGTAACATGCCAAAGTTTCTGGATCAATCCAATGCACAGGAAAACAAACATCACCATCCGGGCATTCGCCGCAAACCGCAACACGACAGAAGGGTATTTACACGGGTCGATTTATGTCGCACAGGTAGTTCGCTTAAATTAACTGCACAGCGGAACTAAAATCGCAAACGTCAAAATTGTGTACCCATAACAAGGAGTAGCCGCACGAAAAAAGTGAAAAAGAAAAATACAATCACGTTGAAATGTACAGAGTAACGTAGATGTCGTTTTTCGCTAATTCTGGGTTGTTTTCTAAATACAAGGTGTTGATAATGATAAATATGTAGATAAATAATGGCCCTTTTTCGGGTACTGGGTACTGCATAAACAAAATAAAACGTTGCATAAAAGCTACCGTGAAATGCCCAGTCGAGTCGCAGACCATCTTTTCGGCTATTGTTTTTATTGTTTTCGAGGAAATGACGTAGTCGCTTTATCGCTTGCAATATCAGTCAACTATATTATAGGTAAATGGGGTAAGTAGTTGTAGATAAGGGGCTTTGTGAAACGATTTGGTATAAGTGACTAGCCGCACGGTGAAATTTGACCTATGTAAATGTACCTAAATGATTAGGTTGCTGGACCTGTCCAAGTGCCCATTGCGCACAATGTTAATCAACAATAATCCACAATGCTCATCAACAATAAAAATCTGACAATGATCTGATAAGTAACGCACGTCTTTAGGAACGCTTTAATTAAGTAGTAAAAGATAAGATACGAAGATAATCCGGTTGAATGATGATCGGCTCTTGATTGATAAAATAATTGATTGATAACCTACAGTATTTTTGTAGTAGGTAGGTACTTAGGTAATGCCAAACACGTACCTAGATTGTAATCTGCAGATCTCCTTAAAACCCTATTGGTTCTGCTCAAACTCGAGCTGCGTGCTTCAACTTCTTATCCATCCTAAGTAGGTTCTACTGGTCCAAGTGCACCAAGCCACTGCAGCAAAAGCAAAATCAAGCCAACGTTAGATATGAAAATTAACAAGCGATTTAATCATTCTTAACTTTTTATTAATTCGTAGGCGTATTCGAAATTATTATTACTAAATGAATATCTTTGCTTACAGATGTACAAACCCGCAATGGTGGGGTTGTGAGCGTACGGGAACTCCAACAAACATTTTAAACCCTATCAAGAGCGCACGCCTCCGTACTGTTAATTCCTTCAGCTTCCGTTATGGACGCGTTGAAGTCCGCGCCAAAATGCCCGCCGGAGATTGGTTGTGGCCAGGTAAGGCCCTCAAAAACTGCAATAAGTCAACCGTATGTATAGTAACAGATTGGGTTCAATAGCGCTTTTATTTCTAATCGATTTTCGTAATACAATGACTGTTATACCTACTGACGTGTGACCTGACCATACTACCTAAGAAGTGTAGGCAGCTGTGAGCTTAAAGTTTTCACGACGATTTTATTTCTTATTGTAGTACCTACCTACATTAATAGATACTTATTATCTATTCCTTGGCCAATGTCCATATTCAATATTGTTATGTCCCAGAGCGTTTAAGACTTCTCTTTGAGGCTGTGAGTTTGAACCTGGATTTATAGTCAATTTAAGTCTGAAATCGCCAATCACCCTTGAATGGTGATCAATTGTCATGCTTTCTCTGTATAAGAAGAAGCCTTTGCCCTGCAGTGGGACAATAATAGGCTGGTACTACTACGTTTAATGAAAGTATCTAAGCGATCTATAAATGTAAGAGCTGTTTATTTTATTCTTGTAGTAAGTAGATATATTCTAAATCCTTTCACGTTAAATTAACTTGAGTTTTGTTTTGTTTTGACAGCTATTTGGTTGATGCCAGCGTACAACTCATACGGCACATGGCCCGCATCCGGAGAAATCGACTTGGTCGAGTCTCGAGGCAACCGTGGCATGACATTCAATGGTGTTCATATTGGCACACAGGTAAATCATATAGCAACTTTTCTGTTAAATTCCGGTTAAGTCCAAAAGTTTTTTTTTAAACAATGCCGCCCTGTTCTTTTTCGTTGAAAGCTAAGAACTTTTCGGTTAGTTCCGCTATGCACTAGTCCCGCTATCCCGCTATGCCCGACTCGAAAAATACCTACGGAAAGGTGCCGCTATGCACGAAATTCTTCGATTCTACGCAAACAATGGAAGACACAGATGGAAAGAAAAGTGTTAAGTGAAACGTTTTGAAAATTGTGTAGCGTTTAAGCGTAAGAGTCTGTAAGTTAAAATTTGTTTTATCTTGATACAAATTTATGATTACCCAAGAAAAAAGTACTAGGGTGTCATAAAATCGAGCAGGTATATGAACAAAAATATTTTCGATCTGTAAAAATCAAGAGGGTAGTTTTTTAGCACCTTACACTGACAATATCATCCAAAACATATCTCCAACAGTTTTACTCAAACTGGAATTCAGGGATTGTTTTTACAAAAAATGTACTAGGGTGTCAGAAAATCAAGGATAATTAAACATAAATCATTTCATTCATTATCTATACTATATATACTATAATAATATTATAAAGCTGCAGAGTTTGTTTGTTTGTTTGTTTGTTTGTTTGTTTGAACGCGCTAATCTCTGGAACTACTGGTCCGATTTGAAAAATTCTTTCAGTGTTAGATAGATTAGTTATCGAGGAAGGCTATAGGCTATATACCATCACGCTACGACCTACGGGAGCGGAGCAGTAACCAAAGACGCGGGTGTAACCGCGGCGGACAGCTAGTTATCTATACAAGCAGAGTACAACTCGAATTGATTGGCAAGTTCTAAATTAACGCCAGCGAAGCCGCAGACAAAAGCTAGTCTAGTGGTTAAATAAAATATTTTACAGTAACACTTTTCTTCATCACTGCCCACGAATTTCATTTCGTGCATAGCGGTACCTTTTCGTAGGTATTTATCGAGTCGGGCATAGCGGGACTAGTGCATAGCGGAACTAACCGGAACTTTTAGACCTAGAGGCAACGGGAGCAGACAGTTTGATAATCAGTATTGCAACAAAAATGTTAAATATTGATCAGCTACAAGATCTAAAATTAATATTTATTACCCCACAGGAAGCCGGCTCAACCCTGCATTATGGACCTTACCCTGACATGAATGGTTGGGAGCGCGCTCACTGGATCAGGAGGAACCCCGCTGGCTACGACAGCAATTTCCACCGTTACCAACTTGAATGGACCCCAAGTATGTCCCAGAGTTAATTCTGTCTTTAGACGACTATGTTGTTACTCTACTAGCAAATACCTACCTACCTAATTATCAATATTTTCTTGTGTAACAATAATATGTAAATCGAGTAATTCTGTGCAGATTTCTTGAGGTTCAGCATTGACGACTTGGAGTACGGCCGTATAACACCCGGCGATGGCGGTTTCTGGGAATTCGGCGGCTTCAACAGCAACCCTAATATCGAAAACCCGTGGAGATTCGGAAGCAGGATGGCACCTTTCGATGAGAAGGTACAAAACTTACTGCATTCAATTGACGTCAGTCATTAAGAGATAACTTACTAGTACCTATATGTAGATTAAATACTGCGTCGGTGCTTATTGTGCCATATTAGGGGTAAGCTTATCTTTTAATGGAGTTCGTACTATTCGATAAACGGCTTTTCTTTTTAATCAGTTGACCTTCAACCTTGGCAACTTTGAATTTGATGTTAATTATGTATTCCTTTCAGTTCTATTTGATCATGAATGTCGCTGTCGGCGGCACTAACGGATTCTTCCCAGACGGTGTCAGCAACCCTGCTCCCAAGCCCTGGTGGAACGGATCACCGACGGTAAATAGTGTTTTCTTAATTTAGTTAGTCAACTGGTTCAAAGTCAGACTTGGTTAATTAAATAGGAATGTCTTTTGAGGCAAAGAGTCATAATTTAGTCTATATGAAACTAGGTTTTACTACCAGAAATGGCAACACTGCTAATTTGAGATACCTACACCAACAGAATTGGCAACACCACTTGGTAATTAACCTTTCGCACCAATCCGACTAAACCGAGTCTTATTTTATATCTTGTAGATGTTAATATTTAACGAAACAATAACATGAGAATTATGAGTCTTTCTATTTTGTTAGCTTATTAGTTTTGTAAACGGACAGACGAACGGAATAAAAATGTATGAGCTGCTTAGGCACATATCTCGGCACTAGGTACTTATTTTAATTTGTGTTTTTAATCCAGGCCCCACGTGACTTCTGGGAAGCTAGAGGACAATGGTTGCCTACTTGGAACTTGAACTCCAACGACGGACAGGATGCCTCCTTGCAAGTGGACTATGTACGCATTTGGGCTTTGTAATCGAACATTTACCAACCTATAGGCTAAGTCAAAATGTGTATTAATACTGAATACCCAACTTTATACCTACATGAACGACTGAAATAACTAAAAATAAAAAATTATGTATGGTACGTTGTCTTTTTTTTTTAACAATACTTTGAGATAAACGAACTTAAACATGGCGGCTTTTTATTCCTGTTTGCCTTCATTTTAGTGCGACTCAATAAATGCAAATTATTCATACATATTCAGCTGCTTGTTATTCTGTAAGTTGTAGGAAAATTCAAATGAGGAAAACGCGCCTGAAGGGATCTAATCTAATTAGTACATTTCTATTTATAGTTGACGTTTATAGTGTACCTACCTACAGATGGGTACTTCGTGTTCAGGATTACCTAGATAATCTTCTTGATATTGTATATCTATCAAAAGAAGGCCAAATGACAAAATGTTTGAGATTCTTTCAAACCAATCAATCTAAGATGATCTATTGCATTAAGAAAATATTTCACTGGTATCAATAAGAACACTATGTACTGAGCTGCAATATGGTAGCTTGGACGAAAAAACACTGTTCCCTTCGCAAGGCCTGTTCAGTTGCATTGATCGTCAACCGTAGTAGTTCAATTAACATACATACTTAACATCAAGCCTGTAATCCCCAAACGGTCAGGCAGAGGTGTGCCCCTTAGTACACCCACATTTCGCCAGTTATGTTTAAGTCCCATGTAATAAGAGGCGAGCCTATTGCCATCACGAAGCACAAATCCAGACTCCGAGGCTGTTACTGAGAAATTCCTGATGGAACAACTTTGCCCGACCTGGGAATCGAACCCAAGACCTCGTGCTCAGCAGTCGCGCTTTACGACCACTAAACCAACGAGGCAATAGCGTGGGCGAGGTAATTCAATTAAGTAGGTAACTATAACGTAACATATAATATAGGTATTGTAGGATTATTGTAAAGAAAAATCTTATTTTTTAGACAACAATTTATTTATACATACCTATATGGAATGATACAAGAGAACAAATGGTATCATGATATCATGGCCATGATCAGTCCATGTGGTAGAACCGTGGGCTCATGTACTGAGCTGGTTTACTTGAAAGCGGAGTCGACGTGGCCATTATGTACGGTGGGAGACGCCGCTTGTCCGCGAACGGACTCACTCTTGAATAATACCGCCGTTCTATCACCTGAAATGTAATAGGAAAAGTTTATTGATTATGCTTCGATGTTATCTTAACAATAGTATGCCCGGTAATTAATAGATAAACGTGTAAGCAACAGCTGTGTTCGACCACAGACTTAGCTTGCAAAGGAACGATTTAATTAGTTTTTGGGATATTTATATTTATCTAAGGGCTAATTTTTCAATCGTCAGATAACTCTTAACGGAAGGATAAATCTGGCGATTTGACAGCTTTTGTATAGACTATACATACCTATTATTATATGTCAAACTGTCATATTTATTCTTTGGATAAAGTTCTGACTATTGAAAAATCAGCTCAAAATAAAAATTAAAAACAGGCACGTACTTTATCAAAGAATCTGGTCAATTTGACGGAGTTGCTCGTGCCTGCTGCTAACGATCTGGAAATATGAATCAATAATTACACAATTTATTAAAATACCTAGTTACTAAGAAAATAATGTTTCCCTCCTCCAACCCTAAATGGATCAAACGGAAATAGATTGAAAACAAAATCGCGATCAATCACTAAGCCTCTCTAACGGCTGTTACAGAAACGTATGAAAAGCAATAACAACAATAACATGGTCTTCCCCCTGAAGACAACCCTTTTTTTTTTTCGAGCGAAGAAAATGCCTAACGCATACCCCGCCATCCGGGGAGACGACGTGGTTATGTGGGGCTTGCACCCACTAAAAACTCCGCCTGTGCACCTACTTTCGCCTTGACGGGTGGGCCGCGAGAACTGCTACGCATGACATTCGCGACCCATCCAGCGTGGCCCACATCAGGGCCCCCTCTTCTTCACCCGCCTCCGGGCTCGTGCCTCCTTCAGCGATGTCCGAGTACACTGAGACATCACCACAACTCTAGGGAACGTGCAGCGTGGACGATAGAGTCCCCGATCTAGCATCCGCATCGCCGCCTGCGCCGTCCCGCCCTCCGGCGACGAATCGGGTCAGCAAGAGAATCTGCCTCCCTGACCCGCTCCGCCGCTTCCTTCTGTGAGATTACGTCCTCACAGAAAGACGCAACCGCCTCCCATACCCTTTCACTGCCGACCATAGCTCTAACCACGGCCGGCAGTGACAGGTCTTCCCCGACCTCTACCGCCAGAACACGTCGCTGCGCCTCCCAGGCAGGGCACTGCTCGAGCGTGTGCAGGGCCCCCTGAAGACAACCCTACCACAACCTCTTATAACAATATTATTATAATATTACTTTGTAATTTCTGTTGTTGCATTTTCAACTCTCGGCGCTGATCGGAGCGTTGAAAATCCAACAGTGTGGAAGGCAAAGTAATATTAAAATAACATTGTTTTAAGAGGTTGTGGTAGGCCCCCAGGTATAAAGTTATAAAATACTAGGTATTGCCCGCGACTTTATCCGCTTAAATGTCGGTTACAAAGTTTGGACCTCCATTTCATCCCCTTAGGGGGTGAATATTGGAAAATCCGTCTTAGCGGACGTGTACAAACTATAAACTACCTCCCTGCCAACATATTTATACGTCAAGCAGTTTTCAATATTACGTGATGAATGAGTGATGACCTTTCGCTTTTATATATTTAGATAGATTCTAAAAGCTAAAGCAATAATATATCAAAGTCATTTCAAGTGTTTCCTATAATTGGTGCGATGTCTTAATCAAGAACTCATAAAACGACTAGGTACGGACCTCGCTTGATGACAATTGACGAATATTTCATCAGCGCCACATTGCTCTGCTATGCTGCTAGCTAATCTTCTGTACTGGTTTTTTCTTTGTTTCTCTTCTGCCATATCGAACTTAGTTCCAATTACTAATATAGGAATCTAGAAATGAAAAGTATTTTTTTTTAAAGTACAATCAAAATAAGAAGAAAAAATAGGTCAGAGTCAAAAATTGGACTTGGTCAGTTCTTACCCTCGTGAATAGACAAATCAAATTAGTGACCATGAGTTGTGTGTGAGTTCCATGAGTGATTTCAATGAAAAATTAACGAACATTTTATCTAGCGCTTATAGTAATTCGTTACTAAATTCAAAATTGCTTTCAAGAAACCGAATAGTGAGGAGACGCATAGTGAAGGACATAGCAAAGTTATTAGTGATGTTCTTCGAAAAGGTCAGGTGCGTTGTAGGTACTCTAGGGATGTTGCGGATGTAAATTTTTGAAGGTTGACATCCACATCAGGTTTTTGAGGGTTGAAAGCGCAAATGGTGCACAAATAAAAAAGTAAGATGGTATTTTTTATTTTTAGTAAGTGAAGTTAAAAATTGGAGCATAATATTCAATAAAAAGTAATATTGCCGCCTCTTGGGGTGAAGTCTGTTACACAGAGGTTCGCAAATAAATCCGTAGTAAGTCCGTGTCGGGATGCCCCCGATTTGTTGGGTTGGCTGCGACATGTCCATGTATGAATATGATAAAGCATTTTGATTCTAACAAAGCAAAAAGAGTGCAAGAATCGCAGTAGGGCCAGTAGGTAGTAGGAAAGAGGCGAGACTTTAGTAGATAATATGTATAGCCTTGTAATAATTGCACAGCTGCAGTGTCTTACCTGAGTAGAACCAAGAAATTGTTCCGGATCCACGTCTACATGTGGGACAGGATTTGAACTGTCTTGATTCAGAATCTCCGACAGCCATTTTTGTAAATTAACTTGACTTTTTCTATTAGTTAAATCGTGCACCAAAATAATACCTGAAAATATGTGAAATTATTTAACTATACGAATTACCGCTGAAGAGTATTTTGTTTGTTTATTTAAACGCGTAAAATATGTATGTATGTATATACATATGTTAAATATGTATATCAATAGATAAAACCGAGAATTCCGAAAACAACACGAGCGCTCGGCGCGTCACTAGCACAAAAGCTATATTTAGACTACTTATTGATTTTAAGCGTTAGGCTCAGGCACAAATAGGCATAGATATGACCATATTATTGTTACCTATGCTTCGAAGACTAGATACGGTCAGTGGGTCGTCTTAGGGGCATTCACATTTTTACATTTACTTTTACTATTGTAGTTTCTAGCAACAACCATACATTATTGTGCTTATTACCTTATTGCTGCTTATCCCTCCATGTGTCACCTAATTACATAATAAGTACGAATTGCGAAATAAACATTTTCATTTCTGAAGTGCCATGCCCGTTTCTTCTGGCTGTGGCCAACATTAGGCAACCTCTCGACTACACGGGTGGTCTCCTCTCACCAGGATTAAGAAAGAAATTGTCCTTTGGAGCTAGGGTATTTTAAATTTTGGGTCCGATTAGGAGGACCTCAAATTATAGGACTGCAACTGCTGCTGTAATGCCTTTGAATATAATACTCGTCGAGGTTTGGTGCTGTCGATTATATTGGCCGAAGAGCACTTCGGCAAAAGCAAAATGTGCGCTCGCAAAAATATGAAACAACCAATATTCATAAACGCACCATGAGTAGGCTGATAAAACACGTTCCTAGTATTTCTGTGTCCGTTAGAGCCTCCGACGTCCCAAAGTTCTACAAAAAATGTGTTTTGCGCTTGTGTGCCTTCCTTGTATCTGTGCAACTTCACCTCTACGGAACATCCTACAGTCCATCCCGGTGACAATAGTGGTTTATTGTGTGCGATCAAATACGTCAGCGAGGTTTTTCCTACTCCTAAAACATAAAAAAAAATATTTAACCTTTTCACCGCCAGCGAACACACAACGCGATACCTCGCCCAGCGCCAAGCTATATGTTATTGTTATTAGTTAAAATGAAGAGCAAGTAATGAAGTGGCGCTGGTGGTACGAAAATCCGGAACTTCTATTGAAGTCCGTGGCGGTGAAAAGGTTAAGAAGATCAAAATGCGATCATTAATTAGCCGTCTGTGAAGCACGTAGATATGGCCAATTTCTCCTAAAATGTTGATAATTAATTAAGTGTCCTAATATAAGTATTCTAGAATTTGTAGATTTACTAAATTGGTAGTTGATGCAACCTAATTGAAGTCATATTATTACGGTCTCATTTGACTATTTCGATTACAGCCAAACAGTAAAATATTGTAAAGCTGAAAACCAAGTAGGTACCTACTGGCACTACATAGGTAGGTACATCTAACTTGTGTAGCCATACACTATACAGAAAATTGTTTTACCTTTTTAAAAATTAATTATAAGTAGGACATATTCCAGTGCGCTAATATTATTTACTAATATTTAAAAATGTGCCTAATAATAAATTTTATAGCTAATAAATATAACATGTATTTTAATTTCCAATATCTTCTTTTTATTTGTATTTGTTTTTAATATTTAGGTATGTACCTAGTTCAAAAAATATAGCTCAATGTGATAAAGTGAAATCACATGCGTAATATGTGATGCTGCTGTAGAACCACTTTGGGTTTTCCCGCCAAAATAAACAAGTCCTAGAGGTTGGCTAGCCTTCAGAGGTGTCATGGCTACAGTCATGTTGGCAAACGACAAGTTAGACCGTGAATTAAGTGTATTTTTTACATATTTATCAGTGCAAATAAACAACAAGTGTGTTAATATATATTAAGATTTCATTTACCAGAATCACCAAGAACGACGACTTTAACTTTCTCAATTGCAGCCATTCACAAGATTTTAACTCGGTTCGTATCTTTTCTATTATTTTGACATTCACTTTACCAACTTTCTAAACTAGAAACATGTGTTGCCATGCTGATGATTTTGTGACACGACTTAGTTCAAATCGACTAATTTTCTTTTGATAAAAGTGAATAAAATTGATACTTCGACCATTTTGCTTATAGTTTTCAAAGGTATTCTTGGGTATTTTATAGCATTCTTGTAATCGTTTAAAAAAATAATTCACACAACGTTGTTTATGTTAATCAGTTTTATTTTTAGTATCGCTATTAGAACTTATTAGTAATTTTTCAGCTGTGAGTGTTGTCATGTTGTGACATTTTTATCGGATTGCTCATCATTGTTCGTTCACTGTGTTCCTTTTGCTTTGCTTTGCGAAGCTAAAATCAATACATAATAAAATAACTACGTCCGCCATTGTACAAGTGTTTTATCATGTTGTATTTAGCTTTACAATAAAATGCAAGGTACCAACGTCACATACATCGAGTCTTTATCTCCCATAAAATAAAACAATGGACATTCACTATAAATTATTTATTGTGCTTCTTCTTATAAATTCTGTGCATCTATACTGTGGACCATACAATGGACAAATATGTAAAAAATATTCAACTGGGTACGTATGGTATAACCATACAGGAGGTTTTGACAATGAGAAAATTACAACTGGACTTTGGAAAGAAATGATATCGAAACTCAAAGAGCCCTGTCGTAGTAGAGCCGAGAAACTATTGTGTGCATATGCTTTTCCCAAATGCATAGATAAAGATGGAGTTGGCTATTTTGCACTGCCACTTTGTTTAGAAGACTGTATGGCTGTTAAAATGCAGTTTTGTTACAATGATTGGATAGTTGTGGAAGAGCAAAAACGCCGTGGAGTGTTCTTTGAAAATAGAGGCCATTTTCGGTTTCCTGAATGTGAAAAACTGCCAAAATATTCTGGAAAAGGCCTACAAGTATCCTGCAATAATGTTGGAATAACGAACATGGACTACAGTCAAGTTACAACAACATGTTACAGAGATAATGGACGCTATTACCAAGGCACTATGAATGTGACAGAAACTGGATTAGCTTGTCAAGCTTGGGAGTCTCAATCACCCCATCAACATACAAGACCTCCTTTAGTTTTTCCAGAAGTTCAGAATGCAACTAATTATTGTAGAAATGCAGGAGGTGAAGAAAGTAAGCCTTGGTGTTATACAATGGATCCTGATGTGCGATGGGAGCATTGTGATATTCCATCTTGTGCCAACACAAGTGATGAATTTGACAATAGTAATGGACCAAATAATATTGTTATGGAGAATTACTTTACACCTACATTTGTATTGTTGCTCTCAATTGGTGGCCTTGGATGTGTCTTGGGAATAGCTTCAATAGCTTTATTGTGCCATTATTTTGTTAAAAATCATTACTCTAAATGTAATATATCAAGCCGCAGGAATATACCAAATATGGACATAGACCTGGATAAACTTCCTAGTAATTTAGCTTATCATACAACAGGTGCGCAACTAAATCCTAAACTGGAGAAATTGGAGTTTCCGAGGAATAATATAATATACATCAGAGATTTAGGACAAGGTGCTTTTGGAAGAGTGTTCCAAGCCAAAGCCCCTGGACTTATACCTGAAGAAGAATTTACTCTTGTTGCTGTTAAAATGCTCAAAGATGAGGCTTCCCATGATTTAAAATTGGATTTTGAACGAGAAGCTTGCTTGTTAGCTGACTTTGATCACCCAAATATTGTAAAATTACTTGGTGTGTGTGCTATTGGACGTCCAATGTGTTTATTGTTTGAATTTATGGGTAAAGGTGATTTGAATGAATATTTGCGAGCCTGTAGTACAGCCACCAATTTCCCACCTGTTGAAAATAGGGAAGATCTTAGATTGCTTGTAACTCCGCTCAGTCATTTAGATCTCTTACATGTTGCTAGACAGATAGCTTCAGGTATGGTCTATCTATCAGATAGGAAGTTTGTCCATCGTGATTTAGCAACTAGAAATTGCCTTATCAATGATGATATGGTAGTGAAAATAGCTGATTTTGGGTTGTCCCACAAAATATACTTACAAGACTACTATAAGGGTGATGAACATGATGCTATCCCTGTGAGATGGATGCCTTTAGAAAGTATACTGTACAATAAGTATACATTAGAATCAGATGTATGGGCATATGGTGTTTGTCTTTGGGAAATATTTTCATTTGCTCTTCAACCATATTTTGGTATGACACATGAGGAAGTAGTGAGATTCCTTAAAGATGGAAATGTTCTTGCATGTCCAGACAATACACCCCGGTGTGTTTATGATTTGATGAAACAGTGCTGGAATCACAGTCCAAGTGACCGCCCCAACTTTAGAATCATTTACCAGACGTTGGACAGTATTCAACTGATTTTGGAAAGAACTCATCCAGAATGAATTGAAAGTGTATATTTGATTGATTAGAATGTAGGCACAACATTTTGTATGATAATTTTAGTACCTACTTTAATTATTTATTAGTGTCCTCTAAATGTTATCAAATTGGGGTAATGACTTACAAGAGAATCATTGCAACAATAATCAAATATAAAATATCAATACCTGTTATTAATCTATCCCAGTTGATACATAAATGTAATAAATCTTGCCCTTAGTATAATTTATATATTTTACTTGTACCTATGTAATATGATTTCCATCATATTATAAGCTATTGAATTTATTGGTCAATTTGTAAAAATAATTAATTATTTTATAAGTATGTTCATTCGTAAGTGGCAAACTAATTTTATATTTTGTTTTTAATTTCATTAAATCCAAGACTGATTTTTGTTAGTACTTTGGCATTCTAATTTAAAGTAGGCTAGTCTTTAGTTGTCTCCTGTACATTATTATTTATAAGCAATTTGAAGCTTTTTTAAGTTATGTAGTTTTGAAAATAGTTTTTTTTTTTTTCAAAATGCTCTTATAATCTTTTGAAGTCATTATTGCATGGCAAAAATAAACATCTTAATGATGTTAATGTGTATACAAATGGTTTGCATAATACAAAGTTTGTATGACTATATTAAAATTTTCGCATTTGTGATTAAACAATACTTATTGACATGCTTTTTACCAACAGTTGTAAATGAGTTTCATAATTCATTTCTGACCAAAAATAAAAAAATTATCTTGCCTAGTTTCAGCAAAAAAGGACTTGCTGTTTATATACAAGGAATTATGATTGGAATTGCTTTACAGCTCTGGGTTTTGTAAAAGTAGGATAGTTAAGCAACAAAATTGGACTGAATGTCTCCCTAGTGATTGATAACAATATGTGTTTAAAGTGATATGTCCAAAGTAAATAAAGTGTACATACTGCCAAACAATTTAAAAGTTCTATATACATACAAAGAGTGAATTGTAATATTTTTCGTAACGCTGACAGTTAATATTAGACATCTTTAATTTTTAGAATACTTTTATTTACCTATGTACGGATTGATTACAGTTTTACGATGTAATATTATTTTGTCAATAAAAATAATGTAAGTACCTACCTAAATAATTAAATAAAATTGTTTTTATGAATGTGCGTTTTTTATCGTTATTAACACTTATTTGATCTGGGAACCTACATAATGGTACTGTTTTAGGAGATGGCAGTAGGTAGGCCCCTTGAACCTAAAGTGATTAGGCGGTTTTGTAATTTTCCAATTAAAATCGATATTGTCCACGTGTACCGACGACTGATTCATTTGCGTTGCTCTGAGTTTGGTTTCAATTAACAGTTTTGATGATGACCTAAAGTTGAGATGTTCTATTTTAAACTCACTCCCATTTAGGTACTGCTTGTTTAAATAATAATTTGATTATGGTGGTAAGGAAGTGCCATTTTAAATTGAAACATTTCTACCTAATTGACGATCGACCATCACGTGTAAAACAATCATGTAAAACAGAAGAGTCATAGTAAAAGGAGTTTTTTTTTTAAACTCGTTTCGTTCTTTTTATTTAGGAGTGCAGTCTCGACCTGAACTTTAATGCTGTGTTACTCATGTAATATGTAGTCTGTATTCTGTTTTGTGTTCCTTAATTAAATAAATAAATACTCGATCACCAGACTGGTTAGAAGAAAAATATGAACCTCCGCTTTTTATAATCCTTAGCGAAACTACTGCAACTCTCATAAATCCATTCCATATTGAGGTAGGGGGACATTGAATTATACACTTTATATTCCATAACATAAAGTGCATGCATCCGGCTCCTCTGGCAGCGTCTCGTGCCCGCTTGATCTTTACATACTGAAAAGAAGATTTAAAATTGAATGGCTCTTGGTGCATTATGTTTCACTGAACCCTGTTATCAAATTATACATTATATAATGTTCCAGATATGACTGAGGAAAGGTTGGTGACGGAGGTGCCCAGCAGCTTGAAGCAGTTGGCACGACTCGTTGTTCGAGGTTTTTATACGATAGAAGATGCTCTCATAGTCGACATGCTAGTAAGGAATCCGTGTAAGTACCTAAATAAAATTATCTTTATAACATATTGTAAAAATGCGCCAATGCTGAGCGTTTGGGGTTCTAGGTTCGATGCCTAGATTAGCCAAAGTGTTAATTATTGGGGTCTTCCATCACCGATTTTTCAGTAGCAGCTTGAAGTCTGGATGTGTGGCTCGTCCCATATAAAAATAGCAAATAAGTAGGTACAGTGGGATTATAATAGTAGGTAGTAAAACTTGACGCCCGATCTTAGTCGCCGAGCCCAGTCTAAATCCATGGGTGACAACAAGTTGGTACGTAAGTACTGTAGCTCAATTTTCTTATTGATATACTAAACTGCTAAGATGCTTTCGACTATATTTCGGGCGACTCGTCTGAAGGCCAAGCGTTGTTGCCCGGTTGATGGCAATAGGCTTCCCCCTATTACATGGGACTTAAACATAACTGGCGAAATGTGGGTGTACTAATGGGTTCACTTATGCCTAACCCTTCGGGGATTACGGGCGTAATGTTATGTAATTTCTATATGTATGTTGTTATACACCCACGCTATCGATCAATTTTTTTTTTATAAGCATTATAGTAAAATTCAAGTATCTATTTCCCAGGTATGAAAGAAGATGACATCTGCGAACTGTTAAAATTCGAAAGGAAAATGTTACGGGCCCGAATAGCCACGTTAAAAAACGATAAATTCATCCAAGTGAGATTAAAAATGGAAACAGGTATTTATAAACTATTACAGGTCACGTAGGTAATACTTATTAGCAGTGCACATTATGAACGTGGACGAAGTAAAATTAGTGAATAGTAGCATTGACGAAGACGTTCTGTACCTTGTGCCTATCTCAGGCACGGATCCATTGGATTCATAATGAAACCTTACAGCTTGAAAGCATTTCAGATTGAATTAAGAGCTGGTGAACTTACATGTTACAAAACTTAAGTATTTTTTCGCGAATATCGGTTGTGGGCATGGCCCCGTGCCCACGATAGATCCGCGCTTGACCTATCCCAATGGAAAAATAGCGTGAGTTTACTTATTTGTATGCAAATTTTATAGGATGAGGCCTGCAGCACTGTGTACATTACCACTTATTTAAAGTGCTGCTTTCCATTTACATAAAATCGCTCGACTGTAGCGCAGCTGTCACGCTAGCAGCAATGAAAGTTTTCATATATTGTTCGGTAGAAATTTCCTATTGAATAGACGGGATAATGTTGTTCGGTTGTTCCCATTAACAGCGTTGCTCTACGACACGGTTAGTGCAATGGCTGACCGATTGGCTGCTGTGCTGCGTATCGCGGGTTTGATTCCCGTACGGAAAAAATACTTGTATGGCATGCAGGTACTCTTTCCGGGTCTGGTTGTTTGCTTATCTGAGTTTATGTTTGTAAAAGCACCCACGAAACAAAAATACTACAAACTTATTATTTTTTCAGGACCTGATGGAAAAGCACAGAAAGTAAATTATTATTTTATAAATTACAAAACATTCGTAAACGTAGTTAAATACAAATTAGATCTTATGCGCAAACGTATGGAGACTGAGGAACGCGACGCCACCAGTCGCGCCAGTTTCAAATGTCCGTCATGTGGGAAAACATTCACAGATCTTGAAGTAAGTCCGCTTCATAATAAAATTAAACTTATGAATTCTTGGAAATATTATAAATAGATAGGTTAATAGAAATATTATAAATTCTCGAAAGTAGTTTATTAATAAATATTTTTCTGAAAGAAGGCACCTCATGCCTTTTCCAGAAATGCGTCATTTTATCAGTGGCGTAGCTTGCCCTAGACGTCCTGTATCAAAAATTGGGAAGCCCTTTTACCTACTGCTGCGAAGCCCAAATGGAGGGTAGAGTTTAAAAAAAAAGCAATTTTTAAATTTTATTTGTGTTGGGAAGTTTAGCGTACGGCCTAAGAGTTTGAGTGAGATAGTGCGTAATATTTTACGAATCTTTGCTTACACGGGTTTGGGGCCCCGCCGAGGAGGACCGTATCTTTGATAAGGCTGATACGGGGTAGCTACGCCCCTACATTTTATGACCGTTTTATTATCTCTATAATTAATTTAAACCTGCCTCGTTTGATTTGACCTTGAGCGTAGGCGCTGTAATGTAGATGTGCAAAAGCGACTCAGTGCCCTCTAACGGATGTTTAACCCTCTTTTACCCCACCATTTGGAGCTTCTCGTAAAGTTATACCATATTTTCAGGCAGATCAGTTATACGATATGATGACACAAGAGTTCCGTTGTACATTTTGCAACCAAGTTGTAGAGGAGGATCAGTCGGCACTCCCGAAGAAAGACTCCAGATTACTATTGGCGAAGTTCAACGAACAGTTAGAAACACTCTACATTCTACTACGAGAGGTTGAAGGCATCAAACTGTCGCCTGAGATATTGGAACCCGAGCCAGTCGACATTAACACGATCAGAGGGTAAATATTTAAATTCTTTTACTTTCGTACTTGTGTGAAACGAAATGTTTTGTTTATTTCTTTATACTTGACTTCCGTTTTTCATCACCTCTTTTGCTTCTGGTAATAAGAACTTCTTTAAAATCTAGTTATAATCAAGTCCCGGTTCAAATATCTAACAATAAAATAAAAATCAACTTCCGTAACGTCCGTCCATGGTGGCACCTATATGTAGATATAACGGCGGCACCACTTTCATAGGAAACTCAAGCTTTAGGGAATTTAAGACCCAAGCAGTATGCTCATTCGATCCTATAAATTATTCGACGGTAGCTACATAGTTGAACCTTATTTCAGGTTGAACTCAAAACAAATGGCCCAGCGGCCCCCAGGCCAGGAATGGTCGGGAGAGGCGACCCGCAACCAAGGCATGCTGGTTGAGGAAACCCGAGTCGACGTCACCATCGGCGAGGCGGACAACGCTAACGACACCAGTGCGCTGCGCAAGGAGCGGCCCGTATGGATGGTGGAGAGTACCATCGTTACGAATGATCAAGTACTACATTTTAATAATATGTATTTTGCACGAAATGCGCTGCAGGTTTTGCTTTAAAGCGGATATTTATAGGCACTCAGGAGAAAAAGCAGTCTGCCACTCTAAATGTTTCCTACACACAATATGCCGCCGGCACGGCCTACGGTCTTTGCCGCTCGTGTGTTGGGTTATTTGTGTGGCAAGGACGCTGGCGTGTACGTCTTGAGGAGTCTTTAGACTCAAGCTTTACATGCCCACCAACTGCATCGTCTAAATTCCTTAAATTTTGAATATTATATGTGCTATTTTTAGTGAAATATACCGACCCTTTAACAAAATAACTGCTCTATTTACAAAAGCGCTAAAGCGCCCACCAAGATGTCAACATTTTTTAAATTGGCTTATCTGTTGTTTTTCGCATAAAACCAGACATTTTCGAAAGACGCTTTTGTACCGATTATATGTGTCATTACCGATGTACCGCCAACATTTAGATTTGATATGTCGACGCTCATTGTTTAAATATTCAAAGGTCATCTATATTTGGAAGCGCTCTACTTAATAATCATCCCTTTATTTATATCGTGAAATTATTTGGATCGTTTAAATAACTCCTTTGTAAGTAACTGTCTGGTGACTTGACCCACATTTTGGCACACTATCTTCTCGTATCACAATAAATGCGCATATTACCGTCTGATTCATTGAGAAATGACTAGTGTTATGTTTAACACGCAATCAGGTAAGTACGTTTCCTGATTGATAAGATTACTAAATACACTGCTAGCTTGACATACTTTTTAAAAAGAATAAATAAATAAACAATTTATTTTTAGTATATATATTTTTTAAATAATTTTCACTTCATTCCATACTAATGTTACGTTATGGCACTGAGAGTAGGTACTGTTACCCTTTTTGATAGTTTTCTTCTCAATTAACTGATATTGATGAAATGAAGGATAAAGAAATATATTTAGTACCTTCTTAGTATTGTTATCACTATGTACCAATCTATTATAAAATACAGTTCCAGTTCCCTATCACATTTAATTTACAGCTGAACTAATAAAAAAAACCTCATTATTGATACAATTACAGAGTGACAGCGTTCATTCAACGGATGCTGCACTGGAGAAAGCAGCCAGCAATGCAAGTAACGCTAAAACAGCTGGAAAAGAGAAGAACGACGACATTATGTCTGTCCTTCTCGCTCATGAAAAACAAAATACTGGTAAGAATACGGAAACATATTTTATGCAATATTTTTTTTGCCTAATTACAATCTACAGTAAAGAATGCTTATGATGAAGGCTGTACTTGTTTTATGGTAGTTAGTCTCCAATATCACTGGCAATCAATTAGGTTTACACATATCTATAAAACAACGGCAATTTTCGACCGAATAACTAAAAAAGTTGTTTATGAATCGGTAATTTATGGCAACTTATTTTTTTACAGGAAATAATGCAGCAACAAACGCTCTGAAGGGAATAGAACCTGACAGTTCAGATTCCAGCGACAATGAATCGAAAGACCCGTACAAACTCAAGGACGAATTGGCTGCAGTTGGTAAGGGCTCAGATATACTTACAATTATGTTTTGTTTGTACCATGAAATAACAAAACAAGGGCAACTTGTTCATATTTTGTTATGTTTCAGCTGAAATGGAGAGTGAAGATTCTGATACTGATGACAACGCGCCCTCTGTTTTGGTTAACGGCAAAACGGTACCGCTAACAAGCGTGGATGATGACGTCATAGCGAAGATGACGCCCTCCGAAAAGGAAACATACATTCAAGTGTATCAAGAGTATTACAGCCACATGTATGATTAGATAAGCGTTAATTGAAAACAAATCAACTAATCAGACGTAAATAAATGTCTTGTCTTTATCTAATGCTTTTCAATAAGTTCCTTTATATGCTTTCTTAATGAATTTGTTGTTAGGAGTGTCGGTTTATCACTTATAATGGAGTTATTAAAGGACGTTGACCTAGGCTTACAATCCTTCGATATCCTCGTGAAGCCGACGATAAGCATAATACAATGACATAATACATTTCCATTTTGACCCATCAATATGGACGACCAACTGTCAAAGGAAGAGTTTGTTTTTCGAAACCATGTTACGCGGGTCAGTTTCTTTATCTTTATTGACCGTGAACTGGACGTATCTTTTGCAAAAATTCATTTCACAGTCACACGGTCGCCTAACTCAAACATGATACGTTTGACGTAGGTACAGTTTGACTATAATGTTCTTTTTTGTTGTATTACTAGCTTTTGCCGTGACTTCGTCCGCGTAAATGTCGGACCCCTGTTTCACCCTTAGGGTGTTACCACACCAATCTAGCGATCGTCGATCGATGCCATCGATCGATGGTAGAATGGATTGGTCGACGTCGATCGATAGTTTCTACTAGACCAATCGATCCATTCTACCATCGACCGGCAATCGATTGATTGGTTAGTCGACCGGTATCCGTCGATCAATTAAAGCTGCCACACCAATCGATCAACGTCGACCGATGTCGATCGATGGCATCGATCGACTATCGATCGATTGGTGTGGTAACACCCTTAGAAGGTGAATTTTGGAAAATCCGTTTTTAACGAACTTCTACTAACTATAATCTACCTCCCTGTCAAATTTCATCTTCATACCTCAAGCGGTTTTAGATATTCCGTGATGAGTGAGTGAGTGACCATTCGCTTTTATATTGCTACTATTTTTTAAACAAAAAAGAAACAAAAAACAATATAGGTACCTACTTAGATATGCACAAAAAATGAAAATACGAATAATAATTAAAATGTCAATCAACTTTATTTTCATAAAATAAATTACTAACAAAATAGAAACATATTTTCAACATAACTGTACAATATATTTTACAAAATATAATATAACACAAATTGGAAACATCATGGTACTATGGAATATAGTTCTGAATAACATGAGAATGTTATAATACTGATGTTTATCGTACCTTAGATGGTATAATCATTATGTAACATTTTAACTAATATAGGCACTTCGTTAGGCATTATTGCTAACATTTGCAACATCTCATTTAAAAACAATACATCTATTATGAACACAATATAGAATTTACCTATTTAACGAATTCAATCGTAACATTAATTAAGATGTTTGCCCCATTTGTCCCAGTACACATCTGTTTGCATTTCCATGATTCTTGAAAGACTTCGGTCACACGCAAACATTTCTTCTTCGCCCGTGAATATTGCTGCATTGGCGTCGTCCTGTTATTAATAAACAAGCGTCAATATGAACTTAAGATGTAAAACTATAGGTACCCCTCATCAGCCAGCAAATAGAGTAACTGCAGTCTAGCTACAACTATCAATTATGAAGCGCGTTTTAAAATAATAGTTTAAAAAACACGCTTTTACTTCGCACTAATTTTTTACGTATCCCATTCAGCAAACCCTTTCATTTAATACCCATATCATGGGAGTGCATTTCAAATAGCCAATCCGCCGTCTTGGATGTCCGCCATGTTGGATTTAAATCACGTGACTATTTTTTTCGTATTCCTAACGGCAAACCTTTTCATTTGATACCCATATCATGGGGGTGGATTTCAAACAGCTAGTCCGCCATCTTGGGGAGGCCGCCATATTGGATTTGTAATGACGTTTCTTAGCTAGTCATGTCATCAGGGGGCCTACCACAACCTCTTAAAACAATATTACTTTGTAATTTCTGTTGTTTCATTTTCAACTCTCGGCGCTGATCCGAGCGTTGAAAATCCAACAGAGCGGAACGCAGAGTAATATTAAAATAATATTGTTTTAAGAGGTTGTGGTAGGCCCCCAGAACTCAGAGCGTGTGCAAAATTTCATCCTAATCGAAGACCGGGAAGTGGGTCAAATTAAGATTCCAAGATTTTCTTACATACATAGTTACAAGTGAAGCTAATAAAAGCGTGTTAAAAACAAAAATCGTTGCCTCGCATTTCAATGTTGGATCACATGATTGAAAGGGATGAAATACATTTCAAAGTCATTTTATCCCTGAACCAGATAAGGTGATTATTTTTAACCACCAATTACAATACTACAACAAATAGGATTCCCACAATTTCTGCTATGCTTTGGCACTTTGGCTAAGAACTACATCATAAATACTTTAGAATAAAATGTTAACTTACCGAATCTTTCGTAATCTTTAAGTCATCCATTAGCGCCCTATCAGCATCAGCGAAATCCGTTTTCACATCAGTTTTAAACAAGTCTTTCGGCTCACAATCCGCTGAGATGACTACCTTTAATGTAATTATAAATAAAATGATTTATTGGATGGTTTGCTGCTTAATTAATACCCTATTGTTAACTTAATTACTTACCCTGACTCTGTTGTCATAGAGTGTATCAATAAGCGTAATAAACCTTCTTAGTTGAGATCTAAGCATTGTTACTGATAATTGTGGCAGGTTTCTAATGAACACCGTATGGAACGTCTTAGATATCACAAGATAATCACTAGCTCCTAATGGCTGAAAAATTGAGTAATATTATGTTTATAAACTATGAACAAAAGAAGTTTACACTTATTTCTTAACTATTTACTTACCCTGTCACACAACTCTTCAAAAGTGGAATCTAAGATTCGTCCACAAGATTTTGCAAACTTAACATTTCTACCCATAATGTTTATCACACGAGGCCTGACAGTGTCATTCTCCTTGGATACTAAAAACTTGAACAAGTTATCTACTGCATTGTTCTCAGGTGTGAGCTCACTATTTCTGCAATAATTAATAATTATGTGCATTATGTTCAACAAAACAAAGAGTATTAATTCAAATGATGAGGTAATTATGTATCATAAAGTCAAAAGAAACACATTACAGTGATAATGCACACATATTAATGCATATAACAAAGAGAAAATAATTATTATTATTACTATTATGCAGCTTACTTTGCATTTCCTTAATTGCATTAAGTATACTATAGCTCCAACATTAACACACAATTTACCTATATGTTCTTTGGTTAGTATCATATAACATTTTGATTGAATTATGTAGTTAAATATCAACCACTTATTTTTTTACTACTACTATCAGCCTACATCATCTCACAGCACAGCTGATAGTCATGGGAGGAAGCCCCACGATTACCAGCTTCGTCCGCTAGTTCTAAATAAAATAACATGGACTTTTAATTGGATACTTACAAAAAATATTTGCTATATTTAGTGCCAGTTCCCCGTAATCTATAGTCAACACCCGAATCTAATTGCACCACATTACAATGAGATTTCAACACGGGTATGAATGGCAAGAAGTTGGACCTCTGGAGTCCATTTTTGTACAAATCATCAGGTTTTCTATTACTAGTTGCTATTACAACACACCCATTGTCAAAAAGTTGAGTGAAAAGTCGTTTCAATATCATTGCATCACCAATATCTGTTACCTACAAATAAAAAAATCAAGAATAGCCTTTTCAAGTTCAAAGTTTCAGGTAGGTATCCAAAAATTTAGTACTAGTAGTTTAATACAAAAATAAATATTGCTTAAGTTTTTTTTACACAACAACCAAGTAACAAGATCATGATATAATACTACACTTTTCACTGTATCCACAATAAAATATCAACCTGATATCTATTGAAATCAAATATCAGCTGTTATATTTTTTTAATATTACCATTACAAACTTACTTGGAATTCATCAAAACAAATGAGCCAAGATTCTTGTGTGATGTCAGCAGCAACTGGGGGAATTGGATCAAACGGCTTGGAGCCCTCATCGCGAAAGGAACTTGCACCTTTTCCAGATTTAATCTTGAGCTCATGTATCCTGGCATGGATGTTCAACATAAATGAATTGAAGTGGACTCTCAATTTTTCTTTTATCTGAAAATAGATATACAAAATTCTTTAAAACCTGAATACAATAATATTATTAATAAATCTATGCCCATACAATATTTACTAAAAATCTTTATGAAACCATCTATAAAACTCAAATATAAGATACTATAAAGTATTTAGGATAAAACAGATAAAAAGTTATAAATTAATTACCGGCACTGTTTCATAAAATAAGTCCATCAACATAGTTTTCCCTCCTCCAACACTGCCAAATATATAAAGTCCATTTGGTGCTATTATCTTCTGGGGCTGAGTTTTTCTAAAGAAGCTAAACAGAGAGCTTGCACTCTGACTTTGTAGGGCAGGTCGTTCAAAGGCAACTACTTCCTCATACACCTTCTGTAAGTTCTGCACAACATTTTCCTGATATGAATCTTTACTTAGAACTCCGTTTGACACTCTCTGAGAGTATAGTGACCAAGGTCCTTCGCTAGATGAAGGGCTTTCGCGCGCTTGCGAAGATAACAGCTTCATACATTGATTACATCTCTTCCAGTGGTACTTGACAAGAGAAGAAACATGGAAACATGAATTTGGCGCAAACATCTTGTTCATTGTCAACTGACTGCCTCGAATGAGGAAAATATTTTCATTATATAACTTTCAAACCTCATAACCTTGGAAATACTGTAAACGATTTTACAGGTTTTCCATTATAACGTGAATTACACTACATACATCAATAGGAACATTTATATCGATGTTTGTTATTGGTTGAGTACTCAGAAGTTGGAAGGATACTGCCTTTGTTATTTGTAACCACTTTCTAACACTGTATCTGTTGTTTTCTTCAATGTCAAATATTGCGGAAGTACTAACTTATCTTGTACCTAGATATAGCTAGATGCCCTTATTTTATAATTGAAATAAATAGAGTTACGGAACGCAGCAGCCAAAATTCACTTTTCTGACAGTTGATTTAGGTTATATATATTACTGTCTCCTGTCAAGACGTCACTGTCAAATGTCATGTCACATGATATCGTTCAGAAACTTATAAACAAATAGAGTCTTAAATCATAGCAAGCTTTAGAACGATAAAAAATTGGCAATCTTGCCCAGAGAATACGCAAAAATAATATCATGGTATAATACATGTAATAAGATACAGATAAATGTAATCTTTCCAATGCTTTACATCTGCTTTTGTTCACGAACTAAGCCTGGACTAATCTGTACCTGGAGCAAACAGACGTCCGTCATCCATAACGGCTCTCACCACTTTCCACACACGCCGTTTCCACTGACAACAGCTAAACATAAAAATAAACTTTTATTTAAAAATGAAGTAGCTTAAGCTCGCGGTTCGTCCGCGTGAATATCTGATAAATGCGAGGCTTTTTTTTGGCGCGGAACGCTAATTCTGTTTTCAAAATTAAAGTAACCTTTGTTACCTACTCATAAAAAACATTAGCGTTCAGCAGACGTTCTGCCAGTGAAAGTCCCTTCAAAATTGATCTAGGCGTTTCGAAGATTAGGACAAAACAGATAGAGAGAAAAACAATTTTAAAAAATTAGGTTTTTGGTCTAAGTACTGTGTAAGCATTCTTAAGCATTTAGCAAAAAAGCTGTTATTCTGACATTACAAACACTTCAATTTTATTCATTTTTGTATATTTAATTTTCCTGAAAAGAACCATTACCTACCCATCTATCAGTGGACTGCAATATATTAATTTTTAAGTACCTGTTTTACTTTCCATTTCTTTATGTTTGCGTTAAATATTAAATTGATATCACTATTCAAGGTCCTTTATGAGAAATAATCTAACAAAGCTTAAATAAATATTATTGTTTTTACTAATAAAATATTCATTTGTTCGAGTTTTGATAGCACAAATAGTGTCAATCTCCGATTCTAATTAAAGAAAAAACTATTTATATCGGTTGTATTAATATCTACTACTACCAAAACAATATTATTACGCTGCGACAAAACAAAGTTATTAAAATTTTACGAAGTATACTTATTACTTACAACTACAATTAAAATCGTATCGTAATGTCGTCTTGGTGGCCCGGGGGTTAAGCATGAGGTTACGGCCTACGGTTTCGAACCTGGCGCATGTCAATGAGTGTGTATTAATATGGGTCACTAAGTTACGGTGTTAGATAAGACTAGATTTTTTAATGTGGTGGTCTTAAATCTCCATCCTACAAAGAACAAGATTGATTGTGATCAATACTGGTTTCTCAATCTTCATAGAAATGAGGAAATGTTAATCCTTGCAGTTGGACAGTTCCAAACCTATAGGATTTGTTGTAGGTATATTTATTACAATCCTTAAACTTGACCTCAATTAGCATCCTTGGAACCTATGACAATGTTGTAAACATTTCAAGTATACTTTTTTGATAAGCCAGAGGATAATAACGACTTACAAGCAGAAAGACTTCCTCTGAATGATTTTTGCGACATGTGCATAAAACAAACATGCAGTTGCAAGTTGCAACATAAGTGAGGGTCAGAGCCGATTTAAAAAACTCTCATAACAATAAATAACAAGAATATCTTGAGAAAGCAGGATGCGGTCAAATTGAAATCGACGTCCTGACTGAATTGATGCAAAGTAAGTGCTTATTGCAATCAACAGTCACACCATTATCGTGACATCCTCTTTTTCTTGAACGAGATGAAACAGGGGTGCCACTTTAGTATGATGAATGGTAATTTGTTTTTTAAGAAGCAAATTAGCCTGTTCAATTTGGCTTCAATAAGCCAGCTTTGCTTCCTTTCTGCATGGTCCATTATAATATATATTATGATTCATGGGAAGGCGGGAAAGGTGAAATTGTGGGAATCACATCGCTCATAACTATAGCTCATAATCTCAACTCAAAAAATATGAAGTAGGTAGATATCTATCTTATCTATTCAGATAATCTTCATGCCGCAATCAGAAAAGTAAATAAATAAGCTTAAAAGAAAGTTTCAGGGGGGCAATAATATCTACTAACTTTTAGGAATGATCGCAATCTCTGTCTCGGAAATGCCACTTAATTTACCTACATTTTTTTACTTTGATTGCTGCTGAGATGAGATTGCGACTAGATTTTGAATGTTTCTTGTGGAATTGTCGTTCAGAACTTTGTTGTAGGTAAGTAACAAAAAAAAATATTGATTCAGTAGTTAACTAACTACTTATATATTTCACATTTCCTTTAGTTTATGTTTAGTGTATGTATTATTATGTTTGTATTACTTAAGTAATCCTCTCAGATAATTCCAATATAATGGGTCTACGCCCAACAGCCCAGACCGTATAGTATCCTTTGAAGTATCAAAAGCTACTGATTTTACTGTACTCTAAGTTATAAATAACCGCAGACGACAAAAAAGGTACTAAGTGATCCTAAAACAGCCCTGAATGAAACGCCAGCGCACACGCAACGTCTCCGCCCGCTTAATTTACGTGGTGTTCCTTTTTTTCTGTCTGTCTCTCCTGTCTCCTGGAAATCCGTCGCGACCAGCGACCAATGCTGTAAGTTATTTTCAAACACTACATACTTACTTCAGCTGTTTCAATACTTGCGAACACGTCTTGTTCGGAAACTTAAAAGTTTATAACGTCTCTACTTCTTTGTTCAAAATCTGTTTCATGACGTTTTTAAAATGAGCGCATCTGAGACTATGTAGACACAGAGCCTTTGTCAAACACCTGAAAAATGGCGTTTATTAATCATGTTAGTATTTTGCCAACTAAATGTATTTACAAAATGAGTGATAAGATACACCGAAGTGCAACATTATTTGCTAAAAACGTGATCTTACGTCATGCCTATGTAGTTTCGTGGATAATGCGTCAATTTTGAGCGCACCAATTAAATACCAACTTAGCATAGGAAAAATTAGGTACCTTTAATTGCGTTGATTACAAGAAGGTTCTAAGCTGTAGGTACTATAATTAAACTTATTTTGTTTGAATTGAGCACCAACAGCTACGATAATGCCGCAATTATCTATTTTCGAAATAGTTGAACAAAAATAAACATTCCAGGTGTAACTATTGTAGTCAATGTCAAGGTTACCTTCGGCGAACTGACCTACGGAACCTAAATTGCTCTTGAACTCGCTCACACACTGGCCTCAATTGTGCGGTTGTGCCCCATCTAATGCACCGGTTAACAACCTCTAGTGTCAAGGTGCCTGGTGTTGTTTGCATAGTGAAAGGAAGTCTCAAAACTATCACATCTACAAGCGATAAGCCGTCCACAAACTGATCACAGTATTTCATTCATACATAGGTAGGCCTGTACGAAAGAAGAGTTAGATGATGATCTAATTCAAACAATTATAATGATAAAGTTCCTAACTTCCTCCATTTTTTGAGGTACCTAATGTATCAACACTAAATACATTGGACAATTAATTAAAATGGCAACAAATACTTCTTTATTTAGTTGGACCTTCCAAAACGCGATTTAGTTTACCAGCTTTTGCCCGCGACTTCGTCCGCGGACAAAATAACGGATATCGGTTATCGCGAACGCAGACGAAGTCCAAGTCGTGTAAAAAGTAACCTATGTCCTTTGTTGGGGTTTAAACTTACCCTGTAGCAATTTTCATCAATATCGGTTCGGTGGTTAAGTCATGAAAGCGTAACAGGACAGACAGACAGTAACTTTCGCATTTATAATATTAGTATGGATAACAGGCTGTTCCCTAAGACCTCTAAATTATATCACCTTTGCAGATAGTAGGGCAGCTAATTTGTCATTTAGATAGGTAAACGCATTTTCGAGGGCAAGCCTTTGCTTAGATTTGGTCAGGTGACCTCGAACAGTATTGGAGCTAATTATAATAATAAGTGGGTACCTACTGATAATGGTTTTGCATCCCTGTAATCGGTTTATTGATGCCATTTTTTATCTTTACACCTTTTCCCTCTTATTTTTCCTAGGTGCTCTTCCATGCATAACTAGAAATCAACCAATCCATCAAACATGAAATTAATTAATTGATTTACCTACCCAATTAAAAAAAAGTATCTTAAATCTAGGTTCTATCTGGTCTACTCTTCCAGTGTCAATCTAATCAAAATAACTATCTAAATGTATCATATATTTCATGAATAGTTCATCTATCTGCATCGTGTTATAGACATGACCTAGTACAAGATACGGATGCGTCCAACCAAATCCGCGTGGTGTAAGAATACGTAGGATCTATTGTGCGAAATAAGCAATCACGTGGTAGTCGCGCACTGTGGCCATGCTAATATAAAAAGTTAAATATATCCTGCCCAGTGTTCTGAACGCATCCCTATTGCTGTCAACCCTACCTATTACCGATTTGTTGCGAAAGCGCGAGGGTGGTCGACTCATGCGGGCTCAGCTGCGTTTAACTTTACGCATAATTTTGCACATCATACTGTATAGGTATGCTGTTTGTACCTACCTACCTCTATTTAAGTCTGCGGATGTGCTTTCCATACTTGAGATATCCGCTATCTTTGTGTGTTAAGTTAGAATGACTAACGTTGAATTTTGCTACGTGGCTTTTAAAGAAAACTGTTTTCGTATTTTTAGGTGGTTCAGAAGACACGGCATTTTTTTAAAATTAGGTATCTATTTTACAACTTAAACAAATCCCGTCTAGTGGTTTTCCCGAATAGCGATGAAAATGTGCAGAGAAAACATACTTACTAAACAGATACCTAACACTGGTTTAGGTAAAAGCCATGTCAACTGTTTACTCCGCATTTAGCTACTCCCATTAACGAAAGCCCTAGATAGGGAGGTATTACGTACAAATTAAAGGGAGTAATTATATGAGTTCAGGCGCCGGCGCCAGACGTTCAGGAACACACATAAGAACTTTCTTCAAAGCATAAGACACAAATAGCTTGAAGGAAGATAGACATGAAATGCTCAAAGATTTAACTGCATGGAACCACCAAATGTGGCTAATTCGTTTTTTTTTATTTTTTGCATTAAAATGCATGTTACGCGGATGTGTAACTCCTAATGTTAGGCAACAAAAAAATGAAAAAGAAAGGAACTAATCATGGCAAGAAACCGAATGAAAAGTCCACTCGTACTTTTGGTACTTACATATGGAAAAATCTAAAAATTTAACGTGTCTTTGATCCTTTCCAGATTTTGACGATATACCTAGGAACTTATTTTCTGGTAGGTACACATCATATTAAATACTAGGCAAACCCCGAAAGCAAATTAAATAACGAAGCTTAGTAAATTCCTGTAACGTGTGTAGAATTCAGATGTAGACAATTATCAAAAGTTATATAAATAAATAGTTATACGTAAAAGTGATACATTAATCCTAATCAAGATTAAGCTAACTTGCGCAGTGGCATAGGTACTAAGAAATCAAATAGTTTTTCGTTTATAAATTTCGTATAAACTTAACAAAACAAATATTATCTAAGTATATTAACCGAGGCTAGTCCTGATCATTCCATACAAAAGCACTTGTGTCATCTTGATTCACGAGCAATTAAGGTGACTGCCAGCAGCCAAAACAATCGATCGTTGCAAATGGCCGTCTCGTTGACACGCACTCGTCAGACGCGCGCGAGACAGGCTTTAGTCTCTCCGTACTCACCAGACTGCCAATAATGCTTTATATTGCAGTAATAAGATTGATTTTTCGCTGATAGCTTGTTACGATAAATGTTACATATTAATGTTACTTTTGGGTCTCGTTAGGATTCAATTTAATGATACCACGTACGACACTCTTAAGTACGACTATAGTAAAATCTAAATTTTTAAGTAAGACTGTTTAGTAGAGCCAAAATTAGCTTTTGTCATTGCTCACTAGGTACGGCTTATTGCAGATTGGTTTTTCTCACAACAACATAGGGCAAATTAGCTAGGTATTACTTGGTACCTGCTTACCCACAAAAAAGATTTTTTACCTTAGTTAGGAGTCTTTATATTTATATAAAATTACTTAACTTTTAATTTGTAAATCATAATCTAAGTCTTAGATTATATAATGTCATCTAAGTATGAGTGCATTCGCACTCAGCTGATCGCTAGAGTGGGAAGCAGACTTGTTGCCAACCACACTCTCAATTAACTGTTCTTAATATTCATGAAATCATTGATGTAACCAAGTCATTAATTAAATTAGATTTAACATTAGCTGTAACATTGAATGCTTAAATTATTAAAAACAATGAAGATGTTCAGTCAAGTAAACTTTAACGATAAACTCTTCAAAAATGCAGAAATGATAGGTAAGCGTATAAGATATCTACGTATTAAATTTAAACTCGTAACAGTGTCGCGTCCTTGCTTCTCATGATAAGGAATGATTATATTTATAAAAGTAACAAGCACATGTACATTAAATTAATGGATATTTGACAATGTTATGTACATTTTATGAACGATATACCAATTTTCCGACAATATATCTTAATAATGTTCGGAGATGCAGTGATGCGATAACTGATTTATCGATTGTAGTCATCGTTTTGGCAGGATGTTGCCTGTGGGTCAAGGGGAAATCAATTAGTGGGAACGAAAGTTGTGGTACTGTTCCAGAAATCATTCAATTATGTTGAATATTACGTTTCTGACGGTTTAATTGTATAATTTGGGTCCTTTTTCCACACCACCTAAGAGGTAAGAACCGTAGGTGCGTTTTTTTTATAGAGGTCTCCCCAGTAGGCCTATTCCTCTTTAAGATGTCGTCCATAGGAAGTAACCGGTGACCTTAAGTTTTATCCGGAAAAAATTGTAAGAAGTGCAATTTCATCTAACAGATTGGGATCTTCGAGGTCTCAAAACTGAAGTAGCGTACGTTGTCGAGATTAGGTAATGTGTCAGGAATTGTGTCATTCAGTTAAACGGAGGCGGTGCGTTTGCACGTCGATTATATGAGTCGAGGGCAGTGTTCCTCGGCCAGCGCGAATGGCAGACACAGAGACGTCGACCGCCTACACAAGTACTCACCTACTCTACGTCAAATCCGCGATTGGCAATTGCGATCAGCTTAAGGGCACTTCAACTGTCGCCGAAATATAAATCTGGACAATGAGAAAATGGACTTTTTTAATAACGTCGCGGTCAAAAATTCATTTGATTTAATACTTTTTTATACCATGTTAGTTTTCAATGGATTTAGAAAGACTGGATTTAGTATAATGGTCAAAAATTTAATAACTCTATTCTTGAATCAATGGCCTATGCGATTCGCACCTACAGGTGTTTTCCCAGGAAAAATTAGGCACAACTTCAAGATCTACCTACCTTTTATAGGAAGAGGCGATGCTAAAGGAGAAGGCGCAAGATGGAATACAATAATATAACAAGAACTCACGCCTTTTGCCATGGTTAGGCAAAAATTACAGAACGCCGCGCTCTATGATTCGTTCACCTTTAGCCTTAGCAATTTTCTCATTCAGTCAAGTTTTTATCTGTTAGAGTTACAAGCCGGGCGTAAAGTTTTGTGGTGGCGGCCACGCACTTCACCCAACGGGTGAATAAAACTAACAAATAAAAAACACGCTTTATCATCACTTTCATAGCCATACTTCGATAACTTTCATAAGTACTTTTAAACCCATGCAAAATTGTGTTTCTCCTATATAAAAAATCTACATTTTACATTGATATCTTGCACCTTCTCAATGCGCATCCAAGAACGCTAGTGATGGCTTTATCAGCTTGAATATGCTATAAATAACGTAGATACCTAACTAGTGCTCTGGGTCGGTTCATAATCGTGGGAATAACAGCTGTCCAGAAAAAACGAAGTTTTAAAGATTCATTGAACAACTAGGTAACGTTTAGCAAATAGAACATTAACTAGTATTAATAAATGAAGTCTTTAAAATAAATGACCGTTACAGTTGGTTTATAAATACATTTTATCCAAGAGAAACCGACACTTTATGCGTACACTAACATACGAGCGTTATTATTGGAGTCAAGAGCTAGAAACTAAAATTAACAGCATACAGACACAAAATCTTAATCTCTTATGTGATTAGCTTTCGAGTATTTACTTTGCCAAAGTTTTGTTTGACTATATCAGCAGTATCAGTACCCTGGTTCTTCGATGAATGCAATATAATTCCAATATTTAGCTTTCTTTCAAGGAAATAAAGTTTTCTGTTAGTTACGTACCAACTCATGATTTGATTTAAGTGTTTCGCACAAAACAGTCTACAAAGTGGCGATGAGACCTAACAGTGTGCTATCAATTAATATTTGCGCTAAAATTGTTCAATTAATCGTAAGCTATACGCTGTGGCAGTGGAGTTAACGTTATCGTCAGCGGTCGAAGCCCCTTGCTCACGTTACCAGATTACATACTAGCCTGAACTTTGATAGCCCTGTTTTCGCATTAAGTACAACAATTTCACCCTCCAACTTCTGTGTCATTTCTATATTTACTACTTAAAACGATAAAATTCACATTACAATGTACGGATTATCCATTATTCAAAGGCCTCTCGAGTAGAAAAACCATTTGGATGGACTTAATTTCAATCAAAGATTCACTCTACATGACAAGAACATACCTATTTAACTTTGACTTTGCTTTGAATTGAATATTTAAGTAGGTACCTACCTAAAGCTCAATAGTCGTTTACATTGACCGTTGCAGATTTTATTATTCAAAAGCTGTCTGAGACGATCGCGATAGCAATCTCAAGTTGTCGTGTTCTATAGACAATGGCACATAACATACCCGTTGAAGTTGAAGCAATCATTGGCTAATTAAAATTTGTTATGCGTGACGTGACCACGAAGTGCCTTACACACTTATAGGCTGCACACGTGCCTGTCAATGAACTTCGCAGACCATGCCAATAGCCGAGCACGCGTAAAAACCGTCAAAATTCTAGGCACAGGCATTGATCTATCCGTCACAGTCAACCAACAACTCTTAACCCTAATAATTTATGGAATATATTGCATTCACCGAAGTTTTTCCAGTTTATTTTAGTATTTCTTGTCCAAAAAATATGTAGTTCATATTGTCACTTGCTAATGACAATATTATTGAAATATTTTTGTAATAAACTGTCATAGATGAACCTACAAATGGGCTAGTGCTTCTATCTAGACTAAGGGCATCGAACTTAGTTCTATATCGATATTAGACGGTATAACATTTAACTGATTATTGATTACTAAATAACTTGTTATGAACTTAATTTTTCGTAAGGTACTAACGTGCAAAAATGAGGACATTGTCGGTCCGTGCGAGGAAGTCGTCCTGTTCCGTGTGAGTGACGAAGGTCCTGGTCGGAGCTGGTGCATCGGCTTGCACGCCAGCGGGCGGCTTCCGGCGCTCGAATCGTTCCATCATGTCTGCCGGCACTGTCGGCAGCTCCCGGCCTGTCGTGTTCGGGGCTTGAGTGAAGCCTAGTTTCGCCAGCAGGCTCTCGCGGATCACTCGTAAGCTGTGTTCTCGCGCGTTCTCGTAGGATCGGCAGGAGGCGCACGCGATTTGAGCCGCCGGAGGGTCCTGCGGACAGGCCAGCTCGGCAGCGACGGCCGCCAGCCACGCGGCCAGAAGCAGCAGGCTCGCGGGCCTGGCCCGCGGCCCGCGCGACGCGCCCAGCGGACGCGTGGTGCGGCAGAGCGGGGAGGCGGCGGCGTAGCGCGATGAGCGATGTGAGGCCGCGGGCGGCGCGTGCTACACTGCACACGACTCACATTCGACACTATACAGTCGCACGCCACGCCACGCGGCGTTGCCCGGGGCGCTGCAGCCGCCCCGCGCCGCGCCCCCGCCGCCCGCGGGCTGGCCTGCTGACTCACACGCTGGCGGCGCCAGGGCTGCGCTGGGAACTCGGAAAATGCGCCCGATGATGAAGTTGCACCGCCAGCGCGCCACGCGCCTACCGCGCCCGCCCTCAAGAATAATCATAAACAACCTGAAAGTTATGGATGAAAACTTTCATTAGCAGTCAACACTGCCACAGTATTAATCCTAGCTCTTCTTAAATAAGAAGACGATACTCATCAAACATGGGCTATACCGCTATACTATGAGTAGGTATGTATTATACCTATGACTATGCTTAATATATTAGGGAAATGGCGTCTATCCACCTAGTTACCTAAAATTGACGTTGATTTTAAACCGATGCTGCTGATCTAATGAATTTAAAATACTTTTAGCAATAAATCGCAGTTACTAAGCAGAGCTTCATGCTATAAATTCAGAGTAACATAAAATATACCTACTGCTAGAAAAATTTATGTAGTAATTTTAAACAGTTTATTTTAACAAGTAACATATGGACTAATCCGTTGTGTAGAGTAGAATAAATATTTTGACAGCTCTCACGAAAAAATGCGAATACTTTCCTATCAGGTAAGACTAAAGAAGTCTGGATTATATTATCTTGTTGTGGAATAGGATAAGACGTAAGATATATGTAGGTATGTGGGTCTGGGTTAGCAAACGTTGTACAATCTTTTATAGCTCAACTTAGGTATGAAGAGGATTTAAAATTGAAATCGAATACATTATAAAACATATGCCTACCTATGAAACAGCAATGATAATTTCAGCGGGTAAATTTTGAGACGGGTCAACCAATTCACAAATGGATCTGAATACCGTGTAGGTACTTACCTACTGTGTTTCTGTGCAACATTTCACGAGAATTAGAAATTCTCGTAGAATGTCTCATACATTCAGAAACCTGAGTCATTATAAAGTACTCGCTCAAACAAAGTGGGTAGTATCAATTTGCGTGCGTAAGATCGAGTGGAGCTCATACTCGCAATAATGATAATTAGAATCTTTTTTATAGAAATGTTGAAAAGACAGTGTTTGATTTTTACATTAACCCCAGACACGTTATAAGTTTACCTAGATAACGATTTGTGATAAAATGGAATATTCTTTGTACGTTCATCCACCTGCCTAGGCTTTTCTCATCGCTTTTTCACGTTGAAGCCGGCAGTTAAATACAATTAATTCAGTATTAACATATGTGATTCAGTCTCATTTCCATAGACTCTAGGAATGCGTTTGATACCGTCAATACTACATCTAAATACAGTTACGTTTAAAAAAAAACACAGATTCATATCTCCACATGTTCCCTAGTGTTATTCCTAACATTTTTCTGCTTGGAAACCTCAACGACAACGCTTATACATTTCATACTTAGTATTAATGATGTTGGAGTCCTCCAGGGTAGCGTTCTGTGTTGGATACTTTTCAGAATTAGATGTAGGTATATTTATCTTTATGTTAAACTTTTCACGGCGTTACCTAAGCCACATATTGACTGTCAAGTTTTGTTTAGCCTAAATCTTTCCTTATGTGGTGCCTACTAACTGAAGCAGAAGTCATTGTTGTAGATCTTTTTATATAAAATTTGTGAAAATGAAAATGAAAATAAATTTATTTCGTTATCAACAGGTTTTAACAAATACAACACAGAGATCTTCTTTTAAGTATAAAAGTACTTGTGTCAGAAGACCTCCCTCTTCCATACTTCTAAACAAAATTACAAAGCCTGTTAATAATATAATTAAAACTAAACACAGATTAAATTTAAAACTAGATAATTGAAGTAGGTATAGTTGTTTTGTGTTTGTACGGTGTGTTGGTGTGTGTAAGAGTAAATGTTGTAATTAATGAGTACCTATATGGGCTGAGTAAAGGTTTTGTGTGGATAAGTGGAGTGAGAGTGAGTGTGTGTGTGTGATTGTGAGTTATGTAATGGTGTAGTGAATTGGTATGTGTGCGATTGTGTTTAAGGGAGTAGCATCAATTTGAAGTGGGTGACAGTGTAAAATATATAGACAATGTGTCATGTAGGATAGTGATTTTATGTGTAGGTAAATATATTATCATAGGATGTAGAAGTGTTTCTGTTTCTGCATAACTGAGAGTCTTTAGCCACGTAGTTAGGATTTTCTTACATTCGCCGTGGGGAATTTGTGGGTTGCTTATGTGTAGTTTGTAATGAGGAGTCGTTATGTGTCTTGACCAATTAAACATCAATAATGTACCTAGCAGGCGTGGTCACGCTCAACACAGACTAATATAGGTAAGGAATTGAAGGTCCTTGGCAAACCGTTGAACGAACTGGGTTTTTGACTTTTCAAATAACGTATTATAACTAATTAACCTTTTTTTTTAAGGTGTTAAAAATCATCAAATGAGTCCTTTTGCCCTGGGTGGGGCGGAAGGGGCTGTCAGACAATTACTGACTAAAAAACCACCCTGTTCCTTCTGTTGCCCTTTACGTTCCGGGGCCACGGTATCCTGTTAAGACGTCCCGCAACCCCGGCAGGCGTTGGCCCCGTTGGGGCCCAGTCCCTGTTGTGCTGACAGCTCTTTGAGGCGCGCGCGAACAGAACGCGCCGTCGACCCGGGCATGGTTCATCGGACGGCAAGCTACCCATTACTCGCTGTCCGCAAGCCCGCGCCTACGGTGGCCCGATGTCGCCTCGCGACGTCCGACGCACTGGGCGTCTCCCGCGGCGGCTGGGGCGTGAGGTGGAGGGTGTTGTTCTCTCCCTCACGCGGCCCGCCTCCTCCTTCGCTAGCATTACTGCTTCGCAGAAGGAGGTGACTGCATCCTATTCCCTCTCGCCCCGGAGCATGGCCTGAACCAGTGAGGACACGGCTGTGCTCTGCCCAAGCAGGGCAGACCTGCACCGTATGCTCCACCGTGTCCTCCGGGCGGTCCACACAGTGGTGACACCCGGGCAGTGCCTCCCGCTGAATCCGACACAGGAACCTCCCGAAACAACCGTGTCCGGTGAGGACCTGCGTCAGCCGGAAGGTGAGGACGCCGTAGCGCCTCTCCAGCCACTCCTCAAAGAGGGGTCTTACCGCCGCGATTGCAACGTGCCCAACTAATTAATCTTACAGCTTTCTTGTTCTAAACCTGATGTCCAGAACGTGACCTTGGTAACAAGGTCACGTTCTGGACATCATGTGAAACTTGATAAAGAGTCTTTGTAAAAAGACTCTTTATCAAGTTTCATATCTCATAATGCTCATAATAAAATTATGATCAACTTTTGCCATGGGACCATCCCTGTAATTGTATATGTTTGCGTTTACATAAACAGTCAAAAAGTATGGAACAACTGACTTATTTTCGCACTTTCTGGGATGGTCTCATAAAGTTCAGGTTTAGGTTACACAAACAAAAACTTCTCTAAATGTAAATATTTCGTTTCATATAGTACCTACGGAATAAAATCAAAAGAACAACGAAGCAAGCAATTTCTGATTAAAGCAGCTTATTGCTGTAATGTTCACAAGCGCAACTTTTATAAGAGAGAGTCGTGGGTTCGATTCTCGGGTCTATCTATCTATCGGGTATTTCGGTATCAATCAATCCCCCGATCACATATTGTAGGGTGTGCCTTGAGAAATGCTAGCGTGATGTTTAGTTGTTATTGGCAATTTTCAACTGTTTCTCTGGCCATAATTTGGAAAAAAAACATATAGGCTGCTGAAAAGCAAAAGAACCAATAAAAACAACCGACAAACCAATATTATCTTTAGGTGTCACTGCACAGTGCCGATTATTGCCGATGCGAATTTGCCGAATTTCGATCTACTAGCGCCATCTTGTTACAAAAATAAATAAAAGATTGAAGGGTAAAAAAAAATTGTTAAAACCTAGTTAGGAAAATGTAGCCATCATCATTGTCCTGCCCTTCGTAATTTATTTGGGACAGTTCCAATATTTGTTCAGTATAATAAAATATAATTTTTGATTGATTTTTATATTTAATTTGGTTTAGTTAATGCATAGAGCAACACGGGTACCTGACGTCAGGGGGCTTACCATCACCTTTTAAGAAAACGTTCAAATGCCTGTCAGTCAACTTCCATTCAAAAGCAGCTGCCCTACCATGAACTCTTATTGCGATCCAAAAAACTGAATTGTTCTTCAAATAAGTCAATATAACGCATCAATTTATGCGTTATATTGACGTATTTGAAGAACAGTTCAGTGTTTGGATCGCGATAAGAGAAAATACGTCAATAAATGACATAAATTGATGCGTTATATTGACTTATTTGAAGAACAATTCAGTTTTTTGGATCGCAATAAGAGTTCATGGTAGGGCAGCAGGCCTGCTTAGGAATCGCTAAAAATCGTACCATGACCGTATTAAAGGTGAACGATTATTGAACGGCAATGCTTGTCTCTGCCCGCTATGATGATGAAGATGAAGTCTTGACTAAACAACGTTCAAAAACTACGATATAATTTTCTAACACATTACCGGTTTTTTTTTAATGATAATAACTTTAATTTCTTAGATAAGTACACGTTATAACTAAGATTATGTATTACAACTTACCATAATTTATTATCTAAAAGCTCTAAAAAGCACAAGTTTCACTTTAAAAAAACCTTTTTAACAATTAAAGATACAATGTGATATTCAGAACGTACCTACGTTCATCAACTGTCAGCGCGTAAATATAAACAACATTTCACTTGATTAATTTAATGATTTTCACAGCCTTTTACCAAAGTAATATATAATGTTCAAAGCCCTACTAGACATTAAAGTCGATAAGAAGTAATTTATTTATTGCGGTATAGAGTGCTTTTGTTAAATTTTGTTTCAGTCACAATTATTGTAAAAAAGTATTTTGTTGTGTTGTTCCTACAAAAATACACACATGGGTACATTTATAGTAAAGGAATTTATTGAAATATCGAAATACAAGAACCGCAATGCCCATAATCCAAGAAACATAACCTTTTTACAGGAATGCAACGGAGCCCCAGTATTCTTGACATCTCCTAGTCTACTAAACTGAAAAATAATATAATTATCTAGTAATTCCATCCAGTGGAGAGCCTAACTAATTAATCATTATCCATACCTATGTATTTAGGATGAAAATTAAAATAAAGAATAATACTCATGATGTGTTTTTATATACATATACCTGCATATTAGAAACCAACAAAGTACACCATATGAATTTATGGCTCCTGCAGGCAGTCATCTCTGTTACCAGTTTTTGTTCTTGTAAACTTTCATTGCATTTATATGGATGTACTTTAGCTTTAAGCATTATGTAACATCTTTATAAACAAATGGTATGCAATAAATGAATATGAATATGGATAATATGGGTTCCTACTTATATGTATATATGTTTCAGTCAGTCATAAGAAAGTATCATGTGATAAATGATAATAATTTAATTTGTAAACAGGTAAAAATTAAACACATTTTTTAAAACTAGATGCGGTCATTGTTTTATTTTCATAAATTTACTGTGTTACATTATGTTGTGTAGAAACACATGCATTTGCAAAACATTTGTGATTGGAAATGTAGCACTTGATGGGCTAATCAACATCTCAATCGAGCCTTTAGTACATCAATGGTCCTCTCAATAATGTTTTGGGTCTTGTTATGCTTCTCAGTGTAAAAGGCTTCTGGAGACTGGTTCTGCATTCCAAATAAAATTGATGTCATTATTGTGTTTCTGAGTCAATACCGAGAATCTCCTGAAATAAATGGATTAAAAGATTACTTGCTTATGTTTTTCATTGTCACTTTAATACACAGCAAATTATGTTTAATAGCAAGGAACATACACAAGAAACACACTAGTGTAGTTATGCTCCACAATAGAAAATCTGATGAATTGATAACACTCACCTTAGTCTCTGCTTAGATCACTAAGCCTTTGGAGGATTTATTATTTTCATTATAGGTTCAAAACCCTCGCACAAACGGGGGACTAAATCTTTTGATAGGCCTGTAAAATACAAATATTAGTTGAGTATTGTAGATTTGTAGAGTAGGTTTTTATTTATACTTACATTACGTATTTTCATAGGTTTTGGTTACCTACCATTGATGATTTTAAGTTATATCTTCTTACCTATATTAATTGATTCTTATTCCCTGTCATTAACTTCATTATTGTTATTTATTTCCCAAATGCAACGCCGTTGGTATGTTTTTCCATACGATTTTCACACTTCAATTTTATTATTTACATATTTCGTACTCGTTACACAGCTACAAAAATGAAAAAGTCTGGTTTAATTCGCTTACAATTCTCACTATCCACTTTAAAAACTCTTATTACATATATAAACCTAACATGTTGCCACGAATATCATTTTAGATTACAAAACGATGTTGAAAAAGCTAGTCCCATAGTAACTTTTTAGCAATCGCTAATTTTGACATTACAGCCGTTCCATTATCATTTTGCTGCTGTCAAATAGCACGTCATAGTACGAAAGTCTATACAAAAAAAAAGGTGAACGGTTTTGTAAACGTTAACTTAGCAGGCCTGTTACAGGCCTGCTATAACGATGTCATAGTACAAAATAGCGAGGCAGTTCAATATCCGGGCAACTTCTGCCCTGCTATAGAGGTTATAGTAAGCCCCCAGGTACCCGTGTTGCTCTATGAGTTAATGTGATTAGAAAACTTTTTTTTCTGGTCACATTGTTTGTTTGCAGATCTGTCACTGTCAATGTCAATCAATTCAATTATTACTAAAGGACTTTTGCTAAACTGTGCTTCAGCCAGTGTTGCCACCTTAGCCCTTTTGGGGCTAGATCTAGCTCTTTTTAAGACTGAATTTCTCCAAATTTCACTATTTAGCCCTAAAAGGGCAATCTAGCCCTTTTTAAAAATACTTACACTGAAATCTGTCAACGTGCTTTTTTAGTAAGTTTTTTTAATTTTCAGTAGGTTTTCAGTTTTTACTGTGGTAACCCTACTGCAAACGTGTATACAACGTACGTCAGTTTTATCTAGTAATTCAAAATAATGTAATGATTGTTCACAACAGTTCAAATTGAGAGATTTTTTGCACAATCTCATTCAAAACATTCATTTAGGATTATATGTTTATTAAATCTCATTTTTATTTCATCATTGTACTATGTTTTAGCATATAACTGTTTTTTTATCCCCAATAAATAAAATAACGTTTTCACTGCTCTAATTTTGTTTAGTGCGTTAACTGCCGAAATTATTTAAGTGTGTCGTTTATTCTATGCATTATTTCTTGTGCAAAAATGGACCTACCGCTATTAAAAAAGACACAAACAACATTATAAAAAAGAATGGGAAGCAAGCAGTATTTAATTGTCAGTTAATTTAGGTTTGTCTATGAAAGCAGAAATCGGTGCGGTTCAATTACTTAGGTACCAGTTATTGTTATATTAACAAATGATCATTTTATTTCAAATAAATGTTATTTTTAGCCCTTTCTAGCCCCACTTATTTAAGACTGATTTTTTTAAATCTAGCCCTTTTTCGGAGCCGGCTAGCCCCCTTTCAAAAACCAAGGTGGCAACACTGGCTTCAGCCTTCATGTGCTTGTGTTGATGTGTTGACTTGTTTTAATTTGTATTGTTTTTCTTTGTACTTGAATTCAATAATATATAAAAGAACTTTAAGATAAGCAGTAATGGACAAATGTCGTATTTGTTTACGATGTCGCAAAAATGTACTCTCAATATATATGAAAGCAGACGGAATTACTTTTGCCGAAATGATGTCTTCTATTGCAAACGTTAAGGTATATAAAAATCTTTTTAAAGCTACAGCTAAGTAGTGCACTTTATTGTTGCATTTATCACGTCTAGATCAGGTGCTTACTCTATCGTCCAATCCAATATTTTATAAAAACGTTGTTTGTGTTTATTTTTCAGATTCGAAAAGAGGATGGTTTTAGTGATAAAATTTGTCGTTCCTGTCGTGACAAACTCACCAACGCTTACAATTTTAAAATTGAAATTGAAAGGTGATGGGTGTATGTGCATTATCTAACAATACCAAAAACTATTTGGTTCATTACTATTACATTTTAGACGAGAAGTTAACATCTATACTTTTTAAGGTTCATACTCAAAGGGTGCTAACGGGCCCCTATTATTAAGCCTCCGTTGTCCGTCCGTCTGTCAGCAGGCTGTATCTCATGAACCGTAATAGCTAGATTAGAAAGTGTATTTCTATTGCCGCTTTATGAAAATAAAAAAATTGGATCCCCCATACAAGAGGCTGTCACAATTGCACTGGACTGGTTTTTTTATATGACTTAATTGTGCTCCTATTTTACAGGGCTGAAATGATACTACAAGAAACTTCTAAATTAAAGAGAATCAATTTTAGTAACTTACGTGACATTCAAATAAAGATTGAAATTGATACTGACTGCAAGCCTTTAGTACCTGCCATAGGAAACTTTTCTGAGAATTTTTTTAAAAAAGGTATTGATACCCTATCATACAATAACACAGTCATAAAAAAAATAGAGCACTCAAGTGAAAATGAGGATAAGCAAAAAAAGAAATCATTATCCGTTGGTGAATTCCTAAATTCAATCAAAACAGAATCAGACAACGATTGTGATTATGTAAGTATTGTTGGGTCTTCAGACATCTTTTAAGACTGACTTTTTAATTGTTGGATAACTTTCATCTGACATTTTTATGTTGAGTTTGATTTATTTTTTAGATGGTGCTATTTTGGGTTTGTATTATAATTATATTGTATAATTATGTAACATTTATTTTATGCTTGTTATATCAAGTATAAAATAAATGATACTAGTAAAGACATGAAAATAGAACATGAATGTAAAACTAATCAGATATTTTTTTTATTTTAGCAGGATTATGAAATAGGTGCTGATGACTATAATTCTGACTCAGGAAGTAACTACAGTTATGATAAGAAGGAAAAATATAAAAAAAATACAAAACCAAAGGGTAAGTATCTTGGTATAACAAATAAATCAACCGAAAATCTATACATATAAAATGCTTTGTCCTGAATGACTGACAGATCAATGCACAGCCTAAACCGCTGATGGTAGAGGCCTAAAAACTTGGAGGTTGTGTTCTTTGCATGACATAGGCATTCAATAAGAAAAGATTTTCTGAAATTCTACACATTAGGGGGTGAAAAAGGGGAAAAAAGTTTGTATGGAGAAATAAGATTAGATCGCCAACAACCGGCATTTAACCGGACGAAGTCGCGAGCAGGAGCTAGTCTCTTATATAAATACAATCTTCTGAAAGCAAATACAACAATATTCACTAAGAGAACTTTAGGTTTTTATCTAGAATTATTTTTTGTTACACAACAAACAGCTTGAAAATTAAGTCCTACTGCAGAAAAAACGTAAGAAAATTATAGTGTGAATTTGTAAAGGGTCAATCAAATAGAACCTTGCTACCGCTTCTTTGAATGTGTTCGAATGTAAAAATGATATTATTTTTCTTTAACCTAAATATTCTTTCAGCATTAAAAAAAAAACAAGCTAGCAGAGTTTGTACTAAGCCACTCCTCGACAAGCCTATTAAGCCTAAGTATATAGAAGACTTGAGATTAGCTCGAACTGAAGTTCCAGTGAACAAAAAACCTAAAAAATCACATAAAATTAGCCCTCCTAAGTTAAATGTTTGTCCATATTGTGGAAAAATGTTTCAACATTTGAATACTCATTTATTAGTTCATACAGGTAAGAATTATTTAAAACCAACTGTTTATAAATCATGGATGTTTTGAACTCTAGTATCGCAATTGGACTTAAAAAACCACATGATAAGGCATGAAATGGGCTGATCTAAAACCGACGCCTGCTCAAAGTTGCGATGTCTTTGTATGGCATGGTATTGCATGGACATCTGTCTGTGCCAATGTAATCATCATTATTTTGCACTTTGCTCTACTGTCTTACAATGTCTTTAGAGTTTTGAAAATTGGTTGGGTGCCACGGCGCCCTTTCCGGTGCACAATTTACCACCAATGCCCAATAAAAACCAACACAGACTAATCAAACAGCGCAAGATATCGCTTTGTTTAGCCGAGATCACCCTCTATAGCTTGTAGGCTAAACAGACAGCATCATTAACGTGTAAACTATTTTTCAGCTGAAAGGAAATTTAAATGTGAAAAATGTCATAAAGCATACTTCAAAGAAAGTACTTTGAAATCGCACATGATTACGCATATGGCAAATAAAAAGTATAAATGTGATCAATGTGTCGCCGCTTTCCACATCAAAGCATCACTGAAAAGGTAAGTCTATGAGTATAAGTGAGTCTATTCCCCTGATTATCAAAGTACACATGAGTGTAGTGTACTTTGAGAATCAGAGGAAATCGGCCAAGTGCAAGTCTAACTATGGACTATGGACGCGTATTACATTATACCACCTAGACTCTACGAGTTCTAAACTACTGAACCGTTTTAATTAAACTTTTACAGCATGAAAGCATATCAGGGTTAATTAAAAGCTAATACCAATATATTTTACACTGAACAATGTTATTTAGGTGCTTAAATAAAATAACAAATTGAATCTTAAATTTTTGGAAAATCTTAAATCGCTTGCCGTGAATCTGTAGTCGATCAACAACGAATCTCTTATACCTAATATTTCTCCTTTTGAAACACATTTTGTTCCTTTTTTCAGTCATATGTTAATACATCGTGATGAGAAAAAACATGTTTGTGACATTTGTAACAAAGCATTTAAAAGGGTATGTATAAAACATTAATCTTGTAACTCATGAAGTTTCTTGTTAGTTTTTCTCCATAGAAACCCACTGTCTGGAACGATCTAGCTTCAAGTTTCTTACTGACGACTTCTTGACAATTTAAAAGAGCCTGTAAATGATTAAAAAGCAATGTTTATTGTGTGTTTTTGTTTGTTTATTTGATTGATTTTATCAAATAAAATCGTATAAAATATCCAGACAGTTGTGTTATGTACAGTCGTCAGCACATCAGACTTATACCTTCTATTTAGTTGTAAAATCGCTCCTATTACAACCGCATAAGATGCCGCAGTGTTTACTTTAAAGCGCTGTCGTCCGAACATAATGTAAGAGAAGTCCCTTTGTTATAATGACCAACACAATTAGTCATTGGATTTCAGGGGTTGCTTTAACTAAACAATTACGACTTTCGAGGTCCGATAGGACTAAAGGGTACACTCTGTGCCTTTAGGATCAAAGTCCGTTGACCGTCAGGACCGTCTGACCTCATCAAATCCGTACCATGTGTGGCTTTTACCAGTTTTACGGCCTGCGTCTACGATGGCAGGAGCGAAAACTACTTTTAAAAAAAATCGATTGTTTATTGAACGTGCTTTTTTTGTGGTCCGACCGAATTGGTACGGATTCGTCTTTTCAGATTGATCTCAGCATGTATCATATGGCCGAAATCAAACATTTTCTCAATTTACAGAAACAGATACTTACACGGCATAAGATGGTACATATTTTCGGAGCAAAACCCATCCAGTGTTTACTATGCCCTATGTCGTTTGGCACTCAGGATCATTTGCGACATCATATGCGCGTGCACACTGGCGAGCGGCCTTTTAGATGTGAGGTAGGTAAAATATGTACACACATCAAAAGTGTCTAGGGATCAACATCCCTAACATTGATTAGGGATGTTGATCCCTAGACACTTTTGATGTGTATATATCTATACTAATATTATAAAGCTGCAGAGTTTGTTTGTTTGAACGCGCTAATCTCTGGAACTACTGGTCCGATTTGAAAAATTCTTTCAGTGTTAGATAGATTAGTTATCGAGGAAGGCTATAGGCTATATACCATCACGCTACGACCTACGGGAGCGGAGCAGTAACCAAAGACGCGGGTGTAACCGCGGCGGACAGCTAGTGTCTAAATATATGTGACTCCATTGAGGTGGAGCGGAGTAAAATATTTATAGGCTTGTAATTTTTGAGCAGTGACAACTTTCTACTCGAAGGACTCTATTAAAAAAATATTACGGTTCCACAGTAACAGAAAACGTAATAAAAAAATATCTCTTGTAAAGACGTGGTGCAAAACGTATCACATTGAAATATTTTTCTTATGTTCTCATTTTCAGATTTGCTCGCAACCATATAGCTACAAGACCGATTTCAACCGGCACTGTTTAAAGAAGCACGGAGTTTTCTTGAAACGAAGGTCGGTGCGCGTATTGAATGAAGAAGTTCTTCAGCAAGAACGAGCTCTTATGAGGGACCTGTCGCTTCGAGCTCACGGCATCATAAAAGGTGGTGAAATCGAAAACCCATTTGATGGTCCTCAGGGAGCGATGGCGTATGAACAAGCTATGAAAGCCATAGAAGCTAACAAGATCCCCATTATATTTTAAATGTTACTTGCAAAAAATATTTGCAAGTTGTATGATTAGAGAATTCATAAATCAAAGAGAGACGACGAGATACTTTATATTAATTGAGGTAGTATCTCGGTAGATACTTTTAATTGTATAAGGTATCATACACTATTAAAATGTTATTTTTAATTTACCTAAATAATTTTTGTATTAATGTCCGTTTATAAATAAAAGTTATTAAAAAAATGGTAATCTGAGTTTGTCTCCATGCCCCATCTTTTCTTAAAGTAGCACTCTGATGATGGCGACCGCGACAGGCGACTGCGACAGGGTCGCTTTGTATGAATTTATATGGAACCCTAAACAACGCAAGCTACCGCGTCGCGCGACTTGTGGGCAATGGGCATGGCTAGCAAGCGACAGCGGTCGTGCGACGCTACTGCTACTGGAGTGCCGCCTTCGGTTCTAAGAAAACTTCAACTATATCTGACGATCCTGCATACCTGTTTTGCTGACTGTACATACGCATGAAGTAAAACTCACCTCACCATCAGCCTTCACGGCTCATTTACAAGTTAACATCACGCCTGTATATCCCCGAAGGGTTCGGCAGAGGTGTGCCCATTAGCACACCCACATTTCGCCAGTTATGTTTAAGTCCCATGTAATAGGCGGTGAGCCTGGGAATCGAACCGAAGACCTTATAACAAGTTGTTCTAGACAATAAATAGCTATTTATGCCTAACCTATTTATCTACTACAATTAATAACAATTTGTAGTAGGTAGGTACTTGACAAAGAAACTTTTGCACATGGATAGGTACAGGTTGATTGACCGCAAACCTGAAAAGGGGTAATTGTTGAACAACTTTTACTGTGGGACTAAACCTAAAATCAAATCAAATAATCTTAACAGCTATTTCCTAAAACAAAAATGCTTTAAAACACGATCATAATGTATGGAATAGCTGATTTTTTGTACACCCTGTATAGCGTAGGTAGGTACCTATTATTGAGAAATCTTTACAAGCACATAATAAATGGTTATGGATGGACAGCAAAATAAAGCAATGAAGTTTAACTAATTTAAATTACGATGAGTGAAGGAACATACTTAGCAACGGAAATAAAAAAACGATATTGTTTTATGAGCTTAATTTACGTATTTAAAGTCTGTCATGTAGTCGCGACCGTGGCGTGCTGGGCACATTTTGGTCTGGCATCTATATATGACTGGCGGACAAAAGGTTAAACAAATTTTGTTTATTAAAAAAAATGCGGTACTGTAAGATTTTTAATAGAATACGTAATACTTACTGAGTGCACCATAAGATAAACTGCTCTTAGATACAAAACATACAGTAGGTACACTTTCCTAGCGTAGGTATAGGTACTATTACCTTGTCAAGAACCCAAAATAACCCTTTTCACCCGGCCCATTACGAGGAATAAGGCTTTTGTTACTTCAAAAGTGTAATCTGATACCACCCATCTTCGATCAATTATAAATAACACAACGCGTCATTTTCTTCCAACTAATGGACCCTTTTATCCACCTATCAATCAATATCTGCTATATAAGGGTGGAAATTTTTCTTAAGACCATCAGTCTTCTGCGAAAACTAGAGAAAGCTGTACCTACAGTCATGGTAAGTACCTACTACCGCTAGTAAGTTCTTAGTGTTCATTTAATTTTGTTACAATTATGTGCTTAGGGATATTACACATAATATCCTAACGGCCTCGACGGCCGGCGGCTGGTGTGATTATTCTTTTTAGCTAACTTAGGTTTGCCGCTATACACAAGAGCGGGTCAGCACTCTTGTTTCATGGTGAGATGTATAAATATAAAAAAAAACTTGCCTAAAAGAACTAAAAATATCAGTCAAATATCAGTGCAGTTATTAATGATTGTCTGTTTTTAAGTGACGAAGGTGCGAATACTTGTAGATAAAGATTAAAATGTTTATAAAAATAGTCCAAAGAAATGGTTGTTTCATCGAAGTATTTAAGACACTACATTCGTACAACACGATTGGCGCAGCATTTGTAGGATATCTTGCCGGTTGCTGATTCGATTCCAGCACAGAAGTTCTGTAGGTACCTATGGATACAATAAGTGAAAACATAGTGTATTTTTCTATAATTTAAGTACATACAGTCAAACGGGGTGAATAGGGATGCAGGGGTGAATCGGAATGCAACTTTTCACCCCTGCATCCCTATTCACCCCGTTTGACGTATGTACCTACCGAGTTATTTGTTTTATGTTACAATAGGTAAACAAGTCATCAGACTGAACTGACGATTTTATCTACCTACCCTACAATTAGGGAATTTGGAAAATCTTAGATTTCGTAAATTTTCAGATAACACGGCCGCTTGTCTTCGTGATACTATGTTTTGGATTCTTCATTTTAATTCAATCATTAGTCCCAAAGGTGATGGCAATGAAGAATTCTAACGTTGACGAGTACATGCTGGAAGACCAAAGAACTCGCAAAAGAAAAAACTACGTCGTGCGATTGGCTAGAGACAGTGAAATATTAGGCAATTCCGGAAACATAGCAACAAATTACGATACGGATTCCATCCAACCTGATCCTGCTAACCCTGAAGAATTGTCAGCTTTTATTGTTGATTATGCAAATATGATAAGGAACGATGTAGTTCTATTAGACAAGTCTGTCGAAACGAGGACTCGTAAAAGGGGTAACATTAAAGTCGGGAAGCATCAAAATGTAAGTATGCCATAGCTGCTGAAATGTACTCAAGTACCTATAATAATAATTATATGATATATATTATAATGAACTACATTTTGTTGTATTAAGCGGGTAATCACTTTGCCTAACCAAAGGATTGGTGATCTTAAGGTACTTGTTAATTGTTATAACAAAGAGCGGACATAGGAGGGGTCACAAATACAGGAACATATTACAGGTCAAACACATAACCCTCCTTTTGGGATACACTGCAGTCGGGTAATAAGCGTAAGCTTTTGCAGTCAGCTTTGTTATTTTAAAGTAATTCTTTCATTCTATGGTGGTGGGTCCTGTAGTCCTGTACACTAGGCACCGACGGAACTAGTGGAACTATGCACTTGTTATGTGGGTCCCAACATTGGTTGAACCAACTACTGACCACAAAAGTGGTCACCCGTATTTAATTCATAGTGGAATGTGGTGCAACTTTATTCTACTCCAAATTTTATTTCAAGCTCTCATTAATACTAGAATAAAAAAAAATGTAAGTACATGCTTAAAGGTAATTTAAAAATGATTTCAGCAAGCTATACCGGATCCTCCCTGCGCTTGTAACTCTAACGTAAGCAAATACATTTATTTGAAATACTGAATTCCATAGTACAATTTATTGATAATAATTATATTAACCAGTGTTTAATATTTTTTCAGAAAACTAGAGAAGACTGGGGCGAAAACACGTTCCCGCGTTTCGTAGAAACTATAAATTGTAGCAAACAGGCATGCCCCTGGCCGTACGAGTGCACGGAAAATATATACAACGTAATAATTACTTAAATTATTTAACCCTTCGTACACCCACATACAAGTTGTATACGTACTTATTGTTTCCAACAAAACTTGTAAATGACCTTTATGTTTTGTTCGCATATTTGCACAATATCATTTGCATACCTTTTTGTTTATGATGAGAAATTATCAAATGATTTCTTATTGATTAAAACCCGTCTGTGTTTCTTCTAATGCCCCTTGACATCCAGGGCCGCGGTGACTTTTTCGAACAAATTCCGCAACTCCGAAACTTGGATTACTAACTGTTGGATCATGTTATCTCAAATAAATAATTTTGTATATAAACTAGCCTTCATAACTGTGGCAAAACATGTAGAATGCATTTTTATACGTTGGTGTAAACCTAATAATATTATCTTTTGTTTTAGTTAACGATATTAAAAAGAAAGAAGAGAGAACAAGTGTCCCAACTGGAATTGCCAACGGAGCTAGAACGTAGGTGGGTTGCTGAATATCGTCCTATCAGCGTGGGATGTGTGTGCTCGAGAGACTACTTTGGAAGAGCGAATTAATCAGTATATAATTATATTGTATTGACTTAATTTCGGCAATCGGGGAAGCAACTCGAAAACGTGTTTCCATATCAGTTAAATAATTGTGTGAATTGAACCAAAATGGTTCGATCACATTTTAACCATTAAAACATAAAACTGTGGAACTTGTTACGTCAGATTTTTATTTCTTACCCCTTTTTGTACCGCCATTTACATTCACCTACAGAAGATTTCTATGTTCTATCATATTCTTATAGTAGAATTCCGAAACATGTTTTAATATTCCTTGAATTCAAGATCAAGTATTCTAAACTAACAACTTTGACTATCACTGAACCTACTCTCTTTTTAAAAACGAATACTTTATGAAAACTATAATGGTATTCTAATATGTAGGAACCATTATTTGTTTTTTCTCTATAAAGAATAATATTTATATTTTATCGCTTTTTTTAATATATTCCTAATTCCTACTAGGTACTTGATATAATATAGCTGAAGAGCTTTATTGTTCGTTTGTTTAAATGCGCTAATCTTTGGATCTACCAGACAGTTTGGAAAAAATGTTATTTGTATATGATAGCCAGATACACGATAGTATACAGTATAGGCTATATAACATCACGCTACGACCCAAGGGAGTGGAACAGTAACCAAAGACGTAGCTTAAAACGGGCGAGAAAAAGACCGTCGCGACCAGAAGCTAGTATTATTATAATCGCAAGAAACTGCAGGACGTCAGCAAAAATAGTGTGTGAACTTTTTGTTGTATAAAAACAAACCACTAATTATTTAATGTTAAACTATATTTATTTAAGTATTAACAAAAACTATGTATTTACAATAGTCAAAATATTATTTTTCCGGGAATTTAAATGTCATATTCAGAAATCTTGCATGTACACATCATATTCAACGTAGAATTACAAGAAAATAATATATTAAAGTTGAAAAGCTTGTACATTAATTGGTTTATGGTACCGTTTTATTAAAGATACTCCCATCAGGATAATGAGAGTACGGTTTCATGCGCAGCCGGCGTCGGTACTTCTCCCAATTGCGGCATGATATGCGATAGTGCAACTCGTGTCTCATTCGACATACCCATCTCCCGTCGCAGCACATCCTCAGTCACAGTGTGAATAGATTTAAACTTCAGGTTGATACCATGCACTTTGGACACATGGTTATTTAAATTCACTTTGTAACTGAATGCAACATTGCAGACCTGTAAGAGAATATTTTTTGTTAAAAAACTAACAAATCAATAAACACTATATAAGTATTGGGAGTCTTTAAAGTTAAATCAAGTTTTTACTGGCAAGCTGATTGTCGTACGTACGAGTACGAGGTTTTTACATATGATGCGTAGGATATTCTGCATCATTTTAATTAGAATAGTTATGTATTGTACTTATAAAGGGTGTTATAAGACACATGAACCTAGCCGTTAACGACACATACTACCTATCAAACTACACTGTGACACTGAGCCAACTCCTAAAAGTTTTTATTTGTATTTTTTTTTGTGTACAATAATAAAGATACTTGTATAACTTGTATTCTATTCTTATTATCATATTTTTTTGGGAACAATTTGGATTATAAAGTTAGTTTCTAAATAAATTTTCATTAGTTAAAAGTAGAAAACACGAATGGGCAAGACTTGCCCTATTGATATACAGATACAGTGATGAAAGATATAGGGTATATTACTTGGCAAAATACTGACAATTGGCCATTTGTCTGTAAGAATCATGTGGAGCCTACTGACCTCGCAAGTATAGGGCCTATCACCAGTGTGGGTTATCAAATGGTTCTGCAGATGGTGGCTTTGCGTAAATTTTTTACTGCAGAAGTCACAGTTGAACCGTTTTTCACCAGTATGTATCGCCATATGGCGGCGCAGACCTGCCATCTGGAACGTGACAACAAGATATAAAGACTATGACGCACCTGGCATGTGTATGGTCGCTCCCCGGTGTGCATTCGCTCGTGGTTTTGCAACTGATGTTTCGCGTTGAACGACATTGTGCAAGTGCTACATTTGAACGGTTTGTAACCCGAATGTATGCGCAGGTGCCGATTCAGATCACAACGCTGAAATACATCAATTGCACTTATTTTTTCTTTAATTTTATCAAGCACATAAGAGGGGATTTAAAAAACCAGATATTACGAAAAATAATTGAACCTACTGTTATCAAAACTATACTTACAGCAATAAATCTCTTCGTACACAAATTGCAAGAAAATGGTCTCTCTCCCTTATGAATTAAATTATGTCTGAAATAGAAAAAAGAAGGAATAATTATACTAATACAAATTAATATATTAATAATTGATAACATATAAAGCAGAACTTGTAATTTCTTTACTTACCTAACCAAAGATTTCTGACTGTAAAAACCGGCTCCACATATTTCACAAATATGGTCTTTTATTCCTGTATGCTGCTTAGCATGGACCAGCAAATTACTCTTCTGTGCAAATGATCTTGGGCATTGAGAACAAGTGTATCTCTTTTTCTCTGCAAGACATAAAAAATGTATTGCCTTAAAAGGTTAATAATTATGTCAGTGGAAGACAGTGAATAAATAACTTACCTTGATGTGTTGCTATATGATTACCCAATGTGAATGTAAGGATGCCACATACAGGGCACACTAGTTTCTCTCTTTGTTTAGTGACAGCAGTTCGCACCATTCTCACGGGTTTTTCTCTTCGTACCATTTTTTCTCCACTGGATGATGGAGTTTTAGTTTTATATCCTGTATGAACTTTCAGCACAGTTGCATCTTTTGGTCTCTTTAACAGGATAGGAGTGCCTCTTGAGCCATTCTTTAAAATTGGATCTATAAAAAACATCATCTTTATTAAATTTTTGGATTTATCCACAAATTGAATTTCAACTACAACCTCTTCAGTAGTAGCTTAGCATTTTATCAAACATTACTTATTAATGGCTTTGGACAAGCTAATTACTTTTATGAGGATTACAAGATTAGTGTAATAATGAATAACAAGATCACTTTTTACTTACAGCAAGTAATTGTAGTAGTTCGTGATTTATTCTCATCTCTTGATCTACCTGAATCAATTTCATATAATTCGTCTTTAAATTTCTTTAGCACTTTTACTTTCCTTACAACAGTTTTACCTTTGAACACTTTGATATCTGACAGTTTTGGTTTTTTAAATTTAGTCTTGGGCTTTTCAACTGGAGGTACATAGTCATCGTCATCATCATCTTGGAAGACGTCATCATCTAAATATTCAGCCTGAAAAAATAAAATTATGCTATCATATTTCCTATATCACAAACATACACAAACAGAATTATGTTAATGTGATAGGTAACTTTAATATCAATTATAGGGTTTAGAGGTGGAAATAATCAAGCACTCCACTCATAACATTCCAATGCAACAATTATTATTCAAGTCTTGAGATCCAGAATCACCAAGAATTAAGTACACTGGTGAAACCGTTTAAAGTGTTTGTGTGGTTGCTTGATTTTTTACTACCCTTTGGCTGCAATTCATGCCGCCCAGAGTGACCTAACACATTACTAGTTGTGCTGTGGTTTGTTCATAATAACACATGTGAAAGAAGACATGCTAAATGGACAAAGAAGACATGCTTTACAGACCCCAAGTAAATTGAAACAGCAGTATTTGATAATTAAATATTATAAAGTTTGTACTCACATCAGGGTCACTTTTAGTAGCATAATTGTTAGAAGTCCTTGTTGTTCTCCAAGTTAACTGCACATCATCATCATCAACAAAGTTATCAATCTTTATCTCTTCAGCGTTAGGGTCTACTTTTCTTATGACTGTGTTTGCAATAACAATATCTTTGCCATCCATAGTTTCCACAGGCTTCTCTGGGACCTCTATTTCCATCTCCCATTTTGGCTCAGGTTTTATTGTTAAAGGGCCAATTTCACTTTTAATATCAGTAAAAGAATCAAAAGCAATCTTTTTAGTTGGTACATTTTCTTTTTCCCTTGCTAATATTTTTCTCAGTTTCTTATCTGACCTGTAATAGTATTGGATTCAATTTTAATAACATTTTATATTCCTTTGTTCCAGATGTACAGATAAATACAAAACACTAATTCCAAATAACTTAACCAGATGTTTGTTAGAAGTTTCTTAAAAATGTGGATATATTGGCAAACACACAGCCTTAGTAGCAGCCAACATTGTGGCCAACATTTTGTTGAAGCTATGTTTTGTTGTTGTATGTTTCTTGGTAGAAATTTTCAGACAGCTTAGACTCGAAAGGTTTTTTTTTTAAATAAAGCTCAAGTCATCAACCTCACATAAAATACTATTTAAAATTAAAAAAATGTGAAATAATGTATCTTTAATTCTTAATCTTGATCTTGAAGTCCTTGACTGCTGCTTCTGATTTGCCCATTTGTTACAGACAGCAAACTAGATAATCATTTGTTTACAGGTAAAGATTGGAATCAAGATTGAGATTGAGATGCATTCAGCCCAAAGCATTATTTTCAATACAAGACCCAGTAACAAAGTAACAATCACTAAGGGAAACAAAGTATGAACTTACCTTTCTGCCACTGTTTTAAGTAAATATGCTTTCTCCAAAGTGGTGCAGCATTTGAGGCAAATCTTTTCAGGCAAGCCATCATTGGATGAAACCTAAAACATTTGAATGTTAGCATTTATTGCGATTGCGTTAAGTTTCTGATATTACTGTAGTTGTAGTATGCATGCTTAATTACTTTTATTACGTACATGCAATTTTTTTCTATTGTGCTTGTTATCTTCGATTTGTTGACAGAATTCAAAGAGTATTTAAAAATTACACAGAATTGTGTCAAAGTATTGCATTCAATATTTCAATGATAGTTTTGATCTAAGCCGGCTATTGGTATACGATCTCCCGCGGTTATCGGTTATTACATAGCCCGACACTATTGCGTTTGTTTTGGTCAGTTTTCTGAAGCCAACTGACAAGCACCTAAACCCATTAGTTTGTATACAAAATAGTTTTATTTCCAACTTACCTTCACATCGGCAATCGCTGTTAGCATTTCAGCATAATTACCAGACAACTTATATCTGAATAGAGGACATAATGGCTTTTTGTTTGTCAGACATATACGACACGATTTCATGTCGACAATATCAATTGGCTCTAACATTATCCACCAACACTAAAGTGATGGCAGTATATTAGTCCGTTTTTTTAACGAAGCACTTCACTTTTCCTTTCCTAAATAATCTTTAGGGATTGCTTATTTTACGACAATCTCAGTTCACCACCTCACTACGACGCCATAGACAATGAAAAGGAAGGAAATAGTGTGCGTGCGTCGTAGTTCGTCAAATTTCGAACCACAATGTTGCCAGTACTTTTATTTACTCCTTTTTTATGAATCTCAAAAAAGGAAATCGTTGAAAATGACTATCAAAACAAAAGCTATACCAAGAAAGTGGAAAAGTAATTATTTTATATTCCTTAAATTATACTCAACGCCTAAAAATCGCACGATTTCTATGACGCCGAGTGGGCGAGTGTGTACCAGCATACATTTACCAGTAGTAGGGGAGCCCAAGATGCTAAATGTGGATTTACTCCAGCGTCGTGGGGACCTTTTGGATTGTGAAGATTAGATGCTAAAAAGTAAAAATGGTTACAGATGGGGCTCTTACACTGGTGGAGGAAGCGCATAAGTACAGATTTTAAAAGATGAAAAAAAAATCGAATAAATACTCGAGCGTGTCAGATATTAAATAGTGTATGCGCCCCACGTGTTTCTGATAACCGAGGAATATTAATTTGCCGGTTTGCATGGTGGGGGTGGTCGTAAAAGGGGTTGAAAATGGTTGAAAATAGAAGAAAAAAATATGACATTGAAATATTCGAACGCGTCAGATTAATATACAGACAGTTCAGCTTGATGTCCTTGTTGTGCTGACCTTATCTGACAATTATGTGCAGGGACTTCTTCAATCTGATGGTTTAAAAAATTAACTCCGCTGCCCTAGGGCGCTTTATATACTACTACTTTATAAAAAGTGCTTATATATGGTGGAGGTACTTAACAGGGTGCAAAGTATCTCCCCTTATATTAATCTGCCGCGCTCGAGTAAATCCAAATAATTATCCCTTCCTGGCCTCCCCTACTACAGTGGATGGACTGTAAAGCTAGACGTCCATTTACGGCGAGGCTATTCATCAGTTCGTCAATCTCACACATTCTGTCATCGCTGTGAGAGTTATTCTACGCCATCGCCACTTTTTACATGCAAACGATGACGCCAAGTTGCCTTGCTGTGTAAAGTAGTAATATATGAGCTACAATGAGAGCTTTCACATGCCACGGCGACCGCGCCGTGACCGAATGCATACATTATTCTAATATAAACGGCACGATGACCGTGCCGAGACCCTATGCATGTGAAAAGTGTCGAAGGCAGCGCTAACGTTCATGCTCGTGGGCAGTCAGGTCACCAGTTTAGACCCGACCAGACGGGTGTTGCATCTAGCGGGTTACTGCCAAACACTTGTTGTCGGGCTTTTGTGGCTAACATCGCAAAAAAAAAAAAAAATACCGCGGTGCAGGAAACGATAGTGGTAGTTCGCATGTGTTGATACATGCCCTGCCGAAATGTGGGTGTCCTAGTTTATACCTCTGTACTTCGAGAAGATAGGCGTAATGTTATCTAATGCCAATAACTTTATAAGTTTTAGTAACAGTATATAAAAAAAATTTACTGCTTTTTTTTTGTAAAGAAGGAGATGATAAAACCTTTTATCCAAAAACCTTGCGAACACTACAACCAGAGACAACTTGAAGTTCTTGGCTAAAATATTTTACGTAAATATTGCAGAATTAATACTTGTCAAAATACAAGTCAAGTCAAATGTGTGGTGTTGGTGTGTGAGGAAAACAGGACTGAATTACGGTTTATTTTATGATCTATGTCTAATTCGTATAGGAATTACTGAAAGTATTTATGTTCCTACACGTTGCTGTAACATAAGAGCAGTCAATACTTCTACAAACTGTTGCGTAAAAAATGTTATAATGGCTACCACCTACGAAAATTGGTTGAGTCGTAGGAAAGGTAAATATTTGTTATTTATTTATAAAAGTATTCATCCGTTCGTGTACAAATATCCATTTTCTAACGATAAACAATACGATTAATAGACTGGATACTTGTTTATTTACATGTGCGAAACTATATTATCATTTCATTACTAGGTACATGATACATGCATTACACATTTCAGGTAAACAGAGTGATTTATATAAATTGGATACTAAGAATAAAACAGCCGAAGAGAATATAAAGGAAATCATTCAAGGTCTTTATATGAAGAAACCATTCCACAATGACACCTCACCCACCAACAAGACTAACCCTATGGAGTTCAAGTCAGGTCTTAGAGGCATGCAGAAAAGTGGATCTGATAGCCGTAGACTGTCCTACTTAAATGCCTTAGTAACACTATTGTGTAAAGAAGACAGAAATAATTTAGGCTTCACACCTGATGAACTAATGACTTGGTAAGAAAACATCCTGAATTAACTATTACCACTATTGATTGAGGTTATGTTGTACAATTTACACCATAAGCATTACAGCAGAATACTCTTCTTTAATTAAGTTTATAAATAATCCATGTAAATAAATTCATGACATATAGATAATGTGTAACTTTTATTTTTGTTGACAGTATTCGTGTGAGTCTGGTTGACGACTCTATGGTGATAAGAGCTTCAGCTCTGAGAGTGTTACGCTACTTAATCAAGACAGAAACTGATGTAGCAACATTCAATAACTTGAAACTACCATTTTTAGTTATAAGGTATACCCCATTTTAATTGTTTTTTTGCATGTTCGTATTCAATGCTTTTCTAATGTTAGACATTGCAAAAGCATTGATTATTTTCACTAAATATTCATAAATTATTGTAGTTTAAAAATCACAAAATACTAATTGATGGGTGAAAGGAAAAATGTATCAAGTGGCAATTTAGTCCTGTTTATTCAACCTAATTGGGTATAGAAGAGTACAAAAAAATATGGTTCGTTTTTCTCTTTCAACAGAATAATGTTGGAAGAGTTATTTTATTTATTTATTAGAACTAAACAGCTTATTAGTAAAGAAAAGACTTGACTAGAATAGAGTGAGGCATACAAAACATAACTTTTCAGTTCTTTTCACTTTTGCATCCCAAGGGTGTTTGCTGAAAGGCTGGATGGGCCTACCATGGGTAGATTTATCAAGCTACATGTTTCACATGGGGCTTGATGAATTTATCAATGGCTGGAACATTATTTATTTTATTTCCCCTTTTTAATTAGATACTAACATAGCTTTTAAAGATTTGTACTAACAGAATGTGGGCTATGTAGTCTGTCAATAAAAGATTTAAAAAAAAAAAAAATTGTTTTTACACACCTTATAAGGTTGGATATAAAACGGGACTAAATTGTTGCTTGATTTTTTCCTTTACCCCTTGACTTGATATTTTAAGTTAAAATACTGTTGTTATAAATAGTTTATAGCAATAACTATCAACCATTTTAACAAAACTACATAATTAAAAATAAAGCAGGAAAAACAATGAGCAACGGATGGAACACCTTTTCCTTAAAAAAAAAGTATTTAACCGATTGCCATTTTATTTCCCACATTATCCTGTTTTCACAATCTCAGACTAGATGATTAGGAGGCCAATTCTCATAATTAAAATCAATCAAAATCTAGTTACTGCAATCTTATCTTAGTGACAATTAATGACAAAAATTGTAGATAAATTCAAGGCATTTTTGACAGATTGAGACTGAGGTTAGAATGTGGACATCCTGTAAAAATATGAGATTTTTTTAAATTTTATTTTGCAAGAAGATTATTGAGGTTCAAGGCATAATTTTCAAAACTGTTTATTAAACATCTTGATGAAAAGCTGTTCATAAAATTCCAATTTATGCTTTTAATGTTTTTACAAAAAGAAAGAAACATTGGTAAAACATTGATTAGTTAAACATTGTATTTTTCAAATATTTGTAAATACTTAAATATTTAGTACTAGTCTTGTATAGGCCATAGTAGTATTACTCTATGATGGTACCGGCAATCTGTAAATATTATGAATATTATTATCCATTACATACTTTGCCTCGGTAATGAGTACAATTCCTAGGGACTGTATAGAGTACCTGCTGAGTGCTGGTCCACCGGCAATGTGCAAAATAAATAGATTTTGCCTAGGCCAACTCTACGAAGAAATACGCGACGAGAGTTCGGCCTGCAATACAAGATTCGCGGCGTAATTTCCTGTCGATTTCCTGACAATATTGTAGATAATTGCCACTTTCTGACGCGACTGTTTTGCTCATATATGTGTCCCTAGACTGAGTATAAATAGATAGTGTTTGTTATTGTATAAAGTAATCAGCAGCATCAATTGGTGTTTCCCAAGGTCAATGGATTTAATGCTTCGCAACGAAGAGGAACGTGCGCAGGCCTTGCGCGTTGTGCGTCGAGTGGTGGCTGTAGTCGGCGCGACGGGTGGAGTGAGACGGCAACGCGGTGCCTTCGTGGAACATGGTTTACTACGATGCCTCGCTGCAGTTGCTCGCGCGGCTAGTGCTGGTGATGGCACTGGTGACCGACTGTCGCGACCCGCCATCGCTACGCTTGCTGAGATCTGTAAGTAATAGTAAATAGAGTTGACGAAAACAGCAAAGCCAAAAAGTAATTACCATTGTGCTATGTGAGATAAAGTTAAAAATAAATAAAGTACTCAGAAAAAAAATGGTTTTTTTAGTGCATGGCTTGCTTTTAGACATGCTTGCATCATCATTTAACATTGAACATGCATGAGACAGTTTAAAAGCAAAAGCTTTAGAAAAAGGCATTCAAACCATCTCATGTAAAATATTAAAATGATGACATTTTGAAAACACACATATTACCATTCCATATCACAGTACTTTCCATTGCAGGTGTTCTAAACCCTGACATGTTCATAACATGTGGCGGTGTGAACGCAGTGACGCGTCAGCTAGCCGAATGTGCGACACCCCGCATGGCGGAGGCGCTATGCGGGGTGTTGCTTCACGCACTTAACGACCCCACCTCGCGGAGGGCCGCGCGGATTGACCTCATGTGTCTCAGTTCACCTTACTGTGATTTTCACTTCCGTCCAGCCGGTACTGAGACTAGCAGGTATGTTGGCTTGTTATTGGTTATTTTACCACTACTCGTTGCACTACAATTCTAATTTAAATTCATGTATTTATTGTAATCAGAGACGAACGCGAGATGCGGTTCACGTGTAGTCGCCTTGCCCTCCTGTGCGTGCTTCGCAGTTGGCCAGGGTTGCTGCACTTCTGTCACCCATGTAGCACGGGCGGCCTGCGTGCCTTAGTCGCCGCCCTCTACCTACCGCGATTAGAGGTTCGAGTGAGTAAAACACGTTTTATTTGTTAAACGCTATTTGTGGTTAACAAATCTTGAGCAATACCTGCTCATATTGCTGGTAACTAATCACGTCTGCGAAAAACTGGCATCTTGCCAACAAACTGCTAGTAATACTGCTGGACTTTGTGTTGCCAGCAACATATCTCTAGTACCACAGTAACACATTGCTGCAACAATTTTACACGACTTATTTTATTTTCGGCTACGGGCTTTATCCAATGCGTTAATTCTAGATGCATTTTTAAAGATTGTATGGTTTGTTTTCAGAAAGCGATATTAGATCTTTTGTATGAACTAGTCGGATTACCGCAACCGGAATGGACAGATGAGATTTCTGTAGCTTTAGATGCAGTTGATCCATCTGACTTTCAAGTAAGTTTTTTATTACATTTATTCAATATGACTGATGTAGATTGATGATTTTTAGATGTGATGGTCGGTTGTTAAAATGATGTTTCATATTTTAGGATTCCTGGCGACTGAACGAAGGTTTCGTTGCCGCTGAAGGCACTGCCATATTACCTCATCTTGGTGCTACGGGCCCTGATATAATAGAAATTCATCTTGCACTTTTACTTCAGTGTTTCTTAGAGGTATGCTCGTTTTATAAAGGTAAAAGCATGAATGTTAATGTCTAAAAATTTCAAAATTTAATTCAAATTGTATATTTCAGGCTGGGTTGTTAGACGGTTTAGCTGAAGTGATTGTTACAAGTGATACTTTTATATCTGTCCGAGCGACTGTTTTATTGGGTCAACTATTGCATTTAATACACCTGTATCTACCTCCTCAAATATGTAGTATTACGCCGGCGCTTCCGACGCTCATGTCCCAGGCCGCGGCCGGGAAGCCACAGGCCTTAGCCGCAGTGGCTGCCTTGCGCAGACTGCACTCCATGCTCGAGGCCAGACCGGCCAGTAGCAGCTTGTTCCTAGACCACATTATACAGTATTGTAGTGGTGCATTTAGAGAGAAAGTAGAAGATAATACTAAAAGTCGAAAAGAAAAAGACAACGCTAGTATGGTTAAGCCAAAACATGACGTTTCCCTCCATAAAGAAAATAGTATTGAATTCTTGAATGATTCTGATAATGAAAACGAGCCGAAACAGAGGCACAGTGTTGGCTCTCGGGCTGATGTTCCTAACAGAAATGTGAGTGCTTTAGTTAAAAGTAAAAGTGTTAGTTCTCGAACTAGTGCTGCAGTCAGTCGAGTTACAAAGACAGCGAAGTTTTTCAATCTGTTCGAACGAGACAGCGATAGTTTGATTCGATGTACGTTGGTGATGCAAAATAAGGACGGCAACACGTGGAATTGGGATATAATAAGGACTATATTGAAGGTATGTGATTATGTATATCCTCGGTTGTATTTTTCTGATTCTCAAAAAATATTTGTTTTTTTATAATGAAGTATTGTTTCAGGAAAACGACACTCTCTTGTTAAACCTAAACGACAGCGGTCACAAAGCATGGGTCGCTCGTATAATCAACTATTTAAAGCCGTCTTCCAATAAATATTCTCACACAGATTTGTCTAGTACTTGCCACGGCCACTCTGCCACTCGTGCGGGCTGCCAACTTATTAGGCATCTATTGAGACAAAATGACGTAAGTTGAATATACCATTTCTATTATAATATTTTGTTTCACACTATTTTAGCTTGACTCTTAAAATGTAATAACTACATATCTCGTAAGTGCAATCAAATTTGAATTCCAAGAATATAGGCAGAACATTGTTAATCGCCATTGACACGATTGCTAACCAATAATGCCAAGACACTTCTTTAAAAAATACTTTTCGAGTATTTAGCCCTTAAAACCATTTTTTTTTTCAATAGACTGTGAATTTGATTTGAAATCAACAACCTTTAGGTCAGTTGGAAAATAAGTGACGTCACAGTTGCCATACAAAATCTAAGGGGGATCGCGTTGTGATAGCTCCAAAAAAAAAGTGACTTGATTAGTGATGTCAACACTCGTATTTAGCATGAGATTTCTAAACACTATACCGAGGGTCGTGTCATCTCACTCCCGCATTTCATGACTGCAACTGCCACGCACGTTGGAGTGCACTACGACAACACAATGTAATATGTACTACTCAGTACTATACATTTTCTTAATAAAATATATTTAAAATAAAAATAATGTTTCAGCTTGAGTGCCAAAGGTTGTTAGAAGAACTGTTCATGGACGTGAGCCGTCAGATCGAGGCTATAGAGACGGGTTTGAAGGCACACGAGTGCCTGTTTAGTCCACAGCATATGTGCAATACTATGTGTCAGATGTACTTTCTGTTCATTGGCCAGCTGTGTCACTCGCAAAACGGTATGAGGCTATTTAAACAGACTGGATTGTATGAAAAGTAAGTTGATTTTATTTCACTATCCTTTATTGGTCAGAAGGTTTAATGTTGGTGATTTTAGCGGTAGTTAATAACACCTTTAAAGAACAGGCCGAGTGCGAGTCGGACTTGCACGCGTTGGGTTCCGTACCACCGTACACTATTTAATACTACAGTAAAACACGTTTTATGTATGGTGACTTGCTTTAATTTTTAACTTTATATTATTCATATTATTTGATGTTATAGTGACCAGAGTAATACACATTTCCACACTCTTTGAAAATGTTAAGTGTCTAGGAAAGATACAGGTTCGGTTTGGCAAACTTTGAGTACGGAACTCTAAAAAAAAAATACAATTAATCCATACAGTTTTATCAATAATTTTTGCTACTTTGCAGCCTTTTAGAACTATCAACAAGAACTCATCATAGTTGCTATGTCAAGTTAGTGATATCCAGTCTGGATTACACCTTGGACTCGTTTCCAAGGGACATTTTAGCAAAGACACTGACCTGCAGTATTCAAGCTTCAAGGTTGTATGCGACACAATTTTTGAACGTTCTTTTAAGAGCATCTCGGAAATCTCGCGAGTTAGTCCGTAGAAAGGCTAAATTGAAGAAGAATGCTGTTAACGACCATCTTAAAGCAACTCAGAGAGATAATAGTGAAGTCAACAGTGGTGTGGACATGGATACCTGGATATTACAAATGTTGGTCAGTCAAATAAAAGACGAATCAAAAGTTGTTGTTAAAACAGCGCTGACGATTCTGGAAGAAGCCTATCATGTGCCTGTGAGTATTATTTTTACTCCTAACGGATTTATTGGTTAGAAAACGACGAAAATAACTTATTAATTGTCCCATAGATCATACTTTTTATCGGAATATTGAGTATGTCTCCTATATCTTAATCTAAATCATGTTCTACTTATATGTCAAATTTTACCCAAATCCGTGATTTGATTTACAAACAAAAATAAATAAAACATCACAATTCATAAACCGACAAACATACTCGATTTACTTTCACATTTATAATAGTGGCAGAAAGTAGGACAATCCAACATTACGTTGTAAAACATTTCAAGCAGATTATATTTTATTGATAAACAGCTAATCTTGCAAATCATAATGAAAATATATAATTTTATTAACTTGTATTTTGTGCAGTCGTACGTGGAAAAGTTAATAACGTTGAAGGAGACGCTCTGTCAGAACTGTCACTTGGATAAGAGCACGGAACCCACTTCTTTGGACTTTGCGGCGATTAGCGACAGAGGATACCTACTGTGGTTGAGTCTCGAAGTGGCAGTCGCCGTACAATCCGTCGACGCGAAATCTATAGCTTTCCTCAAAAAACATCTGGATTTCTGGACAAAATCATACAATTATCGGTAAGCATTTTCTTTTACAAGTGTTTATCATCGTACGTACGGTGCTCTCTAATGAATGCTTTGTATGTAGACGCGTGTCTATGTGTGAGTGCCGACTTGCTATACCTCACACTATGTGGTGTCGCCAGGTACGTGCGCCTGGTGGAGGCGGGCGTGCACGAGGCGCTGGCGGTGGGCGAGGCGGGCGGCGGGCGGGGCGCCCCGCGCATGCGCCGCGCCGCGCGCCCGCCGCCGCACGTGCACGCCGCGCTCGCCGCCGCGCACCACGCGCACCGCGCGCGCGCGCTGCTGGCCGCCGTACTACCCGACCACTATAAGGTAAGTGGCCGAAATTGCCATGCCATAATCCAGCCTATCACTGGCTGACCAGGGACGCCCTAAAATAAAATAATTGAAGTACTAAAACAGGCATCAACAATATCAACTTTTTTAGATTTTGCAACGCAAGAAGTGCGCCAACGAGCAAGAGATCGCTGACATAAAGGCATCGTTGTGGGCGGTTGGCAACACTGCGGTGACGTCACAAGGCCTCCACCAGCTTATGAGCTTGAGTAACGGCTACTTGGAGGACTCTGTGTTGGTACACATCGTAAGGTTGGCAAAATATAACCCGGTGTATTCAGTGCGAGCGACTGCCTTTTATGTTCTCGGCCTTATTGGAAGCACGTATGATGGAGCTAATCTACTCTCCGATCTTGGTAAGAAAAATAAAGTAAAAGATTTTGTGTGTAAATTACTTTTGGTTTTCTGTCACATTTTTTTTTTTGAATGTTCTAGGATGGCTCTGCGTAAGACACACGAGACACGATCAATTCCCAGTGATTCCCGACGAAGCCTACGCTACCTTTGAGCAAGGCTCCAACGTGCATTACTATGTGACGTCACCAGAATGTCGATACAACGCGTACGACACAGAGATGAGCGAGCATTCAGACCACACCGATCAGAGTGTTGCAGAAAGTTTACATTCGGATACTACGAAACTTTTTGGAAAAGCTGGATCGATATCCGCCGAAAACTCGGAGACAAAAGAACAAGATGTTACTGACAATAAAGGTTATACTGACGGACGGACGGATAAAAGAAAGTCGCACACGTTACCATCGCAAAGTTGCGCTAGTTCACATGACAGGCCAACGTTATCGGAGTCGAGAACTGTCGATATACTCCGAGATTGTTCGAGCTACGAGCGACCGGGACCTCATCGGGTCCCAATGGCGGAGAATAGATTGTTAATAGGCAGAATGAATTCGTTAGAGCATCATGAAGGAAGAGTTAGGAATACCAGTGAATCCAGCACTAGTGGAGTTAGTAGTTGCGATTCATTTCTTGGGAAATACGCTATTCCGTAAGTCCGAACAAAATATTCTGATACTCATTTTTATTTTTCTTTATTCATTGACTTTTATTTCCTACATTTTTCTTCTTATTAGACCGTTTTATTTTATTCTGATGTGCGGAATTGTTTGCAGTGATAGAGTTTTGACTCTGAGTCCAATACCGAGCTCGTCGAGCCTGTACGGTATGAAGAGCAGCAATAGCACGCACCGGCCGAAGATATCGGAACTGCAGCGACGCACTTCCACGTCTAGTGAGTTGACCCTTCCCCATAGTTACATCAATTTTCCCATAACCGAAAGCTTATTGTCTCACTTTTAATATATCTCGGGAATCTCGGGACAAGGACAACTCACACACGGCCATCTGATCCCAAGCTAAGCAGAGCTTGTGTTATGGTAACCAGATAACTGATATACATACTTATATAATTTATAAATACATACATATTATAGATAAATTGCACCCAGACACAGAACCAACAATTATGCTCATCACACAAAGTTTGTCCTGGGTGGGAATCGAACCCTCCAGTTTTGCAGTCAGGGTCACTAACCACTAGACCAACGAGGCAGTCAATATAATAATAAAGTACATCAATTTATTATTTCAACTCTTCTAAAAATATTGTCGATTCACAGGTTTCACAGGTAACGAAGTAGCCAGCTCGCCTCCATCTCAGATGGACATGACAGGGTACGCGACTTTGAAGTCACTTAATAGACGGTAAGCACGACATCTGGATACTTTGGCGATTGTCCAGAAATACCCAACGGTTAAAACTTGTCTAGAAAGCGCGTGTTACTCGCGATTTGATTGATTGATTGGTTGGTTGATTGTTTGTTTGATGACTATGAATGGATCTAGAGCCATTTTATGGTTTTTATATTAAAATGTTGGTATTTTATAATAATTAATTTGTACTTTCTAGGCCTTATTTGTCAGAAAGCGCTGCGGGTTCGAGTGAAATGGACGACTTGAGCTGGCTATTATCGGACACGAATAGACGTTCAAAACCTTTTTCTTCCTTGAGGGACAGAGCCAAGTCTACTAAAGAAAGAATGGCTAAACTAAGGTAATATGATCACTAATGTTATATAATTACATTTTTTTTTCTGGTAATTGTAAGTATTTTGACAAAATTAATCTTAAGTTCTTTAAAAATAGTTATGTGTTATTTTGTTTATCTTTACTAAAGTCATACACAGTGAGATTCGCGCGTTCGCAAGATATAACATCCAAACTTTATCATTGTAGTCTGTTGGAGTACGACTGGAAACCTTTACCGCTGGGAGACAACGCCCGCGCATCTCCGCCGAGTGGCGCAGGCGCAGGGGGCGGGGGAGGCGGGGCCGCACTGCCCCCCCGCCGCGCCACCTGCCCCGCCGCCCCACACCCCGTGCGGCTCACGCATGGACACACATCAGCATACATCGGAATCTGTCTTCCTAGGGACCTCATGGAACTGTTTCCCAGGTATTTAATATTTCTGACTTATCCTTTCGACTTTAGAATTGTGAACCTAGATTGTAAAGTTTATGAATGCGTTTGTGTGATTTTATGTACAGATAAATCTGGTTATTAAAGAAAAAGGGATTCAGTCAATTGGAACTTTAAACATTATCTCATTGTCTCTTTACTGTAGGTTGGAATGCCCAAATTGGTAGCATGAGTTGACAAAATATTTATACATTTTATTGACAGGGACGAAGATCTAAACGATGAAGACACTGATAAAATGGACACGAAGCGTGATCGCCTGCCTTCTTTCCTTGTGGACACAAGTAGTGCTAGTACGGAAAATAAATCACGCGCTACGCCTGATAGTCAAAAACTAGCTTCTCATAAAGGTATGCACTATAGAGGTGTTATTTTACTTATATATGAAAACATTTCCTATTATTCGGTGACCATTAAAAATGTTGATTTCAATGTTACAGCTAGTTTAAGCACCATAGCAGTTCAAATTCATAAACTGAATTCTGACAAAGCTGAAACAACAACCTCTAACGCGGACACATCAATCGCCAGCGTAGAAACAAGTGACAACCCACGAGTAACCAAAGACAAAACCAAAAGGAATGTCACAACTGTCAGTGTAGATGAAACGGGTTCCACACCAAGCAAAGTTATTGATAAAAGTGTAAACACTGCCAATAACGAAAACAAGGATAATATTACAGCTGGAGTAGAGGCACAGGTCACAGGCCAAGTAACACAAGAGGTTACCGTTAGGCCTATTGCTGATGGCGATGAAAATAATGTTCAAAGTATAGGGGCTGTGGTTACTGAGGCTGCTGTTAGTGTTGGTTCGTCGTCTTCGAACAGAAAGTGGCGACACATTACCGCGGACTGTCTGGCCTGCGTGCGCACTCGACCTCCTTCGTCACATGAGCTGCGCGAAGCTTTCTTTGCTGGTAAGAAAAATAACAATTTATTTGGTTGTCTTGTTAGGTACCTATTGTAAAGGCTTATGCAGATTTAGGTGATGTATAAATGATAATGCCTGGTAAAATGCAACTTGGTATTTGTTTTGTTACCTATCCACAGCGGCGGGTATCGCCCACAGTAATAATTATCTGAATCTCTACATAGTATAAAACAAAGCCGCTTCACGCCATCTGTACGCTTAGCTTCAACTGAATATCTGAATATCTGTTTGCACTACCGCTTTGTAGATCTGTTGCTAGAGCCAAATCCCCAGTATGTCGAACCCTAAGGATGCTAAACGCCCTCCTGACTGCCGACCCTGAATGTGATGTGTTTGCTGATGAATGGAAGAAAATAATGCGTGCTTGTCTGGTGTTCTGTGAGAGACAATATGCGAGGGTGTCCACTGTTACATGTTAGTTTATGTTAGTTTGTGATGTGTTTAATTTATTTAACCATTTAATCAAATAATTATTAATAATTTTATCCACAAATTGTATATCTTTGAATTTAATTTTTGTATTGTATGTTATTTGAATGCTTATTTTATTTTAATATTATAATTCTATGTTAATTAATGTAATTGGACCTGTGCCGTTTTAATTAACTATAAATAAATAAATAAAAAAAAAATCTTAATTTCCGTAAAGGGCCGATTGTTTAGACGTCAATTCGCCAGAAAACTCATAACAATAAACTGGTGATTTGGCTAGCTTTGTATAGAAAATACATTATGTCAAACTGACATAATTATGTATTTTCTATACTGACTATTTTCGACACTGTCATAAATTATGTATTCTTCGGATAAAAGATAACTACTATTAAAAATCAGCCGTTAACAGTCTACTTGATCCACATAAATTTTTATGTCCAGGTATGGATGGGTCAGGTACGAACACCATTGAGCCCCGCAGTCCGACAACCGACAAGCCTGCTACAGATACCAAAACAGGCCCACAAGCAGAACTGTTGCATCAAGTGCATTTTATGTCGAACCCTATACATTTGAGACAGGTATTTTTTCATTTCATATAAATCTTACAAATCGACTCAGAATTAAGGTGAATAAATATTTTATACAAGGTTCAGTGCAGACCTAAAGGCGACGACATTAAATTTATAGTAGTTTGTGACGTTGAAGCGAGCCCACGCAAGCGTTTAAGCATTAGTGCAACTTTCCACTTTAAGTCATAAAAAAAATAAAGCGTATTTTTAAATGTCATTTCTGCGCTCTTTTATTTATTTATTGAAGTACACCAACAGCGTATACATTAAGCATTGAAATAGAAGTACAATGTACATGTTTCAAAGTATTATTTCTAATGTACACACCAATTATAGGTATCACTACATAGTATAAAACAAAGTCGCTTTCCCTGTCTGTCTGTCCCTATATAATATGCTTAGATCTTTAAAACTACGTAACGGATTTTGATGCGGTTTTTTTTAATCGATAGAGTGATTCAAGAGGAAGGTTTATATGTATAATACATGCACCCGTGCGAAGCCGGGGCGGGTCGCTAGTACAATATAATTAGAATTATTACAATATAATCTTAGTTTCCTTTTATACTAAGATTTTTATGACTATGGATGATCAGACCGATTATCCCCTTACCAAAAACTGCTTAGCAATATAACTAAGGAACATATTGAATGTATCTTTCTTTGCAGGCTCGATCTGTGCTGTTATCAATGAAGCAACGCCACCCAGAGGTATTTCGTAATCCATGTGTTTATTCTGACGTTTGTGCCTTACTGGCAAGAGATACATACATGTTGTGCGCTAGACGGTTCGTACAAGAACTATTTCTTGATGCGTGCTTCGATTGTTTTGCTATGGAGCCGGCAGCAGTGTTGACACGTCATGGCGTCACTTCGCCGTCAGTGAGTGTAGCTCCGGCCATTCGCCAATAGTATTTTGAAAACAACGGGCTTGTAAGGTCGCGAACTTTTATTTTGTTGTTTGTTGTTACTTGAATCAGTTTGTAAGACTCGTTTGAATATTTAACCCAGTGTGCGATTTCTGTATATTGATTTGAATCACACGTGCGACAACGTTTCGTAAATAATTTGTTTTTTTTTAAATAACATTGACAGACAAATGCAAAGCGCTTACTAAAGCATGAGCGCATTTCATGAATAAATTCAAATTAAGAATTTATTTCTTGGGAAATGATGGTAGCTGCATTAATATGGCCCGATCATCACTATTTATAGACTTCGTTTGTCAGATAAATTCGTTTTTATAACAGCTGTCAATATGTCTTTTCATTATTTTGTAAATATTTACGCAATCTGTTCAAATACTAGTTTGCGACCTTACATCGTTAGTCATATATTACGATAACTACTGATGTTTTACTTTTATGCAGGTTTTGGTAATTTATAAGGTACTAATTTGATTATTTCTGATGCTATAACTTACTGTTATTCTATTTTCAAGCACTTGTATGGATTTGAATTTATATTATAGCACTTTAATATAGATAGGTTACCTTAAAATATGAATGTAAAAAAACCAATCTAGTTATTTACGAATTAACGTTACACAACAGTCTTCAATTAGTATTAGACGTTATTGTTGCAGTTATACATGTAAAATAATGCTAATTTATATTATTTTATAACTTAGGTCTTCCGATTTTATCGGATAAAAATAAAATTTATGCTCTTTTGAAAAGTGTGCGTCTTTTAAATCTATAGAGATTATCATTTGGAAGCCTATAGATTTATTAGTGTGACAAGGTTTTAAATGAACATGGGAAAATGTTATTATCACTGTTATCTAATAATACATTGCAGTGCCAGTGCTTATTATGTTGTCCCACGTGTATGGAAAATCTTGTAACAATACAGCACCCCATAGCAGCACAACAAAACTAATTATCATCCATAAAAAAACAAAACTTGTAGCTTTATGATAAAAATGTGAGAATGCTGAATAACCAATTATGTAAGTGAGATAAATTCCGCTAATTGCCAAGATCTTATTACCTACATTTAAGTAATTGAACGTGTTTATCAAATTGCAGATTTTCTTATTTGCTTAACAGAGCTTATTATTTATTTTGTATGAGCACCTAAATCGACGCGATTGCCTTAATGTGTTATTCTTTTAGGGAAATAACAAAACTATTAATTTACTAGTCTCACATAATGACAATAGTTACTGACCCAACTGACTGAATATTGCACCATTCCCACTGACCCCAATAGTTAATTATAGCGTACCTTTTCACCTATCCCACCTTAAACAACGATACGAAATGTTTCCTAGTTTCAAGCATATTATTATAGTTTTAAATACAACTACTACAACCTTGTGTTCATTATATTACTAAAGTCTTATGTTTGCATTTAATAGTACTTGTTCTCTTATTTTTCATTGTTGTTATTTATGGAAACTCGATCAGAATAGCAGTTTAGTTTTACTTTACATGATATTATAAGTATTAATACAGAGCACGCTGGATGTCACATATTACTACATACTTGTCATGTAATCGTTTGTTAATGTTCAATAATAGTGTGTATTTGTAGTTGATGTAAGTTTTTCATACCACTCGTGGATTGTTATTGAATTTGAGTAAGAAACTGTCAAACGCAGCAGTATTTATAGAGGAAAGTTCTTGTATGCTAACTACCTAGTTTATTAATTTATGCGTCCTCGATGTCCTGCATTTATGAGACTGTAACATTTAATATGAATATCATATACCTAATAACCTTTTATCTATTGCTACCTTCCTGTTAAATACTAGTTCTAAGAGTTGATTCTGATACCGAAATAATAAAATAGGTACTTACTCATTTCGTTAGTCGAAATTCATAATTGCATAATTATCTATGTTCTTTTGTAATAAATAGAAAAAATAACAAAAAAGTGCCATTGTGCTGGTTCCTTGCAATTATATTAACATGTTACATTACTCTTAAGTACCAACCTTCTATTATGCCACTTCATTACAATAAATATATTATTTTATAATGTACATTTGCGTCTTATTTTGTCTAGTTGCCAGTGCTTACATACCTAAAAGGGTAAATTAAACAACAAATTTAATTATAAATAATAATTTAAGTAAGTACAAATTAAATTAACACGCATTAATCAAGGGAGGTCGGATTTAACTTTTACTGGAATCCTGACTCTTCCACATTATCATGATTTGTTATGATGAATTTAACCATTCCACAAATCTACTGAATAATTTAAGTGCTACTTTAACGATTTTATCCCAGAAGCCTGGTTCTTCTTCCTCGTGCTGGCTCGCTGTCGGGTATTCATCGTCGAAATTCTCCAACTGCCTTTTTTCCCGATGAGAGTCTTCAATGCTGTCATAGTTGGCTAAGAAAAAAAAAAAATAATTACATACTTACATAAGGTAATAAACTAGTAGTACTTTATTAAAATTAATTGAAGCTTATAAATTATGTCGTGTTTGTACTGAATTTGTACGTATGGGGCCATCCATAAATTACGTCACACGTTAAGGGGGAGGGAGGGGGTCAACGAAGTGTGACATTGTGTGACAAGGGGGGGAGAGGGGTCCTAAATTTCGTGACGTCACATTTCAAAATCTATTATAATCTAAGTGTCCTCAAAAACAATGCGGAAATAAAACTGATTTCGGAACAGCTGTTTTCATTCAATAAATTCTAAATGTAAATTTGCAAAATATGTGACGTCACACTAGGGAGGGGGGAGTCTCACAAATGTGACCATCTGTGACAAGGACGGGGGGAGGGGCAAAACATCATGAAATTGGTGTGACGTAATTTATGGATGACCCCTATGTTGTACCATTTTATTTTATTGGAGTTCTTCATGTCTAGTTTGGGTCCGTGGCACCCTTATGTCCGGGCGGCTGTAGCTCACGGGCTTAGGGTTTTTCAGACAAGACTCTAGTAATATTACCAATAGATACAGTTGAATTGAGTGTGAATGAGTTAATTAATTCAGGGGGAAAATCAAAATTATAAGAAATAGTAAAGGGTAAAATCGGTGATAAAAATTGGCATTCTTTATCCTACCTATTAACTGATACATAATAATTAACGAGTTAGTAATATGTTGATACTTACATGAGAAACTAGGAGAATCAAGTGATATCTGGAACAAAACAAATTACATAACACTTAATTATTATTTTTTGATGATGCGGAATCTGATAGAAATTACAGATTTATTTATTCGTCTTTTTTTAGGTACCTACTTAGGTTATGTGTAATGGAGGTTCACCCCATATTCCCTAAAAAAAAATTAAAGAAAACAAAATATTTAATTAATGACTCACTTGATATGCCAATACACATGAATAAAATAACGTTAGAAGAACGACGTTTAACAGTATCGTCCTCATGTTTCGGTTTCAACCACCACATTGATTCACCATGACTGTGAACTTGTCTTTTATACGAGGGCGTGGCTTCGCCTGATTGTAGCGGATAATCATGGTTTGCAGACTCATCGCTACTATAGCGAGTCTTTTTATGGTTCCGTACCTGAAAAGTATTGGGAAACCATTTCAAAAACATTTATTAATCCACTACCTGGCATAGGCCCCCCTTAAAAATAGTCACAATGGCTGGTCTAGCACTACCCGCATCCAGCGGTTTCCCTTGACCATTACTAGGTCGTCAGTCGACCTCGTGACCTTCCCACATTGCGCCTTCCGATACGTGGTCGCCATTCGAGAACCGACCCCACCGGCCGTTTGCTCTACAAGAATTACATGCATGTTATTGTTAAAACTTTGTTTCTTATTGAGTAATTATGTAGGTAAATCTTTGAGAAATAAATGAAATTTAATTAAGTCATTCCTGCTTTTGCCGCTACAGTTTTATGTAGATATCGTAGGATTTTTTATACGGGTAGGTTTGACCGTATTCACATAAGTTGAACTTATTGTATAGTTAGGTATATCGTCGAACAAAAGGGAGGAGTTTATATTCCAGCAGTGGGTGTAACAAGGTTGGTAATTGCTAACGATAAAGCTGCACTGAAAATATATAGTTTTTTCAGTGAATTGATTGTAGGTAAGTATTGTAATTGACATGCGAAAAACAGTGTTCACTTTAAATGTTAGTAAAAATAAAGTTATCGATGTTATGAAACCTGCCAGAATTTACTGCCTTTTCTACTGTCTGATGCGACAAACATCCTAAACTCGGTCTATTATTGACTATTGTTACAGTACGGAACCCTGTTTACTCAAGTCCCATTCGCTCATGACCGGTGTTTTGTACGAAATTCTAATAGGCAGTAACAGGTACCTACTTCATTCATTGTCAAAGTTATTCATCTCTCTGTACGTAGGTACATTCTTTGAGATAATCGTATCGCTCTGCATTGATTGGGCAAAGCAAGTACTTTAGTATTTTATAAAGGATAGGTAAGTACTCTAAATGGTCCGACGTAGGTACTAGGTACATAGGTCGTCATAGATAACTGCACGGTGTCGTCTAGTTCAAAAAACTCCTTATCTCAACCAGATCTAGGTACCTATTAAAATTAGAAGCTGCAGTGAAAGCGTAAACTGAAAAAACTTAAAAGTTACTTAAATTTTATACGTTACCTATACTCCGTTATTAGTAAGGTTGGCGCAGAGGCTAAGCGGTCGGCTGCTGCGCTGCGAACCCATTTTGAGTTCGATTCCCACACAGAACAAATATTTGTATGGCCTACAAATAGTTGTTCCGGGTCTGGCTGTTTCTGTATGTAAGTTTATAATTATTATGCTTGTAAAAATGTAAACACATCCACGATATAGGAGAATTAAGAGTGGGGCAACGTTTAAATTACTTATATTTATGACTGCTTTAATAGTACCTTCTTGTCATTCTGAAAGTAACTTATTTTACACTGCCATTAAGTTAATATTGGCTTGTTATTTGCTAAACTCGAGGTGACCCTAAGATAGTTGGATGGTGGTTGACTCTGTGACCCCTGGTCGCCCTCGCACTTCTGACCACTAGACCAATGAGGCAGTAAACTTTTAGCATACGAGTACCTACTTTCTCGATATTTACAAACAAAAAAACATACGATTGCACTAAATAAAAAAAAGAATTTTGCTATTAGACGCTAGTTCTGTTGACTGACTTTTGCCGTCGTCTGTACCCACATATAAGATTGTGGTAGGTGCTTTGTGTATGTTTTCATTACCTGAAGCGGCCTTGTCGATTCAGTTGCATGTTCCGCATGAAAGCATGCATACAATAGAATACTGGACACACGATATCATAGGCGTGGACACGAACGGAAATGACCAGTCATCACCATGTAATGCTTTGATTGCATATGGGAATGGACATTAGAACCTAATCATTTATTTTAATACCTAATTTTGTTTATAAATACATTTTCTACCTACTAGCAACATGAGATGCGTCTCATCAGTACTACTCACTTGAAGAGGTACACATATGACTACTAATTTAGTAGTCATAAATGTGTACCTCTTCAAGTGTGTTGTGTTTGATCCTTTGTCTCTCATCTATTTACTCCTGAAGGACTAACATGCGCAACGCGATAACTCTCTCTCCAGGGCTGTAGCTAGAGTCGAATTTGAGGTAGGGCAGCATTGGTTACAGGTAGGGCGGAAGTAAAAAAAATGTCATAAATTGATCTGCCCTCGAAACATGGGCTCCTAATCAATCACCATGTATATCTGACATCTTATGATGACTCTGGAACTATGAACAAACCATTTAATTATAATAATTTATCTTATTTTTGGTATTTTTAAGGTAGGGCATTGCCCCACAATGCCCCCCCCCCTAGCTACGGCCCTGTCTCTCTCTTTCTCACGTTTTAACGAGATTAATTTTGTCTACAACTCTGACGTCATCCTAATTTTTTTTTACTCTTCTACTTTTCTGTAACCTGGCAATCTGTGAAAACACAATGGGCCATTCGATTGTCTTGTTTTGGGGGTTAGGGCGTCTCGAATAGGAAGCTTCACTAAGCTTGCCTATGTGATGTTGTCTACAAAACGGTCCACTAGAGCAAGGACTATCATCCTAATGTATAAATGATCAGGTCAGCATTTTACACTATATTTGTTACTTTGCTGATATAGCCTTATGGTACTTTCTCCCTTGCCAATGACAAAAATAAAACATGTAAAATATCAAACAAACTTTAATTATGACCATACTTAAATTATATTATTTCTTAGACCCTCCAAACCCGGAGAATCCCATTATCTGTGCTAGTTCAGACTGTGCTGGTGTGTCTTCAGGATCCTCGGATTCCATGAGCTTGCGCTTCTTGTCGCGACGTCTTTCACGACGTTGTTCTTTAACCCTGGCCTCTTCCTCTGCTGCTTCCCTCAGTCTAGTGTCGAGTTCGTATTCACGTTTCTTTTCTTCTAATTTTCGTTTATTATTTGCAAAACGTGCTTTGACCTGTAAATATGTAAGAATGGGCATTTTTATTTATGTCCTGAATACTAAAACAGACAATTTCTGAAACTATTTGGGGATCTAAAGTTTGAGTTACGTTGTGTAATTCGAGTGGTCAACAAAGTTTTGATTATGATGCCACAAAATGAATGGATCATAGAGCAGCTCAAACAATAATGCTAATAATTTTTGTCACGGTGAGCAATCTCATTGGAGATTAGCAAGATTGTGACAAAATGGTACAAGAACAATAGAGAAGGTATGCAGAAACACAGAAGAGTACCCAGGAGATAAAAGAAAACTGAACAATTGTTAGACTTAACTGGTAAGATAGCCTTGCATCAACACCTATTGCAAGATTCAAGAGGAGGCCTTTGCCACACCGGAGAATTTTATTTTACTAGTAAATAAAATGTAGATTTTGTTTTCATTAATTTTAAACAAATAAATAAAAAAAATATAAACAAATAAATGTTATTTCATTATACAAACCTGATCTAATGAACTTCTTTCAATTTTCATGGACATGCCAAGATTCCTCTGATGTTTCTTTCCATTGATGTGGTCCAGAAAGTTGATTGAGTCTTTGACAACACAATCGCAGACATTGCAGTAATATCCTCCTGATTGTGAGGTAGGAGTGTTCTTTGTTATGACTACACTTTTACCGAGTTTAGAATCTAAATCAACTTTGTAGTCTCGCTGTTTGAGGAGCTCTCTTTTTATAGGTGGTGCTGAAAAGAAATGTTTATGTATCAATTTGATTTGCTGTTAAGCAATAAATTAGGTTTATAATATCAATAAGATTTTTAGTTCCAAAAGGATTAAATGTCTAACTATAGCATTTTGTGGGAGTGTTATGAATACTTTAATATCTTTTTTATAAGTGCCAAAACAAAATATTGTAACCCTTTTGTCAGTTATTGGGGTAAATTCTGTCTTATGCCTTTATAGCTTTACTTAAAATTCAATTGTCATAAAGAATGTCAGGGGCAAGTTTTATTATTTGACGTATTCATATAGGCTGCTACTGGTAATAAACTTGTTACGGTAATAGTTACCCTGAGGGGGTTAACAAAGACTGATTTTTCTAATATATGAAGATAAAAGGGTTTAAAGGAAGCAAAAATAAAAATGCTTTAAAAAAATCAATCTCCAATTCTTTCAAATTGAAACCCCTTTTTGGAATCTGCCTGAGTGTTCTGGAAATATTTTCAGCCAGAACTAGTTTCAGCTACATATAACCTTTGCAGTACCTTTCTTTTTAGCTCGTTCCTCTTCCTCAATTTCAGCTTTCAACCGATCTGCAGCGATCCTCTCGAATTCGTCTTTGTCCCATTTTCTACGGTGATCATCTGGTCTCATAGTCATGATGGTGGATTAGTGTCTATCCTATAAGGCACAAATAACAGTTATTACGTATTTGTTGATGTGTTATTGTTTATTTATTTGATAATCGCCACGATACTGAATGAATTGCGCTTGCTTTGCCTTGAATGGGCAATAGGTAATGGGCATTGGGCATTTGTTGGGCATCTAATTCTGACAATGACACATGACAACTCACAACAAATTAATGACAGATACAGACAGCCATCGCATTGTCTATTCCTCTGGTTGCGTTGGAGTTGTGTCTATGATTATAATGCTGCGACCACAATACAAGATAGTGTAATACGTAGTTGACAACCCCTGTCGAAGTAATGAACAAATTAACAAATAAATAAAACTGAAGTGTGTGTTTTGTAATGTTGTAATACTATACTTTACAAAATTTATAAAGAATTACGTCACTGATGTGGCAACTGCGTGGTGACTTTTTTGCGACCAAAACGACGAATCATTTCAAAAATAATTACGTCCTAGAGAAAAAGTGTCTGTGAGCTTTGTTTTAGAATTTATTTTAATGGGGAGCCACACTCAAAGATAATCGTAGATGGCGCTGCGATCAACTGTACCTTGTTTATTTTCCGTGACAGGAGTGTGGTTGCTATTTTCGCGATTTAAAAGTGATATTTTGATTATAATGTACTCGTTTATGACGATTAATATATCACTTTTCTGTTCTTTTTTGTAGGTTGGAATCGTACGATCGGAACCAGAACTTTGGTGCTAACTTTTTTATTTTATTATAATTTTTTTATTTCGGAAATAAATGGACTCCCCTATTTTTACAATTTAATGCACTACATTGAGGCATTTCTGCTCAAATTATTAAGAATAGGAACGACAAACTTTATTAAAAACAAATATCCATACGATTTGACAGTTTTTACGTCAAAACACGGTACAGTCGATCAATACGCCCTCTTTCGTGATAAAAAGTTAGTGTTCCTCCCCATTTGTTTCGCAATAATTTACGGAGGTGCGGCCCTAGCTTTATAATAAAAATGGTTTTAGTAAATATCAGTTATTATAGATGGCAGTACTCGTAGCACGTCTTAGGTAAACATTATTTTGTGATTTAGGGTTCCATAGGGACCCAAGAAGCCTTTTTGGAAACGGAACCCTATGTAAGACTACGCCTGTCTATCTATCCGTCTGTTTATTCTTCCACTTTTTCTGTCTACACTTCATGTTGTTAGTTCTAGGTACAGAAATGTTGTAAATCGTACCTCTTCGTTCGTTCTTCTTCTCTTCTTTCTTCAGTGTAGGCAAATATGACGATTTCGAAGAGACGTAAAAAAATTACATAGGTACCTAATAAAATGATTACAAGATAATTAAGTAGGTACATAAGTAACACTCTTTTCACCTACATTAAATATAGAAAAATGCCTTTCCTTATAGAAAGCGGTAGGTATACCAGAATGCGAATGCAGGAATGCTGGTTGAACAGCAGCTGATGAGGTAAAGTGACGTCATTACGAAGGGCGCAGAAAAAACTGATGGGGGTAATGACGCCTAACGCTGAGTGTCCAATAAAAAGATTTGATGAGGGACCGACAGTTCTATAACACTGTGAGGACATGAATTTATTAACTTATAATACAATTTAATCGATTGGTGTCAGTTTAAAGCATTTTTGTACAGAAAATTCATCTTCACATAGAATTTGAGCAGACACTTAATGGGTGTTATATCGGGATGAGCGATGAGAGTACCTAGTCTGTGAATTATTAGCTTTGAATATTGTGGCATATTTGAAGCACATATCCATCATGAGGGTGTAATAATAATTCTGTACCTACCTATTATATGATATTAATTCACGCCCGCCATCTTAGAATCTGGGGTTAATCTCTATACATTTGATTTGATGAAGCTTTTGAATTGTCTATACTGACAAACATAATTAGGTATACTGATAACCACATAACAATGTATTTATTAACTATCTTATGTCCGCGTGTCTGTCCGCGTTAATATCGACTACCAAGGACGTAGACGACACTTGTCAGTAAAATTGACCATTGGGTTTTGTTCACAATTTAATTGGTATCTTTTTTGCGCGGAACATTAATACATTTTCTATAATAAAAGTAAGTAGTCTAAGTTACTCCATACAGTCAGCTATAACTGTGAAAGTCTCGACAACGGTCCAGCGGATTCGAGATTGGCCCAAACAAATAGCCAGACAAAAATGAGAAAAAAACGGTTTTTTGGTATTAGTACCGAGCAAACATTAAGCAAATTGGGTTCAATTCCCAGGTAGGGCATGGTTTTATTATGTTTTTCCATCACGAATTTCTCAGTAGCAGTCTCGGAGTCGGCATCGTCAGTAGCATGCCCGGTTGATGGCAATAGACTCGCCCGCCCCTATTACATGGAACTAATCATAACTGGCAAAATGTGGATGATGGTTACACCTCTGCCTAACCCTTCGAGGATTATAGGTGAGATGTTACGTTTATGTGTTTATGCAAACATTAACTAAAAAGCTGTTAATTTGACATTGCATACAGACACTTCAATTTTATTTATAACCATTACATAATTTAAGTAGTAGGTACCTACCATCATTAATACGTAAGTTTCTAAGTAACATAGGAGCGTGTGTAGATTTATCTTTCTTTATTATAGCACAGTCCTCATAGACAAGCATGGGTTAATGCGACGCGATTTGGGACAAGAAGCCTGACGAAGTGGCGTCATGAAGAGAACGAGCGCGGCCGCCCGAGCGTGACACATGGCATGACTATAATATTATTATGACGAGAAATTTCTTCATTTTGCCCTTTTTGCCGGCGAGATAGCAGTTATCTATCATGTCTCTTGTTTTTTGTCGGAGGTAGGTATATAGGCATCTACTCTTCATTGTTGTAGGTTTAAACTTCAGTCTGGATATTGTGTAAAACTAACTAGTTTTTATGGCCGAAACTAAGCCGAAACCTGTTTTATGGTTGAAACTAGGTCGAAACCAAAACCGAAAGCTCGATCGGACTCTAAGTAGTAGCCGAAATAAAATTGAAAATATTGTGTATCGCTTAATAACTAATATCGATAAAGTATAGCAACTGCCTGATATGTCCAAGCTATAACGACAGATAAGACAATGCTACGATAAAGTTATGTGAAAGCTACGACGGTACTACGAAGATGCTACGACGCTACGCCAAACTGTGTTACTTAGTGTGAAAAAAACTTTTGCAACTAGTTACTACACAATCTACTTACTCTAATTTGATTTATTAATGTTGTTTATTCAGTAAGCCTGTGACAATATTTCTTTTTAAAGAGTCAGCTTTTTTTACCGCTTCAGATTATGTGAGAACAATGCAGGATCGATCGAGAATAGATCGATTCCTAAGATAATACTATGGTTAAATAAAGAAACAATTTACACACATAATCCCTGTATTAAGGACCTAAAACACCAAAAGATTGTCATCGGAGAGACAAATTTTATAAAGATAATAATAAACCTGGTTAGGTACAATCCTACAAGGAATTATCTACACCCCGCTTACCGTGAAGCGGATTTTTGCAGTCGCTTTCAATGTAAATTGCATCGGTCTCGTGAGGGGAACACAACCTGAAAGAATCGACAAGGAAGGGTAGAGCGCGATCCGACACACGTCGAGTGTGTGACAAATTGACTTCACCAAACAAATTGGCACAATTTTCTTCACACGTCATCACCTTAACAGTCATTAGGCTAACGCTAAATCGTTGGTTCTTAACGTAAAAAGCTGCTTTTTTCAGAGTATAAAGAGAGCCATTATAAAGATGAGTTCGTAAGTAGACACTGGGATACTTTGTGACTGGGATCTATGTTACAGCTAATGTGAGAGAGGTACCGCCGTTATTTATCACCACTTACCGTGATACTTTACTTTAATATTTTAACGGTTGATGTTGAGAGAGGTCAATTATAATATTTCATGCGGAAAATTTCTAGTGAATTGGGTCGTGGAATCACAAGTTATAATGAATGTAATCTGAAGTAGAATTGGTTTAACAACATGAAAGTGCCAGCAGGTACCTAATGTTCGGTGAACTATGAAGATGTAAAACATGTCACTAGGGATTTGCACGAGTTGTCTAGGTGTTGCGGACGGCATCGAACGAGCCAGAGAGTACGCCCCCGGCTGTTTCTGCTTCAATAAATCATCTCTATCTTACCTTCCAACGTATAATGAAGTTCGATTGTTTCGTTGAATATTAATAACTGTACGAAGCTCAAGTGAATGTAGCCATATACCTAAGTACGAACGTCGATAACAGGTATTTCACCGAACGCTAGCTTACGTTATGGGTTTACCTAACCAGGTCATCATCTGCCTAGCCTTTTCCCTAAGCATAGCCTTTTGCCTAGCTTTTTCCTAGGGTTTACCTAAGCAGGTATTGAATTTTAATTATCTCATTTTGATCAATCCTTCAATTTTAAATGAATTGAAAATGTATTTGTATTTTTGGAAAGGTAAGTAAAATTTCCTACTAAGTATATGGGTTTTGAAGAAAGGAAGGTATAAGAAGAAATACATAAGTACATTTAATAAGTATTAAAAAAAAATATTGAGGTCATACAGTTCAAAAGCGAGTGTTTCTTTTTCAGAGGTATGAGTTTGAATATCTAATCCATAACAATTAATATCCACAATATTAGAAATATAGAAATAGTCTCTCTCTCTTCTATCCAACTAAAATTCATTTAACGTACCACTACTTGCCATGCCATTGTAAATGTTATAAAACCAACTACTATACTTTACAAACAAAATATATTGTACACAACAATCCATCTTAATTTAGAGCACACACACACTTAACTCACCTGCGGTATCTTTCACAGAGAATTGAATGTCTAATAAGTACATCAGGAATATAATATAATAACTCTACTTGATTCACTTGTAAAGTCAGAGTAGACCGTCTTTGTTGACGTTGATGCTGAACCCTAAGGAAGGCTACTTATGAATCAAAATTATATAATTATTTTGTACGTATGTATCTCATTGAATTCCTCCTAAAGGGCCGGACCGATTTTGTGTCTAAGTGGGTCCCTTCATGGTTTCCTAGGTGGATCCCTAGGTGGCGCTGCAAGCCAACGTTCGGACAGGCAAATGTCTGTCGGGTCCACTACCATTCTAAAACCATTGTCTTTATAATAATATAGTTACCGGCGCATTTAATAACAAACTAGAGGCAAAAATATAGAAAAAACTATTATGCTGGTTTGCCATCAGAAAGATCAATACTCTAAACTCAATCATTTATTCATAACTAGCGAGCCGAATCAGCCATTTTTACGCGGACCTAGCAATGTCTGTCCCGGCCCGGCTACTAACTAACGGAACATAGTACATAAACAGCTGCTCTACTAAGTATATTTATTTTAATGGTATGAAATGAATCATATCAACACATTTTCAAGGAAAATTCCCTCTATCGTGTCGTTGCTCACTATCACATTCCGGTAAAACATATTGAAAACAATTTGGAATGGAATTCTATCGACAGCTCTCGAGTCCCGACTCTGTTGGAGAGGATAGATACCTACCTACTCCTAAAACTATCTTTGTCAGTATCTCCGACTGTCACAGTCATAATAAGAACATTTATTTTTAGTTTTATTGATTTTACAGTTATTAGAGGTATAGGTTGTCGGTATCTACAATTCAAACTGTTTTTAACAGTCGTTTGTAAAAGGCAAGGGTATTTAGATGAAATTATCGTAGTTTCACAATCAGATAACATTTTATATATAATGATTACCTATACAAAGAACTTGGAAAGAATTAGAGACTAACTAGCTCATAGCTAGGCTCTTGCTGGCAAATGGCAAATATGGCAATACGCCCAGGAAATATAACAAATAAACTTGTACGCAAAGATGTCATTGTTAATTGGCTTAATTAATTAATTGAAAGAAGAAGATTGACAATATTGAGATATTTTATTTTGCTAGAAAAACTTACAGCTAATAAAAACATACCTAGCTACACATTCAAAAAATAAATAATAAACATGTAACAAAAAAAAGACAGTAGGTACGTAGGACATAGGTATTCAAATTACATTAATGATATTCCATGTTAGTGGCTACAATTTCACAAAATTGCTTTAAAATTAAGTTAGAAGGCTTGGACATACAAGAAAAACCTTAAAAGATCAGGTAGGTTTGATAAAATATTTATCACGCACGGAGTAGGCACCGACTCCTTAGGTAAGCCGCATTGAAATAAATCTTCTCACGTACCTTCCAGTAGTATTTACTTTTCCTTAAAGTCTGGCAGTATTCCTGTGTCAGTAAGCTGTACTTGAGTACCGGCTGTGTGTGGTTAGGAGTGGTGTGAACAACTTCAACCACATAGAATGTGTTCAGTGTTTGCAGTGAACAGTGCATCCACACGACTAGGTATGTGGGGACGAATCGAATGGACAGGTGACAGGTCGTTATAGCACCGTCTGCAAGACGTGAGACATGCTTTCAAACAAAAATAAACGTTCTAATATCCATAGATCGAATTGTAAACGACAGTAAGTGTCCATTTTTTCTATTGCTATTGCGCGTTCGTTTAATTTCCGTTCAATATCTAATTGACATTAATAAAATTCAAACGCCCTATTAAAGGATATATTTGATCATAAAAATGAAATCCAATAAGAATAAAAAGAAACAGGCAAAGGATGGTGATAAAAAAACAAATGAAAACGGGTCTCAAAAAACGTCAATTTTGTGTCATCCCTGGAAAGGGGTGTTTCATTTTAAAATGGCGCACCAATTTGTATTTTCCAGCGGTAAAATTAATGTGTGTAGGAGAGATATGATGGGTTGCGGGATTGGACGGCTGTATATTATAATTTATATTTGCTTTGGAGATGCGTTGTACCTATTTAGGCCAAAGGGTAGACATATGCTTTTTTTATTTGAAATGCAAATTGTTAGAAAAAAAGTTGAATTGTAAACAACTTTTCGATTATATCATAGGTATACAGACCTACATTTTAATTAACCATCTAAACTAAGTTCTCTATAATAAATTAGATTTAGTAACATTGTTTCGTTTGATTCCACAAAGCGGGATTGAGGTCAAAAGCGTGTTCATTTATTAATACGAGTACCTAAAATAAAGGTTTTAAATATTTACAACTTTCCATTTTCCTTACTAAATAATAAAACACTTAAATACTTTATAGCTACGGTTGGTATCTCTTTGCCGTATCTTATATTGCATTATTGCGTGTTCAAGATTCCTTGCAAGCGCAAGGAGAGCACGTATCGCTTGAATACATGGGGGACCATTGGACATGGTCCTATTTGTGTGCACTCATGCAGCGACGTAGGTAGGTCGGTACTGTTCGATGTTACCTGCAACATACGACATGCTCTTTGTTCTCTAAAATACACCTTTAACTTGTAAATGTGAATATTTTAGTACGGTTTATTGTTTTGTGAAACTTATTATAATTAATTCACTTAGGGCCAATGTCACTAAGCTTTTATACCCAGTATGAGAGCTGCTAATAAATGTTGAATTTAACCATTTGTTTCATATATACAACTTCTATTCTGACCTATCGTCAGAAAGGGCAGGTACGCAGTACCTACTCGTAACCGGCGTGCTTGTATGACGAGATGTATGAACGTGGGCGAGGCGAAAGGAGTACCTAGGTATGTAAGGATCGTAGCAAGGTGGCGTTTTGTGGTTTCTGCTTACCCCCATGGGAAAAAACCGTTTATGTTGCAATGTCATACCATGTGCAATGTGCATACGTATTTTAAATTCCAACTCAATCGAACACCGGGAAGTGGGGCAAATATAACTTGTAAGATTTGATTAAGTTCCATGGCCACTTTCTGCCTTCATCATCAGACCCATGTCATGCAAATTGCACGTTTAGTACACAAATTTTCAGCTCAATCGAACATCGGGAAGTGGCTCAAATACTTGTAAGATTTGATTAGCCACAGACACCGGGACAGGTGAAAGTAAATACAAGCTATTGTTAATTGTCAGAGCGATAGCGCACTAGCGGCCTGGCCGCAGCGGCCACGCCGCGGCGGCCATCGAGATACATACCTTAGTATGAAATCGCCACAGAGCGCGCGCACCTGGCCGCACGGTGTGGCCGCTGGCCGCGTATCTCGATGGCCGCCGCGGCTAGGGCCGCTAGTGCGCTATTGCTCTTAGACGTCAATTTTATTTCAGGGATAGGGTTGCCAACCCTACTATATAATATAGTATCCTACTATATTAGAGCCCCCGCCTACTATATTTTTGGAAAAAAGATATAGTAGGCGAAACTACTATATTTTAAAGGCATCAAACTCCTATGCAATAATATTCGTTTCATAATGTCTAAGCGTAGACGAAACATCTGTATTTATTCCTTAACGATTCTGGAATGTCAAGTTGACAGTTACATTCAATAGATAGTTTTTCGATTTTCGCGCTCTCTCGTATTTTTGTAACGACTCACCTTAATTAATATTATTAGTCATTTTGTATGGTGTCTCTTCCATAAAAGCCATTATTGAAGATTTGAAGTTAAATATTTTCTATTTCCAAAATGAATAACAATGGTAATAAAATTATGATGGTGAAATTATGGACGTTGGCTCTATAACGCCTCCACGAAAAAAAACAAAGTGGCTGCAAAAAATTAAAATCTGGTGGAAGTCCAAATACGATTGGATAGTTCGCGATAATGGAAAATGCACAAGAAAGAGATTGGCATGAATTAAATTTAAATTGCAGTAACAGCTTAGAAGCATTTCTTAAAAATAAAAATGTAATAAAGGCTAAGAGTAGCAAAAAAAATATTCTTTTAATTAAGAAATAAAGTACCTATTTTGGAACCTACTATATTTTTTTAAACATTTTCCTTACCTACTATATTTTTATGGGTAATAATTTTAGAACTACTATATTTGACCGACAAAGAGTTGGCAACCCTATTCAGGGATAACACTTAAGTAAGTAAGTATACTAAGTAAAAAAGTTTGGTAAAATTCGCTCTTAGAAAAAGATGACGATTCTTCGACAGTTCAGTTGAAAAGAAATGTTTCGTTTTTGATATTTAAGAAGCATTCTTCCGTAGGTTTTTATCTCAAGAAGGCTTAGGCTTACATGGTCTGAAGCATTCTAAGTTGTAATAAAAGAGGCTCGCACTAACGAATATAATTTGTGGTTTCTGGCAGTGACATCAAAAGGAAAGTATGTAGAGTAAGGTTTCTCATTAACTGTGAATTTAATGAACATCTACGTACCTGCTACGATACAGTCAGCAACATGAATTAGTATGTACAATTTGAATATGAACAAACAATTGAGGCTTTCCTCAATTTGTTCATTTGTTGAAGGTTCAATTTGTGTAAACCGTAATTTTGTATGAAACCTAATGTAACGTATCTAATTTCTGTGACTGAGTTTGAGCAGCGTAAATATGACTGAGTTTCGCTCGTCTGGGCCAAGATTCAACATCCTACATCATACACCTCACCTTAGGGCTGTTTACACACACACATACACGCATGTAGGACGTAGGTATCTTAGTAGGGCATGTGTAAAGCATAACGCGCTCGCGTCGTTTCTTTCATCTTAGCGCTTATTACGCTTTTTCATATTTTAGGACGTTTATTTACGAGATCGTGAGGACGGGTAGCAATTTTCGGGTAAAATGTTAAATAAAATTCCTCGGGCTTGGATTCCCTATTTCTGACACTTTTATTTGATATCAAATTCTTCGAAAATCTTATTGCCAAATATTTAGTAAGTACGGACCTGCCTATACTGGTATTTTATTTGCTTCAATCATCTAATATTAAAAAGCGTGATTTTTTTATTTTATTTGAAGTGATCAATTAAAAACACGATTTTAAACTAATAATTATGATGGATTCAAACTTACATTGTTGAGACAAGGAAAACTATGGATTAATAACACGCCTTCTCGTAATACTGTATCCTACTATAAAATAAGTTGTAATTATTCCTTTGCACTGTGTTGTTGTATAAACCCATGAACTTAATTATTTGCATGGTACCCACACACATGGTGATTATTTACGTAAAAAATAAAAAGTTGTTTCTGTCTCGTTGGTCTAGTGTTGGCAAAGCGAGACTGCTAAGTATTTGGTTTTAGGTTCGATAGTCCCAGGTCGGATAGTGTGTTATTGGATTTTTCCATTAGAAATTTCTCAGTAGCAGCCTCGGAGTCTTGATTTGTGCCTGGTTAATGGCAATATGCTCGCCCCCTAAAACATAACCGGCGAAATGTGGGTGTGCTGATGGGTACACCTATGCCTAACCCTTTAGGGATGACAGGCTTGATATTATGTTGTGTTAAAAAAATTGTTGTTGCCTAGCAATATTTTTTGCTAAATATTACTTAGTCTGAAGCGCAGTATGCGTAGTAAACGGGTATGTGATGTTTCTTTTTATACTTCCTATAATTTGTTTTTCTAGATTGCATTATTTGGCTACATACAACACGTATATCGCAAACATCTACTACTCAAAATAGCAACGATTCAGGCGGAACACCAGTGACATTATTCATCTTATTCCGACCATATTCCTGTGCATTCCGCTTGTGAATGCATTGTTTGCGTAAAATAATACTGGAGTAAGACAGCTATTTTGACTTTAAAATGAGAAATATTATATTATACGTCTATCAGCTTCTTTAGTAATGTTTCAAACGCTTGAAATTCTATTGCGAAAGTTGTACCTATAGGGTAGGGCTTACTTATCGATGAGTCGTGAATTACAGTTAGTTCCTATGTACTGTAAACCACTGAGACGGTGGTTACGTTACTGAGCGTGTGTGCGCGTTTGAGGGCTCCAAGTTATACTTGATTAAAAGACAATCTTTGCTCAACTTGATCTATATTTAAAATAACGTGTTCACTGTATGAGTCTGTATGTTCACACAATTCATTAGGATGGGCGTAGCTGATGTAGAGACTGGCTGGTTTAGCTATATGCAACCTTATTTTATTGAAACAAAGTCTGTTTTCGATTAGAGAGAGAGTCCATCACGAGGGCTGACAAGCGGGTTTAGCAATATTGTAACTTAATAACGACGCGGTTTTTCAGTAAAGTCCGTAAAGTTTGGTTACTGTTTTCTCCCGAGGGTCGTAGCGTGATGTTAAATAGCCTATACTATTCCTCAGGCACCTGGCTATTATATAAAAACATATTTTTGTCCAATCCGACTGGCAGTTTCAGAGCACGTTTAAACAAACAAACAAAAAGCTCTTTAGCTTTATTATATTAGTATAGAAAAACATCCTTAATACACAAGTTGAATCTTTAGCACAAAGGCCGAATTCCTATCATACCTACCTTACGTTGAAATTATATTTATCAAATATTGATTACTCAAGCTAAAGTGATTTCTAGCAATATTGAAAATAACGTAAAGGAAAATACGATATCCAGCAAAATCATGTATCCAGGTCCATTTTTGAGGAAAAAGGAACCTATAACGAAAATGAGGCCGAACCTTATTCCTCCCATCGATTGATGTGAACGGAAACATTTTGTACCAATATAAATACCAACGAGTAAATATGTTCATTCCGTAGGTACTTAAATAAATAATGTTTTACCTGTTACTCGAGCGCTTTGCTGCTCCCTCATTCAGAAATAAAGCGGTGATTTCTTTCTTTGTAGGTGCCACATTTGTCAATTCAAAGTAAATTTAATTTGCAAATAGAAATTGAATTAAAATTCAAATTAAATAAGATCAATCGATGTGAGTTTCCAGTCGTCTTCAAAGTTAAAACTTACTGTCTCGTTAAATTAATTCAATGACTAATTCAAGTATATTTTTACATAACAAATCAAATAGTAATCAGTCTGAATACAATTTTAGTATCTTAAAAGATGCTTAATTTGACTTTGAAGTCCTTTGAAGTCAATACTTTAAAGAAAATAAGACACTTCATAGGACTTAAATGAGCATTCTAGCAATTTACAATTTAATATTATTAAATTACTTTTGGACCTTGTCACACAATGCGTAGCGACGACTAAGTTATATAGTTGTGTTAGAACGATCTATTTCTGTGAAAAATAAGATCATGACATTGATAAATGATGAACATCCATTTCTTAAAGTGCTGGCACATTCAATAAGACATTTCCATAAATTACTGTAAGACAGGTACATCTCACATGAAAATGGTTCATTTGTTATACTCAATCAAGCGATGCGATCTAGTAATTAATTAATAGGTAGATTTGTATCTATAAAAGTTGACCTAGATATGCTGGATAGATAACGTAGCTGATATTATTGACCAATTACATGGTATTTTAGTATTGTTGTCCACAAACAGCGTTTACATATTTTGTATGCGAGCGTTACGTGCGTGTGCGAGACTGTATACGAAATTGTCTTCCAGTATATTTGAATAACTTTACAATACTCAATTCTCAATATCTTTATTGCATTTCATAATGTATTAGAAGTTGGAATAACACAGCATAGATTAGGTAAATTAGCTTCAACAGTAACTGTTTTGTCTACTGCGGGTCCCACCCGAGCCTACAATACCTAATCTATATAATATTACAAAGAAAGATATGTCAAGATCAGAACAGCTCAATTACAGTACGCTGTACCGTCAAGTAGAAGTCTTGCCCCCCATCCTTTCATATTTGGTCGGACAAAAGAAAACATTTTCCTCCCACCAACCACCTGAAATAGCAGACACAAACATATTGCTTTAAAAAGAAAAACGAAATAGAGTCATCATCATTACCCACTCTCCGTATTGTTCATAAAATGTAAGAGTTGAGACAAATGGAGCAATTGTGGTGCTTTTAAGCGAAGGGTTAACGACCTATCATTACATTATATTTCGTAAAAATGCTGCGTCACGATTGTATGCAGCATTTAGTAACCCCGTAGTTAGACGTTTGACGTTGTGACGTTTACTAAAAACACATAAATTAGGCTAATATGAGGGGTGGACCACCCCCTCGAGTTAAAATTTATCGTCGGTTATTAAAAAAAAAAATCTTCAGTTCCATACATTTTGACCGTGCACGTGTTGCGTTTTTGTATTGAATAAGTAGGTAGTTGTTTTTTTCTTAATTAATTAGAAATTTCATAGCTGGGGTGTCGAGAATCTTTCACTGAATCCTAGTCGTTACGATGTCAATTCCACCCCGTATATATTTTTTTGTAAATTGAGCATACTTCTATTAATTCACAAAACTAAGTTAATAACTGTTTTAAAATTACCGGATTTATTAATACTTAAACAGTGACATAATAATTTTAGTCAGCTATTGGACTTTATAAATAATTTGTGACTGTACTACGAAATAGTTGGCAAACAAGTACCCAAACATCAATTAAGTTGTCTTGTCTTAATGGTTACTCTAAGCGCACTTAAGGTTTCCGTTGTAATATCAAAAGGACAAGTGTGTCCATGCTGCCGAATAATTAATTAGGGAAGGCCGCAGACGGTCAGTAGTTATCTCGTTGGAGCAACACGTCCCTCTATTTGTCCCGAGTTTACACACTGACGGGACACCCTCACCTTGAATATTTCACTCAACAAGTACGTCGAAGCCGTAGCGATTCTCAACATGTACGGCTAGTTTGAAATTAATCAGTACGTGGTTTAGTTCTGCCCTCTTTAATATTTGAGCAGTGTTTGTATAAAACTGATCGATCTGTTAGGCTTTATTTGATGAAGAACAGATGCATACAGATTTGGTTTTATGACTACTTTATGTAACCTTTACAGCTGCTATTTTAAGATTCGAATTAAGAATCGAAGAAAGAGATGTAGCGTTTAATTAATTGCCTATAGCAACGTTTTCCATGTAGGTAGGTATATATAACCAATAACCTGTTAATCCCATTAGGTGATACCGCGATGCCATGTTGAAAACTTTTAACGTTTTAAATATTCTGTCTGCGTCGAATTTTAAATATTCTATTTGTTTTTAATTGTCCAATTTGTCCAGTATTGAATTATAAGTGGACGATACAACGATTCATGAATTGAATTTTCGTTTGATTGGAAATTAATTACTTCATTACTATGTTCAACTAGCTCATCAGTATTTCATACAGGGTTTAGAATACTTTTTTTAATTTAAATCTTTTCATCATATAGAATGGAGTATAATTAACATGCTACATAATTATTACAGTATTCCAAATGGACAAAACTTGAAAATCTTGGAATTACAAAATGGATATATTACCTTATTAACTTAAAAGCAGGCTGTTGTTTTCGAGTAAACGTCTCTCGTAAAATTAAAGCAATAAGTTTATTCAAGAACTCAAGACGCTCTTAATTAACAATAGTATAACTGAACTTAGTATGCATTCACATAAATACGTTGTAATAGCAAGCGTTTTGTCTGCACTATTAACAATTCTTAAAGGAATTTCCTGACGGTACAAGAGAATTCCGTCTGCGTAATTCCCTCGTGATTCCAGTTAATTCTGGTGGTTTGCGAGAGGTGTGAGCTAGAGTTATTGTTTGTCCATCGCCCGCTCGGCTAGGACGTTCGCCGGCGCCGGCAGCCGAGCCAAGCTCTGCACACCAAATAGGATTACGGTTTGTCCACGCCGAGCTTTCATTGTTCTGCTACATCGTCCACGGCTTAAGTTTCGCGCAACAATCTGTACCTACTTACGGTGTACGTGCAATGTGCACCAATTACCAATTTAGGTGCTGTTTGTTTGACCTCAAATTACTCTTATGCTGCTGAGACGTTGATAGATGAGCTGAGGTGTTAATGGATATAATCAATTAAGTTTAGGTCCCGTCCTATTGATCAGCACTGAGCATTGGTAAAAGCATAAAGCTGTTCGGAGTTCGTGCATTACCTACACCTAGTTGGATTTAATAACGTGTCATTGAAAAAATGTGAAAATTTCGACGTCACTGAAAAATGCTGCAAAAATTACACAGCCAATGTAAAAATTTCGCCATTGGAGATATTTAAAAGAAAGCACTCGTGCTGGGCGCGTTCCCGAGCATATTTTGGACGCGTCTCGTAACAAGATTTAATTTAATTTTTTCCACGCCGCTATTTTATTATATTACCTACAGATTTATCTTTTTACGCTTGTATTTTATTATTTCGTACCTAACGTCAAAGATCTAATATGTCCGTGATAGCTTCTGGCGAGCCGTTAAATTATTAAATTGTTGTTAAAATATATGTGTGTAACAAAATGAGTAGCCAAAAGTCATGAAATATTGTTTTACGATATGTTGGGCTTTGTTTTATTTGAAACTGCTACTGTCAACTCAGCGCTTGTTTGCTCGATATTTTGCTACATTCCAGTCTGAATGGGTTGTTGAATATCTAGTAATAAATCGTGAATAGTTTGAACATTTTGTTTCTGTTAGTGTGTGGTGTGGTGGTGTACAACATGTGGGGGCAGACGAGGGGGGGGGGGCGCAGGGGGTGAAGCGCGGGGTGAGGGACGGCCTCTATATATCGCGAGCTTTCTGTTATGGACCATTACCGGCGCATTACTGCGCTTATATGAAAATTACCTACAATACAATTTCAACAAAAGGAAAGCGAAAATGCCTTCAAATACACGCTGTCTCCGGATGTATGTATTTGTATTCGGGATGAGAAAATTCACCTCGGAGACAACACATTATTATGTACGGGTTTTATGTTACTGTACAATGTCGCTCTTTTATTTATCCTTAACATGAAATTCTCGTCGTACGTCGTACCTATCTATTCTTCAAGAAGTACCTACATAAAATTGAAAAAAAAACAGATGATGCGTCCGAGTAGAGCGGCTAGTCTAGGCGGATCCAAGTTTTATTTGTCATCTTTCCACAAGCGAAATGGAAAACAAGGCAATCACAACTTTGACAGAACTGAGAAAACTTTTATCCGGGACTGAAGTAAATTGACTACATTGTGTTACTGCCGCTACGAATTCATGTCGCTTCCGAATGAAAATATGGGCCCAAGTTGGCGCAGAGGCAACAGATTTCGCCACCCACCATGATAAATAATAGCCCTAACTTTCTCATATTAGCTACTTATAAGGGAAGAAGTCTCTGGTAAAGTACCTAAGTATTATAATAGTTTTGCGATACAAAAGATATTCAGAATTACATTTGTTTCTTTATTTATGTAACACTAGCTTCGCCTTCGATTTCGTCTGCGTAGATTTTATAACTAAGCCAAAGTAATATAGTACTGTTCAGGGTAGACGGTGTATTCAGATTGATCTCTTATCTTTTATTTTATTTTTAATTGCTAACATTAGTTTAAGCAAAATTGTTGGTACTAACAACCCTGCCGTGCATATGGACTCTTTTGTCTGAAATAAATGATTTTTATTTTATTTTATTTATTGAAAGTCCTATGTTATTCCGAGGGAACACTAAAACGGATAAAAATGTATTATTCTAGACTATATAATCTAAATCTGTGCCAAATTTCATCCACACCCGTTCAGCCGTTCTGGCGTAAAAGAGTAACAAACATCCATCCATCCTCACAAACTTTCAAATTTATAATATTAGTAGGATTCGTAGTTAACAGGATCACGGTTCACAGACCACATACGGTCTGTAGAGCAACTTCCATACCAGTCCACAGACCGTATGTGGTCTGTTTGCCGGTACAATTTCTAAGCCATCTGACACTATATGGACGTTAGAATTAAGTCTTTAATTTAATACGGTCTTGGCAGGACACATCATGAGGATTACAACACATTACACTTATGTATACATTTTAACCACAAATATACCAAATTTTAATAAAAACGTAACTAGACTTTTGGACCATTCCCACTCTGGAGCCTAGACAGTGATCCTGTTAAATATGGTTTATTTAAATAATAATAATAATAAATCCATTTATTTCAGGTAACTTACACCCATAGAATCTAAACACAGATATCAATTAAAATAAAATAACATTAAAATAATATTCACTTAATAATAAAATAAATTAGAAAATACATAAATTATAAATTACAAATTAAAATATACATAAAATCATTCAAAACAACAATAATTAATTAAAATGAAATGAAATTAAAATAAAATCAAAATGGATCACTTAATAAATGGTGACGCACTGGCATGCAGGTGCATCCACCTCTCCAACAGCGCCGAGTCCCACCGCTCAGACAATACGCTCAGGATACCGTTAGTGCTGCGTCGGAAGCGACTTAATAGCGAGGCGCTCCGCTTCCTAATAATAGCATAAAAGTCATCGGTATGCGCCTGCGCGAACATTGTAGAAGCGCTGCAAAACCGCGACAGCCCCAACAGTACCCTAAACGCATTGTTGTACTGGACACGCATGGCGCTGTATGCTCGCTGCGTATAGTTGGCCCATAGGCTGCACGTGTAGAAAGACTGACAATAGGCTTTAAATAAGGTCACCTTAACTTGTTCAGTACAGCGCGCAAACCTACGTGCCAACATATTACAGCGAACCGACAGCGCCCTGCGTTCCCGCTCAATGTCCTCATCGTCAGACAAGTTGTCTGAGACCCAATGGCCCAGGTACTTAAAATGGTTAACCCTATTCAAGTTAGCACCGCAAAGGGTGATCGGTGGTATAAAAGAGTAACATTTGGTACCGGCTTTAAAAATCATGTACTCACTCTTCTTAGGGTTGTACCTGAGCCCATGAGTCTCAGCATATGTCTCACAAATGCGCAGAAGTTTCCGCAACCCTCCAACCGACGGGCTCAGCAGCACCATATCATCCGCGTAGCTTAAGTTATTAATAGACACTCCGCCTATTGAGCAACCCACATTAGCACTACTGAGCTCGCCGAGCAGCCGGTTCATGTACAGGTTGAACAAGCGGGGCGAGGTTAACCCTCCCTGCCTCACACCGCAATCCAACCCGTACACGTCGGAATAAACTCCCGCCCATCTCACGCTGTTCCGCTGGTTACTGTACCAATACCTAAATATTGACACTATCTCGCCCGGTACCTGTGCCTCACTGTGCAGCTTGTGCCACAGCATGTTGTAGTTCACTAAATCGAAGGCTTTCGAGAGGTCCAGGTAGCAAGCGTACACATTCGAGAGGTCCAGGTAGCAAGCGTACACATTACACATACGTATTTAAAGGAACGCTCACATTTTAGGTAAGTCTACGTGCACTTAAATAGTTAGTTTCTAAGACGAATCTATATTATCAAATGTCTTTTATAATTTTTGGGCCCATGTTAGCAACTAACTCGGAGTTAAAATATGACCATGGTCAGAGCAAGCTGGCCTTATCAATTACCCAATTTCACTTTATACTTTGTTATCATAATAGTAATGCTGCTGAACATGAGGTCTTGAGTTCGATTTCCAGGTCGAGCAATGTTATTGGGTGTTTCCATCAGGAATTTCTCAGTAGCAGCCTCGGAGTCTGGATTTGTGCCCGGTTGATGGTAATAGGCTCGCCCCCTATTACATGGGATCTAAACATTACTGGCGAAATGAAGGTGTTCTAATGGGTACACCTCTGCCTAACCCTTCGGAAATTACTGGCGTGATGTTATGTTATGTATCATAATAGTAAGCTACATTTAAGTAGCAAACGTTTACACTTAGTTAACTCTAAAAAGGCGCATGTATTTAAAACTTAAAAGCTGTTTTGTCCCCGAATGTACTGCACTAAGCTGCTGGCTGCAGAGGATAACAGCTTGTACTGATTTATTCAAGCATTTGAATAAAAAAAAAAATGGTGCAGCGTTTTCTATAATTTAAATATTTCGTTTGGGTGTACTAATAGGTACACCTCTGCCTAACCCTCCGGGGATTACAGGCGTGATGTTATGATAAATATTTTTATGAATGATAATAGTCTAAGCAATATTTTTTGGCATTACATTGTATGAAGGGCTAAGGGTTATAGCGCGGCGCTACGCGCTATTGCTACGAGTCGTGACGTCATCGCCAAAGTATAAAGGATGAAAAAAAACACTTAACGAGGCCGAAAGTATGATGTTCCTATCATTGTGATAATTTTTTTTGGTCTTGCTCCTCCGCCCTTCTGGATAAGTAAGTCCAACTTTTTGAACGAAAACAACTTTTAAATGTGGTTTCTAAATTTGAAATTCCCTTGCAACCACTGTACTATTAAATGCACCCGTAAGCACAATCGCGCTACCATACACAGTGATTTTTCCCACCAAACATAAAAGTCAATTCCCAGCAATAATGTTTACCCAATTATACTTAGTTTGATGGGCTGTATGCGTAATTAACCCCTGTGATGTGTCTTGTTACACCCCGTAGGGAAATAAAATAAATAAATATTCAAATGGCATGAAAAACAAATTGCCCAATCAATTCAGAGCGATTCGGAAAAAAAATCCACTCACATAAAAAGTTATTCAAGTAAATTAGTCGTATAAAAGTTAACAGACGATAGGTTTTTTCACCAAACACGATTTCCCATATGCAGTGTATTGGTAGAATAATCTGCTAATGTAAATGAAACCCTACTCTGTTCTATAAATCGGATTTGACTGTTGGAACTTTTCCACCGAAGTGTATTTCGCCTCAGAGGTCGTAGTAAATAGGATTTATATCTTTGGTAGTGCACGCACCACATTTGCAACGGGATTCATGATTAATGGTCTTTAGAGACTGAACGGGATTTGTTAGGAAGCGTTAATTGTAACAGCGTGTTCATATTGCTCATTGTTACGCCAGGATCTGTGGTATCATCCACCATCATAATTAAACCATACTGCTTGGTTCGCTTACACTTATTATTCGTTGGCTCTATTGTCTGTGGTGTGATAATTGCCCCATTGGTTTTGTGGTCCTGTGGGTTTGATTTTCAAGCAAAGTGTTATTGGGTTTTTCCACTTAAGATTTCTCAGTAGCAGCCCGGGGTTTGAAAATCGGTGGTGTTACACTCCCGGAAAACCAGTGAAGTCGTTGCCCCTTTATTTGCTCCTGATCTCTAGTCTGGTCGTGTCGGATTGCTATCCCATTGGACTATAGGGGTGAGGAAAGAGGGTAAGTACCTGCGTTTGGGTACCCGCTTGTGCACTATAATGTCTCCTGTGTGTACTTAGCTAGTATCTATTCAGATTGTCCACCGTGATTGAAATTCGGTCGGAGAGAATAAATTATTATACTTACTTCTTTTACGATGCTGTCAACGCCCTCATCTTCTGCACAAAACTAATTATTATTTATATAACATAACATTTCGTACACATTGTTGATATGTATGACAGTCTCTTCAGGAGTTTTCCTCTCACACACAATGTTTGTAAGCAAATAACCGCAATGGGACGTGTGAAATATAAGTTAATATATCTTATTTATTTATTTGACTTGAGACGTTTTTTTAATATTATAATATAACATATCATCACGCCTGTAATCCTCGAAGGGTCTGGCAGAGTACCCATTAGTACACCCACATTTCGCCATTTATGTTTAAGTCCCATGTAATAGGAGGCGAGCCTATTACCACCAACCGGGCACAAATCCAGACTCCGAGGCTGCTACTAAGCAATTCCTGGTGGAAAATCCCAATAACACTATGCCCGTTCTAGGAATCGAACCCATGACCTCATGCTCAGCAGTCGCGCTTTGCGACTGCTAGACCAACGAGGCAGTCTCTTTTTAATATTAGGCACTATAAGTTACACTTACTACCCACCTATGTACATATGTATGTATATCATCACACGTACTCAAATTTTACAAATTAGAACAAAGTGAAAACCCTTGGGTAGGTTACATATCTCTAATAAGAAGATAAGCCGAGGACACAAGGAGCTTTAATTCAACAGTAAGTACGAATTTCGTAAGAGAAAATTAAATCAAATGTAACTAATTAAATTACAAAAGTTCCAGCCATTTTTCGTGTTGCCGTGTGTGTACGATGTAAATGGATCGCCGTGTAATTGCAAGTATAAAATATCAATTTGGCGGGTGCTCGTCACCTGCGACCCACGGATTAAGGACTACACGGGTACTGTTAATATGTAAATGAGGCTTTCTCCTTACGAGTTACGAGTCATCAGTCTGAGTGCGTTTTGTGACAAAATTTAACAGGTTCATATTTCTATGCAAAGCATCGAGGTGACGGCAGGAAGCGCGGCACACGGCTTTCTGGTGAAAACTGAACCTTTTGTCTTTTTACAGCCTTTTTATGGACACGGTGATACGCCCTTATAGGTACCAACCTCGTGAAAATGAAATCTACTTCAAAGTTTATCATGAAACGGCTTCAAATAATATATTTTTGGGAGAGCCGAGGTTTTAAACACATTAATTCAATTCAGGTGTCTTCATTAAATTTGTCTTAACCTTCTTAAGTAGATTTAAAGATGTGTTTAAGGTAAAGGCTATCCGATTAACAAAGGTGTCAGTATTTTCTTGAATTTATTTGTTCTTCGAGTAACGAAACTGGGTAAATATTAGGATATAGTAGGACGTCTCCTTTATACCTACCCAATCAATATTTGGCATGGATATTTGGTTTACAAATGCCTGATTAAGTCTCTAATCAGCTATTAGCTGTTGCGATTAGTTGTCCGAAATAACAATCACATGACATGATATTTGAAAACAGATCACATTAAATTGGCTCGCTACAACCGCGGTCATAGCTTTAAGCTTTTCCAATAAATTCAGTCTATCATAATGTACTAATATTTCTTCTATATACATATATTAAAGGTAACTTTTTCTGACTGATCTATCAACATACTACTAAACGGGTTGCGCTAAAATTTTGGCACGCAGAAGTTAATATGACGTAGGGGTGCGCAAAGAAAGGATTTTCTAAAACTCACCCTCTAGGGAATAAAACAAGCGTCTGACATTTACGCGGACAAACTCGCGGGAAAAAGCTAGTTTTAATGATAAAATTCCAAACCAGAAAGAATTCTATTCACGTCCTTGAGTTCGGAATATGTAAGTATAAAAATAACGTATTCACATATTATGTAAGTGACACTGTGACATTTCTGGTTCAGGTCAGGCTAATCTTCTCAAGGTATTAGCTACATAATATCACTGAGTATCTCATACAGACAAGAAGATTAAATTCGTCTACATTTCCATAAAGAGCTATTTGATAAAATACCTTGTCTTAGAGAAAAGTAATTACGTATGAGGTATAGGCTCTATAGGAACGTTGCGCTATCGAAGTCCATTTAACCATAGTTTGAACAGAAGCACATAGTTTTAACCAATACAATCGAAGTGCCGAACTGGTATTACAAATGTTCATTGGAACGCATACCATGCATTTTGGAAGACCCGCTCGCCAATACAAGTCGTTCCAATCGATTTTGGCTCTGTAACGCGGAAATTGTCCGTAGTGGGTTCTGAAATTCTTATGTGATAGTACCTACTTGTTGTTTCATTGAATACGACGATGTGATATAACAACTTAAAGGTAAGAAAACGTACCAGTTTAGTATAGCTAGATAAATTAACTAATCTAACAATATCCATCGTGTAATTACCTATTGTATTTAGTCCATCGTCAGCATAATTACTACCCATTATCAACCGTAATAGCTAGACACAAGAATATCTTTCTGTAATCACTACGTCTGTAAAATTGGTTGGTAATTTCAGGTTTTTAATTTTTTATCGTCTATTTTTCAAGGTAGAAGTCTTAGTAGTTATCTTTATCTTTTACTATGACGTCGTAGTAATACCTAGGCACTGTCGTTTTTGTGAAAACTTTGAATCATACGATAATCGTTGGTTTTTATTTCACTTTTACTTAATCATCCGTTTGTAATGGTGCCTAGCGGAGACAAAAGAAACATTTTATTATATTACAGTCACTAGGTTGGGCTTTAGTATCAACGGAATTAGTTTTGAGTATCTCCCATTGTTCGGCGGGTCTGGTCACCTCGTGGTTAAGCGTCGAAGCCAAAGGTTCGAGACTTGAAATGTTAATGAGTAACCTACTTGCTCCATCTTTGTTCCACAGCGTGATTAGACATCGTGCGCTTTGTCAGTATTCCGCAGGTTATTCTAGAACTGGACAAATATTTGCGGACTGTCGGACGTGGCCCACACGTGGGTACCTGTATAATATGCGGGCACATCTTTCAGACAGTTTATTTGCACTATTTATACCTGCAGGGCAGTATACGTTTACCTCCGTCAGTTTTGTTTGTGTATGTCAGCAAAGAAACGTGTTTGTATTTGTGTGATCGTGTTTTCACATTGTTTACTTTACGGTTATGTATAATTTTAACCGTATATACTGAATAACACTCCAGCAGAGTGGCCATCTCGGATTGACGATCACAAAACTTTTGTCTGAACACTAAAAGAGACAATGGTTATTGGGTAACTATTGTGTCCTTTAGTACTTGGACTTTGCATGAATTTATGTAAGTAAGTATAGTTATGAGTTATGACTCTAATAATAGTATGTAACTAAGTATAGTTATGACTCTAATACATATATTTTCCGTCTCATTCTTACGGATCAGCAACAACTGCGTGTCTATTTACAGTTACAAAATAAAAATTGTATGCGCAATATGTCGAGTATCATAAAATAAACATTTCCATCGCTGTAACAAAAAACTTGAGGGATTACATCCGTATAAATAACACAGCGTGAAAATAACAATATCGCTTGGAACTCTTGGTAATTTTTCACCCGAGTGTCAAATGCTCGTAAAAGATATTGGAAACAATTTGAGCGATATCTTGCCCCCGCGGACCTATTCGAAGAAGGACGCATTTTGTGAGAAATATGAATAGCTATCATTTATTTGATCCTTGTACTAAATGTACTTGAAGACTCGAGATGACTTTGTCATTAAAATTGCCAATCTATATCTGCTCTATTATGTAGCGGATCAAACATACCTTCTTGTGAAACTTTCGAGTGGGTGAACCTATTACAAAAGGTTTGTGCTACCTTTAACTTTTCATTCAAGACATTTATTTTTTCTTGTCCGTCCTAAAAAAACAAGTGAACGCACCATCCGCCCGGAATCATCAACTGTAGCAGAGGGTAAAGCGCCTTGTTTATTTATGTGATTGCTGCGTTCATTTCAGCTTTCTAGAAAACCACTTTATTTTTTGTTGACCTCATTCTATTTTTAATTTTGTTTAAGTTACCATTACGGTCCCTAATTTTTAAGTTCCGAGTCCAACTATCTCAGGAATTCCGAAGCTTGTACAAATTGCATGGCAGGGGCGTAACAATAGCGTTACATCTAATCGACTATGTTCGACACTTGTGTAGTTGTTCAGAGATAATCGAATTTTGTTGCGCGATATTGTTGTAAGTTGCGTACATGAGCGCTATTGGTTTGAATGTTAACAGGCTAGATTTATGAGCAACGTTTAGTTTCGGTCCATTCTTTTCCAGTTGAGAATTACTATTAGTAATGTCGATGCTCATTGGTGCTGAGCGGGGTGGCAGGCCGGGGCTCGCGGCGCGTGCGACTGGCGGCTGGCCCGCCCTCATTAATTCTCTCTCGGCCAACACACAATTCGGCCCGCGTTGTATGAGAATGACAGCACTCGTTAGTTATCCCCGTTTGTTATGTTGTTATGACTCCGACACTATCTATTAACTGTTGATAGTGTAATTTACGAGTTATGGTTGCAGGTACCTTGTTTCTGCTACAAGTAAGATTATAACAAGGTTAGTCTGCCACGGCTTGCTCGTAACAAATGCTGCACGGCGTAATAAAACTAAACATAAACTAAGTACAAACTGGGTGTTCACGAACACGTTAAAGCTTAACGACGCTATCAGCTGGAAGTGTTATTTGAACCGTCTACTGGGAGATGGAGAGTGCACCGTAGAGTCGTCCTGACTTGGAGAGTTACTCCGCACATGAAACGTTACGAGACAACAAGGCATCAGCCTGTATCGCGTGTCGCACATGCTTTGCCAACTTTTAACTATATAAAGTGTCCCAACAGTGTGGCAACTCGTCTATCTTCCGCGGAAACTTTGAAACTCATTTCGCTTCATTCGCAAAAAAAACAAAATCTAATCAACTTTAATTATGTAAAATTGTGATACTGTTTTGCGTATGAATATGAAAATAAAACCGTGACAAAGAAACACACGCGGGTAACTACGCACGTATTTTCCCTTTCATTTCCGGTTTGCTCAGTTGTGTAAATATTTGAAACGTAACATGAATAGAATTGAACGCTCAATTTTGATAACATAATACATAGTGAGATTATCGTCTACGTCTAATTTAGCACATAGGTAATTGCTTTTATGTCTTGTTTTAGGTACATGTGAATTCTGTTGTCGGTGATCTTTTAATAACATGTAGACGAAATGAGTATAAATACAATAAACTATGACTAATAAGAAGCATAAGAAGTTAGAGTATATTTACGCATTCATTGCATATTACAATTTCGCTACAAAATAATGCATCCTCTTTATATATTTAAGTAAATTGAATTAAAGTTGAACAGAATAACTTTATTAAAACAACAACTGCTACATTAGTTTTAGTCACGGTTGTAAACACAATAGTGTCCTTAGGATTTCAAAGTGTACAAACAATTACAAAGGTTTCGCCCTGGGTCCTGGCTCGAAGGCTGTCCGAGATGTATCTAAGTAAATAATTAACGAGCGCGCTTGAATTAGGACGCGCGGCCCGCCTGTTCACATGGACCCATTTTATGTTTATAGTGACAAATATGGACCTTCGGGCTTAATATTAAGTATTACACAACGAGCACTCACACTTGGCTGCTGGGGTCGGAAACAATTTCGTCATCAACTATTCATACCACACCTAAGTAGGTAACACTTAACTGGTAAACAAGGTATGTACTCCCCACTCAGTATATTTATTTTGAGAGCAATTTCCCTAATAACTTTGAAGCGCTTACAAAGGAAATTGGCGATCCGCCTTGAGGACACTTTGAACCTCCAGGAATGTTATCTCTTCCCACGGGAAATGTCTCTTTAGTGCATGAATTTTAAACTTGCAATAATAAGACTAATGCTTACCGCATCTCGTTAGGGTGAATGGTAGTTGTGATAAACGTTGCCTTTTTGTGTTTATACAATACTGGACGGAATAAATTTAAATGAGAGCTTATTTATTAATTTACACACACAATAACAAATTGTTTTTATTTAAAACTCATTGTAGTATTTTTTAAGAAATAGGCTTCTTATAAGTGTTAGAGTAACCTAAAGGCTTCATGCGGATTTAATTGTTTCCATTGATTTTATCAGGTCATTAGGCATTATCTGCACGAGAGTGACTCACGCTAGGATCTGGGTCGTGGTGTTTAACATCAGCTCCCCAAAAGATATGACCAGTTCATCACTGCCTTTTGTAAAGCTGAGTTATGTTTAAAATAAGATCTGCAGAAAGTAATCAAACCGAAGTCAAGCACGTCACTTGACTGTTCGGGTACCCGCGTTAAGTACCTCTCTCACTCTCTCGGTTCTAAATCAGGAAATATTATGGTATGGTATATTTTATATGTTATTTTATTATGGTAACCACAACGACCACGGGTTCGATGGTTTAAAGAATTTACCTCATGCATTTTAGAACATGCAAAATAAATAGAAAACGGTTGGTCAATAAAAAAATATGAATAACAAATCAAATAAAAGGATTTTTAATAGCATAATATTTCCTGAAAATGTGTGCTCAAATAAGGCCGTAGTACATACCCCCGAATAATGTTCTCCAACTTTGCTGAATAATGTTAAGCAAATATTACGTCAAACTAAGTAAAAGCTAATGAAGCAAGTACACATTCAAAATACGAAAATACTAAACCATTTCCATAATGAGATAACTCATTGAGTCAAACCGACTTTGAATTTGAAATAATTCGTCAATTTATGTGTTATCAGCAAGAAAGTAAGATTTTATCAACTGAGTGATGAATTCGATTCGTCTTGGGGTGAATTACAGCCAAATGTAATTCCTTTTAGAAATTGAAAGCGAATACAGATCTTCGTCACAATAGAGTAGATCTTGAGTAATGTGTAATCAGCGTAGTAAAATCTAAAGCGGGTCTGTTCAAACAACGTCATCCTTTTGTTCTCGTAATAAACTGTCAGGGCACAAAAGAAATTCACCGACATCGGATGTCGCCCTGTTGAAATTTAGAGCTTTTCTCACACGCTAACGGCCGTGTCCCATCCACTCAAAGGCGGTTTATGAAAAGATCCGCCACCCTACTTGTATCTCTGTACGACTGTCGCATTCGGATCCATTGTGGCTTAGACAATGGGATATATAAAAGAGTTCAAACTAATAATAAACGTGTCTATTCTTTCCCACAATAGTACGTTAAAGAGTTTCCCGTTTTCCCAAAGGAATGTAATGTATAGTACTTTTGTTTCATAACCTATTGCACTATTTTAGTGTCATAGTAACGATCGTAAGCGGAAAGCCTCCGTAAAGGTGCTTTTGTACTCTTTCACATTACTTTAGTAAGTAATGGAAAAGGGTTGGGTATATTAGCTTTCTGCCGTGGCAGGCGTCAATTGCAGTTGACTGGTTCATTTGTATTCGTGTGGAAAAGTATTTTTACATAACACTCCCATCGTGCTTGGGATCTTATAGGGGTTAAGCAGGGGCTGTGTCGAACTCTATGGTTAACTAATGACCTAATATGTTACTGTTTGTGTGACAGGAACATATTAGATAAATTAAAAATAAACTTTGCTTTATTTTAAATGACTGGGTAAACTTATTATTCGCATTGGGTTTAGCCTGTAACGATATTTGTATGTTTGGAGTGAATAAATAAAAAAAAATACGTTTCCATTTTCAACGTTTAAAATTTAATAATGATGTTTCTAGGGTTTAAAAACCTTAAATCGTTTTCAACTGGGAATTTTTTAGAGCCTGCACTTTAAGAACTAAGTTAGTCCACTTCCATAAAAAAACCATTACGGTTCTACGAAAGCGGAGATAAACAACCGCTCCGCACCATAAGATAGTTTATAATAACCCTTCTGCAGCTGTGGCCTCGTAATTCCTTTCATAATATTAATATTAAGACCGAGACAACGATAAAACAAGAGAAAAAGAAATTCATAACCGCGTTGTGTTTCAGTGGTTTTAATTATTTTAGGAGTCGTAAATTTTGTGCTTATGTTGGCTGATTTTATTAACGTCGGCTATGAATGGTAGGGAATTAAAGAATCTACAAGTCAAAGAAACGTTTTTTTGTAGATTAAATAAAAGAAAACTGAGGTTGACCCGGGTGGGAATGTAGGAGTTTTCTCACACAATGTAACACGAAACCTTTCGCGTGGTTACGTGTTTCATAACGCGAATAACTTACATATTATGATTTCTACATTAGTCTGTGAAGCGAGGCAGTGATATTATTATACTTTCGACTGTTCTATGCTAATTCAGAGTTAGTGACTCTTTTAAAGCTGGCAGATAATATGATTACAATTAAAGGTAACTAACCAAACCCAGCTTTTCCGAGTTCATCGTTAAACGTAGCACCTACTAGCAAGTATATATTCGTCTACATGCTGACTAGTAGAATTCCAGCTACTCCGCATTTAAAGCAGGTTGTAACACTTAAGTAAATGGAAATGGGTTGCTGTGTTGCTCGTAAAACATGTGATCCTTAACCCTACACAACCCTACAGCGGCGGTCGCAACGTATTCACTGTCGCTAAAGCTCGGAATACCAGTGTAACTCTCCTTTAATCCTTCCATAATCTTCCATAGATGTCGTAGTAGATTTAAGGAATTAATGAGGTCATGTGTCCCAGATATATCATAATAGTCTGGCACAACTTACCTTGTACCTACCCCAAAAGTTTGAGGGGATGAGGTTGAAAATTCTCCGAATCGTGAATGAAGGGATATGAGATTTAATGAACGAATTAAAAACTTTATGGATGTTGAGCTACCAATATAATTTGTAAAAGCCTACTTATAATAATTCAAAATAATTTTTGTTACCTAATAAACTAATAATTTATTAGGTGTTTCCTTTTTTAATTAAAGGGCTTTGTTACTTAGTGTTCATATCGTTACTATTCCGCATCCAAAAAACAAAGTCTAGACCCAAAAACGAGAAAGCATTCAAAATTCAAATTGGTTCACGGAAAGGAAATTTAAAAAAGTTAATAAAAATTCGTGGGCCTCAGATACGGAAGTTGCAAATCACTAGAGTTTTCCGATGGGTCCCTCCGGATGTTGAGAGGGAACATAGTCGCCGTGGCGTGAAAGAAAAACTTTCTCGATAACCCACAATTTGCTGCGGGCACTGGTCAGCGAAACGCGTTGTAGTACCGCTTACGATGTACGATATAACAGCGGTGGATGTTTGTTTACTTCTTTGCATTTTCCTTTTCATGTGAAGGGAAAGCCTTATAATGGTATTCAGTCTAATCAGAGAAAAACTACCAGATAATATACGTCTATGACTTTGTAAGTCTCTAATGGAATCTTGGGTAAGATTTGCTCAAAATAATAAACATTGGGTTGCATTAAAAGATGACCCCAGGACAGTCAGCCATGTTGCTGATTTTACCTACTGTCTCATAGTTCCTGCTGACACGAGAGGAGGGGGAAGACAGACTTGAAACGAAGGAGGTTTACCTAAGTACTGTTGGGAATTGACATAGACTTTGGACGATGTTGATGGTCCACTTTACGTGTGCTATAAAGGTTGTATGCTTAATGCAATCTCAAACTGAAACTAGCTTTGGCCGAAATGATTTATATATCCAAACATTCTAGCAGATTTCAGAACTGTTGTTGGCGATAGTTTTTTTATATGGCCGTATTTATATTAGCTTTCGTTGTGCGCACGTTTTTTTTGTACATTGGAAAAAACCTATTAGTAGTTAAACGTAGTTTGGACCCCTACCCGGTATCATAACCCCGTCAGGGTTACAACAGTACCTACGTCTTGTGTAGTCTCTGGGCAAAAAGTTTCTCGAGAGAATTTCTGGAAACAATCTTTATTTAAAAAATTAAAAACGTTGGTTCGCTAGGAATTTATCCTGTATTATAAGACCTTTACAAACATATAAATTCAAATTCTAAACCAACCACCATCATATTGGAGTGTTTGGATTTGTATTAAATCTCAAAGATCCGACTTGATTGGGGTTCTACCAGCTCTATAGTCATTATCGTTTATAATCATTGTACATAATGGAAATTAATCTATAAAATTAATGGATATGAAATGAATATAAACCTATGGCAATTAAATTGTTTTAATTAGCTTGAAACCAAATGTAATGAGGCGTACATTAATTAAATAGGTAATAGAGGACATAATTTAATATTCTATTTATTCGTGAATAGTGATTCCATATTATTTGCTATTCAGCAGCTTGCAGTAGGTACTTACATTTCATTAGAGGTAAATGGTAGAAAGCTTTAGATTCTAGTTCGTTTCTTTACTAGGATTTTTATTCGGAACTCGTGAACTTTTCGACGAAGGTAAGTAAATGTGATTTTGTCTACGTAGTACCTGATAGTTGTAAATATTTGTGTGTATTGTATACAATACTAAGTTAGCATTGAAAAAACTAAAGTCGCTCGCTGTACCAAATGAGGATTATCTATATTTTATTATTTTAAAAAATAGGAACAAAGTCGCGGGGAGAGTGATAGCCTCGGAGTCTGGATTTGGATTTGTGCCCGGTTGATGGCAATAGGCTCTCTCTCTTACATGGGACATAAACATAACTGCGAAATGTGTCCTAATGGGTGGGTACACCTCAGCCAAACCCTTCGAGGATTACAGGAGTGATGTTACAAAACCAATTTATTATGAAAATATGTAGGTACTTATGTTCCAGCCCAATATCTAGAAAATGACTGTACACTTTCCAGGACTAGCGTCCAATGAGGGTCGAAAACGATTTCGATTTCGGGTAAAAACTGTTCCATCAAAGATGTCAAATGAATTTTTATATGATTTTCCGGTGGAAAATTCAAAGCTATTGAGTAAAATAAAATTGGAGAGAGCAGGTGTTCCCAGCGGGGGTCGGCAATGACTAATGAGCGGTCGCAACGTCGACACAAAATTAGTAGCTACAGAAGGTAAACTTCATACAACAAGCGAAAACAGGTGCATCCACGTACAAGCGTTTATACGGAGATCTCAAACGAATGCCAATCCCGATTGCGTCCTCACTCGTCGTACGCTAGAGCGTGCCTATGTGTACTTTTTCGCCCGATTTGTACCACCGACCTTCTGTATCTACCTATTTTGTGGTGTCGACGGGAGCCGCCCGGGACCCGCTTAAATACTTTACGCCGAACATATTAGTAAATATCGTGTTACGGAAAACATTCATATTATTATAATGTGTGCCTACCTACACCTACCTGCCATTAATAAAGGTACTTAGAGCTAATGTGTGTAGTGAACCATGTACCTCCCATTGGGATAAACCTTGGCTTGTTAGTACCTACCTTCAGATTCAGGATTTTATTCGCCGAGTTAATCAGGGTGTTGTTACACTTTAGGTCACATCATTTTTAAATATGTAAGTATATGTCTATATCTGAATGCCTTTTACTAACGATGGAACTGTGGGTTTTTAAATAGATTTTCCCTATTAATTATTTAAATAAAACGGTTCTTCGAAACTGTCGGGATGATAATTAAATCAAGTTGTATTTCATTACTTAATCAGAATAGTTGAGTAGGTGCCTGGGTCATACTCAGAAAAAGTGTACATTTTAAATTTGTAACTAAACTGATAGGTAACGATACTGAGAATCTCCGTCACGAAACTGATGTCATAAGGTATAGTACACATGGATTGGGCGAATAAAACACGTGATTATATTTGGCTAATCAGTCATATAAGTTTGTTTGTTTGTTACCTTTTCACGCCTAAACTACTGAACCGGTCATCCTAAAATTTCGCATATACTTTGTCAGGTGTACAAAAACAGACATAGGGTACTTTTACTGAGGAAAACAACAATAACGTTCTTATGAGAATAGGTGGCGCCACATGTCTTTCGAATCTTGATTTACTTATATTATTATAAAAGCTTGAGGAGTTATGAGATAACAAACACAAAAAAAAACTTCTTTTTTTTAAGTAGGTTACAAGTGTATGAATTTGTATGTGCGCGAACTACCCTCACTTCAAAATCTTTATCCAAATTACGTGACGGTAATAATAATTACAATTTAAGTACTTTTCGTCTTTGTGAACTAAGCTTAACAATTTCTCAATTTCGTAACGTAACGCAAAATAACGAAAATGAGAATAAAATCTGAGAAACTTTAACTTCTACAAATATTTTAAAGTAAACCACGTGTATACTATGTCATCACTGAGCGTATTCGTTAAGATAATACATAAAAATAGAAAATAACATAGTAAGTAAACAAAAAATATAATAAACTTAGCACAATAATAGTCGTTTATCACCCTGAGGATTTTTTTGTAAATCCCTATTCACTTGATAGATCTCGACTTCACGACTACCGAGAAAACGTAAAGGCTGCCGCGACAGTGACTTTCACGTAAGTTATAGTGTCGCCAGAATAGGAAAAAGTATTTATTAAAATAAAGTATTTTTTCCAATATTTCATTGCGTGAACTAACCCTGAGTAACAAAACTTCATAATTTTGGGACAAAGTTATTTAAATAAAAATAAATTCTTCTCTAGATGATTGATGAATATACTTGGTCCTATTTAGTTACTTGATTCATAAAGAATAATATAGCCACAGGTTATGTAAAGTAAAGCTATGAATATTCGTAACAATTCATATCTGAAAATGTGTAATCGTCATTGGGACACGAAAAAAATGTATGGAGAAATTTTTAACAATGTTTTGACATTCAAAAAAAATACTCTTTTAATGAAAATTAAAGTTAAAATAGCATATAAATCTATTCTTTATTACACTAACATAAAAATTTGAGGGTAAAAAAGGAAACATTGTCATAATTTGGATATTTACTTTAATATGAAGTAGTGGGACAAGAAAAGATACCAAATGTACACTTTTTCTGAGTATGACCCGCCTATCTAGATAGTCCGGTATTAATCATGTTTGTAGGTTATTTCTGGGGAAACCTAATTACCTAGTAATTAGATTTTCCCAGAAGTAACGTGTCGGCAGTATAAAGTTTCTCCTGATAGACTTACGCAGGACACGCGTACGTTTCCGATTGAAATGAAAGGCGTATCGCTATGGTGATGTAAGTTGGTAACGGGTATCATGTATATATCGATTTTAAAGGTAACAATATGCGATGAAGTTACTTCGGCATTATGTACTGGAACAATAACGTATACTCTTCCCGCCTAAAGGTCGGAAACATGTGTCCCGAACGTGTAACTCCACGTAGATATTTATGTCGTCAATTTGTGAACATTTGTAACTTTGTCAGATTTTTCGTGATGTGAAAAACGTCAAAGCGAATGATAGATGACTATCGTTCCGCAATTTGGTATGGAAATACGTGCGAAATACCTGCAACAATATTTATGGGGGCATTTTACTAGTATGCTCGATTGACAGTCGCCTAGAGAGCGGCTTGTTTATGGTGGGGAGCAACGATTTATAACCACTTGGTCTGCGCTTGTAATAAACCAGATAACTCAATTTATGGCACTAAAACGGCTGTGTGTCGTCTTGTATGATGCTGTAGTTATATCAAGTAGAGTTACGATGATCACCTCGGGTGCGGTTAATAGCGGCTGTTCTCTGCGTACTCGTACAATGGCCTGTTACGCGCTATGAGTTATAGTTGTCTATAATTATTGCATGAACAGCAGGTATACGTCAGTAATTGTTATATCAGCTGCCTCACCTGCCCATTACGATCACTATGCTGTCGTAATTAATTTAGTACCACACATCAAATAGGTAGATACAGAAAGGTTGAAGTGGAAATTCAAATAATTGCTGCGAATTTTTCGAAAGTTAATATTTTATTCAGCCGTGCATTTGATGGCTACATTTTGTTCCATTAAATATACAGTGATGCGTTGATGGGTTAAATTATTTTCTTTTTTTGTAAAACAACAAATAAAAGTCCTATTGAGGATGAGAACGCATTTGTCTAGCTCATTTCAGCCAGGCTCGCTTTACACGAGAAAATATCTACGAGCAGAAAAATATAAAAAGTGTTGACAGTGATTTAATTCCAAAAAACAACGAACCGTGATATTGAATAATAAAAACATATTAATTAAAATATCACGAAGAAACGGCACTATCAAATTGGATGTATTGGTCGATTGCGACGTTATTGTGGTGGCAAGATAAATACACATAGCTTGCTTGTGCGTTAATATTAATATTCTGTGTTTCAATTATTAAATCATTTCCGTCTCTCAGTTTAAATTAATATCACTTTGGTAGCACAATTTCTCTAACAGTTACGCTTACTAAGTATTTATTTGTGTACATATCACTGTTTGTCTTTTGTAACTGTTTGTTTACCCAAAAACCACAATTTACGTTCATTTGTGTTTGTTATTTACTAAAACTTTTTTCTTTCATCTTAATAAATCAGATAACGTTTTACCTGTGACGTTGAGGCATCCATCAAACGCGCCAGTGTTACACAGAATTATAAGTAAATTATCCAGTAGAAACGTAACAATAGAACATGACGTAGAAATATCACCGGCCAGCGGGCGCACAGGGCCGCCCCGTCTCCTCCGAGGTCGATAACAAATTGGAAACCGGATAAACGAGGTAATAGTAAATAAAATATATCTCAGCCAATTTCATTATTGACAGTTCATATCGTTGCCACACGTGCCTTTTAAAGCTTAGAGTGGGTTTATCGGAACAGATGATACTTTTAGATATTGGCGTTGGGATGGGACACGGTACAGGACGGTCGCGTATATTTCAGTTAAGATATCTACGAAATCAAAATTAAAATTAGCAAAATTTTAAACGAATCTGCAAAATTAAATTGGCTGTGGAATCGATACTGGGTAAGTACTGATGTGACTCTTTCAATTTATGCATACTTTTAAAGTTTATCTTGGACATCACTGACATCGTTGTGGGAAAACATTGTAAGGAAACTTTGACTTACTAATTAATATAAGTCTGAAATCGCCAATCCGCCTTAAATAAGCGTGGTGGTCAATGCTCGTGCCATCTCTGTATGAGAAGAGGCCTTAACCCTGCATTGAGACAGTAAAAAGCTAGTGTGTTATTATCCGGAAAATAAAATACTGAAAATAGTTTCACAAAAACAATAGCATCTTGCATTAGACAATACGTATCGTAACGTTAGACAGTATGTCCTGAGGACTGTGGCAGGATTGTAGGAAGTAAGTGGCCTGTTACGAAGCAACGTTTACCACAATTAGTGTCTGTGTCTGCGACCGCCAGTGTACTGTATAAAAGCGATTACACTAACAGTAAGACGGAAGTGTTTGTCTACAGACTACGTACAGACTTCTAAAACTATTCAACGTGCTATCCAGTTTGGCTGGCTCTCTAGAGATTGGAAATAGATATATGGAATAAGCACATATCAGGAAGTGACCTTTACTTACTAGAACGGAATTAGAAATACACTGACAGCAGCAGCAGAAAAAAATCAAGCAGCTGTATTTATTGGTAGGTATTATTATTAACTAAGTTATTAAAACACTTATTTTACGAACCTCACGGATAAGGAACATCATTAACAATATGCCTATATTATTAATAATGTCAACAAAATATTTGTTAATTCAAAGCGTTTAGATGAGAAATTGATTAGCTTTAACTGGTAAATTGGGTCACGAGAAGCCAATTTAATATCTATAGCCTTCAAATTTGGAATATAATCTGCAGGGATTAACGTCTAACTCGTTGACCTACTAATTAAATCGATAAATTGACAAAATATTATTTGTTCCTACTTATTTTATAGATAGGACCAATCATTTGCAAAATAAGGTAGGCTGGTAAGACTCAGTGTGAAATTTGGACGTTTGACGGCCTTTGGGAGTAAGCAATTGCAGATAATCAAACGCGTATTATTCGACTAAAATAGAGTGATTAGTAGAACTTCCACATTTGCAGTTATAATTTAGCAAATGTTGTACAATTTAACATAGAATTTTGTAGTGGTGGAGTAATCTACATGTTATTTACGTTAAAAAATATTCCGGTTTTTCTCTCCAACAATGTAGTCATTTCAAACTTCTGAAGTAGGACTCAAGACCACACTGTTGAAAGTTGCAAATTGACTGATATTACTTTAGAACTTTAGGACATTTACATCTAGAAAAATAGACCGAAGTCATTGAAAGTCTTTTTTTTTTGCTAAAGAACTTGAAACGACAATCGCGTAGCGCTACGCCGTAGACGTCGTAGAGGGTAGGAAAATAAACTATTTCTATTACTGAGTACACAAGATTATATTTGTTCAGGGTTAGATATTGACGAAAACTTACGTCAACTCTATTTGTCTTTGAGTTAGAAATACAGTATTTTTTGTAATAAAACAAAGAACTAAGAGTGCCGCAAAATAATCTAGATTAATTTTTGGACTAGGTTTCAAATAGCGAGTATAAAATTTGTTTTTAACTGAGCAAACGCATTACCAGAAGGGGTGTAAAACATTCACAAAATCCTTTTTCACATTAAACTAGATTTGTGTTATAAATACTTACTACAAGAAAATTAGATTGTTTTAATTCAATATTTATTTAATAAAAGTGATTAGTGGGTGTTAGGTGTTGCTCCTGTAAATTCTTTTGCGAAAAAATAATATCATCGAGTTAGGGTAACGCAACCCGGCTTATGAATAATGTATTAAGACCACCTTCAGCCTAAGCACTTAAAGGGTCCAAATAAAAAAGACGCAAACTTTGCAATGTTATAAAACATTTTTCTTTAAAATTAATGAATACTCAGTAGACTTGATTTTAAAAATACTTTTTGCGTTATTCAACTGACATACCATGATGAATCGGGCATATCATTGTGAATTTATATTAGGTTTTGATTCGGGTTATTTTATCAATACAAATTCTTGTCATTCTTCATTTTGTTACCAGTTTTTTAAGGCTATTTTTTTGTTGAAAAATAAAATAGTTTTTTACGCAGAAATAACTTTGAATCACTGTCATATATTCATATATTAGTATTGGTTCAAAAGATGAAATTGAATACTTCGGTAGAAATAACACTCTAAAATTCTAAAATTAAGAGGAACACAGACACTGTTCATGTTTTACATGTAACCCGAGATCCAGCACACTGAAGCACACGAAACACGAAAGCGAGAGAGACATACATAAAAGGAATCGCAGGTAACGAGAGGACAGCACTGTAAGACGAGTCGGTTACGGCACGTTACGCCCCATTATTCCATCGTGCAGACTCAGGAAGTTATTACGAGTAATGTAGTGCCGTCGGTACGCGTCGCTTTTTGTCATGCGGACAAAAGAACTCTCTACCAGATAGTTTCATAGTAACAAACAACCAAAGCGCCCTCGCGAAACGAAATAATAATGAAGTATCTTGGTCTGTTATTCGTGACTAGAGACCTTGTCTAATTAGGGTTGCGTCATAACCAACGGACCCTGAAATATTACATCTTTGTGGTTGAACAACATGTTGTCGGCGTAATCGTAAACGACCCTTTAAGTCACTCACTATAGTACTAAGTTTGTTGTTACAGTTTTGCTTTATGTTTCATGTATATATAATTTTGGGCAGGTTACGTTTTAATAAAGTTTACGTTTAGGTACGTACTCGTACTGATCCTCCAACAAAAAAATAATAAGCGTTTGTTCCTCCTTTTACCTTTTCAGTTTTGACTAAAACAATCTTCCTTGTTTTCAATCCACGTTTCAGGAGAACATAGAATAAATTAACTCTATTTTTTCCGAGTATTCTAAAGGTTATCTGAGGAAAATAGGTCACAGTTGTGCTTAGTAAGCGATGGTCTAGGATCCCGCATATATCAGTGTGCGTGGTTCAACAGCGGTAACTCCTAACGCTGTGACAGCACACACCCAGGTGTGTAAGCAGAGCATGAGCTATTGCTTATTTCGCAGTGAAAAGATACATAAGAGTATTCCTAAAAGTCTTTTAAGCGACATTTAATAAAAGCTATCGTTGAAGGCACTTACGTGCGGGTATGTGCATAATTTTCAAGAAAACTCCTTAGCGCAGTGGGTATATAAAATAACCCTAACATTTTGTATTGCCTTTTAAAAGGTCGCGGCCCTCTTGTCAAGCGTGACAAAAATATTACCTATGTATGAAATACATTTGCAGAGGAGATTGGCTGCCTGTGAAATGATCGTAAATTTCGATGTATAATGAGCTCATAAATCTGGAGCGCCGCTCGATATCTCCTGTGCTATCTACCTGGGATGTGTGTACCTATAAACATTTTTCGTTCGTATTCCTGTTTAAATGTGTTTCTGCCTTAAGCTCTGCATATCAATTTCGCGAGGCAATCGTGCGCCATGTTCGATTGCGCCATACTTCCATGTTTGCTCTGCGAACTATTTTTGGACTACGTTTGATGAAGTTCGGTAGTCACCCGCTACTGCATGCCTGGAGGTGCTGATTGCATGTAACGCTTCATATCATTCGTAGGGATAAATGAAAATTCCTTCACTCGATGAATATAATAATATTTGTAGCTAGTCTTTTCTATTTAGGAATCGGAAGTTCGCTAAGAGCTGTTATAGCCACACTCACAGCTACGGTTTGTGATCCAAACTAACATTATAAGATGTTAAGGTGTTTTTTGCTGCTGCGTTTTAAATCTAAAACTTCTATTCTTCAAAAACCACTGGAGCATCTTAGTGACTCTCAAAAACAAAAAAAAACGAATTAATCTGGTAATTTATAATTACTACTGATATTTTTGTACCTAAAGCTGCTAAAACGTGCGGAGCTTTGAATAATTTAACAAATCATAATTATTTTCTTTTGGCAAAGTAACCTAAATTAGTTTTTCCAATAACACCAGACTACTTTTTACATTTTCTTATGCCACAGCATAAGATATTCAGTTTCTTGTTGCTAATGTAAGCAAAACATGTACCTTAGAAGATTTTGAACAAGGTAATTTAGCAGTTAGCCAGAGGCAAGGACCTCTCTTTAGACAGAGAGACTTTTTATCTTCTTGTTTGTAAATTAAAATAAATGTTACATAATATTATGTCAATGTTTAACAATTAAAAGGGTCCACAAGCCCTGAATAAAAAAAACTAGGTTGCACTTTTATTTTAAAGAAATAGCTGAGCATAACTTTAGTTAGTTATGTAGGTATAATATAACTAACTACCTATATACATTATGATTTAGTTCCAACTCAAAATTTTTCTCTGGTCTCAATAGTTCTAAAATATGCGAACCTTTGTCTGGGTTTGGAGGTGAGTAAATATTACATTACTAGAAACTGTAGTACGAAGTACAATGAAGTGGAAGCACCGAATATACAAAAGAAGTTTAGTAATTGTGTTGCGGAAAACGTAAAAGAAGAGCATCAAGAAAAATTAATGAAAGCTACATAAGCATTGCATGAAGTGTGACGGTAGTAAGTCGTGACATTTGCGGGATTGTTGCGCGGTACTTCGTTCTACGAAAATGTTCGGCAGGGCTATCAAAAGCGAAAGTGGCTTGGGTTAAATCCAAAGTAGATGTGTTCCGGCCGAGCTTAGACTTTGAATAAATCAGGAGGCAGAGGTCGCAAGGTGGGCGTCCCGTCCGCTTTCATCCGGCGCGGACAATATTGCATTTATATGAGTTCGTTATGCGTAAGGTCATTTGCGATCCTGTTATCGAACTCTCACACTGCTACCTATAAGTAAGGATTTAAAATCATTTGGCCTTCGTGAAGCCTCTGCTTATATTTTCAGACAGTATATGTGATCGTTGTAAGGATATCGTTGGGTATACGTATTTCCGTTGATTACTGCTATAAGGGAAGGCAAAGATGACTAAGGTATACACCCCTTCTCACCGATATTGCATATGAACGTATAATTTTATGAATTTACTTCCTTAAGTAGCAAGGGCTTATGCAGATACGGGATTATTTTCTACAATGAAAATAATAATGATATTCAGAAAAATTAGGCAAAAAAAGGCACGTAATTCAATTGTTTTTTTTTATTATTGCTTCGGAGTATACATGTAAATGCTTACAGCCAGTAAGTAGAGTTCCGTAATTATAGAACTCATCAGATCTCATGTGAGATGACCGCTCTTTAGACGTCGCTTAGCTTGATAGCCGTTACCTCGTTTTAAGCATGATAGATGAACTTTGTGTGATGAGCATAATTGTTGGTTCTGTGTCTGGGTGTAATTTATCTATAATATGTATATATTTATAAATTATATAAGTATGTATATCAGTTGTCTGGTTACCATAACACAAGCTCTGCTTAGCTTGGGATCAGATGGCCGTGTGTGAGTTGTCCCAAGATATTTATTTATTTATTTTATTTTTATTAGATTCGGGACGGGGCCCCAATAGGGGCCAAACGCCTGCCGGGGTTGCGGGACGTCTTAACAGGATACCGTGGCCCCGGAACGTAAAGGGCAACAGAAGGAACAGGGTGGTTTTTTAGTCAGTAAAAGTCTGACAGTCCCTTCCGCCCCACCCAGGGCGGAAGGACTCATTTGATGATTTTTACCACCACAAAAAAAGCATTATAAAAGCAAAATTATTATTTAAGTTAAGTAATTATTTTTACAAAAATGACATAGGAACTAGTAGGCTATATCTACAAGACATTTATCGTGCGGTAATTGAATCTGCTACTCCTAGCGCAGTAATCCAAGATCATTGAGCCACCAAACTTGGACAATAATGCATTGTCTTCGTGGTTAGCGGTTTCATCCCCATCTCAACCCCTTTCAAGCCGTCTATCGAAATTCCTTTCGCAGTATTTCCCTTCAAAATATATTTAATGAATTTCTAAACAGATTTTTGCCATATTATAAGCGTTGATATGTCAGTCAATCAATCAATTGCCATTTATTTCCATTTAAATCAGATTATAAAGGACATACGACCTCTGTCCGACATAAAATCAATCTTTTGATTAAATCTTTGGTTTATCGCATCGCCAGACGGCTCTAGTTCAAAGTCTAATGTTTAATAAAACGTAACCCTTGTCTCTTTACTCGCACGATCTCCGGAATGTGGGTTAGGGTTAGAAAACAACACGATGTACACAGTAATAATGTAATCTACAACTCAGTACAAGTTGATTTAGTCTAAAAGTTTAAGTAGGAACCTACTGATGTGTTTGTAGTTATACCATGCAATGAAAAACGCAAAGATTTATTTATAAAGAACAAAATTATAACAGGATGGCTTTCTTGCTTTATAACACAATAGCTTGGGTGAAAATATTTCTATTCAAAAAGTGTGGAGCCTGTTTGCAGCGTTGAACCGACATCATGCCTTTCGGCATTGACGTGCTGTGAGCGTCTTTTTCAATTGCAAGTGGTTCCATTATATTTTTCTGAACTCTGTTCCAGGAAAAGTGCTTGTATATGGACAAAACAAATAAAGTAAAAGACTTTTCCTCTATCCTTTTCTGTGGGAGAATTTACCTCACAATGATATCAAGACCCTTTTTCCACATTATTGTGCTCGAAAATATGTTGGTAGTGATTTGTGTTATAAAATATTATCAGGCCCCGAGAGCGCGGTGTGTTCTACCGTTTGATACGCCTCGGTGACATTACAAGATCGTAAAGTAAAAACGGCCGTGCCTATATCACAGCGTGCGATGAGATTTCGAATGGCGGCTATGAAATAAAGGCGCCGATGTGCAGAAAGTCACCTGCGGCTCGAGCTAATATATAAAATTGTGTGTACAGACACAAGATCTCATTAAAAGTTTACTAAAATTTATTCCGTCACCATCTCACACAGACTTATCAAGGAATTCGCCATTTTTCTTTCTTTCTGCGCACTGAAATTTTCAATTTACATACTTATGAAAGGTTTCATAACAAAAATCCGAGTACAAAACCGGTCGCCTCGGAGAATCCCTTTTGTTGCTGCCGCGGAACGGCACGATTTTCCTTGAGTAAAAAATGAAGTTTTTAGCTAGATACTTAAATAGTCTACGAACGCTACAAAATATTTATTGAGCCACCCATGTTTAAGTTAAGTTAGCAGCTAATGTAGGTACACGTAAAAACTCAGCTCGAGTTGACAATTATGTGCAGAATAGTAGTAGAGGTAAAAGTATTTGTCGAATAAATGCACGAACACTAAGCTTAACACGCACTGTCCTCTATCCGACACCGAGGCCTATATTTCCACTTTGTGTTTTTGTTGACAATAACTCTCGGCTTTGCGCGACGGATTCATATGCATCGCACGACTGCATACCTACATTCATGAAAAAATACCACCGCGATGGATTACGCGTATGAATATTAAACAGATTCCATAATAAACGGATTATAAGTTTTCATTCAATGTAATCAGGGTTTCTCATAACTTCTTTTTGGGTAGCTTTTGGTTATTTGATTCTTTCGGGGCCGAGGGTCTAGTAGGGTTGGTTGAATCACAACGGATTAGCTGTATGGTATTATGTTACTCAGAGGTCCCGAGGTCAATACTCTTTTTGTTATGTGCATACATAATCATTTTCAGCTCTGATGGATATTTGAAAATCACATTATTGCTATATTCAGCGATTTTTACTTAATTTTAAGGTCGTAAGCATTTTGATGGATCGTAAAGTTGCATTACCATCACATATTCTAAGTTAAGTAGGAGATTTTGTTACACTCACTTGGTTTACAGATCGTAACACTTATTTATGTATGTCTGGCATCGATTAGCGGTCATCAGGCCTGTACCCAGTATGATTGCGTATTGCCTACTGACTTAAAGCGTACAGTTTAAATGTGTGAACAATCTGGCTTATTCTCAAAAGGACTAAATAGTGAATAATAAATAACGTCGAGTTAAATAATCGATTCAATTTTAGAACTAAATTGAGTATTGGCTATAATATTTTTATGAAATGATTCCTAAAAATCCTCAGTCGTAATAATTAAGCTGCGACATTGCTAATTCCCCATGGCTTCGATCCCGGCAAATTCGGAAAGTTGGTATGTTCACTCATTATTCTCGGCCCAGTCTCCTCTGGGGATTCAGGAATACGGTAACTTTTCCCTAACTCGTTGTCTCGTTATGTTAATCTCTAGCGGGAGGGCGTTTATTATAATTGCGCATTGACCGCAATGTACCACTGACCTCTACAATATTCAGTACTACTTCAAGTACGTCGTAATCGTGAATAATCGAATTCTCGCTCACAAGATGCCGATGACGTCGATTAGACGCTTCATTGTGTCCTGCAAAACGGTAAAAAACTATAATTGAATTCACAAACTTCTATTAAGATTGAAAAACTTAGAGAATATTTAGCTGATGCATGCAAGATGGTGATTTAATATTTTCTTTTAAAAGTAAATTCAGTTTTGACAGCACGAAGCAAAGTTACTCTTACAGTTGATTATGTCTTGTTCAGCTTTTTTATTTTTTTACAAAGTCATGTAAACACATCAATCAGACAAGTTAGAAATATTATGAAAAAAGTAATTATTGTATAAAGCGAGTGACCGAGTCTGAACATAAAACATTTTTAAAAACTAGCCTAAAGCCAAATACATCACATCCCATCGTTAGCGTGATCGAAAAACCTGTCACTCTAAATTGCATACAAATAGTCTGAAACATTGTTAGCGATGTATCTATGTGCCTCACACGTACGTAGAATAATAACATAATTTTTAAAGGTTTGAAAATGTTCAGCTACAGGAATAACCTACTCGCTTATATCAAGCTGGATCACTCCATAGTTTGCAACTTTGCCAGGTAAGATGTGAGCGCGATATGTTTTTATTCAGTTCGTGAACAACATATCTGATAGTCTTTATTGATTTAAGTATTCGCGTGGGTGAGCCTGTTTGTGGCTCGACTAAATAATAATACAAAGGAAAACTGATGAAAGGAAAGAGGACAGCCGCGGTACGGTCAGTTAAGCTTTTGGAAGCTATTGATTTTTATTATTATTACAAGCCAAGTCAAAAAAATGTTTACCTTAGGTGACCTATGGCGAAAGTACTAGAGTAGCTCGCGATTTGGACGCAAACATCACATTGTGTTCATGAAATAGTCATTATAGATCAATTCGAACTTACCAAGTTTTTATAATGACGTTTTAAATGATTATTTTTATAGGAATGCATTCGTACAAACTGATATTGAGTTGCAAATTGCAGAAAATGTAAGATTTTTTTTAAATGTAATTTTTAGAGCATCCCCTTATTTTACAGATGGCACAAAAAACATAAGAAAACAATTGTCATCATATTTCGGACATCATCATCTGCATAGCCTTTTCCCAACCAATTTGTGGTCGGCTCCTGCTCTAACCAGATGTAGCTGAAAACCAAGTTCTTGGATCGAGCGACTGCCTATGTGACCTCCACAACCCAGTTACTGGGAAACATCATAAATCGAATAAGTGTCGAATAATTAAAACTTTAAATAATCATAATGTTTTTCGAGAAACGTCTAAGGTAGGGATTTGTGTTTCATTCAATGAACTTTCTACAAAGATAAACAGATTTTGTGGAAAATAAAAGTTTATCTTTTCTTCAGATAGTTATGTTGGTCGCTCCTTTTGGAGCACAGAGAGAAAGAGATGGATTATTTTAACAAAGTTTGAGACAGATCTTGAGATTGTAAAGAATATTATTTATGATAAACAGTACATATTTAATCAGAAGCCCATGTTGTTTTTAATCAAATGTTACTTATTATCTTTTTTAAAAACACGGGGTCGTACGCTAAACACATTATTATGTTTATTTATTCACGAGTGCAGAGGTGCGGAAAGGTCTCGACTATGTTTGACTGTGGCGATTTATTTAACGAGTGGCTTTATTTGTTTGCGACGCTGTCGGTCGACGTCGGCGTGCCCTTCTAATGCTACCCCATTAACTTCATGCCTACTGTAAATTACAGCACTTTCAACTTTATCACTTAGATGTTAAGGACTACGTAGAGTGTCTTTGAGCTGTCTTTGTCTACGTCGTCTTTGCTTAATTAATGACTTAATAGTGGCTTCGTCATGTGTGCACGTCGGGTGATGTATAGTGTTAACTCAAGTTTCTGCCACATCAGCTCAGTCTAAAATACAATGATGGATAATTAGTTACCGCCACTAATTCGCTGAATTGACTACAACCGAATCAAATTTCATATTCTGTAGTGCCTACCCACTTTAATGTTTACCGAAATATTACAGTTACGTAAAAGGAATTCAAAGACAAAACCTTCCGCTCCGTCTGTTGTTAATGTTTAACTTTAGGAATTTTAATAGCTACAGCAGTATGAAAACAACTAAGAAAGTAATTAGGGAGAAAGTTAACAAAATATTATCACAATCATAATAAGTACGTGTCTTCTGTAATTATGTTTATTCAAAACATGGGGTTAGGCGTGTGAATGGGTATCTTCGTGGCAAAGTAATGTGATGGCAAGTCACGAGGCCCGGATATTAGCTTTTCATGTTTCGTTTTCATCATAAAGGATAAATCGCGTGAATGAGGGACCGTTTACAACGGACGGGAGAAAATAACCGAACGTATTTGTCTGCCGTTCAAAATATTAACAAAAATAATTCTATTGTCAGTGCCTTTTATTTTTGGCATGTGTCACACACATGCCACGTAAGGAAAGGAAGGTGATCACAGGAACAGGGTCGTGTCAACAATGTCGGACAACAATACAATGTATTAAGATAGACATTGAGGCTCATGACAGCTTCTGCTGAAAGATCTCAGTGGCACGACGTTGTTTAGTAAATTAATTTTTTGTATAGGTATTACGAATAAATAGTCTTTGAGCGAAAAGACTAGAAATTTAGGTGTTTAGACAGACAGACGTTCTAGCTTTTTATTAATAGACTGAGCTATTTCCAAAGGCATACATAAAAATAGAAGTAATTTGTATTTAGAGAACTACTTTTTTTGCTAGACTGGCAAAATTTTAAACCTTATTAAAAAGACGATACCGTTCCATACTTTTTCCATTACATTACATTTAATTAGTGTACCTACTCAATTCGAAAACCTACTCTCACCATTACATCAGTATGAGCAAAACATTCTTTAACCAAGTACGTAATACAAAAAACATCACAAGATATTCTTCAAAATCGTTTAACGAAGCACAAATTGAAGCGGCTGAGAGCGTCTTCGCCAAAACTCTTCAAATCTAATAACTTACAGCGGCTTCCCGGTAGTGAAACCGCGACGGATTATACGGGATAAGTACTACTTGTTGGTTGCATTATAAAACGGATTAAACACAAGCCTAGTACCAATAAACCGAACTTTGCAGAAAGTTGGCAGATTCGACTTTGAGATAGTAAAGGGAACAATATCAAGTAATGATTAAAACAATTGGAAACTAAGTTTCTTGGTCTGCATCTTCATTGTCGAACTTGAAAGTTAACTGCTAGTTTTGGACCTAGGTACCTAGCTCCTGCTGAAAGTATATAGTTTGCTGAAGTTATATTATCTACTAATTATAGTTTCTAAAGAGTGCTCATTTTGAGAAGTGCTATTTTGAGAAGTGCACATTTTGCGAAGTGCACATTTTGCAAAATGCATATTTTACGTCAAGTGCACATTTTGCGAAGTGCACAATCTGCGTCAAACCCAATACAATCCTAGAAGACATCCTACCTTATAATTTATGCACGGTAGATTTTGGTTGTTTTTTTTTTCAACCTGCCCTATCCTAGGTTTTCTTCTGTACCGTGGTTGCGTTTATAAAATCACATACATAAACAACTAGATCCGGAACGACTAATTGTTGGTCATATTATTATTGGAATCGAGTGAATCGAACCTGCGACACACAGCACAACAGCCAATCGCAGCAAATCGAAACGTGCGTTTGACGAATAGGTATGTTTTATTTTGTTTTGAAAGCTATTTTTGAAGCAAATTAGAATTATATTATATCTAATACATGAATCTTAAATTATATTTACTTGAGTAAGTCAAGTGAAAACTGAACAAGCAACTTCTCTTAGCATAAACTTTTCAAGTAATTTAATCTTATAACGTTTTCAAAGCAACTATGTTTAGAAAACTTTCTCCAAAAAAGGTGTAAGTGTAAGAATTCCAGGCACGTCGTTGTTTGGTTCTGTGTCGACCAGTTTATTGTAACTTATATTCCTTATATGAAGTTCGGGAATCCGAGAAATTTCTCGCTCACCTGCGCTTGAGTGATGACACGGGAACCTCTGAGGATAATTGAATTATCCTCGCCAACGATATTCCGGCCTCCGACGAGGGATCCTAAACATGAATATATCTTCAATACCGCAGACCATGACAGACATTTCAGCAGTACGAACGGATCTCATAAAATACGTATCTTACGTTCACATATCTGGGAGAAAATAAAAATACAAGATACGTTTATTCTATTATCATTTACGGAGAAGTTTCAGTTTTAGATATTTTTACGTAAAGATAGTGTGTATTGTGTTCAGAAAAGATTCGCCTATTCGCGATTTACATGAAGCATTAGCATAATCTGTAGACAACAATAAGTCTTCGGAAATGGTCTTATTAGAGAATGCCCATTACGTCACAGCACTTACGACAGTAGTTTTCCTACTTCTTGGCTGGTTGATTTCGCTTTCCACGAACCATTTATCTTTGGCTGTGCGGTCCATTATGTTAACGACCGTGCAAATAGTTCCGGAAGGAATAACCTAACATAAAGGGAAATTAACTGACACTTTTAAGCATTTTGTTCTGGTTAACGTGTTATTAACACAAACACATAAAACAGTAATATAGTTTATGTATTCTCATTTGTGAAGCTTTGTACACTACAACTATTCCAAGTACTGATACACGTGAATAGATATAATTTATGACTAAGTATCCGTCGCATGTTAACAAGCGTTGCTTGTGTAGTTCTAATAAACAAACTAATTTAAAAACTATCAGAGCTCACCACATCCGGAGTGATTCTGAAAACTAAGTCCCTTCTCAGCGATAAAAGGATCGTTTTCTATGAAGTGCCACGGGTAAGCACTATTAACTGTCTTCCTCTATACTTCAAAAGGTAAGAGCATGACGTTGTGAAAACAATTTTCTTTTTTTTCGGTCTCTCTATAATTTCTTTAAGTTGTCCTTATGTCTCGGCTTTGGTGTTCCTTCGCTAAGATGCTTATTTTAGATTTAAAGATGTTTTTAAGAAAAATGTTTAAGTTAAGCTTGTTTTCATTTCGTTTTGTTTCATTTTTACGTCTTTTTGTAAGCTTTGGTTTATTATGCTGTATGTACCGAAGTTTGTTATATTATTATAATAGTTACTTAGGTATTTCGTGACACTACAAGATTAACAGTAACACAGTAAATGTTATTTATGTTTTGGATGCTATTATTATGTAAAATAAGCACATTTGAAAATAATATTAACATTAAAATAGCGTTTAAGAACATAAACAATAACTCAATTCAGATTGCAAACACGATTCCGCTAATAATATCGGTATATGTTCATAAATTGGCGATTTGTTTACATAACTCGCAATTATTATATAATAAAAAAAGGCTTTTTGATGGGCAGAAATAAAACAATGTTTGATTTCATCTAAATTCTTTTTGTGAAACGGGATTTATTAAATGAGTGATGTAAAAATAACAAATGGTGGGCATCCGGGGTGAATGAATTTATGTCGTGTGTATTATTTTAACAATTATCACGAATATTAACGGGCGATCAAAACGTGTTGGGAACAAATTGTGTTGATTTATGACGGGCTCGCCACCCATGTCGCTCCGGTATGGAAATAGAATGCATGTGCTGCCACCACGGACCGCCAACTTGTTGTAAAACTATGTTTTATACTTATGTGTCTAGTTTTTACATTTCAAAAATTATTTACCCTTTTTTGTAGAGATTTTGGATTAAAAGATGTTGGTACTAATTAAGTTATTAAAATCCATTTGCGGTAAAAACATTTCAGAAGAATCTCAGGAAGATAATCTGCTTAACGTTTCTTTATAAATCGAGTTGAAGCTGTAAAGAATTTTCGAATTCTGTTTATTTAAGGGATAATAATCCGCCACGTGATTTTCGTCCCTATCAACACGCATTTGCATGTGGTTGTTGGCGATTTTTTAAAAACATCTGTGGTTGCAGGGAAGACTTAATTTATGTTTACACACTCTCTTTCGGATACTTAGTAACATAATTAATAAAGCAATTGTAATTATATCAAAAACATACCCGCATGCGGGCACGAAAAAATAGTCACTTTGTACTTTGACCTTAAGGTACCTCTACTGTTATCTTAATTAATTATTTAAGTAATACTTAGATTAATTCTAGATAAGTCATTGTGACACCAGTACATAAATCAATAAAAGTTACTATCAGAGATTCGGCAAGTTAATTACAAATTGCAATAGCTTTTCTTTATATGTTTGATTTCTTATACAAGATAACAGCTGTTCACTAAGATTTATTGTGTTTTTGGAAATACTGGCCAGAATAACAGATACCTACCTAATAGAGAATGCCAATAAATATACGCTTAAATTACAAGTTTCCATTGATCGCTACAAATAGAGATAACGTGGTAGTTTCGAAATCCATCCAATTCCACTAAGTTAAGTTACGCTAGACGGGGTTGGTTCGTTGATGGGTAACCATCTATACACACCGAGACACCTCCGTACGTACCTCGGAAAACACGATAAACCGTTGGTCCTGACTGTCATACGTGGAGCTTTACAAGTCGTTACGGGTCGTCGGAAGCCCGAAAGTCTGACAACCAGTCTTACTAAGTGGTATTGGATTACCCAGTTATTGGGTTGTGGAGGTCATCGCTGAATACTGGTATTCAGTTGCATCCTGTGAGACTGGAAGCTGACCACGGCATAGTCGGGAAAAGGCTCAGCAGATTAATTGTGATAGTTTCAAAATTTTTACAATTTGACTAATTCAAAGGGCGTACACCGGTTTTGTGGTAGTTTGGACATTTAACCATAATTGGATTTTAATGTTATTTGTGAATAAATAAACGCCTACAACATGGTTTCTCCATTAGAACGCCTTAACTCATTTTTAGTTTATCACGCACACGGAAAGTAGATAGAAATATAACACAAAGTTCGGAAAAGAAAAAATATTGCTTTTAAAAAAACACCTAAAGAAAATTCACTGAAGTGTATAAAAATATACTCTTAGCGAATTCAAATCTGATTTTCTTCGAAAAAGTAGCGATTCAAGTTTTGAAATATTTTCCAAAGCATAATCGTATCTACTTGCATAATATAATTTTGTGTACCTACAATATCAGTACTAAGAAGAAGAAAAATCGTTAGAAGAATCCGTTTTTGATGTTTTTTCACGAAACTTTCTATGCTGATTAATTTCTTCTTATAATTTATATTTTAGAACACTAATAAGTGTTCTAATGCAGTAAGAATAAAATTTCCATCTGACACGGCCTTGGTAAGTATACCTATTTTACTAAGATAGGTACCAAAATGATGTTCTTAGAAAGAATCCATTGCTATTAACTGATTTCCTCTTAACCCTCATCTTTTATTGTCAGTATTTACACGCATTGTTCAGACGAAATAGGTTTTTATTCACAACAAAACCTTCTGACTTTGTGTTGTAACAAAATTATGTGAAATGGAAAAAAGATTTCCCTTTTTCCATCAAAATATTTCCGAGGATCACTCTGTTCATACAAAAGTACTGTGAACTGTTGTTACTGTTTTAATTTTTATTTCAAAGTTTTGTTTAAAGTAGCACAATTAAAAACACTTAAAAAAAAGTGTTCCTGTTTTAAATTCTTAAATATCAAGCGGTGTTAAAAGGCCATCGTACCTAAACGTATAAAAGATGTAAGTGGGCGAAAGTGTAGGGTTATACAGAATACTTACTTGTACAATACCTTAAATTATAATAGCAAAGAGCTGTTAAGGGTATACATCAAATATTTACAAGAGCGTACGCTGCGTCCACCTGTGTCCTCAGATTCAGATAAGGGACCGTGTATAAACCACCCTGTACTTTTAAGAGTGGTTAATATTAAATACTCCTATATGGAAGTATAATTTTTCCCAAAAACATCTCCGCTATTTAAGCGTTTCATAAAAAAAATACTTTTTAAGATTAGACGATAATAAAATACAAAGCAATATTTGGAAATAATTCCAAAGTTTATACAAACGACATTCCATTTTCTTTTTGCCTACGTTTCAATTGTATAATTTTATATATTTTTACAGACGTTAGAATTCTATTTTATTGGTGTTTTACATATAAACCTTTGGGATTAGAAGAAAGCTAAGGGCAATTTTGGGATCATTGGCTTTACGAGCCATAAAACCTTTTTCGTATAGAATTATGTGTGAAATATTTTCCTTGTATCTGTGTCATGTTGTTATCATATTATCCCTGAGAGGAAGAACATTTTCCGAATAGTTAACCTCATTAGCGTGGCTTTTATGTTTACCTATATGAGTTGTTTTGACGTAAATTAGTTAAGTTTGGGTTTCTGTGATGAATCGTGTTGTGTGCGGATGAGATTGTGTGCAGAGAGTTCGTTTGGGGTACGCAAACAAATTACCATGTAATTTACACACGTCATAATTAACGAAATTCATATTATGCTGTCTAAATGAGGCATTGCGTAATGTTTGTTTACTTTAGAATGGAGATGAAATCTTGACGGGAAATTGGGACAAAACTTATGATTTTGTTCTATTGTTAATGTAGAGGCAATCTAGTTAACAAGCGGCAATAAAACTAACATAAACATAAGTTTTAGTTATGTTGACCTCGATCTACCAAAAGGATAGTCCTACATCAACGGCTCGCGGCGTACTATACCAATACTTCTATCAACGTACCAAAATAAAAGTTTACGCAAGGAAATTTAATTGATATTAATGCCGAGAACAACCCCTTAACGCATATTAACATTTCCATTTATTTTCTGTTATAGTGAAATGAAATTTTGTGCACAATCTCATTTGAATAACTTGTTTAGCGGCGAATGAATAAGTGTCTGCTGGCTTATTATCACGTCTACACCCAAGGATGCCTCACAAACGCTTTCACAACTTTATTAATGTTTACTTGAATAACAGTGCGACTTTTTGGATTTTAATAAAATATTCAAAAAAAAAAAAACATTTTACTACTAGCCGAGCGGCAGTGTAAATTCATCCAACAAAATTTAAATATAAAAACGAAATACGGCCTAACAGCCCTCATGCCAATTTTGTTGACAAAAAACAACAAAAACGCGTGGAGTGTGGACGGTCCCTAAAGTGTACTACGTGAAAAGTATTTTATTACCGATAGACCGAAATAAGTGCTTAGGTATTTATTGTCATTTTATTTGTTCAAGCGTAGTGCAAACATGTATTATATCCGCGTAACCCTTTTCAGGGTGTCTGCCACTTTCTATATATGTCAGTGCGAGTTGGGTGGCGCGCCCTCTATAAATCAGAGGCGTTTTGTTCAGGCCCATTACGCCGTTTTACCGCCTTCCTACTGAGACAAAATTAGATCATACCGAAGGGAAAACCCCGTTCAACCCATACATAACTTTTGTTGTAAAACCTTTAATACTTACAAGGCAATACGTGTCGGTCTTGTTTAGTGTCGGCCTGGAACCGCACACGCCGGCTTGTTTCATATCCGCTGTGTATTGTGGATCTATTTTCTAGCTCTAAGTGCTTCCGATATTATGAATGAACACCTGGCGTATAAAGTTACATTCATATGCCCATAGATTATTCAGTTCATTTGCACATATAGTTAAATACTCTCTGAATATGTTGCTTAGATATTCATTAAGAATTATTAGTTTTAGGGGGTTAAAAATAGGACGATTGTACAGCTTCCCGATCATTGAAATTTTCAAGGAACAGTAGATACTAATTAGCCCTTATGATCTCTAGGTGCAATATCTTTTCGAGAATCTTTATTTATTATAATAAAGGTAAAGCGATTGTATGTTTGCTTTTTATTTGATCGCGCTAGCTAACCTCTGGAACAACTTGATTATTTGATTGAGGAATTTACATGAGTGGTAACGCAGGGGGGAGACGCCCTAGAAAGACCTACACTACTACTGACCTTATTGGTGAGGTGCTTGCATGACGAGATGTATGATCATGGACGAGGCGAAAGGATAAAGGCGTAAGGATCGTAGAACGTGGCGTTCTGTGGTTTCTGCCTACTCCCATGGGAAAAAGGTGTGAGTTTATGTATGTATGTGTATCATTTAATTAAGTAAACCTGGCACCGAAAATTGTTTTGTCCATATATTCACGCTGCAGGGTGAGTGTAAGCGTAGTTCATGCAACATGACACTGGTTATCCATATACGCACGAGCTTCGTGCAATATGTACCGGGCTTTATACGTTCGGGTGTTGTGTCGTATCAAATGCTAAAAGTCAATAAGTAAGCCTTTTGAGCCTCTGCAATCCGCTACGTCACTTTCTAGTCCGACATATACATGTAATAAAGAGTTATTTACATAGTTTTCAAACACGACAATACTTTTACTGAAATGAATGTGACATTATTTCTACAAGCACAAACAAAGCTGTTTACATAAAATTGAATAAATAGCCAAATTCCATACATATCTCATCTCATTTCATTCTACGGACATACAAATTGCAAATATCTTAGGAGTATGTTCGGTATTTGCTCATATATTCCAGCTTAGTCGTAAAAAATAATGGTGACAAAATGTCAAATATCGTGCCTACAATTTGATTTATAGCACCATTTAGTATCTACTTGGTACCTTCTGTTGGATTAAGGATATTCCTTACATTATAATACGCTACAATATTTCATATTTCTGCCTTCTTTCTTACAAATATTATATTATTATTATAAACTTCAATTGATGAAGTTCTAGAAACACAAAATGGAAACAGCCTAAAATGAAAAGCAGTTTACTTCTTACAAGAAGGTGTTTATTTTTGTATTAATAGATAACCTTTTACGCCTCAGATTTGGGGTCAAACAAAAACAGAAAATTCTGGAGCTTTCTCGCAGACATTTATATTAATTTTAGTTTAGATATTATTTTAACATAATATTTATGTCTGTAACCCTAGAAGAGTATTTAAAAGCGATGATTCATTTAAAAGGCAGATAATTTATTTAGTTTAGTGAAACAGAAGGCACGGGGTGGATGATTAGGGGCGGTGCGGCGTGGTACAACACAAAATAAATAGATACAGAAGGTCATTCACACGAACGAAAACGCGTGCAAACATACGCAAACATTTATGAACGAATGCAAGTGCTCCTTTGACTGGCATTCGTTTGAGGTTTCTGAGATCGCCGTTCATACGCGTCTATGTATGCGTACGCCCGCTTTCACTAGTTTTATAGGGCCCGCCTTCTGAGTCTATCCATTTTGTGGTACGGGTGCGGGTGCGGCGCGGGCGCGTTTAATTGGGTTTGTTTCGAGATCGGTTTCCTAGGAGCGATGTCCCTGTCTCCCGCCTCGCCCCACTAATATTAATACGATGAGAGTGGCCCGAGAAGAGCAATCATAAATCCTGTCCGTTGAGAGTAAATTACAACGTCAGAATGTATAATTTTATAATTGACGCGACTTCTTTACCATAATGATTTTTAGAACAATTTCGTAAGTAGGTTAGCTTTTATGTAGTAATAATTATTGACACAATAATTAACTGTTTTTCATTATTACCAACAGCAGCTGCCATACTTATTTATGGTCTTATAAATATTCAGTAACTTAAAACCAAGTATGTAGAAGGCTGCACATTTTCCTATATTTCAGGTCTGACGGAGCGATGGGTAGATAACGGGCGTTTGAAAGGTGCCAGAACAATGGCTAAAATTTACATATTCGATGCAACAATGGTTACTGAAATGTCGATTTTGTTACCTTAGACAAAAGCCGATTGAATTTTCTTAGTAAGCTGTCTGCATAACCAACACAAAATACAATAACGGCACTATTCTTCCCCATATTAGCTGTTTTACTTCTGATAGTCAGACATAGAGCGATCTTATAGGAATATTTTCATGATAAAGTACAGTCAGCTACAAAAGTCGATTAACAACGTTGCTTTTTTATATCATTTAAACAGACACTAAACACATAATTTACTGGTTTTCTGAATTTCAGGTAATAGCTTAGGGTTTATTACATCTTAATTTTATGTTCATTGAGTTTTATTTTTAATATTGTACTTAATAATTAGGATTTAAAAATCACAAATGTTAATCGACTTTTGTAGCTGACTGTACCTCTCTTAACATAGCGATTGCTGTAAATTTTTGTTACCCTTGACCTACATTCTTGACATAATCTCCGCGTCCTGCGACACCTACGAACAAAAAGAATGATTGTGTGACAGATTCTTCGTGTAATTAATTAATGTGTGTGAGAGATTCTTTGTTGTGAAAAACAGTCACACTGTTCCTTAAACAAAAGCAAGTAATTAAATAGATTACTTTACGCCAGTACGTAATCTGAACCCGATTTAGCGGCAAGATGAATCGACGATCCCGTATTAGAGATAATTTAGCTTATGTCAACAGCAAGTCCAAGGCGATGCTATTAATACTGTGGATACAAGTAGTTAGACCGATTACTGGCGAATACCCACGTATCGTTGACATAATGATACGTTAGAACTAAATAACGAGAAAGAAGCGTAATTACCGTGTTTTTATGGAGTAGTAACTAAATGGAATAATAGTGCAGGCGGTTCCGACGGCCATGATGGTGTCAATGGCTAGCACTAAAAAAGTAGGTACTACTGTGTGTATGACGTACTGATAGTCGCTAATCTAGATTTATGTACTAGTATTTAATTATAAAAAGGTAAAATTATTTTGTTTGTTTATTAGAGGCAATAACTGGAGTCTTTCAATGATAGGAAGTTACACAATTTCCGAGTGTCAAAGGTTATGTTTCATGGTATATTTGACTTCCGTGTGGCTAAAGTCCAGGTCCAAAGTTAGTTGAAAACAATTTTATAAACTTTTAGAATAATTTTTCCAAATCAGTTTGCTTTACACTATAACATACCTTACTGATGCAATACTAAAACCTTACATGCTTATTCGACCATGTAGATAGAGAAGCATAGGTAGACAAGCATTCCATTTACTGCCTAATCTGTGGTAAACGGTAAGTAGGGTAATTAAGGCATGTCAATGTCGCCGTAGAGTTGTATAGCGTCGAAGAGACATTTTAATATCTATTCAATGTAGATTCCTGTTTCTATGGGACCGAGCAACATGTGTCTAAGTGATTTGAGATTGCGTAGCTTAGTTTTAAACACGGGCTCTTCGGTGAGCGCGGCCCTAACGACAGATAATCCTGCTTTTAGTTGGGTGACCTGTTACATATATTAAAGTTGACGCTGTCCGTGTCGTAGTTACTGTGCGAGTTTTGATCTCCGGTTAATGTTTAAACTTTGATACATGGAAAACGGAGTTTGCGAAGTTTTGACGGTTAACGTAAATTGGTTAGGTAACGTTTAGCTTAGGTTAAGTTAGGTAAACAAAATTTATTTTATGAATTATAAGGAAAACCAACATTTTTCACAGTCTGGAAGATAAAATAATATGAAATTGTTGTTTAAAAAATTGTTGATAATTAGTACCTACTAAGAAAAGTGTTTTTGTTTTAGACTGTTATTGTTTTGTTTAAATAGTTTTAAAACTGTGATTTCAAGAAATAATATTGAAAAGAAATCGTTTTCTACCGAATAATATAACGGGAATACGCGGAAAAGAAAGTATTAAGCGATTGCGAGAAGTATATACCTATATCTACATCCAATTTATCACCGGAAGGCAAGTTATATTTGGTTCGGAAATTGCGGTGGTGTAGTGTCATGTGTGAGTCACGTGTCACGCCGCGCTCTGACGTCACTCCTCTCTTCCCGTCATTGATCACTTAACACGCACTAGATACGATACTTCGTCACGCCCGGCGTGTATATTAATTTGGTCTTCCTTAAAAAGATTAGAAACCATTTTTTTTTATACAGATGTTAATTAATTTAACGCGAGAGGCGTGAGGACTTCTTGGTTGAAGTGTTTTAATTAATAAATGTACTTAAGACTATTAATAATTCTGTCAGAGACTAAACTACTTAAGTACTGCATTTGCTGACGCTTCTAGAGTTTCATTTTTATATTGATGGGCTCAAAGAGTCCTATCATATACAGGCTGACTTTTAATTTACGGTGCATCTTTCGGGGGCTGAAAGCACTCATAAATATTGAACCACTTTTATAAGACATTTTTTTTAATTGTAATATAAATAAATAAGACGACCAACCATGAAATATGATAAATAAGATCGTATTGTAGTGCATATTTGTAGGTAACAGCTTATTTTTTTTATAAAACACAGTTCTTACTAAAAGGTTGATACCTTCTAAAAGATGGAGGGTAAATTAAAAGACAGCCTGTTTACTCATGCATCAATGTAAAAGCAAATAGTTTCTTTCATTTAGGCTCAATATTTGGAATTTCAAAATCCACTGTATGAATTTTATTCTGTAAGACAGAAATAATAATGGAAAATTAAATATGTAGGTAGATAGCAGTGGCAATGGGTCCATAAGAGCAAAACCGAAGCAGATATTGTTTAATTTTAGTAGGTACAATTAATTAGTAAGTAGGTGTCGAATTTTGAATGACGGTAAGTAGAGTAGCTGATGTTCCAAACTTCCGAGGGGAATCCGAAAGGAATCGAGTTGTATGGAGTCGTCGCTACTGGTAGATAGGTATATGAATTACTGTAGTACCTAATACTTTGCATTAACATACACAACACATTTTCTACAGAAAAAAATATCTAGTAGAATAATAGTTTCCTACAATTGTCATTCTCTAAACCTAGCACATGTCAATGGTATCGAGTGGTATGAACGTATCGTGTGCTGTTTCATAAAAATGGAAGCGGCAACGAAATATGCATACAAACAATATTGGACTGTCAATCAAATATTTTGCATAGGTGCTGTATTGTTTACAGAGCGTCTGTTTATTGTTTTAAAATATTTTTGGAAAAATATGCCGCTATATTTCCAAAAGTATTTACCGAATGAGGCTGATATATTCCATCTATACGCACAAAATGTTCTGACGGCATATTCTATGTGCATCTACTATGTTTTGTCTCTGCATCAACCTAAGGTAGATTGGTAGAAAATGCCCAAGGCTTTAAAGCTTGTTTACATTATATGCATAAAGTTTAATAAACAAATAAATTGTAACCTTTTTCCAAATACGTTGGGGTCGTCTTCCAGTCTAACTAGATACGGCTGATTAACAGGGTTTTCTGGAGCAACAGTCTATCCGCAGTATAAATATACTATATATAATGTTATATATATAAGTACCTCTAATTAGTCACAGTGCATGACATAGATTTCTTGTGGATAAGGATAACAGTTTACTTTCGGATATGAACTTGCTTAATAATGTTAGTCTGAGCAAGGTTACCTGTTGTAGGCGTGTACCTGTTGGTTACCACGACCATGGCGACGATAAGATATATTTATTTGATGTGTGTGTATCATCATAATACGAGTATCAGCCTAGATCCATTCACTGCTGAACGTAGGCCAGTGTGTGTATGTCAGTGGAAAAATAAAAAGTTAAGTATGAACTTTTTTCGTTGCACTTTTTAGTGAGAGCTACATCAGAATTTAAAATTAAAACATGCTTTCGCATTCTCAGTGAGATTATCAAATAAGCTTGAAATTTATGTACCCACGTCCTAACATAAACATTTTTGCACTACACTATCGCTATTCATTATTTATTTTCATAAATTGGACCACTCAGGTCGTGAACAAAACATAGCTATTTTTAGAATGAATATCAGTTGTGTAGGTACTGTAGCACCCAGACGTGGGTTGCTACTGTACCGGGATATAATTCAATCTACTTGTGATTGAAACGCGTATTAATTTGTTATACTTCGTGTATTCTATTTAAATCATATTTATATTATATTTTAATACTAGTTTTTCGTGTCAGGCTTGACAGCCGTCGACACACCGTCTCTCTTCTATTCTAATTTATTTAAAAGTAATATTTATCTCATAATAACAAATAGGTTGTATATGGCTCAATCAGCCAGGGTCTCTACATCAGCTACGCCTCCAAAGGATTAGTTTGAACGTAGTGATGGAACTAATCATCTATGAGATAAATATCAAAACCCTACCTAAAACTAACAGACGTCCCTACCTCATAAGGAGAAACCTAGGGAAATGTCTCTGGAGAGATGGCTTAACATGACATAATGCGTTATCATATCATAAATTTTTATTTACTTTTAATGTACCATCATGCATTAATGCAAATCAATAACACTGCCATGTTCAAACCCTATAGCGTCAAAACTCCTTAAAAGTCCGCTACGCATTCCCATACCCTATGATATGGCAAGTCCACATCTACCTTAAGGGTTATAACAATCATAAGCTTAGATATATAAAAAGAACATGCACAGACGCATAAACTAAACATCCATGGCTTTAACGTCATCGTGAGTCATTGAGTAAGAAGAAGGAAAAGTCATGGTAGTCTGAAATAAACAATTTACATCACAATATTATGAACTCGATCCAAAGCGAAATCTAAAAAAAATCTTAATCAAACAAAATGTATGTTAACTTTTGATCACAAAATGAACCAGCAGTGTCAACCAAACACTCTTTGCAAAGGCTATGCCCCGTTAGCAAAGTTGGTTTCATCAGTGAACAAAGTGAACAACTCTTCTCTCCCCTCTTTTTAAAATTTCGCTATCTATGGAGCGTGTTCGTACTAATAGACTACCATATAAAAATACAATATAAGGAATCGTCGTTGTCGCCGACGATCTTCTGTCCTTCTTCCTCTCGATTGAAGTGGATATGAAACAAAAATAATAATTAATATGACATGTCCTGCTGTTTGTACAAAAATAATGCAGTGGCATGATAAATGAATAAAACAATGACAATTATATTTATAAAATTCTCCAAATAAAAAGTTTCCAATCATTTACTTTTAAAAATATATCTTTAAATTTTCCTCTATTACGATATGTCTTTTGAAAATTAAAACGTTTTCTTATAAAATGACTATAATATTTTTTAAAGTTATTTTGTAAATTAAAACCTCCACTGGTGTTATGAATTGATGAATGAATAATTCTTAAACGTCTGGGAACAAAACCTTTTATTGTAACCTTCTTATTAGATATTATGTCCTTTTTCTTTGTTTGTGTTTTCTTATATTTTTTTATAGCACATCGCGGAATAATGTTTTGACCCTTTGGAAAACAAATAAATGCTCCACTACCTTTAACCAAACCAGAGTAACCTGTTCCACCTTTGACCTCATCTGCCGACAGAAAGATATGATCTTTCTCTTGTATCTTTGTCATTATGTCATCTGCCCTATCTGATGACATAGTGATTTCGCAATTGTCTTGAACTTCAGATAACGTTATAACAAAGTCATCCTCTTTTCGATCATTTTCAATGTTAGTCATCTGAATATCATTGTAAGGATTGTCATCATTGCCTTTCGACAATAACATATCCTGGTCCTCTGAAACATCGCTATTAGATAAAATAAATGGACCGGACTGACCCGATTTATTATCTTCTTCTTCGCGTTCTTCCCGGAACACGACCGTCATCTCCTCCTCTTCTGTGTCAGGGCTGCAGTCTAGGCAGCTGGCCTCAACAATGTCGTCATCATCGTCTGCTTGGCAGCTTTGCTCATCTATTTCTTTTTCACTAGAAATTAAATCAGCATTATTTTCAATATTTACATTTTCTACTTCATGTTCCACCAATGGAACTGTGACTTCCCGCTGCACGCTTTTTACACTCCTTACTGAGCGGTAGCGCCCAGGAAACTCTGCTCTCATCTCGTCGCATAGCGTGGAAAAACTCATATCCTCGTGATACGTGTATTTATAAAAATAATAGGCGTGTCCTTTTAAGAAGGCACCCAAAATCAATGCGTAATCGCTTTCACGCCATTCATTATCTGCTGCAATCTCCAGATATGCTTCTAAAAAATTGTCGAAGCCCATAGCTTCGCTTCCATTAAAATAAAAAGGAATGGTGAACAGTGAAGATTGCTCCATTTCACCCTTTTCTAATAAAATTGACAAATAATACTTAGCTTTTTTTTTCAGGCGTCTTCCTTACGCCTAAATTCTTCTATGCGCTCTTCTATGCGCTCGCTCCTTGTGTGCGTATTATGCGCTTTAATATTAACGAGACATTGGGGAACTCGCTTTACATCAAGGTACTTCTATCTGGAAAGAAAAATTCCAGACCGGCGTCCGACACCACTTTGTAGCACCCAGACGTGGGTTGCTACTGTACCGGGATATAATTCAATCTACTTGTGATTGAAACGCGTATTAATTTGTTATACTTCGTGTATTCTATTTAAATCATATTTATATTATATTTTAATACTAGTTTTTCGTGTCAGGCTTGACAGCCGTCGACACACCGTCTCTCTTCTATTCTAATTTATTTAAAAGTAATATTTATCTCATAATAACAAATAGGTTGTATATGGCTCAATCAGCCAGGGTCTCTACAGTACCTACTGCCTGCATACTTATTTATTTTGTTGTCTGTACATTCATATAGTGTGTAATTATACCTTTATAACAAGTAAGCTCGAAACATATCTAAATAATTACATATTTTTACCGCCATTGTATATTGTACACATAATTACGTTTTGGGCATACCTACTTACCTATTTATTTAATAACATGCCTGTTAAAACAAAACAAAGGGTGTGTAGGCGTCGATAACTATAATGATTCAGACAGCTACTGACACTTGATATGTGAAGAATATTCTAATAATTAAACCTTTCTAAGAAAATACGTAGGGCGTAACGACGACGGTTGAAAGCTGTTGCTAGAATAGGTATATGAAAGAGAAATTGCCTCACATTAGGTAGGCATATTTTCGGTACTTTGGTACATTTATACCTACACTCAAATCTGCCATGAATTGTAACTATCTGACGGCATTACAAATCGACAGTGGAAATGAAAAAATACTAAGCGACAATTTGGTCGTGTTTAATATTCTAATAATAATAATACTCGTATTAGGTGTGTAGACTTATTTCTTTCAACCAAATAATGTTGGAAGCTAGAATTATTTATGTGCTAGCACCAAACAGCTTATATTAGAATAAAAAAGAGAGTTGACAATGATAGAGTTAAGAATACAAACTGTAACGTCTTGTATTAGACTAAAACACACCTAATAAGTATAGTTGGATTTTAAGCACGACCAAATTTTCGCTTGGTATTTTTTCCTTTAAACATTCGAAATATTATTCAAAAAATTAGGCATAGGTCACGTGGAAGCATTATTTGATTTTATAGTTTTAATGAGAACTAACTACAGTACCTATGTCAGAACATAGGCGTAATGCCAACTTAGACATATTATGGAGGCGAGTTGTGTTACACAATATATATGTTAAATAAAATATCCACGATTTTTTTTCACATTTCGCAATGAACAACGTAGGTAATGTTTGCTAACTGTGTGATAAAAATATAAGGTCTATTGTGAAGTAGAGAGCCCGAGTTTTTAACAAGATAGTAAATTCATTGTGTAACATTTTGTGCCTCACAAACATTCAGAATACACTGGGACTCCTAGTTTTTGTTAAGCTTCATTTATTATTTTACTCCTAGGCATGTTAATATTTACTCGTATAATGCTTAGGTTTACCTTATTTTAGCTACGTTTTATTTCTATCTACAATATATACAACGTGTACGTGTACATTTTTGTTGCTTAAAGATTAAATAAATAAATAAATAATATAAGTATATGGAATTCTACATTTAATTCATATTTTGAGTGTGTGTTTCGTACAAAGATCAAGACATTGTTTATCTAAGTTAAAGTATTCATACGAAAACGCGTAATTTACGTACCGTGTTTGTTTCGTAAATAGAACAATGTTAGAAAAAATACACTGTTGCTGGGTGGTTAACCTACGCATACCCCATCAAACTAAACATTGAGAAAAAATGATTGCTGGGAAACGACTTTTATTTTTGGTGTGAAAAATCACTGTTGTGTATTGTGCTGATGTGTGCATCTAACATCACGGTCATAGTTACTACTTACGGTTAAAGTTTTACTAGTTTTCGTAAAAAAACGTTGGAAAAAGTTGGAACAATATTTTCGTAACTAGAAGGTGATGTCAGCACTGTACCTACACGAATTAAAACTCCAAACATCAAATGGGCTACCACTTTCTTCTCAACTCCCTTGCTCGGTTATGTGTTGGAGCTCGTTGTATCAATTACTCGATGCTGGAAAAGGAAATTCCAGCTGAATCGTTTCTCTCGAAATGTAGCAGTGTGTGATGAGGTCCGTCCCAGGTATGGCCATAACAAAAAAAAATGCAAAAATGTGAAAACTGACTTTTTTAAACCCCTTTATAAAACCATTTTTTTTTAACTTCAAATCCTTTATATTTGGTAGCAGCAATTTATGTAAACAATATTTTAATTATAGACTATAACAATAACGGGTTCAAATTAAAAGCTCCTTTCGTAACAATTCTATGAACGACAGAAGCCTGTGTATACTTAAAACAGTTAAAAGTTAATTGAAAATGATTGTGTCAATTTGATATTATATAATTGTCGCATAATTAAACGTATTCGGACAAGAGCTTCGGGCATTTCAATACGACAATATGAATTAATTTATGCAGTGTTTAAATTGTCGAAACAGGATGAGGTTGTGTTTACCGTCTGTGAGGTAATGAAAACATAAGTATTGTGATCGTAAATCCGGTGAACAAGATTGATGATTAAAACAATATTTGTTTATATAATTTTTTTTTTACTTTAAGCAGCAAGTACCTGCATATGTCTGTAACTTGTTTAAAAGAATGCACAAAGCTTGCATGTGATTGAGCTATAATAAATATTGTCAGTCTGTTTAAAAATACGTATTTAAAACACCTTTTCTGTTAAAATGCAATGTTGTGTAAAAATTTCAAGTCAATCTATCGACTACTTTCCGAGTTTTGCGAACACAAACATAAGGATATATTTTTTACTTCGATATTATATATTTTTAATATAAAGATAGCTAATTATAACGGTACAACATCAGTTATATTTGCGGCTTTACATAGTCATGGATTTATTATTTAATATCGCTTTGATTCGACGTAGAATATTTTATCACGTTTGCATAAATAACATAATTAAACGACGGTAATCACCTCTCTAGCCACTTTGTAACAAACAGTATGACGTAATTAGTTAGATCCTGCCCATTCTTTTTTTGAGCCTTTTACTTAGGCACCCCATGGGGTGTTATCTCATGGGGTGGTCTACTTGAGACTAGGCGGCAGGTGCTTTGTGAGTAATTGAAGCGTGTCTGGGTATTCGTACATAGCATAGTACATTTTTATTGCTATTTGTTATATCAGTACCATACTATCAGTACTAAAACCTAGGGGAATAGTGTTGTATGACAAAGTTGTCTCAAAACAAAAATATATCTACAAAGTCATGAAAGTTTTTAAGATAGATGTGGGATTTCTTGTTGTATTTTTCTTTAACTGTTCTATATTTCTTTTTTTAGCCTGTCTCTAAGTGCTTTAGCTAAAAAACTTAATATCTTTAAAGGGCTAAGTGTAATGAGCTCCGGAGACAAACAGGAGCCAGTTTGCGCGGCAGTTTAAAGATTGGTGCAGTTGACTGAAGATTTTTTTAATTCAAAAAATTCAGCAAACGAAACTGACTCACAAACTGGAGATAAATGTAGGGATTTTTCGATGGGTAAAGGTAAAAAATATGGCTATGGATGTGTATCTAAGAATTGTAAAATTTCATAAATATGACCACCGTTACTAAGGAATTGATCCTTTCGAAGGAGATCACAAGGGTCACTCCTAACCAAAAGGGTTCGTATGCCCTTTTAAGGCACCCCATCATTTACCCTAACATCCGAGCAATTAATTATTTAGAATTTATTAACAATGTAGGAACATGTAGTCCCTTGCGTTTGTAAAAATAATATTCTATTTTTTAAGTCTTGAAAGTATTTGGTCTTCCGAGTCTTGTAGCAATGCACAAAGGAATTCGGAATAAACTTTGTTAAAAAGAAAAGTAGGTAAAGACAAGAAAAGATTAATTATAAGTAACTCTCCTAGAAGAAACGGCAAGAATTAAGAAAAGTCTGGAAAATGGGACCTTGCTGTGAAATCCTTTCTTCCAGATGTGACTCTTAAATTATTCGAGTGACGAGCATAGTTGTAAAGATCATTGTTACACTACAGTAGTAGGTTTATATTTAAAGTAGCCATGACCAATATCTGCGGCGTATCAAAGGCGGTATTCGGCTATCGATATAAGAGTACCCTTGAATATTCTTTTCTACTCTTTTTGAAACCACAAAATCTAGCCATTCTAGGTATAGTATACGACGACGACGTCCTTGTTCTCCATAAAATGCCTATATCTCCAACAGATACTATTATTTTCTTGCATATTACTTTTTTGCAAATTAAAAGATCTAAAACTGAAAAATAATTAGTATTACTGGTTTCGTAGAAAACAATAATACGGTTTCCTTTGTAAAACTTAACGTAATGTACGTTTATAGTATACATCCAGTACAGAGTGTAGTGTACTCCCAGAACTCCTGATCACACTATGTCCCATATGCTGGAGTGTCCCAATTGTCCGTGAATACTTGACGACCTGTACAGCTCCTCGGACGCACTCAGCAATAGACGTGGTCACCTACTTGCCCCAAAGAGTATAAATTATAGGGATAGATGTATCATCGATATGAAAAGAAGAAGAAGTAGGTATATACACATTGTATTAGCCGTTAGTTCCTATTTTTATAGCAGCAGAACTAAAATTTGGAATAAGAGTAAGATTCTTAGAATAAATTCCGATACAAAAATGATTTATTTGTAAAGGTCAGCCTTGGTTAGGTAATTCCAAAGTATATTTTTAAAACAAAGAAATTCTCATGTTTTTAATTTAGTCCATCTGTCAGATTTTTTCCAACATTTTATAATCCAGTTCTGAATTTATATTTCTTCTTTGGCCCATATTTATTCTATAAATATGTACCAGCGATTAAACATGCCAAAACATTTCTTTGAAAGTTTTTAAGCTCGACATAAGTATGACAGCGCGTCAAAACATACCGAAGGAAGTTTCGCAATTCAAATATTTGTTTCTATGACAAGCCTCGACAAGCACAATTTATCGAATCGATCCCGCGTTTGGTTTAATATCTGTCGAACTCTCGGTTTAATATCAATCGAATTTTCGGTTTGATATTTTACAAAGGGCATCATCTAGCTCGATAGATAAAAAACAAAACGCTTAAAATTAAAAACACAATTTCTGAATACTGATTCATAATTCATGAAAATTCGCGTCTGTCGCAATGAAAATGAAACATTTAAGATTACGCATTCACTAGTTGTAACAAAGATTAATGTTGCTATGGAATTGTCTCTTAGATTTCTAATTGTAAACGTTTTGCACTATGTGTAGTCATAGATATGTATATAAATTTCTTTCAATTATTTATTCGAAGTGTCTATCTTTCTGATTTGATAGATTGACAGGAAAAACTTATCGTATATTCCGTGCAATGTTTTCTGTAGAATGTTTGTTAACGGTTAGTCATGTCGCTGTCATCGTATGATGTATGTTATGTGCAAGCCAGTTCTATCAGATATTTTCTATTTCTGTCACGACGTTGGTGGCGGCCATATCGTAAATCCAGCAATATTTTCGTTAAGGTATATAATGCGTATATTTTTTCGTTAGTGGAATGTGACCACAGCCTGATAAATGTGCCTGCTAAACTGAGATAATGTACAACGCGTCCTTCGTATTATCTCGCAACATTTTCTCAAAGTGAATCTCTTGACTATACAAATGTCAACATTAAGTATTACAAATTGTTTATGAATGTAAAACTGAGCGTTTAGGCCCGAGTTTGAATGGATCATTTATTATAACTTGGTTTATGACCCGAGGCTTTGAAGTTATTAATCGATTATAATGTAATTGAGAAGTTATTGTTGGTTTAGGTTGAGCGTGCATTATGTCTAGAGATGTAATTAATAACAACACGCCTGCCTCTCTCGCAGATTGCAGTCACAGCTCTGAACTGCAGCTAATGAATGTGGGGCCGTTTCAATTACCATTTCCTGCTGTTATTGCTTATTACGTCACTCTTTCATGAAAGAGATATATGGTGCTTTTTAAAGTAGCTTTATATTCCATATTTTTATTCCAGCATAGAAACAAAATGTTTCCTTTTAAATTAATTACTCGTTTTGAGATCAACATGCCTAATCAAAAATTCATTTCTCATTCTGCTTAATTTTTTAGGCTTTATTAGTTTTCTTAAATATTTTATTTAACTTTTTCATTAATAAAAGTAGGCCGGTAGGTGTCTGACCTCTCCCGGGTCTATCCCGAGGCCCCTCCCACTTCGTGTAGAACACGTTAGCGCTTTACATTATCCTTTCTTTGTTTCAATTTAAGTTGGACATTTATGATCGTCTTATTGCGGAATTACAGGACGGTGGAATCTAGTAGAATCGGTGGGACGTGCTCTACTCATGAGCTCGTGGGGATTCTTATAAATCCTACCTCAGCTCCCTCGTTCAATCTGTAATGATAAAACTTTAATGTGCAGTTATTTTAGCGGAATGGAAGCAGCTACTCATCTCCAGACGACTCGATGTATTTCTACAATGTTACTTATCTTTGTTATTTCAAACTTACCAAGATTTCTCGATTCATTTACATGAAACGTTAGCACTAACTGTGTTATTATGAGATAAAATAGTTTACTCGAAAATAGGCTGCATTGTTTTCAAAATTGGAAAACAGTATTATGTTTGAATATCTTATTGCCACGACAGCAAAAGATGCAGTTTCCTTCTTACGTATTTTTGAGAACAGACAGGAGATTTGGCGGTGAGAGGCTTTTCTTGGGGTTTGCCGGATACAGGGGCATATAACTAACTCCGCCAGTAAAATGTGTTTCTCTACAAAAATATTTCAGATCAGTGTGTACTCCAAGTAATGTTATATTCATCAATGAAGTACAGAACTACGGTATGTAGTTACATAGTTCTTGAGATTTACATTTGTGAATTAAATCGTGTCAAAAGTTTTTGTTTGCTCGAGCTTGCCTGTTCTTTGTACGTTTTACATTTCGCAATGTATTTTTATTCTTCGTTTTTCTGCATAGTACATGTTCTCCACTACCACAAAAGGAACTGAAACTTGTATAAACTCTACACTATACTTTTAATTAAGCAGCCCATATCGAAGCAATGGCGGCGCCGGTCCAATTAGATTTTGAAAAATAACTCGCACGTTCGTATCCCACATGTGAGATTTTTCAACAAGTTTCTCAATTTAGGCGAAGGCTTAGCAGTTTTACGACACCCGAGGGACTCTCGATCGTTTTGCCTACAAAGTATTATTTTATATGAATTTGCCTTCGCCGATAGGTATATTACATTAAGTCGAGATATCTTCTCCCTTCACGTCGTATTGGATGTTCACGAAAAAGCTCATATTCCTATTTCAACGATCGGAGTGGACGCTGAACGGTTGCTGTAACAATTGTTACAAATTGGATGTGAACATTTTTGACATAAACTTTCACGAGCTTTTGTTTTATATTCGTAGAAACGTACTTTCGATTAGAGATAGATATATGTAATGTAGTTAAATGTTACATTGTACTGTGGCGTTGTTGGAGGATACATAAAGACTCGTCTTTCGTGGTGCTTTGCCAATCGCGATCAAGTACATTGGGAACGGAACAAGATGTCTATCTAAATGCAGATATCTGAGCGTGTTGTGTACACTTAACCAGCCACGCGAATACTTTACATACAAACGATACTAATTAGCAAATTACACGAAGGTTTAATTAATTTTATTTAGACTTAGAGTAGTATTGAATTTTATTAAACAATATAAAAGCTGATTATGCGCATAAAGTTCTTAACAGAATAGCAGTTGAAAGGATATCGTAATGAAAATTTTTATTCTGGACCTCGACGATTAGATTCTATTAACCGACAGATCATTTGGTAGAAGGCACTAAAAGGTTTCGTTGCAATATCCGTTTCATCGTGTACTATTTTGTGCCATATGATTTACTAGCTTCTACCAGCGACACCGTCCGCGTCAATGTTAATTTCTCCATACAAACTTTGGACCCCCGTTTTATCCCCCTGAAGAATGAATTCTGAGAAATCCTTTCTAAGCAGATGCTTACTAACTATAAACTACCACCCTGCCTTAAATTTCATCTTTATACGTCAAGCGATTTTCAATATTTTGTGATGAGGGAGTGAGTGAGCGAGTGAAATTACATATATTAAGATATAAAACTAAGTTATAAGTATCTACATAAATATTTGTTAGTATATCTTTACTCAAGGTAAAAGCCTCCCCAAATTCACATTAAATATATATAATATAGTAGTTTAAATACAAACAAATATCTACAGTTTAAAACATTTTCTATACAAACAAACCTACCCCAACACAAATCAAGTTTTAAAGGTCCCTAATTCGCTTTAATTACATTGCAACTCCGTGTCGTCAGTAAAATAGAATTAGAAAAAGTTATATTCGGCTGTTAGTCTATGTAAATACAAGTGAAACTAAACATTATTTTTAATTAATAGTCGAGACTTAGACTACACAATTAATTAATAAAATGCAGACTGAGCAAAAGAGATGTGAGTTTGTTCGGTTTGCTCAGTTCTCTTTGTTGAAGCAGGGTTTATAGTCACTGCTATAAAATTAGTCTTGAATAAATTATTGTTTTAACCATTTCTTCTCGTTTTCCGCCAGTCAAGCTTGTACCTTTTTAGCTTGTTTTAAAAAGACTATTTCAATGTTCGCCTTACAGGCTAAAAGATTTTAAAGTTTAAAAAAAAATGCTGATGATTTTTCAAAATATTACATAGGTACATACATAAACTCACGCCTTTTCCCCAAAATATTACATGGCATTTAATAGATTTGCGTTGTTATTTACTAATATAGACATCATACGTATACAAGTTACATGCGGAAATGTTTGTTAATAAAAGAAGGGAAACATCAAATATTTACTAAGGTTTCCTTCTATTATCTCTACGTCGGAAAAGCATTTGTTACCCGTTTTCTACTAGGTACCTACCCGAGATTGGAACTATGCCCAATAAGGATAGGCTCCTAAGACCGCCATAAATGTGCTGTATAATAGCACAGCCCAACTACAGCTTTAGGGATCTCCTCCAAGGATTATAGACGTGATAGTTTTCCCGAATACCTACTGTACCTAGTAATATTTTAAGCTGTTGTTTGAAAACACATGCATGTAAGCGTCTCAGACGCTTGTGGGTAGCTCGTCTACGTGTCTTAGTATGCAATAGGTACCTTAGAGCAAACAAAGAGCACCTAGTTTACGTCTGAAATGGCAGCACTGAAAATCTTATCAAGTGTCTCTGTGTGTTAAACATAACTGGCGAAATGTGGGTTTACTAATGGATACACCTGGGATGTTATGTATGTGTGTATGTGTCTCTCTGTTGTCAGTCTGCAATACAGTAATCACCAATTCTTATACCAGTGTGGTGATTAAGCCGATGAGCATCGTAACCATCTGTAACAAGGCCAGCGTGTTCATCAACGAACCATTTACGACCTTATAATTATGATGAACGAATATAATTAAATTCGGCCGAGCACTGGTCGCGTTACATTTTAATAATATCATAAAATGCTAATTTGCTTCATTCAGCGGAGATTGCTCCGTAGTTAAATATAGCCATTGGGTGTACAGCGAGGACCAACCGGATATTGCTCAGAGCATAGAAATGAACATCATTTGACTGTTTCAGTACCCTTTTCATATACGCACACGTCAAGGCTTATGAACACTTTCAATAATTTACACAATGATCACACAGTCCTATGTTAATAAACTTCTGTTTTTAGAATCCATAATAAATGTTTTTGTTTAATCTTTTGGTGTTACATAATAATAAAAAGGCAATTTATTTGTGTTATTCACCCGAAACGGTCATGAAAATTTAATTAGACCCTCATTTTCGAAGTTAACCAAAATATATTTCTTCGGTGCTATAAAATGCCCATAACGTGTAAGCATAAAAAAAATAAAAACACATTTTCTCGATATTGACATTTAATTTATATTTTCGAAGATTGGATAGAAGTGACAGTGTCGCTGTCGTCATATTAACGTTGTGGACAGCTGGGAGCCGCCGGATGCTCTCGAAATAAACTGGTCGCCCCGTCGCCCCGCCCGCTCCTCGCAGGTGCCACTCACAACATGCATCATACTTCACAAGTAATTAAGCCGTGAAAGATCGCTGCAAACATGCAGCGTAAGCGACACAGCTCCTACAAACATGCACCTAATAATAGACAAACTAATTAATGGAAGTTATAGTGTCTTACATGTTTTATCGTCTCGTTACTATTATATTACGACACCAATTAAAGTAAGTAATGCACTCGTTGGTGGTGATTATGGTTAAGGCCGGGCAAGTACCAATGCCACTTTTTTAATTCATATGTACTCTCTAAAGTTTATCTTAGACATCACTGACATCGGTGAAGGAAAACATCATGAGCAAACCTGGACTTACAATTTATATAATTCTGGAATCGCCAATCCGTTCTGAGTAGGCGTGGTGATCAATGCTCATGCCTTCTCTGTATGAGAAGAGGTCTTTGCCCTGCTATGGAGTCTCGTTAATATCATATAATGACACCAATTAAGGTACGTAATAAATTCGTTACATAACAAGTACAAAGTTGAAGTAAAAATACTTTTTTATTACGAAAAGGCTCTACATTGCAGTCATAAAATATTGTTCGTTTAGCGGTCACGATTCTTTTGATTAAACCATTTTTTTCTATGATATAATAAGGCTTCTAGCGAGCAAAGCCGCGATAAAGTATGGCACAGAAAGTTAAACGTTCGCAATGCGTTGCTTTATGAATTCATTTTGTATGTAGGAACGCGGTTTTACCTTCTATGGCACTATAAAAGTAGCTCGTATATCTAAAAGGTTTTGACGTAATCATAATATCCTCCCGACCGAATTTCGGTCACGGCGGCGATCAATCTCAATAGTAGAGACTAGTCAGTACGCAGGATATATTATAGTGTACAGATTTGTGCACAAACACAGGTGCAATCAGTCTCCTCTCACTCCCATGCTAGCCCGATGCAAAGGCAATCCGACACGACCGGGGAGAGATCAGGTACAAGACCAACGGATTATGCTTTCCATGGCACGGGGGTGTCACACCACTAACTACCGAACTCTGGGCTGCTATTGAGAATTTCCTAATGGAAAAAGTCAATAACACTTTTTGCCTGAATTGGTAACCGAACCTAAAGACACGACCAGCGGAAAGTCACTAACTTCTCCTTGATATTGAAGGTTCCAACTTTTTGTCAAGTTTTTACTTAATGGTAGAACCCATTAACACTTATTGCCGACCTAGGAATCGAACCAAGAGAAGTCGTGATCAACGGGGCAGTTACGACACAGACAGGACGTAATATAATTTGATGGAGAAAGATTCCAGTAAATATTCCAATCTAGTAGTAGTGTGCCCTCAGACGTAATCTCCGCGGTTGTGTTTCCGACACACGTCGGGATTGCATGATTAAGGAGGAAGTGTGCTCCTTTGCCCGCTTTGTACCAAAATGTTTTCACAGTTGGCTTGGATGTCATGTTGAAATGAAACTTTCGCGAATAACTGTGTTTATCCAACGCTGTAGAGTGTAGATAGCTGGTGTGTAAATATCGTAATCTTGTTATCGTATGTACCGTTTTACAAAACATATTTTTAAATTAAAATAGATAGTATATGTGATTGATTACTTTTAGATATAAACTTGATTTGGTCTGCGACATCGTCCGCGTAAGTTTTCTTCCTGCTCTCTAAAGTTTTTAATAATAAAATATACCCTATAATAATCAGTAATAACGTAGCTTCCTATTAGTAAAAGAATATTATATAAATATTATATATTATATAAATTAGAATCGGACTAGCAGTTTCGGAGATTTTCGCGTTCAAACAAACAAACTCTTCAGCTTTATAATATAAGTATAGACATATAGATAAAGATACGATACACTGTTATCAACAGTCTTCTGTGTGATAATAACTAGTAGGTACTCCGTTATTATAGAGCAGTGATTGCTATAATCACTATAATAATTTGTTTATGTGAGTGTAGTTATAAATACGAGTATTTACCAACCTATTCACCCACTCACACCGAACTATAGTAGTGGCTTTTCGAATTGGTTACAAAGGAACATAAGGTAATGTAGTAAGTCAGTGAATAAAGTTAGAGTACGAGTATTTCACAGTTGATGCAAGTTAAGAAACTTTTAACCGATGATAAGTCCAATTAGATTTTTCTGTGATAAGATATGAAATCAGTTGCTAGATTGATTTTGTTGCGTCTATAAAGGCCTAATTATTGTCCCACTACAGAGCAAAAGCCTCTTCTCATACCAAGAAGGCACGAACATCGATAATCACGCTTATTTAAGGCGGAATGGCGATTTCAGAGTATAAATCTTGGTTTACATTTGTATAAGTCCAGGTTTCATCCGGTTACATATCAAAAAATCAAAATATTCTCGAGCAAATTTCAAAAGAACAATAAACGAATTACCAAAATTTAAATGACCAAATGATTTATTTAGAAAAAAATTAAAATCCCAATGTATGTGACATCAAATGAACGACTGATCAAAAGTTGCTAGATATAATTTTAAAATATCAAATCATAACTAATCAAATTTTATAATCACAAATGATTTAAATGTAGGTATACTTATATTTGAAGTACATCATTAATTTTAACACATTAATTTGTTCAAAAATTATGATTAAAATAACAGTGCCTCAAAATAGTATACATACAAACATGAAGTAATTTTGTTTGGTTTACTAATACAAAATATCGAAAATCGTCACGTTTTGTAAGCGAGCGAAGCGAGCTCGGGACTTAGGGCACCCCGACATGGACAGGTTAGGTTCGAAGGGGATGGCGGGGTCTGAAAGACCCCGCCATCCCCTTCGTGTTAGGTTACTTTAAACCTTGAACGCAGAAGTAGGAGCCCCGCGCAGCGGGGCTCCGTTGACCGGGGTTCCGTCGACTACAGCCCGTAATGTGTGTAAAAGACGCAAGCAGAAGAGATGACGTGCGGGCAGGTAGACAATACACGGTCTACGGAGCCCCGCTGCGCGGGGCTCCTACTTCTGCGTTCAAGGTTTAAAGTAACCTAACACGAAGGGGATGGCGGGGTCTTTCAGACCCCGCCATCCCCTTCGAACCTAACCTGTCCATGTCGGGGTGCCCTAAGTCCCGAGCTCGCTTCGCTCGCTTACAAAACGTGACGATTTTCGATATTTTGTATTAGCAAACCGATCATGTTGTTGCAAAGGCTATCTGTATCAGACAGGCGCTATTCGCTAATATATTAATATTATTTTTATCTTTTTCAGTTAATCCATTTGATAATTAATAATTTATCCAGTAATCCATTTGACCATTAAACGATTTGGTCAATAGTGTAATAAATAATATAAACATTGATATTCCAGACTTTGGTCAGCTGAACTTTTGATCAAATGACCATTTTTATTTTAAATTTTGGTATTTCGTTTATTGTTCTTTTGAAATTTGCTCGAGAATATTTTGATTTTTTGATATGTAACCTTTCATCCTTATCATGTCACATTCGGTATTTACCCGGTATCTTAACCAGAGGGCTCCTTAACCATTGGGTCATTACGACAACCTATTTATAAAAACCAATTGCCGTGCGTTAGCCCCGCAAAAAATCGAAAATAGCTCGACCAATTTCAATAATTTCTTTTTGTTTTCTCAGCCTCAAAATTTTTGTGATCTAAGAAAAAATTAAATTCTATGCGGTACAAAGTTACCATGTCATCTAGTCGTAGATAAGTTAAACAATATAACTTATTTATTGACCCACAAAATATCTCTTTAATAATCGAAATATGAGTTGAAATATTTCAAAAACCAAGTGTGCAATGCCGTCGAGCTTATAAAATGTACCTGCGCTTTATAAAATTGCTCGCTTGGGAAAATTGTGTGGTGGAATCGTGTATGAAAATATTTACGCTTCGAACTACGATTCAGAAGTCTAATATTGAAAAATACCTTTGCTTACTCATGTACAAACAGTTTGCTTTTATTGGAATAAGTTTAAATCGATATGTCAGAAATAATACATGTGGATTACAATAATACATGTTGGGAATAAGAACGTGAATTTCATATAACGGATTTAAGAAGACACTTGACGAAGTCAAAAGATACATGTTCTTCCCACCATTGCGATCTTTTTTTTTGTATTGGACCATACCTACAAAAAAAAGACATTGGAAATTGGACCATTCCTGGAAACCGTCAGATTACCAATGTCCCAATATCTTTTCCAGTTTTAAAAGTAATAACTAATAAAATGTTTTTGTATGTCTTTAAATGGCCCCACGGCCCCTATACCTACTATTGTATACACCCATAAGCACAATGTGCGATACATAAAAAAAAAATCACACCAAAAATAAAACGTTTGCCTGCAATAATTTCTGCTCAAAGTTACTTAGATTAATGGGCAGTATGGGTAGTTAACAGCTATGTGATGTGTCTTGTTACATCCCGTATTTTGTGTTTTAAATTAAACAGTACACAGCTTTAAAATACTATTGTTATTTCATTTCAAAAACATGAATGTTTCTGAAAGTTTTCAGTTGAACTATACTCAATACTCAATATCTTTATTGCTTCTCCATAAGTATTCTTAGGTCGTAACTTAAATAATTGAGATCATTATGGACCCTGTAGGGCACAGCAAAAAGGGTAGGAGAGAGGAAGCCCCGTTTAAAGAGATCATTAATAGAAAATTAAATAAGTTCTAACTTAGTTATCTAGATCTTTACTTAGTTAGTTACTTATCTAGTTCTTTACTTAGTTAGTTACTTATCTAGTTCTTCTAACTACATAATAATAATTATACATAGCAAAACGCTCCCTAACACAACATGTCATAACTTACGTAAATATACCGCGGGGCAGTGCATGACACGGGTATAAGAAAGGGATCAGGTGAACTGATACCACCTCTTGTTTCCATAATAACTCCACTAACTTTGTGGTTGCGTGATGGAGTAACAAAGAATCCCTTATTTGTCTAGAAAGCGTCAGTGTAACAAAGTTTGTATGTTTCACACCCGTGCGCTATGCAGCTGCTACGGATGTCGCCGCCCTAACTTTTCCTCTAGCGACCGGGCGGCAAGCAACTTTTATTTGATATTTCCATAGGCTACAACCGATCGGTCAGCCATACGCGACAAACGTGCATTGTTTATAACGCTTTTCATTGGACCCTTTCCGATTAGGGTTACCTATACGTGGAAGCTGAGCAATATAAATAATTTATACAGCAAATAATGTACAAATATGCTCGCCTCTGTTAGATCGGAAAGAGAAGTAATAAAACGCGTGAGGCGTATGCGGTGGGCTTCCGAATAAAAGGACGAGTGTGTATATAAAAAATCTAACGAGGATGTAGGACAGGCGCGGCTGTGGCCGGGTGCGTCAGCCGCTCTCGCGCCATTAATCTCAGCTTTATTATAAACACAGGAGCCGACTAAATCATAAACATGTTTAATGTGAACCTACTTCGTAAGCTCTTTCATTCGAATGCTTTAAATAAAGTGTTCATTGAACTATTCGGCTCACTTCACAATCGATATGACTGTTTTACAGTACGCCTACCTACCTAATTTTCATGAATCCCTGGACATAAAATGAAAATACTTTTAAACATATTTTTCACAAACATTTAAATAGTTATTACTTTTTTAAACATAAAACACCTTTTGTTTCCAGTAAATTAAAGAATCATAGGTAGTTAGGTACCTACCTGACGACTATTGTCTACACCTCCGTATATAACTCAAGTGTTTCCGCATACGAAGAAAAACGGTTCATATACATATAAACATTGGACAGTAAAAAAATTGTATTGGGATTGGGACAACAATAAATAATGTGTGTCGGAAAATAATAACTCATTCTGCAACATGTGCTAACAATGGTCCACAGGGATGCCTGTATTTTGCTTTGTAATTTCGAATGTTATATTTTTAATATCATTCAAACCGAATGATACAATATTGTATCAAACAGACTTACCAACAAAAATGAATTAAAACGAAATGTTGCAAATATCAATACGTACTACACATACACAATCAACGTAGTTCGTGTTTTTCTCAAGGAATATGGCTACAGTCACATCTTTTGCCAAAACTTATTATTACGGCTGTCTACAAGGAAATATTATTTTATTTACTTCATATTAATATCCGAATAAATGTTACACGTTTTCCTTTCATAATATTCTGTTGATAATGTAATTATCGTTGTATTTGTGCTATTCTATGCTTGGCCTAAAATTGGTAAATACATTTAATAACTATTAATATTGCCCTTAAATTATAGTTAAGGGGAGGCCCCTAATAAATTAATTACTATCCAAGCGCAAATATTATGGTCTCGATTATTTAATTTATTATACCTAACGAACGAAAATTGAGCAACACTGAAATGGGGACGTATTCATCGACACAAAATAATTCGTACTATTATTGTCAAAGTTTTAATTGGTCAACTTCGTGATCCGTCAGGTAGTGTGCAGCTGTTCTTAATAACTGTGCCGAAAGCTTTGCGAATTACGTCACAACTCACACCATATGCGACGCGAATCAAAATGTGGAACACTCAGCTGCTTGAAGATTGATGACAATTACTGTTTCAGAATTTATTATTACCTACTTTAAGAGCAGCTTCATCTATTCGGTTCACAAATACTTTTACAATGTTCACAGTAAGTACCCTATTTGGCCCTCATAATTATTCCGTTGGGCATTGTTAATTTAATAGTTGCCGAGCCGACGTGCTCGCAGCGTTTACAAATTTTGTTTTGATCAACATTCTTAGAGGATATTTGCTATAGTAAAGTTGTTTTGTAATTAATCTTCACGACTCACCCGCTCGATCTTGCTGAACTAATGAAATTGTAATTAACGTTATTACCTTTTCAATACGCTTTTTCAGTTTTATTGTGGGACTAAATAAATGTGTACTGTTGAAATGTTTGTCAGTTTAACAATTAAATTAAACAATTCTGTTAGCTTTTATTGAGTGACGTACGATATCGATCAACACAAGGCAATAGATTAAAATCAATTTTCTAAAGCTAATTAATAAAAACGAAATGTTTAATAAAGCAAAACTAAATTGTCTTACTATATTAAATTCAAACTTTATTGGCAAAGTTTTGGTCTTGTAAGAAAATGAGTGTGGGAACGTATTACTCCATGAATTATAACAATATTGCCTATAAGGATTACGAAAGTTTCTGCGCGGCCCCCCGCGACCTAACATTGTTGAGCAAAACGACATAAATCTAAGTTAAAAGTTAATTTTGTCAATCCGGATAATTCCTCAAGGTTTAATCAGACTAAGTTGGGTGTAATTAATGTTCACTAAGGCCACACAATCTAGGAAAGCTTCGGCTTAGCCCGCTACGGAAATCGGAGTTTGCAGCGGGCTGGGCGGGCGCCGGGAGCGAGGCGCGCGCCGCCATCGAGCCGAGCGGACCGCGGAGCGACGCCGCGGCGCGCGAGCCAGTGCCATGGGGGCGAGCGAACGCACGGAACGCGCCGCGCACTCCCGCCACTCTACTACCCCCTTATTAAAATTTACTTCACTCGTCTGTCAAAACTCAGTCCAACAAATAAGCCGACGGACCTAGTTAATTATACGCGTCCCCAGATGGAAGTTTTAATAAAATTAATTCATAAACACTGCGGACTATGAAGTGATTAAGTTTACCGCTTTTTTGTGCGAGTTTCTACAACTGGAAAACTTTTTGAAGGACTTGACGGTACTATTACAATGGATGTTTGTAGGTATCAATGTGCTGTAATAAATTTTCTGGTAAATCAAATAGGTACGTACATAAACTTGTACAAACCAACTAGACTGTTATGACGGTTTTATTATGGAAATAAATCCTTAGCATTTGTATTAACGGCAGCGACATCAATCATGTTAAATTATGTATTCTAAGGAATAGTTGCTTTGATTGATCTTGCAAGGCAGTTGGTACGTATCTACTTAGTTCGTTATATACCTAAATACCTTAAAATACACAGGTATAATCAGTTTGTGAAAGCACGAATAGAATATAAATAATTTTTAATTAACCCGATAAAAATAAACGATCAATATATAAAAAAATCTCATTAACAAAACCAAAAGGGACAAAAAAAAACGTAATTAGAAGAACACGAGCTGAGGGTCAATTTTATTACGTCACCAAAGATAGGGACAGATGTAAGTTGAACCGTTCACTGAAACAATTGTGGCGTGATTAAAATGCAGAACAAAAGGTTCACCATTACGTGGTCGATTTCATTACGGAATTTGGCGGTGGCGGGCCCCTTCTGCCGAATTGCCGATACATCGACCTTTGGCCGGCGGCTCTTTCCCCTTTTCTTTACTAAATCACTGCCGATCTACATAAAGTAACACATAAAATACCGTGAAAATTCATCCAAAACGAACCATTTGTGCCAATGTTTAATGAATTGGTCAAACACATTTTATTTAATTGCTTTTACACCCAAATAAATTTTATCGCCGCTTCTCATTTACAACTAAATTCGTTTCAGAGTATTCAATATAATCGGAATGTCCTATAGCATTTAAGAAGGGCCAGCTGTTCTGAAATAGCTTGACTAATTAAAAAGTAATTATATTTTCATAATTTGAACAGACCAAATAGCCGGAATTGTATACATATTTGTGTTAAAATTGTGCCAGTGGAATGGCTACGGTTATATTGGGCTACTTAAGCTATGTAATTAGGTTTTACTATAATCCACACTGAAAGACACAACCACTTTCACCGTCTCACCCCGCAGCCACTCACTGCCAAGGCGAACGGCACCCGCTTTACGTTTTCCTTTTGTTAGTTTATGATAGGTACTAAGAGCTTGTTTTAGCAAATGCAGATATTACCCCAGATAGGCGGAAAGATAAAATGGTACTAAAGAGACATTTTATTTATTCATTTTCTCTAGACCTGAGTCCCAAAACAAACCTGGACCTATACTCAATATAATTCAGAAATTGTCAATTTGCTTTGAGCGAGCGTGGTGGGCAATGCTCGTGCCTTCTCTGTACGAGAAGAGGCCTTTACCCTTCAGTAGGGCAATAGGCTGATACTATTATTGTGTACATAAACTAGAGTCTAGATACTAAAATCTCAGCATACTATTATTGGCGATGATAATGATAATTTCGTATGAGTTTTTTTAAAATACAACTTGGGTTGGTAATAACAACTCTGCTGACATCTTTTGGAAATGTGTGCATGAATTTCCAAGTTATAATCTTCACTCACGTTTCGATAGCGTGATCGTCAAACCCTAATTGTACTGAATTTTCCATGAGATGTGTTCCTAAGGATCGTAGTTAGTGAATTTCTCTGGCGAGCAGGGTCTGGTAAAGCTAACTGCCCTTTGCAGTGAGTGGGGTTATGGCTCTAAGACTTTTCAGGATAGTGTACCCTTTTTAGGCGTTGGTAAAGTAGGGACCATTTGCGGAATAATTAATCATAGAACTGCTGGGTTTCTGGATGTGGTTAGTGATAATACGCCCTTTCCATACACTGGTCGCTACTAGATATTATTCATCTGAGAATAATTGAATTTGTTATCGCCTTGTATTTCAAAAGCTTTAGTAGTTATACATTTCGGCAATTCGACTCAACACACCAACAAGCCGATTTCTAACTTAAGCATTTAATTTGTTATTGTCATTATTTTTATAGAATAGGTAGACCCGCGTACAATCTTTTTAATATTAAATACTACTAAACCGCTATAGCGAATGAATAAGAAATTACGATTTGAATCAATATGATTAAAATAGATTTCAATCAAATATTAATAATAATAAAATCAAGACCGCTTTCAGTTACGTTAGAAATTAATATAGTTTCAGCGACAAGCGCCGCCGCCCCGAGTGACCAATTTGAAGTAGAGGGGCTTTATTATAGCAGTCTAGTTTGGACATCAAACGTTTCTATGTTTCAGGACTTTCTTGTCTATGCTACATTATTCTCAAAGTTATCTCTCTAACTCTATCGTGCCGCCAACGCCCGTCGGCTTTATCTCAGAGGATTCTGAACGTCAAAGAATAGACAGAGAAATGTTTAACATTTGTTACTTAATAAGAAATAACAAGTAGAATTGGATTCTATGCTTTATGGAAAGCAAAATACGTTTCAAATGTACCTTTAATAACAAGGAGGTTCATATAACAACATCAGAGTTAACGTTTTAAATAATAGTAAACAACGGCTTGAGCAAACAAAATAACAATGTTGCTTCATTATTATTTTGCGTACTCTAGCCGTAACGTTGCTAGGCAAGATTCTCAGAGTTATTCAGAAGGATTAGGCGCACAATGTCACATTCGCAAAATGACATTCTGACGCAAAATGACACATTCGCAAAATGTCTTTTCTCAATATGCCACACTAGCAAAATGCCACATTCTCAAAATGTCACATTCGCAAATTGTCTTTTCTCAAAATGCCACAATAGCAAAATGCCACATTCTCAAAAATTCATAATACATAATATTATCATATAATGTGCGGTTTACTTTAACCCTTCGGGTACAGGGAAATATTTTCACACCCCGTCAATGTATCTGAATTCTAAATACACGAATATTTTTTAAATGGCAACTCCCCAGGCTATTTTTACCCAAATCTATTCTAATCACTGATATTATATATTATTGACAATCCCAATCCTTCAAACATTAATTGTCAACGTTAGAATCAGCTTCACGTCACTTTTGAAAGAATTGCGCGTTTTTCATGTAGTGGAGACATCATTCTGATAATTTTCTTCAATAAAGATTCTGTTAAGTAGATATTTGATTCGTTATTGACTAATTTATTATATTTTGTGTAACATTGTTATGATATTTAATGCAAAAATGTAATATTTGTGTGGATTTGATTTATTTAAAATATTTGCTTATAAGTGGGAAAATAGTTCTCTTTGTCCGTTCCTCAACTCCAAATTGCGTCAATATATTATATATAAAATGTAGGGATTTATGTCGGTCGATTTATTAAAAACAAAAAATACTGAATGTGACATTATGCTAAAATGGCATTTTGCGAAAATGGCATTTTGCTAATGTGACGTTTTGCGATGTGGCGTTTTCAGAATATGTCAATTTGAGAATGTGACATTTTGCGAAATTTCAATATGTCATTTTGCGAATGTGGCATTGTGCGCCTAATCCGTTAGATCAACCCAAAGGTGACCAAGTATCAGATTATGCACAGAAACACTGTCCTCTGATCTCCGCACCTCAAACATTGGGAGAGGTAATTAATATCTTGTCAGGACAACCCACGACCTAATCATTATAGTCAACGCACTTGCTACGATACACATTTATGTCAGTATATAAATGTATTTCCAACCATATCCAGGCAACAAACGAGGTGGCCTTATCTCAAAGTTTTATTGCTCAGTGTGGCCTTTGAACTAAATGTATAAAACTTTCAAGACAATATCCGAACACGGAACTGATATAACCAGACGGTTTGTTTAAATGGCTTATGAGGTACTTATTGCTGTAAAGTAGCTAGTAACTAATTGCGTTTGCGTTTGCGTTCACAGTGGGTTAAGTCAGTGGTTATCGTCTTTTGCGCGAATGTTCAGATCGTTTGCTACACGTGTCACTATTCGATCGGCCGGGTCTTCACGAAATGGATCTATTCCGTGACTTAGTTACATATCAGGCAGTAGGAGGTTACTAGGCGGAATTTACTGCAAACTTTTGTTTTTCCGTATGGCTGTGGATACGTCGTAACTCATTAATGGTTATGATCTTTAACGACTTACTTGGCTGAAACGTATAAATGAAACAACAATAACAGTTGTTCAATGTAGGTTACGTTACTAGCTGTTCTTAGAAAGTTACCAATAGCAGCTTCTAATTGCTTATTTTCTTTTTAGTCAAACTGTAAACTTACTTTTATTACCACAACAAAAGTTAGGGTCGATTAAAAAAAATACGGTTTTAAAACTCGACAATAAGACTCATACGTATGCTTATTGGTAAATAAACTACCCAATAGATAGGATGATTCGCGATCTTTTGTTATTATTGAGGTATCTACAGACAAAATACGGATGATAGATACCTACCTACATAGAGATAAAAGCACACCCAGCCTTTGTACACACAACAACAGATTTGCGAGGGGATAGTTTTAAAACAGGAGATGTAGACAACAGTGTGTAACTTTATAGTGAGGTTTTACTTCTTCTAAGAAAGTTTCAGGTGGTAGACATTACCGCACAAGTTAATACAAAGAGCCCTATCGCCGGATGACTCCTACAAAAGAAAAAAAATGATATTTCGATAACTTTTAAACATAGAAAGAGTCAAATGGCTATCCTGATAAAAAACATGTTTAGGAGGATTTGCGGTAAATGGGTGGTAGAGAAAACATATAGACTAAAATCCAAGAGTCGCTATACGTTTACGTTATCAATGCTAAACATAGCTTATAGAGAAATATGTCGAAGAAGAATGCCTTTTCTCAGGTGTCATGTACTTCTTAGTAGTAGTGAGTAAAATACTTTTTACCTAAAAAAGGTTCCAGTAATAGCTACACATACCTTTCTGAGCTCCTCAAAATTTCAGCCATGCTAAAATGACATATTTCTGGCGACTCTGGCGTCTTGGACCAACAGTGCAGGGATCTGAGTGCTAAGTGTGAGTTTTTTCTACTCGCGCTCGCAATCGAACGTGAGTGAAAAAACTCACACTTAGCACTCAGGTTGAAGCCCGATGATAATTTTCTTCATCAATCCATACAATAATAAATGTTACGCAGGAAACCGAAAAAACGAGAAACGGTTGTTTTAAAATATTATACAATTTTTACCTTTATTCATGAGACTGTGTTATGCTTCAATATTTAAATCACACAACGTTGTTGCTGAAGCTTTTTAATTGGTGTTTATAAAATAAGCAGTCAATGTGGAAACGAGCTTTTACATTGTAAAGGCTTTTACGATGGATTATATTACATTTTACCGGAACTTGGTTTGGTTTATATTACCCAATTAATTACCATCTTTTATTCCCTGTATATCAATACTTACGTGACGTGGCTGAATAGCAAACTCGCGGTTTAAAAGATCGACGAGGTGTCACCGTGCCTCTAAAAATACTATCGCGCTGCGGTTTCGAATCACAGTCGATACGGGTAGTTACGGATAAGTACGCCTCAAATCGAACTGTTAATTCATTTAATGTTACATTCGGTACGGTATTTGGCTACTGATATTCAGCTGGAAGCTAATCCGCGTATTTTTGAGAGGTGGGACCCGATAATGATATCTGCAAGTAGACATAATCTCGGTCATTTTGTAGCAAAGATTAGCAAGTAGAAGTTTTTATCCTTATTTACTACTCATTTTATTTGTACCCTCCAGAAGGTAGAGGTAAAATCTTTAACGGTAAATAAAAATGTCGAAGGAAATTTTGTTGATTTTTGTCAAAACGAAGGAGGTACAGCCAGTCAAGTGGAACTCGACTACTGAGGGTTTCATAATACGACGATTTACCTACAAAATTTTTCTTATTTAAATTATTATACTTACTTTTATTATTACAGAAAATGGCTAACAAAAATACTTTCAGAAAAATCTTGAATTTTCCTCTCTTTATTTGGTCTAGTAGAGCTGCGGGTTGGCCATTACGAAGATTTATTTGGTTATAACAGACCCACAGTTTCAACTACTCTCACGTACCTATTATTTCTTAGACGTACACTTCAAAGATAAAGGCTGCCTTCAAACGGAAAAAGTTAGGGCTTTCCGAAAAGTCTGAAAATGGAACGGAGATAGCACGAAGAAATAAAAACCTAAAACACAGGCCGCACATAGAATCGGGATCTCAGCCCTAAATCCTGTACTACAAATACACGCAATCTATGTAGCCAAGTTTATATATTACGTAAGGGTAAAAGTAGCGTAGCAATAGCATTTATTGGCTTTATTTTCAGCGACCAACACACTCATATGCTACTACTAAACCTTTCCAGAAATACCTACTTCTTGATAATACTTAAGTATTCATCTTAATTACATCCTACAAGTTTACAAGCTACCTTTTCCATCGTTAAGTAAACAAGGTTAATTATGATAAACATTTATTATAATGAAGACGGGAAAAGTAAAATATTTAATTTAAAGAATATTCGTGCAAGGTCTCAACCCCTTCAATCATTTCGAGTTGCTTCATTAAAAACAGTCCGTTTCAGTCGACGACGACAGGAAAATTAAAAAGCATAAAATAACCGAGTAAAAGAGAAAGTATCATGTATTTACACGAACAAAATGCATTGGTGGCGCAATTCATGTGAAGCATGAAGAATAAACGTTGGCATATCATCTCGTTAGGAAATATGGGACACGGTGCGACGCGCTCTGCAAAATGTGTTCCATTGCTCTTTGTGTCGCCTTCTTTTGTTCAGTGATCTACCCGCCTACCCACATGCCCAGCAACGTGTTGTGTTGTTTTTCAATAACTCACTGAATACCGCTGCTAATTAAAGGGTCGTTGTAACAGCCCACTCGCACTATGAGAATAGGCTACTTTCAGAATAGTTGTAGCATTCTCTATGTGCTCTGTATTTTAAAACGGGATGTGACCTGTTTCTTTTTTAAGGAAGCATGACACACATTCTCTGTCGTCGTATCCACACGTCCATTATTTATAATTGTTTGTGACATGAATAATTTAATATGACACCACTAATTCGACTGTAAATTAGAAAATGTTAAACTTTTATTTATGTTTATAACAATTATTATGTATTGAAATGACAAAACAATTAAAATGACAATAAATTCCACTAAAATCAAAAGTACAGATTCTGAGATAGGGATTTGTTAACAATGTTTCAGAAGTTGTCAGTATGGACCTCTTGTTTAAACTACCCTTTAGGTGTAGTTTGAAACCACTGTTTGTGATATCTTGTCAGACAATTACCAATATTTGTATATGTATTACTCGTATATCATCAAAATAGAAACCTCAGATTTCACAAAAGGCGAATTTCGCGTGACAGGTGACAGTTATACAAAATAATCTTTATAACTGCTAATACTCATTATGGTTATGTAAAATAACCCCTAAAAGCTAGTTATTATCCCTGAACAATTAATTAATGAACGGACAACAATGGACCAGAATTAATGAAATATAATTCGTCCAACTTTACTGTTGTCTAGTCAATTAAGGAAGAGAAACACAATAAAGTTATTCAATTTATTCATTCGACAATATTATAACGAATTGTAAACGTATTAAGTATACGTGCACATCCTAAAAACAACGGCACAGAATAAATAGATACAGAAGATGAGCTCGATACAACGACGATTTATAAGCTTACGGAAATCTCAAAGTATGTCAAACAAGTGTGCGTTACTTTTCGCTGTTTGTACGAAGCTAACCTTCTGTTCCTTCCTATCTATTTTATGCCAATGGTATTCTACAGGGTGTGCGGAGAATATCGTTGGTTCCCTACAGGGAGTGCGGCGTTACAAAGCCTTCAATTAGTGAGGGATTCTCTTTTCTCGCTATTTCTGTCGATTAATGAGGCTCCACACCTACACGCCTACTAATGTATTGAAACACACTTGGTGTAAAGGAGCGGTTGTGAGTGTCTTGTAATTAGAATACAAAATACGTATGTACTTATTTAACATATTTTTAACGAAAATATACCTAAAGGAGGAGGTTTTGTATTCGACGTGATTTTGTTCATATTTTTCATGTATGTAGATGATCTAGGTACGTGAAATATTTTATTTTGAGATATTTAAGTCGTTTGCATTTATATTGATGGCTCGTGACGACGTATTCTTTAAATTAACTGGCTGTAATAATTGGTTGCCACTTTTAAACACGCTTATAATCTATGATAAAGCAATGTGTGAAAGGTACCCAATTAAGGAAACTTCCTGTACCTACTCGAAATAAAATAAATAGCTTTTTACTTGAGTTAGGTTTAAAACTTTATGATGAAGAACAGTTTACATAAGCGAATCGGAGAACTCTTCATTCGAAAGTTTTAAACAATTAACGGACTTGGTTATATTTAGCATAGTATAGATAAGAGAAGTAAAGAGAAAGAGAATAAAGTTACCCAAGTGCAAAGTCGCGAGCGAGATGTAGGTACCTACATGGACCTATATAAGTAGGTAGGTACTCGAGTTTGAATTAAAATTGGCTCTGGAAATTTTGAAGTTGGCATCAAACCTGCTATGAAGTTTATGATAGCACAAAAATATAAACATAACATCACGCCTGTAATCCCCGAAGGGTTAGACAGAGGTGTACCCATTAGAACACCTACATTTCGCCAGTTTTGTTAAGTCCAATGTAGTAGGGGGCGAGCCTATATTGCCATTAACCGGGCACGAATCCAGACTCTGAGGCTGTTACTGAGAAATTCCTGATGGAAAAACCTAATCGAACTTAAGACCTCATGCTCAATAACTAAACCAAATTATCAATTACCTTAAGTCTACATTTAATTTTTTATTTATTCTGTTACAAAAATATTTGTTTTTTATAATTTTATTCTTTAAGTAGAAAGGTTTGATTAATTTACTTAAGAAAGAGCTTCTTAATATTATAAAATACCCCAAGATTTAACTCCAAGGGTTATTCATTTTTGTAGGTAGGTATAATTATATATAACTAAACGCGGTTACTCACTTCCGAAATTCGTCTTTAGAGCTTGATATTGAAAAGGGCAGCCCAAATTGAAGGATTAAATGTTCCGTCTGTGTCAATATGATAAGAGCTGTGAAAGGCTCGGCTCTCAACCCCGAATAAATGTAAAGTTGAAACAGAGGACAAAGAACCAGCAACGAGATTGGTCAGGGACGATCGGTGACAGCTGCGTTTCATGTCGCCACTCATCCTTTATGTTCCAGCTGCCGCACCCTTCAGACTTTCGACTACTACAAACTTGATACCAACGAAATGTATCTCATTAACATTCCATCAAACAAACGCCAAGCAATGTGTTATTACATCCCAATTTAATTTTCTCAAAAACAGCACGAATTCCATTAACACAGTGAACTAATTTGTGTATTAAAACAACAATATTTGTTTTACTAAATTGCCTTTGTTATTGTTAGAACAAAATTTTTTTTTCGTAACAAAAAAATAATCAAAACATTTCCAAAACTTGTAACAAGTTCCAGGAGAAAAACTTGAATTGCGGACACAAGTTGTTCCAAAGCAAAATTTGAGTCGTACATAAAACACGCTGTCGCTTTCGATGTGAATGTATTTTGTATAAAATCTAATAATGTTTTAGGAATGGTGCGTAAATTAAGGCTTTGAGTTTACAGATTTAATCAAATTAGAGTTGTAATTTATCAGAATAATAACGAATAAGGGTATTTTATTCGGTTTATAGGTTGTAATATAATTATAGAAGAGCGACAAATTCATTTATTCTACATCGATTCCAAGACAATTCAATACTTTGAAAGCAATCATCGGAAAAGAATTCGTAAAAGTTCGCCAAAATGTTAATCCGTCTGGGGATCTCTGTTTTTATTTGCACGCAAATCATCCTTCTAATATTACATTTGAAATCCTCATGATACGCTTTCACTGAGCGCATTTTGAGCGTGTTACGAATATAAGCTCCTTTTTTCAGGTTCATTGGAAAGTGGAATTGACATAAAATGTGTGTGATTGTGTGGCGAACTAACACCCGTTATATTGTGAGCTAAAGGAGTGACTACATTGTACTGTGTTGAGCTAAAAACTAAGGTGGAGTGTAGTGGTATGGTGTGCTCCGGTTACCGAATATCAAGTGGTATGGAGGTCGTCCCATCGAGCGGAAGCCGCATCCTTGTGGCATTCTTTGCTACTGTTTTCTGGGGAATGGGTAAGTAACTTAACATAAACGTTCTCGAAATAAGAACGGAAAAGAAAATACGTTTGTTTAAGTCGACAAGACGCACAATTACATTAACATTTCAATTACAAGTTACAAGAAACAATTACAGTTAGATATGAGTTTATACAGACAAATGATCTCCAAAACAATTGCCTGTAACTTTAGTTTGTTTACTCCGCAATCATTACCATCATCAAGTTCAATACTCTTCAACCACAGTTGGTTTATAAGTATTTACCTAAAGTTTATGTATGTAAATATTCCGTCTAATGGACCAGAGCAAAGACTTTCTTTATCCCACTGCCTGGCAATATTAACATTATTTTTAAGTAGGTATTTTCTTTCGTGTAGGTACACACAGGGTTAAATGTCAAGTAGGTAAGTTAGGCTGTGAAGTGGGTGTTGGGAACAGTATCCTTTAGAAGTTTAGATACAAAACCCGAGATATAGGCAGGTCTCAAAGGTCAACAAACGAAAACAAAATGTCCAGGACAGAAACAATATTATCATGTACCTACATACATAATTGAAACATCAATAGGATTTGTAACATACCAACCTACAAGCTGGTATGAATTACAAGTAATTATATTGTACGATGGATCTCTAATCATGCGTTGTTGTTGATTAGGTGTTAATCTTGCTACGGTTTGAGTTATATTACATTATCTTAAAGTGCTTTTGAATAACATATCAATTACTACGCTACGTTGACTCGGAACTGGATTATGTTATGAGCACACATCACTCAAACGTATCTACCTATACTACCTATAGGACTTACGTAGCTATATTCAAATTAAGACTAAAGTATATGCTTGTGCAGGAAAATCTAAAAGTAAATTTTCATTATGTATAAGTAAGGGATACGGCCTCGCGTAAAAGGTAGCCAACGCCTGAAAGACTATAAAAGTGATTGCAATATTTAAGCACGTGAAAAATAAAGACGCGGGATCAAAGGTAGATTGATATTACTTCATAATAAAAAAGACTTTATTATGATAGCAACAGCTTTCAATTTACGAGTATCTGTAATGAAACGAGAGCACCTCTAAATATCAATTACTCTATTTCGTTTTTACTTTATTCTATTTTTTAATACTGTCGTGAAATGGGGGAAAATGCCTTGAATAAATATTTGTTCGCTCATTTATAATACATAGAATAAAAACATTATTTTTCGTTCAAAACGTGCACTTAAGTTTGATTGCTATATACTTATATAGTACCTACCCACACATGTGACAATGGTATTACTATCAACCGTAGCTGTTATAAATGGAAAATGAGCTAAGTACTTGTGTAGGCAGTTGTATAGAATCTACGAGGCTCCTGTGTCCCCAGAAGCTCTAAACCTAATATCACTCGATTGTTATAGAATTTCGTAGAAGGTTATTAATATATTTTGTGAACATTTAGTTTGAAAATATAAATAATTAAGTAGTTGTGTGTTTGCGCAGATTAAAAGGTCTATCAATTAGTTCACAAATCGTTGTTTGAACAAAATTGTTTCACAAGAATTATTATATTTGAGCTCAAGCAGTTAATTAATTTTCTTGTTCAAGTTTTGACACATTAGGTTTAGCCTACATAATGTTTATAGATTTATAAATCACTTTCTCTACTAACCTAAAACCTTATTAAATAATTCAGCTTTCATTCGAAAAATAAATTATAAAATAAACCGACAGTTAACAACCGTAAAAGGAAGAAAAGATTTATAAAACTTGATTTGACGGCTTAGGGGGGACGCATATCAATTCCTTTCTGATCTGAATTTCATAATTTCAATCTGTCAAAAATACCTCTACTTGACTTACATTTAGACATTGATTGTCGCTGAGATGAGATTGCGATTAGATTTTAAAGATTTTAATTAGTAGAATTTATAATTGGCCTTAAGATGAGCTGCATATCGTCGGTCGCGTTACGCCATATCAGTCAAATCTCACTACAATAAAAAATGCGAAAGTTTTGATGGATGGATGTTTGTTACTCAATCACTCAAGAGTGGCTGAACGGATCTGGATGAAATTGCCACAGAGATTTTAGTCTGGAATAGCACATATGTTTCTTTTTACAAGCTTTTATTCAGCTTGCACTGTTCGTATGTAAGTATGTATGTATGTAAGTAAGTATGTTTGTAAGTAAGTTGTCCTTTCAAAATTTGCAAACCATTTTTCAACCATTTGTTGGTATCCGATTGAGCTGAAACTTTGCATACACCTTTATTTCTGATGACAATACAATTAATGTCCAATATTCAATATTGTAATAATTTAAAATAAAAAGCTTGTTTTTAAAAACATCTTTTTAATTAGTTTATTATTCCGGAAAAATGTACGGCCCCTGCGGAATAATATTTCATCCTTGACGCGGACAAAGTCGCGGGCAGAACTTAGTGAATAATAAAACAACAGCTAACCTTACACACATAACTAATGATGACTACGCACTACGTCGCGCGTAATACTATAAGCGATACGTTCGACGCATCATCCGTCCCATGTATGTCCGTTGAGGGCGGACATACATGGGACGGATGATGACGGCTGTTCGTGAGAACCCTACCAATCATAATGCATTAATGATTAAAGGTAATTTAATATTTAATTACGTTACAGTTACTAAATAACATAATCTGCCTAGTAGTGCCTTTTCCTACTTTCGGTCGTCTTCCAGTCTAACCGAATACCAGTATTTTTCATGGTGATACTCCTATCTGACCTCCATCACCCAGTTACTAGGTAACACGATACCCTTTGCTAAGATTGTTTGTCAGAATTTCGGACAGTTACTAAAGTACTATCGAAGGTAAATACACACATCAAAAAAGTCTAGGGATCAACATCCCTAACATTTGTTAGGGATGTTGATCCCTAGACTTTTTTGATGTGTATAGTTACTTTCATAAAAACTTTATTTACCACCTATTCACTCAAATTAAGTAGGTACAACAAATTATCTTAATTTTCATGTTGTCGTCGTTTCTGTTAGTGATAACATAATATAACATTACGCCTCAAATCCCCGAAGGGTTAGACAGAGGTGTACCCATTAGTACACCCACATTTCGCCAGTTATGTTTAAGTCCCATGTAATAGGGGGCGAGCCTATTGTCATCCACCAGGCACAAATCCACGCTCCGAGGGTGCTACTGAAAAATTCCTGATGGAAAAACCCAATAAAACACAAGTTATATTCAAACAAAAGGTGTAACCAATTTGGGTCAGTAATGTGATGTCTGGGGACTCATCTATTTGTTAATATTCATAATTATCGCTAACAGCATTGGTAATGTTGATTTGCACCTACTTTTAAGAATTTACTATCTGCTGAATCAAATAGAATCCTTAATTCCTCTCCTGAATTCATTTTCACTTAGCTACATTTAAAATCGATTTATGCCTCAAGGTTCGGGCTATGAACACTAGCTAAATTGTTATCAAGATTAGTTATATAGTCCGTAAAGCCTTTGTCTGGTTCTATTTATAATCGTTTGAAGTACCTAAGTCTTTTCTAGCAGACAAATAATTAGAATAATTTGTAGCGTAAATTAAAGTTATGCTAATTTGCGAAGAAATGATTATGTTATTTTTTTTATATAACAAAAAACGGTAAATTACCTAAATTAAGTGTTATTTTTCGAAAATCTTAGTTCAATACGCAGTTTGATAACGAATTGAGGCTTGATATTGCTCTTTGAGCTTTGAGCTAACAAACAAAGACTTAATTTTTATGAAACGTCTTCGCACTTTTCGAATTTCGCCTGTATCGTGGGTGCATTTACAAACATATAAACTCGCATACACAAACAGCCTGATCTGTAGGTTATACAAATATTTGTTCCGTGCTGGAATCGAACGCGACAACGTCACATATTCGTCCATATAATTTCTCAGGGCACTCTCTATTTTTATACCATTTATAGTCCTAATTAAGACTGTTAGTCGAGATAGGTATAGTATAGTTATTCGAGATTTTTTTTTATTTTTTTTAACGATGCTAAATTCTCGTCCCTTGTGTATGCCTAATGGTTGAAGGGTTCATCCGCAGTGGCGAGTGATTGTGTTAGGTTCGGAAAAGGTACTAGAGAGATAACGTGTCGCCATTAGGGACACATTTCCAATTGCTCACCTTTCTACCTTAAAGCCGCGTACAGACATCGCGAGGCGTGCAACACGAATGGTTCGTCCCGCATGCCTCGGGCTGTGTGGACGGGTGTGCTCACAGTGAGCATTCGCGCCATACAATCGTTGCGAACGCCGCCTCAATACGAGCCGTGCGCTCCGTGTGGACGGACAGGTGTTGTTTGCGTTTTCTACTGACGAACACCGTGCGTGGTGGTTTGCTTGCTCAGCTTGAGCATGTATCGTTCGGGACGCACGTATAAATGTACAGTCGTACGCCTCAGGTTGAGGCATGCGAGACGAACCATTCGTGGCGCACGCCTCGCGATGTCTGTACGCGGCTTAAGGTTAACTGGCTTACTTATTACCCACACGCCAAAAAGGCAAACTACAAATTAGATTTAAACGCGTCCTTTTTACAATAGATACAGGCGGCCCTTACAAAATATGGGACAGATAATTATACAAAATTTTGCTAAAAATCAAGCCTTAATTAAAAGATTTTATTAGAATGTAGTAAAATCATAATAAAAAGAATAATAGATCAGGAAATATATCTATCAACAATAAACGCATTATTCCACTATGAAGGTCAAACGTCATGAGTACGTATCTAACTTTGATTTATAACGTAATAAGGATCGTTGGGGCCAATAAAAGCTTTCCCTCCTTGAATTCCATATAATGCCCGACGAAAGTTTTTGTGGTAACAAAAACAACTACATCTGGACGACATCTAAAGGAAAATGGAACACAAACGCAATTTAGTAAAAATGATGGAAATAGCCCTCGCTTGTCCCATGTTAACATTGAACATGTTGGCACAAAAGAATTATGAATGAGCTTCTATTTATTTCGTTTATTTCACGAAAATATAATATTATCGCTTGATAAACAATGGACGTAACTCAATTTAGCCTTTGTTCTTAGAAATAAAAATAAACTAAGTAATAAATGACTAAAATTGCTTTATTTCGCTGCCAATGTTTGCAAATGCCTATCAAATGTTACGCAAAAGAATTACATTAAATCGGATTCATCAATAATAATTTTACTTTTATTTGCAATTGTTACACGGTAAAATCATCAGTCAAATATAAAACTCTAAATAATAATTTAGAGTTTTTTCTAACTTCCGTATTTACCCAAACCAAAATTTCATAATGGTATGTAAATTGAGCAGACCACTAATTACAGTATTAAATCCGTAATGATTTTATGCGGTACTAAACTGCTCTAATTAACTATTAGTGGACATTTTAAAATTAGACATGACATTGAGTGCCGGTAAATTACAAAACGGATCAACAAAATGAATATGTTATAGTTGTAAACTATGTAATTAAATATAAAATCTAATTTTCGTTTATTTACAAAGTTGATGAATAACTAAATATAGTCAATATTTAGAATTTATTTACGTATACACTCATGTAGAATGTAGTGAGTAACTCCTTAATTTACATAAATAAGTAATTAATGTTAATTATCGTACGTAGAGAATTACAATTTGAACTGAGTTAATTCCTGAGAGGAATCAGTAGTAGACTGTGAAAGGAAGTCACATTCGCAAGTCGTCGTCTTCAAATAAATTAACCCTTGTCTCTAAGAGCCATTAAAACGACATTTGTATCACTCGCTGGCAGGAAACTACCAATCTGTCTCAGTCAGAGCCAATTGGTGCAAACACATCTCCATTTTGGTCAAAACCAAATCTGCCGTTTAGACAAACACTATGTTTGCTGGCAAATTTTTCATTTTGTTGGAATAAAGCTAACTTTTCTTCTGTTAAAGAGATCCGTTTACAATCAATCGTAAAATTAGGCTCTGTAATAAGTTTCGTAACTTTGAGAGAAAAACAAGGTAGGCTATAGAAATTTGGGCGGTTATTGGAATCTGTTTTATTCGATAAAGTTCGAAATTTGCCTCCCTATAACAGTCTGGCTATACGTAGGTACTTTTGTTATGATTACAATTTTACAGCTTCTATGAGGGTCTGTTGTTTTTGATATTAGCATAATAATAATGTTAAAGATTACCCTGCAAAAATTGGCGACTCAGTTGTCGTAATCAACAAAGAGCGCTAACAATAGTGCCTAGGCTATCACGCTTGGCATCTTTCCAACTTGGTATTCTACAATCACTGTGATTGTAGTATGATGTTATTAGTAACTAAATTACTACATTCGAATTACCTCTAATGGTATTGCAAAGAAATAGAATATACGTAACGTAAGAATCTTTATTTTTCGTAGCCGTAGCTACGCGTAGCACAGGCTACGCCGTAGATCGTTTAGTTTTGAATTTATTTTGAAAACTAGAAGAATAAATTCTAATGCACGAAAAAGTTTTTACGGAAATAGGTTCTAATAGTTTGGTACATTATTTCATGGTTTGTTAAACTTTTTACGTTTCCCGACGGGAACCTATTGTCCCTAGTGAAAGCGCTACGAAGTGTTCCAAATGTCGTGGAATTTATTATAACTATAACATTCAAATAAATATCAGAAATTGTAGAAAAGTAAACGTTTGCTTTAAAACTTTCGATGCTAAAGCTAAACTTTAGTTTTCTACATTTTTATTATTGCTTCTACACCCGATTGGGTTCCGTTTAAAGTTTACTTATACTTTGATTTTTATTAAGCAGCTATATACTTAAATTTTTATTAAATTGCTCAAAATACACTAGTAAACTACGATGCTATTTTTACTTGCGTGATCTAGTTTTTGGAGCTAACTAGAGCGTTATATTTTAGTGTCCGGCGATCAATAGATCAATGCAATTAAATACCGAGTGCCGGTCACTGCCGATAATTTGACCGCGACACGATTTGTTCGTGTCATGAGGCTTAGTGACCTAAGAGGTGCTACCTCTGTTCTAATAATGAATTGCCTTCCATTTCCTCAGTTCAGCATTGGCTTAATTTGGTGGAATATTGCAAATAATGTCGTGTCAGATAACTTTATCACGTATTAGATGATTAAACACCATTTTCAGTTACTTGGGTAGAATATGGTTTAACAATGATAAATAATCAGTTGTTCCTGTCGTTTCATTTTCATATGAATATGGGAACAAGGAAAATGTAAATAGAGGGCAGCCAAACGTACAAAAAAAGAATAGTGTGTACCTGGAATGATATTTTGGCTCCAGTGAGACAATTGGATTACATGATGTTACCCTTTGTGTTTCTATTATGTATATTGTATATAATACAAAGTAATAGTGCACGTGTATACTTTGGCTCGCTGTTACATACGTTGGTAGTTCTTTCTTAATATTTCTTGCGATCCTTTGGTTGTCAGTAATCTTACTTACAATTACAAAGTCTGAGACCCATGTACATTCTACATACTCCGTACTTATTCAGCTCAGCTGCGTAATGAGGCCTTACAAGTTTTAGTCTATCTTAATGTGACTGACTTAGTGTAAAACAAAAGGCAGCGCGGTGGACTCAGACTTTCAAACTCTCCACATTAACTTGATTCATCAATCTTTCATTCGTGTGCACCCGACCTTAACAAAAGGTTCACTTTGTTGATTAATGGAAATAGAAAAAAAATGATGGAATTAAATTATTTAAGTTTCTCGTTAAAAGGGTTGGGTTCAGGAATTAAGAAGTAATTTCCAGAGTTCAAACCGATAATATTTGTGGGTAAAGTTCTGTATTGTTGTAAAAGTATTAGAGGGCTTCAACAATTGTGTGTGTATGGGAATACCGCAACTCGTAATAAGTTTACTGAAGACTTGACCTTCCATCTAAAAGTTAATACATAACATAACATTACGCCTGCAATCCCCGAAGTAATAGGCAGTGTTGTGGGTACACTTAAAAACATGACTGGCAAAATGTGGGTGTACTTATGGGTATTAGTGCCTATATTTGGCTAGTTTTGTTTGTTGTAATGTAACGTAACCAGGTAATGTAACCAGGATTTTGTAAAAACCTAATTTAAAAGAGTGCCGTGGAGTTTCTTGCTCGTTCTTCTCCATAGAGGCCTACCTCCGTTTTGGAACGAGCAACTAGCTTCATTTTTCGGACTAACTGACTGACTTCTTGACAATTCAAAAGTGCCTGTAAATGGTCTAATTGAAATAAATGTTTTGACTTTGACTTTGACTAAGTCCCATGTAATAGGGGGCGAGCCTATTGCCATCAACCGGGCACAAATCCAGACTCCGAGGCTGCTACTGAGAAGTAGCAATAAGAAAGTTGAGATAGTTAGAAGTTATTATTATTTTTTAAGGATGGGAATTCATTAACTGACGTCTTCCGCTCTGGGCGGAGCTGAAGGAAGTGTCAGACTCTTACTGACTAAAACCTATCCGTGTTCCTCTTATTGCCCTTTGTGTTCCAAGGCCGCGGTAACTCTTTCGAACAAAATCCGCAATTCTGGTAGATCGAAAAGTTACTTAGAAATAACAATAGGTAAAAATACACATTACGTACCAGCTTTCGAATGAAACAACATTAATCATTACAGGACAGGAGACATTTTCGTAATGTATAACAAGGTTCACAAGAAATTAGGTTTTCAGGTGTCTAATTTTAGAAAGTGATTAAAGCCGTAATTGCTTTTGGTTTGTATACATGATTTATACAATCATAAATTTATTATTTCGACTCCGTCTGCGTAGAATTTAGAAGTAAACCAAACTCCTAATTTATTCCACGGGAACACAAAGTGTTAATCTAGATCAACCTCTTTAATATATAAATAATATCTAATACCTACTAATTATAGGGAAAGGTCTCTTCTCAAACAAAGAAGGCACAAGTACTGATCACCACGCTTGCTAAAAGCGGTTTGGCGATTTCAGAATCATAATAATATTAATTATAAGCCTAAGTTTGCTCACGATGTTTTGCTTTACCGATGTTAGTGATGTCTAAGATAAAAGTACATAATATAAATTGAAAAAGTCACATTGGTACTTGCTCGGTATTTAACTTGCAACCTCATGCATAAGAAGCTGGCATCTTCACCACTTGGCCATCACGACCTTTAATATCTATGTGTGAATAAATTTCAGCTAATTGAGTTCAGCCGTTTGAGCATCAAAGAATAACAAACATACCTCCATCCCCACAAACAAAAGTAGGTTAGGAAACAGGAAAATAAAAATATTATCTAATACATCTATGACATACCCAAGTCAAAGAAAACACGCAAAAATAACCTTTGGCAATACACGTACAATAGACGTGAAACCTTTGTGCCACCCAATGAAGTTTTTATTTCTGTAATAATTTTAGCGCCTAGTGTGTAAAGATTAATCATTTCAACTGATTAGCTTTATCAAATTAAATAACAATTAATAGAAGTAACACTCATCTATTCATCTTATCACGCACACCGGAAGGTATAAGTAAATAAAGTTTCCATTCCTCCCATTTGGTGCAACTTGAGACACACACCCTACTTTGTCCTAAGTAGGTAGTCCATAGCTGTTTGATTGTACTTTAGTGTTGTGATGTGTCTTTTGTGTGCACCGAATAAATGTTTTATCTATCTATCTATCTATCCATTCGATACTAAAGATGTATTGTGCTATCAGTCATTTTAATTTCCACATCAGATAATAGATTACGCAGTTTTCCTTAAATTGAAACTTCAGAACGTGTCGGTGCTGGCTACGGGCGTATAAAGATTGAAGATTGTAAATGGTTACTCATCCAATTCGATGGTAGCTAAAGCAAACAGCGCCCCACCACTGTGGTTAACTGAGTAAACGTAACTAAACTAATTATTATATCCCTTTTATCATCAATATTGCTAAACGCACCAAAATCTTAACGAAACAAATTACTTAGTAAAGTGATCTTGGCAGCTACGCAATATTGGGTTAGTAGCAGGGGTCCGCAATGTAATTCAATGAAGCAAACAGTAGCTCGGGGCTATGTAGCTATACACACAGGCCGAACCCAAAGTCATTGATATCTCGCGCTAAAGTGTCCGCATGATTGATCGACTCCGCGGCTTTCCTTTCAAGCTTACATTGATATTTCATCCCTTATTTAGCTTTCAAGTGATTTGTACATTATTTTCTTTGAAACATGTTATAAGGCAAATAAACACAGCAAAATATAAATATCATGTTATTTCGTAGAATTTTATGTCAGCTATCGTGATTGGCATTCATTGAGTTGCGGGACAGCTCGTTTTACTTGAAAAGGCATCGTGAATTCTTGTCCCGCACAATAAAATTAAGTGTCCGCCTTCATATCCATTTCAGTTTTACGATTGTTCTATCCTCTATGAGCATATTATAGATGTCATGAATATACTTTACTGCAGGTTCTTCTGCCTGATTGTCTATTTCCTGAGGATTGGTTCAAATGAATTCGCTATTAAGACTTGGCGCCATAGTTGTCTTTAGTTAAATTAAATTGGTCATCAAAATTAGTAGGAACCTCGACATCGGCTTGCGTTTATGTGCATGTTCGTGAGTGTGTTGCAAGTTGGCGCGCGACTTGTAAAGTAGGTAATTGCACAACTTGTGAACGTTTCCCGAGACTTGTATACGTAGTGAATCTTCCTATATCTATTTAGGAACGTATCAAACTGTGTTCTAGACAACTCAAGTAAAGTTTAACCACCGTGAGATAAATTAAATCGCCAGTATTTCGCTCTGTTGTTGATGTTAAATTATTCCGTGTTACATAACTACACGAATATATTATAACAAACTTTTCAACTTCATTCGTTTGAAAGTCAAAGTCCGTTGTAAGCTGACGTCTCTTACCTATAAGTTTACCTGCTAAATTTCAGTACAGTACCCGGCGATAAATATTGCACATCGACCTTTGGAAAGAGACAATCGGCTAATATCGGCTTCGTAGAGCGTTTTCTCTGTCGCACGAAATACAAACAGTCCGGAATCTATTAGGAGCTGTTAAAACAATTATGATTTCCTTCTCTTGATAATTCTTTTTATTCTTTGTATAAAATACGAAATACGAAAAGGTCGATGTGCAATATTTATCGCCGGGTACTGTACCATAGATAAAGTAGTTTCTAAGATTTTGTGTTTGGGTATAAGCCTGGCCTTGGCCTTGCGGGTAGTCTAGTTTTTTAATTTGTTTTATAAGTTATTTTTTTATGCTATCATCGGGGTGACGTTTTCTATTAAAAAAAAAAACTCCGTAAATAAATAAAGATGTAAAAAAAAAGTTGTGTTGAGTCAGTAGGTGAATGACCTTTCGCTTTTATATAAATAACATAAGGCTTCTCAAACTTGATGTTCCATCCGACGGTACAATAAATCGTGTAGTGTTTTTTGAGAAGCTTGAATAATTTACGATGTTTTCTAACCACATGTACCGAAAGATACAAACGTATAATACTTCATGTTGCTAACAGGCTGTTCGCCTCTAACCCTTCCAAGGATTGATGACGTCCTCATTGCTAAACCTTAGTAAAGGGTGTCACACAGTGACTGCAATAAATAGTTTTCTCTGTTTATTTCAAGGAAAATACCTGATTTTTGACAAAACATACATGTGGATAGGAATAAGCATAGCATAGGCATTAAGTCCGCCTTTGTACTTTTGATGCATAAAGTTTAAATAAATAAATAAACGTGTTGGTACACCTTTCATAATATTTGCCCTACCGGATTTCGGTCACAGCAGCCAGGAGAGATTATAAGATACAAGTATGTGCGCAAATACAGGTGCACATTCCTTTCCCTCACGTTCATAGTCCGATGGAACGGCAACCCGATATAACCGGGGAGAGATTAGGCTCTGAATTTGCTGGACCTGCTTCCGAGGCACGAGGGTATCACACTCCCAACTTCTTAACTTTGGGCTTACTACATATATATATTATATATCAGCAGTCACGCTTGCGACCATGAGACCAACAGGGCGCTACCCCTTTAAGATTTAAAAAAGTAGGTATGTACGTATAGGTAACACTTAATAAGTTAATTTATTTAAATATCGTTTTGTTATAAGGAGACTTTATTCAACAGAACGCAGTTTATTCGATTGTGGAACGTATACGTTCACTTGTGGCAATTTGTGTGGAATAATTGTGTATCCCTCTGTTGTCACTAGAGGGTGCTATTTCAGTTTCAGCACAAAACTCTAATGCGATTGAGTACGTATAAAAACTCACACTAGGCACTCAGATTGATGAACGAATGATTCACTGTCATGTCGATTGCGTGCTTGTACTTTGACCTACGATCAAATTATATTAATTGATTAAAGATAAAATTGAACTTACTTTGTTTCAAGATAGGAATCAAAGTTACTTAAAGTGGCCACGTGCCTTTAATAACGATACGAATGACTCAACAACGTCGTAATTTTTTTGATGCTTTGAAGAAATTCTTATTTATTTTTTTATTTTCCTTGTTTTCACTTGTACCTTCTTGTATGGAAACGCACGTGATAATGCGGTATTAGTTTTAAATACGTAGAGAATATGTACCTACCTGCAATATAATATATTGTGATATTGTACGCCACACATGGATGAGCAGTACGATCGCACCCTAAGCTCCATATTTGTAAGAACTTGTTACGACTGTCTCACAATAAACTATTTGAATTTGAATATAACCTTCGCATGTACTACGAGCAACTTGGTAGATACTTTTGTTTACATGGAACTTCGATAAAATGCTTGCAAGCTATTTGCAAACCCATTGATGAGCAACAATTGATTGTCGAAAATTGCGTAGTGCTTCATTTTAAACTGCCCACGGCTTTCATACATTATTTTAGTGATGATCGTGCTATTATGCAAAACAGCAATCTAGATCAATATTGCCCATAAATGTACAGTAATGCGAGATGGCTATCATTAAATCTGATCAACCAGTATTACCCAGTAAAAAAATTAATTAGTGTACCTACAGTGATTTGGTTATTTTCAGACTAAAGTCATTAAAATATTAGTTAACATCCATTGTAAATGATTACCTAACAATTAGTATTATTATAACTAGTCCGTACTGTCCCAATGCTAGGCAAAGGCCACCCTCTATTATCCATCTATTGCGACTTTGCGCTACGTCTTACCAATTCTAAAGGAAGCCGACCAAGTCGACCCGCCGCCGTCTCCTATGTGGTCTACCGCGTCCTCGTCTCGCATTTTAGGGGCACCAATCTTGGGGTCTATAGGCCCATAGATCGTTCCATGCGGCAGACATATCCAGCCCAGTCCCATTTTAGCTGGACAACCTTTTGAGCCACGTCAATGATAGTCTGTGTTTTGAAGCGAAGGGTGGTGTTTCGAATGCGATCTATTAGTTTAACACCAAGTATGCTCCGCTAAATAGCACGTTGGGAAACCTTGAGTTTAACAACCTAACAATATTATTAATAAATCATGATTCATTGTAGAAAAAGTATAAAACAATTACCTGTTAGCTAAAATTAAACATTGTTAATCTATGTCACAGATTAAGATTAAGATTATGATATTCTTAAGAAATCGATGATTCAACATCACGTAATGAGTTTGACTCATTACTTTTTTACAGTTATCAATGTTGTGTTAGCTTTTATCATTTGCCTACTCTTATTTAATTATAGAACATCTGAGTCAAAAGTCAAAGTCAAAACATTTTTATTTCAATTAGACCATTTACAGGCACTTTTGAATTGTCAAGGAAAATCATAAATATTAAATATATTACTTTTCTTTTTAGGATTACGTAATGAAATGGTGCTAAACGGGACTTATTATTACTAAGACGCCGCTGTCTGTCTCTGCGTTAGTCTGCATCAGGGTTGTATATTTAAATTATAGTAGGTATACACTTGAAAATTTCACAGAGAGTATTACTATGGCTGTTATAACTACAAATAATTAAATAAAATAAAGTAAAAATTAAAGGGAGTCCCCTTACAAGATTCTTTGTTTGTGTTAATATTGCACGGTACGCAGTTGGCCATTTTTTTTCTACAATTTTCTAAGATAGGAAATTAGGTCACCTCACTATTTTTGTACTCTGCCCTGATGATTCCTCTCTTCCCGAGGTTAAAGATTTCAATTAAGAAGATACGCATGGATGGAGGTAGCATCCTCAACTCGTGTGCTCGTGATGGTCATGGCCACACGTTTCCTTTTAACAGAACTTTACTTTGCTTTACAGCGGCGCAGCTCATGTTTAAAGGTAGACACCTATTACAAAGGTTTACAATAAAAACAATCGAATTAAACGTTGACCTAGATAGGAAATGAAATAAAATGTCTTATATTTATTTAGGCAGTCCACTTGTCCGCAAACGTCGTTTATTTTCTTCCTTCTACTTTCTTTATTTTTCCAAATATAATTTCCTTTTCTATTTTCATACAGTTTCGTCTCTGTAACATCAAAAACACTTGGAGCTTTACTTACCGTTATAAGATTAGGAGGGTTCCAACAAACTGAAATTCCGAGAGAAGCTTGTAAAGATCGCTACCATTCGCACTCGATTTTCAGTCTGAACGGAATTAAGTTAGGAGTTTCGTATGTAAATAAAATTGGAAATTGCGATGACGTCACGTAGCACCCGCACAATCCTGCTCCATTGGTGGAATATCTACTCAGATAATGGGTATTAGAAAGTCTGAGCTAAGATTAAATATTATTATTCATACTACATTTCTTGTATTTATGGTACAATGGTACGGTAAGTAAAAAATCCCCATGCTTATGTAAGCACGTGTCGGGTGTAAGACATTTGTTATGGATTCGAGTTAAGGAAAATTAAATTATGCGAGAAACGAGTGTGTTTGTTTGAGTTCTTTTCCATGCTGTCGCCATATTTTCATCTGGGAAGCGTCTTTGAGTTTGATCCTCCGGTTCGTTTTATTTTTCAAAGCTAACATTATTTCATGTTTACTAATTTTACAGAGTTTCTTTAATTCCTCTTTTGATTGAAGGTTTAATGTCAATTTTATTTCTCGTTTTCCGAGAACGTTTTCTATTTATTTATTCAGTACTAGCAGGTTTCCGAACAGCGTTTTGGAGAGCTGGCCGATGCCCAGGGGAATTTAGGCCAGTCTAAAATGTTGTTTGCTCTGACCTCATCTATTGTTTCCTGCTACAATAAGAAGACATTTTGATCAATGACACGGCAGTTTCCTCCTCGAATGAAATCTTTTTAATATCTCATTCATCGTAACATTAATATACTTATTTTCAAAAATGTCAGAAGGAAAATAATACAGTCATGATTCTCCAGTCGAAGTTTATGAGATTTTAGCTGTTTACGAGGAAGATGATACATTTAAATAGGCATCCCATCTTTCATGTAACTCAATTGGTCGTAACAGGGCGTCTGTTCATATCGACGTTGACAAAAATGAGTTTGGAACGTTTACTATATATGTACTTATCTCATGGTAACGTTTAAGTCACATAAGTAGATAGAGGAAATACTGTTTGTACTGTAATGAATTGTCAAAATTGATTTAGTGTACTTACCTAGTTATGTTATTGTTTACTTATAGATAACAGTTCACTATTTTTAGAATATAATCTGATACTGTAAGACCCGATGCACCTTCTTCGATAAGTTTACGTAAACATACTCGTGTCTGGCACGTAATAAAACTTGTTCCAATTTTAAAAGTGACTCATAGCTTTTTTCGGATTTTGTGAAACAATCCCTTTTATTATTTCAAGCTTTTCACTTTTTTTTATAGCTTAGTGAACTCAAGCGTTTAAAGTGTTCCGTTTATCCTACTTACAATAATATATTATTAAAAATGTGAAAGTTTGTGAAGATGTTAAAAATTAAACGTTTGTTATTTAATTACGCGTAAACCGTTAAACAGATTTGGATGAAAATTAGCACATAGATTGACCATTTCCTAGATTAACACATAGGATACTTTTTATCTCGTTAATGTGTTCCCTTAGGATAATAATTTAGCATATTTTAAGGAAAGTTATTATTTACGCGGGCGAATCCCTGGAAAGAAACTATAGTTCAAAATAAGTTCTTTGTCTATATGAGCAGTTGCATTACACGTCGTTGCAGTGAAACTCACCTAGATGCTAGTGCGATTGGGTAAGTGGTACTGTAGATCCTTGCCCTCATTTGTCTCATGTATTCGCACAGGATAAGCAGCATCCTTCTAACGTTATCAGATCAATTTGGAACTATGAATTGTTAAATCGTTCGCATCCGTACATTTAAGACGTTCACGCATTATTTATGAGTGTTTACGATTATAAAAGTGGATAGCCAGAAGGCCTTGGCCTTACACTTGGTGGCTTTACATATCTTTACAGTAGGTAGGTACAGTAGCGTTCATAAGTGAAGTAGCAATTTCACAAATCAATAGATTGTCATATTTTTGAACTTACGACCTTTCAACGCCGTCTGCGAATTCTGAGGTGTTCGTAGGTACTGTGTTAATAAATAATCACTTATACACATAGATGTAGGTACGGCCTGTACCATTCACAGCAATTCAAACCTAGCTTGCTACTGCACTTATGACCGCTTACTGTACCTACAGTGATACGTTAGTTCAGAAAATAATTAAACGAAACATAAATGTAGTAAACTGTTTAGGTATCGAGATGGCTCAGTCGTTAAGGCACCGGCCTCTGTGTTCGAATCCGGGCAAGTACAAATGTGACCTTTTTAATTCATATGTACTTTCTTAAGTTTATTTTGGACATCACTAAAGGAAAATCATCGTAAGGAAACCTGGACTTATAATATATTTAACATAAGTCCGGAATTGTCAATCTGCCTTGAGCAAGCGTGGTGATCAATGCTCATACCTTCTCTGTATGAGAAGAGGCCTTTACCCTGCAGTGGGGTCTACGATTATTTACTGAATCTGAATGATGTTCCTTTCAGCATAGTATAAATACGTGGAAGTACCTAATGTAGGTATCAGCTGTCTGGATAATATGTTCCTATCCACAATATCGCAAAGGTATGTAGGTATGTACCTACATACCTACATACATGTATACATATATGTACTACTACATATATGTACTGCATATGTATGCGGTGTGTCCCCGGAAGATCTAAAGACAGCTACACACACACACGTCACTCGTCTTATGTATAGAAGCATGCATGAATGGTCATTTTGTGTAAGGTTGCTTGAATGATGTGGCTTAACATTGCCTTAAATGGTTCGCATGCACGCAGTTACGTGTGTCAGTGCCTTTAGTTATGTGGTGGAAGTAAACTCTAAAGCCTATCGAATCCTTCTCTTTGACATTGTGATGGTTCGCACAAATTCTTTAAAAAAAAAACATTTTATTTTATTCCTCAAATCTGATTAATTTTTAATTACCAGTACAATTAGATTTTTATTGACTTTGAAATCAATAAATAGTTAGTAAATTGAGTTAGCAAAAAAGTGACGTCACAGTTTACTATTACCATACAAAATCTATGGGAGAATCGCGTTTTGACAGGTCATAAAAAGCCAATTGATGTCAATTGATTGGTGGTGCCAAGTGCCCAATTCATTATAAGTACAGATGGCCTATATGCGGCTTCAGTTAAAGCCGGTTAAAATAAAAACCCAGATGAAAAACTAGTCCGTTTCTTCATTATAACAGAATGAAATGAACTTTGAATAAAAACCGTAAAAAAGTAAACAATAATACTAGCCTATTATTGCCACTACAAAGTCAGGACCTCTCACCATACATATAACGTACGAACAGAGATCACCATGGTAGGCTTGAACAAGGTGGATTAGCGATTTCAGACTTAAAGGTATTGATAATAAGTCCAGATTTCCTCACCATGTATTTCTTCACCGATGTTATAGTGATATCCAAGATAAACTTAAAAAGTAATTGTCATATTGCTACTTGACTGTCATCTATACCGCATCTTTATGCACGAGAGGCAGGCACCTTCACCACTTGGTGGGTTATGTCACGATACCTTCCAAAATGAGTAAAAAACGGGACTGTTTAAGGGACTAGATATATAAATGAAAACTAGACAAAAGCCTTTAAAACTACGCACATTACTCACTCCCTTAAGTCCATACAGGTAGTTTAGGAAACAGTGTAGAATAAATAACGTTTATCTACGTATGGAGACCATTAAAGCATTAACTCAACTAGAATAAACGATCTACGACCAACGGTATACATGTAAAAATATAGGTATGTCGTGTAACCCACTGGTTACAAAGCCCGCCTTGGGTTCAAATTAGGGTTAGTAACAATGTGATTGTTTCAATTCATACCTTTGTTACTTCGGTAAAGTAAAATATCGTAAGGTAACTTGAACTTAGAAATAATTATAAATTAGTCTGAAATTGGCAAACCGCCTTGAGCAAGAGTGCTGATCATGCCTGATGAGAAAAGGCTTTTGCCCTACAGTCTGACAACAATGAGCTGGTATTTTTATTATAAGTAAAAGTCATTTTCGCACCTAAAATAAAGTGTATTTTCTACGCCATTTTAGAATCGGGGGATTGCATTGTTTGTTCCGGCTTAACAGTTGCTTTCATTGCGGTTTGTAATGGAACTCCTAATTGTGATTGTAACAATAGCTAACAGTGGTTTATCTACTAAGTAGGATAGTTGGCTAGTCATCGGTATTAGCTTGTTTGGTGTATATATTTCAAATAGCGGAGAAATCATAATTATGTATTATCGTCAGCGAATTTCGAACTGATTTGGCAGGGATAAATAAATCTAAAATTATGTAAAGTCATTGTATTGTTACTGTTATTGCTGAGCAATTTACAATAATACAGCTTTTTCACAATAAAACATTTATGCTATATGACACGCGCAAATAGGCGAAGTTTCTATCAGTTAAATCATTTTTCTAATCGTATTAGTATTTCCAAGTTCACAGCTACCAATAATCGCTTTATGTAAATTATGATCAAAATCATGAATTTACATAATATTTAAGCCGGTCATGACAAATATCTTTAATAAATCCACTTATAAACAATTGTGTATCAATAAATAAATCTATATTTAGGTAAAGATTTAATTATGATTAAATTCGTAATATTTAAATTATGATTTATGACTAAAGTCTCATTCTATATCACGGGATAAATGGAACGTAAAATCCCACCATCGAAAGTCTTTCTCCAAAGACCAAATACATTTGAATATTAAATCGCTTTGCTCTTAACAAAACTGGTCATGATCAAATTAATCGGGATTATAATAAAATTAATTGTAATCGAAGTATCAATAGGCGTATTGATTAATGCCGCTTAACATCCTTTTGACAAGGGTCCTTCCTTAGTTTCCTTTGTGGACACTCACAAAAAGACAGGGCGGTCGGGTAGGGATTGTCTACTCCCTTCGACCCCTTAGAGGCCGAACAAAAATAACCAATTCCTTTATCTTTGTTCACAGGTGTGCGAGGTCTTCACAATCTGGAGATCAATGTTCCCAACGCAGTCTTAGTAGGCGAGACTGTGACTCTAGAATGTAGCTGGCAACTAGAAGATGAAGAAGCTCTATACAGTGTCAAGTGGTACCGAGGACGAGAAGAGTTTTATCGGTACATCCCGAAAGAGCTGCCTCACACCCGGGTCTTTCCACTGCCGGGAATTGAAGTAGATGTAAGTTATTTAATAGTTGAATTAAAATATTTATAATTATAATATTTATTTATATTTAAAATATTTGGTTGACACTTCCCGTGACCCAAGGGCTGGTTATTACCTTGGCCAGAGGTTAAGCATTGCCATCCAACGTGGCAATGCGGCCAGTCTTTTGGGTACATTTCCAGCGGACGGCGATGCGGATGAATTTTTTGATGCTATTTAGTTTTAGTTTCTCTTTTTATTTTATTATTCTGGTTGTTTTTTTTTATTATTTTTGTTAAGCTTGTAAATAAAGTAGATGTAAGTAAATAACATCTGACATTATATTATTTTCATTTTTGTTCTGGAAAAGTCGGACAGAGAAAATCGAAAATACGTTCCAATCTAGGCAAACAGGAAAATAATTCCCTTATTAATGATATTTTCCCTTTATATTTCTTAAAGAGCTGTGCTTACGAGAGTACTGAACAAGAACAGCGCAAAAAATCTCGTTATGGCTTTGCTAATGCACATAGCATTAATACTGCTTGCTTTACCAATAGGAAAAGGGAAAAATAACCTCAAGCCGAGATAAATTAGAACGAGGTAAATTGCTTTTACGGTACTTTATAAGTTATGCAAAAACCGACAACTGAAAGCTCATTTTCATTACCTATTCATTAAGATTCATCCAAAAGAAATGGAAAAGTAAGAACATTTCTCGCACGCAAACCGCATGCGGTAAATAAATCTCCTCCCTGCAATTTGCAGACGATTTGCATCGACAAAAGAAAATAAACATTATCGATATAACTGCTCACTTTCATGATCATAACTTAACTTACATGCACTTTATTCTTCTCCTGAGACCATATATCGCCCCTAAGTCCAAAGATCGCATTCAGAAAATCCGTTCTTTAAAACTTTCCAAACAAACACGTTCGGAGCTGATAAAGCTGCACCTACACCGTGTAATTTTATAGCTTTAAACCTGGTAGCATAGCACTTATGTTATATTGGAAGTCACTTTTACGTTAGTACGTTAGCAGTTGTTAGGCGTGAACATACTCTCTAACAATGTTTATTTATTAACGCTCTTTTATGGGATGTTTACATTGTAAGCGTTATTTTTGGATCGTCAAAATAAACAAGTGTAATACGGTTTCCAACAAAGAATCGGCCTGTTTTATCCCGGAATATTTAGCATAGTTACATCTCTCTACTTCAATCATTAAAACATTGGACAAATATCGTTTACAACGCTTCGTTATTTCCCGATAAATACAAACCAATGTAAACTATTTGCCATTTAAAAAATATCATTTAAATACAGTTATTTCAACAATAACATTCCTTATTTGACCGCTTTTTGTCTAATCAATATAATAATAATTATAAATGCAAAAGAAACTCTGTCTGTCTGTTACGTTTTCACGACTAAACCACTGAACCGATTTGGATGAAATTTGGTACGAGGTAAGTTTGAACCCCAATAACGGATATCCTTTATTGGGGTTCAAATTGGGTTTAGCCGTAAAAACGAAGTCGAGAAGTCTGCGTCCGCGATAACCGACATTTATGCGGACGAAGTTGCAGGCAAAAGGCAGTGCTTTTAAAAATGCTGCTCTCACCAAAAGCTTTGAGAATCGTCGTGATTATGACAAACACAATCGTTTTGTATTTGTTCAGCAAAAAGTCCGAAATCAAGCGGCTCCATCATGATGAAAAAACTAATATTTACATTGTACTGTGAAAAAAGTAGTATCATCCAAACCTCATACATATTTTAATATAAAAGCAGGCAGGCTCTGTTAAATTTAAACGTACCGAGCACAAAGATGAAAAGGTCGCAGTATCAAATTATTATTTTCTTTCTGCTTTTCTTCAAACGATTACGGATTTACAGATTATTGAAAGATAATTTCATTAACTTTACGTTAATGTAATATGTCTTCAGATATGTTGTGAGATTTCCAAATATTACAAGACTTTCTTTTGCATAAAGGCTGGTTTTTTTATCATCATATAACAATAATTTAAATAATCATAATTATATTATAACAATTATTACAACGGAAGAATAAATCGTTATAATACTTAATATTATATATGTAAAAGTAATTTTGTCTGTTAAGTTTTCACGGCTAAACCACTAAACCGATTTTGATGAAATTTAGCTTGGAAATTTAACTCCAAGAAAGGACCTAGACTACTTTTAATCTGCGTTCGACATAACCACGCGAATAATGTCGCTGGCGAAAAGTAATATACAAATATAATATGTCAAACTGTTATTATTCATATACCTAATAGTGTTCTGACTATTGAAAAATTTGCCCCAACCGGTCAAGCCCCGGCTGATTTACCGGTATAACAGAACTATAGAAAATCCATTGTGTCTCATTACGTGGGACTTGAGTGATTAGGGTGAAATTACAAATCTTCTTAAAATAACGCTTCCTAGAAACTAAACAAACTATGAAAAGTAATAAACTAGATCATCGCGTGTTGATATAAAAGCTGTCAGTTATTGTCTTGCCTTTCAAGCCTGCTCATAGTTGGACTAAGTTTGTGCTGGTAATAGGCCAAGCTACAAGTTACTTACGTGGAAAGTCCAAGAAGACTAATAAATATTAAGCTAAGTAATTACTTAAAAACTTTACTTTTACAACAATTTTGTATTTTTACATAAAATAACATCACGCCTGTAATCCCCGGAGGGTTAGGCAGAGGTGTAGGTACCCATTAGTCAGTCACACATCCACATTTTGCTAGTTATGTTTAAGTCCCATGTATGGGGGCGAGCCTATTACCATCATTGGGCATAAAACCAGACCCTGAGGCTGCTACTGAGAAATTCCTGATGGGAAAAGCCAATAACACCACCCGACCTGGGCATCGTACCCAAGACCTCATACTCAGTAGTTGCGCTTTACGACCACTAGACCAACGAAGCATTCTGCAATTTAGTAATAATTAGTGTAATAGGTCCTAATGATTATGTCTCATCGCTTTGTCGGATTGTATAATACGAGTACCTACATAATAATCTGAACTTAATTAATCATACAGTGTTCCGATTAATTAATCAATCACAATAGGAGATAAGTACTGTTATCTACCTACCAGGATGTAGATATCTTCACATAACATGAAATCACACCTTCTTGAAATGTGATCCATTCTAGAATCAGTTATTTGAGTTCCGTTGTTTGTGATGAAATGATAGAATTTGGTTGCGTCGCCTTATTGTTAACTTTGAGTGTTATCCTGTATTATTTTAGGCTGTTTAAGATAGTAATTTAGTTTGTCAAACTAATTTTGTCAGTTAATCTTTATATTAAGAGATGTTGAGAAACTAAAATTTTGACAGATCATCTTTGATTTATGCCGCAACCATGAGCAGGTACGCCAACGACAACCTTAGTTAATAGCAATTCATTAATGCGATCCTTAAAAAGGTACGGGCCCTTAATGGGCGAACCAAACTCGTACCTGACTGCCTGACAATCCAGTTATCTACGGAAATGTAAAAGACTATGGTAATTGTTCTATTAAAAAGGTAAGATTATTGGTATAATCGCTGCGGCACGACAAAGGGGAACATAAAATAGAACAACAAACGATATTGTGGGGAAAACGTATATTGAGTTGCGTCGTTCCGCCTAACTTCGATGGGAGGTTCCTAATAGCGTTGAAAGCTGAAATAAGCAATTCCGAGACGAAATCTGACGTATGATTTCATAAGACTTCTGTGGGATTGGTCCCAGAAGTCATACGTCAACAGAAGCATGCGACAAATATGTTTTGTGTATACGTCGCCTAATATGAAATTGGAAATTCTTCAACAATACTTTCACCAATAATTGCCCACTTATGTTGTTAATATTCTACAAGTTCTTAAATAGTAGAGATGAAAATAATGATCTAAATATATGTAAGTAGGTACTTACGTTCGTATGCAAAAAGAGAAGTAAGAAGCTAAAGAAATTTGAGATGCCAGCTAAGTAGTCTCTGGAGCTAAAGTTGGAACGATGCTCACCTGAAGTGAAGTTATAAAATGAATATGCGAATGATAATCCGAAACGGAGTTAGTTCCACAGAAAGTTTGACGTTTATCTAATGAATAGGTTTTCAACTAAATAAGAGTTGGATTTGGATTATAACAAACTATGGAGTTAAGGCTTATCTCTGAATCGGTCGGACCGCAATGGCTTTGAAATTGAAAAGGGCGAATTAGACGTGTTATCTCAGGAGCTAAGGGTCATCCGATTGCGTAAAGTGTATTTAAATCTGCGTTTCTCAACCCTTTTTTAGTTTTTACTTCTTTTACTACGTTTCTCTAGGGACATGTTCGGCTTAAGCTAGGTTGGGAAACCCTGCGATAGATTCATTCCTATTTTAAATCCAAATTAGGAATCTTTTTACTGCAAGGTAATTACCCTTATACAGTTGTCCGAACGGTTGAATTGTGCAAAAGAAATAAAATTAAATAAAGAGCTTTAATTGAATAATTTTTCTACACGTATAGGTAATTATTTCTAGGTATGCCGTCGAACTGACATGATAAAATAGTTTATTAAGAACTAAAACCCTACTCATATTACAGTGCGAAAGTCTGTTCGTCTGTTACGCTTTCACGACTAAACCACTGAACCGATTTTGATAAAATTTGGTACGGGATAAGTTTGAACCCGAAGATAGGCTACTTTTTATTCCTCGACATCGTGATAACCGACATATACATAGACGAAGTCGCGGGCAAAAGCTTGTAACTTAATAAATGAAAGAATAATTCAAAATATACCTTTGCTTTTAGCAGAATATAACAGTTCCTGAACCGACCGCGATGTCGTTTCTGAGAATTCTGGATATTTGTGCCAATCAAGCACTTACTCGCTCGAGTAACTCCAGCGCTGATTCCAGTTCTAGGATATCTTGCAAGTAATTGTAGCTTTGGATTCAGTTGTTACAACCTGTCAGTTGGATAACCATCCGTTTTCCCTTTCTAGAAACAGTACAGTTACGTAAAAACAGGTTTACTACTACGATTTTTTTCTGAAGTATCTATTAAAACAAGTTATTTTCAAGTACATACTGTGTACCTATTAACGAATAATTTTGACGTAACTTATTATACCTTATAAATAAAGGTAAATATTTGTTAACTCAATATTTTATTTACGTTTGAAATATTAAATTGTCCTTCATTTAAAGAGCTCATAATGTATTCTTTTATTCTTTATTTAAAATACATCTGTGCGACGTCAATAGGTCATTTCAAAATGGTTCAGGATAAACTGTAAAACAGTATAAAATGATACCTCTCAGTTCGATCCATGTCAGTCGTAAACAAGGCGATGTAACTAATTCGTATTTTTATTACGCACTAAAACATTTATTTCGGATGCCTTCCAATATCATGTAACATTAATCTTAATTTGTGGCACTATAAATTACTTACAAATTGTAGTATTTTGGGTACTTAGCCTTGGAAGGGTGCCTTTTGAATGGAAAAAAAAAAGTTTATATGATTGATATTGAATGTTTCAGTTACTTTATGGTAGCTGTAATTAGGCGTGGCTCAAACCGTAGTGGTACCTATGTGTTACGATATATTGTTATTTTTCGTGGGGAGGCATCGTAAATCTGCTCCGTGGTAAAAGGTGAGAAACTGAATCTAAATGGGCGTATACAGCAATTATATTCGTGAGCTGTTATGTTTTACAGCATAATTATTATTATGAGGATTAATTACTGTTTTCTGTTTTAGTAGGTACTTACCTACTGACTACCTCTAAAAGTCTAAACTAGTGACTGGGGAAAACCTATGACACACGTGTCACTGAACAGTAAACAATAGCAATTAGTTATCCATCCTAAACTGGGCTAAGCCGTTATTTTTTAATCCTTTATCAATTTCTGTGGAATTTGTTTGATAAAATTATGTTTTGTGGCCTTCTTTTTATCGAAGTTAGTTATATTTTAGTGCACTTTATATGTGTGCATTTATAAGGTAAAGAACGATAAAAATAATGTATGTGTTCCAATTATTTTTTCTAGTAGAACGTTCTTAAATAATAAATACCTTACACTTTTTCCATTACAGTGCAAAAGCGCCGCCAGAGTTATTTTTTTTTTTCTACACCCCACCTCTAATTAACATAATAACATAACATTTATGTCATTTATTTAGTGATGTAATTTTTCTCTTCCTCAGATATCACGTTCAGGCGCCCGGCGAGTGGTCCTTCAGCAGGCGACGCCAGCGATGGCAGGCCGGTTCCGATGTGAGGTGTCAGCCGACGCGCCGACCTTTCACACGGAAATACGATCAGCACCCCTTGAAGTTGTCGGTAATTAAAAACATTATACTACTGCTTGTATTCATAGTCGTAACCCTAACACAAAAGATTTATCGTTCATCTCTAAATATACTATTATTAATCTACCCACAATCAACTAAAAATAAAACGTAAATTGACAATTCTATTTTAACTTAATCCAGAATATTTCAGGATATTTTCATTTCAATCATAATGTAGGGTATCATTTTGGTAGAAATATCAAAAATTATCATATTTTAGGAATATTAATGCAGTGGCCGGCCAGCAATTGGCGTGGGATTAGGATTACCATAACTTGGGGAATTATTGAAGGCAATAATATATGACATTGGAATCTGAAATTAATTTTCGATTTGGGAATATGAAGCCGAAAATAGCACAATCACAAAATGTGTGAAACGGAAAGAGGAAAACGTTTCAATACAAACATAATGAAATTATTAGCACAACTTTCTGTCAAAGAGAACAATTTATAGAAACATCAATATTAAATAGCAATGAAAGAACTGAAGTTGGATTTCTTGTTAATAAAATACACAATGATGAAATAAAATATCGTAGATAGATAGGCTACATTTAGTATGGTACGCCAGTAATTCGTGGAAAACCTCTGCCGTGACAGTGAATCGGGTCGAGTGCCTAACAGACGAACCTCACTGAAGAAGCTCTTGAACCAACGTAAACGTTATTCCAGTACATTGAACAACATTACTGACACGACAAGATAGAAATCCTATACTTAATAAAATGTGTAAGTTTGGATGTTTGTAACTTTGTGACTTTTGGCCCACATGTTTGTTGCTCAATCACCTTCGTAACGGCTGAACGGATTTGAATTAAAGAAACTTGGTACAATTGACATACACGGTAAAAGGAATATGGAGGCATAACTGCTGCCATGGCCATGATTTCTGTATATGATTCTAGATACCTACCTAGCGTAAGAAACAGCTGTTCTTATTCAATACTACGAGGCCTACCTACGAGGTCAAAATGAATGAAACAGCAGATGTTTGTTTAAATAAGCGAAGAAAAATATAACTCTGGAGTGTCTAGTAGGTATGTACAGTCAGCAAAACAGATAGGTATGCAGGGTCGTCAGATATAGTTGAAGTTTTCTTAGAAACCGATGAATGTTTTCAAATGTAATGTAAATGTGAATAGTATATACTTAATAAGCAGTTCATTAATTAACTTAAGTTTCAATTAAAGACATCCATCGGTTTCTAAGAAAGCTTAAACTATATCTGACGACCCTGATACCTATCTCTTTTGCTGACTGTACTAAATCTACGGTATACAACGTCCAAACGGTACTCAATCCATATGCACATCAGATTACGCGTCGATATCTCATCCACCTTGTTTTGGATTTAAACGAGTTACATGTTGGAATTTCCCTAGGACGCGAGTAAAACTGCGGGTAACAAATAGTCATCAAATAAAGTAACAGTCAATGAAGTTAGCCAAGTTTACAAGTTACAAGGTAATATTACAGCAAAGTTTTCAGATTAGTCATAATGTTCAAGTTGATCATCTTTCTATAGTTCAGTTAATCTGACTTATAAAGTTTTGATTTAGAGTTAGTCAATTTTGAGTATTTCAGCAACGTAATTTAATTTATTTACTTAGTTATTCTTCACCCTTGTACTAAGAGATTACGCTATGGGATTATATCAAAAGGACGCAAAAGGATGAATAGAGCATTCTCCTGTATCTCCATTTATTAAGTACTGTTGTAGATAGTCCGATTCCATTCACTATTTTACCGGTCAAGCCCCGGCTGACTTACCGATAAGTCAGAACAATAGAAAATCAATTGTGTCTCATTACGTGGAACTTGAGTAATTAATATCACCGACACTGAATATCAAAGCAATCAAACAGTGTGGTTTGTGTTAGGTACATTAAAAGTTGCATATTGTTATGGGTTATAATCAAACAATATCACACAAAGTCTTTGTTATACGACAAACAATTTAACTAAAGCTCATTTCGTGTAACCCGTTCTAAACTAACCGTCACCGCCATGTCACTGCATGACGTCCTATCACGGAGTTTAACGTGTTTCATCGAACGCGTGCGTTTACGTTACACTATTTATTAAAACTTTATGCAGAAATGACGTCAACCGTTTTACCACATAACCTCAATACACAACAATATTATACAGTAACTAACTTTAATGGTACCGACTATCATGCCAATACCGACGACTGACCGATGACTTTTCTTGTAAAATCGAATTTCGTCGTCGAGCGAGTCAATTTCCCAAATCCGTTTGTTTAAGAGGAAACATATTTTAACATTATCATGTAGTGGGTCCTGTTATTATTATAATGGTACCTATTACAATAATAATTAGACCGACCACACGTAGCAGATTAATTGTAAGATAGTTTTATCGTAATCAGATTATTTCTCCGTTTGTCTCCAACTAAACGGTTTCAGTTCCGCTTCCCAGACTGCAATCTCGAATGAAATCAGACTTCCATTTTCCCTTTTAATTATGATTTAATTGGTTAATTTATAAATCAATGAATCTCTGGCCTATAATTTGCAATTAAAGATGCAAAGGAGGCTTATTTAAATATTTCTGCTAGCCTTTTTGTAAGTACTTGTAAACGGAACACAATCTGTTGAATGCTCAACGGTTTTCATCTTCAGCGCTAATCTTTCGGGTATACAGAGCTTCATTAAGATCTTATCGTGAACTTTGAAGTCCGGTCCGGTTTGCTCAAATCTTGGTGTTTTATCATTTATAAAGCGAGTTCCTAATTTTATGCGGCGGAAGTCCAAGGCAACTGGTTTCATGCAGACGTTATCAAGCGATTACAGCTTCAGTATGCGACAGCGCGTTTAGGTGAAAAGTTGGAGGAGTTAGGAGATAGTTTGAACTTACCGGCTTTGTATGTGAAATACGAACGTTAAAGAATTATGAAACCGTTTTTTCTAGTCAGAACTTAAACACAATGAATATTGTAAAGTAATTTTTTTTTTTTATTAGGAAAACTTACAGCTAAAAACAATCAATATTACAAAAACAGTTTACAATGATTATGGCCAATTACAAGTTTTCATATAAAGATGATTGAGTAAAAATAAAAAGAATAGACTGCAGTAGGTAGGTGAAGACAAACACAAGTTATAAAACTATAACCAGGTATCAAAATAGTTACAACAGTGTCCTTTTTAATTTACGGAGTGTTAAGAGATCGATATATTTCTTTACATGCTATAACATGTTGGTGTGTATTTAGGTATGTATATATACCTACACAACAAGGCTTAAAATGAAATGAAATTTCAGACTTTTCTGTTTCAGAGGTTATAACTAATTTAATAGAAAATCAATTTTATTAATGTACAGTCAACAAAGTAGATAGGTATGCAGGGTCGTCAGATATAGTTGGGGTTTGCTTAGAAACCGATGGATGTCTTCGATTAAAACTTAACTTAATTAATAAACTGTTTATTATCTACTTTTTAAATTAAATTACATTTGTTAACATCCACCGGTATCTAAGAAAATTACAACTATATCTGACGACCCTGCATACCTATCTACTTTGCTGACTGTATCTACCTGTTGCTAAATGTTAACTAAGTAATTAATGGTATTCCATAGAATGTTGGTATGTATTATACTTTTAATTTCGGACACAAAATTAGGTGTAACCTACCTTTATTTTTATTATAATTTAAGGTACGGCTAAACTGGGACGTAATCACACGATAAATCCATCTACAACTAATCATTGTAAACAAGGTTCATTAACCTAATTACCTACTAAACAAGTCAATTTAAAAACAAACAATTTGTTCGGTAAACATTCGTTATCGGTATTTGCATCGATACTAAAACGTCGTCACGGCTCCATGTTGTTTATTAGTTTCATTTAGTACCATCAAGGCTGTGCTACTGTTCATGGTCACGCGACAATTATCTGCGTGGTGCCACCACCAGCCACTGACACCAACATTTCAAACCGTATATTTAGAACCAACCTGACATTATTTAGGTAGCTATTTTCGATTAATTAATTATAATTAAACTAGCGCCTTACCAGCGACTTTGTCTGCAATTACCCACCCACACAAACTTAAATACCTCAGTCCGTTTAGAAGTGAATTAAAAATGAAGAAAGTATATCTATGTCCTTTCCTAGGGTCCACTAGGCCACACCTAATTGTATAAAAATTTGTTCAACAGATAAACAAACCGAGGCTCAATAATTTTAGTATGGATTTTAACAATGCCTACGTATTCCATGAGACTAATGTTAGAGTAGTCTATAACTCCTCTACATATATTTGTTCTCGTAGAGAATTTCAGCGCAAGATGTCCACGTCAAACGTAACATTCCAGCTAGATTAATCTCTGAGTCCCCAGCTCTCCACTTTAAATTTCTTCCTCATTTGCGCTTTTCTTTTGTCTTTAAGTACCTTTTATTGAAACTTTTACAGTACCTAAGTACTTATCAGCGTTGGGTGTAAGAGATTGCAAATGGCACGTAAAACGCGTTGAGTTACGCGTGCATATGGTCACGAAGTCACGACTGCGAGTGTCGCGTCCACGTGACACGCACGTTCAACACGCGCGTAATCCGAATACCCGTATTGCATGTAGATAAAACATATAATTGGCTTAAAACTTTGCCAGATTTATATAATACAAGTGTTGTTCACCTCTAAAATTTGCTTTAATTAAATTAAACGTAGTTGTCCGAAACACATGCTTTTGAGTCAGCCATTTTGCATTCAGTACGAAGCACGCGTGTGGAACGTGACAGCAAGGTTTCTCAACTATGACAAAAACATGCGATCTCAAAAAATTAAAATAAAGAAATTAACTTTTTACTAAAATTAAATGCAGCTATCACGACACATATTGGTACCTAAAGCTATACCTGGTACCCTGAGAAAATTATGTAGATTTAAAACACTCCGCTGTTTAAATTCCTTTGAAAAATCTACTGGTCGTAGTTTTTGTCGCACTAAATCCATCTTGCCACACAGCTTGTTACAGTAGTTTAGATCGAAGAAATCGCATTAAGTTCTCTGAGAAGATTTAATTCTACAGATTGGTAGAAATAGTATTTCCTTCTGCACCAACGTAAACTTTAGATCTTCATTTTGTATTTATTGCCATTCTAAATATCGCCGCTATAATATTTTGTTAATGGCCGTTGAAACGACGCGATAGACATTGACTCACGAAACTTTGTATTTCCACAACGTGTAATAGACCCCTCGGGTTCCATAACGTTGTGACTTACTACATTCGCGCACCTCTCTAAATTATAGGGCTTTACCTGTCCCATCATGACGTGATTCTCCGCCATGAATCACGACTGACGAGCTCATTTGTGCGACGTGATGCCTCTATACAGATTAATTAGCTACAAAGGATTCTTGAGATCTGAGAGTCGCATTTTCAATGTTCCCCGTAGATATAATGTGAATAACAAAGTTAATGGAATAGGTACGTGATAGTTGCCAGTAGGTAGGTATATCTTTCGCACATCCTTATAATTACGGTGAGATTAAATACATCACGTATTCCCGGAACGTCCGTTGGTATTTATTTATACGCTGGGGAGGGTTCATAAAGTAAAACAAATCCCTTAATATAAAGAGATTTGATTGTAAGCGCCTTGATTTTTTTCCTATCTGGAACGCACGGCGTGACCCACAAAGGGGAGTAAACAAACGTGCCATAAACACAGCTGCCTGTATTAATGTGATAGCTCCGAACAAAGTACACCTTCATTTCATTTAATCATAACTTTTATTTATCGTGGCTAGGTAAATACTTTTTGGTAACCTCACGCTGGTAATTTTATATTGGTATACCAATTATAGGTTAGGTAGTACGCTGTTTATATAATAAGGAATTCATTTGATAAAAAAGGTATATTAATACATGAATTTATTAATTTCTAGGCAAAATAAACACTACGTGAATTTATATCACACTCGTCTGGAACGCCGCACTGGCCTGCCAGCTGAACCTTTGCAGGCATTAGACAAACTACGGCATGAAAGCTTTTGAGTGTTCGCCTAACGTTGGCTATAAAGGGAATTTCATGTTTTAGTCAAGAACAGACTAACATGGTCATATTCATCTTGCCTGCTTACAATGTGCTCGTACGTAGCTTACGTGATTCTCCGACGCTGGCTAAAACTGTGTAACGTTAACCGCGCTGAAGTGATAATTAGCAAAATGGTACAGCTATCAAAATGCCAGCAGAGTGGTTAGTTACCTACATTTAAATGTCAAGCATCGCGTACCACCTGACATGTAAAGTAACCGAGTTCATTAAAAAATTTAAACCACGTACGTACTAATTAATGTAACGACGTGACTTTGTGGTGAGTGCGCTCGCTACAAGTACAGCATCAATATATTTTACGAAAATTTTATGACCCTTGTCGAATTTCCAACTAAAATTGATGCCGGGTACTTGCCAAAAGCCTTTTTCGGCCGTAAATAAGCTTCTCACATGATACGTTAAAAAACTGAAAGTGTAAAATTATGTTTTCAATGGCCATTTTATTTTGCTACAGTATGATAATGTTATGAGAGCATGTTGTACAGGATAAGCTGGCGTTGGAATCTTTCCAGCTGCGACACATTTTCTTAGTCAATAAAGCTTAATAGTAGCACATAGAGGCTGGCTTGTCAGACTAGATACAAGCTGCCTGGAAGCTTTTGTTATGACGCTGTGGGAGAAACCTGTATTCGGCAGAAAGCCATTTAGGTTACATAATGGACACAAGCATCCTCGTAGAGTTTGGCCGGACTAGGGATTGCTAATTCGGTCGTTTAGAAACTACATAAGGTAAAAGTCCCTATTCCCGTTAGTGTCCCAGTACCCGTTAACATGGCAGATTTTTTATCATTACACTTTTCTACTAATAATAAGTTAAAGTTTGCGAATGGCAACACATTCTTGGTAATATGTTGCACAATTTAAATGACAACATTGACCAAAAAGTTTAATGGTGTCATAGCTACTCGATCACAAAAGTTTCTTATAAGAAAAATTATGTAAAGTACTAAGTTCTGACAGTGAACTAGCAAACCACCACGTCGCGTTGATCACCTTGCCACACTGCGACGGGAAAAGTAAAGGTAAGAGTGTTAATTTTCTAAAATATTTGAGTTTATTCTTTAGCGATAGAACCTATAAATTGGGGTGAATTTTATTGTAAAGTAATTATTTTTGCACATCACATCTACTGGTACTCAAAAACCCCTAGTTGACCCAATACCCGTTAAAATCGTATTTTTTTCTACCGGATACTGGTACACGATCAACCCGATTATACAATTGTACCGAAACCCGTTATTGTACACTTATTGCCTTGAAATAGGTCACATTTTCCTTTAAATCTGTAGCCAGATATTGGGATATGAATTAACAGTTGCATTTAAACCCGGCATCGTTCTTATTACCTTGAGTTAAGTCTTATTTTCTTTCACTCAACTTTTTTCGTGTTTTCTATATGATTTTCATACTTTGCAGTTTTCGCTTTACTAATCTGCTGTTCTGAAACCAGGCTTTTCTATGCACTTCGTATGGCGCGCTTCTGATTTCGGCAACCGTCAGAGCGACAAACTTTCATGATGCGATCTGGGGGTACTCTTGTTTTTGTCATAAAGCTGACCTATCTGTTTCTTTTATTGAGTTAGCACATACATTTATAATTTACACACATACATAAACTCACACTTTTTTCCCATGGGGGTAGGCAGAAACCACGGAACGCCACCTGCTACGATCCTTACATACTCCTTTCGCCTCATCTACGTTCATACATCTCGTCATACAAGCACGCTGGTTACGAGTACTCCGCACCTGACCTTTCTGAAGAACATCACCAATAAGGTCAGTGTAGGTCTTCCAAGGGTGACCCCTCCCTGCGTTGCCACTCACCTCTGCCATATAAATACCTTTTGTTAATCATCTTTTACTCATCCTCTCAACATGACCGTACCATCGAAGCATACCCTTTTCTATCTTTGTCACTACATCCTCTTTTAATCCGCAACGGTCCCTATAACCTCATTTCTCACTCTATCGTTCAAAATTACACTACACATACTCCGCAAAGAACGCATTTCCACAGCATTAATCCTACTCTCATGCCTCGTTTGCCATACCCAACATTCACTTCCATACATAAGCGTAGGCACCAGCACGCCGTTGTAATTGTAAACAGCCAGTCGAGCCTTTTTGGGCATGGACTGGTTGGTCACAACCGCATATATAACACCATTGACGTAGCATTGTTTCCCGCAGTTACTCTCCTTTCCACATCAGCATCAATCTTTCCATCTCTAGTAAACATACTGCCCAAGTATACAAACTCATTCATTTGCTCCACACTCTCATCATTTATTTTCACATCACACGCCGATACATCCTCTTCTCTTTCAAAAACCATCACTTTCGTCTTGTTCACATTTATATTCATCCCTTTCCTCTTAAACGTGTCATTCATTACCGTTACCATGTCTTGCAACTGCTCTGCCGACGATGCAAGAAGAACTTGATCATCTGCGTATAACAGGCATTTCACAAGCAATCAGCATCCATCCTTAATCCACACTCACTTTCTTTCAAATCTACGAAACAACTATCCATGTATAAGTTGAACAGCCAAGGAGACGCTACACAGCCCTGCCTTACACCTCTTGAGATGCAAAACTAGTCAGTGTATGCCCCATTTATCCTAACACAAGCACTGGAATCTTTGTATAAAGATTTCAGTGCTCGAATCAAGCGTCCGTCCACACCATACAGACACACGGATAGAGTCGACCATAATTCTTCCCTCCACACACTGTCATAGGCCTCCATACACGACATAGCACGTGAAAGCAATGTACCCTATATAAAAACTACTAAATCATAATAATTAAAAGGAATTACAAATAATTCAAACCACCATGTTTTTATAGTTCGTTTCATAAGATATTTTAGTAGTATTTATATATATTATTTAATACGAATTCAGAAATTTGCAAAAGCCGTGTTATTTTTTTTTTCAGCTAGCCCTGACTGGTAGGCAGAAGGCCATATAGGCTATATTAAAGGCCATGGGGGCAGTCAGAAAAGGGGCCTCAGTTTCAGCTGCTGCCAGACAGTTTTCCCACGGACGACGTTGGAAGACGGGGTCGCTATTCTGTTGAATGCTCCAAGGGACCGTCTACAATACTTACAAGTTGTTCTTACTGATTTAGTTCAACCATATTTCAACGAGTACTTAAAAAAAAATGTGATTTATAGTATGGTGATATTATGATAGGTAAACTATCTGAAAACTTTAAACAAATGTCTAAAATAAGTAGTGTTAAGTATTACCTATCATTTGCATAAAATTTATTAAAAAAATGTCATAACTAATAACGTCTTTTCTTTGAATAATATCTATCTATCTTATTCAACTTACACAGAAATCTAAAAATTGTATTTCTGTGAACTCTAACGTAAAGCAATAGAGTTCAAATTCGCTGTGAAAATTACCGGATTCTGGGACAATTTAACGTTTACTAGTACAAATCTACCGGGTACTGGTACAATTGGCCCTTTATGTATTTTTTTTGTATTATTGTTAAATAAAATTTGCATTAATTTAAAAAAAGAATATAACATCAAAACTAGATTAAATTATCTACCTATTCATGTCAAAATTGTATTTGTAAGTCTAGCCGTTATAGCATAGTAGACTTGCAAACTCTGTGAAGTTCGAAACTTCACGGTTATTGGGCCGTTTACCTTACAGTATTCAATTGCTTAGATACCAAATAACTTCTTTTAAATAATTTTATGGTATTGTATAGCCATCAATGACTGATGAGGGGTGCTACACACTTAAACGGGTTTAACATTCGGTTCAACATTCTCAATATAACAATATGAAAGGTTGTAATAACGATGACGCATAACCTTTACTTTGTGGTGGATTTGTCTTAATTGAAAGCTTAGTTTCTCTGCTAAGTGCCAAGATGTAATTTTATTGCCGAATGGAATAAATACGAATTTGACTTGCATATTCTGTTTTCAGCAAATAAGTTAAAAGCTAGTATTATCATGTAGTCAATATTTGAACCGATACTTTGTGATCAAATTGATACTAAATATCTTTGATCATAATTATAATTTCTAGAAAAAATATTAATAATTTTCCTGAATCTCGAAATCGTTATTTTATGATTATGGTAACCGAAACCTCAGATTAACGCTGACAATCTCCAGAATAAGGCAGCATTCTAACAATATTATTTCTTGTTTGAACAGAGGCTCCGGAGTGGGGTCCCAAGCTGGTATCAGACCGGTCGTGGTACGGCGTGGGGTCAACACTGCGAGCGACGTGTGCTTCGCCGCCTGCGCATCCGCCAGCTAACCTTACCTTTGCATTAAATGGACGTGAGGTGAGAAAAGACACATTGTTTCGATAAAGGTCAGAGGGCCTACCCCCATCTCTTAAAACAGTATTTTACTTTGCCTTGCGCACTGTTGGATTTTCAACGATCGGCTCAGCACCAGAGAGTTAAAAATCCAACAACATAAATTACAAAGTAAAATTGACTGTTTTAAGAGATGGTGGTAGGCCCCCAAGTAAAAGACTTTAGAGGTGCAAAATCTTTACCTCAAAGCTGTTCATAACTTCCATTTGGACAAAATAAGGTACCGACACCTTGAAAATAAAAGTACCATACCTACCTATACAGTATAGTTGCTGGGTATATTTTGAAAATAACCTCTCGAGCGTTTCCGGGTTAATAGCTAGGATACTTGAGATTAATATTTACACTATTCCTCCGGTGGCCGGCCGTCTACAGCACTTTGCGATTCGCCCGTCATCCCCAACTATCATAAGATGAGTGCAAAACCATCGATTTCCAATAAAATTTGATTAACCATAGCAACAAAATTAAATGAAAACAAAAACAATTTTGGGGAGCTAAATAGAAAACAAACTACCCATACCTGTATTGTACTTCAAGTTTGTGTTGTTTGACGATAAAATCAATATTAGTTCTGGCAGCAACTAGCTGCAAAAGATAAAGATAACTAAGGTATCGTGTTGTAATAATAACTCAGGGGTCAGTAGATCGATGTTTTATTAATATGGAAGGCAATGCTCGCAGGCGGCTCTTTTTCATTGAATAATTTGATAAACATCAAAGGCAACAATTCCTATTGACCTGTGCTGTGTCTCCGTTATAAAAGTGAAGTGAAATTGGTATGACAAAAACGTGAGTTTACAAAATAGGTACTTTTGATGTAACTTGCCATTATACTTGGATTTTGACTGAAACTATCTTTATGTAGGGATCACGTGCTATTGTGTGTATTTGGGTGGGTGGTGTGGTGGGTAAGAAGACATTTAACGATGCCGAAAGTGGCATAATTAGTTTATAAAATCATCCCGATATTTTCTTTTTTTTTTTTGAGTATACTTGGGAACCTGCTTTAGAAATTTTTAAACGGTATAACTGAAATTTAAATACTGTACAGTTGAGTTTGTATCCGTAACCAAAATGTTCTCCTTACGCTCTATCATAAACAGTCGCGTGAATATACACCCAAAATAAAAGTCGTTTTCCAGCAATAATATTCGCTAAGTTACTGTTTAATGGGCAGTATGCTTAGTTAACGGTTATGTGATGTATCTTTTCACACCCTTTAAACTATAATCTCAAGCAGTCAATGCGATAATAATTCCAAACAAGTTCATGGATCTAAACAATTGTTTTGTTTTAAGTATACAACCACCAGTCATATAACGATAAGCTTTCGAATATTCTGTGACCCAAGTAGTCGTATCGGGACAGAAAATATGTTAAAATTGAAATTAAGGCCACACGGTGGAAAGGACATTAGAAACAGTTAACCCGAAGCACATGTTACACCGGGGATTTTACAGTTCCTACCAGCTTTTTAACCGGATAGTTTCACCTTATCTGCGAAAGGATTTTTTAATGCCCTCGGTAATGTTGGTACGATTGTAGGTATAAAATCTCGTTTGTTGTTATGGCAACGCATTTAAAACTATTGAAATGAGGCCATTGAATAACTTCAAATATTAATAAATATTTGAGATTTCATTGCATGGCTACTTCTAATTTTTGTTTGATCAAACCTCGCGACATGCGCAAGCTAACGAACCAAATTCCTTAAGTACTCGTAAAATTCCTTATTACATACTTTTCCAGAGTTCCACGCAGTACTACTAAGAAACGCCTTATAATGAAATTGACATTTAAAAAATGCGTTTGATCAGTGTTCACTGGACAGCTACAGACAGGGGTCCGCCATGTCCTCGGCTGAACAATGGACCAGTTCCTACTAACTTCACTTTGACGCGACCGTTGTTTTTGCCGCCGTCACTGCCCGCTGCGTAGGCGAGTTCATTAATCACAAAACAGCTCAGAGCTATATAAGCTTCCTTTATCTAACGTAGAGCTGTGTAATATCCGTAATATTTCCCGCTCAACCGCTGTGCGTCACAGTATTATATTATGTTATATTTTCCCCAGATCGACATGGATTCTCTTATCCAAGAATTGCCGTCGTGGTTCAAATGGGATCCGCCACCGAAGGCGGAAACTACAACTACAGAGCAGCCAGATGACGACGTGAATTTTAATATATTTCACGATGAAGGCAACATACAGTATTTGGATGAGTCCTATATCAATTTGCATAAGGAGGAGATTAGAAGGCCTTCGAAGGAGAGTTTGAAGCCGACATTTGAGAGAACGGGGCCAGATAACAGGCTGCCTTCTGTCGGAGAGGTGTCGTTCGTGGTTAGGAATGAGGCCTTCGAGCGAGGCAGTCTCCGGCTGACCTGCATAGCGAGCATATACAACCTGTACGCGGCACGCGCAGAACTAATTTTCGATATGGAGCAACCAGAGGTTGCCTCCGTGCTAGGCGTCCGTAATAGAGCAGTAGGTAAGTGCAATCGATACAGTGTATAGCGACACCGGGTCGCGAAATAGCGCCGGGATAAAACAGTACACCCGTATTCTGGTCATTGTATAATCTTGGCTAGCCTTGACTTTGTCGCAATATGCTGCTATTTTGTATTTATATTTTTATATAGAGATAAGTAGGTAGATACCGCCTTGAATATTTAATGTGCGCAGTGTTTACAGTTTTGTATCATTATTTAACAATCATGCGATTTCTTGGTATACCTATGGAATAATGCTGGCTGATTATAACGAATGTAATAATGTAACCTCTAAATGTCTAATACAATATTAAATGATTATTATTTCAAGGACATTTTAGCCAGTTCAAAATCTACCCTAACTTCTATAGACAGTTAGTTTCATTTAATAAAAGGTCCTCATATAAAAACAGGACATATATATCTTGGCAACGGCATACAAATAGCCGCGGAACAGCTAAGGATAAAAGTGCATAGCCTGATAATGCGGTATAGAGCTCGGTTCAAACCAATTTTCTCCTACCAAGACTATAAATAGGGCACTGCACGTGACATGTATTTGCGACTTATTTATCTTTGTCTAAGCCTGTTATTTAGTGGAACAAATTGAGGTATTTAAAAGATTGTTTAATATTGTTTCAGATTCAACATCTCGTAGTGTTTGGCGGATATCAACAACGCTCGTTCCGTTACTGTACAGCGTGCGGTAGTTCATTTAATAACTAACATTAATTAAGTACAAATTTATTTTTAGGTATCTACTCGCTGTTCGCGGTAAAACGACTCTCATTATGTACAAATTCATTGAACATATCCTATCACATGAATTTATATTTTGTTGTACATAACACGATGACTTCTTTTTGAATATGTAATTACATAGAGTTGTGACAATCATATAGAGGTGACTATACACTAGCCTTTTCTGGAGAATTTCAATCTAATGTAAGGATGATACAATACAAACAAAAGCTAAATAAAAAAATAATTTCCATGTAATGTAGCGTTCGACTGCGAATGCTTGACGCGCTGTTCGGCGTAATATTCAAGGTGAGCAAGCATTTATAATCTATTCTGTAACCTTCCTTTCTAATTTGCATTTATTCTTTATTGAAAAGGCCGCAACACACGTTTTGACCACGCTCGATGAAATGTTACACAAATTCGCTCTTTTGGTTTGTAAAATCAAGTTGTAACAAAGCGTCAAGCATCGTCGTTCGGTGGGTGAGAGAGAGAGACATATTAGAGCGGCTCGATGCTAGTGTATACTCACCTTTAAATTAATCTAATGTTGTTTTAAAAAAACGTTTTATAATATGTTTAGTCATAGGTCATACTGGCCAAAGATAGATTTAATGAATGAAATAATCAGAAGGTAAGGTATTAGATGATTACTTACATTAAAAAATTGTAGAAGTTGTCTGAAATTAAGAAGAATTCAACTCCGGTTCTTTCAACCATACGAGAATATTTTCAAATCTTGGTTACAACAAAGATGCGTTTAGAAAAATATTGTTTTTTTTTATAAAAAATCGAAAAATTACGTTACTTAGAAAAATCACAGATAAATATTAATAAGTATATCTGTAAATAATATCATCAAAAAATTAAAATATCTTCAAGGCGTAAAACGTTTCTGATGTCACGGACTAAAACCACATGTAAATAATTATGTAATAGCTAATAATTAAAATTATTAATAATAGTATGTCTGTTTCAAAATTACCTAGTAGAAAACCTATGTGAACCTTATCTTCCCGAGTTACAAAGTACCAACGGTATGATATTTATAAAGAAAATTATTTTTCATTTCATTATCATTTTGGGGCATATTTTTTACCCTTGACAAAGACTGATGAGTAAAGATTTAAACGAGGGAGGTACATGTCATGTGGTTCTGTTTTCTGTATATAGGGTGTAAAAACACACACTGAAAGCCGTTGCTCAAATTAAGTAACATGAAGCAAAAATTATTGGTGGGACACGGCTTATATTAAGTGTGTAAAAACCGCTGTTAATGGTAGCGCGCAATCTAACGCACGCAGAATATTGTGCTTACGGATGTGTGTACAATCAGCAAAACAGATAGGTATGCAGGGTCGTCAGATATAGTTGAAGTTTTCTTCGAAACCGATGGATGTCTTTGACTGAAACTTAACTTAATTATTGAACTGTTTATTATCTACGTTTTAAATTAAATTACATTCGAAAACATCTATCGGTTAAGATAAGATAAGAAGATAAGATCTAAGAAAACTTCAACTATATTGACAGCCCTGCATACCTATCTGTTTTGCTGACTGTACCTGTACCTATATTTAATTTCGTTCTTTATAATACTTAAGTATTAACATTTAAAACTTATTTTCGTAGAAAAATCAACGTAACATTAGCATTAGGCGCCGGCGCCGTAACAAAAAAAAATGAGATCGAAATGATGAGATCATGAAACTTTCACGGCTTCGTTAAGTGTTTTTTTACACCCGTTATAAAATTGATTCATATACTAAAGTCTATACTGTTTTATCGTTAAAAAATAATAATTTTATCAAAAAAAAATCGTCATTTTCTAATAACTGGGGTTTTTAACACTTTTAAAAAGAATTTAAATTTCGGACGTGTCAATAAGGTTAGCTTGTTATTAAAGATTTGTAAATAAATAAGTTATACTGTCTAACACTATGTAAATGAATATGAATGAATAGAATAAAGAAATATGTTGGATTTGTCTAAAACAATGTTTTATTATTGTCCATACTTCTCCATATGTTTGTATTTTATTTCTATAACTAGATGGGAGTCAATACTTCAATATTCTACACTAATACTTTTTACCTAGTATAAAAATGAGTCGCTATACTTACAAGCAAAACAAGTTTCGTAGTCACAAAACATTTTCACAAGCACACACTTGGTCCCACATCGCCGGACGACCATCAAACAAATAATACAACACTTAGGCGATATTGATAGCCGACATTTTCGTTCATAGCAACGTACTTAGGAAGAATAACGAAGTAATTTCCCCTTGGAAGAGTTCCACCTAAGCCTCAATCAATCATAGTAGGAGATTGAGTCCACAATAAACAGTAGAAAATCCAGCCATTATCCTTATGGAGAAAATCATTTATTGAGCAGTTATTGTCGGAGAAAATGGATTATTCAGCTTCGAATCAAGCATGATGTATTACTTGTGCCTACTTTAATTTACGAAGGTATGCGAGTGCGCGCGAGATTCTTACCGAAGATAATAAAATAACGAAACTTTTTCTCAACACGTGTGTTATCGACAGAATGATGGATTAAAGTATAATTTGTTTATACCACGAGGCCATATTATCGCTTTATTTATAGCTGCGAAATGTACCCCTTATTTTTTGTTTTTGTGGTAATGTTATCGTCGGAAAATCCATTTACGAACGTTTGGGTTATTCTGATATAGGCATATACTCATTACATGGCCGCTCCGGGGTAAAGCAAGCTTACCCGTAACAAAACCAACAATATTTGTTTTCCAGTATTTACCAATGTCGGCAACCGCTGTGTGGTGCTATTGCAAAACCAATAACAATCAGTTACCCCGTTCTAAGGCTTTCGCCAGCCGACACTATTGTCTGGACTCTTCGTTAGGCGCTCTTTTCATTTACCCAGTTGCATTGATTGGACCAAATCCATCACGGCCCAAAGACTCCCTTTCTGCCTGCCCATTGATTATTCCCCCAGTTTCGCGAAAATGAAACTTTATGAATTGACGACGCGGCTCGTGACCCGTAACTAACTTTGAACTCAATAGAAACGGTTTTACAGCGAAATCGAATGAAAAATTCATAAATTATAATGCTAAAGTAATAACAACGTGAGTTTACAAGTTAAATAGATTACGGTAGCCGTAGGTTCGCGTTGAAGTTATGGACTTTGAAAATAAAGGGATGCCCATTTAGTGAAAGTTTAAATAAATTTACAGTCGTCGGTCTTAAAAGCGAAGTTGAAGTTTGTTTGTGATAGCCGCGAGTGTGTTCTGGACAGCCGCTGAAAAGCACTCATGAATGGCGTGTAGTATTTACGTGTATGTTCCAAAATGATGGGCGTGTAATTAAACGTTGCGAGTTAAATGTAACAGAAACTGTTATGTAATTAATTTAACTTTGATATAAATAATAATTTAATAACTGTGGCTATCTTTAGGGTGCGCGTGTGGTACGAGTGATCTTTTTAAAAAGTTCATTTAAGGCATATGTCCAGCAGTGGACATCGTTCGGCTGATATGGTGATGATAATGGTGATAATAATTCACAACGAGACAAAGATTCTTTGCTTTGAAATCACTTTATAGTACAATATACATTTTAAAAGCTGCATACAACTACACAAAAGTACCTACCTATAACTTGATTGTGAATATATTATAGTACGAAAAACATTGTCTCAAAAAATCTCTAGTAGTCTTTATTAAAAACATTTATTTACTACATTCTTTATGGAACCGTTAATTAACATAATTTGAACACGCAAATTAAAGAATTAATTTAATAATGAATATTGTTTATTTAGCTTCTAAATTAAGTCTTTACCACTTAAGCCGACCTCAGAGCCCACTCGATGCCTATTCAAGGGCGAGTGCTCTTTAAACTCAAAAGGAAATCCCTCTGAGAAATGAATTAATCCGTGTTTCGCTGAGAATTTGTTCTTTACGTAAATCGGTTCGCATTTTTATCCTTTTCGAGCCTTTGTAGCTTCACTGAGCTACGAATATTTGTTAGCATTAAGAAATACTTTATATTAGATAATGCCTAAGTTTATGGGCGTTAGTAAAGAATCTGTTTTCAGAAACACAATTATAAAATTACAAATAATTTGTCTTTCGTCTGTTATACATTACCTATGTTTATTAACAGACAACAATCAAAATTGTCTTGCTAAAAATTGTTCCGACTTCCTTTTTCAACCTCCATTCACTAAATAATAATTGGCTCCATTATCATACAGGGATTTCAATCCCTCATTCAGAGAAGTATTTCTCACGAACGAAACATCAATTCCGAGCGGGATATAACAGTCTGAAGCAAACCCTAGAAAAACAACAGTTAGTACACAATCGGTTGCGTTTTCAATAGAAAGAACCATTGATTCAGAAACGCAAAGATAATATCTGCGAAAACAAGGTTTGCGAGAGAGGTTGTCATGAAATATTGTCAGTTTTCCGTCAATAGGTATGCATTGTAAAGTATGAGTGATGCGGCCGGTATCGACAGCGATGACACGCGAGCGCCGCACGCGACCTTCTGTCAACATGGACTTGTTTGTAGTGACCTCGTGTTTGTGTGGCTGACGTACACGGACGTGTGGCTAAATACTCATCATCTTTGTATCAATAGCCACCAGGGAATGTAATGCGATGTCTCGTATAGCAATTTTGGAGAACGATTGATTGCGGACAGATTTGGCTATTGTATTTGAAAATTGTTTTAGTTTGGAAATTAGTTGGCTGTTCTGTAGGTGTACTGATGTAGAAATACTATCACGGAAGATAACCGAAGTTGCGGTAAGTGTCAGTTCGATTGCCAGTTAAATCTTACCGCAAGCGGCGTCAACGAACTACGTTAAAAAATGTGTCAACTGAATCCAAAGTAAAAGTCTTCGTTACTTTCTTCTACCAATCATAAATAATATATTGTGTTATAAGTATACTTTTTTTTAAATGGTAAATGCAATAGGTAAAATTAAATATACAGTAATTAACGCATTATAAACGCTTTAAATAAGTGACAAACAAATTATTGTTTAATCCATAACCCCGTTGCTTTATCATTTTAATTCTACTTGGATTAAAATCCAGCTACATAATTTTATTGTTCATTTCTTTTCTTTTTCAAAACATATTTATGTAATTCACTTTATTTATTATTCGTATTCATATTTACGATATACTTTTTAAAAGCTGATATTGAACATGAGCGTAAACAAGAAATAAAAGAATATGTTTGTTGATTTGGCCTTATTTGGACATGCCTGGATCATTTTGAACTTTTGAATGCTCCAATTTGACTAAATAAATATGTACTGTAAGTTCAGTTTAGGTTTTGTTTATTTTTCTGTCTGATAAGTATAACTAATTTTTAATTAAACTATTTAAAGAAAAACGTTTATTTGAGTTTTCAATTATCCATCGGTAGGTACTAATATAATAAATCTGAAGAGATTTTTTGTTTGTTTAATCGCAGATTAGAACTTTTATTTTTGTAGATATATAATAGCCAGATTCATGAGAAATAATACTACACACGGGAGTGGAGCGTAAACGTAAGGTATAATTGTTACGACGACTACGACGAAAAGTTTGTTTTAAAATCGCCAAGAAAATTTATTAAATATAATAAATTTTTAGAGAACCCAAAACATTGCCCCTTCCTCGGCATCGTTGGTGGCAGTCCATAAGTCACTTTGGCTGCATATTTTGGGGCACAGAGATATTCAGAGGCGGTTCAGGGACTTCCAAGCGGACCACGGAAAGTTAGACCCTGCTCAGCCCGTAATAAGTTACTTTATCACAGTACTGATTTTACCTGCAATATGAATAAACAGAGCAATATAGTCGACGCGATATTTAATTCCGCTGACTACCGTCCAAAGCGTTGCTTCTAGGAAATTTTTAATGTGGCAACAAAAGAGTTATTTGCCAGCAGAGTAGCCTATTCTAGTGCTAGTGCCAACAGAAACGTAAGCCTGATTCTACGCTGTCTGCAGTTTATCATGCGGGCAAAACAAACGGCTGCTCCGCTCTGGGCTTAGCTCTAGCTGTTTTATTTACACTTATTCATGTTTTTTTTTTGTTTTACTGCAATAAGGATGTTTTTAAAGGTCAAGCTATGTCACCTTTTAGAAACATACTGCTGCATACTGCTTCAATAAATGAATAATTATAATACCAGCCTATTAATATTGCATTGCAGGACAAAGGCCTCTTCTAATGCAAGGAAGGCACGAACATTGACTACTACACTTACTCATAGTGATTTCAGAATAAGTCCAGGTTTACTCATGTTTTCTCACACCGACGTCAGTGAAATCCAAGATAACCTGAAAGTACATTTGCATAGAAAAAGTCGCATAGGTTTTTACTTGTCCTGTTTCGAACACGTAATTTCGGCAGGCGTGTTAAACACTGGGCCATGATGTCTAAGAACTCGTCGTAGAATGGTTAGTAGATAAAAACCAATTTTAACCCTTTTTATGTACAAATCAAACAATAAAACAAGCAAACGGTTCACCTGATGCTGGGTTACCGTAGCGTGTATCTTTAGTACCAGAGGCGTACGTTTCTTTGCCTGAGACAAAGCTGAAATATTTCTAATACCAACGCTTGCTTATCGCTGCTTAGCTGCAAAAATAGTTAAAACACTTTTCTAGGTAGGTACACTATTTTCCTATACAATTTTCTTTGAATGGTAATTGGTGATTTTAATTGCTACATCTTCTACTTGCGTTTATTTATTTACATTTCCAATATTACGAGAAACAAGCACTCGATTGCTTCCAGGAGCTCTTTTAGTGAGTGTAACCAACGTTTTGATTGAGCACTCTTCAATTTCTCAACTGTTTCATTGCAAAGCTGTGGAGATCAAAGATGTTGTTCAATTGTGACTGTAAGTGTGTACCTAAGGCTTTGTTTAGAACATGTTTTTATGTTAATTAAAACAGAATGTTATCGGTAAAATGATAACTTAAACCAGCGATTCGAAAGTGGGTTCCGGGAAACCTTCGGAATCCGTGAAAAGTACAAAAAGGTTCCGCTAAATTACATTTATCATTGAATCATTCCATTATTTTAACAATCACAATTGTTAATTAAACAGTTCCATTATTCAAACCAAAAGTGAATTTAATCAATTACAAAATATAACCAATAAAGGTGTTTGTTTTAAATTGTAGTGCCTTACAATTATAATTATTTAATGTAGGGTGCCATAAAATAAAAGGGCTTTGTTGAGTGCTCCGTTGCCTTAAAAGTTTAGGAAACGCGGACTTAACCAATAAAATATCTCCTGATACCATCCCTACATCATTCACAAAACGCCTGAGTTAGTACTTAGTTATGCAGGACTGTGTAGGCTATTTATAAGCTGGTCTGTTTCCTAACTATACAGGGTGAATTTGAATAAATGCGACAAAATGAAATGGGAGCTTCAGTTACAGTAACACAGTAATTATAAACTGTTTTTTCTACAATCTAAATCGTTAAAAAAATTACGCGATTATCGTCAACAATCGCGCCGCCGCGCTACCTCCGTCCGCTGGACGGAGGCGGCGCGGCCGGCGGCGCGATTCATTCATAGCGACAATGTACCTAAATCGTGCCCACTACACGAAAACGGTAGTACGCGAAATTCTTTGATACTTTAATTATTTTAACGCTTTTCGTAACACTGATCAATAATAATTACTTAATGTAAAATTAAAAAATATTTTAATTTTAAATTTGATATTTTATACATTTTCTTGACAACACGTATTATTGTATATTTAAATTTGTCGCATCTATTCAATTTCACCCTGTATAGGTAAGGTAGTACCTACCTAGGGATGCGTAAAAGGTAGCGTATTTTTAAACGAATGAATCAGTCTGATTTCCATAATACTATATTATCTTTTCCTCCTCAATTATCGTAAACTTAGCAGTCACAATCATTGTTGTAAACCAGTAAACAAGTACAGGATAAAAAAAAACTTATGAGTCGTTTACAATGTACCACGATTCTAGAGAATTAACAATATTGATCCATGTATCATCTTATCTAACCAATTACCTCCTAATTGATAACAGGAGCTAAAAAGTAAAAATGTCTCAATGACTCAGAAGCATTAGTCGAGGTAGGCATTAACCTAAGCTATATTTAAAATCCGTCTAGGATTTCTTTTATGATAAAAGATAATTCGATAATACATTACTTATTATCTTATTTTATTATGTTTATTTTTTATTCTGTGACTAATCGTAGCGTGTCGCAAGGTGATCGCAGTTTGACCATGTAAAATAAAAATCTTGTTCGGCTTTTGTGTAGTAACTACATCTATACTAATATAATAAAGCAGAGGAAATCTGGGACTTACTGTTCCACTCAAACCATGTCAGAGACCCTTGAGGCGGTTTAGAAACTCTGACACTAGGGTGTTTGGGGTCGTAAGACCTTACTGCCCACATGATAAAGAAGAAGAAGAAGCGTTTCTTTTTGTTATTGTTAAAACGCGATCAAACTAATCCCTGGAACTACCAGACTGATTAGAAAAAATATTTTTGTATATGATAGCCAGATTTATGCTTCATAAATAGTATAGGCAAGGCTCGGCTATATAACATCACCCTCGACCTATGAAAGCGGAGGTATTACCAAAGGCAAAACAAGTATCTTCTACCTACTACAACCCTACTAGTAACTAGTAATAACTTAACATCCTGGGTGAGAAGGCAAGCGGACGAAGACGTGGGCAGAAGTTAGTGAACAATGTGTATATGCACCTACATAGTATACAGAATTATAATTGTTTGCCTCTAATCTGTCAATTTTAGACATATGTTTAAATGGAATTTGTATGTGACGTATGTAAAGAGCCACGATGCAGGTATCATCGGTATTTCATCTGTTTGTATTGTTTACATTGCAAACGAACGAATATCATAATATCAAGACGGGAAATTCAACGAACGACTAGCCAATGGGATTTCTTTGGACGGCGCTGTTTTCAATGTTTTCCGTACCAATATAAAATTCAGCGACAGTCCACGTAAATTGGATCAGTGGGTATCCTTTCTTTGAGAAAATGATACGGCCACGGAAGGAGAGATAATGTCATTAGAATGACGAACTTAGTTTGGGCTACTAACTAAGTTTGGCTCATAAATACGGGCACAAAATGTCTCCGCCAGCTGCCTCCGTCTTAAAAAGGTTATAATAAACAAGTGCCGCTTGATCTTCTGGCAATAACAAGAGTTTATTATTAAAGTTAAAGAGCTCTGCAACTCTATTAAAGCAAACCAAAATATTAAAATAATTAAACAAATGATTTGTATTTGGTACGTTGCTACAGATGAGGTTAAATGTCCAAAAAATGTCAAGCCGTCACTCAACTAAGCCACAAAGCAGAAGCGCCACGCTTTAGCTTTGTGCTCATATGTAGGTATATACTTAAATACCTAAAATTTAATTTATAATGTAGTCATAATGTACCTACTCAACCTTGAGCAAACGTAGTAATCAATGCCCGCGCCTTCTGTGTATGTGAAAAGGCCTTTGCCCTATAACAAGACAATAATAGGTTAATTAATTAAGTATGTTATCATTTCCTTTATGGCATATGAATAATAAATCCAGATAAACGTAGTTAAGAGTACCCAAAACGATCGTCTATTACGTTATGGATATATTATATCTAAAGTAATAAAGATTAATAAACAAAAAAACAATACTCAATTGACAATAGGCGAAAATTAACGTTATCTATCTATAAATGCGATATCAATTAATATTATAGGCACCACTAGTGGCGTCTATAATAATATTGATTGATTGATTGCCTATTCTAGAATAATCATAAACAATTCACACTTCAAGTTTTTAGAATTGTTACCTACCCCTACCTCAAACCCGAATGTTATTACCTACATTCGGGTTTGAGGTAGGGTCGGTTCCTCACTGAGCTTAAAAAAAATGTGTCTACCGGCTGTTGTGTTGTGTACTTGTTTTGTAGGGACAACATGCGAACACTTGATTACTGCTCTAGCTTGTGGCTGGGAATGCCATGGTTGAAACTCGACGGTTATAATTATCACCTCAACCGGCTTACGCCGTGGTCATAAAAAATGTACCTACCCATGGGAATTTTTCCCTAATTTGTCTAGCTTCGCTTTGGCTTAGAAGTGACTTTAAAAAGTAGCCTTAATACCTACTCACATTATTTGAATTAACGAGTAAAAAATTTATTGATGTAAACATTACACACAGATTACCCTACCATGTTATAATATCAAAAAGATACGTACAGCTTATATGCAAGTCAGTATAACAATTGAACAACGAAAAGCACCTTTCCTGCTACGACATGGTACCTACGCGCTGTCAATGTCAAATTGTTACCATGGACAGTCGGTTGAATGTGCCTACAGGCGAGAAAATGTTTCATTATTTTGACTACGTACACTGCATGCATACGTTGATTGTGAGCCAATCGGCCCCTTTAGCCATTTATCGAGTTTTGCCCTTTCATTCTTTGGGCTACTTTGTTAAAAATTCATATAATTTTCACGTAAGTATATAGGATTCAGGAGTGTTCACAATAAGTACAACTATTCCCATTTTCAAATCTTAATACTACTCATATTATAAATGCAAAAATTTGAATAAATGGATGGATGTCTGTTGCTCAATAACATCAGAACGACTGAACGGATCTGGATGAAATTTGGCACAAATATAGATTATCTAGAGTAGCACAAAGGCTACTTTTTCTTCCCAACAATGTTGTACAGTCCCCGTGGGATATTATATCAACTTTGACGCAGACGAAGTCGCGGGCAGAAGCTACTACTCTATCAAAACAAAACGTAAGCAATTTTGTTAATTTTTTTTGTAACTAAAGATGACTAGTGGAGATTCCTTTAAGCCATTGGCCCGTACTTTAAACAACCTATTAATCATTGTATTTTTACTTGTGTTGAACGTGACAACGCAAAAGAGTATGTTTGGTATAATTATTTTACGTTAATCGATAATGGTATTGACATACATTTTCACTTATAACACATCAATAATTACGTACTTAGTTACTACAAATAAAATATACTGAAAATGTTTAAACGTAAATAATAAAAACTTAATCGTTAATTTAAACTTATGTCACTCTCTATTTATATTCCCTTAAAAATAGTCTTTCTGTCTGTTTGTTCGCTATTTTTTTCAAAACTACACAACAAAACAAAATCACTTATTTAGTATTTAGTCCAAAAGGTAAGTATGTATATAATACATTGATAGATATTAAACTTAGATTAAGCAAAGAAATGACGATTTTTTAAAATGTGTAATGAAGAGCTGATATTACAATAATCAATGTATTTTTAACTAATATTCCAAGTTAAAACACGGTGGAAGGGTTATCGTAACGAACACTTTTACCTTGAATACAGTAAATGATTTCAGCCGTCCCAGCATTTCACATATTTCAACGCTGACAGACTGACTGTAGACACATTTTTTTTAAGCTCAGTGAGGAACCGACCCGACAGTAGTAGACCGTAGTCACAAAAATAAACGTAAAAATTCTAAAAGCATTGAAGTGTGAATTAAAAAAAAAAAAGTGTAGAAGTTGCACTTTTATTTGAAACAGCTGATTCTATAACCAACTAATTTCGTCGCCTGTTGGTTTAGAATCATGAACTGAATACATTGTGTTAGTTCTCGTAACGACGTCCGATCTAGTGATTATTTTATGAATGAATCACATACCTAATGTTAGTTGATGTGCTTTCCTATTTCCGTCTGGGGGGGGGGGGGTAAAAGGGCCATGTTTATTGCTTACCTTATTTACGTGACTTTTGATACGGGTGTCTACTTAAAGCAGTGCCATCCCGACCCTTACTTGGCATTTCATTTGATATTAATATAATTTTCACATAATATTTGTCCAAATTACCTGCTCAACATGACTGGGTAACATTTTATGCATGAATGAAAAACTCAATTACTTAATTCATAAAATTATTGTTAGATTAATATCTTGTACATTTACTTGTGTAGTGATTGAAATCCAATTACCTAATTAGAGATAGCGTTATGTTGTCATGTAAGATTTTCATTATTAACAGTGGATCTACTTATGCAAACAGGAACCAATCCACGTATATGCCAAAATGGAGTTAAGTAAGTATACAAAAAGCTTTTAAAATGCACCTTTTATCGATCGCGTAAAGACGACTTTACTTTGCGATTGGCTGCTGAGGAGCGTGTTGCAAGTTCGATTATCGCACGTAACTTATATTTATAAGGCCTACAGATAGTTATTCCGAGTCTGGTTGTTTGTATATCTGAGTTTATATGTTTGTAAACGCATCCACAATACAAAAGAAATTCCCAGTGTGGGGCAACGTTTACACAAAAAAACAACCCAAATAGATCAAAATGATCTGACAATTTGGCTATAACATTTCCATGATAAAGTTACTAACCCATATAACAACAGTTAAATATGATGACAGCCCACTTACTACAGTGCCCGAAGTGTCCCTACACCTGCATTTTAGTGGACATTAAAGTCGCTACTGATGCCACCTTAAACGTGGCTGCCTACTGAGCCGTCTTTTTTTTGTTAGAGTTCTTGTTTTAACAAAAAATAAAGAATTAACTTAAACAATAGATTTAGAAAAGAAGAAGAACAACAGTTAAATAATAAACTAATTAGATTCATGAAACCTATTGTGATTGTTTAAGTATTTTTTCCTTAAATTTCCATAGTAAGCCGATAATCTAAAAAATATTTAATACTAGCCTTTGCCCGTGACTTTGCCCGCGTTAATGTCAAACCAAAAGGTTCTGTTTTTTAAATCTATACTAATATTATAAAGCTGAAGTGTTTGTTTGTTTGTTTGTTTGAACGCACTAATCTCTGGAACTACTGGTCCGATTTGAAAAATTATTTCAGTGTTAGATAGATTAGTTATCGAGGAAGGCTATAGGCTATATACCTACGCTACGACCTACGGGAGCGGAGCAGTAACCAAAGACGCGGGTGTAACCGCGGCGGACAGCTAGTAAATTATAAAACTTTATGGTTTTATTTAAAATTATATTTGTATACCTTCATAGAAAAAGCATTTTGCACTGATGATTTGAGTCTTCACATAATTATGACAAAAACTGCTTTTTGTCAAAACTATCACTGTTTGGTCCCTGTTTGCATAAGCAGGTCCCAAGCATTCGATGCGGATATTATCTTATGACGTGCACACTCGACGTAACGTACACCTAACCAAATTATTTTAGCATAATATATACAATGCCTCTCTAAGCATTATTAGAATCAATTATGACTAAATGTATAGTCAGGGAAATAAATGTAATCATTTAGAAGATTTTTATTTTTACCATTTTATAGTCATTTCATAAGCCTGTCGGAGAAAAAACGATTAGAGTTCATGAACAATTTTATTTGATATTCCGTCAATTTATTAGTAATCAATAATTTTTCCCGACCTTCCTAACGTTTTTACTAGTAGGCATTTCGTTTTACAAATTCATAAGCTACGGGACCCCCAAGTCTTTATAAAAAGCTGGAGCGGTTCCTATTGAACTAATTAGCTGATAAAATATCTTCATTAAGTGTAAATGACGTGCGCAAATAATAGGTAAATGTTAATCACAGAGTCCCTTTTAATACTTTCCTGATAGTACACATGTTACGGTAAAAGTTTTATCAAACCCAAAATCACCTAATATAATTATGTAAAATTAGTGAAAATTAACACAAAAAAATATATTATAACACAAAAAGATATACTGTCATGATCGTGTTACTGGTATGATAGATGTAGTACGCACCAAGTAGTGTGTTATACACACCAAAAATGAAAAAATGGCCCTATCTTTGTTTTCGTAGGTTTTGAAATAAAATTGTGTTTGCGAGCATGTGGGAGGTGAACGAATAAACCACTGTACAAATCAAGCGTGTCATAGAGTAGCGTCGAGCAACAGAAATAGAAGTTTGTTAGCGAATAGAAAATTAGAAAGGCATGAACGATTTGTTTCTGTACATATTTATTTTTGAAAGACAGACAATTTAATTTAATAACCTGATCTTACTTTGTTTATTTCCTTCCTCATTATCCACCTAACTTTGCTCTTCAAATTATGTTTATTTCTTACTCTTCCGCTTTTCTTTTCTGATTAATTTCGTTGTAAGATCCAAGACAGTTAAATCGTTTCTCCGAGACTCGACGAGCTTCATTGCCTCAGCGCTTTTCTGGCGGTTGCCACTGTTGATTCTGGCTTTAAGGAGTTGCAGTGGTACTGGTTGGTAACCACTAATAGAGTGGCAGGCTTGTCCCATAAAAAAAAACATTATTGTTAAACAGCAATCTGATCAAAGGATAAATTAATTTAGATTTTGATAGTAACGAATGCCTTTTATATAACAAAGATTTTACTTTGTGAGAAAAAAATAATTTTCCATTCAAAACGTTTAGTCAAGTTTATAAATATTTTTATTTAAAAACGAAATGAAAAACGAAATGAAAAAGCGATAAAATATAAATATTTTTATTTTATCTAGAACAGATCCACATATCTATTGACATGCGTTAGTCTCGCAAAAACTTGAAAATAGCTCGACATATTTGAATAATTCTTTTTTTATTTTGTTCGTTTCAATACAGGGGTGGATTAGGAAAAAAACAATATACTTATAGGTATTTTAAAAATAATTGGAATGTTGTCCGATTTACCACTAGCCAAACTTTTGCAGTAACATAGTTAAGTACTTACATGATAATTTTTAAGATGCTTAAAACCTTATCGTTCTACCATCTGACAGCTATACCTATCGCTGTCACCCATCTTGATGTGAAGGACGAACAATACATCTGTTGTTACTTTAGCTACGTAAGCACACATAGTTATTTTGACGTCATAAGCGATAATAATGCGTATTTTTTGTGATTTTCCGATTATAATTTATCAACTCACCTGTTAAGTATGTCATAAATAAATAGGTAAGTATATCTTTTAAGTAGATAAGCACTATTGAGCTGACCTGACAACATCTGGTGGTATCAACTGAATATTTTAGGGAGTTTATGCGATACTGAAATGTACTTGCGTCATAACTTGGGCAATCAGCCTATACAGCTTATTTGCCATTCTTACTGGCATTAATTATACCATTAGCTTCTGCCCGCAGCTTTGTCAACTGGAATTTGTAAAAATAGGTATCTACGGGGAGTAAAAAGTCACAGTTCACTACGCACACTGCCCATCAAACTTAAAAACATTGAGCAAAAATTATTGCTGGGAGACCACTTTCTTTTTTGTGCGAAAAATCACTGTTTATTCACACGCAAATTACTGTGCTCATGGGTGTACACAACAGTACAGGGGGGTATTTAAAGTTTAGTTATAAAATTTAAGAATAAACTTATTTTCACAAAAATAAGTTGGAACTTTGGCCATCAATATCTTCGAAACCAGAAGGTTTTTTCTAATTATTGCGATCATTTTTTCATACCTGGGAGGTATGAAAAAATGATCGCAATAATTAGAAAAACTTTCGGCTTTTTACGCCCAACATATTTAGTAGTACATTGCCTTGAAGTTTAAATTTATATACTCATATTGTGCTCATATATTCTTATTGTATACACAATATACGCACCGCAACTATCTACGAGTATCTAGAAACCTTACGACCAAATTATATTCTCTCTAGAGGGATTGTATCTCCATTGCTCGTGAAGTTAAAGCTATTTATTTTTATGAGAATTGATACGATAAAGTACCTAACAAATATGCCTAAATGTTCCTTAAAATAATTGAAAACTTAAACAAAGCATTATTATGACTTATATAAAATACTAACACGAACTTTTTATTGAAGTTATAAAGACAACATTTATACAATATACACGTACCTACGTGTTGATTTATTTCAAACTATTTAATATAGCTGTAGATAAAGCAGCCAATCGGCAACTTTTTTTTCGGACTTCAATTACAAATGACTGCCTCGTTGGTCTAGTGGTCGCAAAGCGCGACTGCTGAGCATAAGGTCTTGGGTTAAATTCCCAGGTCGGGCAAAGTGTTATTGGGTTTTTACATCAGGAAATCCTTAGTAGCAGCCTCGGAGTCTAGATTTGTGCCCGGTTTATGACAATAGGCTCGCCCCCTATTACATAGGACTTAAATCCCCTTCGGGATTACAGGCGTGATGTTATGTTTTAATTACAAACGTAGTAATTTTATTTTCCAACATAATACATAGCCAATTGCACTCAGCAATGAAGAAGCTCTCTATAGTGGAAGATTTTTTTGTAATCGGATCAGCACTTCCTAAGTTTATCCTTTACAAACAAAGGAAAATTTTTATCCCTTTACAATATCATGTATTGTTCAGATTGCACGAGTTGTTTTCACAAAGCTCATGCTGATAAAAAAGATGGTAAAACACGTACAAACTAAATAAAAATGAGGTTTGTGATGCTTTAAAAGTTAGCGTTAGCTATTACCGCTCGACTCGTAAACAAACTTACCGGTAATGCTATTGCTAGTGTGAACAGGTGGAAAATATCACAGATGACAAGTTAGAAAAAACTAATCTTTTTTTAAGATCGAATTTGTCGTTAATTTTTCAAACAAAACTAGAACAAAAGCTATAGAAATAAAAATCAATTGCTGCATGTATGGAAGATCATTACTTCAGAACGGCTCGACCGATTTGGTTATTGTTTTTTTGTGTGTTCGTAATTCTCAAAACAAGTTTGTATAGCAAAACGTTTTCCGGTGGATTCTTAAGAATATCCACCGGAAAAGTCAATTAGTGTTTCAGTTTTTTTTTTTAATAGATATGACATTTAGTAACGTATGCGAAGCCGGGGCGGGTCGCTAGTTTTGTGTAAATATTTTCACACCATATTATGCTGTCATTGTTTAATCAATCTCTAATCTTCGTACCTGTTCTTCATAAAATAAATCTTCATAATGTTGCTTCATAATTATTAGCAACGTAGAATACCAAGATTATAACTAAGATGTAGATAGATATGTATGAACTGTAGGTTATATAAGATGGCCGTAGGCCGACTTTCGTATTTGAAGTCCGCAAAAGCTTCCTTACCTACAGACTTCCGGTCTTCTAACGTTGTGTAAGTCCGGAAGTCCTGTTGAGCAAATCGTCGTTTATTCGCTTTCTGCTCGCCGTTTCATATTTTGTTGGCTACTGAAACGGTGCGATGTGGACTTATACACTGGTATAATGTATAGCAATGATTTTGTGGGTAAGAGAAATTGGGATAAAATTAACGTTATTATATTAATAGTTTTTGTAAACATTTGATTATAAATAGTGAACATAACATTACGCCTGTAATCCCTGATGGGTTAGGCAGCGGTGTACCCATTAGTACACCCACATCTCGGCAAAAATGAATAAAAATAAAAAGAAGTTTAATGGTTTAAAAGTTTAATTGTTGCCAACTGTTCATTTAAACCTTCTTTCAAGACATTTTCCTGCTTAAGCTTTTTGTTACAATTCCGATAGCATCGAATTAAGCAGATTTAGGTGTATAAAGGTTCGAAAAGGTTTGTTATAAATGTTTAGCGAATTGAGGACATTCTTGTAATTACCGCCTTGTTGGTTAGGCCACAGCTTTACCAATCGATCAATAAACCCTTCCACAGGAGAATGGAAGGTTCGAAATTTACCTGTAAATGAGAAATAATCCCGCCATTCAAGATATTTAGTAAGAATACGCTCGCTTGCCTGGATACTACATAATCTCAAGTGTGTATGCCAATTGACAGCTAATATTGATTGATGATCATGTCAGTAATTAATAATAATTAATTTGTTGTGCGTAACAAATGAATGTGTATAATTATTATTAATAAGATACATAATTGAGTGCACATATTTGTGTTGAAAAAGGTATAATACCTACGGAAAATTACCATAAAATCAAACATCATTTTTTAACAATGATAATTGTCGATAGCAAATTGATAGATGTTGAAATAATTACAATGATATTGTGTTCTTCATCGAATTTCTGATAACAAACAAATATACTTACTGTATTGTATCTGCAAGATAATGTAACATTAGAATCTATCAACAGCACACGTCGACCGCAGTATATTTATTATAAAGAAAAGTTTTCTTATGGGAACGCAAACAGTGGCGGACACAATAACGGGGTACAAGTTGGTAAATTGGATTCGCGCCCCGGGGACGGGCGACGGCGGTAGCCGGTGACAGCGCGGGGAGCGAGGGGAGGTTAATCACGTCACGCCGAGTGTGGAGAGTACCCGCGCCTCCATCACTCCTCGATGACCTCGGCGGACCTTTAATATAAAGCAATCATTCCAAAAACTTTTATCATTATAAATAAATAATGTGGCACTTTGAAAATGTCATCTTGAAGGCTCGAGATGAAAACTTTGAAATAATGATAAGAAATCTGGGCTGAATGTCTAGGTGAACAAAAGTTTGTACATCAATATCATAATACAAAAAGTGGAGCGACGGACTGAGGTCGGGATAATACGTAAAGCAGGAGTACATAAAGAAAATAAATGACATTGTTTTCCTGCAAAATCGCCGAGACGCTGAGTCTTTTAAAGAGTTAGGAAAATCCCGGCTACGCGGCGGACACTTGAATTTTACTTTGCTACTTAAGGTTAGCAGCTTGTTTTATTCCATTTTACTCAAACAGCATAATTATTTCTTTTAATACTTTTTAAAATAAAATTTTGACAGTCAACTGTTTCGCTTTTAATAAATATGAACCCTCTTATAATAGTTATTTGGTTTTATTTATCAAGGCAAGCCAAGAGCTGATGAATGTTGTGATTCGAATTCAATTACAAAAACTGACTGAGAATAATATTTACATCGCATGATTGAAATTAATTTAGCGTGTATTTACATACCGGCTGTCTGCATTGTACCTACGACTGACATATTATTTTATTCATACCGATGTAACAATGGTTATGGTCCATTCTATTTGATTTTCGTATACAAATATTCATGAAATTTCAAGGCTTTGTGTGCTAGTGTTTTGACAAGATAGTACGTAAACGATCGTACGTATATACACTATACAAGCACCGCATTTACCGGCTGGATTTAAAACATCCAAGTTCTAATGCACCTCTAATATAACGGGTATAATAAAACACTAAATCAAGCAGAAGTATGTCGTTCTGATCACTACGATATTTTTTTAAATACCCCACGTCATGCACCCGTAGACACAATGTTTTGAGTATGTTACATTACGCGCTCGGCGCTATCACAAACGATATCTGGGTTCTATGAAATCTTTTTTTCTTAAGACATGGGTTACACGCTCATTCTGGCGTCATTCTGGTCCATCAGTCTGGTCCGGCTAAGACTGATGCCAGAATGATGGATGAAAAACACAGTTACACGCTCATTCTAGAATGACAGCAGACTGATAAAACTTCAGTCATAACATAGTAAAGCGTAATTTTAGCTCCAGAAATCAAGCTTCCGTAGTGTAGCGGTTATCACGTGTGCTTCACACGCTCAAGGCCCCCAGTTCGAACCCGGGCGGACACAGTTGCTTTTTGTATTTTATTGCCGATCATAAAAAGTATCTTCACGCTTTTTTATTAATTGGGTGATCAGAGAAATCTGAAAAATAAACATTTTGTTAAAATAAAAGTAAACTACGTACTATTTCTCGCCTTGAAACTTACGTTTAGAAATCTATGATTGTTATCAAGGCCAAGTATGCCGCAAAACCAAATTATTTGTCGTATCAGATAACGATAGCTCACTTTGTTATTTTTTTTGTTGCTTTGTATGAGCTACCTATGTTATAAAATACCACGTTACCGATTTGGGGTAACATGACATGTAATGATAGTTGTATTGATCTAAATAAATAAAAAAAATATTTATTTAGATTGCGTCGGGGACAGTGGTCAGTGATTGACTGACGCGAGAATGATTCGAGCGGTTACACGATCATTCTGGCATCAGTCTGCTGTCATTCACAACAGAATGATGAAAAATATTTAAAATATTTAATTTTTGTCATTCTGGACCATCAGTCCGTCAATCAACCGGTTACACGATAATTCTCCCGTCATTCTGACCAGACTGATGGACCAGAATGACGCCAGAATGAGCGTGTAACCCATGTATAAAAGTTACTTAGTTTGATAGAACGTGTGCGTAATTAAGGCTACGTGGCATGACAAAATAACGAACATTCTATGCAAGAATTGATGCAAGTCACACTTCGTTGATCACGGAACGAAAATAAAGATCACCTAGAACCAGTTTATCTTTCAATGTAGTTATAGATGCCAATCGTAGCAATAAGATACTAGAATGCCGGAAGACAATAGGACAGCCAGTTGCCTCTATTTATGCACAGATACAAACTTTAAATCCAATGTTGTCTAAAGGTTCACAAAGTGACTCCTTTCACTTTGAAATGGTTGTAAGGAAAAGTGTACTATGTATTATTTTGTTTCTGTAAAATACTTTGCTTCCGATCTTTTGGTGGATGTTTGTTGGGGACATAAGACTAACATGTAGAAAATGTTTTTGAAATTATATGTATGATCAGATGTTACGGAACTTATGCAAGGGACAGGAGTGAAAGATTTTGATCAAACAGAGTGGTTGTTCTTACTCGGAAATTGTTCGGATTATGATGTAGCACTTAACTGCCTACAAAATTGTTAAACTAGTTTAAATTAAACGTAGTTTTTTCAATATTATTTTGTTTTACCTCTCGAAACTTTTACCAATTCCATTTTTTGAATAAAAATGAATACTACGTAATGAACGAAGGTTTTTAAATAAAAGAAAACAAATAAAACAAAAATAAAGTAAAACATTTCAACTACATTTTCTATAAACGTTACCAGTTGCCAAAACTGTAGGTACCTACCTATATACGTAGTTGTACCCTGTTAACCATTTATAACGTAACTTTACATAAATGCTAGGATCGGATATTTTATGTGAAAAAGCTAGTCGAACCAAATTGTCAAGTATTTATTTTTTGGAGTTATCGCAAAATCTTGTAGCTGCTAGCCGAGAGTGATAGATGTATCCACTCAATCTCTGTCCACTTAGATTATTGAGAATTTACATTTACTAAGATACCTTGTAGTGACAACGACACCGCCATTTATTAAAGAAATATTTTTGGCAAATGGCTTTTTAGTTAAAAATTTCTTCCTTCATCTTTGTTAGAAGATGTATACCTTCAAAAACCACTCTTATTTCGGTAAATATTTAAAACAGCCACCACTTTAAACCGGCCTCCCTCATTTTAAGTCAATTTACACGAGCCAGAGGAAATAAAAAGGCATATTTAGTAGAGAATGTATACAGAGAACAACATTAACATTGATTTATTTTGTAAAACCCTCGTTGTACAACCCAGTACCTACCTAGAGATTTACCGACAATATGTAGCTATTCATAAAAAACAATTGAGTGGAGGAACGAATGGAAACGTTCGGAACGTGCAATTCATTGCATTTCAGCTGGAAAATAATTGTTCGCAGCTAATGTTCACTGTTCAATACTTTTTCTTTATTTTCTTGTCGATTACATCAATAACTTTATGAATGCCCATTTTCAGCTCAATGAGTAGGTATTTAACAAGAGTAGTTCGTCTATACAATTCTATTTATTGAAAAGTCTTGTGTCACTTTCATAATATTTATAGGTACTCATCATAAAACTTATGAGAATGGCTCAAAAAAATACGTGACTCTCTTGTAAAAAAAGATCACGTATCTCATGACGTCACATTATTATGATGTTTTCAAATTGGCAGTTTAAAAAAACAAATAGCATGTAAGTAGCCGACATGTTAGCCTGAAGCGGCACTTAAGGCCGGCCTGAGGGTACATCCGTGTCTGCGCTACGCTTTTTGCTCGAAACGAGTTGCTACAAAGTGCTCTTGCGCGAGCCACTGTACCTCCCACTCGACATTAATGCATTCCATTACGAGTTATGCTACGTCCATGCAAATTAATGTTCATAATTCTTCCCGCTGTTCGCTCTTCGGTGTGTGCCGATTCAAATTTGACGTATTACGCGAATCATGCCATCGAACATAACCAAATACGGTAATTGAAAATGGAGTTTACTTAGCAACAAAATTAACAAGCGCGGCACGTTCAATGAACGCACTTCGAATACAAATAATCCAACCTCGACGTGTATCATTCTTGTGTCGGCTCTCCGAATATTTTCGTCAATTTTCTCATTTCGAATGTCATCGTAAATTTCGTCCTGTGTTTGTGCGGAGCTTGTAATTGCTGTTCGGCGATTGGGCCCGTTCTGACTTACTGCGATTGTTGTGCGCAATCTAATCCAATTAATTTGTGGTTTCGTCGATATATGGGTGTGCAATTACACTCATTTGTTGCCTTGGGACCGACATACTTAGTAGCTACCTACTATAATATTAATGTCTCGTATTACTTCCTGATTGTCACGTCAAACAAACCTTCAAGTCTGGCAAAACACTGAACTATGCGTTCATCTAATTTTAATTAAGCTTTGTAATGATTACTTGATGTCGATATTCTCGTCGTCTTGTTTCACCTTAAGCCAAGGACCAATATTCATGAGGGAACCACTATCATAATTTGTTCCATTATTGAAACCGTGAGCGTTTTACCTAAAGCACAAGGTAAACCTTACGGAAACAGGTTTCACAAATGATTTTATCGACATGGGTGCGCAACCCATTTCATTTATATAATCTCCCGTAATTACCTCATTAGTATAGTGGCGTGCATTGAATGTTGATTCACAGGTCGAGCAAAGTGTTTTGTTCACGTACGAATCCGCAAGTACCCGTTGGAAAATACGTTGATGGTCGCACGGCATCGGCGGCGGTGCTACGGAGCTACGACCGTAGCTGTGCGCCTACGCATACCGCTACGCAAACATAAATTACCTATATGTATGCTATAGCTGATTATTCGATAATTTTGTATTCATTTTTATTTTGTGATGTGTATTGTGTAGGTATATTTCTGCTTTGTAATTTATTTTTGCTTTGTAATTTTGATATGGGGTACTTAACTTGAAATAAATTAATTTTAATTTAATATAGCATATTACAGCGTACAATGTGGTTAGCGAACCAGTTGCTACCGATTAAAATATTCTTTAACGTGTAACAGTGTTCTTTATAACCTATTTAAAAAGGAATATTATTTATCAATACTTGCGCTTCACTATTAAAATGAACAGCTAGTTTTAGCCAAAATTTGTATATTTTAACTGTCTGTGAAAATGCTCTGTTTTATTACACACGGTAATACCTATTGATTAAAATCTAGTCATTCAATTACATAGTTGGTGCCACCTAATTATAATTTCAATCACAACGAAGTAGGCACCTAGCCACCGTAAGAAAACTAATTAAGATAATCGTAAACTGTTAATCTCAGTTGCGTAATTGTAGGCCAACAGCTTTCATTCCCACGACATTTACATTTCTTGGGGGATCAATTTCGATAGAAAAACAACTTTGACAATCAAAATGATCAAATTTTATTCAAAATGGGATTCGGTTTTCTTTGAAAATTTTTAGATTATATTAGAGACAAACCGACAGCACAGCTTTTTTAAAACTCCAATAACATTTGAGATCGAAACTGAAGCTTCTAAAACATTTGCTTAGTGTTAAGAATAGACTAGCTACATAATTTATTAGTTAATGTATTCGGTAATCAAAACTTTATCAACAATGTAACCAGCCTTTAAATATTCTAGAACGAGAGAATTCCCTAGGGCTCCAACCGCTACAACAAAATAAATTGAAGCGCACATTTCAAGATCTCATACCAAATCCTTGTGTCTTGGCAATTATAATCCTTCGAAATTAAACAAAACACATCCGCTGAAATTAGACACGCATTTGTGGGGAATTAAAATTAAAATAAACGTTTCCTCCCGGTCGGGTACGTGAGTCTTCGTTTAAAGAGGGTGATTAGAGCACACGTCGCGTCGGAATTGCCGCGAGACACCGCCGCACGCACCTCCCAGACAACTGCGCCACTTCAAATTACTTGAATGCTGCTCGCTGCGCAAACAATTTATCTCAAACGAGACAACGCCTCGACAACCCTGTGAAAAGGCATGCTCACTTAATTATTTTCATATTCGACTAAATAAAATTTTGACTAAATTAGGTAGCTTCAAATGCATTTTATGGTTGTGTATAAAATAAAAATCAAACGTTTTTACGATTCCAATGACCTGAATAAAGGCAGATCGCAAAAAGTTTTCACATAAAATGCTGCAATTCTATTGTCGTTGGAGAGGCAAATTTGAAATTGAAAATAGCAGTCGGAGCGGGCTGCAACGTTCCGGAGCCGTTTATTTAGGAGCGACGACTCCGCTTTGTTCTAATGTAGCTACGGGATGCAGGTGAAACTTTCATAATTTACTACGTCACCGCTGACCTTCCCAGTTTTGTTACTGAAGCAGTTACTTTACGAAATTCATTACAAAGTTTATAAATGTACAAGTTCCACTGCAACACCTACATCGGCACTAACCCCAGCTGTGCGACAGTTCTCCGTTTATCGAACGTTTACAGACCTCAATTTAGTTTGCTTATAGCAAATATCTGGACGAGCTATTCATGACTGTATGTACCATCGTGTACAAACTTCTGAAACCGCGTCGTCCAAACTCTTTATTTTTCAGCCAACTGAAGCTGCAAAAGCGAAGTTATTCGGAAAATTGGACCAGTTGCAATGTATGATCCGTATTCCGATTATTGCAACGTAAAAATCAACGTCATGGCCTCGAAAAGGAGTGGGTATTAGTGGTGGCACAGCATTCTTGTTTACTTATGTAGATAACTACGTCTGTGAGACATTGTTTTCCCTACGTGCTCGACGTAGAAGTAGGACGCCAGCCAATATTCGCATCACGGCAGAAACGCACCGGTTAGTTGGACCATTTTGTTCACTACTCAGCAATCTTAACATTAACTTTTATGTGTACACACGGAAAATACCCTTATGACGTGGGTACATGAATCGAGTTTTGTGTATATATATTTGTTTAGTCGAGCCCTGATGTTTTCGCTCTCCGGCAGGAAATAAGCTTCACATTGACTAGCGGTAACAAACACCTCCATAATAAGATAAGCTTCTACCAAATGGAAAAGGGATGCAATAATAAAATGGCTTTTTTACGCTAGTTCATTAACTCTAGCAACATTTTTAGTAGGTTGCTTGTGTATCTAGTATATTGTTGGAGCTGGCATTCGGTCTGTTTTCGGTTCAATACATTTCGGTAGTTTAAACTGTTCTTTAGTACTGCAGCGCACGACTCAGCTAAATGGGATGCTTTGCTCTCAGTGACAGCTAGCTATTTGAAACTACCACTATCGTCTGTGCGGGGTTAATAACGAACATGAGAGATGTTATTGAATGGTTCTATATCTTCTGGTTATTACACGTTTGTGCTTTATTTGTTGGCAGAGTAATTTAAACAACCATTGTTATTGCAACTTAGGTACCTATTGGTTTTATTTTTATCCCGCACAAAGAGCGATAAAATTAGCTGTCATATGCAGATTCCATTTCCTCTCGCCGTTTGATATCGAATTGGTAATTTTTTTTTTTAAGTTTTAAGCTTTACACAAATAACTGAACATTGTAATCACGTAAAATGCATTTACCTCATAATTTTAATCAATACTTAAGGAGAAAATCATAACCGGCGAAATGTGGGTGTACTAATGGGTACACCTCTGCCTAACCCTTCGGGGATTACAGGCGTGATGTTAAAATCATAGTTGAACTTCATGAAAAGCGTTGCGCTCTAGTTCTGGTCCAAATTCGAGAAATGTCGGTACGAAGTAGTTGTAGTAGGTACGTACCTACTGTTTCGGAATTTCAGGGACCAGATCTGGATTCAATTCATCCGAATTCAGATCAAATTCGAATCCCAACTTCGGATTCGGACATGATGCAGTGCGCAAATGTTCTAACAGTGGCATATTTTGCCCTTGACTGTGCAACCGTTCATGGTACATAGCAGTAGTTAAAAAAGCAAAAACTGATCAAGTGCGAGTCGGACTCGCACACGAAGATATAACAGTACTGCTATTATATAGTATCGAGCCAAAAACGTAGAAAAATAGATCTCTTGTATTGGGACCCCGTTTCAATTTTTTTTTAATTTGTTGGTATACGTATGGTGGCAGTAGAAATACACATTTTGTGAAAATTTCAACTCTCCAGTTCATGAGATACAGCACCCTGACAGAAGAACGGACGGGAGAGGCTCAGTAATGAAGCCCTGTTAGCACCCTTCGGGTACGGAACGCTAAAAATGCACAATTAAAACCGATACAGCGATGATGAATAGAGATCCATTAACACTGTATAATAATTGTTTATTTTTTTCATTTCCAGATGCTGAACATAAAAATTTCGTGGTGGGGGTTAGTGAACAGTTACAGTAAGTGGCTCGTTAATATTCCCGGGGCAGAGCGCGATAGTATTCATGTGAACGTTGAGTTGGGGCCACGAAATGAGCTGCGAAACATTAGTAATGGTTTAATGACTGGTCGAAGTGTTCTGTACGAATAATGATTTATGTTCAGGCTTGCTGGAGTTCATACTAAACATTTCTTTGATTTTAAACCTTAGAATAAAAGGCAGCCTTTATTTGTTCCACTGCAGGGCAAAGGTCTCTTCTCATAAAGAGAAGGTACAATTGATCACCTTGCTCAGAGTGGATAGGCGATTTCAGATTAGATATATTTATTACTAGCTTTTTTCCGGGACTTCGCCGCGTAAGTGTCGGTTATCGCGGACGCAGACGAAGTCGCGGAATAAAAAGTAGTATATGTCCTTCCTTGGGGTTCAAACTTACTCGGTACCAAATTTCATCAAAATTGGTTTAGTGGTTTAATCGTGATAGCGTAACTGACAGACACAAACAGACAGAGTTACTTTCACATTTATAATATTAGTAAGGATAACTCAGATTTCCTCACGACGTTTTCATTTTCCGATGTCAGTCATGTCTAAAAACTTAGAAAGTAAATATTGTCTAGGTCTGGCTGTTTGTGTATGTGAGTAAAACGCGTCCACGATACCTATAGGAGAAATTCCTATTGTTCCAAAGTTTATAAAAATCTCAATGTTGTAGGAAACGCAAAAATCATGACCTATGCTCGTGAAAAATTGTTTTAATTAAAAAAAAAAACCATCTGCAATCAGCTGCAATTATTAGCATTACTATCTACCGTGATTGATCGTAATTACTGAGCACTTATTTGGTATTTCATATACCTACTTATTAATATCGCATGGATTTTCTCTTTATCATACGTGCAATAATGAATTAATGCATTTTTAATTATATAATTGTTCTTAATTATTTGGATCATACGTGACGCGTGCACGTGCATAGATATAATTTTTAAAGGTCACCTGTAATCAAAAGATAGATATATAATTCTTGCTGGTTATCAGGTGATCACAAGATAAACATCTCTTTTGAGAGTTTATACGAATAGGCAGCTAAGATCAATAGTATCTGGTAAGAATTGAGCAAAAGGGAAAATTCCAAATGATATAATTTTTTGTGTCCCCTGACTACAAGCAGGTGGCCTACCACAACCTCTTAAAACAATATTATTTTAATATTACTTTGCCTTCCGCACTGTTGGATTTTCAACGCTCGGATCAGCGCCGAGAGTTGAAAATGCAACAACAGAAATTACAAAGTAATATTAAAATAATATTGTTATAAGAGATGGCGGTAGGCGCTCTGATTGGTCTGACCCACTTACCAATCACCTGGTTGTGAGTGAACCTAGTAACCTACATTTTAACTTTAAATTTTAATCAATCAGCTTATTTGTATACGAAACATTTGTAAATGAATATTTGCCAAAATGTTTTGAAAGATACTTAATATTGAAGGAAATTATAATTATTTTAATTGTAGTATATTTTTAATAATGAAATATGTCTTTACTACTTACATGATGACTCAGCAAAATATTTCACAAAATATTTTTTTACATTTTCAAGATGCAAAAGAAAAAAAAACTTACTTTCACATAATCGCGTGTTTAGTGGGCTTAAGTTCAAGTACACTACTTAACGCCGCCGCCGCCGCCTTGCCACCTCGCCGCGGCCGCCACGTGCATCTACTTGATTTTAAACGGTACAACTAACTTAGCGGTTAGGTAAATCAGACTTAATTAAAATATTTGTGTTTTTTTACACAGTTAACGGGTATACTACAAGCTGTTTAGTTACTATTACTGGATGTACCTACTGTAACCACTGCGATTACTACAATTCTAAAACTAAACTACTGACTTTTACGGTGAATTTTCGTAAATAATTCTTTCAAAAAATTTTATCCTGAAAAATACGAAAAATATAGCTTTTTCGTACATGCGGTAATTGATTTTTGTGTTTACATCTACAAAATACAGTTTTGCATCCTCGTTCAGGAGGTTATTAAGTTAGAACACCTGTTCTATAATTTATAAATATTGGTTTTTAGTTGTTTATAAATGTTTGACAATATTTTAGAATACATCTCTTTTAAAGAACAGAATCGCCCTGTTGCGTATTCGCTGCGCAGTGTCGCGCGACTATGTCACTTTGTGCATGTTTATCGTCCCGTCTGCCTAAACTCAGTGGAGAAAGATGGATAGTGCGAATTCAAAAATCAACTACAAAAAAATAATTAATAAAGGCAGATCAGGGTCGTTTCAGCATTTATAGAAATAAAACCTTATCTCATATCTGACCCATTATGAATGAATTATGATCCCTTTCACACACCTCGTACCTTACACAATATCTTATAGAAGATATGACCGCTCTGCTTTTTGTCTCCGTGTAAATATCCTTACACGTGGATAAAGGTAGCCTGAATTTATTTAAGTGGTTAAACATTAACAGGGTTCCTTTAACAAGTTTGTCTGTTATGCTTTAGACAAGGATGTCTAGTGAAACTACCTCTAGCATCTATAATTGCGAGTACTGTTACATTAAAACAGTTTGCTCTGTCCAAACTTCAAATTGAATTAAGTTTGTTCTGGCCGTTAATTAAAACTTAAACATAATTTCATATTGAGTTGTGGGCAAACTGTGCTATGTTCAATAAACAGAACAACGTAAAACTTTGTTGAACCTGCCTTAAGATAACAAGAACAGGCGAAACTCATTAAAGTTTTATGTTCGATCCTTGCGCCGCGCATCCAACGGTGTTGATCTTTCCCAGCCACTTTTGGAGCTAATTATTACTAATAGGCAAATGCTAAATTGCTAATAAGTTACATCGAGCATACCTGAATTATTAATCTGGGACAGAAAGTAATAAATTATTTAGTTAATTTCAGAAACGCTGCTTTGATTAACTTCGCAATTTTCTATAAAACTTTTCAGTCCTGTTTGTGTCTAAAGATAAACAGTGGATCAACAGTTATTTTTAATTGTACTGCAGTATATTTATCATGGATGGTCCTAAAAAACATGATCAAGCTTTAGATTACAGTAAGTAATGACGTATTATAAGATTATTATAATTAGCAGCTATCCTCTTATTGATAGTGCTGGATAGCGCAATGAGCACTTGGATAAAAACGTTTTTTTAGCAAATAATAAACTATTATATTTTCACCGCTTTCATTTCTAATCTTCTAAAGTTGCTGATAAATATTCTGATTATACTGTGTAGGTACTTGCATAACTGGGGGTAAATTCGGCACCTGCGAGGAATTTAATCAATTATGTATCCATACCTACGGCCAAAGATTAATTGCCACTCAAAAGTTAGCGTTGAGTATACCATGTTGTTAAAATTCGTAACTGATTTAATAGCGTCATACGCCTCAAGTTCAGTTTAGTACCGACCAACATAAAAGCGATGCGCAAAAACTTCGATCATTTCCTTAAGACACGCTGCGAGTGACATCTTCTAATCTTCTTCTTCTAAAATATATTCTTAATTTAAAAAAGCGAAAGGTCACTCATTCACTTACTCATCTAGTAATATCGAAAACCGCTTGACGTATAACGATGAAATTTGGCAGAGAGGTAGTATATGAAAAGTCCAAAGTTTGTATGAAGAAATTAACTTTGACGCGGACGAAATCGCGGGCAAAAGCTAGTCGTCGAAATGTCCGATGCAATATCGCAACGCATTTTTATGTATCGGCCCTTGCGGCAATACTTGGCGCAGATCATAGTACAATTCAACTGAATTAAGAAGAGAACAACAAAATGGTCACCACAAGTATTCTATTGTCAGTTTCACCCTTTCACGTTGGGATATTTCAGAGAATTGATCCTCAAGTCTACATGTACCTACACGTATCGATAATTTGAATTTTGATATGGACTTTTTATTACTTTACCGGCCCTTTCTTGGCAACCTTAATCGTCGTAACTGTCGTCTATAATCATATAATATACCTATCATCGAAAGGGACCAGGAGGTTTCAAGGACGGGTTTTAACGGGTTTTGTATGTCGAACAGGATACGTAGGTATTTTATATTAAATGTATTTTTTATCTCTTAAAAAACAAAGACGGTACCCTATGTAAATAATTTGAAAAAGGCGTAAATTATTATGATAAAATCGCTAACGAGTCTGTTGATACAGATAAATCCATCATCTTTGGCCGCTCTTTGATAATAATTTTATAGGTATTATACTTACAAAAACACTTTATTTAATGGAAAAGACCAACTGACCTACGTAGGGAGTTTTACCTACCGCATGCGGGGGTCACAAACGCCCACGACTTGTGAAGCCATTTCTAATTATTTGTTTTCATTTTTTGATTACCTGCTGATTTTGCGAAGCAGCATACAGCCCAAATTTATTCATTCGGTTAGCAAGAGGTTCAAAGTTTTCGGCTTTATGACGTGTTGCCGTGATCTATAATAAGCATCAGAATATTTTTTTTTTAATTTCAAGTAGGAAGTGACCAGCTGTTTTCTTTGTACAAAAAGTTTTGAAGATGAATTATGACATAATCAAATTACGTAGGTATGACTTAAGAAATTATAATTATGTCAACAAATAGCAGGCTGACACGAATGTTCTGTCAGTAATTAAAACAAATGAAGACTCATTTATTTTCCTATGTTTTGGACAGTTTGTTGAGAATTATTTCTCGTATCATTTGTTTTGCTACATCAGCCAATGAAATATTAACACTCTACACAGTAAGGTATTGTTCAAAATATTATGATAAAAACTGAAATTAAAAACACAACAAAAAAAATGAAACTTGTACATTTCAAAGTATTATTTAACGAAGTTAAATCTGCGAGACCAGCTGATTACGCAAACATTGCTTTATCGCTTTGTTGCTGTAATTTAAAACTGGCAATTTCCACTAATTAAGCTATTGCTTCATGTTTTATTACAACAAAAGTGTTCATTTTGTTAAATATGGGACAATTTTGACATTAGCCTACTTTTTTATGCCGGCTTCATTTTTCCAAATCCCGTAGGCCGAAATCCCCGCATGACACTTGACGGACGGGTCACAAAAACTGCCGTAGGTATTACCCATATTTTGGTTGCTTTTACATACTGTCATTTTTGTTTACATTAAATAATTAAACGTTGATGAAAAAACACATTTTCAATCACACATAAGATATTGCTATCATTTTTATCAGGCATACCATATAGCTATAAAAAAGATTAATAGTTATCTATCAAAATTTTATAACGCAATCACTGTATAGATAAAATAATGAGTGAAACCTATAAAAAGGCTTCCCATAGATAATAATTTATTATTGGAAAAAGTTCTGCTAGATCTACTCCTCGGTAAAGTAGAACTACTTGTTTTGTGTATTAACTGTGGTAAAAGGTGTTATTTAATAAAATGGCCGATATCCACGAGGAGACGAGTATGAAGGGGCGTGTCGACAGATTCAGGAAGAGTGCTGCTGAGCGGTACTACATCAACGAGAAAGATGTGCACATCGGCCACATCGCCCTTGAGGCTATGTTGCTTGAACCAGACATGATCTGTCAGGTATGTGCCTTTATACCTATACTATGTTACTAGGTTTTCACCGCGACTTCACACGCGTAAATTTCGGGCCCCCGTTTCATCCCCTCAGGAGGTTAATATTAGAAAATCCTTTCTTAGCGCATGCCAATAACTGCGTGCAAAATTCCAGAGTAATCCGTACAGTAGTTTGAGCCATGTGTTAATAGCTCAGTCAGACAGTAATGGTTGCCTTTTAATATAGATGAATAACCTGTGTCGTGAATCAATTGCAAATGTGAATCATTTTTGGAGATGACCCAAAGTTGACAAAAATCTATGTTGTCAATACAAAACTGAAAATGTTGTATTAAAATGTTGTAAATTCGTTATTATTTTAACAAACACAATCAGCTTCATATTCCGTGTAACCAAAGAATGAAACATTTCACTTCACTAAAGTAAATTTTATTAATAACAGTTTAAAATTCCACGATAAGCCTTATCAAAAGTCTGTTGTAGGAAAAAATTTAACCGTAACAGTTTGTTTCAATCATACATCGTGCTCTCCAAATACACCTACGAAAATTCACCACTATAAATACAAGTACCTACTTCAAAGAATTAAATTACAAAATTAATTTTGCCAACGTTTTCAATGCACTACTAAAAGTATGAATATAAAAATCACGAAATTCATAACTGGCAAGTGCTAGGTAAAATTTTAAAAGAAAGCTAATAAACCGAAAGCAGGGTGCGGCAAAACTGAAATAACTTAGTAAAGAATACGTGTTCACTTACATAGTTAACACTGCTGCGACTCTCACGTACTACGTGAACTATTTGTTCATTTAGCCTAGTACGTAATACTACGAGAGATAAACTACTAACGCCCAGTATCGATCGTTTAAGTAGCTTTAGTTTAGTACCAAAATAACTTAGTTTTCTATTTACATTTAAAAAAATAAACGTTTATTAAATACCCTATCTAGTTTCGGCCCACGATGTCGTCTTAGACTTAAAAATTAAGCAAAACTCCTCAATTATACCACGGGAATACAGTAACGGGAAAAAAAGTAGTTTATTCTAGACTATATAATCCATGTCTGTGCCACATCGAGATCCCTGCAACCGTCCAGTATGATAGAATAACAAACATCCGTCGATGCAAACTTTATTCATAATAGTAGTAAGAATAACATTTTAAGTTTAGCATAAAAATTAAAAATTATCTTTATACTCACGTTTATGAAAAGAGGATTAATATTATCATTATTTATTTCGTAATATCGTTATGCGCCAACAAATGGTAGGGATTTTTACAAGTCAACAAGTTCGTAATCCAATAGAAATATACAAAATTCTATAATATTCATTTATAAACATTAATGTAGAGGTAAATAAATAGGTAAATTACGTTTATTTTTTTCAATGCTTTTGTCTTTTTATTCTTAGACATCGTTAAGACATAGTCAGCTACCTTCAAAAGACAGATAATCCATGTTCTAAGAAATAATGAAATTCCTGAGACGAAATTAGGCACCCTTATTTTTTTCTAATCAAAACAATAAAAAAGTAATCAAATCTCAATTACGTATCTTTCGTGAGCTAAGATCTAACTAACTTAATTAAAGCCTAATTATTTTAAAAGAATATAATCGAAAAAAAATATGAAACTTCGCCAATAACAATGTTTAAAAGAAGTTTCTAACATTATCTATTTTATTCTCTTCTCATTCTCAATATTATAATAATAAAATAATAAAACTTTTATTGCTTAAATGGTGATGTAATAGAATACAATAAACAGTTAATAATGAATATTTTTGTCTATATATTACTATTTTAATATGAATATTAAAAGGAATACAATCACAATAACAATTAAAACACATGTATTCGCGATTCAAAAAACTTTCTCCGTTACTTTCAGATTGATTTCGCAACCGAAGAACAGGAAACTAACAGATCCGTGGCAATACGCACATGTAAACTAGCCAGTGCGATGGTCAACTATGGCTTGAAACCTGGTGACCCAGCCATCATCATGGGCCCCAACCATATGGACCTATGCATCCCTTACTTCGCTTGTCACTTCGGGGGATACCCCATGTGTGCTATTGATCCCAGTGTTGGACAAAGTAAGTTCATTGACCTTTATTCAATTAAAATTTATGGCAATAAGAACTCAATCATACTTTTAACAATGTTGTAATTTGACTGCTTACAATCTAAGTTTTTTATTTTCAGACGATCTCATAAACTTGTTCCCATACGTCTTCCCGAAGGTAGTATTCTGTCAGAAAGCTTGTGAAAAGAAAGTGATAGAAGCGTACAAAGCAAACAATCAGAAGGGCTTGATCATCATATTTGATGACGAAGAACGCGACCTTAAGGCATTCGTCACAAAGTACAACGGCACAAAAATTAATTACAGGTAAAAATCCATTGTTATGTTATGTTAAGCGCCTACGTGGCCCACCTAACGAATACCTATATAAAAATCGGTTAAGTAAGATAATGTGTGAAACAAAACGTAGATATCTGCTCGTTTATCTACCTATGATAACATCAACACACTAATTAAAAAGCCATTCATAAGTACAGTGATAAGAATGATTTTTAATATTATTATTTGTAAAGGATAAAGAGAGTCTGTATTTAGCGTTCCTAAACAAAATTATGTTGTTTTCAGGCCAGCTGAATTCGACCATTCGAAAACTACTGCATGGTTGATGTTGACCAGTGGAACTACAGGCTTGCCAAAGGTGGCAGTCATACCTTTCAATAGATTACTCAACGGAGTTCTTAATTGGTGGTAAGTACATAAAATGATGATTAAATCAAATAAATCCATTTTTATTTAGATCAGATTAAAATTATTTTCAATACGCTACCTGATTACATAATTACTGACGTTGGGTGCTTATCATTGCATAGTATTCGATATTTACGAAGGCTAAAACAACACTGATAGTGCGAAAGCAGAAAAGCGATAAATAATAAATTAAAGTCAAAATCCTGGGCTTACTCACCCGACTGGCCGATTAGTTTTGGTGTGGCGGATTATAACGGTCGCCGGCATTAGCAATTGAATCATTAATTTGCCAAACAATCATAATTCTAAATACGAGTATCACAATATGAATGGGTTTACTGCCTGTAAGAATCTTAATAATAAATTTTATAAAATTAGAATAGAATATACCTTTATTAGCTAGGTGCTATAGGTGTTCACAACATTTTTGTCCCTATACAATCTATACATGATACTAAAATATTTAAAATTAGGTATGCAAATGTTCAAAGTAATAAGTTACTAAAATATGTACTTACAAAATTTTTAAAACAAAAACAAGTGAATGTGTATTCGATTTCTATCGATTTGAAATTTAAAGAGATTAACAATAAACCTACATTGTATACAAATTGCATTCTTTAGTTTCAATATGTAACCCTCCGGGGATACTCACATGCCTCGAAGTAAAGTATTAAATATTGATCTGTTTTAAAACAACACGGTCTAACGTCGGCATTATAAATCAATATAACCAATCAATTAATTACAAGTAGATGTTCTCGGAACTTTGTTACAGCGAACATGCTTCAAAACTTATTGCAAGTTTAGTTAGTTCGCAACATCGCATATCGGTGAATAATAAATTAATGGTATTAGTTCAAGTTATGTCCAAAACTAAATTGTTGGGACACAGTTCAAGTTGATCTAACATTTATCATCAGCTTTTAAACTTTGGTTAGCCTTGTAAGCGTGATTTAAAAACTTTAAGCTACTTAGATATTTGTAAAACATTTCAGCTTGTGGCTGACGATGAATGTAGAGATGATATTTAAAAGAATATTCATATCACCCACATTTCGCCAGGTATATTTTAAGCCCTATGTAATAGGGGGCGAGCATAATTATTGCCATCAACCAGGCACAAATCCAGACTCCGAGGCCTGTGCTGCTGTGTACTAATGGGTACACCTCAGCCTAAACCTTTGAGGATTACAGGCGCGATGTTATGTTCATATCAGTAATATATTTAATTTTCTTTGCGCAGGAAACCGTTCCAAGATAGTGTGAATGTCACATTAGCTATGGCAACGTTACAGTGGGTCTCATCACTCTTGTACTTCATATCTGGCCCCTTGAAGGCCTCCACTAGGGTCCAGTCATCGGCACCACTGACTCCAATGACAATCGTTCAAATTATCAACAAATACAGGGTAATTATGATGATAATAGCATTAACCGATAACATACATGTATGCTATTTATAATCGCAGATAACATACTGTGATTTTTACCTACTTGATATTAACGTTTTTTTTTTATATTTCAGCCCGTCACCACTGCGTTTACGCCATATTTATTAGGTCATTTTATAAGAGCGGCAGAAAAAACTTGTGACTTATCGAGTTTCAAATACATTCTTATTGGAGGCAGCCTTATTGAGAAGCCATTACTGGACCGATTTAGAGTAAGTACATTATAACTCACATTATTTTATCCGACGTAGGTCCTAAGGAAAGAATAACTGTTCTTTTTCTGACCTAATTTCGTAAACTTGAGATTTGAAACTGTATAATAAAGGATATAGAAAGACACGTAACGAAACCGAAACCTACATGATCTTTCCACCATTGCGATCGGGTTTTTGTTCTAGACCTGGGAACCTTTTGATTACGGAGGTACGAAAGGTCAAAGTTCCATCTTTTTATGTTTTTTACGAAAACAAGTAAATGTGAGACACGTAATGTTATAACTAAACTTTAAATACCCCCCACGACCCCTGTGCATACACAGTGACTATTTAAGACCAAAAAAGGAAAATCGTTACCCAGCTATTTATTTGCCTAATCTTACTGAGTTTGATGGGTAGTAGGTATACGTAGTGATCGGCTATTTGATTTGTCTTATTTGCACCACGTATATTTTCCGAAAAGTAAAACGAAAATTAGTATACAGTGTTACAGCACAAACATTATTTCTAAGATTAAAAAATCTATTAGTATTCTTGTATCTAAAAGTATATATTTATTTACAGAGCATGTGCAGTGGCGCATTCTTATACTTGTGCTATGGAATGACTGAGTTATTGGCGCCCATCTTTGATTTCGATGACGACACACCATACGGTTCAGCTGGCAAACCGCAAGCTCAATACGAGTTCAGGGTACGTACACTTTTGTTTCATTTTTCAATAGTCAGATAACTTTAATCCTAAGAATAAACATGACCGGGGTTGCGGGACGTCTTAACAGGATACCGTGGCCCCGGAACGTAAAGGGCAACAGAAGGAACAGGGTGGTTTTTTAGTCAGTAAAAGTCTGACAGTCCCTTCCGCCCCACCCAGGGCGGAAGGAGTCATTTGATGATTTTTACCACCTAAAAAAAAAAACAAAAAGAATAAACATGAGATTGACATATTTTCTATACAAAAGCTGTTAAATCACCATATTTATCCCTCCGTTATGAGTTATCTGACGATTGCCTTTAGACAATTTTGTACAGAACTTGCTGTTGACAAGAGAAAAAACATCTGTAATTCTATATTTTTTGTATCTTTATTGATATGACTATGACGTCGTGATGATTATTAAAAAGATTATTATTTCGGAACACACACTAATTATGTAGATACCTATTACGGTTAAAACAATACAAAATAATAACAATATCTTATACATTTGTTGATGATATCTAATGATTGATTACTTTTGGAAGTTTTTACTGATATCTAATCAGCCTAGCTGACTGATAAGCTACCTACTTATAGTCAAAATTGTTCTGATGATAAAACACCTACTTTTTCAGAACTAGTAGGTAATTATAATTAATTAACCCTATTATAATTATTATATTTATTTACAGCTCATTGATGACGATGGCAAAACATTAGAAGGAACACACAAAACCGGTGAACTATGGGTTAAGAGCGACGCTTTCTTTACGGTAAAAATTTACTTCAAATACATTATTAAAATATTTACTTCAATTGGATTGTCTGCACGTGAACACGTTTGAGTTTTTCTATTTAGGTAGACCCTCATTTCTAACAAAATATTATATTCGATAATATTTGGCCAAAAATACTATCCAGTTAGTAACATAAAATGTTTTAGAACGATTCGCAGAATCTCAATCCCCGAAAAGGTAAACCGTTACTAAATCCTTGGGCCGCGGATGATAATGCCCTAAGGATGAACACACATTCATAATTTACCTGCGCTAATACTACTTCGGTCCCGACTTATACGGTTACTCAATAAAGTATTCTGAATATTATAGCTGTATCTATCCTGGTCTGTATCTAGTTTGCAAGTTTTAGCAGACCAGCTTACTTTGTAAAACCTTTTAGTTACGATAGGTTATAAAAATAATAGAATAATGCTATTAGATGAAACATTTATTAATATCTTATTTAATTTCTAGGGTTATCTAAACAATCCCGAGGAGACAAAGACCATGTTAACTGACGACGGATGGTTCAAAACTGGAGACATGTTTTACAAGGACAAGCATGATTACTACTTCTTTGTGGAGCGCAAGAGATGTTTAATTAAGCACTACGGTTTTCTGGTAATTGCAAAAAACTAATTACTTTTTTAATCAAAATTTCTAATAAACTATCTTAGGTTTAAATAGTGAAAGAAAATAACAATGGATTTAATGCACAAAAAGATTCAACGGATATTAAAAATCTCAATGATGCGTAAAAATGGCAATGCAATATAATGAAATGTGTCTGTGTAATTTCAGACTGAAAGTTTCGTTCGTAATAATATTGTTTTACGAAAATCTGTGAAAATAATGTAAGGCGAAAACTCAGTCAGCGTAAACTTAGCTAGACTTATTTCTCTCACGCTCTGATTCATTCTAGTGGCGCACTGTCTCGAGTCGGTTGATATGCGACAAGAGAAAACTAAATCTTATTTTGCAAGAAAAATATCTTCCAAATCCTTGTTGCCCGTCTACAGTTCGACGTTTCCATTTCATGAATACATTTTACAAACACAGCTTCACGTTATTCAAATAATATCATTATTAAAATCGCCCTTTGTCTTTCATTAATTGATGTTAAAAATGATATGATTCATTTCAGAAGAGGCCTTTCACATGAACAATTTCATTCATTTTTGAAACCCTGTAAACTCAGCCACTCAAAAATGGTTACGATATTATCAAACGGTTGAAGCCGTATTTAGTCTTGCAGATAAATTAAATTCGTTTAGCCAAGTAGGCTTGTGAATGTTCTTATTAGATAAACTTTTTATGAATACATGAAATATTAAACTTATTGTATATGGCATTAAGTTTCATATTAGTAAAATTGTGTGTAACTGAGGGTATGAAATTACGTAGACGGATCATTTCAAATAATTTCGGTCAGTAGCGGATCCAGGGAGGGGGAGTTAAGAGACTACCCCCCCCCTCCTCCCTCCAAAAGGATCAGAGTTCGTCTGTGACTTATCTTAAAGTGATGTTGATATTTATACTATTTAAACTTTTTTGCAAAAAAAACTATCTACGGTACATTTGTCATCAATTTTCCTTAACTTATTAATAGTATTTCAAATATAAAACGTGTGCTTTTTTGTGTTTTTTGCTAAAAACCTACACTCAGCGGGTCAAGCCCCCTTAAACGATAATCCTGGATCCGCCGCCGATTTCGGTTTTAATAACTTTATATAACTTTTTTAATTTACAGATGTCCCCCTTACACATGGAATCTATAATCAAGCGTCACCCTGCCGTGGCAGACGCCTGCGTTGTCAGCTTCCCTAAGCTCGAATGCACCGAACTGCCCATAATTGCCTTGCAGAGGAGGAACGGCGACAATGTTGAAGCAAAAGAGATCTTCGACTTACTTAGAAGTACGTATACTTTGCTACTTACTAGATACTGATTTCGAAATATACATTTTAACATTATGTGTTAGGTATGTTAAGGATCTCTTCAAGCGCTGCTAGCAAAATTAATCTCTCTATGCATAGAACGCGCGGTAGATTATTCTAAGACAGCCACTTTACTTGCAATTATGCTGTAATTATCTAAACAATGATATCTAAAATATGCCTGGAACCAACTTTTTGTGCACAAGAAAAGTTATTATAATAACAGAATAAATACATGCAATCTATACTAACATTATAAGAAATTGTTTGTATGTTTATTTGAACGCGTATGAAATTTTATTGAGGAAGGTTATATGCTATTTAATATCACGCTACAACTCACGGAGGCAGAGCAGTAATCAAAGACTTAACATAACGCGGATGAAACCGCGATGTAAAGCTAGTTATATATATTATAAATCCGATAAACTATTCATAAATATTTCCCACCTCTAGAACTATGTTTTTCAATGACTTAATTTCTGATATGATTATTTTTTTATGATAACCATTGGAAATATTTGATTTAGATAACAATATGTCATAATTAGCCAATATTATAAGATTATTCAGATAAAATTACAACTAACAAATAAACGACCGATCACATAGGTATCTTAATACCTATCTACGATAAGTAGATAGTAGGTGTGTCAGTATGCCATAAAACTAATTGGTAATTTTCCCATTTATGTGCGGTTGATGTTTATTCGTACAATAAACATGTCTTTAGTAGAGGTTGTGTAACAGCAGACCTACCTGTGTGACGTAACGAGAATATTACAGACAATGTACCTTGTTACTATCTCGAAGCAAGAATTTTGTTACATATTTATTATACTATAATCTCTAATACCTCTAACTTCAAAATTATGAATATCTATGCTGCTTAATATTTTAAAGCTAAAGAGTTTATTTATTTAAACGCGATAATCTCAAAAACTACTAGTCTGACCTGTAAGAAATTGGTAGGTACACTAGTCTATCAGTATATTGGATGTATCTCATATCTTTGTATCAGTGTATTCAATAAAATTATTGATGAGCCAAATAAGTAAAATAAAATAAGTAAATAAAAAGTTCCTTTGCGTTTTATAGCCCCTAAATTGAGGTAGGTTATGGGCTATACAAAATGGTCCACGGGGGCAGAGCAGTAACCTAACCTTAACGCGGTCTAAATCTCGCGGTGTGGTTAGTTTTATTGTTATATATCTCAACAATTTAAGTCATCAGAGAATATTAATCGTACTTTTTAAGACCAAAAATTCACAAACCTTTTTTTTGTGAGGAAATCCTCATGGATACCCTCTACCTGAGGAAAACGAAGGGTTATATAGTACTCTTACCGTCTAAAATCCCACGGTTCCTTCTACCACCATAATTCGGGAGCCCGGTATACAATTGACGCATGATCCGCGCCCCGACTGAATTCATCAAGCCATTCCGATTAAACATAACCTTACATTGTATACAAATTCAAATATTTTGTTGAGAAACAGCAACCATAAATCCAATGTTTTCATTTGATGATTCAAGAAAACTCATATCGCATGTCATAATTACTTATGTAACAGTTGGGCCGTATTTTGCGCAGTAATAATATTCATTTGTAAAATAAAGTGTGACTGTGACAACCAAATACATTTCATTTTCAGTAAAATATATAAAATCTGTTTGCTCTGCACATATCTTGTCCTTTGATTCCGTGTGTGGAAATGTAATATGGTTATAGTAAAAAAACAGCTTTTCCATGCGATTCTACGGATTATATACTTGCATATTCGTTTTAAGAGTCGGTAGTAAGCAAAATTTTCAATCTTTTTTTTTTATTTTACATGAACAATTCTAGATTTCTAGGCTTAAAATACAAATGTATGAAAACTACATGATATTTTTCGAGGGTTTTCATTGATCAAAAACATAAAATAATAACGTTTTCTCGATAGAAAAACATCACGAAGTAGCCTCTAATTTTTTGGTTTTTTCGATTTATCCACGATATTATAATGATTAATATGACGAACATTTGATAAAAATTTAATAAGTAGTTATATTTACACATGAGTGAGGGTTTTGTCTAGGCATTTCTTTTATTTTTGGAATTATTACGATAAAACACTTAACACAGGGCGCGCGGGTGAATTATAATTTATAAGGAACTTCGTTCCAAAAGTTTGCTGGCTTTTGGCGCGCCCTTAAGTGAGATAAGCTTGGGCCAGCTTGTGTGACGCTCATAACCGTGCAATACATTCGCCAAAAATATTTCATTCATTAGCAGATTGCAACAAACAGAATAAACAACATTATTTACACTGCTCAAAGAAACAGTTTCAGTTTGTTATGTACTTGCTCGTTTTATAAATTCCATGAAACGAAGCTACTTACGATCAATCAATTAATTATTATTTTAATTTATAATTCTTTGATAACCAGAAAACAAGTGAAATCCGTTCTAATGATTGTTTTTTAATTTGATAACAATCTAAACCCTGATTATTGACAAAAAAACAACTGAAAAATGTTTATGATGATTTCACATCTGTTGTCGAACGTTCGCTGTCTTGAATTTCTGATGGCTTATGACACAATGTTATTGAAAACAAATCCAATGACATATTTATTAAAATTGATTCGTAGTTAGTCTGTCGACGTAACAAACTAAATTTCTCAAATACTAACTTTACTATACTCAGCCCGTGAGACTTGCCTGACTTGCCTGACTTGCCTTGCTTGACTTGAGAGTTAGATAATAACGCCTAAGATAATATCAGAATAAAATAATCTATATTAAATTGATTACGTTATAAATAACTGATGATGGATGTGAAGGCAAGCGAACGGAATTTACCCCCTAAGGCTTCGCATTTAAGATTTACAAAACTTTGGTGATATTATTTTACATATTTCCTGGAAACATCATAGTCAAGAATCTTAAAAGCGAAATCAAATGATAAGGAAGTAATTAAATAGTTAGTCAAATCAAATTGTTATTTATGCAGTTCATACATACATACATAAACTCACGCCTTTTTCCCATGGGGGTAGGCAGAAACCACAGAACGCCACCTGCTACGATCCAGTTTATGCAGTTCAAATTGTTATAATTGTTATTTTTGAAGGCACGCTTAATAGAACTTTGCATGTCAGTCATCGCAGTGAATGCTTGGCCCAGCTCAATGTATCTCTGTCGCCGCAGTTCGTATTCAGCGTCGCAGGTGGCACGATCTATTGCCGTTCCCGGGACTACACACGTTTCAAATTTATTACTAACGGCCAGCCACACGACTAAACAATTTCGTTCTTCATTCTTACTCAATTGCTAACTTATTGTTTTCAGAGAACATGGAAGGGAAGCAACTGGATGGCGGTCTTTTCTTCGTAGATATATTACCAGTTACGCCCTCCGGCAAAGTACATCGGATGAAAGTAAAGGAGATGGCACTCGCAGCGCAAAAAGCGGAAAAAATCCTCTACTAGTTTCTAGTGAACTAGATAAAGTGCCAGTGTTCGATTTCATCTATAATAGTGGTCACTTACCAATGAGGATCTAAGTATCGTTAGTTTGATTAAGTTATGTTGTGAATGCTCACTCCAGTAAATATTATCAAGATATCGAGTGTGAAATAAAAGTGGTAAAAGTACAAACTTTTCAAAACTAATTTAGATGTATAATGATACAAATGTGTGTTAATATTTAATTGTTGTATTTTCTTTATTGTATCCAATTTCATTATACGACTTTTGCGAAATCATAATCTTAATTTTACAAGATTTCATTACATTTGATTCAATTAAAATACAAATTGTGTCATGACAGACCATTGTTTAGCTTTATGAATAAGTAAGTTAGATAACTTAGATAATGTAATTAGATTATAACTCAATTATTATTTCGTGATAAATTAGGGAAATTAGATTTGAATATAAATATTAAATTATAATGATTTTGTCAAATAAATTATTTGTTAACCTATACATAGTGTTTTCTTTAAATGAGAATAAATTATGTAAACATAGGTAAAGAGATAAGTATTTCCTTAACAATTCCTTAGCAGGATAATAATGAGCCAACGTTAACACCAAAAACACGTGTATTGAAGGTATTAAATTACAAATTTTACAAAATTACAAATTATTAAATTACAAATTTTACAAAATTACAAATTGCCAAATTCGCAAATAAGTTTAATCTCATTGTTTCGAGTCGGATTATCAAAGCTCGCACAATGATCAGCAGTTTGTGAGTTTTCGAAAATACACCTGAGGAGTTTTAGATATTTGGGAGTTTATTCAAAATTGAAACGATTCAAAATTGCTAAACACAACTGCTTCTTATATCAATATTATTATTACTCGGGCTTGTCACGTTGATTGCGGGAGAACACACCCGTTGTGTTTCTACTAAAAAAACACACAACCGTATATGATGTTTTTATACGGCGAACACAAAAACTGTATAGCAACCGCACTACGGGCTTGGCATAGCTAACGTTCGCCCGCAGTCAACGGGTTAATTCGTAAACTTGAACGGTAATGCTAGATATTCCACTCGTCTCATAAAAAAACGAAGATAAAATATCTCGTATTGATACCGTTCACCGTTTGAGTGAGCTCAGCATACGTAAGTTTAGTGATTCCCTACACGGTAGACACTTCGCGTTCGGTAGCGGTATCTCCATAAACCAAAGTTGGATCGACGCCGGAACGACTAGTGCCATCAAAGTTTTGAATTCGCATTGATTGAACGAACGCCTCTAGTGACGTGACCTATCCCAGTTTCGTACCACTTTACTATTGGAGACACATTCGCAATCCAATTTTTAGTTTTCGCATCACAAGTGGAAAACTCAAGCAAATCGACCTTTTGTTTCCAAAACTGTCCGTAAAGGGAAATTTCATGCTTTGCTTTGTTTTTAAGACATCAAAGTGGGAACCATACATTATTCCAGTTCCTAAAAAGGAAATCTCTTCATGATTTGTTTATACTACAATCATACCTAATCTATACTTTACTAAAATAATTAATCTAAAGAGATTTTTTGTTTAAACGCTCTAATCTCTGGAACTACCAGACGAAGTGGAAAAAAATCTTTGTATATGATAGCTAGATTCATGAGGAATAAGTATAAATTATATAACATCACGCTACGGCTCACGGGAGCGAAGCGGTAACCAAAAACGTAAATTAAAACTGGTAAAAAAAACCACGAGTGCGAAGTTTTCTTTTTGCACCCGATTCGCATATCATTAGCATTTTGCTTTAAAATTTTATTCCACATACGGCAGCAACACTAAAATTTGAGGAATACCTACTCGCCCCAATTCCGAATTAAACTTTTCGTCTATCTAAGTACCTTCTTCAACTCCTTAATTAGGCCACCACTTCCTTCCTATAATAAAGTCAAATAACTTGAAATATTAAAAGGTTTCCGATAAGACATGAAGAACTAAGAGTACCAGACAAAAGAGAATATTTTAAAATAAAAAAGCAATAACGAGCTTCAGCTCGTTGATAGAACAGGAGGCGGCGGCGACTTATAACAATAAAACTTTTGAGAACGACCAATTATTTTAAACTAATTTAATATTTCCTTATTATAAGATTCGAGATTTTTGGCCGTTCGTTATTTTTGTTTAGGGTTCCTTGGGCATCATTGGGGTACGGACATTGTTATCACATACAACAGAAGACGCGCAAAGAAGATCGAACGCAGATAGGTCGGACTGCCTGACAGCTGAAATGAAATCGATACTATAAAGGAACTGAAAACCAACACACGGCTATCATCAGTCTGTTGTGGTTTAATAGGTTTTTCTGGTAGTTTGCTTCATTGTACAAAGGTAGTATCTTTAGCAATCTATACCGATTGGAACCAGAAGAACCGTCTCACTGCTTACATCATCATATACGTATATAGATAATTATATTGCTACCTACGCTTATAATGCCTTGTCTTTAGAAATTGTAAATGCGACAAGGTAAAGATAAATGTATACAATGTATTCCACAAAACCGCTTTGTACTTTTCTAAGCAATTTTCGAGGGTAATGAAGTGTGTCAGTAAATTGATTGCTTCACCCAACTTATTGGCGGCGAAGTGAAAAATTCAATCAAACCCGTCGAGACAAAAAGTGGAATAGAACCGGATGCGTCAATTAATTACCGTGCCGACGCCGTCTAATCAATCCTCTGGCTACGAGGATGAACCTGCTACTGTCTCACTAGCCTAATTAATCTGTATCCTGTTTTTACTTCACTTTTTCCTCTCCCGATCAAATCTTTGGCTATTCAAACTTTGCTCCCAATTTAACTTTATTTACCGAACAAGCTCAAAGAGTATTCCGATGTCTGCTATCAGACGATCTGTATTCGAAGTATATGTTAATTCGTTTGCTGTTGGAATAAAATGATTAATTGTAGTGGAATCCGGATACCGGGATGAATGTCGTAATATATCTGAAATTAATTGCAGCTGTATTGCTGTGATAACCAAATTGCAACTTACATTTAACATTTTATTTTAAAGCGTTCATTTTACCACTTACAACATTTATAATTAAACGTTATTAAAAGTTATAAAGCTCGAAAGGTCTTAATTTTTATTTTGGTGCAATCATAATAGTGCCATAGAATTACTTTTTCATGATTAAATTACAAACTTGTAGCAGACATACCAGGTCTATGTAAGTTCTTTTTTTTTAATTTATTCATTAGATTAGATCGTCATGCGATTTTTAATAAAATATAACGTTCTTAAAGTAATCAGTAGAAGAAATAAAAAGGACATTGGCCCTCTCGAGCAGAAGGCGGCTGCTCTTGTCCTTGCGGGCAATGTGCGAGCTATCATAAGCTATGACACTAACATATTCCTGTCACACGTGGTTACACAAAGTGCATTAGCGCCACTTGGGCTTCGTACTTTGAAAGGGATAAAAGAGTGATAAAATTTTACGAACGTAACGTAACAGAAGCGATCAGTTCTTGTGAGCGCTACTTTAGTAACAGTCACAGATGTACGTGACGCGTTACACGAGACGACTAAATAATGACGCGCCAGCAGTTGTGGCCGACACTGTTTCGCGTTACTCGGAAACTTATTCATTATTTGTTGAGCAATTATGAGATCAATATTAGATATTTACATGTAGCTTTTGGCAATCTCCCAATTCGCTTATATCAAGTCACTTTAAACGGTGACTGAATAATATTTAAAACGGATAAGGAGTGGATTTTTTGCTCTTCAATATCATTCCAAGCGAGGTAACGTTGTCATAACTCCCCTAAAAGTCTTTCACTATTCTATTTTATTTGGGATTCAGGCTTCTAAGGACAGATTTTATGTACCTATGCTAAAACCAATAGCGCAAGGAATGTGACCCCAATATCTACGACCTACAACTGAAGCGTCGAAGCATGTGTCGCAAAAAACGTGTTCCAAAATCGTGAAATAAGTAGCGTTGCGGCGGCGGCAGGCAACGGGTTGTTGGCAGAAGTCGCTGGCCTGACGAGGAATTCAGTGACACATTTTCCATTTCCTTCGATCTCTTGAGACTTATGTAAGTACATGTTAGAATGAGCGACATTGTGTTTTGGTTTTGGTAAAGTGAAACTGATATGACTTAGGTACCTACTGCGTAGAGGAATTTTAAAAAAATATTTATCTTGAACGACGTTTAAGGACGTCAGAGTCGTATCAAAAATCTTGAAAATTATATAATAAGTACTAAGTTTAAAATATAAACAAAATGATTTTTGATAGTCAATGTTAATGTCATTATCTCTACAAAGATTAACAATTGCACCATCTCTGATAGCGGCTGCGGGTAATGGTGTCATCGAAATAAAATCATTTAAAAACGGTCAGTGTCGTGTTGAAATGAGGGGCCACTGAGCGACAATCTTCGATTACAAGTAATTGCAGAATGAAGCTTAGTTAACCGTTTAGTCGGTCGCCGACCCCAGTTGCGCTGCACTTTATTTTTTAGCAACTATCCCCATTTTGTGGTGACTTTTTTCATAATATTTGTTGTAAGTTGTGGCCTAGATTCGTGGTCCCGGATGCGTATGTCGGGGCCGCAAACGTTCGTCGCTCTGTGGACGAAGTAGACTGACTCTGACGTCACAATTCTGCTATAGAGCGCGCCGGAGCCTTCCGCTACAACCACAACTATACTTGTTTTCGTGAGTTCACTCTACGTGCTACCCATCCATTTCTATTATAACTGAAAAGTTTGGACAGTACTGAACTATATGCATAGCGGAACACGAATGTTGTTAGAAATAACTAAATAGCAATGTCAATGGATGCAAGTACACTGCATTGATTTACGATGTATATAAATAAAACAAACACGTTCTCTATTATAAAAAGTTTTAGTTAGGTACTTATTGCAGGACTACTCAGTAACAACTTTTTTGAAACTCATAAAAGAAGACTTCAAAGTTATTGAAGAGAATAAATTTGATATTAAATAAGTATTACGCGATTTAAAGTGTTTTAATTCAATTCGGTTTGCTTTCAATTCTTCGTTACAGTTTATAATGCTATTTGATATCAAGTTAAACTTTATTTTTCTTATAGATTTCAAAGAATTTATGCGATTGTGTCATTTGCGGTGGGAGTTTTAGAATCCGTTGATGATTTACAACTAAATAAAACATAATTATACGGAACCATTCTAAACCACCTTCCCAATTTACAAACAAATGAAAAACAATTTAGAAACGTTGGAAATAGGAAACACAAAAAAAACAAATTAAAAACCTTTACACCATCCTTATACCTGTCAAATCTTTCAAACTCATACAAAAAACATCTTATCCTGCAAATCTTCAGTTAAAAGACTAATTAAAAAAGTTCAATTGAATGTAAACAGTTTTTTACTTTGAACACAATAGCATTCCTTTCATTGTCTGAGAGGGTATTGTGCAAGTGTAAAATAATAAAAAGTAATTGAGAGTGGATGCAGGCTGAAAGATTTGTTATCAGCACCGTTGGTCGTGGATCTAAAGTGGTCATTTGGACCGTGACCGCTGGAGGACATTCCAGTTACGGTAACGTTATATAGTTAATCTCCTGTCCTCTTCACCTCCCGTTGTCATGTGGGTTAACAATGTAAACAAACACGACATCTGTCAACGTTAATGCCTTTTATTCATAATCCTTTATTGAAGGTGATTCAGAATACATTTTTAGTATGGTCACGTTTTAGCTTTGTCATTATAACCCACCCCTAGAATTAATTTTAATCATATGTTTACGTACAGTCGTGGTAATTAAAACAACGTTAAGCTTTTCCAAATAAGCCGATGTTTCGATCTATCATTGTAGGTACTATTAATTATAAATCAATGTTTTGATAGATATAAATACGGAAATATTTTTTGTTATTGATTTTGATATACCTACTGATCGTAAAGGTAAGATATAAAACTGTTTACTATTTTATGGGTGTTGTGAGACTCATTATGAAACACAAATTATTATGGTACGCCAGAATTGGTGAACAACTAATATTGCTACATGGACCCTCCGCATGATTATTTATTTAGGTATATTATGTATTTTTGTGCCAATAACAAAGGGTGCTACATTTCTTATTGGCCCAAAAATCCCTTTATATAATATGTAATGTAGGTATGTATGGTATTGCAAGGTGTAACAAAACATTTGAAAATAAAATATTTAGAAAGCACATTGTATTACGTGCTATTGCCTCCGACGATCCGTACTATCAAAGACACTGTAATATTTTATGCTTCGGAAATGCTGGATCGGATCTTTGAATATTTACGAGTAGGTCCTTTACTTTCTAGATAAGGTACAATAATATTCAATAGATTCGTGAAAAGAACGATACATTAGCCATAAAGCAGTATAGTTTTTTATCGGGGCTATAAAAAAGGAGAATTTTATTGTTTCATACATTTTAGCTGTGTAAGTGTTGCACTTTTGTTTAAACCAGCATGTTTAAAATCTTAATAAAAGCATATTTATTAACTTCAAGGTGTAGAATGAACTAAGTACTGAATCTAAGATAAAAGTTACCGTAAATTATGTCCCTTCCAGGTATTAGGTAGAGTAAGAGCTGGTTCACATTAGGTCAAACCGACAGTTTTACCGTTGACCGACTGTCGGATATTGCTGTTGACACTAGAAGCTGCCGAACCGACCTAATGTGAACACCACTTTCGTTACTGTCGTTTGTCGGTCTGATAAGACTGGTGGTCCGACCTAACGTGAACAAGGCCTAACTTGTCGCAGCTGCAGACATTTCACCTTAATCCTCAAAACTAAGAAACAGATAATAAATAAACCAGGTTCATTATAGATATTCTTAGTAACTTTGATTACTTGTCGACCGCAACTGGAATTTTAAACACGTTTTAGTTTATTCGCAAAGTGCTCCTCAGGTATCCTGAAATCTGAGTTGAATACCTGAATACTATATTTGTGGGTCAAAAGTACCTTGTTATGTTGGGATATACTCGTGATCTTACTAATAAGCCGTTATGTAAATGCTGAACCTTTTATCTTTTTAGACGTATAGGTATGTTACTTTTAGGTTCTTAGCTCATGATACCATATAATGTAATCTTGAATAAAGACAATCCTACTTATATTATAAATGCGAAAAATTGTGAGGATGTATGGATGTATGTTACTCTTTCACGCAGAAACTACTGAACGGATTTGGATGAAATTTGGCACACATATAGATTATAGTCTGATATAATACTTAGGCTACTTTTTATTTGGAAAAAAATACCGTTCCCGTAGAATAATATATCAATTTAGACGCGGACGAAGTCGCGGGCATACTATGTAGTATTTAATAATATTAGAAAACTGAAATAGTAGATGTGTGTGAGCCTTATTTTCGGCTGACGACAAAATCTAAAAGAAGGTAAAATGCTCCTGACGATGATCGCATGTATACTAATTACTTTTAATGTAATTTGTAATAACCATATTCGTAACTATCGCAGCAACACAAGGATAATGATAATTTTCGCTTAAATATCATGATATAACCACAATGCAAATATTAAAAGGTTTAAAAGCATAATGTTGTTACAAAATAAATACAGCTTTGTGTACCTCTTCTCTCAACCCAATGGCCGTTTATGAATACTAAAATACAATGTGCCGCATAATGGCACTATAGTCTATACAAAATATCGATTACAGATTTCGTTTAAATTTTATTAACTCATCCTGTCTTCACAATCAGCGCCCGCCATTATCACAACTGACTCAGCGGTTCTTTTCATAAAAAAGAATGGATATATTTACTCTGAGAAAATTAAAGCCTAGACTGAAAGTTAGTAAATATCCAGATTCGTAACCGAGTAAGCGCTTTGTTAACCGCTTTAGCTATCATAACATTTGTTGGATACGAGTTTACGAGACTGTTACATTTAAATACTTTGCTTAAGGCTGTTGGAATAATTGGATTGCAATGTACGCGTACGTATAATTCGTATCTTCGGGCAATGTATCACGATTCCAATGATAGGATAAAGGAATTAATGAAATGAAAATTCAGAACAAAAAGAAAAAAAAATCATTGAAGTTATATGTTGCTCATGTTTTTTTAAAAAACATCGTTTTTGTGAATGTTAATTAAAAAAAATGTTACTAAGGAGTTACTTTGAATAATGTATACTTACTGTTAAAAAATATCTTAATGAATATCAAGGTGATTTTGAATGGAAAAAACCAGTAAACAAGTTACGTATGGTATGAAAATTACAAAAAAAACAATGTTTATTTATTGTCTAGATTGGTAAAAAAATTATTGGGCGCCACGTACAGATGCAGGTATTTTCGTAACTCCATCTCTCACCGCTCGTCGCCCGCGCATTCCCGTCTTTTATCACCCGTAGAACCTGTGCTACGGCGTAGCACGGGTGTAGCTGGCTACGAATACATGATCTCCACATGTCTAAAACTTTTTGAAATAATTCTATGGTATTTTTAATGTATTAATAAATCCATAGCATTTTATAAATCCTGATGTACCGGTCCGTTCTACGTGGTTAACTATTGTTAAGTTTTTACATAGACTTAATAGTTTAAAATATGGAACTTACACAATAACACAATTACCTTGTACATCATACTAATATTATAAATGCGAAAATAACTCTGTCTGTCTGTCTGTTACGCTTTCACGACGAAACACTAAACCGATTATGATGATTTTTTGGATGAGTTTGAACCCTAACAAAGGACCTAGACTGCCTACTTTTTATTCGACTTCGTCTGCGACTGCGATAACCGTTATTTACGCGGACGAAGTCGCGGGCAAAAGCTAGTGTTTAACAATTTTTCTGTAAGTAGGTACTAAAATAGAAAAGTGAAAAATGAGAAAATTTATTTATTTCTCCAAGCGATGTCGCCTTGTAGCCATACAAAAGTCTCATACACTATAAATAGTTCAAACATCATGACAGAAGTTCATTTGATGTGAGTATAAGATAAATAAATTTAAATAATTTCGTAAAAGCTCGCTGTGAGCTCAGTGCTATTTAAATATTTCAACAAGTCTTGGGTTAGTAAGCACTTAAGGAAAACGGAATATGTTAGCTTATTTCCACAGAATGTTGTCACTCCTAGTCTCTGGCCGAGATTACCCAATAAACCAGGGGTCATCAAATGGCGGACCGCCAACGTACGTTATGCAGACCTAAACAGTCAACTTCATACTTAAAATTATTATTTTAATATGTCTGAATATAATTATGTGAATAACAAAATAAAAACTTGTAGCAATTTAGCTTAGCTCAGTTTTCCTTAATAAAAATATGTATTTTTTGTGAGAATCTCATAATTTTCAAATACGGACGTCCAGTAAAACTAATTGGTAACCCCTACAAATAAACATTACTTAGCACGTACATTTGCATAGTTATGTTCCCGTCTCTATCTTGCACTTGTAGTTTAACAGATGTGCGACAGTGACGGGTGCGGCAGTGATCGATTCTGAAAATGATTGTAGACCCACGAGCGGTGACATAAATCGTTGATTATTGAAAAAATTTAAAAAAATAGGCGTTGCACTTTTGTATAGAACAGCCGATTGTTTTTTTTATAACCGACGAAATATGTTACCGCTTTTGGAACTTAGAATCATGTACAGTAGCGGTCATAAGTGGAGTAGCAATCTCACAAAGCAATAGATTGACACTATGGTTAAACTTACGACCTTCCGACGCCGTATGTAAATTTTGAGGTGTACCTAGGTACTCTGTTAATACATCACTTATACTCACAGATGTTAGTACGGCCTGTACCGCGTGTTCACAGCAATTCAAACCTTAGCATGCTACTTATGACCGCGTACTATACACAATCCATGGTAAAAGTTTTCGTTACGATGTGCCTTCCACGTCATATAAAAAATAAACTATTCTATTTTCGAAATAAGAGGAATAAATACCTCATTAATAAAGGATACGTCTACTCTTTGACTTTTTTAAGGTTGGGTCGATAATGACGGGTCGTTGAGAGTAGTTTCATGTGTCACAAGAAATATATATTTGTCTCGGAAAGGAAGTTATTAGAGACTAGTCTTTTGTTCCTAACATTTGCATTACTTGATCCCTTTCACGAGGGATTCAAATTAGGTACTTGCGAAAGTTTGTACGATGTCATACCATACCTCTGATTTGAGGATTCTTCGTGAAAGACAGGCGTGGTATAACACGCGTGTATTTCGATTTAAAGTGTTACTAATGTATCTATCATCTTCTACTAACATAATTATTAAAGGCATTTGTTTCAAAATCAAAATAGGTATACTAGATGATTTAAAAATCCCTAAGGAAAAATAACAGACAAAAATAAAACTTCATGTTTATTCGTCTCTATAGGAATCTTTTACTCTTTATTAAAATGAGTAATTAACTTTCCGACTAGCTGACTGACTCCTTGACATTTGAAAATTATCTGTGAATGGTCTAATTAAAATGAATGATCCAACTTTTACTCTTTTTAACAATTTCGTTGTGAAAAATATTCCACTAGAAGATAAACGAAAACTTCTTATCTTCCATTCTTTGTTGATCAAAACGTGGTACAGAACCCGGCCAGTACTATTGTATGTAACATGGTCACCTAGCCGTGCCTAGCCTAGCCTTGTAATTAATTAGATGAAAAGGTTTTAAAAATGGAAATCATTACTTTATAATCTCATAATGGTGATCTTATTACTCTTCCGCTGATCTTTTCCGAAAGACATTTCCCTTAATTAAAAATATTGAAAATCTAGTCGCAATCTCATCTCAGTGAATCAATGTCAAAAACCTGTCCAAAATGTTCGTAAGTTAGATGTCATTTTGACAGATTGTGACTGAGCATAATGAAAATACGAAAATTAGCCCTGAGTGTCCCTGATTTGTCCCTTTTCTGGAGGTTGCCACTGTTGATTCTGGCTTTCAGGAGTTACAGTGGCTGGGAAAAGTGTGGCTAGCATGTCACAATAAACTCGCAATGGGATTTTTGTTAGTTTTAGAAAAAGTTTGACTTTGTATAGTGCCTTCTCCGTCAATCTCTTCTTAGAATTCGATTTGCTCAATTAACAACCGAGTACTTAACACTTTATTAACACTTATACAGACATGATCATGAAAACGTTGCAATGTTTGGTAAAAAGTTAGAAATGTTTATTTCATTGTAGTGAATTTGTCAGTGAAGATGATGTGACATTGATCGGGCCTTCGCCATTTTTATTTAAACGCTTCATTTTCTAACTTCATGTTACCCATTTGCTGGCCTCATATACACCCTCACTCGCCGGTTCTGCGGCTGTATATTATACCCGGTCAACAAGAAAATATCATTTAACTTTTTAATAACACGATGTTTTAAAAATATTTTTCTATGCCAATACCAGGGGATCGAATATATTTTTTGTAATCTAAAAATAAACGCAACGTCCCGACTGTTCCAGGAAATCTCTAATAATAAACAAGCAATAAAATTAATTTAAAATAAGTTAATTATTTTCAGGGCAAAAACAGCTATCGTTTACTTTGAGCTTGCCGCCCTATTCAGGTCGTCCAACAGAAGAAAACCTTATCGTCCTAATTACACTGACTACTAAACGTCTCTTGAAGGCGTCACTGAAGGCTAGAAAGGCTTCTGTGGACTTAATTCTACCAAATAATTTAGTAGCGTGCACTTTGAGGGAGTAAAGTCATTTAAATAATTTAATTAACAAAGAATCCAAAGCTTACGGAGTTCTCATTTATTATTTCTCAAAAACAGAGTAGGTATCTAACTTTGTAACTTTTCGTCATGTTTGGAGATTGAGTAAACGGTACGTGGGTGGGTACGTTTTATATTAATTAAGGAATACGCACCGACTTGACAAACACGTAAAGGTTGTGAGTTCAACAAATCTTTATATAATCGTTTCAGTGGTGAGTAGCAAAAGTTCCAGCGCGTAAATCACGTGGTTCTTAGAGATGGTAGTTAGGGATCCACAGGAGTGCCGTAATGTAGCGCCCTCTGCGCCCGGCGCACGGCGCCAGGAACTGATAGTAATAAATGGGCGCCAGAATTTTCGCCACTGTTAAAAATCACTAAGTTAGGGATAGACTCGGTGTTCGTATATTTTCATTTCACACGTTTCACTTTCTATTGTACTAGAAACTTTTTGGATATAAAACGTATTTTAGTTATAACTAAAAATCACTCGTTATTCGATAGTCATGCAGTGAAATAAATTCAAAGCAAATAGCATAAGCAAATAAGCAGCTGAATTTTGCCTGAATATGACATTAAGTAGGAATATGAGCACAATTTACAAACTAATTTTAGTTTCAGACTGCAATATTGTTGTGGTCACCTCGGTATTTGAGCGTAACAATGCTAATATTAAACACTAGAAGTTCGTGGTTTTCAGTAATGCTGAGAAAATTACTGTGTTACCCGGCAGTCTGCTGTAATGCTACTTCTTAATTGGCTTTAAGCAAGGAAATTAAACATAATGGTGAAAGTTCAACTTTAAAAATAACTATTCCAAATTCACGCCATGATCACCATGCTTGCTTAAGGCTGATTGGCGATTTCATACCTATATTAAGTACATATATAATAAGATCAGGTTTTCTCACGACTGTTTCCTTCACCGATGTCGAAGATTTCTAAAATAAACTTAGAAAGTACACATTAATTAAAAAAGCCACATTTGTACTAGCCCGATAACGAATCTCAAACTTGATGCATGAGAGGCGAACGCCTAAACCACTGGGCTATCATGACTTACACCAAAATCATATTAAGGTAAAAGCGCACATTGTGGTTCAATATCCTGTGTTTCATGACGTCATCTTGTCATTTGCAAAATGTAACTCGATAAACACATGCATCAGCATCTGCGTTACCGTCGTTTGCAAAACGGAAATGGAAAAGTCTTTCCAAGTTTCCCAGGAGCATTGTATTTTCCTTTTAACTTTTTTCCAACGCAAACGAGGTAGGAAAAAGCTATTAAACAATAAATGAGCCTCATAATCTCCCTATACACTTGTAAGTTTGGGAAACTATCGTAACATAAAATACAATGAACGTATTTCCTGGTAGAGCGTGCTGGCGAACTGCGGCCAACTTTGATTCAATGTTGGTGTACGTGTGATAGTAGATACCTTGCTAGGGCTCCACAGAGCGGAAACATAAACAATCGTAAGTTATTCCAATGTTTGATCAACAAAGGTTTTCAAAGCCTTCGGCTATCTTTTGGTATGATAGTTATTTCTTTCGGAAAAAGCCTGCGACGCAATAGAGTTTATTCAATTGAATTGACTTTAACAAAAAAGTTGGTTAGCGGTACATTGTCCGACGTCTTTTTAACACGAGGCGTCCCTTGGGATGTCAAAAAAACCCTGGGCAAGGCCTTGGTGTAGGCGACTTGTTCTTTAAATCCCATTATCATATTTTGCTTCCCAAAACATAATTATTTTACTTAGCAGCCGTTAATATTCAGTTGGCTATTTTACATTCTGGTTTAAACCAACAAAACATGAACTGCCATTAGAATAACACTAAATGATCGACAGGCACGACTGAAATAATTATGCGGCCTCATTATGCGGCAAGATATTAACAAAAACTTTGCACACATACAAAAACAAAGTCAATATGTTTGAGGATGTAAGCCAACGTGGCTCCGGCGAAGGAAAATGTACTTTATTGCTAATATTATTCTAAGAGGATGCCATTGCCAACCCTAACGCTTTGTGGCAGAATTCTTCGATTTCATCCCAGGGTGACGATATGGTAGCCTTATATCCCGACACAATAAAACTGTATTGTCCATAATCACAAGATTATCGGGAATAGTGTTTGCGGGTATGCAATCATATCGTGTTCTCTGATACAAGGACTGAACTACGACTCAGGGAAGTTAATCCTGTCGGTAATTGAGTCGACAGGGCTTTGTTTGTCGCAGTGGTATTGTTTCTAGAATTAGATGAGCTACGGAGAAATACTCGATTTACACGCGATCTGTTTTTTATAGTTCGTATCATAATAATATGCTTTAATCTAGTCTTAATCAAAGTTATACTATATGGGGAACATTTTGTAACAGAATGACTGTATACATGGTGAGACGGAGGGAGCCCGTGAAAAAGACTTTTTACCATGAATTCAGTTGATAAAGCACCCAACGATGCAATTTTTCGTCGGTTATTGACAATGCACATTGGTCATTCACTTGCACGGTGTAATGTCAGTTGTACCTACTGAGGCAAATGAAAACTTATAAAAAAGTACTTTTAAAAAAACATACTAATGAAATCACACATAATTTAGCTTAATCAAATTCGAAATGAGGCGAATCAATAACTCAAGCGTCAAGTATAAGAAAGTCTCCACCGAAACACATCGAAGTTTTGACAGTAAACGTCAAAAGACATCATAAGTAATGAGAAGGAAAATACGTGGTAGGTACTTGCAAATGCCGGTCTCGAGCTAAATCGAGAACTCATTAGCAAGTCGAACAACAAGATCGCAAGTCATTGCATAGCACGAGACGAGAAAGGAGGGAAGGGGGGGTGTTACGAGGGGGTAATTCATCCACTAGGTATAGTTTCAACTCAATGTCTCCTTACCCTCGTGAGCCGTGCGAGAAGCGACTCATTACGCTTCTTTGTGCCTTCAGGCTTCCCATTCATTAATCCATGTATGAAACATTAAGGCTCTATGCTGACCTATTGTTAACCTCGGTATAATACTGTGCTCGGCCCACTAAAGGCTACCCTTTTACTAGGCCCACGTGCTATTATTTCTTTATAGTGCTGCATTATTATAAGCTGAGAAAACGTTTATTGTTATGACACGAGATGACGAGACTACAATGTCGTTATTTAGGGACAATATTTTTTTATCGTTATACGACTTCAAATCTCTGCAGTCAGGCGCTGTTTTACTAATTTGATATATTTCTCACATATTTTCTAGAACATCGACGAATGTTAGTAGGTACCGAAAACATATATGAAATTAAAATCACGAGTATTCCACTAGAACTAGAATTCATGATAACCCAGTTCATATTAAGTGACTACTACAATAAAATGAGTTCACAGACCCAAATAAATGCAGGTAAAACAGCAAGCAAAAGTGGCTTAATATCTGCTCAACAATCACCATTGTTGGGAACTCTGAACTCGAATGTTTTTAGAGCGGACAGAAGTTTTATCGCCAAACCACTTTTCATATTTGATGTAAGATAAATTTAGCTGGTTCATGGTCTATTTTGGAAGTTTATTTACCCTACTTTAGCCTTTGTCTGTTGGTTTAGTTGCGATTTCCTGCTACATAACATTATGCTACGGTCTGGGTTGTCTTTTATTTGTTATTGCTGATACAATTCGTCTAGGCGTCCGTGTTATTTGGAAGGGTTTTTGCCTTGTCGACTGTCATGAGGCGTGAGAAAAATGATAAAGAAAATAAGTAATAATATAAGGATGTTTTGCGATGAAACTTTTTCTCAGTGAGAATAAAGGAAAAAGGTCGTTTTAGATAAAAAAGCGCCTCCTTTAGGTAAATGAGAAGTGTTTTTGTTCAGTATGATCATAATCATACAATTCTCTGATGATTAAACTTTACTTATTCATAGTCGGAATACGAAATGAAGCTTTTTCTGACATTTTATTTCAAGTTTTAGACATTATAACTAATTTGGTTTAAAAAAAGTAATCAAGATAAGTCCAGAAAATATTCCACCGCTCTGGCCAATGATATCCAACCACAAAATATAAAATGGAACACAAAGATTCGTAGCAAAACAAATATCTATACAAAAATTGGCTTCGAATTTCCCCAAAGAGAGAGCCGGAAGCATAACATTTTACTACTATTGCAACATTCAGTAAGTATAGCTCATTATTCTTACTGATAAACAGTTTACGTCCAAACGCTTACAAGATCTGTCGAGAACAAAGACGATGTTGCGCACACAAGTTGCTCGTGGGTACTTTACCTAGACTTGCGACGTGTCCAAACTCTGAGCACCAAGTTCCACGCAACTCATGAATTATATAATATTGGCAACTGAACACACAGGTTTATATTTGAAGACTATATAAAATACAGACAACCCTCTATTTCTAGAACGAAAAATTTGTGTGGCAAATATCAACCACGCACAAAAGTTGCTCTGATAATTCAGTCAACCAATCACGATAGTTTACATGTGAAAAATTGTCACATATTTTTTCTCGTTCGAATAACTAGGGGTTAAACCAACATAGTTACTAACACAATTCAAGCCGCACACGCCACATAACGTATAACTAACCCTACAAAATGTATTAAGTACAATGTATTAAAAATAAACAGAGCAATAAAAGTTCACTTACCACGATACTAAAGATAGAATACACGATCAACTGGTTATAAAAGTACTTGTGAATATTTCCCGGAACACATAAAGTTATAGTTATGAAGCCTCTGATCCAGAATGATAGGTATTCGAAATACCGAGCTTTCGATGTGTCGCCGTTTTACATACAGAAGCACTTTATAGTGAGAAGCTCACACTGGCGGAACGATGCGGGGAAACGTATGGAGGTATAACAACCATCTTTTAGCTTTAGATGAAATGCTACTTCGTTCTAAGCCTAGTTTGAGAACCTGAAAATGTTAAAAGCGGTCTGCAAATAAATCTCTTGGGCCGTGACTAACATTTATTGACCACTTCGCTGAACCAGCTAGCTGTAAAAGATTAAGAATATTTCAGAAGTAGGTACTCTTTGCTCGGGGTTGCGGGACGTCTTGACAGGATACCGTGGCCCCGGAACGTAAAGGGCAACAGAAGGAACAGGGTGGTTTTTTAGTCAGTAAAAGTCTGACAGTCCCTTCCGCCCCACCCAGGGCGGAAGGAGTCATTTGATGATTTTTACCACCTAAAAAAAAAAAAGGTACTCTTTGCTCTACTCTTGAATCTAATGATTGATTGTAGTACGAATTCTTTTAAAGGCTTTACGTACTTCAAATTAAACAGAAGACATAAACTATATCAGTCGCTTATCAGGTCGCTCAAAATCGTAAAAGCCGGTTGAGTGAGGGTGGTGTGACAGTGTGGGTAGGTAGACAGTATGGTTGTGGCGAGGAGCCAGCGATGTGTCACTGAGCTCGCTTCTGCAAAATACAAGTAGGTACAGTCAGCAACAAAAGTCGATTAACATTTATAATTTTTAAATCCTAATTATTAAGTACAATATTAAAAGTAAAACGCAATGAATATAAAATTAAGATATTATAAACCCTTAGCTATTACCTGAAATTCTGAAATCCAGTACATTATGGTGTTTAGTGTCTGTTTAAATAATATAAAAAGTAACATTGTTAATCGACTTTTGTTGCTGACTGTACCTAGCAAACCTATAAGAACGTTGAATGGTTTTCATAATAAACTGGGTAGGCACTAAGTAGAGATTGTACTAGAGATAGGTGATGTTGACGAACGCTCATAAACACATAGCAATAAACTATCTATAAAGAAGTCGTTTCAGTGCTCAATACAAACATATTTTAATAGACAGTTTCAACTTCACAACTCGTTGAGCTAGTACTGGGATGGGAAACATTTATTCAAGCGGAAGCAAACAAAATTTTATGTTAAATCACGTTTTCAGCACCAGTGGGAGAAAATCGTTTTATGAAAATCTCACTTTAATTCAAAGAATCTTTTTGTTCACGTTAAAGCATGCTTCATATTTTGATGAAGTACCTTTTTAATATTAAATAATCTATATACACTAAGTAAGGATTTCTGGAAATTCAACCCCAAAGGGAGTGAAAAACGGGAATTTCGTTTAAATGAAAAGTGTTATTTCTGACTTAATAAACTTAAAACTTGGCACGAATACAAGCCTAAGTAAATAACAAAGGTTGACGTCATTAGTTTTTTTAAACTACCCCTCAAAGGAAACCCCCTTTGAGGGTTAGTTTATAAAAACTAATGACGTCAATCGAAAGGGAGAGTTATAATTAGTGGAAAGTACGAAATCTACGCGGACAAAGTCGCGGCTAAAGTGTTGTATCGATACTAATATTATAAATGCGAAAGTAACTCTGTCCGTCTGTCTGTTACGCTTTCACAACTAAACCACTGAACCGATTTTGATAAAATTTGGTACGGGGTGAATTTGGACCTTTTCATTCCATTAATTGTCTGTGTCCGCAAAACCGATATTTACGCGAATGATGTCGTGGGCAAAACCTAGTATTCTAAGTCAAAGTCAAAGTCAAAGTCAAATCATTTATTTCAATTAGGCCATTATAAGGCACTTTTGAACGTCATTACAAGAAAAAATTAGAATTGAATCTAGTTGCCCCTTCCAAAAGGTAGCTTTGTATGGAGAAGAATGGGCAAGAAACTCCATACGTACTCTTTTAAAATCAATGTTTTACAATATTATTATTTGTATACAGAGTCATACGTAATTACATGTGAATGCAATGTACCTTATATAAAAACTACTATATAATAACACACAAAAAGAATTTATATTACAAATTAGGAATTGAATAATTGAATAATTGAATATATTTAAAGTTACATAGTGTTCACATGTTAACAAATATTGGAATTGTAGACGACCACTCTCAACATCTCAACCAACAATGCAACAGTGTGTGAGCCTGTGCAATTCCATAGTAAAAACCAAATAGAAAATAAAATATAATAAGTGTCAAAAGAGAAAAAAAATAAAATAATAATAATATTAACAAGCTTGATTTTGTCTGGAATTAATAGTAATTGTCCTATGGAGCAGGACCAGCATGTTTCCAAGCATGTTTCTAAGACATGGACTGCATTAAAATTTTCATAATGTATTGACAGTTAATTGCGAATGTAATGTTGTAACTTTGCACGCTATTCGATACACATCGAATGACTTGATAATTCAGTGCACACACTTAATTCGCAGTTACAATCACCCTTTGCGATTGTCCCCACATACCATTCGCCATTTTTATTTGTATGGAAAAGTCATATTAAACATGCTGCTCATGTTCTTCAGCTCGTTTACGGCTCGAGATTATCCATTTGAATTCCGTCTTATTACGTAATAAAAATGCCACAATGAATGAAGCTACGTTGGTTGCTCGTACTTTTATGTGGAGTGTTTTGAGAATTTTAATTTGAAAAATTCTTTTCTTCAAGATTTCTTAGATGAGTAAGTAAGTAAGCGTTCATTTTTTATTCTCGTTCATGTTTTTTCCTTTGGGATTATTCGATTCTTTTCTTTTCAGTTAAACGTCTTTACGCGTAACTGGAGAATGTTTTCCTATAGGTATTTTAATGGCCTCTGTTCTTATCGACTATTTTATAGAAGGCAAGGAAATGTATACGACTTTATCCTTTCTCCTTTACGATGTTTGTAAACTCCGGGAGGTAACATAGCGCGTTAGTGTCGCATAAAATGTACTACAGCTATAATGGACGGAATTAACAGTAAATCGCTACCAGTTTACAGTAAACTATGAATTTACCGGTACGGTTAAGCGTTGTGTCGTAATCTTACTTGTAATACTTATCCGTGAACTTTAGTCCAGTATCCCATCTAAGTTTAAAAAACAAAATCGGAAAAACAAACGCCACAACACACAAAAGCTCCCGTATCACCGTACATATTAAGATGGAGCAAAAAACATCGAAACAAACGTTTCTAGTATGGGTTTGTTTTTGTTATAACTATACCTATTTTATTATTATAACTGACATAGTAATGCACAGTCCGTGAAAATTTTAAGTGTCTAAGACATCTACAGCATTCTGACAGAAGACGGATACAGATAGAATTATAGGCCTTGTAGAAATGTATGAGACGGGCGACAAGCGGCCACGTCACGGTCGCTATGCCTTGTGAAAGCTGTAATTGTAGCTCATTTTACACGGCACGGCGACCGCCCCGTAACCGTATACATGGAAAAGGGCCTTTGTAATAGAGTCCATAATTCAGTCTAAATTAACCTTATTTCTATAAGCCGTTTAAAACAACTTACGTTTAAACTATTATAAGAGATTCCTATTCTGTAAAACTTTGACATCGTAAGTTTAAGAAATATTTTATAACGTCTTTAGAACTTAAGTTTTATGGCGTGCTTAAAAGTAAAGTAAAAAAGTATTTGGATAGACCCGTATTAACATAACAAGTCTCCAGAGTTCTATGAGCAAGTTTTTAGATTATACCTATTTATTCAATTTGAATTATAAGTAGATATTTACTAAAAATGATTTTTGGTACAAACCAAGCATTATGTAAAAGTTTTAAAAACTATTTTAAATGGCTAAGGCTTATTTCGTTTACAAAAACGATATGCCTTAAAGGTCATGATATTTTTGGCTTTTCAACAAACACGGCTTTCTATTTTTTCATGTCCACCATTTTTTCAATTCAACCGTTACCTACTCAATTACTGGTCACATTTTCTGGTAGGTACTATAAATAATAATAATAACTGCCTATTATTGTCCCACGACAACATACTCATATATCTTCTCATACAAAGAAGATACAAGCATTGGTCACCACGCTTGATCAAGGCTATTCTACGAGTAAGTTCAGGTTCCCTTCACTAATTTCAGTGATGTCCAAGATACACTTAAAAAGTACATTTAATTGTAAAACTCACTTTGGTACTTGCCCGGTATCGAACCCACAACCTCGTGTATGAGAGGCGAGCGCTGTAACCACGAGGCCATCACGACCTAAAAAGATATAAATCAAGAATAAGAATCAGGTATGAAGATACAAACTTAACTCTCGCAACCTCATAACTCAAATATTTCCTAAAGTCTATAAAATGAGGTATAATAGCCACAAGTACCTAAGCGCGAGTGGCGACGAGAACACCATTAGTATTAAAGGTACATTAAATCAAAAGTCACTTCATCAAAACCAGCATTTTAAGCTCGTTACGAACGAAAGTTGTCTTAAGGGCACTTTCAAGTTATTCTAAGAAAAAAGCCTGATCTAACTAGATAGACATTTCAGTATCAACTTCTTGACAAGCTTTAGGCTATAAGGAAAATTTTGTTTTTGTTAAAAAAATAAGTGAGTACTGAAAAATAACTGTTCTTAAGAATAAAGATTTTCATTAATAAATGTAAAGTTGACAGACCTCAGTGATTATGATAATGTTTTATAACATCCACTCCTACACGTTCCTATAGTACTTACCAGTTATGGTACTTGTAATTTTTTTTTTCTTGTAGTACCTAATGGTCTGCGGCTAACATTTAGGCATAAAAGAAACACACGAACAAATGAAAGCTGCTCGAAAATGCTTATAAATAGTCAAACGTTTCTATTCCGTTTGTATTAGTATCTGGGGAAAATGGTGGGTAAATAATATTTGATAACAAACATGGTAAAACACTTTATATTCTTAGTATACGACTGTTTGATTTTTTCCTATAAAAATAAATAAATAAGAGGGATTGGTAATTTCTTTGAATCCTCACATAAAATTATATCACACACAAACGTAGTGCTCTAAACCAATATCAAAATGTAGGAATAAAGTGGAATTCGCATGCAAAACGAACAAACTCAGCCACACAAAGGCACACGCCGGTTCATTTCGGTACAGTACCTATCCTTTTCTCTTTAGTGGGTGCGCAATGTCGGCTTTTTGAGCCCACCTGACGTTTGTGTAGTCAACAACCGTATATAAATATCCCTTGTAACACAAAACGTTGTCAATTAGGCGGTTTTCATAGGCTTTCAACTGAGGTAACTATTATACGAGAATATTAGTTTATGTAGGTTTGTGTAATGACGGAATTTTTCTTCTTTTCTTTCTTCTTTAAAAAAAAATGTTGCCCCACACTAGTAATTTCTCCTGGTTTGCTGGTGCGTTTACAAACATATGCACTCGCATACACGAATAGCCAGACCCGGAACAACTACCTGTAGGCCATACAAATATTTGTTCCGAGTGGAAATCGAACCCACGACACGCAGCTCAACAGCCAATAGCTCAGCCACGGCGCCAACCGCCAACTAACTCTTGTCCGTGCTTTTAACTCTTGTTTATATAGGTTAATATTGTTATACCTCAAAAGAAAATCTTAAAATTAAAAAAAAAAACTCTCTATGGCCGGACTGCGCCAGCCAGGGATACCTTCTACCTCTGAGTTAATTGATATTTAACCTCGAATTATCAACTACTAAAACAAGTAAGTACTATACTATCTTATACTGTCAGAACCTACCTTACAGCCCTATTTTTGCTTCACTTGTGTCAAAGGATAACTTAGGTACTGAAACTTTATTTATTGTCCTGAAGTAAAGTTCTATGAATCTATTTAAAATCAATTCAAACTGTGTCTACTTCATTTCGCACAAAACCTTCCACGAAAGCGTTCAAGAAAAAGTTTACCCTTTGAAACAAACTAGTGAAACAGGGTGGGAAGTTTGCACAAAACATAAAACTCGCAAGTGCAAGAAGAAATGACATTACAGCCAGGGGTGAGCGTGAATTTAGCCCCTTTCCTCTTCATTTATAATATTAGCAAACTCCCGCGAAAACTTCCTTAATTAGACTCGCGTTAACCGAAACTTAATGTAAAGTAGAGTCGACTTCTGCTCTTTTAAAGTCACGTATATTCAACTCTTATAACTTATAACTCTTCTTGAGTTCGGTCCAGTGAGAAACTTGGATATCTCGGCCAACTTCTTACATTGGGGCTCGTTACAGACGTACTCATATATGAAGAAATGCGAATAAAAGAACCTAGTTCTAAAATTTCATAACAACCTACCTAAAGTAGGTACTACAAAAAGCGGCGACGACAAATACCTTTGTTGTTAAACATAAATTGGTTTTGGAGCTCAATTTATTCTTTACGAAGCAAGATAAAGCCACATTCGACGAGTAGATTGCGTAAGTAATAGTGACTAAATAACAGAACATACCACATTAAGTATCCGGCGTTCCACATTCTCGATACATTTTATCAAACGTGCATTGCCTGTAGGAAGTTCCTGTTTTATGCAATAACTCAGCTGTATGAGATAATGGCATTTTCTTCGTGGCTGGAACAGCGGACACTCTATATAGGTACTTAATTCTCGATCGGCTTTCGGGTGAACTTTCTTATCAAAATGAACATCGAAACTGTTTGTAACTTTAAGTCCGAAGGGCATAAAATCTGTTCACGTAAATAAGACCACAGTTTAGAATTTTGATCAACCGAATGATTTTAGTTCAAGACGACATAATAATAAGTTCCAAATTAGAACAGTTTTGCGTGTGAGTCCCAACTCATTTAAAATACGCTGAACGGGTTAATTAAGAGAAGCGGCGGTGTGTGAAATTGTAAACGTATGTGAAAACATTCGGCGGTTTCTGGGAGACCACCCCCCTTCCGCCCTTAATATTTACCTGTAGCAGTACATTGACCTTAAAATACTTATGGTCATATTTCTACGTAATAGCACACCGTTGTGCTCCCCTTACTAAAGTATCTCACGATACTGTTGCAGGACCGTTTAGGTAGACATTAAATTGATACATGACTTCGGAAAGCCTGCCCATTATTTTTGTATTTATTTGACTCCAGCTTTCATATATCATAGTGTGGTACTTTATAAACGTGTCATCGATCGGTGTTCTGAAGAAACTGTATACATATAATATGTATAAGGTAACCGATAAGAGTGAATGGTATTCGATTCTGGGGAGCTTTGGCTTATCTACCTAAGTATAATCAACGTAACAATCGCAGGGTCTGATTAAGTGTCAGAAACAAAACGTTCCCCAAAGCTCTTTAGAAAGAAGCTGGACAGTGAATTGTTGAAAAGTGAACGAATTCCATTAGCGGAAGTGGAATTAAAGCCAGGCTTGCTTGATAATTTAGCTGCGAGAAGTAATTCATACCAACTCGTTACTCGTCGAGTGATTATGCTTTTAGATTGGACTGACAAAGGATTATTGTGCCTTAGCATGTATACGTAAGTACCAACGCAGACGGATTTAGCAAACTTAAGTACCTGCTTCAAAAAAATTCTGAGAATGTTTTATAATTATTGTCCTTTCAATTTCAGCTGTGACAATAACTCAAAGTAATTGCATTTTATCGAGGTAATCGATTAATTTGAGTACCTAGATACAAACATGGATACCCCATAATATGTACCTACAGAATACGGTTCTCTACTCTACTTTTAGAAAGTACGTTGAAAGTAAGTTGAGAATGACTTACTAGCTATCTAATTAGTTACTTGAAAATCAGCATGATTTTATTCTTTTGTTTTCGTTTCAAATATACGAGTAGGTACATTAAGTAGGTACCTACCTAGGTATATAAAAAGTCACTAATATATTTTATAGCCATATAAAACCAGATTATTCAAATGCAATCATTTCTGAAATTGCCTCAACAGTTCACGCGATTACGTCAAACAAGCAAGTTTCCCAAAGTTTTTCTATTTGTTATGTTGGAGAAGATAAATCCAATTTACTGAATAATTCAATTAGACACGATTTAAAGCCCAAAACTTCTTATGAAGATATATTTTCGTTAGTCTGAGAAATTACCTATCTTAATGTCGCAGACAAATAGGTATCTTAGTATCTAGGGTACCTAACAACGTTGTCAAGTGAACGTGGGTGTAATAAAGAAAATAAAATTGTTTTCTTATTTCTATTATTATGACAAGGCTCTATAATTCGACAAAACAGCCTCAGCTAATTGTACGGTTTGACATTTTAAAGTCCAATTTATGTTTTGGTAGACAAAACATTAGAGGAACATGAGACAGCCCAAAAAAAATTATAATAAATTGTGTTACTTCGCAACACAGTAGGAGTCTTCAATCAAATTATACCGTTACGTAATAAACTAAAGTGCTACAGTATTTATATTAAGAACACTTCCATTAAATTAAGTTCGAATTAAAATTATTACGGCAAGCTAGTGTGGAAATGAAAAGACAACCAGGCCACACGAAAGTAAAATTGCACTTAGTAGGTACCCGATTTAATGACTACATAATTGATTTGCAGTGAGATTTATGATAAGTTTCTAGCCACAAGCTTATGAGATATTAGTATTATGTTTATGTTATTGATTAAAAAAAGTTAATTATCTATTTAATTTAATAATTCAATTATTGAGCATTGAAATAAATTCAATTTGACAATTATCAAAATACGTCAAACACATCCTTATGTGCCCAGGACCTACAACAGGTTATAAAGACAGCCCCTGAAGACAACGGGCAAACCAAAAAGAAAGGCGTTTATCCTTTCTTTTTCCTTTACGCAATCAGGCAAAAACCGCCATGTTTCTTTTCCAACGCTGTCAACGTCTGCTACATCAAAGTTTCCTTGACTTTCGTCAACCGAAAATACGATGATTGATGAACTAGTGCACCCGGAAGCCATTCTGGCGTGGAGAAAAAAAACTTTGTCTTCGCAGGCGGAAGCCGCATTGTTTTTTTTTTTCATAACAACGGAAACAGAGGAAAGCAACAAACATCTCTGTCGGTAAATTGTTTGCGCTATTGAGTTTGCACAACTCTTTATTGACACAAAAAATGTGAAATAATTTGTTTTGTTATTATTCGATATTCGAATATTTTGATTGGGAATATTCAGGTGCATTTTATCGTTTCTCTAAATCATAATTATTTATAGATGAGGATCTACAGTATAATTTTCTTTGAAACCATATTCTTTAGATCTTAGGTACTAACTACTATTTTATAAATGTGAAAGTTTGAATGGATGGATGTTTGTTACTCAATCACGCCAGAATGGCTGAATGGATCAAGATTAAATATTTCACAGAGATAGATTATAGTCTAGGATAGCACGTAGGATTACTTTTATCCCGTTTTTATGTTACCGTGGGATAAGGTACTTAGGACTTTGCTTATTTCTGAAGCATAAACAGAGAGTGATAAATAATTGACAAGTAGATCCAACTTAAAAAGTGAAATAAGTACCTACTCGATCGACAGATACCTATATTAAATCAAAAGCTTTAACAAACACAACTACCTCCCTTAATAAACATCATAATAATAATTGATATACTTTATTATTGCAGAACGATTTTCTTCCCGGAGCAATTTCCACAATGGTAGGTATTTGTTCTCACATCTTCACGTCATTCTTACTCACTTGTCATAGATGACAAGTTACATTTCCGGCGATTTATTAGATAGATAACTTTTGTGATGAGATCCGATAAATGTAGGTACTTTGCCATAATTCTGACGAGTAACATTAGTTATGAAGGATACGAGATGTACCTACCTAGATGAGAAGGTCGATGAATCAATTTGCCAGGTACTTTGGTTTGTTTAAAAGCTTTCACGATCAACGTAAAAGTTAATCTTAATAGCTATTAGATAACCAATCTGTAAGGATAGGCACTTGATAACCGCTTTTTATTCTATTTGGTTGTTATAATCTCGTACGGTCGAACAAACCATTTGGTATACAAGCAGCTAACTTGCAACTACTTTAATTACTCAAGTCCCACATAATGAGACACAATTGATTTTCTAATGTTCTGGCATACCAGCCGAGCGTGTCAATTCTTTTAAATCAAAATTATTAGACACCACAAGCTTAAAAAGTGAACACAAAATAATAATGAATGGCAATGTGGCAGAAAGATGATTATTGCTGTCTGTAAACCAAATAGCCTGTTCGGCCGTACAATAATTTACAGCTGCCATGATATCTCTTCACCATATTTGGTTGACTGGTAGAGAACGGGTAAGGCATTAAGTCCGCATTTGTACATTTTTGTTGCATAATGTTTTAATAAATAAATGAATAGCTACCTGGCATATCATTCACAACTGTGCGATTGCACAGCTATTTATCTAAGATATCTTTGTTAGGAGACCTCTAATAGAAATATAAATCTCCAAGTCCGTAGGCTGACGATTTATGGAGCCACCCAACTTACCCTTTTTATTAGTCACGTCTGCAACATGAAAATTTTTCTCTTTTCACTACTTTATCTGCGAGCATCGAATATTTTTACAGCGAGAGAGCACAGCCACAACGAAGCGAAAACCATTACAGGGCCAAAGTTATAGGCCTCATAAAACAATAATGTCCCTTCGTAACTTTGAAAATGAATTTTGGCGTAAACGATGTAAAATTAATCTTAGTTTTAATGTCTACATTTTAACAACATTGCCAGTGTCAAAAGTCAATTAATTTACGGCCTGATTCTTCCATAAAAAAAATAAAAAACGAATCGATGGATTTAGCAACAGTAGCGCAGTAGAAGGTACCTTATTACATTAACAATAAGTATCATATTTTAAGACATTTTTAAAGCATTATCGGCCAGGGAGATAATAAAAGAATCCAGTACCTATTTTCATTTAATTGCACGATCACTGAATTTGAAAGTCAAGTGTTGGTTAATGAGCCGTTTAATTATAACATTTGTTTGGTCCGTTTTCCGAGCGACCGGTCGAATTTATTGCCAATCAGACTGTGACACGTCCGCGGTGCGCACGACATTAATACGTAACATTTTTATTCCCCAGTCGTAGATCGTGACTGAACACTCAAATAATATGAACTATATCCAACTGATACATAAACTATAGATTAGTAATTGTGTAACCGTCGTAACAGTTACGTGTAGTAGAAAAAAAGGGTTAAGCAATTTTCTAATACATTACTTTCCATAACGGGCACATTTTCAATCTTAATGTTCGCGATAAGTACGGACATTGTATCCATTGTATCATTCTGTAGGAAGGATTTCAACAAGAAAAACTTTATTTTCATAGTAACTTGAACTTCTAGCATATTTTAATATTTTTTTGTTCCGGGTGGAAAATCCTCTTGGATGTCCCCCACACCGGGTGGGGGGACCGTCTCTCTTTCCGCAACCTCCTTCTGCAAGATAACCGTTTCGCTGAAGGAGACCACCGCGTCCCAGGACTCTTCGCTGCCGACCATTGACATATCGCAAGTTAGCCCAAAATATCTGCGGATGATTTCTCATTTAACCCCAAATTTCATGAACTCTATAGGTACACAGTGGCAGATGTTAGGCATTTCTTTTGTTCATTAATCTACCAATGAAGCAATAAACGTTGGAGTCTAGCCAATGTGGACCAGTGTCTAGAAAATACAACAGTAAGGAAATTGACTGCTGATTCTAGCTGTTTGTAACTTACCTATAACGAATGCCTAATATAGCCATAGCAAACGCCAAGAAACTATGGAAAAGTAAACAAACAAAACCACCTGAGTTTTTTAAAGGGTAAGTAGGCATAATAATGTCCATCGTACCATCATTTCACCAGATATGTTTAAACATATTATTATGTAGGTAATAAGTAATAAACATAGGTAATGATAATATAAAAGACACTTAACAAAGTCAAAACTTACAGTCATGTTCTTCCCATCATTGTGATTATTCTAGCTAGTGCATACCTTGGAACCGTAACAGCGATATTAAAGATCAAAATCAAACTTTATTTTATGTATTTTAACGATAACAAATGTCAAAAGTTATAACCAAACTTTTAATAACCCAACTACACTAACTATACTAACTGCTGTATACTGTTACATTGCAATATTTTTTGCTTAAAGCTAGGTACTTAGTTTGATGGGCAGAATACGTTGTTGTTATATAACGTGCCTTGTTATACCTACCCTGTTTACTTCATTTCATAAGCTACACCTAACACCCATAACAAATCATCTACCCAGCCTTTTCCCAACTATGTTGCGGTCGGCTTCCAGCCTAACTGGATGCAGCTGTATTTTACATGGAGCGACTGCCTATCTGACGTCCACAAGCCAGTAACTGCGTAATACGATAGGTACCTACCCCTTTACCAAGGGGTAACTGACAACCAGTCGTCCAGTCTTACCAGACTGGACGACTGGTTGTCAGACTTTCGGGCTTCTGACGACCCGTAACAATCGTCAAAGATCCATGCATGACAGCCGGGACCAACGGCTTAACGTGCTTTTCGAGGCAGGGAACGCTATCAGTGATGTCTAAGATAAACTTTAGAAAGTATGTATATGAATTGAAAAACTCACATTGGTACTTGCCCGGATTCGAACCCACAACCTCTTGCATGAGAAGCGCCCGCCTTCAACCACTGGGCCCATCAACACCCATAACACAGACTGAAATAAATCCATAAAAATACAATATTAAACACAAAAACACTTAACTTAGTTTACCTAAACAAGGTCAATGTGTAGGTAGCAATAAACGTCTTTTCAAATAATAAAGCAATAAAAGTACCTACCTAATCTAGTTGCTTATCTACACGATGAAAACGAAATAATGTTACTTAGAGAGAACTCTGCCTTTATTATTCTTCAATTTACTTAAACTACTACCCACCTTAAGTATCTACTGTACCAAAACTTAAGCATCTATGTTTGTATTGGTAGAATAATTTAGTTGCTAGTTGTTATGCCATCAGTAGTTGCCACCTACTTCAACGTTTACTTAGCTCTTATGTAAACTAAAGAATATATTGCCAAGTTATATACGATGTTTTCGACAACTACTTTTTAAAATCACACGTGACATATTGTCACGTCGGTATGCTTTAAAAAGCGTAGGCAGGAAAGTACTAATCTTACTACCTGTACTGTTAGAAATGCGAAAGTTTGGATGGATGGTTGTTTCTCAATCACGCCAGAACGGCTGAACCTAAACGGATCTGGATGAAATTTGGCACAGAGATAGATTATACTCTGTTTTATCTCGGAAAATATATCTACTTGGGCGCGGACGATGTCGCGGGCAGAAGCAAGTCTAAAATACTAATGTTATTACACTCGCCAGTTATGTTAACCGTCCAAAGTAACTGGAGGTGAGCCTCTTGCTACAAACGAGGCACAAGTTCAGACTTCAATGGCTTCAGGTGTGAAATTCCCGAACCCAAGACCCCCATAGTCAGTCAGCAGCCTCACTTGGGACCACTAGACAAACAAATCAGTCTTTATTAAGTAGTAGATGAAAGTTATACCTATAGTTTCGTCGTTTTAATATGGTAAAAGCGATCATTGCCCTTTACATAATGTCTCTTCGTAGGAACCTCGACTAACTATAATTATGTTTCGAAGAAAAATATAGAGTTAACGACCTTTGTTTCCCATTTTTCAATATAGGAATGTTAAAAAATGTTTGTAGGTACAGGTAGATCAATGACCGCTATTAATTGTCATGCTAAAACGCCGCAACTAAAGTTACTTGTTTCCATCTGTATACACTAGTGCAATAAGTTCCAGTAGGTTCCGTAAGACACGGGTAAGTGATTTCACCAAGTGAGCAGAGAAACATTCATCATGTCGTAGCTGTGCGAACCCATCCGTTTGTCAGGGGGAGTGATATATTATAACAACAATATACGACTAATTTCATCTTCAGCACAAGATATTAGTTGGCTTTCAACAATGTAGACTTTGAAGTCACCTACGTGAAATGAAAAATGGCTAAGTGGTTTTCTTTTTAATCAAGGAAAGTGCTTCCAGCTGTATTTTTAATAGATAACAGCTTAAGCTAAACCTGTTTGGCTAAGAATAAAATAGAATTTCCCATGACTTAAAAAAAAGGCGACGGATTTAATTCTGACACCACGAAAATGTCGGCCTTTAGGTGATGCAAAACCAGCAGAAAAACACGTAGAGACGACATTCAAACAATATCCGCAAGAAACGTCAATAAAAATCTGATTCCGGAGCCCTTCCTACAACAAAGTAAAATTACTGCGTGGCAATTGACATGCGGATATGGAAATGAGATGAAGGAACACTCATTCATCCACACGTCCGCTCTCATATCCCGACTTTACTCCCGACTCCCGAGTCGTTGCGTACGTATACCGTCGCATGAAGACACGACCTTGCTCTTTGTTCACGAACCCTCATATCTTGAGATCCTTCATTTTGAAAGGCAGTTCGTTATCCGCGAGTTATTCTGTTCCAAACATGTATAGGTTTCGGGGAAGAGGATTTAATACTCATTTACATGTTTTTAGTGTTTAGTAGAGTGGTGTGATATGATTAGAGCCACTATTGTTTAGCAAAGTATCTGAGTAAGACATGTCTCTCTCTCACAGATAGAAGGAGAGACGTGCCTACAATAGACCTGTCCTCCAATGTACGTGGTAGGTAGATATTTAAAACTACTTACTAATCAAATCATATTTACTGATCTTTCTATAAAATCCATACTAATATTATGAATGTCTGTCTGTCACGCTTGCATGACTAAACCACTGAACCGATTTTGATAAAATTTAGTACGGCGTAAGTTTGAACCCCAAGAAAGGACATAGGCTACTTGTTATTCCGCGACTTTGTCTGCGTCCGCGATAATCTACATTTATGTGGACGACGTCGCGGGCAAAAGCTAGTATGCCTATAGGTATACCTATCCAATTATGTTTAGCCAAAAAAGATGACTTAGTTAGTTGTACAAATCAAGTTTACTATGGATCCCGGGCAATACTATATTATTATTTCAGATCCAGACAAAAGAACCAAAAAGTTCAAGGCCCATATTATTATAGTCCCAAAGGAAAAAAGTATACCTACTGCGGGAAACTTATCTTGACCTATGACATCAAGTCTTATTCAATCTGTGTCGAAGGGAAAGGCGGAAACAACAGTAATTCCTTTAAAACTTTGAAAGCAAGAACTAAGACGCTATTTTCTCCGTGGGACTACAGTAATGGCTCGCTGAAATGTTTATAGCGCCCGCTTCGCGTCCTGCGAGCCTGAAACAAATCTCAGATCGCAATAAATCGTACGCTGTAGGTACGTTACGAGATTTATTCTTTGATTAGCGTCTCTCTATTCACTGAATACTTACGTACACAACAGAAAATCGCTATCACCAAAGAAATACCTACCCAATATAACACCCATTATAAACACCTACCCCCTTATCAATAAACGCTTAACCACACATTGACAAAACTTTTTTTCAGGTTTATTAAATAAGAAGTATACCGCTAACTATTTAAATGCTGAGGAAAACGTCATGCACAAACTTCAAGCTAACATTTCCTTTATTTTATTTTTTCTTGTTGTTAGTTAAGTAAAAATGAACCCATCTTAATCTTAAGCTGTCTACCCGGGATAAAATAAATTGGCTAAGAGACTGATCCTCATTTCCTATTCAAGATTTTATAAAATGCGACATAAAAACATCCGCGAGCTAACTAAAACATCAAAACGCAAAACTTTAAAAGGCTAGAAGAGTCGGACTGGTAAACATTTAACAAAAGTCAAAGTCAAAACATTTATTTCAATTAGACCATTTACAGGCACATTTGAATTGTCAAAGAGTCGGTCAGTTGGTCAGAAAGCTGAAGTTAGTTGCTCGCTCCAAAACGGAGGTAGGCCTCTATGGAGAAGAACGAGCAGGAAACTCCACGGCAGTCTTTTCAATTAGGTTTTTACAAAATCCTGCTTACATTATTATTGTTCCTTCTACATTATGTGAAAACAATGAAGATTAATATAAAACAGTAGTAAAATAAAATACAAAGCGGTCTACACTAAATTAAACTAGGTAGGGCACCTGCCTAGCTGCCTATGGAACTTACGAGGTGATATAGCAAATTAAATACACAGTTTAATAGATCCAGAGGACTGTAGATCGATTAAACCTTAATCTACGGAGATGGTAAGTTGCTGCTAATGTGGTTAATAAAATCTTCATTGTACTACAATTTTAAGTTCCTTGGGGAAATCAAATGTTCTCCGTCTTACCTCTGCAATACAGAAGTCAGTGGGAAGCAAGCTAGCGTTCCGCGTGAAATCTGGAATACTTTACTTACATTGAAATCACAGAAACGAATCGAAAAGACCAGTGGAAAATTGGCAAGAGGCATAAAAAGCAAAATAATTTGGTGTTTTATATTCACTAGTAGCGGACCCGACAAAAGTTGTCCTACCTGAACGCTAGCTTGCGCTACCTTTTTTGTTTATCGTGGGGAAGTTCTCATGGACTATCCTCCATCTAGGAGAAGACGGGAGGGGTGTGCCGGATTCTTAAAGGCTCAAACCACCATGGTGTTTCTCGACAGTCCTTTGGGCTAGGGTACCTACGGGATAAGGTCGCGCATTCTACCGCGCCCCCGACAAAACTTGCGCTAGCTACCGTATCCAATGGGAATCTTAACCTACACACACGTAGGTACAGAAGATTACCTAATATAAAGATATAGTACTCAAGATTTACAGAACGGTTTTTGTAATAAAACAAAAATACATAAGTCCTACCAATGAAACCATAATTATGATTTCAGTAAACCCAGGTAACCCGAGGCTGAAAAAATGTGTTTTCCTCATAAGATCTCATTTCACACAATATCAGAACAAGTACAGAACTGTTTTGAAAAGACCTGTATATCAATAAAGGGCACGTATAAATGTATCTAGATGACTGCGTGGTGAATTGAATAGCACGTGAAGCTCTCCCCAGATAGTTCCGATGTTTACGTTTAATCAGCTCGTGGTTAGAATACAGTTTGATTTATACAGACTTGTGTCCACTACAGTTCGATTCTGAATGACGGTTCACATTTCTGTGTTTATTGAAACAATACATAAGTGGAACTTGTAATTACTTCAACTATATGAAGTACGTACCTTCAGGGGATGTTTTGGAGCTCCGTAATCGGAACCGACACTATCGGTTCACCTACACGTGGCTGGTTACACGACTTGTAATATTGTTATTGTTGTTGTTGTGTTCTTACACTGTGGGAACTCGTAGATTCAACATGAATGATGGAGGTACCCAAAAAAGTTGCTTTAAAAAGAGTGTTCATAGAGTATTTTGCTCGTTCTTCTCCATAGAAACTTACTGCTTTGAACGAGCTTCAACTTTCTGACTGACTGACTCCATTAAAATTCAAAATATTTTTATTAGATGAATGATTTTAATTTGCTCGCTTTTCTTATCTTTCACCAGTCAAATTCCTAGATACTGTATAGGTTGTATAATTGTATTACCTACTACAATAATGCAACCTGGCCGAAAAGTTTAGTTTTATTTAAATACTCAGGTAAATTCGAAAAAGGAATTAAAATTAGAAACAATAAACGGTTTGGTTTTGTTCTAAAATGGAGCAGTAGATGCCCAGTCTCATGCAGTGAGCACGTTATTTTAAAATGTACTTATTGTTCAAATTGTCTTTGCTCAATAAACTGCCTTGCAATCAAGTACCTATAATTTGTCGCACACGTACACATAAACCGGTACCGGATAATCAATTCACAGTAGGTACCTATGTAAAAAAAATGTAGCTTTAATCACAGCTTAGGACCACTACTTTTGGCGACGTTTGAGAAGGCCAATGTCCAGTCGTGTCTTGGTCATCTTTCGGCTGAAATGATGATGATGAACCTACCTTGAATTTGAATTTAAAGTATTGAATTGAATTAGAACACAATTTCTCGGGACTCCGGTAATGTTATTGTACCTACCTACGTAGTCTTGAATTTGGTCACAAAATTCGGGGATTCTAGAGATGTCGATGTACCTACGTAGTCTTGAATTTGAACACAATTTTCCGGGATTCTAATCCTTCCTGTAGGTAGGTTATTACATAGCTAAAGTCCAATTAAATATCTGTCACTCAAACCGATCCATCTTAAGGGTAAAACGTTTTCGCAGTCTCTTTCCTGCTCCGAAAAACTGCAACCTATAGCAGTTGTCAGGAGACCAAAAACTGGCAAACAGTACCTATAACGTAAAGCAAGTAAACGCGTTTCCCGAGTAATTGGGATGCGGAGATATAATATAGTCCATAGAGCTATTACCATCTGCAATCACTTTAGCCGCATCCAGGCAGATTGGATGGATACCGACGCCAGCGAGTTGGGTAACTGGCTGCCAAGGGTGTACCTACATAAAGTATGCCTACTTCGGTATGCATAATAATAACGTTACTACTTTACGTTATGATAATCAAGAAACGATTTAAGTAATTTTATTATATAAAAAAAAACATAAATAAGTATATATGTATGGTATTTAAAAATTAACTCTTGAGTGAGGATGCTCGGTATCAAAAAATAAACATATTTAAAAAAAATAAGCGGTTTAAAAAAAAAACGAACCATTCCATAATAAAGTGTAATAAACCCATCTATAGTATAAATCAAAGCTAAGACCAAAATTTGAATCCCTAAACAAGTATAGGTACTTATGGCTATAAGAGTATTTTATACCGAATGAGCTTAAACACTGGTGGACTGATCCTTTGCGTGGACTGGAAATGTCGTAAAGTGTCTATTTCACGCCAATAAAATCCATGACCATTTCGATAAGTTACAGATGTGGTCTTGTGAGTGTCCGTTACTCAAGACATTTTTGGTCAGAAATATAGGTACACTACTAAACGGTCTGGATCGTTTGAATTCAACAACAAAGGCGATTACTTATCTCTCTCTATTTTAAACATACCCTGGAAAATGATTTTTATTCAAGTAAGTTGTGATGTTTTAAAATGCAGCATAACTAGCCAGACTTATTTTTAATTTCACGTCAACCTCTAATAATCTAGTCCAACGACTGTGGCGCCACCCCGAACAGACAGGAGAACCAATTTTTCCTCAAAGTCAGAATTACAAACTACGGCTTGGCTTTTTATTTGATTTAGTTTATTGCATTATTTTTCTAATAAATAATTCCGTTATAATAGTACAACAAGATAGTGGTGAGGGAAGTTTATCCTCACAGTCCCTAGCTTACTGAATTGCAGCCTGAGTCGAAGGCAAGGGCGTAATGAATCCAGGAGTGTAATAAAATTGCTCATTAATTGCGTGTCATAAGAGACACTTTAGCAAAAAAAAAATTTAGAAATGTGTGGCGAAATGTAATATTACATCTGTTACAAATAAATTAAAATAGCATGCATGGTAATGGTAACACTTAACTAATGTCACCGGTCATTCCCGGGCTGTCTTAGTTGATCTATACAGCTAACATTGTAACAAGCCGGATTTGACAGCTATCAAAATCCTTTGTGTAGTGTTGTCAAAACGTCTTGTCAAAATATAAATCGGCAATTAATTCGTGTTTGTGAGTGTATTTTTTCAAAATTAAGTTAAACTTAATGTTTACAAGTGATACTCGTTGTTATAGTGTATGGGTAACATAGTAATTATTCAGGATTGTGAATTGGATTTTTCAAATTATTACGTAGGAGAAACGTCAAATCCGGCCTCTTAGAACGTTAGCAGTTTAGGCATTCGAAATTCGTAAAAAAAAATCATTATCACGGTATATCGTTAATAGAATATTAAATAAACACTTGCAAGAAGACTAGAAAGTTATACCAAGGATTATAGTAACATATCACATAAATTCCAGATAAAAACAATGGTTCAACCAACCTCAAAAGTTTTAGGTAAGTAATTTACATTGTTTGTTTCAATGTTCAAGGAGTTGATAGTGTTATCTCGATTGTTAACATTGATATACAAATGTTAAGTACCTAATAATTTGATCAAACGATGACACGGATGTGTTAATATTTTCTATAGCAACTTATAATTAGCTAGTTAATTTATGTTTAGGTATGTAATCAATGTAAAACAGTTTATTATATTTCTTTGTAAAAGTATTTCCATTAACACGTAATAGGTAATAGGATTCTTAATTAACCCGTTATTGAATAATAAGCTATTATCTATTTATCTAACTTACATGAAGGCAATTTCGCCACATTGGGACCTACATAACTGCATGATAATAACCTGCATTTTTATTATAGAAATGGGAGGAATAAAGAAAGTTTACATCAACAAATCAAATGTTGATGCACAAATTAAGACGATACTAGAGACACACCCCGTAAATGGCGATGACTTCAATGCGTGGTTAGTAAAAGCCATCACAGTAATAGACTTGACTACACTGTCCGGAGATGACACACGTTCAAATGTGTTTAGACTTTGTGTTAAGGTTTGTATTAAGAACTCATCTTGTATTTTTGATGAAGATCTATTAACATCATATTTCGAACAACAAATGAATTAATTCAAAATTGTTGTGTCAGCATGGTTGATCCATATTGGCTTGGAATTAATTTAAATGGCTTTTGCCCTGGAGTGAAACAACACAAGCTAATTTTTTCATCAATATTTTCGTATCTAAAGTACTTCTTTTTTGAAAAGATTTTGCTAATGCTTCTGTTTCTACACCCATGGTTATTTAAGTAGGTAATACTTAGTTTTTGCTCAGGCTGCAAATCCTTTGCCTCCAAACTTAAAAGACGTACTGGATTTAAAAGAAACTATTAGAACGGCAGCTGTATGTGTATACCCTAACAGAGTGAAGGATGCATATGAGGCCATTAAACTAATGAAGCTTACCAAAGAAATTAATATTGCTGCTGGTAAGCACAACATCTGTTCTCTTAACTTTTGTTCTTTATATTTAACTAGCTTCTGCTTGTGACTTCATAGTTCATACACATGGTTTTCTCACCTATATCAAATTTTTAATTACTTTGGATCCCTATATCATCGCCTTAAGGGGCGAATTTTGGAAAATCCTTTCTTAGAGCATGCCCACGTCATAATAATTACCTGCATGCCAAAGTTTGGCACAATCCATTCAGGGGTAAAAACCAAACCAGGCAAGGCATGCCTAGCATGCCTTGCCTGGTAAAAAGATCAAGAAATAAAAAATTGCAAGCTTATTAAAAGTACCTTTTTTTTGTCAGTTGCCACCGGTTTTCCGTCAGGTCTTTACCCATTAGAGACAAGATTGCAAGAAATCAAATTTGCCATATCAAGTGGAGCTACGGAAATTGATGTTGTCCTGGACCGCAGTTTAGTACTAACTGGACAGTGGGACACACTGTACCATGAAGTTCAGCAGATGAGGCTAGCATGTAGTAATGCTCACCTTAAAGTCATCCTGGGAGTTGGGGAGCTAGGAAGTTACGAAAATGTAAGTTAGTAATTCTTCAGAATCATAGTATTCTTAAATAGATCGAAACTGCTTGAGCACCAACAACTCAAATTGAATTTTGTTTTAGAATCCTCTATTACTTTGAACTATTTGGGTCCATTTTAATACCTGATAGGCATCTGATTAGGAAGCTATTGTTTTGACTTTTTCAAACTGATTTAAAAATTATTATTATTCATTTTTATTTCTTAGGTGATTTGATTTGATACTTTGCTGTCTCATTACTAAGTTTATTTGTATTACCATAATTATAATTTTGGTACAGATTTACAAAGCTTCAATGGTGTCTATGATGGCCGGAGCAGACTTCATAAAGACATCAACTGGCAAAGAAGCAGTGAATGCTACCCTGCCTATTGGCCTGATCATGTGCAGAGCTATTAGAAGGCATTACCAGAAAACGGGTGTTAGGGTGAGTTTCTAATTGTTAATAAATCAAAATAGCTAGAGCAGCTTATACTACTTTAAATTAAAGGAGATGATCAAATATGGGGTAAGGATAAGGGATATTTTTGTAATAAAATTATAGTTTTGATAAAGTCACATTATTATATTAATTATTCTACAGGTCGGCCTAAAACCAGCTGGGGGCATAAAGACGGCAAGAGATGCTGTGAATTGGTTGGTCCTAGTGTACACTGAGCTAGGACCAGAATGGCTGACACCAAAACTGTTTCGCATTGGTGCTTCTAGTTTACTTGGTGAACTGGTAAAAAACATTAAAATTAATAAATAATAAGAAATCAACTATATTTAACTATTTTTATATTATTATATTGTTATTGTTAAATCAGAAAAAGTCATGTGGCAAGAAGAGCATTACATATTTTTTATGAAGACTTAAAGTGCCATATTTATAAGAAAATTGTTCTATGCTTTGTTTTAAAATTGTTATTTAGATTCTTACAATATTCTTCTTTCTTTAAATATTTTTGTATTTCTTTACATTTCGTTTAGAGCAATACCTATATAAGTGATAAATTATGTAATTTTAAGGCATTTCTCTACATTCCTAAGAACCATTACATTAAGTATATTATTATTACTAAACTTCTTTGAAAATTCGAGGGTAGGTAATAAGTAATTATATAAAGAACGCCAGACTTCCACCTATAGGGATTACTACTATTTGTTACTTTTATACATGTGATATGATATTGAAATTATAATAAAAACAATATTTTTAATTTTGTAAAACGTTTTTTATTTTATTTAGTTTATTTAATTAACATATAAATTATTGTATCTTATTCACTATATGACACTTATGGTAACAGACCTAAAATAGTTTACACAACAATCTACATAACTTAATACAATTTGTATACAATTTGTATTTTGCTATTAAACAATAATTATGTCGTATAGGACTGAACACTCTTAACCCGACACAATAAGTTTGAGTAAATACGATTATTTACAAAAAAAAACATTATTTACATCATTGGAACTCCTCAGAGGTCATGAACATTTTTTTATCAATACTATAAAACCCGATAACATACTTAGTACGACCACACTTAATATTCTTACATAATGGTCGATGTTCATGACTGCTTTTCTACGGGTTCTTCGGCACGGAACCCATATTCGGGATGCGCACTATAGTTGACAACGCGGAGTTTTCCGGCTCTGTCCATGTACCCGTAGTGTCCCTTCACTAAGCCCTCGTTGTCGCGCTCTTCGTACCGAAATTGACGGTTTTTTCTGAAATTAAAAAAAAAAAAACAACTTGAATATTACCGGTCACGGTAGATGAAAATATCGTGAGAAACATGGACTGATGGTCTGAAATCGCCAACACAAAGCAAACTATGAGAAGAGGTCGTTACTGTCGTTAGCCTACAATGTGAAAGTAAATATAGGATTGTAAGTACATACCTACAGTACCTACTTGAAAACGGAAGAAATATTTTGTACTTTTTATTTATTTTTTTATATTGCTTTTTAGATCCAACATACAAACTGACTACACCAACAGATGAAATTGGACCATGACGATCCCCCTATCAGTAGCGACAACAGAGGCGAACCACCAGCTTGACCAGTGCAGTGCAGACTACAGGTAATCGTCACTACTGTTATTTATACGACGATGTCGTTTTAAATACAACATACCCTTTGCCTGTATCGTATCCGAACTGGTAACTATGAGGTCCCTTCATGCCATGCATCCTGAATTCGGTCCTGCCGTCAGGGGCCGGAGCCGCGGGGCCCACGTCTTGTGGTGGGGACGGCGGAGGCGCCTCACGCAAGGGAACAGGTCGGGGTCCATAGCGCAGGGGGGCAGGGCGTCCCTGATGTGGGTAAACGTTGTCTGAAATGTCATACACAGGTATTATTACGCTTTCTAGGATACCTACACCTTTACGAAGTATTTACACGTCGCAGTAAATAACGGAGAGGTATTTATGTACTTTACGAATCTAAATCTAATTTTAGACAAACTCTCACAGCTCACTAATGAAGAGTTTAAGTCGAAGTTTTAGATAAACACAAACCATTCACCGAAGGAGTTGATGTAAAATAATCATTTGCTCAATCAGGTTAGGATACGATAACTTTCAAAAACTAAGAAGCGTTTATCAACAACCAACATAACTTATACGTTGAGTGTACGAAATATCTTTAACAATAATATTATTCAGCAGTTCGTTGGAACTGTTAGAAGGGTCGAACAATCTATTGAGATTATTACAGCAACTTTAGTAATACAACAAGTTTTTGATTTATATATCTCAACATTCTCAACCCACTTCAAACAATAATTGTTATGTTATTATTAAGTTATATTACACGTACGTCCGGGGTATCTTAAGTTAGTTTCCGAAGTTTCTTGTTCCGCCGAAGTAGGCTCGCCATATGCTTCCTCTGACGCACCATCAGCTGACTGGTTTTGCTGCAAACAAAACAAGTTTCTAAGTTGAATTCCTGTTCGGTAAATTCTCAGCCCCATTTCGAAATGATATACTACTGACCTTAGCGGCTTCCTCTTCTCCTTTCAGTTTCCGTTGATGTTCAGCTTTCTTATAATGATATAATGTCTTCTCGTCGATCGGTGCGATTTGTTCTACTTCGGCACTAGACTGTGGCTTGAAGTATTTCGCAGGTCTCGCTTTAGGCACTTCTGGTGTGGAGTCAGCGAACTGGACTAGTGGTATCGGTACTGGTTTGAATCCACCAGAGTATTTCTTCGGATATTGTTTTGTTGGAGTATTGAAAAATTGTTGTTTAGGTGGTGTTAAATGTAACATGAGGGTAGGTTCTGCAGGATTAAGTTGTTGATTTAGTATTTGCCCATTTCCGTTATTGTTTTGGGGGTGCAAATTATAATCTGACGGCTCAATAGGCTCGTTGTTTTCATCCACGTGCACCTCTTCGTCCTCGGGCACTTCTATAAAGAACTCGTTCACAGCATCAACTGAAGGTGGTTCCAGGCGTGTTGAGGGCACAGGAATATGTAAAGGAACTGGACCTCCACTGACTTGATTAGGGTTGAAAAAAATTGGAATTGATTCTAGGGGCAGCCTTTGCTGAAATTGGGCGTTACGTTTATTTTGTGTTTGTGCTTGAAGAATAGGCAACCAGTCACTTTGGACTTCCACAGATTCTTTGGGCACGTTATAGAAATTTTGCTGCGAATCTTGTGAGGGTGGTATCAGAACCGTGGACGGGCCTTCGGGTATTTCTTCAGATTTGTGAGAGTTTGGAGGAATGAGGTAGCTGTCAACATTCGTATCGTCTGATATGTAGTACACAGGCGTATTTTGTGTGCCTTCCGTAGCACGGGGTGCTTCGGTAGAAGTATCTACATTGTCGACTGGTACTTTTATGGTTGATACTGATAATATTAACGGCAATATCTGAAACAAGACAAAGTACATGTGACATTAGTTAGGGAGTTGCGTTAGCTCATAGTCTCAGAAAAGGCGAGGGTAGGTACGCCAAATTGAATCTCAACGGGAACAGCTTTTACGTTTTCAACTTTTGAAAAATTCTTGTTCCCAGATAGCAGGTACAACACTTCTCGATTGAAAATATTTCATAAAATTCAAACCGCAGGTAGAGCTTAGTAACAACATCTATGTATGCAGTGTACCTAGTTACCTACCTATTCAGACTTCCTTTACGACGCCCCTGGGAGCAATTGACTGACCTACTCTTAACACGCTACAAAGCAGATCTTATTAAATCTGTCTGCCAAAGTGCCAAGTCTACTACTTATGCCACGGCAAAACTGCATTATCAATTCCATTTATTTGTAAATTAACCAGACCGTTCATTTCTAAATAGCTTGAAAGGGTTACGAGATCATTGCACTGCATCTCAATGAAAGAGGTTTCAATAAAAAAAGTGAATTTGTTTTTCTATTAGTTCATGTTACGTAAAGTTCAATTACGAACAACTGTGTCACAATAATGGTATAAAAAATGTACGACAAACGAAAAAAAATCGATGCAGGTTGAAAGGTTTATGTAAACCGTAGCGATACGTTCTCATTCCCATGCTAATATTCCTGACCTTGTATTAATCATCATCTGCCTAGCCTTTTCCAGTTTTCCCAACTATATTTGGGTCGGCTTCCAGTCTTACCGGATGCAACTGATATGTATATTTGCGTGGAGCGATTAACATGGAAAATAAAATATTTATAAAAAACAATATCTCGAAATAGTAGGGACCCATCCAATGATTATTATCATTATTGGAATAACTATGAATGGTTTCTTTTCAATTTGTAAACGAATTATTTCTTTCTAAGCTGGTTTGGCTTCTTATAAACTAAGTATGTATGGTAAAATGGAGGGCTGAATTGGGTGAAGAATTTCAATAATAGATAAATATAGAAAGGACTAACAATATTTTTTACTAACCTACCTACCAAATTCTACTAGATTCAATATTATTATTATTTTCTTCCCTTTTCTTTTCTCTTGTTAATAAAGTTTATAAATGCCTTTTAATGGTCTAATTAAAAAAAAGATTTGACTCTTTTTTAATGGTTCTCGCATTCCTTACCATTATGAAGGATTGGACATTTAAATTAAGAATGACTCACTCGATTGCTATTAGGTACCTGCTCTTCTAGAAATTCATTGTGAATCTATTGATTGCATCAGTTACGTCACAGTAGACGCACACCTCTATTTTGAGACAGGCGTGAACATTTATTAGACCATGACCATTAGGTACAGAATTTTTTTTTCATGTTTGTTTTCGATTCGTTGTGTCAATGCACATAATATAAACTCAGGCAGGAAGTAAATATAAATTGTTGAGTCGAATAATCGATGTGGCCTACAATAATGTTGGCATGGTTTTCTAAAAATGTTAAGTGTTATAACGGTTTGTAAAATAAAAAAATGAAATCTGTAATATGTCAAAATAACAGCTTTTTTATTCAATGCATTTTTTTACATTGTTGTCTGTCTGTCCGTCTGTTTCTGCTAATTTTCGATAGCTGATGTTTATAAGGAGTAATTTAAACGACTTTTATTTTATAAAAAGTATTAGGGACTCGCCCAAAAATAATAAAACCCATGAAATTGTGCGAACAAAACGCAAACGAAGGTGCCCTAAAAACTCAGATTATACTTTAGTGTCTACAATTTATCTCCTTTTCATGGATGGAGATAGGTATGGCATCTAAGGCGACATCTAATGTGTGACATCTAATTATCTAAGGCGTGCGCGGCACACGGCACCGCACACCGCTCCGGCATGCGGTGATGCGGTTCTCATGTAGCACTAGCCTCTATGAAATCCGCTTGAAAAAAAAACGTGTGCACTGACCAGTGGTAGACGTTACCATGAATCCGGAACTTTAATTCATCCGGCTTTTCAAGCCACACTGTTACCTTATCGGTACTACCAATGCAGTTTATCTAGACGATCTTACCATAATTTTCTTCTAAGTGTAAAACAAGCCTAACCGCTAATTACGCAATGAGTTAAGTTTACTAGTTTCCACATGGGAGAGTTTATGTGGTCCATATTTTTGATTTCCTTGCCGACTACGTAATAAAAACTTATATTTTTCCACACATAGTGTCATCAGGAAACGAAACTTACGTAATGAGATACAGGAAGTGGCACAAAGTTAATCTTAAACACATAAAAAAGTGTAACTTGTGCAATATCAAGACACTGCGTACTTATTTGTGGACAGTAAAAAAACCTGATAAGTAGGTAGGTATCGTGGAATTAATGAACCGTGTACGGAAACTAATTTTTACTTTCCAAGCCGCCTCCGGTCGCTAAGAAAGTATTGTGCGTAGATTGGATTTTAATCATACAATAATGTATCTTTGTAAACATTATACAACAATAATTTAACGCGAGTCACTTGACTACAGGTTTTATACGTAACTCGTGCCTACCGACTTACTGACGACATTGGCACTGCATTTTCGTCATTTTAATTATAAAAATTAGATAATAATACACGTTAGAAAGGACATTGACGCGCAAACTTTTACTACGCATTCAGTATAGGATACATGATTTTAGAGAGCCTGCAATTAATCTATTCGCCTCTGTATCATCAAATAAATAAAATTGAAATGTCTGTTTGTACTGTCACTGTCAATATCAGCTTTTACTAAATGCATTATTATAATGAACTAGCTTTTGCCCGCGACTTTGGCCGCATAAATGTCGCTTATTTAAAATCATATATATTAAGTATTGGACTTTGTATTGTCATCAGAACTAAAGGTTTATGCAAAATTTCAGCATAATCGGATAACAACAAATGGTCGAAAAATGGTTTGCAAATTTTAAAAGGACAACATACATACACATACTTACATACGAACAGTGCAAGCTAAATAAAAGCTTGTAAAAAGTAGCTTATATTCTTCCTTGGGATTCAAACTTACCCCGTACCAAATTTCATCAAAATCGGTTTAGTGGTTTAGTCGTGAACATTTGTAATATACCTAAGTAAGGATGGTTACACGGATATTTATAATTTTCGTCTGTCTGTCTGTTTATTCCGGCTTACCCCCTAAACGGCTGGGCCGGTTTTGATGGGTAGGTATAGTTAATTTTACAAGGAGTAACTTAGGCTGAGCGTAGCTTAAAGATTAAGGGTTAGCGCAAAAAAATATGAAATATCCCCAATAAATCGATATTCACGGGGACGAAGTCGCGGGCGTAACCATTACTTATCATAGTACTTTTCACTCTGTATACAAAGACGCCGCGCCGTAGTAACTATACTTAGTTAATTAGAAAACAAAGATAGGCGCCCATAGTTTAATAAGCCATTTAACGTTGACGAACACGCAAGTTTTAATTTCGATAATCACAATAGAAATCTTTTTACAAAATAATTGTCGGTAGATGGCAACAATGAATGGACCAGTAATTACTTATCTGATAAGTTTATGATTATCAATCGGTTAATTAACGACGAATCAGTCGCAATTTATTATTGGACACGGTAGGTACACGACCACGAAATGGTTTAAGGTCGTATGCCAAGAAGGTACCCAACCGGGGTTGCGGGACGTCTTAACAGGATACCGTGGCCCCGGAACGTAAAGGGCAACAGAAGGAACAGGGTAGTTTTTTTTTGTCAGTAAAAGTTGACAGTCCCTTCCGCCCCACCCAGGACGGAAGAAGCCATTTGATGATTTTTACCACCTAAAAAAAAAAAAGAAGGTACCCAAGTTCGTATACCGTAAAACGGGGTGAATAGAAAGGCAGGGGTGAATCGGAACGAAAGTTTAAAATAAATTTTAATGTTAAAATAATATAGTTTGTTGGCAAGAAAGACTCTCCTGTTTTTACTGAATTATAATTTACAAATTGGTCTCCTTGTTGGCGATTAACTTTATCAGTTTTTTAACGTTAAAATCCCTTTTAAAGTTCCGTCTCGATTCACCCCGTTTTACCGATACCTAGAACAAGTTCTGTATTTTTTCTTTTTTAAACAAGCTTTTTTATATTTAGTCATTAACCAATAATTCTAAGACAAAACTTCTCTAAAGAAACACTTTATTTTAGCCCTGGAACCCCGATTACTTTTCAGTATACTGTAAAATTTGATTTTTAATTGCTTTCAAATTAATAAATAGTCAATTGAGTCGTCACAAAAGTGACGTGACAGTTCTCTTATCATACAAAATCTATGGGAGCATCGCGTTTCGACAGGTTATAAAAAGTACGTCTTAATTGGTGTTCTCATATATCCTATTGTATCTTCTGCTTTTCATTTATATCTATATTCTATAATTATTATCTATACATATATTTAAAAATCAATTGCTGTTTGTTAGTCTCGCTAAAACTCGAGAACGGCTGGGCCGATTTAGCTGATTTTGGTTTTGAAATGTTCGTGGAGGTCTAGGGAAGGTTTAAACGGTGAGAAAATATGAGGTAGGGGTAGGGTACGGTAGGGTAGGTATTGGTAGGGTAGGGTAGGTATTGGTAGGGCAGGGTAGGTATTGATAGGGTAGGGTAGGGGTAGGGTATCGGCAGTGTAGAGGAGGTATCGGTAGGATCGGGGTAGGGGTATCCAAGGGGTAAAATAAGGAGTATCCAAGTTATTTACTTAATTAATTCTAAAATTCACCTAACCTAACCTAACCTAACCCGAACTTAGTAATTAAAACTGAGCCTAATTGGAAATACCTACCTATCCCGGTCCACATAAAATTCAGACAGTTTTCGTGGAAATCTATAATGTTGTATGTATGTCACACACACACACACACACACGTTACTCACATATCAACCACAACATTATTATATACGTATAGTTCCTATACATTTTTAAATAGGTAGGCAGACCAAGAATCATATTATCATAAAGCTAAATACAAAATACCTAAGTAAGAGAATAGTTGAACCTGTTATAAATTCAAATCTAGTGTGATAATTATTTACATAGGTATGAATTAACAGGTAGTAATCAAGAGTGTAATTTACGTACGGTTTAGACTTTATCGTGCAATTTATAATTACACATTATATGGATGGTCTGTAAGTAGTAGTCTGTACCTTCCTATATCTTAATTATTTATCGTTGGCTGCTTCCTGCAGTTTTAATTACGATGATTATTGCAAAAAATATGGTTGATTACCTACAACCATCTCGGTTTATCCTTTTATCATAAGAAATAAAGAAGTCATAATGTGCTTTTTATGTCGTGATTAAAACGCCCGTTGCGGGTTCAAAACCGACCAAATACCAACGGATTTTTTCAAAACATATGTACTTTCTAAGTTTATCTTAGGCATCCCTAAATCGGTAAAGCATTGTAAGGAAACCTGGACTTATAATTAATATAAGTTTGAAATCGCTAACGTGCCTTCTCTGTATGAGAAGAGACCTTTTCCCTGCAGTGGAACAATAATGGGCTGGTATTATTATATTAATGTGTTTTATAGTTTAACCGTCGATAATGTACAAAACTTGTAAAACGCAAAGTTTGGGGCTAATGCGTATGTAGCGTGCCGGAAATTTAGCTTTTATTTATACAACAAATGTATCGAAACTTTTCCATTACTTACCTATATTTATATGTAGATAACTAGGTAACTATCATAGAATCACAATGAAGGGATAGTGCTATTATTGCTTCAAACCTCGACCACTATACCTAATGAACTGATTTTGCTGTTCTGTGGTCGTCCACAAGAGCTTTACCAAAATTTGTTTGTATTACCCAAACGGCAAAGCTTGGCTTGACCAACATACCAGATATTATGTTATCACCACACACATATATTTTTTTATGGTATTATCTTTATACTACATAGGTATAGGTACTTTAATAGAGATCTAAGTCGACTAATGAAAGTAGCTGCTGGAAATTCGAAGCTAAAAAACTTCATAAACTGAAGCTACACGGTGAATCACTTGTAATGCTCGTTTTAACATAATTCCCTTTAAAGTGTTGTGTCATTTGATGGCAAACATGCCGACTGCCCACCTGATGTTATGTGGTCACCGCTGCCTATTGACATCTACAATACCAGAAGCCTTGCAGATGCGTTGCCATCCCAGAGGCAAAGTTGAAATGTCCTATGGTCCAGTAATTACACTGACACTCATACCCTTAAATCCAGAACACAGCAACGCTAGTTTACGGCATAATAGATAGGTATGGTGGTATAGTACTTCCTTGGACGTGTTCTTTCACAAAAAGCTTTCTTATCTACTAAGATTTTCTGATTTGAATTCACACCACTTCGACAGAGCACTGCAGGCTCTGAATGCCAAGCGTGATATTCGATTCGAGTTCGAAATCATCCCAGTCTCGAAACATAAGCTTTGATTATTAAGACAATCATAAAAATGAGAAGTTTTCTCATAAGAAATCACAGCCATACAATAACATCAAGGAAATCCTTTTGTCTTTATAACTTGTGATTGTAAAATAGATTTTAATGAGTTTCGACCATTAGAAAGCAAACTGCAAGCAAGGGCTTCCTGCGGTGACGTAGGTACTGATCTCACATTAGGTCTTGGGATCGAGATTACAAGTTAGACGGGTAGGTACTAGGTACCTACTTATATATGTATAAACAAGTAGGTTCCTAGATACTGTTGAATTAGGAAAATAGATACAATAACGTGGAAGGCGCGTGCACTCCTAGGATCCCCCAGCGTTAATGTGGAAAGAGAACGCCGGGAGAGTTTTTATGGATGGTTTTTTCATGGATGTCCCATCATGGTGGACATCCATGAAAACATTCCATTCCGAAAAAAACAAAGAGATCAGACACTAAAGTTCAAAGGGTGTACGACGTCTAAACGTCCTCTAGGTTCTATTTCGATATTACATATTGTTATTCGCGTTAATTAGTCTAACCTATACTACTGAAAAGTATTCATATAGATGGCTACTAAATAATCAAGTCTATCCTATCCCGCCCATCATGTAAGTTCACATCAGTTGCATATCTATGTATACCTAAGTCTAGCTCACTCTTATCCAGAAAGTAGTACTAGTAGTTACTTTAGTTTACAGCTTCAGATAGTGACCTCATGATTTATTCAGCTAGTTTTATTACAAAGTACCTACCTAGTTGTCTTAATTAGATTGCTTATCAATGCCTTAATACTTACATTCCTTAATTTTATCGTAAAGATGATGCTATCCTTGCCATCTATTTATTACAAATCTTCCTCAGAGGTAAAAAGTCATGACAGTTACGTCATAGAATGTAACAAAAGTTTTAGATTTTCGTATCTAGACGATGCCTCCGTTTGTGGTCACGGCCTATGGCGACGATATTCCATTACCTGCTTTCTAGGTCCGTCTGGATAGAAAGCAGTGCTTTCAATATCTAACCTGCGATTGTAAGCGATACCTTTGCGGCTTCGGAACCGAGGTGTTTAATGTAGACGACTAATTAAACCACTGAATGAATGTGCATCTATTGTAGTATAAGGTAGCTACCGGTACCGGTAGTAGTATCTAGTTGTTTAATTATATGTGTACATAATTATGCAGATATCCTAAATACTAATATCTGTTAATGTGCACCTGGGAGTTAAGTCAAAGTCAAATTATTTATTTCAATTAGACCAGTCTTCTTAGAACGTCATGTAGAAGAACAAAAAATCTAGTTGAACTTTCCAAAAGGTGGAGAGGAATGGGCAACCAACTCCAATTCTCCATACAATTATATACTTAGTCATTAAAAAATTAAGTTTTAGGTACCTACTTTAATTTAATAATTATTAAGTCAATTCATTAGGTAATAATTGAAAAAGACGACTAGAGAAGTAGAGACATAATGGAAAGTGTGGTACCTAGAATTAAAAAAATATATTATATATTTTTAGGCAGTACCTACCTACCTACTCGTTACAAAGTGGAAAAGCTATTTGCTCCAAACTTTTTATATTTTGGAAACAAAATCCATAGAACTAACTTTATACTTAGTAGGTAACAGGAAAACATGTTTTGTACCAATTTTGGTGTGAGCATGTTCTTGTCATCGACTAAAAATCGTTTTACTAGTGCATACTCACTTTCTAGTTTTCCTAAAAACCGCGACAAGATTTAACAATTATTTTTTAGAAGTCAAGTGTGCAATACGCAATTCCTAACCATCAAACTAAAACAGCTAAACAAAAGAAACGCGGAATTGAATCTCAATGAATGGACAAACACCATTAGCATATTGATCTTCAAGGCCTAGGACAAGATACCCGGCCCCTACCTACTAAGTTAAGAAAAATCACACAAAGTCAGTTCGGTTTCATTTCAGTTCAGTAATTAAGGCTTTAGGTACGATTGTAATAACTAAAAATACATAATTATCTAAGCAATTAATACATCACTAAAAGCTTATTTATGCAGCATCGCAATTAAATTGTTTTTGCATAATTTTTTGTAGCTTTTTTAATAAATTAATGGAGCGATGTAAAATTGTTATGCTTTAATAATGTGTTGTTTTTTGTTTACAATTTTTTTTTTAATGACTTCCTATTATGTGTTATTTTATTATTACTTACGTAAACAAATTCAGGTTCCTTGTATTATAATATTACGTCTACTACGTAATATTGGGTACGAAATTTGTTATACAAGCTTGGTTTTTGATTACCATAAACCTGAAAAGGGGTCACTCTACTTATCATTATAAACAACTTTTACAATGGGACCATCCCTGAAATTGTGCAAAAAAGTCAGCTGATTCATAGGTACATTATGTGCGCATAACTCGACAAAATGTAGGTATGGGTCAGCTGTTTTTTATATTTAAGGTTTCATTTAGGGATCTAAATTTTCGTTTTCTGTTTTATACCTACCTTATATGTATAAAACCAATTAGAAGACAGGTTATCTATCTTGTAGGTTAACCTAGACCTTAACAACTTTGATAGGGTCTACCTACATAAGGACTTTTAGCCTGCCTTACATTCGTTTTTTTATCACGGACATTTAAATGTAGATGAAATTAGGTTCCTATTATTGGAAAACGTTGTATAGGCTAACCACGGACACTGCTACGAAAAAACGGAGCGAAGTTCTGAAAAACTAACTCGTGACCTGAATAATAAATTCAATGAATAAATAATTTACGATTCCTTTTAATTAGGTAAGTATACCTATGTACCTGTTTGATAGCTATCAAATAAATTGATTTTTTTGGTGGTTAGATTGGTTTTCAGAAATCAAGACCGTAGATAGATAGGCCCACCTAATTATTAGTGAATTAGTAGGTAGATATAAGTAACCTCATGACTTTGAAATCAATTAAAAATAATGTTAGTAACTCCTTTTGTATAAAATAATTATATGTAAATAATAATGCCGCTTTTTTATTTCCTAGGCTTAAATACGGTGTGGTAGGTATAGAGCACCGTCGAAGAGTCAATATTTGCAAGAGGAAAGCCGAAGCAAGAATGGCTCAAAACTATTATGGACTATGGTATGTAACTACTTACATAATTATTTTTATAGCACACCTCAATAGGTTATAATACAGTGTACCTACCTCCTATTCTTTTATAACACCGTTTATACAATTGTATTATGCAAATAAATGATTGGATTTGATTTATTTATAGTCTTGATGGCGAATGTCAAAACTAGACGCAACTGACTGCTGTTGTTCCAAAGTCAGAACTTCCAAAGGGAAGCTGGTTGTAATTGAGTAGTATGGAGCCTCGCCACTGGTAAAGAGATCTCCAAATTTAAAAACAAGCCGATACAAATAAAAATATAAAACCGAGACAAGACCTTCGATATATTAAAATTCACTGCCATACTGATAATATACTCAAATCACGTACCTAACCTATACATACAAACTTGGAACAAATGTTAGTACCTAGTACTTACAACGCAACGCCTCAAATATTTGTTGTAAATGCGGAAATTGAACCCGCGACGACTAGAACAACAGACGACCGGCCACCATTTTAGTCACCAAGGTTAGAAGAGCAGAAAAATCATATTTAATTTGTATAGACTGATGTCCTCTACATTTTGATTTGCATGAAATTTCATAGTCTGTTTCTGTTCGATATTTTATACAACTTATTAATACGTAAATTGTTATTCGGTGGATGACGAATCAGACAAAAGAATACATTTCGTCCGCAATTATATACATAGGTATCTAACTTGAAGTATGTAGGTAGGTGTACACATATACCGTTATTTTCGCAGGAGTAAGGTATTGGTAGTAGGTAGATGCCTCCCTGTCAACGCCAAATATGCCAACCGCACTGCTTATAAGAGGTCTAAACCTGAAATCCTGGGTGCGTAAAATACTGTGTTGGAAGACCTAAGAGTAAGAGTTCTAGACCATACTATACCAGGCGAGACAGAGTGGGCTACGTAGCAATCATGGTTTCTGGCATTAAAATTACGAGTTTTATTTTTAGAAAAACTACCATTGTCAACCTACAATTTCCCCGGAAATTGAGCCCAATTACATCACGCCTGGCGACCGCGCCAGACCACTAGATCAATAAGGTGGTTCACCTCATTACCTGTTGTTTTTTTTAAATAATTAAAAGCAAATCCTTGGCAAAGAAATATGGACATAGGTACCTACCAACTCGGGCGAAACCTTAAGCGAAAATTCGTAAACACCAAAGTATTGAACGGATGATTATGGTTTTAATGAGCTTGGTTTGGGTACCCAGTGAGAGATATTGAAATGAAAGTGAGACTAATAGGATGCGACCGTTGAGCAAATCGTGGAGAAAATTTTGATAGAATCTAATGCCCTTGCTCGGCCTTGGTTAACTTTCAAGAGCTGTCACTCATTGCGGTTGCATAGAATTCACCTACAAATTATGTATTTAGATAAGTATCACACACAATGGTGCAGATGTGATGATGATGAACAAAATAAACGCAAATCGCACGTGTATGTGTAACGATTAGGTAGGTAGGTAAGGTAGCTTTTCATTTGTTTAATGTGAGATAGCTTTTAATTTTAATCTTGCCAATTAAGGGTGATTAAATTAGTACTTAAATATAAAACACAATGAGCGTTAGGTATATTAAAACAGTAAATAGTAAAATAGTAAATTATTATAGGTGATTATAAAATAATAGTTTTGTGAGATCCATAGATTTGGATCTATTACAAAATTAACTAAACCATGCTGATTGGAGATATTCAAAAAGAAATTCCGGAATCGCCAGAAATATCCATATCAAGAATAATCAAGATGCTTTCCTGGATATCTAAATAATTATAATCATTATATTCACATCCTAATATTTCGTTAAAAATCGTTAATTAAATATCCAAATAGCCGGTATTACCACAAGCCGAATTATGTAATTTTCATAATTTTAATAAAATATCAATACTCACAAATATCAATCGCCGCCACATTTTAATAACGTTTAATATTTTTTCTACTTCACTGTTACAACGATCAGTCTTCTACGATTCAACTCTCAAAGAATACAACACAACACTTATTATAGAGAAGTTTGCTTTACAATTTCCCGCCCAGTACTGCGCTCGCGCCTCCCTTACCGTTCATAATATTGGAGGCGAACGGCCGGCGCGCTTACAATTTATGTAATATAGCCAATAGCCAATCCAACGCTGCACAATATATAATTTAACTTTAAATCACCTTACTTAGTTTTGTTTTACATAAGTTAGATAAGTTTAAGATGGCAGCATCATAATTTACACAATAATTCATCCATGAAATTAAATGTCTTCTTCAGATTGTTAGGCATCTAATTATTGCATGTTTTACTTATACTTAGTCACGAAGTGTACGTAAAAACTTGTCTGGTTTTTAATACTTATGTTGAGTTCAACAAATACTTGTCAATCTTTAAAAATTCGGGGAATTACTCAGTCGCAATTTCAAGATAAATGAAAATAATGTAGTGTGTATTGCAAAAAGATTTATAAGGTTTTTATCAAATAGGCCACCCCATTATTTTCATTGTTCAAAAGGACTATAATATTGTATAAATACCTCTGTTGATCCATCATCCACCTTCCCTTGTAAAAGTCGTAAGCCCACCAAGTAGCGCCATAAGCCGAGGAAAAGACACCACCAGAAAAGTCCCCAATTGCAGTGTAGCAAAATCATTCACTTATTGACGTTTGAGCAAAGTTTTGTAAACCAAGGTTTATTTTATTGGTAACTAGCGACCCGCTCCGGCTTCGCACGGGTGCAATGCTGATACTAAACATTCTATAAAATTTTTAAATGACATGCTGTAAAGGGCCATAATGATCTATATGAAATGCACAATGTTTTTGAGGTACTTAATTGGATAAGGATTAATGCTGTATTGCCTAAAATTGCTTCTTAAATAAGCCATTCTTTTTCGTAAAAAGTTAAGGATGAAAAATGGTTATTGTGGGTTATCCCTAAGAGATAGACATATACCATCGCGGACTTTTTTGTAGACCTTTTTCAGGTGTACAATACTGTAGTACATTATTTTGATCTATCTCGAAGGGTTCAGCCAGCGTTTACAATGTAAGCGCAAAAAAATGTGTTTATTTACGACATCACATTAGAAACCTCTAAAATTATCAGTGTTTGTCTACTATATTATGCATGTATTATACATATAAACCTTCCTCTTGAATCACTCTATCTATTAAAAAAAACCGCATCAAAATCCGTTGCGTAGTTTTAAAGATCTAAGCATATATAGGGACAGACAGACAGAAAAAGCGACTTTGTTTTATAATATGTAGTGATAGTGGTTATAATAGCAGATTGTCGTTGCAAAATACAAACTATGCCTTGGCTCATGGTTTTGGAGAAATGAGAAATTGAATAAAGTTAATTTAGCGGTAGATTAATTTTATTATGTGGGTAGATGCTGAATCAATGGTAACTCAGCTACCGCTATTATGTAAATATAACTTTATTACAGAACTATACATTGTTATAATAACTGCATTGTGGCTGTAATAATCACATAGCCCGTAAGAAATAGGTAATAGAGCTAGGTATATCTAATACAAATTATCTCCGCTGTGCGGAATACCTATATAATTAGTGCTATGCAATCAACACCTACGTGACTGATAATCTGACCATGAGCTTTCAGTCCATTAAAGGTAACAAATGAATATACTTTGAAAAATAATATTGCAACACACTGCTAAGTTTGTCTAGTATAATAAATAAAACCACTTAAAATCACAAAAACGGACATTTGGCTAAATGTGCCTTTACCTTCATCTCAATTTAGATTTAAATAAAGCAAAGTTAATTTACCTTTTTGAGTTCAAGGCAAACACTACCAAAACGATCAGGTAAGTCAATTTTACAATTATAAAGTAACCATTAACGGCTTACCTTACGATTCGTCACCTACAAACAGTTCAATGGCAACAAAAAGGCCTTGGTCATTGCCCCCACCGATGTGCTAAAAAGTAGGAAAAATGAAACAAATAATAAAAATGAAAAAGATTAATCATCCTTAGAACTAAGTGCTCTTTTCTTTTGTACTTGTCATTTTAGGATTGTAGACAGTTATTAATATTGATGATGCTTGTTTAAAAGACAAAGAGCTATCGAAAATGGAGCATAACATCATGCAGCTCTGTCACAAGGTTCGGCTTATTCACTTATTATTCTACAGACCGATGATAAAATACAATACTCCGTGCTGGTGTATTCTTTGAGTCCCTATTCTAAACTTGTCAGTCAGAACCACTGAACAGATTGCGCTGAAATTCGACAAGCAGATGTTATTGCGCTAAGAAAGGACCGACATTTATGCGGATGAAGTCACAGGCAGAAGCTAGTTAAGAATAAATTCACAATTCTATACCTCTTAAAAAAAGATAGCAGCCAATTTTTGCTAGAACCTTACATGCACCGAAAAAAAAAGCTCTATTTGACTGTTTTAAACCAACCTACATTGTCAATGCATGATCGTTCTAACTTTTTTTTAAGATAATTAATGGAATATTTATAAGATGCGAAGTATTGTATGACCCAGGTGTCTTCAACAAAGAAAACTAGTTTTATATTTAATTAGACGCTCCGTGACCAATTATACATAATAATGTGTAGGTACGTTAGGTATTCAACTCGTGCGCATCTTCCGTTGACGTCGTACAATGTTATTAAGAGGAAATGCGGTGGTCTATTCTCCATAGAAACGTTCTCACCTGTTTTCTTTCTGGTTTACGGTCTTAGAGCAAAGATTTTTTACAGTATAATAAATATCAACTACTTGTATGTTCCTATGTTTTCCTTTTTGATGATTCATTATATTTAAAAGCACTAGAACCCTCAAAAAACGCTCAAAATTGCCTATTTAGAACACTGTCAATAAAGCCCTAGTGTACAAATTGGACAACTTTTATTGAAAAAAGAAAAACATAGGGCCACAGTATATATCCTAATCATTCAGTTTACGAAATATCTTTTAAATTGGTCTAATATTGGATGAGGAAATAGGCGAGAGCCAAACCTCGAATTAAGAATTTTTACTTACGCTGTTCAGTCGGATCTGCAGTTGTCTTTGTCGCACGATTATGAAGGCGGGGTCGCGGGACGGTCTGCTTATACGTATACAGATGGGAAAAGTGATGCGTAGTAGTTGAAATTAATATCGATAAACTAGTGTTGTAAACAGTTATCGATAAACACATTTACATTTTTTGCATTATCTCTTTAGTGGGAAATACAAATACTTTAAGAGCTCTTATAGACTACAGGCCCATGTCCAAAAATGGTGGGTCATATAAACCACCAGGTGACGTATATAGGACGATATAAGAGCATAAAATAATAAGATTCAGCACTATGCCGTCACTTGTAAGCTGTCCAACTGAGTGCTGCTGTGAATTCTAAAGTGCAGGTAGAGTGAGTACATTTTGGTCATATATTTTTGTACGGCATTTTTACCATCGATAGATCCATGAAAAATAATAAGAAAGCGCGCAGTGCCGTACAAAAATGGTGCGCCACAATGTCTGTATTTTTTTTTATTTTCTGTCAATTTCCAGGGTAGGTAAATTTGGTCATTTCATTCTGTACGGCATCAGTTTCATACTGTTTCAATACAGCTATTATTATTATCCATTATTCCGCAACGCCGTACAAAAATTATGCAACAAGGGGAAAAAATCGAGGGTTGCAACCCCCTCTCTTTCCGTGGTCCGGGGGGTGATTTGAAAAAGTACGACTTCGGTTCCAAAACATTATCTAGCACTCAAAAGTACTATTAAAAATAATGCCGTCAAAAAATTATTGTTCATTTGAATGTAAATTAATAATTATCTTAATTTCATGGTATACTTGATTTATCAAGCTGTAAAATCATTATTATTTCTATGGGACCTATTCGGAAGTATACTCTTTCAAACAAAAAAAGAATCATCCAAATCTATTCATAATTGGCTGAGAAATCAGGTAACATACATACAAAAAAAAAAAACATACGCGCCGAATTGAGAACCTCCTCCTTTTTGAAGTCGGTTGAAAAATTATAGAGAAATACAAAAACTTGAGTTGTTTTTCCCCTACAAACCTTTGGACCAACGAAAATGTACGGCATGTAAAAAATATTATCTGTGCATAAAATACTTTCAAAATAAATTAATTTTATGTTGTTTCAAATCACCCCCCGGACCACAGAAAGAGAGGGGGTTGCAACCCTCGATTTTTTCCCCTTGTCGCATGATTTTTGTACGGCGCGCGGCGTTGCGGAATACCTAATGGATTAGAAGCTGTATTGAAACAGTATGAAACTGATGCCGTACAGAATGAAATGACCAAATTTACCCTGGAAATTGTCAGAAAATAAAAAAAAAATACCGACTTTGTGGCGCACCATTTTTGTACGGCACTGCGCGCTTTCTTATAATTTTTATGGATCTATCGATGGTAAAAATGCCGTACCTACAAAAATATATGACCAAAATGTAAACCATTGAAAGTTACAATCTAATGTTGTACATTTATTCTATTATTCTATTCCTTCAACGACAGCAGTATTTAGTATTTACATAAGCCGAATCAAAAGAGTAGCAGGGAGAACAAGTCCAATAAACAAGCCAAAATAATAAGATCAATCACTTCGTGTAGTTAGATACCGAACGATGCGAACACCAAAAAATACCAGGCACTACTGACTCGGACAATACACGCGGCGGCATCGGCAGCGCGCGTCTTACACGCACACACTGTCAACTTACACACACATAGATCGAGCGCCGAGCGCTCGCAGAGCGACAGCGATAGTTTCTTCAAATACGTAATTTTCAAAAGTCTCTCCGACCGCATTTCCTCTTAAGTCGCAGTATATGAAATTAAATAATTCAAGGATCTAATGATGATCGGATACAAACACTTAAGATTATAAGACAGTATTCGATATAGGTAGGTACCTACAGATGGTTGGTCACGCAACTCTAATCGTTAGCTGCGCAGCGTTTAAAATAGATTGACTTTTTCACAATACCGATTATTGGGCAAAACATTTTTTTGTTAGTAAAAGAATAGATGCAAGGTCAACCGCGACAGGTATTACATCCCATCCAGTTTCATCATACTTACAATAAAACGGAGCCACTATTAGAAATACAAACCCATTATGACATTAAATGTGAAACTAAATAAATTAAAATACATGAACTGTTTACTGATTTCTTTATTGGATATCGCCGGTACAATACTAGTTGACCAATTTAAAATGCAATGTTTATTATGGTATCACTTCGAATAGTAATTTCGAACGCTATTTGTACACAGGACAACATACATAAGTGATTGAAGACCTATTTTTAAAATAATACACGGCAATATTTCTATTTTTCGTCTGGTGTGTAAATGGGCTTAAAACATAAATAAAACATACTAAATAATAAAAATAATATCAAGTCTTACAAATTGTTTGTGTGAAGAACCCTTATTGAGTTCTGATTGTCAAATTCCTACTAAATAATTATTTATTTGTCTGCTATGTTATATAAAAATTGGTAATGGACACACATTCCCCTAAATACAGCTATACCTTTTTCGATTCAAGACTTATTATTTAACCTTACCCTACAATTTTAATCTCTTATGATCATAATTATTCACAAGCGACAAATAATACTGCTAATGAGAGGACAATGTGTATCAAGACTGTTATTTTAATGTGTTTATTGAATGTGTTAATGCCAATAAACAGACTTTGTCCAAATATTACATTAACGAAGAATAATGACATTACTCACGGCAAAGTTAGACGATGCAGTGAACCTGACAAAGCGTAACATCCGAAAACACACCAAAGAAAAAATAGAAATGTGTGACTACAATTAAGTTATAAACGACTTTCGCAATCAGATCATATCGTTTAAAACACATTACAAATTAGATAAATAGTTCTCTATGCATATAGCATTTGCATACATAACTACTATGTAAGAACATTATCACGGACCTGTAGGTTAAATGAGAAACTAAAGTTTCTAAGATACTAAGGGCGCCTATCTAAAATTACGATTGATAAATACTCCGTACAAGCTATATTCGACTTAAGACTATGTAGCAACATATCACATCCATTAATCGATCCATAGCCACAGTAATAAAGGACATATAACTGACAACCGATCACACTTCACTATTAGTGGGATTCAATATGTACTTGAAAATTCTACACTCTGAGTAATTAGCTTGGAGAAATTCACAACTTTTCACGCATTCATACAATATTAATAGTTTACCACACAAAAACAGTTTTCTGAAGGTCGCACTAAGTAGTGTTATATTTTACATCATGGTTCATAGTAAGTACTTAAGAATAATCGCATTATTATCAAATATTAAAAGTATACATAAATATTTTTCATGAAATGTGAAAATTTTGTATAAATTATATTATAAAGTATCTACAATTCCATGGAAATCATTAACGTTCTTTTATTTCCATTTTGTGACATTTTCAATAAGCTACACCTCTCCAACTATAGTTAGGGATATAGATGAGAGGATGCAGCATAAATTCGGCAAATTGTTTTTAAAATAATATCAAGGACTCCATGAAAAAAATGCCATGCACAAGCTAGACAAATAGGTTTATTGTAAGACTGAAATGGATACGTAGGTATTTTACCACAAAACTCAGTTACTACAGTTCAGTTAATTTTCTTATTCCCGGGCACTTGAATTATTGTGATTATAAAATGCATACTTCATTTTAGTAAATCTGTATTACAGAAAAATATTTAAATCACATTCACATCAATCGTACTGTGATTGCATCGAGTTATTGGAAGTATTACACGCATTTGTTCCATAATATTACAGAACTACAGATACATCGGATCAAATATACTTATAGGTACAAAAGAGAATAAATATAATACGGAAAAGGACACATCCGGCGGGGCTCACCGAGCTTCACAAGGTTAACGATAGTGAATATTTAAAGCCACGCTACTCACTCGACCGGGAAGCGAGTCAATCGTTATAGATAGAGGAACACTCGGTCATGCACATCAATCTTAACACTGAATATGGTCACTCTCGCACTAAACGTTAGCAGTCAGCCGTGCCTACCACTGCGGGTTGGGCGGCAAGTACCCCTCGGGCGCGTAGGTGGGCGCGGGCGGCGCAGGGTATGGCGGCACGGCGCCGGCCGGGCCCGCGTACCCCGGGTAGTACGCGCCCCCGCCGTACCCGCCGTAGTACGGCGACGGGTACGCGCCGTAGCCCATGCCGTAACCTGCAGACACAGTAAACATTATTAACCTTACCTCTCAAATGGTAACAGTTATTCCAAAACGAACCTATACGCAATCTTCCAATAATTCTGTGAAATACATCAAACCTCCAAAATTCCAAATGTAATTTATTACTCTATTCAGCAAACAGTCTCGAAACTTATGCTTAAAACAGATTTTATGCCATGTTTTTCGTGGTTTGTTAATTTTTACCAAAACTAGCCCCATTATGAACATACTAGTGTCATAAGTGGTATACCTGGGTACTGAGCGTAGGGTCCATCCGGGGGAGGGTTCCCGACAGGGTAGACCTGCCCGGGCGGGACGGGCGGTCCGGGCGCGGCGTGGGTCATGGGGCCCGGCGCAGGCGACTTGGACAAGTCAGCGGGCGCGGCCGTGCCGCCGCTCATCATGGCAGGGTGGCTCAAGCTGAGTGGCATACCGGGCGAGGGTTTCATATGTCCGGCGTGAAGGTGGGATTGAGGTTCATGTGACCGGCCCATTAGCCGGGGGTGTGTGCTGACATGCTGCGTGGCATCAAGGGGAGATAGAGGCGCGGCGTGCGACAAAGGCGCCGTTTGCGACAAAGGCGCGGTGTGCGACAAAGGTGCGGTGTGCGACAATGGAGCGGTGTGCGACAAAGGCGCGGCGTGCGACACAGGCTCGGGCTTGCGCAGGCGCGGTGGAGCCGCCGGGCCCAGCAGGCTGGACACACTGTGCGGCATGGAGGCAGGAGCGGGTGGGGCACTTAGCGTAGGTTCAGGCAAGGCATCAGGTTTGGCAGGCGAGCGCCGCTTCTTCGTTTTAACCCCAGGTTTCTCCTCACCGGTCGGGGAGTACGATTGTGTAATATCGTCCAAATTTCGACGGAAATCAGGCATCGCCTCTTTATTCAAAACGCTCGCCGTCCTCTCTAATTGACTGAGGCTTGATTCTAGTGATGGGCGAACGCCCGGCCTCTGATGCCTATAATTCTTCAACGGATTAATTTTTCGCTCAACAGCATCAGCGGTGCGGCTCAAATCTGCGGCGTCCACTCTAGACATATCTGGTAATTTAGATTGCTCAATGGAGGTATCTTCAGTTGTTTTATTTTCTAGAACATCCTCGGAAGGTAATTTTTCATCTGTCGTTAAGACTATAGGTTCTGGTTCAGGTTTCGATTCCTTATCAGGTGTTGTGCTTGGTTTTTCTGTTTCACTAGGCTTAGAAGATTCTAGAGTGTCTGGTTTATTCTTGTCTTGCTCTATATCAGAAGAAGGTTTTGAACTTTGTTGCTTGGTTTCATCCTCCTCGTCACTATCTAGCACTTGAGTATCTTCATCAGAATTAACATCCAACTTACTGGTAGAACCGGATTCATTGCTATCAGTTTCAGGTTTCTTGAGTTCTCTCGGGATTTTTGTTATACTCACAGATCCAGGCAGATTGGGTCTTAATAATCTGCCTTGTAGTGGGGACTTCGGACGCATGCCTGAGTACGATCTTAGTTCACCCAGTCGACTCCTGATATCGGATATTTTTTGACCGGGCATCATGGGTCTCATTTTGTTTTGTCCTATTATAGAAGGCCGCATCACTCTATGGAAACCAGGTCTGGGTCCCGTTTTTGATGTGATCGTAATAGCTGAATTATTCTTCAAAGAACCTGGTATGTTTGTAACTGGACGACTACCTAAAACTAAAATCAAGAATACATTATTAAAATATCAATAAAATTTCTTCACTTCATTTTACGAATCACAAGTGTCGACTTTAGACTTACCTTTCTTTCCTATGGGGCTGTTGTCTTTATTGTCTGCGCCTTTTTGTCCCAAACCCTTAAACGATGTCTTGATGGCAATAATTTTACCAGACTCTAACTGCATATAAATTCCTTTCGGAGATTTCAATACCATGACGCGCTGTCCCGCTTTCAAAACTATGTTCGTTTTTTCGGCTGAGTTTGTTGGTATCACAACATCTGGAAAAGAAATTAAGTTCTATAATTGAAAAAGAATTACAAAAAATATGTTCTATTTTATACTAGCTTTTGACCGCGAGGGCGTCATCGTGGAACTTAAATATGCCACAAAACATTTCTATAACTCAAAAGTTATAAAACTCGGCAATAGTTTAGCTTTCTAAAAGTGCAGTGAAAGAATTTTTACAATCGTTTTTTTAGTCTGTAAGAGGTAATTTCTGGAAGTCCTGCTTCCAGAAATTACCTCTTACAGACTAAAAAAACAAACAAACTTTCCAACATTATTATTGATTTGCAGTTTTGTCGTTTTAGTGTAATGAAAAAAGAAAACTTGCAATATAAGATTAGGACGTAACATTACCTAGCGGCAGAGTCATCTCCTGCGCGGTCATGCCCTGCCGGCGCCACACGTCGGCGGGGATCCAGCGCGCGCCATGCTGCATGGGGCGCACGGACGCGACGGGTCGCTGCACTATGCTGCCGTCTGCCGTGCGCACTGTGCGGTACGCCGTCGTTGGCTTCGGTGCTAATGCTGCTTTCTTCTCTAGCTCGTACCTGGACAAAGAATACGCATTGCCCATACACTCTCTTACTCACAACATGAACTCAAACAAAAACTCCTTTTTTATTTGCAAAAAAATACTGTCAAATCAAAACCTATCAGAATCAGATAAGATCTTCATGAATTTTGTTATAAAAGCGTTTACGCCTTCAGACATTTCATACAAACATTCATGTCTTTATTTTCCGAAATGAATGCACCGATTTTAAAGAAACTTCCTATGCTGCATGCAGAATACATAGGTCTAAAAAAATATTAGAGAAATCTTAAACAATAACAAAAAACGCGTCAAGTTACTTTAAAATATGTAACTCCAAAATAATGCCTTCTACTATTCGAATAATAGAAATTTATATTTAGTTATTTACAAAATTCAAAGCCAGTGCAATATGATCTATGACTTTAAACACGGAATAGTAACAAATCTAAACTCACCCTCTTTGCGCCAGCCTCTTTTCAGCACTAGACAACTTCTTTTCTTTCCTATCAACTAGCAGCGACTCATGTTGGAACGGTTCCTTACTCAGCATTCTCCCGTGTTGCGATATAACGCCTTGCATCAACACATCGATGTACTTATCTTTATGTTCAGACAGATCTTTTATCTCGGATTCCTAGAATAAAGAAAAAAAGGTTATACTCCACAAAACTTGATCTTGAACTCGAACTTCGCGGTTTAATATTGCTAACGATTCCCTTTTCTATTTCAGGAAAAATATTCAAGATTTTAAACAAAATCCTTAATTCTGTGACCTTTCCACAGTGACTTCACGTATGCAAAATAACAGATTTTTTAAGGTAAAAAAATCTTCCTGTTCACAAAATACTTATACAGTACAAAACTTACCTTCTCGTCATTATCGAAGCACAGGTTGGTAATTTCCTTCATAGAGAGTACAGCGTCAGGATTGCACTCGTCCACAACACGGTCAGCCATGCCCTGCTTGTTGATCTGACGGTCGTAGATTTTCTTCTCAAGACAACAGTCCATTACAAAACGGTAGACAAAGCATGGCTTTCTTTGCCCGTATCTAAACAAAATGAAACATGAAGTTAGTATACAAGTGTATTTACAAGTTGACCATGATTATGCGTATTTGAAGACTCGTGGTATAATAAGAGAAGAATAGGGGTCTATGAAAAGACCTTCATCTCCGTAGCGTAGCGAAACAATAGCGTCATAACATAATTTCTACACAGTATAAAACAAACTCGTTTCCCAGCGTTTGTATGCTTAGATTTTGTAAACTACACAACGGATTTTAATGCAGTGTTCATCAATAGATAAGTGAAGGTTCAAGAGGAAGGTTTAAAACATATAGTTAGTGTCTACACTGCACCCGTGCAAAGCCGGGGCGTGTCGCTAGTAAATGATAAGCATAAAAATAAGTCAAATTCATTCACAAACTTCGCACTTCAAGATTAATTTAGCAGAAATGTAACGTCTAGGTACTTTGTTTTAAAAAATACTTGCCTGTATACACGACAAACAGCCTGCGTGTCGTGGCAAGGATTCCAACTGGCGTCGAAAACGATTACTCTGTTAGCGCCAACGAGATTGATACCGAGTGAGCCGGCGCGAGTCGACACGAGGAACAAATATATGTGCGGGTTAGCATTAAACTCGTTTATTAGCTTCTCACGCTCCAAAGCATGAGTTGAACCATCCAAGCCTGCAAAAATACAAGTAATTAATTTATTAATTAATAAAACTTGATAAACGTATTCATGATGGACTCCAGAATAATACTTACGATAGTAGTTCGTATTTCTCTCCCAGAGACAATTCGTCCCAGGAATGTAATTCTTTTCTAAAAAGTCTTCAATGAGATTCAATGTAAATAAACTTTGGCTAAACAACAGTAGCCTATCCCCAAGCTTTATGCTTTCATTCAATATGTAGAAGAACAATTCCATTTTAGCAGAGTTTTCAATAATTCCAGGAATATAATCTTTTAGCAACTCGGCTGCCCAGTCATATGTCATTTCTTCAGCTTTTTTGACCATTGCTAATTCTTCTTCTCTATTCATCTTCTCTTCCTTCTCACTTTCTTCAGATTCAGAGTCCTCGTTATTCTTTTCTTTCGACGTCTTCCTATCGTTCCGTCCCTTAGCTTTCGGTTTACTCTTTGCCTTGGACTTTTTACTATCTTTGCCTTTACCCTTTTGTTTACCTTTCCCCTTTGGAATTTCTTCTTCTGATTCAGATCCATCACTCTTTCCTCCATCTGTTTTGGAATCTTTCTTTTTAATAGGATCCGATTTCTGATCTTGCAAAAGAAGAGGTTGGTTTTGACTGATTTTCTTTGTTTCATCTTTCACAATTTTCTTTGTGTCCAAGTCTTCTATTTTAACTTCACCATCAGATTCTGATTTCATTTCAATTTTTTCTTCAGCTTTAAGTTTATCAATTTCAGTCTTTAATTCAGTTATAGGCCATGCTGTTACTGGACTGCCAGAGCTGGCACTACCCATAGGTGGTTTAGTTTCAAGATGTGAAGGGAAATTCTGATATGAGCATGGATAATTGTTACCATTGGAGTTGCTCTCTTGCTGCTCAGGATAAGAAGGCGTATTTACAGGATAACCATAACTTGGATTACCAAATGGCACAGGGTTTGTATTTTGGGGATGAGGAACATTTGGTTCCATTTTGACTTGAACGGCTGAGTAATTAACAGGAGCAGTGTTAGGCTCAGTTTTGATAGTTTGAGTTGGCACATTGGGGTCAGTTTGGTTGGCAGGCATATTGTTAGGGAAGCCCGGATAATTGGTAGGATGAGTGTCGTACTGATTATATGGAGTTGAATTATTTCCATATCCAGAAGTGTTAGCAGCATATGGTGGAGGATATGGTTGGTTAGGATATCCTTGAGGCCCAGGGTTATTAGAATTATACGATCCCTGTGGCGCGTTGGAGTTATACTCAGAGTATCCCGGATGATTTTGATAGCCTTGGTATGGCGGTCTTTGTTGATTAGCAGCATAATTATCTTGATTATTCGAGTAGGGTTGCATCGCATTACCTGGATAAGGCTGATCGTTTTGCGGTGCATTGTAGTTCGGTGGGTAATGCTGAGAATTATTGTATTCAGGAGGAGGATTGCTTCTGTAGTCTTGTGGTGGCTGATTACCTTGTTGATACTGGGGATTATTGTAGTACCCAGTGTTGCCATAGTAGTTGCCATTACCCCAATAGTTCTGGTTATAACCTTGTCCACTCTCAGGGGGCATGTTCTGTGGATACTGATTAGGGTAGTTGCTCCCGTAGGGCGGTTGTTGCTGGTAGTAATTACTGTCGTAGTTCTGATTGTACCCTTGATTGGGTGGGTAGTAACCGGGGCCTGGGTTCTGATAGTTGTGGTACGGTGGGTAGGACCCGGAAGGCTGGTCTGGTCTGAACGTGTTGGACGGTGGACCGTATGGAGCGTTAGGGTACGGTGCACTGCCGTATATGTTGGCATCGGGGCGTGGTGCCATCGGACCAGTGGTTGTGTTAGGCGGTATGGTCGCGGCTGGCTTTTTTGACGCACCCTAAAATACAAATACATACAAATATTGTGGTGATGCTTGACTATCAGTGAAACTTTTGTTTATTATGTCACTGCTTATAACTTTATATTCAAACAAACTGTTTCAAAATATTGTCACTCACCCGTGGTTTGCCGGGTCGTCGTCCAGGCGTCCCCTTTATGTTTCGTGCTCGTCCGGCCTTCGTAACGCCTCCAATCTCCTCCAAATCCAAGTCTTCTTCAATAGCGGCGTTCACTTCACTGCGCTTCTTGAGGAAATTGTATAGGACGTCAGGGTGATTCCAAATCTAAAGAAAGTACTTGTGATTAGTATCAGAACCTATCGATTATTTTAATGGTATTTTTGAACTGAGACATAGTGAGAAATGACAATAAGTATATAATCTCTCTTTTGCCTCTATCTCAACTTATTTGGGGAAGGTCTTTAAAGCCAGTAGTTCATTCGCAATAGCAAAGACACATGAGAGCATAAGGACTGAAATGAGAACCTAACTTTTTTATTTCAAGTCTGTTTTCCACGTCAAGTCCCAATCACTCACCTTACAACAAATAGCGAAAGCTTTTAAAGGATTTGGCACCGAAGTGGAGCGAACGACTTCGTTCATAAATCTGTCGTACAGTTTTCGTTGAAGCGGCGTCATTCGCACTAGGAGTACGTATTCTTCCTTCTGAGGTAGCGTTGACTGCAGCACGGCATGCGATCGTCTGGAAACAAAACGCTTATGTAAGTAAATTATTTTGGACATTTTTCAGAAAGACATGATAGATTTATGGTTAGTATTTTATTAGTAGGTAGTATTTTATTCGGATGATATAGAGCGTCAGAGTCAAATGGCGAATACACAAAAGTTAGGGAAAGTTGATATTACTGTGCGGTGTGCAAGAGTGAAGACAGTCAGCAGCATTGTAATTCTCAGTGAAAGAATATCGAAATTAATATTACTTGTTAATTAATAAATGTAATTTAAACCTTATATCCATGTACATTAACGCCACTAACTGCGCTATCGTTATTTTTTTGCAAAGACTATCAGACCTTAAAATTATTTAACATAATTTTTTCAGAATATTGAAAAACCTCCTTACCTTTGTACAAAACCTACAAGTAGAGAATGCAGCACATGGGCCCGATATCTCATAAGGCGTATGTCCTGAGGCGTCGAGTCTATACACTGTCCGTTCTGAATAGGCCGCTCGAACATGTTACAAAACTCCGTCTTACTACCGAGGTAGTTCGGACGCACGAAGTCCACCATACACCAGTATTCCAGCAAGTTGTTTTGCAAGGGATAGCCTGAACAAAAAAGAACGGTAAATAAAAAATCTTATTCTGTAATACGGGTGTAAATGCCATTAACCAATAATTCTAAAACACTCTCTAAATAGACATTTTATTTTAAAACTGTTAGTGAACTCTCTATTAGGTTTTTGTTGCTTTGAAATAAATAAATAGTTAGCAATTGAGTTGGCAAATTATTGACGTCACAGTGTCCATTTGCCATACAAAATTTTAGGGTGAATCGCGTTTTGACAGCACAAAGTATCAGTATTGCCTCCATCAATATTATTTTACGTCACAACATTCGCTTTGATTGACCAATACACTTTGTTAACAAAGGTAGGAAATCACTCCACTTAGGCATAGTTTCGAGATCTTTCGTGGACAAGGCGAGGAGACAAGGCACTTTAGGATATATTACAACTTTCGCATTCTATACACACATGAGACAAAAATATTAAAACATGTTTTATCATTCGATAAATTGTAAACTACATTTTCAAATTGGAGCTCTTTAGTGAATAATAAGTTTTGTAGGTACACAACTATCTTCACCTGTTAGCACTACTCTTCGCTTCGTCCTCATTTGTTTCAATGCATAGGAAATATTCGAGTGGGAATTCTTGATCCGATGTCCTTCGTCACATATCACCAAATCCGGACCTGGCTTTACCAATGCTTCGTACATTTCTGTAAACACAAAATAATCGTTAAAGTTTATTTTTAGTTTTAATAGTGAATCTAAATCTTTTAAGTTTCTTAACAAGCTTTTCCTACAATGTCGCAAGTTACCAATCAGACTATAACGGCCTAACCACCAATTAAGTTTAGATCTAACAAAAAAAGAACCTCTCGGTGATTAAATTAATTACACTTTAATAAGAGTAAATTTAAAATTACTGTACTGTTAAAATATTTGAAATCATTTCAATTACCACGAAATCTGGGAGAAAGAACATTGGGCAACCTTATATGGATCGTGGGCCCAGCGTTGTAGCACTTTCTTACCCTCTTTAAAATGAAGATCTGAATAATCTCAACATTTTACTTTATGACAGTAATGCTCTAATGATTCAAAAAAAAAAGTTACAGCTGTTCCAAATGATTAGTAGTTACCGTTAAAAATGCTAATATTTTGTCGTAATGCTGCGCATATCTTATTGTATCTACATGTTGCCAATTGGGAAGCGATTTTAACCGACTTCAAAAAAGGAGGTTCTCAATTCGTCGGTTTTTTTTTATGTATGTTACCCGATTACTCGAAGACGCCTTACCCGATTTGATAAATTCTTTTTTGTTTGAAACGGTAAACTTCCCAGATGATACCATGGTAGACCTGACAGTCAGGATCTAATGATGAAGCCCTAGATAAATTGAAACTCTTCATGTTTTATAGGCGAACTTGAAGCCAGTTTTTTTTTAAAGAGCTTCCCGAATTGCTTCCATATAAAGATTGTCATGATCTGAAAATGAACTTCGGAGATATGGAACGGAACTCCTCAAAGGATCATAGTAGAACTGTCGTAACAAGTAAAATTGTTTTGTTTATACGTGTAGTCAATGACTACTAAAGGAAAAGGGGGAGGGGGTAGGTACCTCCCTCGACGTACCTACCCGTTTATTATTTATTTTGTAGTTTTTGAAGGCGGTTGTTTAATGAGTATTGTCGCTGTCAATAATAATGTCGTCCCAGGCACTTGCGGGACCGACAAAGTTTTCTAAATGCCTTCCAATGCCGAAGTACCATATGATACTGACGACATGGGCGCATGCTCCAACAGTCCTCATTCCTATTAAGCATGAGCAATAATATGCTTGGATAGCATTCATGTCCTGAACATTGGAGTTGATCAATATGTAGGTATAATATGTCGTATTCGACCTATGTCGTGATAAAATTCGACCTCTCATTAGTTTAAAGTAAGTAGTTAGTCGAAAGTAGTAAGAATGGCAGAAAAACAAACACGCGGACTGCAAAATGACTCCGTTCCGACTGACATTATTATTATTATTTTTTTCGGAATGGCATCTCGCAGGTCAGCCTATGAGGTTATCGGCTGCTTAACCGAACTTTCCTGTAATGCTTTAAAAATTCAAGGCCTCCAGCTAAGGCTTAAAACTTATAAACTAAGCGGCTAGACGCTAGGGCACCCATTGTGGGATACGGATTTAGGCTTTAGGCGTTGCTGCTGCTGGGGAGGTCAATAAGGGGACAGGCTGGATCAGATCGAGATTATTTAGGGACGTATTGAAAGCTAAAGCTTATCATGCAGTTCACATACATCGTCCGGAATTTTTCAGCTGTGATCGCTAATCACCAATCGTCCAGAACGGATTGTAAATAAAGAAAGAAAGATAAACTGTTTATTCACGCGAAAATGACGCACATAACATAAGTAACATAAGTCGGTTGAAAAAATAAAAATCAAATAAATACAAAAATAAATATTACGCTTACGATCTGCATAAGGCCGTGCCCAGTGTGCGGAGGCAGTAAAACCACGGCGCTGGTTTTCAGCGTAAGCCGGCGGCGTGCCCCTGTCTCGGACTATAGATGAAACGTCATTCACCCATAGTACCGAGGCACAGGACAACAACTCTCGCACGAGTTCTACGGCCGTTGTTTACACAAAAGACGCTGTTCGACACAGCGCTCTCAATGAATATTATCATTTCCGAAAAACAAAGTGGTCGTAGATAGCGTCCAGGTAGGGTGATGTGGCGGACTTTAAGTTCTCGCTTACTTTTTTTCATGTCTTTATATTAGTTCATTTATGCTATTAATAATTTCAAACAATACCACACACGATATATTTAATTTTGGAAAGTGGTAGGAGGGGAGTTTACCTACCCTGTCCTCCTATTCCTTCAGTCAGTCATCGACTACATGTATGAACAAAGCCATTTTACTTGTTACGACAATTCTGCTATGATCCTATGAGGAGTTCCGTTCCATATCTTCGAAGTTCATGATCAGATCATGAAAATATATATATTTGGTTTCAATTGGACAGTGTACCCTTTCAAACAAAAAAAGATTTTTCCAAATCGGTTAGGGCCTCTTCGAGTAATAGGGGAACATACTAAAAAAAAAAAAAAAACCGACGAATTGAGAACCTCCTCTTTTTTTTAAAAGTCGGTTAAACATATGTACGGGAATCATTACTTTAAAATATTAGCATATTTTGAAGCGATAATTATTGAACTTTTGGAACCGCTGTAACTTTTTTATTTGATTCATTAGAGTAATGCTGCCATAGAATAAAATATTGAGATTATTCAGATCTTCATTTTAAGATAGGTAAGAAAGTGCTACAACGCTGGGCCCATTCTGCCCAATGTTCTTTTGACGTGGGTTGATACGTTTTGGCAGATAAAACCCCAATTTTCAAAACAAGAGTCAAAAAGTTCCTAAACACGAGGCGCCACCACTTCGGTAATGAGTTTGGTGCTTACCGTCTAACAGTTTCTTATCTTCATCATTGGCATTGTCTTCTTTTTTCTCTTCCTTCTTTATGTCGTCTTTTGTATCATATTCTGTTTTCGCCAGACTGTCGCCATCGTCTTTATCCAGTTTTGATTCTTCGGAGGCCTTCACAGAGAAAACAATAACATATAAGATGTCTGTCAGGTATATCTATAGAACTAGCTAGCTTCTGCCCGCGACTTCGTCCGCGTGGTATATTTTAGCCGCGTTAAGTTACGTCTTTGATTACTGAACCACACCCGTAGGTCATAGCGTGATATTATACAGCTTATATTATTACTCATATATCTGGCTATCATATACAAAAAAAAAATCCAAACCAACTGCTACTTCCAGAGATTAGTGCGTAAAAACAAAATACAAAAAAAAAACTTTCTAGCATTATTACATAAGTCGTATAAATTGAGAAAATCTGTAGTAACGATAAGTGTGATAAAGATTCAATCATCTGAAGTGTTATTGCACCGATACACAGTCATATACTAGCAGCACGTGTTAGGCGTTATCGTATAAAATACATGTAATAATAATAACATCATTTACCAGCCCATCTTCAGTCGGCGTGTCGAACAACTTTTTCTCATCTTTCTCCTTTTCAGCTTCTAACTTAGCGTCAGCTTTCCTTTTCTTACGAGGTTTCTTGTCTTTTTTCATACTGAGTAGTCTGTACAACTCGTAACCTATCATTAGAACTCCGCCTGACGTTGCCCAATCCTACAAAGCATAAATTAGAATAAAATCATATGTAATAGACAGTTTAATAGGTTTAAGGATTTATTACTCATAAAGAACAATATAAATGAGCACACTTAATAATGAGCTTAAATGAATAATTATGTGATGTAGCATACAACAATAGAGCACTTCTAGTAAATATTATTGTAAAGGTAATTTTTTAATCTTGTTCTAAACACTGCAGGTGATTTGCTATCCTTAATATTATTTGGTCAACACACATGGATTATCTAATGCCCAGCATCGCTCCCGGAAGCCTGCAGCTGTCTGAAAAGGCTGCTAACCTTTTGGGATGGCCTGGGCTGGTTGGAGAAAGACTATACAGAGACAATAAGGAAATACCTTAGTATAACTAACTAATACTTATTTGAATTTATCCCTATTTCATTTCACCTCAAGAAGAAGCAGACTTAATGCTATCATAAACTCAAAATGATCAGTGCTTTTAGCGTTACGTTCATATTTCAAATATTCCATACCTTTACAACTTTGGCTCGCATTTGTAACGTTTTGTGACTATCGTTGAGCACGTAAATAGGGAAGTTCCTCGGTCGCACCTCGCCGTGGGCTGACAACGGACTTATGTTCGCGTCCACAGGTAACCACATGTTAAATTCTGCAACCTGAAACATTATACAAAATGGATTTTAGTTATATGCTATGTGTTTATTGTCTTTGATGATGGCGGATCAATAATAAAATGCATCTATCTCCATTCAATGTCTTTGATTTTGCAATAACGCTCGCAAAGACCAGCTGTTTAAATGGAGTACCTTACACCCTCAAGTTATACCGAAAACAAGCGCCTTTAGATATACTTGGACACTTACCCAATTCTGCAGTGTGTTGATTGGCATGATGCATAACACAGTTTTAGATGACGTGTGTCGAAGGAATATATCACAGAAGCATACAATTTGTAATGTTTTGCCAAGGCCCATTGAATGTGCCAATATACATCCAAAGCCTGTTGATGTCGAGAATCGTTCAACAGATTCTATAATGTTATCAAATAGGAATCTTACACCACCAATCTGGAACAGAGACAAATCAAATAAAAGAAATGTTAATTTAAATGCATTGAGATCCAATTCAAAATTTGGTACTCTTCTGGATTCGTCTATTTAATGAAAAAAGTACAAAATATTCGCAATAACATAGTGCATAACCATGAATATGACGAAAAGTAATATTTTAAAATAAAACAGTTATAATTATTATTGTAGTTATTTTTTACCTGATGAGGTTTGATAACTCTAGCAATTTGTGGTGCCAAAAATATGTCCTCATCATTTTCTGGATGACCAATATTGATTAACACACGGCCTTGTTCATCTGGGACGTTATACGTATCATTCACATGGAGACCTTGAAGACAAAGAGAAATATTTTCATAATTGTAAGAAGAAAGACTTTTCTAGGAACATACGGATTTGCTCACGCACTTGGGGTTTGTCCGCAAGAAAGGCATATTCAGATGATACTAAAAACGCTTTGAAAAAATATAAGCTTTTGCCTTGGTAAGGCATTTAACAGGAACTGGGTTAATGCACAGGTTTTTTTACAACACTAATTTAATAGCGTATTGTAATTAAAATATATCGCAGTTACTTAAAATCACATCAGATAATAATTTGATACTTATTTAACAAGAAAACAAAATAATATCCTTTCTATTGTAAAAGTCATACCTGAGTTACCAGGATCCTCTTCGGCTTCAGGACTAGGCGGCACTTCTGAATCTGACAGCATTATGCAATCATCAGAATCAGATGAGGAAGACGAAGACTCCTCACCACTGCTGCTATCAACTATCTCTACAACCTACACATTAAAATTTTGTGTTAACTTTTTGAATTTATTACATCTTGTAACTGAAATGCAGGCTGATATACATATTATAGAGTAAATTGAGATGGATATGGTGAAGCATATTCTTGAGATAAATTAAACATAATGTATAAGAATTAGCCAATGCTTCAATGTGTGACAAATGGGAGAAATCCTTGGCAGGAGTATAGTTTTATTAAAATGCAGAGTGAGACTTGGGGATAATCATAATAGGTAAGTTTTACATAAAAATAATCATAATTATGCTGACCTCTTTCTTATCAGCCCTCTGATCAGATTTCCCTGGTTTCTGGGCACCAGAGGTTGTTGGCTTCAACAACTTTGTAACCTCAACTTGGCCAGCTTTTAATGTCTTTTTCGTTTCGCCTGATGGTAATTTCACTAGCACTGTATTTGGTAAACTAGAAACAAAAATAACACACCAATTAGTTTTTTAAGTTTTCGTGCAAAATTTCTATTTTGAATTTATGCTAAGTACTTACTTTAGTTTCTGCCCTGGAAGAGACTTCTTCAGAATTGATGAACCTCCTTGCAGCAGTGATATAGTTTTCTGATGGATTTTATTTTGTCTATTAATTGCTATTTGTCTTTGTACCTGTTTAAAACAACATACAGCTTTAAGTATTCTTAATTGTCTATATTAAGAAAACCATATTTTCATAACTACATAATTGACTTTAGGAGAGAACATAGGAATTAAGCTCACTTCTAATCTAGCTTTAATAATAATAATAATACTTTTTTCTTGACACATTGAGCCCTGGCTCCTAAGCTAGGTATCAACCTGTGTTACAGAAGCTAGTGTCTTCACACATTTGTGGTACATTTAACATTATAATGTGCAGTAAAACAAAACAAAACAAAAAAGGAAGATGCATGCAAGCATTAATTTACTGTTTAATCTTTCTTAATAGTACAATAGGAACACAGTCATACCTCTCTGATGATTCTCTGTTGTTCTTGAACTCGAGCCAATCTCTCTGACTCCTGACGCTGGGCAGCAAGGGTTGAAGCATCTAAGTTCTTCTCGTCCATCACTTCCCTGATATTCCGGCGTACGTTTATAGCATTGGTATTCACTGGCTTTTTCTGAAAAATGAGTTTTTTATATGTAAATTATTACATTTTATGCACATAATGTTATGTTATTTACCCTGCATGCACTGAGACATGGAGTTCCAGACACCAGCTTGATATACAATACATAGTAAGGTAGGTACATAATCTTAGAAATCTAACCAAATAATCTATATTTATGGGAATGCATTAGTTGGTTGATAAAAACTTGAGACTGTTACAATAGGCAATGTCTTAGTACCTTGTACTTAATAACATAACATCACACCTGTAATCCCAGAAGGTTTCCCAACATAAAAGGAGAGGATCTTAGAGAAACATCCATTATGTACTTAGCTTAAAGTCTACTGTAACATCTTGAACACATATGGAATGCAAATAAAAACTTGAACTTGAACTAATGCAATGTAAGTTAAATCCATACTAATAGAATAAATGCGAAAGTGACTGTCTGTCTGTTACACTTTCACAACTAAACCACTGAACCAGTTTTGATGAAATTTGGTACAGGCTAAGTTTCAACCCCAAGAAAGGATATACGCTGCTGTTTATTTTGTGGCTTAGTCTGGGTCTGCTATAACTGACATCTACGCGGACGAAGTCGCGGGCGCAAGCTAGTACTTACATATAAGCAATAGATACTCTTATAAATATAATGAACAATCATATCACAGCATAATAGTATCAAGTATTATGGGTAGAACTAACTTAATTGTGTAGGTATATAATATCAACTACAACCCTAGGATCTAATCATAATCTTGTGACCAGTGGACATTATTATGACCGATTAGATAACCATAACAGAATCTCATCACATATAATGACCATCTTGTATTAAATTGCATATACGTAGTACCTACATAGAATAATTCATAGGTATAGCTTGGCTATTGTTTACTCTGCAACCTACTTTTACTATTCAACATAAATATAGGAATAATTAGAATTATATAACCAAAATTGGTCAGGTAACCAGGTGTATGATTGTGGACAAACGAATGAAGTATGTAAGGATCATAGCAGGTGGCGTTCTGTGGTTTCTGCCTACCCCCATCAGAAAATGGCGTGAGTTTATGTATGTATGTAACCAAAAAAAGGGATGAATTTGGGATCATTGATTTGCCATTTCAAAATTACTGTACAAGTCAACAATATTATCTATTATTGGTTTAAATGTCAATATTGTGATAATGTAAACAATGTTAACATTTCTCAATAATGTTATAAAATTGCAATATGTTAGTAAATAAACAATAAGGAATATATAATGTGTTAATTCAAGTATTGGCAGGAGATCAAAAGTCTGTTCAACAGTAAAAGTTATAACCATACCATACAGTTTATATTACTTTCAATGCATTTTATCACTGGCTTTTATGTCTGAATTTAGTACTGACCTGAATGTTACACAGAAATACTAAGAATAGGGTTACTATGGGCCCATTATTTACATAACACAAGATATATCAGTAAATAGAAAACAATAAATAACAAATCTTACCTCATCTTCACTTTCAGCCTTCTTATCACCATCTTTTGATGATTCCCCGCTGTCATCCTCCTTTTTAACTATGGGTTTGACACTAATCTCTCCCATTTCTTTCAATTTCTCCGTAATATCGAAATCCTGACTATTTTCTTCTTGTTTTATGTCTAACAAATCTTCCGCTGATTTATCTGGACATAAATCACCCTCTTCAATTTCTGCTATTTCAACATTTTTGTTATCTAAATCACCCTCATCAATAAGGTCACTAATTGAAAGAGTTTTAGGTTGTACTTCCTCTTCCTCTTGTTCCTGTTCTTGTTCTTGTTCCAGCTCTTGCTGTTCCTCTTGTTCTTGTTTAAGTACTGGTTCTAAACATGGAGGAGGTTCTTCAGGAGGTTGAATGATGTTCTGTGGCTCCTTTTTCGCCTCCACTATGTCACCAGTCTCAGGGTCAATATAACTCTCATTTTCTTCATTCAATTCTTGCACAGCGTTGGGGTTTACTACAAATTCTTCTTCTGATAGTCCATCACTTTCTGTCTTACTGTCTTCACTTGAAAAGTCACTTAATTCTAAGATGTTATTACCAACTAAGCTGCGTATTGTTATACCTGTGTCCTTTTTGAGTTTCTTCGTGAAATCATGGAAGTTTTTCACAGCTTCCATCTTCCGCTTGTGGCTCATAGGCCTGGGCCGAGGAGCCGCGCGCCTGCGAGCGCTCATAGCTGCTGCCTGAGCGAAGTGAGCTCGTTGTATTCTGGCGATGGTTTCGTCGTCGTCCTCACTGTCTACCACCTCTTCCTCGGACTCGTCGTCTTCGTCTTGCACTTTGCCCTTCATTTTATTCTTAACTGAACTCGTGCCGCCGGCATCATCCATGACAATAAACTAATTTCTACTAGGTATATAACTCGGATTCACTAAAACCTAACGCAAGTCATGATTTTCACGTCCTAATTCATTGAATGAAATCATATACACTCTGGATTTTTGTTATGTACACAGACTTATTTCATAAATGGAAATTAATTTTCTTGGACACAAACAATCTTTTTCAGGATAGCTCTTTGTAGCACTTTTACAGGACGCGGCATTAAATATCCAAGGGAATAAGCCGGATGACACAATTATTCACATAGCGCGCCCGATCAGATCAAAAAATACGACTTATAGTCATATTTGATTTTAATTATCGATAATAAAATAATGTCTGCAATTAAAATTTAGGAAGCCATTACTTCCGCAATAAATAGCCTATTCAACTATTCGTATAGAATTTGTGTATTCGACAAGCGTGTTTACAAAAATTGTGGATGGGCGACTGCGTCACAAAACGTCACGAAGACCTTATTAGCGATGACCATTAAAGTGTTTAATTGCAAATTCTCTTGTGCCAAACGTCTGTGTTTCTCTCATTACAGCATCTCGCACTTGCCATTGAAAATGCATCCTTGTTGTATCAAAACAATGCGTCAAAAATTGTAACAGCACTTGTTTTTAATTCATGGCAACATTATTGATTTTCTTCACGGGGTTGACATTTAACTTAATTGTCTATGAAATACTTTATGGTAAATCGGTAAAAGGATAAAATGGACTCTTTTATATTATAGTACTCTGTGGGTTTATTGGGCCCATTGCACTAAGATATTGCAAAAAAAAAAATTATATCAATACGGGATTCAAAATCCTTTCTTTTATCAAGACAGCTACATTTATTTATTTTTACTGCAGAGACAGCGCACACAAGCCAGTGGTCAGGAAAGCAGCTGGTAAAAAAAAAATTAGGGACATTACATAGATAGTAGTACATTTAATTGATTTAACTTGTAAACTTGTAAAGTTACTACTATGTTGCTGTGCCCTAACAGGGTCCATTACTGTACTTTAGCTTTAAGCATTATGTAACATCTTTATAAACAAATGGTATGCAATAAATGAATATGAATATGAATATGAATATGAATAAATTTTGGTAAAGTGGCCTACCTATATAAAATACAACTTCAAATAAAATCTATGATGTAGTTTAATATATATATTTTTTTTGTTGGCATTCCCAACTTTACTAGGAATCAAACTTTTAACATTACAATACCGTGTCCTTTGGATTCTCAAACGTAAAATTAGTGTGACAGCTGCTGCCAGCTGTGATCTATTTTATTTTTAATTTATTTTAAAAAAGAAAGTTGTATAGAATAGAAAAAAATCCTAGTGTGGCTGGTTACTTTTACAGACACAAACAACTAAGTATCCTCAGAACTCTGAAAATCATACAATTATTTACTGTATTTTTTTTTGTCCTGTGCGGGATCGAACCCGTGACATGCAGCGCAGCAGCCAACCGAATGTTTTGATTATCAATATTATCAACAACCAATCACAGCAGCTTACGAATGTTGTGACATTGATTTTCGTTCGGAAACAGGGTGTAAATAATAATAATAAGCTCCCGACGGCCAATCTCAATGAAAACTAGCCAAGTGCGCATCGGATATTAGAGTGCATTATTTTTTTTAGTGGGCAAACACAGGTGCGGTGTGCACCTCTTTGACTCTTTCCTTACTCTCATAGTCCAACGAGACGGCAATCCGACCGGTCGCGTCGGATTGTCGGAAAGCCGTTGGCTCTAGTGATCGAGAGCTCGGGAAAATTGTCCAACATTCAGCCTCCTACTGAAAAACCTAATAACACTTTTTGCCCGACATGGGAATCGAACCCAGAACCCGTCGCTTACCAGTGGCAATCGCGACTACGAAACTAACTGGGCAGTCAAAGTAAAGTCTCTAAATGGGCATGATACAAAAGACAGGACTTGTTAAAAGGATAGGAAATAGTATGTCAAGTCGCGGGAAAAAGCTAGTTTGGTATAAAAAAACCGGCCAAGTGCGAGTCAGACTCGCGCACCGAGGGTTCCGTACAAACCTGTAGGTATATAAGTAAAAGTTATGGTATTTTTATTGCTAAATGAAATCCATAACATAACAATGTGGAAAGCTGACGGTACCTTGTCAATACATATATGAAAACATTATGTATGTTCGGAAAAATCTTCATCTCTTTAAGAAGAGAAGTGATAGACATAATTTTAATACTAGAAATAGGCACAATTTGGATCAATCTCGGTTTAGATTGGCTAAGGTACGAAATAGTAAGTTTATGATTATTAAAAAAAATATACTATGTGATGTAACTAAAAATTTAAGATTTTCGGAATTTTTCCTATATGTGTACTTTATAACGTTGCTTCATGCCAAATTTCAAGATTCCAGGTCGTCTGGAAGTATCCTTTAGGTTTTGATTCCCTTGCGAGTAGTTGCGAGTTTCAAAATATGCGGCTTTAATTGCTGTATCTTTTGATTGCGTTGACGTAGAAGTTTGATTTTGTTACAGCTTAAAGATATTATAGACTTGAGTATTTGTTAAGAATTTCAATATAATACCACTACGCGTTCATGAGTAAAGGGGTAATAAGTTTAAAATTATTAAAAATATTTTTATTATATGATGTAACTAAAAATTTATGCTTTTCGCAATTTTTCCTTTATCTGTGTTATAAGACGTTGCTTCGTACCAAATTTCAAGATTCTGAGTTCACGGGAAGTACCCTGTAGGTTTTGATTCCCTTGCGAGTAGTGGCGAGTTTCAAAATATGCGGTTTTAATTCCTGTTTCTTTTGATTGCGTTGACATAGAAGTTTGATTTTGTTACAGCTTAAAGGTATTATAGATTTGAGTATTTGATATGAATTTCAATATAATACCACTACGCGTTCATGAGGAAAGGGGTAGTAAGTTTAAAATTATTAAAAATATTTTTATTATATGATGTAACTAAAAATTTATACTTTTCGCAATTTTTCCTATATCTCTGCTATAAGACGTTGCTTCATACCAAATTTCAAGATTCTGAGTTCACGGGAAGTACCCTGTAGGTTTTGATTCCCTTGCGAGTGTCGAAAATTTGCGGCATAAACGGGAGTATCTTTTGATCGTGTTGACTTAGACTTAGACTTAGTTTGATTTTTTCACAGCTCCAAGAGACCATAGACTTGAGTATTTGATATGAATTTCAGCTTGATACCTCCACGCGTTCCTGAGAAAAAAGGTCTTGACAGACAGACAGACAGACAGACAGACAGACAGACAGACAGACGGACAACAAAGTGATCCTATAAGGGTTCCGTTTTTACCTTTTGAGGTACGGAACCCTAAAAATCAAAATAAAGGGCTTATAAATAAATATTAAAGATGTTTTGTATATTCTATTTACACAGTATTATCTACTGAACATGATCGATCACATCACTCATTTATTTTTATGCTGCTCCAGCAACACGCTTTTCACGTAGTCGGAGACGACGTTCACGTTCGAATTCCTTCATGCGAAGTTCATAACTGAAACCAAACAATTATTTGTTAGTAGTTGTATGTGATAACTTTAATAAATACATACATTCTTATAAGATTTGCATGGTGTATTAACCCGTTAACTGTACAAACATTCACACCACTAAGCCCGAAGTGCAGCTGGCTGCACAGTGAGTGTATTCGCTGCAGAAAAACATACACGGTTGTGTAGCTAACTGTGTTTTTCTGTAGCCAATGAGTTAAAGGGACGAGCAATTTTTAATAATGAGAAAATTAGTTTCTAATAAGAATATTATATACAACCTGTTTTTTAATTCTACCTTCTTAGTAAATTTTCTTTATATAAAAAATCTGGTTGATGTCTATTGAATGATAGAATGTCAGTTAGTGACATTTTAGCATGATTTTCTGATAGAGAAAGATTGTTGAAAGACTAACATTATAGCTGGCTTATCAGCTCCTAATATACATGCAGGAGGTATATTGTTACTACAACAAATGGTAGATGAAGAAGCTATCACACTTGATTTGAAGTTGTGAAGGTAATATTGAATCAACATACTCATCCTTTTCACAGGTCAAAAAGGCATGTCTCTCATGGGCACACTTATAGAGCATTGGCATATTTTTATAGCGGCACGTTTGATACTCCAGCAAATGATGGGCACAGTAGTCACGGTGCTTCGGTGGAATCTTAGCTGACATTAAATCAGCCTCATTAGCTATCATTTCTGGAAAAATAATATTGACAACATTGATGAGTAAGCATTATTGTATAATTAAGTATTAAGTTTATCAATTTAGCCTTGACAATGGGTTTATTTGAACGTCTTCAATCCTGGAAGTTTATATGTATCAATATCACTTTGTTTTGACTGCAACATAACCTAAACAGAAATTATATAACTTTTGTTTAAACCCACTCTAAAACATAGAACACTGTTTGGAATGGTAGGAACTTACAAAATTACAGGTTTTAAAGAGATTACCTCTTGGTTTTCTTTCATAATTAAATCCTGCTTGCGGGTCAAATGTTGGTTTATCATCCATGTAAAGATCAACATTCCGAGCGCCGTAAGATCCCATCATTTGACCCATGTTTGCAGTTCTATTGAGTTCAGTTAATTGTCCAATGAACCAGCTTTAATAATACGGCCCTAATAAACTCTTGGGCCTAATATTTACAACTTTTAGTTTGTAAACCAGCTGAGTGGAATATGTAATAGTTCCGATCTTAAAATTAGTGGTGTTGCCACATCTGGGGAAATGTCCCATTTATTGAGGAATTTTGTTACTCAATATGATAACTAAAACAATAGTACTTATAAATATTAAACATAGCATTTAATATAAACGATATTTATACGTGAAAGATATTGTTAGATATGGGGCTTTCACCAAGATAACAAATAACAAAATTGTTAAATCAAATTGCAGGCAATGTTAATTATTATTTCAGTCTCTTATTTACTTAAGTTTAACAAAGCAAATATCTTATCGTTTGGCAGCATCAGCAAAAGTCGGGTTGAAAAATAACATCCAGGGTTAAAACCTTTATCAAAATTCTAGGCAAAATTAATTATACAGATGTAAACACATATTTTGACATTATTTGTCAATGTTGCAAGCCTTAAAAACACATCTTGCAAATATTAGAATAAAATCGATAGTTAAAATGTGCACTATTCTAATTTCTAGGAAAAGCTAAAAATATATCAGCTTTGGTGAACGAACAGTCACGTTATGGTCACAGTTTGTTGGAGAGGGCACGATAACACTACCGTACCTCTATGGCTCTATGTCGTACGTAATCTATATGGAGAAGAGGGTATCTTAGAGTAGGTATAAGTCAATTGGTGATATGCGTATCAGTTTTTTTACCTGTGGTAAGAAACCTACCTCACTTCTTGATTATAATAATATTATGAACTATAAATGCGGGTAGTTTAAATTTTATGACAAACGTTCAGATTCACCAATTCAGTGTAAAACTTGTACCTATTTATTAATTGTCTGTAAATAACTTAATAATGTTTAAAGATCCTAAATTAATAACCATTCTTGATTTTTATAAAAATATATATTAGTACTTAACAAAAAATGGATTGTATAACAAAAAGATTTAAAAGTCATAACTTAAAAGTTTTAAAAACAGTTGGTAAAGGGACATACGGGTATGTATTTAATTTTACTTTTACTAAGTAATTGCTCTACCATGAAGTACTTATATACGAAGTACCAATGTAAACTTTTGTTTTTCAGGAATGTGTATTTATGTGAAAAGCGAGATAGTTCTGAATTGACAATAGTTAAGGATATAGAATTGAACGTAAAGCTTCAAGACCATAAGCAAGTTAGTAACTACACTCATTGAACTTTTTGTAGCATTATTCTGCATTAATAGTTAAGTACCTTTAATAAATACTCCCCATTATTTCAGGACATAGCAAATGAAGTTCACATCCTATCTTCACTGCATCACTCGAATATCATTAAATTTTATGCTTGCTATTACACTGATAACCATGTTATGATATCCATGGAATATGCCACTAGTGGTAATTTAGCGGAATACATGTATCAGAGATGTCCAAAATTATTGCAACAACAGGTGATATTCACATACCTACTAGCTTCTACCCGCATCAAAGTTGATAAATTATTCCTCCTTGGGAACCGTACATTTTCCCGGGATAAAGAGTAACTTATGTGTTATTCTAGACTATATATAATCTAGCTCTGTGCCAAATTTCATCCCGATCCCTTCAGCCGTTTTGGCGTGATTGAGAATGAGAAACAACTTTCATCGAACTTGCGCATTTAAAATAGTAAGTTATATTATTATTTTAAACTGCTGCTGAGTACCTAAGTCTGGATAAGTGTTTTACTAGTTTTAATATTATGATTACAGGAAATCCTTTTCTACTTTTGTCAAGTTTTGTTAGGAGTAAACTATATTCACAGTCAAAATATTATTCATAGAGATTTAAAAGCGGAAAATATTCTGTTGACCGGCAAGCATGGTGTTGTAGTTAAGATTGGTGATTTCGGAATATCGAAAATGTTGGCAAGGTGAGCAGAACCGAAATATTTGTTTAGCACATACCATCACGCATGTATTCCCCAGGGGGAAAGGGAGAGGTGTATAATACACTCTCACATTGTACCAGCAGCCTTTTCATGACTAAAATGTAAATAATCTGGGTTTTTCCTAGCCGTGGTTTTGTGGCTATTGGCCTAGCACTTTTCTGTCTCGTGCTTGATATGGAGGGATGTAGAAATTATGTTGTCCTGCTCCTCCGCTGTTTTTTCTGTTTAAAATTTAGTTGCGTGATTCAAGAGTTGAATCATTTCTCCGAAACTAGCCGCCAAGCTTCTTGGTGTAGTCTCCACTATTGATTCTTGCTTTCAATTGTAGTGGTTGGGAATAGTTACCTTAGGGTCGGCTCACACCGAAGCATGACGCGACGCGACGCTGCGCGCACACTTTAAAAGAGCGACTCAAAATATAACTTTATTTTCTACACGAAAAGCTACACATTTCATTGTGAGAATTTAAAATACGTTACACCACGCAGCACTACGCCTCGTGATGCCTCGCGGCGTAGAGCGACGCACCTCGACGCAGCGGTGATTCGGTGAATCGCCGGTACGCGCGACGTGCAAGCACGTGCAAGTGCGGCGACGTTGCGATGCATCTCGCGGCGGCGCGCGGAGCAGCGCGAAATCACTGGCCTCTTCCAGTATCGTCACGTCGCGTCGCGTCTCGGTGTGAACGGACCCTTACTTCTCACAGGCGTCACAACATGCTGTATTTAACTTCATGAAGCTTCTTTTTTCAGTGCCAAGAAGACTTCGACTGTTATAGGTACACCCTATTACTTGGCCCCAGAATTATGCGAAGGCAAACCATATTGTAGTAAAAGTGACGTGTGGGCTTTAGGTTGTTTGCTCTATGAAATGTGTACACATAAGAGGGCTTTCGATGCTGAGGTAAGAGTAAAATGAACTTAGGGAAGGTAGTAATTAAAACTAGAACAATCTAAATCAATGTGCGAATAGACAGAGAGTAGGTACTCAGAGCGCATGTGCGAAGTGACGAGGGAGTTTAGCGGTCCCTTCCTTAATTATAAAATCTTTTGCAAACTAATTTCTGCCTGCAACTTTGTCGCGTAAACTGCAAAGTCCTGAAGACTTTAGGACTGGCTAAATCTGGCGAAAACAGCAAAACGGGTTAAAAAAATTGTCATAAGTTAGAGCTAAATATAATATCTATGTTCGCAAAATTTCACCTAATTCCGTTCAGCCGTCCTATGTAAGCTAGAGCTAGATCTCTATTACAAATTAGGCTAATTTCGTTCCAGCCTTTTCAGCGATAGAGACAGACAAACATCCATTCATTCTCACAAACTTTCGCGTTTTTATAAAAGTAGTAGGGTAATACTATTGGCGCAAAGTACCTATGATATGTATTAGTTCCATGGTTTATGACTTACAAGTTCTGGCAAATAATATACAAATTATGTTCTTTATATCAAAGATGCCTAAAAAATTTTATTTGCCTTTCAGACCTTAGTGGGATTAGTAAAGGCGATTACAAGTGGCAGCGTACATCCTATTGATTTGACGATGTATGACAGGAGCATGCAGGACCTCGTGGATTCTATGCTGTCAGTATTGCCAGACAAAAGACCCTCTATAAAAGAACTAATGGGACGAATGGTACTTCTACCTGATATTTACACCGTCTATTTAGATGCGGGAAATGATGAATTATTATATTTGAAAGCGAAACAATTTGTGTGTTAATTGAAATATTATAATTATGAAATGAAATAAAAAGACAATTTAATGGAATTTTTGTTTTATTGGAAAAATAGAATGTAAATGAAAACAGTTGTAGTATGAAGTTCTTTTCAGATAACATCAGGATGTCATAGAACCAGCAAATGCCATCGAGACATTTATATTAAACTCTATTCTCGTCAAGCAGGTCTAGTGGTTGTGACAATATTTTTTTTTTATTTATTTTAGTGTATCTGTTCTTTAGCCTAATAACCTTGGTTTTAGTGTAGTATCCGTCTTAATAGCTAATAATATGTAGTGTAGAACTAAATACTGTTCTTACCAGCTTAACATAATCGCACTCTATTATAATTAAATCTAGAAAAGGAAATATCTTAATCAGGCTGTATTATCTGTTCTTACAGCCGAAACAAAAAGTCTGTACATTTTTGTAGTGTGCAACCTCCTTACTGGCCATTTGCTTGGTCGGTCTCCATTTCCTCCTCGTCGTCTTCTGGAATCACAAGAATTAGTACATTTGGTTGTAAATATTTAAATTAGGAACAATTCAGATGTTAAGTTTGCCCGAAAACGGTTTTAGTTAGCTTGATGTTTATCCATTTTCAGCTGCGACATTATAGACCTCCATTTGCCATTTCTTGGTGGGGCGCTGTGCTGTAATTATGCTGCTTGTATGTTAATTCACATAAGATAAAACTGGTTGATTAAATTTTTATGTAACGAGTTTGTTAAAAGCAGAACAACCTTCTGAGAGTATTTTGAAGATTTGTGTCCTGCAAATAGCACTATTAACATAGCAAAAGAGGGTATTTGAAAAAAAAGATGGGGAATATTGTATTGTGGGAATTATGAGTTACGGCGACTGGTTAGTTCAAGCTGTTGGATTAAAGCCTTTTCTATATTGTGCTATAAGACCTATCCATTCTTTGTCCTAGCCGCCTTTCTAACTGGTTCTCTTATCTTACTGGGTAGCATCTAAATACTATGTTATGCTGATTCAAGATCTCTGCTCTAGAAATCGTTTGTTCAACAGACAAAGGACCTAATTGGTGTCTTAAATTTTATAAAAATCTTACGTTGCCCATTTGACTGAGTAGGTGGTAGTAAAGGTTTCTGCCCAGGGATCTGGCCGGACTGAAGCATTCTCGTCAGTCTCTCCACTTCTTGCAGAGATGAAGCATTCTTGATAGCTTCACGAATCTTGTGGATTTCTTGTGGGCTGAGATCTGAAACAGATTTATTGAAATAATGATGAATAGGTATAAAGATATTTACACACTGTATATGCAATGTAACCAGAAACCACATGCATCCACAACTAACTGTCATCACTGTCAGAAGAATGTAATGCTCAATGTCTTTAAGGAATAAGACCTCTTTGTCACCCAAGGATGAAGGTCGTTAACCATTTCTCACCCTTATTATTAAGAGTGTAAGGGTGAAAAGCGGTTAACTGCAATTTTACCTTTGAGGCAGAATTGGGAAGATGACAGCATTTACCAATAATTCCAAGACATAACTTCTCTAAAGAAACACTTTATTTTAGCCCTGGAAACTTGATTAATTTTCAATTAACTGTAAAATTTGATTTTGAATTGCTTTCAAATTAATAAATAGTTAGTCAATTGAGTCTACTCAAAAGTGACGTCACAGTTCTGTTATTTTTTGCCGTACAATATCTATGGGACAATCGCGTTTTGACAGGTCATAAAAAGTACGTCAATTGACTGTGGTGTCATCTACCCTACTATTGGTAGACTACATTGTCATAAACTTACTTGTAACTTTAGGATCAGGCATGTTTCCTCCAGGCACAAAGGTCTTGGCCTTCCTCGTGATTTCCTTCTGCATCTCTTTCCCTTTCTTACTTTTGAACAAAGTATTTGCCTCTTCCCTTTCTTTTTGTTTGATTTTTCTAAAATCTAACAATCTCAGCTCTGGGAACTTGAATGCCACGTATGCTCTGTAATACAAAAGGTAAAAGAAATACATTGTTTTGTTGGTATTGGCAACATCAAAGATTTATATGAAACATAATTTATTGTTAAAAAATAAGATGCAGAATAATTATGTTACATCAATTTATAAACCATGCTAAAGGGCCAAAGGCAGGCCCGGTAGGTGAGACACAACAGGCAAAAATTATTCTTGTAAGTTATTCTTATCATACAGTATCACCATTTGGTGGAAGTTTTGCTGTAATTGGAGTAGTAATATCTTTTGGCAAGGCAAGTAGAGTCACATAATATTATGATGAATTATTTTATTACTAGCAATACCTCATTGTTTCAACAGTTAATAGTGGACATAATGGTTTCTAATCTTCCTTTATAAACTGTTTTTTTTTCAAAAGAGACCTATAGTTCCTGAGATTAGCACATATAAACAAAAAGCTCTTTAGCTTTATAATATTCGTATAGATTTTACCTGTAATGCTGTTTGTTTGAAACTGGATTATGCAGTAGTGATAGCGTTCTCAGCTTTGGCAGTGTGACTAGAGGGTCCAAATCACCTAATTCTGTTATATTGTTGTTTGTTAATACCAAGGACTCTAGATTAGGTATGTATTGCTCTAAATTTTCACCGATTCTCCTGTAAAAAGAAATTACATTCTTCTGTTATATTATTACAAGCAGTGTAGGTACATGTTGTTGTAATCCTCATAATAGTTGGACTTTAAATTTAATTGTAATAATACAGACACACTGATGTCCACATAGAAGATACGCACAAACAGTTATTACTGGATTTACTGGCACAACATATGAAATATGAGGGTATGATGAGATGATGAGAGATGAGAGTAGTAAAGGCTATGGCAATTAGATTCATTGTTTTTTCTTTCCATAACATTATTACTTACACAATTCTGTTGTTGTTTAGCAACAAGCACTTGATCCTTTTCAGCAAGGGGAATCCATCTAGTTTCCTGATATCGTTGTCTGAGAAATCGATAGTATCGAATTGATCTAATGTTGCGCCCATATTCTCGATTTGAGGTATTTTGTAACCTAGAAGAGGCGGGAATATTTAGTAGAAGTTTCAATGGTATTTTAAAATTATATCCATTTTATTTCTAGAAACAAAAAGATCTTCTGATAAGTACAAGTATCGGGTAGATAAAAATAAACCAGCTTGAACTATCACAAAAATATATCCAAAAACTAACCTCTAAGATCTAACTCTCGATCTCGACATGGATTCATGTATTGCATGGAGTTTTGTATCAATTCTGTTGAAAGTTTCACCATTTTAGATAATTAGCTAATAATACCGAAGAAATAAATTGATATATTAACAATTTACGGCGGTTCAAATATTTATTTTTGTAGCGTTGCTTCGCTTGCTTGCTAAGCTAGCGTTTCGCGTTGCGTCAATTTGACATTGACAACTTCAAATTTCAGTTGAGATTTTGACAATGACAACTTTGACAAACAGCTCAAATACAAAATAGTTTTAATGTTGCCAACCTATAAATTAATTTAACTATGATCTAGTTGTGATTGATATAGTATACCGATTTATATCAAATAAAGCCGTATTTATTTGATAAAGTCGTTTTTGTAAGTTAGAAAGTAAGACAAGGATCTAAGAAATTGTGGTTTTATTCTACTTACCTAGGTATATTTTTTTGCTGAAAAAGGTTAATAAAATGCTGCTATGTTGGATAGGTCGTACGGTTTCAGTTCACTATGCTTCAGATATGCGTCCAAACCAAACACACCATGAAAGTGACTAGGTGGGTATGTAGGTGATATCTATAGTCGTGTCTAGTTTGAAATCGTAGGTAGGTACATGTGAATATATTTTGTTATAGTGAGGTTGGGTAGGTGGAATCTTTAATTTTTAATTTTCTAACTTAGACTTGTGCTTAAGGTGTATGTTAGAAATGATAGGGCAAAGACATATTGTAAAAGCACCTGTTTATTTATTTATTTAGGTTTGCCAACAGGTTCTGTATAGGTACATTAGATCATCACCTGTTGCCGAATTTACCTAGTTAGGTAGGTACTAACTTAATAGTTTAATTCAATTAAAAAAAAAATGGATAACAAGATTTGCAATACCTAAATGAAAATGACCGCAGTAATTTACTGTGGAAAAACCGGGGAGACCTTTACCACGGCAACGATTAGAAGGATTTACGCTTCAATTTAGACTGGTCTCGCACTTTTTACTGCGCCATAAAGATGTTATAAAAATAAACCTGTTTTAAACGGTACCTATAGAAATCCTGCAGCTGTGAACCAATGAATATAAAAAGAAACTTTTAGGTATTGCTGAAGCCTTGCCTAATGACTTGAGGCGCAATTATCCACCTATTGTTGGACAGTAGGAACGTTAACCCCGGGAGAGGGGGAGGGGTCGCAACGCTTATCAATAAGATGTACCTACCTAGTACCTACTGGAAATGACCTAAAATCGAAATAGTAACAACAAACTTTATAGACAGGGGTAATCTCCATTCGAACTTGTCAAAGTGTAAACCGGCCTCACTCATAATTTTAACCACGTATCAACAGTTCATAACTAAAAGTTTCTTCTGCCCCGTTTATCTCAGGGTCGCAAGCGTGTCTGTTGAACGTGGGGTCTTGGGTTCGATTCCCAGGTTGGCTAAAGTGTTATTGAGTTTTTTCATTACAAAATTTCTTAATAGCCCGAAATTCTCCTCACTACCAGTCTCACCATAGGGTATTGTGTTACCCAGTAACTGGGTTGTGGAAGACAAAATAATAGGCAGTCGTTCCATATAAAACATTGGCACCCAGCTGCATCCGGTTAGACCAGAAGCCGTCCCCAACATTGGGAAAAAGGCTAGGCAGACAATAACTATGCTATTTGAATACTATCAATATTATATTCCTATTCCTAAGAAACTACTACTACTTTGGTACCTACTTAATCTTGCTATTCTCGCTCCGTTTGTCTGTTGTAAAATAAAAACAATAATAATAATTATGCTTTTTGAAATGTTCTGATGGCCCAGCGGTTAAGGTTCCAGACTTTTTCAAATTACATCTTCCAAGTTAATCTTGGACAACACTGACATCGCTGAACAAAGACATCGTGAGGAAATCTGGACTTAGCAAGCGTGGTATGTGGTAATCAATACACGTGCTTCATGGTATGAGGAAAGGCCTTTACCCTGCAGTGGGACCAATAGGCTGGTATTTTATGCATTACCAATTCCTTCCTAATCTAGTTCAAGCTAGTTTTGTGTACCTAATCCATATTTTATTGCTCATTCTACCCTCATTTCTAGCGAAGTGGCGGCCATTAGAATCTATTTTGATTTGTCTCTCAGTCCATGTTCAACTACAGGAAGTGAAGCTATTTCGCGGTGCTGTGCACGTCTGAGTTCAAAACCACACAGACTATTCTCAACTATTGCTATTGTGATAAGTGCTTTGTGCTCGTACTAGAATAAACTTTGACATTTGATTGGGTAGGTATATGTACCTACCTCTGATTTGAACCCGAAAGACCTTTCTAGAAACCCATGAAATTTTGTACGTGGGTGCAAAGTCAAACTGTCTGCGCTTGCTTGTTGCGATTCAAGAGGAGTGCATATAAAAATGTTGGTAGGTACCTACTGGTTGTTGGTAAAAACAAAGTACTTATATTTCTAGATCAGGATCTAAATCACCTACTTCAATCTATGTATTTAGAGATGACCAATATCTCCAAATTCATAGATTGAAGTAGGTGCTTTACCTATCTAACCTTATCTAACATTATTATAAGCATTAAATTATTACTTAATCGTTATGATTCATTAACATGACCACTTAAAACCTCCTGTTTCATATTCCTAAATATAAAGAGGAATATATGTAGTACGTACGATGTCGATTATAGTAAAGATAATTTAATTAATGATAACAATAAAAACGAATACAAGGTACGTATTAATTTATCAATTTTGGTTTTCATCTTTTACATTTTCAATTTTGTGTATTGCGTGATTTTTCTTGTTGCAATAAATAAACGATGTAATCTATAGTAGGTAGGTGCCTGCGGCACAATTTTATTCATCCATTCATAGCGTGAAACGAAATTTTGACTTACAACTGAAAATCCGAATACCAAAAATATTTTAGGCTAAAAATATCCACAATAGAGAACACTAAACCGTTAAGACGCACAGCCACAAACGTGGTATGCTTCTTCGAAAAGTTTTGTAAATATTTGGGTTACCAACTCTGCTTTTAGGTAGTCTAGAAATTACTAGAAATGGCAAAGGTGGTTGGTCAAATTATAATAGGTACTAAGTCCAGATTTATTCCTTTGATTTGATTGATTTATTTCATACTAGCACTCTCCCCGCGACTTCGTTCGCGTGATTTTTCTTACGGATCCCTAATTATTTTTTTAATAAAATAAAGCCTATAGCACTCAGTGATAACGTAGCTTCCAATTTGTGAAAGAATTTTCAAAATCAGTTCAGTAGATCCAGAGATTACCCCCTACATACAAACTTACAAACATACAAACTTACAAACAAATGTTACCTCTTTATAATATTAGTATAGATTTTATTGAACCTAAACACAAACTATAAATAGGTAATAAAAAAATTACAAACTATAATTTATAAAAAAAGAAAGGAGGAAGCTCATAGGGCATCGAAAAACTCGTCCTAATCGCTGTAAATGAGGCAAGTACCCAAACGGCTAATAGCATTGCCAAGTTGTATGTACCTATATACTTTAGTCCATATACTTGGCTTGACTTCCTAATTGTTCTAGTGACCGCAAGTAAGACAGCTGAGCAGGTCGGGTAGTAGTCTTATCTACCTACTGGTTTTTTTTAGGAACTTCCCAGAAACAGATCGGATCGAAACCGATCGGTTGTAGGATAATCGTATTTCGTATTTTGGAAATACGATTATTTTACAACTAATTTTATTCGACAAACGTGACTCAATGATTTTAATAAAGTTTATACAGGTGTCAGTAACTCCGTTCCTGAAGGGGATCCCCTGACCGCACATTTTTTCTTCTTTTCAATAAATTCATAAACTCATAACATTTATAAGCTTTATAAACACAAAGTTACAAGTTACAACCTATATCAATATCTGTAACTAACTGACTAGATTAAACGCGAATGTGGGATTAAGCATAAACTAATTCAAACTTCGTCGTGTTTCGGCCTTACATATACATTTAACGATGAAATCGAATAGCTGGCTAAATATACTACCTACACCATTAAGTTTAACATAACTTCGTACTTACTCGTAGATTTTCGCGGAATAATCCGAAGTAGAACAATGATCTTTACTTTTCTTTTCTATCTTTACACTTGATTTGTTTACTCGTGACAATTTTAACGTAATACCTTTATTTAAAAAAATATAAATAAAAACTAAACAGACGGCAATCCATATAAGTCTAATTCAACGCGATTTTTTTGTATTTTACGAAGTGACTAAAAGACGCGCAAATTATTATGTGGACAATAGACCTCTGGGAAAAACGGAAAAGATTTTTTATGTAGCCTTTTTTATGTAGATATTTTTTTTCTGTTAGAAAAGCGATTTTCATTTTAAACATGCTGTAGATTGGATGGACCTCATAAGTAGGTAGGTACGCTTTTTTTAATAGGTAGGTTATACTAGTTATTGCCCCTGACTTTGTCTGCGAAAATGTCGGATACCGTGGACGCAAAGGAAGTTGCGGAATAACAAGTAGCCTATGTCCTTTCTTGGGATTCAAACTTATCCCGTACAAAACATCAAAATTGGGTCAGCGATTTAGCCGTGAAAGCGTACCAGTTACTTGCGCATTTATAATATTGCGGGACGTAGGCTGGGCGCAAACGTCCGGTTTGCGATCAGGTTTCCGAATCAGGAGGCGTGTATGTACATGCACACACATGCATAAATTACACATACATTCATTTGTTTTTTACATGTGTGTGTAATTTACACGCCTCCTGATTCGGAAACCTGAATCTGAAACCGGACGTCTGCGGCCCGCTTTATCAGGATACCGTGGCCCCAGAACGTAAAGGGCAACAGAAGGAACAGGGTGGTTTTTTGGTCAGTAAAAGTCTGACAGTCCCTTCCGCCCCACCCAGGGCGGAAGGACTCATTTGATGATTTTTACCACCTCAAAAAAAAAGTATGGATACGATGAATAATTCTACAAGAAATATGTTCTTTTCCGTTACAATAAACCCTTTAAGATTTCAAGATCCTATTTGATTACATTGTTTATTTCTGATGGCGTTGAATCTTATTTGGTTAAGAAAACGCTACGAATGTGAGAACAAAATAAAGACTGTCAGGTGAAAATAAACAGACAAACATGTCTTCTTTATTTATCTAGTCCCTTGACTCCATTCGTCAGTTTCGATCTGTCACAGCGACGGGGGTGCTTTTTTTCTACATTTTTAATAATTCAGCGTAAATTATTTATTTTTATGTACGCCACTCCACTTTGGAAGCTTAAAGTCCTTGTCAGTTAAATATTCAATGATATCGAAAAATACATGAGGACACAGCACGACAAGCTGACCTGGCATTGTTTTGGCTTTTCGTACAATGAGAGGTCAGCTTATGATGGAAATGTATATTAGCTTCATAAATTGTTGTGTGTACGGAAAACATTAGACTAGATGGATATCGGAAGAAATTAGTATAAACTATGCACGATAAGTAAGTAAACTTACTGATAAATATTTGTTAGTAGTAAGTTAGTGTTCGGTTGATGCCAATATTCTCGGCCCCTAATATAATTACATGGGACTTAAATATAACTGGCAAAATGTGGGTGTATTAATGGGTACACCTCTGCCTAATCCTTCGGGGATTACAGGCGTGATGTTATAAGTGTATGTTTAATTAGGGTTCCTTGCAAAAAATACCTCGCATAAAACAGATATCCACGCGAACGAAGTCGTAGGCATAAGCTAGTTTCAAAATATATTCATTCGTAAATTAGTTCAAGTATTCGAAATCAATATTACGTTAATATCGATTCTTAGAAGTTGAGTTAGTTCTCCCCTAAATTCGGTTATTCCAGTTTAGTGCCACTCGCTATTCACAAACAGAGGGGGGTTAACTGTGGCGCGCTAATTCGGGCCCCTTAAAGAAGATTAGTGCAAATTCCGAACACTAGTACCTAATGGCTTTCGTGTTTCAAATCGGAAAACTAATAGAACAATTTACGAGCAAGCTGTATAAATATGTAGGACAAGTATTATTAGTGTTTCGATATTGCTGTGTGAGTTTGGATCGAATAGTTTAGTTTATAGATTTGTCATCATATTAAATGACAGATTCGTTATTTTAAAACTGTTTTTCAGTAATAAGAACCTACTCGGGACGCGGTGGGGTTGGACATTCAATTGTAATGTTTTTCTTATTTGAAAAGAGAACACTGTTGCTACTGCTTATCTATGACATAACGGGTGTAATAGAGAGGCCGAAAGTTCCTCCCGTCATAGCGATTATTTTTGTTCTGGATTTTTGTTTTGGTTACAGAGATATTTAAGGACAAAGTATCAACATTTTTTAATTTTACAAAAACAAGTTGTGAAAGTTATAAATAAACTGTAGATACCTGGGCACCTACCGCCATCTCTTAAAACAATATTATTTTAATATTACTTTATAATTTCTGTTGTTGCATTCGGCATTTCTGTTGTCGGCGCTGAGCCGAGCGTTGAAAATCCAACAGTGCGGAAGGCAAAGTAATATTAAAATAGAGATGGTGGTAGCCCCCCTGTACAACCCCTGTATTGTTTTATGCATCCATAAACACAACGTTTTGCGTGCGTTACATTGCACGCTGTCATAAACAGTGATTTATCATGCAAAAACAAATCGTTTCCCTAGAATGTTTTTTGCTCAATGTTACTCAGTTTGATGGGCAGTATATGTAGTTAACGTTTATGCGATGCGTCTATATATACGTATACACCCTCTATGTAGTTTCCACAAGTGGATCGGAGTAGCCTATTTTATAAAGAGCAGCTGCTTACTAGTTCAATCAACCAAGCTTCAAGGATTACCCAATATTTCTTTAAAAATGAGCAGCAGCACTCATTTGCGTACTACAGAATATCCCAAATTGCCCTCAGTATATTTCCTTTATAGCATAACTGCTCCAAACATCATTTCCATTTAATTTCAAAAGAAACTGCGATTTTCTTAATTTTTAAGATAACGAAAAGAAATCCCGCGGGTAAAGTTCGTATCCAAATAAATTCTTATGTTCGCTGAAAGGGTAATTAATACGGTCGTTATTAATGAAAATGCTTTGAATGCCTGTGAATCGGTTTTTGTCAAATATTTGTGCTTCAATGTACCTATATTTCATTCCAGTTCGCTATTTTAACGAGTGCCAATTTACATTCAGAGTATGTTTTTTGAGCTCATTTACTTATGTATATTCATTTTTGGAAGCTGTTGCATTGTTTAAGTCTTCAAGGGAATTAACCAAAGAAAAAAGATTTTTGTATTGCTGGTGTGATTAATCCTCCGCATAGAAGGAATCGGACATTATATTAATTAACTCTATGGCGTATTTGACGGTACAGCTGGCGCAGTTGCTAAGCATTTGGCTGCTGCGCTTGCGTGCTGCGGGTTCGATTCAGAAAAAATATTTGTATGACCTATATGTAGTTGTTGCGGGCTTGGTGGTTTATGTGTGTTAGTTTCTATGTTTGTAAACGCACCTACAATACCTACAAGAGAAAATACTAACTTTGGACAAGGTATAAAAAAAATGGTGTTTACCCGTCTTACTTTCCCAGCCTAGATTGAGGTTTTGGCCCAATCTGCGACCGAGTATCAATATTTTACATTTAGCGACTGCCATTGCCATCTGACCTGTACGACCCAATTACCGGCCGAAACAGATATTGTTCCATAATCAAACAGTCCATTTGGTGATGATAGAGTTGTATTATTTTATTAGGCCAAGCTTGGTGATTAGGTTCAGTTAACGTTCCGGTCATAAATTGTTATCGTTAAAAGGCAATATAATCGTCCTTCTAACCCGTTGACACGAATAACAGTTTCGATCACATACTATTTTTACATCTGTGTATCACAAACTTTCCTAATAGTCTAGAGGTCGCAAGTGCGACTGCCAAACGTGGGGTCTTGGCTTGATCTTTAGGTCAAGCCTAGTGTTTTTGGGCTTTTTCATCACTCATTAGTAGTACTCTGGTCTGTATTTATGCGTTCATAGCAGTAATTTTAAGCTCGCCAAAGACATGCTTTGACTACGTATTCAGAAAATTCAGTTTTGATCATTGGGGCCTGGCCCCTGAGATGCCATGGCCGTGTGTTGTGTGAAGTTTCTTAGATGTCCATCCTAGTATTTTGAATCGGTAACCCGACATCCTGGGGAGGGCAGGACCTAGCCCCCCCCCCCCTTCCCTGTATACACCTATGGTTTTGATAATAATTTGGACAAATTGGAAATATAACGCTGTGGTCATACGACAAGTGTCAAACTAAGTGGCTTCATTTGGCCATCGTCCGGTGATACTTTTATAAGCACATATAAACATCATTACGAGATGTAGACGAATGTAGGTATAGATGGTTCCTCGTGGAAGAAATAAGTACGGGGAAACTCGATATGTGTGGCCCGGGCTCATATATTTTGTATTAAACGTGGATATCCACGTAGGCGTAACGTGTGAATAGTTTTTCATATTAATATTATCACGTTCACTTTAGGCTAAGTGCGGAAAATTACTTCACGTTTATACGAACGATGGATGAAAGGAATTTTACTTATTTTCATACGAAATCAATCACTACTTTTAGTACGACAAGGAAAGAAAAACAGTAGTAACCTAAAACTATTACCTCACTATATTTACTGGTAGGTAACACCGGTATGTATGAAGACTTATAAGAACCTGCGCTTACCAAAACAAAGGCAAAACATTGAATGGTAAACACAGACCGCTATGTCCATACTATTGAATGATTTGCGTTTGTTTCGGCCTTGGTCAAGGTTATATTTTTGCAAACATGGCATATGTGTCGTCGTAAAGCGTTTTGCGTCATACTCGGATACATTATGTTGTGAGAAAGACCACCTAGATTCTAAAATGAAAAAATCTGCAAATTTTTTATCTGCCATAACATCACGCATGTAATCCCTGAAGGGTAAGGTAAGAATACCCATGAGAACACACACATTTCGCCAATTATGTTTCAAATCCCATGTAATAGGGCGCGAGCCTATTGAGCCAACCGGGCACAAATCCAGACTCCGAGGCTGCTACTGAGAAATTCCTGATGTAACAGCCCAAAAACACTTCGGTTTAGGTTTTATGTGTCACTTGCACATTGATTTATAAAGCACGTACTAAACAATAAAGATTAACAAATAATTTACCATTGAACTTAAAGCTGTAAATCGTGTGCAATAAAATATATTTTTAAATGACAAGATAAAAAAAGGTGACGGCTCGTGGGGGGCGCGCTGTCAGTTAACGGTTGGAATTTTCGAGGAGATTCCGGCTTGGCCGTTGTCGTGTAAATTAACCGTTCTTAAGATCTCTCAGAGACTCAGAGACTGGCTGCCCGAACGTGCCTCGTGGAGACATTTTAGTACTCCACGTAAAATTACTTTAGTTATCACTATCTTAAAACTCATTTGTTTCTATAACAGACTTCTTATTAGAAAATTTTAATTACAAAGACATTGTATTACAAAGTTATTGTTAGTAAAGATGTTGCATTTAGAACGCGTGTCAATCATTCCAGTATATTCTTTATTACAATGACATAAGAGTCACACGAAATGCACTCGTGTGTTGCAATAACCTCTACCTAAATAAAACTCAATTCTGCTCAAGTACCTAAACAACTTTACATTTTGACTTGAATAATTACATTGTTGTCGTCGTACTGTAGGAACATTTACAAAAACAAGTTTGGAAATCGTACCGCACCAACAAAAGGCAGCTATTATGCAGTCATATGTGATAGTTATCAGTGATTGTTGTGATAAGTCGACACGCTATACTACGGTTGTGTTTACAGACGCCCGTCACAATGACTATAGCATGGAGTATTATAGAGGTGTTTTCAGGCAAAGCGTCCCTCGTAGAATCGTAGCTGCAAGGCAGTCGCGTTCCGCATGCCTGTCAGACCTCACGCCTCACGCGCGCTCAACGCTACGAGCTACGCCGTAGCACGTCCCGGACTCTCGTAGCCAATTCGTAAACCTACGATTAAAAAAAAAATCGCTTCGAAAGTGGCTTGTACTTAATTCCCTAAAGTTCTTCAGGAATGTTTTACTGTGGAAACTTTAAAACTAATCTGTGTAAACTTTAACTATCGTAATCTTATTATAGTGGTTTAAATATTTAAGTAAATAAACAGATCGAGGATTTGATCTACTTTGTGTATGTGATGAAAGTGACCTAGTGTCTGTTTTATGTGTATGTGTTTGTAGCTATAAAATTTAGAATATTGGTAAGTATGACAATTTTCTTAATTAAGGAGATATTTTCAGTAATTTCCTTAGGTTGAGGAAGGTAAATGGAATTCATTAAGTTGCTGAGAATTTATGGCAATTAGCATATTCGGTAGGTGCTGACGTAAAGATTACCTTATCTTGAAAATAATAAATTACGTGTGTAATTTGATTACATTTATCAACATTTCACTTTAATTTGTGATGTGACACTCACGTATAATTTCTTTGCTTCAGTTGCTACTTTAACAAATATTTATACCTTGTATGTTTACTATAATACAATCAGCTTTAAATAGTTACCTACTTATTACCTGCCCGTCTTGATACCTGCATAAAAAATAAAAAACCTTAAATTCCAATATTATTTTGTCGCGGTAGGTACATCTTACTTACAAATTCAATCAATTCCCCAAAATTTAGCCAATAAAATCAGTTCGAAAATTCAATATTGTTCGTCAAACAAATTACTAATACTAATAAAGCTATCCATCATCATATGAAACTAATTTTCTCTGGAAAATAATATTAAAAGCGTTGGCAAAGTGTGCCCAATATATCACATAACTTTATGGTTGCTTTTTTTTCTTACGATATTATCCAATAAGAGAATACGATCCATCAGACGAAGCGATAGGTTAATTGATATTGTGGAAAAGAGACAGTATACTTTATTAAAACAGGTCTTTCGTGGGCTTATGTCTAGTATCCAAGGCTCAATGATATTGTTTCCAAAGAAATTTTCATCGTTTCAGACGAAGTTTGTTTACAAAAATACTTTGGATCTAAATTTTACTCCGTAGCGTATTTTGTAAATATTTACTTTTATTGTTTACAGTTTAACTCACGTGTTCTTTAGGGTTTACCCGAAGAGTTTCGTTCTTAAATGGAGTTCTTATTTGAGACCCAGAGTAAAATTGGAAGACTCTGGAACATTCAGCAAAACACGAACACAATATTTACATCAAAATGTACTTACATAGCATCACGCCTGTAATCCCCGAAGGGTTAGGCAGAGGTGTACTCATTAGTATTTCAACATTTCGCCGGTTATGTTTAAGTTTCATGTAATAGATTGCGAGCCTATTGCCATCAAAATTCCTGATTGAAAAACCCACAACACTTTGCCCCACCTGAGAATCGAACCCAAGAACTCATGCTCAGCAGTCGCGCTTTGCGACCACTAGATCAATGAGGCAGTCAATATGAATGTATCTTAAAGAATTACTAAACAACAGAAATAATCATTTGCTTTTTTCATCACTGAATTAAATGAAACTGTGTAATAATTTTACAGAAATAATTACTTCATTATGAAGGCGTTATATTTTAACGGACTAAAAGCTTGGACATGATGGGAGTTGAGACTTTAATTAAGAGTTACAGCGGTAAAAATCTGCACAGTTTCACGCAAATAACTCATTAATTTACGGGATCAAATCATTTCTAAAACACCATCTCCAGAATCCGGTTGCTTTAATAATCTAATGTTCGAACAAACTTATGTAATTATAACACTGAAACTTTCTGTGGGCACCCTCATGGATAGACTTTAGTAATATGTAATGTTATTAAAATTTGTCATATGATAAACTAGCTGTGTCTGTGATTTTGCTCGCTTCAATTAATAAATAATTAAGCCATGCGAGAAAATTTAGCCAGAAAAATTGCACGTAATTCGGATAAGTCGTACCTACTTGAGTTGTAAGGACACTGACGAAAATACAGAGATGTATATTTAGCCTTAGATTTTTCAACCTTTATGATAGTAGGTACAAGAATGGCAGTCAAAAATCCAAATAACTACGTTTTAATCCGCGCAAATGAAATCGTGATCAGTCACCCGATTGTTTAATTTTTGTGTGTGATCGACAAACGCCATATGCAATGGACAATTGAATTATTCCAAATCCAATTGTGGAGTTCAACATAGTTTCAACAAAAGTTGAAATCTACTTGTTTATTGTTCATACAGTTCATTTGTATTCCTCGAAACTATGCCTTATCCTGTTGACAATACAATGCACAAGTTTGAACTAATCCTTATTACCACGGCCCGAGTTATTTGATAACCAGAAGGTATTCAATATCAAATATTGACGCTATTATATTGTACGGAAGCTCCTGTCTACAAATTCGGTGGATTAAGTGGCAAATTGCTTCCCATTTAGATGTTTGATTTCATAAATAAGTGATCGACATTTTGGATACCGGGCTCAGAAGTAATGGAGGTACACAGAAGAGATGCAAGAGGCAAAGGGTAGTCGAGATGGGTTGGGTTAAGGGTCGATGGAACACGCATTAGAGTATTTCAACTGTAATGTACAAGAGCTTGGAAAAGTTTTGGAGGCAGGGATTGTCTCGTTGAGAGACAAACAACTTTATAGGTAGGTACTACATTCCATGTAGGTAGGTACCTAATGGAATGTTCGATTTTCATTTGTTTCCCCTAGGCAGGGAGTGTGGCCGGATATTTGGCAGCCTCGAAATATACAGACATATTCGTATATCGTACGACTATGTACTGAGTACTTACATAAAGTCATCGGCATCAGTAATAAAAATGTAACTAGTTGTAAAAGTTTATCGCATCACGTGTAGGTTTATGTTTCGCGTTATCCGAAATAGGTAAAGAGTTAGGAAACGGATTTGTGAATGTATTCGTATTTACGTTTTAAAGAAAAGATTTTAGGAGCTCTTTATTCGGTTTTAGTTTAGACGATAACAATTATCTTGAATTGAAAATTGATCTCCAAATCTACGTCCCTATATTTGGAGTTGGATAACAAATTAATCATTTTTTTATACTTTGTCGTAATTTATCTGCCGGCTTCTGGATTGAATCATACTCTGTGTTCCACTGGGCGTTATCACGTACGAAAGATTTTGATAAAATGGGATGAATCCAATGTTTTCGGGTGCGAAAAAACCAATTTATCCAAAGGGCCAACGCTACTACGTTGATATTTCCCCGTCACATTTCCATTTCCCAGAACTGCTTTATTAAAATATACAAAAGCTGTCAATTCAATTTATTACGTTACGCTATTACATTTTATAACAATGTCACAAAAAAATGATTTACGATATTTTATACTGAAATTTGAAACATTGTCCCTTTTAAATCTCAATAGGGTGACAATGTAGCGACATATTGGCTTTAAAATAAAATAACTATAAAGCTTTAAAGGCACTGCCACATTGGAGCGGACAACTAGCTGGCCCGGTCAGATACTGAAGTTGTATTTTGTCCACGTTAGTGAGAACCTTTAGTACTACTACTATTAATACTACTGTAGTATCTGATCGCGCCCTTTATTAAGCTCTGGCCTTAATTTAACGCTTTAATTTTTAAGGCAACACAGGAAAGTCCGGGTAGCGTATAACGAAAAAAAAAGACTGCGCCCCATGTGTCCGCTCCGGTGAAGCTGGGCCTTTAGAGTAGTATCATTATTAACCCTTAAATCGACGACTTTATTGAATTGATCTTCAAAGGCTCACAATGCACTGAAACACTTATACGCCCGGTATAGTGGTGGCAAATCAACTTTATATTTTATCGATATTTCTGTGCCAGCCAAGTCAGAACAGTGTAAAAATGAATAGGTACCTAAGTGAGTTGAGCGAATGAAGTTATACGCTCCAGTGACGTTCAAAGTAAGTTTGGGGCTATATATTTGCATCGTAATCTTTATTCACTAAACAGTGGCGTCGGGGCACAGTGGGCACCTTTTGCAGTAGATATCTCTGACGTTTACAGTGACTCATCGCAATGTCCTTTTTTATTGAAAGTAAACAGATTCTTTTGAGACTTTTACGATCATACAAATAACGGATCACAATAACGCTACATGAAAGGAATCCATGTTATTGTGTTATCGCTATATAAATTTCAGAATGACCTTGTGAATTGGGAGCATGGACGCAATTCATTTTGAATTCACGCCTGGTTGAGGTGGAGAAAAGTGGATAACGATCATTAGATTATAATTCTATTAGCAGCATCATTATTTATCCATTTTACAAGAACAAGATGTTTTTACAGTAATATTTATTTTTATATGAATATTTTTTCCATCAGCCAAGCGTGAAGAAATACATATAAATTCTGACAGTCATTTATTAAATACAGGTTAAACGGCCGGTGCCTCAGGCTTTATTTTAATTAATGATTGAAAGCATGTAGTAGGTAGCATTTCGCAAGTTAGTAAAAGTATTTTAAGGTGAACAAGTCGAGTGAATGGCGTTGTTACGAGTAATTTAGCAAAGCATTGTAACTCACTCCAGACGTTAATTTGTGAGGTAACGTGTGATGAAGGTCTGACAATGTGGCCCAAGTGACTGGAATCGATGTTGGAAAAAGTTCAGTAGGTATCGTACAGAAAAATACAGAACATTCAGTATTTAAATATTAAATATATGAGCAACAACGTTACCGCTTAATAATTCACTTTAATGAGTCGTAATATTAATGTTCCTTTTGTTGTATTACAAGTTACAACATTTTACGATATTAATCTACTTTGTATTGTTATTGCTTGTTACTTTTTAGTGGTAATAAAGCGAATAAAGAAATGTCTGCTTGTTTTTAATGCGTCGAAGTTAAAGCAAACGTATCTTAAGGCCTGCACAATTAAAGCTAATTGTAACCTTTATGTCTTCGCAGCAAAAGGAACAAAATGCTGTGTCTAATTTATTCCAATTCCTCCTATAAAAGCTGGGTATTTATGAATACAAGTGTTGTTGAGTCGTCTTGAATTCTTGGGCCTTTTAGAACCCTATTTGAGAGGCATAGGCTACCACTACCAAGATGTTACCGAGATTTGCTTATAAATGCCTACTTAACAAAGTTTACTAACAAGTGACTTTACGGTTTGGTGTTATAAATTCAATTGAAAAGCTTAGAAATATTTTTTTTATATTAATGCAATATAGGTTGTCTATGTAAAATACGTTATTTGTCTTCGAAATGGCTGAAAAATATTTTAAAATTAATTACTAAATTAAAAATGAACTTTTTAAGGTCATTCATGTCACGTCTCATCATTGGGAATATCTCTGTAATTAAAGTAGTAATAATGTTTTATTAATTATTCCTAAAGGTTTTCAATAAGCTGGTCGTTAATTACTAGCTGAAACTATTAATTAATTAATTAAGTTTGTCAATAACGTAAGTAGTGACTATTATTACTCGAGTTTTATGGGCCGTTAGAGAACCTTTAGTGAAATATAATGATGCGATCGATTGATTAAGATGATAGAGATATATAAATATATCTATAATTATATTTTTTATCTGTGTCGGTGATCGTTTTTATTCACATGTTGTGGCCAATGTCATTGCTAGTTAAAGTTATTTGTTTGATTTTTATCTAGTCTGGGCGTTAATAATCTCTTCATAATACAAAACAAAGTCGGTTCCCGCCGTCTGTCCTTCTGTACGCAGTTTATAAGACCGTTAAGGTCGCGCAACGGATTTTAATGCGGTTTTCATCAATATATATAGTGATTCAAGAGAAAGGTTTTTTCTACACAGCACTTGTGCGAAGTCGGGGCGGAGCGCTAGTATTATAATAAACTATCTTCTGCACGCGACTTCGTCCGCGTGGAAATTAAATATATCCTTTGATACTCGGCAATAGCTGTACTTAGCTATAGCTTTCTATCAGTGAAAGAATTTTTGTAGTTAACCAATATTTACTTCCAGAGAATTACCTCCTAACACACAAAAAAAGTCAAACAAAACTGTAATATTAGTACCTATAGATAATCAAATATCAACAGTAATGACTCAAACAAAAAAAGTAGTGATCAATGGTTTACATAAACAATTTATAGTAGGTGTAACCTACTAGTCATTATATTGATAAAAAATACTTACATTGTAGCTCTGAATAGTTCAGTCAGAATAATGGATTTTTCGTGAGGTACGTTTGGGTTTCCTCACGATGTGGCGATGTTTTCCTTTATTGTTTGAAGCTTGTGATAAATTGGGTACACATGTTTGGAAACACGCCGTGCTTGAACAACAACAAAATTCACAATTGTTAAATATTTAGGTAAGTATATTAGGTATGAAAATATTTAACTATATAATATAAACAAGTATTTTTTTGTAGTTAATATAATGTTTTCGCTTTCTATATGGAAAGCGAATTGTGAATTTTGGATGCATATAGAATTAAATTCCTGCATCATTCCAACTCAATTGAACACCGGTAAAAATTAATGGCAAATACTTAGCAAGAAAGGTAAGACTAAATTTCGAAAACGTGGCTAATGAAACATGAGATTGTAAAACCAAAAGACGTAATAAAGTTTTTTCTGCTAGCTACGATTGCCTCTACAGCGATCTTAGTAAAAGTGGACTACATAATAGTATTCAAATTACAGATTGCTATGGTACACAAGACCGGACAAATTGCTAGGGCGTCCCTACGAACTTCGTTTCCACTTCATTAGATTAATTCTGCCTATTTTTATTTAAATTGCGCATTGCTGGAAAGAAGTTTATAGAAGACTAAAATAGTATTTTGTAAATCTGCTAATGTTTATATTCTTGATCCCTGTAGAAAAATAATAATCTTTTATAAGTATACATTCTATTTTAATTAATTTAATTTTTCTGACATTTATTTGCATACAATGGTTACTTTGTATAAAATAATTATGTACGATACCCTGTTCTGGCATAAAATAACTATTACTATATGCTGTTAATTATTAATTAATTTAAGTAAAAAAACAATAAAAAAGACTAAGTACAACTAAAAATCATCAAATGAAATACAGGAAAGTGAAACTTATTAATAGTTCTTCCACACATTGAAGTCACTTTATTTGTTGCAGACATTTTCTACGCAGTACTTCGGAATCTTTTGCATGCACCCTTCGACAACTGAATATTTGTGAATATTTTATAACAAAATTCATCAGCATGAGTGCATTTTTAACAAACCTGGAAGCTTACATCTGTGTTTAAAATAACCACTAAAGTGTAAATTAATATTTGTGTTCATTAAAGTCAGAGCTCACACATATTATGTAACAGAAGTTAGCACAAAATGTGTGTAGTTAACAGCAAAGTTTAGGACAGCATTTCATATATTATAATCTGTAGGTATTAAAAGGAATGAAAACACTGAACATTTTCAATCTATTTTCAAGCCAAAATGAACAGATAATGCAATTAGGCTGTTAATGGAATTAATCGCGGGAACATTAACGTGCGTCATTAGATAAAGTGTTGGATAGGACAATGTGAAAGCTCTTCGAGTATGTATAGTATTGTATAGTACCTCTAAATTGATTTTCCCAATTATTGAACTTAGTTCGGCCAAAATTAGTAACCCAGTCAAAGTAATTCAATATTTCAAACGTGTTGCCCGCGACTTCAATATTTCTATTACTTTCTTCAAAAAACGAGAGAAGTTTTGACGTGGGTTGGCTCATTTTAGCAGAACAAGTCCAATTATTTAGTGAGAAACGGAATCAGAGAGTGGATTAATAATTAATTTATTTCATGACGATTTGCGTGAAACATTATGCTGAGCTGTCGTTTATGTAAAAACAATCGGTTTTCGATGTAATAAGTTTCGGATCGTGTTACAACTGACTCGAAACTAAGACAAAACTACCGACAAAAAGTTGTGCTGCGAAGTTAAATTAATTAGTGGATTGTATGTCATATTGCGTTGAGGTAAAATTCAAATTCGAACACGCACTTGGGTATGTGCACTGTGCAGAATTGTACTTTTGTAATCCAGACAAAAACATCGAAAGTATTTTACGCACAGCGGTTTGCCTCCTTTCCCTTTCACATTGTCCATGAACTGTTTATTGGCTTGACATTCAATAATTTTTAAGTGTTGACATACTCGTATCACCCGTACGTAGGTATTTACCCGGTTTTTTTAAAAGAGCTACTGTGTCAGCGCGGATATGATATACCAATTATTATGGCGCGTGATAAAAAATTGTAACAAAAAGCGATTTTAAAATCGTGCTGTAAAAAATCTCATCGCGGTTCGCACTCCCTCTAAGTCCTAACGCAAAAAGTATTAAAAAGATTTTTTACAAGATCTCGAGTTAATTGTACCTGTAGTAGGTTCCTAGTAACCATAAAACTGTATAATTAAGAAAAGAAAGAAATGAAGAAAGGCTTGTCCCTTTGAAGTTTGTAACGTAATTCGGATGTAATTTGTGGCACCTTTATTTTCATCCCGGTTTTACCGACCTTTGTGCACATAAAATGATTTATTTTTATACCGATTTCGCAATAAACGAACAGCTGTTGGACTTATCTTAAAATTTAGTTGGTACCTAACTAGATTTTGATTGGTTGTCAAAATGTTTTAAAAGTTTTTGTATGTAGTGCATGCAAAGGCATCTTTTTTATTATGTTACTTACGTATTTATGTACAGTCAGCCAAACGGATAGGTATGCAGAGTCGTCAGATATAGTTGAAGTTTTCTTAGAAACCGATGGATGTATTTGACTGAAACTTAACTTAATTAATGAACTGTTTATTATCTACGATTACATTCAAAAACATCCAGCGGTTTTAAAGAAAACTTCAAGTATATCTGACGACCGTGCATACCTATCTGTTTTGCTGACTGTACCTACTTATAAACGAATAGAGTTATGTACCTTAAAGTATGTTTCACAGTTCCAGTCCGAAACTAAAAACAAAACACGATTTTTAATAAAATATTTGACCGATAAATAACCCGGGACTTGAAGACGGTAAAAACGGCTAAAAGAGTACCTACTTATATCTTTAGAACAACCTATATCAAAATAGGCCATCTCGTGTTTAGGCGTATAGTAGGTACGTAAGAACCTTATTACGAAAAAAGATCAATATCTATTTGTATGATTGTATCATAGTCCCATACTGTGAGGAATGTCATTTCCGTTTATTTAACCTACAAAGAAAACAAACAATATTTCTCTTTCTCTGTTTTCAATATAATTTACGACTATAGGTACACAGACACGCCTTTTAGTGTTTTGTGTTTATTGAATTTTATGTGGTTTGAACAGACATAGGTAAAATGGAATTGAATGAAAGAATCTGGAGGGTAAAGGTTTTTAAAATAGCTTTAATTTATCTTCGTTCCAAAGAATAGCGTATTGATGAGCTTAAAATTGTACGCAATAGCCACAAATTGTACTTAGTTGTTGTTTATAAATCGTAGGTAGGTCCGTAGGTAATCTATCTTTGTCCTGAATGACTGACTGACTGTAGCTGCTGATCGTAGAGACCTGAAATTTGGAGGGTGTGTTTTTGCAAGACGTAGGCATCTAATAAGAAAGGATTCCTTGGTCCAATCTACTTCAAATATAAATATAGACACATAAATAAAACATGATTAAACTTCATATCTTCCGAACCACGCGGACGAAATCGCGGGCAACAGCAAGTGAAAAATAAAATCCTTTCCCTGAGAAGAGCTTTACGACATGCAATGAATATCAAGTAACTGATAAATTACATATTATGAAACATCAGTTCCATTATCTTAGATAACAGGAAAATGTTGTAAAGAATACCTGTTCAAAATTAATCTGACATTGGTGTATACGTTAGAAGTAATACATTACCTTCAGTACTACAATAAGTCAGAGTTGTATGTATTATGCTGTATTTCTTGCCAGGGTTGGAATTTGTTCGAAAGTCGCGGCGGCCCTGGACCGCAAAGAGCATTAGGGGAATACGGATGGGTTTTAGTCAGTAAGAGTCTGACACTCCCTTCCGCTCCGCCTAGAGCGGAAGAAGTAGGTAATTTGATGATATCCCATCTTTAAGAAAAATAAGATATGATTATATTATATTATTATTCGGTGACATTTCTCGTACCTACCTACTTACTATCGAATGAATTAAATAAAAATGTTCACGAGGATATTCTGTATGAATTCCTCTCTTTAGTCATTTTAATGGTTGATCAAAACATCTGAGAGCATATTCTCAGGTGTCTTGATACTTGAAGTAAGTAGATATTTTGGAAACCATGAATGTATTAAAAGAAAACAGAACAGTTTGAAGATTACAGTAAAACGTTTTAGCAGCAACCGTAACAACGAACGAACTTTGCTTTTTACAATCCGTTAAAACCGAACACAAAAACTTAGTAAGTACATTTTAAGATTTGTTGAACCAAGACTGAGTTAACAGCGATTTAGACAACGTGAAGTCATTTTAACCATTAATCGTCTTAACCGAAACTTAACTAGGCCAAACTTCGTATTGGACGATATTTTAAATATTCAAATTAGGTCATAGTGTAAGTTCCGTCTCAGACGAGTAAAGAAGCGTGATTGAAAGTTTTATTATGGGAAGAAAATCAATAGATACTGTCAAATCAATATTTTATCACTTTGTTTTTATCCTATCACGGCTTGACGATTGAAATACAATCATATAGTTATTAGAACGAGCAGTAAATATAAACGTGTGACATTAATTCACATTGGAGATTTTAATTTTATTTTCTTTTAAATTTTATTTTAATTATCTTTAGATTCATATTTCTTTTATTATCTTAAGATTTTTATTTTAATTATCTTTCAATATTTCTATCTAATTAGTCGATAAAGCCTTTACTTACTATAGTCGTTTATTGCGAAGATGATAGGGCTGTTATTACATGTTTTTTAGACTCCTGACTTTCAAACTAAATAAAACTGCTACTATGAAAGTTAGGGCGCTCTCATAGATTATTGAAGAATTAAATAGGTAAATTAAATAGGTACAATAAAACGGCAAAGGAAGTACGCAGTAAAACTAAACTAATGGCAAACAAATAAATATTTGACATGGGAACCTAACTGTGTATTTTATAGTGTTTCCGTGTGCAGAAAGACTTAATCAAAGGTCGATGCAAATGCATATTGCATATCCTCTCAAGTAAGTTCAGAAGAATATTGGCAACTTTAAAACTTATCGTGAGCCATTAAAGTTTATAGCTGCAATTAAAACTTTCACCTACGCGGCACTACTATTGTTTAGCATTTGCATTCATTTTCTTCTTCGAGGAATAGAATAGAATAGGTTTCTTGATTGTAAAAGTCAGAGGAAGAACAGTTGTGTCGTATCTAAAACAAAAAACTTATTTTTTTATGCGGACACAGCATATGCTTGAGTAGTTTTAATGAACTTAATGTAACAGATACAATGTGTAGTTTTGCATCCTCGTCAAATTCAAGGAGGAAACTATAATAGTCATGTCATTTTTTGAAAGAGTTGTATTCGAAATACTGTGTGAAAGGAAGCGCCGGTCTGAGTCGAACGAGTTGTAAATAACTACAAAAAACAACTGACGCTTACAACAAAGAAATAAACATATTACAACCAGCCAGCTATTATAACCTACGAAATAGGTTGTATATCAATACTACAATAAACAAAAATAAAAAACAAATATTTTTTATTATTGATCAGGTGTCATAATTGTAATTGATTATTTCATTGCTTTTTTTCTCAGGATCTGTCACAGGACTGTATCCTTTGAACCGTAATAGGTGACGCCTGAAATTTTTACAGAGTGTGGTACTATGGCCCAATAACAACAGATAATATAAAAAATAAAAGGGGTTCCTATCCAAGAGCCGCGTTTTTTGTATGTAATATGGTGGTATGCACCACTTTCCACACACGCACGTGGTTGGTTTTTATAAATTATAAATGTCGGACCCCTGTTTCATCCCTTTTTTTTTTTTTTTTTGAGGTGGTAAAAATCATCAAATGAGTCCTTCCGTCCTGGGCGGGGCGGAAGGGACTGTCAGACTTTTACTGACTAAAAAACCACCCTGTTCCTTCTGTTGCCCTTTACGTTCCGGGGCCACGGTATCCTGTTAAGACGTCCCGCAACCCCGGTGTTTCATCCCTTTGGGTGAATTTCGGAAAATCTTCTTTTCGGACGTCTACTAACTATAATCTATCACCCTGCCAAACATCTTTATTTCGGTTTTCGATATTTCGTGACGAGTGTGTGACCTTTCGCTTTTATATATTTAGATTATGAGAAATAGTAGTTTATGTTACAATTCTACTAACCCCGATCCAAAGTTATATGTATGTTACCTCGTACATACAAATTGTATTCCGGAAAAACTGTACTAACATTTATTTAAAAGGAAACTTTAAAGTAAAATGTATTTTGTATCGGCGCAATGTGAGGTAAATGGATAAATGAGAATGTTGTTTTGCGTAAAACGAAATTGTTTGTAGAAGGGTTTCAGAAGTATATTTACGTCAATACTAGCTTATGCCCGCGATTTTGTTTACGTGAATGTGGTTATCACGGGGGTCTTTTATTGAACCCTGATTCTTTTTCTAAAATAAAAAATAGCCTAAGTTACTCCTTATAACAGCTATCTGTAAAAGTCCCGTCAAAATTGGTCCAGCCGTTTCGGGGTTCAGCCAGGACACACAGACAAACAAATAAAAAAGAAGAAGGGTCACGATCCATACAAAATTTACCCAGGCCCGGCGCAAACAAAACCTATCTTAGTTTTTGCATTATGTTATGTACATCAATTATCAGTAATATTTTTTTTTAATATCAGTGGCTAACTTAGTTAAAATTGCCCTTGTAAAAGGATTCGTTAGACAAATAATATTCATTTTCTGGATATGAAACAATACTTTTTGTTTATTCATTAACCGAATTTAAGAAAAGGAGGATGTTCTCAATTCGTGGAAATCTTTTTTTTTTATTTTGTATTGTTTTTTTTTAGGTATGTTCCCCGATTACTCGAAGACGCCTGAACCGATTTGGAAAATTCTTTTTTTAATTGAAAGAATATACTTTTAAGGTGGTTCCATAGAAATATTGTCATGATCTGATAATGAACTTCGGAGATATGGAATGGAACTCCTCATAGGATCATAGCAGAACTGTCGTAACAAGAAAAATTGCTTTTGTTTATACGTGTAGTCGATGACTGACTGAAAGAAGAGGGGGTAAGTCAACCCCTCCCCCCTCTTCCTTTCCAAAATCAAATGTATCGTGAGAGGTATTGTTTGAAAGAGCATTTTGTAAGGATTTCGAATATTAACGATAAGTAATATTGCATTAAAAAAATAAAAATAAAAAACTTTTTCGCAAAAAAGACAACCAAAAACTACAGCGTAAAAAATAACTTTAGTTCTGGAAATCGGTGGCAGTACATAACAACAAGCAAAACCATAGCCCCCGAAAAAAGCTTTTGTTAAACAACTTAAAAAAAAGTTCGACTACGTATTTTTTTAAATTATGTATGTTTACCGATTGCTCCGCCAGTTGTCGACCAATTTTCAACGTATACTCCTGTAGTCACATATTTAATTCGTGCTAATCTGATGTAGATCTTCGGAGACAAACAATTAACCTCCTCAATAACGAGCAGTACACGTATTGTGATTTGGTTATTGTACTGAAGATAATTGCTGACTAATCTATCCGTGGTCAAATAATCATGGTCTTCGAAGATAACTCATGAAACTTGATCGATTTAAATAACCTGAGCGTGTGCGGCCAGCCTACGGTACTGCGCTGACGTTTTTTTTTAGGATGCATAACACATATATCAACTAGGAATTCGTTTTTGATAAAACATTTTCACAAATAGTTGCTTTTTTTTAAGTTGTTATTTTTCACTTTTTAGTGCCTACCTACTTACCTCGATGTACCCCCTCACCCTCTTCCTTCAGTCAGTCATCGACTACACGCATAACAAAGCAATTTTACTTGTTACGACAGTTCTGCTATGATCCTATGAGGAGTTCCGTTCCATATCTCCGAAGTTCATTATCAGATCATGACAATATTTCTATGGGATCAATTTTGAAGCATGTTCTTTCTAACAAAAAAAGAATTTTCAAAATCGGTTCACAATTGACCGAGAAATCGTGTTAAAAACAAACAAAAACAAAAAAAAAACAGCAACATACAGTCGAATTGAGAACCTCCTTTTTTGAAGTCGGTTGAAAAGGTTTTAGGTCTAGGTTTTAAGCCCGAAAGTCTGATTACCAGTCTTAACAATGGGTATCGTATTACTCAGTTACTGGGTTGTGGAGCTCAGATGGACAGTCGCTCCATGTAAAATACTGGTATTCAGCTACATTCGTTTAGACTGGAAGCCTAACGGCGACCCCAACATAGTCAGGAAAAGGCTAGGCAGATGTTGAGGTAAATAATAATATTTTACCTTACGAAGACAGTTTCAGTAGGTTAGCCACGGAAATCGAAAAAAAAAAAAACATATTCTTGAAGTACATTCAATAACTAAACAACTGAGATTAGTTTCGTTTGCGCCGGGCCTGGGTCACAAAAGACCCTTCTTCTTTAACGTGTGAGTACCGTGTGTTCATATTTATTTTGTTAAAAGCTTTTATTTTAACATTACAAACGGATGCTTCAATTTTATTTATTTGTAACTTGTATAGATTTATGCGAGTCATTATGATTATGAGTTACGGTTTTTTCTTGGAAATAAAACAAGATTTATTATGTTATGGAAATAAAAAAAATAATGGGTAAAATGACTGTGATTGGCATTGACGTTTTCATAAATTTGAAATTGCGTCGCCTGTCTCGTTGGTCTAGTGGTGGCAAAGCGCGACTGCTAACCGTGAGGTCTTGGATTCGATTCCTAGTTCGGGCAAAGTGTTATTAGGTTTTTCCATCAGAAATTTCTCAGTAGCAGCCTCGGTGTCTGAATTTGTGCCCGGTTGATGGCAATATGCTCACCCCCTATTACATGGGACTTAAACATAACTGGCGAAATGTAGGTGTACTAATGGGTACACCTTTGCATTACCCTTTGGGGATTACAGGCGTGATGTTATGTTATTCTGGACTTAGCTATTAGTTAGCGACTACGGTCGAGTATGTCATTATTTAAATCCAGTTTCGGTACGTAAGTGGATTATTGAGGCGTTTCCACACAGGTTACAATAAATATTGAAGCGGGTCTTAACAAGATTTGACCCCAATTAACTAACAAGTGAACTGGAAAGCATTTCAAACCTCAAATACGATTTAGGAGCTTCAGAAACGACCATAATTACTTCACTTGTAAGTATATACGTATAACAAGTACCTACATTAACAGTAAAAATAAAATACGACCTTACCAATAAATCTATACAAATGAATAAAATTGAAGTGTCTGAGTGTGTGTGTGTGAATGCTAAAAAATAACAGCATTAAACGAAAGAAATATGAATGTTTAAACAGTACATAGGTAGGTACATGAAAGAACCAATAAAAAAATAATTTTGTCTTTCTGTCTGTTTGTTCCTCTTAATCTCTGAAACGGCTAGACCGATTTTGACGGGATAGTTTCTCTGGCGGATAGCTGATGTTAGGTATAAGTCTACTATGATCACTATAAATATTTTGAAATAAGAATAAGGATTCCGCGCCATAAAAACATCGATCCCAAAAAGCTCGACAGTTTTTTATACGCACGATACAAAAATAATATTACTTAACATTAATTATAATGATACCCTAAATAAATTCATTTTTGTGTCATAATTCAAATTAATATTACGTGGTAATAACGATAAATTACATCATAATATTATCGGTCAGTTTTGTAATTTAATTCGGCTAATTTACATAATTGCTTTCAATGACTACTGTTGGTATAAACTGCACGAATTATTTTAATTATTGGATTTTAACATCATTTCGATGGCAGCAAAGTAGAAACGGACATCTACATTTTTTCGAAAATGCTTTTTTTACAAAAATGAGCTTATATTAATCCTATCTACAAGTCTGTATTAAATTTTTTTCAAAATTCAATATAACAAAGAAAATTTGACACGTAAATGAAGACATCTACACTGGATTTTTAAAAAAACATCGCAGTAGAAACGGACATGTGAATTTGTCCGCCTTTACTTCGGAGCTTTGACAGATGAATGGAAACGTCAACAAAGACATCAGTCAGTTGTCACATTCTAGCGCGTACCGGTATAAATGTAATAATAATGATAGTGTTTACAGTTCATTATTAGTGCTAGTAATGAAATCTTAGAGTGAGTTATAAAAAATATTTTGAGGTTACGGTTCGACGTAGACACGGACATCTGCCACTTGTTCGTTTATAAAGATGTTCTTTAAATATCCTTAAATGTATTACAGGAGATTATTACCTTACTTTATTAGATATTTTAAATGAAATGGGCACTCTTTTATTACAATGTAATAAAACTTTGACGTAGAAGAAGACATCTGCCTGATAAACGGTTATCAGGCAGATGTCTTCCTCTACGTCAAAGTTTTTTCAGAGTAAAAAAAGACATCTACATTATTTCAGTAAAACAACGATAAAGCGATAAAACCTATTACACAATTCATAACCACTTGCACGTTTTGGGTGACCATAGTCACAAAAAAAAATCTTGACACACACGTCATGGATACCACAGGGGAAGCACGGAAACATGAATTACGGGTTGATTACGGTTTTTTCGTGTATAGGGTTTTTAGTACAGAGGAATAGTTACAGATGGCTCTAAAACCAAGTGCGGTACATTATTCAACACTCTGTGGTTGGTACAACGACTTGAAGTCAGGCGTGTTTCGTGTGTGAGTGCGTGAAATCGTTGCCGTGATTATGTCGTAAATACTCTTGTTTTATTGCTTATTTCTAAAAGTGTAATATATTAAATTTTTCTAGACAATGTACCCTTTACAATGGTGTATAATAATCATACTCTATTATTCTCCAACGTTGATAAATTTAGCAAATGAAAGTGTTCGAGTGCCGTTTGTGTATGATTACGATCGGTTTTTGGTTTGTTTACGGACTGTAGAAATTATGTGCAAGAGAAATGACACCCTAATTTCATGAAGAAAACTATCTAGAATAATAAATAAAATACAACAAATCAAGTAAGTTCATATTTTTAACAAATTCAACGAAATGAGTAATACGATACGCAGCGTTCAAGTGCCTGGTTACTGTGGTACCCACTGACGTTTGTAAAAAAGAGGTTTGAGCAGACGGGCTTTTGTTATAGGATTTCGCTTACCCTTTGCATTTCCTTGTTTGAGAAGTAATAATTAATAAAAAATAAAAATTTATTTATTTCTTATTAAAATATAACAATAACAAAACAAAAACACCATGAAGTACAATAATTATAATTATTAAGTACTAAGTAGTCAAAAATAAATCACTCGTCTGCACAGTCCCAGGCGGCCATATTGCCTTTTTTTGCTTTTATTTTTTATGTTATTTTTTTGCTCGAGGACTCTGTTTTCAAAAATTTATTTTATATACTTCTCATGAATGTAATATAAATCTTTTGCTATCATCTTGAAGGAAATATAGTCTACTTTATTTATGTATTTTTATAACTGCTAGAGATAGCTTAATTTAATTACGAAAAATAAAATTGACGTGAAATCAGAAAAAAAATATTACTTTTTTAAATTTAACATTTTTTTTAGATATGTTCATGTAGGTTTGAAGCATATATTTTTATTTAAGTTTATTCTCTATACGCTAACGTAATCAATGTTAATTTTTATTTTAAAATTGCTCTAATACTTTTCTTTTGGCAAACGTTTTTATCGGGGACGACCGCGGCGTTATGCGGTGGTGCGATTGCGCGGTGGCGTCGCGACGTAAGACCCACATGACAGCTCGCGAGCGTCGACGGGCAAGTGGATAAAGAAGGTTATTTTAAAGCATTATAGAAAATTTCAGGTTAATCGGTCCATAACTCTCAAAATAACCACTCTTTTAAACTAAATCTGCTCTCCTGTAAAGTTGCGATTTTGTAGATGTCCGTTTCTACTTTGCTGCCATCGATTTATTATTATAACGATGTTGATTCAACATAATTGATTCTGAATGTTTTGTTTTCATTATCATACCGTCATTTTTAGGGTTATGGTGTCCAACAGGTGTGAAACGTTATTCTTTTACTAAGACTCCTCTGTCTGTCCTTCTGTCACATCATATGAACCGTCATATGTGGACATTTGATTTTTTTACAGAGAGTAAAGTACTACTTTAATAACAAAAAATAATAAAAATAAAATAAAGTTTCAAATTAAAGGGAGCGTATGTTTATCGGCGTTTTTTGTTCGATCTTATGTATACATAATGTAAAACATACACTTTAGAAAGGCGGACTTAATGCCTTGGGCATTTTCTACCAGTCTACCTTATTTATTTACTTATTTATTTAAACCTTATGCAACAAAAAAGTACAAAGGCGGACTTAATGCCTTAGGCATTAAGCAAGGCAAGGTTGTGCAACGACAGAACATACTGTAAGGTGGCAACAGAAGGAACAGGGTGGTATTTTAGTCAGTAAAAGTCTGACAGTCCCTTCCGCTCCACCCAGGGCGGAAGGACATATTTGATGATTTTTACCACCTTAAAAAAAAAGGCGGCACGGAACTCCTTCCTTATCGGTCGGTTTGGTAACACAGTTACAAATAAATATTTATTTAAGGTAATTAGTTCGTGTCGAAACGAGTAAAGAAGTACATTGATGTTACTCATTACATACTGTTAAAAGATGTATCGTGCCATAAAACATTACAGCTTAAAGTAGGTGTAAGAATTAGGTATGTAAACAGAATGCACGCTCTCTTAATGAAAATACAAATTGTGAAAACTTTAAATAAATATGTACATCGAGATAAGATAGCCACCACACAGTTTGAGCATGTTATCAGTTATCTAGAACATCGCGTTTAATGAATGTTCATATTAAACCAGCAAAACGGCGATATAACATTTAGCGATGAATTTAGCAGTTAACGATATCAATTTAAATGCAAGTAGGTACTTAATGCAAAATATGAAAAAACCCAATAACAGTTTGCCCCACCTAAGAATCGGACCCAAGACCTCACGTTTAACAGTGGTGCTTTGCAACAGCTAGACCAACGAGACAGTCACTGGCGAAATGTGGGTGTACTAATGGGTACACCTTTGCCTAACCCTTCGGGGATTACAGGCGTGATGTTATGTTATGTGATTCGCCCATCCCTATAAAAATAATTTCATCGTCCATTTATTGTAAAACCAGCCAGTGGACATTTATATTCAAATCAATAATGTTTCTTTGATCTGATGTTGAATCTAAGAGTAAAATCTTATACAAGACGATGGCAGCACTCAATCGGGGTCAGCGGATATTCAGAATCGATGGGGTAACAATCTTGACACTTTTCTGCGATTGCGATTTGCGATTTCTAAGCCTTCATTCACTGTGAACATATTCGATCTGAAGTCAATTCTGAACAACCATTAAATACTTAAACATATATATTGGATGTAAAAAGACACTTGACAGAGCCTAAAGTTCTTCTAATCAATGCGATCATTTGCTCTGGACCTGGGAACGTTCTGGTTACGGAAATATTCAAGGTCAAAGTTACAATTTCTTTCTACGTGTTTTTACGAAAACAAGTATTCCATATAAACTTTGGTTGCTCCCACGACCCCTGAACTGTTGTATACACTTTAAGCCCAATCATTTGGTGTGAATAATAATTATCATTCAGACCAAAAAATAAGTTTTTTTTACCAGCAATATTTTTTGCTAAATGTTACTTAGTTTAATGCGCAGTATGCATAGTAAAGAGATATTCGATGTGTATTTCACACCCCGTATAATTATTATGCAATGAATAATAATGTTTTTTTTTACATACTAAGAAAAATACGAAAGTTTTCTCAAAAAAAATATTAGGTTAGATCCATTGAGATTTAAACTTAAACTTCATTTTCAAAACGAATTTTCTTATTTCGTCGACGTTGTCTCCAGAAGAATTTCAGTCCATCTTTGAGGTACCTACCCTAAAAGAGATTTGATAATAAGTTCAAAAGAAAACACATCTATCATAACTAAAGAATAGCACGGCGAGAGTTCTAACTGAAAAAACAAAATAACGTTTTCCCGAAACAATAAATTGAGATTAACACAAAGAGGGCCGTAGAAGAGATACGAGTATTAAATTAATTTCGGGAACAATAAAAGCTTTTAAATGAGAATTTGTTTCCGAGTCTTCAATGCCGTACACAATACATCGCTAAGTACATAAATAGGTACTATTATAGTAGCTTGTATAACTTAAGAACAAAGTTAGTTAAGTGCTCAAAACTTAGGTCAACTTTCCAATCAAAGTATTGAAGTTTGAAAGTTATTATAGTCTTCAAATATTTAGTTAGAGTAACAACCTATTGATGGTTGGATAATCGAGTGGTTTTGACATACAGTCAAAGGAATACTGCCTTTGTCTGTTGTAGAGGCGACTAGCGACGACGGTAGCATGAAATGTGATGAAATCGAGATGAACATTAAAAGAACATTTTGTTTTCTTTTTTTATTTGTTACATAAATAGGTACTAATCTTTACCAAAAATATACTTAAAGAAATATCAGCCTAATATTATCTGACTACAGGGCATAGTCCTCTTCTAATGCCGAGGAGGCACGAGCATTGATCAACACGCTTGCTCCAAGTCGATTGGCGATTAATGATTATATTAATTCCTAGCGAACCGCCCCAGGTTCGCACGGGTGCAATTTTCCGACATTTCTGGTGGATTTTTTAGTATTCTTTTATAAAAACCATGCCCGGCAAATTACGAACACATCGAAAAGAACCAGCTAAATCGGTCTAGCCCTTCTGGAGTTTTGGGCTTAGCAAAACATTTACCCATTCATTTTTATTTAAGTAAAATAGAAATAAATCCAATATTACCGTTGTCAGTGATGACCAAGATAAACTTAGAAAGTATATTATGCAATGAAAACAGTCCACTGATACTTGCTCAATATCGAGCTTTAGCACTGGGAAAATGTTTTTGTTCAATTAAAAGGCGATTATAAATGAAATTAAAAATGTGCCAAGCATTTAAGTAGGTAACGAAGGAGGCTTACGAAATTAATTAAATAATTTTTTTAGCTAAGCTTAGTGCTAACGTAATTATTTTATCTTACATAAAGCTCCTGACTACTGAAATGAATATACCTACTCGTAAAAGGGCGTAACGTAAAAAATGTACTTCTTCATTTAATTCATTTACTAATTGGTACCACCTGGTAACCTAATCCTATTTAAAAATATCTTTATTATTTTTGTAATTTTAACCATTTTCTCTGTATATCCAAATTCTGGTCATGAATTACATTTTATATAAATTAATAACGGCACACGGCTAAATGTGACGAAGGTTTAATTAATTATTTAGTGGATTAACTTGATAACAGTACCTACAGGTGTTCTTTTAAATTACTGAGACACAAAAATTATAACTTGGATATGGCAAGTTGTTATTACGTAATACAATAACTATAATAACGACTATTTTTTTTACCACTTTTTCAAGACGCTTTTATTAACGTCACCTGTAACAGTGCGGTAAAAATTTTTAGACTTTCTGGCTATTCCATTATGTCAATGTTAGGTTAGATAAAAGTATCTAACTCGAGCGTAACATTTTTAAATAGTAAACTAGCAAACTGCCCCGGCTTCGCACGGACCCAATTTACTAAACGACTATTTGTTTTTAATTCGAATTTTCATACAAAAATACCGTCTTGCATTTCTATATTAGGTACTGGTAGACAAACACAACAAAATCATCCAAATCTGTAGAGCCAATCCAAAGTGATGATCTTTCGTACGTGCTGCAATTGATTCTTATTTATATAAGACGCTCTGTAATAAGTAACTTTCCGTAAATTAAGTTGAACTATTATCCCAATACATTACCGGTATAAAAAAGTATCTTATTTGTGAATCCAGGATATGGTCTACCTATGTGCCAATTTTCACCCAAATCTGTTCAGCGGTTTACGGGTGATTGAATAACAAACATCTAAAAATCTTCACAAACTTTTACATTTACAATATTAGTAGGATTAGCAATCAATAACAAAAGCAATCTTATCAGCAAACGTTCTAGAGATGAGATAATAAAGCTTCAAACAGTTTGCTTTACATTTCACATAAAAACTGAACTCGCCTTTTTATTATTATACTTCTTTCTCAACAGTAAACATCATGACACCGTTACGAGTAGGTATTTCACGAACTTGGGAGAAATTTTGAATCCCAAGCGAAAGGATTTGTAAACTTGAGAGTTTTGTGTTACGAAACTGTGTCGTAAGGAACTTTTAAAGAACAAAGTGATATATTGCAGAACTTACATATGTCGTGTTATTAAGCTTAGAGTAAACAGTTATTACTCTTCTATGTGTGTCGTGCTTACTTACACATTATATAGAACTGTTTAAATTAAAATTAACAGGAAAAGAGGACAACATTAGGTTAACTCTGTTTTGACAGCTTCATATCCCGGTCTAAAATAATTTGGATTTCGAAGATAATTTTTTTTAGCTCTAAGCTTTTTTCTTTTCTTTCCCGCGACTTCACATAACATCACGCCTGTAATCCCCGAAGGGTTAGGCAGAGGTGTACCCATTAGTACACTCACATTTCGAAAGTTGTGCCGCGGCCACGTCCGCGTCATGGCAGTCATCGCGGATGCAGACGAAGTCGCGGAATAAAAAGTATCCCATGTCCTTTCTAGCGGTTCAAACTTATCTCGTACCAAATTTCATCAAAATCGGTTCAGTGGTTTAGTCATGAAAGCGTAACAAACCGACAGATAGAGTTACTTTCTTTTTATAATACTAGTATGGAATTTATCGTTAAAAAAATATCCTTTTATATTATTAGTACACGTGTGCCTGTAAATAATTATAATCAATACTCCCCTGTCGTTATCACTGATTAACAACTCAGCGAGTAATACAAGTGATTATAATTCGTAGTTGCGAGATAATTTGTACTCGTATTTTGAGCTTGATATTAAGTCGAGCAGTACGAGTGGCAGTCGTGTGAGTGAAGTAACGTAATTGGAAATGGTAACGTTATTTCGTGAATATCAGTTTCCGACGTATTGTGCTGAAACGTGGATGTTATTGACGTTGTTAACTGTGTGTATTGTTTGTATTTGTTTGCTATTTTGTGTTTAACAGTTATTTTTTAATTATTTATTATAAAAAATCATGTTTTTAGAAAATAAGATCATAATCCGTGTTCACTAGATGAATTAATCAAGTAGTGAATGTCAAATATTTGATTAGGTTAATGAAAATAAAGTAAGGTATTAGCCATTAAAAACATAAGATTTGGCATTTAAATTATGTTAAATAAAAATTTTGAAGCTGGGGCGTATAAAGTATTAATAGTACATTGCCTACCCCCATGGGAAAAAGGGGTGAGTTTAAGTACCTATGTATGTTAGCTGGTTCAATATCTAAATTTAAACCAATCAACTAATTCCGTTCAACCGTTTTAGCGTCAAAGAACATCATCCATCGTTCCATCTTCAGAAACTTTCGCGTTTACAATAGTAGGAAGTAGGATGTCATGATCGTTCATTTCAACAGTCCACCTTCTTCTCTCATATCGACAAGAACTATATGACACTCCATTACGATACCGTGTTTAGCTCTGGACGTGTACAATCTGAAATTATGATGAATGTGACAAAGACGTATTGTTTGGTTTGATACGAAGTGGTAAACTGTAGTGGTAGGTATGTATATGATGCTTGTTCAGCAACTAGGCCATATTAGTAAAGTTGTCTGAAGGACTCCCTAATGTAGGTATTGTTTGGAGAGGTAAACAGACTAGACAGACAACCATATTTACTGCCATTTGACGTTATGAGTTTACTCGTAATTTGTAACATTTCATATTATGATCTCAATTACTAGGTATGCAACTTTATTATTTATTATCTATTTACCTTCTATCTACAACGTGTAACGTTAAATGCGCAAAACCTCAGACACCCCAACTGATTTTTAATTAAATTGACCTATTTCAGAGAAAAAAAAAATCATTAAAACAAAAGTAAAGGTTTTATGTGCTGATTTAGTTTTACTGGCAATTCTGATCGTTTCTTGCGTCTGCGACGACGCTCTATCGAGGGAGAAGTCGTCACCGGGCCGCTGCGCGCCGGATGGTTTGACCTACTAATAAATAGACACGCCAACGTTTTTAATGAAGATTTTTTGAAAAATGTGACCTATATTAAAAAGTGGTTCAATTGATTCTGCTCGTTATTCTGATCAAACTATTTTCAGGTTTTGCGCATTTAACGTTACACGTTGTATATTCTCTCTAAGAGTATTTTCGTTTGTTTATTTGTTAGTTTTTGTTTAAAAGCTCAAAGTTTTGAAACTGAAAGTCGGAAAAAATATTTTTGTATGTGACAGCCTGATCCATGAGGTATTAGTATAGGCTACATAAAATCACGCTAAGATCCACGGGAGCGGATCAGTGACCAAAACGGTAACTTAATACGGATGAGCAGCTAGTTTAATAATAAATAAACTAGTTTTTATTGTTTTATATTAATATTTAAAAATGTAATTATATATGTATATAAAATAAATAAATGTGAATAAACTAAAAAAAAAACACAAATGTTATAAATAATAGGTATATATTAAAACTACAAATTATACAATACTTACAATGTAGAAAATGGAAAGGCGAAGCTCATAGGGCATCAAGAAACTCTACTAATCTGCTTAATCCAATTCATCACTATAGACATTAATTTGAAACTAAGAACCGTGAAGGATATTGTTATAATTAATAAGAGAATTTGATATCTTGTAAAGTTAAACAATTGTAAATACAATTGACGAGAAATGTCTTGTAATTTTGTTTAGAAATTGGATAACCTGCCATTACAGAATTGAAGAATTTTATTTATTATAACATGTAATGAGTATAATATATTATTGAGGAGCCTTATTAAATATTTTCTGAATAATCGTGATAAGAGTAGAGTAAAGAACAAATAATATAACAGTAACTTTAGTCAAAGTGAAATCATTCAATTCATTAGGCCATTATAAGGCACTTTTGAACGTCATATACAAAAAAAAGCTTGTAATAAATAGCATTGAATCTAGTTGCCCCTTTCAAAAGGTAGTTGTGTATGGAGAAGAATGGGCAAGAAACTCCATACGTACTTTTTAAAATCAGTGTTTAGTAGTTTTATAACAAGATAAAAGATTGGCGATTTTACGACAATGATCCAAAAAACACCTCTATAAGTTCCTACCAGTATTATCGCTAAAATAATCAAGCGCAGACAGCTACTAGCTTTACACATTGTGTGAATAAAGCACCTCCATACAATGCCAACGTAACATCACTACAAGGAAGCCAAAATAACTGTGGTTAGGTAAAACCAACTTGGCAAGGCAACAGAAATACGAGTGTGTTGACATCATATTTGTACATTTTATTCAAATGAAATGATACTGAGTATTCTTTATTACTGTAATAAGTTTTTTTTTTAAATTATCGAGTAGACTTTTATGTCAAAACACATAATTATGTTGGTAGCCCTGTAACTATGATGACAGTAACTAAGAATCACTAAAATATTGGAATAATAGGATTAAAAGATTTCGAAAAATGAATAATTTATTTTCATACTTAGGACGAAATTGATATTTTATTAAATAAAATAATACTACAGTATACAGCAGTCCGCCATGATAAGTTGAGCACCAATAAGAAAGAATTACGTCACGAGCATGTAAATATTATGAACGTATGTTTATGTATGTACCTACTTGCACGCACTCAGTAACTCCTAAATTGCAATTAACTTCTAACAAACTAATCAGCATGTAAATATCCATCTTCAGTGACAAATTCAACGTCAACCAAACACACGAAGGCAGTATTAACTTCCTCAGAAAATTTACAGTTCCCTTGGGGAATCAGAACAATGGAGCTTAATGCCGCAACGCAATTAGTTGACAGTACCGAGTATTTTACATTACATTGAGTGTGTCAGAAGCATCTATCAAACCGTATGATTCGTGACTTCAATCTTTCCAGTCAAGACATGTGTATGTCTTTACTGGAAAGATTCTAATGGAAAGATTTCAAGACCATGATAAAAAGGCAATAGGGCATCAATGTCTCCTTATGATAAACAATGAAATCTTAATATTTGTACAAATAAATATAAATGAATAGTGGTAGTACCTGCAACAAACTTCGGACTTTAAGCCCCATTTTTAGGAGACTGTGGAGGTTTCAAAAGGTATTAATGACTTGTATTCATTGTTTTACAAATTAAAGTTACAGTATGTTAAAAATAATAATAATAAACATTTATTTCAGATCACATACAATCAATATAAGAATAATTAATTTAAAATTTTATAGTATTAGTATAAACTTAAAAACTAATGTTAATATCCTTAAATAACTATAATCTAAAAATGCCTTGGATCGAACTTCACACTACCCACGTAGTACCTATGTAGCACACACTCGTAGATGTAAAAAAAAGGAAAACAATAATAGAAAACAAAATAGCCAGCAAACAACTGTGAATCGTAAGGGGGCATCCCTTACGATTTACGATCTACTAATATCTACAATTTTTTTTCTCATTTGCATAAGATAGAATGATTTAATTTGATAAATCAATAAAACAATACGACTTGTATCTACCATAGTTCATACTGTAACAACAATAAGTTCTGCCAACAAAACAATTTGAAAGCTTTGCTATCCTATACTAATATTACAAAGCTGAAGAGTATGTTTTTTTTTTGTTATTTAAATGCGCCGGAACTACTGGTCAAATTCTAAAAATTCATTAGTTAATAGCAAGCTACGTTATTCCTGAATACTACGAGCTAAATTAGGGTTTTAATTCAGCTTTCAATTAGGGTTCTGTAACAAAATTCAGACGAACGAAGTCGGGAGTAAACGCTACTTTGAAGTAAAAATTAGATTTGATATTTTATTGTAAAGAAAGTTTTATTTTCCTGTAGCGAGTCCTTGATATGAGCGGCTGTTGAATTTAATGCGTCAAATAGAATGGGAGATATCGGATTTGTCACAATGGGCTCGTTCTGTTGATTGCGACCCGGTCTCATTGTACGGTTTCACATCAATAGCCTCAGTTATGTCAATAGATGGCGGACTATCAATTTCTGTTAAGTATCATTGGCACACGTTTCCGGGGAGAATTTCAAACATGTATAGACTCTTGATGCGGTCTCAAAGGTGGTTTGAAACAGCTAATTTAGGCTACTAAACTAGGGGTGCGGATCATGCGTAATGCGGATACCGGGCTCCTGACTTATGGTAGCAGGAGGAACCGTGGAGTTTTAGTCGTTAAGAGTCCGACATAACCCTCCGTTATCCCCAGACGGAGGGCATCCATAAGGATTACCTCACAAAAAAAAAGGCTACTAAACTAATTTCACCTAAGGGCGGAAACAGGCCACACGCCACGCCACGTCAGTGAAGCCTACTCAATGGCCACATTGTGAAGCTCTACTCATCGTCATTTGGTCAATTAGCACGCGGGGGATGGCATCGTGTGTTACGAGTGTGCAGCGGCTTTAATTCAGTTTCACCTAATCTCTCAACAAGTTCGTTATCTGTCAAGCGGACAATACGGTGTGTGAGTCCTACCTCAAACTTTATGTAATTTCGGCAGTATCGTTAGAAAGTGTCACTGTGCTCACATCCTTTTATTTTTCACACATGATGACCACCACCGACCACTAGAAAAACGCCGAGGCAATAAAGCTCTACGAATCGGATAAACGATTGAACTGTGTATACTTACCGCATCGGCATTAATTATTCAAGTCCCACGTAATGAGACACAATTGATTTTCTATTGTTCTGACTTACCGGTAAGTCAGCCGGGGCTTGACCGGTAAAAAATAGCTGCGGAGTCAAAGTCAAATCATTTATTTTAATTAGACCATTAAAAGGCACTTTTAGGCGATTAACACACGGCACCGTACGCCGCTCCGGCATGCGGTAGCGGTGAAGCGGATTTCGATTTTCGAACACCGCTCGACCGCGCGGTCGTGCGGTGTTCGTGTGCAAGGTTCAAGCGGATTTCATAGAGGCTAGTGCGACGTGAGAACCGCATCACCGCATGCCGGAGCGGCGTACGGTGCCGTGTGTTAATCGCCTAAAAGGTTACATATTAAAAAATCAAAACATTCTCCAGCAAATTTCAAAAGAACAATAAACGAAATACCAAAGTTTAAAATAAAAATGGTCATTTGATCAAAAGTTCAGCTGACCAAAGTCTGGAATATCAATGTTTATATTATTTATTACACTATTGACCAAATCGTTTAATGGTCAAATGGATTACTGGATAAATTATTAATTATCAAATGGATTAACTGAAAAAGATAAAAATAATATTAATATATTAGCGAATAGCGCCTGTCTCATACAGATAGCCTTTGCAACAACATGATCGGTTTGCTAATACAAAATATCGAAAATCGTCACGTTTTGTAAGCGAGCGAAGCGAGCTCGACTCTTAGGGCACCCCGACATGGACAGGTTAGGTTCGAAGGGGATGGCGGTGATCCCCTTCGTGTTAGGTTACTATAAACCTTGAACGCAGAAGTAGGAGCCCCGCGTAGCGGGGCTCCGTCGACCGGGTATTGTCTACCTGCCCGCACGTCATCTCTTCTGCTTGCGTCTTTTACACACATTACGGGCTGTAGTCGACGGAACCCCGGTCAACGGAGCCCCGCTGCGCGGGGCTCCTACTTCTGCATTCAAGGTTTAAAGTAACCTAACACGAAGGGGATGGCGGGGTCTTTCAGACCCCGCCATCCCCTTCGAACCTAACCTGTCCATGTCGGGGTGCCCTAAGTCCCGAGCTCGCTTCGCTCGCTTACAAAACGTGACGATTTTCGATATTTTGTATTAGCAAACCGATCATGTTGTGCAAAGGCTTTCTGTATCAGACAGGCGCTATTCGCTAATATTAATATTATTTTTACCTTTTTCAAATTACTTCATGTTTGTATGTATACTATTTTGAGGCACTGTTATTTTAATCATAATTTTTGAACAAATTAATGTGTTAAAATTAATGATGTACTTCAAATATAAGTATACCTACATTTAAATCATTTGTGATTATAAAATTTGATTAGTTATGATTTGATATTTTAAAATTATATCTAGCAACTTTTGATCAGTCGTTCATTTGATGTCACATACATTGGGATTTTAAAATTTTTCTAAATAAATCATTTGGTCATTTAAATTTTGGTAATTCGTTTATTGTTCTTTTGAAATTTGCTCGAGAATATTTTGATTTTTTGATATGTAACCCTTTTAAATGTCATTTACAAGAAAGAGAAAAGAAATAAAAATAATATTGAATCTATTTGGATCTAGTTGCCCATTTCAAAAGGTAGTTTAATGGAAAAGATTGGGCAAGAAACTCCAAACATACTCTTTTAAGGAGGAGGAGTAAGAAACAACATAATTTCCACTTATCCATAAAAAATGCTTACTGTAAGTTCAGTTTGTCCTCTCAATCCTTGGAAGGCTTTAGGTATCCACACTTTACCGGTATCGAACTAAGTGTATCTCGAAAAATGGTGTCACGTAAACAGCATTTTAGTCTACAGAGGGTAAATGTGTTGCCACTTTTATAAGGAAGAAGGCATTAGTGTTGATGCTGGGCCTGTACTATCAAGATATCGGATTTACCAGTACCGTTCGCGCGTACAGTCAACAATAGAGGCAAGAAGTAGACATACATATTTCCACTGAGTACTTCATAACTTTTTCAATCTAAGACATAATTAGAAGAGAGATATTTTTGTTAGAACTTCGTAAGTAGTCGACTATTTGTACTATGATAATGAGTAAAAGTAGTTGTACGTCAGCTGCTTGTTGATTTTCTCTTTTGTTGTCTGTACGTGTGAGCTGTGACTATACGGAGTTCATTTGTATTTACCTATAAGTACCTATGTCAGTTTATTTGTATCGTTCTACAAAATAAACGGCTGAATCGATTTTAGCGGGCAACGCGGCAACGTTCCAATGATTTGTCTTGGTCACGCAACTGACATGGGCCCTGGATATCCTGTCAGAACACAAAATTGAGGTCGGTTGGAATCGTATTACACAAAGCTCGGCGCCGTATTTTGTTCTCATTCTGTATAGTTATGCGTAATATGGAGTGACACATTGAGATGGATCAGTAGAAAAATCTAAATGAAGTTACAAGTGTTCAGGTTAAACAATTGATGATACCTACGAAGTTCGACCTCCCTTTGGCGAATGTTGAATAGTCATAATATTATTCAAGTTCTTTCTTTCATGAAATAACAGGAAAGAAACTTAAATATTCGTTTTTTTCTATCAGGAAATATGTTTTATCAAGTTTACGCTTCAATATCATCATAATCCTCTTTAAATCCATAAAAAATGAAAGCAATTAAAGAATATTGAAACAAAACTGTCAATTACCAGTGTTTCAAAAGAACATTTAATTACAAAAGTTCGAAATTCTTACATGTTGTGAAGACACGCTCGCACTTAAAATTAAGAATTGGCAGCTATTCAACTTGAAAGGTTTTCGCTGTATATTTACATACAATTCAGGTCGAAATGGGAGTCATAATGTTGTTAAATTATGTGCATATTTAGTGCGCCGCTAAGTGATTTGAAAACCGCTGTGTAATTAGCAATATAATTTGTTGTGGGTACAAAGCGATCAGAGACGAGCGTTGTTTATCATTATTGATTTTCTATCGAGCTACATTAATTTTATATTCGGTAATTACTGTGGCTCACACACTGATTCATTGTCTTTTGAAATGTTAGGAGTGATCGCCTGAGGTCACAATATTGTAAATAAGTGAGCACCATGTATCTGTGAATATAATTAATTTAGCTCTTATTGCATAATTTGCAACACTATTATAAGTAGGTACTTACTGTAGTTAGCACTTATTGTTTTTTTTATTTTACATACTTCTTCACATTCATATATTTATTGCATTAAATGTACAAAATGTGTCAACAATATATACTATTGTAAAACATTTTAAACAAGTTTCTCCATTATATGGAATTACCTGTTGGTAGGGGTTACCTACTAGACTGACTATTTGACAATCCAAGATTGCTAACTAAGATTGTCAATAAAATTAATTACTGCAATTTTTATAGATTTGAACGCTCTAAAATTACATAACATTAAATAAAATTATTGACAATGTTTTCTGCTGCCTTAATTATCTGTGCCAATAAACTGCGATGGATAATTCAATAAGTCGACTTAGTCCGTTCCAATTCAGTTCTGTTAGCTGAAAGACAGCAGGTAAGTATGCACGAGTTAACAATTAAGAAGTTTTAAGTAGACGAACACAAAAGCTAATAAACTTCTAAAGTGAGTTGTACTAGTTTAAACAAAGGTGCCTTTTACTTATCTTGGTGAATGTCACGCCAAGTCTTCTTCGCTTTAATTATACCTGTAACAATGCGAAAATAAATCGCAATCACGGTGTCTCGTCTGCACGTCACAGGGGAGGCCAGACACGGGCTATTAGCATTTATATTAACCCTTAAGAAAACAGGTTTGTGGAAATTAAAGTAAATTAGATTACACCTCCATTCCTTTCATAACATACTTAGGTACGTTGAGTGAACATTGAAGATATAGAATTTATTTTATGCCAAGTTTATTAGGTTATCTTATAAAAAGGTAAATATTAGCCAATATGTTTACATGGTAACGTACATACCTAAGGTATGTTCTATCTTCTTGACGTGATTTGACTATCTGTATAGACCGCCGGTGATTATAAATTATTACTGGTTACTCAATAATAATATCTTATCATTTAGACCAGTAGTTATCATATGTTTTTGGTGACAGAAACTTTTGAAAATGAAATTTGTCAAATATTTCGTTTTCATAAGGTTGATCCCCTAAAATAGTGGTATTTGAAGTCGCATGTCCGGTTTTCTTTATTGCGACCAGTTTTTTCGTGAATTCCCACAGAGGCTATGCGGAGCCCTAGAGCTGTGCGGAGCATACATTAAGTATGACTGGGCTATACTTTAGAGCTTTTATTTACTTAATTTAAAGCTCTTAAAACTGCAATATCCATGCAGGTAATGCAGTTAGAACGGGCAATATAAAGTAACGACATGGCTTACCTTCGCATATTGCCTACTGAGAGCTTAATGGCTCTATAGTCTACATCCAGGTTAGAATTCCGAATAGATTGCACGGACAGCTACTAATCTAGACATTCATTAAGCCATAGGGAAATAACATTGTATATTACATTGGCAGTATAATTATATGGGCTCCCAATTCATTGGTAATCGCATGGTACGTTATTATTTATAATAGGGTTATTAAATGGGATTGTTTTGTATTTATTTGTTTTAATATATACATAACATCAGGTTTTTATTCCCCGGAGAAGCAGAGCAGGTGTAAGCAGAGCTGTCACTCCTATTATCATGAGTCAGATAAAACCATAGTGGTGCCATTAATTTATTTTTGTACAATTCCGGTACTGCAATAACAACATTTTACATATACTAACAAGTATTTTGAAGTTCTTTAATAGTCACACGCCAAAACGGTATAGAATATTCCTACCAGAATTCTTTATAAATATTGTAATATTACTCATTATAATGTTACAACACGTGTAGAGTGTCAATGTTTCTTATTTTGTGAAAAGCGGGATTGCTTTTTTAAATTACATGTATATTGTATTTTAATTACGACCGCTGTGTGTCAATGGCGTCGAAAAGGGTGATGTCAATCCGGGCATTTGGCTTGTGTGAAGGGTCGAAGTCAATATGTTATTTTTAGCCCAAAACACCCCTCAAATAAGTCTGCTCCATAAATATACAGTCTAACATTTTTTGTTTGGAAATGAAATTCATAGGTCTCTCTCTCAAACTGATCTTATCCACTCCTTCCTGCAGCAGATTTAAAATTAAATATGGACTTCATTTTATCAATAAAAGTACATTTGTACATATTTATTCTAAATCCTACCTATCCTAAATGTCCGTCCACATGTACTGTCGATGATCTAAAATCTAAACCTCAACGCACAAAGACCAGTATCTACAGCCATATAACGCTGCCATCGAGCTGCGCACTATCGTTTTCATACATCCATATAAACCTACCGCACCAACCTCACACGAAACACTTCGGTGATCGGTACATACCTCGAGGCGTCGCTTCTAGCTTCGTGTGGCTACCACCAACCACAAAACGCAAACACTCGCTACCCCCGCGATACTCCAACTTTTTATGATGGGGTCCTTCATGATACTGCTAGCAAAGCTTGCCGTTGACCACTTGTGTCGACTATAACCGAGTATAAGTGGTTTTCGCACGCTACAGTTATTTAGTAGCTGCTTTCAGCTGCATATGGCAGAGTTTTGTGTGGGCAGGTACTAATGAACATCAATGATGCCGCAATCATTGAAGCGAACCAAATAAAGTGCCGTCTATACGAAAAGAAGAAGGTAAAATTTATTAGACCTTGCATCCACTTATAACTATAGCTCTCAGTTTTTTTTACACCTGTCCAGGTGTCAAAAAAACACCTGGTCAGGTACAAATGATATACGTACGTATCTTATATATTACCGATGCGCAGAAAACCTACGTTATACCGGGAAATGAAATCGAATTTTCAATTTTCCACAAGTAAGTTGGTAGTCAAATTCCGTGAAATGATGTCGTTTACTATCACATTTAAGTGGTTCCGCCTGCGTTGATGGATCTATTAATTAAATGAAAAATGAACTGTCATTTGTCGCACTTTAGATTTCTTAAGGATAGTGACACTAGGATAGGTAGGTAGGTACATCTCTGTCACTTCATTATAATCACTGTCGTTAAAATCTTGTAATGCTATTGCAAATATGAAGAAAACAAGTGCGAGATAGCATACGAAGGGTTCCGTTTAATTGTAGAAGATAATTATGACACTATGTATTTTTAAAATACTTTCGTGTTATACGGAACCCTAAAAAAAGACCTAACAACATAGGTAATGTAAGGACGGAAATAGGAAAATTGGAAGGAGATGAATCAGCAACTTGGCTTACGTGATGTTCAGATCTTTTAACGGTATACATTAGACGTCAAATACCTACAACTACCACATGACTTACAGCTTTTTATAAAATAAATAGAAACTTGCAAGCACTTTATTGGGAAAGTGTCAGTGGTGAAATATTACAAGTGGTTTTAAAAGCAATAAGAATGTGCGTAGATTTTTTTTCCATAATATGGTTTTTTTTTCCATATGGTTTGTGGGATATGAAACCTATTTTTTAAGGATGGGAAATCATCAAATGACTTCTTCCGCTCTGGGCGGTGTGGAAAGGATTGTCAGTCTCTTACTGACTAAAACCCATACGTGTTTCTCCCAATGCCCTTTGCGATCCAGGGCCGCGGCAACTCTTTCTAACAAAATCCGCAATATTTTATTTATTTATTTATTTAACAAAAAATAAATTAATTAATATTAATTATTATTAATTTAGTTAATATTTTATATGAAGCCTGAATATGTTATTTGGCATTGTACCTTTTTGTAGGTTATTTAAAATTGCCTTAAAATTAGTAATTAATGCTCTATGAAAGGTGCCTAAGGATATATGTCTTTGTAAAATAATGTTTAGCAAAATATAGATTTATGATACTACAATTTTACGTTAATTAAGTTTGCTTCGTTAGACTTTACTAACACAGCGTTATCAAGTTTTAAACACGAACAGTTTTCCCTCTTTCCTATGCATTGTTATCTATTGTGTAACTATTTCTATTTTACTAATTATCAGATGTGCCCTTTATACATTTATATTTAAATTATTTTTGAATAGGGTACCTATTGTTTGCAATGCTAACACAAAACTTTCTGTGGCCATAATTTTGTTGACTGAACTTAAGTATTAATCGTCTTTTGTTACTACTCAAATATTGAGTTTTGGGAAAAAGACAATGAATTCTGTGACCTTGATGATAAAATAGGTACTTTCTTTGTGGAGTAGTGTTGTATGGGTATTTATTTAAGGGTAACTTAAGGTGGGCAAAGTTGACACTGCAGGAATACTGTGGTTAAAACATCTAGATGGCAAAGTTTGCAATCCGTAAAGTCAAAGACTCACAGGTGTGACTTTGAGCAGTGTTTGGAGAAAGTTAAACCTAAGGTAGACTCTATGTAAACACAGTGCCTGTATAAAGTTACCATTTTCTTTATTTAGCCATAAAATATTCTGGAGGTTCGCACCAAAGTCGATATTACTTTGCCGGAGCCACAAATCAGGTAGTGTCGGTCGACTTGGCAGACATTGCGGTCTTTGCCGGTAGCTATTATTAACGCTAACGCCGTAAGGCAGGGGTTCCCAAGTTGTGCATACCGGTGCCTTGGGTCGTCGTGGAGTTATCCTGGTACGCACAAGTCGCATTGATTGTAGTACAATCATTATACTGGTATGTTTTCTAATAAATAGGAATAATAATAAAGTTTGTAATCTTTGGGGTTTTCTTTACACAACACATACATAACATCACGCCTGTAATGCCCGAAGGATTAGGCAGAGTTGTACCTATTCATACACCCAAATTTCGTCAGTTTTGTTTTCTTAAGGTCGCTCGTCTTACAGCAAGGCGTCGCAAAAAAAAATACGGTAGTAAAATGAGTCACGGTATAAAAGGTTTGGAACCCCTGCCTTAAGGTCCAATAATAAATCATCATTCTGTACGTGTGTCTTTACTTTTAGTGAAAATAACTGTTTTCTTTTTTTTTCTTCCTTACTTATTCCTTCACATAAGGAACATAAACATAACATCACGCCTGTTATCCCCGAAGGGTAAGGCAGAGGTGTACCCATTAGTACAACCACATTTCGCCAGTTATGTTTAAGTCCCATGTAATAGGGGGCGAGCCTATTGCCATCAACCGGGCACAAATCCAGACTCCGAGGCTGCTACTGAGAAATTCCTGATGGAAAAACCCAATAACACTTAGCCCGACCCGGGAATCGAACCCGAAACCTCATGCTCAGCAGTCGCGTTTTGCGACCACTAGACCAACGAGGCAGTCAAGGAAACAAAATAAGGAGTAGGTAACAAAATATATTTGACCATTAATTGCTTTCTGGATCCGACAGAATCTTCTACGATTAAGGCAGGAAATTAAAGAGTGGGTTATAGGAATGTCACTCTTTATCTTGAAGTATGGAGGTAAAAGTAAACACGACTGGTCGAGACAAGCGTTTATTGAGAACTGCCCGAAGGTTACAAGGTGGCTTAGGTACTAGGTACATACACACTTCACCTCCGGGGGTGAAAGAAAAAAAAAACACAATACATATCTAAGGTAAGGACAAACAAATAATCAAAACAAAGGCAAATCAATAAAGACAAATTAGTACAAATAAATCAATAATCAATTCAAAGCAAAGGTACCTTTTCTTAGAACTAACTTACATACTAAATTTTTTTGTCCTATCTTTATGTATTACATCTACCTTACCGTTCTTAATTATCTTAACATTTACGCCTAAATCTTCTAATACTTCAAAAGGTCCATCAAAAACACAGTCTAATTTACGGGCACATTCATTCTTAACTAAAATTAAATCATTTTTCTTATAAAATACAGGATTACAAGTTTTATCATATTTGTCTTTTCTTTTTTCCTTACAAGCTACCAAATTGTTTCTTGCATCTCTTAAGGCTACTTGCAACTTATATCGTAAATCTAAACAATAATCATCACTATTATAAAGTGGTTCTACATCATGCTCTAAGCTGTTTGGTAAACGACATTGTCTTCCAAATACAAGTTCGTAAGGTGTATATTTTGTTTGTGTGTTTACACTAGTATTAAAACTAAAACACCAGAAAGGTAACCAATCCGACCATGAATGATACACATTTTTACAATAAGTTCTTAAAAATGCTCCTAAATGTTTATGGGCTATCTCTAAGGAACCGATTGATTGATGGTGGTATGCGGTGGATGTTAACTTTTCTATTTCTAATAGCCTACATACCTGATCCATAACGTGAGAGATAAATTCTGTTCCCCTATCCGTAGCTATAGATTTAGGGATGCCGAATCTTAAGATGAAATTGTTTACTAATGCCTTGGCTACAGTTAGCGTTTCTTTGTTGGGTAATGGATATGCCTCTATGTATTTTGTCAGCTCGCATTGTAGGGTTAAAATATAACAATTTCCTGACTCATCCCTGTCCAAAGGTCCAACTAAGTCGAGAAAAACTTTATCAAAAGCAGCTAATGCTGTAGTAGTTATAGTCATGGGTTGTCTCGTATATTTACTTTGTTTCATTTTCTGACACATCTCACATTTACTTATAAATTTTCGGATATCCTTATCTAACCCTGGCCAGTAATATTTTCTTTTAATATTATTCGCCATTCTATTCATACCTGCATGGCCACTGGTGGGTAATAGATGATAGTTATTCAAAATAAATTCCTTTTCCTTTTCGTCATATATTCTTTTAATTCCTCTCAAAATACAAATTCGGGGCCCGGTCCATTCTTTTATGGATTTAATTTCACTACATAAACCTTTTATAAATTCGTTATTGCTATCATCTTTTACTATGCATAATTCATTTACTTCTATTTTTTCACAAAACTCCTTTAACTTAGTTGCAAATTCGGCTCGCGAGAAATGCAATCTAAAGTCAAGGTTAATACACAATAACATTTTACTTGGTATATAAACAAAACAATCCTTTTGTTCACTTATCCTATTTTCTCTTTTAAACTTTCTTATAGTTTCTTCTTCTACTAACTTAATTTCAATAGAATCACACGGCTGTCTTAGTAATTCCACGACTCTTGGTTGATCAGGCCAGTTGTCGGTGGTGTTACTAGGCACAGCTTGTTCTTTCTTACTACTCTCTTCTAGCCTTCTCTTTTGTCCCCTAGTTGTTACGGCTAAAATTTGCTCTTTCATGTCCTTCAATTCACTCGATGTTATGCACACCCTAGACAATGCATCTGCAACAACATTGTCTTTACCTTTCACATACAGTATCTTAAAATCGTATTCTTCAAGTATCAATCGGAATTTTATTAATCTACTAGATGGGTCTTTCATGCCAAATAAATATACTAAAGGTTTGTGGTCTGTCATTATAGTAAAAGTTCTTCCAAATAGATATGGTCTGAAATATTTGACTGCCCATACTATAGCCGTTAATTCCTTCTGTATTACTGGATAATTTTTCTCTGCCTTATTTAGTAGTCAATGGCATCGGAGGTAAGGTTTACTCCTCTGGTTATGCAATGCTTAATTTAGATGTTTCTGAAACTGAAACGTTACGAAATAAGTTCCATATTTTTAAAACATTACCCATTATCGTTGATGGAATTTTAGGTTTAGACTTCATGAATAGGTATAAAGCAAATATTGATTTAGATAAAAATTTATTAACGCTACATATAGAAGAAAAGTATTGTAATCTACCAATTTATGACAAACCGGATTACAGTAATACACTGTTAATCCCACCGCGGAGTGAAAGCATTCACTACATTTTTTTAAACTCGGAAACGAAAGGTGATGTTTTTGTTAGCGCCAGAGAGTTAGAAAAGGATGTTTTCTTAGCCGGTACTATAGTTACACCCGAATAGTAAATTAGTTTCGTCGAAGCCGAAATGAGAAACATTAACGTGTCTATGTGTTTATATGACGCGTGTGTGTGAATGCTGACGTGCATGTGTGTGTTCGACGATCCACATACTAAACGTGTGGACTGATTTAGCAGGTCTTTGTTTGATTTGCCTAAAGAGGTGAAGATTAGTTTAACTAATATTTATTTAACGCGTTTTTGGAACAGTTACACTGAATACTAGCTGTGCTGAAGTAGGAAAAGAGTTTTCGTAATAAAAGTACACTATATGCACTTCTTTGTTTGTTATTAAAACCTTAGAAAAATCGGTCTCTTTCCGTACCATCGTACAATATTAAAACACCAATTTAAATAGTAATAAAGTAAAATAAAGTTAAAAATTAAAGGGAGTTTTTAAAGGGTACCTTTAATTTTGACTTTATTTTACTTTTACAATTTGTTGTTATAGCGGCCATAGTAATATTTCGTAAAGTGTCTATCTATTACTATTCAAAAGAAACAGCCTTGTGAGTCTTGTGACATACGAACGAACAGACAGACAGCAGAGTCTTAGTAGTGGGGCGTCGATTGGCATCCTTTGGGTAGGCAACTAACTACAAGTTTACTGCTTAGTATTGTCAAGAAAATGTTTTTGAAAAACCGTGTTTTCTGTAAGAATCATACAGAGAGATAGACAGAGAAACTAACCTAAGCGTTTACTATTGAAGTTCACATTTTCGGCATTCCACTATACCCTTTAAGGCTTACTCTTTACCCTTTTTTTGTGTACAAAACAGAAATGCTTTCAACGGTAAACCAACTATAGTAATGTCATTACTATTTCATATTTGTATTTCGGGGTTTGAGGATAAGCTGCGTTCATTCGTGGCTTACCTTTAACTTCACGCAACGTTCTGAATAATCGATAGGTCATTGACCCTTGTAATACAGCAAACAGAATTACTATTTTCCAGATCAATATATTCTATAAGTATGGTTTATTAAAACGGTGAGTGTTATTTACGATCGTACAACCCTGCGCTCGTAACTGTGAATTGGAATTTTCCATACAAACATTAACACTCCTTTTTTATAGGTTTGTTAAAAAATCGGCCTAGTACAAGTAGGACTTACATACAAACCGTACAATATTTAACTCTACTATACAAAAAATACGTTTGATTTTTAACTTTATTTTATTTTATTATTCTTGTTATAGCGACCATAGTAATAAAAAACATTCCGTGAAAATTTTAGGCGTCTATCTATTAATGTTAAAAAAAACAGTCCTGTGTCAGATGGACGCATCCACGTATGGACGGAGGGACGTATGGATGGACGAGCAGCAGAGTCTTAGTGATAGGATTCTGTTTGGCATTCATCGTGTACAGAATCCTAAAGGAGACCTATGTGTTTCATGGTACAGCAACTTAAGTTATAAACAGATCATCAATAAGGACTGCAACCACTATTATACCAAAGCATAATATAGTAAAGTTTCTTAGAAAAAGCTGAAAGAAACGTGATTATATAAAAACAGTTAGGACAAGGCCAGCCATGTGTTACAGTTAGTAATTATATGAAAGATTAATGACCCAACATACTACGATAAATGACATTAAGAAAGTAGCCATGACTAAGGTTTTATTACTAGCACTTGGAGGATTGCCCACTTTGATAGGAAAAGCATACAAAGCATAATTTTATAGTGACGTACGCACTATGAGTGGAAGAGACAATAACGCGCAACCAGAAAGATAATTCTTCTAATTAGGTAATAACGTTTAAAATCTAGTCGCATTCTCATCTCGGCGACAATCAATGTCACAAAATGAATGTAAATAAGGTGCATTTTTGACAGACAGTTTTTGTTCAGACTGATATTAGATTGCGATTGTTCCTAAAAGTTTTCTATATGATTCTGAAATCCCCTACTTCCATATATTTTGACATTGTGACCTTGTAAGTATTGCACTTGTGTATAGACACTGGTCTATACACAAGTGCAATACTTACAAGGTCACAAGGTCAGGTTTTAATGCTAATAATTTAAGTTCTTATAATTAAGTCTGTAAATATTATCAATTAGAATGAATGAAAAAAAAAAAAATTAAGAAATATACGTATAATAGGTATTTATGATAACAAATAATCACCAACTAAAAAATATCCAAATCTTGTGGGCATCATATACTGTATCCATGGTAGTTTGTACATCAATTTCCCTTTCAACATGTAGGCTCTTATCTTCTACTACTATCAAAAATTTTATAAGGGAAGTCCGGAAACAGACCTCCAAGAAAATGATAAGGTATGTTCCGCTAAGGAAGGCATATTTTTCTTTTGAAGGAAATAAAACTGACTTATGGGGACAATATTTTGCTACCCTAATAAACTTTGCAGAGTTTCATGCAAAATAGGTATGCAGAATCAATTCTTTATTTTCGAAAGTTTACTCAATTCAATTTAGTCTAAAATTAAGTTATTTTAGTTTTTGGTACAAAAAACAGTAAAAATTCACCAATCGAAGGAAATTATATGTTCTTTTGTTCTAACAAATAAGCAAATTACTAATAATTTAGGTTAGAATTATCCACACGATTTTCAAATTATTTTCTACACGCTTGCAACTTTCATTCAACTTTTTGTACAAGAATCGATTAAATTATTCATATTGAAATGATGCTATTCCTAGTAACAGCGCGTAGGGTGTAATAATGAAACGATTTTATTTTCCAGCTAGTGGTTTCCGTGCAAAGCTGTGCCAAAATGCAAATGAGTTGGTATTAAAATCATAACCGTTTCAGGCAGCGTAGCACGTGATGCCAAGACTGTGTTCAATCATTGTGCGAATATGTTGTTGAAGTTGTTTTTATTAGTTATTGTATTCATAACTTGCTAATAGTACAGCTTTTTGTAATAGAGTTTGTTCAAGGAAATATTAACTCACATTTTTTAATAAAATTTGTCGTTCACCTTGCTGAGTACAAGCTTTAAAAAAATATTTTAACGTCTTTATGTCTTCCTGGACCCTTCTGTAAATATCCCGTCAAGCAACATTACCATGTTCCCTTTGAGGAATAAGGGTACTTGCCATTGTAATTAGAGTCAAATAAGAAATTATTCTGTCTCTGAAATGGCAACGCAGCTATGACTATCCCATGCCTGGATCATCTCAATAAGTAGTTCTAAAGAAAGAATCGCTGACGAAGCCAAAGACACTCCACTCATTTCACATAAATTTTACCTACTGTGTCTGTATACAAATATTTCCTTGAAAATGGTCCCTTTTACTACGAATATTAACTTTATTGTGATGGACTTTGATCTAGGTGAAGCAGAGCTGTCGATAAAATTAATTATAATTTACCTAGATACTAACAAGATCATTCTAGTCAGCAGGAAAATCGTTTTTATAATCTAATTGGATTTGTTATTCAATGTTACGAGCTATGAAAGTAAGTGTAAAGTTTTCGTCACTGATATCTATCGGTTTGTTATATTTATTTAATAAACGGTAGATCAACAGATGATTCCGGATTCAAGACGGTTGAACAACAATATTGCCAATGTCTGGAACACACAAAGGCTTTGTGTCAGGAAATTGTAGAACAACATTCAGTTGGTTATAACTACGTGTGCGTTTGATGTAATCTGGTTTAAACTTTGGTAGTCTACCTCGATAGTTAACTACCTCCCTATCAGTTGCATTATGTAATCTATCATGTAGGTAGCAGTTCTTAGACTATATCTTGCAGATACAAAATGCTGCTATTAGTGCTTGATTTTCGTAGTTTCAAACGTACTTCAAACATTCTACTATGCCTTTCTGATATATTTTTTTTCTTGTATACGACGACGTTCGAAATGCCTTTAGATGGTCTGATTAAAATATATAATAATATTAATACTTACTTCTTTAATTCAGATATAATTAAGATCCAATGTGTTAGTAATTACAATAATAATAATAATAATTGACTTTGACTGTAAGAGAAAAAGGGACGTAGAGCTTTTATTTGCCCGATTACTATATTCAAACTCCTACGGCTATTTGAAAGTGCCAAAGAAGCCAATATTACTGTCTTCTCTAAGAAGTGACATAAAATGTAGAATTTGAAAGAAAATCCCACTTAATTAGTAGATTTAAGTACTTCAAAGACTGTGATCCGTGTTTTAATATCTGATCCAATTCCGACAGGTATTAGGGTGGCATTGTAAGTTAAGATTACCTACAGAATGATTATTTTTTTGCTGGCGGCCATCTTGCTTCTTAATTTTCTATGCCCTCATTAAAATGACTTGTGTCGAAATGGGAAATATGAAAATAGATTTTTACCTCTCGGTAATGTAGAACACGGTTTTACTTAGATTTTTTTTAACTTAAATCGTTTTTGTGACAATCTGTCCGTTCAACTGTTCACGTTCGCGTTCAGCGGTGGCTTCTGGTGTGGTCTTTCGCCTGTTACGATGATGATGCAGTTTTCTATTTAAAATGAACTAAAGCGCTAGTTCATTTTCTAAACAACACCTACATAAAGTCATAACCACTGTTACTTTTTAACCGACTTCAAAAAGGAGGAGGTTCTTAATTCGGCAGTATGTTTTTTTATGTAGCGCAGAGCTGTAAAAGTAACCTATACCTAGATAGAGTCTAGAAAGTATGTAACTACTATTTTTTTCTTTTTACAGTAATTTCATTAAAGCTTCTCTGTTTTATTTGTAAAATATCTACTAAGATAAAGTTCTAAGTCCTTTGTGAGCTAATTAAACTTTTTTATCATTTGGATTTTCTTTTTATCTATTTACTTGCCTAGATTTACATTCTTCAAGCTTCTTTTATTTTAATTTTTTTTTCGTAAATAATTTACTACAAATAAATAATATTGTAGGTAAGAAATTTTAATAGTAATGCGAATCGACATTATGAATACTTATCAGATTTTCCACAGATTTAACGGTCCCATTTGGCTTACAGAGTCTTTTAACTTTTCAACGTATTTTTCCGCTTGTTTTGATGTAAACATGAATACGATTTTTGGCAAATATTCAACACATTTTATTTTATTCTGAACAGGAATCTTATTTCTGCCGCTTCACTCCAATTCCAATTAGTAAGTCAAAAGTTTTAATGGCTTATTATTAAGTATTAAATATAACTTTAACATAGTTTAGAAATTAATAATGGAATTTAGCTGTTTGTTCGAGAATAGTAGGGCACGTCAATATGGTCAAGTTTGTTACCTATTGATTTGATTTCGGATTTGTAAACGTAAATCTTAACGCGGATGAAATAGCGGGGTAGATATTGTTAGTTTTTGCTAGTGTTTATTATACATCTATTTTATCGTAAGTAGGTACTACATATACGCAATAAAATACTTATTTATAATTACAATTACATATTTTACACATGTCTAAACGCTGTACCTATTAATTTATTTGCTTCAACCCTCTTATATCTATAGGTATACAAAGAGGGTTGATCATATTCGAGAGTAGGCTCTTGAATAAGCCTTAGGGATCGATTGAAAAGTAATTTCGTACTTTTGGGTTCTTTACGTTTGGATTACAATTACCTATGTATATTACATTCAAAGCATTCATCAATAAAAAAAAACATAAAAGCAGCTTTGTTTCAAACAATTTAAATGGTTATTTCCTCTTTATTTTATTTCCCGAAAACTATACCTACACAAATTTTATAATTGCTGGGACACAAATACAAATTGTATAAATTCGTGCGACATTATATTTCCACACGAACTGTAGCTAAGAATGAGGCCAATTTCGTTGTGGATACAAAAGCTTAACGTTGAAGAAACTTGGGAAGCAATTTGGAAGGTACCTACTATTATTGTGTCTATACACTTTGGCGGAAATTTTAAACAAGAATTTAATTCGTTGTGTAAATTGTGTACTAAAGCTGCACTGAAGTGTAATTTTCGATAAGCTATCATTTTTGATAGTGAAGATAATAGGTTACTGCTGATAAATCAATCATAAAGGCTTCAATGCTTTAATCATAGGACAGTTTAAGGAAATTCAACCTTAATACAGTATACAAATTGACGTTATTTTGGGTATTTATATCTGAGTACACTACATAATTATATTCTGTACCTATATTGGGGGTTAATGTTAGGTAGTTTGTGTATGTGAGTTTGTATGTTTGTATATAGGCTATGGCAAGGCAAGGCAATGTAGGCATACCTATAATAGCCGCTCAAAAAAATTAAGGGAGCAAAAGAAAATCCAATTGCAATTACTTTGATAGTAATATTTTCGCCAGTCCGAATTTAGGGTTAGAACTCAGCAGTGGCTAAAATTTTCAGCTTTAGATCTAATCTTCACATTTTTTGACGAGTTTTAGGAATATGGTAAAAATGTAGGAGTCCACTGAAGTGGTATATACACGAGAAAATGTTTGGGAACCTCTGGTTTAGGCTTACAATGTCCTCAACGTTCGTGTGTTGTTGTGTACTTCTTAACACCTATATGAAAAAGCCTTGTAGGTGCTTAAATTATGTAAATGTGAACTCGTAAATCTAAACTTTATCCTAAGCGGCTATTATTAAAGGGAAATAGAGTTACCTTGTTGCCCCTGAACGTGCGGAATAAATGAATCACGATAGATTTTCCCACCGTGGGAAATATCCCATGTGGGGTGAATTGACATGCATAAGGCGTTCAGAGGCGTTCAGGCTACGAAAGATTTACATTTAAACGTTAATTATTTCTGAAACATTTAATTCTTGGTACAAGTAATAATCGCTTTTTATAATTATGTTAAGGGACTGTTCTACAGTGCTAAAGTATAGAATATATTACAGATTTAAATTCAATCTATTTTTTCATCCATATTTTTTTGTATGTATATGAAAATTCCATCGTAGGTAGTCTAAAGTATGACTAACAAAAATAAACCCCATTCTAATTTAGTTCTGACGTGCGGTGACTTGCCTCAATTTTATATTTTAATAATAAAATGTAAAAAAAGGAATAAACCTACTTATTAAATAGTTGAGAATATTATGCTTTTAAAAAGTGAACCGCAGAAAGTTATTAAAAAATAGAAAAGTTTACTTATTTACCTAAACATCTACAATAAAATCCCGAGCCTTATCTAAATAATTAAGCTACAAAGATAACTTTAATATTATGTAACACAGAAGCGAGAAGAAAGTGTGAAAATCTTGTGTAAAACAAAGGAACAGCGAGTTGGTTCAAAAAATCAAAATTAAGTTTGACAGTTCTTTGCTCCAGTTTTTTTTACGGGTTCATGTTAAAATTGAGGCAGCAAGCGACGAAGTTTGCTTTGTTTATGTTCTCCCCGTACTCGAATACCCCCAGACAATGGAAGCGTTTCATCACTTGAAAGCTTATTCTTAGAAGAGCAACTGAAACTAATTCTTAGAGTGCAGGTACACAGATATAGCATTAAGATTTTCTGAGTTTAGAAAATTGGAAAATGCTTAAGGAAAAAGTATTGTTGAAGGTATTTAAGAAAAATAATAATTAGGTAGTAATAAAAAACTTACACTCTTATCATATTATATACAGGTGAGATGAATAAATATTCTTCTTTTGCGTCATTTTCTACTGAATATTTTTTTCTTTGACCTACACTGACCCACTGCTGGGCAATGATCTCCCAGGTACTCTTTTGCAGCCACGTTATTTTAGAAAAATGCCTTTCATATAAACCCGGTAAAATACATTATCATATTTAAAGCAACTAAAAACAAATTATATAGAGAGGTAGGTAGGTTAGTAAGGATCAATGTAGCGAATCCTATTTCAAATGAATGAAAAAGTAAAGAAGACCTACATTGGAAATAGGGTCCTAGACCAACTAGCCGATATTATAATTTTGCATGAGCAAGAAAGTCGAGCTCAGCAAATGAATGACTATGAAACCCGTTGGGATAGCTGCAAGAGTGGAAAACTTAGAAATCACGATAAAATTAATATGAATTGCATAGAAACTACTTTCTTGTTAAGTTTGTTTATTTGATCCTTACTAATATTATAAATGCTAAAGTAAGTCTGTCTGTCTGTCTGTTACGCTTTAACGAATAAACCAATGAACCGATTTTGATGAAATTTAGTACGAGGTTAGTTTAAACCTAAAAAATATTTAAAAGAATATAGGTAACCTTTTTACCCACTTTATCTAATACACCCGGTATAAAAAGACACATCACGTATTCGTTAAAAAGCTTTGCATTACTGTCTTTAGGTCATTTTTCAATTCGAAGATCGAACCTGCGGTCCGCAGGACAGCAGTCAATTGCTCAACCACTGCACCCACCATGGCTTCACCTACAGGTTGTAGCGTTTATTGCTTCATATGTATAGTAGGGAAATGATGTCAGTACCCTAGATACGTTATCATGATATATATGTTATTATTAGGCCATTAAAGTATGCCTCTGTCACACCATGATGGCATCGCCTTTCTATAATTACCGCGTAATGGAAATTAAACCCAGTATTTATTCATATAACGCCCCAAATTAAACACATGTCATTTTTGTATACACGAACTTCCAGAACGTATGAGTTAAATATTTTCATACGTAAAGAAAACAAATATGTACCTACGTGTGCTTCTGACACATATTCGACAAACATTAACATAGTCATGGTAAATACAAAAGATCGTTACAGTTAATATATGTAGGTTAACCTACATAGTGTAAGTTTTTCCAATACGTTCATGGAATTAAATAATACTAGCTTTTGCCCGCGATGTCGTCGCTGTAAATGTCGGTTATCGCTGACGTAGTCGAATAAAAAGTAGCCTTGTCCTTTGTTGGGGTTCAAACTTACCCTGTACCAAATTTCATCAAAATCGGTTCAGTGGTTTAGTCGTTAAAGTCTAACAGAAAAACAGTCAGACATACCCTGCTTAGTTACTTTCGCATTTATAATATTAATATGGATGTTTAGTTTGGGACATCTTTAAAAGAAACTAAATTCCATTTATCTCATACCGACTCAATTTTTTAAGATACGAAATACAGAATATCTTCAGAGATAGAAACATTTTTTTTTTAATTTTCAGTAGTACCGAAGATCATAGTGCGTTCGAACAAAAAAGGAAACCAGCTTTTCAGCTTTCGCTACGTACATATAGGTAGACTAGCTCCTGCCCGCGACTACACCCGCGCTTTTTTTTTTTTTTTTTTTAAACGCGTTGCAGCTCCGTTCCTGTCGTAGCGTGATGTTATGCCTATACCATTTTTCATGACTATCTGGTTGTCACTCACAAAAATAATGTCTCTAATCCGACTGGTACCTACCTAGTTCCAGAGATTAACGGGTTTAAACACAGAAAGAAACAAATCTCAGTCCGATAGCTTCAGTAGAAGTGGGTGAAATATTGATTGCAAAATTCCAGGACATACATATACAGGTGAAGTTAAATAAGTATATGTAAGCTTTTTAAAACCTTTTCAGTTTTACCTGTATAGATTTACATTTCTTTTTTCTTTGACATCATGAACGTATGTACCAAACGATGTCCCTACGTCCTAAGTACTAACGTGCTAATGTTCCGCAGCGTAACGCTAAAGGTAATTTTGCTCCGTTACGCACGGGACGTGCAATCACGTTGAGAGCCAACACCTTCTATTGCCATACAATAAAACTGCGGGCCACTTCGCTGTTCGTCCATTTGTTATTTAGAACGCTATTTGTCAAGTACGTGTTGTTTGGATTGACGGGGTGATGGACAGAGTTAAAGAGTGTGGAATAAGTACCAACGTAGGTACAATCAACAAAAGAGATAGGTATCCAGGGTCGTCAGATATAGTTGAAGTTTTCTGACAAACCGATAGTTGTCTTCGATTGAAACTTAACTTAATAAATGAACTGTTTATCATCTACTTTTTAAATAAAAATACATTTGATAACGTCTATCGGTTTCTAAGAAAACTCCAACTATATCTGACGACCCTGCATACCTATCTCTTTTGTTGACTGTACATACAAGGAAGGCAAACAGTAAAATCTATATATTAAAAAGCAACCGTTACTGACTGACTGATCTATCAACACGCAGCTCAAATCACTGAAGGGATTGCGCTGAAATTGATGAATTATGACGTAGGCATATGCGCTAAGAGTTTTCTGAAATTCACCCCTTAAGGGGATGAAACGGGGGTTCAAAGTTTGTTGATAAAGAAGTTATATGGAGTGAACTACGTTTCAATGTATGTAACGTGAGCGAAACAGCGGACAAAGGTGTCGGTTTAAAAATGATGGAAAAAGTTATTCACTGCTGTTTTTTGTTATTAGCAAGGAAGGTTGAAAGGAAATCTGAAAGCTTTTGTTGCTCTTTTTATAAGTATTTCATAATAATTCCAAGTCTAAATATGAAATTTTCCTAAAGGTTGAAAACTGTTTGGAAATCTTTTCACTAGTAATTTTCAAAAAGGAATCGCGTTATCGTTGACTTTCGTCACTAGTAAGAACGTACGTTGTATGTGAACGTATTAGGTATCGAATGTGAAAGTTTTATTAATTCCGAGCCGAAATATCTATACGTTTGGCCTGTTACAGAATGTTTGGCGTATACGGCGATCTGAGCATTCTATTAACAGAATTTCTCGGTACTAGAAATGAATTTTCGCTGAAGCTGCTTTGAGCCCTAGGCATTTGGTAGGATTTCTAGTTATTTACAACCTCTTCTGGTGTTTGATCTTCGATTACAAATTGAAACCAGCTGCACTATATATATTTTATGTGGTGTCGAATACTTAATGGTTTGGGATTTTACCGCCAGGAAAGTAAACAACTTTGTTAATGTTGTTGAATCGGGTTTTCAGAAACAGAGACACAATAATGGCCATGAAAATAATGATTGGAAGTGATATTGTAGCTAACTGAACTTTCAACAGAAGTAATAAAGACTATTTTTGATTGATGGTATTTTCAATCAAAATATTAAATCTACGGGAAAATTATTAATAGTCGCGTGGAAATATTAGAAAAACATTGTGTTCTAAATTAATTCCTTTTATAATAAATAGGTAAGTTAATAAAGAAAGGATAAACTTCAGTGTTGATTGGACGAGATTTGATTGATTCAAAGAGAATCACTCTTTGTGCCTGTTTAATAAGTTGAGATTTAATTATTTTACGTCAAGGTTTTATTAATAAAGAAGACTGGTTGGCGGGATGGAATTGTGTAGGATTAAGATAAAAAATATTTGTAAGAATAATATTTTTGTCCCGTTTTCCTTATAAAGTAGAGGAACTATTTGGAAGTGTTATACCTATTTGTCTGTTATCTTAACACATAACTACATGAACACCCACACTCGAAATAAATAGGTATGTTTTTGCCGAAAAAAACTTTTTCACACATTCTGTACTGAATATAGAACATCTTAATTAGGAGCACTATCTACGTCCTTAGTTGCCACCTTTTTTTAAGCAAATAGAGTATATTTACCTTCCAAGGTTAATAAAATAAAGTACAACATCTGAAAATAAAGTACGATTAACGCATCCTTTATCGAGGCGACCCGCCTGCTTACACGCAAAAAGTCGCTCATCTTCTTGTTCTTTTTTTTTACTTTAAAAAACCTTCAAAAGTCGTAATAGGTAAAATAAAGTATTTTTACGTACTTTATTGCCCTCATAAAGTATAAGTACATTTGCCCGAAATAACGTACAATACTTTATTATAAAGTACGGGTGGCAACCCTATTAGTAGCATCCAGTACGTTCGCCGCAATATTACGTAGGCAAGTTTTCACTTAGTCTATTGAAAACCTGGCACACATATCTACCTACACATAGTACAAGAATTCAGTCAAGACATTTCACCAAAATCTTCACTCAACAATCCTGAACGCTCGCTCCGTGAATATTATTTCACATGAGTTCACATTTCACAATACTTTGGATCGTAAAATTACTTTCGGAAAGGTAAAACGTACAAACTAATGCTAGGGTAAGTCTGAAATAAATTACCTATGTGCGAAATGTATGTAGCAAAAGGTAAAACATCATTAATCATTATTATAATGAATCCTAAAACATCCACATAGGCTCCTAAAGTGTCGTCACGAATACTAGGTCATCACTCATCATCTCGTGTTTGTAAACGAATTGGAAACCGTCAAATATTGGTAAATAATATAGTATTTTGGGTTTCACCAGAAGCAACTGTGTACCTTGGCACTGGATAACATTTTTGCTACTGTATGAGCAACTCATAAAACGCATGTAAAAAGACACTTCAAGAAGCCAAAAGTTACATTGATTGCGATATTTTTCTTGTTCTGTACTATATCTGGAAACCTTCTGATTATGGATATTATATTGAAGGTCAATTTCCATGTTTTATTACTTTAAATACCCCCATCAAACCAGTATTTCCAGAGATAACCTTTATCATATAAAAAAATATATAGAATAACAAACATACTTTACCTGTTCATAATATGTATTATTATTATATTTTATATTATTAGTATAGATATTGATGTATAAACTATGTTTAAATTGCGCACGTAGCTGCATTTATTTTGAAACTCTGACAGTAGGTAACCTATGTAGACCAATTTGCGTGATGGCGGTCCATTATGCGAGCAAGTAGGAGCTTATTAGACTAGACGCAAAATAATGGTATGTTGCATCTTCGTATACCTGGCCATGAATAAACTGGTGTCTTGGGTTATGGACGTATTTTTAAAGAAGTTATTTGTATGTCATCTTAATATCCATGCTTTTGTTTTCTAAAGGGCGTATAGTACGCCCATATATTTTAAGTTTTATTAATGGAACTATGAATTGGGGTTTTGCACCGGTTGCAAAACCCCAATAACATTATGTTTACTAGACTCTAGACCACTAGACCCTCACGAGGCTATCACTTCGAGGGCATTATCTTCTTTCTGAATAATACTTGTTCTTGGATTTTGCTTTACATAATATTATAGTTTGCTTTGAAGATAAGGGTAAAGTGGAAAAGACTGAGAGCTTGGATTCTGGAATCAACGTATTATTAAAAAGATTTTATATCTTTTTCTCCTAGATTTTACGCGAAAATGAGAAAATTGTATTAAACCTCATTTGTGCCTATTTGCTTGAAATATTAAATTACGAAATAAAAGTTGCTGTAAGTTGAAACATTTTTGTAACTTGCTTAAAAAATATTTTTAATAATGTTATGTAGAAAAATACAATGTTAAAATAAGGATTTATTATGTACTTAATAGTCTGTCGAGAATATTAAAAGTTTAGTTTTGAATGTATAATTTTGCTTACACGTAACTTTGGGGTCTAAAGTTAAAAATACTTATGAAACCAAAACAGACTTTTAAACTAAGAACACAAAATTTCCTGAGCCGTAATATTCTGTAAATAAACTACGCGAAGATCCTTTTCTAGTAAACAATACACAGTTTCCACAAGAAATTGACCACCTGCTGTGTTCTAACTTATGATCTCTCCATCTATTATGTACTTACTTTATTAAATGTCAGCTTATAAAGATGATATTTACGGCAAAGGGAGGCCCTGTCCTATTTATTTGTACCAATTTCCCCATTTGACGGTAATTGCTTTTATAAGGAATTTTCTTGTTTTTTTATCGACGTTAACAAAATTGCATCTAAAAAATTTCCGGCTCGAGGGAAAACATGTATTGAACGTACTTCCGTACATTATTTATTCGAGCTTATTGATTATCAGACGAATATCTACCTGTAGCAAATATATATACTAGCTATACCTATAGCTAGTATGAGACCAAGTTTCGAGTGTTTCCATGAACTTAGGTTACGCAGCAAACATTTTGGAACTGGGACATGCTACTGAATGTTTGTAAGTGAGACTCTGAACTACACTTTATTGAAACGTAGGCTGATTTTTATAATATACTAGCTATACCACGTGGCTCCACCTGCGTTGAAATACTGCTTTGGTTACTGTTTCGGTTCCTCGGGTCGTAGCGTAGTGTTATATAGACTAAAGTATTCTTAGACTAAAGGACTATATAAGATTATGTACATAGGATTTAAAAAAATAAAAGTAAAAAGCTCCGATAGGTTTTATCAATTCAATGATAAAGTCATTAAAAGATTACATGGGTAGGTAGATGGCAGCCGAGTTTGGATGACCGTCGAAGACGACAATGGAATAAACAAGAGGACAACAATAAACAAGAGGTTATGTAAAAATGATAATTTTTGTAGGATGAAATTAAACACTATTTTTCTGACTATAAGAAACTATCATGTTCACAGCCCAGATATGGATCGCAGTGCTACAGTTATACATATAACTACATAATTACAGTACATAATGAGATCTTTCGTTATACATAGAGAACATAATGATAAGGAACGTTCCTTTGTTTGAGGTTTAAATAAATCCTTACATAAGTACATACAAGAAATTTAACTGGATAGACCACAAAGCCGTCATTACGCATTTCGGATGTGATGTAATTAGGAAAGAAAATGAGCGACGTTTAATTTCTAATTAAAACGCGTTGGTACTCAAAACGAAAATAATTCTCTTCGTGTTTTTTAAGCTTCTTATAATTGTACGTTATTTAATTTAATGCCTAAATACCATAGTATTTAGGCATTAAATTAAATAACGTTCGGAAGGGCCATCGTAACGATAATTCTTACCGAAGATCAATATTCAAAAATTAACAAAACGAGGGAAATACTGCAAGATAAAAAAAAATGAAAAAATGGAGTATTGAGTATTGAGATGAAAAGATGATCCTGGAAAGAATGTACTTCCTACTCTACCTAACTATAGCAAATACTAGTTTGAAATCAAGTTCCGTGTGTTACTACGAATTTAGGTTACGCTTCCAACACTTTGGGACTGCGACGTGGTCACAGTATCGGTCGTGTGTGTGGGACTCCAAACTACAAATTGAAATGTTGACTGCATTTTAAGAACCGATGAAAAATGTTAAAGTGGTGTGGTCTAGAATCATGTACCTACTGAATCCATTATAAAAGTGTTTGTTACGATTTTTCTTGCACTACGTGTTTACAAAAAAAAAATGAAGACAATTTAAATAGTAACTGGGCTTTTTGCAACGGATCAGGGGTTTGGCAGCATGGATTGACACATGCGGACGAGATATTTAGTGCCATATGAGCTTTCTCTTTTATAAATTATACATACCTTGTGTATATCGTAATCATTTTCTCATCGGCGCGCGTGTTGTACGGACGTGTTTTTCCTGAGATCCTGCAGTAAACAAGAGGTTAATGAGAAAACTTAGAGCAAGGCCAGACTGGATGTAGTCGCGCGGCATCAACCAGCGTCCGGTGTGAGCTAGCGTGCGACACGACATGCTATATCTATGATCTTTAATGCTTTAAGTTTTGCTTTTATAGCTTTTTGAGGCGCATACGTTGATAAGACATAAACTGAGCTGCCTTTATTCAAGATGTTTTTAAGATCTACGTTCATCACTATATAAATAAATTATTAAACTACAAACTTATCCTTTCTCTTCACGACAAAATACGTTTTCGTACTTTGCTTAAAATATTGAAAAGTTCTAACAAGTCTCTAAGTTCTCATCTAAGTTCTAACAAGTCGCATAGATACTGGAAACAACATAAGAATTGACATTTCGTGTGAAAACACTCTTATTTTGTTGCTTTTGTTCTTATCGTTGCCGAGATGTTTTCTGTAGAGTAGAGATGTCTGATTCCGTTTATGATTTATAACATGGACATTTTTTTTTTAATTTGACGCAAACTAAGCTTAAGTACAACCATTTTATTTTAAGATGACAGAATATTTTTGAATTCTTTAGGTAGCATTAAGTGGTTTTAACGAACAACTCATTGTTCAACTCATATCACGAATCTCCATCTCGTAAACTAGCCACGTTTATGCAAGGACACGTAGTTTACGACGAACCCTTTTAAAAAATGTAATGTGCTCCGTGTCTATAAAGTACTTTTAGGAAACCCTTTTGATGTGTGTGGCTAAGACTGAGAATAACCGGGAATGTACTGTAGTAAAACTGTTTTATTTGTTTTCTGCTGTATCGAAATATTTTAACCAATAAAAAACAAAAGATGGCAGTTAACGACACATTATTTATGCAATTTTCATTGTAGCCACAGAAATTCGGCTTGCCATAATATTAGCCGGAATTTTTTTACATCACGTAATTTTAACATACTGAATAGAAGTTAAAAGAAGTCAATTTTTTGATGCGTTATTTCTTACATGTATTCCGCTATGATTGGTCACATCTCTGCCAAAAATACGCAATAATCTAGGTTTTGGATCAAACGATAACTTTATGAAGAATATTGAAATGCGCCTGTACTTTTAACAAACACTGGAAGCCATCTTGATTTCATAAGCTTTCCCTAGCTCATTAACCTTTTTACTGGCGATCTCGTTATCTACCAGTATTATCGATCATGATAGCTAAATTAAAAACCGCGAGACAAACAAACACTTCTCTTTTTACTTCAAAATAATAGTAAAATAGTTATACCTACGTGAATATTACATGAAATTAACGTTACTTAGTTTGCACATACCCGCTACTCTGTCCCCGTCTCTTTCTTGAACTGGTAATTTGACAGTAGTGCGACAGTGACAGAAATTCGTGCTAAGCAATGTCTACTTATTTCAGCATTAAACTATTCATGGTGATACCACAGTATAACCTATTCCGCTAGTGCAGTTCATCTAATCCCTTACTTGGTTGCAACAACATACGCGGCTGTTCAAACATGAACATTTTCCAAGATACCTACATAGTTAAGCCTCCATACATTGCCCTCATTCGAGTTAAGCTTTAATAAACGAGTCGTTTAAAAACACCCTCTGTAAGTATCTGCCTTTGTGTGATCGCAACAATTTGAAGCTCTCATCAGTCACAGACTTAAAGTTATTAACGCTAATGACAACAATCATAAAACTTATAAGCTCACCAGCCACTCGGCCAAGCAAAACTTCTATAATAATAACTTACTTTGTGCGACACAGTTTTCTATTCCCGACTACCCGAGTCGAATACAATTCCGCCACACGGCAAAATTGATTTTCAACTTTGTTCAAAACAATGAAATAAAATATACGAATGTCATAAAAGTCTGATGGGGTCACAAGTAGTTGGGTTTTGAATAACGTTTGAGGTTTAGACCTTGGTAAATGGATTTGTATTTTATATTCCCAGTAAAATACGTAAGTATATTGGATCTTTTCAGAATAAACGGCCTGTTTGTCCGAGGCCACAGAAAACATGCCTACGATTTTTTGGCACACTTTCCTAAAAGTATCCACGCAGAACATTTTGCTAGACGTTATTGATCCTAGTTTATTGTGACAATGACGGCTCTCATCAAGGTCCCACTTTTCCACTGAGCGCTTTGGGCAAGTATCCAGGGCCCCACGAACGCCGGGGGGCCCAGCCTGCCCAAAATAATCATTCTTTGCAGCTGCCGTCGATTCTACACATTATTAGGAGGACCCGGTTCGATGACAAAACATTTGATTTTCAGTGCGTTATAAATTAAGTTTTTAGCCCCGAGCTTATAAAATATTAGTATTATTTTTCTTTTATTGATTTTATTTAATTTAGTTAGGTTCAACTGAACATTGAAAGAAACTGAATTTGTCAACTATCAAAATTCGTAAAAACGCAGGGGCCCGTGACATGCCCAGGGCCTCCACTATGTTAAAGACGGCCCTCTCATCACAGTATTATAAGGCTCAGCCAGATAGTCGATCGTACGTTATTTATTTTATTAAAACTCCTCACTACGCTTTTCTACTATGTATGTAGATGTACCTATGTATTATTATTCCCTTCATTATCATTCCCTGTAAAGTTTTTCAAAGACTCAACGAAAAAGGAAGTCATCTGCAGTTCTATAATATTCTGAAAAATCTCGGTGACAGCTCACCTCGACCTCACTTCACGTGAATTGACCACCGGAGATCTTTTCATAAACTAATATGGTGCTTCCATTGTAAGAAGACATAAATTAACTTCAGTAAAAACCAGTAAACATTTTTCCATCACTGTCAGTCGTAAACAAGGTGCTACCTCATAATTATCTATCACCGCCTAGATTGTGCTTTTACATTAATTGTAACTTCAATCACATTTCTAATAGAAGAAAGAAAATATTATCTGTAGAAGAAAACTTTTATTATAACTACAACAAGTTTTTCTTTAGCGTACTGCGTACCTATCAGTATGATTGTATGAAACCTTATACCACTGGTTTCTTTATTAGGACTTTTTTTTATAAACATCACATAACTTGTAATTCCCAAAGGGTTAGGCAGAGGTATAGCCATTAGTAGGTACACCCACATTTTGCCAGTTATGTTTTAAGTCCCATGTAATAGGGTGTGAGCCTATTGCTGTCAACCGGGCCCAAATTCAAACTCCGAAGCTGAGAAATTTCTGATGAAAAAACCCAATAACACTTCGCGCGACCTGGGAATTAACCCAAGACCTCATGCTCAGCAGTCGCGCTTTGTGGCCAGACTTGACAAACATGACTTTTTATATTTACCATCAAAATATTATTGTAGTTTAAAGGTAAGGTGCTATTTATGTTGAGTTATAATTATGTGAATATAAACTTTAATTATTGTGCAGACAATCCAATTTCCTTTACCGAATGCGCTTGAGCCACGCTCAGAAGTGGTCGGTGTTTTACATTTCAGCATTGGTAACTGCAGTTGGCAAGTTGTAAATTACTCGCATGTAAACTTTCAACTTCACACAGATACTCCAATCGTTTTGAGTGACCTAGAACCGGTATTACCAACATACGAGTACATACTTCATGTTCATACTGTAGGTATATTTATACTTGTTGCTTTGTTTTCCACTTAAGGGTAAAAGCTATACGAAAAACACATCTTGTTACGCGTTTTGAACATAATGTAACGTTTGAAGTGTGTTTTCTGTATAATATTTGGGGCATATTATGTTTCTGCCTTTTGCTTGAAAACAATAAAATTATAATTGTCTTTGCCGTGTATAGAATATTTTATGACTTTGATATATTTTGTTCTTTAATGATAAACGTTCCAATTAATTATAGTAATTGGTTGATTAAACGAGTAACATAAAGAGGAACATGTATGTCCTAAATGTGTAGTTTAGGTACTTATGCACATAATCAACTTATTTGTTTTTGTCTTATAGTCAATTTTTTTATTCATATGTAAACTACTATCGCACAATAATTAAAAAACTTGTTATTGTTGCATTTTAAGGTACACTTTGTATGTCCCTCCATGCCATTTGTCAAGTAGCAGTTGCAAAGGACAATTCCATTTCCAAATTGGGATCGGATTTTGTTTTTATTTTTTGGACATTCTAGATTCAATTATCATTGTAAAAGTGGAAAAATATTGTGTTTTCTTTGTCCGTTGTCCTTTGTGACTACTAAGTATTTAGTGTATTTATGTGTGCATATAAAAAGTAATACTAAAGATCCATAGCCGATTAGTGCTATAAAATAAGTAGTAAAGCAAATGCATTTGTTATCATGTGAGGAGGTAGTAATGTAATGATCATGATGGCCCGTTTCGATACCGGGCAAAGTACCAACGTGACTTTTAAAATCCATATCATGTGCTTTCTAAGTTTATCTAGGATATCACTGATATCGGAGAAGCAAAACGTCGTGACGAAACTTGGACTTACAATCAATATAAATCTGAAATCGTCATTCGGCCTGAGCAAGCGTGGTAATCGATGCTCGTGCCTTATTTGTATGAGAAGAGACCTTTGCCCTACAGTGTGACATAATAGGCTGGTATTATTATTATTTAAGTAGGTTCTTAAATATTTATGCAATCAAAGATTCAAGATCATCTACAGCCATGTAGATGATAGTATTGCAACGTGATCAGTCAAAATTCACCAGTTTAATTTACATCTGCCTCCATAAACTGATAAGTATTGATTGACATATCAAAGCCGGGTTTGAAAGTCAACCCATAAAATTGTTAACTTCAATAACTTTCATTATCTGAGGTACCTTTTGAAATTTGACCGCGCAGTACCACAAAAGGGAATTTTCGGGGAAACCCGAAAAATGGCGCTAAACTTTTTAAGCATTATTTACGGAAAATGTCATCTACGGGTGACGTTTAAAAGTTTAAATAATGCTGTTTTTAAACAAAACCCATTTTTTTTCCTTTTGAGTTACGGAACTCTAAAATATCTCAAGTCTTATGCGTTGTAGCTATTTCTTTTCATCACGAACAAATGGTCATGATGACAAAGTAATTACTTAATTTTAATCCAGAGATTTTTCTATTAATGAAAGGGCTTTAGGATTCTAAGGTTCTATTATTGAATCACTATTACAGATCAGTAGGAGAAATCTAACAACCAATTATAATCTCTTGTGTAACTGAGGTAGACATCTTTACCTACTATAGGTACCTATATCTCTTCGAACCATACTGGGTTAATAATTGAATATCCAATGATTGAAATATTTGCGGGCAGTCTGTTCAAGAGCGATAACAATGTAAGCAATGAAATGTTGTTACAATTTTTATCGATAACAGAGAAGTATTAATGACCTCTTGCATCGTATTTACTGAGCGTGAAGCTTTACTGTTTGTCAGTCAGTTTCATTTATTTTTTAGTTAAAAGAGCCTTAACAGTAGCAGGGTTAGGCATGTTATGCCTAGTAATACTATAAGAGCGTATTAATATCGTGGAAGCGACATTGCGACACAAACTTTTGCTATGATTTCAGTTTAAGATTTTTTTTTCAGTATTTGACCGATTATTTATAGTTCACTAGCTTTATAAAAGAATAAAATGTAGCCCATTTCCTTTCTTGGGGTTCAAACTTACCTCGTATCAAATTTCATTGAAATTCGTTCAGTGGTTTAGTAGTGAAAGCGAAATAGACAGACCGGTAGAGTTATTTTCGCATTTATAATAATATTTTAGTATGGTTTATTCTAGACCCATTTAAACATAGTTATTACCAAGACAAGAAGTCCGAACTGTAGTCGCTGTGGCTGAAATTGGCAAAAATCATCATTCAAAATTGAAAAATCATTATCCTCATCATCATTAAACATAATGGCAACATTTACTTCAGATTTTAATAGTAGTAAGTAGGTAGGTACCTACTTACTAAATTAACAGGTGTTAATTTTGCGATGATATAATTTTGTCACTGATGCTATAATTCACCGTTTGTTCAGACTAGCGAACTGCGAGAATTTCGTCTGTTCATAACGTTTGAATTTGTCGGTGCTACTGGTAATTTGATTTTCTCAGACGAATATTTTGAAGTAGGTCTCAGTACATTTTCACAGACTCGTAAAATGTTCGCAATTTGAAAATGTTACAAAGTCACAACTTTTTGAAATATTATCTGGAATTTTATTTATTTATTTAAATATGAAAATACTAAATAACAAACTTTCGGCTAATATTTACCCATTACCCGTTTTCCATCAGATATAAGATCAATATGAGATAAATAAAATTAAAACTGACAATTTCTATAACTTTTACGTTGTTTTAAAGAGATCTCAGATCAATAATTTATTATGGTAAGTACCAAACTAAAAGTGGTGGATTTAATAATAGTGGAAGTGTTCGTTTCTAGCATGGCAGTGGGTCGGATATTGAACGAAACCAGTGCTACCACCAAATGAAACTGAATATTTTAATAGGGTAACTTCAGAGTGTATTTGTATTGGTTCAAAATAGAGTAACAGTTCAGTAAATTATGTTCCATTTTAGCCTGGGACCTTCTTACCAACTACTATTCACTACTTTTTTCTTAGGAAAATTTAAAATTTTCCCTATGCCTTTAATGGAATTTATAAAATTCAAAGTTTTCTTACAGACTGCAAATAATTAAATTGCCAAGTATATTCGTGAAGGCGTAATTAACTTAACTGTTAAAAGTCATAAATACCTACGGTAGGTTGGTAACACGATAGCGCGCGTGGCGGTGTCACGGGTCGCCGCGACGGTCGCTGCCCCGTACGACCGTTAACCCCTCAAATGCAGTCCTACCTGCAATATGTAACCCTATTAGCTATTTTCCGGGAGCGCTTGACGCCGCGCTATTTTCATCTTTATGCCTTAAGACATCGTGTCTCTTCAAATATAGGTCGCGTATAATAGAATGTGAGGGCTGCTGAATCAAGTTAGACTGACATTTCATCCGCTCGCTTTTTGGGATTTGCTGAACTATAGCATTCGTAAAGTATTTTTTTTATTGCTTTGGTGGTTTTCATATTTTATTATACGCTGAATATATCGTACAGAATAATGAGGGTAGTAAAATGGTTGAAGAAAGTACTATTTCTTCATGTCATGTTTAGGTAGGCGATCATATTATTATCCGCAATAAGGAGGTACTTAGTTATTATTTTATACTTGCTTGTATTCAAGAAAATTATATAAGGAATATCGTTTTCCTTAGTCATAACTTGACAGTAAGTGCTACTAAAATATAATATATCATTTTGGAGTTGGTTTTTTATATTATTAACTAGCTATTACGTGGCAGTAGTATTGTGGAGGTCAAATAAGCAGTCGCTCCATGTAAAATACTGGTATTTAGCTGCATTCGGTTAGACTGGAATCTGACCACAACATAGTCGAAACAGGCTAAGCAGAGCAAACATTATTTAAATTAGTACAATAGGTACGATTAACTTTACATACCAGTCAGTAAAAAAAACGGGTTGCACTCCGGGAGTGCCGGCAGAAGTGAAAACTTGATTATTAACGTTTACGTTTACGTTTAACATACACGAACATTCGCGCAAGCGCCCTGCGCTGTCTAAACGAAACAGTAGGCCCAGGCATACATTTTCGCCGCGCCGTAGAGAGGGGATAGCTGTCTACTCTCCATCCGTCTTACGCTTTTTCGATCAGGTCACGTGTCCTGACGCGCACGTGTCCTGACGCGAGTTTAAGATTTTATACTCATTACAGAAAAAGTGCTCAACGCCGCTAAAGAAGTTTTCACTTCAAAAAAATGTTTTAAAAATAACGTGTGCTGCGCCCAAAAAAGAAAAACATTATTAGATATCATATCTTTTCAATTTATTTCGTGCCTCCAATCTTTTTTTTTTTATGCAGTCGTCAATGGTTTAAAAATAAAGTACCCAAGTAAAGAATGACCCCTCCCAACCCCTCTTGTCCCCTGTGAATGGCCCCTGTTTTATTTTTATCACCTGAGGTTTCAATTTCCTTTATTTACCTAAGAATGCTCCTAGGAAAATTTGAATGGTAATCCTTATATAACTTTGCCTGTTCTGGGAACCTAGGTATAGTAGGTACTAAGTACTTAGCTGCTTAGTTTTTAAACTTTGCCCGCAGTTACTGATGCTACTTAATGAATTAGTGGGTTCAGTTGTAATTTAAAAGCTCTTAAGCTGAAGGTAAATCTATATTAATGTAATAAGTTTGTATATGATAAGCAGTTTTATGAGGAATAGTATAGGATAGGCTAACATCCCGCCATGATCCAAGGAAACGGAGCAGTACCTAAAGATGTAACTTTTGGCGCGTTCTGTTCGCGCGCGCCTCAAAGAGCAATTTATAGAGCTCAACAGGGACGGGGCCCCAACAGGGGCCTAACGCCTACCGTGGTTGCGGGTCGACTTAACAGGATACCGTGGCCCCGGAACGTAAAGGGCAACAGAAGGAACAGGGTGGTTTTTTAGTCAGTAAAAGTCTGACAGTCCCTTCCGCTGGGCGGAAGGAGTCATTTGATGATTATTGCCAACTAAAAAAAAAAAAAAGTGTGGGTGAAAAAAACGACGCTGACGAAGTCGCGTCAGAAGCTAGTGGTAATAAAAACATGCAATTCAACTACTACTTACCAAATATCATATTTCATTAGTAATTTGAACTATCCTTCCAAACACCCACATAAGTTGTGTGTGATCTAATATCAATTACTTTAATGCTGTGTCTCTAGTAATTTAACAGGGGGCGAAGTACTTCCATCATAATTAATTAGTAACCAGACCGCTTGGCGATATTAAGCGATGTTTATTTATTAATACATATAAATTACTTATGAACTTGAGTAGGTAGATATTGGGTAAGCAATGACTATGTATAGCTAGTTATTACACGAAGGACATAGGGTTGACCCTTTAAAAATAGGCATCACAGGTACCTACCAGTATATTGCGCATGAAAGTCCTTTAAAATGATTTTACGATGTTTCCATTCATTTTCAATAGGCTCGCCCCCTATTACATGGGACTTACACATAACTGGCGAAATGTGGGTGATTAAGGTAACACCCCCAATAATCGACACTTTAACGTGCGCAAACAAGCATTTTTTAAAATATTTTCTTACTTTATGATATTATAAGGTATTTTGAAGCATTGGGTAACGCTTCAGACTTCGTTGCGTAATATTTGAAACCAAACATAAGTTTCATATAAATAAATAAAGTAATAATATATCGAAATAAATTAACGTTTTTTGGTCTAGTGATCGACAGCAGAATTCTATTTTTCGACACCCGGTAATCGACATGTTCCAGTAATCGACATCCAATAATCGACATATTCCTAACACTTCTAAACAATAAATCCCAATAGAAAAGCCGAGATAATCTAGTATTATATGTGACGAAATAAAAACTTAGTCTTAATCAGTATTTTGATCATTTTAATCAACAAACAATCTTATAATAAACAAAAAGTGGCTAGTAATTTGTAGGTTTCTAAAAAAATACACTTTTGCAATATAATACATCTCTTAAATGTTAAACAATAAATGTAGAAGATGTGTCATTTGGTTTCGGTTTAGTAACCGCCTTTTCTTGTTTTTTTATTGTTTTTATCTGTTAGTTTTTTCTATTTTTTGTTTTTCTATCTTCCTCAATTTTAATCGTTTTCTTTTTTCTCTTTCCTTGGATTTAATTTCTAATTTTTTTACCTTTCTGACAACTTCTATTGCCTGTATTATTTGAAAAAGTGTGGAATTTTTTTTTGGTGCCATAAAAAAACATTTATGTCGATTATAGGAACATGCGAAAAAAAAAACTCCAGTTATCGACAAGCGTGTTTTCATATTATATTATAAACTTACAATTGCAAAGACATTACTAAAAACTAAAGAATTTGGGTTCTAACTTAATAAATAATTTACATGCTCGGTCAAGCAAAACAATTAAAAGTTATGGGCATTATATCTTGCTCACCTCCTTAGCGATTTCGCTAATGAAACGGGAATTTATTTAGAGATCTCTGCCGGTTGGTATGTTCAGCTACGCCATTTTCTTTAAAACAGCCGAATCTATGAAATATCTTTCGCGATGATAGCTAGATAATCCTCAACTATGTTTATGGTTCAAATACGTTCCGAAGCGAGACTCAACTCTTGTTTTTTTTCGTTAACTTTTTAAGTGTCGAACACTGGGGCTCTGTCGAACACTGGGTGTTTTACCTTAGTATACCCACATTTCACCGGTGGACAGTACACCTCTGCCTAACCCTTCGGGATTACAGGCATGATGCTTATGCCAATTATTTTTTTCTATATTTGGTAATCCCTGCAAATACCACGGATATATCGAAGTCATGAGTTTACAGCGTTGACTGGCATTCCATTAAATACTTTTTGTTTACTCGGCATGGAAAAACCAACGCGAAATTGTTTGTTTTTGCAGTACCATGATACCAACCTACATGCTCTAGATTTATGTGTCGATCACAATTTAAAAGTAAAAAAAATCGCAACCACAGATAATGCACTTGATATTACCTTCACCTTTAGGTATAAAAGCCTTGTTCCGCGAAATATAGCGGTTGTTTCTACTTTATGGACAGGTAGTCAGTTAGGCCTTTATTTCATAAATTGCTGTTGCCTGCCCCAGGTGGATATTCTATTAAAGTAATGAAGTTTGTGTCAGAGGTTAAACCGGTCGATGTAAACGACAAGGTGCGAAAATATAAAGCTTATTGGCTCTAGAAAATTTGAGTGAAATAAATAATATAATATTTTGTTTACCTGAGTTATTGTCTGACCGCAGGCTTTGCAACTTTTCTATTAACTTCGTCAGAAAATTAGGAATTGTTTTAGGTTTAAAAACGAAGTTAATGAAGGCGGAAAATATTCCCAGAAGGGTTGAAACAAAAGTTTAAGAGAATTGTTGTTTAGAATTCAGTTGATGTTTTCAAGCGACCAACAATTATTAAACAAACCCCCTTATTAATAAAACAGCGAATCAAGTTACGACAAAGCAACATAAGTTTTACCATACAGACAGTTTCGGAGTTGTAATATTATCTTAAGTTTACTTCGATACAGAATAATAAGACGACTTACATTATTCATACGCAGTACATTGGGTACCTTCGTTACGTTTTTGGTACTGAATGATGTATTAGAAAAAAATATATCGTAATAATGGGTAGAATTTGTGGTTTTCGGAAAGGTCTCTTTTCACCCGATATATACTCAATACTCGATAATTTACTGCATTCCACAATGTACATGTTTAGGTGGTGAGTAAATATTTGTAAATTGATCAATCGTGGACCACCCGGACGAGCTCAGCAACAATTGGAGGGATGAAGACGACTTACTCAGACTTACTATCTAACTTGCTCGAATATGTAAAATATTATCTTTTCTATAGACTATAATGACAAATATGTCGCCGAATATGTACTTCAATTGCGTATATTTCTACCTATAAATATAGTAAGTACGTACCTATTCTCGTGGAATAAAATCTCACAAGGATTAATCTATTCATACGTACAAAAATGTTTTAAGAGTCAAACATTTCAATAGTAGGTAGGTAGGCCTCCAAGCCGTGTACGTATCGAATACGTGTATCTTCAGTTATTGGTCATTCAGATGTAGGGTCAGGCAATCAAGTCTTTGCAATCTGATCTGCAATTTAACCTTTTGTTAACCCTACTTGTTTTTTGTAGCCTATTAAAGCTAAACTATATAATTTTGAACTCAGTTTTTTGTCAAGTATGATTAATTATGAAAGCTTTAGCTATGGTGCAGTCATTAAGGTTTGAGTTTTAGCTAGGCACATAAGTTTCTTTTTGTATAGGTTTGCTATATAATTTAATAGTTACGTAATCAACATTATTTTTAAAATTACATTTTTTGTTTCAGATTCCAATCATAGACGCAATTACAGAACATGATAATTATACTGAGTGAAATACAAAAACTGTGATTTTAAGTGTATTAGATATTGAATTGTGGCAGTGAAGTTTTGTGAACTTAACTAAAAACAACTTCTTTAGGGAAAATATTATAGAAAACAGTGCAGTGTAGTGACGTATCTGCGAAACTTAATAAGTGATTGAGGAAATTCTTCCTCTGTGGTGAAAACGTCAACTTATAGAGTGAACTAAAATAGTGATGTCTGCGTGCGTGGTAGAAGAAGGCAGAGAGGAGGGCGGCGGCGCATGCGCGCTCGAGGCCGGGCCGAGCGTGGATCGCGACGAGGTGCCGGAGCGCCCGCGCAGGGAAGTGCTGCTTAGTGCGCGCGGGCGACGCGCTTGCTCCGAGCAGGGACCACATCCCAGCTTGAATTTTCGTAAGTTTAAGTTTCTACTTCAATGTTTGATGAATTATTATTTTAGTATTATTTTTCGGAAGTATCATATTTCATTTTCCCTCCAAATATTTTGCATGCTTTATGTTGGTTGTATCAAAGGCCGTACTAAAGGTGAATCGTGTCCAAGTGAGTGTTTACATTATTTTTACTGTGATGTGCATATTTATTCATTTTATGTATGTTTTACAAATTCCTAGGATTTTATTACTATTTTAATGTTTGGTTGGTCTTGACATCTTTTTATAAACTGCTCCATTTATACATACACACATAATTTTACTACTATAATAAATGCGAAAGTTTAGATGGATGGATGTTTGTTACTCAAACATGCCAGAAAGGCTTAACGGATCTGGATGAAATTCTGGCACAACGATAGATTTAGTTAAGTCTGGAATAGCACTAGAGCTGTCAGCACAGGGACGGAGCCCCAACGTTGCCAAACGCCTGCCGGGGTTGCGGGACGTCTTAACAGGATACCGTGGCCCCGGAACGTAAAGGGCAACAGAAGGAACAGGGTGGTTTTTTAGTCAGTAAAAGTCTGACAGTCCCTTCCGCACCACGCAGGGCGGAAGGCCTCATTTGATGATTTTTACCAACTTAAAAAAAATGGAATAATTTAGGACTATGCTTAGTTCTAAAGTTTACGCAGACGAAGTCGCGTGCAGAAGCTAGTATACAAATAATACGTAGGTATGTACCTACTAAAATACTATGTTGCAGGTAAACCACAGACTATAGTTTTCCTTGAAATTACAAATAGTTAAAAATATTTACACTAAAACAATAATAGACCTAGTTTCCTCTAATCGTCGTACTGAGACAATTTGCATGATTGCGTCTAATATATAAAGTGGGTGTGGCCGTGGGTCATTATGAATTGTAACTAAGTAGGTTTATGGACTGCTATAAGCTGTAATCATATTAGTGGTACTGGAACCAATGCCATAAAAGTAATATCACTTCATGTTAGTATCGAAAAATGTTCAATTTTTTTTGGAGTTTTATAGCTTTGGATATTATTTTTTCGGCTTAACTGGTTGCTAAAAGATATAACCTGTTGCTATGAGACACTATTTGATTGTAAGCTATGTGTATGAATGCAGAGGAATGATGACCAAGTTACGAGAACGGATTGGCGGTATCAGAATTATATTAGTTACAAGTCCAGGATTCCATGAAGGATGACAGTGATGTCCAAGATAAACTTAGAAAGTATATGTGAATTGAAAACGTCACATTGCTACTTGCCCGGTATTGAACCAACCTCATGCATTAGAGGTTGGGTCATCTCGACATTCAGTACCTGTACGCAAAATATGCGCTAAAACGTGGAGTTGCAGAAACCAGAGGGTCTACCGCCATCTCTTAAAACAGTACCATTTTAATATGACTTTGTAATTTCTGTTGTTGGATTGCCAACTCTAGGCGCTGAGCCAAGCGTTTAAAATCGCAAGGCAAAGTTATATTAAAATAATACGTTACTTTTTAAGAAATGGGGGTAGGTCACCAGCCTGAAATACAATACAATGAATAGGTACAGCTTGTAAGTGTGGTCTAGGTTGTATGAAACATGATTAACATCGCAAGGTAGGAGGTAAACAATAAATTATGATGACGGCGAGGTGTGTGGAAGAAAATAGTAAATATACTACGCTGACCCCAAATAATTTGGGGTAAGGTCAGAATAATAATGGTGCTAAGACATACCTACTTACAGTAATGAAGTAAATCAGGCGTATCTCTGAACAATGAAGGTGAATGTACTCATATCCTGTTGTTTAGTTTTTAAATGCAAGTACGTGTTTCTGTTACAATCAATTTTCTTTCTTTTTTTTTTACTTGGCTTTTTATAGAGTTCATTTTAGCGGGATTATGAATAATGACAATATTGGCCATTACTTGTATTTTTTAAACGCAAACTTTCGTCTCACTCTTAACACACTTGTTGAAAAGAGATGCAATATTTGTCAAAGCAACTAGCCAAAGGAGGTTTCCTACCTTCCTACTCACATGTATATGGTAATTTCTTTTTGTATTATGTTTGGTACTTAAATTATCATGTCAGTCAATTTTGGGTGACATACGAGTGTAGTGCTTACTTGTACTACTGTGAATAAAGTCAGTTTTATGCCCGTCTTACTAATAATACCATTATAGGACTGACTTTTTATGTATCCTCCATTTTTCAATTTTAGTCCACAACGTATAGTTTCTGTTAAAACCTTTTTAGTGTCAAATCTGACATTGGAGACGGCAAAAATGAAGATGATACAATAGTAAAGTCTTATAACCTAAAATCATAGAGCAACACGGGTACCTGACGGAAGGGGAGACGCCATAGCGTATTTTTTCAATACAGAAAAGTCTGTCATTTTTTGCGGGGGGAAATACACACACAAACACACTTTTCAATGCCCCACACAAAAACAATCGTTTGTCGCTACGAAACTCACACATAGAAATAATAACAATACACTAACAATTTCGTACACACATAGATACATTTTGTGTCATAACAGTGTAACGACATGATGCAACTACATTGAAAAACATTGCTGTAACAGCTGTCGATACGCATTATCGATAAATTAAACAACTCTGTTATGGAAATCAGGTTTTTTACTTTATTTATGTTATTTATTACTTTTTCAACAGTTGTCAATTAAAAAATAATTAAAAGCATGTAGGTATAATTTAAAAATAATTAAAAGCATGTAGGTATAATTTAAAGTCAAAGTCAAGTGTGATGATGATGTGTGTTCAGTGATGGATTTATCTATTACTGGTTTTTAGATTTATCACTTATGTGGGTTTGCTTTTGCCATTAAGTAAGTAATTCTTGTATCAGCATAATTTTCCATTAACATACTACATAACTACAACTTAGTCTTTAGTTTTTGCAAATGCAAATGTCACACATCGACTGATGGTAAGTAAATATTTTTATCGATAACAAACAAATAATTTACAAAATAACAACACTATCGCACTTGGTGACAGTGACTTAACAGTGGACCATTTGGTCATATGTTTCGACAGAGGGGAACGCCTGCCTATGGCGTCTCCCCTTCCGTCAGGTACCCGTGTTGCTCTATGCCTAAAATCGTTCAACTTAAAACGTCAAAAGTGTTGTGTAAAATTATGTACTTAAACATACATGTTATGAGTTTTGGTGATGTGAAGTGACTTCATACTTTTAATATAACCTTGACATTGTATTGTTACATGTTAACCTATTCCTTCTCCATCTATATTAAGTATCTATATTAAGTAAGTTTTCCTTAATTCCTTTCGTCTTCTGGCCATAAGGGTCAGGCATCAACATAACCTACGATTTGCGCAGTGGAAATGTGAGAAATATCATTAATTGTCTGTTGCTCGGGCAACAGGAAATGAATTCCTAGCGAGTTGCGCATATCTTAATGAATGGAGAGTATTTTTCATTAGGCAAATGTTTATATTGAAATAAAATGTGGAACGCATCAACTTATTGCTCTCAAGAGATTTAGGATTTAATACATCTACGTGAGTAGGAGAAACTGGTTCCAGGAGGCCTATTCTGTAAATTTCTCTCTCGGTGAAGTGAACAGAGATAGCAGTGCTGATGAGAAAGTTTTTCAGTGTGTTTGAAGCTGTCTACACACTTGTGCTGTTATAATAATACTGGCTAAACCTGGCCACACTTCGCAGTGCCTGTCTGGTTTAAAGAAAGTACCTAAGTATAAAGAACATCTTCATCTTCTGTTAAAATGCACTGTTGTGTAAAGAAATTCGAGTTTTAATACTTAATACGGACACAAATCATACGCAAGTTTAATTATTATTATAATCATTAACTTCCGCCCGCGACTAGATCCACGACAAAGTTAATATATTATCCCACAGCCTAAAAGCCTACGTGCTATTTCAGACTATAATCTATCTTAGTGCCAAACTTAATCCTGATCCGTTTAGCCATTTTGGCGTGGTTAAGTAACAAACATTCAAAGTTTCGCATTTATTTATGAATATACATATAGTAGTAAGATCAATTTAGTAATGCAACAAAATTCAATTGATTTCTGAAATTTAAACAATAGTTAAAGAAAAAGAAAGAAAAACTTTTATTCACGTGAAAGTGACGCATAATATTTTTTTATGTTTTTTTTTATTCGCATTGAAACAGTTACCATTCAGTTTAAAAAATAGTTGATTGAACCGTCTTGTAGCTGCTTTATGTATCTACAACAATAAAAACGTGAAAAGAAAAATGAGTGAAGAAAAATATGAAAACCTTTTCTTGCTAAACAACATGGCCCAGTTATTCCAACATTTCAAATGTGAAAAGTTAGCTAATTTGCATGTAAAAAGCGATGAAAAGCTTGGCATGCAGATCAATACGTCGTAAACAGGCCACGACTTGATTACATTGTGTTGGCCTGAACCTTTTACGTCATTCTTTTTCATTCATTATTTCATTCATTCAATGACGTCATCAAAAATAGTTGAGACTGTAAACTCTAGCCCTCTTATTATACTCGGAGTAAAATTATTGAAAAATATAGGGTTAAACCGAAGTTAATACTGCTGCTTACTTTTTTTTAATTCTTGCCGCACACAAGTAATTAATCCTGTATCGTACGTGATTTCATAAACATATAAATTAACATACACAAATATTTGTTCCGTGGAATCCAAAATCCAAATCCAAAAGTGATCAACGTGTGATAATATTGTTTTGATGCGAGACTAAAAGGTGAATAAACTCTTCCTACCGACAAACAACACTAAAGTTTGCAAACATTTGTTGGGCGAAAACAATAACAAAGATACAATCGCAGTAATTGAAAGAGTATTGTATCCCAAGCACGAACAACAAGCCAAATATACACATCAAAAGTGTCTAGGGATCAAGATGTATTTGGTAATAATAATATATTGATCCCTAGACACTTTTGATGTGTGTAGTTGTCATTGCTATCGTGTCGCCAACAATAAACTTACATAAATTGTATCACAGGTCCGGTCCTTAGATGGTTCCGATCTTCAGTGCATATGCGGTGTCTTTCCGTAGACTTCGACTTTTCGTCTTGTCACCTGTGTCCGAGCGTCAGCGGATGGTCAAAGAATTTAACAATAAAATATTTGCCTTCGATACACTAAGAAGAAGAATTATAACAGTACCATAAAGTTAAACAATTATATTGAGTCATGTTAGTAGTAGTAGTGAAGCTCTTGGTAAAAGAGAGTAGATGCCTGATATCACCAGGCTTATTTCTGCCACTAAGCAATATTGCGGTTTGAAGAGTTTAGACGCACCTACACCTAGATATCCTCTATATTAATATTTTTTTACTTTGATATATTATTTTATGAGACGTTTTTAGCATTGATATACTCGCCATCGACTATTTGCTTGTTTGTAGCAAAATGAAACTAGAGAAACTGATTAAAATCGTGGTACATTCTGATGACACTGACTTGACTTCAAAAACAGTTGTTTAGGTACATTTTCCAAACGTTTATTATTCTACAGTTTTCTTCATTGGCCAAATTGAAAACGATACATTTACCCTCTCCTATTATCTTTGTACCATCAGGTTTAACAAAGGGCATCTCCCAGATGAAATTTCCAGGCTTGCAGGCTTCCATTCATTGGGTTAGTAAATGTTCAATCAAAGACTGATACCGCCGGGGTCGGTAAAGGTTTCTTCTAGCTATCTTGGCCTGTCTGGCCGCTTTCACTATAATTGATTTTAGAGTCTGAAGGGCGATTTGAATCTGTAATTGAATTTCGCTGTAATTTTTTGGAAAAAAGTATTATGAAAATGTTTACTAATAATTATGGATCTAAAGATGAGGTATTATTAATTAACATTTGAAATATAATATTCTATATCGAACAGTAAAGCTGTGCAAGTGTGCAAGTTATTTTTAACTTTATAATAACACAACCACCGTCTATTATCCACGATCCAGTGCTAAAAGATTCAAAGAAGTTTTTAATTATTGAAGGTATGGTAGTCGCTAACTGGACTGCCGTTGAAATGTTTTTAGTTGTTTTAAAGAAACTCTCAGTAGCAGCCCGGAGTTTGGAACTATGCCCAGGAAATAGCATTAAGCTTGTCTCTTAGTAACCGGGACTGGCTGAATACCGTCTTTGAAATGTTCGTGTACTGTAGCTATTGTTGACAAACTGATAAACTGACTGTAATAAACACCAATGTGGAATTTTTTATTCCATATATACTTTTTTATCTTGGACATCACTGACATCGGTGAAGAAAAACATCGAGAGGAAAATTGTACCTTGTAGGTACTTATAATGAATATGAGTCTGTACTCACCCATCCGCCTTATGCAGGCGTAGTTACGTAGTAATGAATGCTCGTGCCTTCTCTGTATGAGAAGACTTTCAAATTACATACAAAAAGATTTTTTCCAATCCGACTGTTATCTTCAGAGATTAGCGTTTATAAACAAACAAACAACTAAACAAAAAACCTCTTAAGCTTAGATAAGTTTGAAACCGCCAATCCGCCTTGAGTAAGCATGGTGCATCAATGCTCGTGGCTTCTTTGTATGAGTAGAGGCCTTTGCCTTGCATTAAATTAGGTATTGTTCGAGGCCTTCCTATAGCGAGTCGAATTGTAGGGTTGAACTTTGCATGTGAACGTAATAACAGACAAGCTATGTGAATTATAAATAAGCTGAACTCTATTTATACAGAACACGGCACATCGCACCTGTGGGGCGCCAACAACAGTCGTCGCGGTTGGAGTCGCAAGCGCACGTCAGCACCTCAGATGAGCAACGTGCACGGGTCCATGCCGCGGGTGGCGCTCGTGCTTCGCTCGCGGCGGAGCTGGCCAGTGGCACCGCAGTCGTGTAGAAGGTAAGTCATCTCATTGAGTCGATAAGACAAGTTAACGGTTTATGATATCGACAAATATCTTTGTGAATGGAATGGCGCTAATATTTGAAATCAGGCAGGCCGGTACTGTAGGGACTGGCTGGTTAAGCCATATACTAACAACCTCACTTAAAAAGTTTATTGAATTTTTATTTAAAATTAGTAAAAGTGATTCTGTTGTAAATATAAGAATAAGGACTTGACAGTCGGTCACCACAGTTGACAGGCAGCATAACATAAATTCTTACAAGTAGTATAAACGTGAAATTTTGTGAGGGAATGTTGGATTTTCTTTCATGCTTTAACGGCTGAACGGACCAGCTGACATTTGGCACACATAATCATCTGTCTTAGCACGTCTAGGGTAATTTTTATCCCGCGATTGTGTTCTCGCGGGATATTTTAAGACTTCGTGGAAGATTTTAAGACCTCATTCTGAAGACTATGCGTTAAGAATACTTGGAGGCGTGGCCGGAAGCTAGTAATATAAAAAAATAATTAGCTCAATACACGAAGTATTAATTTGAACTAAGTTTCAATCAAGTGTCGATCAAACCCCCGGTACCGTGATGACGTCATGGTGTTCACAGAACCTACCTACTACAATTAATTTAATGTTCGTTCTCTTTTTCGCCATATACATTAATTAATGACTATCGGTTGTCGGTCGGTCGGCCTGAAGTGATTCAACGAAGCTACTTGTAACAAAAGCTCCCAATTGAGTTAGCGGTTTTCATGCACAGTTTCTTTATGTATTTAGAAAGATTAATTACGATAAATGCACCTTCATAACATTGCAACTGATACGTAATAGGTACCTTCAGCTGTCATAACCAAGCGTAATATTTTTTGCTGAAAAAAATGTATACTACCGATTCATGCAACGCATGGCGTATAACAAGTTTATCGCTACATAATAAAATCCTGAACATAAATTATATAATATATTGATGCTGTAGGTGACTTTTATTTTATGACTGGTATTTCCAATGGAAGAATTGTCCTATTAATCATATTATTAATAACTGAGCTGGTTTATATGCGTTAAGTGTTGCGTGGGTTTACTAGGATTACGTATTTGTAATCTGATACAAAACTTATGTAAGTACCCTTGTTACGCAAGTCGCAAACTCTGTTGCTGTCTTTTTCATAGACTTATATAGTCTTTTTGTCTTTGGCTCGGGACGTTGCCACATAATTATATCTGTATATTTTTATTTAGATCTCTTTATCTGTAATTGTGCGTTTGATATTTTTAAATTACCATATGACTTAAATGTTACTTGTTTATATTTCCGACTAAGACATTATTTTTTTAGAATATATACCTACTTGATTTTGTTTCTGGTTTTTGTAACTTTTTTTTTTCTTCTTTTAATCAATGTGTGAAGGCTTGTAATTAGCTATTTGTTAATATCACACTCTTTATATCATTGGTTTGTTAGTCTGTAAGCCTTCTGTAAAATAAAATAAATAATATACATAATTATGTGCGTCACTTTCACGTGAATAATCTTTCTTTTTCTTTATTTAAGTGACACTATTTATTATTTGAAGAGAAACGTGGCAAAATTATATTTGAACATCAAAAGTCATAGAAGTTCATGTAGTGCCCTCCAGACATCTTACTACATAGATAACGAATAATTGGAATAAAACTTTTGTTCGTGTCAAAATTTCATAATGTAGGTACTACAGTTTTATAAAGTTTTATTTTTAACGCTCGTGGTCGAAAGCAACGTCAGCGTCGTCGTGCTAGTGTACAACAATAGCATCAACTTAACCCTACTTAAAAGTCAAGGAGGTCGGAAGGCGTTGCCAAGAACGCTGACTGCACTTCTTATGGCGCGGGTTAGTAAGCTAAGTAAACACTTTACTAACTAAGAATGTGTCGTCGACAGTTTAAGGTTGAGTTTTAAATAGCCGTACCTTCTACATGATGGGCATAAAATTGTTGAAATCTATATATCTTTACAAGTAAATTAATTATAGTGGCTGATTGTAATGTCAAAGTAACACCTTTTTATTAAACACTTATGAATGTTTACGCGGTACTTTACCAAAAGATCATTAATTTATTTTTTGGCTATCTATTAGTTTTGGTTCATCTCCGAAACGGCTGAACCGGTTTTGATGGGATTTCACGGTCAAATAGCTGATTTTATGTAGAGTAATTTTAAACCTCTTTTTTAATACAAATAATAATTTAAGTTCCGCGCAAAAAACTGAAAATCCCGCAGATAACCGATATTCACGCGAAAGAAGTCGCAGGTATCTATAAGCTAGTAATAAATATTGGCGAAATATTCGACTATTAAAATTCCGCGTGAAATAAGTAGATATTTTGAAGAAAATCTTCATAAAAAGTTTTGGGACAAGTTTATGCCGCCAAACAGCATCGATTTACGATGAATATCTTGTGTGCCCATAAAATTACAGACACATGAGAATATAACTCTCCCTTTACACACTCTTTACCCGATATAAGACGCTGAAGGATAATATATCTCAGCAATAAAATAAATACAGATATAAAACAGCCTTATTTTCCTTTTGATCTATTGCAGGCACCTTTATAAACATGATTTTCTCGACACGATATTTGTAAAAATTTGTATAATATTTGTTCAAATATTGTAAGTAGTCATAAAGTAAACACTGATTAATGGGTTTCGTACTAAATGGACTGAATCAGATGTTGCTTAATTAGGTGTTACAGACCTACGTAATTTCGAAACAAAGTTTATTACGCCCAGCATACAGAGTGCTTAGTGCGAGTTCTTCTACCGAGTCGAACGCTTTCGATCGCGTTAACGTTAACCGTATTAATTGTAGCCAAAGTTAACCCAATCGACCTTGTTCTAATAGGTAAACAAACTCGCACTAGACACTCAGGTCTCATTTCAAAACTTATCTGTTTAATACGGTAGGTATTACGAAACACTTAGAAATCTGTAAGAAAATTTAAGGTCACGGCACGGTCACTGTGCCGTATACAGTACTAATGTATGAGCTACAATAAGAGCTTTTCTATGGCACAGCGACCGTGTCGTGATCGCATGCATAGGTACATTTCTACTGTACACGGCACGGCGCGGCGGCGACCGTGCCGTGACCATATGCATTAGTAAAGGATCTTACAAAATCGCGGGGGAAAGCTAGTTTATTTAATATTTGTATGAAAGTACTTAGCTATATGTAATTAAAATTGATCAAAATCTATGGCAGGGTACGACATTGCATTGTCTATTTTCAATTCATTTTCTCGTACACGTCCAATTTTTTGGAACAATGCTACTGTGTCAAAATATTGCAATAAACTATCTTATTTTAACGAAAAGTCTAGACATGTCTGACACAAGCATTCCTTTGATAAAATATAATGAGTTGAGTTAGAGCTTTATAAAGCTACTAGCACTCTCCCCGCGTCTTCGTTCGCGTAATTTATCTTACGGATCCCTAATTTTTTTGATAATAAAATATAGCCTATAGCACTCAGTGATGACGTAGCTTCCAATTTGTGAAACAATTTTCAAAATCGGTTCATTACTTCCGGAGATTACCCCCTACATACAAACTTACAAACAAATATTACATCTTTATTAGTTTAGAAAAAAATATTTCAGCCAACTGTAAAAGGCCGGGTGTTGTCCATGTGTGTAGCTTGAAAGTTATTGTTACTTATTCCATTACAATTCTCTCGGGACTAACTAACCAGTCCAATGAACATTATTTTAAAATTTTAATGCAATAATAAATGCCTTTCTCTCTAGAGGGTCGTAGTACCTTCCTACTTTGCAAATTACATACCAGGAGTTTTTCATTTCCTGAAACGACAAGTATGGCTTTTTTCACACGATGCATTTATAAATAAATGTATAAACTCACGTACACTCAACAAAAGAGATAGGTATCCAGGGTCATTTAATATAGTTGAAGTTTTCTTAGAAATCTATGGATATTTTTTTTTTTTTAGGTGGAAAAAAAATCATCAAATGACTCCTTCCGCCCTGGGTGGGGCGGAAGGGACTGTCAGACTTTTACTGACTAAAAAACCTGTTCCTTCCTTCTGTTGCCCTTTACGTTCCGGGGCCACGGTATCCTGCTTAGATTGAAACTTATCTAAATTGATTTATTGTTTACTATCTACATTTTAAATTAAATAACATTTGAATACATCCATCGGTTTCTAAGAAAACTTTAACTATATCTGACGACCCTGCATACCTATCTGTTTTGTTGACTGTACACAAACGACCAGATCTGGAACAACTACTTGTCGGCCTTGCAAATATTTGTTCTGGGCAGTAATCGAATCCGCGACACGCAGCGCAGCAGCCAATAGCTCAGTTACTGCGCCAAACATAATAATATTGTAGGCAGACTCACATTTTAATATTTACGATTGTATATAATAACTAGCACTCTCCCCGCGACTTCGTTCGCGTGATTTTGAATCCCTAATTTTTTGATAATAAAATATAGCCTATAGCACTCAGTGATAACATAGCTTCCAATTTGTGAAAGAATTTTCAAAATCGGTTCAGTAGATCCAGAGATTACCCCCTACATACAAACTTACAAACTAATGTTACCTCTTTATAATATTAGTATAGTTAATATTAGTATAGATAATTATCCTCCTCAATAGGTATTAGGGAGTTATACTACTGCCAATAATGGCGGCATCCAGGTCACAATGACAGATTTTGCCAAAACCGTGAAGTTCGTAATAAACAATGCATAAAGTAACACTTGATCAAACTCGTGAACCTACGCTCATGAATGGTAATACAAGTTACATCAACATCCTACCTACATACACCAATTCTCGAGAGTAAAACTTCCGCTAAATGGCATGTGACACGCAATTTAAACCTTGTTTAACTCAACTAATTGTGTTTGTCTATGTAATTAATTAACGCCTAAGTCACTTATCGCTAAATCGATTAACTTCGCCAGTCCGCTTAAACCGTAAATGAGGAGCAATATCGCCGGCCGTCAACCCCTGCTCTACTCGACAATTTCCGATAATCTAAAAAGTTAAGTGGCAACACTTAATTGACCAATAAATTGAGCATGATTAAAAGTTCTTATTAAATTGAGGCTGTAGGTAAATAATGTCGTTAATTTCACTAGTTTCTTTCCGCGACTTCGTCCGCGTAGTTTTTTTCACCCGAGTTATGTTACGTTTTTGGTTACTGCTCTACTCCCATTGGTCGGAGCATGGTGTTATATAGCCTATACTATTTCTCATGAATCTGGCTATCAGATAAAAAAGAATTTTTCCAATCCGACTGATAGTTTTAAAGATTAGCGCATTTAAACAAACACATAATACAAACAAAAAATCTCTTTAGCTGTATTATATTAGTATCTAGATTACCATGGCAACCAAATACCTAAGTAAGTATGGTGACTGCGCACACACCAGGCGTGATAGTTTTGTCTCGTAGGTTGCTGGGTTGTCTATTGTGTATGACAGTGTTTTGTTGCGAGCATTATCGTCATCATTGTTTTCATAAGCCAGTATTATTTAAGCACAGACCTCGGTTTGAGCATAGATTTAAAGCCATTTGGTAAAGTTTAAGGTAAGAATCGTTGACTGCTTCGTTGGTCTAATGGTCGCAGAGCGCGACTGCTGAGCATAAGGTCTTGGGTTCGATTCCCAGGTCGGGCAAAGTGTTATTGGGTTTCCATTAGGAATTTGGCAGTAGCAGCCTCGCAGTATAGATTTGTGCCCGGTTGATGGTAATAGGCTCGCCCCCTATTGCATGGGACTTAAACATAACTGGCGAAATGTGGGTGTAGTAATCAGTACACCTCTGCCTAACCCTTCAGGAATAACAGGCGTGACGTTATGAGAATCGTTCTGTAATTCGAACGACAAATCAACCAGTTTGTCAAAAAAAAGAAATCTGCGGGCGGCCTAAGGAAGTAGGTACCTACTAGGCTAAATGATTTAGTTAAAATACAGTATCTAGTACTAAATGATTTGATTTACGAGTATTTCCAAAAATTTAGGATTGATTGTTCAAAAAAGACTACGTGCCGTACTAAGAGTGTTCAATTCTTATTAAAAAAGTTATAATGTGATTTTGAGTTTGAAAGTTAACTTTTATATTACAGATAACAATAAAGGAAATTGAAATACGAATATTAAATTGGTTTTGGGACCGATTCTCACCTTCATTAAGTCGACGTTTGAAAAGGTTCTAAGATCCGTAATAAATTGTGGTGATTTGTATAATGAATCGACAAAAAGATTTGAGTACAGAAATTGAACTTACGAACCTTTTTGGATATAAAGTTGGCTTAAATAGATAAAATATAAAACATTATAGGCCTTATTATAAAACAAAGTCTTTGCTTAAAATATGGAAATAAAGTTCGAAATTCAAAAACTGGAAGGTTAGCAAAAACTTTGTTTTATATAAGGCGGTATGCCTCCAGGCGATAAGCAATGTCTTTGATGGGTTCTCATGAGGATGAGCTTACCACTATTAACCGAGCTTAAGTCTAGCCCCTGGAGCAACAGACGAATCATATTTTCTTCGACCTAGCATTGTACTGGACTTAGAAATCGAATCTCGACTAACCGATTGCTAATAATCTCTTTTGTAAATCCTTATTGATAAATGTAACTGAAATAAACTTTGGTATTTACATTTGACACATACCTAACATCACGCCTGTAGTCCTCGAAGGGTTAAGCAGAGGTATACCCATTAGTACACCCACATTTCGCCAGTTATGTTTAAGGCCCGTGTAATAGAGGCGAGCCTATTGTTATCAACTGGGTTCAAATCCAGACTCCGAGGCTGCCATTGAGATCTTCCTGATGAAAAAATCCAATAACACTGCTCGACCCGGGAAACGAGCCCAAGACCAGCAGTCAGGCTTTGCGACCACTAGATCAATGAGGCAGTCTTTGGTATTTAATTAATTCAAAATGTCACCTTACTAAACAAACGTGTGAAGGACTGCGAACCGAACCGAACCCGTAATTTACAATCCCCTGCGCTGTAATAGGGACATCACAGACTATACACATTACAGACTACACACTCAGTGCCATATAGATACGTAGATACACATGGTTCTTGATTGCCACATGCCATAAAACAATTACTGTGGGCAATGTGGTGGTTAACAAGGGAGGGTGGGGCAGCCCGCCATCTCATGTCGCGTTCCGAATTTAAATAAGACATTATCTTCGTGAAACAACACAGCTTTGCGTATTTGTAAAACTAAGCAATCAGATTGCGTTTCCTAATATTAGCTTTGCACGTTCCATTCTGCACGTTTGTTCAGTGTTTCAGTTAGGTTGTTGTATTAATATAAAATTATTGTTTGTGTGTTTGTTTTGCACTATATTAAAATTCTGCTATTAAAACTTTCCTTTAGTAGTCGTTACTCTACAATTCATGCTTGTAGCACTCAGGTTTTAACACTTTTTTTATTGGATAAACATAAACATTTTATGTATAAAGGCCATAAAAAAAAACTTTTAAACAATAACGTGGGAGGCACGTGTAAAATCTGCCCGTACACATCCCTATTTACATAACCACGCTTACTACAATATTTACTATTCTATATAGCAGCACGTGTTTAAATCCGCTAAAGCTATCGGCTTTTGTACATATTGTTAATAGGAATACGTAGCATTATAGTGAATCATCTGCTAAGCCTGCCTGCAGCTTCGTGTTGACACAAACAGATCTGCCGGTGACGGATGTAATATGCAATATCGTCGTGTGTATGTGACCTTATTTTAAAATGAGCTTTATTGTGGGTTCTAAAAATGCGTAATATTTAATATCACATTTAATTGCACATGTAAATCTAAAAGTAAAACATGCTATATTACGTAGTTACTGACGTTATTAGTCAGTAACTACGTAAAAGGTAGGTATGGCATTTTTGCTGGCTCGACATGGCGGCATACGACCACGGCAGGAATATTTTCTTGTTTCATAATTTGTAGTTCTTTTTTTGGCGTAGCTTAGTTTTTAGTTTTTAAACTTCTTTTTTTATACTGTAGATACTACTCGTATATTTGTATCAATGAATTTGAGTTTTTAGGATGTAACATCCACCATTTATTGGTTTTATTCGCACCAAATGTAGTTTATATTACCCGGGCCCTAATAACAAATAGATTGACACGTCATTCATAAAAATTGGATGAATAACTCTTCCTTTTGGCTTTGCCGTATTCGGGTAAAAAAGAGGTGTTATGGTTTTCCAATTCCTTTGGAATCGTGTCCATTGAACGGTAATATGTGATAAGGTTTTATTAATTTTCGCGCTTGTCCAACTATTCACTATTTCCTGTAATATGATAAACTAAGTGATGAAATTATACACGTTTAGTTTTGATGACAAATAAAGTGTCATATAACTGAAGGTCAGTTATCGTAATTAAAAACTTTCAAGGTCTTGTCTCAATCTCATCTCAGCGACAATCAATGCCAATAACTTGTGAAAAATGTAAGTCTGTGTAAAAAAAGAGGCATTTTTGACAGATTGAGATTGATATTAGAATGCGAAAGTTTCAAAAAGTTTTGAGAATTCCCTCCCCCTGGTTTGATGATAGATGTGAAAGGTAAGATTACTTAATTATATTTAAGTAATATTTGGAGTATAAAAGTTAAGAGCAGTCGCGGTCCAGTCAGTCACACTCCATACAACTCGAGTCCTACCTACTCCAGTACCTAAAAGAGAATTAAGCAATTTTTGTGATAATAATATTTCCATTACCGTTCTTAAGATTTCCAGTTCGTATTTGTGGAAATGTTTGTAGAATCGACAGGTGATAATGTGATCCGTATTTATCATATATTTCAAGAAAATGGAGCACCATTTTCCTCTGTTGACCTTAAGCCGGCGTTGAAAAATATTCAGATATACGTTATTCTTTTATTATATCTGCCTTACATTGCATTGATGGAAACGAGGAAAGGATATACATGTCAGGATCTCAGCTAACAACGAGTAATATAAATGTCAAAAAAGCTCATAGTTGAATAAATGGTATAAACGACAATATTTTTCAAGTAAAAATATTTTTATTGATACTTTTCTAAAAGAGACTGCCTCGTTGGTCTAGTAGTTGCAATAAGCGACTGCTGATCATGAGGTCTTCGGTTCGATTCTCAGGTCGGGTAAAGTGTTATTGGATTTTTCCATCATCTTCATCATCTTCATCATCTTTCATCATCCTTCTCATCATCGATCTCCTCATCATCCTTCAAATCATCAGAAATTTCTAAGTAACAGTTTCGGAGTCTGGATTTGTGCCCGGTTAATGGCAATAGGCTCACCTAGGTTCACCTCTGCCTAACCCTTCAAGGGGTACAGGTCGGATGTTATGTTTTTCTAAAAGTTTTGTAAAATCATTAGGTAATTGTCACTTCGTACATTTTATCGTGTCATTATAAAAAAGCCTTTATTACAGCATATGAAACTAATCCAATTTATAATGTAAGATGAGCGTTGAAACAGGCTTTTTCTTGACAGCATTTATGAGACACGTAAAGACATAAATTTCTAACACCATTATCAAATTACCTTTATCTTTGTACTTTCAAAGAATTACGTTAAAACAACCCGCTATGGGAAAAAGGTTATTAACGTTCCATAACTTGGTGAAAAATGGGAAAAGTCCTCTCGGTATGAAGTTGTCCCTGTCCCCGACTTTTAAATGAGTGACCTTTGTCCTTTGTCACATTCCGTGATTAAAATTATTTTGAATTGATTTTCTGAAAATGTTTTTAATTTTTTTCAATGACGAGGTTGTGGGCCGCGGTTTTAGTCGCCAGATAGACACAAAAAGTTTTTTATTCAAAAGGTGGTATTCTTGAGCGCCAACTTCATCAAATCGTTAAGTCACCAATATAAAAACTAACATGTTTTTCTTAAAAAAATGTTATTTTTCTTCTAGGTATTTAAGTTTAGAAATATGTATGACATAAAATAAAGCCTACGCTTTCTTTGCCTCCAGCTACCTTTAGGCAAAGATTTTATTACATGTCCCACCTAAATCTAGAACATGTCTAACTCAAATCCATTCGCATATCAAATATTTTTCTTCGATTGTGTTATTGTAAAGTTTATCGAATTTCAACTTTCGAATGATACAGTAAGGTATAAAATTGCACGGTAGAGTGGCAAAGGCAATAGCTGGTGGCATTAAAAGTTCTATAGCTAGTCATGTGTGCAAACGAAGGTACGATAGCATGTCCCCATTCTCCGATTCTATACATTGCGTTAACAATATAAACATCTGTAAAAGTACGTATGTGATGGTTAATCAGATGTTCCCTTTCGGCAATACAAAGTGCGGTTTGATGACAACTTTTGGGTCTCTCTAGCGATGAAAGATTTGATTGATAACCTTTAGAAACCTATAGAATTTCTCCAGCTTATAATATATTTTAAATGTACAAGACAAGATGACGAATGAATAAAATATTTAATACCTACAGCTCAAGGATTTAGAAATGAAATATTTTAACGTATAAGTATATTTTGTAGATTGGAAGCTATAATGCAGAATAACAAATAAGTACTGAACTTTAACGGGCTTTATAATATTTTTATGGCTTCGCGTTATGATTTATTGGAAACTTCACCTATAAATATTTTAATGATATATTTCTAGGGCGTCGAGAATTTTCAATTTTCGTAAAACCATTAAAGAAAATGTTTTTGTGTTTGTTCAAAATTTAATTATAACAAAAGTTTGTTTGGACTGGGTTTAGTTCAGTAATGACTAGTAATTTTCAGCTAGTATTAACTTGGAATTGGTTTCATTATAAGTTCTATACATAGGTTACAATTTTCCAGTTTCAATATTTATCTGAACGCTGAGAAGAATTATCAAACATTTATTTTTGTTTTTAAAAATATACCAGATTTCAAAAGTACCAAGTAGTACCACGCCTAAATCCAGGGGCCAAAAGAGACATAATACACTTTAAAGAAAGTACTTCGGCAAACTCATAAATACCTTCGTTTGTCTGCGGTGTTTGACTCCATAAGGGTCGACTTTCTTTCCTTTAGGGTTACGAAACCTGGAAAATACGCTAAGGAATGTATTTATGTAGTTTCTATTTACTCTGAACCCGAAAGGGGGTCATTGAACTGATGATTTTAAACGACTTTTATTATACTAAGGGCTGATTTTTCAATTGTCAGATAAGTTTTATCTAAAGAATAAATAAGACAGTAAGACATATTTTCTATAGGTACAAGAACTGTCAAACCGCCACATTTATCTCTCCGATAAGAGTTATCTGACGATTAAAAATTTGCCCTAAGTTGAAATAACGAGTAAAAAAACTGATGTTCCAAACTTTTTGAAATAAGTGTATCGTTTACGGCGGTGCTTAACTTAAAATTCATTCCGTTGTTCCAACCTGCCTGCATTTCTTACCTATGGTGTAACTATGGTGCATTAGAGGTACCTACTACGCCACTCCATCACCCCTTTATTCGTATTCCTGAGTCATTACTTACGAGTCGTTTATGGGCTCGCGCGTAACACCTTCTAAGAGACTTTACACACGTCCACTTTATGCACCGTTTCGTGAACGCCACTAACTTTACGACAAAATGGAAGAGCATGGGTCCAAATTACGTAATGCTATTGTACTGTTGTTGTTGAAACAATACAGGATCGTGCCTTTGCTTGTGTGGAGTGAAGTTTCACATCCGCAACCGAAGTTACACTTAGGCGCTCCACCCACTGCCCCGCGCCCCGTCGCAGATTTATTCAGGCAGATTTTACCGTTGTATGCAAGTATCTCAATTTATATAGAAATCACGCCTAACACAACACACTGCCGACGCGGAAACGAGCGGGAAGGCGCACCGCGCGCAGATTCTGCCAATCTGCGCGGGAGCGCAGGGCGTGCCGCGGGATATGACACACCGGCTCTGCCGTCCCGGGCGTGATTTTATACTGTAAAGACGTTTGCACGATGGATTTCGACGTAGACAAATTTATTTAGCGCGAGGCCGTCGTAATCTGCTTCACCGCGCGGGGGAGCAGATTTCACCGCTAAGTAAGGCAGATCTGCGCCTCCGTCGCCGCGCGCGTTATCTGTCGCTCTGCTCACCGCGGCGGGACGCATCTTCAGTGGGTGGAGCGCCTTACTCGTGTGTAATGTCCTTTACGTCTTTGCATTCTCACTTTACGTATGCTCATTTTATTTAACTGTCACATCAGCTCATTTTCACGTTCCACGTGTTCCCTGCGACACTTCCTCACAGAAACGCTCGGGGTCTTAAAATGTTATTAGGCAGATGGATACACTATCTTTTGGAGAGACCCACTGAATGTAATGAAGTTCAGTAGCGACAAGTTTACGACCTTCTTTACTGCTAGTGACATTGTTGATCACCAATAAGAAAGTAGTAAAGTCTCAGATATTTTAGGAAAAATATCACACATAAATACATTTTTGTGTATCAGCTCTCGCGTCAGAAAATGAAAAGGTTTTTTGCTAATGGAGTTACATATTTCAGAAATCAATTTGCTAGGTTTTCGTTTATAGAAAACTCTCATTATGTTTTCTGCTTTTGCAATATTGAACGTTACGCATTTTTAAATCCTTTAATAAATAAATCCTGTGGAATTGAATTTGAAACAGGTACATAGGTTTTTGAGGGATTATTTTGCAATATAATTTTACTTTACTTTTGAAAAGATGTAATTGCAAGTGGAATATTTAAAACGAAATAAAGTTTTTTATAATTTACTATTTTCGTCTTGCAGTAATTTTTGAAAATTACAGGTGAATCTACGCCATCCATTCGCAAGTTTATCTCACAAATAAAGTTTCTTTGGTTACCCTAAGCGGGGTTAAATTAGCGTTAACTTTGTATAGCGATGTACTTACTACTTGTGTACGAAAAGTGTTCTATTGTTGAATTTAGGCCAACAGGACAGCACAGATTATAAGGGTCAAATGTTATTTTGTTTTTGCGTAATCTGTGGCCTTGTGTAATGAATTTTATGGCGCCAACGGCAATTTTTTTCAATGAGTATAATGCATTATTAATTAGCAAAGAGTTTAATTACTATTTAATGTCTTTTGTTGGGTGTAGAGATATGAGGCTACTTTATTGTTTTTTAGTTCTGTTATCAGTTAATTGCAGTTAGAAACATTTTATCATTCGTGCGCGCTGGCTAGGGTAAATGATAGTTGTAAACCTCCTTCTTCCCATCATGGTTTGCGTGATTTACGTTATTCTAGTTTAGAACTAGGTGAAGCTTGTTATAAAATGAGTTAAGGTAATGATTAATTTTAATATAGATTATAATTGTTTTAATGTCCTAGTGGTTAAAGTATCCGCCTCTTGTGCTTACGTTTGTAGGTTCAAAAGTGGGCATGTGACTTTCTCAATTCATAAGTATTTTCTAAGTTTATCTTGGACTACACTGACCGCGCTGAAGGGAAACATCACACTGTACAATAATATAAGTCTGAAATCGCCTTAGGCATGCGTCGTGGTCAATGCTCGTGCCTACTCTGAATGAGAAGAAGCCTTTGCCCTGCAGTGGGACAGTAAAATACGCTTTTATTATAATTGTTTATTTTATCGGTTGCAACAGGATTAGCAGAGGCAACCGAGATGTTATTAACACAGAGATGTTAAATTATGTACGTGCATGTAACATTTTTAATTGAATTTTTGACAAAGTATTCTCAAAGGATCATCCAATAAGTGAAAAGGACCCCGAGTATAATGTTAAAAGGTTTTTCAGCATTTTAATCAAGTTAAATTGAAACGGCTCTTAATCTAACTGCTCGGTGTAAATCAGCTGAGACTAATGTTTGTTTATATGAGGTGCAAGTGAAAAGTTACGTACATTAAAAATATTAATGCGTGTGTGGATGATAAATACCTAGTTGTTTTTTTGTGTAAACTTGCTTTGCATCCATATATCTAGGTGCGAGAAATCGGGAGTACGCTTGTAATAAAATAGAACATTTCATAATGAGAATTGGTGATGAACGAACTTGACAAATAATTTCTTAAATTAATACTTACATAAGGAAGGCAATATTTCTTAAGTGGGAGATAGGCTTACGAGTATGTCCGTGTACTTATAGGTCGACGACCCTTTTCATACATGTTTTACCCTGGAAGTTCACGTACTTGCGATCTTGAATGTTAGCATCCTCCTCTTGCGTCTAAGACGCCTTCATGACGCCTTATGTTACGGGGTGGATATTATGACAAAAAACTTATTAGGAAAGTATCCTCAAGCGTTTATTATCAAACAACCATTTTCGGAATGGTATTTTCCACTGATATCCATTTCCAACCTACTACTAATAAATATAATACGTCTTATTGAGACGTTTTTCCATTGTTTGTTTATCACTCCATGGAATCAAGGTCTCGTAAATACATTGACAAAAGAAAACATTTCGTATTTTACGAGGGCATGGCCTGACAAACGTTCAGTTCAAATAAACAGGATATTGGAACCCGTGAATAATTAAACTCTGTTCAAATAACTTGGAGTTACGGCATCATAACTGGTTTCATTGCCTAGTGCGAATTGGCGGTCTGCGTTTTATAAACAAAATCAGATACGCCTATCTTTGAGCTCAGATTTACAGCCGGTCGAAAATGTACAACAACTTACACTGCCCGTAATGAAACTGTCCTCTTCTTGCTGTAACATGTAAATCAAGCAATGGATATTGATGTTTGCGGTGTTGAAGTTTCGCCGGTAGTCCCCAGTTGTGCATAACATTTTCATAGGCGACTAAAAATACGTTCAAAGCCCACGAGCCATTACTCGTGGTCTGTTTGTTTATTACTCCAGTCAACGTATGATGGATCGATGGCTTTATGATTCACTTTTAGTAAACATATTTTCAAAAATTTCAAACAATTTAACGTAAAACAGAGCTGTTTTGTCTGATTGTTGAATTTAATAAGATAATCTAGGAAGGTTTCGAAGTAACTATAAATGTTTATTTCTGTCTACTTACATGTTGTTCAATGAAACTTGTTTGTGTTTATGTTTACGCTTTGGTAGAGATTTTAGTAACTTTTCATGAAAGGACTGATGGGATACTAATAATATCAGCCTTTAATCGGCCCATTGCAGGGCAAATACCTCTTCTCATACAGAAAAGCTACAAGCATTGATCAACACGCTCACACATTTGCGCTCGCGTTCTTGGTATACTTACTACCTAAATAAAACCTATCTTAGTTATTCAAATTTGATGACTAAACCTGCTGCTAAAATATCATAATAATATGCGTGATCTATTATTTAAATACTTACTTTTGAGTATGTAACATAAGAAGTAAGCTCTCTAATTTTTGGTTTAATACAAGAAACATCGTTTTCCTTCTATTCTTCATTTTTATTCTGGACCTATCGTATCGAGACATTTCATTATTGTAAATCATCTTATTTGTTCAAAATTCTTATCACGGCTCTTGTCTCAATCCGTAAAATCTTTATTTTATGACTTGCTTTCGTTCGCGTGATCCTTAATTTTTTTGATGATAAAATATAGCCCATACCAGTAAGGGGTAACATAGTTTCCTATTAGTGAAATATTATTTTGAATCGAATCAGTTGCTATCGAGATTGGTGCATTTGAAAAGAGTATGTATGTAGTTTCTTGCCCGTTCTTCTCCAAACGACACTACCTTTTGGAATAGGCAACTACACACATCAAAAGTGTCTAGGGATCAACATCCCTAACATTTGTTAGGGATGTTGATCCCTAGACACTTTTGATGTGTATAGATTCAACATTATTACATTTTTATCTTTTATTGTAAATGACGTTCAAATGAGCCTTTTAATGGTTGAATATTTGGTTAAAATTGAAATAATTGATTTGACTTTGACTTTAATTTAAAAAAATAATATATTTTCATAGATTTAAAGTTATTTCAATGTGCTTTTAGTTTGCTATTACTTTGAAGAGTGCTTTATGTTTTGTTAGGAACACACTATATTTATAATTTAAATAAAGCTTTTGTTTCATTAATTGTGAATGTAGTTGAGTCAGTAATTGTTTTTTGAAACGCAGTGTAGTGTTTCCATTCCAATCTACTAGTTTGTAATATAATATGCCTCAGCTCTTTGGTTTGCTGTCAAATATTCAGCTTGGGAATTTAGAAGCGACTAGACTATAGACTTCGAATACCTTCAAAGTTAGGCACTCGTAAAGTCTGAGTAAACTTAACTTAAGAAGTACCAATCCAACCCTACCTAATTCTATTATTTACCAGGCATTCTTGATTCTCCTCTGGACTAGAAATTTAATCAATCACCTGAGGCTAGTCTCTCTGAACTTGCTTTAGAAGCTTCTGCGTAAAGAAATACTTACCTTATATCAATTTTGATGAAACTCATATAAAAAATCAGAATTGGTACGTAGAACATTCAGCTAATAAATCAGAAAGATATCTGATTTCCGACAAGGATGTCAAAGACAGAGCAAAAACGGTGATTGAGGATGATTTTATCGCGAAAATAAAACAACAAGACAAAATATAGACAAGGAATAAAAGCACAGTTCATTCGTTTATTAGAGTTAGGATGTACTTACGTTAAACAACTCGGGGGAATGGTGCTTTTAAATATGGTAACACCGGCCTACTATTTTCCCGCTGCATGGCAAAGGTTTCTGCTCATACAGAGAAGGCATTAAGAGCGTTAACGCCGTGCGACATTTGATACAAACTTTCAAGTCCTTATTTTTAGAAATGAATGAACCTATTTTTATGGATCTTCCTACGCATAAGCAGGATACATAAGTCTAAAAAGATATTAGAGAACATTCAAAAAAATGAGGTAGTTAAGTAATAAGTTTTAGGTATCCTTACGATGTTTTCCTTCACCAGTAAGTCAATGACGTCTACGATAAACATAAAAAGTACGTTATACATTAAAAAGTCACATTGGTACTTGTCGGGTATAGAACTCGCCGCATCCTCATGCAAAAGGCGGGCGTTGAGCTATCACATCATTATAGTTTTTTTTATTAATACTATGAGCATATCACATGGCACGAGTGCCCAACAAACTTGCAAAAGTAAACACGGATCAGAAGAATTTGATTCGGACATTATTTGGCACTAGCATAATATAGTGACGACTACAAGAATGAAGACATTTTTTTAAGCGAATTAAAAATGGCGGGCAAACAATCTAACTTATCATGCTATTTCACTCGCACAGTATGACGAACAAGTGAGAGGAAGTATCAGAGCTGCCATTTTCTATTATTTTTTTAATAGCATCGGTTATAGATAGTGAAATCGTAAGTTTCCAAATAAACAATTGGCACAGTGGCTGATGCTGCATTGCGTATCGCGGGTTCGATTCCCGTACGGAACAAAGTATGGTTTACTGATAGTTATTTCGGGTCTGGCTATTTGTGTATATGAGTGATACAGGAGAAATTCCTAATGTGGGGAAATGTTATTTTTTAAAGAAAAAATATGAAATTGCAAACTCAATACATTTCTAAAATATATAATGTTATAAAATATATAATATTTCTATGGTGATTAAATTGTGCATCACCTAATATAAGTATAAACTGTTGCACTGCATTCAATTTTTCAGTCCAGTTAGTTACGCTATGTAAGCTATATAATCTAGAAAATTAATTTGCTCCTAGTGTTTCAGCTCATTTTCTTTGTTGCTTCTTGCATATTCTACAGCATTCAGGTAACTCGATTATAATAGAAAATATCGATTGTTCGAGATTAGTGTTTCGATACTATGATGCCTTAAAACTGTGTACAGTTATATTTTATTTTTTAAAGTGGTTCAGGGTCTAGGTCGTTAGGAGATAATGATGACAGAAGCATTAATAAAATATGATTTCACAAAATATTTAATGGCATTCTGTAATAATATAGTGTTCTCTATTTTATTGGTTGATTCTATGTATATTGTTGGTCCTAGGTATATGCTTGAAAAGCTATATGTATAGGTAAATCAAGTAATTTAAAGTTTATTTATGAACTTTTATTACATCATAACAACATCATAACATCACGCCTGTAATCCTCAAAGAGTTAGGCAGAGATGTACCCATTAGAAGACCCACATTTCGCCAGTTACGTTTAAGACCCATGTAATAGGGGGCGAGTCTATTGCCATCAACCGGCACAAATCCAGACTCCGAGGCTGCAGCTAAGAAATTCTTGGTAGAAAAAGTCAATAACACTTTCCCCGACCTGGGAATCGAACCCAAGACCTCATGCTCAGCAGTCGCGCTTTGCGAACACTAGACCAACGAGGCAATCAACATTTATTATTACCAAAAATATCCTTTTCTCATCTTTATTATTTGCAAAACTCATGTCTTTACGTGTAAATATTTTCTACAAAAAACAAAACATTATTGTCACATTATTAAAACCCGGAAAATCTTTTCGTTGTGACGCAAAAACTGGCTCCCGAAGTTGTTCCTCGTGGGAGTTAAAAATAGGTAACGTAAAAGGGTAAAATGTTTTACTGATTCTTTACTTTACAAGCCATCAAACTTTTTTTATGCGTTTTTCACACATGGTGGTTTGACTTTGGTGGTTGGTCTAGTGGTCGCAAAACGGGACTGCTGAGCATGAGATCTTGGGTTCGATTCCCAGGTCGGGCAAAATGTTATTGGGTTTTTCCATCAGGAATTTCTCAGTAGCAGCCTCGGAGTCTGGATTTGTGCCCGGTTGATGGCAATAGGCTCGCTCTTTATTACTTTAAACATAATTGGCGACATGTGGGTGTGCCTACTAATGGGTACGCCCCTGCCTAACCCTACGGGGATTACAGGCGTGATGTTATGTGTGTTATGTGGTTTGACTTTTTTTGTAAGCGTATAGTTCCGGTGTAATTCACTCGTTATGAATAGAGACAGATCATATCTCGAGTCTTTCCATGAACGTGACTACAAAGGGGTCTAGAGAAGGGTCAGGCTGACTTTGGTCACCCATTTTGCAATATTTCTACAGCTTTTCATTCATTTTTAGGGTTCCTCGAAAAGGAACAATGGAATCCTATGAGATTGCTTCTTATCCATCTGTCATAAAAGGGATTTTCTGAAGATCTATGAAAATTGATGTTTACTTTAGGACCTAGTACTAGTTTGTTTCACAAATGGTTTATAAAACGTAAATGCCAAAGTAACTCTGTTTGTTAGTTTGTTACGATTTCACAACTGAACAACTGAACCGATTTTGATGAAATTTGGAACGACGTAAGTTTGAACCCTAAAAAAGGACATAGGTTACTTTTTTAATCTACGACTTCGCCTACGTCCGCAATAACCGGCATTGATGCGGACGATGTCATTGGTCAAGACTATAATGACATAAATTATTTGAATTGAACACAAATATGAAGTCCTTGGTATAGCCAAACTGCAATATAGACTACTTCTTAGGTTTCGCCGTACATAGGTAAGTATTTAAGAGACAATATGTTTCTGTCCAAAGAACACGACCGGGTTGATGAGTAAGCCACCACGAAACAGCAGAATGAGTCATGTCGAACAAATTGTCGGTGTACCTCGAAGTGACAAGGGCACATATTAGGAGTAGTTTTAGGTAGGTTCAGTAACATGTGTTTTATTAAAATATTTAAAAGAGTACATGAAATGATTTAGCCTTTGCCCAGCAGTGGGACAGAGAAGGCAAGAGGGAGAAAAAAAATGAAATTAATATTCGGGGTTGTCTATCCGAACTTTATAGACTATTGTGAAAAATCAAGTCTTAAGATATTATAAAGTAACATAAGTCCTTTAATACTTTGTTGTTAGATAAGACTTTATTCTTGTTTAATCCGGGCTGGCTATAGAAAACTTTATCGAGGGATAAAATAAAACCTCCATTGAGTAGTTTCTTGGAATCCATTCTCAGAAAGTTTTATTAAAGCCTGTTTTTTAGTCTGCGACGTGAGTCTGTCAGTCATAAGAGTTCATCTTCAGAAATAAGCATACGTAGATCGTGCAACTTTATGCCATGTGGGACATTAAAAAATATCGTTTAAATTCTTATAAGAAAGTATGTATTCTGGTACACTCAATATCGGACCTTCTATAGTTTTCATTCAATTTAAAAAGATTTAGACGAAATAGAAACGTACGGAACTTCCAAATATGGATTTAATTTACACAAAGTATGTGTCTGGACGTCATACGCTTATCTGAGATCTTTTTGACGCGCGCCGCAAGCAAAGTTTTACGCAGAAGCATTTGACGAAATCGAATTCCTCTACCGGGAAATCCAGAGACAGGATTGCCTCTAAGTAATGTGATAGTATTTTTGGTTAGCCTCTATTCTCTTTGGATGTGGTTTTCAGGCTGTTTTGTTAACTGGATAGATTGTGTGAATGACGATAACCAAATAATGAAAGCATGAATGTGACAAAAATCGTATAACCGACATTGGTACATGCAATTATCTACTTTAAAAGGAATAGACGAAAAGAAAACGTAAAGAATTAAGAAATTCACTTGGTTATTCCCAGAGGCTACGACGTAGCACCTTTATTTTGATATCAACGCTACGCCGGCTACGGCTACGCTGTCGTAGCAGATAACCGATGCGCTGCGCGTTGAGTTATTTATTATTGCACATTTATGTGCATTGGGAGTTTATATCTTTTTCTCCATCGAACATTGATTCTTGAATAAAATAATGAGACGTTCAAATAATTCACGGTACTTTTGCACTCTCCACGTTCATAAAACACTTAAGTACGTTCACTAAGTTGTTATTTATATCCCTTAAATATGAAACTGTTGATTAAATTAATTTTCCGTATGTTCCTGCCCGCAAAATTTGGAAGTCTAAGGAATTATTTACACAACATTTCTTTTTAACAGAAGTGTTTTTATACCTATTAATATTTAATGTGTCAGCTTGAGTATATCCGTAACGATAAAGGGATTAGACTCATACTGTAAACGGTCATAAAGACTTTACTGCATAAACCTAGTTTCCTTTCATCCGACACAATGAGGCTAAACGTCACACACACTTAACTGCTTTATAATATCATAAACAGACACATTGGTAATTAACTGAGCGTCTCTATATGTATAATCATATTATATAGATTCTTGGTCAGTTCAAGGACTACTAAAAATAAACATTAAGACCACGCCATTGTAGATGGAATACAGTGTTACATTTATACTAATAAAATAAAGTTGAAGAGATTTTTTTTTTGTTTCTGTGTTTATAAACGCGCCAATCTCTGGAATTGCTAGTCCGATTGGAAAAATTCTTTGTATAAGATGAAAGATTCATGAGGTAAGTATAAGCATTATAATACAGCCTACGGGTGCGCAGCAGTAACCAAATACGTAATTGAACACGTATGAGAAATACCATACAGACGAAGTCGCTGGGAGCAGCTAGTGTTGTATATTCTAATGTAAAACACACAAAGTCTTGTTGTTTGAAAGACATTCATTGTGGAGCCACGTTTGCAGACGCAGTTAGTTGTTTATATACATTATGTATGTACACACAGCAAAACAGATAGGTATGCATACCTATCTGTAACTATATCTGACGACCCTGCAGGGTCGTCAGATATAGTTGAAGTTTTCTTAGAAACCGATGGATGTTTTCGAATGTAATTTAATTTGAAACGTAGATAATAAATAGTTCTTTATTTAGGTTAAGTTTCAGTCAAAGACATCTATCGGTTTCTTAGAAAACTTCGACTATAGCTGACGACCCTGCAAACCTATCTGTTTTGCTGACTGTACATGAAATGATAACAAACATACAAAGTGCACTTTAAGTGGAAAAAGTACACAGATGAAAAAAATAGCAGCCTTTGTAATATGTATTTGCTTAGGAATAATGGAACAGCGCACTTGATACTAAACGCATTCATTTGCAGCTTTTCCACGCGTGGCGACACGCGGGGCAGGTTAAGTATAAACGCAGCATAAACTGTATACGTTCGTAATACCTACAGGCTGATTTTTAATTCACTGCGCACCTTGCAGGAGGTAAGGAAAGTACTTATGTATAAGATCAACTTTTATAATGAAACAGACTCTGGTTTATAAAAAAGAAACACGATGAAAATGTATGAGAGCAGCTGTTTTTATTTTTTCCTAACTACTTAGGTTGTTTTTGTAAAAAAAGTAGTTTGTATTCATGAGTACTTTCATTCCTAAAAGATGGGCAGTGATTTGAAAGTAAGCTTGTATTCAACCTACATAATAATGTTTACTTAGACCAGCGGCCTTTTCAAACACAACTCAATTATAAGTCGCCTTAAAGTCACTTTAAGGTATAGCGACAGAAATGCCTGTGGGAATCATTCATATTATTTAAATTAATCACTGTTTTCAAACGTCAAACTTCCAGTTCTGTTGTTTCGTTAATTCTGCCAGTACCCTTAAGTCGTGAAATTAGTTTTAGTTATCGCGTCACTAACGCCATCTAACGAAAAACCTAAAAACCCTAACACAATTTTCCAGAGCGGAAACTGAACAAGTGAGTTTTCATTTAGTTATAGAAAATTCTTATAGATGGCGCTGTTGTGAATTGGCAGTTTTGTAAACCGACTGTTCACGAGTTCAAATGATTCTTACAACGTTAGATAGATGTCGCTTACATAGTCGAATAAAAAATACTGTAAAATCCATTGTTCTACTTTTTTTTCATAGAGGACTTGCGAATAACTAGTAGCATTAGATAATTATGTGTTTTGCTTCTGTGGTATTACATAAAAAGGACTTAATTTATGAATACGTTTGTAATGATACCCACAAGATTTTTTTAATATATAATTTAGTCGAGTACCGCAGCCTCTTGATTGATGTATGATTTCAAAATGAAATTTTCTTTAAGGGTTTTCATTATAAATTGACTTTTTAATAAACATTTACGGAGCTCACATCTTCTGTATTTTGCACTATAATTTTCAGGTTCGAATAAAATATATTATTAATTTTGGTAAGACAGTCGCTATTTAAAAATGGGGTGAAGCGAATTAATAATTTTCAATTTTGTGCCGCCTTGGTGTTAGAGCAGATCTGTCAGAAACTTATTAATTCAAGGTAAAGACAGGCTAAAAGCTATTATTATAGACGTACATTTTAGTCCATTAATCTTTCAACCCACTACATTTGCTATTCAGCCATTATTTTAGTTCATTTTATGTCATGTCAGACCTTTTAATAAGCTGGTGAAGATTCTGTATCTAGACTGCGATGAATTCTTAATGGTCGTTTCATTTGTAACGTTATCATTTTGTACGCGTAGGTAGGTACTCTATTTTATTATCCTTCTTATAAAATTTATATCTGCGCCAGATATTGACGTGTTACACACACTTTTGTATAAAATTTATTTAATATTTTTATAAATATTGTGTAACATTATAAGTACAGGATGTATCTCAAGATTCTAACGTGTTTCTTAAGAGCTGAACTCAGTGAAGACGATCATTATCTTGTTGAAAAGTTTCGTATAAAGTTTCATGTTCCCGCAGAACATGATGTATGTAATTCCTTACTGTATTGTACGTGACATTGGCCTAGATTTTAATTAAAGTTCAAAACTCCTTACGGCGGTTAATACTTCAGGTCAATGGGAGTCAACTATTCAGTGTTATATTAATTTTGTACGTTTATTATATGTCTTATAATATGAAGACTGTATTATATTACTGAAGCTCTTCTCATTTGCTATGTTAAATTCTCTGTTTAAAATTATTTTTGGCCATAGGTTCGCCCCCTATTACATGGGAGTTAAACATAACTGGCGAAATGTGGGTGTACTAATGGGTACACCTCTGCCTAACCCTTTGGGGATTATAGGTGTGATGTTATGTGTAAAATTATTTTCTGGTTCAGCGTTCATCACATCATTCATTCACCATTCATTTAGTGTTCATCGTCTTACGCTGTACACTCAGATTTGTCTACTATCACATATTGTATTTGAACATAACTAACGCTTTCTGCAAGGTAGCAACCCTTATTCGGTGCCTAAGTAAACAATTATTGTTGCTTATAACTCGGACTTTACAACCTTATTGCTCTATCAAACATATTATTAGTAAGAGAATCCATCTGGACCCTTAATTATGTTCGGATATAAAAATAAAACCGTGTGCAAACGTACAAAGGGACTCAGCCCTCGTATTTAATGTCCTCTGTTTTGAATTACTTATGCTTAGTGTCCTGTGACAGGCTAATGTTTGAAATATCGACATTGCACGCCTCTATTTTAAGCACGTGAAAAGTGGAAGGGGCGTTAAGGTCTTGGGGTGTCGAGGGTGGCGAAGGGGGTCGTCGGCATTCAACAGGCGGCGGTCGATACGGTCGGCGCCGCGGCGCAGCGGCAACGTTTACCTACCCTACATACTACTTGCCTCGGAGTAACACCACGTCACATATTTTTACAAAAATCTTAACTCATTACAAGGTTTCTTCGTCTTCATTTTTCGTGTCACAATTTTGAAGCGCGCTTTGTTAAGATGAGTTAGGCTTTGTGGTTTGAACTTAAGGTTGAAATTAAAACAGGATTTATTACAAGCACTATACGAAATGAACCTTTTTGTTATATGTGGCATTATGGTAAGGATTGAGATCTAATTAATGTACAATAAAGCTAGCTTTATTCCTTCACAATCGGAGTCGGTTTCCGTTCAGAATAAAGCTTCTATTTTATTTTATTTGCACCTGCTAACGGCTGTTACTAGCTGTGCCGGTCGGCAGATTGAAAGATCTTTAATTAAATAATTATAATGGGTTCTATGTTTTATTATTTTAACATTTTGATTCTATGTACAGGGAGATGTTTTGTGCTGCAGATTAACACACTACGTAAAATTGTGTTATAACCATTTCATATAGGGTCCACCCACCATATCTAAAGAAATCTAAGTATGCCGAAAAAAGTTAAAAGGATATTAAAACAAAAATATATAGATATTTGTATTTTAATTTAAAATAACAATTTCATATACATTTGGGAAACCAGGAAATCAACCAAATATAATATAATTTCTTCACGTCGCTAACGTAAAAAAATAATTTCTCACTCACACGCAACCGGCGCGGAAGTTTAAAATGCCTGTAATACCTACCGGCCGGACATGATCAAGTGCTAAAATGCCTGACAGATCAGGCGAAAGCCTGACATAATTATGGTAATCCTAATTTCATACGAAGAATTACCCTGTTTCTCATCCCTCTAAAAGTCGGTTTGTTGAAGATTTAATTTTCCTGACTGTACCTAAAGATATAATTTAAAGATAGAAAGGTAGCAAGATGTTGGTAGGAGCAATATTAAAGATTAAGGCGGTGCACTATACCGTAATCTCGTCGTCTGCTGCGAGATTTGAGCCTCAGATTGCGACTAGTCTTCATCAAACCAAGTCCCTTATCTCGACTCAGCTGTCGTCTTTGTGAGCTGTACTCTAGACGCGTTAATTGCTCAGCTAATATAAATTCTCATATTTATTGCTCAAGTTCCACTAGCCCCGTACAACACGTATGTAATACCTTTTGTCCTTGTGTCGCAATATCATGCTCAACGAGCAATGTTAATGTTTTCACTGAAGCTTTTTGTTACACGGTTTTTTGTTCAGAACTAGTTGGCGGCTTTTTTAGTTTAGTTTTCTCCGATAAAGAATGATTTACATTGTGGAAAATGTTTTTACAAATTAACTAGGTATGTTTTTTATGTTTTTCGTGAGGTAGAATATTTTAAAATTGTCGGATTTGCATACGAAGGGTTCCGTAGCACACACATAAAACACACTTTTTGTATGATCATACTTGTTGTTCTTGCATTATTATTTGTTGTTATAGCGACAAATACATATTCTGTGAAAACAACTTTCTATCTATTATGAGATACAGCCCGTTGACAGACGGACGGACAGCTGAGGCTTAGTAATTCGGCCCCGTTAGCACCCATCGGGTACAGAACCCTGAAAGAAATCGATGACCATCCAGTTTGTATTTCTATGTTTTTTTTTGGAGAAACTGGTGTGTTGATTGCCGCGTTTTATGGTTATGGAGAGTACTCAGTTGTACGAGAATAGTCGTAGAGACATATGGCCGAGTTCCTCTTGTTCCGGCGTCTCGTCGTAAACTTGGTACTTATCTACTTGCGTATGTTAGTATGTAGTTGAACAGATACGTACCTTCCGCCAGATGTTCCCGTTTCAAAAGGTTATGATCGATACTGGTTGCATATTTATTTCCATTTTGCATTTATTTTAAATCCAATACAAATATTTTAAGGACTAGCATTACAAAAATAATAAACACAAGACAACTTTTAGCTAACAATATAGTTTATGTCCGCGACTTCGTCCGTGTGAAATAGGCGGTGTTTTTTTTTTATACGCGGTACCCTAATTCCTTTTTTAAAATAAATGCAGCCTAAGTGAAATCCCATGAAAATCGGTCAGTCGTTTAGGAGATTAACCGGAACAAAGGCCGACAAAAAACACAAAATAGTTTTTTTGATATAACTAAAAAACATTCATAATTATGCATTTAGTAAAAAGTTATTTTACATTACAAACAGACAACTTTATTTTTTTGTTCTTTGGATGCTAGTGGGTTTGTATGTTTGTTACTCAATCACGCTTTAACGGATGAACAGATTTAGTTAAAAAAGAATCATCCAAATCAATTCATAATTGGCGGAGTAATCGCGTAACATACATACATACAAAAAAAAACATACCACCGAATTGAGAACCTCCTCCTTTTTGAAGTCGGTTGAAAATTAAGCACACATGTACCCTACGATCTAGATTAAATCTAAGGATACTTTTTGTCGGGGTACATGTAGAAGTTTCTGTAAGATACGAGTGAGACCGCGAGCAGCAGCTAGTTAAACTATAAAACTTATTCAACTATTCTGGTTGTTTCGACCAAACCATTAACGGAAAGTTCCGTACTACAATCAATTTGGATATTCAAATATTTGTTCCACAAACTTGCCTAATAACAAATCAGCCTGATTGTGTGCACAGTCAATAAATGCTGTCCGTCTCTATTTAGGGCTATAAATATGTACTGATCAGCCCTCGATTGAGAACCATTAAGTGCGATAACTAGATACCAGCAGCGAAGGGTGCATTTTCGTAAACGAAGCAAAAATTGCTTAATTCTATTAGAAACAATTCGGATCATGCGTCTAGCGAAAACTGAGCTCCCGACTTAAGATAGCAGGAAGAACCGTGGAATTTTTTAGTTGGTAGGTGTCTGACATAACTATCCATTGTTCCCAGACAGAGGATAGAGTAGCTGTTTCTCCAAATTTTCGAAGGGAAGCCGGTAGGAATCGAGTAGTTTTTAGTCCTCGCCACTATCAGATACTTATTTCACCTTCAATTTGCTGACGAACCAAATAATATAAACATTTTTCTACTGACACAAATGGTCGTTCCTACGTCATAACTAAGTTAATTATTAAGTGACTAAGTTTGATTGATGTCGAATCGAAATTGACATCAGAATAATTATTATGCCGCGTCATAAATTGTTACCATGCAATAATTACAGTTATTATCCTTGCCGTGGATCGTCGGGACGGATAGTGTTATTGGATTTATCTATTAGGATATTTTTTTAAGCATTTTTTTTCGGATAAGTTTTTGTGCCCGGTTTAATGTCAACGGTTGGCCCTATCAGATGAGACTAAATCAATATAGCAGTACATTAGGATACTAGTGAAGTAAGTTTGTTATTACGGCTGGAATGCTGCCGGAGCTGCCAAATAACACAAATTAATGTTGATTTATTAACAAAAATAAATAATTTAATAAAATATATACTTAATATACCTACGTTTCTTTATCATATTTCATAAATTAACATAGAATTTTGCAAGAAAAAGAAAAAGCAAGCATATATCCACTAAATGTGACCCGAAAGCGGTACAATACAAATTACCTTACGAGTAAGTGTTTGGAAAATATAATAGTGTGTTCATTTGAAAAATAGATGTAGGTATATCTTGCAATTTCACCATTAGAAAGTGACTATAATAAGTGAACAGATCCGTGTAATTCCTGAACTTTCGGACTCGTTGCCACCACACGTGTGAACCTATATCGGCATAGTAACGCGAAATAACGGAATGTAGCGAACCCTATGTTTATTCATGAACACTACAATGTCTCTTAACCTAATTGCTAGAACTTGCTGTGAACTGTAATTGAATCTTATGTGGTAGATAGATACTTAATGGTTTTATTAGGTCCTATTGACTTTAGTTAGAGTTTATGTTCACAAACTTCTTGAAATGCTTGTTATATGAGTTCGAAGTGATTTTCTTTGATTCAAGATGTTTTAAACCATATTATAATTAAAGTCAAAGTCGAAGCATTTATTTTAATTAGACCATTTACAGGCACTTTTGAATTGTTAATGAGTCGGTCAGTTAGTCACTAGTCAGAAAATTTAAGCTAGTTGCATTATATCAGTATTTAACTGTCCTATTGCAGGGCAAAGGCTTCTTCTCACACAGGGAAGGTATAAGAAGGTATAATTTTAGATTTATACAATAGGTCTAGGTCTCCTCACAATGTATTTACCAATATCAGTGACGTTTAAGAGTCAATTTCCCGGGACCGAAAATTGCGTGGCATCAATGAAATCGGTACTAAAAAACATAGCTATAATGTTCTCACATTTTTTTCCGGTTAGGTGAAATAGTAATCTATGTGTAGCACTAAATATTTTATTAATTGGATTAATAGATACTCCAAAAAAAAAAACCTCGAAATCTTTCATTGCCGTGTCTGTCCACACTTCACCTTGTTGTGTATTATTCCTCATTGATAAAAATCTATTGGTTATTTATATTAAAACCTAGTTTTATTTGATACATGAATAGTTAAAGTATTGTCACGGAATACATTTATTAAAATATTTAAACAATACAACGAATGGTTAAAAAAAAATCATTTGTCCCAGAACTACCGTTCATCGCCGTGTCCTAATCATGTTCAAGGATATTGTTTTACCTACGACTTGCGTCCCCCCTACCGGTATGCTAAACGTTGCATATTAGTGCCCCCTAAGTGCTCGACGTGGAAGGACGTACACACGTGCCTGCGTTTTCGCGCCATAAATGTAAGTATTCCATTTTTATGTTATTGGACATTTTTTCTTTCATCGCCGTGGATAGGTATAACTTATATTTGAATAAGTTTGTCTTCATGAGTAAGCAATCGATAGAACACCATTTCTCATATGTTAATTTATGAAGTGTTTATTTCTTCGAATAGTTAATAGATTTTTTGTTATTTATATTTTTTGCCTTGATTTTCATCGCCGTGCTTTCATTGCCGTGGTTTCCGTGGCCAAAATTTACTATGGCAATGAAGAAAAAGACACGGCAATGAAAAAAATTTCATTGCCATGCCTTGTAAAACAATTTAGTTTCATTGCCGTGGCCAGGTATTTCATTTCCGTGACTTGTGTTTTCATCGCCATGGTATGATTAGGCAAAGAAAACATCTTTTATCACCTGTAATACAGGTAATACCGATTACTGACAGTACAAAACAGTATCTCTTTAGACTTGATGAGTTTTTTACTGTACAGTCAACTACAAAAAGATGTTTTCATGTTAACCTTACAAAATGATGTAACATTTGGTACTCTTTCACACGTATATACACTGACACACACGCAAGCACCCTCACATACTACAGTCTGATTTTAATAATGGATTGATTATTTTTAGGATGCCAAGATGCCTAAACCAAAATTATCTGAAGAGGAAAGAAAGGAGAGGAAAGGATTGGCTGAACAAAAGCGACGTCAGAAATTAAGAAGCAACCCTGTATTAAAAGAGGATATCTTAAAAAAGCTTTTTTACAAAAAGAAACAGCCGCCTTCAAAAACTACAAAATAAAAATAACTTTAGTTTGGAAGTCGGAGGCTTTGGTTTTGTATTTTGTTATGTAGGTATTGCCACCGACTTCCAAACTAAAGTTATTTTTTTATTTTGTAGTTTTTGAAGGCGGTTGTTTTTTTTTTTGTAAAAAAGCTTTTTATTTTTCACTTTTTAGTGCTTGTGTGTTAATGTTTGAAATTCTTAATAAAAGCCCTTTCAAACAATACCTCACACGATATATTTAATTAAAAAAAATTCTCACAAAATAAATAGCACTAAACCAAATTGGATGAAATTTTTATGGGACCAAATGGCAAGTACACTGCATCGAACAAAAAAGAATCACACTAATCGGACTAGAAACCTCGGAGTAATCGGTGTACATATATAAATAAAAAATTAAAAAATACCGGCCGAATTGAGAACCTCCTCCTTTTTTTGAGGTCGGTTAAAAAGAAGGCTGCAGGAGTAGTTGTTCCTCGAAGTGCAATGACTTCGCAAAAGCTTCGGAATCCAAAAAATATATCTGATCATGCCTGTCTCCGAGAGGGAAATGCAAACCCAGACAGATTGTGTATGGGAGTAAGATTTGGATAGATATTACAAAAGGAAAAATGGGAGTATGTATAAGAAAAGAAAGAATGTAGTATTAAAGTCTCCAAGTAGTGTTGCGAGTGTAATTCAACAGTTTTTGTTTACTTATTGTACTTTCATTCTTTTTTTGTAATATCTCCTTACCCAAATTTTACTCCCATACAAGTGTTGGAATCAAGACCAAACAGTAAAAATAAACAGTCATTTTTATTCTATCTATCTGTCTATTTCAATAGATAAAATATTTTTTTAATTTCCGTGGATTGATTTTTTCATTGCCATGGCACAGTTCTTTCATTGCCGTGGACGCTTGTTTCATTGCCGTGCACGCATGTTTCATCGCCGTGGCACGAAATTTTGAATCCTGATATCTCGTTAGTGTTTTAAGTTATCTGCTAGACATTAAGCAAGAATATTTACATTATCAAAAACTTTAATAAAAGCGTTTTTTTTTTAAAAAAAACCTTAAGATGAAAAAAAACACGGAAATGAAGATTTTATAGGACGTGTTGAAATTCACTCTTAAGCTAAACTTAGTAAATACATATAAATTAAATAAGCCACATTAGTATCCACAACCTCATGCACAAAAGGAGTTCGTTTTAATCACGGCCCGTCACCGTGGCATCGTTGTATTTAATCGAAACACAAAAGGAAATGCTTCAAATACAAATTATAAAATAACGTTAATTTGCTAATAAAAGTCGGGACACCAACATTTGTCCCGAGAATTCCGACAAACGGGTATATAATGGAACCTTACGCTGAACAATAAGAGCCTACACAAGGCACAACAGGGGAAGGCTTTCGATAGGGCCATCTCTTACCTTTTATTGGCCTATCGTGTCACGTGGAAAGACCATTGCCATTTACGGTCACAGTTTTAGCCTGAATAATTTCTTTTGGACGCCGTCCAGGAAACACGTAGTTAGACGTGTAGCACGTTGGGTTTTATTCGACAAATCCTGTTGGTTTAAAACATTCCGATCCCGTTACGGGAAGGCCACTAGACTCGATAATTTTTTGCAGGAAATTTTGTTTCCTTTAATTTATTGGCAGGGATCCGGTTTTGAAGAAAGAAAACGTGTTTTGTTTTTGTTTAACTTAGTAGTAAAGCCATTGTGAACGACTGAGTAGTCCATCACAATGGCTTTATTACTAAGTTTATAAAAAAACTACCTTATACCCGCGACTTCGTCCACAGACGAATGCAAATGAACCTATGTTGCGCAAAAAGGAAAATCATCGCTGATAATCGACATTCACACAGACGAACTGGCGGGTATACGCTAGTATCAAAAATAAAACAAGTTACTTAGCACGTTAAGTAACGTTTATTTATTTCGGGCTTCCAAGATAACACTAGACTCTTTTCTTTCTGCCCTCCTTAATTTTGTTCTTCAAAGAATTATTCTAGAAACTGGCTACTAACATTTTTAGGGCCTACATAATCTTTCCCAGCCTTTCCACGCTCTCCAGCCTATATGATGTCCAATAAAAGAATCTTGTTTGGCGGATAATATTAAAATAACTAGATAAAAATAACACGAAAAGGGCAAAAATATGTGAAAGGTTGCGTCGTAAAGGTACTGTATTCATCCCCGAGGAATATTTCAGCGGCATCTGGATAGTAGATGTTATATTTTAAGAATCATCAATATTGTTTAATATCTTTCTATATGAAAATCTATTTGGGAAAATATTAGATTTGAAAGTATAAGTCTGACCTTGTTTTGCGATCTGGTTTTGGCTCGCGACTTCGTCTGCATAAATGTCGGTTATCGCGGGCGCAGATGAAGTCGCGGAATCAAAAGTAGCTTATGCTTTTCCTTGGGGTTCAAACTAACCCCGGACCAACTTTCACCAAAATCGGTTCAGTGGTTTAGTCAAGAAAGCGTAACAGACAGACTGAATTACTTTTGCATTTATAATATTACTAGCTTTTGCCCGCGACTACGTCCGCGTGGAACTTGTTTATATCGTACTTGCATACAAACTTCCACCCCCCTTTTCACCGCCTTAGGGGGTGATTTCCTTGATAAAAACTATCCTATGTCCTTCTTCGCATCTTAAACTATCTCCATGCCAAATTTCAACAAAATCAATTCAGCGGTTTAAGCGTGAAGAGGTAGCAGACAAACAGACAGACAGACACACTTTAGCATTTATAATATTAGTATGGATTAGTAAGTTATCATAGGTATCTACTGATCGTGGTAAAAAGGAATACCGTGCACATGTTTCGTGAGATTAGTAGAATTTTCTCGTAACCGGGGCCCACAAAACCTAATGGGATTATTTTCTACGTTGAAAAATTTACCTTTTTTTATCATTTTTGGTGGTTATACCTTTTTACAATTATACCTAGGTACATCAGTTTCTTGTAGTTAATGGTATTTGCTGATTTGATTAGAATATTCGTTTCTCTATTTAATCTTTATAAGTATGATGGCTGACAGTCGATTTGTTTCAAAAGCCTTACTACTAATGGGTGTACTAATAGGTGCACCTCGCCCTAACCCTTCGGGGATTACAAGCGTGATATTATGTTCAAAAGCCTTCGAAAATAAAAAGGTACTGAAATATATAGAAGACATGTTAAATATTTAAACTCAATTAATTTACAAGTAAAATATAGATTTCACTAATGAATTCCGGTATTTACTTCACCAATACTACTTGAATTCTATTCAAATTGTCCCGGTTCGAGGGTGGGGTGTAAAAGTTTACGAGTTCAGTGGGTCTCGGGGGGTGGCCATACCGATGTCTCTCTATCGACTTCACACCGCACCTACAGAATTCTTTGAGCTACTAAAATACTACAATATTTTACATATCTCTAGAATATTCAAACATTTGCTGCGTATATAATACGAGTATATTATAGAACCTTGAACAATGTTTTTCTAACATTCGGCGCACAAAATGAACGAAAATAAGCTTTATATTTTAAAATAAATAGTTTTCCCTGATGGCTATTTCATTAGAGAGTAATAAAGGAATCTATTGTACTCTAAATAAAGTCGATGTAGTTTGCGTAGTTTCACACGCATTTGTTTTCCCTATTGTATCATTTTTAGGGTCTCGTAACTTATTATTCAATACCAATAATACTGATAAGTATTACAATTCCGCTGGTTCAGTCAAAATAATTGCAAAACTTACTGGAATACAATCAATTCGGTGTAAACAAATAGATTTGTGAATTACAAAGGGGCTTTGCGACGGATTCTAGTTGTAATTAAATTCGTTTCTTTGAGTTTTTGATTGATAGCTTCAGTCTCAATAATTACACTTTTGAAAAGTCAAAAAGCTTGTAGAAACTTTAATTGTTATAATCGTTTAGATATTTAAATACTTTGCTTTTAGTATCTAATAGAGTAGTACAATTTAGAAAATACTTATACTTTCCAAAAGACATAAAATTACATAGCATCACATAACATCACGCCTGTAATCTCCGAAAGGTTAGGCAGAGGTGTACCCATTAGTACACCCACATTTCTCCAGTTATGTTTAAGTCCCATGTAATAGGGGGCGAGCCTATTGCCATCAACCGGGCACAATAAAATTAATTACAATAATTTAAGCAAATAGCTTTAAATGGCGTGATTCTAGAATTAAATTTTTCAATTGTGGCTGTTGGTAGCATCACGTATAGAACGTATAAAACAAAGTCGCTTTTTCTGTCTGTCTGTCCCTATATATGCTTAGATCTTTAAAACTACGCAACGGATTTTGATGCGGTTTTTTTTAATAGATAGAGTGATTCAAGAGGAAGGTTTATATGTATAATACATGCACCCGTGCGAAGCCGGGGCGGGTCGCTAGTTACAATTAAAATGATACAAAACATTCAACCGTTACGTATTTATAGAAATTAAAGTAACAATATTTCACCATGAGAAAACAAATATCTTCGATAAACTAGTTATAGTAGGGAAAATAGATGGTGAAAGATCACGAGCGTGACTACCTCCCCGCTGTTGGTCTGATCAGATCAAGGCAATAGCAGGACTCACTATTGTAATTACCTGAGAAAAGCTAAAGACAGAGTAGCATGGAAACACCTCATCAAACACTTCGTAAAGCGTTCCAAGACGGATACGACCCTCAACAATAAAGAACACGAACAAGAAGAGAGATTGCTTCACGATACATTACAAAAGTAAATCCGAACCGTGATCAATATGAAATTAGAAAGAAAATAACAAAAGGAAAGATAATACCTGTATCCAAGCCACAATAGCCAAGACTGGATTAGATAACAAAATAATGTTGCTACAGAGTTGGCAAGGAGTCGCAAGGCTGTGCACAGACCTAAGGCAAGACTACATTGACTGTCTTTAGGTGGACTATCGCTCTATGTAAGCAATGACAGTACGTAAGATCACGACAAAACTGTTTTGTTTACAGTTATAAAACTGCTCTAACCAGCAGAAGCAATCAAGGCATTTTTTTTCTGCAAAAAACGATATAGACAGACTATCTCTATTTTTAAATTTAACCCATGTACTATTTAAAATAGAGTAAACTATTTTGACTTCTTTTCCCAGAGACATTATTATATTTAGATAAAGAAAAATAAAGAAAAATTTATTAGTGTTACAGAAGATTTCTTAATAATTAGTAGATAGTTAAAATGGTGGACCATAAGCCCGAGTTCCGTTAGATATGTAATGCTTGCGACAAATCTGATTTTTTTCGTCAAGTCTAAACTGTTTTGTCTATAGTGTGCGCACCCTCTTAGTAGGGACTTGGGAGACGGGCGGCAGTTAGCAGATGGCGGGCAAAATAGGATCGATACCTTCCCCATGAATAATTAAGACGGATGTACAGCTTTTTAGGCTTGCGTAGTGTGAAGATTATCAGTTTTGATACACCAATTTTGTGGAAAATGTCCTTAGAGTTTTCTGACAGCGTTGGAGAGGTTTTTCGTTGTTGTTGAAACATTGATAAATTAACGTAAAATCTTATTGTAATTAATGATCAGGGAAACCTTACCTATCTACTAAAGGCAGTGTTTATATTATGTAGTAAGGTACTGTCTTATTAAAGGGTTTGTTCAGGACTACTCAAATTAACATTGCAAAAGATCGAAACGGGTCGGAGTCTTTAGAGGGGACCTCAGCTGTAGGACTTATTTAAACATCGTATTTTAAAGGTATTTACTGTAATAACGTAGCGAAGGCATAATTTATTCGAACAAGTGAAAGATAAGATATTCAGTACGTTAATGATCTTTATCGTTTATGAATATTAATATTACATGGTCTTACTTTGACTTGTGAGAGTAATTCGATGTTTAAATCTTATAAAAATGATGGCTTGTTAAAATATATTCTCTACTTTCCTTATTGATGCCACTTTATACTAACAACTCTTAATATATTAGTTAGTTACTTTCTTACTAGATCACGTTTGAAACATAACGTTGGCATTTTTGTCACAGTATTCATAACTTGCTTCTGCCTGCGACTTTTTATATAATAGAAAATTTTAGATAATCGTCACTTTTTCCAGTATAAAAGGTAGCTTATATGCTATTCCATACTTTAACCTATCTCTGTGCCAAATCTCATCTAGTACCGTTTAGCCATACTGGCGTAATTGACTGACAAACATTCATTCATCCAATGTTTCGCATTTATATTTATAATAGTACTTAGAGATAAACTACTATAACATGGCGCGCCCCTCCATATTATTATTTCAATAATAATGAGTAATTAATGACACCGCTAGTCGAGCAACAATGACACGCTGATTTGTTTTTGTTTCGAGAGCCATCTCAGTACGCACGCATGCGTTGTGAGTCTTGTAAATATTTTCAAATTTAAATTGTGGAGGGGCGCGCCAAGCTATCGTAGTTTATCTCTACGTGCTACTATCTTTGTTTTTTACATGCATTGTTTTCCGTAAATGTTTCTAAATAGTAAAGTTTATATTATAGAAACATTTTAAAGTATTGTTACCTATTTATACATTTTCGTGGTGAAATGTCCATTGAAAGATCTCAGACTTCAGGCAGTCAGTTCAGGCACGTACTAGGTATCGAGCTCCAAGCTCGTCTTCACTTTGTATACCTAGTTTAAATGAAGTTAGCTACTGTTGATCCACTCATCCGGAATGAATATCAACATGGAAAGTCATGGCAAAATGTAAATGATTTAAAGAAGCTTAGGTACTATATTATCGATTCGAATCAATTACATGTTATTTAAATGGTAATCGTATAAATAATATATAGGTAATCCTGGGAATTGCGCAACACGTAAGACACGCCTCATACATAAAAATCAATCGTGAAAGAGAATTCTAGATGTTTTAAAGTTAGCAAAATGTCAAGGTCAGTTGACCTAGTTGTCTAGTTTGTAAGTTTTAAGCGGATAAATACAAGGTTGTGTTTCAGTAATCTTCTAATAAGCCTTAATAATAGTTTAAATTGGGCCGAGCAGGAAGCGCGCGGAGTATAGATAAACTACAAAAACATGGCGCGCCCCTCCACAATTCTAAACGTTTGAAAGTGTTTGTGATAGTATTGAAAAGTCTCATAACGCATGTGTGCGTGCTGAGACGGCTCTCGAAACAAAAACAAATCACCGATTTGTTGCTCGACTAGAGGCGTCATTAATCACTCATTATTACTAGTATGGCGCTGCACTGACATACTCTATGAAAATGACAGGTGCGTTGTCTTGCGCGGTCGGCTATTTATGATTAGTTGACAAACAAATCGGCCTGCTACTAAAGACGATTACTTACAACTACATACAAACTCTTTCATACGGATGTAACTACACACATTGAAATAGTAATGTGGAGAGGCGCGCCATGTTATAGTAGTTTATCTCTAACAGAAACATAAATTCGATCGATTTTTATTAAATTTGAAATACCCGTTTTGCACATTTCCTTTTTTATTCTTTATCTCTTTCTTTTGTAGGGTTTCGTACCCGAAGGGTGCTAACGGGCCCGTATTACTAAGCCTCCCCTGTCCGTCCGTCCATTCGTCTGCGGGCTGTATCTCATGAACCGCAATAGCAGCTAAAGAGTTGAAATTTTTACACAATGTTTTTTTTTCTATTGCCGCTATACCAACAAATAATAAAAATAAATAAAAGTTAAATATGAAAGGGGGTTCCCATACAAGATACCTGTTTTTTTTGCGTTTTTGGCTGATACTGGTACGGAACCCTACGTGTGCGACTTTGACTCGCACTTGACCGGTTTCTTAAATTTTAAATACTCGGTCCGCACATGTTTTTTTATTCTTTATCTCTTTCGTTTCTTTTTGCGAAATTGACTTGAATTGAATACTTTTAGGTTAGCGCGCTAGTACTGCTAGGCCTATAGTAGTTTATGTGTCTAGCCTGTCTCATTAAGTAGCGAGTCGTAATGTTAAGGTACCAATGGTCGCAGATGGTTGGACAAAATTAAACTAAGCTTGAATTTGCATATTCAAATCACACGTTACTCCAAAGGGAAGGCTCAAAGAGGGCTTTAAGCAACACTTTTAATTTGTAAACCATGTTTATTAATAGAGAATTTGTGGCCTACGAAAGCAAATTACAATTTAGATATGCGTAGATTTATGTCTATAAATCTTTGACTGCCTTGTTGGGGCTGCAAAGCGCGATTGCTAAGCATCAGGTCTTAGGTTCAATTTCCAGGTCGAGTAAAGTGTTATTGGGTTTTTCCATCAAGAATTTCTCAGTAGCCTCGGAGTCTTGTGTCTTGTGAGTTTTTTCCTACGACTTCGTACGCGTAAATGTCGGTTATTGCGAATGCAGACGACGTCGCAGAATAAAAAGTAGCCTATGTCCTTTCTTTAGGTTCAAACTTACTCCGTACCAAATTTCATCAAAATCGGTTCAGTGGTTTAGTTGTGAAAACATAAGAGACAGATAGACAGGCAGAGTTACTTTCGTATTTCATTTTTATGCAAGAACCTATCTTGTACTTTACTCTAGGCCAGGTCAGAGGTGACAGAGATACGTCTACGATGAAGTGAGATAAGAATCAAACGAGTTTTAATAATTTGAAAGACCTAGATTTGTTTACAAACAGTGAAGATTTACTCTACACCGTCAGAGTAGAAGTAGTATAAGATTTGAGAAAACAAAGACTCCTTTGATATATTACAACCCACGCTACTATCCCCAACCCCTAACTCTTGTACGAGTAGAAAAATGGCTGCATTTTTCGCTTTACTAAATTTCAGAAAATTACGAGAATAAGCCAACAATGTCACGAACATTTTAGAATTTTAAACTCCCGGCATTTTAATTCAAAAATTCCCTTCCTGTAAGTAGATAGTTTTAGCAGGCAAGTAAAATTCCTACATCGGTACAGATTTGACGACAAAATCGATCGATTCGTTAGTTCCAATTTGTCTAAAAATAAAGTCTGCGGGACGCGCTCGTTATATTTGTATGTGTGTGTGTGCAGGTCATCTCGAAAAAGGGTGATCTAATTTCCATGAGCTCTTTGCCTTCAGGAAGCGTTTTTAGATTAGGCTATGTAAAAATTCATACCGTTCATTCAGACGGTCTAGTAGTGCACGCGAAAGTTCGAAATATCAGATAGCTGACACTGAAAATGCTATCTGAGTTTTATTATAAGAGCGCCAATTTCATTTGAGGCAATCGAAGAACAGGTTTCCTTCGGTTCTCATCGGTATACTAAAAGTTATATTCTTTGAAATAGCTCCAACAGCCTTAAAAGTCTAAAAGCTTTCTGCATGTCTGGATGGCGTCGTGACACAGAAATTGTCCAATAAGTTCTGTTTTACAGACGCTATTGTACTTGAATCGTAGTTTTAATCCGTTTCTCTGATGTACTTAATAATCACAAAAAGGTGTCATACCTTTTATTGCCTTACAATACAAAATAAGTACAGTTTTATTTTTCAGATTTCTATAATAATGTTAAACACATTTTTATCATTCAAACTTTTAAAAGGAAAAGTCTTCTTTAATTAAATAAATATCTCGCCATCAAGGAAATAGGGACGTCCGTAATATTTCCTCTTCAGCCGTTCCAGAAACGGAGATATTTCGGATCTAGTTTCGCCGCATTCGATTAAGAGAAAAGTCGGTTTCAAACAATATAGAGAAGATAAATAAAAAATTCAATGCTTTGAACTTTTTCAATTTAAACGATCATCAGTGATGAAAGTTCGAGGCTTGGATTGTCTTTCAAAGTTTAAGATTTTCAGAGGCTGAACTTTATTTAAAATTCATAATTCTGATATTGAAATTAGATTGTTAAAGTTTTGAAAAAATTGCTGCATAACCTTTATTAACAAATACGCAATGTTTTGGAAGATAAAAAATAAAATATTGAACTAATTTCTGAGTTAAGCTCGATAGTTATCTCACACAAAAAAGAATGTCATCTCATCAGATTTTAATTGATAAAAAGCTTTTTTACAAAAAAAGATAACCGCCTTCAAAAACTACAAAATAAAAATAACTTTAGTTTTTTAAGTCGGCGGCTTTGGTTTTATTTTTTTGTTATGTAGGTAAGTATTGCCACCGACTTTCAAAAATAAAGTGATTTTTATTTTGTAGTTTTTGAAGGCGGTTATCTTTTTTTGTAAAAAAGCTTTTTATTTTTCACTTTTTAGTGCTTGTGTATTAATGTTTGAAATCCTTACAAAAAGCCCTTTCAAACAATACCTCACACGATATATTTAATTTTGGAAACTGGTAGGAGGGGGGTTGACGTACCCCCCCCTTTTCCATCAGTCAGTCATCGACTACACGTATAAACAAAGCAACTTCACTTGTTACGATATTGCTGCTGTGATTCTGTGAGGAGTTCCATTCCATATCTCCGAAGTTCATCATCAGATATTGAAATGGTGACAATGGGACCACACGGGAAGCACCAGCTTTCAAATAAAAAAAGAATCATGAAAATCTATTCACCCAGTCGCAAGTTAGGAGCTAACAAACATAAAAAAAAAAGACGAATTGATAACCTCCTCCTTTTTTTGAAGTCGGTTAAAAAGTAGGTATGTTATTTAAAATAAACAAAATATTTGCTTTTTGGAATTAAAGGGCAACTTAACCGACTTAAATTATACATCCGATGAATGTAGAATAAAATATAATTAGGGTAATGCAATAAAGATACCAAGAAATGATACGTACTAGTAGCATATGATACGCAACTCGGACTTTCCAATGAAGTGAGTTCGTTGCTGCAAACAGAGACGTGTGAAGAGACTTCCCAAGTTTCTTCCTCCATACTGATGTCCTTTGCTCTAACTTTTCCTTTCAATATTGTACCCTATGTTAGCTTTGAAACTTCTGTAGAATTGGAAACGAATTCTAAGAAGTACGTTTTGAAAAATATATCACAGCGGAGTGTTTTCACAATATTGGTGGCGAAAGTCCTTTCTATATGTTTAGGCGCTTTGCACACAGAGCAACTATTGCAGCAACTGGCAACTAGCTGGCAACTAGCTGTTTACATATATTTTAATGGGACTACGCACACATAGCAACTCGAGTTTTGAGTTGCGGCAATCGTCAACAGTTTTCAGTTGCTGCAATCGATGACTAAGTTAGTTGCTAATTGCCGCAACTAGCAACTGTTAAATATTATACCGGTTTTTAATGTTGCCGGTTTCCTCAACCGTCAATCGCAACGCGACGGGCGATTTCACACCCTCCCTCTCTCTCCCTGTGCCCGGCAATGCTAGTGTCGCTACGGCAACGGCATACGGCAACTCGGCTGTGAAAGTTGCTCACAGATTGCCATAAAGTTGTGGCAACCGTAAACGTTAGGTATAGCAACTATTAAGTTTTACAGGAAACTTTTTAAGAGTTGATAGTTGTTGCTCCGTGTGCAAAGCGCCTTAAACTTCTTCAATTACACTGCATATACTTTTGTTTGCCTTTTCCCGTACGAGACTTCGATCTTTCCATTGACATTCAAAAGATTCTAGTGTACCAAAGACGAAATCTGTCAAGGTCATAGAAAACCGGAGTAGGAAAAGGTCAACCTTATTGGTTTATTTTGTGGTCCCACCCTAAGGCTAGCTACTTACTGTCAAGGGGGATTTATTTATGACCACTGCTTTGTATCGTTGCTAACCCATAGGGAGCGACACTTTGGTATGAGAACAGATGCTTTATTTCACGACAGATATCAACAGTAACAATAAACAGTTCGTCACTTATGTTCAAGTTTCATTTAATGTATGGCTGGTTTATTACAAATCCAGATACCGGGGTGCTTCTGACAATTTTCTAATGGAAAATCCCCATAATACTTGATCAATCTCGGAATTGAAGCTCACGCTCAGCGGTTGGTAGATAACGAGGCTGAACAAACATAATAATATCTTACTTCGAGCGATGAAGACTGTCGACGGTGCTTTATTCATCTCATAGCACCGTTCGCATCATGTCGCATTTATTGCTTACGTAGTATGATAAGCCCGGGAACAGAAACCACTGATACCTCTTATATTGGAATCTATTGCCCCATGGATTATTCCGTAAATTCGCAAGTGATAAGCTATAGAGCTCGGTTAATACTTCTAAGCCTTATTTTATGTGACTTTGCACGTCTAAACAAATCCTCAATATCGTGATATGGGTAGAAGGAAAACGATTTTGCGTGCGTCCGTTTTCTTTAAGCATTATTTTTGTCACGTATATTGTATGAATCTCAATAATGCTACGAGACTTGTTGATGTAATACATACAATATAAACTGCTCTGTGGTATAAAAATAAGGATGCTGCACGCGTCCGGCGTATAAGATACCCTATAGGACTATATATAGCTTTGTGTTGACCATACTGACCTGACAAACTCGTACCGACAACGTAAGCATGAGGTAGGTACACTCACAAGTCTCGAGCCAAAAAAATTATAATACTTTTTTTTTGTAGCCTTTTCTCTGCCTCTGCTGAGCAAAGACGTTCCTCCATTACTTCCATTTCCCTTTATTAGGGTTCCGTACCTCAAAAGGTAAAAACGGAACCCTTATAGGATCACTTTGTTGTCCGTCTGTCTGTCTGTCTGTCTGTCTGTCAAGACCTTTTTTCTCAGGAACGCGTGGAGGTATCAAGCTGAAATTCATATCAAATACTCAAGTCTATGGTCTCTTGGAGCTGTGAAAAAATCAAACTTCTAAGTCAACGCGATCAAAAGATACTCCCGTTTATGCCGCAAATTTTCGACACTCGCAAGGGAATCAAAACCTACAGGGTACTTCCCGTGAACTCAGAATCTTGAAATTTGGTATGAAGCAACGTCTTATAGCAGAGATATAGGAAAAATTGCGAAAAGTATAAATTTTTAGTTACATCATATAATAAAAATATTTTTAATAATTTTAAACTTACTACCCCTTTCCTCATGAACGCGTAGTGGTATTATATTGAAATTCATATCAAATACTCAAATCTATAATACCTTTAAGCTGTAACAAAATCAAACTTCTATGTCAACGCAATCAAAAGAAACAGGAATTAAAACCGCATATTTTGAAACTCGCCACTACTCGCAAGGGAATCAAAACCTACAGGGTACTTCCCGTGAACTCAGAATCTTGAAATTTGGTACGAAGCAACGTCTTATAACACAGATAAAGGAAAAATTGCGAAAAGCATAAATTTTTAGTTACATCATATAATAAAAATATTTTTAATAATTTTAAACTTATTACCCCTTTACTCATGAACGCGTAGTGGTATTATATTGAAATTCTTAACAAATACTCAAGTCTATAATATCTTTAAGCTGTAACAAAATCAAACTTCTACGTCAACGCAATCAAAAGATACAGCAATTAAAGCCGCATATTTTGAAACTCGCAACTACTCGCAAGGGAATCAAAACCTAAAGGATACTTCCAGACGACCTGGAATCTTGAAATTTGGCATGAAGCAACGTTATAAAGTACACATATAGGAAAAATTCCGAAAATCTTAAATTTTTAGTTACATCACATAGTATATTTTTTTTAATAATCATAAACTAGCTGACCCAGCAAACGTTGTTCAGCGATTAAAAAAAAAACAGATGTTGGCCGATTCTCAGACCTACCCGATATGCACACAAAATTTCATGCAAATCGGTTCAGCCGTTCAGCTTTCCACATTGTTATGTTATGGATTTCATTTAGCAATAAAAATACCATAACTTTTACTTATATACCTACAGGTTTGTACGGAACCCTCGGTGCGCGAGTCTGACTCGCACTTGGCCGGTTTTTTTTTATATTTATTGCGCTTTATTCATTTAGTGCGTTCCTATTATTTACGGGTTATTATTGTTTTGTATCAAAAACAGTGTAGGTATATAGGTACCTAGAAAGTGATCCTTCAAACACTTGTGGAAATACCGTAAGTCTTTTTCAAAGGACTTTTTGGGTCCAAATGGTATCGTTTGATAAAAAAACGGTCTAGCTTGGATTTATAAAAGCTGAGAATAAAGTCGACCAGTAGGTACTTATCGTGATTCACAGCGATTGATAAAAAAGTTAAATTTATTTTCTTTCTAATATCATTTTGAAAGTACTCACGCGTTAAGTTTTTACGATGTAAAAGTTCCAAGTTTTGTTTTTGTTTGTAAAATAATCCCGTAAATTTTTGGATCATACTGTATAATTTAATTAATCAATATCTCGATAAGAAGATTCAGTTAAGTAAATATTTGGATTTGTTAAACAGTTTTGAATAAATCCAAATATTGTAACGGTTTTCACGTACAAACGGGTTTGATTAATTGAGTAACTTTATTATTAAGGTTTTATTACTTATTGTAGGTTCATTCGTTAATTAGAATTGTGTTTATTTCTGTTAAAATTAACCAATCACGTCAAACTTTCTTCTACGTTTGAAGTAATTTACGCAGATTTATTTATTTTAAATCTATTCTAAGCTTAAGTTTGGAACGTACAGTCAACAACAAAAATATATTAACAATGTTACTTTTCTATATCATTTAAACAGACACTAAACACATAATGTACTGGCTTTCAGAATTTCAGGCAATAGCTAAGGGTTTATTATATCTTAATTTTATATTCATTGCGTTTTACTTTTAATATTGTACCTACTTAATAATTAGGATTTTAAAATCATAAATGTTAATTTAATCGACTTTTGTTGCTGACTGTACATTCAACTGATAATGCTATATATTGCATGCTTTAGGCGAAATTAATTAAATTATTGAGTGGTTGTGGGTTGGCTCATTTAGGCAGAATTAATCTCAATTACATATCAAATTATAAAGTAATTTCTAAAAAAGTTTCGTGTTATTTAAACTCTATATACAAACTTAAATCACGACACTACAAGCTGTTACCATATAAAGTTTATTCCATTAACTTCAGATTAATATGATATCACGAACTTGGCCCCTGGGATCCACCGGACACGACTAACTTACTTACCCACCTAATATGGTCTTGTCTCTCGGGACTCATTAAAAGTCTGACACTACTGATATGATATATGTCGCGTGGGACAGAAATATAGGGAAATCAAAAATGTCCTAAATTTCATCATGAAAATCTTGTCATGAAAATATAATAGGACCAAGAGCTGAACTATTGATTGTCTCCATATCGGATAGAAAAACGAAATTAACTCGTTTGAAAAGGATGCTCTTTTCTAATTTGTTGCAGTCATGTATAGAATTAATTTTAATTATTACCTACTTAATTTTAAATAATTTATCGAAGGCCCATATAAAATAAAGTATACACAAACATAGACAATACGCATCCAAAAAACAATAAATAAAACGAAAAACAACAACTAATGAAAAAAGAAGGTTAAATATTATATTTGATTGAAGAATTGATGTAAAACAGCCATTGCTCAGAAACTAACCTCAGAAAGAAAATTCTCGTAATTAAAGCGCAATCTTCATTTTAGCGACAACCAATGTCAATAACTAATTGTCAAAAAATCAGGTAAAGTAGATATTTTTTGACAGATTCAGACTAAAACCATTTGCATCAAAACTCCTACATTCTATTTTTAAATCCTTAAAATTAAAAATAATTACCTCTGTCTATTTGCCTCAATTTTCCTTAACGACCAGTATTTCAACTTAAAAGCTGTAATATTCTAAACTCCCGCGTCATATACCTTCGCAAACAGAACCAGACTCTATTTATGTATTACGATGGGACAACAAGATAAGAATTTGTGTACATCCTAAAGGCGACGGGTAGCTGTCGACACCGTCTACAGGGTTTGTCATAGATATAGTGTGATTCAAAAAGGACAAGGAAAAAATTGGAGTGTAATTGTGTTACAAGTTGGATTCTGGAATAACTCTTCATTGTGTCAAGTCTATATCTACTTGCTACAGTTTATTTATATCATATGAAATCATTTATTTCAAATAAAACTCACTCATCACGAATTATTGAAAACCGCTTGACGTATAAATATAAGGCAGGGAGGTAGTTATTACGACATAGGCATGCGCTAAGAAAGGATTTTACAAAATGCACCCCTTTATGTGGATTAAATTGGGGTCCAAAGTTTGTATGAAGAAACAAGCTTAAATCGCCAAAATCGGACATTACGCAGACGCAGTCGCGAGCAGAAGGTAGTAATAAATACAATATGTCATAGTTGCAAACCTGTATGAAACTTAAATCTCTTCTTAGTATAAAACAAAGTCTCTTTCCGCCGTATGTACGCTTAGATATTTTAAACTACGCAACGGATTACAAGGCGGTTTTCATCAATAGATAGAATGATTCAAAGGGAAGGTTTATATGTATAGTTAGTGTAGCTATATTGCATCCGTGCGAAGCTGGGGAGGGTCGCTAGTTAAAATTAGATAAACACGTACCTACATTAAATTAAAAATAAAAAAAAAACAAAAATAAAATCATGAATGTCGATTTATGATAAAATGAACAGTGTAGTAAAATTATGACATAGGTAACGCTAATTGGAATCATTATTCATCTTCATTGAACCAAATAGCCTTTGCCTCAGTTTAAACTTAAAATTATAAGACATCTAAAGAAACTTAACGTGCTCGTGAAGCTTTGAAAGGTGAACATTTCAAATGTTTTCAGAATAAACTTCTATTAACGGGTTGTGTATTCATTCTAATTGAAAGGTCCTACACAATCCATTCACTAAAAGTAGATAGCTATCTTTCTGGTTTGTAATGAAAACATGATGAATATGTGGTGTTGCCAAACTGAAATAAAGGATCGCTTTCAGAGCCAGAAACACACTTGTAGCACAACGCGCGACTTCCAAGATCTTATCTGGCGTTGAGATACGGTTCGCTAAGAGAATATCGCGTTTTAAGATGACTGTGTTCACGCGCTACGCATGGTGCGTCACTAATGTGTTCTTGGCACAGTTTTTGGCGCCATAATATTCCTTACTTTCTCCATTACATGCTACAAACAAACGCGTGGGTAATTGCGCGTAGGCAGCTAATTTACGCTGGGTAGCATTATTAAGACATAATTCATCCACGAACGTTATTACAAATTTAGCCACCTTATTTCGTTACTTACTTAACTTAGGTACCTACACTGTTCTATTTGAGATGGAAATCTCTGAATTAGATCAACACATTTCGCTTGAACTACTTAAAATCTTGAACAAAAATGTAATTGTTCAAGATTTTAAGTAGTTCAAGCGAAATGTGTTAGGTATTATTTAAAGTAGGTACCTATTTGATTATTATCTCTTGACTCTCGAACTCATGACTGGCGAATGCTACGTCGCCAGCTCACTTTACCTCAATGTACCAAGGGAGATTTTTGCAGAAAAGAACAACTATTGCTTTGTTCGTTTTCGGAATGAGTCGAGCAAATTCAATATCACTGCATGAAAGAAAAAAATACACACTTGACGCTAGAATTCCTTCCCAACCAATTACTTCATTCACATATTTTTGTTTCACGGGTCAAGGTGTTTCAAGTATCTAAACAGTATCTTGTGATACGGCAAACTAAAATTAATGCTGCAAATGTATGCAGTAATTAACTCTAGCCTCAGTTCTAATCCCAGGTTGCATCGTGTAGAATAATAGCACAGTAATTAACATAGAGGATGCAAGTAATAGTTGTGGCGGTAAGCAATCGCGACACAGAATTGTACTATTATATCAGTTCAAATAGCGTAGCGGTAGGGTTAAAATTGTTTGCTCAAAATTACTACAAGTATAAATGAGGCAAGCTATGAATGTGAGACGTATAAAAGAGATGGCGAAAAATTATATGAGCCTGTTCTCCAGAATTATATGGGTTTGTACAGATATAAAATGTATAGTACAGATCAATAGTACAGATCTTCTAGTACGAAATCAACTTTTTAATCTTTATGACTGCTGAGAAGTATGCATATTTTTTAATTACTGAATAAAAGACCTGTATTATTAAACGAGACCCATTTTACATCTATACAACCTGGGGTACAGTTTCATATAATTTTCGGTCATCACCTTAACGTTTAAAGAGAAATATACTTTTAATATGTAATGATTTTTTTAAACTGTTTCTTTGAGATGTTAGAATAGGTGTTTAATTCTAGAAAACGAAAAACTGGTAAGTATTTCTTTTACCTGTGTATATTAAGTGTAGTGGCTGCATCTTTCAGTGGCTATAAATATGTATTACAGAACATTTTAACATGCTACAAACTAACGTACAGTTTAGCTGTTAAGTGGGCCACTGAACACATGAGCTGTCAGCACAAGTTTTCACATAAATCTAATCAGTAGTTGAACTTTCTTTACTAGTTAAACTGTCACAAGCCGCAAAGGATAAAGTAGTTAAAAAATAACTGAAAAGTTTCATATATTTACTGTGGATATTTATCATATAAACTTCTGACTGTATACAAGCATCAGTTAAGAAATAAGCACTAGTATTTTTTCTGCGTTTATACAAAATAATTTATATCCGTTTCTTTTTTAAAAATATCAATGCGCTGGCTTACCCTTGCCTTATTCATACTCTAAGGCAGCCACAATTTAAATCGTTGCATGCAACGCTTTGCACGGCCCAGTTGATAAACCCATAGAGATGCGCCCGAGCGTGACTAAAAGATAATGCGATTTAGAATAAATAACATGTTGCTGTGTGATTCCTAGCAACGAATAGATCAACGTGTCATTCCTTCATAAATCTTTTCGTGAGAGCCGCCAAAATACATTTTTTCAAGAGATTAAACGTTAAGCATCATTCTATTTCAAAATACGACGTATTGTGGTCGCAGGTTCGCCCAATTAGTGTTATAAGTTAGATTCATAAATCAGGCCAATTTAAGAGTATTTTTGTGAAAATAAAAAATAATAATTAGGTATTTTTAAAATGCTTTCGAGTAAGGTCCGGGAAGCTCAAGTTGCGGTGCTCTAAATACTGTGAAAGGCGATAAGTAAACCAAAATGCCAGCAAGAATGCTCAAGACTGAGCAAAGTAGAAGAGATTGTGTTCAAAAGCTAACATTTCCTGTAAGTCGAGCTAACCCTAGAAACGGGAAAAAGTTAATTAATACGGTCGCAGTTTTACTGTTAGAAAAACCGTAACAATAATGTCAGATGTTAAGCAAACATTTTCTTGTATTTTGATAATTTTACCAATACGGAAGTCAGAATCCTCTGCTAAATACATTGTATTTTCTATCGATCAGGAAAGAGATTACCAACGTGGAAGTAATATGTTAAAGCTACAAGCTTAACCAACTTTCCCGTAATTCGCTGTCAGAAACAGCCAATTTCGAAACTGAAAGCAAACCAATTCATACTAATCCGGGTTAACATGAGGAAACATTGCCATAACAGTTCGTTCACTCTACTTATCTCCACCTATACATCTCTACCGAGTTATTTCGGATCGGAGCCGAGCGTTCGGTTAATTCGGACGAGCGTCATCGCCTTAATCCACTTAACCACACTACCGAACACCGACTGACGTTATTCCGCATTCACACCATACACAACGTCGCATGAATAAGAATTCCATAAATCCCAAATATTGTCATGACTGCATTGTGTTGTTGCATTGTGTATTTCGATATTGTTATCGATATCTGAATAAATCGATTAGTTTTTGTCTAAAGTTTGTTTTTCCTCTTTTATTAACCCCTTAATAATAAAAAAACAAACCTATTATTGCCCCACTGCCGGGCAAAGGGCTCTTCTCATACATAGAAGGCACGTGCATTGATCCTAGGCTTCTCAGAAGTCTAGGTTCCCACACAATGCTTTCTTCACCGATGATAGTGATGTTCATGATAAACTTAGAAAGTATATGATCCTGACCGATTTCGGGCACAGCGACTTGGATCTTCCTATTGAGAGCATCGCTGGTGTGCTCTCAGGTGGCTGACATAGCCAATTTTTGCAGTGAAGGTGCGTCCACATACACTGCAAGTAAATAATAAATAATAAATAAATATCTTGGGACAACTCACACACGGCCATCTGATCCCAAGCTAAGCAGAGCTTGTGTTATGGTAACCAGACAACTGATGTACATACTTATATAATTTATAAATACATACATATTATAGATAAGTCAGCACCAATCCAATATAATTATATTGGATGGCCGCGGGTGGTCGGGCCTTAAGCTCGTCTCGCTTAGCATCGAGTTCTTCTTTACGTTGTCTTTCAAACGCAAACACCTAAGAGCTCACGGTATGCCTCCACAGTGACCGGTCTGCGGCCATTGTCTCATGTTCATGATAAACTTAGAAAGTACATATCGATTGAAAACGTCACTTACCCGATATCAAACCCGCAATCTGGTTCATGAGAGGCATAAGGCACCCGCCTTAACCACTGGGCCATCACAACATTATTTACCCTTTACATGCTGTATATTTTAATAAATTGCAGCGTTACAGTGGTACAGTAATGTGATTGCAGCTCAGTTTCAATCCATTACATTGTCTTGAGGGAAAAGAGAATTGAAGGTGGCAGTAATGATATTAAAACGTATCTTGTTAGTAATAGGAACCATGTTTGAGTAACAGATTACCATTAAAACGTTATGGATGAAGTCAATTTGTGTTGGAGGCCGTCGCTATAGTGAATGCGAGGCTTTTGAGAGAGAACGTGTATGCATACGGATCTACATACTTAATCCTTACTCAATGGCTTGTGGTGGAGGCCGGGAATATTGCATATCTGGAAGTCTACATTGTGTAGGCATCCGCCATCATCGTAAGCACTGATATTAAAGATAAAGTCGTAGATATAATCGTGTAGGTTTCATCGAGGTAGATAATTTGATATAGAGACTTAGGCTGGTAGACTCAAGAATTAAGCCTGGGACCTAAATTATCCCACGGGAAAATAAACACTGGATAAATATGAACTTATGTGTTAAGTTAGATTAATATCTATATGTATGCCGAATTCTAGCTAATTACGTTCAGCTGATATAGCGTGATAGAGTAAAAATATACATTCATTTATCCATCCATCCTCAGAAACATTCGTGATAGGATAGTAGAGAGAGTAGATGTAATTTTCATATCAAAGAAAGCGAATTCAGCAAAACGATTAATTTTTCATTTTTTTATTTAGGTAATTACATACTAATAAATACTTACTAGTATTATAAATACGAAAGTAACTGTCTGTCTGTCTGTGACGCGAGCGACGTCGCGGGAAAAAGCTTGTTAAAATATTTTTTTAAAGGCATTGTGGTGTCTAAATACAAATTAATAAACACTTCGAACAACTTTGCTACAACGTGTACTGCAAGTTAGTTCCAGCACATCATGTTTCTGTTTCACGATTAATCTCGCTATTTGAGCGGTTAAACCCTTTGATGTGTCAAGTCTGCCACTCGATTTATCTTCTTATGCCTAACAGCAGCGCCTCGCAGAGCAAGCTTTGGTGTAAAATACTTTAGTCACAGAACAACTTCGGTCATTTTCAGTAGCGAACGATACAGAATTACAATTTGATGTCAAGAGTCATAGGTTTAAGAATTTGCATCAGTATACAATTCCATAGTTTTTTGTCTGTTGGTTTTAAATAAAGATTTTGTTTTGTCAAAAGTTTTCATTGACATTAACGAACCGAGTTCCATCTAAGGATACAATACAGGTATTTTAAGAAGCTCACATAAGTCATTTGCAAGTTTGAAAAAACTGATTGGTGACTGGCTTTTCAGCTTGTGTGTAAAAAACCGTTATCTATAAAACAAAAGAGACATGATTAAGTATAACCCATAAGCACAGACATTTTTTTTTGTCAAAAAACAGATAACGGTAGTCCAAACTTCCACTGGATAGTGAAAGTTTCTACCGTTATCTGTTTTTTCACTGTTTCGCTTTCACTTAAAAAAACCGTCGCCAGTAATCCACTAATAAATGTTGCCTATGGGAAAATGTTGCGACAACGACGTAAATGCAATTACTGCCACTTGTTGCCGCGCTTCGTGGCTCAAATTGCGTTTTATCCTCGCTGCGATGGAGTTAAGGGTTAAAACAATTTCAGGAACAATGTTTAAAAGCGGCACGCAGTCATGAAGATTGACAGTATGAATGCACTAGCTTCTGCCTGTGACTTCGTCTGCGTCAAAGTTGATATATTGTCCTATGGGATCATAAAAACGGGGTGAAAATTAGCTAGATCAATATCTATAATTATGGATGCTAAATTTCAGCTTATTCTGTTCAGCCGTTAGAGCATGAAAGAGTAACAAACATCTATCCATTTGTCAATCCCTCCACACAAACTGTCAGTTTTATTCTAATAGTAGGATCCCGGATTGATTTTTGAATATAGGTGACGGGAGAGTTTCAGCAATTTTTACGAGCTGGGCCGATTTATTTTGTTGTCATCGATACGGCTGAAGTGTAAATGGAATTTGAATTGAGCAATTGATTTTAGGTGGTACTAAAAATATATAAGTATATTCTATTTATTTAAAAACTTGATTTTGAAGCATCTAAAAAGGAAAAAAATAAATCAGCGTCTCCAGCAATTTTCCGGTCTATAAGTGCGATACAGCTCAAAATAAGGCGATTAACACACGGCACCGCACGCCGCTCCGGCATGCGGTGATGCGGTTCTCACGTCGCACTAGCCTCTATGAAATCCGCTTGAACCTTGCACACGAACACCGCACGACCGCGCGGTCGAGCGGTGTTCGAAAATTGAAATCCGCTTCACCGCTACCGCATGCCGGAGCGGCGTACGGTGCCGTGTGTTAATCGCCTAATAGGTTTGAAAAATGACAGAAAAATAATTGGCAATCATAATTATTCAAGTCGACACTAATAAATAAATAGATTCTATTTATTTTCAAACCAACCAACATTTTTACTAAACTCAAAATAAAATTAGATAAAAGTTATGTATGAGACCATAGTATATGATTTCAACGAAACAAGATAGACCAACAAAGATTTCAAATTCGATACTTTGACAAATCCTTCAGTTCTTACGACCGCCTTCAGCAGTTTGTTTTACTTTCCGTTACGTTTCGAATTACAAAAGAATATCTCCCATAGCTTGTTTACTGTGTTAACAAAAATAGTCTTGGTACAAATATCACCCCGCATCATGTTTTGAGAATAGATATTATTTTCGAACTTTCATCTAGGGGAAAGAGATGTTGCTATATGGAAGGGTTGCCTACTGGTATTGGGTTTATTAGGTACAGTCTGACTCGCTAAACTAGGAGTATAGTTCAGTATTCAATTCTCATTCTGAATAATAGTAATTATGTAATACCTTAATCTTTAACTTGTTCGAATTGTCCAATAAAATATTGTTACAGTGGCCCCATGTTGGGCGCCAGTATGACGGTATGGCGCCCAACATGGGGCCAGCGCGTTACTATCTAAGTCACAAACTGACTTACTGCTGGCACTGACACTAAGCCCAATTGGGCTTAGTAGACTCGCACATACTATCTTGTCTATTCAAAAAGTCTTGGTACGGTAGTCGCTTGTGTTAGGTGCTCAAAAGTAACACTAAAAATAAATGTTGTGGTTTCGTGCTGTTTAAGTATATTTTTTTCATTATATATTCGGATGAATTAATCATCGTGCCCTTTATTGTGTCCCTTGCCTATCCAGTCATACTAGGCGGATACTTAGTTGAGTCTAAATTGCCTAGCTTGCGGTTGTACACATTTAATTACTTTTATCATTAATCTACCCAACATCGACTGCTGCTGGAAATTACGGAAACCCAAGGGGGCTTTATAATTTCCATTTTATTGTGGAGCTTTAAAATTAATTAAAACAGATGTGTTATTGTGTTTAAAACTGTTTTGTATTCAATAACGGTGCTTTTATTAAACCGTTAAAATTCCTAATCAATCATGCATGTTGGAAATGAAAATGCGGACATTTGCAGAATAAAAAAATACGTTTATTTCAGGAAACTTTCAATATGGACAAAATAAATTGTTTTGGATTATTTTTTGTCTAGATCGCACAAGAATCGTAATATATTGTCTCAGAATTGTTTACCTTTCATTTAGTACAAATAGTTTGCGAAAAAAACAGACAGGTGTACTTTTCCCAGTCTTAAATAACAATTATCTTGTGATTTATCTATTAAGTTTAATCCTCAGGCAGTCTGTTGGTGTCTGTTGCGAACAAAGCACAATCAACCAAGGCACAATATTTCTTTAATAATGAGTTATTGATCGCTGTGTTAGGTTATTACCTTAACCTACTTAACTATTTCATATACAACAGTATATCTAAGCTACATCATAACAGGAGCTGTCAAAACTCACTCCCAACCTAAAAAAAATAAAAACAAACGACGACCTCCGTGAGTTTTAAACAAAAACTAATAAAACCTCCACTGAGCTTGACATAGCTAACGAGTTTGTGCAGTATCTTGAAATGTACTGTACAAACTTTGTCAACTTTAATACAGCAAAATGGAACCGACTTAAATGTTTAATAAGATGTCTTGATAATTGCAGAAACTTTGTAAGCTTGGATTGTGGTTTCTTATTTGAATTAAGTGTTTCTCGCTGTGGTTTGGTAAATTTTAAATATAGGTACTTGCAAAATCGCCAGTCTGACTCTGAGCTTTGAATAATTTCAACGCATTAATTTACAAAATTGGGCGAGATTGTGACGAATGAAAATCTCCTGTCATTACAACACAATGTTAGATATTAAATTAAGATGCTGGCGAAGTAATTAAACTTGTGCTTTATTTATTGTTGCAGGTAAGACACAGAACAACGGATTGCACTTAAAATAATTAACGTAAGTAATGACATAATTGAGTCTAAACATTCATTGTAAAACGAACGAACAGTGCTTAAATAACTAAACGGAGTAGCACACAAGAAGCGGGAAAAGAAGAATTTGTAAATACTCTACAAACATGAATAAAACATCTTCATCGCAAATGCATTGAGTATTATTCAATCTGGATCCTTCCATGGCTATCACAATAACGTATAGTACTGTAAATAACGTGAGAGCACTTAAAGTGACAATTTCGAGCGACGTTATTGTTTTTCAAAGCTTTGTAGTTTCTGATATAAAAGAGCTTCAAGTGGAATAATCTCATGTGATATAGTTTCTGTTTGTGAGCGTAAAACTGGGTCTGTGAATGTAAAATTGTTTTTGATGTGAAACATCTATTGGCGCGCCTTGGCCGATAAACCGACTCGAATGCCGTGACGGCAAATGGTATGACGCTGACATACCTTTTTTATTCCAATCCATATTTCGTTTTAGATTTTTATTATAATTTCTAATGTTAACATAAATGTTTCACATCGGCCGGGCGCTCCGTGACGTCAACTTAAAAAAAAAGCATTTTTTGTATTTTTAGTAAATGAAGCATAATCTATTTTTGTAAAACGTTGAAACGAAGACAAAATATATAATAATATATGTATAATAATAACCCATCATATGAAGTGGTTTGCTGACGTGAGATTAAATCGAATTATACTTCTAGAGATTGGAAGCCCGAAATTGCTGAATCGCTGTTCGTGGGTAGGTATATTTCAATATTCGTATTTATATATTAACACTTAGTGACAAGACATGAAAATAAAATACATTTTTAAGATTTTATTCATAAAATATATTTTTTGACAGAAGATACAAAAACATAATAAATAATGATTACGTAAGTAAAAGTATCGTGAATTTTTAGCGATTTTTAGAAATTGATAAGAATGTTTATGGTTCCGGTTGCTGACGAAGATATTGTTAAGACACGCATTTACAATATTTCGTTCTGCAACGACGACGTGCGACAAAATCGCGAGGTGTCGCGGGTTTTAAAAGATGACTGACACGCTTTCCAGCTAGTCGCGGGACATTTGCACGCCCGTGAATACGTAGCTTTAGTGTTTCAGTGCGTCAAAGCATTGGTAACGTGGAACAAATTGGAATTTCCTTCCCAAATTGTAGAACGAGTGACATGTCGATACACGAGTTAATTAATCGGAGAGGAACGGCTCAACAAGCATCGGATCGATCATAGACGTCTGAAGTGTTAATACCGCTATACCATAGGTACCTATTGGGTGTGTGATTTCGGCGAAAATAGATTCTCTTGGAATAGGTACTTACTGAGCTGGAAATGAAGAAAACTTAGAGATAGAAATTTCATAAACTAAATATTTGATAACTGGTTTTTATGAATAAATAAGTTTTGATTTAAAAATAGTCGTGTGTTAATAATTAAGTAACAATTTATTGGCCGGTCTTAAAATCAAGAATATATTAAGCCAGGTATATGATATTATAGTTGTCAAACTTTCACCGAACGTTAATAACCTAAAATAAGTTACGGAATAAAACCATGTGGACAAAAGAATTTACTCTATAAATAAGTAGGTACCTACTGGTTCCACATGAATTATTTAAAGAACATAAAAACAAGTATTTTAGTACACGTTTACCGGTAGAAACATTCATTATTACGTACCGAAGCATCTATTATTACCTCATTTTCCATTATTAAACTAATGTTCACATTTATCACTTGCGACCTTTACAATGGCATCCGGTCAGCGCACGATCGTAATGCCGGTCACAATAGAATCAATTCTGTTTTGGTTACGTTTAATGGGTATTCTATGTCTGTCTACCTAAAACGGTCTAGGAGCTCTGTATTTAGATTTTCAATTATAACGGGTCAGAATCACGACTTTAAACGGATAAGAATCGATAAAGTCATTAAGATTATGGTGTTGAATGGACGGTTTGACAATAGGTATTTAGTCGTCATTACAATATACATGTACATAAAGGTACTTAGGTGTTATTATTTACGTTGTTGGTCTGTGGTGTGCATTGCTATGGACCGATGAATGTCAGGTCGTGTGGTGTAGTGAATTAGAATGTTAGTGTATAATACAATAGTATCTACTTAGGTACGTTCGGTTAATCGGCTGTATCAAACATTAATGTGGAAGGGTACTAAGTGGTCGTTCTTGCAGAAGAGGTATTTTTAAAATGTATGCAGTAGAATCAGCATGTCGTCGCTCTTACCTCTCTTGCATGTCATCATCGTGGTGGTTGTAAGTTCTAAACCGGGAAAGTACCAATGTGTCTATTTTAATTCATAATTATTTACTTTCTTAGTATATCTTAGATGTCACTGACATCGGTCAAGGAAAATATCGTAAGGATAAAGTAAATATAAGTCTGAAATCGGCAATTTTCGATTCCACTTTGTTTTACTTTAGGTTATACAATATTTTTTTGTGTATACACCGTGAATTTTAATTCGTTGTAAATCTTTCAGGGGGTGAATGTACTCAAGAATATGAACAACTTTTATTAAGGGACATAGTACGAAATGTGAAAAAAAAAACAGCTGATCCATACAATTTGATCGTAATGTAGTGCGTTATTGTCTTCGCTTCGCGAAGCACCGCTATGAAAGTCCTGTATTACAACTTTACCTAAAGCCATAAATTGTCATATCGACTCCACAAAGACTTCCAGTGTGCTTCAGCTCTATTCAAAGTCCTAACGATTGATATTGGCATAATGAAAATCCGGAAAGGTGACGATCCCGTGTCGGAAAAAAGCGTCGCGACGTAACGGAAGCCCAGTAATGGATTTATTACGAGGAAAGGGAACATTATCTATTCTATCGGTCACGTAGATAAAATACTTCGGGGGTATCGGTTCAAACGCGGTTTCATTGTGAATTGATAGGTAATATTCGTGATTCCCCTATTAAATTATGCGTGTTTGTGGCCCGCATCGCCCCCTCTTCGATTATATCGAGTCAGATAGTGTCTACTGATAACCCTGTTGCGTGTTGTCATTCTGTTCTACAGCTTGCGACAGCTTATAAAACTTTCGCGTTGACGTTCACTGTTCGGGTAAGTTTTGGTGAAATGACGTTAGTTAAGCTGGAATTGTATACAACAGTCGTCCCGTACGAGTAGGTTTTTAGTCAAAAGCTTCATTCTTTTATATTCCTCAATCTTCTCGAGCAGGTAAGTTAAGTGCTTTACAAAATATTCAAAAGTTTTTTTGGAACGAACTTACTGATCGCATATGCATGTAGATATTATGTTGTGTTGTAGTCTATTTTGTTCATGTTCAAATAAGTATGGGTTCTAATGTCTTATAGTCACGGAAAAATAATAAAATATGATGAGAAACAATTCAAAGTCATTATCTGTTTTGACAGAAAACCAATAAAAATCATGTTTTCATTGATTGCTCTTCCATTTGTCCGGGGGTTTGTTGTGGGGTTTATAAATGACAATCATAGTGCCCTATTATACTAATTGAACTAGTTACGTACTAAAACAAAATACCTACCTATTACCTTGATGATTCGATGGCCATTTCTGATAACTATCTTTTGTATTCAAACATAAATACATCCATATACCTACAGAAAACTTATAGCCGATGTTTTATTCTCTCTGTACATTTAATTGAAGTTGACGTCAATGACTTTAAGTTACGAGTAGGTAACTTATTTAAACACTTTTTTTATTAGGAAGTAAATTTTTACACAGGATTTTTATTTATTAATGACCAGGTGTCGTAATTTTATTTGATTATTTAAGTCTTTTATGCCAATCCCTTGGACGAGGATGCAAAACTATACCTGTAAAAAGATACTTAACGAGGTCTTAATGAGGGAGGAACTACCTTAGATGTAACATCAATTTCATTTTATTAATAGTACCTACCTATATTTACCTACCACTTTGTTATACAAAAGTATGGGTTCTCCATATAACGTGTTAAAATGACATATTATATCTTTCTATCTTTGCTGTTTCATTCAGAAACGGTATCACATGTTAATTTATATCTTTATATGCAAAAGCTTTGAATGAATTATTTGGTGTCCTCATAGAATTTATTGTGGCGTAAATGAGATTTATTTGTTTATATCTTCGTATAAGGAAATGAGGTTCCAAATACTCGAGTTGTTTATACGGGAAATTGTTTTATATACCTACTGAAAAGTCCTGAATATAAACGGGAATATTAATTTTGAATTAAATTATGAGTATCGTGAATTTATTCTTGTAAGTTGGTATCAGAGGTAAAGGGTGAACATTTCATACCACACACACACACCTACAACTTTTAAAATAAAGTATTCTTCTTTATGTTTTATTACCCTGTTTATTGCTAAAAGGTGTGGTATTGCTGCAAGACTAAAAAGCTTTTTACAAGCGTTTCATGACAGAATGTTTAAAAGCAAGCATGTTTAAAAGCAAGCATGTTTAAAAGATTCCTGTTATATAAACATTTGACCAGTGGCTTGATGTTTAATGACACGGCTGGCGCAGTGGCTGAGCAATTAGTTGCTGCTCTGCGTGTCGTTAGTTCGATTCTCGCACGGAACACATGTTTATATGGCCAACAGTTAGCTGTTTGTGTATGCGAGTTTATATGATTATAAACGCACCCATGATATTAACGAAATTCCTAGTGTAGAACGTTTTTAAAAATAACGAAACAAAAATGTTAGATCTACTTTACCTGAAGCAGTTGAGTTCTCTTATAATTTGTCAGAGGCCGGTTAGGGGAACTTAGATCTTAGCCAAATCTTAAGGTCAAGATCTAAATGACAGATAATATTAAATGTCCAGGATGTTCAGGTTAGACCTAAATGTCAGCCAATTTTAAACTTGAAGCGTCTTTATTAGGTACGTACGTAACAGGTTGTGGCTTGTAAACAACAATGTACTCTTATATCAATCATTTGATTTACGCTGTAATAATTTAGAAAACAAGCCCGGACTGAAGGCAATGAACTACGATATTGATCCGAATTGAGCAAGTATTGTTTATAGAACATTCATCTTTGTTGGTAAATCAAATTGGTAGTTATTTACAAGCACTTCATTGTTTGCTGGAAAATCACGCAGAAGAGAGCTTCAGCTCATATTAATTACGATAAAAATGTCTCACAACTTGTTGAGAAGTAAAGTGGGTAGTTGAAAATGTTGGAACGTTTAGTTTGTTCTCTTAGAAGACTTCAGTACCTACTTGTAAAAACTTAGCAGACTGAACGTTGTAGTTTTAACGACACGTTTTATGAAAGTTTCTTAAGTGGTTTAATATTACAAAATATTTCTTGAGCAGGACGATGGACGCGGCGATCAATGGATTATTTTCTATGAACCGTAAACTAAGTATTTATACAGTAATTTAATAAATTTAACGTAATAACAAGCTTCTGCCCGCGCTTCAAAGGTGATTGTTCCATACAAACTTTGAACCCCTGTGTTCCCTTAGGGGGTGAATTTTGGAAAATCCTTTCTTAGAGGAGGTTTTCTAACTATAAACTACCTGCCTGCCGAATTTCATCTTTATACGTCAAGCGAAAGGTAAGCGAAAGGAGAATGTAAGCATCGTAGCAGGTGGCGTTCTGTGCTTTCTGCCTACCCCCATGGAAAAAGGGCGTGAGTTTTTGTATATGTGTGTGTGTGTACGTCAAGCGGTTTTCGATATTTCGTGACAAGTGAGTGAGTGAGTGACCTTTCGCTTTAAATTATAATATTTAGATTTATATAACTTAGTAAACTTATTATCGAAAGAATATGTTTTTACACGACTAGAATATGAAGAATATGTTTTTTCTATACTAGTACTCGGCTGCATCCGGTTAGACTGGAAGCCGACCCTAACATAGTTGGGAAAAGGCTAGGCAGATGATGATGATGATGTTTTTACACGACTGCCCCAAAAAAGGAGTGTTATGTGTTCAGGGTTAATGTATGTATGTATGTATGTGAGTTTCTTTATTCCACCATAACTTTTAAACGCCTGAACCGATTTAGATGTATGGGGTATCGTTACAATCCTTGCATCGTTCCGAGTAAAATAAAAAGAAACCATACCTAGTAAAAAATAAAAAGAAACCGGTGTGGTCACTTTAAAACGCAGATTGATACCAGCCTCAATTTATTTTTTTAATGAATCTGGTCGTGTCTATGTCTAGAGTTTGACGAGTAGATTTAAAAAATATATACTTAACACTGTTAATAAAAAACGTCGTAAAAAAAACTGACGAGTAAACAAAGTACAATTATGTGAAATTTTTGCAGTCGTGTTTTTTAATTTTTTAATTATAATAGCTTGTTATTTAATGCTGCGTCAAATGATCCGTCCAAAAAAAATAGTTCAAAGTTCACGTTCTGAACAAACATGTATTTTGATATTGCAGGGGCGCAGTCAGGCGTAGCAAACCGCGACATATTGTAATGTACCTACCCCAGCCGTGTTTGTGCATTAAATATCTTTTTAAATATTCAGTATTTTGCCTCGTGCTGCATTGTTTATTTATTTTGTATAATTTAGTTACATTGTCTACATTCGTTCACCCTAGCCGTTGTTGTTTTGCTTACTTTGAGCCTTATTTTTTAAAAGCGCAAACTGAGCTCTGACATGGCCCAATAACAACAACAATCAACTGCTTAACGCCAAAAAACTCATTACGTGTTATAATAAAAATAGTCAATAGAGCTACATCTACAAATAGAAGTCTACCATGGGACACAAAACTAATTAAGATCGGGAATGAAAATACGGCACGTTCGGCCGAACCTACCAAACAATACATTTTATAAGCTTACTCTTTGTATACTGTTTCTTCGTCACGTACTTAACTTTCCATGTAAACAAATGGTTCGAGTTCCAATTTTTTTTCGGTTAACCCGTTTATTTGTATTGTTTGTTTTTGCGAGACTGTTGTTTCGCGATTACATTTGAACCTTTGTGGAAAAACGTTTGACACTACATTTGGGCGCCGACTCCATTTACATCCTTCAGTAAGATGATCGCGTCGCTTCGCGTTACGAGAGCTTATGGGTTATGGTTGGGTTACGCCAGCGAAATAAAAAAAATGTATGTATTTAATGTAATGTTTCTAATGTACTTTTTACTTATGTTAATGTAATGTATTTGTTTTTTTAGCTTGCTTTCAAAATTACTTTTATTTCTATATCTACGAAAGGAGATAAAGTTTCGTTTTTTAGAAACATCTGGCAAATTTACATATGGGGATATTGGGACCCAAAAAAGTGTTCATTTAAAAAGACATGCACATATGACCTACCTATGTTATCATAAATCAAGCATATAAGTACATAAATACCTACCTACACTATGTCTCGGCCCGCGACTATATTAACCCACAGGAACTGTACCTACATTTTCCGGGATAAAATGTCTGTGTCCTATTCTAGATTATAATCTATCACTGTGCCAAATTTCATCCAGATCTAGTCATTCTGGCGTGATTGGGAAACTAACAAACACTCAAACTTTGACATTTATAATAGTAATAAGATTATAAACATTTTATGTATACATATTATGCCCCTTTTTTTTTTTTTTTTAGGTGGTAAAAATCATCAAATGACTCCTTCCGCCCTGGGTGGGGCGGAAGGGACTGTCAGACTTTTACTGACTAAAAAACCACCCTGTTCCTTCTGTTGCCCTTTACGTTCCGGGGCCACGGTATCCTGTTAAGACGTCCCGCAACCCCGGCAGGCGTTTGGCCCCTGTTGGGGCCCCTGTCCCTGTGCTGACAGCTCTTTGAGGCGCGCGCGAACATAACGCGCCGTCGACCCGGGCATGGTCCTTGATCGGACGGCGAGCTACCCATTACTCGCCGTCCGCAAGCCCGCGCCTACGGTGGCCGGATGTCGCCTCGCGACGTCATACATATGCCCCTAGGAGACATCTGTGAGAGCAGAGAACTTCACAACTAGGCTAGTAGTATTGTAGAGAGAATAGCTAGTTTTGTTTGTTTGTCTATCTGTAACTCACATCGTAAAGTTCTTGAACATGTCAGTTGAAAAATTCTCGACGTATTTAGTTGATAAAACTGTGGATGCGGGCTGTAAGAACTTTATAGTTTGCGAAAGTGTTTGTTTTATCGTTCAGAGTGCTCTGAATGATTGTGATCTTTTATTGAGGGTTTCTGAACAGCATTTAAAAAATGTTGCTTCAGATATAAATTACGGTCAGAACGGATAGGTACTAAACGTGAAAGTGAAAATTATGTAAATATTTTAAGTGTTTATCTTATTTATTGCTCGATACAGCTTTTATAGGAAAATTATACGAGGTAGCTTATTCCCTATCTTATAATAATATATAATTATAACTAAACTGAAGAGTTGTTTTGTTTGTAAAAAATCTTTTTGTATATAATATCTAGATTTATGAGAAATAGTATAGGTTATATAACATAACGCTACCACCGACAGGAGCGGAGCAGTAACGAAACACGTTACTTAACGCGGGTTAAAAATAAAACACGCGGCAAAGTCGCGGGCAGAAGCTAGTATTTGATATAACACTCGAAAAAGCTCAAACTTTTAAAGCCAAACTGCTGTCATTACATTTTTACGACTATTCTTCTATAGTTTATAACTTTAACTTTATCAAAGTATAATATTAGACCATAATACAGCTCAGATAACCACGCTCAGTAATGAGAAGACACTTAGCCGTTAAAGGCACTTGAGTTATCGATTAACATCTAAAAGGATCAGGGGTATTGACCGGCATTTGGCGAGTTATCTCACACGAAATAGCAGAGAGCCCAAAGCCTCTCTAATCGACTACAACTCATCCGATTTGTTGCGGAAGTATGCTGACAGTATCCTAATTGAAGTCTTGATAATACTCGTGTACCTAAATGTTACTACTATTGCATTGATGTTTGTTACTCATTCATCATAATATGCTGAAACGGCTGAACGGATTTGGGTAAAATTTAGCCCAAAGATAGATTTAAGTCTGAAATCGTAAATGTCGAAATACTTTTTATCCCGGTTTTGTATTTCCGAGGGATAATTTAGAAAGGCTTAATTCTGAAATCTGCGCAGACGAAGTCATAAGCAGAAGTTGTTAATGAAATAAAGCTTGCATAAACATTGCCACTAATTTTAGCTTAAGTATAATCGTTACGTTGAAATGATACATGTTATGGGGTACAGTTGATAAATATTTATGCGAATTAATGATAGGTGCCAAAGCAATAAAAAGAGCAACGAAAAATAGTTTAACATTGTAATTATAAGTATATCTGTGAGTATAACACGAAGAATAACCGACAGTAAATGATGCGTTTGTATTTTTTAAAACGTTAATTATTATTTTTATTATTTTCTCTTACCGTATAGAAACTAAAACCATTATTGTTAGGGTCAGCTTCAAGTCTGACCGTATGCAGCTGAATACCAGTGTTTAACATGAAGCGACTGCCTATCTGACTTCGACAACCCAGTTACTGGGTAACACGATACCCCTTTGGTAAGACCGGTTGTCAGACTTCCGGAGTCTTGACTACCGGTAACGACTGCCAAAGTTCTACGAATATGAGCCGGGACTAAGGGCTTTACGTGCTTTCTGAGGCACGCGAGTGTCACACCACCAATTTCCAAACTCCGAGCTGCTACTGAGAAATTCCAAATGGAAATACCCAATAATACTTTGGCCAAACTGGGGATCGAATCAGGACCTTACACTTAGCAGTCGTGCTTGCAACCGCGAGAATAACGGTCCAGTAAAGAAACTAAAATTACATTAAATTTCATAATATTTTCACTCATGTTTTAAACATCCCAATAACCATTTAGAACACCCTTACGGAACCCACTGCGCTGCTACACAATATTATATAAAAAACTGTCCAATAAACTGCGAAACACAAGAAACTATGCGAGAAACAATAAGAAAAATAATGTCCTTTGTATAGGACCAAAAAAAAAGTAAACAGTGATATACGGGACCTCGTAGTCCTGCCATATTGTAACGTAAGAGAACCATTTGTTAAGACTACTGTCTGTTCTTGACCGCATTTGGCCTTCGCAGTGTGTCCCCCGTTAATCATTTTGATAGAACGTTGTTGGATGCAGGTCAATTCATAATCTGTTTTGTATAGTGTTCATTCTATTCGTTTTCTATTGTTTTTTTAAAGATGCCGTGCAGTAATAGAATTTTATTTTGTTCGTTGAACTTTGTAAGTCGGCATTATTGAATAAGCTAATAATAATAATATAGGCAATATTTTTAATGGAGAATATTTCTAACTGTAGTAAAAGATCTCAAAGTACGTCTACTTATCAGCTGATCAGTCTAAAGGACTAATTGCAAGATTAAGTCTAAAGTTGAATAACTCGATCAAGTTTTCATGATAAGTATTTAAAAGCTTTTTTTGAAATCAGATAAGTACAGTTTTTAGAAGAATAATCAAGATTTTTATTAATTTCTCTAGCTTTTCACAGATGTTCTCGTAACGAGAAAATCATTGGCTCCATACTAGCGCGAGTGGCGGTGAAAAGAAGTAAGGATTAAATCCATTTAGATCCGATTGGATTTTTCTCAAGCCGATTTTTCCCCCGTAGTATTTTTGTATAGAGACAGCAAACTCACCAGTTGTACTCACACGAATACAAAATATACAAATGGCGCTTTGCAAAACTATTCAGATAAATTAGTTTTAATTTGTTAAACTGCTCCCAGAATTATTAAATTTTAAAAGGCCTGACCCGAGCCCCTTTCAAGGGTGATTTCATAAAATTTTCAGAACTGATTTGTAACTCTGCTTATGAGGGCATTGTTTATAATATGCAAGTTTAATGTTTGGCCATTGTTTACGCAATGTTATACAAGCACACCCAAGGTTAGTGCCCAAGGATTGAGGCGGTACCTAAGCAGTTTAATAACTAAACATGAGAATACATGTTTTGTACATGTCAGGCAAATAAGATTGTCTTGAAATTAGTTTTGAGGCCTAAGCCTTTTGAGCCTCTGAACTTTTAGTGTTACATGTTTGATCGTCTAGCTTTCATGGTACAACTTACGTTCAGTTAATTAATTTTGATTTAGTAAATTGTACTTATTTACGAAATATCTTGTATCTACCTACCCACTGCCTCGTTGGTCTAGTGGTCGCAAAGCGCGACTGTTGAGCATGAGGTCTTGGGTTTGATTCCCAGGTCGGGTAAAGTGTTATTAGGGTTTCCCATCAGAAATTTCTCAGTAGCAGCCTCGGAGTTTTGAGTAGTGCCTGGTTGATGGCAATAGGCTCGCCCCCTATTACAGGGGACTTAAACATAACTGGCGAAATGTGGGTGTACTAATGAGTACACCTCTGCCTAACCCTTCGCGGATTACAGGCGTTATGTCATGTCTACCAACCCATTAAAATTTCGTTTATGTTCCATTGTGAAACATTGTAAGTACCTACAATATTGTTAATATAAGCTTTGTTTCAGTTTCCGTAAAGATCGTTTGAAATGAGCTTTGTTTTCAAAACCCGGGGTATTTTATTTGGCTCAGTCGTATGATACTTTAATGTAAGAAACATTACTCTTCAAGGATGTCGCAACACTTGTTGAGTTAGGAAGCTTTTAGCTTATCAGGCGAAGGCAGGTGCGCCCCTCTGATAGAACTGGGGTATACAGACTGACTAGAGAGCACCTATTGGAGAAGAATGTCTTTAGCAAGATTAGTGATTTTATAAATTGTTTACTCCACTCAAAGTCGGTTTCTAAGTGTGTCTAAGGTTCTCTAAGTGTCGTTAAATAGAGTCGAAGTTGAAATTCAGTGGCTGAATGCTGAAACTAGAACATTTTTTTTACTAAAATGGGGATTCTACACTGCCAGTTCGCTTTTGCACCGGATGAACGTAATGCAACTAAAAGACATAAAACGTAGACAAAAACGGAGCTTAAAAATTCGCGTATAAGCACTTCAGCAAATAAATATTGTTAACTTGCCTTTATTCTGTTGAAAATAATCCTAAGCAGCACTATAGAAAGATATAAAATTAAACTATCCTTTGATAGTCCTATCCTTTGAGATTAACAAAACTATCCTATAAAATCGATAAAGGAAGATACCTAAGTAAAAAGTTTCCAATACGTCTTTACTTAGGTACTTACATAGTATATAGGGTGACTGGTAATAATTAGTGTACGATATTTATACACATGATTGTACTTACGATAACAAATAACTTTCCGAAAAAAAAAACAAAATTTGAATATTTAGATGTTCTTAAACGAAATAATGCCTTATGCTAGAGGCTCGCTCGTTGAAATATTATCAGATAAAACATGCTGAACTATTCTAAGCAGTAACATGCGAAACATGACGAAGAATGACAGCTCAGAATAATTGATTACACTTCGAAAAGTTTAATGAAATTCAAATTGTTACATTACCGAAAGAGGAGTGACTACTAATAGGTCTGTAACCTAGATACCTACCTCAAATTAATAGATTTTCAATAGATGTTCTATTTATATTTTATTAATTTAGGTACTTGGAAACATCCAATTTAATGGTAACGGGATAGGATGGGTCGAATTCTTTTTAGGCCCGACAAAGCAGTTAAACTAGGTCCCGATCAGTAAAAACTCATTTCAAGGGTCATTTAACGAGCTTAATAAAGCGAGTCTCGGTTTACAGGTAGTTTTTTTACTTAGGTACTTGTAGAGAGTACGGATAGAAGCATTCATTAGTAAGTGATTTAGTTGCCACGCCTCAAAAGCAGGTAAGAGCGCGGGCACACGATGCGTTGCGCCGCCGCACCGCAAAGATTTCACCGTTTCAGCGAGCACACGAGCGGTGCGGCGCCGTAACGTTGTTATGTCGCAGCGGCGCCGTAGCAGCGTTAGACTGTCTGTTAATAATGTCCTTCCTTGTGACGCAAAACAACTGAGCGGTGCCGCTCCGACGTCGCAACGCATTCACCCCTCCCCGCCTCGTCTTGGTGGTTGCAAGTCCGGTGCGGCGCCGGAGCGCATCGTGTGACATGCCACAGATATTTCTATGTAAGAGGACGCAGCGACACTGCTCCGGCGTCGCACCGCCACCGCAACGCATCGTGTGCCCGCGCTCTAAGACACACTTTGATTTCAGAATTACATAAATCATTCAAACAACATACCTACTCATTTTTCTTTTCTCTAGTTCACACTGTCCCACTGCTCGGCAAAAGAGCCTCCAAGTCCTTCCAGGCACCACCTAGAACCAGGCGTCATGTTCCCGGTCTCGCCACCTCTTTCTGGCCATTATATAAAACTGCGGGTTTTGCAATGCACAACATATAAAATAATAATAATGACGTTCGGTTAAAAAAAAAAGTTTGTGGGAAATTATACTGTCGTAGGCTGCATAACAACTTTCTCAAGACAAGCTTACAAAAAACTGATTAGCTCGTATCATTTCCCTTTCTATCTTTCCATACGAAAGATTGCGCATCCATATAAAAAAAAAATTGGTAACACTTTTAACACCATAAGTTTTGGTGTTAGCATTAAGTTATACTCATTATAAATGTAATTCATTGTTTTTATTTTGCGTATTCTAATTTCTTTGTAAAGAAGTCCATTGCTGGAAAACGTTTATCCCAAGCGTCGACATAACGTTCCTTTGTTTGCTTTTATGAAGATTATAATGATATTTTAAGTATTTTTACACTAGATTGCTTGCCCCAGATTCATAATGCAGATGTTGGCAACATTTCCCCTTATTATTACTTAAATTCGCTTATCAATTGGACCACCAACAATTGATTACGTACATTCCTTTGGTTGTCTTCCTCGAACGATTTGAACCAAAATTAAGAAACCGAATGAAATTCTTTTGGGTTGTTATAAATAGACTAGGTTAAAAGAGAGGCAACAGGCTTTTGTAAAGGTATCTCAGCTTCCCCTTTGTTATCGTTACCTTTTTTATTTGTTTCGACCTTGTTATTGAAGTGTCAGAGTTCCATTTAACTTGTAACTACTGGTGACTGGTAGCAGCGCTTTCATAGGTACCTAAATAATGTTTATCATGTTTAAATTCAATACCTACGTTTTATTTTTTCCACACTAGCTTCTGCCTGCGACTTCGTCCGCGTCAATATTATCCCACGGATGCGTGATATCCGGGATAAAAATTAACGTATATGTGCTATTCCAGACTATCTCTCTATGTCAAATTTTATCCAGATCTAATCAGCCTTTCTGGCATGATTGAGTAACAAACATCTATTCATTCAAACTTTTACATTTATAATATGAGTAAGATTATACCAACTGTCAAGACTACCTATATCTGTTCATATATCTATGTATGCAGCTCTCAGACAACACACATTCAACCGAAGAATTGAATAAAATGGAAAAATTTGCGAAGATTTCCTTAGCGTTCGTAGAGGTGAAATTTATCGATCAATCTCAGAGTGGGTCAACGAGAAGCAGGTAGGTATTAAATTAAAAGCTAATTGAAAATAGAATTGGTACGTTGAGTAAATATACCTCTAAGCCTTATTTAATGTTTTTAGGTAACTAAGCGTAACGTGGGGTAATTTCGCGTGTGGTTTTGTTTCGTGTCGCGTTACAGATTCGTGGTGACAGCTCGAATGTTGATAATTCTGTAGAGAAAATAAACATAACATCACGCCTGTAATCCCCGAGGGGTTAGGCAGAGGTGTAACTAGAAGCACACCCACATGTCACCAGTTATGTGTGTTGTAGAGAAAATATAGCTGTTATGTTGCAAAACTTATCAACATGTGTACTTGTGCCTTTTTTGTAACAAGGTATAAAGTAGTTTATAGATATAACGTCTTATGGAATAGGTATTTCCAAAAACAATTTTCGTTTCTTTTGTAACTACTCGTATCTTAATAACTTGTCTAGTCTTATCTAGCGGCACTGATGCTAGGCTAATGCCTCGCACGTCATTGGAATGCAACCTTTTTGTTAGACTTCACATTAATAGCAGATGTCATGCTATTTCGCAATAACAATTATAATGAATGATGTGTTTATGTCATAGTAATCTAATCGCGCCGTTCGCAGTTTTACAAAGGAGTCACGATTCGGCCTTCTTACTTTGCCATTTGAAAAGGGCAAAAGGACATTTATATTTTTTCAGGAAATAGCTTTTATGTATTTTTAAAGCTTATCTTTCCATAAAATTACGGCTCATGCTTTCGGATTGTTTGCTTGATAAACAGGATTGTTACAAAGGCAAAATGAAAATAGATTTTAATACGGGAATGTTAATTACACAATAAAATGTATAAAGTTTATTGCTTTGCCATGTGGAAAGTACAATTAGATTGTGGGAACTGGACGATGTTTTACGTCGCCGTGGACTATAAAGTACTTTAGGAATTACAAATTCTCTTTCCTGGCAATTTGACGTAACGCGTACGAGTTTCGGAAATTATTATACAGGAAAATAATAAAGATAACGCTACGTACGTTTCGCTGTAACATTTCGTGTCAGTCAACAGAATAAGCCAGTCAACTCTATGGTTCATATCAAATCTCAACAAATAACATGTGCCATGTATCTATCGTTAATAATATAAGTACAAGGCAGGTAAATTGTTAATAAAGCCACAAATCAATGTCGGGACTTACAAGTACTGTTAGTTGTTCAATATTTACGCGGTAGACGACGCAGGTGTCACGTAAACCCTTCTGCCAATGTAAACATATTGTTTATAACTAGTGAGAAAATCTTAATTTGTTGGCAAACACGCGCTAGGAACTAGTGAACCATTTTATAATACGACAATTTATTTCAGAAGCTTCTAAGAATAGGTATGTGAAATATTTTTAGATATTGGTGCGGTGTAGGCACCTCCAATAGTTTGTTTAAATAAGCGAAAGCGAAGAGCTTTGCATTACTTACTGCGAATAACCGAAATTGTAAAGCATGCATTTAGGAGACATTTAAATATTTTATGTATTGAGAAGGACGTAAAATATGACGGAACGTCGTTAAATTAACGATCTAATGACTTTACGGATAGTTAATTTAATGAACGGTATGCCTTATCTGTTGGCATTGGTAATAAATTCTATACGGTCGTTTGCTCGGCAGGTAGCTTCAATCTGCCTGTGATTAAAATCGTATCTGGCCACGGACGTCCACATCTGAGCATAGCTGGCCTCCCCAAGGAATCACTACATTGAACGATCCTCGACGAACGAGGCTCGCTTCCGTAATCTCTACGCTTGGAAGCGGATCTCTGTTGTAGACACATATTCCGATGTTGTTGACCATTCTTGTATAATAGACTAGTTTCCGCCCGCGCCTTCGCCCGTGTGGATTTTATTATCTTCGTTAAAATTTGTTTTTGGTTACTGCTCCATTCCCGTGGTTCGTAGCGTGTTGTTATATAGCCTATACTATGCATGTCTCTGGCTATCATTTGTGAAAGATTTTTTCCAATCTAACTAGCAGTTCTAAAGATTAGCTCGTTTAAACAAACAAACAAAAATCTCTTCAGGTTTAATTTACTGGTTTAGATAAGCTTACTGGCCATTAACAGCACACACACAGTATTAATGTGCTTTCTGAAAATGAATTAATAATTACCCTATGAAAGTGCCACACAATGTACCAGTAATATTTACTAGTAATTATTATATTTACCAATTCATTTTAAAGTATCTAAGCGAAATTTTGCCGAAGATGAAGATTTGAAGGCAATCTTCGGTTTCATATTCTTCATATAAGACAAAGAACGAGCGGTGAACACATGTAACTACATACGAAGCGGAAAATCTTTAGTTTTCTGCAAATTACAGCTTGCAACGTAATGAGTTGGGTGAAATTTAGTGTGGAGAAAAGTATTTCCTGTACGAGTACATGGGGAAATTACATCTCAGAATACGAAGAATTTTCTGCACCCGAGAATAGCTGGTTCTTTCTTTTCGTCGCCGTTTCTAATAAAGACGGACATTAAAATGAATTATACTATACTATAACGTGAAATATGCGTAGAAATACGTCTTGCCATTACTCATTTTTTTCACTAGATCTTCCTCCGCTGTATCTCGTTTGATCCGCGCACGTAACAACCCTGAAAAATCAATTTATGATGATCCAATCTAACCCAAATTTTCCAGGTGTGTGGGATTCTGTTATTTACAACTTGTCGTTGTGGCTGTCTCGATACAATTTACTGTCTTATATTATAAGCTTGTGTTAAACGACCTTGGTGTTTCGTGCACGATTTCTGTAATCTGCTAATGTCGCAGAATATGAAAATAGACAGTCTCATACAATATTGAGATGTGTATCGCTCGCTCTTTGACGGCGAACAGCTTTGTGGTTGCTGACACTGTATTCTCTACGTGATTACCGCAATTGTGATTTGATTAGTTAACAGGGTTGTGACGCAATAGGTCTATTTAGGTCTTGATTTTAGTTCTGTGATTGTGGAGTTACATTATTCATGTCTGTTTTCCTTGGTATTATTTAATGTAGAAGTTTTATTTCTGTTGTGGAAAATCCAAAACTGAAGCCATTTTTAGATTTTTAGATTGGAGAATAGATAATGAATAGATAATTAGATAATGGTTCTACTTAACGTAATGATCTACTTTGTGAGAAAACAAGCTCATAAGCGTTAAATAATACCTATATATATTTTTATTTGATATGTGTTTGCTTTTGACTCTAGTCTAGGTTTACCCAAAAGAAGCCTGTTCACTCTAACTTTGAACATATTAGGGTTGAATGCGTTCGGAAATACAGACGCAGGTAGAGAGTTCCAGTTCTTTGCTGTGCGCATTATAAAAGACGTTTGAAACGCTTAGTGTGAATTGGTGGAATAGCAACAAGGTAGGATGATAATTTGCAGTGCGTCTTTATGTCCGATGGTGATATAATAATAATGTTCTTTCTTGCATAACAAAATGTACACGAGTAAATCATTTAATAAAAATATAGATAATAGGTCTTTACCTATGAAATTGCCGTTTTGTATGAAAAAATTTAAACGAATTTTTTTCATGTATTTTTTATTTGTATTAATCGAAATAATCACCCATGCAATCAATGCATCTTTGCCAACGCAGTGGCAGTTTATTGATGCCCTTCTTAAAAAAATCAGCTGGACGGGAGGCAACAAATTCTTCAAAGGCATTTTGTACTGCCTCTCGGGTATTGAATTTTTTTCCCGCCAAGAAGTTATCTAAATTCTGGAAAAAGTAGTAGTCTGTAGGCGCAAGGTCTGGTGAGTAGGGCGGATGACGGAGAGCTTCCAACCCCAGTTCTTGCAACTTGGAGACCGTCTGCTGTGCAGTATGAGGTCGCGCGTTGTCGTGCAGGAGCAGCGGAGACGAACGATTGACCAATGCTGGTTGGAGATGTGCCAGCTTCTCCATCATTGAGTTCAGTTCTTCACAGTACACATCTGCAGTAATGCTCACCCCGTTTGGTAAGAAGCTGTGATGAATCACACCGGCGCTAGACCACCAAACAGTGACCATCACTTTTCTAGGGGTAAGTTTTCGTTTAGGGCATTGTTTAGGTGCTGAACCAGGATCCAACCAACTTGCTGAGCGCTTGCGGTTATCAAACAGAATCTATTTTTCATCGCAGGTAATAATGCGGTTCAAAATTCCGTCATTTGTGTGTCTGTTGAGCAGTGCAAGGCACGTCTCGACGCGTACTTCGCGCTGGCGATCATTGAGTTCGTGGGGCACCCATTTGTCAAGCTTTTTTACCTTGCCAATTTGACGCAAATGGACCAATATTGTTTTAACGCTAACGTCGAAAGCTGCTGCTAATTCAGCCGTAGATTGTGTATCATCAGCTTCCACAATCGCCTTTAATTCGTCATTGTCGACCAAAGTCTTCGGACGACCGCGTGGTTCATTTTTCAGGTCGAAATTTCCAGAACGGAAGCGAGCAAACCAATAACAGGTGGTGCGTTGGTTTATAGTGTTAGCTCCGTAAACGTCGTTGATGTTGCGTGCCGCTTGTGCCGCGTTGCTGCCACGACGGTACTCATATTCCATAATTACTCGAATTTTTAACGTATCCATGATGACGAAAAAGATTGAAATGCGATGAAAATGTAACACTAATCAATAAACAAATGACTACTTTTGGAAAAAGAATTCCATGTTTTTAAAATAAAATTAATTTGAAATTAGAATTCTTAGTCAAACAAAAATTATTTTGATTTGAAATGGCCAGTACTGCAGAAAGGCAATTTCATAGGTAAAGACCTAATACTATCATATAACAATTATTTGTACACAAAAGTAAAAAGCGAAATGTCCACAAATTAAGAAATTTTGTACCCTTTGTAGGTACTCATTGAACTAGGAGAATCGATACAGGTAATAAACAGTTACTCTTAGATAATTACCAGTTAGCTTGAAAGTAGACGTAGGTAGGTAAGTAAGTATTGGAATTCTCAATAATTAATGTTACCAAACTCTTGAATTTCGTTTACCTCCCCCAGGGTTTGGGAGGCCGGGTTCATAACCAATGATTACAGATATTATACTAGCTGTAGGTACGACCAATACGTACCTATAAAATATAATCATTTTTATTTTGTGTCAATAAAAGCATTATTTTTATATTATTTACTACCTTAGGGCCAGGACTTCGTTCCAGGACTTCTTCCACCCTGGGCGGAGTGGAAGGGAGTGTCAGACTCTTACTGACTAAAACCCATCCGTGTTCCTCCTAATGCCTTTTGTATTCCAGGGCCGCGGTAACTCTTTCGAACAAAATCCGCAACCCTAGCAGTGCCCTAAGTCGCTATCAGTCAGTGAAAGCCCAATCGAAATCGGTCTAGCCGTGTCTGACTTTAGCCGAAATTAATAGGCAGATATTTATATATATGACGGAGAGGGGGGACCTCTAAACTGTTTTTAAAAGATGTGACGTCAGTATTGTCGACGTCACGATTGTTATTTTCTTGATGACTCATGTTCTGGTCTTCGGAAGAAAACTCACTCACTGTTTGAATACTTCGTTTATTTAACGGGCAGCGTAATGACGTCACAGAGAGGTCCGTACTGTACGGCGGCTCGAGAGTGAATGCCCGTTGCGTTCACAGTGCGGCCGTATTTATAGGGCTCGGCGCACGTGCACGTGTTTTCAAGTTTTGAGGTTAAGTATTGGAATTACAATAACCAATAATGACCTGCAGTTTAACGTTATTTTTAAATCACAATAAGCTCGCAGTAATTAACTGACGATTTATGAACTAATTTTAGGACAATCAAATGACAACTGTCGTAGTTGCGCCGACACGGCCATTCTGACAGGCGGTGCGTGCTCTGCACCAGCCTCGTTGCTTCTCGTAGATTGTTGTAGATCTCGTAGATTGTTGTAGATCTCGTAGATTTTTGTAGATCTCGTAGATTTTTGTAGATCTCGTAGATTGTTGTAGATCTCGTAGATTGTTGTAGATCTCGTAGATTGTTGTAGATCTCGTAGATTGTTGTAGATCTCGTAGATTGTTGTAGATCTCGTAGATTGTTGTAGATCTCGTAGATTGTTGTAGATCTCGTAGATTGTTGTAGATCTCGTAGATTGTTGTAGATCTCGTAGATTGTTGTAGATCTCGTAGATTGTTGTAGATCTCGTAGATTGTTGTAGATCTCGTAGATTGTTGTAGATCTCGTAGATTGTTGTAGATCTCGTAGATTGTTGTAGATCTCGTAGATTGTTGTAGATCTCGTAGATTGTTGTAGATCTCGTAGATTGTTGTAGATCTCGTAGATTGTTGTAGATCTCGTAGATTGTTGTAGATCTCGTAGATTGTTGTAGATCTCGTAGATTGTTGTAGATCTCGTAGATTGTTGTAGGTCTCGTGGATTCTCGTTGACCTGTAATAATGGAAATAACCTCCTCTGAGTAGAGCATCTGTAAGCAACTTGGTTGCTTTATCTTTTGAGAATTAATGTTTAAGGTTAGTAGGTTCTCGGAGGGTCTCGTAGAGTTCTCGGAGGGTCTCGTAGAGTTCTCGGAGGGTCTCGTAGAAATGGGAAGATTATTATGATGCTGTGCTCTGGGCGGTCCTGTGCGCCGTGGTACACAGAGGCTCTATTGGGAAGATGAACAAGGTCGATGCTGTGCTATGCACAGGGGTTCTAAATGGTAAAGGATAAAGTAATTATTACGAGCTCTCGGAGGGTCTCGTAGAGTTCTCGTAGACCGTGTTTGTATGCTACACTCATTTTACACGTTTTTGTTATTGAATGCAAATGTCTCCACGCATACCTGCATTTTTAATTAAAGTTTGTTGTTGTTGTTGGTTGTTGATGTTTGTTGTTGTTGTTTGTTGTTGTTGTGCATTGTTGTTGTTGGTTGTTGTTTATTGTTGTTGTTGATATGTGTTGTTGTTGTGCATTGTTGTTGTTGTGTATTGCTGTTGTTTGTTGTCGTTGTTGTTGTTGTGCATTGTTGTTGTTGTTAGTTGTTGTTTATGTTTGTTGTTTCTTCTGTGTTTAGGTAAGCCCTAGATTGAGTTATGAAAAGAACTCACCGTTTGTTTAGTAATCAAGCGTCATCAGGGTTGTTCTGTTGGTCGATGGAATGGGACCGTTTGAAAGTTCTGAGTAGGTGATTCATTTCCATCATTTGTATCAGAAATTGTGGTGGTATCCTTCTCATCTGCATTCCATGGTGAGAGTACGCTTGTGGTCTAGATTGCATTACATCTTCCGATGGTGCATTAGTGGCCAACACAGGTTCCTGTTGCTTCGTGTTGATTGGTTCCATTTGGTACGTCACATCAGGTGGTGAACGAGCTGATGAGGAAGCGGTCTGGGTAGGAGCTTCTTGCAATCCCACTTCTGATGACGGAGAGGGGGGACCTCTAAACTGTTTTTAAAAGGTGTGACGTCAGTATTGTCGACGTCACGATTGTTATTTTCTTGATGACTCATGTTCTGGTCTTCGGAAGAAAACTTCACTCACTGTTTGAATACTTCGTTTATTTAACGGGCAGCGTAATGACGTCACAGAGAGGTCCGTACTGTACGGCGGCTCGAGAGTGAATGCCCGTTGCGTTTTTTTTTTTTTTTTTTTTTTTTTTCGGTATGGCATCTCGCAGGTCAACCTATGAGGTTGTCGGCTGCTTAACCGGGCAATCCTGTGGTGCCTTAAAGTAAATTAAGGCCTCCAGCCAGGGCTTAAAACTATTTACAAACTAAGCGACTACACGCTAAGGGCACCCCCTGTGGGGTACGAGCCTCGGCTTAGGGCGTCGCTGGGGGAGGGCAGCAAAGGGACAGGCTGGATCGGATTAGCCGTTGCGTTCACAGTGCGGCCGTATTTATAGGGCTCGGCGCACGTGCACGTGTTTTCAAGTTTTGGTTAAGTATTGGAATTACAATAACCAATAATGACCTGCAGTTTAACGTTATTTTTAAATCACAATAAGCTCGCAGTAATTAACTGACGATTTATGAACTAATTTTAGGACAATCAAATGACAACTGTCGTAGTTGCGCCGACATATATATATTTTTTAAATTATATTTTTAACCTACTTCAAAAAAAGGAGGAGGTTATTTGTAAAATGCTGTTATTTTGACATTACAAACAGACACTTTAATTTTATATATTTGTATAGATCATAACCTGTAGGTAACGCCACTCGGTCACCAGCATTACAAGATCATAGATTACTGACACCACGTGAACAGTATCGCGTGCAAAAACCGGTTTATACTGGAACTGTTGTTACTTGGGATACGCCGACAATCATTTATCTTATCCACTCCGTAGATCTATGAACAAATTATTCACGAGTTTCGCAGCCTGTCATTTCGCTCTCACTATGATAAATAGTCCGCTGTTTTTGATAAATACACGAACGAATCATATTGAAACTGTCCTTTTTTACAAGCTTTTATTTAACTCTATGTTTGTTCGGGTGGCATCTTGCAACTCAATTTTGAAGCAGATATATTCAACGATTTCGTTAAAAAAATTATATGTTTACTAGGAATTTCTCTTTTATCGTGGTTGTGTTTACAAACGTATAAACTTACACAAACAATTAGACCCGGAACAACTACCTGTAGGACATACAAATATTTGTTCTGTGCGGGAGTCGATACCGCGATACGCAGCGGAGCAGCCGATCGCTCAGTCATTGCGTCAAACGCGTGTCGTTTTAATGTTAATAGTCAGGATGCAATCTATATTATAAAGCTGCAGAGTTTGTTTGTTTGTTTGTTTGTTTGTTTGTTTGTTTGTCTACGTTTTACTACTGGTCCGATTTCAAAAATTCTTTCAGTGTTAGATAGATTAGTTATCGAGGAAGGCTATAGGCTATATACCATCACGCTACGACCTACGGGAGCGGAGCAGTAACCAAAGACGCGGTCGTAACCGCGGCGGACAGCTAGTATTCCATATGGGCAGCTTCTGCCCGCGACTTCGTCCGTATCAAAGTTGATATTTTATCCCACGGGAACTATTATATACGCATATTTTTCTAACTCATGTGCATATCTACCGCTGTGTCAAATTTCACCCAGATCCGTTCAGCCATTCGGGCGTTTTGTGTTTTAAAAATCATTCATCCAAACTTTCGCAAAATCAATTTTTCAAGTAAACTGTAAACTTCACTGGGAAATTGAACTGTTAACTGATACATTATGCATCGCCATCATCATTAATTTACGCTTATGACGTCACATTACCAATCGCTGTCCATTTCTGGACATAAGTCTACTCAACAGATTACTACATCGAGCCTTTTGCACCATTACGAACGGATAAAGGTAAAATGCTCCCATAGCAAAACAAATCGCTTTCGCCTTTGGAAAACCGACGTAAGAGTTTTTGACAGGTAAAAGAACGTGCCATATTCAGCTCGTGTTTCCCTTTTAGTTTCCTATGTTGAGTTTTGGCATGTTCATGCAACGATACCAAAGGTTTTGGCATACTTGAGCTTGTTCTCTGTGCACAGACGAAAAATATCCTGCATACATTTTTAGTGGGACCATATATGAAAAGTTTCCAAATGATTTTTTTTTGCCTGGTAATATTATAAGCTCTAGTGGTAGGCGATTTTTAATTTGAAATACTTCACAGTAGGTAAACATTGGGTCGTGTAAAATTATTCAAAACTAGCTTCTGTTCCCGTCTCCATAGACTTCAGAATTAATCCAAAGTTCAAAATTTCTCAAAATTCCGATCAGCCGTTAAAGCGTGGAAAATAACAATCATCCAACCATTCACGTTCATAATAGTAGTACCTAAGATCTATAACACTTTGGCTGCGTTTTCCGAAGGCACAAGTACTATTGTTCAGAATTCATATAAAAATTCAAACAATGTTTCCATTTTTCAATCGATCTCTTTGCGCATATCTCAGGTACGCTATACTAGTACCGACCTGCTCTGAAGTATTGCCTTTTTACTGAAACAACAATTACTCGTTCCCGGCAATACTCCGGCCTATTCACTGGACTATCGCATCGTACTGACTACAATGCGTTGTACTTTATTGCCATCCCGATGTGGAAATGTAAGAAACGCGCTGTCAGTTGCTGGGTCTATATTGAATCGTATTTTTCAATTTCTGCTCTGTTTTGCATACGAATTGTTTACTTTTACAGGTTTTGTATTATACTTAGGTAAAGGTATCTATCACCTACTTTTAAAGTACAAATTATGCAGTGTCCCTAATTATTTCGTTACATAATTATGTAACTAAAGTGGGTACTTACTAAAAAGTAAATATTGATATATTATGCTGATGAAATTGATATAAGGTAAACGCAGGTAATAACGACCCCCCTAAGGCAATTTTAAAATCAACAATTTTTTTTTAGTATACTGGTTCCTCTAAAGATTGATAGTTTAATTTTATATGCTAGTGTTATGTATAAATAATGTATTTACTGAATCAAATACATTTAAATAAAGGATTATCCTGTAAAAAATAATTTACAAAGTGACTTAGTCGATTGTTGCTATTACCGACCCATAAAAACGGCTGTGAAGCTATTAACGATTTTTATGCAGCTATGCCCGATCGTGTATGAGAGAAGGCCTTTTTCCAGCAATGGAATGTATAAGCTAGTGATGATCTCTCTACCCTACCTCTACCCTACCTCTGCCCTACCTCTACCCTACCTCTACCCTACCGCTACCCTACCTCTGCCCTACCTCTGCCCTACCTCTGCCCTACCTATGCCCTACCTCTGCCCTACCTCTACCCTACCTCTGCCCTACCTCTGACCTACCTCTACCCTACCTCTGCCCTACCTCTCCCCTACCTCTGAACTTGCTCTGCCCTACCTCTGCCCTACCTCTGCCCTACCTCTACCCTACCTCTGCGCTACCTCTGCCCTACCTCTGCCCTACCTCTGCCCTACCTCTGACCTACCTCTACCCTACCTCTGCCCTACCTCTGCCCTTGCTCTGCCCTTGCTCTGCCCTACCTCTGCCCTACCTCTGCCCTACCTCTGCCCTACCTCTGCCCTACCTCTGCCCTGCCTCTGCCCTGCCTCTGCCCTACTTTGCCCTACCTCTGCCCTACCTCTGCCCTACCTCTGCTCTACCTCTGCCCTACCTCTGCCCTACCTTTGCCCTACCTCTGCCCTACCTCTACTCTACCTCTGCCCTACCTCTGCCCTACCTCTGCCCTACCTCTACCCTACCTCTGCCCTACCTCTGCCCTACCTCTGCCCTACCTCTGCCCTACCACTGCCCTACCTCTGCCCTACCTCTGCCCTACCTCTGCCCTGCCTCTGCCCTGCCTCTGCCCTACCTCTGCCCTACCTCTACCCCATATTTTCTCACCGTTTAAACCTTCCCTAGACCTCCACGAACATTTCAAAACCAAAATCAGCTAAATCATAAAAGTAAGGTGAGAAACTAAATAATCTATATACGATCAGTAATAGCTTCTTATAGTTGCTATTGCCGACCCTCATGGGTCGGTAATAAAGTATGTAAGTATAAACATAAATTGTATTACCGACTCATAAAAAAATGGTTATTTTAATTTAATTGACCTTCGGACTATAAAATAGATTATAATTGATTAATGTCACAAAAATATGAACAAATGCACACTCTTTTAAACACAAAAACAATGATTTATTACTGATACTATTCAATATCGATCCTCGAAAAATATCATAACTTTGGTTAAATTGACAACGCTAAAAGGTAAAAACTAGACAAAAAAGTTTAGTCGCTAATAGATTTTTATAAAGACTGTTATCTTAGATTTAAACTGGTCCATAAAAATACTTGTGTTAGTGTGATATAATAACATAAAAGAAAAATAAAACGAAAAGTTACTTTGCTGCCATTGCCGACTTATGGGTCGTTGATAGCTGCCACGACTAAAACTGATGAAGCTAACACCGTCCCATTTTAATTTAAAGTTTTATCGTTTCAAATTACTTTTTATTAATAAAATGTCGTAAGAAATCAAGAGTTGACACTTAAATGAATACATTTAGTAATATAAGATAAAGTATAGACGTCATTTGTTTGTATAAATGTCTTAAAAAGAAAAGTCACGTACTTACTTGAAGGAACAAGGGAACAGTACTACACGCCCTGCGTCCACGCTGCCCCGCAGTAATTAGCGTATTTTATCTGTTTTTTGCACAGCTACTCACAAAAACGTAAAAGTATACGATGCTCAAGGAATAAACGCGTGTGTAACTTTGCCTACTATAGCTAAAATAGTTCTGGAAACGTAAAGATTTCGAATTACTTTTATAGGTCGGTAATACCTGCAGATTTTCGATGGGTCGTTGATAGCTGCGTTTACCTTACAAGACATATTCAAAGGACACTTGACAGTTTGATAAATCCTTCAATATCGAATCGGAGAATCTAATTCTGAGGTGGTTACAATGAGCGAATCCTGTCGCATTTAGCGAAGTGGCAAACACATAGGTATTACATGTGTAATTTATCATCACTTGTAAGTATAAGATTCAATGGCTAAATTTCAGCGAAACCTAAGGTACAAGACTCTATCTCAGTAAGTAGGTACCCATAGTATAAAACTTCATAAAGACATGCTGTTTAGATTAAAACGTGCAATGCTCTTGACCTTTTACCATATGAAATGAGCGTGAGTAACGTTCCTATAACACTAAAACGTAGCGCTGGCGCACAAGATAAAGCTCAGTCTAGACACAGACGTTATTTGCCCCTAAATATCATATCAAAGTAATGGTTTATTACCGTGTGCTCCGGAAAGACGTCTCTGTTTAAGAATAGATAGGTTACTTGTGTAGCTACATGATATCGAAATAGTAACATTTAGTAACAAGTTGTGGGTAAAGTAACAAAGTTTTATATCGTAAAACTTCTTGATGACCATAGCACGTTATGACGCCATGTCGGGGTTAGGTATGTACAGATGGTAAAAAAATGTGTTGAAAAATTATGGAATGGATGTGAATTTACTAATGGTTTAGAAATGTATAGTCTATGTAATCTAGGTTTGTGTTTATAAAACCTGAATTTTAGCCATAATAATACTAACGTTAGGAAGGAAGTTGGTCTCCTCTTTGCTAAAATGCTCTTTAATGCTCGGAAATCCGCATGGCAACTACCTAAGTATTCTAAAATTAACAATGCCTTGATTGGTTTGTAAAGTCTTACTGATATTGTTATACATTACCGCTAGAGGATGAGAACAAATAAATGTTCGTATTTTTGTATCGATGACACTTCTAAATAATTTACACGATTTGGACCCAGTAGGTCGCCACGTTTACTGCCGAGTCAGAGGCGTTGCACAGGTCGTCAAAGATGCAGGTGTACGGGCAATTAGGACATTTCAGCATAATATATATGGGACAGTCTGATCAAGGGCTCCGCATTTCTGCAATCGCACTGGGTGTCAGACGGGTCTATAACCCCCATTTCATCAAGTTATTTGTTCATTTCTTCAACGAATGCATGTGAGTAAAGCCGTACCTATAATTTATATCCATATACGTGATATTCACAAACAAAATATATTACCTGTTATTATGAAAACATAATAGCAATATATTTTGTGGCTGGTATGGTTTTACCATGCAGAATAAACGTACTTGTATGAGTTGCAAGTAATAACCTATATTTTGTTTTCTTCTTTTGAGAGTTTTGTTATGACGAAGCTTGTTGTTTGTTCCTAAGTAAACACACTGGAATATTGGGATAATAAATTGTAGATATTAAAGGTGAGTTAACCTTTCTAGGGAAAATTTTGCTTCATTTACTGTGTTTTCAGATAGGTACTTTTTGTTTTGTATTCAAAATATCCAATAGCAACATTTTGTAAAACCAAAAACGAGAATGGTTTATCAAAGGCCTTCAATACGAACTCCAACACTTTTGTCTATGAAACAAAACACAATTGTAGGTACTCCCGAATTTCACAATCAAAAGTTTAAAACATACCCAGATATAATAAATCGGACGTTCAGTTTTCCAGGTAGAAAAACAACGATGTATTTTCAGCCAGGCGTGTTATTTAAAAAGTATTAAAAGGGATCAACGTATCGTATTAAACTCGCCTGTTTTCATATCGTCGCCATAATGTGCTTTGATGATATTATTTGGATATTCATTAATCACAGGAGCGAAAAACGTGAACAGATGTAAACAGATTTGGTTATGTCTGTGTAATGAATACCTCCGTTATTTACCTTTGTGTGAACGCTTTTAACGCTTGCGTGTAAACAAATAAGATTCGAAAAATAAATTCCGTGACAACAACGCTGTGAGCAAAATATCTACTTAAAATCTTTGTAGAGCATAAGTAGGTACCTACTTAGCGTTGCGTGCTTCGGATTTATTTTACTGTTGCTAAAGAAAAAAACTACGTTCTATGTTACGAGTAGTCAACAGTTTTCAACAGTTGTCAACCTTTTTCACAGCGGTTGTGAAGGTCAGAATAGGCTGTCACACCATGTAAAATTCTAGCAGTCAGCTGCATCCGTTTAGACTGGAAGCCGATCTTAATGTACTTGAGAAAACGACAGGCAGATGAAGTAGGTAGCGAAATCAAGATCAGGGCGGAAACGAAATCGTATACCGCTAAATACAAACGCAAATATAAAAACATCTACAAAACATTTTTCATCGAGTAATTATACCGTCTATAACGCACTGAAAAGGCCAAGTACCTACATGTGGCTGCTTTCAGCCATATTGCGAGTAAACAAGCCTACAGTACAGATACAACACTCACGTCAATCTGAATCTACTCTTTGATTTATTATTCTATGAATCATCGTAGCGTATCTACAGACTAATAATACTGAATTACCTTTGCCTACATAATATCATTCATCTCGTAAAAAGAGCGATGCTCGGCCGTGTTCGATCTTAGTTATAAATAGTGATCGATTTGGCGGGCAAATTGACAATACCGTGGCTAGTGATGCGCAATTGCGAGTCCGAATAGTTTGCCGGACCAACAAAAACTTTTTACAGGGGTGACAGCCCGATTTTATCAATCACTGGATTCATTCGACTGAACTTTTCCCTTGTGTATGAGCTAAGTGAAATTTTCTTTCCACAAATAAAATGAAATTGGTAGATATTAACGTTCATTCGTCTTTTTAGTATACCTACGTACATTTTTATTTTGTCCTGATCCAATAAAATAATGTCGTTTCAGATATTTTAAAGAATATGACTCATATCTCTTTTATGGGCAAGTTTTCTTACCTTCGCGGTTCAAATGGCAGTAAAACGAAATAACAGTGGCGTGTCATAAACCCAGCTGGTTAAAATGGTGTGCATGATATTGCCTTAAATTATAAATAGTTTAATCGTGTATTGAGTAAACTTTATTATCCTGATAATAATTGTTATTTTTTATCAACACACGCTGAGAGGGGGACGGGAGTCTTCCTCATATGCCGATTTAAATACGTATTGACTGGTAATGTCACTGTTTTATTTTAGTAACTGTACAGAGTTTCCCTAAACATAATAGGGTAGACTAACATCAAAATATACGGGAAATTATTGTCATCGTCACGTTTGGAATTACGAGGACATTTTGTTGGCATTCGTAGACAGGAATATGCTGTCCTTTTGTCAATATCTTAAGTGAAAAGGCAGACAGGAGAACGTGAGTAGGGAGGAGGGTCGCCGTTCACAAAACCTATGTCACCTTCGTCTGTAGAAGGGATTCTTTGTGACCACACGAAACGGACTCTCATTACATTAGAGCACACATTACAGTTACTGGGTAAATATAGATTTGTATAGCTCTAGTGTAAGATGTAGCCGCCAATTCTCCTAGCACAATTAGCCTTCTCATACGCGACACCCACAGGATGTCACGAGGAGGTCAATTAGCTGCCGAGACTGCTCGGAAAATTACTAGTACAACACATGTGAGTAAATATACTTTAGAGGAAATCCGGCTTGCTGACTCCTTGCTACAATCGATTATTTTTATTCAAGAAAAAAATCGGTGTCCTGTGTGTAGATGTGATTCAAGTTTTCGATTATATTGCTAAGATTATTAATTATTAAGATTGCAAAACAAACAATGCATTTAAGCTAAAGCTTTCGTTATTTTATCAAAACAGGTTCAACATTCACTATCTAAAATTGGGGTTTAACAATCGATAAAATCTCGATAATAATCTCGCAATGGTCCATCACTAAGGATGATTGCCCTGTTTAGATGTTGAGCGCACGATGCGGGGCCATCACTGCGTTACACGCGCCGAGTGTGAATTAGTACACGTAGGTAATAATATGTACATTCACATCTACATATGTTTTACGGCTCTTTAGCATTTCGTACTGAAAAAAAAAAACTGAGTAATTTTTTCCATTGATGTTAAAAGCTTTTGCCTTTCGTTGCACTGCTACGATCTGTACCACAAGCTAAGTAAAATAAGTAAATACAAGTTTAAAACCTGTATACTATAGGTGTATACTACTTTTAGAGTCTTGTGTCGATTTGTGGCAATTATTTTGGTTACCTGTCAATTTACGCGACTATTTAGAAGTGCTACTTAAACAACAAACTTCCAACGAAGACGCAAACACCGACGTCTTGGTGACGACGAAAATTCGATTTTCTATTTACATTTTCCAAGAAATACAAACATTTTCATAGTAGCAAGATTACAGGATCAATCTCATCCAGTATTCAGGCAAGTTTACTGGAAGCCGTGTAAGAGCCGACGGCGTTGTCTGCTGTAAAATCTCTGAAAGCAATCTTACCAACGCGTTTTATGCATTGAAGTTTACTCTTCCTCTTTGAAGAGTCTCACAAAGTCGATTAGTTTGATTCTCTCTCTCCTCGACTGTTTATTGTTTTTGCAAGAACATTCGAAATAAAAAGATATTCCCGTTTGGCGTAGGTATATTGCGGCTGCCTTCATACATATTAGATAGAGGAGAGAGCAGACGGTTTTAATACCTACATTTGCAGAAAATTGGGACTTTAGATCAAATAGGCCACTTATCTTGATTCCCTATTCCAACGGGATTAGACGCATAATGCCACATTCGCAAGTAGAGATATGACATAAGGCTCATGTGATCGATCACTATACGCTTTGATATTCGAGATAATCGTACATAATTATACGGTCCAAGAAATTCAATCGGAGTTTACGCTCACGCACTTAGCCTAATTTCAGGCAAATGATATCTTCGTGTTCACGCTGATAAATAGATTTTCACTGAAAATACATTTGAAACGATCTCAATGAAGCAGGAGGTTCATGTCGACAAAATAATAAACCGAAAATATTAAGAAAGGTGAAAGGTGGATGTTATTCCTTGCTAATATTAATACAATTAAATTTTCATAATTGCGTCTGCGCGCTTTATTAGAATGGTGCCCTGTAGTGACAGGATTTTAATTCGTACATTGATGAAAGTATAAGAGGAGGGAGCGCTAAGTACTCCTAAATAAAATTGTGAGTTATAAGAATGATATTTATTATGTAGGTAGTAAATCTTTTATGTAGCGTTAGTGCTTTTCCGTTAGTCGTGTGCAGGAGATTATAAAATGAATAAGGATAGTACAGTATCAGCCATTGTTCCAACTGAGTCATATAGGCAAAACTGCGAATATCGATATTCAGTGCTTTACCTAGATATTCGACGCTATGGAAATGAATTCTGAAATTTTGATGACGTTATTACATTAGTAACATTTAATGTTTGTGTAAAATAGGATTTATATTAAACGCTACACTGAGTGTTAAAACTGAAATGGATAGTCTGTACCTACAGTGCGTCACAAATGTCCCTCAGGAGCTATAAATCATAATGGTCCAAATGAGTGCACGGCTAAAATACGTTCACGGCCAAACAACAAGGCACAAGCACGTTCAATAGTGACATAACATCGAAACGACCCGTAGCGGCCGTAGCATAGGAAAGGCCACGCAGCATCTCTATCTCTAGTCTACGTAACGTTCACGGGATCGCCTCGCGGGGTGAAAACCCTTTTGCGGTCGCACAAAAACATAAGAGACGCGGCGTGAACAAGGTAAATAGGAATTAAGAGAGAAGGTTCAAGGGCTAGAATCGTGGGTTGAGCGCGCGAGCCAGCAGTATGTTCGTCCTGCTCGCTCGGCGCCCTAGGCTGCGACGCGCAGTGACGCTCCAGTCGCGGTCTGCCGGCCGTCGCGACGCTCGGGGCCGCTCCGCCGCCGCCGCCTCGCGCTCGCCTCGCCGCGTATGTGGCCGACGTGAGATGCACTGCTGAGCACCAGCTCGTTCGTCCAGCTAGCCAGTCCCGGCTGCCAGTGGGTCTGCGCCCGGCCCCGCGGCCTCTCTCTCGCGGAGTGTCTAACAGTGCAGTGTGCCACTGGGGCATTGTTTTATGTTTGTATATTTTGAATATACGGCTCAACAGTGACAAATTAGATACGCTCTTTAATCAGTTTTCAGTATCTGAAGAGTGGAAACCGCACGCGATTTCGGTATGCTATCGAAACACTCACGAGACCCTTATCCCTGTTTAGGTTTAGGACTGTATTTATATTCGCTCGTCGCGATTATTGTAACAAGTTGCGACACATGAAAGATAACAGTTTAATCCGAATATCACGCAGTAAAAAATATGCATTAGCGCTTTGCGCAGTGTTGCTTACGAGTACTCTAATGTGTAAAATATAATTCCGTTAAAGTGTCAAGGTTCTTTGGAACACGCAACGTTTTTATGAATAACGTAAATTCTGTAATATGATCACAGCAAAAAAAAAACATTTATCTGCAGCATCTTTGGCAAAGGTTATCTAATACCGTGCGTTTTTATATTTTAACATAATGATTTAACTCAATCAGTTATGTAAAGCCCACTAGTAGAGGCAGACACAAAAGTCGTCGGCACTCCTAAACAATGCCACCGGCTGAAAAACGAGATTTCTTATACATAAGACACATTGAAGATATTGATTTTGGGAACAACTTGTTGCATGTTTGTTGGTCCATTGCGAAATAATATTTATAACGACACTTGCCCGAACCAAAATAAAATAAAGCGACGCTCTTAGGAAATTTTATGAACATTCGTTTCTGTATTTAAATAATGTTTAATACTCGTTTACAATAAACTAACTCCAGCAACTATAAGCATGCAAACATATTTTATGACATCTGCGCACTTGCTAGTGCTATCGCTTTGGTAATTAATCTTGATAATTTTAAGAAAGTAGGTAAATTATTGGAGAGATACGCCTGATCTACGTCTTATCATAATCTGAAAATATATTATTTTTATCGCTTCCTGTCATCAACTCTTTCTAACATCGTGATTCGCGGTTGCTTCATGTATTTTTAGGCAAATGTCGTGCTATTAGTAACACGTTCCGTGGTTATTTTATTTGTTTTAACATTAAAATGTAACAAATTGACCGTGAAGCTGAACACATCAATGTCAAACGTAATACCTTCATGTCACTAAATAATCAATACATGAAACACTTTTCATACTTTATCGTTCATTTAAAACATTTATTTTATAAACTTTAAAAGGACATTACAGATCCATTTCATTGAGCAGTTACACACGAGTTATATGGTAATAACAGTCAGTAAAACAACTGAGTTTTCGCGTAACTACGGCTGATAATAAGATTAGATAATGTTAATGCAGTAATTAGATTGTACGTATGACGATGTAAATACAAATAAAAGAACTTTTAGCGACTGCTGCGATAACAGTAATTCAATTTATCAAATGCATTTTAAGTGTAACGTTTCATCGTATAAAAGTTTCAGGATTTCTGCCAAGTTTTGTTTTTCTAAATCTGTGGTTTGCAAGTTCACTCGCGTACATCGAATTTGTGTTTACACGAGTCAACGTCGTAACGAAGTTCTAATGAATGGTATGAGGCGTCTAATTAGCATCGTATAAATCTTGAAAGCGAATTTAGCTATTGAACAACACGAAGAGGGAACCTCGCATCTCCGTTTAGTCGCCGATGACGTACGGAATAACTACACAATTGAAACTAGCGACCGCTCAACGAGCAGTAATTGTTTGCGCCGATCACTATTGGGCTGGCAATTCCTTATACAGGTCATAATAATATCATTGAATAAATGAAAATGTCTTTTGATCAATGTGTTGGCTGACAATAGCAAACAACTAGGAAGTACTATGACGCGTTATTTGGCATCGTCACATGTTCCGAGTTTCCGACTGATTATTTGTATGTCGATCAACCTTGACCGGCGATATTACCATTAAAATTGATTGCTTTTAAAAATCCTCCATTTCATAATGTGTTTTATTATTAGCCTTTTCTGTTGTTTCATAATTTCTAATGAAATGAATGAAAATACAATTAATAGAGGTCACAACCATTATTATCGATTTTTAAGTAACAAAAGCTTTGTAGAAACATAGAGCGATGAAAGTCTTTTAATAACATTGAATAAAATTGTGGAATTGAATAGAAATTGATGTGTTTGTCTAGACTACACCGAAGCTTAAATATAACTGAACACTGTTGTCACGTTCAAAGGTTTCATTGATTTTCAGAAGTGAGTTTTGTGACCAATGTCTTTATAGTTGTTTACAAACATGATTACTTTTAACCTCTTTTTGTAGTTTATCCTTTAGCTACAAAAAAGTAGATGAAACAAAATTTTATTTTTGCTTATTCCAGTTATAAGTAGTAGGTATGATATTTACTACCTAGCACCAATTAGTTCTTATACGAAGACTAAGGTGTAATCAATGATTGCAATACAAATTAATTAAATCGGTTTAAGCGTGTTATATTGGAGCCCATTATGATAATAACCTCGTTTCAGGAATTTAATGATAAGAATTAATTACGGGGCTAAATTAATTTAGTAAAACCTTTAATAAACTGAAGTACAAATAAATTGAAGAATTTGTATTTTAAGTGAAGGTGCTATCTACATGTGAAATTAGGAAAACATTTTGACGCCAAATTGGAAATAATTAGACCAACTCTCTTTATATCTGTTTTCAAAAACATGTCTATCATTAAATGTAGGGTTAATAGTGTTATTTACAACTGAATGAAATAAGATTTAGATGTAATAGGTAACAATTTACATAGCATTCAATATATTTGTAGGTAAAGGAGATTTTTTCTAAATTTCCTTTTTTTTTTTCAGCTACTACATTGTCAGACACATAGACCTACCAAATGTGTAACTATCAGCATAAAGAAAACTTGTAATATTAAACCAAAATGATTTTGTCGTACATATAGAAAGTAAAATCTACGAATTATTTCGAGATTAGGACTAGGCTGGTCCCAGCGAGTTAAATTAATACGCCAGAGGGACAACTGAAATAGGTAAACGTCAAATCAGTATTCCTCTTTAGCATAAAACATGGTCCGAATTCAATCGCTGGGAAATTTTCCCCAAACATACGAATTGATTTACCCAAGTTGGGCCGTTGGATGAATAAAAAAATCTTTTGGAAGAACCAACTCGGCCCAAAGTGAATTTGCTGCCATATTTAGGGAGACGCGGGATAGTAACTAACGACATTATATCCAGCCTACCTACAGATTCTCGAGACGTCACATGTGAATTATTTGATTGTGTAGGTACCTATATTGAAAGGTTTAAAGTACGATTTCATTTGTCTTTCTTTCACACTCCCTTTCGTTATCGATTTCGAAATGGTGGCTTCACGCGACCGAATTTATTACGACATAATATACCTATCCATTAGGTTTATTTTATACTTTCTGCTCGTCGAGTCGTGGAAAGTTTTATCATTAAACAAATCTAAAATAAGGAACTTTTTATCAAAATGTCAGCCACATCATCCCATCAACATCGGGTCAGTGGTTTACGAGATAACTCTGACTCTAACTTTACATTATGTTGCGGCATTAGGTTTTCAAGGGCTCGTCATAATGCCCTTTTCCTTTAAATAATTCAGGTTTAGTGTCCAAGTTGTTACGTATTCATGGTAATAAAGTTAGATCCTTATTTTTGTGGCAAAAGCATGCATGTATTTCGAAACCCAGCTGTTTATAATATCGTGTCGCTGAACAGACGGTATCGGCGCGCGGTTTCTTATTGCTTATTTTAATATTTCAATACGACTGGAGGTGAATTAGGTATGCTCAAAGTGATAGCCTGTGAAGAACTCCGCGACTTTGGTTGGCATTCGTCCAATACGTACTATACAGTAAAACGATACCTCGCTATGTTCCCAGCTACGCCTGTTTCCCCATCGCTATGAAATTTCTACATGACTGTATTTATGATACATTGTACAGTGTAGATGTTCTAATGTGTGCATTGACATATTTATTTATATTTTATTCGATATGTTCATCCGTATGTCTGGATCTAGGGCATGTGAGTGATTCGGTAGCATGTGATTCAATGTTTCAATGTAATACATGATTGGTGTTTCTTGTAGGAAGATATAATAAATAACTCAGCAATGGGTTAAAGTGAATTTATCATATTTGTACACGAATGAAACTTTACGATGATGCCCAGATAATAAATCCGATGTAAAAGACAGAAAGCGAACGCAATTACTGAACATATTTGTTTCTCCTTCACCCTTCCCTTCCGTCTGTCAAAGTTTTCCTCCTGAGAATCTCGCTAATAAGCGTTCATATAAGTCGACTGACATATCGATACCTTAACTTATCTTAACTTCTAAGCCAACTTTCAAGACTGAACTAGATCTTTCTTACAAATTCTTATTCTTATTATAAAAAAGTGCCAAAAAGTAGAAGATAAGAGGTTGAGTACTGTGTTGTGTCGTATCCCGTACAGTGCAGTGACGTATGGTGATAAGGTGTGCGTGCGCATGTGTCTGTGGTGTTAGTGTGTGGTGGGGGCGCGCACGGCGTCACGGTGGTGGGAGGCGGGGTGTTCCGTTGCTGCGTGCCCTGGTGCGGGGCGCGCGCGGCGGCGCCCGTCGACGACGCCGACTATGCGTTGCGGGAGGGCAGCCCGCAACTATTACACGATGAATATGGTAAGCCTTCTTTCATATGTTATTCTAGCTTCTACAATGGTACCGATTCTGGTAATATTGGGGAAAAATTTCATGGCTTGTTCGACTACAAGTAAAACTTATTAGGAACTTGCTGCATCCCGTAGTTTCACCTCTATAGGGATTTCCGGGATTTTTCTGGCATAAAAAGTATTCTGTATCATTCAAGAATAATTTAATAAAAGGATTTTTGTAATCAGATAAGTCCAGACTTTCACAAACCTGATTGTCCCTTTCACAAAGAAACAAAGTGAGAAACAACTTAAGTATTTAAATACATTAGTATAGTTACCGGTATAATCCAGCTTAACGACTGCCAGTTTCTAGCAAGAGTACCCAATGTCCCAAATATTCCCGGAATCGGCCACCCTGGCTCTATTTTGACAAAATCAAGCATAATGCAATGGGCTACCGGGACGGTCGAATACCCATATTATTCAGAAATATTGCATGTGATTGGTTGGGTTCGAGTACCGATTTCCCCAGCCCATTAGGAATTTAGTTTCATGAGGAAAGGTTTTAGGCAAAAGGGGTCTCATTGTGTGATGGATTTTATAGATTTGAAGTAGGTTTTACCGCGGACAGTATAAGACCCATTATTGTAAAGTAACAAAATGTGTCCATTTATCTTTGTTTTTTTAATGCAACACCAAAAGCAATAATAGGTATCTAAATTGCTGTACTGATTTGAAGGTATTGTTATCTCTACCTACAATAGGAGGCTAGGCAGTGTAACATGTACCAATATTAGTCGTCATTACCATTGTTAGTCAATGTCAATATTAGTATTTATAAAGGTACCTACATTGTTTACTTTTTAAAGTGCGCAGCAACACATCTAAACCATTACTTGCAACTGTTATTTATGAACAATTAATTATCAAACAGCCAACTGTTGACATTCAGATTTTATGAACAGTTAAGGTTATTTAAATAATGTTTTAACATCACAATTGTTATGTTTATGGTATTGTTCAGAAATGCAATAACGGGTCGGAGAGACATCGTAACAAAAACGTTTACCATGACTTAAGATTCAAGATTTAGCGATGATATGTTTCGTAAGTCGTTTAAAAAATAATCAGTTGTTCCATTCAATAGCGCAACACCTACAAAATATAACAGCTGATTCTTTTTAATAACCGATGAAAATATTATCGCTGGTAGTCTAGAATCATCTACTGAACCCATGGTAAAAGTTGTGTTACGATGTCTTTTACACCTCGTACACAACAGAACAATACCCTGATTTAATCAAATATTTTTCTATAACTGAAATAATAATAAGTATTGAACAAACTCAAATCCGGAGTCCGACCTGCTACTGAGAATTACAATTAAAAATTATTTTATTTTTGAAAATTATAATAGGTATACAATTAATATATAATTATAATATTTTTGAAATTTAGACAGTTAATGACTATAGCAAATCTTAAGCTTTAGAAACTTTTGATGAGTCTAACTAAATAGAACCAGAATATTGACTCAATCACGCTTGGTATAAGGAACGATCTAATAAATAAACAGTACCTGCTAATGAGTTGTTCTGTGAACATTTTACAGGAAGTTGAATCTTGTAGGGACAAGCTCTTGGCATCAGCTGCTGCAAACATTCTGTTACACCAACTTATCTCGTATGTTTCAGAAAATTTCCGAATTTACTTTGACCTTAAATGTTTTACTATTTCCTTAAAAGTGTATCATTTACTGCCATCGACTGTTTCATTTTTCTGAAAACTTGCAATTTCGTGTAATAATTTAAAATATTCTCTTTAAAATAAGAACATTATCAATCACTAACGGAACAATAAGCTTATACAAAAGATTGCTTCATTCTTTTGTTGAAAGTCTCGAGGGAAGTTTATTTATTCTCAACAACGATTCATCAATGGATTTTCATTTCCTTTATTGGTGGTAAATAGATTTAAAACGTACAAAAGGACGCAGTGCAATTTCAATTTTCGTTTAAAGTATTCCGGGATTCAATAGTTATAAATCTAAAGTTAGTTTTGCTCGACTTGTTGGCACAGGAATCGAGTGTCGAAGTTTGTTAAACGACATTAAATTACTCGCCAAAGTTAAAGGTTACTCGGTAATTAACTAAGAACAAAAAGGTCTTGGCTATTTTAGCCGCGCCCTAAAATTTAATAATACAATTAACACATAAGACTTTGTATTTATACCTTACACATGGCATTATAATGACAGTATTAGTAAACTAATATCTTTGAGAGAGAACCGACTTCATTTACTTTGATCGAATTTTAGTGAATAAAGGGTGTTCTATTCCAGTTTTATGAGCAATAATGGATTGGAATTCACGTCTCAGTAGTAAAATCGGAAATCGGTCGAAATCGGTTTAAAGTGTTGCATAAAATAACATTACGCCTGTAATCCCCGAAGGGTTAGGCAGAGGTCTACCCATTAGTACACCCCCATTTTGCCAGTTATTTTTAAGTCTCATGTAATAGGGGACGAGCCTATTGCCATCAACCGATTCCTGATGGAAAAGTCCTATAACGCCTTGCCCTACCTGGGTATCGAACCCAAGACTTCATGCTCAGCAGTCGCGCTTTGCGACCGATCAACGAGACAGATTAAAGTGATGCTTACTAATTTTGTAAATGTTGGGTATTGATTTATTTAAACCAGAGAGTGAATGGTACCTTAGTATGAGAATTATTTACTAACCGTCTATTAATACTCGTACGAATACTAAAACAACACTACATTAGCGACATGCTCAAAGTAAAGTAGCGAAACTAATTAAAATAACTTTACCCGATATTTCCCTGAAGTGAGTGTTTAATCGACTCACACTTCACGCCTACCAATTAGTTTACTAGTTTTATCGTCAATTAAATGGAGTTTACATTGTGAGCGATCCTAATGTTGCACGGGGTTACAAGCTGCGAAGGGCTACAAGGCTATGGAGCTATGGAGCTATGGGGCTATGCAAGTTAACATAATGATAGGCGGGAGTGGTCGCATTTAGCTACACAAACATTGGCGGGAGGTGGATCGATGGCAGACGCCGCCGCCGCCGCTGCGACCCCCTTTTGTTGATTTTAAATTAAGCCGAGTTTTCACCACTAGAAGTCACGTTATACAGTATCTACTCTGGCAACAGGCGTAGCCTGTTCGGAAACAGTAGAGGCTATTTACCCGATGACGTAGATTTGTTTTTAATTAGCATCAATTTTTAAAAGTAGCCGTTCAGTTAGAACAATGGTAGCGTCAGAACACGGGGCTCAAGTATTAATGAAGCATTTAAATCCGGTAGCGTAATTATTCGATACAAGAAAAACTTACAAAGAACCTTTACCGCCTTCCTTTACAAATGGTTCCGTACCAATATAATGACTCGGGCTATTACCGTAATAGCCATTATTTCATTATGATTCGCACAAGTTCCTACGCAGCAAAGCTCGTTAATCACAATCAACCCTTTACAACATTACGTTTAGTTTCTCAATCCAATATTCTCCATTCTATTAGTCGGTTGATACAATCTAGTTAAACTACCGTTACAGCAATGCTATTAAACGATAACCGTTAGTTAAACGGGAGAAGTCAGATTGATTAAATTTGAAAGCACCTACCTAGTCAGTGAGAGAGAAATCCTATTTGTGGGTACAGCGGTCGACAGAGTTTAACGTCGAGTGTGCTTAACTCGTAGCACGTGTCACACTGTACGTACGAATGTAAAACTATAGAAAAAACCATACACGTCCACGTATGTACAGGTCCCTGATATTGATTTTGCTCAAAATGTAGGTCAAAGTTCCGATAATGTTTTGGAGACTAAAAATATGTATGAGCTTCTTCGTTTCCACTCTCTAAAGAATCCAATAAACCATTCCGTTGCTGTGTAACTTATTATAGAATTACTGGCTCTCTCCGTTTATTCATATTTCAAAAAAATACAAAGTCCTCATGTTTTATCGGAAATCGATATTCAATATTCACGATTTCGTAAGTAAACATAGTTGTTATGATATTGAAGTCTTAACTATTGGCACTGTACTTTATATAAACAGGATGTTGGACTATCGATTCTGAAAGGCCTGGTCGTGAATAATTAAACGTTGTATCACTGGCCACAGCGATGCTCCGCTCAACCTCTAATTTCTCGGTCGATTAACTTGCCTGAATGTTACGTACACCACATCACAGTAAACAACACCCAGCTTATCAAGCCGACGTACACGCCAAATAAATTCCAGCCCATAATAAGTTGCCTTAACAAACACCTATGGGCTTATATTGGCTCCAATATCTTTGAAGGTCGGTACTAATACAATTTCTTATCCATGATAACCTTTTTGGAATGCCTAATGGAACTTTTATAAGATACACTTGTAGATACGAAAACTCCTGTAGGTAAGTTAGTATACAAGCACAGCTTATGGTCAAGATACAGCAGTTTTCATAAAAATTGCTTTTGTTAGCTCCGAAATTGCCAAAAATAGGTCATAAGTGTGCTCTTTGTTACTCCCTTCTAACGCCAGAGTATAATTTATTAATAACGCTAGGTAATCTAATTCACCTAGTCTGTAGGTATTACCTTATACTGTTCCAACTCCCACAGAGTGTCTGGCTCATGTTTTTCAGTCCCAGTCAAAATTTGCATAATAAATTATGTCGATCGTCGTCCCTTGAGTTTTCTGCTCACAATATTGATTTTTAAAATTCAGGTTGATGCTTGGCTTCTTTATTTTATATAATCTTTTTATAAAATCATCGATAATCATGAAAAAAAATCTTATTTTATATTCTGATCAAATCGTGAACTCAATTTCTCTTGGGAGGTGGAAATTACTCGTTAACACTGAGCCCCTTGGCGTAAAACTACGCTTGATGAATACATAATTTCAATGTACGCGTTTAATAACTCTTAGATACCTATTAGAAAGTACTGATGACTAATATTGGAGGAAAGTGATTGTTCATTATCGGCAGTACAGCTTTTATTATACAGTAGCTTTTTTTTTCAATAAAAATGGTGTTCAACTTTGATAGGCAATGTAGCTTAGCTATAGAATCTTAAGCAGTTTTATTGAGAGTATAAAATGTTTATTTTCTTCATGTAAAAGTTCCCTTTATTTCTTACAAATAATGCCTTCTTGTTATAAACTGTTATAAGTAAACAAATTAGGAAAATTCGACAATCAAGGAGTTAGAAACTGGGCCCATGTAAATTAATTTGCTGCCGGAAGTTCTTAGCAAAATTTTCCTTGTGCGAAAGTAGGTAGCTGAGACCTCAACAGTTAATACCGTCAACTTTCGACCCGTTTGTTCAGAGCCTTTATTGCTTGTTTGCAGTCGCCCCAGAGCCTGTAATAAGCTCACCGCGTCCAATCGGTCAACAGTCCCCGCTGCCGGGGATCGAAGAGGAGGACGATTCTGATTGGCCTCTCGAGGACGCTACAGACTTGACGATCACACCCTCTTACAAGAGTACTCGGAGTAGCACTGACACTGCGTACACGTCCTCAAGAAGTTCAGGGAAGAAGCGAAGTTTTGGGAGTCCGTCGTCGGTGAAGATATGCATATCGGCGGCGGCTAGGAAGTCTAATAAAGCGCGTAAGCGTGGCTCGGGTGCCGCCAGCGCGTCGCCGTCGCCTGGGCAGGCCGGCGAGGACGCTGCACCAGCGCCGCAGCCAGCGCTCGGCAGGATGCAGGCCGAACAGGGAAGCATCGGCGAGCTACAGAAGTACCACGGTAGATACCTCAAGAGCCGACGTCATACCCTAGCTAACGTTCGGTGAGTTAAAAATTCATTAGACCCTTAATTTTTTTAGTTCGATCACATAACCTTGTTCTACTATGTGTAAGAGGCTGACCTAAAGTCAATGAGTAGCTTGCATAATTAAACCATGTTTACAAATGTTAAAAGTAGTAGGTCTACAATAGCTTAATGATACCCAATTGTTTATTAAACGTAGGCTCGTAAAATAAACTTTATGGCCTCACGAAGTACCTACACTGGAGCCATTAAATGCTATGCACGAGTTCATATACATAATTATAATGGAGGGTGTCATAGAAAATGTATAGTTGTTAAGTGTTTTATAGACTAGCGTTATGTACAGTCAGCAAAACAGATAGGTATGCAGGGTCGTCAGATATACTTGAAGTTTTCTAAGAAACCGATGGATGTCTTTGACTTAAACTTAACCTAAATAATGAACTATTTATTATCTACGTTTTAAATAAATTACAATCGAAAACATCCATCGGTTTCTAAGAAAACTTCAACTATATCTGACGACCCTGCATACCTATCTATTTTGCTGACTGTACATTACACATGGTGAGTAGGTGCTCCTGTAAATTATTGTATGTCCAAAATTGAAACGCAATTAGATTTTTTATTCATTGTTAATCTTTTTTTTTCTCTTTTTTTTCATGTGGTGCGCACAGATTAAGGTGAGAAAGATTCTTTAATTTATTGAAATAAAACTAACTTCTCTTCGTGTGCGCTATATTATCGTTATTTGTGAATCTAACCGTAGATAAAGCAACTATCCTGATTATTTCCTCAGACAACATTAAATAAAGCTCTAAAAGTGCTTTTTTATTTTAGGTTTAACTTATTTATAACTACAAAATTTATTCAAACGTTTACTGTTTAGAATATTATCGATCCAGATGTAAACATACTGACATACGTCTTTCTGAAAGGCATCCACAAGCGCCATAAAATGTTCCAGTGCTACACGCGTTGTGCGAAACTCACTTTCCGTTCGCCGTAAAATCATGTAAGGAATTTTATCGTTATTCACGTACCTTTTGTAATACACAACCTTATAATTTTATTATTAATTGGTTTTAAAACCGCAAAATATTTGTTTAGGCGTAAAAGGTAAATCAAAATTACTGTTTTTGGAGGATAATAAAACAGATCAAATTGAAATTGTGCATTATGCAAAAAATAAATTTATATTGTTATCTTTTTAAAAGATATTCGGTAAAAAATACTAATATGTAAGTAAATTACATAATTTATTAAACACTAGCTTCTGCCCGTGACTTGGTCCGCGTCACAGTTAATATATGTCATGGAAACCATACATTTTTCCGGGATAAAAAGTGGCCTATGTGCTATTTCGAACAATAACCTATGACTGTGCCAAATTTTATCCAGATCCGTTCAGCGGTTCTGGCGTGATTAAGTAACAAACATCCATTCAAACTTTTGCATTTATAATCGTAGTAAAATACATCACACTAACAAAATGACACTACGGTCACTAAACCTTTAAGTTCAGTTTACGTTAGCAAGGCCACAACTTGTGATGAATTGTTATCGTTTTTACTTGACCTTAGTCACCACAAATGTCTTTAGCGCTTAAGCTACCCCCGGGACGCCCGACGAGCAAATAATCACGGTCGGCATCCAATCCCTGTGCTCTAAATTAAATAATTATTCTATCATTAAGACAACAACGTTGCGGTAATTATGTAACTCATTTCAAATTAATTATATATAACCATTTTATAATTGCCAGTGGATAATCAGTTAAGTATGTAAGAAAATCTCACGAGATTCATTGTGCCTAAGATTACGAAGGCACAAAAAGAAAATGTTTATAATACCTACTTATAACTTTACTCAACGAGAACAATAAGTTAGTAAGTACATACTTCAGGGTTCAGAATCTTGCACAACTCGTAGGTAACTCATGTAATATTAACCATGTCACTTTCAAAGGTTGTGCTAAGTCGGCCATTTTGTTTGTTTGAAAATCATTATTACTGCAAACATTAGCTGAGGCAAAGTACTTGTTACTTGTTGTATGAATGCAGAAATATGGTAGGAAAAGTTCGGCATGTGACGCGTTCGTTTTTACCTAGTTGTTATTGCCAAAGAAATTAAAAATCGTCAGTTGTTTTTTTTTGTATATTAGCTTTTAATCGATTTAATTTATCGGGACTTTAAATACAAGTCATGTTTTTTTCAATCAAATTCTTTTTATCCCCTACTTTTCCCGTTTCAAAAAATATAAAAATTTACATTAACCAACACCGATTATGGATTTCTCATGTTCCGTTGAGTATTTCTTTAATGAAAATCGTGAAGTATTTTCACTTCCTACTGTAAGGTTTCTAAAAAAATACTTTTTCCTACGATATTTTCCTCCTTATTGCGAAACTCACGATTCTAACGTTCTGATCACGTTTACCGCAGCAGGTATAAAAGTAATGAAAATAAACAGCTCTTTCTATTTCATAATTGGATCAAAACTTGAATGTTCTTGTACTTTTTCTAAGTTTGTTTTCAGGCGATAGAGTCATATTGTTGCTTATTATTTTTATAGTAAAACTTAGGTCGGTGCCACATTAAGTTAGTTGAACAAGTATGAAAAATGCTCGTCTTGTCGCGACGTCGTCGTCGAGAGGAAACTTCCACATTTTTTTCTAACCATTGTTCTAGCTTTTCTTTTTGTATACTTGAAAAATGCTGTAGAATTTTGTCTAAGCAAAATCATACACCTACCAAATTAAAAACGGGTAACAAACGTGAAATATTTGTGTTGTCAAATACCAAAGTAGGCAATCTAAGATTGTGTAGACGAGGTATTGAATACGAAATTCTATCTAAATATTAGTAGAAATACTCTCGACCCTTTTCAAGTGTTTCAAACAGATTGCTTAGATTTCGTGAAAGAAAAATACTGCCTTTGTTTTCTCTGTTCCTGTTCACTGTGAAAAAATAGAAAAGGTTCCTATTGCTGATAAATATATTCGGTTTCAAAAACCTTTAGCGGTTGATAAACAACGGGCGTTAAATATTAATTTATACCTGAATTCACTTTATTGGTCAACCCACGCGTAATTAACACGTGAAATGAAAACTGTATGCATTATACAACGTGCATCTACAGCAATATATCATTTTAACAAGTTCTCCATATGGATTTGCGTACCTATTGAAATTTTACCAACAATAAAATAAATAGTCCTTGGTGGGCTGAAAATTAAAGCCTATTTGCTTTCCATATTTTATTTCGAAGTTTCAGCCCTTTAATATTTATTGATATTGATCGCTCATTACAATGTTTGTTCAGTAATTTAATGAAAACAACTCAGTAAAATTGAATCATACAATATTACCTATATTTTATAAAATAATTTGCGTTAACGTTAAACAAGTTACCGATGCCGAAAAGTATCGAAATTTTATTAGTAAATTGAGTTTACCTCCGATTTTATTGGGACGCGACGCGGCTTGCGGCCGTCCCATTCTAATCCATTATGCCATTAGTTTTGTATTGGAAAACAACGGTTCTCAAGAATCCGTTATTGGACAACACTTTGCTTTTTAAGTTATATTTTATTAATAGCCATCCGTCTTTCATATTACCAGCCTGTATTTCCCGAAGGGTTTACCAGGTACGTTTCTAGGTTGTGTGAACACATGTTGCCACTGGCTATATTTAGTCCTAGAAAGAGCGAGTCTTTTTGTAGGCATTTCTAGCCCGTAGGTAATTGTATTGTATACACGAGCCGGTTTCCGCAACTCCACGTCCAAGCGCGTATTTTGCGTACGGTAGCCCGTAGGTAAATAAGAGCTGTTTCTAAACATTTTTATCAGGTAGAAAACACTAACCACTTTACACGAAATACAAAATAACACGTTAAAATACCTACTTATTTACATCCAAGGGAATAGACGAAACTTTTTGATCATAAAAATGTTTTCTATTGCTAGGAAAGCTGGTTTTGGCACCACCGCCAAGTCCACAACCAAAATACTGTTTGCCTTCATATTATGCTAAATAGTACTTCATTACGGGAAAACTAAAACTTTTATTGAATAAAATTATTTCAATTCAATATGACCCTTTGTATAATTATGTGTGGCGTGCTTTATTTATGATTCTGTCAACTGCTAACACGAAGTTAGAACTAAAAGATAGGATCGCGGAGAAAGTCCTAAGAGAAATGACCTGAACGTACGACCTTTCAGTATTTTACAGAGACAGCTACCATTACTCTCCTGTCTTCTCTTAATCTAATGAAACATTGAATAAACCCTGAAAAGAAGTGTATTAGCAGGTGGTTCTGTCAAGCCATCAACGTGTACCTATGTTCCAAAATGATTGATCGACACCGCTCGGTGATTGATTCTCTATGTCACCCGATACACGAACGTATGGCCCATTTTATTCCAATACAATTCGAATACGCATACGTTGTATTACCTACCCACATACATATACTGGGATACGTACTCCCCAGACCGTAAATCGAAGATATTTTATGAAGTTTCTTACGATATTACAAAAAGCAATGGAACAGGAATCGAGTTACGTTTTTGGGCACAGGCTAACATTGATTGAATTGATGCCTTCTGATGCCCATCTCTGTGTCTTGATGTTTATAATATACACAATCATATTGTGATACAAGTGAGATGACTTTGTCACGGTCTGTTGGAATTTGATGTTTTATTTATCATATTTTATAAATTATTATCATACTTAGTTCAATAATTCACAAAATATTGAGTTATAAACCTGGAAACCTGGACTTATAATTAATATAAGTTTGGAATCGCCAATCCGCCTTGAGCAAGCGTGGTGATTAATGCTCATACCTTCTCTGTATGAGAAGAGGCCTTTGCCCTGCAGTGGGACAGTAATAGGCTGGTATTATTATTATAAAACAATCAAAATTTTTGCCAAAATTAAAACTCACGCGTCTGTAATATGCACATTACATCGATTTTAGGGTCATAATGTATTATGACCCTAAAACCGATGTAATAAGACCTTCCCTTACAAGCGTGTTGAAAAGAAGGTTTTACAATACTAAAAACAGATGCTTTCTCGATGCTAAAAACGTAACTTGTTGTGTGTAATAAATAGTTTTGATTAAAACCTAGGTCTGTATTCGTTTAGGCGTGTAAGACAATGGCCGCACTTTCCTATGATCCTCTGTTTCGAAGTTTATTCCATAGTCAATTTAACATGTCTAAGTACCTATACTATTATAAATCATATACGTAGGTACAAAGGTGGCCTACTTGAAGCGTCGGGTCCGTAGCTCGCAGGGAAAACCACCCATCTGGGCGAAGGATGCTCCCTTTTTGATGAAAGATTTATACATTTATAAATACTTAGTTACTTCATAGCTGCGTTTTCATCCATTCTCAGTGAATTCATGCGATGCTAATTTCATTCAGCATTATAATAATAGCTGTTGATCGGAACATCATACTTACCAGTTTTGAGTCACGAGGTAGAATGTTGTCAAGATCGATTTATTTTGCTTTAAAATCAGATTCTAGTAATTTTAAATCACCTTGATTGATGTGTGTAAATGGTATTTACTTATCTCATTGTTTTAAGCTTAAATCGCATTAAATCTTATTGTCAATCAACATGGTTTGTTGAGGTTGTTAAAAATACTAAGCAATCAGATGTCAAAATAAAATTCCTCCAATAATATCCTGTTTATTTTTTTTAATTAATGTGAGTAAACATTGGTTTTCCAACATGTTTGAGAACGCTAATTGAGTCAATTAAATTGTTTATTTTTACGAAATTAACGATGCAACATGAATTTATTATAAACTCTCCATGAGTATCTTAGATACATAATCTCTCTGTAATATTAAAATGGCGGTGGAACGGGACTGCGTGGACCTTGCTACGCAATAAAAACTAGACGATCAAACCGTAAATTGAAAGTTATGACATATTTTATTTGCACTTTAATGGTTTCAGCAAAATAAACAAGTCGCCAGTGCTATCATAAAACCATTTAGTGCAAGATGTGTCTAGCAATATAATTATTTCTTTCCGTAACCGTTGCCTCATTACTGAGGGTCGTGACTTCTAATGACGTTGATGACTTATCTTTTTATTGATCTGGTTCTGGGTCTAATGGCAGAGGTTATTCATGGGTATGTTTGTGCGTTTAAGTACGATGGTTCCGGTGTCAGCTGAACTATAATATGTATGATTATGGCTATATTTTTAATGAATGATCTGGTAATGACCGTCGGCTATCACGTACAGGGCCTTTCTTGTGGTTTTAAATACAGTGGTTTTACGTAACATCACGCCTGTAATCCTCGAAGGGTTAGGCAGAGGTGTACCCATTAGTACACCCACATTTCGCCAGTTATGTTTTTAAGTCGCATGTAATAGGGGGCGAGCCTATTGCTATCAAACGGGCACAAATCCAGACTCCGAGGCTGCTACTATGTAATTTCTGATGGAAAAACCCAATAACACCGACCTGGGAGTCGAACCCAAGACCTCATGCTGACAGGCACTCAAAACAAAAAAAGACAAAACCCCAAAAGACGAGTGGCTTTAAAGACATCAAAGTTACTGAATGTTAGCCACGTTAGGTCTAGGCAAGAAGCCATTTGCCAATCGCATTATCGTTTAAAAAATAGTCAAAAAAGCTCCTAAATTTTATCACTGTAACGACGGTAGGTATATCAGTCCCTCTAAAGTTAACCGCTCTGAGTAAAAAAGCGCCGATAACTACATTTAAAATCGTTCGTTTTTGTTTTCGAGGTCGTTTTAATAGCCTGCATATTTCAGGTTTATTTTTTGTAACGATGAAACTCAATTTGGGAATTGCTCCTCTCGGTGCTCGATAAAATTGCTTGTAACGGTTTGATTTTTCGAAGAGATTTTCGTTTGACGAATGGTTAAAGATGAAAATGCTAGTAGTCGCAGAAGAGGTGAGTTATTGACTTTGCGATGTTTTGTTTATATTAGAAAATATTTTCTAATATAAACAAAACATCGCAATAAATTGGATTATGTTTCGTGATCAATTCTCGGCTTTTACACCGCTAAAATTACTGAAGTTAAATAATTTGAAATGTTTTAAGTATGTTTAAACCTCGTATTTAAACATTTATAAATTAACAGTCACTATAGAAAACAAAAATTGTGTTCGAGAATATGCCTCAAAATGAAATGGAAAACATCGTAAGTCGGCCGTTGTGTTTCTAGACCGGCGAGGCATGAAAGACTTCCGCAAAGCTCACACACCTCCGCCGCAGGTTTCCGCTGCAGGCCGCTTCTCAAAGCCCCTTGCATGCTGTATGAATGACCGGAGCCATCCTAGCCACCGACTCACCCTCCTCAAAGTCCTTAGAGATTCGTTTGAGGTCGGGACGACAGGGAAAATTGCTCGGAAATGTCTCATGTTGTATGTGACAGGCTAAGCTCACATCATCTCGAATGTATTTTACAATTTCGGTTTCTAAAATAAACTATAAATGCATAAATGCGAATGCATAGAAAATAACTCTTCTCGGAAATGTAGGGTGTAATTTCCCTGAAGAGACAGTGCTGTAAAAATAACAGAGCACTTTCATTTGTGAATGATAGTTCATTAGGTGTCAGAGGCGTGACTAATGATGTCACCCCCATACACTCCACTAGAAAATTGCTACTTTGAAGGTTTCATTTGGAAAAGTGCTTATTAAAATTCATGTAAGATGTCGTCAGTGCCCTCTGTTTAATATTAAAAGAAAGAAAAAATCTTCTCATTATATTCCCCGTGTAGTGTCCCAGCTAATAACTTAATGGAGTCTACTATAAAAGAACGGTCGCGGTCGGAAACAAAACAAATGTACGTGCCTATTTTTTAATATTTCATGAAGCGAACGATGCTTTTTCTAGCGGTCTTTTGTTCTTTTTCCCGAAGTCACTCGCTTTTTAATGAAACGCACGTCGTGAGCGAGGGAACGGATGCGGTGGCCTTTCAAAGGAATTGTGGGAGACTGCATAATATGTATGTATCAGAGTGCTCTTAACGTATCGAGTGGATCCACATTTCCTCGACCGACTCGGTTGGCTTACACTGATCGCGGGCACGAGATACAGTTTACGAGCGCGTACCTACGTATTCAAAACATTATACTGACTTACCGCAACAGACAAACGTTTGTAAACTTTTAAAATTAAAAATAGAGTGTTTTGCACTTTAAATATCTAGATTTATGTCTGGATTTCATGTTAAAATTACAAAGCACATTCATGCATGTTGAATTGTATTCTGTCGAAATGAAAAACGAAGTCAATGACAAGTATGTGGTTTGCTGTGAACAAAATGTACAAATTGGTTCGAATCTCGATATCAATATTGTAGCGTGTAATTCGTGTCCGTAAAACAATGTAAATGAGGAGAAGGCTCGGTAACATTCGTAATTATTCGTGGATTGCTATCACTGCGATCTATAATGGGACAGGGTGATGCAAACGGTATTTACAAAATGTCAACATAAATCTTACTTTAACGAGTATCTCGAATTAAAAGTAGAAATAGTGCGAGGTGTTAAACCCGTTCGCTTGAAACTAGTTCAATTCCAAGCGATTTTTCAACATGGAACATATCCCCTTTTCAACGTTTTCCATAAACATAATACAAGTCCTATTTTTATTTATTGCTATTCTTTTACTTATGCACTAGCTTTTGCCTGCTACTTTTTCCGCATAAATGTTGTTTATCGCAGACGCAGTCGAAGTCGCTGAATAAAAAGTAGCCTATGTACTTCTTTGGGGTTCAAACTTACCCCGTACCAAATTTCATCAAAATCGGTTCAGTGGTTTAGTCGTGAAAGTGTAACAGACAGAGCGACAGAGTTACTTTCGCATTTATAATATAATATTAGTAAGGATAATGTCGAAAAAGTAGGGAAATCTTGACTGGTTTGACATTTCAGATTTTTCGAGATGCAAATATCATGGATATAAAACCAACCACACCTGAAAAAAAAACATACATTTTCTTACAACATTTTGTAATGTCAAATCACATAAAGCTTTTGTACAGAAAAATTCACAAGATAAACATATTTTTAAATGCAAATATATATCAGAAGTTTAGATAAGCTTTATGTCATAACAGAACCGCTTCCCGAAGCGATGTAGGGCAAGAATATTATTTCAGATTTAGCTTTGCTGCGGCGGAGCACACGATATGAGATTTCACGCCTGTCAACATTGAAATCGAGTGTGCTATGTATCTGTGAACATGTAAAGTACCCAGTAATTATTTCATGATACCAACTACCTATTCATTATACCAAAGCAAATGAGAAATATGGAAATTTTCACATGTAAATGAGCAAAACTTTACTTGTTTCTTGTGTTGATTTTGCTCAAACAATTGTTTATTTTTACGAGCAGCCATGACAAAAACACGAGTATGAAAATTGAATGAATAAGCTTTTGCTCATTATTGTTGATTCTTTAACGAAGCTTCACGAATATTTTGTCGGTATTTACTTCATTATTTATTCAAATCAGAATAGGAACACGTAACGACCTTAACGCTAAAATTCAAAGAAAAAGCGGAAAAAGGGCATATTTTCCTACCTTTAATTTGTATACATAAAGGTATTCAGAAACACCAAAAGTTCGCTTTTTGTTATACAATATTTTGCCAGTAACAATAAAAATCATTTTGTAAAGCGGAAAAAAATTAATATTAAATTCCATGATTTTCTTTTTCGCTTTGTTCTTTCGATGTTGCCAAACGCCAATGTAAGAAACACAAACCGCTGTATTGAGTGGGAAGTGAGGTTTTTTGCTGAGCATAGAACTCTTACAATCGCACTGTGCAAAGAGTTGTGTTTTACATACATATCATACATAAGCTACGCCTTTTTCCCATGGGGGTTGACGGAAACCACAGAACGCCACCTGCTACGATCCTTTCATACTCCTTTTGCCTCGTCCACGTTCATACATCTCGTCATACAAGCACGCCGGTTACGAATTAGAGTTGTGTTTTCTATTAGAAAGGGCTACACTAGGCTTCACAATTTTGTTAATGAAGAACTACGGAATCTTAGTACGAGTGCCCTGCTAACGTGAAAGTAATCGATTTGATTCGATTTTCAAATTAGAAATACGACTATCCTATAACAATTTTGTTTTTAAAGAACAAGCACCATTAGTAAAACCTACTATCATAACGCCTTTTAGACATAATGTGCGATACGGATACCTATTCCGAATTAAAAATCGTACCAAGCCCTCGAGCGTTAGACAGTTAGGGACAACGCAAACGAGCGAACGTTGTGTGCGACCCACAAAAAGTTCTCAAAGGTTTTGTGACCCGTGTGTGTTATTCCAGTTAATTATTTACTGTCCATTTCGACGGACAGAAAAGTGACGCGTATATTCGTCCTCCTTAGATCTAAATAATCCTCAACCTCTCCCTTACGGATATTTCCTGTTCCTTTAGACCCCTTTTCATAAATGTGTATTACTTTCAAAGCGTTTCGCTGACCTATACAAGTCATGTAAAATAATTCGTTAACGCCTATTAATCTGTCATGACTGGCTGAAATTATAATCTCCTGTCAGTTTTCTCATTTGGGAATGCTTAACCACTTCCTTTTAATCATTTTAAAGGGTTTTCTTTCTGATGTAAGGCTGCTTTGTACCATAATGCTTGTATTGAGTAATTAAACTATAGAGCCCGATTGACAATGTTAGAAAAGCGACTTCTTCACCGAATACTTACATCCAAAATTGCAATAGATTTTGTTTCAAATTTTCTACAAAAATAAGTCGGACATAGGTGCTGCGAGTAACTCAAGAAAACAATTAAAAAAATAAACCGCCGATCATCTTAGCTTTAACGTGTATTATAATACTGCTATCTACGCCACTTATTTATGTTGATATGACAACAAAAATTCATAAACTTCGTTCCATTTTCCATTCGCTACTTGAAAAAGTTCTCTCGTATAAAAAACGAAGTTATACTCACAGTTACTGTTGAGTTTGAAAACAAATTACGTACTTACTCTTTACCGTGGATAAAAAGGTCTATCCGAATATACGAAGGTTCTAGATGTCCACTGTTTGTGTGTGTTTAATTGACTGTTACTTACCTTTTCGTATGAACTGACCTGTACATAGGACAAATCTTTTCTCCGATGAAACGGATTCGACTTATTTGGTCGTTCATTGAATTCATTCGTGCCAGGATTTTCTTAGAAACGTTATTCCGATGCGACATCGACATCTCAGTTAAAATATGGAATTATTCTGACCTGGTTTGCTTTAAGTAATGACAGAAAGGTCTCTTTGTGACCCTGGTAGGACGGATTTCTTTATGATATTTATATCTGTCCTTAGGAGTTGCCCACAATAATTTATTAATTCTCCAACAATAGGATCGTAGCAACATATGACATTGACATTTGTTCAAATGTGATTGATTACTTTCCGAGTCAACGTTCAACTAAGGAAAACTAGATGAAAGCATTATTCATCGGCACGATCCAGATTACCCCTGCTCACGGAATTGAAAGCGCGTGAAACTGATCGTGGGACATTCAATTATATTCTTATAACATTCCACCGGATTCGGTCCCGCGCGTGAATTATGTGATGCCCCCCCCAAAATCCCATTACCATGTCGGAATATCGGTGAGATAGCGAAAATACAATTTATGAGTTAGAGTCTTGATAGATTGATATCAAAACCTAATTTAAAGTTAACATTTTGCTTGCCTACGTAAACGTAAAAATCGTATAAAATACAACGCTTTCACGGCTCAGACGAATGAAAATGTATAAGAATATATACATATAAAAAGATTGAAGTATATGTGGTGACTGGTTTCGAGTTATTTCCATGTACCTATGTACAATGTTGGAAGTAATTACTCGGAGAGCCGACGTGAGGTGAATGTTTTGTGCGCTTGGTGTTTCTTTGCAGGTGTTCAAAGGAAATTGAATTATTACAAAATAAATTATGACAAAAATAAGCAAGTACTTACTACGAGACAAGTACGTGACATGTGTGTTTGATAGAAAACCTGTTACGTCAAGTTAAAATAATAGGTAGGTAGGTAAATATTCTTGATGAAACGCCGAGAATTTTCTCTGCGTTGTGTCTACGTTATTTTGTTACGTTACGTTACGAAGAAAAGTTTTGTGACTTTCATACAAGTTTAGGTTATTTGTAACTATTACGGCCTGTTTCACCACCTTCCAATAAGTTCTGATTAAATTACTTGGTACGTTTCATACGAAATCTGTTTAATTTTTAATATATGAAGTGAATGATGTCTATTGTGAGATACTAAAAAAGCCATTGAGCTAAAGGGGATGCGAAAAAATTCTTATCGAGTTATGTTTATGATTTTCGTACTTTTTATGGCCTGTCGATTCTCCACTGAATTAGTAAGGCAATTGTAAACTGTGACGTCACTTTTCTCCCAACTGATTTGACTATTTATTAATTTCAAAACAACAAAAAATCTCAAACTGTAAATTGAAAATTAATCTGGTTTTTCTAGGCTAAAATAAAGTGTTTCTTGAGAGCAACACCTTATTTTAGGGTGCCTTGGAATTATTGGTTAATCGTATCTAATGGCTACCCAATTGTGTAAATGCTGCATACGAGTATTAGTATCGCGTCTATTTGTTTATTACAATACAAAAAACAGATGCTGAGCTGCAAATTGCAAAAAAAACTTAACAAAATTTCAATTCGCGGTCTATCCTAGCGCTTTCACCTTAACAACATACGATGACTTTGGCTGTTTACATAGTTGCAATCAATCAAGTTAGCGCACAAACCATCAGCGGTGAGCGAATGTAGGTAAATCGTTCGATAGAAAAGTGTGAAAGTGAACAACGGTAGATAAAAAGACTGTATCATAAATCGTATAACGTTTAATAGACGAGTTTTCAGGCTAATAGCCGTTCTTGGTATCCCTTGCTCGGCAGATTTACGATGTGCTAAACCACAAGCGTTCGAATTGGACCCCATTTTCCATTCACTGACAATAATATTAAAATAAATTCCTATTTATTGCCGATCAATGAATTTACGCATTATCGATGTTCAATTTAAAATCATTGACTCCTATTTTGGTTATCAATAAAAGTGCAACTCAATTTCAGTCAAAAGGATCATGACTGATCTCTATAAAACCAGAAAGGACCTTTTCATAAGCTACGCATGATGCAATTAAAAGCGCATAGTACGAAGATTTGGAATTGATTCCCCGTTTTTTAATTTAAAGCTGCAGATTTTTGTGTAGGTACTCATAATAACAAAAACATACTACTTTTCTTAAAGCTTTTACCTTGAGAATAGCATTTTAGATATTTCGTTCGGTCAGACACTTATATTTCTGTAACTAATAGCGAATGAAGAAAGCAAATACTAAAATAAAATGTGACTCGTAGAACCCAATCAAATGCCATTCAATACAGAACAATTTTGTTTGTTATCTCACTGAAATAATATTGAATTCTCCTGAATATAACTTTATTACCTTAATTTAGTTTTCACGATAAAAAAAAGACGTAGCGAGAAAATACACCGAAAATATAAAATTTCTACTATAATTGGCCGTTAAGGATCTCGATGAGATCTTCAAGATAAATTAATGATTATCATAATAAGAAAATTGTCGGTTACTGTATAATATTATAATATTTGCGTTACCTAGGAACACTGAAATTCAGAAACATTGTTTCGGTTAGAAGCCAGTTTCTTATAGAGTAAAATAATAGCTAAATAATTTTGACAATTTGTAAGTAAAGTGCTCAACTCACATAAGACGTAACTGAATGGCTTTTAAAGGTTTTGAAAGAAAATATTCTCGTTCATTTCGCTACGAATGAAGTGAGGTGATAACGACACAGAGAAAGGTACGAACCCTTTCTGTATATTGTAAAACACACATCTATTTCTCGAAATATAAGAATTTATCTATTCACTGAAGGATATAAAACGTTAAAGGACCATTTTTATGTTGTTAAATTTTATGTGAGGACATAAATCTTTGCAGAGTAATAAGACATGAATGTTGAACAACGATTTAGAACGTAACTAGCAACTTGCCCCGGCTTTGCATGGTGCAATGTAGATACATAAACCTTCATATTGAACCACTCTATCTATTGATGAAAACCGCATTAAAATCCGTTGCATAGTTTAAAAGATGTAAGCGTACAGACGGCGGGAAGCGACTTTGTTTTATTCTAAGTAAAGAAAAGATTTTTAGAGACTGTTGTTTAAGTAGTAGGTACCTAAGTACTAAAGAAACTACTTACTTACCTAAATCTCTGCAATTTTACAAGAAAGTAGGTCATCGCAACTACAGAATTCCTTTTACTCATACTCTGTGATTTATTATTCTCTTGATACAAACCCACCGCGGGCATTGTAAAATAATGATTGGAATTGAAAGGTCTTCATGAAATGCAGCTGTAAGCCTCGTCCGTGCGTCAGTGAATGTCGCTTTACACGATTGAAGACTTGATATTCTGTTTTATTCTTGATACTTGTCGGAAAATTGAATTTGATGTGTCGAAACCACGTGTTAATAAAATGTGTCCTAGTACAGATAAGCCTTAGACCGAGCAATGCACTTTTGTCTTAAGATTACGCCTTACGCCTTACGACATTTCATATTAACTTTTAAGCCCTTATTTTCGAAATGTTTTATTTCAAAAAGATAGTTGTTTTCTGCTTCTATGGAAAATTTAAATTCGGTCGAATTTTGCTGAACACAGTTTTTTTTAAATATTTTCATCTAACTTTTTAGACCTGTGTTTCCTGCTTATGTGTAGGAAGTTGCATTAAAATCGGTTCGAAAAGTTTGTATGAAATGCCGTAAGGCGTAAACGTTCTTAAGCTATATATCGTGTATCTTCGTGTTCATTCATCGTCTAGTAAAACCCCGAAGGTCACTTAAAAGACACATTTGTCATAGGTACTTATTTATCACATTAGTGAACGTTCAGAACATTAGGCAAAAGGTGTTAGAAAATTATCGTACCATATCTAAAGGGAACTCTTTATTACAGACCATTGAACACTTACAAACGATTTAGTCGCTTCTTAGAAGCAGGCTCATGATTATGGATATCCTTGTTAGTCGGACAGTTACTGAAGATTATTTTCTTTAGTATTATTATAATATATATATACATGTTTGCTTCTCTATAACTAAGCAAAAATGATTGGCAACTGTGACATTTTAAAATGAAGTAGAATAAATCTATGGAGTTTCGAACGAGCGTTTACCAAAACGGCATATTGATTATTTTCAACGATTTTAGTTAATTAAGAAGAACATACCTAATTAAAATATGTACCACACTGTCTAGATTATTAAGACGTTAAATTACGTCATAGCACAGAATTACCTACACAACATCCTACCTAAGTACTGAAATCATATTTTAATGTTATAAAAAGACAGTAGGAAAACATTTACCCAAATTACGAATGACATTTAGAAAATCTTATTTTAGCAACAAAACAATGACTGTCAAACGAATTTCAGATGGACATTTAAGCAAAACCTGTTTTAAGAGATTATCCGATAAAAACGAGATTAAGTATGGTATTTAAAAATAAAAACGTGGAGATAAAGCCTAAATCTGTGTTATCTGTATCAAAACTTATCTATATAGTACCGGCTTTGTAGTTAATTGTTTGTTCAAGATTATCGTATCAAAATTAGTCATAGATGACATTATTTTTAGAATATACAAAATCGGGTGACGTTCCACAGTCCTATGTTTGAAATAGTTCTAGTCTGTGCAAAATAAATTTAAAAAAAAAAATATTAAATAATTAATTTATTAATTATAATTAATTTAATTTATTTATTTTGAATTATTACAGACTACCTCTTGCCCGCGATTTGATCCATGTGAATTTTCTTAGATATCCCATATAGTTGTGAAAATAAAATAAAGTCTGTTACACTCAGGGATAACATAGCTATTAGTGAAATAATTTTTAGAATCGGCTTTGCAGTTCCGGTTGTTACCACGTTCAAACAAAAACAATAACAAACATACTTTTATTTTATTTATTTAAACTTTATGCAACAAAAAAGTACAGGCAGCCAGATCGTGTTATAATGTTATGCTATATATACTTGTAGTACTTACCATCAATTACTTATTAAGTACGTAATATCAGAATATGATCAAACACATTTTTCCTAATCCAAAACCGCCTTAGTAACGATACGAAAAAGCAAAAATGCACGGTAACTCTAATAAATTGTAAGCCCTCAAAGCTCATTTAATAGGATTTCCCCAACATTATTCTCCACTAACAAAATGTCATAACGTCCAAGTTAAATGATCTTTGTTACACAATTTTGCATTAACTAAGTTTACACCGGAGTTTCGCTTACCTCGTGGCCTACTTATGTTCGAGATTTATAGTGCAAGATGAGAAAGATGCGGCGTCTACTTCGAAACTACATCCGTGCATACTTCACCTGGATTTATTCTGAAGTAGATTATGAAAGTAGACGTGGCATATTTTGGTTCGTAAAATATTTGAGAACTTCATAGTTAAAGGGATGGTAAAGAATTATATTATGGGCCTGTATACCTACCAGTCTTTACCAATATGAAATGGATGTCATTTAATAATTCAGGTCTTGTATTTAATAAATCTTAAAGATGCGTACTTCTGAGCAGTCGTAGACAAAAAAAAAAGCTTTTTTACAAAAAAATAAAACCGCCTTCAAAAACTACAAAATAAAAAAATAACTTTAGTTTTGGAAGTCGGTGGCTTTGGTTTTGTTTTTTGTTATGTAGATATTGCCACCGACTTCCAAAACTAAAGTTATTTTTTTATTTTGTAGTTTTTGAAGGCGGTTTTATTTTTTTGTAAAAAAGCTTTTTATTTTTCACTTTTTAGTGCTTGTGTGTTAATGTTTGAAATCCTTACAAAAAGCCCTTTCAAACAATACCTCACACGATATATTTAATTTTGAAAAGTAGTAGGGTTGACGTACCCCCACCCCCTTTTCCTTCAGTCAGTCATCGACTACACGTATTTAACAAAGCAATTTTACTTGTTACGACAGTTATGCAGTGATTCTATAAGGAGTTCCGTTCCATATCTCCGAAGTTCATCATCAGATCATGACAATATTTCAATGGGAGGTCCCATAGTATACTCTTTCAAACAAAAAAAGAAACATCCAAATCTATTCATAATTGGCTGAGAAATCAGGTAACATACAAAACATAACATCACATAACATCACGCCTGTACTCCCCGAAGGGTTAGGCAGAGGTGCACCCATTAGTACACCCACATTTCGCCAGTTATGTTTAAGTCCCATGTAATAGGGGGCGAGCCATACAACAAAAAAAAAAAAAAAACATACGCGCCGAATTGAGAACCTCCTCCTTTTTGAAGTCGTTGATTATGACGTTTAAATAGTTGATTTCGTCACTACAAAAACTTTTAAAAATGTTTTATATTCTTTTTGTCATACACAGTGAGGTAAAAGTTTTTGACCATTTCCTTTGAAAAGTAAATTTGATTATTTTTTTTTTACTTTTGCTTTAAGATGTTTAAGTTTTAAGATTTTCTTAATTCTTTTTAATAAAATTAATTGCAATATTTTTGTTCCTGTACAGTTCTGGGGCACTTTCTGTCCATATCCTTGTTATTTTATTCCGTACTTGTTTGTATCTCATACATAACCTTCAGTAAAGTTATAGTAGCTATCGGACATTCCTGAAAAAATTAAGGTCATAGCATTAAACTAAAAAAGTAAGCGCCTATGTATTAAGGACAACCCCTGTGGTGTACGGGTCTCGGCTTGGGGCGTCGCTGAGGGACCCACTTTTATTACTACATACCTTCACACATACCAACGTGACTTTTAGCATCGCATAGACGTGTAACGTGTAACTATGTGGTGTTAAAAGTAATCCATGTTACCGTAGACTATTCTGTGACCAGGTAGGTACATACTCGTATATGTGTGTAGATAAATCTACATAGTATATTATAATTATGGCAACTTAGATTACTGGGAAATCATCATTGGACGTTCATGGTCTGAAATCAAGGGCATATCTTTTTTGCCCTGTGGAAATCCTCATAGACTTCCTCCGTCGTGGGGGTGACGGGGGAGCAGACTCTTACCGGCCAAAACCACCACAATGTTCCACCTCTGCATGAGCAGAGGTGAAAGACTGTGGTGGAATACCTCTTGACCCGCTGTTCCTCAGCGGGTCCCCTTGATATGTTCATAATTTATTATACCTATTTACCTACTATATTTAATTATAAAGGTACCTATAATTTTCATATATTAAATTATATCATTTAAAACTTCAATACACAAAAAACACAAAATAATTTTTGCTATGTACTTAATAGTCGTCATATTTTCACGAAAAAGTCTTATTTTCATCAAATACAATTTCGAGAGCTTAGGTTAGGTTAGGTTAGGTTAGCTGGGCTATTTCCGCACTTAGCCTCTTTATTGGGCCATTGTACGTGTGAAATCGAATCCTCATGAATCACTCCAACCATCCCAGGTCCTCCCAGAATGCCAGCAGCCTTTTCAGGCTGCTGCAGGTTTCGGGGAGCGATGCCGGCGATTGCAGAGTTCGTGCCCGTTGATCCGCCACGCTACTGCACTCCAAGAGCACGTGCTGTAACAATCGAGAGGTTATATTTAAGCTTTATAGGTCAACATTGAAGATGATCAATCGCATCAATGCTTGATCTTTCTCCGTATAAGAAAAAGCCGTTACCTTTGAGGACAGTAACAGACTGTGTTGATATTATTATAGAGCTTTGCACGCCAGTATATGTTAACAAAGGCAAGGAAAAGGTATTCCTATTTACACTTTCGGTTCAATACACACATTGTACGGTCCTTTATAATTTGGGACGGACCTTTCGTTATTTACGGGACATTACAAATTTAAAGTCCAGCAGAATTTCTTTAGGGAAAAATCACGTTGTTGAAACTGAGAATCGACTCGCAAACCTCTCACAAACACCTTAGCTGGCTCGTTCCAAATTATCAGAGTGTCTTGTTTTTTTTGTGCCGTTTTTGACGAAATAGTAAACTGAGATAATAAAGGACTGATTTTATTAATTAGGACTATTTGTAACTTTAATTATAAGTACTTACTTATTTAAATAAAATACCTTTGGCAGTGTGTTGAACCATGTCGATGCCGACCTCTAGTAATTAAATACAGTTTTTAAAGTATTTATTTTTTGATATTCCAAAATATGAAAAAAATATATACTACTAGCTTTTTCTCGCGATTTCATCCGCGTCAAAGTTGATATATTATCCCACAGGAACCGTACATTTAAAGGCAGCCTATGTGTTATTTCAGATTATATCCATCTCTGTGCCACATTTCATCAAATACGTTCAGCCGTTCTGCCGTGATTGAGTTACAAACATGCATCCAAACTTTTGCATTTATAATAACAGATAAGATAATATTTTTCATCAAGAAAATGGAAGGAATGGAGGACGATTCTTGCTCAGAAGAGGGACAGAATAGGCTAGTAAATAAAATAGAAATATTCCTTAGAAGGCAGTTCATAGAAAACAAGTTAAAAAGTTTAATACTTATTATCTAGGTATAATGCTTTTGCATTAACTTTTGTTTAATGTTTTATCTGTGTAATAACTTTAAAACTATAAAAAAACTTGCATTCCGAATTAGATACTGAGCTACCGTTAATATTTTATCGATTTGGGATGGAGATGGCCCATAAATAAAAGCGTAGATATTTTACTCCCTTTCTATTGGTTCAGAGACTATTAAAAATTAAACCTCCGTCGCTGATTGGACGATAAAAGAAGAATGCTGAGCGTATTTTTTTCACTTTACGTATATTGAATGTTTCCGGTTTTATGCGCGTTTCATTTATACGCGGACACGAGGAAATTGCTTTATAATAGACAGACATGTGCAACATGTTCGTAATCAGTGGTGTAACGCAACATGCAACACTCTATTATGGACGAGTAGCAAACAAAGAACGGAACGACAGCGAACAGTCAACAATGGGATTCGATACTCCGAACCGGGCTTTTCATTTCGTACTTACATGGCCTCGATTGTTTGTACCATCTCGTATAGTACTGTGCTTAATAACTAGCTTTGTATGAGAACGATATTATTAGTCTTGTTACCTCATATTTGACGCGCTTGATTAGTACCTACTAATTTAATTTTGGTTGCTTGCTAATGATTGAGGTGTTTTCATTGATAACCTAGTGTGTTTGCAACATTATGTTAAAATGATTGGAACACAAGTGTTTATTTAGGGACCTGACGGTTTTCAATAATTAACATGAATAAACATTAATTAATTATTTAATAAACAATGCTGTAAATCACATATGCTTACGTATACCTACTGTAATCATATTGATTACTTGCAACCTGGTCCGGCTTCCCACGGTACAATATCAACGTCACATGCTTTTATTGTGATATTCATCCAAATATGTATATCGTTCAAATATCCAACTTTTGTTGTGGATTTTCTATAAATACGAGCACAAAAACAGATAAATCAGCAAATGGTTTAAGCGGTTGTCAAGTTATGATCTTTCCTATATGAGGCAATTGATTTATACACAGAATTTTTACAAACAATTGCAATCTGATCTTAATCTGTCAAAATTGCATCTACTTAATTTACTTATATTCTAAGACATTGACTGTCGCTTAAATAAGACTACGATTAGGTTTTAAACTTTTTATTTAGTAGAATTGGCGTTCAGATTAAAATAATTGTCTGTTTTGTCAACTTATAATTGGCATTATTACATTTTGCGTAGCTTTTGAATTTAATAGGCTAATTTCTCAATCCGCAAAAGAATGGTCAATTCTTATACATTAGGTAATGTTATATTATAAAACCAAAAGGTCATCAACTCACCGACTAAATACGAAATCTCGAAAACAACTTGACCTTTGAAGCTATTTGGCAGGTAGGTTGTTTATAGGTAGGAGACGTCAGCGTTGACTTTGACTTTATCTTTCACTTCTGCGCAGATGAAGTCGCTCCCGTAAAATAAAACCAAATAACAAAAATATTTAAATAATGTATTCAGTAGAAGAGAGAGGATTTGGAACTTTTTAATAACTCTGTCATTTTGTCTTCCGTCGGTCCCTCATTCCCGTATTTAACCGGCTCTCGTAAAACGTTTATTGGCATTTTGACAACTTAGATCCACGAGCATTGAGACACTGTTCATTTCCTTTATATATTTCGTACGAATGGAAACAGTAAAAAGTATTCTTGATAATTGTATACTGCGGATGCGCGGTCATAGTCGATGACATACTTTTGAAGTTGTGATCTTTGGCACGTGTAGAAAAACTCTGTTGCAAACGACTATTATAATACAGTTTTTTTAGAAAATCATTCTTTCCCTTTGTATTTTTTCTGTTTCGTATAATGCATTTTCATCCATATCTATTCATATGTTTTCTAGTATCTCCTCAACGTATCATATTAATTTAACAATTGAAGTATAGTTAAAAGCGTTGTGCCCTGGGTATAACTGCAGCTATGAGATTTCCTGAACACTTAAAAAATAAGTTAGGTTTCCAAACAGGAATATTTGTTGGTTTCCAGTTTTCAATAAAATGTCCTACTTTAATTTTTATTGCTTTACAAAATGTACTAATACTTATTCACTAGGCCGATAAATGTATAGTTTGATTGTATCATCTGCTTAGCCTTTTTCCCAACCAAGTTGGGGTCGGCTTCCAGTCTAACCGGATGCAGCTGAATACCAGTATTTTACATAGAGCGACTGCCTATCTGACCTCCACAACCCAGTACCCCTGTATACACCTGTGAAAAGATCTAACTCTTCAGTGTTAGCAACAGAAAGTATGTCGATATTTCTTGGCGCCATGTGGTTATAACTTGCCGGTGGAAGTTTGTAAGTCGCAGCGGGTTGCTCAGTTGCTCACCGCTTGCAAACTACATAATAATCCAATTCAGTAGTTTACTCTTACTGTTACAACTAACGCGGATCGAAGGCACCAGCTACGGTTTATTTGGGATATAATACTTTTCCACAACGTCTCAATTGATTGGATTAGCCTTGATTCGTTGCTTTATTGATACGTGTTAATTTGTTCTTGTTGCCTTATTTCTGTAATACTTTTAACCTAATCATATTTCCAAGACGTTTTGGTCTATAATATCATTCTGTCATAATATTCGAAATATTTCTTGTTACCTTTTACTGTAATATCAAAAATCTCAGCTTCTAGATTAACATTTTGCCGTTTATTACTGAGAGGATTATCTTTTACCTTCATCGTCATCCATTTAGGACGGTTAAGAGACCATCCCGGGAGCAGTGTCTATCACGCACAATTCTATTATACCTGAGGGAGAGACAGGCTCTTGATGACAGCTTTATTGCTGATAAGAGAGGGAAAATACTGGTTTCTCTTTGCTGCATATAAGTATTTCACTCTGTGTTGAAACTTTGTTTTTCCATATTTTTTGTTGGTCCGATGTATTTTGTAATGAACGTAAGAGTATAATATTCTCTGAGAGTGAAATTTTTAATTAACAAAATGTGATCGTTAACGCAGAAGCTGCATGGCATTTTATCAATAAACTTTTAAGGTGGACAAACAAATTGAGCCTTTTCGAAAATGGATGTATCATTTTATTAATAAACGGATGCAGACATTTATCACTTTATATATTCGGAATAATGTTTAAAGAGAATGTATTTTAATCAAAAATATACCATTTCATATTCGAACGTTTAATTTTCAGTAAAATAAATATCTTGTTGAACAAATAGAACATCGGAACTGAGAACAATTAATGGCCATAGAGTTATGTGATTCGTGCCGTTTCAAACTAAAATTAATTGGAATAATTGACAAGGTTACGTTGTAACTCGCACAGATAAAATTAAAGATGTTTTTCTCTAACAGTATAATTAACGAAGTTTTTGATTGCCAGGGCGCGAGAATTATGATTTTGGGAAGAAATCTTACAGCCGACGCACACTAATTCATAGAGTGACGACTATCGCCGGGGGTCCCTGACGACAGACGACGACCGTCGTCGACCTTTGTCGATGTAAGTGTCGCTCGTCTGTTAGGTCCACAAACAATAGGCCGACCAGATGTATCTGTATAGTATCGTCATTTTGTTTATAACGCGGTTTCTATAGCCACTTAGTAACACGTTAGTTATGATCCTCATTTGGTGTAATAAAATCTAATGGACTTGCGTTATGTCGACCACTTTTTTTTATGCCTTTCTATTTTATTCTTTTGTTTTTCATGGATATGAGGACGTTTTACTGAATTTATTTTTATACAGGTGCTTTCAGTAATGGCATCTATTGTTTTCCTATATCTGGACGCGTTTGTACTTAGACTTTGAAAATTTAAGCTTATGAAGTAATTATACTGGAAACTTGCACCTTAATTTTTTGGAACGTAATTCCTTAATGCAGCTTGCGGTAGAAGTTACCTGGCAGAAACCGTCACGTAAGGAAAAAGCGTTATACTCCCTCCAGGCGAACTTAAGAATTTCGTATCCGACGAGATACCCCCCGATCGCACATTTGTTTTATTAATCGCTGCCCCTTAATAATTTCTTACGTAGAATCAGCTATAAACAGGTTATATAACTAGGAATAATATTAGCCATGATTGCCTTTACTTCGTAGAAAGAAATTCAGCTGTTTAATTGACTAAACAGAAATCGTAGTTGTAAAGTCTACTTAGTACAATGACTTACGGCACCTATAAACATTGTTCTAATATCCGTAGTTTAGTGCAATTTGTAAAATAATTCCTTACTCCACGGAACCGGAGCAATTTCAACTAAACCATGTGTAAAGTTAGGAAATTGCAGTTACCGTTGGGAGGCAATGAGCGATGTGATAGTGTTATCGTAATTACCGACAAAATTTTGCTTCGCATAGAGCACTTATTAGTCGCAGCTGTCAAGTAAATACTAGAACTTGATATGGTAATTGTGCATTTTCCTGTCAGCCGACTCAAAGGACCAGTTTTTTGTTAACTGTACAATATGCTGTTATATAGATTAGTAGACATAAAAAAAGCCTTTACACTCTAGGAATTTCGCCTATGTCGCGGGTGCGCTTATAAATATGAACTCTCGTACATAAACAGCTGGTACCGGAATAACTATCTGTAGGCCATACTATTATTTGTTGCGGGAATTGAACCCGCGATACGCAGGGCAGCAGACAATCGCCGAGCCACTGCCACTGCGTCAACCGTGAACTGTTAGATATGCATTCCCACGATTTGTGTGTCAAGTTTCCGACCACCTTCGTCTTGCAGGTCCACCCGTCTGAAACTTTTGGGATGTTAATAACCCAGATATAGCAGAGAATAAGCAATTACATTAAAACGCACACCTATTGAAGACCTTTTGTTTACCTGCCTCTTTTTTATGACAGAAGTAAAATTAGGTCAAGAGCACGCTAAATTAACGCTGTTTGTCCCGGTTGTCAAACGCATTCTTGACAATGTTGGTTTGGCGTACCACGTACTGCTCTGGCTTTAGGGTCGCTACACGTTAAAGCGGGTTGGCCATATTTGCAGTTCGGAATTCGTGATCCTTAGAATTTTAATATCACCAAGTAGGGTTCCAAAAGCACAATAGTTTACAAAAAAGTGTATTTTTTAATTTAAAATAATCACTTTTGAGATTTAAAAAAGTATGTCTACCTTCTTATTAACATTGCTTTAGTTACTAAATTGGCTAAGCAGGTCAGATTATGTTAATTTGAACAAAGTAAGTAATAGTGCTCTTTTTAAGACTCTTAAGACCACTAGGGTAACATGTGATCACATTACCCCATGTGGTGCCTGCATACCCTCCGTCTGTCAACATAGTCAGTTAATGTCAGGCACTTAAATGTAACTTCGTCGTCGGTAGTTTTTCACCGTGACAGCAGGGTGGGGGGAGGGGGGAGGAACTTAATGCCATTCGCCTTTTACAATTTATATTCATCGTAGAGTTCACTTACAATGTTGCTTTAATTATTATTTAGAGAGTTTATCTTCTCTTGGGATTTATTTATTTACTACGTCTCTGATGCCTACAACTTCGTCTGTGCGTCGACTTCAGAATTAATCCAAAGTCCTTAATTATCCCACGGGAGCTGTACATTTTTCCGGAATAAAAAGATGCATAATTCCATCCAGCCAGATTCGTTCAGCCGTTGTGGCGTGATTATATAAGAAACATTCATTCATCCAAACTTTCGCAATAATAATAGTAGTAGAATTTAATATTAGTTTGCACCAGACATACAAATTATTGGTCAATATAAATGAAGTACACTAAACATAAAATTTGAAAGAATTAGAGCAAATTAAACAAAATACGTTACAATTAATGGCAAAAAAACAATTTCAGTCAAGGAGATTGTGTTGAGTGTGGCACTGGATTCCAGGTATCGATTTTCAGCACTTAGGAGTTCCAGTTCAGTACTCACGAAGACACCCAATGATTCGTCATGTAGCAAAGGGTTATTAATAAGGGTAAGGGCTACGGATTGATTTGCTTTGCTTAGGGCGGGAGTTATATTTTATTGTTATACTAGCTGCTGCCCGCGACTTTGTCTGCGTGAACCCAGGTGACTGTCCAGGTGTTCCAGATCTTCAAATTTATTCTCTCAGCAGAAAATGCTCATCACGTGGAACAATCTTTGCTATGGTGCCATTTTTGTATCTCTTATAGTTTAGCTGGTCTGTTGCGGTTCTGCATCAGGTGTTCAAGTTTTCAAGATAAATTAAAACCCTATATGTTGCCCAGACTTAATACCTATACAACAAAAAAAAAACATTCAAATCAGTCCAGTACTTTTTGAGTTTATCCCGGACATATATTTGACTTCCCTACCATTTTATTACATGTATATAGATGTAGTTTGAAGTTCGTACATGGGCACAATTATCAGATTCTCGCGTGAGGCTATGTTTTGCCAAAAAGCTATTAAAATAAATTGTTTTAATTTTTTAATTTTTTACGATAAATTTCTTTTTTTTCGAATGTAATATATTCTGTTATACTGAATATTGGGTAAAAAGCTCTAGCCTTAGTTTTCAAAATGCAGGTTGGTAAACAACCTGTTCAGCTTCTCCCGCTATAGATTTTGTAGCACATTTTTATTTAAACTTATTATATTTCACAGTTACGAATTTTCCTTAGCTTACGTAACTCGATACTTGAGCTAGAAACTCACCACTGGGGTTAAATCGGGCAATATTAGAGCTCTAGGCCTTGCCATATTCCCCATCAGTAGTTTATGTGTTACCGTCGGACTATTACCGCTTCAAATTCTGCGTGATAAGTGGAGATATGTTAACCCCTTCCAAATTGGAACATAACTACATCCTTGACTCAAATTGCCCCTGAGGCAGGAAGTAGTTGTTGTACGTTTGTTTATTTATAATATGCAAGTTTGAAAAAATAACATCTATCGCGTAGTTTTTGTGAATGAAAATTGATCTACAAGCGTCCGATATTCGACGAAACGAGCGCGAAAACAGTCAAGCTTGCCAAACTAAATATTCTAGGCAAGTTACGATGAACTACATTACGTTACGAGTCAAATAGACATAAAATATGTCATGGATAGTTTGCGTACCATTATACAAGAAGACATGAAGAACGCGCGGAGTTAATTATCCCTTGCGTCTATAGCCGAAGTATGCTGATAATTGTGGCAATGGAAACATTGTATCAATATACGTAAACAATCTAATGACAAGACTTCACAAGTGCAGGCCGAAATCTGTACATTATTTCAGTTCAATGAACAACGCAATGCAGAGAGAATACTTTATCATTCTTTGTTCTAAAATTAGTAAAGTAATAGAAATAAATTGCCAAGATATTTTTGTCAATCGAATACATACCTACTTAGTTATTGTTATTAATTACAAATTGATCTGACATTTTAATTACATCGCGTGTACCAACGAAGTAAGCAATCAAGCGCGCACCGCCTTTGGAACAAAATTAGACAGAAATATAATTACGCTTTTGTCAACACAAATAGAATAATTAAATTACAATACAGACTATTAGGTACAAAACAGCTTGCAAGAAAATATATTTTCTATCAAAATGTAGGTATTGTTGTGAACCCAATGACTTGGGATCACTACTTTGTACCTACCAGGATATTTAATATACCGTGACTGAAACACTATTTATTACTAACTTTGTATTGAAATATCTAATCTGTCAGCCGTAGACATGGTCTATCAAGACCTTATTTTAAAAAATACTATTTATCTCTAAATGAATGAGATTGTATACGGTTCATCCAGCTAGAGCCTCTAAAGAACATAGTTACATTTAAAACTACTTAGTAGTGTGCGATTAACAATGTAGGTACAGCGTTTGGTGTGTGATATTTCCAACAACCGATACGGATCAAAGAACTGTCGTCGCTTTTCCTCCGCCTGTTGACTATTTTCGTATCCACTGGAATCTTTTTGTCCATAACCTACACACGTGTTATAATTCGACAAAAATACTTGTCGCACGCTCGTTGGAAATAGATGTGAGAGAGATCTTTCGAGAAGTCTAAACATGTCACATATCTGTTAGGTCAAAGCTCTTCCTATTGAAACTGGTGCGTCATAATAAAAATAAGCGGCCATTTTTTTTTTTCTTGTTTCAGTAGCAAAATTTTCGTTATAAAGGTTTTTAGCACAAACGAAGTTATTTTGTCTGGAGGTTCTTTAGTTATAAGGTATTTACTCTAGTTGTTTACCTGAATTTTAATTACGTTGTTTTTGGTTGCTTGCTGGCACTTTTTTCTTAAGCTAAATATACTGTGGCTGGGTAATCTCTAACGCTAAATTATAATTAAGTCTGTTTTCTAAGTAAATATTTTTGTATATTGACAATAGATTAGGCCGTCACTTTCCCTCGTCGTCTTGGCGTCTACGGCTAGACGTGTTCGACTTTGGGGTAATTCCGGCGAATGAGAACAACTGTTCGGGATATAAAAAACACATTGCATAACGGTTAATTACACAAAGTGCCCATTAATTTAAGTAACAATAAGCAAAAATGTTTGATAGAACATACTTAATTTGTTTTTGGTGTGAAAATTCCCTGTTTATAGAAGTACCTACATAACGGAACACACTCGTAAATCGTGCTAACGGAAGCATGCAGCAGTGCCGTGGATGTATTTAATGTTTATTTATCACACTCAATTTTTTTTTCTAAAAAAATACGTCAAAAACAGGTGGATCTTTGATATTCAAAACCTCCGTAACTAAAAGAGTAAACAACAATGTCCCAATGATGAGAAAACAAAAGTAACTTTCTGCTTTGTGTAAAAATTTACTTAGTATTTTTACACTGATTTCCGTAGTTAGAATTACCCGACGATCATATTAGGAGGCAACATTTCGACCCTACCATACCATTTATACCTATCTAAGGTATAATAAACGAATAATTTAATAGCAAGAAAATACCGCTATGTATTTTTAAAGGCGCTTGTTCACAACTTAAATGAATATGCGCAAATGTTCGCTCTCATTATAGTAATTAATTTCAAAATCACGAAATAATCAACTTATTTAGCTGACGGTACGTCTTTTCAGTAAAAGTCGGCAACTTTCCTTTCGTAATAACTTCTCAGCTTTATTAAGTGGCACGTACCTATTGAATGAAATGATTGATCGATGTTTTGAAGTTGATTGAGATGTTCTTCTGCCAATGCCCTAATAGCTATAACGTAGCGCAACAAATATTATCTAATATTCACCATTTTGTGGTGGTTTGGAGTTTCAGTCCGATACAATGTATTTTTTTCATCCTTATTTATTTCCATATGTTTATCTTTAGACGTGGTGTCAAATTAGATGATACCCACAAAATAAAAATGAATGAGTGAATGTATTTTCAAATGTGTTTTTTTATTCTTTCCAATTTCAACCGTTTTTCGTGTATATAAAGATTATTTTTGCTTAAACATGTAACAAATTTTGCTAACTTGGTGTAGAGATCACAACATTAAACAATTATCTATAGGTAGGTACTATACTAACATAATGATCGAAGCTGAAGAGTCTTTTGTTGTTAGTTTGTGTGTTTGTTAGAACGCGAATCTTTGAAACTACCAGTCGGAATGTTTTTTTTTTTGTGAATGAAAGCCAGATTCTTTATAAATATTTATATATAGGTCTACTTTATATAAAGGCTGTATAGCATCACGCTACGACCCACGGGAACGGAGCAGTGATCAAAGACGTAACTTAACGCGGGTAAAAAAAAACACGCAAACAAAGTCGCGGGCAAAAGCTAGTTAAATTGTAAATTAAAAAAAAATCCTGCCTCGTTGGTCTAGTGGTCGCAAAGCGCGACTGCTGAGCAAGAGGTCTTGGGTTCGATTCCCAGGTCGGGCAAAGTGTTATTGGGTTTTTCCGTAAGGAATTTCTCAGTAGCAGCCTCGGAGTCTGGATTTGTGCCCGGTTGATGGCAATAGGCTTGCCCCCTATTACATGGGACTTAAACATAACTGGCGAAATGTGGGTGTACCTACTAATGGGTACACCTCTGCCTAACCTTTTGGGGATAACATGCGTGATGTTATGTTAAAAAAAAATCCTATGACTTAACTATTGAATTAAAAATTTGAATCTATCTTGTCGCTATTTCATTGAGTAAAATTTAAAAATCATGATATATATTTCATTCTATCTTCATTAGCATATCACTCACAGTTCTCGGTGAGTGGAATGTCAAGCTTCATTAGTGCACCTTTTCGAAATAAGCGTGGGCATAAGTTGGTGTTTATTTAAATTTAGCTGAAGGACCTACCTTCCAATTAGCAGGCCGCCATAACTCTGCAGTATAATGCATAATTAATGAGCTAAAATAATGAAGATTGGATTAGTCTCGCGTGGGATCAAGGTAGGTATCAATATCAATAGATTTAAAACCGAAAGCTTTAACGCCGAACAGGCGTGTTATGTGGTTCAGATAGGTATGTATACCTATCTGAACCACATAACACGCCTGTAATTCCCGAAGGGTTAGACAGAGGTGTACTTATTAGTACACTCACATTTCGCCAGTTATGTTTAAGTCCCATGTAATAGGGGGCGATGTAGGGAAGGCTTTTAAAAAAAATGGGGTCTGTAAAGAATGCCCACGCGGGCAAAGACGCGGTTAAAATCTAGTAAGGTATTAAAAGAACTTCAATAACAAAACTGGCGATATCGTTCGCGTAGTTTTTTTTACGAATCCCTATTTTTTTTTAAATTAAAGTTATATAGCCTATATTACTCGCTGATAATGTAGCATTCCATAGGTGAAACCTACAAGTCTTTTTTCTTAATAATATTAGTTTAGATAGGCTCACCTTTACCCCCTTTCTCTTTTGCTGGGAACGATTGTGGAGGCTTGTTTAAGAAGTAAACTCAACTATAATTACTCGGAACTTAAAGTTACAAATAATTTTCGAGAAACACAGACGTTCCAAAACTGTACGCACAATATATTATTCTCTTTGTTTTGACTTGTATTTCAAAATCAGGCCTTTCTGTTTATTTTACGGTACTAGAGAGAGATTTGTAAATCCAAATACAAAGCTAACTCGGGTTGTTTGCTTTTCTAGATTGATAAATTATCGTAGCATCGACTTTGTGCTTCAGCGTTTGATCTAATGAAGGATTAGAGAAAGGTAAGGTCCTACGAAAGGTCCCTTTTTTAACGAATGATCGATCGGAGTGTTCGTTCCTCGCAGTGTAGGTACTGTCAGTTGTTTTGCTATTTTGTTTCATTGTCGCTTTTAACAAGCTTTTATTTAGCTTGCACTGTTCGTAAGTACTAGTATGTAAGTAAGTTGCATGTTCTTTCATTTGTTAACCATTTTTCGACCATTTGTTGGTATCCGATGGAGCTGAAATTTTTCATACACCTTTAGTTCTGATGACAATACAATGTCCAGCTTGTTTTTTTTATAATTATTTTGGATTGCTTCGTGTAATTAAAAAGAATTACAAAAAACAAAACTCACAAAAATTACAATTCATTTCTTTGCGTTAATATTTTTTTGTTCTTGTTTACTTTTAACAATAATTTAAAATACAACTATAATCACGGTCTCGTTTAGGTAATAAAGTAAACTTGCACAAGTTTAAATAGTTGAGCTCGGATGAACTGCAAATGAGTCGCAGCTCTGAGGATTTATCTTACACGTTTATACCGTAAATTGTACTTACTTATCCAAGATTATATTCACGACTCGCGCTCTGAAAATATGTACCAGCACCTTAAGTATAAACTAAAATATTTCCCTTTAGAGCGCTTAATAAAAATAGTACTAATTTATTGTGACAAGTAATACGGTCTAAGTTTTTCTTGGTAATCGCAGGCAATCGGTAAAAGAGAATCGTCGTGAGGAAACCTGTACCTGAAATTATTGTAAGTCTGGAATCGCCAATCCGCCTTCAGCAAAGTCAAATCATTAATTTCAATTAGGCCATTATAAGGCACTTAGCAAGCGTGCTGATCAATGCTCATGCCTTCTCTGTATGAGAAGAGGCCTTTGCCCTGCAGTGGGACAGTAATAGGCTGGTATTATTATTATTTTAGTATTACGGTCTAAGTAACAATATGCGAACGAGCAGCTTTTCATTTGTTAATTGATAATGAACTAAAATGAAATAGAATTACAATTTAAATTGCATAACTATATTGCAGCATAGTAAATACCGGGTGTAATTATTATCTTGCACACAATTGTCAACTCTATTTACAATGTAGGTATTTTAGTTCATTTTCAATCAATAAATGGGAAGTTTTGGTGCTCTAACGCAACCGTGTGCGTTTCAAACTCGCACTTGGCCAGTTGTTCTTCATGTTCAGATGTTGTAAATGAAAAACAAATAGAGAGCGCTTATGGTTTCGGCGGTAATTACCTCACGCAACACGTAGCTGCGCCATGAACGCGTTAAATTATGAAACAAGCCACACGTGTACCGTTCAAGCACATGTAGGTAAATAATACACAAAAGCCTTTTGACATTGACGACCATGATCCGACTGAAAGGAGAGAAAGTCGTGCTGCCTGGATTAGCGTTAACAGAAATGAAAAAATAAACAAATGAAATGAACAAATAATTTGAGTTTGTTACAAACTCAAATTATTTGTTCATTTCATTTGTACCACTGTACGATATTTAACACTATATAAAAACAGCCCTTTAACGTGTAACTTTGTTTTATACACACACAATTTTTTTTTAAACCAAGTGTCCACTGATTAAAAGTTAGGCACAGTAGATGGACGTAAAGGAGATGGACAAGAATATAAACAGTAGGATACCGTATGGCCCTTGGGTACTGAACCCTAAAAAAATGAAATGTATCGACATCACTTTTCGCAAAATTATTTCTCGTTTGTTCAAGGAAAAAAAAAACAATGTAATAAGCCATGATTGAATGTGTGTTTACTAAGAATTATTGAATGTTTGGCTTCGAAGATTAAAGAAGGTGGTTAATCAAAAATAGTTGGTTGTATTTCATTCATTTTATGGGTACAGAAGTAGGTTAACATTCCGAAAGGTATAAAGATAGTACGCCCAACTTGTTATTGGTGGAAACCTTTTTATTTTTGTTTTGTTTATTATTCTTACGTCCAGTTATTGATCTTACGCGTCGATTTGAGCTTCTAAAAAATATTGTTTATGTTGACGTAAATTATAAACAGCTCAAATTATAATTCATAGAAGGAAGTACGGTTTTAAGTTATTTACGGGATCGCGGCGTAAATATTCGCTGAGGAAAATTAATTTTCACTGAAGCTCTTACAAAACTTGTGAAAGATTAGGATCATTTAGTGTACAAGTGGATTGAGTTTTGAAAAATGGTGATTAAAAATGATTAATTGGATGAATAAAATGTGTTTGTGAGGGTAAGGATTGTGTTTGTATTTTACTCTAGAGATTTCCCCGGCGTCGCCGCCGGCGCGGCTCGTAACGTGCTTCAAATGAAACAATTATGTAAATATCTACTCACTAATTGCTTCACCACTCTACTTCATCCATGATGACTACCAGTAAAAATTTATCATCCAAAAAAATGTGCACAATAATTGCTTAGACTATTTCATTTCCATTACTATGCTAATGTAAGTCTGTGGTACCTATTAAAATTTTGTGAAGAAAATTGACTAGGGTTGTTTTTTTTTTACTGCTTATTTTTTATCAACGGGAAACAACGTCGTTGTTTAAATTAGGGTTCCCTGTGCCTCCTGTCGCTTAGGTAACATCTTAACCTTGGTAGGTATGAGGATCATAGTTGAGTTTATCTGTTCACTAATACCTTGATACTGCGAGCCTTAATCCTCCTGTCAAACCAGTGATCCTCTTCTGAGATATGTACTTCTATGTTATGTGTTCGTGGAATCTTGTTATGTTGGTATATCTACCCGTGATCTCTTATGTATGGAAATACTTATTTCGAGATGATTTGAACGCGAGAATATTATGTTTAGGTAGGTATTAAGATTATCGTTTATCGAATTTTATAACACTAAGATAAATGTTCAGGGTGTACCTACATACAACATAGGTAATTCTTCACCAGCAACTACAGAATAATAAATTAAATTATATCGGCCTACTCTAATAAAATATTATTTTAATAAATTACGACCTGGACAGTTCCATTATTAAATGCTTTGTTTGCATCGTAAATAAAAATGAACGATACGCTATATGCACGAACTCATCGTGATTAATAGTGAATTATTATGGAATTTAGAAAACCAATCTCAGTTTAATTAACTTGTTACAAGTATTATTAAGTAGAAACGCAAACTTTAGTATTTTCTGTTGTGTCTGTACGCTAGGTGGCGCTATTGTCTTTTTACATCTATCAACTATTAACTGACTAGGTATATTGAAATACTAGCTTCTGCTCGCGACTACGTCCGCGTCTAAGTTGATATATTATACCACAGAAACCGCACATTTTTAGGGATAAAAGTAGCTTATGTGTTTTTTGAAATTATAATAATATAATATCAATAATAATAATAATTGTTTCCGCCTCCGGTGGGCTACTATTTTTTATATTTTTAAATGTTTGTATTTTTATATTAATATTTAAAAATGTAATTTATATGTATATACAATTTAATAAATGAGAATAATAATATCTTGGGACAACTCACACACGGCTATCTGATCCCAAGCTAAGCAGAGCTTGTGTTATGGTAACCAGACAACTGATATATATACTTATATAATTTATAAATACATAGGTACATATTATAGATAAATTACACCCAGACACAGAACCAACAATTATGCTCATCACACAAAGTTTGTCCTGGGTGGGAATCGAACCCACTACCTCTGGCTTTGCAGTCAGGGTTACTAACCACTAGACCAACGAGGCAGTCAAAAATAATCCATCTCAGTGCAAAATTTCATCAAGATCCGTTCAGCTGTTCTAACGTGATTGAGTATCAAATACCATCCATCCAAACGTTCGCATTTAAAATGGCTAAATGGCTAATATTTCATGATAATATATTGTCGAAAAGTAATCAATATATTTTCTTTAAAATCGCAAAAACTTTTCAGTATTTATATTTTACAAGCGACCCGCCCCGGCTTCGCACGGGCGCAATGTAAATACATAAACCTTCCTCTTGAATCGCTCTATCTATTTAAAAAAACCGCATCTAAATCTGTTGCGTAGTTTTAAAGATCTAAGCATACATAGGGACAACCAGAAGCGACTTTGTTTTATACTATGTAGTGATTTATTCTCTAGCAGCAGTGGCGGCTGTACCTTAAGTGCGCTCGTGCGCTGAACCACCAATTCAAAAATCAAAAATTACAAAATATTAAGTACTTCATCTTTATTTTTAAATTACCATTTTAATAGTTATTTTTAAACATACAAAAACGTATAAAAAATTAAATCTCCAATTATGGTGAAACAGTTTGAGCGCTTTACTAAACTATTAAGACTTATTTTCCTGTAAAGACAAATTCTCGTGCGCTTCGGCGAGTGCACGAGGACTGCTAATATAACTTGTAGGAGATACGAGTTAATACGCCTGACGCGTGAAACAGAAGATAGTTCATAGAAATGTACCGAGTAATGAGTGGGTTCTCGAGCGCCGCACGAGCGATCATCTCCGAGGATTGCCGAGAGCACCCGATGTTTGACGAATTGACGAACGACGACGCGACGGCAGCCATGATTGACATCTCGTTAACGGACTGCTAGTATAGTTTCACTGTATGTGTGACGCGTTAATTATTGTTTATTTACATAATTATATTACCGTAATTGTTTTTAGTTTTTGTTTCGATTTTTTCGAAAACTTTTATTCTATACTATGTAAGTATGGTGTTAATACCCGATTTTAATAAAAAGGTGATTGAACATTTCGCTTCAGAAAAATGTCGTCGCATTGATTTAATGTATAAAAAATAAACATAATTAAGTATATTATGTCATTTTTTGTTTTGTTGCATTTTCTAATTTTAATATTTTAGTAAAGTGCACCACCAGTTCGATAACCCACCAGCCGCCACTGTCTAGCAGACATAGTAAATTCCAAGCAATACTCATATTTTTTATCAATATATAGGTGGGTACCCCCTAATACCATTTCAGCTTATTGAAACATTCAATATTTCTTTCAAGTTGTTACTCAACCGATAACGTTGTTTTCTGAACAAAAATCGATGACAAACATACATATTTAAAGGAATACAATTCGTAGGACTTACGTACATGTATATAAAGTATATGGTCGTGTATGTTGCTACACGTGGAACTACAAATAGAGCATTGAGCGCCTTTTTCAGAAAGTCCCACAAAAGACCTACACACGACAAAAAAATCTGTATCGAGCGGAATATTTGAAAGAGAACTATCACAAATCAGTTCACAAAATCTTAGTAAGCAGAAGATCTCAGTAAGTACTTAGTTTGATATCTACCTACGCATTTCCTTTTTAAGGAAATATTGAAACTTTCCGTGACACAAGGGCTGGCTGTTACCTTGACCAGACGCTAAGCATTGCCATCCGACGTGGCAATTACGACAGTCTCTTGGGCACATTTCCAGTTGACACCGATGCGGAGGAATTTTTAATGCCATTTTGTTTTAGTTTTATTATTATGTTGTTATTGAAATTTTTAGTTTTTGGGTTAAGTGTGTAAATATTGTAGCTACGCATTTTTTGTTACAATAGCAAATCGCCCCAGCTTCACACTGGTGTAAAAATCCGGTGGATTTATCAAAAAAATATAAATCCCCCCTTGTAAAAAGGAATCAGCAAAATCGGTCCAGCCGTTCTCGAGTTTTGCGTTTAACAAGAGATTTAGCCATTATTTTTTTTATTATTATAAATTTTTAAAAAATAGCTAAACCTGGCCAAGCTTTGTTGTGGTACAGCCTAATAAAAAAAAATATAAAAACACTTTTCTGTTAAAAACAATGATAAGAAAAAAATTCAAGTCAATTAATCGACTACTTCCTGAGTTTTGGAAACACAAATATACGGAAACAGATTTTTTTTTTAATATAAAGATACCTTTTAAAAATCTGGATAAGCATTTGTTAATAGGTATTTCTCAGCCCTACTGAAACAATATCGCCTGTAACCGTTTTTACTGAATTGACGCTGACGTCAGAACATTTTAATGGATGCCTATTTGTAAGTATTACCTACGATTAAATTAACTCCTCTATTAAACGCCGACGTCGCGGCGACGCCGACTGAAAATGAAGTTACCTTTCATTACCCTTGATGGGGGTCATTAAATAATACTGTATTTGGCTTTTTATTGGACTATGGTAATCTAACCATACGCGCCACGCTTCATTTGAAAGCATTATACAATCATAAAGACAGCGTTACAAAGGAATTATCATAATACGGGTTCATTAAAATAAATTCTGGAAGGGACGAGACACAATTGAATTGAAAAAGTTTTCCAATTCTTTGGAAATATTTCGAATATTACAATGTATTACTGATATAATAATACCTTCGTTAATTGTATTCGTACACACTTAGGTACCTACCTACTCGTAGATACATGCTTCAAAATTATTGAAAAATAAGTCTTTCAATTTATTTTATGTCTGGTTTAAAATGATGGCCCTTTAATCACTTAATAGCTTCAACGTTCAAGACATTTCTTGCTTCCAATAAGTGACTACATTTTTTTGCAGCAATCTGCGATAAATGAACTTTCTCACAGTAATTACAGGGTTAATTTTTATTGACAGTTACCTGAGTTACCTGACAGGCTTAATTTTTATTGATAGGTAGCTGCTGCCTGCAATTTTGTACTTCGTAATTTCGTTACTTTTTGGCGTAAGAATATTCACGGGCTTTTGCAAAACAACCCACCAAAGTTTCATCGCAACCGGTTCAATGATTTAGGAACGCATGAAGGACAAATATACAAATATAATTTTTGATTTATATGTATGAATACATTGAGTGGTCACTATATTTACTATACCTATGCGGTTGCTTCGCAAAATCGCAATTAATAAAAAGCTTTTTAACAACGATAATAAAAAAACTTACTAGCACATATCTAAGAAAAGAAGTAGGTACGTGCACCTACTTACACACACTGATTCACCATTCACATTTAAACTTCTCATTGAGAAATAACCCAGAATAAAACATGCCGAATGTAAACTTTATTGCTAATTAGCTCCTTGCGGTACGTCTATACAACTTTACAGCTGCTTTATTTATTCTGTAAAAGTTTACGTAGCTTTACGAACAAAAGTCACGCTCGTATGTAAATATTATTTTAAGGTAATTCGCGCCTCATTTGCACTAAATTTATTTAAAATTCGTTGAGTCATACAAAGTTTGTATGCAGTAATTTCATCAAAGGAATAGCATGCATTTTATAACGGAACGAATTGTGCTCAAAATTGTTTTGATCTTTAGCTTTGTTTATTTTATTATGCGGTTCTCGCAAAGTGTAACTCGCTGCTTGAGCATTCAGCGTAAGTACGGTTTCAGTCTGATTGTTTAGTAGGATTTATTTTATCTAAAATGTTTTCTCTCTTCGCTATTACAGTAAAATTTTGATGTTGTAAAATGCTCTGTATTTCCATAGAGGAACATTTAGGTCGTATTATTAAACTCCGGTTAAAGAAAGGTACCTTTTTTTAAGGATGGAAAATCATCAAATGACTTCTTCCGCTCTGGGCGGAGCGGAAGGAAGTGTCAGACTCTAACTGACTAAAACCCACCCGTGTTCCTCCTAAGGCCCTTTGCAGTAACTCTTTCGAACAAAATACGCAACCCTGGCAGAAAGAAAGGCACCTTTTTTATTTTTTCCTTACCTAGTTTATTTCACAGCTGGGCAAAGGCTTTTTCCAAAGCCTTCAGGATCCCCGTGCCACCATGAACCAGCTCTCGTGATATAGGCGACGCCTGTCTACCTTTAGGGACTTATAATATCAATTACCGATTCACAATTACGACGCGCACGAAATGATGGCAGCGACGCGACGGGCTGGCAAGTTCTTTTTATAAAAAACTGTAATATTTTGAATTCATAATGATATTATTTTGTTTATAAAACCCAGTGATTGTGGTGTCTAACTCCAAAGTGTATTGTCTGAATAAATGAAGAACAAAACTCAACTTACAGTGACAAAAAAAACTATTCAAATATAGCCACTCGCATTCTATTGAATTTTTAAAACATTATAAAATTGCTTAAATTTATAGTGACATAAAAGTTGTATAGAATGTGCCGTCTCGATTCTTTCAATTTGTCACCTGGCCACGCTTTATTGGTGGAAGACTACACATAACTACGGCCTTCATTGAGGAATCTTAAAATATACAGCAATAAAAATGTCGTGTTCAACAAGTTCGTTATCCGAAGCATACAATATATTTTCATATGATAGTGATATATTGAGCTGATCTGCTCTACAGGTGAATAAAAACGCGACGCGGGACGACCAGATTATAAGTATCTGACACTGCCAAAGAAATTGTAACGGCTATTTTTAACACATTTTCGGCCTCTGCCCTTCAAAATGTTGATCTCCCATTGAAATGAATATTTTAGATGTTCAGTGAAAACAAAATTAATCAAACTATAAACAAGTACAGAGATAACAAGAATTAAGTTAAATAAAAAGTAAGTAAAGCTTTGTAATAAACCTGGCTTAGAATTTAACATGATGGACCGACAGACCTCAGGGTCGAAATATAAATAAATTATCCAACTTTTGTTGGTCATTTCCAAATCCGGCGACGTATTAAGACAAATAATAAAACGACAGACTGGAAAGACACCTGGCTTGTCCACTTTCATCGAATGATGCAGATGGTAGCGGTATAGGACACGTGCGTAACTGTGTAAGAGGGTGAATAGGGTCAAACATTTATTGAATGGTGGCCGTGTCAAGATTAAAAGAATGTGATATGTTTGGCAGCAAGATGGAGACAGTATTACTCGTAAGAACAGCTATACGACAAACAGGTCGCACCCAGCACTTCTGCCTAGATATAGAGATAAAGTTATGAACTAGAACCGAGAGATTACCGCCAGACGAAATCTTTTAGCGTGGCATAAACTTTGAGTATAAGCGTATTTGGTAGGGCTTAAATTCTAGGCCTATTTTCAAATATCAGATGCCATACATCGCCGCATTATACTAATATGGCTAGTTTTAATATACAGTTTTATTTTACAGAACTTTATAATATTTAGAAGCATTTTATTGTACCACAATTCTATTCTAATATTAGCAGATCATAAGTCTGACTAGAGAGTATTATGGAACGCTCAATTGCTAGTACTGACACATACTGATCACGTCGTTGACAATATTAGGTACAGCTGGCTAATAATCTCAATTGATATGACTGGTCCAATAGGCAAACGCGACGTACATTAGTCGGGAACTGAATTCATGAGAGTGATATTGTTGTCAATTTATATTCGAATCAACGGCATACTCGTAGGTGTATTATTATAGATACTAGTATGTTACAAGTGAGCTATTCCATTATGATTCAATTCATTGTGATGCACAACAATTGTGTTCCAAAACAAAACTAAGTTCACGTTTTATCAGTGTATTGAAACACAACCCTTCTGAGAATGATAATATTACCAGCCTATTATTGACCCACGGCTTGGCAGGGCAAAGGCCTCTTCTCATATGGAGAAGGCACGATCATTGATCACCACGTTTCCTCAAGGCGGATAGGTGATTTCAGAGTTATATATTAATAAATAAATCCTGATTTTGTCACGATGGTTTCCTTCACCGATATAAATGATGACAATCTTAGAAAGAACATAATTATGAAACTAAAGAAGTCACACTGGTACTTGCTTGGGCCCGGTTACGAGCCCACAGCCTTGTGCCATCACGTCGTCAAAAGATTTTATTATTATATAGGTACATGGATAGCTATATCTCCCGACTGCTGCGATAACCATCCGTCTGTCAAGTGATTATGGCAGTTTCCCCTGTCTCTGCTTATTGTACCCATCCAGCAATATAGGAAAAAATAGGTCATTTGCAGTCGAAGCACGAAACACCGGACCATTCTTCTTTTCATTTTTCCTTCGTCTGTGATCAAAAGTCTGCGTTGAACACCGAGCAAAATGTTTTAATTTTGTCAAATTAATTGCTATTATTAACATTTCTCAAAAGGAAATTCGATATTTTATCGGCACCTCGGTAAATTTTGAACAATATTTTTAGCGGTAACCCTTTTCTAGTATCTTAAATGACTTGCTGTCTTGCGCTTAATGAATTGATTTAGAAGGAAAATGAGTCTTTTATAATTTGACGTCATGAAGATGTTTATTAGATTCCACAAAAACATTTTTGTCACAATGTCTATTCTATTTCATGAAATATATTTTATTAGGAATGACAGCTGTTCGGTTTTTTTAAGTAGGTATACTTTGTATTTGTTACTTTTATTTTCTGATTTCGTGGTAAACCTTATTAAAGTATTTATAAAAAGAAATATGATCAGCCCAATAAATAGCCTATTCTTCGAATACAAGTAGAATAGGCGTTTGAATTTATTATACAAGTTGCAGAAACATTTGTGAACTTGTTTACAAAACGACAGTGAGGAAACGACACAAATAGAAGCAGCTTTCTATTATTAGGATGGAATTTTAAATGTTATTTTTGTTATGGTGTAGGTACATACTTTCAATAAAAACGAATTGTATCTTTAGACAAATATCGAGATCAAAAGCTTACTTCCATTTTGAAAAAAAAAAGTCGATAATACCTATTGGGTCTTTAATTAACGGATCGAGTTCGAAACACTATACTGCGTTCCAAAATAGGAATAGCTGATGTGGCTCAAAAAGTTGCTCAACTAAATTGGAGTTGGGTATATCTGCTGCCTGCCGGACGAACGGTGGGCACAAATAGCACAGACCAGTTGACCTGAGACAGTGAGACATGATTTGCCCAGGTTTGACCACGAAGGAGACTGTGGGACGAACTGTGTAAATTCCTTTAAAACTGGAGGGATAAAGAACACAATCGTGATGGAAGGAGTGGAGGGAGGTCTTTGCCCAGGAGTGGGACAGAGCAGGCCATAAAACAAATAAATAAAAAAAAGAACTTTCGTCGATCTGGGGATATTAGATTTACAAGTACCTACAGTAATGACACTAAAGCTCTGCTACCTCACAAGAGGTTATTCAAAACGGTACAATCAACAGTCAAGTACCTTCTAAACAATGAGCCATATTTTTTTTACATCAATTTCAATTATGAAAGAAATTTTCACGACAAGGACATTTTATAGGCTTTATATCATAATTTGTGACCTAGTGCCTATTTGTATTTTCTGCCTACTGTTTTCAATTAAAATATTCTTTGTGATGTTTATAAGCAACCTGTCAGAACCTCATAAGCTAATCTTTGCCTTAATAAGTCTGCATTGTACTAATCCGGCTGTGAGTATTTTCCTTGGGGTATGAATTAGACAAGCTATGGGGCCGTAATATAGTCATTGCTAGTTTTTTCAAAGTAATCAATCTAATGTATTATTCGTCGATATCAATACTTATAGCGAGTTGATATAGCAAACGGATAGGGTGCGCGGATGGGGGCGCTGAGAGGCAAAATGTATGGCGCTGTATGGGCGCGCGGCGGCCTAGTGTTTTATTTCATTCTGTAGAGTGCCATACTTCATACTTTTTTTATGTTTCATCGCTGCATCCGCGCGTCGTATTCACTTGGTACATATCAATTGCCATCAAAATCAATCTAAAAACCTTAACCAATAATAAACTAAATAAATATTGTTCGCAGGGAATACGCAGGGAAAAGGGATACAAACAATAGTTGATCACTTTTTAAGATAAAACCTGTAAAATAGAGTACCTGTCGATTGTGACATATACTACGTCACTTATTCTTACTGCTTCTGATTGCTTTTCGCAGCAATATTATTTTGTTAGATTTAACTCTTCGTAAATAAAACAAAAATATGAGCTTTTCTGTGAGGTCATAATTAGTATTGTTAGGTCACACTACACCTTGTATAATTTCTACATCAAAAGTACTCCTATTCAAGTCATGAATTGTGAAACATATACAATATACATAGTTCTATTTATACGATATTAAAAGGCAGTTAATATGAATGATGGTACGTTCGCGTCTCGTTAGATGATCTAGTGTTTCAGTTATTATAGTTTAATGAGAACTCTAAATGATATTTATGTTTCTGGTATATTGCCTGTCCAGGACTATTTATAAGTCTCGCCCTCACTTCCCGTGTGTTATTAATGGCTCTGAGGGGTTGAATAAAGTAGGTGGGTTGCAGCATCCACCTGTAGATATTAATAACCTCTTATTGTGATCAGGATTTGTATTCCCACGAGGGAGGCTCGACCTAGTGTGGGAGTATAGGTAATTATTAGATTTTCCTAAAAAAATATACAGCAAGTAATTTGTAAGAGCTGCCTACACCTATAACAATAAATTACAGTTTACCGTTTATTATACATATTTAATAAAGTTATATATTTTTTTACTCTTTTGTATTAAGTTTAAATATTTTTTTATGCTCATTTTTAATTTTTATTTTCAATGGATAAAATCCATTAAAATAAAGATGAAATAAGCAGTCCCTTATTGTTTATTTTCTATGATTGTTGTAGGCAGCTCCTACAACTTGTCTTTTTTTTTAATTTGATAAAATTGATTATTAGTTAATTACATTTTCATAGTTATAAGCAGAACGTTATGTTTTATGTCGAGCCCCTTTCCTTTTTCCTCTTTTATCTGTTATCTGCTTATGCTGTGGTGCGGTGTCATAAAGATTTATTTATAAACGCAGTTTACCTAATACATGTGATATTACGTATCTGCATTGTTTTACTATACTACTATAACGTGCATTGTTACGTACGGCACGCTTGTCATGTTATCTAGATTGTCATTTATTTTCATTATCTTGCACACTACCGTGCTAAATTGTAGCCTTTATTACTTCTGTAATAAGGTCTTATTTTGAGATAATAGCGTGTTGTTTACATTGTGATTAGGTGCTGTTATGAGAGATAGACCCAGGCTTTGTTAATAAGCGTTCTTAATCTGTGTGTGTTTGGTTTAAGAACTACCACGAAACGATCTCTCACCATTTTTCTAAGACAGTGCCGTGGTCTATTTTTCAGTAAGTCGTCAGTTTTGTTATAAATCTATTACCTATTAATATTATAAAGAAGTAAAGTTTTTTGTTTTAGTGTTTATAAAAGCTGATCTTGTACTGATCCGATTACAAAAATATTTTACTGATAAATGTTTAATGGCATGATTTGTCTTCCACGCGACCGAAGCCGCGAGTATTTTTATTATTTTTTTAAAAAATACTTTGATTTGTAAAAATGTATTTTGCTTATAGTCATGCCTAAACAGCTGATCAGATTTAGATGAAAGTCTCACAATTAGACTAGGTATATTGTCTTGGATACTAAATGTACAGTCAACAAAAGTGGTAGATGTGCAGGGTCGTCAGATATACTAGTTGAAGTTTTTTTAGAAACCGATGGATGTTTTCAAATGTAATTTAATTAAAAATGTAGTTATTAAACAGGTAATTAATTAAGTTAACTTTCAATCGAAGACATCCATCGGTTTCTAAGAAAAGTTCAACTATATCTGACGACCTGGATACCTATCTTTTGTTGACTGTACTGTACTTACTCGAATAAAACTATCCACAGATGTCAACATAAAGGGCATTGACCTCACTGTCTTTTGTAGAATGCGAGTAAGACAGTGGGCAACAACTATTCATTTATAATTAAAGACTCTTTCGTGTTCTGAACCGTCATGCTCATGAAACTCCTCACATGCGATCATAAACTTGAAAGTCTGACCTTAAGACATAAATCTACCTCAGAAACTATAGTATGGTTGTAAAGGTCAAAATATTTAATCGTAACTGAGTCAAAAATGAACGCTACAAACTGCCAATGTCTATTTTTACTAGCCTCTGCTCGCGACTTCGTCCGCGTGGTTTTTTTCACCTGCGTTTTGTTACGTCATTGGTTACTGCTCCGCTTCCATGGGTCTTAACGTGATGTTATACAGCCTGTAACAAAAACCCTGTCCGATCCTTTAGGGTATTATTCGGTATCGTACTGCGTACACATATACGTAACCATTTAATGGATTTGAGATTATTATTTTTCCCCAGTGAAAAAAAAAGAAGAAAGAAGAAGTAATTAAATTTAAAATAAAACATAAAAACTGATCAACGGCAACACTGATCTGACAGGGTTTTTGTTACATAGTGTATAGCCTATACATATCATAAATCTGGCTATCATATTTTTTATAATCCAACTGATAGCTCCTGGGATTAGCGTTTAAACAAACAAACAAAAAAAACTCTTAAGCTTTATAAAATTAGTATAGATAATTAAAGTAGTTTTCGAAAAAAAAAATTCTTTTAGAATAAATAGATAGGGACTTACCTACTTGATTTCTACATGAAATTGTTACTTTCAATCTTTTCACCCTGTAAACGGGGTGTGAAACGACACATCGCATTGCCCATCACTACGAATATTGCCCATCGAACTAAGTAATATTGAGCAAAAATTATTACTAGAAAACCGCTTTTGGGGTCGTAGGAAAGTTTAGTTATAACTGCAGTAACCTAAGTACCTACCTGGATTTTCTAATTACACACACAGCATCGCACTACAGTGACGGCGCGTTCACATAGAACGTCCGTTTTACTGGTCCGTTTAAACGTATAATTATGTTATTAGCGTATGTACTTAGTTGTATGAGCGAGTTCACACAGAATACAGTATTGCGGATCCAGTAAAAAATACGGATCCGACATCCAGTAGCGACGAATCATTAAAATCGGTCCTGTAAATGCTGTGTGAATATTACCTCCAGTAGCGACGGATCAGTTAAAACGGATCCTGTAAAATCGGACGTTCTATGTGAACGCGCCCTTAGTAATATTGAGCAAAAATTATTACTGGGATACCACTTTTTGGGTCGTAGAAAAGTTCAGTTATAACATTTAAAACTTGTACCTACCTAAGTACCTACCTGGATTTTCTAATTGTACCTACTATCCGGCTTCCAAGTAGCTACTTGGAAACCGGATAGTAAGTACCTAGGTACAGTTAGTGTAAACTGTTTCGCCGGAAAGTATGAAAATGCACTCATGAAACTTTAATTGCGACCATTGAAAACGGTAAGCTTTTTAATTAGCTCAATGAAAACTTTGCTTCATTAGAAACCCTGCAAAATAAAATTATTAATTGTTTCATTAATATGTATGGTATGCCGTACATTTAGCATGGAACTGAGAACGAATGAAAGGAAATGTATAATTAGGTAGGTTATTGGGAACAATCTGTAGCAATTATTTATAATGTATGCAATTATTTTTTAACGCGTACAATAGCTGAGTTAAACTTCTGATTGTAAAAAAAAAAAAATATTCATTCAGCTTAGTTCTACCAACACCAATCTCTTATCTTACTAATATTATAAAGCTGAAGAGTTTGTTTGTTTAAATGCGCTAATCTCTAGAACTACTGATTCGATTCTGGAAATTCTATCTCTAATAGAAAGCTATCTTGCCTCTGAGTGCAATAGGCATATTTTTTATCAAAAGAATAGGGATTCGTAAGAAAATTTACGTGGACTGAGGCGCGGATAAAAGCTAGTTTAACTAGTAAAATTAATTAGGTTAAATAAATTCAATATGCCAAATGTGTTACATAATATCCAGCAATAACAGTGTACAAACAGAGTCATCAACTGGTTACCCTTCTCGCTTTAAAATTCGTTCGAAAAAGGGATAACCAGTTGATGACGCTGTCCGTACATCCCCAATGTACTTCCTCAACTTATACTTAGAATACATCTAAAATCAAAACACACAAATTTCGAAGAATGGGAGAAATTTTGACGTGGGTTTGTTCGTTGGCAGAATAAGCTCAATTATTATGAAATTCAAGTAGGTTTGGAAGTGTTCAATATGCTTTTCTACAGGATTATTATCTTGAAATATTCAATAGTAGCGTCTACCCGCGACTTCGTTTGTAGACTTTAGATTTAAGTCAGATCAAAGAAGATCAATATCTATTCGAGTGCCAATTTTCGGCTAATTCCGTTCAGCCGTTTAAGCGTGAAAGAGTAGCAAACTTCTATCCGCAAACTTTCTCATTTATTTCATAGTGATAGGAAGAAGGATTATTAATACATGATTTTACTTTTATATTGTCATCAAATGCAAAACATGATTTAAGGTTCTTAGTTGACAGACACGAATGAATTCCTGTTTCATTGCCGCACTCCACCATTTTCCGAAACCCGTAGGTACGATTGAAACTCGCGATTATAGGCAATGGGATAACTTACCTTTTTTTTCGTTTTGTTATTGAAAAAAAACGACGTCACATTCATACTGTAGGCAGGTAGGTACTTACATACTTTCTAACAGGCGCGAAAAACTTGAAAATAAGTTATTATCTTCTGATCTTCGTAAAAGGAAGTCGACGAAGGCTTTACACGAGTAAAATGGTTTTCAGTGTGAAAAAGTTTTGATGGAAAACGAATGCTGAAGTTTTGTCCAGTTAAAAATCAATACCTTCAAAGCTAAGCAAGCCTTGGAGTAGAACGTATTTTTACCGCTAAGCTCCCGAAGCTTGCCTGAGTAAGATTTTGTACTGAAATTCGTTATTTGTGCTTGATTCAACAGATATTTCCAGCGCCAAAATCGTATTACACACGGCCCGGGGATATTAAAACTTTAATATTGTTGTACTAATAACATCTTATGTCTTACGTTTAACAAGATACGAGTACAACAGATTATTTTGGAAAATGTTCACAACATTTAGTAAATGTTTACCATTATTCTCATACTGTGTTGTCGAGATTACTGTTTAGTAAGAAAAACCGTTGGAAACGCCACGAACTGCTTAAGTGATTTGGGTAGGATTTTATGCCCCCTCTAAAATTTGCCTGTCCTTTGGGACGTAAAGTGTTGCTACAAAATCTTACTTTTCCTAGTTAAACTGCAACATTGAAATGAAGATTTATTAGAAAAGTTTGACAGGCTTAAGGAATTTAGAGCAATTCTTACAAACTATGTTCTTTAGAGTCTAAAAAGCTTTTAGGTATTACTGCCGAGTAGGGTTGCCAGACGTCTGGATAAAGCCGGCCGTAGTCAGGCTTTTAGGATGTGTTCGGCCAAATTAGTCGCTGTCCTCTCCGGCTTTTGTTAGGCTTATCACATTTAACCAAACACGCGATTTTTCTAGTTGTTATTTCAATTGTCGTTCAGACGATTTTATGATGCAGTATCGTACAAAACTGAATACATTAATGTTTTCATTTTAAAATTCAGACACTTTTATCCAATTTTACCCAAAAATCCGTCTTAACTGGCTGGTGGTTTGGCTTTCCTGATTTAGGATCTGGCAACCCTACTCCCGAGGGTTAACGAAATTCTGAAATTCTACCAGTCTGACTATAGTATCAAGGGGCCTTTATAGAAAGAGCCTAACAAAGGATGTTGTATATAAATAGGGGTCTATAGCATATTACCAGTGCCTTTAGCTTTTGAACTCAATATTCCACTATAGTGTGAGAAAATTAACCACAATAATGATAACATAACATCACGCCTGTAATCCCCGAAGGGTTAGGCAGAGGTGTAGGTACCCATTAGTACACCCACATTTCGCCAGTTACCTATATTTAAGTCCCATGTAATAGGGAAACACAACAACAAACTATTAAGTAAATACTTCTTATAAGAAGCGGCGAAATAATATTTAGTTTTATTAATGAATAATGTTTATGTCTACAGCTTGCTCATGTTTAATTAATACAAATTCTCATATAGAACAGATATAGACAGCAGAAATCACATTGAGCAAGTTCCACTCTGACCTATTAGTCCTAGAACCACAGAACTAAGGTGATAAAATAGCACCTAGACACTGATAAATGGCTACTAGATCTGTCATTTGTGGGCGGCAACGAGTAGTGCGAACAGGTGAAGTTTACGCGAGAAAGTTGGAAGTTCTACGTAGTGCCAACACCTGCTGCCACGTGGAAACAGAATACTTATACTTACAATCATTAGGGATCTGTATTCTGCGTACATGCTGAAAAACTCTACCTTTTTTCGAATATTTTCGAAAGTATAAGACATAAAATATAACTGAATAAAAGATAATGTGAAAAGTTCAACATTTATATATTTATTTTTTTCAGAATTTTACCTTTGTGGTATGATTATTAGGTACAATTTTCAAAATCAAGATGTAATAGGTACTTTAAAAAAATGTGTAATACCTGCTACACATAATTATTATGTACACCAGTTTTGAAAGACTCGGAATGCCAATTTCATATTTCCTCCCCTAGAAAGGAAATATGAATACCAACGTGCCATTCGAAATGTTATTCAATTGCCGAAGGGGCGACTAAATTTCGTGAAACAATCCAAACAGTGTATTTCGATCGACAATCCAAAAATCGAGTGACAAATAAATGATACAAATAGCTTTGAGAATGAACTCTTTGCTTTAATTGAAACGTATCGAGGGAATTTCAAAGGGATTTAGGAATAAAATGTTTTTGTTGTTTCTGAATAGGTATGTATTATAGAATTTATTAAGTGAAATATAATGTAGATCAATCACTCTTTTATTGCTTACAATATTGTTGTTTATGAACGTACAGCTAGCACCATAAATAGATAAACACATAACATTACATTACGCCTGTAATCCCTAAAAGGTTAGGCAGAGGTGTATACCTATATAATATACTAAAACACGTTTGTGTAGACACAGATAATATCGCCAGTATTACAAACTGTTAAAATACCTATCACGTTGCTGGCATACTGCATAGGCTAAGCCGCACTGCCTTTGTCGCTTAATTACTTGCATAGGATACAATGCTAATATTATTATCTATTCGTTTCAAGGCGCCAGCACTGTTAGAATCCAACGCCAACACGATTACAACACTAATAATATAATACAATTTATTACGAGTATTGAACGCTCCCGGTCTCAGCCCTGGATCCGAGCTCAAAGGGCTGTACTATACCAACATATCGGAAATTTTATGAGCATGCATGTTTCAGGAAATTTAATATCTTTTGCTTTTAGTATGAGAGGAGGGTTCAAGTTTTGCTTGAGCGGAAAGGAAAGATAACACACCTTGACGATATGTTTATTCTTTCTGTTTCCGCAAGTAAAATAATGTGCAGGCTTTTGATATACTGTGAGATCATTTCTGGCGAATATTGGGATATTGGTGAACAATTTAGAAAACTCTGAAAGTGCAATTAATTGGAAATGATGAAACCTCGTGCCTGAGAGGCGGATGCTAGACCTTCGCTATAGGTAGGTATTAATCACTTACATCGGTGAAAGAAAACATCTTGAAGAACTACCATCCTGGACTACTATAGTTAATATAAATCTGAAATCAATCCGCCTTAAGTAAACGCGGTGATCAATGCTCGTGCCTTCTCTGTATGAGAAGAGGCCTTTATCCTGCAGTAGAATAATAATAGGCTGGTATTATTATTATTATTATTGGAAACAAAATGCTGACATCTTATCTAACTAATGCAGCGGCTATGGAGAATACGATTAGGGGATTGCTTTAAGGGAATGGACAACAGTCAGTGGCATACTCCCTCGAGACACCAATATAACAACAAACGACGATCTAAGTTCTCTGTTAAGCGAAGTGTTTATGGGTAGTTGATTGTGTATCGAAGCGGTATATGGCCTTTTGTTGCCTTAAGTTTAAACGTATAAAGACCATTTTGTTTGTATAATTTGTTAGGTACTATAAGCATTTTTAAATCTGAACCATCCGTTGGTAATTAGAACTTGTCAAAACGTCATATCTAATGATCTCTCATTTTCATTTAAAATGACAGGGTTTCTTTAAATTTGTGCTAAAATATCAAAATCATTAAAGAAAATTATCGTTTGCTCGCTAATATTTCAGCAGTCAAACCAATCCTACTAATTAATATTATAAATGCGAAAGTTTGTAAGGATGTATGGATGTTTGTTATTCTTTCACGCGAAAACTACGGATCGGATCTGGATGAAATTTGGCACACCTATAGATTATAGTTTGGAATAACACATAGGCTACTGTTTATCCCGGAAAAATGTACGGTTCTCGTAGGATAATATATCAACTTTGACGCGGACGAAGTCGGGCAGAAGCTAGTATGATAAATAGTACGAAAGTTGTAGGTATAGCGGGGTCGCGGGACGTCTTAACAGGATACGTGGCCACGGAACGTAAAGGGCAACAGAAGTAACAGGGTGTTTTTTTAGTCAGTAAAAGTCTGACAGTCCCTTCCGCCCCACCCAGGGCGGATGAACTCATTTGGTGATTTTTACCAACTCAAAAAAGAAAGTTGTAGATATACCTACCGGTGAATATACAGTGTGAACTATCTGAATCTATCTCTGTCAGGTAAAATTGACCTCAAAAATATTTACCAACATTACGTATGTATATTTGTTTTTTAATAGATTAATAAATAACGAGTCGTAACTGGTCACAACACGCAGGGCACGCCATCAAGTTTTGTACCAAACATTTGTCTGTTAGCGTAAACATTAACAAAATTATATAGAAATTTTACTACCGACAACCACCCGTTATTCTGGCTTGACCATAACAATAATATACGATGATATAAAATCGTGTGACGCATGTTCAGGAATATGTCCCAGATTTTTTGGATAGGTAGGTACGGTCAACAAAAAAGTTTGGTATGCAGACTACACATGACATAAAACTTTGTCGGAGTACGTAGACTATTTTCACTGTAATTGTGTAGCCACTTATGGAATTTAAAAATTTTGTTTACAAGTTAATTTCACCCAAAATTATTATTAGCGATGTAAAAGATTTGTAATAAGCGGGAACACTCCACGTCATGTTAAATTAGATATAATTTGCTGTCTGAACACTTATCTCTTTTGTTGTCTGTACACGTTTATTTAAACACGCATAATGAACGTCATGAAAAAGTATAATAATTTGTAGTATTTAAAGTAATGTTTATTAGTGGTTTATTTATGTAAGAAATAGGATTTAATCGAACGTGGGCTGAGTAAACGAGTTTATTTTTTAAGAATATTATGCTCGATGGATTTAAAAAGGTCAAGATTACTTTAAAAACTATCAAACATGTTAACCTTTGACTGGTGACATGGTTTCTGTGTAACGTAACTAGTGACATGCGGTCTGAGGGGCCGCTGGCGTATCTGGTCTATAGCACAGAGATTTGGTAGGGTAGCTTACCGCAGTTTTAAAAAATAGTTTAATAACATATGAAAGGATAAAATACAATGAACCAATAAACTGTAAATATATTTTTAATTAAGGACTTGCTAGTACAATGTATGTAGTCTCCTTTAAAAAAATTAGACGTGAGATCAACAATTACAAACAAAAAATATTAAATCAACGTAGTTTTATAAAAAAATAAAAAATTTCCATAAGGTTAACATATGTACAAATAAAAATAAAAATAAAATTCTAATCACAGATATCATTTTGCAAAACTGGCAATGGTCAAACTTAGCTTATTTTTATTAGCAGTCAGGGCATAAAATTGTATCGCACACTGTAAGCACACATGCTTTTTACACGAATGGCATTGGTAACTAGATTCGCGATTTAGTTCCTGAATTGGTTCTTCATCTTCAGAAGCACTTTCTTCGGTTTCCGAGTCATGTTTTCGGGAATATTTTCGGCTTCCAATCCACTTGAGTTTCCTGTGCCAGCCAATCTTCAATTTGAAAATTTTCAAGCCGTTTCTAGTGCTTGGCACTACATTCCTGACTTCTGACTCACTACGCTTCTTATTTGGAGGTTCAGAATTATTCTTTAAAAGTAATAACCATAAAAATACAAAAAATATATGTATCAAAATTACGTTAAAAAGTTACGTAAGTGGTGACATAGGGTCTGAGAGACCGCTGCTGAACTTTTTATCGATGTAACTTACCGATTTGGGACTATACAACGTAATTTTCTTTCTCTACTGCGTGGACGCAACTAAAAGCAAAGCTACTCAGGCGGTAAAACAAAGAAAGCGCGGGGAAGGGGGTGAAATGAAGTTTCGCCAACGTCGCTCGGCCTGTGAGACCGCTTGTCACCAGTTAAAGGTTAATGGTCCTTTTTAAGTCCACAATATTATAGGTAATTATAGCTTTTGCCCACGACTTCGGCCGCGTAAATGTCGGTTACCCAGACGAAGTCAAAGTCGGCAAAGACTTCCCGCTATAACAGTGCATGCGGGACGCATGTTATAGCGGGAAGTCTATGATAGCCGGATTCATGAATAGTATAGGCCACTATAGGCTAAATAACATCACGACCGAATTCGAATAAAAAGTAGGTTATGTCCTTTGTTGAAGTTCGAACAAAGAACAAAATCGGTTCTGTGGTTTAGTCGTGAAAGCATAACAGACAGACAGTTAATTTCGCATATATAATATTAGTATGGCGATAAAAAATAAATTAAGTCTAAAAAGTCTATCCAATAAGAAGGATGGCATTAAAATATACTTTTAAATTGTTGCCAATGACTGTGTTAAACCCAAAATGAACTTTAAACACTTGGCTCGTATTTACGAACCGTTATTAACGTTTAAACTACCGTTCATCCCGGAAATACAAGTCAATATCCATACATCCGGGACGTTGTTTATACAATATACATATTATATAGCTATACAAATACTAGTGCAGAGACAAAATCAACAAAATGCAATACGGATTTCACGTATTGCAATAAATTTTATATTCAGCGATGTGAATGCGAGATGTTTTGTCTGAATAAGTTTTTATGGTAAAAAAAATATGCATAAAATACTGAACTTTTTGTAACGTAACTAGGTAGCACTTTGAGTGCATAATTTTAAAATCGTGGAGTTGGAATGGGGGTTGGATGCTGTTAATTATAATAATAATTATAATAATAATAATAATACCAGCCTTTTACTGTCCCACTGTAGGGCAAAGGCCTCTTCTCATACAGAGAAGGCCTGAGCATGATCACCACGCTTGCTTAATTATAACAATAATAATATTTCCCAAACCGATTTCGGTCACGGTAGCCAGTCTCATTGGAGACTAGCCAAGTACAGAGGAGATATTACAGTGCACAAGTGTGTGCGCAAACATAGTTGCACTCCCTTTTCCCTCACTCTTATAATCCGATGGGACGGCAATCCGACAATTGGGGAAAGATCGGACGCAGGACTAACGGCTTTACGTGCTTTCCGAGGCACGGGAAATCATAACAATAACGGGGAATCATAATCATAACAATATTAGCGTGCTTAAACATTTTTTTCGGATTTTTTTACAAGTGACAAGAGTTGTTTCATCATTTTTTGTGCTTAAAACCGGATAAATGTATTTTAGCATATTATGCTCTAACGTTACCAGTTGTTTTACGAATCGGAAATCCTTAAGCATTATGGTTTAATTTTATACAACAACCACAATACCGGTAAGTAATAGTGAATGCCCTCAAATGAAATAAAGATTATGGGCGAAACGAGAGTTTCCATTTTAAAAATCCTATCGAACTTACATTACTTTTACTCCAAATGCGTGGACTCTATAATAATCTATCTTTTACCTACCACAATTACCCACAAAACGTCTAGAATATCTTACACTGACAGGTAGATCGCTAATTTTTCAAAAGATAAAAGATTTATTTAGTGTCAAAATTACAATAAACACAAGCCTGTCATCAGTTCATGAGTCACTGCTCAAGACGTGTTCACGTCAAGCGTTTTGCACGGTCACTTGGCAAATGTCCGTCATTCTAATCTTAATTAAACCATTTATTGATTTACAACAATGCCTATTGTTTTGTCGTTATTATTATCAATTGCTAACCAGCTTACTATGGAACGGATTACTAGAAGATGGATAGCAATGTTTGTTTAAGTGTAAATTGGTGGAGGACCGGACCGTATTCTTTATTTGACAGCATAGTGATTGAAGATGTTTTTTTATACTTGGAATAAAAGAAATATACATAAAAGATAGCCCACGCTATTGGATAGTTAATTGTAAATGTGTGGGAAAGTGGGCTATGGACTAGCAATGTGTTTGTGTTCCCTAAGTCACAAGGTTTATGAATACACGAGTATAGGCCCTGTCGTGACCCTGGTTATATGCGTATTGGTTGAGGTCCAAACTACACACAACGGACTTGCGGGCTTTTTTTGAAATACTCACTATATTAGTGACGTGTTCACGGCGTAGCCAAAACAAAAGATAAGCTCATACAAAAAGCATTAGCCCTTTATTTAAAAAACTACTTTTAGAATCTGCCAGAGTGTTTGGTTACAATTTTATCAGTTAGTATGTAGTAGTTTCGGCCAGATTGCATTAGCATACAACCTTTACACTGCCTGTTATTCAAAACTTACATTATAAGCACTGATGATGATGGTAGTACAGTGCAGTACGAAGATTGAAAGTCGCTGGATTCTCTCGAAATTCTCTGAAATCTAGGGCCTGATGATCGATTTATGTAAAAATTCGATACGAACATTACTATGATATAGCGAAACGTCATGCGGACACATAAAACAAATTAAACGCTCATGTAGACACTTTTATATGATTACACCTACTTTACTAAATAATCCACCATCTTTGCTGACGCACTTTCGAATACATTTGAATGTACAGTCAGTCACTTGTCCGTGTACACTTTGACCTTGAGCTGGCCTAGCGTAATATGTAGTTTCAATACAATAAGAGCTTAGCTTGCACTGGTTCTGGACACCACTGATATGTGGTTGACTGTACACAATCGAGAATAAATTGTTTGTCACTAAAATTAATATGCTCACGTGCTCCTCATAAAAGACTGGAATAATATTATAAAAATATTTTGGCATCGAACTCTTTAAAAATAGTTGCTGGTGGCCATCCAGTCTTTTTTATATTTAGTAGCAACCACGATATTTTATGAATGAGTCGGATTTAATTTAATGTAAACTTGAGTTTGTTATTTATATTACAATTAGGTTTTCTTAATTTAATTTTATAATTTATAGATTAGAATTTAGATGTTAAACTGTAAAATATTATCATGTTGATTGTTATGTCTAATTTGAGGCACAGCTTTTTTTGGCTACATTCCAAAGCAAATTTTGCATTTATATCCAGAATTGACTGGGATGTTTTCCATAAAAAGGATATTTTCCAGATTGTGGCACAACTTCATTTAAAAAAACATTTTTAAAATATCCCTATATTGGTAATTACAAAGTGTAGGGCATCCTATTTGAAACAAAAATATTTTTAAAAAGAATTGAATTTCATAAGTGGAACTCATTTTCTGTTTGAGTACTACAGCGCCATCTCTGTGTAGCCTGTAAAACTACGTGGTCCGGATGGCGCTGTAAATTTCATGTTTTCACTTTTCCTTTGAACGGGGTTTGTTGAAAGCCGAGCATTTTCACAGTTCGTGTAGTTGCCGACAGATGTCGCTGTTACGTTTTTCCAAGATTTCGAATTTCACCACAACATTGGCGCTTTGAATATTCGTGTGCGTTACATAATTGTAAAGTACTTACGGGTAACTAAACTATCATTATTAACGAATATTTAATTAAATTGACCATTTTTATAATTACAAAACGTGTAGGTAAATGCATTTTATTGCATTTTCTGCCGGATTTGTTGGGAAAATATATCATCTAGGTATACATACCTAAATACGCAAACCTCATTTAAAAAATCCTCACTAAACATTTGAAAATTTTCACTACAACAAACTGAAAGGTGCCTAGGTACTTATTCTATAGGATACGTATACAGTTATTAAGTCAAACAAGACATTGATTACATCTATCGAGTTAGCGATACACACAAGGCACAATGACACAAAGTTAATTAAAACTTAGCAACTTGCTGGGTTCTACTTAGATGAGGAAGTTCAGAAAGTTTCTTTACATAAAATCCTTCAATTTTCTGGGCAAAACTTTCGATATACGAGGACATTAAAGGTACTTACTTAATGTACTTAGGTAGGTTGTATACAGGTCACTGATCCTTGGGCAGTCAGAGGTCTTCTGGAACTCAAACAAAGGTAGCTAGGCCGCTCATTAACCGCTGACCGCTGAACCATTGTTATACCTTACCATAACATAACATCAAGCCTGTAATCCCCGAAGGGTTAGGCAGAGGTGTATCCATTATATAGTACACCCACTTTTCGCCAGTTATGTTTAAGTCCCATGTAATAGGGGGCGAGCCTATTGCCATCAGTCAGGCACAAATCTAAAGTCTAAGACTGCTACTGAGAAATTTCTGATGGAAAAACCCAATAACACTTTGCTCGACCTGGGAATCAAACCCAAGACCTCATGCGCAGCAGTCGCGCTTTGCGACCACTACACCCACGAAGCAGTCTTAGCTATAGGTAAGGTAAACTGCTTCGTATACCTTAGTTTTAGGTGTTTAAATCTTATACCTAACTGTGAATTTTTTTGTTTGTCCACAGTTGTTTTCTAGCAGAATACATTTATTTTCGTCGTTTAGGTGTAACATAATATGTATACCTAATTGAAAGTTATAGGTACTCCATTTTATACCATAATACAAAAAGCGACAAAATAACGATAGTTATTAGGTTATTATTGTAAAAATAACTGTAATATTTGTGATATAATTTTAAATTGAAATGGCATTAGTTTACGTCGCATTGTTTTTATCTTCAAATAAAGAAGCTTATTACATGCTTATATTAAAATAAAGATTACATTATTACAATAAGCGATACTTTTTGTTATGGATAAATAAATAAAAAATAATATAATTATTTTATATTATAGTGAATAGAAATACAGATTTATGCAATATTTTTAACTTTTTAAATTTAAAGCTTAACCTTAATTCAGATCTGTCTCTGATCCCACAACTTGTCCCAAACTTGTGATGAAAATATACGGTTACCCTTTTTCTTGAACTCGACACGGGGCGGCTAACCAATTTTACAGAAATCGTAAATTTCTATCAAGAAAATTGGTAAAAATGGCTGAAGTTCTTCACGGCTACGTGGAAAATTTCTCGCGTTTTCGTAAGTAAAAGGTTCTTGAAGTTATTGCTTGATTAATTGCTTGGGTTAGATCTTTTCACCTTGTGTGAATACAAAAAACATAAAAGGTACACCAGATGATATTATACGGTAATCAAACTTTTTGAATATATTTTTGAATGCATGTGGTTGCCCTACTTTGGTATTTTAAGATAACTACTTTTTTTAATAATATATTTTCTTCTTTTCATATAGACGGTACTTCATCTTCATTTTGATTTTTTTGATCATTGCTTGGTGTCTTTACAAACACATAAACTCAAATATACAAACAACCTGCTACCTGCTGGGCGCAAGCAATGTTCGGTGCTTGCGCCCAGCAGGTAGGCACGCTGATTGCAGCATCGGTATCGCTCTTCAAAACATCGAGAGTATTATTTAAATCTTTAATTAAATACGTAATAGTGCACGAAGAATGACAAACGAGTTAATTGAAAGTAAATGCAAACAAAACAAAAGGAAACTTTAATAGCTACCTAGCAGCAATTAAAAAGTTAAACCTTTTCCTCCTAGCGGCAGAACCATCTAGTTGCCTACCTAATTGTGATGCAGACCGTACCTATTTTAATCAACGTCTAGCATAACGAGGAAGTTGCCAAGAATATTGTAACGAGAGTGATAAAAAAACTTGCCTTAAGTAATTTCAAGTTTGCGTAGTTCGGAGGAAAATTGAGTCATCGGAAAGGAATATAAAAAAGCGACTTATATGCTGTTTAGCTAGTCATGTTGAATTAATAACAGAAGAGAATAATTCATGAAGTCATGGGGGGACTTAGGGTGAACGAGGCATTAATGCTCAATATTGGATTCAGAACATGATTCTATCCTCTTCAAGATTTCTAATTCAAAAATCAATCTACACATTTTGACCTTGTAAGTATTGCACTTTTATATGACATAGTTGATTTTTCGTGGTAGAATTATGTACCTTTATGTACTGATTTTTTTACACGTATAAAAGCCAGTTACGTGGTAGTGGGGTTGACTACGCCATATGTACATATTTTAACTGTCATTACTCGTGTAGGCTTTTATATGGAATCGTTTTGTCATACTAGAAAATAAAAGATGAACTAAGGATACTAACTTCCATTATCTCTTAGTAGCCTTTAAACATTGGGAGCATACCTAGAACAATAAGGCTAGCTATGTAACTAGCTCCTATTATAGGCACTGCAAATATAATTAATTTGCTATTAAAATAACTAACAAAGAGCATTGTGTGTGGTCAATTTAAATGTAGAAAATTTTATGATGCATTAAAACCGCATAAAAGGTACATAAAACACGTGTAGAGAAATATTCTGACGTATTATTAAAAGCTATGTTTATTTGTGTGGTCGTATCAACAACCTAAATTGTATTCTTCTGGTTTTGTTTTTAGTATGGTGTATTATTGAACCGGGATACAATCATTATACAAAGTCAGTCATTTATTTTAATTTAAAATTTAATATTTTTGAAAAAGAGTAATTGCTATGAGGTCGGGGAGTGATTCTAATGCCGGAAATATTTTTTTAGAATTTTTGTCTGTTTGTCTGTATGTTTGTTAGAGCATTACGCGGATGCCGGATAGATTCTGTTCAAATATTGTATGAATATTCCACATTGGCCAAATTAGTCCATAGGCTATAAATTACAAACTTTGACGCGGACGAAGTCGCGGGCAGAAGCTAGTTTTAAATAAAATAATGTTTATAACAATTCATACAGGTACATTAATTTAGTAATTAGTGAAGACGATGTAAATATTATAAATGCGAATGTTTCTGAGGATGGGATGGATGTATGTTACTCTTTCACGTAAAAACTACGGAACGGATCTAGATGAGATTTGGCACAGAGTTCTCTTGGGTTAATATATCAACTTTGACGTGGATGTACTCGCGGGCAGTAGCTAGTAAATAATAAAATACAATAATTATGACATAAATGAAATTCATACTAGAAGTACCTATAAAAGTTTTCGCAATTGCATAAGCGACAATACTAAATGTTTCTCAGCTAGAAGCCGTTTAAAAGTTTTCACTTGAGAACGTTGGAGCACGCTGTAGTTAGGTATGAATTTAAACTTTCACATTTCGCATTTGCAAGAAAACTTGGTCTTGGTATTTAGCTTACCAAGTCACTGTTTAGAGGCATCTCGTATTTGTATAACTAAAAAACGTAACGTAAAAAAACGTTTTTAAAAACAGCTTTATTTAAACACTCTAAAAATAGGAGAATATAGTTAAATTAAAGCTATCGATTTATATAATACTTTACACAGTATACTTATTTTAACGAGATTTTGTAGTTAAATAAAAATATACAATCGTATGTAACTTGATCTTGATATAGGTAGAGTAATGAAAAAGAAAATTATGTTTTCCATAAAAATGATTTACCTGTCATTTTATTGTCAGCTCAATCGATTGAAGACAACTGCTATAAAATTCAGTTGCAAGATTTGACCCGAACAAACATATACGTATATACCTGATCTACATACTACATACATTGCAAGTTAAGTAAAAGATAATACAATTATTTTTTTTATTGCAATCTGTCTACTGTCGTAAAACAATTAATACGAGAAACATAAATTAAACAGCTGAAGGTTTCAAACATTCTTCAGACTCAAACCACAGAGATTGTTTGATGATAAATAATTTGTTGTGACAATATAATAAATGTTCCTACTTGAAAGACTTCAAAAGTAATCTTGGCATTTTAATTGCTTACACATGTTAATGTGGGGTATTCCTCAAAGCGCACCCGTCGAAGCGCACCCAAACTATTCCTCAAAGCGCACCCGTCGGGTGCGCTTTGAGGAATACCCAAAAATATCATAATTTGATTCCTCGAAGCGCACCCATGATAAAAAATAGAGGTGAGCATGAAAGATTCATAATAAGTGATATCGATACAATACACGTTACTACCAGGAATGCAGAAATTAACTGGAACTAGATGCTTGCGACTTACTACTTAGCTTGATAATGGTTAAAATACAGGTTTTGAAATTAAATTATTTATTGTTTTAAAAAGTACCAGGGTGACAAAAATGAACAGAAGGTAGGCCCCTAAACGGTCTCACTAGAAACAAAAACAAACATATAAATTCACATACACAAACAGCCAGACCCGAAACAACTACTTATCTGTAGACAAGTATTTGTTCCGTGCGGGAATGGAATCCGCGACAATTAACCGTGCCGTCCAAACTGTACTGTAAAAATCGCCGGCTAAATAAGCCGTATACAAATTTATTCATTTATATGAGATAACTACTACTTTTAAAATAAAAAGAAATTGACAGACCGTTGTACCGTGTTCTTTGTTGATCATAATTTCCGAACATGTAGAGATAGGATTGAAAGCCCTTGCCATATCGTTTGTTATCATCCAAAGAAGCCTTGCTCTTGGTATGTAACACGTTGTATAGTGTGACAATTTATAACGAATACTTGAGATCGTTTAGGGGCCTACCTTCTGTTCTTTTCTGTCACCCTGGTACTTTTTAAAACAATAATGATTCAATTTCAATCCTGTATTTTAAAAGTCACTTAGTTCCAGTTTTCTGCATTCCTGGTATTTTTGATTAATACACAATTAATATTTAGTTGAATTTTAAAATGTCGATATTACTTAATATGTATGGTCCATCCTCTTTTCCATGTTTTATCGTGGGTGCGCTTCGAGGAATCAAATTATGATATTTTTGGGTATTCCTCAAAGCGCACCCGACGGGTGCGCTTTGAGGAATAGTTTGGGAGCGCTTCGACGGATGCGCTTCAAAACGGGTGCGCTTTGAGGAATACCCCGACATTGATTACTTTGCAAATATAATAAATATTGTTGTGATTGGTGAATTCATTGTTGGAATAGAAAATTTCGCAATTAAAGTTCAATTAATTTATTTAAAGATACTTAGTTGATACTTTTAGATTTACATTATTTACAGGTGAAATAGAATGATGCTGCTTATATTGACGTAATCTTCTTCAACGACATGTACAGGCTTGAAAGTAGTACCTACTAAATAATTATGTACAGTCAACAAAAGAGATAGCTATCCGAAATATAGTTGAAGTTTTCTTAGAAACCGATGGATGTCTTCGATTGAAACTTATCATAATTAAAGAACTGTTTATTATCTACTAAAAATAATACCAGCCTATTACTGTCCCGCTGTAGGGCAAAGGCCTCTTCTCATACAGAGAAGGCATGAGCATGATCACCACGCTTGCTCAAGGCGGATTGGCGATTTCAGACTTATATTAGCTTTCCTCACGATGTTTTCCTTCACCGATGTCAGTGATTTCCAAGATAAACTTAAGAAAGTACATATGAATTGAAAAAGTCACATCTACTATTATCTACTATTTAAATTAAATTACAACTTTAACTATATCTGACGACCCTGCATACATATCTCTTTTGTTGGCTGTAGGTACGCAGGCCTTGGTTATTTTATGCTGGCAATGAGTTAAACTTTTCAGTGAAGTTTCAGTCTTGTCAGTAAACCAAAAACATTTTCACTCCTATTCCTATTTTTCTATGTTTCAAATGGAGAAGAAAAAGAATAAAACAAATCTAAAAAACTTACGAATTTAAATTAAAGTACCTACAAAGAGATAAGACTGGAATTGCATTCGTTCCCGCTCTGAATACGTAGTCGTCTTCATCGGGAACACTCGAGAATAATGCAAGTCGGGTTTGAGGTAGAAATGAGAGATGTACAACCAGAATTTAGGTTAGTTTTCATATTATTGGGAGTTCTAAAACCGATATTTATTTATTTTTATTTATTATGGATTTCAAAACATTTTCAAGAATATTTAATAAGTTTCTTTGATTTTGAATAGAAGCATTTTTTACAAGCTTTTATTTAGCTTGCATTGTTCGTATGTATGTAAGTTGTCCTTTCAAAATTTGCAAACTATTTTTCTAACATTTGTTGGTATCCGATTGAGCTGAAATTTTGCTTAGACCTTTAGTTCTGATGACAATACAATGTCCAATACTCAATATTGTAATAATTTTTAATTACAGCTTGTTTTTAAAAATATTTTTTTAATATAATTTATTTATTTGGGATAAAGTTATTCTACATTGTACCTGATGAATCTATGTCATACTTTTTATATTATTATAACATAATCATGAAAATTAAGACCCCAGCTGTCTTCGTAACTTCACATACTTTGATAGTAGTAGTTACTTTAGTATAGTAACTAAAAATATCTATGTATCTTTTTATTAACTTAAAAAGTGTTTGTAGAATTTCTTTCACCTTTTTCTCTCTTTCTTTGAAACTGACTGATTCTTTGACAATTCAAAAATGCTCATAAATGGTTTATTTGAAATAAATTGTTTGATTTTGATGTAGAAATTATACCTAAAATATTAGGTTGGTAAATATGTACAATCCGACTTTGAATAATAGTTTTAAAGCTACGTCGTTTATTTTTATACCTTCAGCTGTTGATATTGTTCCTCAAACTATTAAGAAGCCACCTATTTGTTATGTTGGCACTTTGCCTCAAGGAAGTGTTAAATTGCGTGAATTTCTAGTTACCTGTGAATTAAATAAATACGTATCTAATTATATCTGAAGGTGAAACATTTTCCAACGCGACAAAGTATTACTGAGAATAGGTGTGCAGGTACATACGAAAATATTCTTTTTAATGCTGCGTATTTTTTTTTCATAATATCCATTTCATTCTACGATGTGAATCGAACGTAGGTATTTTTCTTTAATAAAAATTCTGTCTTTCGCTTTACAATTTCTTAAACCAGTCCAGAATTTATTATAAAAACTAACTGACCCAGCGAACTTCGTACCTACCGCGTCAGAATCAATAAATCTTGTATATTTTTTTTCGAGAAATCTCATGTCTTAATAGTTATACTGCTGTTCAGAGTGCAGACAAATCAAAGATTATAAAAATCGGTTCAGCCGTTCTTGAATATTATAAATGGTGTAACTAACCCAACTTTGTTTCATGTGTGTATATAGATAGAATAAACTGCATATTAGGTTGGTACTCTCTTCTTCAATACCTACCCGTAAAAATGAAGCAGCTCCAATTTTACTGCAACAAATAAAATTCCCGTTTGCTACATTACTACGAAGCTCGTGTTTTCACGTTCCAGAACGTTTAACGAATTCCTGTGTTGAGTAACAATAGTCTCAGACAAATAACAAGTCCGTCATCTCACGTCATAAAACCATGTTTACGGCTACTGTAACATTGATTCCTAGTTTATATCCCGCATCCAATGGTTCCTTTTGTATATTATTGTGTTTATAATCTCGGTGTGTCTGTTTCCGATTGATAGTTTTGTAATTAAAAATTATATTTATCTTGTAACCTAGTTCTGCGACCTAGTTGCGACCTCAAAAGGTTTCCTGACTTAAATTATTGTACTTTTTTAAATTTCGTGATTTCTTCCAGTCATTTTTCAAGTTAGGTAGTTTTTACGGTGTCGTTTACAACAATAATTTATTCTTATTAAAGCTAATAAGACACAGACTCTTTATACCTAACTTAATAATGATAACTCCAGATATTTACTGCCTCAGATAAGTGTGGAAAATTATTTATTCACTAATAATTTTCCAAACTATCTAGTTTAGTGACGTATTTATGTAATCAAAAGTTTATCCTTAGGTTCAACACGTAAGCAATTAAAATCATCGACTATCACCTACGAACACACAAAGAAAAGTGCTGCAACCTACAGATAAACAATAAAAAAAAACTATAAAAATAAACAATATATTTCGTCACAAGTTTCTTGATCTTCTTGTTACTATTAGCGGTTTATTTCACTGTAGCGTATCCGGCGCTTCCACTTTATTATATCCAGCTGTCTCCTATCGCCTTGTCTTTCAGCCATCTTTCAACTAATTTAAACGTCTGTCATTGCCTTCAGCCAATCTCTCAGAGTCGTTATTAAATCTTAACTTCTCGTAGGTGTTTACTGTTTACCAATTTTCTCAGTAATGGAATGGAATGGGAGAAAAATGTGGGATTTTAAGAGCGTGGGAATAAGGTCGGTATTGTAATAGTGTGATACATACCTACTTACAGAGAATGCTACATTATATGAGATTGCTAATTTACTAATAAAAAATCTTTTAGCGTAATGTGTTGTTCATCGTGTTATTCAGTGAATCTCAATCTTTAATTTACCTTTAAATGTTTTAAAATAGGACTAGGGGGCCAAATCCAACAATACACTAATTTACCTACATTTTTGCTGTCGTGTGATTGACGTTGAGATGCTGAAATTGCGACTAGATTTTGATCGTTTTTAATTAGTAGAATTTTATTGATGTTCTTATAGTTACTACAACGCAGCAGTTGGTATTTGAAGGTTAACATATGTTTGATCTACTTCTTGATATATAGAACTATACACATGATTTTTTATCAAAGCTAATGCTTCTTTCTTAACAAAAAAAAACAAGTTTCAGTAGGTACATACGCAACCGAGATTGCTCTGTGTCTAGCAGATATGCAGATTTTATTTTAGGCTACATAGCCTAGGATTGCAATGCAAATGAAGGCACCTACGTACATAGTGAGAGCAAAAGCACCAAAAGCTCAAACTTAGAGCAGTTACGTAAGGCACGGTCGATAGCAGCGCTGCCGACGGAACATTTGTGCTCCGATTCGCGAAATTACGTGGTAACCGTTTTAAATATCTGTTACTTCTAGCACGTTAGCGAGTATGCAATTTGGTGTTGGATAGAAATTGAGTAGTGTTTGGCGAAGGTAATGATTTTTCAGTAATTGTAAATTTGGAAGTGAATGTGTAGGAATGGCAAGACGTGTATTGCAATCTATAGGGAACATTCCTAGCTTTTAAATTTTTATCTGTTAAAAATATCATTTCTGATTCCTGTTATAATTTTGAGCTAACTTTTATTGGATCATCCTCTCGACATCACGGATGGAGCATCCTGTTTGTTTTATCATAGATTTTAAAATAGATAAGTTATTTTGATCCTAATAGCGTCTCTTAAACGAGTTCTACTAATTTTGTTTGCCTTAGTATTTGTAGCAGTTGGAGTTGTAAATAACTTTTGAGTAAGTATCTTACAGTTTTGTTTACTTCAAGTGTAATAATTCTATTAACTTTGTACTATTACCTACTATAGATTCTGAAGCGTTATTCTAAGGATGAAGTTTCTTCTTTCGAGTGGTTTGCATTCAACAGCGGCCGCATTATCACGTTTTCTAATGCTCATAAAATCTCTCAGGCGCCACTTACGATACTTTCAAGGAGAGTTATAACTCCGCCTATTTTTAGCGCAACTACCCAGCTCTGCACTTACACTTACAATAAATCTGTTAGAAGGGTCATGAACTCGTGATTTAGAGATTACTAGAACAGAATTTCAGCAGCTTAAGCCTCGAATAAAATATTAAGTTTATAACTAAATTGATCAGGTGAAAATAGAACACATCTCTTTCAAAGAACAAAGTCCCGTTGCGTACGCGGTAGGCAGTGTCACACGACCATATCACTGTGTGCGTGCGGGTTTATCACCCCTCTTGCCTAAACCCATCGCAAGATGGCTTGTTCGAAATTGAAAATTTCCTAAAATATATGTTTCGTGTTGAGAATCACTAGCAATGTTACCTCCTTGAATACGGCGATGATACAATTCTTCTTCTTGTATAATTGACCCTTTACCACAGGAAAATACACGTATATATCTAAGAACATTATAAAACATACGGGTCCTATACAGTTGGTACGAACTGAACTACAAAGACTGCTGACCCTCCCGGGATCAGACACATGCTCCAAGTTTATAAGAATCTTCTAAACTAAAAGAGATGTCACTGTAAACAGCAGTGAAAGTTCTTATGTAAGTTAAATCACGTATCTTTGAACGTTCGTGACAACCCTGGCCCAAAAGTTAACGGAATTAAAGAAATCGGAAGAGATACTGTTTCTATACTTTGTTGATAAAAACTTTAGCGTAAAAAATTTAATTCATTTAAGACTGCCTCGTAGGTCTATAGTGGCCGCAGAGCGCGATTGGTGAGCATGAGGTCTTGGGTTCGATTCCCAGGTCGGGGCAATGTTATTGGGTTTCTCCATCAGAAATTTCTCAGTAGTAGCCTCGGAGTCTGGATTTGTGCTCGGTTGATGGCAATAGGCTCGCTCCCTATTACATGGGACTTAAACATAAACTGGCAAAATGTGGGTGTACTAATGGGTACACCACTGCCTAACCCTTCGGGCATTACAGGCGTGATGTACCTATGTTATCTAAAACTTCAGAAATATGTGGCAACATTGTACGATAAGAATACGATTTATTTAAAGAATATATCGAATATTGTGTCGTAAACGTAAATAAAGATATCGTGGTTTACAACGTTACATGTAACAGTTTACATTTCCCAGTTCAGAAACACGATCATTCAACTCTTGTATATGAATCACTATAGTGGAAATAAATTTTATCGCGTGCCTAATAAACATGCCAAATACAAATGCAAAACAAATCAAGTAGATTAGTATTGGACTAATAGTTACGAATAAACATTAATTTTAGTTGTAAATCATGTTTGATTAATCTTTAATCTTAAATTGTTTCATTACTTAATTTGCTTATTAACGAATCTTTTTTGACTAACAACGGATTTTCCCATATTCACCCCCTAAAGGGTTGAAACGGGGGTCCAAAGTTGTATGAAGAAAAGAGATTAGATCTTCAATAATAGACATTTACGCGGATAGAGTCGCCGGCAAAATGTAGTATTTTATGTTTACATTCAGATTTTCAGATTATATGGGCTTCGATAGAACGACCTAAATAGATCAAACGAACGCAACTGATCTATAATCCCCCAACAGTAATAATTCAAGAATGTCTCCATAGTATACATTGCCTTATTACTAAGCATCCGAGAAGTTAAAGGCTGTACCCTCCAGTAAAGTTCTAGGTCGGCGTGCGATGGAACGGCGCCAAAGCAATTAAATCGTGGAGCCGCACGCGAGGGTTTCTCCTCCACTCTTGCGACACCGCGCTCCGCACCAAATTGCTCTCGTTACTTGCACTTTTTAGGATAGCAATGTTACTCCGATCTTCGTAAAACGGAACATCTGGTTATTTAAATTTCAGTTTGTATTCCATATTTTTGTTTGCTGGCCAAATATTGGTTTCAAATATTGAATATTTGGAGTATTGAATACTATTTGAACGCATGTCAATTTTCTGGGGTTAGTTCGCGATTGAAATGTTAATTTATTAGGTACCTACATACCCAACTAGATTAAGGGCGCTTTCAATTTATGCGTTTTTTGGCGGCCTGCTGCGGTGCCGAAGCGGTGCGTTAGACGTACAGCGCACGGACGATCCTCTTTTTTCATACAAAACGCACGGTGCGGCAACAGTGCGGCGCCGGTATCGCGAACGCTCGACAACCGGATATATAACGTCCGTTGCCGCATCGTGCGTTTTGTATGAAAAAAGAGGATCGTCCGTGCGCTGTACGTCTAACGCACCGCTTCGGCACCGCAGCAGGCCGCCAAGAAACGCATAAATTGAAAGCGCCCTAACATGAATAAAATAATAAATCATATAAACTTATTATACCTACTTATGCAACGTTTTTTTTTACTACCAACAACGGAATGAAAATTCTTCAAAGGTTTTGTTGTTATTTTTCTTTGTGAGGGTGTGAAAATATACAAACAAAATTATCAGTAAAATATTGTTTGTGGGAAAGTAAGGTTTGCGTATTACATATTCAGATATTCAATAGCATTTTTATAACAATGTAATTGTCTATAGAGCGTATCTAACTTCTTGGTACATACGTGTACAGACAGGTGGCTTACAAAATATTCTATTAGAAGTCGTTCCATTGTCTGTGAATACATAAACAACAAGCAAGATGACCAAATTTAAACCGTGAATAGAAAACATTGAACTCATGAATATATTTAAATATTTTGGGGACGAGGCAGTGGTCTCACACAATGGTTTGTAAACGATCTGAAATTTAAAACGAGCCAAGTGTGTGCTGAATTTGAAGACACATTTATTTACGAAGCTCATTTGTTTTCGTCTCAGATGTATTGATTTTACAACTTTTTAGTCATTTGAATTGAGTCACAAATATTCTTATTCATACAGTTTTTTTAACAAGCCTATAATGTCCCACTGGTGGGCCTTCCCCGAGTAGCCGAATCCTTCCAAGTATTCTTTTCTCGCGCCACCTCGAACCAGCCCTCTTGGTGCGAGTCTCGGTTATGCCGCCACTTCTTCTGGGCCGGCTCGGCGACGCCGACCATCCTAGAAAAAAGAAAACAATCTTTAGGCACAGGCTGAAGAAATGTAGAAGAATGAACACATTACCTTCTATATGGCCCCTTATATGCTTGGGTACCTACTTAGTTAATGATATACATACAGATGGTTACTATCGCAGCTTCAGCCACTTTGAAAAAAATGACTAATCTAAGCGCAAAATAATGTATAATCATAGTGAAACTCTTGTAACTAAAATTAATCATTTGAAACCCTGAACATTAATGTAAACAGCTTGATATATTTACGGGAACTTTAAAAGATATATTAGCTAATTACGTTGAAATGTAAGAATTATTTATAACTGTAGTTATAATTAAAGGCTATTTGTAGCCAATACGCGTAGCATACACATGTTAAGATTTATTACTGCATCAGTAATTCCAATTAGTAGATATTTTATTTTTCTTAATTCAGCTACATTTGGTTCTAAACGAGGCTACAAAATATACTTTATTATCAAATTGAAACGATGTAGATGCCACATCCATTACCGTAATTAACCTTTATTAAATTTCTAGCTTCTGCTCGCGACTTCATATAAGTAGTAAATTTTTATCCACGTTAAGTTACGTTTTTGGTTAAGAGTGGGTAGTAAGCAAAATTACCAATTTTTATTTTATTTTACATGAACAATTTTAGATTTCTACTTTCTTTCGGCTTAAAATACAAATGTATGAAAACTACATGATATTTTCGAAGGTTCTCATTGATCAGAAACATAAAATAATAACATTTTTAACCGACTTCAAAAAAGGAGGAGGTTATCAATTGGACTGTATTTTTTTTTATGTTTGTTAGCTCCTAACTTGCGACTGGGTGAACCGATTTTCATGATTCTTTTTTTATTTGAAAGCTGGTGCTTCCCGTGTGGTCCCATTGTTACCATTTCAATATCTGATGATGAACTTCGGAGATATGGAATGGAACTCCTCACAGAATAACAGCAGCAATATCGTAACAAGTGAAATTGCTTTGTTTATACGTGTAGTCGATGACTGACTAAAGGAAAAGGGGGGGGGGGGGTACGGCAACCCCTCCTACCAGTTTCCAAAATTAAATATATTGTGGGTTGGTTAACTATAAAGGGTTTTTTGTAAGGATTTCAAACATTAATACACAAGCACTAAAAAGTAACAAATAAAACGCTTTTTTACAAAAACAGATAACCGCCCTCAAAAACTACAAAATAAAAATAACTTTAGTTTTGGAAGTCGGTGGCAATACTTACCTACATAACAAAAAACAAAACCAAAACCAAAGTTTTTGAAGGCGGTTATCTTTTTTTTGTAAAAAAGCTTTTTTCTCGATAGAAAAACATCACGAAGTAGCCTCTAATTTTTTTGTTTTTTCGATTTAAGTATACACGAAATTATAATGACTAATATGACGAAAATTTTATAATTAGTTATATTTATACATGAGTGAGGGTTTTGTCTAGGCATTTTAGGTAATTCCTTTTAGTTTTGGAGTTATTACGATAAAACACTTTTGGCACATACTACGTTTTAATTCCGCGAAACAAGTCATCTGTCGTCGCACTTTGACAGAGTCTCAAGCATATTTTTGTTTCACACGTCAGTCGCTGCCGCTCTGTTGAGACGAGAGGACAACACTTAAAATTTTGCAGGCTTTTGGCACGCCCTTAATGCTCCGCTCCCTTGATTGCGTGATGTCACATAGCCTATACTGCTCCTCATGAATCTAGCTATAGTTTTTAGACTGATAGTGCCAGAGATTAACGCATTTAAACAAACAAACAAACATGAAAACTTCAGTTTTATTATAATTAATAAGTATAGTATAGATCTAGACAAAATTACAAGGTATCTATATACCAATGAGTGTTTTTCCAGATTGTACCATCATGAATAAAAAAATTGCCGAATTCACTTACGATAATATATACTTTTTCGAAACCTATGGTACTAAAATCGAGCTCGCTCGTGTGGAGTCCCCGGAGCGTAGCCATAGCATATTCATTCCGAATTCAAATGTTTGTAGTAGGTACTAGTGCACGCTCTCGTTCTACTTGGCCGAGTCTTCACACTGATTACTATGATACACAAGGAACTGTAGGTATGTGTTTGTATACAGATATTGTGCACTACTTACGGGTTTGAATGCTTGGATTTCGAGACTTATGAAGTACAAGATGTTTTTGTGGTTGAATATTTCAGTTTAAAGCTAGTTCCTAGATTCAAACTTTGCGGGAGTGGCGTTGAGGGATGTAATTAAATAATAAAATATTGTATGGCTATTTTTAAATCTTTCTTATTATTTCTTACTATAATAAATGCAAAAGTTTATGATGTATAAATGTAACTCAATCATGCCAGAACGGCTAAACTGATCTGGATGATATTTTTCACAGAGATGAGCAATTATATTTTAAAATATCACATCTTTTACGCGGGTCATGACGTGGGCAGAAGGTAGTGTGTCATAAAATTAAAAAATTAGCCAAGAGCAAGTCGAGCTAGCACAATGGGGGCCTCTGTCCACGTTAGATTTTTGTAGGAGCGATTATCGAACCGTTTCAGTAGGTATAGTTTCATAATTTCGTGGGACCTATTTTTTGTGGAACATCTGCGTTGGTATATTGGAATGCGTATGTTCCATTCTCTCTAACAAAAAATGGGATACCGATCGTCTGACGTGTCCGAGCATGCTGAGGGTTCAGAACCAAACGAGATGAACATAATATAAATATATCGTTTAAATACGAAAACGCTTACTTTCATGCCACGCCAAAACCTATCTTGAATGGTCTTTGAAGTCGGTTGCTGATATGAATAACATGCAGCGGGGAAAACTAAGTTGCATAAACATTACCTATGCTTCCATTTCCTTTGCAACCAGACTAATAAAAGCTAAAGCGGAGCATGGACAAAAATAATATCACATAATTTTAAACATAAATTCAGTTTTATTTTCTTTAGAAGACAGAATAAAACTTATTTAATTTGAAATAGCTCTGTGAGTCACGCAGTCAACCTATAGATACACAAAAAATAACGCTGAAGAGTGTTTGTGGGTTTGTTTAAACGCGATAATATCTCGAAATTATAGTCTGATTGGAAAAAATCTTTCCAATCAGACTATAATTTCGAGATATTATCGCGTTTTCGTACCACTTGCTCAAAAAAGTGACATTCTATGCCACAAAAAGCGAACATAACCATAGTCATTATTAATCTGTCAAAAACAGGGAAAGAAAATTGTACTGAATTTCATTTATCCTCTAGGGAGAGAATGTGATTTAAATTTGGAATACTATACTGCACTACATCTGTGTTTACACCATTGAGTTTGTATATGAAGCATTATACATCTTTTTGAAAAAGGAATACGCATTTATTATGCAGTTATGATTATTAAATAAAATTACGAAAACCGACGAGGCCGTATGAGCTTGATGCGTTTGCTTTTCCGACAAAAAATATTAGTCTAGGAATTTGCCGCGTTTTTGTTTTCTTCAAATACGTAAACGTTAAGTTTATTTTAATTTATTTTTATAAATAACTTAATGTTCTAAAATGAATATCTCATATTATTATTGTGTTAATTTTTTCGCAAATGGTACGAAAAGTAGAGTATTTTCCTCGGTGATAAAGCTGTCTTAGCTTTGGGTGAACTTAAATCCCTCGCTACACTCAGGACTCGTCTTAAATCCCTCGCTTCGCTCGTGATTTAAGTTTTTAACACCCTCGCTACGCTCGGGAGTAAACCTCGAGTCCTTCGTTACGCTCGCGATTTAAATCGTCACCCGCGACAGAAGACACTGCTTTATCCCCTTGGTTAATAATCTACTATTTGTATATGATAGACAAATTCACAAGGAATAATATAGGCTATTTAAACAGTAGGTACATAGTACATTACGCTACGGCCCACGAGAGTGGAGCAGCAACCAAAGAAGTAACGTAACACGGCTGGCGTAGGTACTAAGTCGCAGGAAGCAGCTAGTAGGGGATAGACTCCAAGATTAATTAAGGGTAGGGTACTTCCGATGTTAGACACATGCCAACGGCGGCGACCTCTCGCGTCCGGACCTGGTTCAGGCCATGCTCCGGGGCGAGAGGGAATGGGATGCAGTCACCTCCTTCTGCGAAGCAGTAATGCTAGCGAAGGAGGAGGCGGGCCGCGTGAGGGAGAGAACATCCTCCACCTCACGCCCCAGCCGCCGCGGGAGACGCCCAGGGCGTCGGACGTCGCGAGGCGACATCCGGCCACCGTAGGCGCGGGCTTGCGGACGGCGAGTAATGGGTAGCTCGCCGTCCGATCAAGGACCATGCCCGGGTCGACGGCGCGTTCTGTTCGCAGGATACCGTGGCCCCGGAACGTAAAGGGCAACAGAAGGAACAGGGTGGTTTTTTAGTCAGTAAAAGTCTGACAGTCCCTTCCGCCCCACCCAGGACGGAAGGAGTCATTTGATGATTTTTACCACCTAAAAAAAAAAAAAAAAAAGGGTAGGGTTTCAGAATCACGCCTGATGAAGGACTAATAATATATGAACACCCTATGGTTTGACCCAGTTGTGGAAGGAGCGACGCGTATAGATCTAAAAGCCAGCCAATCATTTCACTTTCAAGGGTGCGACGAACTGTTGGAATAAAGTCGGGGAAAACCAATATCTAGCGGCAATTTTAATACCGCATGTTCTGTGTGAAGGAAAATATGGAGGGGATTTTTAAACGCGTTTTTCTGCGTTTCGGTTTAATAAATTTATTCTTTTAAAGAACATACACCGTTTTATTTAAATATGAGACAAATGAATAGCTTAAGCAGTAAAATAACAGAATAACTGGGTGAATAGTATCTTTTAGTTTTTCTTATATTGTTGCAACTTATAAATGGGTCACTAAAATTAGTTGAGTTGCACATAAAATAAATAATTATCAAAAAAACTAAAGTCAAGAACTTTGGGAGACATCTAGAAACTGTGCAAAAAAACTTGTAGGTATACAATCAGACATGACAGCTGCTAAAATACATGTTATCTATTATCAAAACGCAACCGTAACAAACATTATTTGTTGGGCTATTTTGTTTAACATAACAATGACTTAATTTGTACAAGCAAATGGCAAATTGTTGTCATCAACCAACTCATTTTGGTTAAATGATGTTAACATTTCTAAGAAAGTGAGAAGTTACCGAACTACCAAAATTAAAGTCTTTGTGTATTGCAACACTATCTTAGAATTGTTGGCACTTGACACCACCAATCGATCGAAATTCTTTTTATGAGCTGTCAAAACACGATTCCCCCGTAGTTCTTGTATGGCAATAGTTAACTATGACGTCACTTATTTACCAACTCAATTGAATAACTATTTTTATTGATTTCAAAGCAAAAAAAAATCTAACTTTATTGTTTATTGATAAAATTAATGGCGTCAACTACCCAATTGTAGCGAATGGCCCAAACCCGTTTCCACTATGGCCAAGTCAAACCAGTAGGTATGTGTCGAAAAAGGTCTTATTGACTAAAACACTTAGCTGGTCGGCGACACTAAACACTAACCAAAGAGTATAGTATCTATTTGCGTCATTATTACTATTAACACGCTCCCATTTAGTACTCGACACATATTGTGACCACAATAATGATAAATTATACCTACTATTGTTCAACAAAGTAGTGCAAAACTAATTGTGTACTTACTACTTTGTAGCCACCGTTCATAATTTAGCACTACAGCTTTGTCTTCGGAAAATCTCATATTTATAACCAGCAGTAGTATGAAAAGTGAAGCAATACACGTTTACTGCGCCGTGACGTCATAAACCTAGTTCAAGATGCATGAAATAATATTAGGTTGAAATAAAGCGTACATTTGTGGTCGTTTCTTATTTCGGTGCAATAATATATATGTGTTCTACGCCCGCGCCGCCTCAATAGTGCAGTTTTAAAATATTTTATACTAGTCTATGCCCGCGACTTTGTCGACGTAAATAACGGTTATCTGCAGTGTGTTATTTTTGCACGGATCTCTCTTTATTTTTCTTAATTAATTGTAGTTTAAGTATGTAACTCTTTTTAATATCAGATATCTACCAGTGACCGTCCCATCAAAATCGTTCCAATCTTTTTAGGAGGTTGACAAATAAACAGATAGACAACCATTAAAATAAAAAATGATTTTTTGGTATATATATTTACCATAATTATGCATCTAGTAAAAAGCTGTTTTTGACATCACAAACAGAGTTTTTAATTATATTTATTTGTATAGATGAAAACTTATCTTAAACCACAGTTTTATTGCAGGGTAGGAAGGAGGCTGTAGAAGTCTGTTTAGCGCTGAAGATTCTTACTAACCTCTTCTGGCTTAGACCTGACTGACAATGCCTATCTTTATAATAATCCCTTAGTCACGTTCCATCATATTTACTCAAATTAATAAGGAACTCGATCCACTGAGAGCGAGATAATATTTACCTCATCAGCATTATCACCGAGTGACGTTGTATCGTTTTTGTTATGCCACAATCCTGTTTTGTTTCGTAATATTCTTTTATGAAGCATTAAAACTCGTTTTTAATGACCCACAGGTATAAAACCGGTGTATTTTATAAATTACACTGGAAAATTACAAGGGAAATGGATGCATGCATATTTCCTTGTCTTTCGAAGGAAGATTAATTAATTTGTAAAAAGTAATTGAACTTGAGTTTAGCAAATTTTAATTGTTAACACCATAATCTTTATTTATAAAAATCAATTGCCATGCGCTAGTCTCGCAAAAACACAAATTAGTTTGATCGATTCAAATAATTTATTTTTTGTTTTGATTGTGAGGCAATCAAAATACTGGGATGGTTAAAATAAAGAAAATTTTGGTAAATAATACAAACACCGGGTCATCTAGTAGGTACTAACCAGATAGACATACCTATTTTCTATAAAAAAAAACAATTGAATTGTTCATAATCTTCTTAGCGTATCGATGGCAAATATAAAAGTTAAATTTTTTGTTTGGCCCAGTATTCAGCTACCTTAACACCATCCGCTGACGCAGTCATTAGGTCCTCACGTGTACAGGTGACTGGGCATGCGGTGCAAGATATTAGGTGAGCCATGGTCTGCGGAGAGACGCCGCATAGGCACTGAAGATCGGTGCCATCTGCGAAGCCCCACCTTTGAAGATTATCTTTGCTGCGGCCGACCTGGGTGCGGAGTCTGTTTAATGTTTTCCAAGTCGGCCACGGCAGCGCGTGCCCAGGTGAAAGTTTCTCCGATGGCTCGATGAACCGATCAGGTGGCTTAATTATCGCAGACCATTTTAGGGCCTTCCACGTCAAACTTTTTGTAGAACCGATTATTATTTCATAGTTTTATAGGACCGATATTCTGTGGGACGTCTGCGTTGGTTAGTGGAATTCATATGTTCCATTTCTCTCCAACAAAAAATCACTCACAGATTGTCTGACGTGGACGGAGACCCTTAGGCATTTATATTTTTTCCTACACTATCTGCCATCTGAACTCAGCCATCCAGTAAATTATAAGAAAAGTATAGTCCAGATTGGCTCAAAGCTGTCATTTATCTTCCTTGATGTACAATCAGACAGGCCTTAGAAAAGGTAAGGCGCTTTCTCAGAGATTGATATGAGACTACGATATAAAGAGATCCCAAAGAATAGGTAAGGTGCTGCACTGGGTTAGTTACGAAAACCAAGTAAATTCCGATTTATATTATTAATTTTCACCATTTACGTACCACATCTCATTTTAACAATTTTTAAAAGATTATATAATTATGATTATTTATTAACAGTGCACGGCAATGTTTAATTAAATATGTCGCTGTGTTTGGTTGAAATTAATATTATTCGGAATATACCCGGTTGTCGTAATTACCCCAGTGCACTATACATGTTTTAGGGCACACAGACAGAGAAAGACACAGCCACAATTTTATTCTAGATACACTAAAATATACTTTCATAATAAGTGCAATTCCAAGATCCCTCCTGTACAGTATTTTCGTTGTATATCCTTCCTTATCCAGTTTTCCCACTATTTTACTCCGTAGATTAGAGCTGATTTATACCGTTGGCAGTCCACTGGGATTAGTCCGCTTTAAGCTGCACAAACTCAGCGTTATTTAGTAAACTTGGACTGCACAAAAGAAAATGAACTACATGTCTCAACATTTATTTATTTATTTAGGTTAGCCAATCATATTTTACATAATATATTAAAAAAAAACATTATAGTGCATTTATAAGTGCAACAATTACTTACAGGCTAACACAACACGCGCCATGGTTTTATATAAAACCTATCACAATAATATTATAATAAATATTAGTATTAAATTAGCATTAAAACTGCAATTTTTATGCACTACTTCTAACTTATATTTCAAACTCTAGGCACTAATCTGTCCAATACATTTATTGAATTTGTATAGTGGTCAGTATTGACGTAATTTTCTTCGCCAACAAGATTTCCTGAAGAAAAATATAGGGGTAGATCCTTACAAAATGTGAGAATTCTTGATTTGGCCAATTTTGTCGACGCTACCGATATCTCCGACGCGCGCTGTGAGGACTGCAATATCTACGACTTTTGTAGCCCATAGGTAGTAGGTACACTAAAAAGAAAATTTCATTCGTATTTCAAAACGCAGCACACGTTGGAAATATAGGGGTGTACCACAAACCTCAAACGTTTATTGACATGAAAATAGTCGCTCTTTCAAGTGCTTTTGAATAGAAAACTTATGTGTATTGTGTGCTGACGTGTAAAATATATTATAACTAAAAATTTATAACATAGGTGTTTAAAATCATAATTTTTTCAGTTACAGAGTAAGATGATTTAGAAAGATGATAATTTAAAGTAGTTATTATTACTAGATCTTAATATAAGTATTATTTAACACTAGCCAAAAAGTTACCATCCTAATAAAAAAGCAAACATTATTGCTTATTTCGACGGCAGTCTCCGAGCAATTCTTCTGGGGCAATGAAGCAATCATATTAGATTTATATTTTCTCCTATAATAAAGAATCCGACCCGACCTAATTTCATTTGCATACAATGTTTGAGATTTTTCATTATGCTAATATAAAGGAAATATAATATATTTTCTCATAAAGTGAGAGTGAGATAGCTCTCTAGATTCGTATAGATGAATCGGCATTAAGCACGTGTCAGACCGAAAGCGATTGGGATTTGGAGCGGTTGTGAAACAATACCAGATATGCTATTCTGTAAAATGTCTCGCTATAACATACATACATACATAGGTACATAACATCATGCCTGAAATCCCCGAAGGGATAGGCAGAGGTGTCCCCATCAGTAAACCGACATTTCGCCAGTTATGTTTAAGTCTCATGTAATAGGGGGCGATCCTACTATCATCAACCGGGCACAAATCCAGACCCCGAGGCTGCTACTGAGAAATTCCTGACGGAAAAACCCTGATGACCCTTAACCCGATCTGGGAATCGGACCCGAACCCTCTCGCTATAAATTTAGGAGAGCTGGCAGAGCTGGCAATCTCTAGCTACAAATGGGTATCTCCTGCACGCTTCATTTAAACTTACTGACAGATTTTTACAAAATTGCACTGCACCAAGTAGTTAAACAGGATTTGAATGAAAATTTAAAAAGAAACGCTATTGTCCTTCAATTAGAGATTAAAATACCATACCTAACCTACGCTTTAGGAGATTGTTCATGTTGACGATTTTTGTATCTTTCACCGTCCATGTATGCGTGGGTTATAGAACATTGCTTGAAGCGCTCCTCAGTATTTTTACAATTTTTTTATTTCACATTTACTCACTCACCATTTCACCATGTTATGACGTACTTCAGAGAAAAAACATATCGCTAAAACATCGTGCGTACAAAAATTATGCGATGTCATTATTTTTCGTGAAGGAATATTATCAAGCTTTATGTAGATTTCCATCATAATTCATGAAATGCGAGGTCAGTTTGAAATATTGGAATTGTACTTAGCTTGATATTATTTTATCATCGTGCGTACTCGCCCCCGCTTTTTGTGTGACAAGAGCTTCACGGATGACTTCGTGTGAGTGATACTGCAGATTGGTTGCGTCTGGAGCCTTTTATCAAGTTAATGTTATAAAGGAACGGCGCTTCTTTATCTTGCCTTTGAGGTTTCTTCGAGAAACCCAGTGATCTAATTTCGTTGCATATTGTCGATATTTTCTCCTGATATGTTAGTATATTGAGTCTTGCACCTGGAATCTTACGTGGTTAACCTGTAGCTTTCGATCCTGTTGCGTCTTCGTGTCATCTTGTACTCTACTTTTGTTTCTGTTGGCAACTATGTTTATCTAATTAATGTTATAAATAATACTGCTGAAACATTTGCGTTTTTTTTCTTTTGTAAGGAGGTAAAAATAGTGACATTATTATAAAAAAAAACAGATTCCTCATGCCCATGATCATAGATTTGTATCAAAAATAATGTGAAAAAGCCGTACTTACATATAAAATATTTATACTTATCGATTTTTCTAAACGGTTCCCATAAAATCAAATTTAAAAAATAATTATAACTCAAAAGCTGTGAAGAATCGCGGAACATACATGGGGTATTTTCGGATAACCCTGGGCAAAACGAATCTAATATTTTTTTACGACGTCGCTATTCGGTCTACCCTGTATAATATTTTCATCACTTCAATATTTTCATCTTCACCAATAAAACATAAAAATTCAAAGTAAATATAAATAACATGTTCATATTCAAAAGCAAGCTTGCATGTTTATTCTTGCATAGAGAAACGTAGGTACCTACTGAAACACTGTTCAGTGAGTGTTACGACACAATTTCGGTCAATACAATGCCCGCTACTAATGTCTAGGTAGGTTTGTACTTATTTCCCTAGAGATACAAGCACATCGGTAACAAGCGCAGATATTCTGGCATTACTTTATATTGCCTCTTACAAAGGTAGGTACTCTTACAAAAACCTGACGGTGCCATCTTCAGAGTTCCTTCTTCAAGAAAATCGTAAAATGCAAATGAAAAACAATAAAACTTTGGGAAATTGAAACGAGCGGCGTTGTTTACGAACATCACATAATACGAATTAGCTTCGCCCGCAGCTTTACTGTTGAGGCCTGTATCGGAAAAACTATGTTTAGTAGGAACATTACATGGATTTTTTGTGTCTACTTTATTCTATGACAACAACAAGACACAATAAAAAAAAATTGAGTATTTCGAAAGTTTTATCTTTTATTTATTTATGACATGGTGAAAATCATTGGCCAATCAGCATGCTGTTAGTATGCGGGCTGATTGCCCAGGGTGCACCGAACGTAGCTACATTTAGCAATTGGTATTATTGCACGTTGTTGAAGCTACTTGAATCTTATGTAAGTGTACATAAGATCTAAGTTTCATTCTGGCTTATGTCCTAACTTATGTTTATTAATATCATCATGAAAATCTTGTATAATCAGAGCTATTACCGTCACATGTGTATAAGCACTGTTCAATAAAGTCCACCCACATTTAAATAGCTGGTAATATCGTCAGCCGTGGAGGCTATTCGAATGCACGCTCATATAGATAAAAGGAAGCGTACATGACGTCTAAGTCTTATGCTGGCTTATGTAGATCTCCATAAATATCTTAAGTGGAGCTATTTCCGCCACATATTATGTGTTTTCACGCCGTTCAATAAAGTCCACTTACTGCCTAATAAATTGCACTGCGTCTATGTTACTGTCATTTTATTGATTCGAGTTTGATTGCTATGACGACAGGCAGTAATGCAGGGAGGAGTCGTCAATTGAAGAAAAGTGGGATATATGGGCAGTCGGCACGCCTTTGTATTGTTATAACCATGAGAGTCGATGTTGTTGTTCAAATAGTGAGTAAGATTGATAACCGTTTCAAGTAATTATTAATATAGATGTCAAATAAAATAGAAACCTATTTTTACAAATCACAAGATGGACAGCCTACGGCCGTTTGTCAAAAGTTTCGAATAATAATGTTTAGAGATATTAGATTTATAAAGCAGAACTTAGTAGTTAGTAACCTACCATGAGTTAAAGTGACATGATCGTGCCAAACACTAATATATTGCAAATAATAATAAAACCAATGCAAAAAAAATCCTTTTCTTTCATAAAAAAGAAACAGGTAAACAATGTCTGATTTCTAAGCGTATTCAGAGTACCTACTTGATCGATTAAAAAAGAAAAATAAGCAAGCCAGGCCTGAGGCGGTATCGGCGTGAGTGCGCTGCTTTGCTCACAAAAATTGTTGGAGAAAATTGTCTGCACTAAGGAGAACGGTACATTTCGCCTGTAGGCAGGTTTGAAACAATCTTATGTATCTACAAGGTAACATGTTACAGTTGTCTTTTCTCGTTGTACCTACATGAAAAGTATGGATAGGTTGTTTTATTTTTGGTAACTTTAAGACAGCTCCACACTTATGACGCACTACACCACCTCGCGCGTGCTTATTGGCCAAATGACAAAGAATATAATATACGAAGTCAAACTATGTATTACAAATCAAGCCTACTTCTGGGTAAGCTCACTCCATTCTCAACTTCATCTCTGTCACCTCTGAGGCTCTGACCTAGACTAGAATCAAAGGCAAACCAACCTCAAATACAAAAAAAAATACCATTAAAAACACTTTTGAACGTCATATTTATAAATGTATTGTACAATATTTTTAAGAATGTTGACAACGAAACGATATAAGTACGAAATAAAATGTGGCTAAGGAGTACGCTTCACTGACGTCCCGTCGCGTGGCGTACTATAAATCTGTTTCAGCCCTTACCCTTCACTGAATTTATCGTATGTGAAGATAAAACAAATACAATATTTTGCTCAAGACAAGTAACAGGGTATAGTGTTACAAAACACAATAATAGGTGAGAAAAAAAGAATACATATTTATTTTTCATGTTTTTTAAACATTTTAGCACAAGAAAAACTTAATCATCTTCTTAGAATAATTATAGCAAAACAAACAAAACACATTTCTTTTGTTCCATCACATTAGGATTCGGCCTTATTTCACGCAACATGAAATGCGTACGCGCGGAATTGATCTAGTGCACCTATTAATTTTTCAAGGAACAAAAAATGGTAAAATTACTCCAGTTCAGAATATTAGTAAAAACTAATCAGACAAAAATCTACCATTGATTTGTGTTCAAGTTTTACCAATCCCCCACTTTTTATGATACACTGAAAATTCAGGAACAACTTCGAGTAAAAGTTACTAATTTAACGGCCGGTCGTGTTTCGAAAAGACGAATGGTAGATCGTGACAAGTTTTGTTTTCTAAATAAGGGGTCTGTTAAAGTTTGTGTGCGGGGCGTACCAGCAGCATCGGCTCCCGCTCGTTACGTCATCGCCGGGTCGATACAGGGGCGCACCCTGCGGCCAGCCGAGCAACCGCTCCACAACGACAAATTCACCAACTTTTAATACTTTTTACATGCCTCTTGTTATCAACATTATTTCTCGTCTATTATCTTGTAAATATGCTCGAGAAATATATTGACTGCCTCGTTGGTCTAGTGGTCACAAAGCGCGACTGTTGAGCATGAGGTCTTGGGTTCGATTCTCAGGTCGGGCAAAGTGTTATTGGGTTTTTCCATCAGGAATTTCTCAATAGCAGCCTCGGAGTTAGGATTTGTGTCTGGTTGATGGCAATATGCTCGCCACCTATTACATGAGACTTAAGACATACCTAGCGAAATGTAGGTGTACTAATGGGTACACCTCTGCCTAACCCTTCGGGAATTACAGGCGTTATGTTATGTTAAATGTATTGAAAAACTGACCTAATACTTTCCATTAGTTTTGTTTTTGTTTGTGTTTGAAACTTTGAAGACCCTTTGCCTTATGTCTGAGTATTCTTTACTTAATCCATTTTTGTTCTTTTCAGGTAAGTTTGTTTGCTGTTTTCGTGACTGAAAAAAGAAGTTGTTAGCAGACAAAGAAAATTTGGTATTGGCACCCTTCTAAAACAAAAGGTACTTAAGAATTTGGCTTTCACGTTTTCACTTACGTGTTGAAATAACACAAAGTATAAAGTTATGCTGAAAAGCGAACAGCTGATATATATTTTCATTACCTCCTACTCTAATATATTTTCATAAGCATCAAATTGTAATAATTTGAACAATATTTTAAGAAAAATAAATAAAGAACTTTATCCATGCCATTATTAAACATGCATAAAAACAGCTGTTTCTTTTAAAATACACGTTTTAATTTGTAAACGTTGCTTTACAAAAAGTGTAATTACAACAAAAAACTGAAAGTGCACGCGTTGCTGACGTTGAATGTTTTTAATGTGCATTTAATAAAATAAAATACTTGACCAAGCATTTATGAGTTTGAGTTTACGTCATATGCACAAGGCGCAGAACTTTACCACAAAATACGATGCTGCGGTATAAAATTTTAAATAACTACACTTTTTGTTTGTCTTTATGCGATCAGTATTGAAAGCAGAGTTTAAGCACAAAAACATAATTTAAAAAAACAGAAAGAAATTAGCAAAATAAAACTTCTTACAAAAAGAAAAATACTAACCAAGAACATCCCCTTCTCAACAAAGACCGCGAGTCTTAGATAAAATTTAAATTACAGCCTTTGTGCAAGTTCAAAAGCACAATCCTAAATCCCGATACCCATCTATTCATCATAATGTACCACATTCGTCACCGAGACAACTCCATGTAAGCAAGCAATTTGTAGTATACATTTCGGGGACCCATCTGCTGTCAGGTGTTTCAATTGCGCAGTGAACACATTTTATCTCGAGGCCCCCAACTTGGATCTTAGCTAGACAGTAACGGCATGTTTATGTCTAGATATTAATCAAAGCAGACATTCGTCGGCGACGACGGGAAATATATTGCCCAGGCTTTGCGCAGTCCGGAGTCAAGAACGTATTTAGTCAGGTTGTCTGATTATCGCTTTGCGAACATAATGATGGCGCCTACATCCACAGTGATTCAGTGATACATCAGTCCGGCACCAAACGCATGAATTGAAAGAATTCTTACCGCGATATGTATCAAAGCCATTTAGATTACAAAGAAAATGTTCCAATGTGACAATTTAATTTTACGTGATATTATTTACGTAGTAGAAGCTTTTGCAGAACTAACTGTTTGCGCAAGTTTTAAAAGACAGCTCTTTCATGAGCTAAGTTTAATTGAGACATAATTTAAGTTAGGGACTGGAAGATATTTTCCGCTCGGACTTTTTATCTGATACATAATTCTTTGTAATAAAAGGTTTCAGCTAAATCAAATAGTAAGATTACGAGAACTCGATTCGATCGTTGAAAATCGTAAAGTTTCTTAAAAACTAAGTAATCTACTTTTAAAATCGTAGGAATAGTTAATTGGCTTGACCATACATAATGGATCGGCTTGTCAAACATTACATAATTGTTTGGTTTGTACACAGCACTTATTCACACGCTAACAGAATTAAGCCCCATTTACATGTCTCCTATGGGAGTCTTTAGGTCCTAACACGAAGCCTCCGTGTAAACTGCTATTTGACCAATTTGGTAATAAATTAACTATTTGAATAGGATTTACGTCACAAACTCAGATACGTACAGTCAGCAAAAGAGATAGGTATGCAGGGTCGTCAGATATAAATAAGTTTTCTTAGAATCTGATAGATGTCTTAGATTGAAACTCAACTTAATTAATAAACCGTTTATTATCTACTATTTAAATTAAACTACATTTGAGAACATTCATCAGTTTCTTAAAAAAACTTCATCTATATCTGACGACCCTGCATACCTATCTCTTTTGCTGACTGTACCTACTAAAGACTGGCGTAGTACTAAATTAGTAGTTTAAGTCACATAATTACCTACTAAACACTGAAATTGTATAAATGAGCCTCTACTATTAATATTGTTGAACGTCTGAGCTTACTAATGAGTGAGCAAAGTTAAATTGGTCCAGACTGCCATCAGGCGGCAGCTGATGGTCATCATAATCCAATTACTGTCACATCTCCGCAACAGAAATCTGAAAAGCTGAGGAAAAAACAACATGAGAAAAATCGTCGACCGTATTTTTATTTATAACAGAGCTCGCTTAAGGTTTGCTTATTATGAAAACATTGTGGTTGTTGTTGTTGGTGTCGAATGGTTTGATTTATCTAAAAGCCAATTCTTCTAATTAAAAACGTTGAAATCTAGTCGCAATCTCACCTCAGTGACAATTGATGTCAAAAAATGTAGGCATTTTTGACAGATTAAGATTGAAATGACCTAGGTTGCGATAGTTCTTAAAAGTGAGCAGAATTGACCCCGGTTCGTGTGGTTTCTTAAAATATAACCATAGGAGCTAGCTAGGTAGATTTTTAACAGAAAAATACCATGTTATTTGCAATTGAGGTGAAAAAAACATGAAGTGGCCTCGCAAAAACTCACAATCAAATTATTATGGCATCCAAGTAAAAGTTTAGTACGAGTGCTTACAATGATCCTGTATTTCTTCAACGGCTGACAATTTATTCTTACCGAAGCATTTCAAACTTCTTAAGAGAACTTCAACCACTTCATCGAGTTAAACGTCGCTTAGAACTTATTATTTAATTCGTTCTACACAATTTCTTACTCATTTCCAAAATTAGGGAAATAACTTAACATTATTCATACGTCACGAAATCTCGTAAACACATATTTATTTATGATGCTGTGCGGATGCGTCCCCGTGCCAAATATTTACTACCATAAGTAACAGTGTAACATAAGGGATAACAACTATTTGCATGAAATTTAACTGTTATAATAAACGTTTTGATGTATGTTTGTATGTATAATGAGATTCACGTAGCAAGGATGCAAAGGAAACTTTACATAGAAAAACATAATAAATAAGGGGTGTAAAACGACACATCACAAACTTTTTCCTAAAAATGTAACACTTGTGTATTTTTTGGAAAAATAAAGATTTATTGTTATTATTACTAAAAATATTTGCGCATACTGCCCGTCAAACTAAGCATTGAGAAAAAAAAATATTGCTGGGGCATAATATATTTTTTTCGTGTGAAAAATCACTGTCTATTGTGCCATGCAATGTAACACACGCAAATTGTTGTGCTTATAAGTGCATACAACAGTATGATATACTGAATCCATGGTAAAAGTTTTCGGTACGATGTCTCTTCAACCCCTTGTACCTAAGTTTACCAAAAATGAACCATATTTATAGTACAATAGTTCTTTGATTACTATGTACCATTAGGTTTTACCGTTCCACCCGTTACGTAAGTTAAATATAATTTGTGTTTTATGCATAAAGTGCACTAAACATAAATCAACAGTACTCATAATCCTTTGAATAATTAGTCTTGCTCTGTTATATTTTGATGAGTGTACTTATGTGCTCATTAACTTTGGTTAGTACGCACATTAAGTGCCTTAAGGCGGGGAAACTATAATTATGACAATTTCACGCTTTAATTAAGCGCTACAGTTAAACTGTTAAGTACCTGCTTGTATTTGGCGCAATAATTAAGGTTCTTAGTTTATGAGTTCATAACATTGCTTACGTCAAAGCAGCTAATTAAAGTTTTGTTAGTTGCCAGAAAACAATACTTACCTGCGAATATGTTTTTTAAAAAATGCATTATTTTATTTAAATTTTAATGTTTACATTTATTGTCATACATTTAAATGTTTTTAGAGTTGTCACCGAAAAAAGAAAACATCTTTTCGACTAAGTAGGTAGGTACGTACCTACAAATATCTATTTTTATATTAACGTCAAAACAACTTATAAAAAAATATCATTGTGTAAGTAGGTAGATGGAACAGGACAGGCTGGTTAAATTATATTGTTTACGAAATAAATTAAATTACTTGACCCAAGTAGTTTAAAACCACATTAATTTACTTAATATTTGATAATATCCAAAAATTGCTTACATAAAGCTTATTAACTTTATCGTTCGGTCAACTTTTAATCAATGGATAAAAATATTTATGCGTTAATATTAAAGTAGGTATTACTTCGTAAATTATTAACGAACATTAATATTTTATCCAAATAAACTTTACCATTTCGATTAATAAATTATTAAGAATAATAAATTGATAAATATTCATATTTTATAATTTTAGGAATGATATAATACGTAGATTAATTTGAGTATAATTTTGTATTTGTATTATAAAAACAATATTATCACAACATAATATAATACAATTACAAATATTTAACTCATTTATACTTATCCTGCTTTATTGCACATGGTACCTATCTGATAACGTGTGCATTCAATGACCTACATTGAGAACGCGTCACTGTGAGTGAGTCTTACCACTGTTTTCAGGAAGTACCTACTTTAGTACTTAGTAAACGGTCCCTTTAGACTGCTTAGCTCTTGAGATCAATGGTTATTTTTTTTTTATTTATTGTCGGCTTACTAGGTCGTTGATAATATCGATACTAAAAAAAATTTTTCTGGGAAAAAATACCTTGATTTGCGTATTGAGAATTTCCGATACTCTCCTATTGATCCTTTATATATTTTATGTGGCAAGCCTGTAACTCCTGAAAGCCAGAATTGACACTTGTGACCACCAGAATAGCGCCGAGGCAATGAAGCTCGACGAGTCCCGGAGAAAGATTAACCAGTTTTGGATCGTGCAACGAAATTAAATATAACTGATCCTTAAATATGTAGGTATGATCACAGGGTCTTTATGGTACACATTGTCGAATGGTGCATAAAAAACCCAATATGATTATTTTGTCAAGGCACTTCTTTTATAACCCATAAAGATAAACTCAACATTTATTAATTAATTTGAAAACCGCAATACGAAAAAAGTGTCTGCCAAACAATTAACGAAATAACACAAAATTGATTATAGTTCAATTTTATGATATACCTACTAGCTTTTGCCCGCGACTTCGTCCGCGTAAATGTCGGACCCCCGTTCATCCCCTTAGAGGGTAAATTTTAAAAAATCCTTTCTTAGCGGATGCCTAAGTCATAACATCTACCTGCATGCCAAATTTCAGCCCGATCCGTCCAGTGGTTTGGGCTGTGCGTTGATAGATCACTATGTCAGTCAGTCAGTCACCTTTGAGTTTTATATATATAGATTTTTATTTTAATAAGAAGTATGGTTTTTATACCAAAAACAATTTATGGTACGGTCGATCACTTAAAAAAAAGACGTAATCAAATAACCAATTTATTAATCGTTTTAACAAAATGAACATAAAACTTGGTAAACCTCTAGAAATATGAACAATGAAGTTTGTACCTACTTAATTAAGTACGTAAATAACTTTTTTAATTTCCACAGTTTGAAGTCACGGTTTGGTTGTTTATCTCTGTAAGGCATATGACTTCCACAGAGATAACAAACCTTTCGTCTTTGTTTTAATTATATTTCACAGAGTTTTTTTTTAAATTGTAACAATTCGGTTGGAATAAAAAATTTGAATAATATAAAATATTATTTTATATTTTAAGTAAGTTCTAAGTTATGCATCGGATGACAAACATAACCGATATACAACGCATGTGTGTGTGTGTGTCATATCATTCTAATATCAATCTAGCTAAGTACATAAGTGTGAATCATGTTAGCTCACTGATATGCAATCACTTAACGGTCGTTCATACCAGTTATTGACTAAACTAATGTTTAATTAGATACCTATGACTAGTAAATTTTATGTCTATTCACTGACTTTATTGTATTAATAAATAATTAATTTGCTTCAGTAATTCCTTTGGGAGCGGTTTTTGTAAATGTTTAAGCCGTATGACAACTACAATGTTAATACAATGTACATAATGTTGATTTTGAAAAAACTGATTAAACTGTGTTAATAGGCTGTTGATACTTCTAGATATATCTAAGTGAAATAAAGTTTGATATCAGTAGATAAAGACCATAACAAACAAATCTCTATCAAACAAAACAATACAATACTACGTAGGTATAGTTAGTATGGTTAAGTATAGGAGGTAGCTTATGTGCAAAATTCGTACGGAACGTTCGAAGTATCGGATTTCAATTTAATGTAAGGCTTCAGATATCAAAAACCGCTTACATTGTAATTTAGTCAAGGGCGCTGGCATTTGCATTGACATAATAAAAGGTTGCATTGCGATAGGTCGCGTGGATCGGTGGATCGCAATGTCAGCGGCGATGGCGACGAATGTCATATAAGTGATATTAAAGTTATTAACGCGTGAGGGATGATTCAGGTCGATGCGCTCATCATCAGCCAGGCGAGGAGACGAGCCCGACGTCCGTCGTGCCGGTGTCTGGGGTCGGGTCGGCTGCGCTCCGGTGGGCAGCCGGCCCGCTCCGCTCGGCTCGTCGCCGCCGCTCTCGCCGCGAGCGGGCCGGGCCGGCTAGCTGGCGGGCTGCACGCACAGTCCTCTCCTAACCGCGAGTGAGCGCGCTGCTGCCGCGGCGCGCCCTCCGCACACAGTCAGGCACATGCCTACGAAATGTCACCTACCTACATTTCCCGATAACGTCCGATTAGCAATTAACACCGCCGAATAGCACGTTCAGTGCACGGCGACGTTCGATAGTTTTATAAACGTTCTATTATTAACAGTATCTTTTTGTCGTGAAGTTTTTTCAAGTAAGATTTTAGTTTTACGCGTAACGATTACATATATGGAATGTGTTGCTAATTCATAGCCTTGACTCCGCAGAATAGCATTTTGTTTTTTGGTGTGTTTTTATTAGTTGCGTCGCCGGTAATTATGTCTCCTCGTGTTTGTGTGTACATTGTTTGTATTGCGTGTAGTTTCACTGTGTTTCTTTCTCGAGTAAAGCAGGAAATAACCAGTAAACGTTATAGTCGCCTGCATTGTTTTGTTATCATATGTGCCGATAAATATGTCTCGCTTACTTGGATTTGAGAGTGACGTATAGAATCCGGTTTTTGTTTACGGATGCTGCTGCTGACCTTGCTGGTAAGAATATGAGACAGTATGTGTCGGCGTTGATGCAAAATGTCATACAGAATCCTTATTAATATTAAGTTAATTCAAAAACTTTACTTTGCACAAGTGAGTTGTACGAAGTAGCATCGCCGTCATGATACGCATGGACGAATGTCGAGAACACACGGCTAACCGTTCGCATCTAAATGTGCAATTAACTACGTGCTGGGTTTTGTATTCTATGAGAGAAATTAAATCTTAAGTATTGTGTCTCTAATTTGAAAACACATCGCGCGTTTTATCGACTTATATAGGAAACTTTATCTAAGTACGCAGATTACCTACTAAGTAGTGCATGATACAAAGACTTGCAAAACATGACGATTTCAATACTTAATATTTCCTTTGACAAGAATGGCTAATGACACAGTGCTTCTGTATATATAATTGTATATCTAACAATAAAAATGTTAAACGTCAATACCTATTTCGCATCCAAGTATCCATGACCTATGGTAAACAGTAGGTAGGGCATATAAAAAAAGCATTATTTAAATACCCTCAATAATTCATTGTAATGATATAGGTATTTCAAACTGGCAAAAAGTTGTATAAACATCAATAAGATAAACAAATATTATAATGAATTGGCAGTGCCTATGCCTCCACACAACACAATAGAATCGTTAGCATTATTAAAATAATACATAATAATAATAATGATACGTAATATGTTTTGACTGTTTTGGCGGTACATTATCGTGACCACGTTTATAACTAATAATATTAAATTGATGACTTAAAATCAAGCATTTACGCATTTATTACTAATTACAATCTATAAACGTAGGTCAAATCATAAGATAAAGAAAAATAAAACACACAATTGTGGTCGAACCGGTATATTTTAGTTTCATCCGAATTGATTGATTGTTTTTTTTCGTAATTTAAATGTTTGATAGTGCTATTTGAGCTTAGAAGACAGACTGGTTACGAGTTGAATATAGTGGCTGGCTCAAAGTTTAAGAAATAGTTAAATCCAACATAAAAATAAATACAGACTAATTTTAGGCCCGCACAATTAAAAGATCAGACTTAATACGTTTTATGACGTCACTACAGTGCGTACCAAGCCTGTGACGTAGTAGCCGGACGAAATAATTGTATTATTAATAAGCGTAAAGAGGATAACCCGTAGAGTTTATGATATAAATGTTATATGTGATCTCGTCATGGTTTCGGGATTATTAACGAGAATAATAAACGATCTGGTACGCCTAATCTGACCATTCTTGTATGGAATTCTTATAACATTTAGCATGTATAAGTGCCTAAGTAGCGCTCATAATTTATTTACTTTCTTTTCTTTCTTTCTTTTTATTAAAAAAACGTGGCCCACATTAGGAATTTCTCCTGTATCGTGGGTGCGTTTATAAACATATAAACTGACATACACAAACAGCCTGCACACACTAACACTTCTCCACTCCAGAGTACCTACTAATTATTTTTTTAAACATCTTACTTTTATTTCAAAAATCTTAGTCAAGTACAGTCGGTTATAGCTGTTGCTTGACCCACGTAACTGGCTAATGAGCCAATTAGGTGGGTCAAGCAACAGCTATAACCGACTGTACCTACCTCATACTGAGTGCCTTGGCTCATTCAGTGAGAGGTTTAGCTTAGACTGCTCACTAAATCTATTAGATTTTATCTTAATACCTCTATTCTAAGAAAAAAGCAGCCATTATCCAGATTCCAGACCTCAAAACATTTTAATATTAACTGACATTTTAGTTCTATGTTGAGCTGTTAACAGACAACGTCCAGACTCCAGACGCAGTTATAAATAGACCAAAGTAATTTTAGTTTGGACAAGCATTTCACTAAAAGTAAAATAACATCATAGTTATGAAGATCACAACATAAAGAAATCTATTCTAATCTAATCTTTTACCTATACAATAAGTACTACTATTACGTTTCTTCTTAGTTTATCGTCTAATAGATAGCTAATCAGTGATAAATGGCCTCCTTAAATTTAAATCCTAATTAGTGTCCTTTCTGTGCCAATAATCATAATTCACGTACTAAAAAGAAAACCAATACGCCGCAGGGTGTATTGATAAAATCATGTAATGTATCGAGACCTTTCGATTAAAGACAAAAAGATTACGTTAATCTAAAGAAATGTGGACATTGCGCAACCCTATTTTGGAAACTCATTTTAGAACCAATTATAATTCAGTGTGGGGTTAGAGAATTTATGGCGATTAGATTTTGGAATAGTTTGTGCTTTTGAGTAGGGTCATAAGACCTATTGCAAAATGACTAAGCGTTTTAACATTGCTGTGAAACTGTACAGTAGTAGCGAGGACTTCATACAACTCGATTTCTACCGGCTTATCTTCAGGAGTTCGGAACAACAGCTACTCTACTGCCGTAGAAAAATGGCACAATCAATTTAGTCTACGATTTCTAAATAATAGTTTCATTAGTTACCAATAGTCAGGTATTTTAGGTGCATTATTTGATGATGATCTAAAATTATTATAAAAACGCTTACTGCTTATAAATTTAATCACACTTTAACAGCATTTAGCAATATTTGCTTCAGTTTCTCTCTTACAACAATTGATCCTTTAGCACTGAGGTACAGTTGCCCTCAAAAAAATGTAAACATAAACAAGTTCCATTAAAATGCCTACACCTTCTGCACCAGAATAATATATTCATCTAAAGTAACCAAACATAATATTTACTGTAACTTGACAATTCTAAGTAAATATCTGTTTCAACACTATGTGTGTAAATCTAACTGATTCATCACTTTGTATGCAACTTACAATAACTAAGTCATTGCAAAAATAAATAGCCTGTGTAGTCACTATAGATGAATAGAATATTCTCATGCAGTATACGTAGATATTTTAATGGAACTTGTCTACGTATATCCATTTCTGAGGACGGCCATACCTGCTACTGATCAGTGTAGATCAGTGTAGGTAATATGATCAGCAAATAAATGTCTGCTAAAATGTTATGGTTATTTTTGTCCCAGCAATAGAAACACCCATTACTGAGACTTAAACCTCTACGTGAGAGGGCCGTACATAATCCACTACACGTGCACCCAACGTACTGTAGATTATTATAATCACGCGTATATTATATTTTAATGTGTATGTACGCTGAATTTTATTGTCATTTAGAACAAAAAATGCGACCTAGTTGGGAGTTTAAGATATGGATAATACCTATTTTTCGATTAGGTATTTGTTTATTATCAGATAACTGTAGGAGATGTTAGCATTTATGACTTCTTATCGACACATAATTCAACGGATAATCTGTTTTAATTTCAATGCATCGATTAGAGCGGATAATGAAGTTTGCATTTCTACTTACGAAAATATGTATTACACACAAAATATAATGATGAAATAATATAAATTATAATAATATCAACAACAAAAGGCACCTGTAGGGCTGTAGATATTTAAATTAGAATTGGCGCAGTTTAGAACAATTATATTCTTAATTACAATTTTCAAATTGTTGTAATTATAATTATTGTTTGTTTGGAATTATTATCAAACAGTCTGAAACAGAATCAGGATATTTTATTACTTAATAATAATGCCTTTTTCGAGACTGTATTATTTTAGCAGCCCACTCACTAATTTGTTTAGTTACCAGGTAGGTAGATATAATTATAAATATTCATTTAAGTATTAATAAAACATGTTTCTGACTAAAATATTACGTAGTTGCTATGATTATGGCAATACCCACGCAGTGTCTACCTAAACATCTTAGAAATTATTAAAGTTAGAGGTCGCTGTTTTTTTATCTGTCCGGTTTATTTGATTTGAGTTTTCATACGTTGTGCATTTTGTCGATGATTACCTATTTAACCCGTTGAATGTCTAATTAGTAACACAATAGTAAGACAATGGCTTATGTCGAACTGTGTAACATAAGACATTCGAGAGGTTAATTTAAAAATATTTTGCAAACACTGTCCACAAGGGAAGTAATAATGAGCATAGAATAAACAAGAAGCTCATACATTCTTGTTCATGGTACAAAATGTTATACACATATTTTTAAGTTCTTTTTTGTATAAACATCATTACAACTAAATAACAACTTTCAATCTAAATAAATAAGTACCTAATTAAAACGACAACTTCGTATCCTTCATTGAAGTTCAGACTAATTTTGGCTTAACTAATACACGGACGTCTAAAAACAGTATCTACTACAACTACTATTAATTTTACACGCCAATCTAATTAAATACACACAAGTGCCACTTGTCTCGTTAGCCACGAGTTTCCGTCCCCACGTGGTTAAGTCGAGCGCCAACTAATCACTAGCATGACCGCCGTTTGATTAATTACCCATGTTCAGGTGTGAGAGACGTAAACGATGGTAATTTACGTGTTCAATCTAAACAATCGTTATCTTTTTACTCAACAGTGGTGACGTGAGAAAATCTGTGAAAACATTGATTTAATAATGGGGAAAGTAAGTGGTAAAACAAATTATGGGTTGAAAGACTCAATTAAATATTTTTTTGCGGGCACTTGTAACATTGTTTCATAAACCTACTTGTTACCTTACGAGAAGTCTTTATAAGAATAATCTCTACATAGTATAAAACAAAGTCGCTTCCCGCCGTCTGTACGCTTAGATCTTTTAAACTACGCAACGGTTTTCATCAATAGATAGATTGATGCAAGAGGAAGGTTTAGTATCTATATTGCAGCCGTGCAAAGCCGGATCGCTAGTAAATTCATATACAACAATCACAAGTTTGTACAATTTTGCTGCTGTTTGCAAAACATAATGTGATAAGAAACATAAAAATGTGTGTAATATTTTTTTGTCGCCTACTTACAAAACTATATGCAAGGGTTGCTTTAATTGGTATTCCAGTTAGCTTTATGGTAAGAATAAAAGTTATCCAACTGTGTAATAAAACAAAGAAACATTTCTCACTGTTTTATTAGGTAAAGAATCAGACCATCACGTCAAGCTGAAAAGCGCAAGGATAAGACAGTAAGCAAAGCGAGGTGCGAAGAAAAGTAAATCAAAAATGCATTCACATTCCGATTTACTGCTTTGTCGTGTTCAGAATATGCCACTGAAATTTAGAATGAGTCGCAAACAGAACTTATGCACGTGATAAAAACTGTTACAACATAAGTATGTCATTGTGTAAATAATCATGATGCTACTTGCACGATGCTTACGCTGCTTCATTTAGACTTACGTTAACATAATCTTAGAAATGAGTGCAGTGTGGTATTTTATTTTGCAAGCGTGCAATGGCACAGTTTTAATAATACATACTATTGGTGAAATGTCGTTAATTTTACGAATATCTGTAAATAATCACTTTGCATTATACATTAAGTAATGTTCGGTAAAGGAAAACATCGTGAGGAAACCTGGACTTATTTTTCCACTCAAACCTTGTCAGAGACCCTTGAGGCGGTTTAGAAACCCTGACACTAGGGTGTGTGGAGTCGTAAGACCTTACTGCCCACACGATAGAGAAGAAGAAATAATTTTAAGTTTCCTCCGTAGTGCGTTCTTTGATAGTTTATACACCTAATACTATTTACTCTCACAAAACAAACCAAGTTATACAAACCATTGAATCGTTCACATACCTTTGCACTTTTTCCAATCTTTCCAATATCGTTTGCCGATGACGCCTCTAGTAATAGTTCAATGGACTGTAAAACGAAATACAAAACTTTGTCTTACACCCAAGAGCCATGAGATAGATACAAGTCATATTGAAACTCTGTAAATTCAATTCACTATCTAAATGCTCGTAGTTCTAATTATGATTTATCCCACGCAAGTTCTTTGGCACCACCCCCGTGTATTAAGGCTCACTGGCAATAATGGAGGATTTAATTTATCGTGGGCTACTTGGCCAGCAATAAATATTATTTTATCTTTGAGTACAGAATTTTCGGGAACAACATAAATCGAAGAGGGAAAAAATTGGTCTTTCGTCCATGAGAAGGACCAGTTTTCCGGAAAGGACCAATAAGTCCTTATGTTTCGTTTGAACGTAAGCTATTGATTGCTACAGCCCATTCTTTGCACATGGCGACATTTGCGTCTCGTATTGGCATGTTGAGTCCTACAAATCTGTAAACTGTAATTACGCTGTTTGCTTCCAGCTTACCAGACGGCCTATTTGTCTGGCTGTAGTTAGTCTCTTGTGTACCTGACCGGCGGGTTATATTACAATGCCCATCCATTGCCGTACCGTTCTTCTCTCAGTTATTTGAGCAGTAAGCCCCGGTAATTAACTCAGTCATAATTATTTCTTTACCAAGTCTTAAGAAAATTTGCAACTGCTTCTTTTAAAAAGATTTTTCTTTCTTCGACTTATTTGTCTTACCTTTTTGTGTCTATTGAAACGTGAACTTATTATTATAGGGTCTGTATTTGAAATTTAAATATATAGCCTACGGAGTTTAAATGCTAATAAGAGTTGGTAATTGAACATTCGAGATCGGCCATCGGATATTGTTACATAGGTCGAACATTTTATTCTTAAATCGCCTTTAAATTCTGTACAAGAATTGTGACTGTAAAGTTATTTATTTCATAAATTCTGACATATGTTTATTTATTTATATAGGGGTGATAGTTAATTTACCAGAAATAGTGAAAAACTTTTACTATATCCTGAAATCATGAAAAAAATCAGCTGTTCCAAACATTATTTAATTTAATTTATTTATTATTATTATGATCGTGTTGTAAGGCATTTTTGTAGGGACCAGCTGCCCTACCATGAACTCTTATTGCGATCCAAAAAACTGAATTGTTCTTCAAATAAGTCAATAACGCATCAATTCATGTCATTTATTGACGTATTTTCTCTTATCGCGATCCAAAAACTGAACTGTTCTTCAAATACGTCAATATAACGCATAAATTGATGCGTTATATTGACTTATTTGAAGAACAATTCAGTTTTTTGGATCGCAATAAGAGTTCATGGTAGGGCAGCAGCTGTTTTATTTACATGATTTTCTAGTTGGTCCCATAGTAAAAGTTGTTCACAATGATAAGTACAATGACCACTTTTCTTCAGGTTTTTGGTAAATTAACAATCACCCTGTATAAACCCATAAATAAATAAATAAAAATTATAACAAAAACAGCATCAGTATGTGTCTAACATTTGCCGTCCATTTTCTTTTTGTGTGCCCGAATTAAAACCCTTTGATACTCGAATAACATAATAATGAGCTTTGTAACAAAATAATGAAATATGAAAACGAAAATCCAATTATACCTAAGTACCTTAACATGTCATTATTTTAACATTGGTGATTACGTAGCTTTACAAGAAAAATCTGTGAATTAACTAAGTAATTAGTTTACCTGACGCTATAAAATAATAACATTTTCGTTGTTATTTTATTCGGAGCTCAATTGACGTGTTATTATTTTAATCAGAGCTCAATTGGATAATTAAGTCCCGATTTCAAAAAGGATCTAAAGTGAGCTGTCAAATTTAAAATCTAGTGATTTGATTGGCTGTCATTATTTGAGTCAGTGCCTATCACACAAAACCAAAAGCTTGACAGTTTATAAAGTTATTGATATCGGCTTTCCCAAAAATGGATATAAGCATGTGTGTCTGTATGTGTGTTTCTTTGTAACCTTATCAGGGAAAATCTACTGAGCCGATAGTAATGGAATTTGACATAGAAGTAGCTTAAGATCTGTATAAAGACTTAGGCTATTTTTCAATCCAACATCTCATTAAAGAAAAAAATTGTAACAGATTTGTATTTTATATGTAGACAAAAGTAAAAAAAAAAACAAATCATTAAAAAAACATCCTAGTTCACTCCTAAGTATCATATTAGCCTTAGTTTAGTCATGTTACTTGTATCTCTTTGTAAAATACGAGAACATTGATGTAACTGTATTACGTTACCAAAGGAAATTATTCAGCTTATGTAGAAAAAACTTGCCACGTGTAGTATTAGGTAAATGTAGTACGGACGGTACTATATTTACCTATTACTCATACAAAAAAACACGTTTCTTGTCCCCTTCCCCTTTAATTAATTCCCCTTTAATTTTTAACTTTATTGTATTTACACGGCTGCCCCGAAAAAAGGAGTGTTATGTGTTCATGGTTAATGTATGTATGATTGTATTTTTATTACTAGCTGTCCGCCGCGGTTACACCCGCGTCTTTGGTTACTGCTCCGCTCCCGTAGGTCGTAGCGTGATGGTATATAGCCTATAGCCTTCCTTGATAACTAATCTATCTAACACTAAAAGAATTTTTCAAATCGGACCAGTAGTTCCAGAGCTTAGCGCGTTCAAACAAACAAACAAACAAACAAACACTGCAGCTTTATAATATTAGTATAGATTTGTTGTTATAGCGTCAACAAAAATACTTACTGTGAAAATTTCAACTCTCCACCTGTCACGCTTCATGAGACCACTGACAGACAGACGGACAATGGAGGCTTAGTTAGCTCTTTTCGTGTACGGAACCCAAAAAAAATATTACGTAACATTTCTATAAATCCATAAATGCCATTGACAAGAAAACTGGATAGCTACAACAGTGGCTAAATTAATTGATTTCGAAGTCGTTAAGTTTGCTTGAACTCTGCTACTGACGTTAATTTATTTCGATTCTAGTCTCTTTGATTAAGAAAGTTCCCCTCTTTTTATGTTCTGATTAGGACAAAGGTGGAATTATAAAGAATTCATCGCGATTCCGTAATTTTATTAAGTCATTAAAAGTTTTAATGTTTTCCATCATTTGTTAATGATACAGTATTTTGACTGAGTGCGGCCAAACTTCAAATGATACCGATATTGTTATATGCTTATCGATGCATATTAATTGTTGAAAACTTAACTCAACTTTGGATCCCAACTAAAATCTAGATAACTTTGTATGAACATGAATAATAGATCAATAACATTCAAGAGTTGACGGCGACTACGACGTAGTTTCAGTATTTCATGGAAAATCTTGGAATATAGAGCAATGGAAGAATGTTCAGCCTGTATTATGTTCAACCATAAACACGGGTAATTTGAGTGGACTTTAAATGCGTGTGGATCGTGCCACATTGCCTGTGCGCATGTCGTGCATAGTGTCGTAAACTCAAACAACAACACTTTGATGGTGTCGAACGTGATTACGTGACGCACAAAATACACGTTCCAGATCGTTTTGGTGTTATCTCCCTTTTTAACTTGCACGCCTGACGGTGACAATAAAAACTCCGTCTGCTGAAATCACCCATGCGTCGGCGGCCTGTAACGATCCATATTGGACCCTCGACATTACTTCTCAAAAGAACTCCTAACTTAATTTACATTTTTATTCGACTTTCCACGTTAACGTGTATGACGTGAAGTTAAACAAAAGTTAGGCACAAGTAAAACAGAAAGTTGTAAGGGTTGCTGTTGTATTAGACTTCTCCGATTTATTTAAGGGACTTTCAGTATTTATGGGTCGTATCAAGTCGGGATTTATTTTCACGGATTAATATGGCGTACGGGTGTGCAGGTTCGACGGATTTCTGCTGAGTTGGAAGGATTCGACGCTCATAAATCTGAATCAAACGTTCGCATTTTGACGAGAAATATCCGAATAGAAGTCGAATGACCCTTTTCAAAGTCGCGTCAAGCGTGATAAAATACGTATCTAAGTGGATATGTCGTAATCATGTTAGCATCCGTTTAAATTATGTAGGTTTTTATGTCGATTGTTATCTACTTTGTAGATGTTTAATTACTTATGTTTTATAATTTAAGAAAAGCCTGCAGTCGTCCGATATTCAAACAAGGAACCTGTGAACTAAGTTTATGTTGACAACTTAAAAAAATGATAATTCTCCTGATTGATGTCATGATTCGATTCATTCAGATAGTTATTTAGTAGTCATCATTTGAAATAAAATTGCACAACAGAGTGACTTTTTTACCGTTTTGGTACGGAACCTTCAAAATGTAAATTGTTATCACTTTACAGGTTCTTATTCTGCGAATGTTGAACAAGGAAAGGGAAACACAATGTAACCACTTTTATTTTCTCATTCAAATTACCTAATAGTATCTACCTACAATTTATTATCTGTCTTAAAGATGTACGAGCAGTGTATTACGTGTTTTTCAAAAATATCTCAGGACACCGTATGTTTTCAATGAATTACAATCAGATATATGATAATAATATTAAATAATTCATAAGCCCAGTTATCTGTTGCCTACAGATTGCAGTGACGTGTGACACATTTATTGAAATATTGCTCTTATTTACAGTAGCTGTCAATCCTTAGCGAATTTCCATATCTTTCGTTTCGATATACCAACAATCTGACATACTTTCATGTACCTAAATATGTTATTAAGTGAAACAAAGATAAGATAACAACCCATTCATCTGTACCTAAGTAAGTAGATACGTACCTTACTACATAGATACCTTACTATGTATGAAAGTAGATATATACTTCAACTTTCTTATAACTCCCTCGCAGTATTTATGAACGCTTAATCTCCCCTAAAGACTGATTTTGATTGACACATCTTGCAATGTTCAATGCCTACTTGAAACATCGGGTAGGGCGTCCAAGTACCTCGGCAGGCCTGAGTAATCCCTTAGGCCGAAGGCCGAGGCCGAGTAAGATATACGACCGCGATAATCTTCAACTCAAGGCTCATGAAAGCAAAATCGCTGAACACGATACAACTTTCTCGGTGAAACGGTCTTCGGTTGTCGCGACGGGGGATTAACGAAAGGTTGCAGCCCAACTTAGATTTTGAACATTCAAAGCTAATTGACGTAGCATTTTACTCATTTCACTATTAATATTTCGTTTGAAAAATATGAAAATAAATTAAAATACCTGTGTTACATAAACATTTTAATTATTTAACTATCACGTTGCTGTCAGACCTTTCCACCTCCACAAATGGCTGGCTGTAAATACAGTTCTGATCAGTAAAAAAATAAAATGAATAAGTTTTTAATTATTTTATTTTTCCAAAAAACTTTAACCCTTTTTAGCAATATAATACGGTTCATTAACAATTATTATTACTTACGTAAAAGTTTTGCAGCAAGAACCGATCATAATATTTTGTTATGACTGCTTTAATGACAATTATTATAACACATCATAGACTGCCTGGCTCCTACCGAGTTTTTCACGAAAATTATTCGATAACGATTCAACTGTATCGAATGACAGAAGAGTGTCGTTCGTGACTAGAGTAGTTCGTGTATTATATTACGCAGACGATCTAATAAAATGTATTGTGATGTGTTATGTTGTTACCAACGATGCTGACTAGTTTTATTTGTATCTTCAGATAAAATATACACGTTGTCTACCAAAAAAAAAGCTTGTATGTCCATAAAAGTGAAAAAAAAAATACAATACATACATAGTAGTTAATAATATAATTTGTAGGTATCGTTGAGCAGTATAATTCTGTCAATTCTCGTGGGCATTTTGAATTACATAAAAACGTTTAAGTAGGTACCTACCTTATTATTTGTCAAGAAGTTATTTTTGTTTAAATTTTTCCATAAGAGCAGCTGAATATGACCTTCACTGGAATCCTAACAGAGCATAGAATAAATGAATTTTAAGTTGTATATAAAATAAAAACAGTATATTGTTATTCAATCCGATTACATCGCAACTTCAAGGTTGCCAATACCATACTAGATAATGTATGAAGTGGGCTAACATGTACCCACAAGTGGTGCCTACTCACGACAAAATAATCTTATAATATATAAAATTTTAATATAGAAAGCAGTTTATTAGCATCAGAAACTTTTATATACCGTCATCATTATTTTTGTGAAATAACAACTGGACTGTCCCTGATTTTCTTTTAACGTTTCTCAGAGGTTTTTTTTTATGTAAATGTATCAGATAATCCACCCACTTCTTTTTAAATTAAGAGCTTTTTTTTTGAAAATGTGTTCAGTATCTTTGAAACGTAGTAAGAATAGATTATATCCATTGGATTCATTACCGTCTAGACTCCAGACTAGTAGAAATATAATAGGTAGGTAGGTACCTATTAACTCTTACTATTTTTTTATTGGCAGGTCCTTAGCTCTTTGCTCTTTGCTAAAAGCTATTAAGAGAAAGCCATTCAGAGATATCGCACTTCTTCATATAAATTCCAGAAACTGAAAAATGTGGATATGGCTGCTATTTACGAAAATTAATGGACATCACGTGGTCATAACCAGACGCCATTAATTTTATGCGATAGGTACTGCGCATTTTATATTTTGTCTACAATAAATATAGCGAGGATTTGCGTAGCAAACCTACGTGTGTGTTAAATTTATTTTTTTATATTAAAATAAAAGTTGGCGTGTCACTTAAATTATAATTTATTATGCACATACCTACATATTTATTTATATTACAAACGCTTATAGTGTCGCCTACATGCCACAAAGACGAAAATACCATTTCTACGAAATTTCTGTGCAATGTTAGATAGGCATGTATCTTCAAAGAGGCATTTCCAAGGATTACGAGGGGGACGTCTGACGCAAACATAGGTACATACAATTTTGCAAAATTAAACTTGCGTTCCATTTAGATTCTTCACTTTATCAAAAGTCAGAATGAGAAAATGTTCTATTCATACTGAATAAATATTCCTAGTCAAAAGAGTTGCGCTTCCGGTAGACTGAAGCTCCGCTTGCATTCACCACGTCTTTTCCGCAGCGCACAATATTTCCTAATAACAAAAGACTGTGTGTTCATCCTCAACGTTTACATTTTCATCAGAACCCACATGAAAAAGTAATTTCATAGTGAAGCAGTGATGCCTCAGGCGACCGCACGTCACATCGCTGGCCGCCCAGCATAGCGGGTTATCGAACTGCGAAATGGTCTCACATCATGCACGAATGCCTTATCCTTATTTAAACGTACACATTGTGAAATACTAAATGTTTCGCAATACGTTAACTTGAACCCTTTTTACCGTTGTCGGATAACTTTATTGAAAGTCTTTTTTTTGAAAGTCAAATGTATCAAGTTTTAAATTTCCGTTGCTTAAAAAACTATGAAGAACATTTTGTGAGATTGAGAATTAAAAAAAACTTGAATTGATGTAAATTAAGTCTGAAAATGGTATATGAAGGGCTAAAAACATTTCAATGGTTTTCTCATTACCTTTCCAACTCAGTACTCGTGACTAAGGAACGCTTATAAACAAAATAGTTTGAGTTATATTGTTTTACTCGTCTCATGCTCGGCGACTAAAGAAGGAAAATTCCGATTTCTGAACTTATAAAATGAGGGCCTTTGTTTTTTGTTCCCAAAAAACTGAATGGAAAAACAAACTTTTTTAAAAGTCAAAGAAAACATTTAGTCCTATCCTTTATTATTAATTTAAAATATACAGTCTTGAGCAAAAAATTTCTAGATCGACGACTGCATAATATTGTTTTAAGTATACTTAACGACAATCGTATTTTGTAGACATTGTTTTATTGATAGCCACCAAAAATTCCGTCTGATGCCTCAAGTACTTAATACATATTTTATTCTACCATCATCTCATTATGAATTTACTTGTACATTAAGCCAGAAAATGCCTATAAATTATGTTCATAATACTTCGTATGAATTTTGCTGTGTCCTAAAGTTATCAAAAGCATTTATTGCCCGAGGACCGTAATAAAAACACCCGATCACGTAGTTTGAAATGGCCATAATCCTAAGCGCCCGCCTCCCTTATGGAGACCGCTAATCCCAACTATCTTTACTCATGATAGTGTTGGAATATCTACCAAATAATATTGTCTGGGAATTTTCAATACGATCTACAAGCAGTTACGTAATGTCTAGGTCAAAGTACAAAGATTTTAGCTTTAATTTTTTTTCTGATTTTCTCTCTAAATGTATTTCATTTTGTACAAGGTTTGGGTGGACCGAGCAGGGGAACGTTCCGTTCGATTTATGTTCGCTTAACAATGTGACTTTAATAACTCTAAATTAGGTTAATTCACCAAATTGTGACTCTTATCGGTGACTCTCAAGTTGAATTTATCGTTGATTTCACATCAGCTTTTCAGTGGTTCGCAAATAATATTGTAACATTTTTCTCGGAATAAATTTGGCATGTAAGATTATAGAAATATTAATGTGTTTGTTTTATTTACACTTGTGCTAGCTTCTGTCGAGTATGCAAAGCGAAGAAGCCGTATGTTAGTCAGTTGTCAACGCGCCATTAAATATTATAGCAAGGCTGCAAGACGTTCGCAGTTGTTTCTTTGCAGCCATTTTCTTTTGATCATTTTAACCGATTTCCCAATATACGAATAATTCAACTCCTCCAACGGGAGTGACGACACTTAACATAAATACATTTCCCAATCGATTTTTTATGTTTAATTCATAAATTCGCCACTTTTGCATCATAATTTTGGCGTTTCTCATGAATCTTTTTTTCTTTATTTTTTAACTTAAATCTTGGTGTTTCTATGTTCTTTCTTCTCCTACGTTCGTCGAATAACGATGATATTTTTTTACGAGCAGGCTTTTGTTTTAATTATCACTTCTTCGCCTTAATTTATTTTGCTTTTCTATTAAGCACTTTTTACTTTTATCTCTAAATGTCTTTCTAATTACCAAGCATTATGGATTACCATAATGACTAAAGCCTACAAAGCTTAAATTTTCATCTATTTCTACTCATACCATTTAAGTCCCGTGACCGAAATGTGTAAATATTTCCTCGTTGCCAGACACAAAAGGGACGCTCAACATTTTGTACTAAGTGTGGCTATACAGTTAACTTCTAAAACCGGCCAAATCCCTAACAGGTACTTATTTTTATAAGCATAAGTAGGCCCTCCACTTACCGTAACGGAGTCCATAAAATGATATTATACGCTACCCGTGCCATTCAATATCTAGCACACTGTAGTGTGATACACAGTAACGGTTATTCGATATCGTGCGAATAGCCATCGTACCCCTTGTTCTTGTTGCTATAGTAATCGCATTCTCATTATATGTAGTTGGTAGTAACACATCGGGGGGCACGGCAGTGCCCCCGCCAAAGTCGAGCGCCAAGCAAACACTGCCGTACCATCCTTTACTGGAACCATTTCGCCGCATTTTCAGGCCCCTATTTGAGAACCTCTAGATTAGACCAGAACGCAGAAATTTTCGTCATCCAGTAAGCTGTAATCATATACTTAAAATCCAAAATTTCAAGTCTGTAGGTCATTTAGTTCCGAAGTTAAGCGAAAGCAAAGTTTCGCATTTATGACACTCACTCACTCACTCATGATCATCAAAATAGAACTAGTACTTCCCATAAACTCAGAGAGCTGAAATTTGGTACAGAGTTAGGGTTTAATGGCCACATAAAGGGAAAACTATAAAAACTAGGACAATCGAAGATCTGGAGTACCTGGTGACCCTGATTAGAAAACACAAGAGCCCAACCAAACTATTAGAGATCGCGACATACCGCCTTTACAAAAAATATTCAACTTGGTGGGCCGCTTCTATAAAAACAAAGAGAAAAAAAACGAAAAAAAAAACTGTGTCAAATAATAAAATCTAATAAAATAAATCAATATACGTTTCTACAAAAAGAAGTGAAATCCCACCAAAAACATTCTGTAAAAAACTAGCCAAGTCTCGATGGAGCTGCTTGTTTATCTCTAAAAAGTAATGAAATCAAAACAAAGTCGTGCCAAGTCTAAGGTTCCTTACTGCGATTTCTTTATTATTATAGTTAATGTTGTGTGACTTGGCCGTTGAACATTCTTTATACGTTAGTGTGTACAAGTCAACAATTGACTGGTTATTGAATCAACGTTTTTTAAGTGGCAATTTTCCATCGTCAATGGGTAGCGGTTCTAGCGACACATTGGAGCAATGGTGTCATGGAGCACCTGGTTTTGTACCCTTAAACGGCCAAGCCACACAACATTAACTATAATAATAAAGAAATCGCAGTAAGGAACCTTAGACTTGGCACGACTTTGTTTTGATTTCATTACTTTTTAGAGATAAACAAGCAGCTCCATCGAGACTTGGCTAGTTTTTTACAGAATGTTTTTGGTGGGATTGTGTTGTCTATTATTGTTCTTAATATACAATTTCCATTTATTGATACTTTTTGCAGAATATTTCAGTTTTCTGGACTCCTAAAAATAAAGAATAGGTTTTTAAAACATGTGTAGTATTAATTGTACACTATGAAACCTCTCCTGTCTTTGTAGAAGTACTTTTAAATTGTAAAATAATATTTTCTGAAAACTTTATATTCTGCAGTTCTGTGAAATACGTAGACTGTCTCTTCATTTCGTTATACTATAAGTTTTGATTCGCTCTGAAAATGTGACGACAGCATTTTCATAAAGTAGTAGAGTGGTTTTCATTTTTATTTCAAACCAACTTTATCTTTAAATCTACATTGCTTTTAAATTAAGTAATAATAAACGTCACCACAGTAATTTTAATAGTAGGTAAACCTTATGTACTCAATCACGCAGGCAAAATATAAAATATGTGACCTACGTAGGTACTTGTACAGCTTTAGGTACTGTAATTACTTTGTGGCATGTAATAATTATAATTCTAAGAAATTCCGAGCATATTACAAAGTCTACATACCGGGTGAATCTGCTTGTCCCCAAAAACGTGTGACATACAAAATTCTTTATTTAATCAACATAACATAACATTACGCCTGTAATCCCCGAAGGGTAAGGCAGAGGGGGGGGGGGGGGGTTCACCCACATTTCGTTAATTATGTTTAAGTCCCATGTAATAGGGGGCGAGCCTATTGCCATCAACCGAGCAAAATCCGGACTCGGAGGCTACTTCTGAGAAATTCCTGATGGAAAAACCCAATAACACTTTGCCCGACCTGGGAATCGAACCCAAGACCTCACGCTGTGAGACCACTGGACCAACGAGGCAGTCATTTAATTCTGAGTTTAATTCAATAAGTATCAGAAATATTATTTTTGTTATTCATGAGTGTATCCCCGCGTCAAAATCAAATTGTTGTGTCATATAGGGCAACGCTCTTCAACTCCATACCGTGTCCTTTTACACGACATCATAAAAATGAATGTTAGTATTCCACCAACATTTTGGATTATGCAAATGAAGATACCAATGGAACTCGTATTAACCCGGGATCCTTTTGCTCCGTAACTCAGTTATTTCCGTACTATATTACTGCTGAATCTGTTTATTTATGGGAATATTTAAACTTTGAAATTTGTATTTATTTACCTTTGCTGATAGGGCGAAAGCTTTTGTGTAACTGGGTATTGAGTTTTGAATGTTTACGTATTGTTATATATGTATTGCGTAATAGTAGTTGGTAGGTATGCGTAAAGAACCTACAGATTTGCTCAATTTTATTGACAGACTAGCTTTTGCCCGCGACTCACATACATTACACATAACATTCACGTAGAAATCAAAGACCGTTTAATTCTGCTGTAAAATTCTTTTTTAGGCTATAAACTTTCTACCTGCTTGTTTTTAAGATTTCGTGTTCAGTCATTAAGTGGATGAGTGACCTTTTGCTTTTATGTACGACGATAAAATCATTAATGATCGCTCTTAATGCTTTCAGTTCGAAAAATCTACCTGTATAGATAGAACTTCCATTACAGAGTTACACTACCTAAGTAGCCTTCTAGTTCAATGGTAATAAAAAGCTTTTTTTACAAAAAAATATAACCGCCTTCAAAAACTACAAAATAAAAATAACTTTAGTTTCGGAAGTCGGTGGCAATACTTACCTACATAACAAAAAACAAAACCAAAACTAAAGTTATTTTTATTAAAGTTGTTTTTATTTTTCACTTTTTAGTGCTTGTGTATTAATGTTTGAAATCCTTACAAAAAGCCCTTTCAAACAATACCTCACACGATTTAATTTTAGAAACTGGTAGGAGGGGGCTTGACGTACCCCCTCCCCCTTTTCCTTCAGTCAGTCATCGACTACACGTATAAACAAAGCAATTTCACTTGTTACGATATTGCTGCTGTGATTTTGTGAGGAGTTCCATTCCATATCTCCGAAGTTCATCATCAGATATTAAAATGGTGACATTGGGACCACACGGGAAGCACCAGCTTTCAAATAAAAAAAGAATCATGATAATCGGTTCACCCAGTCGCAAGTTAGGAGCTAACAAACATAAAAAAAAAATATAGTCGAATTGATAACCTCCTCCTTTTTTTGAAGTCGGTTAAAAATACAAATTTAAATTTACAAAGTACCTACCTACGTATCAAATTACATTTTAAATTTTAGCAGCAACCATTTTTATTTTATTTAACGATGAAAATCGCTGGCCTTGTATGTGTGCCCTGTAACAATTTGTTTTTAATTAGTCATTTGGGACAGTGCCGCGTCCGATGCAAAATAACCTCTTCGCGTGCACGACCGATAGCTTACACCATGTCGCGTTCATTTTAAAAGCTCATGCAGCCGGAAATTGCGTTTTTCAAGCCTTTGAATTTTCAGATTTACCTTTAACAAAATGCACTTCTGAAATAATCGTTTACTTTTATTAAAAGTCAGTGTAAATACACATAATTCTTGATGTTATGTAGCGTTATATTATGTACGTGTTTGTGTGTAAACAATTTACTAATTTATTATGTGCATCACCTTCGCGACAATAAATAGATTTTCTTCCTTTCTTCATGTAATGTTTATCAACAGAAAATGTATTAGTGTTTAACACAATTGGTAATTGAACGATACGTTTATTATTGCTAAGGTAATAACAGTTCTTCAAAAGCGACCGATTACCTACTCATCTGAACGGTTAGTTTACTTGTCAGCGGTAAACTTTGCGGGTAAACTACAATTTACATTGTAAAATGTTTAATTTTAAATTTAACCGTGCACTGAAAGCCTATTAGTTTAAAGTGCAATTTTGTTAACAGTTAACTAACTACATGTTAAACGTAACTTAGTAATAAAAGTGTTAAAACTAGTTGAAATCTCCCTTTACATTAATAAACTTTTAAACGCTTTTACGGACGGGTGACCTAAATTCATTTTAAGATAAAACATCAAATGTTAGCTATGTAATTATTATCAAAATTGTTGGTAAAAGCAGTACTGGTACTGGAATTTTATTAATCAAAATAATAATACTATTGGGGGCTCGAGAATCACCTTATTTGGGATTCTTTTATGTCGCCTTCATATTTGAATATATGACATTAAATTAGGCCCGATGACGTCTTTCCATTTCTGAACTCAATTTATAAGCAAATTTTGGGAACATGGGAGTGATACTCATAGCTACAAATATCGTATGCTACGACTCGACGGTTATTTCAGTTATTTACATTGTTTTGTGTCAATTGCTTTTATCGCTTGAGATAATAGTTCTACTTATACAACTATACGTATGAGTGTTTATGTAATACGTAAACTATTACAAGTTTGTGTTTGCTGTCCGTATTTTCCTGAGTGATAGGAGTCACCTATTGAATGTTTGCTTAAGCGATTGTACATATCATACTATAAATACAGTTCTGTATAAATAAGTATATTCGTATTATTGATATCCTCAAGCCATTATTTATTTAGGTAGGCAATATCTATAATTCTATAAATAATATCTTTTACGATGCCGAAGCTCGAAAATAACATTATGAATACGTGTTTAACTCTGTCTTAAACAGGAACTTCAAAGATTTCTTCCATTCCGCATCTTACTTATGTTGAACAAATCTGTTTGTTTCAGTTCTGTGTTATTGAAACTTCGCGTGTACATAGGTACATACCAACGTAGGTACAACGTACTAGCAGTAAAGATAAACGGTACCGGAACGATCAGGGAGTTGTGTCGCGATACGGGCTTATACTTCAGACTATTGAATACATAAAATAAAATTGTGGATTTGCATATAAACCGAGTGTGAAATCGGTTAGATAAGCAAGAAAAGTAAAGAACGAATACCTTACAAGCGTAATACCTGAATTTCGGATCGCATTTGGTTCGCAAAGGGAAGAAAATTTGTAAAATATGCCCTTTTTTTTAGAATCTAGGTCCATGTTGTATTTCAATCACGCCCGTAGGTAATCCTCGAATGAACGCCTTCTGTTTGCTATTAAAGGTGAAAGGTGATAGGGGCCAATCGTAATGTCGTCGAATAGGCGACGCGGCCCAATTTCAGCTTAAATGCAATCAGTTGCAAACAGGGCTTAAAACTTTAAAGATTTATCGGGAAATTCCTAAAGGAAAATTCAAAGACACTCGATTCGTGCCGTCTTTACAATTAGCAAAGGGATTGTAGACAAAAGACTTTGAATAAGGCATTCTATTTCGATTCCATTCTTGATATTCTATAATTTTGTATATGTTTTACAAAAGATATTCTATCTATTGTGGGATTATGAAAGATAAAGCGTGTATTATACGTTAGTTATGGATTTCATAGACTCATAGAAATGCTATCCACGAGGTGACCCTCCCCCCTCCTGCTCACCCCTCAAAGGAGTAAACAGTTCTGCAGTAACACAACATATCGACACGGTTGGAGTGTCTGAGCGATTAGCTGCTGCACTGCGTGTCGCGGGTTCGTTCCAATATTTGTAAACCCTACAGGGTCCTTAGACAAAGTAACATCGCTTTGTAGCGAAACGATATCTAAATTCGTCATCCTCTCTGACTTGCTTGTCTTGTCATGTCTTGCTTCATGTCCACGTGACTTAACGCGGCTTATGTCAATCCCATACATTTTAGTCTTTTCTAACTTCGTTATCGTTTTGCAATTGTTACTTTGTCTAAGCCCCCAGGTTGTTGCGGGTCTAGGTTGTTTGGCAATATAAGTTTATATGTTCGTAAACGCACAAACGATACGGGAGAAATTCCTAGTGCGTGGCAACGATGAAAAGGGACATCAGGAATCCCGGAACTTTGGTCAGGCGTGAAGCATACTGTTTCCACAAATAAAATAGGCGCTAGACTTTGCCAGGTACCTATAGAATGGTGAACAGTGAAATGTTTTAAGACCCATTGCCGATGTTTGCCGTCAGTCCCAAATAATAGTAAAAGTGCGAGCCTTTTAACCCTTTATCGGTGACAGTAAGAATGTGCTTGTAGAAAAACATACATTTTCTCGATAAATGTGTGCGAAAAGGAAATCAAACCACAGTTCTACCTATAGAATCATTCATATTTTATATCATTATTTGAATAAATATTAATTTGATTTAGATGTTGGGATACATTAGCTTAGTTCTACCAAAACGAGCCAATCCACAATTTGTCAATAATTCAATTAATAATAATATCATCAAAATAATTCAAAAGCGTACCATAAGGCCTGGTTCACATTAAGTTGGACTGTCGCAGCTTTTAGTGTGAACAGCAACACCCTACAGTCGGTCAACGATGCAACTGTCGGTCCGACCTATTGTGAACCAGGCCTTACTATCCAGCATTAACAGTTTGATAGATAGTTATATACACGTCCCAAACTTATGCTTAGGATAGATTTTAAATGAAAGACACAAAATGACACATACTTTTATTTAATTACTAAATGACGTGGTTTGTTTCGTTTTGGCAGAAATAACCCCAATTAACTCGACTCGTTTTACTTTGAAAATGGAATACCTACGTACATACAAACAGTAACAGAAGTATAATTCTCAATTAATGATAATACAACGTTAAGCCCGAAGGCTTGTAATTCTTGTGACCGTGAAGAGATGGGACACGGAATGTTTCCATTACGATGCCAAATTCTCGAGCTCAACTTGGATATTTAATGGAAATTTATGGATACGTCATTGCTTTTGTTAGCATAAGCTAATACTATAGGTACTGGTTATGTTCGTACAATTTCTTTTTTTAATGTAAGTTGGGTTTGCTTTTGACTCTAGTCTAGGTCAGAGGTGACAGAGACAAAATCTACGATGGAATGAGCTTTCCCAGAAGAAACCTGTTCACTCTAACTTTAAAGAGATTAGAGTCGAATGCATTCGGAAATACACTCGCAGGAAGAGAGTTCCACAAACGCTTAGTGCGAATTGGTAGAATAGCAACATGGTATTTCCAAGAAGTTGAAAGAAAATAGTTTGTCTATATATGTACCTGATGGCCAATCTTCAGATATCTCTTAACGTACCAAGGAATAAATATGGCGGTTTGACAGTCTTTTGTATAGAAAATATGTCAAACTGTCATAATTATTTATTCTTTGGATAAAAGTTATCCGACTATTGAAAATCAGCCCTAAGACTTCTAAGCTACTTGAAAATAGATATTTTGCAGGTTTAACTATAATTTAAAGATTTTTTTGGGAAGTTTTATAATAGCAAACAGAGCCGTGACTCACACTATTTAAAAGACGTAAAATACGAGTCAATTAATTTTATGTTTTGTTTGTCCAAATATTGAGATGTTACATTTCCTCATGACGTATGAGGAAATTCGGCTTTGTGTATCATGCGACAAAGTGCAAGGTTCTAAAAACACGAATCTGTGGACCAAATATTCATGAGAAATGTAAACAATGTTCTACATGTGCGATTCGATTTTTAAAATTGAGATAGTACCCTATAGAAAAAACCCTATAGCATGAGTGCCTCTAGGCCAAACAATACCCTCCCGACCGAATTTCCGTCACTGCAGCCAATCTCAATAGAGACTAACCAAGTATGAAGAGGTATTATAGTGTGTAAGCAAACACAGGTGCGCTCCCCCTACCCTTATTCTCATAGTCCTATGGGACGGCAATCCGACACGACTGGGGAGAGATCAGAGGGGTGTCACACTACCAACTTTTAAACTTCGGGCTGCTACTGCGTTTGTAATGAAAAATTCCAATTATATTTTTTTGCCAGAACTGGGAATTGAATTCAAGACCCCGCTCATCTGCATGTAACTACAAAACCAAATACTTAGCAGACGCTCGGATCGATTGAAGAGTAAAGATAAGTTGCATTTGCGCCATTCGTTAGTAGCCATTGTTTTTTACCTTTCCGTCCCCAAAGACCACGGTGAATAGTCGGTCATAATTTTTAAACGAATACCTACTGCTTAAGCTTTTGACCACAAAATAATAGAATTGCCCAGCTGTAGGCACTCCATTTAGAAAGGCAACTAAGGCATATACCTACCTACTCCTAGCTGAGTGTGTGGCATGAAAGGCGAGACTTATCTCCTAAAAGACCTTAAATATTTATATCATTGTTCGAAGCACCACACTCTGCCTTATTTCTCTCTTTAAGAGGTATGATATGATTTCATATGAAGTATGATGATATAGGTTATGAATGTAGTAAACAATGTAAGCGATACTTTTGATGTTCCGTCATATCAAATCATATAAGGGCCACACGGCACGTCCTTCATTTTTGTATCAAATAACTAGAGTATATTTTTTGCAAATATCGATAAGTTAGATCTATTTTGTTCGCCACGTATTTCGAAGGCTGACCCAAATGTTTTAAAAAATTTCTACTTGGATCCTTGCGCTGATAAATTTCGCTTTATTGAAGCACATAATGTTTCCTGTGGTTCTCTGATATTCGTTATTTATTTTGCGATTTTATCTGAACTTGGGTTTTTATCGTCGTTTCTATTAGGAGGAAACTATTTCGGAACGTATATTTTTTGTTGTAATTCCTAAAAACTGTAACAACCGAGTTATCCAGATGTATTGACATCGAGTAACGCATCGAAGCCTCAACTTGTAACAGCGTTATAGAAAATAGACGGTTTATCCTTCTTCAGAACCTCGGGAGCAATTCCCTCACTCCACCATAAGAGCAGCCATCGAAACATGATGGAAATATTGTAGTGCCATCAATCTTGGCAATGGCAGCAATAGCTTAAGTGATTTCCCATAGGCACCTTTTATTTACACGCTATTTACCTACTATGTGTTGTATTTGAATATGCTTAATTTGGTCTGTATTTTGAAACAGGTTAGCTCTAAGTAAAACAATGTATTCAAATAAAAAAAAGAGGTTATGTTACATAATTTAATAACTAAAATACATTTAAATGGTAATACCAGTAAAGTCTGTCGGTAGAGTGACGCTCATGTAATCCGTTATTTTATTTTTAAGAAACATACGTATACGTAAGCCGTATTACCGTGCGGTGTTACCGGCGGACGTGCCTCCAACATGTTTGTAAACAAATTGAAACACGGCCACGGCACGTAGGGGCGTTCGTTCATTATTTATTTCTCCCTCGCTCCGGATTGACAACACTAACAAATCGGCCTACTGTGTGAATAATGTGATTGTGTGAATAATCACACTGATAACGCTGTTTGAGTACATGTTTGCACTTACTTCAATTATGACGTGATTATTAATAGGGCTGTACTATCGTAGTTTTCACATTTTTTTTATTATTTTATATTTGGTGTAAACAGCATACTTAGGCTTCTGTAGGTTGATACCCTAGAAAGATAAGAATAGAGTACGCCTTTGCTTAATCTATCAGTGTGTAATGCCACAGTATAACCACCTTACAGTCGATCAACGGCATCGTTTTATTGAAACAGTCTTGCAGAGGGTCGAGGGGGAATTGCGCGAAGCTTACCTATGTAAATATGATTATCTACTAACATTTATTTGAATACTTTCGTACGTTATAAGGTAACAAACGTACGTTAAGTTCGTATCGTACGTAGTATTCAACCATGAGAAATGTCAACATTTTTGACATTTCTCAGATCAGTAGTTATACTGTACTGTTCTATTTGCATGCCAGTAACACCAACGCACGTAACCGTTTTGGGATTTTCCAATAAAAACCCTAAATTATTAAAATAAATAAATAATCAAAAATGATGGACACGTCTTAAATCTCGTATCGTTTAAAAAATCACATTCATCAAAAACACGATTCGTCTTCGGTAGTTCATCCAAGACTTAACTCTGAATCACGAAACGAAATGAAACATCAATTCGAATTTTTTGCCGAATCGTGATAAAACACTATTCTACATTTATATGCAACGTCAGTGACGGAACTCGTGTGAATTAGCCCTAAATACTATAAATGTCTAAATATAAATGAACACTTTTTCAAAGACTCGTTTAATCCGGAAAATACTCCCGGAAAGAGTAGTAAGTATTTATAGGTACTTAAGTACCTAATATTTTTACTCTGTTTGGATAAATGATCAACTAAGCATGCTGGTCCTGTTCCCAGTCACGTAGGACACGTACAATGGGTAGGAAAATACTTTTTATTAATACCAACGTTTGCAACTTCCACGGGGATACCTTTTAAGTAAATATTAATATGTACCAAGACCTAATTACTACTTTACCTATTAACAAATCAACATCAAACACAGAATATGTGAAACTTTGATTTTAGCAATAATTGCTCCGACCTACCCTATTGGGAACAATTGGAGCAATTTAAAGGGAAAACGTTTGATTAATGAACTACCTAAATCGAATTCCTAAACCGAATCTCTGCGGAGAAATTGACGCTCGAACTGAGTCGACCACCGAATGGGCACAGTCATTTTAGTTGACAGTAAAGTTCTAGATAGACAGTTTCTGGCCTTTCACTAGCCCTGTGAAGATGGCTCGTAGCCTTTAATGCAACTTACTGATCACCAAACTAACTCAAAAACTTACCTCGTATCCGGAGCCCATTAGTACTTATAACCTCGAAATTATAAACGGGTTCCGCTTCTCACGAAAAAGAAAGGCTTGGGAAACAATACGTTAGAGTATTGTTTGTTATTTCGATTTAACCGCGACCTTGATAAGCGAATTGAAAGTGGAGTATGTGAACGGTTTATCATAACAATACAGTGTACAATCGCGGGCAATTGCGGTGAACCACTTTTCACCCTTACGTCCTTAGCAATAAGGTTCAAAAGTGGTTAATCGCGATTATATAATAAACTCGCGACCTGAAATGTAGATACTAATTATACTTATAAACTCGCGGTTATCAAGAGATATTTCTTTTTTTTGCGCGGAAACCTAATTCTTTTTGTAAAATAAAGCAAGCAAAATTATTCTTACCTACTTACTCCTCATAAAATCAGCTATCTGGCTGTGAAAGTTCAAAAGCAATTTATTATTATTGATCTAGACATTAGTCGTGAAAGAACATCTTGAAAAGGCTGTTATTGTTCTCAGTAACCCTGAACAAGATGAATTGCTTGACAGAACCATTCCATCTACATTTAAAATGAATTTGTTAGTACGCTCCTTATCGGATATACGTCTGTTAAAAAAGCGGAACATAATAAAATGACGTCACGGGAAGTAATTACTCTGGTCCGACGGGCGTTGTGTGAAATTAATCAAAATCTGCGCGGGACACGACGCTGTTTACTCAACACGTACCGTACTCCTTGACAAGGGTAGAGGTATCTCGGTGTCATTGTTACCTACCGCTGACCTACCTTTGGTCTCTTGAAAGCTTTTTTTTATGCTGAGTAATTGGTGCGAGCAAGCCTGATGATCAATATTATACCCGTGTTTTTTTTAAGAAGAAAGATTTGCTCTGCCGAACAGTAGTAGTAGTAGTGTCAGTATTAATCAAATAACTACCTAAAAAAACATTCAAAAGCAGTCGCCAATTATTTACTTAACATCATGTCTGTGATCCCCAGAATGTTAGGCAGAGGTGTACCCATGAATACACTCTCATTTCGCCCGTTATGTTTAAGTTCTATGTACCAATTACCACTAACTCATTATTTATACTCGTATAGCTAACATCATCATAGTAACGCGACCACTGAGTGTAGAGTCTTGGGTTCGGTTCCCACGTCGGGCATAAGTATTATTAGGAATTTCGTAGCAGGAGCCCGAATTTTGGAAGGAGTTGTCACACCATTGTGCGGAAAGCACGTAAAATTGTTGGTGTTGCCCCTGCATTCTTCCCGGTTGTGACGGATTGCCGTCCTATCGGACTATGACAGTAAGGGAAGAGTGAGTGTGTACTTGGCTAGACTCCATTGAGATTGGTCGCCGTGACCGAAATTCGGTCAGGAAGTTATTATTACTACGCCATCACATAGCTGACGTTGTTTAGATGTAATCTCTTAATACACCGTTTCGGTATTTGGGCGCAACTTCAAAGACAAAGAGAAAACATTTTACACCGTAGATAATTCAGTGTCACGTGAATATTTATTATTTCCCCTGTCATTATTATTCTTTCATCATATTCTTTCTGAGAGAAATTGATGGTTATATTTTGTTCTTAAATTACTCTTTTAGATGAAGATGGATTTCATATTCTATTTTTAGATCTACATTCGGAAACATAAACACACTGGGTTCTTTTGATTTGAATGTTCAATTTTTCTTTTTTTATACTAGTTGCCAAGGGGCAACTAGAATCAATTCTTTTTGCCTTGTATATGACATTCAAAAGCTCCTTTTAATAGCCTAATTGAAATAAATGATCAGACTTTGACTTTGAACCATTTATTAAAATCGTTATAAAAATCTGTAGATAGTTTTTGAACATGAAAGATCTGTAAAAGGTTACTTTCTCAGACATAAACAATAAGGCTGCGTTTCCCCCAGAGATTGGCGGATATACGTTGCGTGGGATGTTTGTGAAAAATTGGTTACCAATTACATTGTTTCATTTTCATAACTTGAGCTAAGCTACCGCTTTAATAAAATAAATTAACCTGAAAAATAAATACTCTTTATTGTACATTCTATCTAGCCTAATTGGTTAGCTTTACACACATCTTTCGCTACGCATTTTCGTTCATTTCTGGTGGAAAAGCATCCTTATTCTTCTTGAAAATAAGTATAGTCATTGAGGCCATTTTTTTCTGTTCTTTTGTTGGTTTTTTCTTTCACACTGTGTAGGTAGAACATACTTACACCCTTGTGAAAGTAAAGAACCTTGTAACTATACTAGAACTTGTATGCCTTTGATATTTGAGATATTTCTGAAATGTTGCTCCATCCTCAGACGGCAAAGTAACGATAATGTAATCTATTATGTAGGTTTGGATGTTCGCTACTAAGGCGGCAGCCGACACTCTAGTGAAATATATACGTTATTTATTAGCCAAGCTAGACTGTAAGCTACCCAGAACTAATGACTGTTATTAAATAAAAGAAGAATAGTAACAACGTATGTAGTAATAAAAGCGTAATAAACTCATTACATTAAGTAATCATTTGGAAATAAGTGGGTAGTAGATCCAGATACGATCTGGCGAAATAAAATACATTGTGAAGTTAAAAATAATAATGCCAGCCTATTATTGTCCCACTGCAAGGCAGGATTCGTGCCTTCTCATGCAGAGAAGGCACGGGCATTGATCACTACATATGCCGATATGCCCAAGGCAGATTAACGATTTTAATCTTAATACTAGCTGTCCGCCGTGGTTACACCCGCGTCTTTGGTTACTGCTCCGCTCCCGTAGGTCGTAGCGTGATGGTATATAGCCTATAGCCTTCCTCGATAACTAATCTATCTAACACTGAAATAATTTTTCAAATCGGACCAGTAGTTCCAGAGATTAGCGCGTTCAAACAAACAAACAAACAAACAAACTCTGCAGCTTTATAATATTAGTATAGATAAGTCCAGGTTGCCCCACGATTTTTATCTTCACCGATATCAATGATGTCCAAGATAAACTTAGAAAGTCTATATGAATTGAAAAAGTCACATTAGTACTTGCTCGGTTGCGAACTCACAACATCATGAATGAGTGGCGGACGCCTAAACCACTGGATCATCACAACATAACGAAGAACGAAGTTAACTTAAATAAACATCTAAGTTATATCTAAAGTTGTATTTCAGTATCAGTGTTTCTTCAGTCAAACTGTTAAACAAGGGTAATCTTCCGATTGAAACCATTCTGGAGAATTGGTCTGTTCAGAACTTTGTCTCTAATTGTTGCTCAAACAGACTTGGCAGTAATTTCCAACTTTACAGAGTTAAGCCCCTATTCTAGAAAGATGCTCAATCGTGAATGTCGATAACTAGTAGATTTCAGTCATTGTATATTTGTGAGTGGAGTCAAACGTAATAATAGAATATTAAATCCTGCAACTTATACAAGCTTAATTTTTGTTTTCCATAAACTTGAAAAGGGGTCATTGTACTTTATTATGAACAACTTATTCCATGAGACAAACCCCAAAATCTTAAAAAAAAAATGGCTGATCTTGTACATTTATGTTCGCATAAGTTGACGCAAATACAAGATGCAATTTTGCATCGTCGTATTTCAGAACTTTGTTTAATCCTATTTATTTTATTAATGATTTAAGTTGAGTATCACTAATTGTAATAATCGTGATTATTAAATTATTATATAAAGTATTAATTCTTGAAGCAATCAAGAATACATGACTTGTATAATTCCATTTAGTCGTGTAAACCTAAGTTTACAAGATTCCAGCCAGTTCTGACAAGCGACGTCACTTCACGTCACTTCCACACTTAACAAGCCCTAATGTCAATGTTATTTTTAAGATTCTTTAAACCCTGATAATTCTGTTTTACTACGAATCTTAATCGCAATGCAATCCTCATAAATATTAAATCAATAAAATCCGTAAAAAACAATTTTCGTGGAAAATATTTAAAAAATCGGCCGAAGTAGGTATAGGTATACCGCGTTAAATGTAACGATTTTTGCGGATATGTGAGTCGCAAAATCTAATAAAAATCTCATAGCCAACATGTAACGTTCGCAATACCATCGACACGATTGCGTCGTTTCAGACTGCATCGGTTTGCTATAAAAACTATAGGTACAGTCAGCAATTTCACGGCGCGAGCGATACCCGTACCACAGAATAACCAGAATCCAACCTTCCTAACAGTGTTCAAAATTCTTACCTACTTTCATAGGGCTGTCACTCGGTACTTTGACTTACGCACGGACGGTCATGAATGGCCGAAACTACCTATAATGTTTCCTTCCTTGTTTTACTATTTTACGAACGTAAGTAGATAGGTAGTAGGTAGGTACCTACCTACTTAAGGTAGGTACCTACTACCTATCTAATAGAAAAGGCCAAATGAAATCTTACTAAGACGACTTACAAATATACTTCGGTAGGTAGGTACTATTCTACAAATATACTAAAACAAAAATACGAAACGAATAATACGTCAATATACCTACCTACACTATTTTTTTAGATCACCAATTTTATAGTTTTGCTAAACATTTAATTTACTTACTTCGATATTTTAAGAAGATTAGGATAATAATAGTGGGTATGTATTATGATTAAATAAATAAATAGGTAGGCAGGTGGTACTTATGTACATAATAAATCATACTATGAAGTAGATACACATACATTGATAGGTACATACATTGCTTACTTTCTTGAAGTTGATTAATCAAATTACTTTGACTTACTCACGGACGGTCATGGCGAAACTACCTATAATGTTTCCTTCCTTGTTTTACTATTTCACGAACGTAAGTTAAGTAGGTACCTACCTATCTAATAGAAAAGGCCAAATGGAATCTTACTAAGACGACTTACAAATATACTTTGGTAGGTAGGTATACTATTCTACAAACCTACCTACTAAAACAAAAATACGAAACGAATCTTAATACGTCAATATACCTAAGTAGGTATATTAACGTATTATTCGTTTCGTACATGGATATACAAAAAAACAAGTCTCTTTGTTATTTCGACCATTATTTGTACACACAGTGCAACAGTTTGGCATCTTTAAAAACAATTTAACAAACGCGTCTAAATAAATATAGTAACTGTTCTGTGTCCGCGTCGTACCCGACCGCTGTCGCTGGCACACCTTAAGTTTGTCCGCTAGCTGAGCCGACTCAAACCGGTTTGTACCCGAGCGGGCGCCGGCGCACTCCCCGCGCGCCTTGTCAGTGACAGGTCACGCACACATAGCTGCGCGTGTAGTAGTGTACCTACGCACGGGCGTTAGTATGAAACTTGGCTTCTGGTTGTTCTGTGCCCGTACGGTTTGTACAGGCATACGGTGTCACCTGAGCGAGTACTGTTTGCACAACAACACTGATTCCGTGTAATCCCTAGCAAATATTTACTTCCATTTTACAAAAATATTGAATATTTGTTATGATGTTTTTACTTTTAGTGTATACTGTAGAGACTGGGTTGGTTTAAGCGCATTTAGTTTATTCTCTACAGTTTAAATAAGTATCATGAGGTACTGTTTGAAAATAGAAGGATCGTCAGTCACTTCAGTCAGTAGGACAGAAAGACAGAAAGATGGCAATTATTTGGATTTGCATTGTAGTTACATAAACCTTCCTCTTGAATCACACTATCTCTTGATGAAAACCGCATTAAAATTCGTTCTGTAGTTTAGAAGATCTAAGCGTACAGACGACAGAAAGCGACTTTGTTTTGTGCTTCGGAGATAATGATCGAAACGCCTTTTCACCAAGAAGGCACAATCAAACGACTACTGCCAGTTTTATTTGTGTCAAAAGTTTATTTTTATCCCATAATAATTTATTTACTTAACAATAATAATAAAAAAAGCTTTAGGATTTTCCGTTATATTTTCTTTCGAAGTCAAACGGAAAAGAAAAACGAAAAAATTGTTTCAGCTGTCTTCACAAGTCGTTAAATCAACTGACAACATCAAAACATTTGGACAGTTGTCTACGATTTCTTTAATGTCTAGTTTCTAGAAAACCGTTTTTTTATGAACACGGTTTTATGCTTTTGCGAAATGTTTTGCAATGTTCTAGAGACGGAATAGATATGTAGTGACTCATACACATGATTACAATTATCTGAAGCACTTAATGCGTTTTAATTACTTTATAGAGATGTAAGTATACTTTGTTGACCGTAATTTTATGGCGTACTAGCTCTTGCCCGCGACTTCGTCCACGTAAATGTCGGTTATCGCGGACACTGATGAAATCGCGGAATAAAAAAATACCCTATGTCCTTTATTGGGGTTCAAACTAACCTCGTACAAAATTTCAAGATATCGATCCAGTAGTTTTTGAGGTAATTCGTTACAAACTGACTGCCTCGTTGGGCTAGTCGTCGCAAAGCGCGACTGCTGAGCGCGAGGTCTTGGATTCGATTCCCAGGTCGGGCAATGTTTTAATAGGTTTTTCCAACAGGAATTTCTCAGTAGCAGCCTCGGAATCTGGATTTGTACCCGGTTGATAACAATAGGCTCGCGCTCTATTACATGGGACTTCAACATAACTGGCGAAATGTGGGTGTAGGTACTAATGGGTACACCTCTGCCTAACCCTTCAGGGATTACAGGCGTGATGTTTATGTTTCTCTTCATAATACTCGTGTAGACAGTGTTGATAAAATGGTCACAGTTTGCTGGGTTTGGTGCCATTTGGCTTTGGTAGCCAGGTAGGGAAGTTATATAGCCGACAATAAAAACATCCGAGATAGCTTACACTCAAATGTGCTTTTACACCTACTATAAAAACATCGCTAGCCATGATGTGACCCTATAAACCAATGATAACGTGAAATTGGGAGTTACCGTAATTTATGATTATGCTGAAATAAAATAAAACGTATTTTTCTTTGCTGCACACACAAAACAATGTAGTGTAGGCATTCGAATTTAAGTATATGACATACGTCAACCAAGGTTAATAGTTTTAAGTGGTTTTTAATTGTATATTCTAATTGTTCAAACCATTTTGTGGACAGACGCAAGCAAAAGTATGTTGAGACTAATGGAAATTCAAAAACGATTTTCTTTTAGAGTAAATAGATATTGATTTAAATTACGTTTTTGTTTGAACTAACAACTACATTTATAGGAGTTATAGGGGTATTCAGTCTGAACGTCCCAAACGGAATGACCCACGGGCCACTCGACCGTATGAAAAATCCTCTACGTTTCAAAGGATCAGTGATAATTTGTAAACAAATTCAATACTCATTAATAAGTACCTACTTTCAGCATTTAACGATTTTAATTTGTAAATATTTGAGAAAAATTTAAATTCTACGAGAAAATTGCTTTTGAATATCGCAAAGTGTGTACATTTCTGCTCGTTACTGTACCAACTTATTGCCTATTTTACAATGTAGTCCATAGGCTATTATAAAGTAAGGATAATCCCTGGAACTAGTTTCGATATTGTTAACGGTTGAATTGACTACATTATGAGAAATAATACGTTATTGTATTGCGTGGTAAGATTAGCTACAAATAGGTAGATAGGAATAGTGGTTTTCAATTTATAACACCACTAGCTTCTGATCTTGACTTCGTCCGCGTGTTTTTTAAAAAACACACGGTTTCGTTATATTCTAATAATATAGCCTAAACCTAACCTTCCACGACAAACCCGGCCTATACCTACACAAAAGGGTTTTTCAAATCGGACCAGCAGTTCCTGAGATAAGCGCGTTCAAACAAACAAATATAAACTCTTCAGCATTATTATATTAAAGTATAGATTTCCCTAAAGATGTAGGGAAGTGACGTAGTTACGGGAATTTGAGATTCGGCAGGAACAAACAAATTAAAAGTTATCACCTACTTATAACGAAAAAGGGAGAAAACCTACCTATAGGTAAGGTAGGTACCCGATTGTGGTTTTACGCACTCTAACATACCTACCGAAGTTTGCTTTATTATTTTCCTTATCTTTTATTACTATTATTAGTTTATTGCTACGTCAAAAGCATTCATGGAATTAAAATTTGAGAGCGGTGTTTCCCAGTCTCTCATGTGTAAAGGAAGATTATTGTTAAACTGAAAACCACCATAGTAACCGTGTGTTTTGTTCATTCATACGTTAATGTGTCGTCAGTATCCTTTTAGGTACAGTAAATAAACTGTCATTTTTTATTTAAATCTCTTTTAAAGTCCTAATAGTTACAAATCAGTGATACCTATATTAGGTAATCTCTGATTCTGCAAATTAAAAATTTTCAAATTCTAGTCGCAATTTCATCTCAAACCAAAATCTATTTAAAAAACGACTATTTTAATAAAACCATTTTTCAAACCTATTTAATACCAATCTCTGACTACAATGATCAACGTTCAGAAATAAAATGAAAGGAAAATCCGAACCTCTAAAAATAAAAAGCAAACAACAAACAAAAATAAAGTAACAATCATTGTTTGTAAAGAATAATCTCTTTGACGCAGGTCTGTGCTCAATAAAATAAACCCTTAGGTCTCTTAAAACACGTTTTAAGGGCCATAAAATACTTTAATCTTCGCCTTTAATTGGCTACTGAGGCTCTAAATTGAAACATCGTCTTTTTTTGGTGTGTGCGTTTTTTTTAAACGTTGACCCACTCTAGGAATTCCTCTTGTAGATATCGTGTTTGTATGTATCGTATTTATCTATATTATTAATATTATACAGAGGTTAAGTTTGTGAGGTTGTAGGGGGTAATCTCTGGATCTACTGAACCGATTATGAGAATTCTTTCGCAAATTGGAAGCTACGTTATGACTGAATGCTATAGGCTATATTTTATTATCAATAATTCGGGATCCGTAACAAAAATTACGCGAACGAAGTCGCGGGGAGAATGTAAACATAATAATATAAACTTACATACACAAACAACCAGACCTGTAGGCTATACAAATATTTGCTCCGTGCGAGAATCGAACCCGCGACATGTAGCGCAGCTGCCAATCGCTCAGTTACTGCGACACTCGTGTCCTCAAATTGTAACCGTGTCGTCTTCACTTGTAATGTGTATGCTTTTTCCGGGTAATTGTGACGTTTTACTCATAAAACAATTATTATTAGCGCTTTGCGTGTTACAGTGCTATTATAAAATAAGACTGATTATCTTGGCCGACGTATCTTGCCTATACTACCTATGTCAGACTGTTCGAGTACTTGAAAATTAATTGTAGTGTCATAGTTTTTTCTACGCAGTGGATTGTTGTTTTGTAGTTTTATTGTGCTTAATTGTCTAGGTTTTTTTTCTATCATAGAACAGAAACTGTATGACTAACTATGTAGATAAGTAGCAAAACAGCGTATAAAACAGCCATATAAAACATTATACAAGCTATATTAGCCGCTGGCAGGTTAATAGATACATTCACATTTTGCTAGGTATAAAGCATAGGTACTGGCTGGTAACTGGCTAGTGAGCCATAGGTGGGTCAAGCAACAGCTATAACCGACTGTACATACCTAGGGTCTGTAGGTAGGTGTGTATTTTTAAAAGTAGTTTTTGTAACACATTCTTTAAAAAAAATTAAACATACATAAACTCGATTTCTTATAGCATTACAAAAGCGTCCAGGTAACGGCATTTTATCATGTTAAGTATTTTGTTGAAAAAAGTACATTTTGGTGATATTTTATTTGTAAAAAGCTAGTAAAATACCGGAGCTTTAGGCTAACATTGAAGTAACAAAAAGTTAAAAAATAAAACAATAATTTAAAACATTTTAGGTATTTTGTTTTGAGGGAATAATTTCTAAACATAAAAACAATCGTGCCTCATTCTTTATTAAGCCATCTCCAAATTGTTTGTCAGCTTTCTGTAATGACGTTCAAATTCATGAAAACATAGTCCCGTCAAATATCTGGTAAAGACCGGGTATATTCACAATTAAAATACATAGCATTCGCTTCAAACTACAAACAATATGTTTAATACATAATACTTGAGATGAAAGCAGTTTCAAAGGGTTATTTTCATCCCCTGTTGGGTACATTTGGCTAATCGACCTGTGCATCCGTAGCCCAATAATCGGGCTCTGACATTTAAATGTAAATTGTAGTTCTGAGAGACGGTAAATATTCATGACTATTTTATTTTAAGCTTTACATTTTTACGTTACGTAGGTATTTTCATGAACATAGATCAAAATAATTACGGTATTTATCAGCTTAAAAGACGTGTTATCTACTACTAAATATTTACATGGTGTATTCAGACAAAACAGATAAAAGGAATAATTAAAAACGTAAAGTGAAAAGCACTCATTAAAACAGAAGTAGTTTCGGGTTATTAACGTTTTTAAAGATAAGAATTCAAGTGATGCTAATGCATGCACTTTATGAAACGAGGTATTTCTGAAATAACTAGAATGTAAAGATAGAAGTAGTGTTAATGACGTGCCATCAGTCTTTGATCACAGGAGTGGTTTTTTTTCACGAACTGCGCGAGAAACAGCAGCGAATCTACGATGTGAATTTTTTCTCAGTCTGAGACCAGTCGCTCGGGCAAGGGAAATTAATGCCACATGCGAGTTCAAGTAGATTAATCTTTTTTTTTGTTAGGTTTAGATACTCGTACTATTGTAGTAAGTACTGTTGTGACCCTGACCAACCAACTATACAAGTATGGGTTTACGTTACATTATAACAAACACCGACTGACTTATTACTGTCAGTTGTAATTATTATAATTTGTTAGTGAAAACAAATATTTGTATTTGATGACTTATGTCTAGTTACATTAATTAGGTCAACGAAAAATCACTACGTCTCCAAATAATACATTTAAAAAAAAATGGCACAAACAGCGTCATCAACAGTAACTGATAGTCCCTCGCGCTTTAAAATTCGTTCGAAAAGGGTAGCACTAACTTGTTGATGACGCTGTCCGTACTATAGTGAAGGTATTTATAAGGTTTATTTTAGTCTGACATAAACTTTGTTTCCGTAAGGTGACATTTGAATTTTTTAGCGTAAGTAAGTAGGTATTCAATTTAGTTCCTTAGTTTATATTAAAACCGCCAGTCAGTCATATGGACTGATTGTCAAGTTCTTAATTGTTCTAATTTCGAACAGTGTTCATCTCTTATATTTCAACTATAAAATTAAACTATTATTATGTAATTCCACGATGATATTTTGTTAAACATGACTGTTCTGGCAAGGTATTATAAAATATTCTTTGAATGTTTAAATGTTGCAACTGTTAATATATATTTTTTGTAACATTTTGCATTTATCCCAAGAGTCGTATTTCTACTGAACAAAATCATTGCAGCACTTTACGGTATGCTTTCTGGCAAAGGAACTGCATTTTTTAAATTAAATGTAACAAAGAAGAGTAGGTATTACTCATTAAATATTTTATTGTAGTTCATTATTTTTACATTTTAATTATATTCAAATACATCATTAACTATTTTCATGAAACAAATATTCATTTGGCAGGAACGTTGCCTCGTGAATGGGTACTCATTAGGTCGTTGTAATTATATTTTAGGCTCGTTAAGCTATCTTTTTCAAGTTCACAATTTCAGCTGTCCCAAATTTTCATAACTAAATTATGTATTTTTTAATATATTTTGTATAATCACAGAGTAATGGACATAAAGAAACTGATTAGTCATAAAAACAACCTGCTTTCTAAGGCTGTATTGCAAAGAAAATACAGGTTTTCTTAACACTTGGAATATGAACAAAGTATCTGTAAAGTAGGCAGAAAACGTTACATTAAGTAACGGTAGTCATACATACACAGCATTGGGCCATCTTTTATTTTCGCTTAACAACGCGTAAACAACACAAGTCATAACAGTAATGGATCGTCGTAAAAGCGTTAATATGTACGTCTGTAGGCATATTGTAGGTGCACATAGTTTAGGGATGTTCCCCAGCCAGCAATAAAATAAAACGAGGGCCCTCAACGCGGCGTGGCGTATGATATGTGACGTCATCAGGCTATGGGCGCGTCATTATATCTGGATCATCCCATAGATGGGTATGAATTGAGACATTTTCCTAAAATTTACGTAAATTATGTGGACAGAGCTTCTACTCTTGGTTTTATGGAAAGTTTCGTAAACATTATAAAATTCCGTGTGTTCTTTATTTGAAAACTAGATTTTGCCCGTGACTTGGTCCTTATGAATTTTCTTACGCATTCCTAATTTTGCGACGATAAAATATAGCCCATAGCATTCAGAGATAATGTAGTTTCCTTTTAGAGAAAAAAATGTTCAGAATCAGACCAGTAGTCCCGGAGATCAGCGCCTTCAAACAAACAAAAAAGCTTTACAAAGCATTATTGTGAAAATTAAGTTCAATTAGTAATACATTAATTTTCCAACTAATTTCACATTTTAGATGATCAATATTACAATTCATTATAAACAATGTAACCCAGATAACCCTTTAATTACACATCACCAATCATAATCATACACACAGTAGCAATTAGGACGTTTACACACGAGGCTAGTAGCTCAAACAATGTGGAACTTTACGAGTTTACACGTGCGAGTAGCAAATGTGTATGTATGAGTCTAGCCACACACGCATCGCATCTGTAAACAAAGTAGGTAAGCGTATCAGACCCTTGTTTACGAAATGCTTAACCACGCAAGTACCCTTACTTGCAAATGATACAAATACCACGTACAAACTACAAGCACCATTTAACTTGATACGCAAATTATATTAAGTCAACTACCTACAAGCTAAAATATTACAAGTTTATAGCAACGATGAACCTTGAAACTCCATCGAAGCGGGTTCATGGCTCGCTATTCACTTTACGAAGCGCCCCTCAGGGAATTGATATTCATTCTGCAACCTTCACCGGCAAATTTTCTCGTTGATTTCAAGTAGGTATACCTATACCTATTTTCTTTGATAACCTAAAAAAGAAGCTTGTACCTAACTTTAGGGACAGGCAAATTATTGAATGAGTAATTTCCTGTTGGTCCATTGATTACATTTTCAACGTCTTGCAAATTCTGAGATTAATTCTTTGAGTTTTATTACCTGTTGGTCCATTGATTACAACGTCTTGCAAATTCTGAGATGAATTCTTAGCGTTTTATCGCTTCATGTAATGAAGAGTTCGGATTATGTAAGCCAGTTAGTAAATTCTTCAGCAAAGCAATAAGGTCAGGGATTACCGCGAATTCCATCCAATTTAGCATATCCAGTAGATTGCAGTATGGCTTCTATATCCTCAATTTGAGCCGACCACGGTGGCAGTTAATTAAATTAAATCGTGCCACATGTCCAGATACGCTAGTGCTAGATGTATAGGCGTTGCCAAATTGTCTGCAGCTTATGGCAATCCGGCATCGGATCATTGCCACGCACTACTCTTGCGTTTATAAAATTAGGTTTTGTAAAAATATGTGACTTTTGTACCTATGTATAAAATTAAAAACGCGGTATTTTTAATTTACTTACTTTTTGAAAAGAAAATCTCCGCAACTGTATAAATACTCGTCCAGTGGCGACAAAACGTGACAACTGAGTGACAGATTACGTCAATTACACAAATCTACGACCGTGACATGTCATGTCATGTTTGACTGACAGAAACCGCCAGTGCTCGTATCCTCAATTAAAGTCAACCACTGCAGTAAATTATAGGTATTTAATAACATCATGCTTTTATGCCCAAAGACTAGATCATTAAGCGTTTCTACAATGCCTACATCAGTCTGCTAAAAACTAATTTTCTATGGAACAGTACAACAATTGCGTCTTTTTTTTAATGACAGGAGATGACAGATGTGACAACCGAGCGACAGCCCACGTCGTCACGAAGATTTAGACAAAAAACAAACGCTAATGTGTAATAGGCCTAACTAATCAGTTGAACAGTAGTACGATCGTAATCTTATCGTGCTTACCTGCCGTTTAATTAATAAATACACAAGTGCGCGCTTTCACGGACAATATATTACGAATTAGTAGATAAGGTACCTACTCGGGGATTTCGGAAAGGTATCTAATTGTGATTGCTTTTAGGCTTCGCCGCGAAAAATACGGTATTAACTAAATTAACCTGTTGTTTTTACATTATTTCATTGATTTAGAGTAGAAATTATATTTTTTCTTTTAATATCTGCTATATCAATCACCGGTTTACTTGATAGAGGATTTATAGAAATCATAATTTTACCGTTATTATTAGTACGTTAAACTAACGTAGACGTCGCCGCACGGCTCTCAAAATCTACGAATAACGGTTCGTATTTAATATAGTAATCGGGCGTTGTTTGCTTAGCTTTCCTTTGTTTTTGTTGTAGCTTCCGCGTTGAACGTAAATCCATTAGAGTTCCATGAGAGTCAAACTGCTGCATTACCCATTACAGTTCACGCAATAATTTAGCTGCTAACTTCCTCCAACATAATAACTATCCTAATACAATCACTGATGGGGAATACGTTGAACATAGTTGTTGCACGGTGTTGTGCCCCAGATGTTAATCGGCTGTAACTACTTGAATTAACAATGTTAACAGGTTATTATACTGGAGCAAAACTGTTCACCTTTTATGTGGGAACCTGATGGAAACTGTTTTGTTGATTGACTTATCTAGTGAGGCTATCACCATCCACATGCAGTTAGGTTGTGTTTAGTTTAGTTGAAAAAGTTTTAGCCATCACATAATTTGGTTATAATCGTGAATGTACAATCACGAGCAAAAACAAGCACTTAGCAACATTACAAAGCGATCTACTTCAAATATATTGATTGAAATGTCATGCTTTTAGGAATATAGCATTTTGAATTCAATACTACTATGAAATAATGTAGGTCGTATATCAAAGTTACAACCATTATTTTACAAGTAAATCGCTTTTGAATTTTGTTAAGTGTATATACTTGTTTTTGCTCGTTACTGTACTGTGAACGTAGTTTTTTACGCATAGACGAATTCGCAGGCAAAGCTAGTTTAAGATAAACAATAATTGATGACTTACTCCCTATCCAAATTACCATGATAGTGAAGCTCTCCAAGATCCAGGGGTAGTAAGAGATTGATGGATTTCCATTTTCTTATACCTACATAATATTATACGTATACCTAAAGATGTGGAATTTCCCGGATTATTCCAGACAGTCGCGTTTCGGATTTTTCCATTTTCTAAACACCTTATCTCAGCTTTTTCCAACCTAAACCCTCGGCTCGCTTTTCTTGTAAAGACATCTAAGCTTTCGAATTAAGGAAGCCCACATCTGTTTCATTATCCGAAATAGTTTTAGTGGGTAGTACCTACCTGTATAATTTTATAGGTATATTTTTTTAGAAACTTTGACCTTTTAAATACGGTTTATTTGTAAGGTCAATGTGTCTAAAATCCCAAACGTTCCCTCTTCTTTTAGGTGTATTTTATTTGGTCCATTTATTCGAATTTTATTTCACCCTGTAGGAAAGATCGTGCGACTAATTTTAGTTATTGATATCGATATTTTAACGTATGACCTAACGTATAACATTACGCTTGTAATCCTCGAAGGGTTAGGCAGAGGAGTACACATTAGTAGGTACACCCACATTTCGACAGTTATGTTTAAGTCCCATGTAATAGGGGGCGAGCCTATTGCCAACGACGCCATTGATGTATCTCATATCGCGTTTATTAAGTTAACAAAAGTGACGTTAAGCCTTGAACTTTATCATACAGTATTAGATAGTAAAGGCCACGACACACTGTAACACCCAACGCTTCCCCTTACATGATCATTGGTCAATTCACGAACTGTCGCCAATAAACACGCTATATCTTTGCGTCGCTCGTATGGCAGGCCATGTTCCACGTCTGTTGCTAGCCTAAAAGGGTGTGTATATTATGTGGCGCTTAAATAAAACAGGTATATTTTGACAAAAACGACGTTACTTAGCGATGTAGTCTGGGTTCGTAGACATAACACTCAGACATAGGTATACAAAGGGCAGGTGTGACCCAAGGACTTTTCAATACATAAGGTACCTTTTTTATGGTGTCATCTGACAGCATGAGATATGATGTTGTCATATATTTTCATTCATCATGTTAATGTTGAATCAGTAAGGCAGTTAGTAATATTTGTCTTTTTCTGTTTAGGAGTTATTTGCTTTTGTAAGAGTAACTTTTAGGCTTTGGTAAAAAAGTAACTAATGGGGTTGATTAAAATGTCCAATAAGGTTAGTGTAGGTCTTCCTAGGGCATCCCTTCCCTGCGTTGCACTCACATCTGCCATAAAGTCAGGTGCGCAGTACTCGTAACCGGCGTGCTTGCATGAACGAAAATGTATGAACGTGAACGATGCGAAAGAAGTATGTAAGGATCGTAGCAGGTGGCGTTCTGTGGTTCCTGCCTACCCCACTGAAAAAAAGGCGTGAGTTTATGTATATGTATGTAAAAATATATGTCGTTTACCACCAAAAAAATAGCTGAATGTAACTTAGTTTGATGGGCGACATTATGTAGGTAGATAACGGCTTTGTAATGTGTATTTTTACGTCCCATATTTTGCCAACAAGATTACAAAGATGGATTTAGGTATAAACGTGTCAGAGTGTCAACTGCTAACTGGCTTTGAATATCTAGTTTATCCAGGAGCGCTACCAATCCATCGCAACCATGTCACCGGGTTTTCACCAATAGTGTTCGTATAAATGATTTACGATCTCGTATGCTCGGGGTGTTTCATGAATTTTGACTAGTAGGTATATAATAACAGCCGCACGGATAGATCCATGAGGTTTAACACTCTTACCAGGGTTAGTCCGTGGATGGGTGACCATCTTTATACACCGAGACCCCTCCGTATCGTATTACCCAGTTACTGAGTTGTGGAGGTCAGATAGACACTCGTTCCATGTACCTAAAATACTGGTATTCAGCTGCATCCATTAAACTGGAAGCCGACCGCGACATAGTTGGAGAAAGGCTAGGCATGTACTCTGTGGGCTAGGCAGATTGGTTGGCCAAAATAAAAGTCGCTTCCTGCTACTATATAAGCTTACAATAATAATTATCCCATATTAAAAAGCTGCTTAGCACCATTAAGCTAACCGTTACGCACAGTTACCCTACCTTCTTTACCCACCGTAAGTAAATAGAATAATAATGAATGACTATAATGATTATTATCGTAATGTGTGAACTTTTAAAGGGACAATGACCTCTTAGTCTGTTTAGGCGTTTCTATAATACTTCCTGCGCGTTAAAATACAAAGGAAAACTTTGACATTTCTAAATGTCTTTAGAATTACGGTTAAGGCATAGAGATAGAGAGAAAAAATAGATTAGGAATTGAATTCAAGCAGCTTTCACTGATAAATTGATATTGAACTAAATTACATCGAAAAAAAGAATTGAAAATTGCGTAATTACGTCGATAATATTTGTACTACCTACTTAAGTATTTTATTTTTTTATTTAACGGTCGATTTAAGAATCATAGGTACAGTTGCTTAGATACAGCAAAAATATTGCGCAAAACAAATTCCTAGCTTGTTTCAATACGCAACGCACGTGTAACATAAATATTCTTATCACCTCCCCCAAAGGGGTACCTGGGGTAGATAGGTACATATTGCTGAAACACATCACGTCAACAAGCTAGCTTCAATAATAAAGGGGTAATTTAAAGATGATTAGACCAGTAATTAACTAAAATTTATCTAAACTGCTGCCAAACTTTTAGCTCTAGTGACCTTATCTTTCAGAAACTAAGACAGTGATTAATGAGCTTTATCGTAGTTGTTATAACATCTAAGCCCCGGTATTACCTGACTTATCGAAAATCTGAGGTTAATTATTGAAATTTTAAGAGCTTTTTCAATGCTCAAATAACTTTTGTTTGAAGAGTAAATATGACAGTTTGACATATTTTCAATACAAAAGCTGTCAAAACGCCGTATTTATTCCTTCATTGAGAGTTATTTTAACGATTGATAAATTAGTCCTAATACGTTTTCTGTGTATCTGACAGCAGTCCTAAGAACACGTTAAAAGAAATTTAATACGTAGTACTTTTTTGGTACCTATCAATATTTAACTAATTCATATCGGGCGTAAAAAGAAATGAAGGCATGAAGATGTTTTCCCCTTCATTGCGACATTTTTTTTTGGTCTGAACCATACCTGAAAACTTTCTGGTTACTGAAATATTGAAGCTCAAAGTTTCAACTTTTTTAAAAATGAAAACGTGCTTTAATTGTCATTACCGAACTTTAAATACTCCAACGACAGGGGTCGTTCTGTTGGTTACAGCCATTAGCACAATTTTTGCATGCGTTACGCTAAGCTTAAGCTATCTACACACCAGTGTGCTGTCATGTTCATCTTGTTTCTTCAATTCGTCTAGCGTCAAGCGCATGTAATTTGATTGCAGGAATATTGACGCATGCAACTTATTGTCCACACCTGTGCGTCCACCGGTGACAGATCAGCGTGCGCTACGATGCGCTGTTTTGAACTAGTTTTAGCGCATGCAATTAGCGTCAGATGAAATGAACGTGAAGGCGCACTGGTGTGGACATAGCTTTAAACATTCATTTCTCACACTAATAAATTGAAGTAGTATCCCAGCAATAATTTGTACTAAATCTTACTTAGTTTGATGATCAATATGCTTAGTTAACGGTTATGTGATGCGTCTGTTTAGACCCCATATTTAAGAACTGTTAAATGAATCATTGTCTAGCTCATATTAATTTATGCTACTATACATGGGGTATTTAAGCAAAACAGTTTCGCGCAGTGTGAGGTCGCCATACGCAACGATAATAAATACACTTTATTGCTTATTGTTCCCAACTCATTCTGAATGCTAGCAGCGACCTCCTAATTTATCTACGGGTTCCGTGACAGTCTATTGTATACATTTTCATTAAGCCCGCATTTAAAACAGGTAGATAATGAAATAAGCCGTAGGATTATGATGGCGAATGTAATATTAGTGTGACTGTGTGACCGTTTCCATTTATGATACAATTAATAACGTGACAGATAATAAAAGGAGACATGTGGGTGTATAATTACACCTATTTGTTAATTAACTAGGTGATTATTAAGATTGAAGTGGTAATTAATGTCTGGAATCTATAAATAAGGTAAGATAAATATTAACGTCGAAATCGTACACTTAGTAGGTCGTCATCGAAAATTTAGTTTTAATTAACAAAAGAGAAACTAATTTGATTAGTTTAAATGTTTAGATTTGATTGGTAAACAACTTGTAGGTAAACAAATGAATGTTATTATTTAAAAAAAAAATTATTATTTGAAATTACTTGTAGGTACGAGTAACACATTAAAAGATAGACTTCTTAGTCTTGCTATAGTATCCTTAATAACCCTAGGATAAAGTAATATCTGGCGTTTGCCGAAAAAATATTAGTGTGTTCAAGCGCCTACCAATATAGAACTGCAAACAGTTTCGTTTGTGTTCGTGCCGCGTGACTGTCAGGCGCTATGCGCACGCGAAGGTCTCGATCTCCGATTAATAGCACACCGAGGCTGCCCTACCCGCCCTTTATTACCTCTCCGCCCTTCTCGAGTGCCTGCGAAATGAGCAATGTTAAGGTCAAACGACGTAACTCCTTATAAGTCCGGTTCCTCCATAATCCGTAGCTAAGGAAACTTTGATCAAATCCGAACTTAGAATTCTGCAAAAGTTTCGGCGTCTGGATTCGGGATCATAATAAGATTTTGTGCAAACTTTGCTTATTCAGTCGTGTCGTGATAAGATTGCATTAACTTACTAATCATGTCGGAAGTAGGTAATAGGTTCAATTAATAATTTGGTGACAATACAATTCCAGGTTTTAATTATTGCACTTTACCAAATTACGTACAGTATCTCATCATTGAACTAAATGGAATGACCTATTAATTGAATGCAGGCTAACACGAGTTGTCAGGACTTACATTCAATTAATGTGATCATTCTAACCTATTGTAGTTAATTATAAAAAAATGCGTAGGTGGTTACAAAAGTGTTGTTCATATACAACATTAAAAGAAGCCTGAAAATCACATACGTCATAGCTAGGACAGAAATAAATACAAGAAATGTGGGGTTGACATCAGACAGCGGCCGATCGTTAAAATTCAGAAAAAAAATTACCGACGATAGAATGTGGGTTGAGAATTGAGATTATGTTACTTGTACATAAAAATACTTACGTAATGTGTCTTTTGGGGTATTTTCTTTTCAGTCACGGGTCATTATTGGTGCCTACTTGATTGATGATGTATGTACGTAATCATAATAGGAGTAAGGTAGATAAATGGTGCGTAGGTTTATTTTCATACAAAATTGTCTATCGTTAGGCATGGTTTTAATATGCAGTAAGTACTAGCTTTTGCCCGCGATTTCGTCTGCATAAATGTTGGTTATCGTAGGCGCAGACGAAGTCGAATTCGAATAAAAGTAGCCCATATCCTATGTTTGAGTTCAAACTTACCCGGTACCAAATTTCATCAAAATCACTTCAGGGCGCCTACCACCATCTCTTAAAACAATATTATTTTAATATTACTTTGTAATTTCTGTTGTTCCATTTTCAACTCTCGGCGCTGAACCGACCGTTGAAAATCCAACAGTGCGGAAGGCAAAGTAATGTTAAAATAATATTGTTTTAAGAGATGGTGGCAGGCCCCCAGTTGTTTAGTCGTGAAACTACAGACAGTCAAAGTTTCTTCCGCATTTATAATATTAGTATGCATTTTGTACTACACACAACAAAAAAGTCTAGGGATCAACATCCCTAACATTTGTTAGGGATGTTGATCCCTAGACTTTTTTGATGTGTATATTACTTTGTCGTACCAATATAATTTGCACAATAAGCTTTAGGTAAACAAAATCAAACGTAAAAAATTTCAAGTACCCAGTCACATGTATTTTCCGGACATCCAACCGAGGAGTACAGTGAGACAAAAAAAAAGGTTTAACGAGAAAACAAAAATGGTATTATATTCCACAGTATTACGTCGCGTCCTACTTACGTCAGACGTTGACGAGTCTTGTGTTCGTATTCATGACCACCTCTTCATGAATAGCTTTTTGTTCTCGGCTACCCCAAATTATTTTCTATTGAATTTCAGAACCGGACTGGACTCTTGTGATATCGTTCATCAAACTGTCGAGTTACGAAGTCTTTTTTTTTAAACCGACATAAGTTTACTACACCTAAAATAATACAAGCCAATTATTGTCCCACTGCAACACAAAGACCTCTTCTCAAACACAGAAGGCATATGAGCATTGAACATCACGCTTGCTCAAGGCGGTTTGAGCATTTAAGGTTTATATTAATTTACATTTACGTGTACAGGGTTCCTCACGATGTTTTCCTTTACCGAAGTCAGTGATGTCCAAGATGATTCTAGAAAGTACATATGAATTAAAAAAGTCACAGTACTTGCTCAGTTTCGAACCCACAACCTCATAATTACATGAGAGGCAGGAGCTTTAACCACTGGGCCATCACATTAACTAACACATTGATATAAGTTTGTAACTACGAAAACATAAGTTTAAATACCATAGGTTAAATGTTAATGAAAATGGTCCCCAGGGACAGACTACCATATTCCCTTAATGCGAGTCATAAACAACCTGCGTTGTGAATATAATAGCTCTTCAGTTAATAGACTACAATTAAGATTAATTGAGCTTAGTACTGCCAAAACGAGCCAACCCACAATCTCTCAATAATTAAATTATTTATGTCTCAAACATATTCAATACTAGGTTTTGCTCGGGACTTCGTCCGCGTAAAGGTCGGTTATTGTGGACGTAGACAAAGTCGAAGTAGAATAAAAAGTAGCTTATGTTCCCTTGTTGGGGTTCAAACTTACCTTGTACTAAATTTCATCAAAATTGGTTCCGTGGTTTAGTCGTAAAAGTGTAACAGACAGACAGAGATACTTTCGCATTTATAATATTAAGTATTGTAAGTATTAGTATAAATGCCAAATGTGTAACTTTACCCTTAAGTAATCAAAATTCCATTTACATCGGGGGGCACGGCAGTGCCCCCGCCAAAGTTAGATATATCCAAAACTATCCACAAAAATATTAAAAAAAAATGATTCAGTGTTAAATATCCTAAAACATTACTTACAATTACTTCGAAAATGGGAGAAATATTGACGTGGGTTGATTCCTTTCGGTGGACCTACACCCATTTAGTGTAGTGGGCATCCGGGTACTAAATTGTATTAACGGATATGACGTGACGCACAATATAAATGAACCGGCACAATTAACTATCAAAACATAAAATCATTATGTCAATTACATACACAAATAAACTAATTACGTGGTTATATTTCACGTCATTAAAATACTTTTGTAGAGGGACGAAGGCTAAATTACTGAATGAAATGAAAAATGATATAACGTTTTATTAGGTAGGTCCACTGGTGCCTAAATACATGAAATGATATGTGCTCCGATGAATTTTAAAATTAAGAAAATGTGGAAATCCCTAAAATTTAATATGTTTTTGCCCGATAAGGTTAAGCGCTAAAAATATGTCAGTATTTCGGCGTAACCTTTTCCCATTTTCCAGACTGTTCCACTTTAAAAACAAATAAGTGTGTAATAAACTTTTGGTCTGACTTACTGGAGCTACTATAATATTGGTTTACGTCATCAGTATTCTAAGAATTGAAAATAATTAGAAAGTCGCAGCATTTTTGAAAATTTAGAGTTTGTTACTAAACACATAAAATAAGAATTGTCTGAATCATAGCAAGTTGTAGGAAGCACTGTTGTGTGGGCTTAAACATAAATATTTTTTATATGACATGCTCTTTTTATGCGTGTCGCTCTGAAATCACAGCTGAAAGTGTTGTTGACGCTTTGTTCTGGTGATTGACGTGACATGAAAGGTGGGAACAAACTGTGTGTAAGAAGTATGTCATCGTCATATTCGTCTTGTTGTGCAAAGTTTTGCCCTAAAAGGATTTTGTAATGGATTAATTTTCAAGTTAAGTACCTTTCGAATTGCATTAGCAAATAGTGTTTTCTATTTTTCTGTGCATTTTATTAATTTTGCCAAAATATTCGAGCTATTGAGTTGAATTTTATTAAGATTTTCCTCATATCTAATGCAAGAATTGTATAGTGATGTATAATTCAAAACAATTTTACGTTTTATACGCCCAAAAAATTTGAGAATTCACTATCATTCGTGAGATCCAACGTAAACGGAAAAAATACCGATCGCACCTTTCCAAATACTCGACGTATTGACATCTCTGCAATAGTACGGATTACCGCCATAGCTCGGATAAAAGGTGAATTTGTTTACAAAGATTACCACGGTGTCGCTTCAGATGCCATCGGGATGTGAACGTCTCTAAGAGCGACAAAATATTCCGTTCACATTCGCCACCAGCCCTATTACGTGCACAGATTTTTCACAAAAAATCTCATCCCCAATCGACCCTCCTTAAAGTGGGTCGTAAGCCTTTGATAGAATCTCTCATAAAATAAAGCCTGGAGAAAGTGCGAGTCAGATTATCCAAGGTTATCTATAAGATGAATAAATTTTGGTGTTTGCCAACTGAACAAAAAATATTTATGGGCCGAAGTCGAAAGGTGAAATAGTTGTGTGCTCTCGTAAAAATTTGAGGTCTGAACTTTAAATGTCACTTCTCGTCGTAAACTCTAATGTATCCTATAATTACTTGGATTTTTAAGCGATTTTAAATTTCCCGAGGGACATTACGCGTCGGAAACTTTTACTGCTATAATATCCGGGATAGAATTTGTAAATGTAAAAAAGTTAATGAGGAAAAAAGACATCGGTTGAGACTTCAGAGCGATCTTTTAGTGAAAAAATTACTGTCTTGGGAAGAAAAATGTTTGACATTAAAACTAAGAAGTCTGAATTCTTATTCAATAACTAAATATGCTGAGGTACCTACTAGCTACTAATTTGGTAAAAAAAAACATTATGTATGGAATGTTTATAGTTATACTTTTTTTATATTCTAACCAAATGCTGAATTGGCGCCTGTAGAATCCAATTAATTGTGGTCTGTGGAAAAATAACATAAAGACATATGATTTATCCGAGATTCCTTACAAGTTTAGCTTTGTCTAATTATAAAGTACACAAGTATTAAAAAAAAGTGCTGAGATCTTTCAGTACCTAAGCAATATTAAGTATTTAAATCTTACACTATACCTACCATACATAAAACCTGTCTTTAACTTTTCCGATTCACTACCATTTTGAGCAATAAAGGAGTCTTCTACCTATCTCTTTCGATGCATCTATCTATCTCTCTCGTATTTTAAAAATATTTAAAAATATTTTCGGTTCAATATCAGCAGTTGTTTAGTAAATAATGTTCGTAAAGAGGTCGGGGTCGCGTCGTGGCCAGGTGTTCGGCACTCCGCCAGCAGATGGCACAATAGTTCCGCTCCAACGTTGTGCGAGATTATCTGTACTATTTATTCCTTTACGCACCCATCGTTTATTGCAGCATGAGGTTTATTTGCTAATGTATTTTGAAATGAATACACGGTGGTAGGGACATTTTGACGCAAACTTTTATGGTCAAAATGCAGGTATAGGACAGCAGATTTTTTATAATCGACGAAAATGTTAACGGTGCCGAGATCTAGCGAAGATAATAATTATCTCCGCTACATATGCGCACAAATTACAGTTTATTCTTCTATTTTTAAGACTGTTTCCAAAGGGAAACTTCTTGCAAAAATGTGAGCGGCCGTATTTTTAATTTTTATATAAAATGACGATACGTTGTCCTCTTATTCTTTTAAATTATTGTTAAAACTCTAGTCACTTCTTCCATCTCCATTGTAACAAACCAGCACTTACAGTAACATGGTTTGATTATTTTGAATAGAATCTACAAATAATAGGCCTAATCAAAGACTATTGTTAACCCGCGTCTTAGAATAAAATTAGGAGACTCCCTATGCAAGTCGTGAATAAGAGATTAATAATATCATCAAGGTACACCCGTGTGTATAAATAACATTATAATACTGCAGTGACCATTTTTCTTGCCAACTTATCAAGTCAATCTTGCAAATGCCATCAGCTACAAAATCTACAATATCAGTAGTGTAATAACATGCATTATCTAACGGTATTTAGTCTGACTTTGTAATGAAGATGTAAGTAACAAACAAATTTTTATTTATTTATTTTTCTCTAAGGGCTTTTATTTAATTTTTTTTAGCTAAAGGGCTTTTCCTGTTAGTTCCTTGAAGTGTACTGTAATTTTATTACGTCATTAGGACTTTTTGTTTTTATTTTGTGAGTAGCTGAAAAATATATCTAAGAGATGGACGTACACGTGTATTTCTAATAGTATAAATGTGTAACAAAGAACATCGACCTCTAATAAAACACGCATTTTAAAAAGCAGAGAGTGAAAAAATATTTTTATTTTCTCCGAAGCCAGTTTTATTTTTAACTCTCCACAGTAATACGTTTTAATGACGTTATATTTTTATATCTCGTACGTTGTGCTTACGTAAAGTAGCGATTAGAGAATACCGTCAAGGGTGAGAGACATTAAAATAAATCTCTTTAACACCGGCGGACCTAAGCGGATGTAGCGATGTGGCTTCTGAGCCAATGTACCTACCCGCCACAACGTTCTCATCGCGCCTCGCAAAGATAATTCAAGATTCCATTTTATGACCCTTTTATAAACCTTATAAAACGAATAATAATCTGATAGAAACAAATAACCAAATAATAAAGTAACAACGTTTGTTTAACCGTAGAAATCTACGGTTAAACAAACGGTTGTAATTTTATTTTCGGTTGACTTATGAGCTAATAGATGGAGACATGACAAATTGTATATCTCTTCGTCTAATGTCCGACTCATAGTATAAAGACGTATGAATTGATGATGTTTTAGCGAGACTTATTACCAGTCAGCACAACTGAGTAAAGGAATACGTTTTTTACTAGTCTGAATTCAGCAGCACATTCCAAAATATGAAATCGTAATTTTTGTTTACTTGTCACAAGTTGATGAAGATTACAAAAGTTGCTTTTCATTTCAGGTGACGTACATCAATCAAACCGAATTTATTACTACGAAGCGTATTGTTGAATTTTGATATACGATTTTTGGATCTACAAACATTTATAGAGGGCGGAAATGTTTGAGATTGTTTGTAATAAGGGCGTGTAGAGATAAGTGTTTTGTGATGAGTCGACACCAGCTGCGCGTTCCGGAGGTGCGCGTGAGCGGTGCGCCGTCGCAGGAAGAGGATGACCCCCCTACCGCTCTGCACCCCTTTGCGCTTACACTTGCATCTATACCGAGGAGAAGGCACTCTTGGATATGCGGGTAAGTGAATGAGTAATTGATGAATAGGTTTTATAGATGATCCAGATACATCAGGGAGGAGCTTGAAGATTATATAACTACGTACAGTACCTTGAAAATCATACATACATAAACTCACGCTTTTTTCCCATGGGGGTAGACAGAAACCACAGAACGCCACCTGCTACGATCCTTACATACTCCTTTCGCCTCATCTACGTTCATACATCTCGTCATACAAGCACGCCGGTTACGAGTACTCCGCACCTGACCTTTCTAAAGAACCTCACCAATAAGGTCAGTGTAGGTCTTCCTAGGGCGACCCCTCCCTGCGTTGCCACTCACCTCTACCATATAAATACCTTTTGTTAATCGTCTTTTACTCATCCTCTCAACATGACCGAACCATCTAAGCATACCCTTTTCTATCTTTGTCACTACATCAATTAAAAATAAAAAATAAAATCAAAATCAATTACTTATCATAAATAATACAATTGAATACCAGCCTATTATTGTCCCTCTTTTAGCTAAACTTTACCACAAAATAAACTTCCCCTTTTCACCAACTTCCTAACTAAGCAATATTCTGACCTAAATATAACTTTATGTAAAGTTTTCACATCTTTTAACTTCTTTCGAAAAGGTTATTAAATTATTTGATTAAATTAGGTAAGGCTTGTTTCACCTTACTAACACCTGCAATAGATTTATGATAATCTTATAAAGAATAAAAATAGAACGGATCAGCTGATTATCGTTTCAAGGAAGTATTAAAAGTCGAATGAAGGTGAGGGTTTATTGCTCATCAATAAGCGGGTTATCTGTTTGTCAATGTTGTTATATTTTATTTATAAATGGCTAGTGTCAGCAACTCTATCTTCAGGGCGTAATTTGCATACGAATGAGAAGTAGATCATTCGATCTTCTCCAGCGAAAGGCCAGCAGCGCCTTGACGTTACTGACGATCTCTTAGGGTGTTACCACACCAATCGAGCGATCGTCGATCGATGCGATCGATCGATGGTAAAATGGATTAGTCGACGTCGATCGATAGTTTCTACCACACCAATCGATCGATAGCCGATCGATGGTAGAATGGATTGGTCGACGTCGATCGATAGTTTCTACTAGACCAATCGATCCGTTCTACCATCGACCGGCAATCGATCGATTGGTTAATCGACCGGCATCCGTCGATCAATTAAAGCTACCACACCAATCGATCAACGTCGACCGATATCAATCGATGCCATCGATCGACTATCGATCGATTGGTGTGGTAACACCCTTAGAGGATACCGTTTCTCAATATTCTGAACTACAAAACTGACTGTTTTCGTAAAAATACTATGGAATTTAGTATTTATTACCAACAGCTGTGAGGCATCAAAGATAAAAAGCCAGACGCGCAAATAAATCTAATCCGACTATTCCTTATATTTTGATAACAGAACCCCATTAAGACTGTTCGTATATTATTCATACTTCTCACATACAAAAACACTTAGATTAGTTTCGCTTTATACATATAGCAAAACAATATAGCTCGAGTGTCGTGTCTATATTGAATATATATTTTCAGCAGTGAGTGGCTATCTGTAAGACAAATATCAGTTAATATTCATGAGGGGCTCCGGCGATGGTCTGTCCCAGGCATTAGCACAACAATGACCGACCACGTAAACGCTCATCCTAGCTAACCTCGACTATTGTACTGAGATCACTGTCTTCAACTGTTTTTGTATTCCATTATACCCGTCGACGCTTTCACTAGAGCTGTCCCATGAATTATTATAATGCAGTCGCCGTCTTCTCCCTAAATGGCCTCCTCCTCTACGTAACTTTATTATTCATCGGCATACTGGTCTTTATTGAAAATCAGACGATAAATTTCAAACATCGTTGAAGATATCAATAGAATCTGCGCATTGGGAAAGGAAAACCACGAAAAAATTTAAGTTTTTTTTCTTTCTTTCTTCAATCAGTGATATTTCATCACGACATTAGCCGGCACATTGAAGGAAGCCATTAATCTGACATTGGCAGCGCTTATACGTCGTTCTTCACACAGAACGCTTTATTCAATATCAAAATATTTGTTTGGCGAATATAGCACGTTATTAATATAACATTTTGCAGAATACAGTCGAGGCTACCTATCAATATACCTGTGGTTTCTGATATAAATATCTCTGAATTTCAAATTATTTCTGAATATCATGTTTGCTCAGATGTGTTTTGTTTTGTCCATACAGGAAACTGAAGTGACGTCACTGAGAATTTATGGCTCTTTCAATTAATGCGTTTGGTGCCGTACTGCTGCAGCACTGGAGCAGTCCGGTAGTCGTTCTGCACGCAGACGGTTGCTTTTTTTCATACAGTTCATACGTAACGTTTGTCGTTCTGCCATCGTGCGTGCGCAGTACGGGTGACGCACGGCACACTCGACGTGTCAAGTATGAAAAAAGACAACCGTCTTTGTGCAGCCAGACACCCGCACTGCTCCAGGACTACAGCAATCCAGCTCCAAACGTATAAATAAAAAAGCCCATTGTAACAGTAACTGTATGTATGCGGAGTTAATCAATACAGTCACTAGGAAATAGCGCAATCTGGAAAGCAGGAAATAGATCCAATTAAACACGGCTTTGATGTTCTGATTGCTCTATGTGCGACTTCGAATGAGGATGAACAGAAAATGAAAAGTAAGAACGTATAAGAAAGAAGTTGTCTCTTACAATGTGTAAGATAACCTTTAATGTAATTGACATAAAATATTAAGCAAATTGAAAAAAAAAAGCATTAAAGAGCCAACTGAACATTCAGGGGTTGTGTTTTCAATTTCCTTGAAAAAGTTTCATAATTCGATAAGAGCGTTCTTTTATTGTGCAAGTTCAGTCGACGCTAACTTGAACATTTCGCGTAATTACATCGCGAACATACTGCTATATTTATACTTTTAAAGTTTGTTTCACGGTTATTATGATTAATATTTGTTTTAAAATCTTTTTTTTTTTTAAGTGGAAAAGATTATTTAATTTACAAATACTCCTTGCCTTACATATTGAATGCGCCGAATTATTAGTTATTTCAATTTTAATAATTAATCTTAGAATTAATTATTGAATTTAAGGGATGTTAAAAAAGACACATATAGAACCAACAAATTGAGTAAAAATTTATGCTGAGGGACAACTTTTATATTTGGTGCGAAAAATCACTGTTTATGGTTTCGCACAATGTAACGCATGCAAAAATGTGATGCATGCAACAGTACAGGTTTTATGGCTGTAGTAAGTACAGTAAGTTAATGTTTAGTTATAACATTTATTTGTAGTAGGTAGGTAAAGAAACGTAAAAATAGCTTTGAACTTTAACCTTCAATTTCTTCGTAATAGAAAGGCTCCCAGGTAAAAAGAATATCGCATTAATGAAAAGAACGTGTAACTTTTGGCTTCGAAAGTGTCTTTTTACACCCCCTATGTTGACTATCTACGCCATATTAGATACATTTTACACGCGTAATCAAGGTTATTAATTAATTTTCCTAAATTCAATTACAAACTCACGTAGGTAAGCAAATCCCATCAATACTACTGAGTTACAATTTTGACGTGCGATTTGCATACGTATGTGAATTAGTTCCAAATAGTCGTGAGTTTATACAGCTCTCGTGCGCAAATGTGAACAAAACTGTCACACACATGCACAGGAAATTTATGACGGTCCATAACTTAGTAAGTATGCATGTCCGGTTTCAATTATGTCCTTGGAAATTCTGTATGTAACCAACTAACTTTACGTTGATGGTACCTTCCAACATTGAACGTGTGTTCAAGAACTTTCAAGCACTGTTCCGTTCTATCCTTACTAAGCTAGCCCGGTAGATACTACAGCTTTCTTAATGAAACTTTGAAGCTAGAACACACACATGTCTAGGAAATTATTTTCTACAAAGTAAAATGAAACAGCGGCTTTTACTGAGGAGCTTAGCTCGCGGTCAACCTGACCTTAGGGTTGCGCCCTTTCATCGCCTTTGTCTTATTCTCTTTAGACTCAAGTCAAAGGCTTGCGTTTGAAGTACTATCTGTCGACTAGCACTCCAATTGCGTGACACACTTGCAATTGCAAAAGGGTTTTTTGTATCTTATGTTGTTCATAGTAAGGTACATTTTTAAAATCTACGCAGACCAATCAATAATAGTCAAAAGGTTACAAGGTCAGTTTTAAACAAAAGCCATATATTTTCTGCACATAATCTGGCAAATGTACAGTTTTATGTGATGATAAAATAATAATTACAATATACTTCCAGTTTCACGTAAATAGGTTTGTATTTCGGCTCTCATCCAAAACAGAAAGTACTTATTGCGCTATACATATATTTACGAGTAACTCAGTATAATAGCCGGCAAACATATTGAACATGCGCGAAAATCTATATTATAAGCACTATCTTGTATAGGCATTCCATTCCACGTCATTTTTAGGTTTTCCGTACCCGAAGTGTGCCAAGGGACCCTATGACTAAGCCTCCGCTGCCCGTCCTTCCACCTGTCTGTAAGCGCTCTGTATCTCATGTACCGTAAAGTTGAAATTTTTACAGAGTATGCATTTCTATTGCCGCTAATACAAGAAATATTAAAAATTAAACAAAGTTAAAAATTAAAAGCATTCCCCATTCAAGAACCGGTTTTCTTTTTGTATTTATTGTTAAATATTGTACAGTAGTACGGAATCCAACGAGGACAACTCACGTTTGGCCGGTTTTTGTTCAACATGCTTGCTGGCTGTTTTCCTTACCTACTTATAATATTTTAGAAATCTAAACTGAAACTAACACATCTATGAATGAAGTTAAAATTCATTTAACAATTCTAAAACAACTAAGAATAACTTGAGCATCTTTTCTAACTTAAACTAGGGTAGTTAATATTAATTTGAACGTTGGATATATTCTTGTTCGCTACTCAAAGGCTTATTCTATCAAAGCGGGGCTACTCCTCGTCTTATCTTTGGGGTGCGAATTTCGAGTGAATAGCGTTTCCTTTTTAAAAAAATAATATCAAAATGAAGATAGAATAAGCTTAATGTTCTGAACTTTTTACAAGCTCATAGCATTAGTTTTAACGGATTCTCTTTATACGTTTCAACTCTTAGGTAATGCATTTGTAGAATTTAGGGGTTTATTTCAAAAGGTATACCCCAAGGTAATCTACGAAGAGTAAAGTCAAACCTCTCGTCTCCTGTCGGTCTTCGATCGAAGAGTTTATCTAGTTAATTCAACTAGCTAACTTGTATGCCATTCATTTTACTTTGAAAATGAACCCGTCTGAAGATCTTAAGTGGATTAGCCGCATACACACACAAAGTGACCCTTATCTCGATCAAAGCTGACCACGCTGATTGCATTAAGTCGCAGGATGCTGTGCATCTCGCGTGTCTAAGAATCTATACTAATGTAATAAAGCAGAAGAGCTTTTTCTTTGTTAGTTTGTTTGAACGCACTTATCTTTGAAATTACCAGTTAGATAAAAGAAAATATTTTTGTAATATTATGAAGACTAGCGACTCGCCCCGGCTTCGCACGGGTGCATGTATTATACATATAAACCTTCCTCTTGAATCACTCTATCTATTAAAAAAAACATCAAAACCGCATCAAAATCCGTTGCGTAGTTTTAAAGATCTAAGCATATATAGGGACAGACAGACAGACAGACAGCCAGGGAAATCGACTTTGTTTTATACTATGTAGTGATTATATGCGAACGAAGTCGCAGGCAGAAGCTAGTAAAGTAAATGAACTCAAAGGCTTTGTCCTTAGACTACTCTACTTATACCCTGCTCTTTGCGGTTCTTTTTCTCTTGGATAATGCACCGAAAAGTGGCGCTTTAAAAGTACTAAGAGGGTAGTAAATACCTCTTTACTTTCCCTGCACGTTCCTATAATATTTTACTTTTGTATGAATTATGTAAAGCCTTTCGTTACTTATGTACTTCGCCTTTAAGATAAAGTTTTACTTAGGAAAATATACGTGACCAATGAAATTTGTACCGAACAGCGTTTATGATGAATAAAACATGGCCTGTGTTAGTAATCACTCTAATTAGTTTTAGAAGCTGGAGTTCGTGTCTAATAAAACTTGTATTATATACGAGAAAGGCATCGATTCTGCCTAAGTAAATCTAAAATAATAACGATAAAAACAGAGTAGGTTTCGTGTTGATTTTCCTAAATATTCATTAAATTGAATTTGGGATATGAACTGTGTATGTAAGCTTAGTTGGCTACTCACATGAGTACCTACCCACATTTTAATTCACTTACCTGAACCACCCACTTCCAGGCCCGTTTTACGACTTTACGCCTGCCTTGTTAGTGCTACAATATATTCAATTGTCTTGCCGTATTCCGGCCTCCCGAGTTTCCACCTCCACTCAGTTTAATGTGTTTACTTATTTTCATTAATTTTATTCCACCAAAAAGTTACCACAAGCAATAAAATGTAGGTAATTTAACGTCGAGTGTATTAACTTGGAGATCGTAAATTGTTTGTTTTGTCTTAACGTCAATAGATGGCCTTTCATTTTACAAACAAAGCGAATTCTAGAAAGTAACTTTACTGTTTAAGTTGTGCCTTAAGAGTCTGCGAAAGTTATTGACAGATTCAGAAAGTTATTCTGTTGGAATAATAGTAGTATCTTGGAGAACAAACTCATTTATAAAAAGATCAGGAAAATACTAACAATCAACCGAGCTTGCATTGTCTTTTGTATAATGGCGCTAATAAAATTGCTATTGTCATAATTTAATTTACCTAAATTACGTCACGCTTTGAGCATTAAGTTACTTTTTATCTTTGTAGCTATCAGAAGCTAGCTCTGCGTCTGCGTAACAATCGTGAAATAGGTAGGCTTTAGTTCAACCAATCGTATTACCGTATTTAGTGGTAAATGGAATCCCGGTAAAGTTAGGAGATTGGATTAACTAAATCGCATTTATTTCTTAGACCTAATCAGATAAATTCGTAATTTGTTGCTCAAGAAAGAACTCTTTGAATTTATTGTGTGAATTAGGTCAACATATTTATTAAAATTTGTAAGTCATTTGTCAAGGCGCCCGACGCTGTCTTCGCTTGTTAAAACTGATGATGTTCGTAAAAAGCTCTTTGAGAAAAAAAAATGCAAATTCTTGGCAAGTAAAGTGTACACAAAGTGCTTCCCTTAACATCGAGATACAAATAGTAAATGCGTGGTAAAACCACAAAATATTCTTCCAAAATAGTTGATTGCCAATCTTCCACTCGTCTCTTGAAAACATAATGAAGTTCACAAAGTGCAGTCACAATAACACAAAAAACTTAGTATTTGAACAGCATCATTTCTGCTATAATGAGTAATCTACGCGCAATAAGTGATACATAAATCACAGGTACGCATATTAAGTATGACAGTGCGTGAATCTTCAAAGATGCGGTTTAGGACACGGCGACATATTTGAAACTCTGCCACGAGCTATTCTCGTCCTCAGTCGCGCGTAAACACCAACACGAATACGATATTAGATATTATTATATCTTGAATTAATAATATACGGGCAATTATAAACTTTACTGGAATTCAAAGAAAGCTTCGAGATTTAGTGGGAGATATAGAACAGTTGCGCTATTAACAAGTCGAATGCCAATGTCGATTTAAAGTGGCTCAGTTCTCCGTTCACCGAATTTCTACAGCTTCTTCCCGAGTAACTTCCAACGTAACTCTTCCAAACTTTCTTAAAGGCTTTATACTAGTTCGACAATTTGAAAGGAGCTCGCTAACCAGCACAATAAAAACATTTCAGACTGAATTCATAATAGGGTTAGATACGAACAAAAGTTTTGAATCTTATTTTCTCATTTCAATATGCGAATTGGAAATATTTGGGACTATTTGATACTGGAGATGCCAATTTAACTAAAACTATCAAACAGTCTATGTAAGTACTTTGATGAAACTCCTGAAGTTACCGCAAGTTCAAACTGTTGCTTACATTGAAACTGGAACAAGTTGGTTCAAGTCAAACCTAAAACGAGCCCTCATGCGTAAATCGGTAAATCACAGCTTCTTACACAACAACATAGAAATTTTAGAAAAATATGACTTAGATGTATTTCCAACGATCACACAATGAATAACAGAGATTAATTTTAGGAAATAGAAAACACATTTTCAGTGGAATTTTTGTCGCCTCATGAGTCATAAGTATCAACGACAGTGATTTATATGGTCTATATTTTTGAGAAAAATGCTGTAAGTAAGGCATGACAAGACATGTCATTGGAATCGTGATAATATGCTGGTCGTGGTGTAAAGTGGCGCTTCGATGTAAGCTGCGACGGTTTACGCGCCAAGACGCACGCGCAGTCCACGCCTCGCCTCGACCAATATAAACGTCGATCGAAATTAAAACATAACGAGAAAGTATGCGCGGGACTTTATCTTATTACAGATGTGTTCCAAACATCTAAATTTGCGCATTTCGCTGTAGTGACCTCGTGGAGTGAGTGCACTTTATGTGGACATGTGACGTGAAACTGTAATCGTGCTTTGTTCTTTGTGATAACGCTGTGATAGAAAAGTATTTTGTGATATTGTGCTTATGGTAACGTAGCAAAACAACTTGTGGCAACCCACGCGTGGGAATATTTACCTATATATTTCTGTAATTCAAGAATGCTTTTCAATGAAAAGTAAATGCAATGTTTTGCGTTTTAAAATACTTTGAATCGTTTAAAATTAGAATTGAGTGAGAAGTCTTGAAATACCTACGTACTACGATTGCTCGGCAATTAATTAAGTACCTAATGCGTTTGATAATTTACACATAATAAATGAAATAGTTATCTAGGTGACATGAATAATTGACATAACGAAAATTTGATTTATATTTTTTTGCCATTGGATTGTCATCTTTATTGAAAGCCAACAGACATGGGTAAGCCCACAGACATAAAGACTTTTCTTTACGTAACAAGGCCTTGAGGCCCTTAACAAAGAAAGGTGATAGTGAATGTCAACCTTAATACCGAACGCAATTCTGTCTTTGAGAACTTTTGAAAAACACTTTTTAAATAAACTTTGGCAGTAAATAATTTGATAGTTTAGTTATTATATTATCTCCTTCTATTTTATATTGTAATAAAGTTGGAAGCTGACATTTGAATAATTCAACGCAGTTTATTTATTGCGTGATAAGTAACTTAGAAAGCCATTAGTTACACCAAATATTGATTCACAAACATTTAATGTTGACATTACATACCTAAATATAAAACAGTGCTCCACAATCGGTAAAAGATATTTAAAAACGATGTCAACTTGGATGACTAACTCTGCCTTTGAAAAGGCTATAAAAAAAGATATTAAGTGTACCCATTCAGTTATTTTTCTCCGAGCACAAAGGCGTATGAAAATTGCCTCGATTTTTCGCAGTGCAAAACAATGGTCGGAAAATTCTTACCAATTTATTAACCGAAGAATCTTGATTGAAAAAGTTTAACGTGAACAAATGAACATAAACTAAGTTATTAGGCAATTCGGAAATATTATTCGTAGGTACTTATACTACTTCGTGATGGCCTAGTGATTAAGGCGCCTGCCTCTCATGCATGAGGTTGTGGGTTCAATACCGGGCAAGTAGGTACCAATGTGACTTTTTCTATTCATTCACTTTCTAGGTTTATCGTGTGGAATCCTAAACTTAAAATTAATATAAGTCTGAAATCGCCAATCCACCTTAAGCAAGCGTGGTAATCAATGCTCGTGCCTTCTCTGTGTGAGAAGAGGCCTTCGCGCTGCAGTGAGACAATAATAGGCTCGTATCATTATTATTTTTATTACTTGTACACTTGAATATAGGTCCGCCATTTACCAAATGGTATTGGGGTGAAACTGTCATGCTCACAACCCCTAACAGACTCATTGGTAACAGCAGTTCGTTATTTTTATCAAACAAAGGGATCTCGTCTTAACCTTGGCATGTCCTTGTGACAAAATCCCTTACGTAGGCATTCGCTTGAATGACACCCACAGTAGAGAGGGGGTTCATCTGTTACCCCCTAAAACCTACAAGACGTCGCAAAGAATTCTTTAAGTGGACTTAAAAACAGTCGTGATTGTAATGATGATAAACCATTATCTACCTAGTTTTGGTCTTTGTGGCTACCTTTACGTGGGACCTATTTCCAGCAGTGAACATCGTTATACCGCTGGTAAACCCACGATGGTTTTTGTGTTTGTTTGTTTTTGAGAAACCACATGTTAAACTGTTATTTATTTTGATCAACAAACAAATACTAAAACATAGACATTAAAACAATGCTGTAGTAGCTGAGTCAGATCCCATTTAAAATGTTAGGTTCCTAATTAGGTATTACATTTACATAGCATCAATATTATTCCGAAGGGTTTGGCACTTAGGCATTGTAGTTCGATAACTAGGCATCGTTAGGTCCCAAAGTCATTAAGTGTCAGTGTATTACCATAATGCGTAATAATTTAAATTACTGCTAAAATTATCAGTTAAGTTTGACAGGCAATATACTGGATAGCGAATAATGATATTGGGATGGTTAATGTAATCAGGCTTTATAGCCCAATTCTCCATACCAGCTCAGCAGTGTATTGGAGATAATTTATTAGGTAATTTGCTTAGTCCAACCATAAAGTGTTATAGGAAATAGGTACTGGACTTTTATAATGCATTGGGCAAATAATAAATATTAATAAATATACGTGGTTTGTAACATTAGAAAACCACCAAATATGTAACGTTCAAAAATAAGAAATTAATGACCATTGTTACGATAATCCTATCCTTATTACATACTAGCTTTCGCCCGCGACTTTGTTCGCATCAAAGTTAATATATTAATCCGCGGGAACTGTACACTTTTTCGGAATAAAAAGCGTAAATGCTATTTCAAACCATAATCTTTCTCTGTGCCGAATTTCATTTAGATACGTTCGGCCGTTCTGGCGCGATTGAGTAACATAGATATCTATCCAAACTTGCGCATTTATAAATTGTAGTAAGATTACTTATTAGTAGGATTAGAGTGACGTACAGTTACAATGTCCAACCAAATATTTGTCTTAATTAGGATAATGATTAAATATTGTTAAATTAATTAATTATTTAAATACCTCACAACTGGAAATTTGGAATATTTGACTGTTGACATGTAGGTATTGTATTTTTTATTTGGAATAATTGTAATTTTAAATTGTAATTTTAATGACAGTAATTCATGATTTTATTGACTAATTGAAGTATATAATGACTACTTTCAAATTGAATTATATTTAAACTGTACTACTGAAATGTAATTATACCTAACTAAAAAAAATTAATAATAATATTTGTACGCCACGATATGCGGCTGAACATGCCAGAACTTATATTTCTTTATTATCTTGCATGCAATGTATCATGTACACCATGTTTAAACAAATAAAATTTTACTTATTTACTTACTTACTTACTGGTTTTTTCTATTGTCTGTTTATTTATTAATACTATGTTTTACATTTTAAGAATTAGACCACAATTCAAGTATACATAAATACCATCTACAAGTATTCATGTACCTTGTAATCATCAAATGGCTTCTTCTGCTCTGGGCCGAGCGGAAGGGAGTGTAAGGCTCTTACTGACTAAAACCCATCCGTGTTTCTCATAATGCCCTTTGCGTTCCAGGGCCACGGTGACTCTTTCGAAAAAAGCCGCAACCCTGGCATTCATGTACTGCATGTACTTTCAGAAATTAACGGAGGTTGTTACCCCCTAGCTCTTAGGTACAACTTTTAATACATACGACAACTAACGACTTTTGTTCGACGACTTTTAGAAATATTAAAAGCATCTTTTATCTCCTCATTTCAAAGTAACGATAAGCAGAAGCTTACTTCGAAAGTTTAAATTGAAGTGTATAAAACATAGGTACTAAGTTAGGTTCATTACGAACTGGATATAGGTTAGTATGTACTGTGACGTTGTCAAGGTACTTACTGAGTGTGTGCGGGCTTCAAACTACACTTGGTTGAAACTATTTCAGTTAATAGATATTTCGTATTTCTTATGCAAAACCGCTCGTCAGCCCTTGAGACGGACTGTAAAGTCCTTATTGCTAACTATTAGCTTAACTTTTCTTGCCCAGAATCCTAATTATTTTTATACCTCCTTACATCAGCCAGTGAAAATCCTGTCAAAATCGGTCCAGCCGTAACAAACGGACAGACAGACAAAATAACAATTTAAAAATAACATTCATATTCATTTTATAAATAGTTGTTATTTTGACATTACAAACGGACATTTCAATTTTATTTACCTGTTTAGGTATAAAACTATCTCGTAGAAATATAAACTCTGTATAAAATTAATTTAAGGTTGGATATGCTACAGTACCCTTAATTTATTTTAGTGTACCTACTAGTAATAATTTCTAGTTTGAAATATTTGTATCCACAAACAATTCAAATAAGCTTTCTAGGTCATTTATGAGAATATCGCTGCCAAAATTCCAGTTGTTTTTACATAAAATGTTTATGAATTGGAATTCGTTATAATAATTCAAAAATAACCTGTAAATGTTTAACCCGTTTATTGATCAAGTAATTCCACTTTTCTGAGAAAATATTTGTACAAAGTCTAGAAAGACGTTGATGGAAACAACACACTTGAAAGATACTAAACACCATTCAGTCATTACCTACCAATCTAAAAGAATATCTGCCCACTACATACTGAAAACAAGGTACGGTGTGATACATTATGGTCTTTTTAAAGTAAGTGGCGAAATACAGACGTAATCGGGTATCGATATTTAAGCAATAAAACAAACATAAAACCGGACAAGTGCAAGTTGGACTCGCACACGGAGTAACATGACATACAAACAAAAATACGCTTCTTTTACGGGGAAAAAAAATAAACAATTAAAGGGGGGTCATTCATTTTCATCTGTAATTTATTTTTATTATTTGTTGTTATAGCAGCCGTAGTATGTTGAATAATTTAATAATACACATTCTGAGAAAATTTAAAGTGTACACCTATTATTTCCTAATACGGTTTAAAAGATACAGCTCTGTGACAGACAGACGACGGTCTTAGTCACGTTGTGTCGCTCCATGTAGTGTCCCGTTTGGCAACTTTTGGATAAAGAATCCTAAGAACATATTTATAAAATTAAATTTTCCGTAACTGCGTACCACGTGTTCAATCAGCTGTGTACTTTAAATTATGATTTCGTCATATGGGATAATGATGATCATAATTCATAATAATGACAATCGGAAGTTAGATATTTTGATATTGTGGTCGAAACTGCTTTAATAATTTGCGCTTTAAAAAATGTGTTATAGTAATTTTGTTTGTGCCATAAAATGAACAGAATATAGTTGCAACCTTTACAGTGTATGTAGGTACTTCATTATTCTATAATAACCATACAAATGATTCTCCTTACTTAACTACATTGAACAACGTATAGATATTTCCATCTCATTGTAATCTTAACCTTGGTGACAAACAAAAATATAGACCTGTCTTTATTTTCAAGGCTGGAAATTGTTTATGAACTACATAATGTTTTTGTTTTCCTTTCAGTCGACGGTTACCTCCAATTTCATAAGTACTAAATTATTTCTCCTTTGAATATTTCATTTGATACTCAATTCTACGACAGTAATTCGAATTCTCCATTCTAACCTGTTTAGGTATCTAGTCAGGCTGTTAGTAAAAATATAAATCGTACTTTGTCCTGAAACTGTGACTCTTATCTACTGTAAATTACGACGTAGATTTGACCTTTGATTTTCAACTGCTAGCTAAATATACACTCCCGGATCCGTAAATCGAGCTACCCTGCATTTTTTGTTTGAAGATAAAGTAAAACCCTTTTGAAAGGTCATGAATTCAAATTTGGAACAATAAGGACACCAAAATGATGGCCAGTAGGTACGTCGGCTTCAAAGATACTTATAAACTTTTTCTTTGACTCTTTTATATTTCATGTTTGAGGCTTTTATACCTACCATGGAAATGCGCGGTGGCTCGATTTTGGATAATATTTAGGTAGCATGTAACTTAGGCATTAGGACTTAGGATCTATTTCGTCGAATCAGAATTAACTAATTATCTGACTGACAAAATATACTTCAAACGCTCCATTTCTTCAACCTGCAAGAATAGGTAACTACATAATTATTCTACTACTCTCGACCAATGAACATGTCAATGACTATAAAAATCCGAACAGATTGCAGTTACAACTTTTTACTATTGCACACTATTGAATCTATTAGTAAAACAATATTATGTCATACATAATTGTTGAAAGTATTTAAATGAGGATTAATTCATGAAATAGGCAAACTATGTGCTAAACACACATTTTCACAAAAAATTTGAATATTATTTACTGGACTTGTAATCATAGTAACAATCGGTTTATATCATCTATGGCACAGTGAACATTTTAGGAAAATTCATGTTATTTTTAGAGCAGTAAGTATCAAAATAACATTTTGATCTCATACAGCTGTCATTACCTTAATGTATTTTGGTTATTGTTGCCAAATTACACTTTTTTTCGTGTAATTTGAACCTCGGTCAACGACTTTTCAGAGGTTAAATAGTGGTAAATAGTGCGTCTTTTATTTATAATTTTTTTTACAACCAAATTCTGAATATCGTAAAGCATGATGATTGTGCTCATTTACTGTGTTTTCTCTTCATCCCGTATCAACTCAACGCGTAAAGCCGGGCTTCCACTGCGAGTAAAACAGATTCCGCATGGAGTTCATTTCACCCACAACAGTGAATTTCCCTTTCTTCGTGGTAGCAATTAACTGTTGTGAAGTAAACGGACTCCCCACGGAATCAGTTCTGCTTGCAGTGAAAGCCCGGCTTTAGTCATCTCTATTGAATGCCATTACCCTACAACTTTTTTATACAACTAGCTTTTGTCCGTGACTTCATCCGCTTATATGTCGGTTTCTCGTTTAAACCCTTTAGCGGGCGAATTTTGGAAAATCCTTTCTTAACCCATGCCTACGTCATAATAATTATCTGAACTGTGTGTTGATAGATCAGTCAGTCAGTAACGGTTGATTTTTTATTCTTCTTCTTTTTTTTTATTAATTGAACACGTCCTCTGCCGTCCCTTCGGGTAATGCAGGCGCGGTGATATTGTTTACGATCGACACTTGTATAAAACATGTACTTAAGTACTTACCTACTGTGAGACAGGAATGCACACAGGTGTGCCAATAATAACTGCATGCACACAGACGTTTGCCAAGTGCAGTGATTATGGCAAATTTTCTTCAGGGCTGTTCATCGTAGCTGAGGAAAACCCAATTTTCAGTATTGCTAAGGGGTTATAATAACGTAGGCGTTTAGGTAGTTCTCAGGATTCCCCTTTCGGTTTTCGTCATGGTCATGCATGGTTTGTGGTGACCTACAGATGTACGGAAGAAAATTTCAAACAAATTGGTGTTAAAAAAAAAATTCATTGAACTAATTGTTTTTTTTTTGGATGCTAATGCTAATTAATATTTAATCTATTTTAAGCATTTTTAAACATACGTTAAATAGTTATTATAAAATAGTAACGTAATACATTTGGCATATAACTATTGAAATATTGTGGGTTAGCTCGTTTTGGCAGCACTAAGCTCGATTGGGATACACTCGGGATAATAAACCGAAGTTAGAACTGAACGTTCCTTTTAGAAAGCCGTTTAATGGCTTTCAATACATCGAGGTACTTAAAAATAAATCTTTATCCTCAAGCTCGAAACACGTTCTCAATAAAGTTGAACTTCGCCTTTATCTTCTAGTTTAAAAATACAAATATTTTTATATACATAAGGAACCCTTTATATATTAAACTATTAATAAGTAAATGGGTGACAAACAGCATGTCCCCACCTATTAAATATCAATAAATAATTTGGCAGCAGAAATAAATAAATAATCATAGCGACTACACAGTACATCACGCCTGTAAACCTCGAAGGGTTTGGCAGAAGTGTATTAGTAAGAAGTCAATTAGTACACCCACATTTCGCCAGTTATGTTCAACCGGGTACAAATCCAGACTCCTAGGCTGCTACTGAAGAATTCCTGATGAAAAAACCCAATAACACTTTACCCGACCTGGGAATCGAACGACTACATGCTCAGAAGTCTGACTGAGTCTGTTTGACTTTGACTTTGAGTCACAATTAAAAACGTTCAAAATCTAGTCGCAATTCCATCTCAGTGAAAATCAATGACAAAAACTTGTCAAAGATGTAGGTAAATTGAGGCATTGACAGAATGACGTTCCTAAGTACCTACGAAAATTGCTCTCAGAACGACCGATATTCTTACCTAAGAAGATAAATACGTAGTTTGTTACTAATAAAAAAAAATGAAGTAGGTAAGCACAATAACAAAGGTGATTTGCCTAAAATTTACCATTTATCCAAAAATAGGTACTATACAAAAATACTATATCAAAGTCAAAGTCGTATCGTAGATAGAATCTATTTAATCAGTGTAAAATGAAACCAATGTAAGTAGGTACCTACAATAGTTTGTTTACAAAGTCAGGCTTCCGACTCGTTCCAAAATGAAACGACCTCTCGAGGGGGACAAATTAATATGCTTTGGGACCTACTCGTTTCGAATTTCCCGTAATCATAGACTGTGTATATTATAATATAAAATAGATATAGGACTATAAATATTAATATTGTTTCTGTATATTACAAAATACCTATCTAATAATAGGGAAGACTACGTAAAAGGTTCGCGACGTAGAAGGTACCTACGTCATATTAGGTAAACTACCAAGCTCAAAGCAAAACTAACAACGCAATTAATTTTCTGTTTTTCACGAAAATCTAAAAACTGTTTTGCTAGAAAATTTACAAAGGATACCTTAGAAAAAGTTGCTAAATTAATTTGACTATAATTATATTTTTATTAGAAAGTAAAACATTGTTAAAGTAATGAAGAACATTTTGTTTAATGGTTTTTAAGGCTTTCATCTGGTTTATTTCCGAAACTTTCCAATAACAATTTTTTTTCTATTCTATCAATAATTTTATATTTTATTTTATTTTATTTCATATTTTATTTTATACATAGATTTTTATTCTTTATGCCACATACGTTATTTTGCTACTGAATAAGTTACAACAAAATACTTTTCTCCAACCAAAGTTTCTTGAAAGCAGAGTGACAAAATGTGACGCGATTTAAAACAGCGACATCTAGACTTCAGTGCCAATACCTCTTGCCCTCAATACGAACCAACACAAGGGACTATGTTGCCAATCGCAGAGACAGACGAGAGCGCCACCGCGCGAATATCGATGAACGCGCGCCACCGACGAACCCGCGACCGCGTCGTAACGGCTGAAATGCGGGCCGTGCGACGCCGGCGGGGTTGGACTGTAGTGGGTTCGGAAACTAGGTAAGTGAGGGCTCCGCCACTAGATGACGCTTTCATCAATTTTCACACGTAAGACACAAATATTGTGAAATATTTTCCTTACAATCTAGACACAACATTTAATTATGTCGAAAACCTGAATAACAGTAAATGAAAAAAATAATTATGTTTTGTTTCAATAAAAATACCAAGTAAAGAGGAAAAAATTATGTTAGAAAATAGAGCCCGCAAGCTGTATATTCAATTAACTTTTAGTTGTTTATAACTGGATAAGGCTAGCATGTTTTAAAACAGGCGTGAGATAAATACATCGTTTTTCTTTATCAACATCCGACTTTATCTTAAAGCAAGTTTCGGTAGCGCCGTAATTGGCAATTAGTTGGACCCCAGGGCCGTGTCGAGCACACTACAGTTTCATCCGCTAAATGTTTATTTGAAAAAGTTTTACATCGCGTGAATAAGTAGCCTGGATATTAAATGGTAAGGGTCTACGTATAAACGAGCCGTGTATAATTTTGTTTTTTTTTCCTGTTTTTTCTTCGGAGGCCTCGAAAACTTTATGTTTAGAATTATATAACCTTTTGGAAAGTTCCTTTTTTATACTTGGTCAATATATTATCGGTTTCCCATAAACAAGGGGTGCCCAAATTCTGCGTAGAAGCCAGGATTGTTATTCTCGGCTACTGTTCATTTGTTTTCATTATCTTTAGTGTTTACCATAACAGTCTGACTCTTGCACGGTTCAACGTAGTTTGCGCTTAGGGCAATACACATGCTTATGCAAAGATTATTAAGAGTAAAGGACCTGGGTGTTCGCTGTCAGATCATCTCCATAATTTCTGTGAATTTGCACCTCTCTATGATAATAGAACAATGAAATGAAAATATAGGATTGATAGTTTAATTTATTGTTGAATAGAAACAATGGATTTGCTATGACGTGTTTAAATAACATTGAATATTATGAAACTTTAGATATAAATCTATATTTTCCAAATCTACTTTAAAAATAATAACCTGCTATATATCTACCAGACGTAGATAGGGTACCTACCCACCTTAGTTTAGCTTAAACCTTACCAGAATTTATTATTTTACTATTTGATGGAATGCTATCAAAAAACTAACAAAGGTTGAAGTTATTAGACGCATTACTTCACATAATCTCAAAGGATTTAAAAAAGATTTCTTAGCCACTAAGTCTTAAGTTCGTTGACGCTTGTCTAATACTAATATGAATGTATTGAGCTTGAAACATTTAGATGAGCATCTAAATTTTATATGCATGGTTATGCGTCTAAAGTGCAGAAAAATGTACCTAGTACCTACCCAGTGAGGTTTATTGTTACCCAAACGATAGGTCTTGAGTTAGTTTCCTAGATTAAACGATATGTTTCTTGAATGCTCTTAGTTGTACTGTACATAGAAGTACCTGGCCTATAAGTAAAGGTATGATTTAATACAGGAGTTTTCTAGTTGGGGGTCGCACCACCCAAGGGGTGTGCAGAGACCAGTAAAGGGGGTTGTGGGCCACCAGTGTAGTTAAGGACCTTATTTACAGATTACGAACGTTTCCGCCGTACCTACATTTATTTATACAAACTTAGTTTTCGCAATAAAAATAATAATATCTGATCTAATCTTCTTGTTTTTATCTATGTAAATCTTTGATAGTATAGTAACCTAAAATTATATTGTCTGGGCAGGGGAGCGCGGATATTTTTTCCAAAAATAAGTAGGGAACCCCTGATTTAATAAAATAAGTATCTATGTTAAACAAAGTAAAAATAGTAGGTAAAAATACAAGGAAATCATTTATTTATACTGAGATAAAGAGAATTGAAAACCTCTCGAGAGAATGGAATTGAATAGATTGGGGAAGAAGTTTTGTTAAACTAGACACTTTGTTGAATAGAATAAAAGTGGGTAAGTAAATCCTGAGGGAATTTCAAAGGCTACACTTTAAAGTTGGATGCTATTGTAAGAAAAGCTGTATTTTACCTGTGGTACTGAAGAGACTCTGGCTGGTTCAACAATGTAGAACCTCATTTTAATAGTTTATCTCTTCTTCTCTAAATATAAAAGGCAACCATTACTGACTGACAGATCTCTCAACACACAGCTGAAACCGCTGAACGGATTGCGCTGAAAAGCATGCTGATATTTATTGTGGCATTCCTAAGGATGAAATGGAGGTCCAAAGTTTGTATGGAGAAACAAGATTAGATCGCCAATAACCGACATTTAAACGGACAAATTCGCGGGCAGAAACTATAGTTCTTTATAAATTGAATATTGACATAAACACACTATAATAGAAGAATAAGGATTTGTCGGCACAAACTTACTTGTATTAAGGCCTCCGCCCACGCGCCACGTCAGACAATCTGTGACCGATTTTCTGTCGGAGAAAAATGGAACGTACATGTCCTACGAAACTATGAAATAATCGTCAGATCCGATAATCGGTCCTACACAAAGTATGATTTGGGCGGAGGCTTTATGTTCCAACAACCCTCGGTCACCGATGTTCGCCTGTCAATATTACACACATATTGTTAAATTTGGTTATACCCTCATTGTAACTTTCGCATAAAATATGTCTTAACCTTGTTACGTTCTATGTTTTTTTTCTTTTACACTATAGTCGATGATAACGATGCACGGTTAAATTCTTATGTATTTGTGAAATAAATAAATCATTATCATAACAGAGTTTAATTTCAGTTACAATAGTAGGTACCTAAAATCTAAGTGAGAGCTACAAGCACTCACAATACCTTAGCTTATATGATTGTTTTGTTGATGAAATTGCAATTAGGTACAAGAAAGGTACGGTTTGTTGCCTAATGAAAATATGTAGTTTATCTTTGAACATCGTACGAGAAAAATATGTAGGCTGGAGGCTATTCAAGGATTAGTTTCACATTAGATCCTAACGATATAATAAAGCTTTTATTTACAAATTCAGTTGAGACGAAGTTATTTACGTTACTTTTGAATTATAAATTAAGCGACTTGTCCCGGCTTCGCACGGGTGCAATGAAGATACTAATACTATACCTACGTATAAACGTTTCTCTTGAATCACTCTCATCTATTGTTGAAAACCACATTAAAATTCGTTGCGTAGTTTAAAATATCTAAGAATATACAGACCGATATATTTTTATATTTTTTCAATATTTTATTTTTTATGATTTTTCAATGATAGAAAAGGTATAAAGAGTTATGCCTCAGTTTTTTTTGGAAACCTAAAATAAGTAAAATACCATCGCAGATCTTGAAGAAAAAAGAAGTAATTGAAGAAGAAATAAATGCAGGAACTCTAACTTTTAAAAATCTAATTCAATAAGTCAGATGACCCTCAAGGGGAGTATAATGGCGTCTCAAGGGTACCATTACTTGTTAAAACGCTCTATTGAATACTGTGAAACGTTTTTTTCTGTAATGTTTTCTTTTTATGTTACTTAAAAGAAGGTCAGCTTTTTACACTTTCATTAATAGTTCTACTTTCGGATAATCCGCATGTGAAATAATTATATAGTGATTATGTCAACTTCACAGCTTATAAAGTTAATGACCGGGCAAAGTATTTGATTAGCAATCAATCAACCTCGGTTTTCAAAGGTCAATTGAATCTGGTCTGTCAAGTGACAGAAATTGAAATCACTTGAATAGCTATTGATATTTCTGTAACAGTTTTTAATTAGTAGAGTTGACTTTCTGATCAAAGATATAATCAGCTTTCCAGAAACCGGTAGGTAGCCTCTTGTATGTAATTTTTATTATATAAAAATGTTTTGATAAAACAAAACAGTGTGTAGCAAGGTTACACGACGTAGCAAGCCTTCACGGCGTAGCAAGCCTACGCCGCGTAGCAAGCTAGTCAGGCTAGCAGTCACAAAGACAAAATTATATATAAAAAAAATCTAAAATACTTAGTGTGCATTAAATATGTTTTGCCAATCACTCAGCTACTGCGCCAATGCGTATGTAGGGAATAAAGCTCTAACTCTTTTATTATTGTTTCACCTTTATTACATACATTACAGAACACAGTCTTAAGAGACTGTACGTCGTTACGATAACTAGCAAAGTACTAAAACATTTAGTAACAATATATTTTAACAAGATCCTCAGAATCCCAAAGGTTTTAAAATAATCATGGATTTTAATTACAAAATGCGCTCATATCGCAATCGTATCGAGTGTCAGCAAGCATAATTTGGGATTCAAATAATTCCAGTATATAATTTTAAAAATACACATCATCGTTACTGATTCCCGATGAATGTTAATTTATGTACTTTACGGAGAAACGACTAAATAAATATGTAAATCAAAAATATTTGCTAGTGAAAATGTGAACTACCGAATAATGATGCCACAAGCCCAGCGCCAGCATTAAACCGCATATTTCCATTACAAAATGGTATAATATTACAGTAAGAGTGGATTATTCGCAGTATAATTTTTCACCCGCACCTGATTGCCACATTTGTAGAAGATTTTCGCCTCGTAAATTAAACTTTTGCACTTCAAAACCTTGAGGTGTTCTGAGGAAAACAGAAAAAACGTGGAGTTTTCTTTTTAGAAGGTTTAATATCAAGTTGGGATTATCCTATACATTTGTTTTTCTGTCACATTGTGGTGTTGCTAAGGAAAAGGTATATTAATGCACCTTTTCCTTCGTTAAAACAATTAATAATCTAGGAGTAAGGACAATCAGGATTTACGCTCACTATTTCGTAATGGAGTAAAAATCGTAACTATTGAGATAATTCCTGTTTATACATTCCTACATTCAAAATGCAACATTAAAACTCTGATGCTAAAGTGCATAATAGATAATTATGTTTTTTTATTAGTTACTTTCTATAGAAAATGGTGTGCTTCAGTTCAAAAACACGACAAACAAGGGTTCGTGACGGTCAAAGCTCAAGTTGATATTCAAAAAGGTCATTCAATTTTCGTTAGTGCTTGGCATCAAAGTAAACAGCTGTTTACAAACAAGATGAAATATAAGAGTGTATCGCGATCATACGAGAATGTTCCATTGTCTTTATATTCAGTACCATTCGGGGAAATTGAAGGCTATAAAGTATACGGGTCGAAGTAAAACTCTACTCGATCAACAGCTGAAAACTTTCGCTGCAATGTTTTATCTTGAGAATATTACCAGGGGTTACTGACTTCGTATTCTTACAACAATCTGTTTTGTTTAAGTTTTTTTTTGACACGTGTATTTCATGTACAAACTATGTTATCCTTCGTACTGTTTATAAATCTTTGGATTTAATGCAGTGCTTGAAACATTCTCAGTAGCAGCAGGGGAAAAGGTGTTTAATAAATTAATAAAACAACCAACAGTACCTATTTGACATTATTTTGCCTGACCTGAGCATCAAATCCTAGTCTTCAGTCTCACGACGAAGTAGCTGTTTTATCGCATGGTCATTTCAAAAATATAACGATATTACTGTTTTTGTGTATATTGTGTAGATATTTGTCGAATGGGATTAAAAGATTTATTTGTTGCGCCGATGGGATTTTGGGATTATACAGAATGTTTGTTTTATAGAACTTAACTGTATTGTTCGTATTGCGATATTTTATGCTTATTTCGTTTTATAAAACTGATGATGCCTATTTTTAAAAAGCGTTTATCTCATAGGCATGGAGTAAATAAATAAAGTTATTTATGAATCGGCCAGCCACAGCCTCTACAGTACTTTACCTATAGCTACCGTAATATTTCTTCCTGGTTTTTTTTTCAGACAAAAATCTTTGAGAATAAATGAGTTTAACGTAGATACCTGCACGTACATTTCATAATTATTTAGGACAGCGCATCCTTCCCACAATATTTTACAACAACAAAAAGCCCTGTCTGCGGTTCACAAGATTTCGCAGACAAATTACTCAGTCACCAAACATAACTATGTGCTAGGTACTAACTTCGAAATTCAAATCTGACTCAAACTCAGAGACGTTCGCATTGTCATACCTGTCGCATTTCCTCGATTCGTCACCACACATGCTTTAGTTGTTCAGGTGACGGACGATAAGCAAGTGCCCCGGGCTTTGGCACCGTGCCTTTACGGATATAGACGGAGACATAACTGCGTCGTGTCGCATATAGCTTTGAACTGACGGTGTAGTCATGAAAGACGCGATTAAAGAGAGATAGGAGCAATTATTCAAATGCAAAGCGAGACATCAAGTGAAAAAAGTAAAAGAAAACACATCATGTTTATGACATTTCATGATAAATAAGTCGACTGTCGGCATTTACATCTGCAAAATTTAAGGCATTACAGGTGCGTTGCATTCTTAGGAATATAAATTAAAATAAGTAAAAAAGACGGTACACTCGAACAGCAGTATAGGAATTATTGTTGTCCTAGATATCGCTGTGTCTACCTATAAATAAGTTCAATTAATTGCTGTCGCTTGTTGTTCCCTACATCTGTCAGTTGTCAGAACTTCGTTGATTGGACAGATATAATGTTTGTAATTAATTGCATATAAGAAAAGGTAACAAAGGTATTTTGTAATGTCTCTAAGATAATTCTGGTTTTGTCTCACAAATTACACACATTAATATTCAATGTATGTGCTCATTGAATCTGGCAACGTATACCCAAGAGACCCTCGAGGCTAGATACAGACGATACATTAATATTGCAGTCTTTGAATTGAATCTAGAATCCATTTCTATCCGTTGCTTCAGCATAATTTATATACTTCAAATTATAGTTATTGCAATTATATCGAACATGAAGATATGTCTGGCGCCAATTATACTAAAACGACTCATCTAATGTCTGACATCGAATACAGAAGATCGAATAGCTTTTGACCAAATTGTTTCTGTGAACGCGGCCAAATTGGCAGTGAGTCACTACCTACCTCCTACTAAAACAGCACACAAAAGAATAATCGATACTAAAAAGCAGACATCCGAAAAATTGGCATTCTGTCTAACACTATAAGGGCGCTTTCAATTGGCATGCAGCAGAGTGGGTAGTAAGCAAAATTACCAATCTTTGTTTTGATTTTACAGGAACTATTCTAGATTTCTAGGCTTAAAATACAAATGTATGAAAACTACTATTATGATATTTTCGAGGGTTCTCATTGATCAAAAACATAAAATAATAACATTTTCTCGATAGAAAAACACGATATTATAATGACTAATATAACGAAAATTTGATAATAAGTTATATTTATACATGTGTGAGGGTTTTGTCTAGGCATTTTATGTAATTCCTTTTATTTTTGGAGTTATTACGATACGACACTTAACACGGGGCGCGCGGGTGAATTATAAAAGTTTGCTGGCTTTTGGCGCGCCCTTGATTGGCTGTGGCGTACTGCCGTCGCGAAGTTGTCAAGCGGTTTCCGCGCTGAATTTCTATCTCCCAGTTTTAAATCATCCAAAGTTAATAAAGCGCTGTTAATTCTCTACAGTATTGTTACTGTACCTTCATAGCGTGGGATCATAAAACAAATATCTACTTGGTTAATTACCACGTGCCTCAATAAATAAAGTGTTCATCAACATTAATGAGGCGCTGATGAGCTCAATTATTAACGAGCTAAGGCTAATTTGACGATTAGTATTGTTGCGAGATGATAATGATAAGACGTTCAATTTGGCAACTAAACTATTATCTGAATGCGCATATGCGCCTCGTTGGAAGCGCAAATTAAATTGCCTCAGTCTTGTTCGAATGTTCTGCATGCAAATGATATGTGTTAATGTATTTTCGAGACACGATTTACTGGCACGAGTCACCACGTCGTCTGTTTCGGAGACATTCCAAAATTTCAAGAAAACAAGGCGAATATTCCGGATGTTAACAAGATTTAGGCGGACCGAAGTGACAGCGAGCTGGTGTCGTAATTGTTTCAACACTTTATTTATTGGGAAATCAATCTGTTGTTACTTTATTTATGAAAAACTTTTTTTATTTTGTATCGTACCTTATAGTAGTTGGCGTTATCCGCTATTCACGATCAACTTTTGCATTCCACATTTGAAATATCTCGTTGGTCACGTCCACCTAGAACGTGTCGTACTTTATGTCAATGTGTTACTCCTTTTACGTAAAAAAGCAATTGAAATATGCAAGGCATTTCAACTTCAAAGCTGAAATCTAGAATTACGTTACTTTCACTGGAAGTAGGTACTGATCCGATCACAAAAATTCTTTCACTGATAGAAAGCTCCACTATTGCCGAGTGTCATAGAATATGTTTTAAATATTTGATTTTCATGTTAACGAAGTCACGAGAATTAGCTTGTATATAGCATATTACCTACAGCAGCAGCTTAGCACTGCAGTTACATAAACTTGGTATGACCCTAAAACCTAGATCATGAAACCAGAATTCTCAACTGAAACAAACCTAGTGTGTTGTGTGTTTATCAATAAAACGCATATGATTATGAAACTTCCCATCTGACTCATGGCGATAAATCAAGCCCAAGTTACGTAACAAAACTAAAAATTAAAAAATCATTATAGACGTTGATATAATGATTGGAGAACAGATGTAATAAACAATTGCACGCGTACGCGCATATACGTCGTCACATGGGCTGTGAAAACACACACAAGAATTAAGATCACACTGTACTGTAGTCTTCGTTCCGCATTCCATTCTAATATATAACATTTAACAATAGTAGGATGATCTATCTATAGGTACATATATAAAAATCTCGTGTCACAGTGTTTGCGGTCACAATCCTCCAAAACGGCTCAACCGATTTTTATGAATTTTTTATGTATATTTGGTAGGTATGATAGGGATCAAATTTGACGTAGACGAAGTCGCGGGCAGAAGCTAGTTTCATAATATATGTTAAGTTTACCTACTCATGTATTTAACCAACTATAGATGAGACACATAGGAAAGGATGGCAAAAAAAATCCCTAATCAAAATATTGTATAAAACAATATGTTTTTACAGCTATGTTAGGTTGGGTCCCATAATATAGAAATAAATGTTTATATTACGTAGGTACTGTTCGTATCATGAGCACTCACGATTTCAATTATATTATACTTTCTTTTATACTACGTATATTGTTAGAACTAAAGACCAATTCTACTAACTACAATATGCAAAATCTAGTCACAATCTCATCTCATAAACAATGTCAAAAATTGGACGTAAATTAGAACCATTTCTGACAGATAGAGATTAGATTGCGATCGTTCCTAAAAGTTAGTAAAATTTCCCCTCTGACTTTAGCCGCCTAAAAACTAAAAATTGACGCAATAACCAAAACCGGCATTTCGACTAAACGAAACCTTATAATAATTAGTTACATTTTCATGCTACAGCTTCACACAGATAACTAATTAACAAGTCATCCACGCGTGACATCTGCGCCCGATTGACAGGTGTCCACCACATGGCTGTCAGTGTCATATGGAACACGTAGAGAGGGGACTTTGTCAGATATTGTACATTGTTAGAGGGAAGGTTTAAAACGGTTTAATAGAATGCGGCATTAGTTTCACTTTGTAAAAACGATTTTAAAATAACGTGGTTACGGTTTGTGTAAAATGCGTAAATGTTACCCATAACGTAAATTTTAAAATAAATAACTTGAAATGACTTGTTTTTTTACTATTTATTACTACTTACCTATAATAAAACACGTTATTTTCGATATTTTTTTTTAGACGTGTGCCATACCTGTAACTTTGAGTTAATAATATTACTAGCTGACCCGCCGCGACTTCGTTCGCGTGGTATTCCTACACTACCAATACCCCTACCCTACCCCTGCCTTACCCTACCCTACTCTACCCTACCCTACCCCTAACCTACCCCTACCCAACCCATACCCTACCCTACCCTACCCCTACCCTACCCTACCCCTAACCTAATCCTACCCTACCCTACCCCTACCCTAGAAAAATCACATCACAAAAATAAAAAAAAAAAATTAAGCAGCAATTTATACATCAATTAAATTAGATTAAGAGAATAACATCTTTTAATAATATTATGAAAAAAATCACATCACAATAAATAAATAAAAAAAACGGGTTGCACTCCGGGAGTGCCGGCAGAAGTAAAAACTTGATTATTAACGTTGAGCATGTTTGATATTTTGGAATGGTTAGGGAATAATTTTGCACCAATTGCTTTATCAGTATGAAAGTACTATCATTTATGTGGTAGAATACAATATTCATTTATTGCGCTATCGTACACAAACATGACAATTTATATTACATTAAAAATTTAACTTTAAAACTATTACAATTATCATTCGCGCAAGCGCCCTGCGCTGTCCTACGCTTTTTCGATCAGGTCACGTGTCCTGACGCGCACGTGTCCTGACGCGAGTTTAAGATTTTATACCCATTACAGAAAAAGTGCTCAACGCCGCTAAAGAAGTTTTCACTTCAAAAAAAAATATCAGTTTGGATTAGTAGAATAACATCTTTTAATATTAATACTTTTTTAATAATACTTTTTTCCGTGTTATGGTTGCGTTCAGAATTAAATCACATCACAATAAAAAATAAAAAAAATATCAGTTTTTATTAGTAGAATAACATCTTTTATTTGACAGGATTGGACAACAAAATATGTTTGACATGTAATAAACAAATCAGCATCTATTGAAATGATTAAGTATTTACACATATCAAGTTTTCATTGTTTTTAAGATGTATTCTGCTATTCGGGACGGAAACAAATCCAACAAATCAAAAACCATGGCAATCGGTCCAGCCGTTCTCGAGTTATAAGTGTTGTAACAAACACGACTTTCTTTTATATACATATATAGATGTTAATACGGTATGCATTAGTAATGTTACAATGAGCTAAAATAAAATAAATATAATCCATAAGGGTTGTGTAGGATCTTTTTTTGGTTTGTTTGGTTGGTTATTGGTCTCAGAATGTTTTGTTAATATCTTTAGTACATAATTACAAAGTAACGTAGTCCGTATAGCTGGCATTAAAAATGTTTTAGTAGAAAACAAAACAAAAATACACCGACTTATTTTAAATTCCGAAAACACATGTTTATATTTTAGAACATAAATCTAACGAAAGGTTAAAAAAATACTTCATTTCTTTTTCGATTAATCAAAACACGAGCTACCATTTTACTTGAACAACATCATAAAATGAAATCCTAATTTGCAAGCAATAAAAAAGCATTTCACTCACAAATTAGTTGAAGAGATGGTTGGTAAGAGGGTGGAATTTAACGATAGGGCTGTCCGAAGCAGACTATTTCAATCCTGCCCCGGGGATCGCACGAATCTTACTCCTATTTGTAAATAGGAGTAAGATTCGTGCGATCCCCGGGGTTTGTATTTTTGTTTTGGTATGTATACCAAAGTCTAAAACATAAATTATTTCGCTCATCAACACTGAATTTTTATTTGCGAGGTTAGACAGTAAAGTATTTACATTTGCGCTCAACAGCATCAAATAAATTATATTTTATTTTAGACCTCAAGAAAAAAATAATCTGTCTATCTGTTTGTCCTACTGCAGGACAAAGGGTCTCATACAGAAGAGACATGAGCATTAATCATCAAGCTAGCTCAAGGAAAAAAAACTTACGAGGCTGCTCATCTGTGTCATATTCAATAATATTTAGAGTTAAACATTTTTTTATTCTAAGAACAGACTCCTTACAGACTATTAGTGCTGATTTAACTGATATATTCAGTGCAAATTAATCGATTAATTATTGTATCACAATTTTTATCCCTAATTTTCAACATGAGATATCTCTCACATTTTTACTTAGTCACTTTCTACGACACCGTCACTTTCAGAAGACCTATGTCATAGCAATATGAATACGTTAAAGCTATCTTGTCATAAGACACGAACGAACTTTATCTGGCCTTTACAAATTGCTTAAAGTTCGAAGCAACAAAAATTCCGATCATATTTCCAATAACTTCAGTGACCTACATCTGTGACGGCCGGGCAGCCCGAGCACATACCCGGGCATTTGTTACAATAATGCTCAGGTGTCGGTAAAATTCATACAAAAGCGGAATTCGAGAGGTCTGCCGCCGTTTGCCGAGTTTTTCTAACACAATATATTACAAGGGATGTAACAATTTTACACAGTGAAATATGTATAAAAGCCAAATGATTTCTTTGATGGTGCCGTGATGCTCGTTTTATTCTAAATAATGTGATGTTCGAAGCGCCATAATAAGTTTAATAAACCCGGGTTTGCTGTTCATTACTGATATCAAAATAATATTGTTTCATGATGCTGTCGGTATTTACGAGCCAGTCTACGGTACAAAGGTTTCATTCCTAATTAAATACCGCTTGGTATAATAACTAGTTTTTAATCCCATTTTTTCAACTTAATAGAAAAATCATAAAGAAGTTGAAAAGCTTTTATTAAATATTTAATTTGTTGGTTATGGAATTTTTTCCAAGTTTTATACTACTGGGAGTTCTACGAAAATTTGAATACATACAGACCACTAAGGACCAGGCCATTTATGTAGATTCAGTATTATCGTAAGCAGAATTTGTAGTTCTAAAACTGTCAAGTTGTTTTTCTTGCGATAACGGGCCAGCCTTTTGTTCTTTAGAAATACGGCCCTATTGAGCAATTTTATACCCCAGATCACAACGGTGTAAAGTGGATTTAGTATTAATTACGTTGTTATACCAATGACGGAGTTTAATTCAATTCTTAAACAAAATTAAGAAATTTTGACAGCATTTCGCAAAAGTTACTAATATTATAAGCAATCTTGAAAGACCTGATTTGGTCACGAAAAGCTGCATTTATAGTATAAAGCTACTACAATTAATTGTTTGCTAAGAGCTTAGTAATACAACGTTTTCCTCTAAGTACTAAACGCTACAATTAATTGCAGTACAACAAGAAGCTTAGAGCAACATCCATCTTGACATTTTGCGAATTCTACCGTATAATGACCTTTTGGATGGGACAACTAGATTCAATTATTTATTTCAAAAGTGCCTTTTAATGGTCTAATGAAATAAATGATTTGACTTTGACTTTGAATGTCAATGTGGCGAAGTTTGGGGCATAGCCCTTTTATTTGGGACAGATTAAATCCGAAGCCGTTTCAAATACTCGATGAGTCTTTTTGAACCGTACGATATATTGGAATTTCAACAAATTGGAACTTTTAATTTGCCATTTAGGTACATTTACTTTTTACGGTTTCGTATTTTAAAAGTTTGATGATCGTTGTTCGTATTTTTGTATTCGGTTATATTAATTGCCAGCCTAATAAAACAAACTTTACAAAAACTCCGTCATACATTTTTTTCGCAATAACCTGATGAAAAGCGCACGGTAATCGATTTTTTCGCTCGCCAAGCCTTTTCACTGTTCAAGCCTTTTATAATAAGAGCTACAATGCCTGTTCCAATATCACAGTATGAGCGAAATCGGTAGATTATTACCCAAGATACTTTCATCGTCAGTACATAATGTATCGTCGGAACAATGACATTGAATAAAAGACAAAAAATATAATCTGCATATTATTATGTCTTTTAAAAAAATAGTAAATTTACGTATGGATACTAAAATTATAAATAGATTCGATTTCGTTAATAACCTAAAATCTGATACATTTTAGTAATATAAATAAAGTTTTACGAGAATTCACTAAATTATGAATAATACATTTTTTTTACTCTTGTATGTAATCTCTGGAAGTACTTACCTACTGATCCATTAAATACAAATATTGTTTCACTGATAGAAACCTACTGTATTGCTGAATACTATAGGCTTTGTTTTATGGTGCACTTGTCTTCCACGTGGACATAGTCGCGCGCAGAAGCTAGTAGGTATTACATATACCTATAATAGCAAGTTCCTTGATTTTGATTTCATGCCTATATGATGATAACTACTTTTTACTTTGCCCTATCACAACATTATGTAACAGAAATGATAAAAAAACATTATATTTCCGAATGTTAATAGATCTTGAATGGATATTGATGACCGATAAAAGATGTAGTTTATCTTGAATCACTTTATGTTCGAATAAGTTAATGTAATTTGCCGGTTTTTTGAAAAGTTTGTAATAATTTATTTGACTTCCAATGAATAGTCATCAATTAATGAACTAGCATAGTGTAAAGCAACAAACAACTATCCCGTCTGAACATTTGGTCAGAGGTCTTTGTCGAAGAAGTTTCGCTTTGGTACTAACTACTAGGACATCTAAGTTTGAGATAGACAACAAAGTACCTATAGCTAACTCTAACACTATCAGGCTTCATAGACTCGACTAAGTTATCACTAACAAGAGGACTAACTCGAGCGCGCGGAGTAAACGTAATGTAAATTTTATACGATCTTTTTTTTTAAATTAGAAATTCCCGTTCCACGAAATAATATTTATTTAGTTTGAAGGCTTTGCTCATATCCATTCGTGATAGTTAATGTACTACCTTTGTTATATTACAAAACTTGAAATGCGTTACTGCTATGCACACCTGTAAATGAAAAATCCACTCTAGATATTAAGTTTTATTGTTACAGTACCCCAAAAAATATATTAGTGAGTAAGTCGTAGGAGTGCCATAATCTATCTATCATACATAATTTGTTGGATTCGTTTATTCTTACAATAGTAGAGTGGCAACGCAGGGAGGGGTCGCCCTAGGAAGACCTACACTGACCTTATTGGTGAGGTTCTTCAGAAAGGTCAGGTGCGTAGTACTCGTAACCGAACCGGCGTGCTTGTATGACGAGATGTATGAACGTAGATGAGGCGAAAGGAGTACCTATGTAAGGATCGTAGCAGGTGGCGTTCTGTGGTTTTTGCCATGGGAAAAAGGCGTGAGTTTATGTATGTGTATGTATGTATGTGTATGTATGTATGTAGAATAACTACTAGCAAGCGAGAAATTAACAAAAAAACGATTCAGACATTCAATAATAAAATGAAACCAAAATGCTTTACTATACTCGTATTCGTCCGTAGTCGTATTTTCTTTTACGTTAGCAACGCCGCGTCGTGATAGACCTACAGGAGAGTTTTATATTTCATTTCGTCCTATATCTCCGTACTAATGACTACGGAGTTTGCACAAATAAACTAGCCTAGCTACTATATTAAGTAACTATTAATAATGCGTATAATAATAATGGATACACTTATTTTGTCAATAAAAAAGTGCACTTACCCATTTTTGTGATGTTCACGTTTTGACAAGAGTCAACATCATCCACTAGCGTTTTTCTTGCAATGTTCGGGTCGGCAGCTGAATACCAGTATTTACATGGAGTGACTCAACAAGAGTCAAAAATGTATCTAAAATCATGATCACTCATTATCATGATCACAGTTATGGTTTCCAAGCTACGAGTACGAACACTAATCAGTGTTCGTACTCGTAGCTTTTCTATGCAGTGATTAGTCCGTTTTTTCCGTACCACTTCTTTGTTCAAGCTTTTAAGCTACCATAAGACTTACTAATAAAGAAACTTAAAGTATTTTTAAAGCTGCCGTGAGACTTGCCATAAAGATAAACACAGTGTTTTAAAAGTAACACAACCAAGTAAATGGAATCTTTCACGGAACTTAATAAAGAAATATTAACAATCGCCTTCGGTTGTATATTTGGGTTAGACTTAGTTGTTTTCTTTTAAGGTTGTAAAGAAACGGAGCCCATCTGCCAATTTTCTCACGCAAAAAGTAAATTGGAGAGGAAAAGCTTCTTGAGTTGAAAGGTACCATTAATTGAAAAGGTACAGACTGCATTCGTTGGCTATCATTCACCTTCGTTAAAATATACACATCAAAAAAGTCTAGGGATCAACATCCCTAACAAATGTTAGGGATGTTGATCCCTAGACTTTTTTGATGTGTGTATTTAAAAGAAAAACCAATAGAATCTAAAAATATCTTACAAAAATATAATCAATGTAAAGACGATCGAAAACTTTTGCAATCTAATTAGTTTTAATCTGTCAAAAATACCTCTAACTTAGCTACATGCATTGATTATCGCCGAGATAAGATAGCAACTAAATTTTGAACTTTTTAAATTAGTGGAATGGGCCGTTCGTGTCGATAATCTTCGTTTAATTAGGTTTTCAAGTTCCTTAAATGTATCGGAGTCCCTATCACTGTGTTTGTCACTGCATTAACCCTATTGACTGTTATTTTACTTGCAACGTTTTAATTTACTTTTACATCTACGATTATTTCTAGCTTGAATGACGTTCAGCACATAGCAGAAACCACTGGAACTAGGAACGTGAAACTTTGCACATGGCTTTCTTTTATGATTTAATCGAGCATTAAGTAATGATTTTTGGAAATTCAACCCCTTTTTTTTTTTTTTTTAGGTGGTAAAAATCATCAAATGACTCCTTCCGTCCTGGGTGGGGCGGAAGGGACTGTCAGACTTTTACTGACTAAAAAACCACCCTGTTCCTTCTGTTGCCCTTTACGTTCCGGGGCCACGGTATCCTGTTAAGACGTCCCGCAACCCCGGCAAATTCAACCCCTAAGGGGTAAAAATTAGTTTTTCGTTCGTTTATAATAATAAATAATCTTATGTCTTCCGGTAATCAACTTGAAACTTGAAACTTGGAACGAATACGAACTCAAGTAAATAACAAACTTTGAACTTTCTGCGCGACCTAAGATGTGTTGAGTTTGCAGAGGAAGTACGAAGTAGCAGGCGAAGTGCTAGTGTTTTATAATTATGTGTAACATAACACCCACTATAATATTTTGCTATTGTATAGTGTAGATACCTATATCTTTGTATTAGGGAGGCCTGTAAAAACAAAAGGTAGGCTTGATAGGGAAATCAATATACCTACTTAAATCTATAAGGTGCTAAGGTACTAAAACTTTAATATTTATGAGCAAACTTGTAAGTAAGTAAGCACATAATGACCTTTCACATAAGCTCAGGTGGAAAACTGGTACCATTATAATCTTATCAGTGTTATTTATTACTGTTTCTATATTATCATGATAACAGACAGTAGGTATAGATACTTAAATACTAGTTGTTTATCGATGTTCAGCTGTTATCTATTTCTACTGCTACTTATATGAATGTGTAAGCTTGTGTAAAAGATAAAATCTGTATTACCGATTTGAGTATTTGTTTTATTTAATTTGTTTTGTTTCAAATATGGTTCATTTTGTTATTGTGTTTGTGACAGTAGAGATATGCTGATGTATTGTTTTTATATTTTATATCTAAACTAATATTATAACGCTGAAGAATTTATTTGTTTGTTTTTTTGTTTTCTACGCCCTAATCTCCGAATCTACGGTCCAATTATGACAATTCTTTCACTTTTAGGCAGCTACATTATCCTTGAGTGTTATACCTAGGTAAAATTTCACAAACACAAAATTTAAGACTCGAAAGAAAATACGCGCAGTCAAAAGCTTGAATGAGTATAATTATGTAGATATGTAGGTAATCATTTACGAAACATACTATTATCAAAATATTTAATGAAAAAGTTCATGGATTCATTAACTTTAAGTACTTACAGTGCGTAGTTTGGATTCAGTACGTATTAACATTATAAGGAGTTATACATTTTCATATTGTTCCAAATTAACCGCATAACTAAATTAGCTAAGGTAATTATTATCAACTAACCGCATCTAATTAATAATTGCCTAAACGTCAAGCGTAAACGGGTCAACTGTAAAACGGAAATGATAGGTCAACTGGCCTATTTGTTTTTAAAACGATCCCGACAATATAGCATTGTAATACACTTTGTTGAATTTAATAACATGAATAAGAAATAGTTCCTTTAATTTGTGATTGACTTTGTAACCACTTTGATTTACTTCCATTTCGAATATTTCTCAGTCGTTTTATTTGTTTTGACTGCCTCGTTGGTCTAGTGGTCGCAAAGCACGACTGCTGAGCATGAAGTCTTGAAGGGTTTGATTCCCAGATCGGGGCAAAGTGTTATTGGGTTTTTCCATCAGGAATTTCTCAGTAGCAGCCTCGGAGTCTGGATTTGTGCCCGGTTGATGGCAATAGGCTCGCCCCCTATTACATGGGACTTAAACATAACTAGCGAAATGTGGGTGTACTAATGGGTACACCTCTGCCTAACCCTACGGGGATTACAGGCGTGATGTTATGTATGTTATGTTAATTTAACATGTATAAAATTCCAACAAGCACAATTTAAAAATTGAAAAGTGAAAACTTCTTCATAAATAATAATTAATCAGCGTTTCACGCAAGTTATAATTTTAGGTTGATCAATAAACCACCATCCATACCTATGTCAGCCTTTCAAAACCACGTCAAGCCTGCATTGAACGGGTTTGAGCGATACCATACATAGTGGTCGGTAGAACAAATGATTTACACAATTTTGTGAAAAGGCTCTATTAAAATTATAAACGTGCTTATTATGTAACACAAAATTATTTAATATGTTGTTATAACAAATGAAGTTAGGTAAAACACTGCCTTTGGTTGCTTTGGGGAGAAAGTTCATGTTTCTGAAAGTTTTAATTTCTTGATCCAGTTATAATATGAGAACAAAGTTCAAAGAACTTTACGTGAAGGAAACATACTCCATATAAATAGGAAAATTGTAAAAGATTCACTTCAGAAGCATGAGAATGAGCGAAAGCTTGAATAATGTTCAAAGCTTATAAAATATGATCTAATTTTATTAAAAGTCAAAATACAACAACGTTTTCTGGCTTTTATTTATACATTATTCAATAATAGCATGGCGCTAAAGAAAGGAATAAGTTACGTAAGCCAAATATAAAGCAACAAGTACAGGTTTGACATAATCGAGTTTGAGGAAGCTCTTTCTTACTAAACGTATGAAGATAATATTCCCACCAAATTGCTTCCTTGTCTCTCGTATCCTGAAAATAATTTGAAACTGAGTTATTTTTTATTGAGTAACCAACCAGAAAAGTTGTATCAATACTAATACTACATTTAATATAACATTGTAATTAGATAACGTCACAACGTTTTCGTTATTTCATTATTAGTGTATTAATAATCTCTGTTACTTCACGATAAATATACTTAAAGAAATGTGATTGCAAGCCATTTACAAATAAAACATATCACTAAATCAGCCGTTTTACAATATAACACAATAACGACCTACTATAATAAATCTAGTATAGAAAAGTACGTGTAATATAAGTGATCTTTAAGTAAGAGTAATCTTTCTGAACTATACTTAATTTCACAAGTATGCACGTACCCTTAAAAAACTTAACTCCTCAACGTCTGGATTCATGCCCGGTTGGTGACAATTAGGCTCGTCCCCTATTCCATGGGACTTAAACATAACTGGCGAAATGTGGGTTTACTAAGTTACACCTCTCCTTCGGGGATTACAGGCTTGATGTTATATTATGTAAGTTAGTTAATAATATCCAAAATAGACAAGAAAAACATCATCTAATAACAGCCTGTAATTTGCTCCTTAATAAATTATGCTGGAAGAGTACCTTCCTATTAAATGCCACCTAAATATAGCGACACTTCCACAAACATTCCAGAAAAGGAAAAGCAAACGAGTATCTTAGAGTCTACCCACACGATCAACACCTTTACACAACCAAGAAAAACGATCTAAGAAGAAAATAAATGCGATCTGCCTTCGCAGTTACCAAGCGAGTTGTTACACTAACGTTTGCTTTAAGAATTATCCCTGTGAGAAGACCTCATTATACTCACAGCTGTAAATCTTAGTTTATCACAACATGATTACCGAGAGAATCTTCCACGTACAGTCGAGCTGAGTTATTGTGTTTATAAATAACTTATTTCACCTTTCTAGGATAGTTTTCAACACAAATCTTCACAAGATATAAGAAAGCCTTTCAGGATTATGCCAAAACGGATAATAGATTCTATTCTATATATACAAATACGTTGGCAAAACTTCCAAAACGTTGGTTCCGATTATGCGTATAAATATTCCAGTCAGGAAAATCCACACACGTGTAGGTGTCAGTTTATCTTATAAACGTCCCGAAGTTTGATTTCTATTTTCTCTTTTCATATTATATACTTAATAATCCATTCGGATCTGTCAATAAATATATAAATTTCTTTTTCAGGTAAGTACCAGATAACGGTAATTAATCTTCAGAGCTTCACAATCAATTACTGCACATGACGTGAGAGGGCGCTTCATTGAGGTAAGATTACGATTTTCAGGACATCTCATAAATCAAAATATGTCTTACGCCTATATTCTGATGAAATAGAATCGATACTCTAACGTCAATCAAAGTCCCAGAGAAGACAACAATCTTTATCTGCTACATAATATTACGTTAGAATGAGAATTGTAGGTTTATTGTCCTAATAAAACATACTGCAAATCGAATTCCAATAATGGTTCAATTCCTTTTTGTTTTTTTAAGGCAGACTTTGCATGTCTCCGAATGCCTTTCCGTCGTATTAAACCTTGTCTTTATTCACCTCCGACGTTTCGTTTCAAACTGGTAATAGGTAGATACGTTCAATTTGTCGCCTAATTAAATAAGCCTTTAAGGGAAATGGTTTTCACAGTGAAAACCAGACCCAATGAACCGACAGGCTAAAAAATGATAATGGTTGTAGAGATTCTTCGTGCCACAAAAAGTTGGCTTCGGTTTTGTTCATTCCAACATGTAAATCTTTCACGTTAAGCTTTGTGCTGCTATTACGATAAATCCTTTTATTGTAAACGCAGCTATCAACGACCCATCGAAAATCTGCAGGTATTACCGACCTATAAAAGTAATTCGAAATCTTTACGTTTCCAGAACTATTTTAGCTATAGTAGGCAAAGTTACACACGCGTTTATTCCTTGAGGATCGTATACTTTTACGTTTTTGTGAGTAGCTGTGCAAAAAACAGATAAAATACGCTAATTACTGCGGGGCAGCGTGGACGCAGGGCGTGTAGTACTGTTCCCTTGTTCCTTCAAGTAAGTACGTGACTTTTCTATTTAAGACATTTATACAAACAAATGACGTCTATACTTTATCTTATATTACTAAATGTATTCATTTAAGTGTCAACTCTTGATTTTTTACGACATTTTATTAATAAAAAGTAATTTAAAACGATAAAACTTTAAATTAAAATGGGACGGTGTTAGCTTCATCAGTTTTAGTCGTGGCAGCTATCAACGACCCATAAGTCGGCAATGGCAGCAAAGTAACTTTTCGTTTTATTTTTCTTTTATGTTATTATATCACACTAACACAAGTATTTTTATGGACCAGTTTAAATCTAAGCTATCAGTCTTTATAAAAATCTATTAGCGACTAAACTTTTTTGTCTAGTTTTTACCTTTTAGCGTTGTCAATTTAACCAAAGTTATGATATTTTTTGAGGATCGATATTGAATAGTATCAGTAATAAATCATTGTTTTTGTGTTTAAAACAGTGTGCATTTGTTCATATTTTTGTGACATTAATCAATTATAATCTATTTTATAGTCCGAAGGTCAATTAAATTCTAAATAACCATTTTTTTATGAGTCGGTAATACAATTTATGTTTATACTTACATACTTTATTACCGACCCATGAGGGTCGGCAATAGCAACTATAAGAAGCTATTACTGATCGTATATATATGTATAATTTAGTTTCTCACCTTACTTTTATGATTAGGTGATTTTGGTTTTGAAATGTTCGTGGAGGTCTAGGGAAGGTTTAAACGGTGAGAAAATATGGGGTAGAGGTAGGGCAGAGGTAGGGCGGAGGTAGGGCGGAGGTAGAGCAGAGGTAGGGCAGAGGTAGGGCAGAGGTAGGGCAGAGGTAGGGCAGAGGTAGGGCAGAGGCAGGGTAGAGGCAGGGCAGAGGTAGGGCAGAGGTATTGCAGAGGTAGGGCAGAGGTAGGGCAGAGGTAGGGCAGAGGTAGGGCAGAGGTAGGGCAGAGGTAGGGCAGAGGTAGGGCAGAGGTATTGCAGAGGTAGGGCAGAGGTAGGGCAGAGGTAGGGCAGAGGTAGGGCAGAGGTAGGGTAGAGGTAGGGTAGAGGCAGGGCATAGGTAGGGCAGAGGTAGGGCAGAGGTAAGGCAGAGGTAGGGCAGAGGTAGGGCAGAGGTAGGGCAGAGGTAGGGCAGAGGTAGGGCAGAGGTAGGGCAGAGGTAGGGTAGAGGTAGGGCAGAGGTAGGGCAGAGGTAGGGCAGAGGTAGGGCAGAGGCAGGGCAGAGGCAGGGCAGAGGTAGGGCAGAGGTAGGGCAGAGGTATTGCAGAGGTAGGGCAGAGGTAGGGCAGAGGTAGGGCAAAGGTAGGGCAGAGGTAGGGTATAGGTAGGGCAGAGGTAGGGCAGAGGTAGGTCAGAGGTAGGGCAGAGGTAGGGCAGAGGTAGGGCAGTGGGATTGCAGAGGTAGGGCAGAGGTAGGGCAGAGGTAGGGCAGAGGTAGGGCAGAGGTAGGGCAGAGGTAGGGCAGAGGTAGGGCAGAGGTAGGGCAGAGGCAGGGCACAGGTAGGGCAGAGGTAGGGCAGAGGTATTGCAGAGGTAGGGCAGAGGTAGGGCAGAGGTAGGGCAGAGGTAGGGCAGAGGCAGGGCAGAGGTAGGGCAGAGGTATTGCAGAGGTAGGGCAGAGGTAGGGCAGAGGTAGGGTATAGAGATCATCACTAGCTTATACATTCCATTGCTGGAAAAAGGCCTTCTCTCATACACGATCGGGAATAGCTGCATAAAAATCGTTAATAGCTTCACAGCCGTTTTTATGGGTCGGTAATAGCAACAATCGACTAAGTCACTTTGTAAATTATTTTTTACAGGATAATCCTTTATTTAAATGTATTTGATTCAGTAAATACATTTTTTATACATAACACTAGCATATAAAATTAAACTATCAATCTTTAGAGGAACCAGTATACTAAAAAAAAATTGTTGATTTTAAAATTGCCTTAGGGGGGTCGTTATTACCTGCGTTTACCTTAATGGTTCAATTCCTTTTTGTTTTTTTAAGGCAGACTTTGCATGTCTCCGAATGCCTTTCCGTCGTATTAAACCTTGTCTTTATTCACCTCCGACGTTTCGTTTTAAACTGGTAATAGGTAGATACGTTCAATTTGTCGCCTAATTAAATAAGCCTTTAAGGGAAATGGTTTTCACAGTGAAAACCAGACCCAATGAACCGACAGGCTAAAAAATGAAAATGGTTGTAGGGATTCTTCGTGCCACAAAAAGTTGGCTTCGGTTTTGTTCATTCCAACATGTAAATCTTTCACGTTAAGCTTTGTGCTGCTATTACGAAAAATCCTTTTATTAAGTACTTGTGGAAGTGCCATTGCGCCTTTTCTTTTGTTGCGGTAGACGGCGATGAAAGTTGGTCTCGTTTATGAGATTATTTCATTTCATAAGCGGCGCGCCTGTGTTCAACGCAAATTGCTCGTAAATTTGAAACGTTAACGACAACCCCAAGATTGTACTAATTAGTTAGAAAAGCTTTGACTTTATCCATTTAAGTATGGAAATGTCTTAATAACGAACTTGTCATGTTTTTGGTCATGGTATTATACAATGTTCCAAATGATGTACGAAAATGTATGTCCTTATATTATTTTCTTTCATCTTTTCTTTCTATCGATATCGTATACGCCTGTGATTATTGCGAGGCTGACCTTTCCGTGTTTCTGTTGGAGATAATCTTATTTTGTTGGATTATCTCTTTGATAATGACAACGTCACGTACGATCGAGCGTTGCAAGAAGTATGACAAGCGAACCTTATTGTTATTTTTGAATATCTAATAAACAATACAAATTAGTGATAAAAAAAAACGTGGTTGCTTATGAACTCACACATAAAGGGTTCCCTACCATCGTACAATATTCAACACTACGTACAAAAAAGGCTTTATTTATTTTTCATTATAGGATTTGTTGAAAATTTTCAAGTGTCGACCTACCTATTACAGTTCAAAAGCCTCGTTGATGGACAGACAGTCAGCAGTCTTAATAAATAAGTAGAGTTTGTCCCGTTGGTAGCCTTTGAATACGGGATCTAAAAAAATTAGTAAAGAACTCTTTTAATTTCAAATTCCATAAAAGAGCGAACAAAACCCTTCGTGTATTCAACAGTGAAGCAAATGAAAATAATTTTATTATTCGTGTAAAGAATAACTACTGCGCGGCAGTCTGACTCTATTACAATAAATGTTTTCACATTTCAGTGTAATACGATTACTGCTTCTATAACATAACATGTTTCACATGCAGGTTTTGTGTGACGTCACGCTTTAATATGTAAACATATCTTCTAGTGTATGGTATTTTACAACACGATTGTTATATTAGAATATATTGCATTAAGTTTTGGTGCAAAATATTCCATAGTTGTCCTGCAAATGTTGAATAAAACACAACACTCACTGCGATTGTCAAGCGTAATATTTGGCGTGGGAAGTCCATGTTCATATCCATTTTGAGCGTCCTAAATGAGATCACAAAGAAACAACAATGGGCAGAACCATATGCTAAATTAACTTCTTGATAATGAACACACTCTACGTGCTGTGTTCATTGTCTTGTCATGCCTTTCTTGCCTTAAGTGTTATAAAGAGGAAAAACTGACTAAAACCTATCTGGGAATCACGCAGAACAATAGAGGATGAGAAGGATAAATCCAGTAAAAATTCTCGAAAAAACTTCAGCTCTTGTATGACCTGTACCTATATCTTCTATACATATAAAATGTTTTTTCGTTCATGACTGACTGACAGATCAACAGATCGTATAGACTTGAAAGTTGGAAAGCGTGTTATTTGTATGACGTAGGCATAAGAGAAAGAATTTTCCGAAATTCCACCCCTTAGGGGGTGAAAAGGGGGGGAAGAATTTGTATGAGACAACGATATTCCTTGGTCCAATCTACTTCAAATATAAATATAGTTTGCGTTAAACATCATTAAACTTCAAATGTTTATAACAATGCGGACGAAGTCGCGGGCAACAGCTAGTCTTTATATAAAAAAAAACACGAAATCAGGAAGTAGGTACTGTCAGCCTTTTGTGTGAACGTCCATGTTCCGCAAAATTCAGCCGATGTGGACGCCTCGCTCGCAACTATAGGGTCAAACAACCTACACCGTTCCCACCCCAACAGCAGCTGTATATGTCAAGGATACACGTGTTACATGGAAAGTCAACGAAGTTTCACATTTACAATTTGTGCTGTTGCTTTGTTTACATAAGAATACTAAATAGTAAAGACAACATCCTGTAGACAAACATACCTAAATGTTATGCTTACTGATTTTAATCCATAACCTTACCTACTTACTATAAGTCGTGTTAACCTGTATAGTTTTAAAGACTGCCTCGTCGGTCTAGTGGACGCAAGGCGCGACTGCTGAGCATGGGGTCTTCAGTTCGATTCGTAGGTCGGGCAAGTGTTATTGAGTTTTCCATCTGGAATTTCTCAGTTGTAGCCTCGGAGTCGGGATTTGTGCCCGGTTGATCGCAATAGGCTCACCCTCTATTACGTGGAACAAACATAACTGGAGAAATGTAAGTTTGCTAATAATAGGTACACCTCTGTCTAACCCTTCGGGGATTACAGTCGTGATGTTATATTAGTTGTAAAGCAGTAAGTAGTTGGGTTATATTTTCATTTTGTAACCAGATAAATGTAACGAGCATTCATCACGAAGCTTGCTTAGGTAATGCGCGTTGACAATTTCAAACCATTAACTTCAGGTTTCCCTCATATTTAAGACCGTACGACGTTTTTTTGCTGGAGGCGGTTAAGTATACAACTTTGTTCTAATATGTACAAATGTATTATCTTATTTAAATGAAGTAGGAGATAGTTATAAGGAACATGACACTGCTTTAGCGATTCTTTTTTAATTCATTGAATAGATCAATATCAATCGGTACCTTTTTGAAATTGTAATTGATTTACCTAAAATAATAGGCACAGTAGAACAGCTTGTTCTACAATCTTAAAAGAGCTGTTCTAATCTCAGAACAATTAATTAATATACCTAATTAAGTAATTACTCTGAGATTGTAATTAAATACTTGTCGGTCGACTGATGTTTCAATACGTACTCGACTGAATACTCTCTTAACTTTTAAGTACATACTAAGTTAAAATGGGCAGTAAAGTGCTTAAAGCTTGGCGGTAAGTTGTGACAACTTCAGAATACGACAGTTGTTAAGTCATTTACGTGTATAATATCCGAAAAGGGTTTGATGGTCGCTGTGGTTCATTAGAACACCCACATTATTTACGTAGTCCGAAGCTTAAGCAAACAAATTCCAGGCAATCAGGTAGAATTATGAAAGGTTTTACAATGCGCAAACAATGGTTTCAGAGTAAAATTTATTTTAATCCGCGTTTCTACTGGTGCGTTTCAATTTGTAAATTAATTTCTCTAGATTCATAACCGTTACTGTTATAATTATTTTAACCGTTATAGTTATATAATTCGGAGTTATTATATCGAGGAATCTCGAAATAACCAATGACTGTTGTATATAAATGATCATGCTCCTTGTTATAATCCGTAGTTTTATATCATCTTTATATTACGGTCTTTGTTTAATACTCGTAATAAATTACAAAGTTTTTATTTCAAAGGGGTTATTACCTACTTATGAACAGTAGAACCCATTAACGAATAATTCTTAAAAAAAAATAAAGTTTTATTAATTAATTCCAAGTTCTTAAAAAACACTTTATTAGCCATGAAAACTCGATTACTTTTTTGAATTAACTGTAAAATTAGATTTTTGGTTGCTTTGGAAATAGTTAATCGATTGAGTTGGCCAATTATTTAACGTCACATTTCGTTATTGTCATAAAAAATCGCGGATCGGGGTTTAATAGCACATAAAAATATATGAATTAATTGGTGGTGCCTACAGCAACAATTATGTGTATCGTTATTGTAACCTGATCCAATAATAAACTCCAGTTGCAACTGATTTTTTTCCAGAAATGGTGTATGATTAAATCCACCACGATGACACGCAAGACTGTCATACTGCAAAGGCAAGTTGGTTGCACGGTAAACCAGCAACACTCCCTAGCTAATGATTTATGTATGCATGTATAGGTGGAAACGTGTTCCTGTGTGCGTTCATACGTACAGCGCACACTGCTCACTGACTCTGGCAAGCATCCCTTATTCAATTTCTCTATCTAAGTGAATATTTCAGGGTTCTTGATGCCTATTTTTGATGTAAGTGGAACCTCGTACAATTTTGTCACGTTTCTTGTGGATGACGGTTGGCCCTTTAAAATATTGGTACACGTTCCGTATGCACATAATCGTTTTAGTATACCTCATCATTACTAACAACCTATAGTACTACAGATTTTATAGTGAGATTTCTGCGGATTTTTTGACTACCTCTTCCTGGCCAAATCTATAATGTTTTAGGACAATATTTACTCGATAGTTCTATGAAAGTCACTTTAAAAAAAAGAGTAGTAATGGATTGACAACCGACTTATAAAAGAAAAACAGCCATTATGCTCGCATACATTTCTGAGTGAAAAGTAAAGTTACTTACAATACGAAGACAACGAAGGTTTTTGTTATTATAATTAACATTTTTTATTTAAAATGTACATTAATATCTATATACCTATTAAGTACATTGTTAATTGTTCATAACCTTACCAAGTAACGTTGTTCATAATTCAGGAAACTTCATAAGCCAACAGTTTGCGAAGATTACCTAATTCCTATCAAAGGTTACATCATACATTATTAAACAGGTCGTAATTTAAACACAGACAAGGGATTTTAATAAATAAACAAAAAAGGAAACTCTGAACTTAGTTTCACATGTTATTGTTTAATTTACATAATAAAATTATAATTGAAAGAAAGAAAAGCGAAATTTGAACTCATTTGTTTATCTTACGCTCAGAACGCTATTATTATTTGTGCTAAATATTTTATTCAATTTAATAAGAGTATCTAGATAAAGCCTAAGATAGAATTCAATATTCACTCAACATATCACCCCAATTTCTAAGGCAACTTTTCGACCGTATTTTGACGAACGTGACGCATACGAATGCGATGTGAGCCCCACACTAGCTATGCACAAAGTCGATAAGTTATTACTTACTTAGGGTGAATAGTTCTAACTTATATCAATACGAGGACTGTATAAAAGAAATATTCATATTTGCTTTCGTCTGCAAAAGGGGAATCAAGTAATGGCATACGTCTTGGGGGAAAGACACGTGAAGCAGGAGGGATTACATTACAGTAGCTGATTTGTTGACGACGATGATGAATCAGGGATATAAATTTTAAAAAATATATAACAGTTTCTAGTTCTGTTACTGAATATTTTTATGATAATTTATTTTACCGACATTTTCTACAGAACAAATAAATCACTGACTCGAATTTCAGTACGAAAACGAAATTGAAAGATCTGTCAATAAATTGTTTAAACATCGAGTTTTTTTGATTGAAACCTGTCCAAAACTGTTGAAAGTTGGATATGAACCAATCCAATCCTTTAATCAAAACAATGAATACAAATTCAAGTTCGTTTTCCTTTCAAAATATCCCCATTGTTGGATTTAATGATCAAGGTGCCTAATCAAGACGCTCTCAAATATTAGCATCGGCCCTTTATTTAATGATGGTAACGAATTAATTATTGTAGCGAAAATAAAAACAAATACTTTAATTTCTAAATATGGTGTCGTTTTATTGCCGCTAAAAATGTCACGGCTCGTAAATCGAAAATGCACTGTTGCCGCGTATCTAAGCACTCGATTAAAAATAGCTCTACTCAAATTAAATTTCATTGACTGATACTTATCAGAGATAATTCATGGGATTTAAATCGTTATCGCTCAAAGTGCATAGTGATGGCGCTGCCGATAAGCGCAGGCCGGGCGAAGCGATGGTGGCTGTGCTGCGGCGGCGGCGGCAGTCACAGTCGGTTGGCACGCGCGGCCACACGCGCCTTCCGCCGCGGGCCCACGCCCCCGCACCTCCCCGCTCCGTGTCGCACACAGGTAAACAAACAGTGGACCTCCTCAACACACTACATACCTAGTACATCCCAACACCTCTCCATACCAAACCCCGAATCCAGTTCTAGTGCTCGATCTTTGTCTCCACAAAAATAAACAAAATAATTATCTATTTTAAGTGCCAGTTGCAGGTTTGGATTGTTAACAAAAATTTTCAGTGCTTTGTTTTCAATGATTTATTTTTGTAGTGCCAACTGATAGACGTGTATGACATAATCGACATCTACAAATAATTCAGGAAGATGGCTCACCTTTAGCAAGTTCCAACAACAGTCTGCTTGTAACTAATTAATTACCGAATGAACACGATTCACGGTACTTGCGTGATAGAAAATACATGAAAAATCAGTTAGAAACTGATCACAAGTTAATAAGGCCACAAGAAATGAACCCTAAAATATTCAAAATTTAAGATAAATGAGGACTAAAATCTTCAAAATGGCCAATAGGAAAATAAGTCACTACATAAAAGGATAAACTTGGTAACTAACATGTGACAAAGGTAGAAGTTAAGTGGATTTAGTTTTGTCACAAGACTAAACAACCCTCTTATCGGTTCGGAGGCCTTGAGATGAGCCTGAATCCCACCTGCTTATCAAGATTAATGAGATGTTACGTCGCGATAGCGACACATACAAAAACACGTTGCAAACAAATGCTCTAAGTAATTAACGATATACAGAGAATATTCAATTTGCACACCGCATTTATGTATTTACATTCTAAGAAAACTGCAGCAATCTGAACACAAGAAGTGTCAATAGAAAGCAATCGTGTCAACTACAATCCGCCGTTTCGTCGTGACTGAGGAATTGACAAAACTAGGGCAGAGCCCAATACATAATAATGATAAATATCAAGTGCTGACCATGTGAGAAAATTGCTTCAAACTGAACCAATTGGCGATAGGCTCAAAGATCAAACTAAAATATCTTGTTACTCGGGGAAGAGTAATCAGTGATGGAAATCTCGTCACGCCGAAAGGGTTCTCTCTCAAAAGTGGATCGGTTTTCGTGAGGTAATTTGAATACTTATTGAAACCGCCGCCTGGAATCCTCCTCATGAACTAGCGCTCCAATACATCAATTGGCTGACGGATTCCATATTTGCAACGGTGAGAGCTAAATGACATTTCATCAGGTTTATTAATTTTGTAAATGTTCCCGATTGCGCTCTTTGTTTGTCTACTCTAGGGGATAACATGCCAAATTGCCTCCGTTTTGTCTGCTAAGTAGGTCAAAGATAATAAACTCATAAATTCGAGGCTTACATTTTTACCTTATAAGCCTGCAAAGGCTTTGGGATTAAAGGACGATGAACGAAGAGTAGGTTTTTCTCTTCCGAACATCATTTGACCCGTGAAAGGATTTTATATAAATCTATTGTTTACTTGTCCATTTGATCTTGTTTATCGTTGTTTTGATACGAACTGACACGATCACCAATGAGAATTAAAGCTGATAGCATCGATTGAATTCACATTAACTTAAGTACAGTAGTTTACATTCAATATCAATCATTGTAATATTAACATATATTATGCAAGGTTACTGAATAATACACTGATAAATAATCGTAATGACTGTGCGATTAGATGGGCTATCGGTTAGTACCTATTGATATTCCTAGAAAGCGATCGGCTGTCTTCCTAAACCCTAGCAGGACGTGGTTGATTTATTGATCGTAAATTCATATAGCTGGTAGTGTTACTATCGTAAATTTTATTGTTGATCGGTGAGGCGGTTGACGCGTTTAACCTTTTTAATAACAACACCTAGACAATCATGGTGGGATCAAACGATAACACGTTGAATTTTCCAGCGTTTGTTTTGGGAGCTCAACTATATTATATTCAATGTTTTAATAACAACCTAAAATATCCGGAAAAATCTTTTTTTTTCTTATAATTCAATGAAAATATTATAGTTTTACTAAAGCTTCACAATATTTGCCTGTGCCATGGCAGCACGTGAAATAAAAACAGCTGTTCGGCCTTGGCACGACACACTCATCTTCCATAATTCTTACATTTTTGGCCGCAGTATTGTAGGTACACAGTTAATTTAATTTTAACGAACGTAATAAAATTATAAAGTAAAAATAAAAATTATGAAGTGAAAATACTGGCTGCATCAAAATAAAAATAAAATATTTCGTTAAACTCCCCTCTAATTGTAACTGCGTTAATTTAGCATAATGTGCCCACAATGAAGGATATAAATTACAGAGGAGTGAAATTAATTGTTTTCACTTGTCATGCCTTTGGGACTCCTCTTTTCAAGCCCTTCCCTCTATTGTTAGCGCATATATACTAGTACTGTTTTAGAAGCCTATTGTTGTTTCAAAGGCAACATAGTTGTAAACATATTTTGTCAAAGTAATATTTCGTATTATTTCTTACAGCAAAAATAAATCAGATCGGTATCAGTCCATACAAGGTTATGTTAACATCTATCCAATTACGTACTTACTATATAAACTTAAGGTTAGGCTACAAAACCTCACATCACAAAGTTTTAACATATTTTTGGTTAGCGAAACAAAAACATGAAACGAAAATTGATGTTAGAAAAACTTGTAACATAAATCAGAGTTACTTAATAAAATCAGCAGATTCTATCAAGTATCAGTAATTATACATTTATTATTTTGTCTACTTCGTCTTGTACAAAATTTGATTATTCTAGTAACTCGTAAAACCGCTCATATGTTCTACTTTGTGCCAAATAGAAGGAAAATAGATACCGTTGCACAAATAAGTTATTTTGTATGCAAGTTTCTTTTTCACAAAAGTAACTTATAGAATCTTGAAGGCCTTCTTAGACAAGAATAATCACTTAGCTTTGCTTACTCATTCGCCTTTTAAAGTACAAAGAGAGCGCACCCCTTTCTGAGTCTATCGATAAACGTCTAACCTAACCAATATGCAATTATTTTGATTCAAAACTTATCGAACATGGATGGTTCATATCAAATTAGTTCGACCGCAATGTATTTTACAACTTCAATAATATCGTAACATATCGCTATCACTATATAAATTACGTGTCCAAATTTAGATTTTGCTAACTTTACGGTTGCGAATTTGATAATATATGATACGTGTCTGAAACTCTGACTCATTTTTTATGACCTTTGCTGAACACAGACGTCGCAAAAAATTCAAACTTTTCAAAAAAAATTATAGAATTTCCCATTTTTAATAACCTTTCGCTTTTTGGGTTTTGTCTTATCTGCCATTTAATTTTTTGTGTCGTATTGGTAGCAAGCCTTTTTTAGAAGCTAAACGTCGTTCGTAAAATAATCAAATTTAAGTATTGTATTGATACATAGCGGTTAATTATCTATCACACACACTTAATTTCGCCATGATATTTCGACAACATATTTTTCTATTGTATCATCATTCTCGTTAATAATCATAGTTAGTATGAATTACTCAAACCTTATCGTGATTGTAGAAAAACCACAAGACAGCTTTTTCGTGCAGTAATCCGTAGAGTTCAGGTCCTCCGTTCATCACAGTTATCTAGACATGTGTCTTCTCATCTAAAGTCTGCGTTTCACCTTTAAATGTGTGTAAAACGCTTTCGGTTTTTCTAGTGCAAAAATCAAGCACAAATTGAGCACATTTACTTTAACACACGATAATTTAACTTTATTATTAATCACCAAAAAGTATATCAAAGGATCACAATCTCGTAATTTTCTTCAACTTGATCAAGAATTTTCGTCCAACACACAACACATATTAAAAAAGTTTGATCCTGCTTCTCAGAGGAGAATGGCATCGTAACCGATCACAGGCCGCAATTGTGTCTAAACAAACAATAGGACCGCTCATTTTTCGCATTTCCCAATACTTGAGAGGAGAAATAATCCTCTCAACGGCCATTATACGATATAGACCGTGGTCATCAAAGAATGTACCCACAACATATCTATTTGTAGCTGTTTCAGGCTACGATTATCCGTAAGTAACTAGGTATACAATATAAAGGTGCGTGTGTTACGTTTTCGTTTACGTTACGTTTACCCGCAATTTTACTTCATTACTTTATCTTCTCTTGAATGATTTTTTTCCATTCATATTTTTATTGCTACCTAAATTATCGTGAGTGTTATCTTTGGGTTATTACGTTAATATTTACGTGACATTTCCTACGTGTTAAAGTTATGCGATACCTAATTGTATCTATCTAAAGATTTTATACCGTAGGGTGCAAACGTAGAGAAGTAATCTTCCAGATAAAGGCTCTAATTTTAGAAGCGTCTTATCCTCTCAGCTTACTCTTCATCTTATCTATTACTCATTGTATTACAGAATAATGTAAACAGTAACAGCGTTTTCGTCTTTTCTGGACCACTTTGCTTCACCAAAAAGAAGCTTAAATAAATTACAAATCAAACTCTCGAACATTCCCAATGTAATTTCTTACACAAGTAGCTACTTAACTTTTTGTACTTTACGATTCTTAAAAAAGAAGCGAAATAGGTCGTACTTTAATATAATCATTTTGATTCAAACGTGCTCTATTCATAATGTTACATTTCAATCATAATGTTACTGTTCATAACATAACATCACGCCTGTAATCCCCTAAGGGTTAGGCAGACGTATACCCATTAGTACACGTTACCCACATTTCACCAGTTATGTTTAAGTTTCAATGTATAGGGGGCGAGCCTATTGCCATCAACCGGGCACAAATCCAGACTCCGAGGCTGCTACTGAGAAATTCCTTATGGAAAAACCCAATAACACTTTGCTCGACCTGGGAATCCTCATGCTCTGCACACGCGTCAAGATCGTACCATATTTTTTTTTATCTGTGTAATGAATTTTTTCTTATACTAACAAAATGTAAGTAAGTATTTTTAATTTTATTTCGACTAAGTAATGAATGAATTTAAAAAGCATGTAAGAATCGTAGCTTTGTCTACATAATTATTTTACAAAACACGGAAATCTAATAAAAACATGATTCATAGAACTGTGCGAATGTTATGTCTAAAAGTATTAAGTTACAGAGTAAAACCCGTAAAACTTCTTTGTCATCGTATCGGCCGGCATTTGTCACAGTTGCTTTCAAGTGTCATTTCAAGAAAATTTATGAAAATATTTAACTGCCATCCTTGAAATAACCTTGTGAATTAAATACTTAAAACTTGTTCGTTATGCCATGACCAATTATTGGCGTACAAATGTTTAATTTTTGTCCTCATTGTACTGGGATTTTTTTTGAGTACTCTCATTATGACATTATTGCAGTCAAAGTAATATGTAGTTTTATGAAGAAAATTACCGAATGTATAGAATTTTAGACACAAAATTTTGATTATACTTTAATGTGAATAGGAAGGTATGTATTTTACCGCTGCCAATCCTGACAAACACATGTAAATGAGGCTGATTACCAACAATAACTGTATGCTTTTCATTACCGCTGGTGTACAAAGAGCTTGTTAGTTTGTATGGGGACTTTAATGATATTCATTTCCACGTGGTTTTGTCGTTCGCTAACCAAACCAGCAAAGAAAAGGTTCCATTAACAGGAAATTACCGCCAAAGATTCCGTTTGGTTATGAAATGAATTGCGAGATCTCATCAGACTTCATTTAACATTAAAGGAAAATTACTTTGTGAGCTGTAAAAAGATTCCCATCCTTACGTATTGGGATATCCTTTTGTCATCTAGATTTTGAAAAAGAAATTTCTCATTTTACGTCCGATGGATAGACATCAAGCCCAGTGTTGACACTGTCGTACATTTTATCACTTTCCTTTTTCGGTCAATTTCCTTTAATATATTATTTACTACTAACATCAATGTGGACGCTCACCGAATTTTATGTTTACTGTTCTTCAGGCTGGAAATTATGAGTCATCGAATACAAAGTTTCTTAGTCAACAAAAACATGTATGTATTGTAAGTAGTGTGAGGTAAGATTTTTACAGGTGTTATAAAACCTTACAGCTGTTCATACATACGCTGACCTTCTCGTATGTAGGAGCAAGATAGTAACGTGACTATAAAATGTTGGTAGCATAATGAAGGTTGGTCGTGGTTAATGTTAGCGACTTTTACTTTATGCGCATATGTTAATAAGTGACACAGTACAGCTCATCGCTATTCAATGCAAATCACGACATTATCAGTATTCTATAATTTACTTAGTTGTGATAGAAAGCGCTTTTTGTAAGGCTCGTTACTCCTGATATTGAAGTAAGTAGATAATAAATTCGCAAATTACCGACACAGTGGACAGTTAACGAGATTGCTTTTGAAAGGGACGTGAGCTATCAAGAGGACAATCGAACGTAAACAGTATTGTAATAAAACAATAGGCTCAGAGCGTAGGTATGACCGTTGAATGAAGACATTTAATAAACGACACATCGGTTAAGGCTTATCCTTTAGAAATACTAACGAGAAAGTACGGTTGAACAAGCTATTTGGTTTACATTCAACAAAAATTATCTTTCTACTACATTGCCATTCACTATTATTTTATGTTCACTTTTTTAAGCTTGTGGTGTCTAAGAATTTTAAAACATATCTAAACTGATTTAAAAGAATCGAAATATTCTAAACATTGTTTAAAAGTAGTTGCAAGTTAGCTGCCTGTATTCCAAATGGCTGTACATTAATCGTCATGAATAATAATGACAGTGGGCAGGCAAAATATCAACAATTACTAAGTAATTATAACTAATAACATACAACTACACTATCAAAAAGTGTTTATGTGTGTATTACTTTACAGTTTTCCCTTCATCTTGTTGTTAAAGAAAATCAAGCTATCAGCTAAAGACATAAACATTATTCATTAGATACCTAATTACTGGTAGTCTCTCTACCCAATCTTGTGATTAAGTTTTCACGAGCTGGCACTTTGGTATCTAAGTATATACAGACAGAATCTAGTATATCTAAGAGCTTTAACGAACTACGAAGTATTTCTAAGAGATAGGTGAAAGTTAGTTTTGAAACTCTTGAATAGAAAATTCAGTCGAGTCACTCGGCAAAATATCTAATGGAACTTTAATTTTCCAACTAGAGCTTGCAATTTATTTAATGGCGCTGACAAGTTTGGGCTAAATTCTTCGATTGAGTCATCTGATATTTGTTTTCGATTTCATGCATACCAAGTGTGTTGTATCTCAGTAAATAGTAAAAATAAATGTACTTTAATGTCGGTGAAGTAACTCATAAGACACAATCAAGACTTCAATGATTTTATTGGTCGACCTGAGAATTTATTATTTATAATTTTTATCGTACCTTGATAATTCACTGTGATTTTTGTTTCATGAATGATGAAGACACATAGTAGGTATTAGATACCTACGCATTTAAAACTATTAAAATATTACGTACAACTGAAAAAGAAAAATCAAAACGCAAAATAAAACGATAAAATATTTTAATTTCAAGAGTCGACCTTAAAATAACATAGGTACTAGTATGTTAAACTATCCAACAGTATTTATGTCTGTCTGCTGATATTAAAATTCTCCGTCTCAGCGTCTTACTCAGCTGTACGAAGGGGATTAATTATTTTTTACGACGACTCGCGTATGTGTAGGTAGATGTCTGAACTCCATTATTGAGTCAGAGATTCGCACTTTGAACCCTTAACGTATTTCTCAATTTCCCGGGAGGACTGTTACGTTCTGCATGGATATATGGGCGTTATAAACATAGCTATAATACGTCCCGTGAATAAAAAAATATAATATTGCCAAGACAAGAAAATAAAAATAAATAATCTCATTTCAGAACTGAATAATTGAAAAAGAGGTTTATTTATCAATTAGGTAAGTACATTTTGTCCCATTTTTTTCCTTTAATCATTTATAGTGAAACTTTAGACGTAGGGCCCTGGAGGAGGATATAATGGAGGCCTAATCACGGCCCCATTGCGCCTCCTCCAGGCGAATATCAACCACTGCGTCGCCGCTCAGGATCTCTTGCTCCAGAGCATGGCGCAGTGGTTGATCAACATCGCGGTGGTCGCCGAGCCGTACTTTGTCCCGCCCAGGGATGACTGGGTGATGGACCTGGACGGCTCGGTGGCCATAATCGCGTCGGCCGCCGCCGGTACCCCGTCCCTCGAGAGCGTCAAGAAGGGACGGGGTTGTGTGGCAGCACGGTTCGGGGAGATCGCCGTAGTGGGCGTTTACCTCTCCCCGAGCCGAACTCTCGCCGAGTTCCACGTCTCCCTTAGGGAGCTAGGAGTCGTCGTCGCCGGGTTCGGTTCCCTCCCCGTGTTGGTCCTCGGGGACTTCAATGCCAAGAATGTGGCTTGGGGTTCCCGGTACACGGACAACGCGCGGGGCAGGATGGTGGAGGACTGGGCTCTGGAGACAGGCCTGGTCATACTGAACCGGGGTTCTGTCCCCACGTGTGTGCGGATGCGGGGCGAGTCGGTGGTGGACATTTCGTTCGCCAGCCCCGCTCTGTCGCAGCGTGTCGTGGACTGGCGCGTAGAGGAGGGGGTGGAGACCTATTCCGATCACCGGTACATCCGGTTCGACGTCTCCGCCCAGATCCCAGATGCGCTGGTCCGACGGACCCCGAGTGGTCCGCGATGGGCGCTGAAGCAGCTGGACCGGGAGCTCTTCCTGGAAGCCTCGATCGTGCAGGCCTGGGTGTCATCACCAGACAGGCCTGCCGACGTCAACGACGAGGTGGAGTGGTTCCGGGAGGCCATGTCCGCGATCTGCGAAATAACGTCGCTACGCGAGGCGTGCGTTGAAGCGCGACGCCTGTACGCCAGGCACCGCCGGAGCCGCATCCGACCTCCGAATGCGGATGCCATAGAGGCGGAGCTGTACGAGGGGTACAGGGCGGCGAAGACCGTCCTCCGAGATGGGATGCTGCGGGCTAGAGATCTATCCCGCAGGGAGATGCTGGAGTCTCTGGACAGGGACCCGTGGGGGCGCCCGTACAAATGGGTACGGGATAAATTCCGCCCCTGGGGTCCCCCGCTGACACAGAGTCTCCGGCCCCAGCTCGTTGAGGACGTCGTGAGCGCCCTGTTCCCTTCTCGAGGGGAACATGTGCCCCCGACCATGGCTCCGCCCATGGCGGTGCCAGACGAAGACGCGGACCACAGCGACGACGGCGACTACATTGCTCCGGAGGTGGCCGAGGTAGACTTGAGAGTGGCGGTACAACGGCTGAAGGCCAAAAATACCGCCCCGGGACCCGACGGCTTGCCTGCCAAAGCCTGGGTCCTGGCCTCGGGGGCTCTCGGTCCTCGACTGGGGGGGCTCCTAAGCGCATGTTTGGAGAGGGGCCAGTTCCCGCTTCGTTGGAAGACGGGGAAACTGGTCCTCATCAGGAAGCCGGGGCGCCCTGCGGACTCACCGTCCGCTTACCGGCCCATCGTGCTGCTCGACGAGGTGGGAAAGCTCTTTGAAAGAGTTATTGCTAACCGCCTCGTCGGGCACCTGGGGAGATCAGGGCCGGACCTCGCGGAGAGCCAGTTCGGCTTCCGCAGGGGGCGCTCCACGGTGGACGCCATCATGCGCGTGAGAGCCCTCACGACGGGGGAAGCAGTCTCCCGGGGTAGGGTCGTCTTGGCGGTGTCGCTCGACATCGCCAATGCCTTCAACACCCTGCCCTGGAGTTGCATCAAGGAGGCACTCCGGTATCACCGGATGCCGACCTACCTCCGTCGTGTGGTCGAGGACTATTTGACGGATAGGGCCGTCATCTACCCCGGCCAACGGGGAGAGTGGAACCGGCGAGAAATGTCGTGCGGTGTCCCACAGGGATCGGTCTTGGGGCCGCTGCTGTGGGACATCGGATACGACTGGGTGCTGCGCGCCGACCTCCCTGACGGCGTCAGCGTGGTCTGCTACGCTGACGACACGCTTGTCCTGGCACAGGGAGAGTCGCACCAGGCGGCGGCCGACTTGGCGACGCGAGGGGTTGCGACAGTCGTCGAAAGGATCCGGCAATTGGGACTCGAGGTGGCATTGCACAAGTCCGAGGCCATGTGCTTTCATGGTCTTCGGAACGCGCCACCGTCGGGTTCCCAAATAACGGTGGGAAGGGTCCACATCGGCGTCGAGACGACGATGAAGTATTTGGGTCTCGTCCTCGACAGCCGGTGGGGCTTCCAGGAGCATTTCAGACGCCTGGCTCCGCGTTTAGAAAGGGCTGGGGCTGCTTTTTGGCGGCTCCTGCCCAACCTCAGAGGACCAGGCGCCTCCTGCCGGAGGTTGTACGCGGGGGTCGTGCGGTCCATGGCCCTCTACGGGGCCCCTGTGTGGGCCCCCATCATCAGGCGGCGGCCACCAGCCAAGTTGGTCGCCTGCCAGAGGGTCATGGCCATCAGGATGATCCGGGGATACCGCACGGTCTCTGGCGAAGCGGCAAACCTCCTTGCCGGATTACCGCCGTGGGATCTGGAGGCTACAGTCCTCCAGCGCGTCTACGAGTGGCGCGTGGACGCGCAGCGCCGGGGCGAAACCCCGCTGCCGCGGCAAATCGCGGCACTGCGGATCGAGCTCCGGTGCGATCTCATGGCGGAATGGAAGATGCGACTGTCGCAACCTAAGTTCGGGCACGCTGCAATCGCGGCGGTAAGACCCCTCTTTAAGGAGTGGCTGGAGAGGCGCCACGGCGTCCTCACCTTCCGGCTGACGCAGGTCCTCACCGGACACGGTTGTTTCGGGAGGTTCCTGTGTCGGATCGCACGGGAGGAAACGCCCGGGTGTCACCACTGTGTGGACCGCCCGGAGGACACGGTGGAGCATACGGTGCAGGTTTGCCCCGCTTGGGCAGAGCACCGCCGTGTCCTCACGGAGGCGATAGGCGGCGGCGACCTCTCGCGCCCGGGCCTGGTTCAGGCCATGCTCCGGGGCGAGAGGGAATGGGATGCAGTCACCTCCTTCTGCGAAGCAGTAATGCTAGCGAAGGAGGAGGCGGGCCGCGTGAGGGAGAGAACATCCTCCACCTCACGCCCCAGCCGCCGCGGGAGACGCCCAGGGCGTCGGACGTCGAGAGACGACATCCGGCCACCGTAGGCGCGGGCTTGCGGACGGCGAGTAATGGGTAGCTCGCCGTCCGATCAAGGACCATGCCCGGGTCGACGGCGCGTTCTGTTCGCGCGCGCCTCAAAGAGCTGTCAGCACAGGGACGGGGCCCAATAGGGGCCAAACGCCTGCCGGGGTTGCGGGACGTCTTAACAGGATACCGTGGCCCCAGAACGTAAAGGGCAACAGAAGGAACAGGGTGGTTTTTTAGTCAGTAAAAGTCTGACAAAGTCTGAGTCATTTGATGATTTTTACCACCTAAAAAAAAAAAAAAAAAAAAAGTAAGTAGGTATTTCTTTTAGGTTACGGACTAATTGAATACCAAAGTTGAATGTGTACCTAATGGATTAGAAATACCTATTGTTATGATACTGTCGTTCTCAAACTTTGTTGTTTTTGAGCGCAGCCAAAAGATATTATTAGTATCCAATATTTCAAAACAATAAAGAAGAAAATCTTCCATAAAGGTTGTTTTCGTGTCATTTTAATGAGAGATAGACATAATATTCAATTGTTGATCACATTTTACTTATAAGCGGGTTTTAATGAAGTTATTTCGTTCAATGTCAGACACTGTCGTTGGGCCAATTATTAGAGTTCGTTTCTGTAAATAGTTATTACCTAACTGCTATTAGACGGGTAATTAACTGAAAATCGGGATTGGCAGATTTTTATTCAAGCATTGAAGATAAAAACGTATAAATGTTGAAATTGGGACACATGGAAGAGTTTATTATTTTTTATTTAATTTATCTTCTAAAAGTATGTATGAGGTCGTTAATATTTCGTCTGACTCAGTAAAGAGTTTAAAATATTATTTAATCACACAATACTATGATAAAAAATAATAATTAAACTGTTTCAAAATAACCTTATTCAGTCACTTATCTTTTTAGTGTAAACAATGAATATATTTAGAGAAATATTTTATGTTATTGTAACGTTAAACATGCATTCATCTTCGACCATTCATTATCTCGACCACTAAATTTCTTGAGAGGGGTAGTAATCCTTGATATGATCTACCTGGTATACAAACCACCGAACACAAACTTGTCAATTTCGCGACGCAAACACAGCTCATAACGCTCTTTCTCACCTTTTTTACATCAAAACATGTTTTCATGAAAATTTGGTTACCAGCCCAATCGATAAATATACCTGCCATTTTTTGACAACGAAACAGCGCAATGGGCGCTGTCTGTGTACAGGATTTATTCCACGTCACTGGATGAAAAGTTGTACCAACAAGGCTGCCAAAAATAAATCCATCTATGATTTCTTGGTACAGAAAATTCTGTACGTGGATTCCGACTAAACGAAAATAGAACACAGTGTTATAGTCTTTAGGAATCCGTTATACTGTGTCAACACAAAACAACCAAATAAAGGCTAATTGAAAAACGTGGGAAGCACCGCAAAATTGTGTAAAGAATACGAAAATACGATCACTTAAGACTAGCAATGTTTTCTTAGAGCAATCAGCTCCTTCAAAAGTAAAAAATAAATAAAAAAACATGAAACTGTATTGTATTCAGGACTGTTTTCTTACCATTCTTTTTCATAGAATAATTCAAATTTAAAACAAAACTTTCCTCAAATTATTGTACCTACTAAGTTTAAGCAAACTGTTTTATAAAAGCTGTACAAACTGGTATAAAGTTGGTTTGAGTTAATTACTTGTTTTAGCTGAATTACATCCATAAAATAATTAATTTTACGGTATATCTTACATTAGCCTAGTCTTAAAACCATGTTAACGGTTGACAGCATGTTTAAGTACCCTTTAGTGTTTCAGTTTAATTTTGTATGTAACAACAGCCAGCTAAACAGTCTATTATTCAGGATTGTTTTTGTTCGGCTTCATTTGTTTTTCGTAGGGTACCGTACCCGAAGGGTGCTAACGCCCTATTCCTTAAGCAAAGAAAGAAAGAAAAACTTTTTGTTCACGTGAAAGTGACGCACAATACAAAATAATTTTTACAACAGCCGCCTCCGCCTCCGCTGTCCGTTCATTCGTCCGTCTGTATGCGGGTTGTATCTCATGAACCGTAATAGCAAGAGACTTCAAATTCACAGAATGTGTATTTCTATTACCGCTATACCAATAATTTATGAAAATAATAAAAGTTAAAAATGAAAGGGGTCTCCATACAAGAGACCTGTTTTTTTGCCTTTTTATTTGTATTGTACGGAACCGTTACCATACAAAACAAAATGTTGGGGTCGGTTCTCAGTCAAAACAAAATCGCTCAATATTCATACCTTCCTATAGCCTTTTCACACCTGTTTGAATCCTGTGTACCCAACGCTATACGCTTTTGTGCCTATTTTTAAGACCCGACATAAAAACAAAGGCATTGAGTACGTCAAGTAAACTTTCTATCCTAATCGTTACTATTACTTTACTGTGAAATAGGTCATTTGAAAATATTCAACATGTGTTAGGAAAATAACTCTTGAATTGAATATAAGGCCCGGAATCCACCAAAGAGGAGAGGAGAAGAGATGTCTCGTAAACAACCAATAGGATACGGTGTTGTGTTGAAGCTAAGATCATCATTAACATCTCACCGATGTGAAAATTACGCAAGCCGATTGGTTGTACGAGACTCTCCTCTCCGCTTTGGTGGATACCGGGCCTAACTCTTTGTAATATAAATCTTGAATTGAAATCCACGTCCTGAAAATTGACCAGGTATCCTATAATTTAGCGTTTATGTATAACTAGCTGACCGAGCGAACTTTGTACCGCCATATTTTTTTAAAATTTTCTTTCATAAGTACCTTTTCCTTACAATAACAAACACAACAAAAATAATTGTGAAATTGGTCCAGTTCACGCGCAATGCCGATGACTAAGGGAAATAGGAACTAATTTTTATGTATATGGTTTTTTTTTTCTATTATTTAATGTCAGGAGACCTATTATTATAGTTTCAAAATTTTTATGTGTAGTTTTATATACATAGCCTCCTCTACATAATATAAAACAAAATCGAATCGGTTCCCGCCGTGTGTACGCTTAGATCTTTACTACGTAGCGGATTTTAATGCATCTTCAATCTACACTAATATTATAAAGAGGAAAACTTTGTATTTTTGTTTGTTTGTTTGTTTGTTTGTAATGGATAAACTCAAAAACTACTGGACCGATTTTAAAAATTCTTTCACCATTAGAAAGCTACATTATCTGCGAGTAACATAGGCTATATTTTATTTTAGAAAATGTAGGGGTCCGTAAGATATTTGGGTTTTTCGGACCCAAGGTGTAAAAAATCATCCAAAAAAGTTCCTTATTTGTCGTACGCCGCCTAAACTATAAAAGATAGAACCATAAAATGTTCTAATTAATTAAAGATCTTAAAAATATCTACAAAAAAGTCCGCGACACACTATACCTATCTATTTCGAGTTAAGCACAACAACCATTTTTTTATTTAAAAAAATCTTGAATTTTTTTAGGACTTCATTTAAACGCATTTATTTTACACATGTCATTACTCCTTATCAAAAAAAACTATTTTGTCACAAAGAACTGTTTATGTAGATAATATTTAGTCTTTAATTCATTAAAGTTGGACGTTTGGTTTTAAGGTTATGGTGAAATCAACTTAATACTATTTCAAATGGCTTGACGATAATTAGTAGACATTCGCTAAGAACGGATTTTCCATCATTTTATTCACCCTCTAAGGAGATGAAACGGGGGTCAAAAAAGTTTGTATGAAGAAAACTATGACGCGGACGAAGTCGCGGGCAGAAGCTAGTAGATAATATAGTGATTTAAGAGAAAGATTTATGTGCCTATCTACATTGCACTCGTGCAAAGCCGGGGCGGGTCGCTGGTATATTGTAAAAGCGGAATATCTCCCACTAATTACACACGAAGTCTCGAAAACTACTTTACCTATGAAGCTGAAATTCGGCAGGTAGTTAGTTAATAGGAAGGAGACGTCAGCTAAGAACGTGTTTAAGTTTCAATTTGACTTTGACTTTCACGCTGGCAAACGCTAGTTATAAGATAATTTCTTTTATAGATTTAATATTTTAAATCGTAACCGAATGTTAACTGTTTACACACATAATTCTCGAAGGGTTAGGCAGAGGTGTACCTACACCAACATTTCGCCAGTTATTTTAAAGTCCCATCTAACTGTTTACTTATTTATTAGCTTTTAATAGAAAGCCGAAACCTATTAAGTGCACTGTTATTGCTAACACTAGTCATAAAGGACAATTGATAGGCAGGGTTGCTATTGTGACGTCAATTCACGTCAAACCACGGTGACCACGTATGCGTTATGATTTATGTAAATGTAACGCTGCATGTTGACGTTGTATGGCGACATAGAACCACAATGTTGATGGAGATTCGAATTATTGTTGGAATCTAGATACAAAATAACAACTACTGCAATGGGGACTGATCTAGAGATGTATAAAAAATGTCTAAAGCAGAATAATATTGATTTATGTAACTATGAACGCCTACTTTAATTAGAGCCCTTTAATATATAAGACATAAAATAGTAATAAGGGGTACCCAATAAACGTAATTGACTGTATGTACAGTAGGTTACTAAATATTTTAATTGAAATTGTGTAAGCAATTTAAAAAAAATTTTTTTGGTTGCCTTGCTCTGCTAAGTCTCGTTACAGCATAAGTAAAGTCAAAGACAAATTATTTATTTCAAATAAACCATAAAGAAGAACATTTGAACTTCGTCATTTACAATAAAAAAATATGGAATCTGAAAAGTTACCCAGTACCTACACATACTTAATAAATATCTATTTTCACAATCTTTACCCGCTTGGACGGATCCCACTGTACTCGTAAAACTAAACTGCCTCTAACTATAGAGCCCCTATGAGATTGTTCAAAGTAAACTAATCCTACCAGGTAGACGGATTTCTATGCGGTTTCCACGACCACATAAAACGTTCAGAAACGTTAACATAATAATTAAAACAAGAAACTGTGCCACTGGCTACCATTATAATTTACGTGTCTATGTATGTCTTGCCAATGAAATAATGGATAACATTCGATTGCGATCGTAATGAGATATTACGTAGAAGATAATAGTCTTGATCTCTGACACGCGGAGACGATGCAATCACAGAATGTGCCATATACACAATAGTAATCTTTGATTATCTATATATACGAGTGTAAATATACCTACTACTGTTTATCTTTTATGTATCAATGGTCCCGTTATCCACATGTTGAAGGATCGATAGAAAAGTCATTTGTCAAAATCAGTTTATGTCAGTCGGCGTAGATAGTGAAAAGTATTATCATGTTACCGTACCTCTACTTATCTTACTTCAGTAAGCGCTTTCCGTTGATGTTTTTTACGCGGTTTTTTTCCTCGCATTGGATTTTCAACCCCCCATTTCAACGTCCAGAGTTGCAAATCCATTGCGCAGTAATAAATCTCAGCAACTAGCGCTCACTGATATTTTTTTAAATTCTAATTTATGCAACGCACACAATCTACTAAGTAAGTTCTCCCCCTTGTTTAGTCTCGACGCTGGTAGGAAACTTTGCTTGCTTTTAGTTACAGTTAAAGTTTACAAAATATTTGATTCTTCAAGACGACTTTGTGATTTCTAAGAAAAGGCTAGTAACAACTTTCAAACTTTTCTGAAAAGAGGCCTTGATAACTGAGCAAAAACAGCTAAGTTCTGATTTTACATAACTACCTACAAACTTTTACAAATGTTAAACTTTTATTCATTACTAAAAACGAACAAAATGCTTAAAACTTTTTGTATCTTTTTTATTCAATTACCTAAAATTAAAAAAGAAATATGCTGTCATTTTATTGATATTGAAAAAAGAATGAATTGGCTCCTTGTGGCCGATAGAAATCATAATACATAGATAATGAGAACTAAAATTCGCAATAACTAAAATATATATTTGTAGTTAAAGAACCTTTGTTACTCACTAGTTTACCTACTACAAAATTCACTTAATGAGAAATATTATTTAGTAAAGTAACATCGTTTAAAAAGAAGTAATAATAATTTCGTTACTAATATTGACTAGTGTTCATCACTTTATTTATATCATAAATGAATCAAACCTGAATGAATGATACACAAAAATTAATTCATGTCCTCAGTTTGAAAGGCAACGGACTTTTAATTAATCAAATTGCTTCATTAATATAATTTAATCAGTGACACTTTGGAATGAGTCTGAACTTTTTAAATAAATATTTGTTAACACACAAGTAGGTACCTATACTGTGATTACAACGGAAACATGTTTTATGAACATTATCATCATTAGGTATTATTATAATAATGTTCATAAAATATTATAATTTTTATTCTAATATAATTATCATCGAAGCAATTTTATCGACTACAATGTTTGGAATGATTTATCATCTATTTCCCTCACTTAACTGTTAAATCTAAAAGCTTTCGTTATTTTATTTTCAGAGCACTCATAGTTCTATTTAATATTCCAAGTTAGATTTTAATAAAAGCTTGTAAAAAGAACAGCTCCTTTTACTGAATTTCACCTAAACTGTTTTATTTTAATTAATTTTAATAAACTGCAGTAGCGTCCAGTTTATTATAACAGATGCAGGATCAAAGAACGTTCTCTGTTGTGTAATAATAATATAAAACTGCATTACATTATATGCAATATTCTCTTAATTAAAATTTGCACTTAAAGCATTTCAGAACAGAACAGTGAAAGAATTGGCAATCAGTTTAATGAATTAAAAAGTGAATCATTGTTTCTTCACCATCCATTATATGTCCGAGTATATATACTGTACAGTCTATTTTCCAATATAGGAATACATTTTAATTAAGTTAAATAACTGATATTTTGAAATAAATATATTTATAAATAAATTTGTATTTAAGGTTCATTTTTGTTTAAATAATCGATTTCACGTATAATTAGTTAATAATTGTTATAATAGCAGAGAATGAGCTAAGTTCGTAGCAATAAAAGTTGGTTAGCATAAGTTCACTAACGAACATATATTAGATAGGTTTCTCTTCTTCGAAAGCTGTAGGTAATGAAAGCTCGTCTTGAGCAGAGAATTTTAGATAATATATAGGTATACGTACAGTAAGTATGCTGTATTACATTCTAGTTTCCACGAAGATAATAACTTTATTGCAGCTCATACAATCTCCAAGGAAACGCTTGGATAATATTTTGACTCAACAGGGAATGTCTGTTACATATTATGCTGGAATGTAGTAAATTAAGTATTTTCAGGAACATCTACTTACTCAACACTAGCTCATGCCCAAAAGTAATTTCGCGTAGGAGTGAAGTATACCATAATTATCCTTTGACACACAGCAATAGTGTAGCTTTCTATCGGTGTAAATATTTTGTAATCGGACCAGGACTTTTAAAGATTACTTCTTATAAACAAAAAAACACGAACAAGAACTTTACCTCTATATAATACTAGCTGCTTCACCCTGCTGCTTGTTTTCACCCGTGTTACGTTTTTGGTAAAAAAAAAATCTTTTATACAAACCTAGTCCTGACAATAACGAACACAAAAATAGAAGTTGTGCTCTTTCAACGATATTTGTATAGATTAATATAGATGTTTTATAATTGAGAGATTAAAATTTAAGACCTAAAATTATAGTAAGCATTTTCTATACAAAAGGGTCGTTGGAAAACCGGTGGAGTAACACACAACAAAGTCCTCAGCAACACATTTGTCTCGACCGATACGTGCCGGAACTATCAATGCTGCGAACACAGCTGCTGCACGCGTTCCCCCTAATGAATGAGATCGCTTACTCATTATTGAACGCCAAGCCTAAAAGTTTTCTAGGTGAGTTATAAGGTCTACCCAATAAATGGATATTTCTCTGAAAAGTAAAAATTAGGCATCTTTTAAAGATATACTTTCTTTTACAGAATAAAAGTGTGAATTACTTATTCTGAAATTGATCTGAATAAATGAATTTTCTTTTAGTACTTAGGTACGTTTGTAATTTCAGTGTAAATCGCTTTTAGCGGTGAGATCGTATAATGTACTATTGTGGTTGATCAATTTTATATTGTTATCAATAGGTATTTAAAGGTCCTTTTTTAATTTGTATGTTACATCAAAATACTCAATAAAACATTTACTAGAATAAAATGGATGAAGATGGCAATCTCTTCCTACTAACAGCTTCTTATTTGGCAAACCTATTACAAAAGCCATGTGTTCTGAACATAAAGATTATTGTGAAGTGAAAACGTGCAATATTATTGCATCATCAAAAACACTATATAACTTGCTTTTTCAGTATCTATGATCTGAATACCTGTGTGTACCAGGCACGGAATGCTTTTACGTCGTAAAGACAGCTTACGCTATTCAATCCCACTATCCACGAAGTCACTGTGAACCTATGTTTACTCTCAAAGCTTGGCCTAGAATAGCATGACTTTCAATCAAGCCTTAGGTTGAATACCAATATATCCTTGTAGCACAAGATTCTGTCTGATATGTGTGTCTATGTTAATGAATTAACCTTACGTTTGATCTAGCTTCTTTTAACGTAGGAGTGCAAAATTGCCTATTTTGATCGAAGTACGGATGCCTTTAATTAATATAACGTAAAAAAAATTATGATACAGATAAGACAAACCTTTTTTTAGTGCAAAATGGTATAAGAAATCGCTACTTTTTGAAACTGCGCTCTGTGGTATATTTTTATGAAATAAAAAGGTAATTAATTTGATTGGCTTGTAAACTACCTAATATTTTTAATGACAACAATTTTTTACTCAAACTTTTTATTTAATTAGAAAAAAAAATTATGTATTTATTTACTTAACTAGAAAAGTAGTGCAAATTTTGTAATATTTTTCAGCATATTGGTATGCAAAAAAGTATTTGAATTTAAATCTATATAAGTAAGTTAAAAATAACTTATTGACTATAATTAAGTAACAACCATTCAAATAAAGCATATGTATTTAAAGGTAAATAAATAATAATAATAAATGCAAAATAAATAAAAAAATGAAATCAAACAAACCATCAACATATTGTTTGAATTTAATTCTGGCTTCAGGTATAAAAAAAAGGCCGGAACGTATTTAACAGTAGTTTGTCAAATACATGTAGCAACATTTAAAAAACCTTTTTTGTGGAATTACTTTTTATTATTATTGGTTGTATTGTAATAAACACAGCGCTCTTAATAACATTTTCGCAGATTGACAATAACCAAGACAGCATAATACCGTTTTAACTTTACTACGAACATTTGATCGAAATCGAAATGCAGGATAGTGCCAATCAACCCGATTAATTTATATGCGATGTATATCGGTTCTGGTGTGAAGCTTAATTTATACAGGGTGAAAAAACGAACTAAAGCGAACAAACGTGAATAGACATAGCAAAAATCTGCCTTTACAGTAATGGCAAAAAAGCTTCTGGGTATGGCATTCAAACGAGAAAAATCTTTATGATAAAAAGGGTGTTATGTTTTCGTTGGTACACCACACACCCGCAAGCTTGTTGATAAAACCAAAGTCCTCTGCGAAAAAATATATTTTCTACGTTCATTCCCCTCATGCGGCGTTTTTTTTTCTTCCGCCCTGTATAATTTTAATTGAATGCAATATGGCTGGCGACGCGACTGGCCGAGCTCGGACCTCGTTAATCGATATTAAACAGATTATCTGTAAATAGATCAGTTGATGAGGAAGTAGCTCAGATTTAGATTTAGTTTCATTATGGAAATAACTAAAACTAGCTTTTTACACTTTACTGTAGGTATATCTTTCTTCTCAGTTTAGGAAATGTACCGCAAAAGAAACTATTTATTTAGAGATACAACCTGGTCGAGTTAAGTTTGCAAAAAAGGGGTCATTATGTAATGAATGTCTGTTAAAAAGTGTTGAGTATTTTAACTTTTGGTATTTCTAATAATATTATATCAATGACTACTCTTTAGTATCAGGTATTTAAATAGATACATAATGTAGTTATTGTAACTCGCCACATTCCAGCGAGGTGCAAACTTAGCTCGACCGGGTTGTAGATCACTTTGTAAGTTCACTGATCTATATAATTGTTACCTACAACTTTGTTTTTTTCCTACAAACAACGTATAATTATTAACCTGAATGGTACCTAGTGACCTTTATGTACTAAATCAAATAGATGATTAGGTACCCACTCAAGGAACTTTTATTACATTGCTCGAATTAAACTGACAGTGATAAAAGGGTAGTAAATACAAACACGGAAGTATCGCCCACTGATTTAAAAGCAAACTTGGATAGACAATCAACCCTCATATTATCTAGCAAAAGCTTCGACAAATAAGAGACTTGCAAACCAAAACTATTCGTATTATAACGTTAATAAATTTCAAACAATTTATTGGCTACGCCCCAAAAGGTAGACTGTGGATAAAATTAGCCTTTACCTTTTCGACGGATCCAATTTGGCAAAGTTTGGTTCAAAGTCAAAGACACGTGAGGTTAACCTAACCACAAGAAATAAGAAGCTTCTACTGGAACCAATATCAAAGTAGGTAAACCGCAAAATAGGTAGGCTATACGCTCGGCTACACCTAGTTAGAAATGGCTGTATCTACATGCAGCCGCGCTCTGGCTTTTAGAGGTATGGTGCCTGTAAATACAGTGTGCTGAGATTTAGATTCCACGTAGACCACAGATAATTAACATAACACCACCTGTATTTTCCAAAAGGTTTGGCAGGCGTCTGTATGCGACCCACGTATCGCCAGTTATGTTTGTGCCCGTGATGGCAATATTTTCGCCCTTATTACCCACATGCAATGGTGAATTACTAGCCTATAGTCTTTATTATACATAGTCGAGGTGTATAAAGCTCATATTTGAATGAAACAGTTATTTATAGCCTCCTCGGTCTCACTTGAAATACTAAAGTCCTTATCTTTGTCTGAGTCCATGAAATATTTCTGTCTTTCTCGCGGCTATTTTTCACACATTTATTATATCAATAGACGTGTTGGTTTTGCGTTGATATAAATGTATTTTATGAAGGAGATCTTATTTATGGTATAAAATTGTCTAATTTTCTGGGAAATTTTACGTAATTATTACTGAGGTCTGCCATTTTCATGCATCATCATTCATGCTTCGGGAAGCACGTTAAACAGTTGGTCCTGGCTGTCTTACGCGGATCTTTGACAGTTGTTACGGGTAGTCAGAAGTCTGACAAACAGTCTTACCAAGGGGTATCGTATTACCCAGTTACTGGGTTGTGGAGGGCAGATTGGCAGTCGCTCCATGTAAAATACTGGTATTTAGCTGCATCTTGTTAGACTGAAAGCCGACCTCAACATAGTCTTGGAAAGGCTGGGCAGATTGATTGACTACAGGGTCTACAATTTATTTCAATTTACCTATATTTTACAAATACTTAACCAACTTATTCATGTAGATAAACATTGCTTCAACTTCACAAATGGCTGATTGTAAGTAGTTCCGGCATTTGGATAGCATTAACGTATGTTTTGAACCCAAAGTGGCCTCTTCACTTTAGCTACACTGGCCCACAAACCAAAGTTAGGGTCTCGAAGGTCGTTCGATATTTATAATGCTTTCAAACTTTCTTACCTGAATAAAGGGTTCACCAACTTAAAGAAAACGAGGTTGTTAAAATGTTTATACTGTATGTATATTTATGTTTAGGTTATAGCCTAAAATTTAGTATTTTATAAGCAGTATACAATACCTACTAGTATTTAGGTAGCAAACGGTTAGGAGCCTTGGACATGAAGGTTTACCTAACTCAACGAATAAAATATTTAAAAAAAAAAATGGCAATCCCCTTGGAGCTCTAATCAGTCTTGCTACATTCAATTTTCTATGTTATATAATGTAGGTACCAATGTCAAAACTTAGATATTTTTTCTTCAAAATTGTCTCTCAATTTACTTCAAACCTAAAATTATCCAGTATTCGTATAATTACACAAAGCTAAGCCAAATTGATAGGCTATAGGTAAGCCCGGGCCAAGTTCGCGCGAACGGCATCGATCAAAATGTCGCGCCGTTATCGCCCAGAACCTTCGCCCCAGTGATTAGTAGCTGGACATTTGACTACCTACTAATGGCACAACTGCCCCATTAACTAGTATACAACTGGTTGAATAACTTTACACTTGCACAAATTAAATATAAGTGAACTTTTCAAATTTGTATCATAAACCACTAAATTTGTGTTACAAAATTCAAATCTTCATGTAATTCATACAAATCATTGACATGTTTCTTTAAAAATAAGAAAAATGTTATAAAATGTTCCGGCATTTTAATGAAAATATCCTAATCTAATAAACTGCAAGCAATAAACGTTTTATTATTTCACAAAAATCTTAGTAGAGAAACTATCGTAGTTAAAACAAAGAGGAAGATCGACGATTTTATGATTGTGACACTAAATATGATTTAAAGACAGTATCTTTGTCTCGCAACACGTCTCGATAAAAAGTGAGCTTACCTCCATTAATCTTAGAGAACTTGGCTGAAGTTTAAACTGAAAAAATTCGTCATGAACGACCCTAAGTTTTGACGAATTGAAGAGAGAACATTTATTTTCATGTGTAATTTTATACAGGGTTTTAAAGGACTTCAACCAAAATGGGCTAACCGGTGAACAGCTGTATTGGGAAAAAAGAAATTCATAAATAATTTAGTAATAATATTTAGTAAATATTGGTTTCTTTTGGGAGTGTCAAACTAAATAATATTAAAAACGAATAAAAAAGATTTTTAATTGATTATTAGTTGTGTATGGTGACAGTTGCTGTGCAACGTGCCGGGATGCATTGAGTTAGGGTTGCCAAAATAAAAACTCAGAAAAAATAGTATCGATATTCGATGTTTCGATTCGAGAGCTTCAAAACATTAAAATGTTTAATGGAAGACCGAGCTTTATCTAGCCGTTGGAATATTCATCATTAGCATCGTCATCATCTTAACCTCACACAAATAAAAAAATATAGTTTACGTAGAATAACATTTTTTTTTGAAGTGTTAAAATCATCAGGTTGCCTACGCAACGTAGAACGAACGAAGAAAGCTTCTATCGGGAAAAAAAAATGTAATAGGTAAACGTAACAATTGTAATAATCGTTCGTAATTGGTATTTCGTCTTCGTTCATTTGGGTTTTGTCCGTCATGGTAGCGGGTATTATTAACGCGTGATTTTCTTGAAGATTCTAATTAGAATGCAGCATGTGCCATAACCAAAATAATTACGCAAAGCATAAGAGCTCAGCATAATCTACAAAAATAAAACGTAAAGCAAAACAGCTCATAATATAATATGAAATCGATTCCGTAGGAATCGATTTCAAATCGTGTAGTTCGACTGATACCTAGTATAGAGAATTAGAGAACTGGCAACCCCGATCCAGAACCAGAATTGGTGATCGATTGTCAATGTCAATGTCATTCGCTCTGTGTTCGTGCCCTTGTTCGAATAATAATGTGAATATTATTTCGACTTTGGATATTTTTGACGACTTGCGCTATTCAAAATGAATTCTGATGATTTTTTTACCTAACGACCCCGGCTCACTCTTGGACTCAGTAACCGCTTTAAACGTTTACCCTGGCATTTCTTCGGATAATGAACCCGACATGAACACACACGACGACCCGCGCATGAACATGGACTTCCCGATTTTGCCTAGTAAATCTATAAATTGTGCCTTGTGGTGTTGAAATCACTCACAGGAGAAGACACATTATTAATCTTGTGGAAATGCAGCTTAGTGCACGTTTTATTAACTTACGAAAATGAATAATTTTTCAAATACTTAAATCATTTATTTTAAAGTGTTAAAGTTTTTATTTTATTATTATATTAAACAATTTGATACAAAACTTCCTATATATATGTTTTCTATGTACTGTAAGCCACTCAATAAAATCAAAAATAGTACAATATTTTTATGTTCATGTTCAAGCCCAAACGCCATACAAAACGGTTGATGTCCTTTAGGAACTCATTTATCTACACTTTTGTTTTGGATAAAATAAAACAAAAGGAGTCAACATAATGCCTATCCATAGGACGTAGGCTGGTGCCTCACTGTTAAATTCAACGTGATGCACAATGGGCAGCTGACGTATCGACAAGCATCGGATAGATCGACCGTGACGGAATTTATTAGTCGAAAACCGAACGATGTTTATTTGTTTTATTCGATTCTTGAACACGTGAAGCGCAATAAACATTACATTTAGATTCATATGCTGTTGTAGCAGTGTTTTAGTGATATCGATAAAATGTGAAAAATGGACTCTAACGCGCTGAAAATAACATCACTTAAGTTTCTGTTCTTTTTCAAAATGTAGCATTACTCAATTTTTTTGCAGATATGTAGGTAGCAATTAAATCTACACACACAGCAAAATGGCTGTTAATAACGTTTAGTTACGTAGACCAGACACTTGCACGCAAGCTTTAACGAGCGCAACATTATTGCAATAACAGCTATTCTATAATAATAAAGTGCAGTTAACACTGACTATACCTTCACAAGTAACTCTTAAACAAACTTCATTTATTTAATACTCTTTCTTCTCCAATATCAAAGTTCTTGAGTGTCTGATCCAAAGAAGATTAGCTAGATAGGAAAGGTTTTTCTTGTGTGTGCTATACTCGTTAATTGAAAACGCTTAGCTGTGTTCTTTGCTTTGATCGCCGGAGGCTACAAAGATTCTCAACAGAAAGTTGGTTGCAAAAATAAAACAGAAAATAATATAAAAATGGAAATTACACAGATATTTTTTCGAGGGGACCACAAATCAACATCGGATATTAAACATTTTGAGCTTATAAAGCCGCTACTTTTGTGAATATGTTTCTACTGAAACTAACTGTTAGGAAAACTGAAACTGTTATGAAAAATAAACAAACGTGACTTGCAAAATTAAAGCTGTCGACAAACACCGTTATTTGTTTTAACTTTAACTACCTACCTATAATAAAGTCGCCTGCGTGCATCGTGAAGCCTTATTTTTCTAGACCGTACCTGTTTATGTCTTTTTGAGCATATTAGTCGGAGTATAATCGTAAAAAGTATTTTGTATCGTCACGACAAGGCGAAAGGAAATGGACTGGGCTCGTAAACACTGTCCGGGAAATGTCGGCCAGGTCAAATTAGCGAGGAGCAAATTGTGTTGTCATAGCCCAGAAATGATGGACGTCCATGTTTGTTGTTTATCGAAATAGATAGACTTTTGCTGGTAAATAAAAATTATATACAAAACAATGTATGTATGTTTGTATAGTTTAGTGCATGTGCATTAAATAATTTTAACTGTTAGTCTAACAAAAACTTAAGCGGAATTATAAAATACTAGCTTCTGCCCGCGACTTCGTCCGCGTCAAAGCTTTCTTCATACAAACTTTTGACCCCTGTTTCATCTCCTTAGAGGGTGAATTATGGAAAATCCGTTCTTAGCGAACGTCTACTAATTATAAACTACCTCCCTGCTAAACGTACGTCAAGCGATTTGAAATAGTATTATATTGATTTCGCCATAACTTTCAAACCAAATGTCCAATTTTAATGAATTAAAGACTAAATATTATCTTCATAAACAGTACTTTATGACAAAATAGTTTTTTTTGATAAGGAGTAATGACATGTGTAAAATAAATGCGTTTAAATGAAGTCCTAAAAAAATTCAAGATTTTTAAATAAAAAATGGTTGTTGTGCTTAACTCGAAATAGATAGGTATAGTGTGTCGCGGACTTTTTTGTAGATATTTTTAAGGTCTTTAATTAATTAGAACATTTTATGGTTCTATCTTTTATGGTTTAGGCGGCGTACGCCAAATAAGGAACTTTTTTGGATGATTTTTTACACCTTGGATCCGAAAAACCCAAATATCTTACGGACCCCTATTTTTTAAAATAAAATATAGCCTATGTCACTCGCAGATAATGTAGCTTTCTAATGGTGAAAGAATTTTTAAAATCAGTCCAGTAGTTTTTGAGTTTATCCATTACAAACAAAAAAACAAACAAAAATACAAAGTTTTCCTCTTTATAATATTAGTATAGATAAACCGGTATTCTGTACTCTTTTGCATTAAATTAATAGATCCTACTACAAGGGGGGGGGGGGTGGGGGGTTTCTATCTACTTCAAGGAAAACATACATACATAAACTCACGCCTTTTAACCAAGGACGTAGTCAGAAACCACAGAACGCCAAGGAACCCATGAAAAACTAGTGTTTTTTCTGTTTACCTATACTGGGCGTTAGTGACAGCTTGGCAAAAACTGAAACTGTTGTTTCAGACCACGATTTGTGATTGAAAATCGTTGGAATTTTTCTCCGGAAAATTCTCAAAATTTTCGACCGATTTTTCACTTGATTCGTGATATATTGATATGTCCAGGCCTCTAAACATAAAAGACAGTGGGCAAAAGACACCCAGCTCCGCCAGCCATTAATTATATATGAATCGAAAGACCTACCAAAACTAAGCATTTTTAGTTAAGACGCTTAAAAAAATATCCCGGAGGTTAAATGATATTAATAAAAAACTAAAATATTTTTACTAGTAGGCACCGTTACTTAATATTATAATAGCAATACAAGCCTCGTTTTAACTGCCGCGTTGTTCTCGTGGTCGCAAGCACAACTGCTGAGCTTGGGGTCCTGGGTTCGACTCCCAGGTCGGGCAAAAAGTATTATTAGGTTTTTCCATTTCGAGTTTCTCAGTAGCAGCCCGGAGTTTGGAAGTTGGTGATGTGACACCTCCAATCCTCAGAAAGCACGTAAAGCCGTTGGTCCTACGCCTGATCTCTCTCCGGTTGTGTCAGATTGCCGCCCCAAAAACAGAAGGATATGGCAGGTGTGCGCGGCAACGCAGTGAGGGGACGTCCTAGATAGACCTACAGTACGGCCGACGTATCTTGGCGGTATGAAGTTAGCTGTTTGGCTGCGCAATGGATCTTATAGAAACGAAATTGTTTACTGCGCAGCAATCGGCTAACTTCAGAGCCGCCAAGATACGTCGGCCGTATTGTACACTGACTTTATTGGTGAGGTTCTTCAGAAAGGTCGGGTGCGCAGTACTCGTAACCGGCGTGCTTGTATGACGAGATGTATGAACCCAACGAGGCGAAAGGTGTATGTATGTAAGGATCGTAGCAGGTGGCGTTCTGTGGTTTCTGCTTACCTCCATGGAAAAGAGGCGTAAGTTTATGTACGTTTGGTGGATGGTACTTTGTGTTGCTTATCTCCGGGTCATTGTAACTGAACGAAAATATCGACCTTAAGACCGATCTACGCTTTAGTATGTATACCTTTTGAGGATATTGTGGGTTGGATCCTTTTTGCATAACTACGTACGATTAGTCAATGAAAAAGTGCGTTGCTACTGACATTGTGACAGTGACACTGGTTTCTTATTACGATACCTATTTAAATAATTGACTAAGTACGCTTCCAAAAGCAAAGCCTGCTTTGTGATTTAGTTTTTGTTGAAGTGGAATTATGTTTCTTCCTAGTCGTGGAACAGTTTATTTGGTTTGCAATCGCTTCGTATTGCGCATAAGACGATTGACTTTGACGAATCAATTGTTTCAAGAAAACCCAACAGTCGCAAGATTCATAATAAATAACGTTGGATTAGACCAAGTAAGTACCTTCATAATATATGCCAATAACTACCGACACTAACGTGGATCCGGTGTCGTGATAGCCTAGTGGTTGAGGTCAATGCAGGGGGTTGTGGGTTCGAATCCGGGCAAGTACCAATGTGACTTTTACAATTCATATGTGCTTTTTAAGTTCATGTTTAAGTCTAATGTGGGTGTACTAATGGGTACACTTCTGCCTAACCCTTCGGGAATTGCAGGCGTGATGCTATGTTATGTTAATAAATACTGTTTTGTGTAAGGTAAAATAAGAATTAAGAAATAGAAATATAAGTGCCTACTGTTGACATTGAATGTAAGAAAGTTACATACTTAAAAAAATGTTTTATTTTTCTAAGTTTGTTAAAAAAACAACATTCTTTTACTTTAATCATTATTGTAACATATGTAGGTCCACTGGACCCTTGACTGTAGAAACGTTACTATTTTTCACCACGACAGTTAAGGGTTAAACACTGTTTAATTGCTGTTTTTAGTTGATAACGCAATTACTGAGTTTATATTATGTTAAATTGCAATTTAAACAATGGTTTATATGTTATGCTTGTTTCAATAATGCTTTGTAAGTTAAACCCATTCGACTTAAAATAAAAAGAGAACCCCGGGATAGAATTTGATGCGCATTGGCACAGAGGCACATGGCTGTGATACCTTCCAAACAAAAGTAGTCTAAGCTGTGGCGGACCTGGGTGTGCCGTCCATACTACTGTTGACATTGAATGTAATAAAAGTTACTTAGAAAAATGTTTTATTTTTCTAAGTTTATTAAAAAAACAACATTTTTTTACTTTAATCATTATTGTAACATATGTAGGTCCACTGGACCCTTGACTGTAGAAAGGTTACTATTTTTCACCACGACAGTTAAGGGTTAAACACTGTTTAATTGCTGTTTTTAGTTGATAACGCAATTACTGAGTTTATATTATGTTAAATTGCAATTTAAATACTGGTTTATATGTTATGCTTGTTTCAATAATGCTTAGTAAGTTAAACCCTTTCGAATTAAAATAAAAAGAGAACCCCGGGATAGAATTTGATGCGCATTGGCACAGAGGCACATGGCTGTGATACCTTCCAAACAAAAGTAGTCTAAGCTGTGGCGGACTTGGGTGTGCCGTCCATACTACTGTTGACATTGAATGTAAGAAAGTTACTTAGAAAATTGTTTTATTTTTCTCAGTTTACTAAAAAAACAATTAAAAAACAACATTCTTTTACTTTAATCATTATTGTAACATATGTAGGTCCACTGGACCCTTGACTGTACAAACGTTACTATTTTTCACCACGACAGTTAAGGGTTAAACACTGTTTAATTGCTGTTTTTAGTTGATAACGCAATTACTGAGTTTATATTATGTTAAATTGCAATTTAAACAATGGTTTATATGTTATGCTTGTTTCAATAATGCTTAGTAAGTTAAACCCATTCGACTTAAAATAAAAAGAGAACCCCGGGATAGAATTTGATGCGCATTGGCACAGAGGCACATGGCTGTGATACCTTCCAAACAAAAGTAGTCTAAGCTGTGGCGGACTTGGGTGTGCCGTCCATACATTTGTGCCCACTATCCTTTAATGAAAAAAAACAATAAAAACTTAACTCGGCAATGTAAACACAAAAATAATTCTAGGTACCTACATTTAAGCTATGTAGGTTTAGGCACAAATAACACGCGCCGCCCGGCGTCGCCGCATCGGTGCGATGTCCTCTGCTAGAGCTGTACCGAACGAAACTTTAAATAGTTTTTAAAGTTTCGTTCGGTTTTCTTTTAATTTTGAGAATTTTCCGGAGAAAAATTCCAACGATTTTCAATCACAAATCGTGGTCTGAAACTACAGTTTCAGTTTTTGCCAACCTGTCACTAACGCCCAGTATATTCAGCAGCATTAGAAGAAAGACCAACACATGTGAATTGTGTAACGGCCAAAGTTCCACATTGTACCTATTCAATGTTTCCGTTTCTCGAGGGACGCTGATGCATTACCGGCCTTGTAATAGTTGCCTCATTATTTATTAAATTTAATTATCTACCCGTTTCACCAGACGTGAAATAACATTATTATACAATATGTGTTTGATGATTATTTGGGATTAAGAAGTTATTGTTTGTAATCACGTTATAGCTTAAAAGTTAAAGTTGTTAAATATTTTTATTATATGAATAAAAGTTCACAGTTGCAAATGTGTAGAATTTGTTTGGTAATTATTTTTCGACATGTATTTTAATATAGGTAGACAGGCACTACAAATACTACAGCAACTTTGTAACTAAATATTTACCTACACAGGTACAGCAATTTTACATGATTATATAGTAATAAATATTAAACTTTCTTTTGTGAATCACTTTATGTTTAACATTACGAATCTCAAAGCTTTACAATCTTCACAGAAATATTTTTAATAAACTGTAAAAAAATTACTATCAGTTTTAAAGTACGTATTCGTTAACCATGTTATGCGGCATTAGAAATTACCGTCTAGGTCTACTTCAGTAAACACAAAACCTTACACTAATAACTTAACATTTAGGAAATACGTGGTTTAGTTGAAAATTAATAAAGCCCTAAATCGCTTTCTTAACATTTATTTACCTTTACATCATCATCTTTAGAAGGCAAGGCAGTTCTTTATTCAAAACCTGAATCTTTTTCATATTTGAATTAGTAATATGAGCAAAAACCAAATAAACCAACACGCAAGCAATATTGGTAAAAGCATTATACGTCATGGCAGAAATCTCGGGAATGTTAGGGTAGTATTGCCCTGCGCTCTTTGTGTTTGGGCAATAATGCCCACCTATGTTTTGATATCCGGAATACCTCCGAAGGTATAACTGGCGGTTTAATATTTGTTCTGTCGGGTTGTGAGGGCTTCAATTTTCGCAATTTAGGAAAACTCCAATTCATATTCACTCTTTCATACTGGATTAAGCAGCTTCGAGATTGTACGTGTAAAGACGCATACTGAAATCTAATTTGGGCATCTCGGCTGTCGCATTCGCGTTTATATATATCGAAATGTCTGTCGCAACAAAAAATCCAACACGAGCCAGCAATGTGCGTCGCCAGTCTGCTCAAATAAGAAAAGTTAAGGAGAGAAATGGCTCCGGCACGAACAAATTAAACTCAGTCGCTAAAAACTTTACCGTTATTATTAAATCTGAATACGCGTTAATACAAACACATACTGTGTATTATGTTTTATCAACTGCAAGCTCCGTCAGGATAACTACTGTCCCGCAGTTTAAGTTCGAAATGAGCTTTCCTAAGTTCTAAGTGATATTTCTCACTCGCAAAGAGGCAACTCTTTGTTGCCTCTGTTTAATTTACTGTAATGTATTCTCCTTTCATGATACAGGTACAGAAGCAAATTAAACCGTACTTACAACAAATGTAAGATTTACTTTGAAATTACAATTTCATGTGTAAGAAACATGTTTAACATAACGTTTTGTTATTTTTTTAACCAAGTACAAAGACCTGAAATTAAATGTTAAATGACATTCGATAAAGCTAATAAATGCTTATTTGCCCACATTGTAACAAATTACAGCTGTGCGTGTGCAAAGGTCAGCCTTAGGTTAAGAAAATCTCAAAAATTATACACCAAAATTACTTCTTTGCAACTTCGTCAGAAAGTTCCATCATAATGTTTAACCTCGAAATCGTGCTTAGCACGCCACATTTCACCTTGAAATGTGATTTTTATCGATACCTAGATGATTTAATCGATAAGATCATTTTATAACCTAATTTTCAAACCTCGATGTAAAGAAAAATTCAAAATAGAATAAACGAAAAAGAAGGGACTTATTTAGTTAAAAGAAAAACCAATTTATCTGGTTTTCGAGAGTTTAGCTCTCGAAGTGAGTGCGGCGTGAAAACTGAACAAGCTGTTACGTTCCGGATTTTAATAACTAGCTCCTTCACCCAAACGCTCTATTCAATTTTCATTTTCAGATCCAAATTAAGCGCGTTTATCTTACGAATTTGGAGTAACAAACAGTAATCTTAAATATTCTAGTCGTCCTGGGGGCTATTGTTAGGCAAATAGACATCATTTTCGAACACGAAGGCCGTGAAAATGTTCCGTTTTGCATTGGGAAGATAGCGAATGAATAGACACGCACGGCTGAGTCGTCCGTTACGTGTAAGGGGCGGAGGTCGGTGGAATTAGGTGGTAGATAGGCATCAGGAGGGACGGAAGCCGCCACCTTCGCGTGCCTGCATTGTTACGCTGCACCACAGACTTAACATTTTCTACGTTAGTAAAGGTCTCGGGGCAACCAAAGGTCACGTTCCATAAATAGGTACATCGCTGTTACGGATAGGGCTTACAGTACTTACTGCAGTAATACCTACCTATTGCAGTAAACAAGAATTGTATTTTACTTTGTACATTTTTTATCTTGCTTTTTTAGCCGATTTTTGTTACAAACTTGGTGTTGTATTCCGTAAAAAGTTTTAATGAAATGCTGATGAAGAGATAGACTACTTGAATAAGATTGTCCACTTAAATTTGTTCTGAGTTTCCTTCGCGCTATCGATAATTCATGTTAGTACCTTATTACTGCAACGTCGGCCTAGTGGTTGCAAAGCGCGATTGCTGAGCATGAGGGTTTGATTTCCAGGTCGGGCAAAGTGTTTTTGTTTTTTTTTCCATCAGGTTTTTTTTAGTAGCTGCCTCGGAGTCTGGATTTGTGCCCGGTTGATGGCAATAGGCTTGCCCTCTTTCCCATGGGACTTAAACATAATTGGCGAAATGTGGGTGTACTAATGGATACACCTCTGCCTACCTCTGCCTAACCCTTCGGAGATTAAAGTCGTGATGTTATGTTACGTATGTACCATATTTGAATAGTTTGACATGTTTTTTTACTTATCTAATCAGTTATCCCATCGGTTTGCGAAAATCAAACAACGATGTTATATCTTATCGTGGCAGATCGGAACTATATTTTTCCATAAAGGTTAATTGTTAGGTTAAGGCCATAGGTCAACACTCAAGGGCTTTGTAACGTGATAATGTATGTTAATTAGTAAGTACGGACTGACGGGGCCGACAGACCGACTATTAATACCTTATATCTGATTACAACAGCTTCCTAATGTTCGCCGGATAACTCAGTGATAATGGTGGAGTAGGTATTTGTTTTCAATGTACTTTCTTATTTTTATTTGTGCAAACAGAACTGGCTCATAGCCCACCAGATTTAAGAGTAATTTTTGCTTGTGACAAATTCAATACTTTGTTTTGTTAGACACATCACTGAAGAAATGAGTCATCAATTAAAGAAAAACAACGTAATAACGAGGTTTACTTTTAAAACGTATAACTTAACTTCTGTTACTTGTAAACGTAAAACAAAACAAGTTCAAAGTTATATAATATAAAGTTGTTTTGTGAAATGTTTCAAGTTTCTCTTTCCTAGAAAAGTTATTCAACATTTTGCAACTTACTTTTGTGCCTTACAAGTAGTATGGATTTAGTTTTGAATGAGTTAGATTTCAGTTTTTTTTAATTTGTTGTTCAAATAGCTTATTCTCGCTAATTTGTTAGCGTGAATGTCGGTTGTCTACGGGGTCCTAGTTGTTTTGCGCTAAACCTTCATTATTTTTCTAAAATAAGAGCGTACTAGCGTTAATGTTGGTGTACTAATGGGTACACCTCTGCCTAACCCTTCGGGGAATACAGCAGGCGTGATGTTATGTTATGTAAAATAAAAGCCTAAGTTACTCCATAAAACATTAGCTATATCCTGTCAAAATCGGTATAGCCGAAACAAACAATCAGATAGACAGACAAAAAATGGTATAATAAGTACAGTATTCATATGCATTTAGTACAAAGCAGTTATTTAGACATTAGAAACAGACATTTAAATTGTATTTCTTTGTATAGTATAGATTTATTCACACTGCTTGCAAATACCTAAATGCATCATGAAAGAAATTGACAATAACACGATAAAGGGACTTAGATTAAATAAAAACAAAACACAACCATTACTTGTATAACAAGTAGATAGAAGTTATCATGTATCAATTGTAATCTTTAGATTGTAACTCTTAAAATACCTCTTGAATGAAATAGAGCAACGCTTGACTGGCACTTCAACATTCGCTGTTGAAACTTGAAACAGTTATTTTGAACGGTGGAAATACTAAAATCAAAAATGCAAATAGCGAAATATTTTGACGTAAAACTTTATCAGTTATTCTTTTTAAAATTCGAATTTCACAAAGTTTAGCGTTCAGTAAATTATTGCGGATTTATACCTCAATCTCATCATTATGTTGTCCATCTTCAAAAAAAGTTAAATCATTTATTTCCAATAGACCATTTAAAAAGAACTTATTAACGTGAAGAAAGAAAAAAAAATACAGTTTTGAATATAGTTGTTCAGTTCAAAAGGTACTCGTAGTTTTGTACGGAGAAGAATGGCTAGAAACGCTATCGAAGTGATTAAGTGACTAAATTAATTGGGCCTATACTATAAACTATTAAAATTGTATTTCGAGGTCGGTAACAAATATACAGAATTACAGACGTGTATGTCTGTATATAGGCTTTGCTCGTATCAACTAACATAATAACCTAAAGGCAAAATCACACGCCAGACGGGATGGAGTAAATGACAACCGGCTTTGAATCCTCCCGTCAGTTACTAAACGCTTTGTAATCTCTAAAGTGAAGCACGACAGTAAGACAGCCACTCTCTATAAGTATATCATAGATACCTACATACGATGTAGTTCCGTATAGGCTAAGTCTGAAGCTCAAAAAGTCTATTACATGAACGTTCTGAAACTGCTTAATTCTTAGTTAACTTATTACATAGATCTGGATATTTATATTTTTTAACTTTATGCAAAAGAAACAGTAAAAAGGCGGTCTTAGGCATTCTCTTTCAGTCAACCCAAAGTGGTCAAGGGATATATAGAAGGTACAAATTATAGAACAGCTTAAAAAAAAAAATTACGTAAGTAAATTAAAAAATATACACAATTACAAAATAATTAAAATTCTGTCTACATACAAGTACTTATATGTGCACAAACCTCCATAATTATTATATATAGGCATATAGGTGCTTAGTTTGTAAATATTTGTATGTATTCATAAGCAGAAAGTATCGTAAGTTAATTTAATTTTGTTATAGTTTGAAAGCCGTTTAGAGTGCTTATGATCATATAATTCACAATCAAAATTGGGAATTATATGGTCATAAGCACTCTAAACTTGAGTTTTTTATAAACAAACAATGCATTATTCATAAAATCCAGGCAAGTCATACCAAATTCCGTAAAGACCAGCACGTTTAAAATATAACTGTCGAATTATTGACTGTCATAAATTATTCTTAAAATTCTATATTTTACGAGCATTTATTCAGTTTTATGTTCATTATCTTTAGTTCTAGCGCATGTGAAATATAAATTACGCCCTCTTTAACGACATCAATTCTTAATGGTTCGTAAAGTTTGCTCGGAACTCGAAGCATGTGACGGGTCAAACGTAATTTAAAATATAACAAATGACTGATAAATATTAGCCCAGAAATATATCATATTTTATCGACTTACGGACTTTTTTACTGTGCAATCAAACAAGATTATATTGTACCTACTCTAAAATTACTTTCAGTTCGATTAGGATTAAAATTTGGACTGGAGGCTGCTCCCCGACGTATTTCGAGAAGTTATAAATAATTCATTTCTAAAACGCCAATCCACTCAATTTGTTAACAAAATACGCAGAGCGATAATTGACTATGGGCCGATTTTGCCAAACATAAACACGAGAATAGCTATCCTAGATTAAACTTACTTTTAATATTTACGTGGTGTTTTGACAATCTGCCTACCCCCATGGGAAAAAGGCGTGAGTGTATGTAACACTTACGCCTTTTCATGGCAGAAACCATAGAACGCCACCTGCTATTCTCTTTCGCCTCGTCCACGTTCTTACAATTTTGACAATCTTATTTCACGAATAAGGGCTTACTCTGTGCTTTTCGGTAGTTAGTGATTGACGCGTGATATAATAATGACAACTATACTTTATAGTAAAACTTTTACTATTTGGTGAAATCGGCCTCTAAAGAACTAACGTTTACGTTATGCGTTTAACTAGAGTGGGTGTTTCTCTAAAGCTTATTTTTCTATTGGATATTGATTCTCAACTTGACCTATTAACTATCCTACTACTATTAACGAGAAAGTTTGTGAGGATGAATTAATGTTTGTTATTCTTTCACTCAGACTGAACGGAAACAGCTAAAATTTAGCACACACAATGATCTAGCTAAACACAAAGGATAACTTTTGTGTTCCTGTGCGATAATTTAGGACTTCAACGTTCTAAAGTATTCTCAGATGAAGTCGCGGAAATAAGCTAGTTGATTAGTGGTTTTCTATTGAAATTTCGTTCAGAGCTACATACACTTACCTTACGTAGGTAGGGACCTGTTCTATTTGCAAGATCATCATTCAGCATAATTAACATTCTATTCCGATGACAAGAGTTTATATTTAGCGGTGCGACCGAACAAATACTGACACAATACGATAAAAATACCAATTTGACTCGTCATGACTTTTCCGTAAACAATGATTTCAGCGAATTCCTGTTTTCCATATATTTTCCAGAAATCGTGGGTTTTTGATTCGCGATGCAGCAGTGATAAACTTAGTCAGAGGGAGCTTTGCCAATCATTATTCATATCGCCGTCTGTTTATCGCCCTCTCCATCGTTTGGAGTCATCGTTCGCGAGTCTCCTTCTCCTGACGCATATGGCTATTTTCGGAAAACGTTGGTAGTACGGCTTTCGTAGATTGGCGTAATTAATCTTTCAAAAATGTTTCTTTTTGACAGATATGTGTAATTAATCCTGTCTAGACAAATCAAATTGCTATCCGGAAACTATCTGGACGCCCTCGACTATTATGTAGTTTGTGCACTTCTTTATATGAATTGACAGGCATGACAGATAAACAAACTTATGAGTTATAAATAAACTCATGAATCACAATATTTCTTGTCAAAATTAATTAACAAAACGGTTAATTTGCCAAGACAGATGTAGTGTATTATTTCGGCCAAAATTTTGGGCGGGCGGCGCAGCCGCAGTGCCACGTAGCACCCGACGCCCACGCGAAGCTACGCGTACGCAACAAAGCGCGACGCGGGATCTCCCGCCACTCAGTTCACTCGCGAGCTTGCGCAAGGAAACATCTCCAAAATATCCCAGTATTTTAAACTCACAGTGTTGCACCACATTATTGGAATTCATTTGCATTCTACAATATAAAAGGTATTTATTTCGTTTCTGTGAGCTTTGTGTACTTACGGTGTTCAATAAGCTTTTCAATATTTCCAAACGCGAATAGTGAATGTAGTGAACTTCCAAATTTTTTATTTTACCTGAAATATTAGAAGCTAGGTCGTACCTGTTATTCTACACCAACCATTTCAAAATTGTATGTAGCTTCTAGAATGAAACCTTACGTGCTTTTTCAAATTCTCTTAAACTTAATAAAGATTTTACCTGAACTTAATTGTTTAACGTAAACATTTCCTCGTTCTTATAAATCACAATATCTAACTCAAACGCTCAAACTTTAATCTCCATCGCAACAATCACAGAAAACTGTGGAATGCAGAGACGTAAAATAGGTCAAGTAAACTACACAGGTATTCGCGCGTTTCACGTTTTTAATAGACACGAATTCCTATTGTCGTGTCGCCGGGCCGGTGAGACAAGACAAGGACGGGTTGACTCAAATGACACGAAACATTTTGACATTCCTTTGTTAAATTGACTCGAAAATAATAGCGATAGCCAATCAGTGCTCTGATTTGTTGATTTAATATGCAACCCTTTAAAAATCTACAATGATGATTTTTGTCATAGCGTAGTCAGTGCATACAAAATGAATAGGTATCATAATTTATTCAGTTTACTTGCATTTCTTGTCATGATATACAGGAGCCCAGCAGGGTCCATGATTGTTTCTATTATTTCTAATTTGTATTTACCACCTGTACGTGTACATCATGGATTGCAATAAATGATTTGATTTGATTTTTATTTGAAATTATATTTCGATAAACTCGTACTATAGGCATGCTTTTTTTATCCGGGAATATTCCAGAAAATTCTGAAAAGTGATTAGTTTATGACTCAAACAAAACGAGATTTTCAATTGATACTTGCACGAAAAAGTAATTACGACTTCTGTAACATTTACGTGTACATTCTTGAGCATAGAATGTTTACGTTGTATTTTTTTCCCTTGAGGTTTCATTAATTTGCTGCATTATTTTATAATCAGGGTTCACATTCCATTGATTGGTATTGATAAAAAGTATAACAGTAGACGGCTGCAACGAAGTCATACCCAGAAATTCTCTAACAACGTAAATTTAAATGCGGTCCAAACATACCACCTGGCACGTCGCCAGCCAACGCTATCAATTTCTATCAAACTGAGCTTTCTGGATTTACATGCACATTGATAAACAGTTTCACATTTCTTTTGTCTTTTTACGTTTTACAAAACATAAAAACTTTTATTTTATGGACTTTATGAGAACTGACTGTGTAAACATCCAAACAATAACAAGAACTCAATGAGTCAGGAGCTTAATCAGGATTAAGAAACATTTTCTCAGTTGGAACACAAAACAATAACATTTATTTTCCAATAATTGTAGATTATACTATCAACATGTCTGAGAGCAGTCAACTCCAAGCCGGCCAGCAGCTCGTCAAGAGGACCATGGATGAACTGATCCAGCAGAAACAGACTACTGAAAAAGTCACCATCCAAGCGAGACAGGAGTTCCGTGAACAGTACCAGGAGAGCTACGAAGAAGAATTCGAGGAAGAAACCTTCACCGATCAATTTGGAAATGAGACCACGAAGAGGGTGGAGTCGAGCAGCGAGAGCAAAGAGCATTCGAAGAGCGCGGATGTGAAAGTCAAAGCCACCGGCCTGAACGCCGCACAAGTTAAGGCTCTGACAGACTGCGCGAACGAGGCGGGACAACTGGCGCTCGACTCCAAAGCAGCTAACTGAATGTAATTAAAATAAATCCCTACATTAACTGGCGCTATTAACAACATACCTGTAATTTAACACACAGATATTCAGCGTTCTAATTTAACCAACTGCGCTGGCAACTTATTGATCTATCCTTAATTACAGCAGTTTCTTACTAATGTTCGAGCAGCACGAAATTCCCTAATTCTTCTTTTTTCCGACCTTCCCGAAACCTTTTACCCTACAATTACACATCCTTTTAATTAATGACATAATTTGATTTAAGAGAGTATTTTTCATTTGTATGTTTTGTTTCAGGTGTCTGCCTTATCCCGCGCGTGTGGTGGTCTCAAATAGTGATAAAGACTGTGTCCAGTGTTCCTTATTAAGTATTTTATTTTATCTATTTATGTAAGAAAAAAATTGATAAGTATGCAATAAATATATTTAAATGCATAAATGGTGTATTGAATAGTGTTGTGTTCGATTTACATGTGATAGTGAGGTTATATAGGAAAAGGTTTTAAAAATGGAGGAAGAAGATGATGAACGAAAGAGCCGACGGCCTAATCTCGCAGCTTTTAGCTCGTTGAACACACGAGTCGTCCATGCCTCGCTAGAGGAAGGCTACGTGCGTCAACAAGCATCATCAGAATCTGGTGATGCAAATACTTCCAGTCTTTCGGCAGCTCAGTATAGTGATAGAAGTTTTGCATCGAAAACGAGCACTTTCTCACGAAGCGGTACTTCAAGTTCGAGCCAAGAAGAATGCGAGGTAGCACAAACAACAATTACCAGTGGTCAATATTTGGTCGCAGCGCGGGTGGAAAGTGCCCGCTCTATGGAGAGCCTCCGTCCAAGCAAGGATACGTCGCCGGCGCGCCCGTCTAGCTCCTGCACAACCGTTCGCACACATCGGAGCTCGTTCTTGACAGCAAGCGAACGGGATGTGCGGGAGACGCGAGGTGCGCCGGCGCGCCGAGCCTTGTCTGGGGAGGACATGGGGTGCTCTGCGGAGAAACGACGAGGGTTGTTCGCGAGCACAGAGCGACGTGCCTTGCAACAACTCAGCCTGCCTCCCCCCGAGCGGCGTCTCACAATACTCAGTCCCCACAGCCCCATGGCTATCACGGAGTTGCAGTGGCCTTCGCCGTCCGGTATACGTGGGAGGCGAAAGAAAGGCATGGTGCTACCGAAACTTATACTGCCTCGTAGTGACTCGGATGCCTCGGAGGTGTTTTTAGAAAGGTGCCCACTTTTTATTAATACTCAGTGTTACTATTCGACTACTTTTACTTTATCTCTGTCAACCGCAATTATTTTTATGAAACAAACACTTAATTTTGTTGCTGAACACTGACAGACACATTTTTTTTTTAAATAAACATATACCTTTTAATTAATGGAGCATATCGTCATCACCACTCAAAGTCTCTACCAACGAACATTTTCATTCTTTAGTGATGCTAATTTTGTTATGAATGCTAGTTCACTTGCGAAACTCAAACATAAAGAAAGTACTTAAATAAATGTAGCCTAAAATTGAAACACAGAAGATTGTATTTGCCAAGAGAAATACGTTTATAACGAACGTGCGTCAGTGGCGAAGTAAAAGCAAAACTTTATAACTGCTCGATGTAAAAACGACTTTTTGTGAACACTGTTTTATTTGTATTAAAAGTTTCTTGGAAGTTAATTACAAACACAGTCAATTATTATTTACTTACACATTTTATAGGTATGTTGTTTCCTTTTGATTTTGATATTTTAAGTCCTTTTTTCTATTCACAATTTTGATTGTACTTGTATTTTAGGCTTAAACCTAGCGATAGCGTAACACATAAGGGCTACAAGACATATATTTCCGGTGACTACTTTTTATTGCCTTCACCTTTACTTTATGCTCTTTATTTTTTCGTCATAAACTATTCAGTAGCACGTAACAGCATGTTTTATTCACTTGGACGTAGATAACATATGTCGATCAGACTTAAATATCATAGATATAATAACTATATTTTGACACGATATTACGACATTTTAGATATAACTGATAAAAATACTTGTAATTTGAAATACGTGAAGCTTCTACAACATAGCGTTATCGTTACACGTAGATGCCTATCACAGAAAAACACGTGACTATCATTAGATACTTACTTTGGCAACAACTTTGACAACTTTGGCTTGTTGTTTAGGTTTGACAGTATTACAGAATACACCTTATTCAAAGAACGGGTTCATCGCCCCGCCTGCCTAAACCCAGTGGAAAGATGGCTAGACCGAGTTCGAAAACAGCATACCTACTAAAAATAATACCTTTTCTTTCACTATTATTACGTGTTGAAAATCACTAGCATAGTTAGCTCCTTCAATTTGACGAGGATGGAAAACTACACCTTGTATACATACATACTCGTACCTACGAAGGAAGGTTTTCCCATAGGTGGGCAGAAACTATATATCACCATGAGCCACACTTCTATCCTACATACTTTTTGCTCCGTCAACGTTTAATCTCATCTTGACTACATTGCTGACTGCACAGATTTTCGTCCAAAATTACACAGAAGCGAAGCGAGCTTAGGTACAGTAGCGATCATAAGTGGAGTAGCAATCTACAAAGCAAATCGATTGACACTTTGGTTAAACTTACGACCTTTCGACGACGTGTGCGAATTTTGGGGTGTACATAGGTACTGTGTTATTACGTTCAAAAGTGCCTTATAATGGCCTAATTAAATAAATGATTTGACTTCGACTTTAACTTTGAATACATCACTTAAACACACAGATGTAGGTATGGCCTGTACCCCGTGTTCACAGCAATTCAAACCTTAGCATGCTACTGCACTTATGACCGCTACTGTACATAGGTCTTATATGCCATGAATACGTGTGCTTACCTACTAAATGATTTTTCAACTGAATGTATTAGTCGAATGTATACTGAATACATTTTACAACATAATTTCAGTGCGCCCAAATTTTGATGATCACACAAAGGCTTTTCACCAAAACTATAATATCAAATATCAGTGTTTCAAACATAACATGTAGGTAATATAGCTTTGAATTTTGAACTAGGACATGAAATAGTTTATATACAAAGAACATTATAATATAGGTAGGTGATGGCATGCCTAGTAACTGAAGAATAGGTAATATTACACTTTCTTCAATCGCACATTTAAAGTTAGACAATCAGACACGTATTTAAGCCGTGGTAAAGAATACCAAACCACTGAAAACAAAACTACACATAAGTAAATAAAATAAAAAGAAAAACATCTTTTATCTTAAAACGTATCTCTTCAACTCAAGTTTGCACACAACAAAAGAAAGATTAGGTACCACGTTGTTTTCTCAATGGTGCTAGCTCTAGTACTAAATTGTCTACAGCGTAGATGAATAAAAATTACAACAATGTTATTTGTGTGTACTGTACGATTAAATCGACACTGATAATTGGAAAACATCCAGAGAACACAGTGTCCTTAATGATGATTCAATGCTGCACCAAGACAGGTGTAACGTACAAGAGAATAGCTGTAGAGAAAACAACAAAGTCATTAGACTTGTTGCTGTCAGAATAGATGAAAGATACCTACATATATCTTCGACGTGATGTCAGTTCGAAGTTCCTAAATTATCCTTCATGACTTGGAGCTGCTACCACAAACCTATTCTGCGTGAACAGGGCCGTCAACCTATCGTATTGGAGTTTGAGTAGTAAAATTCTCACACTGACTTTACAACGGCAAAAAATGTTCATATAGTCCCAAATGACCTTTTCGTAAACAGTATTAAAAAGTAAAATTACTAAGTTTTAATTAAAATGATTCTATTTCTTTTTTTAGAATCTCTATTTATTTCTTCATCTGTTTACAGTTCCAAAGTTAAAGCGTCCATTTGTTAACAATGAAGAAGAACTATTACTATAAAACAATTGGCTGCAAGCTAGCAGTAATACCCTAGAATTAACATTTTATACAAATGTTAACAATAAAACAAACGAGCACAAGAAGCGCTAACTGTTTTGGAAGATTGCAAGTGAAAATGCTTTAAATTATTATACCAATTAGCTAACGCTGTTTTTACATCTCCATTAAACAAATTATTACCTCGGTAAAAGCAATTGCAATGAGCTGCAATGTACAGTTTATATTTCCACTAACTAATTAAAAATTCCGAACATTATAGACTAATTGGAATTTCAATATCAGAAATTAATATCAAGCCTCGCAAACCACGGTAAAGGCTATGAAATCTATTTTCATTTCTAAATAATTTCATACATTTCTGCTGCAAATTGATTTATAACACTAACAGAGATATTGAATGATAAACTGATAAGTTATCGAAGTTGTAATTGATATGGTTATGAAACAATGTTACTCAGCATCTACTTATCTATTTTGTGATAACTCGTTCAAACTGGGTTGAAAACTACCTGATTATGCTCGTATGAAATTGTAATGGATTATCTCTATCTGCAATAGATAAAAAAGTGTACTAATAATTACGCCTGTCCACGTAATTTACACGTAGATATGAAACGCTGATACGTGAAAATTAACTTTATAATAAGTGGCAACTCCAAAATCCGCCAAAAATCAATTAAAACCCGAAATCATTGCCACTGGAAAAATTATTTATTCATTTTACATAAATGGCAATCAATGTGAATATCAATACCAAAATCCGAGCACTATCGAATCAATGAGACTGCGAATATCCATTGACCGTATCTGAACAAAGTAGAATAACATACCAATGCAACTCAGGTGCTAGTAAAATGAGGACGAAAGTGGCAAGGTAAACGACATGATGTTAACACAATCTATTTGCGTCCTTAAAGTTCCCTTGCCAAGTTAACATACTCAATATACTCGTACTTTGGGAGATGTTTAGTAATCTTTAAGAGCTATAAAAGATAAAAGATACACGTTTCGATAAAGACGGTATAGGTTTATAGGAAATTGAGCCAAGAGATCGCAAAGCATGCGTCAAGGTATTTGGAATAAGCGCCACAATGTACGTCACTGAAATTTCGTATGAATCACATGTTTCGTGACTAATGCGCGCTCGCACTGAAAGTTGATAGTTATTTACGTTTTATATTACTTTACAGCGCGTTTTCTTTTAGCTCTGTCTGTTTTGAAAACTCGTTGTCAGACTAAATATTTAGAATTGCAGACGTCTGAGCCATATTGCGTAATGTTATGCCATTGTCGCGAATCATGAATAAACAATTACTGTACCATCTTGAAAGTAATTAATATTTGGATTACAATAGACTACAAAGATTCCGTGTTCTCATTTCAAAGCGAGATACATAGCCAGGTTAGGTATTTATTATTAGTTTCTAAATCTAACCACACGTGTAGCATAATCTTCCAATATAGTATTATATTACAGTTAGGTAGGTAGGTACCTAAATAATACTAACAGTTTTTGGGGCACAGTGTACCGTTTTCAAGATTTTAATGGCGAAAGGCTACATATACCTTCCATGTTATTAATTTAGGTTTTATAAGAACACCATCACCTGGAACTAGCCTATTTGAAACCACAAATCCCCTATTACTTTTGTCTCAATGATCAAGCCATACGGCCGAGCTACACCCACCTCGCCGCATTAACTGTGGTCTACGGCTTAGCGTGCTCAGCCAACCGTGCAAGGGAGTAATTATCCTTAATCCTTCTGGTTTTGTACGTACCTTCTAAAGAACGTCTTGGAATAATAAATAAACAGGGTTAGTAAATGCAATTGTAACACTAGTCTTGTGACTTTGGACAGAATAATGGTTAAAATAATGGTTGGGATTTAAATATTTATATGTACAGTCACGAGCATTTTGTTCTAAACTGCTGATCGAAATAATTAAGTCCTGTATCTAGACATAATCTTTCAACACAAGCTATTGTGGTTCTTTTAATATTTAAACATTTGACTCGAGACTGCAAGAAACTCGCTTCTCAATTTTGTTTACACCATATTATACAACCTTAATTTTAATTCGTTACAAATCTTTCAGGGGGTGAATGTACTCATGAATATGAACAACTTTTATTAAGGGACATAGTACGAAATGTGAAAAAAAAAACAGCTGATCCATACATTTTGATCGTAATGTAGTACATTATTGTATGGATCAGCTGTTTTTATATTTATTCTCGTAACCATATGTTTGGTTGTAACGCATTATTGAATACCTATATATAAGTATAACTAAAAGAATGCTGCCGTCGTTAATCAATTAAAGGACCACTTAACACTCCATAAAAAACTTACTTTTTGACATGCGTGTCGTAAATGCCAATTGAAGCCAAAATATAGCGGTTATAATAGATGTTAGGGAGTGAACTGGCTATCTCTACTAATTTATGACGCCAACGTAAGTTCTGTGGGTATATTTGTACATCTATTGCAATCGTGTTGTTAGTGTTTCAGCGTGACATCACATGACATCATGAATAAGCTGACCAATCAGCGAAACATATCAATGTAGTATGTACATTTTATAGACCTTGATTTATCGGTAATCTCATGTGATAGTAGTATACCTACTGCATCTGATTCAAATTATGCATTAAACGTTTCTAAATGCGCATTATATTTCGCATCACGGGAAACGGCGAGCTATGCTTGCAACAACAAGACCAATAAAACTCTTTATATGTACGTATTAGGTACAGTGAGTTCTGATATCAGACAAGATGGTGTAAAAATAGAAAAATCTCATACATTTATTTTACGAAGTTCGACATCGAGAGACAGAAAATGCGAGAAACATACGAGATACATTTGTCTCGTACGTAACCACAAAGATACTATGATGTAAGAGGGAGAATATGTTCCTACAAATATAAAGGTCACGATATTGTAGGACCGTACTTAAGGATAGGATTCTAGGTGTAATCTATTGGGCTCTCCTTGAAGGTATCATATTTTTCCGATACTATCACTTGACGTTCACAAACCGAGTGAAATAATGAGCACTTTTTCTCACAATATCCAACTGATACAAGGCGTAATGATGACCTTTAAAGTGAATTCCTTCGACTTCAGTTGCTGAGAATAATAGGTGTTTATTTTAAAAGTATTTGTGTAATAATAAGCTGCTTTCAAAGGATTTATTTTACTTCGCTTTTACAAACACTTGTGTGTAAGCATGTTATCGGCTTGTTGTGTCCACTTGTTTTGTTGATTGTTCACACTTATAACATGTTGCGTCTAGTTGTATAGAAAACTGGTCAACAATGCTAAAAACGTAAAAGTAGTTAACAAAACATATAGGAAACAATTTAAATACATCTTTCATAAATGACATGTTTTTGACAAGTTTTGTTGCAAACAAGTTTAAAACTTGTATAAGGGTGTAAACAAGGAGTTAAACAATCAACTTATTGAGACTGCAAAGAGACAGCGCACGTTACACTGATCTGAAAAATTACCTAAATAAGGCTAGAGGTGAACATACAAAACAGATACAGCATTTCAGAAAAAATAAATTATGTACATATTTATGAGAATTTTGTTTTCGATTCAATTGTGTCCGGAGACTCAAGGTGGCTATTTGATATTAAATATTTATAATCCTCTTTATTTGCAAAGGAATCGATTTGCTTTGCAAGTATAATGGAAAGAGGGAATACATTACTTTGCTTTGTTTACTGCTATTTCGATCTTTGAAAGACCTTTTTTTTTAAAAAAAGAGCGTCATCGCCTTAATTTTTTTGCCGTAATTATAACAAAATATAATATTTTAGTGATTAAATAGTGGTTAGAGCGGTTAGTGATTCTCTATTCTAAAAAATGTTATGTAAGTACATGATTTATTTGTGTAGGACATTGACCTCAAATAAAAGCACTGCACACTTATTTATTTTATAGTAAAAAAAAACCAGCAATACGAGCAAAACTGAAAATAAACAGCGGAAGTCATAAAAGCAAATACAAATAAAAAGCCCAGAATGATTTAAAGCGACATTTTAAAAAACTGCCGCTAGCCCCGGACTCTTACATTCCACTCTCAACTTTACGTGCATAGAATGAAAATTCTAATTCCCACAACACTTCGTGCATGGTTGCACTAGTCCAACTATTTGTTTTCATAAATTATACGGTGTACACACTGCACAATCACACGCACGTCGTTCGTTCGTTTATTTTTCACATAATAAAGTGTGCCAAGAGTTATTCGAGCTTTTAAATTAAAAAAACCGATTTGTACTTGTTGACAACAACGAACAATATTTAAGCTTTTTGCGAGGAAGATGTCTTTCAGCATGTGACGTTTGGAATGCACCTGTTGTGTTGTGATATGACAGGCAATCACACATCAAATGTTAGAAAATATGATGAAAATATATAAAAAAGTATTCTCACTACAAAATAGACATCACATAACAATATCCTGGTACACACAGAAACCCTTCCTCAAATACTTTGGTATGTAAATCAAACACCGGAATTGCTTCCGTTCAAACAAAATCACAGCAAAATCTTTGTATTATATCTTTGTAATATTATAAAAGCATGAATTTTTAATAAGGCACGCTGCAAACCATTTCACAACGACGGGTATGCGTGTTGTACATAAACTGAATAAGCTCTCCATCAGGTTCAAAAGCAGGCTTCATAACCTCCCTTTGTGCGTCTCTAATGCACCTAGTATTAATTAGCTCAGTTCACTCTATTGTAGCCGACAGGAGCTCATCAGCTATTGTTCGTTTCCAAAAGCAGGGTTATTATATATAGGTTACATTCAGAAATATTATTAGTGCTATGCGCTCCTTGTCTTAGTAGAAAGACTCTTTCGTCCTCTTTCCGTGGCAGGTGACTTAAAAGGAAACTTGGAAATTATAAAGGAAAATTAAGAAAATTACTTTGCTGGGCTGGCTTTCTATACGAGCCCAAAGTTTGACGGCTGTCGTCCTCTGACTGTCCTCTCTATTTTACAAAAGGCCTTTCAAATGGCAGCACTATAGAAAGATCGTCCACTACCTTAACATCACAACAGGATTTCGAGTACATACATAAAGTATACTATAAAAAATATAAAAAAGAGGGACTGTAAAATCACTCTTTCAAACGTGATGTTAAAGGACGTCTCAAAATAAAATGGCGGATGTCGTTACAATTTACTAGTGCATACAAAATGGTCTCTTGAAAAAGTAGTCCAGATTTATTATGATTTCCGTTTTTCCGACTAAACCCTCGTTCGCCGGGGTGCTTTTCCAAAGCAAACAAGGGTTAAAAAAAACCTGCATCATTATCCAAGTCTTTCATAGTTCATGAAAAGCGTTGGATATGACTTTTACACTTGGTATAAATTTTCTATTTCACATAAAAAAGACTAACTAGGTGTCTAAAAAATTTGGAGAAATTCGGCCTCAATGTCTAGGTTTCTTTTCTCATTACCGAAATGAAAAGCTTTTTTTTTCTCTTAGTTCTCGTATGTCATTAGACTTCATCAATTTTTTCGTATAAAACGTTCTTATACGAATTAAACGAGCCGGATTACAACGTCAGAGTTTTTTAATCTAAATTTTAATCCGGACTAAATTGTCGACCCCTGTTTTTTTTTTCTTTAAAGATTAAAAGTTTCGTTCAAACGACAATTAACCTTCAGTGACTAGGCTGATTGAAAGCTTTTTGTATATAGATAATCGGGATAAGGGTTTAATTTCCTGTTTGAAGGTAATAAAAATGATAATCATTTACTTTGTGGTTCATTTACATTTACAAACATGTAAGATATACCTATTATTCTACCGTTATATGTAATATCAATATTTTTCCAAATTGCAATGTATACTGTATATTAAAACAAAAGAACACGAGTGATCGCGGTTGGGGCGATTATATTATTATTATTTTTTATTTCAGATAAGACGCTACTTGGAGTAACGGTTAACTTGTTATGATCCATATAGTTTAATAATCAGAAAATAATGATCGTGTAACATGTAAAAGAACCGTTTCAATGCCCAACAAATCCTTGTTACACCTACCAAACTATGATTAATACAAGCTGAATTTTTAAACGCGCTTCTAAATGTTGACTAGGCGCAGATACCGCGGCATTAGTTAAAGCTGGCGTCGACTCTTTACTAAACGACTGACGCTCCTGAATACTTTACGACGCTCGCTTTACGATTCCACTCGGCTGCGATACTGTGGACTGTGTGGACACTGATGTAGGTGGAGGCTGAAGTCTGAGAAGGCTCAGATTTACTCCGAAACGATAAGTAATAAAATACTACCGATTTCCTTCTAAAGACTTACATCCAAAATCTGTACCTAGTAGAACGATTGATATGAATATTAAAAAGCACTTTAGACGGATCAATGAACGAATGATTGATAATTTCAATTTTTGAGCTTTGAGTATAACTGGAAGCACTAATTTAACTAATTTGTTAATTAACTTATTACATTTTTTTTAATCCTAAAAAAAATATTATCTATCTACAACCATTTGATCACAAATCGGATCATAATTTATATGTCCCAATAGCTCTTATATAAAATAAATCGTAATTTCTAGCCTTTCTAGACGGTATTTGTGCTCTGGGTAAGCACACGAACTACACAAAGCGCCCGCGGCGGGACCGTTACAAGTCACTGTTTGACTACCCCTGCCTCTCGTTTAAGAGCTTAAACATAGCCTAGAATTCCAGATTGACGTAGAATCTGAGCTACCTTCAGCTACTTGAATATTTCTGAGAGAGTTTCTGCCTACTTTATTTTATAATCGGTAAAACATTTATGATGGCTATAATATGAGGGTATATTTTGCCAGCTGTGGACAAAATACATGCGAGAGATTTTACTGTACTGTAAACATTTTCCTTCATTAAACTAACCGTCCAGACCTCTGGCAATGGACCAATCCCGACTGTACTTGGTAATAAAAATAGAACTGGACTCCCATTCTAATCTTTACGATCGAAAAAATATAGGAATGAGTTGGCTTAAAATGTTACCAAATGTTGCTGATACATGCACATTTATAACAGCCTCAAGAACCTTTGGAAGAAGCCTGTAGATTTATAAATAAATATTGGCCGTCATGCTTACAGAAAGGTTCAAGGTTCACCAAAATTAAGTGCGGGAATAACGCTGAATAAAAAAATCAATAGATATTCCCGTTTATATAAAACCTCTCATCGTAACTCAGTGGATCATTGTGGTTTTAACAATGAATTCGAACATTTCACACTCGATTTGAAAGCTTAATTGCTAAAATTTATGATTTAGTCTCTCTTGTTTGTTTGGGTTTATTTAAATTGTACAGAATGATGTTATCACAATTATTTGCGTTAATTTATTAACGATGCATGATATGATTGTAACAAAATATACCAATATTGCATTTTTCAAAAAGAGGGATAGTCAACCTTTAAACTATTTACATTATTTTAGAATGAACAAATTATCCTGAGTTAATATCGCCATGACCACATTACAGATAATATACACTAACTCAAATGACATATATCTACCTATAAAATGTCAAGGATATAAAATCTTTAGGATTTCATGTATTGTACAGATAGTTATCGTTACTCCGAAACAAAGCAACATAATTTACAACTGTAAATTCTAGTTTATTCTCAACTATTTTAGCTCTTGGCTGGATGAAAGCGGACTTTTATGAGTTCAAACGATCCGAACAGATCGTATTAATGTACCTACCACGAGAAATGCATAATTTATTGCACGGCGGCGTCTAGATAATACTCGTATTCAACAATATTTAGTTTTACTGCCAATATCGTTATTTCGTGAATAATATTCGTCATCGAACCGACCGTAAAGATTATTAGGTCACTGTGATTACTTGCTTTTATTACACTGCAATATTAATATCATATAATTTGAATAGGTCACTGCATACTCGTTTCGCATTCAATGAGCTTATTTGAGCTATAAAACCAGTTAAATATGTCTAATTTAATAAGCACTAGGTATTTATCTAATAAATGTTCTACCAAACATAATCTTATAGTATTGAAAATCACACGTTTACCTAATAATTCCATAACCTAAGCGGTCCAATTTTAACGTTCCCAGAGTGTCCACGGCTAATTAGCAATTACGCCGAAGCAGATTAAATTTCGACATAAGTAATGCATTATCACACCCTTGAGGGAAATACGGAATACAGAAGCGGGCAGTAAAATTATTTAGAAAATCCCTCGTAACCCAGGACCACTTAAGCCTGTAAATTTTCGTCGGACATCGAAATAAAGTCACTTTAGAAACTGTCGACGTATGGCAGAGCCATGTGCCGGCAAACATCAAATGTATAGTGAAATATCAGCTTAAAGTCTTGAGAAAAATCTGTGTGGAATAAATGTAGAATAAGAACGGTTAGGATGCTGAGTGAGCGATTTTCAGTGATATCACGTTGACATAATGAATATAAAAGTGGAAAAATCACGTGGAGAAAATAAGAGGGTGAACATAAAAATGTGAATTTTACCTTTAGTTAGAAACAGAAACCGTAACACTGTCTTTACTTACTGCACAAGATGAGCTTTGTTATGTAAATAACTTGATATGTATTTATGCAATACAAATATTTACTCAAGTAACAAAGCACTAGTCGAGTTCAAACCTCTCCACACTTGTGTGATATTATTACAGGGGAGATAATATCCCAGGTTCGTCGCTTATGTATCTAAAGTTCGCGCGAGATATCATAAAATTGTTTTAAGAATACATATATCTCAATATCCCATATACATATGCCTAATTTTATTTTCTTGTATTTTTATTTTCTATATTCTGCGGTTTTATATAAACTCCCTGTTTACGCCACGTAGCTTGTCGTAGCGACCTGCTACACTCAGACAAGTATTACAACATTATAAATGAATTAGGATCATCCCTTACTTCTTTGTTCCGAGACAAAATAAGTATACGTAAAGGCATTACCTCACCGGGAGCTCTCGCATGTAATGTAACAGTTCACAATGAAGCATTACATCAGTGAGCGAGGGGAACCAAGCATTACAAAGTGCAGCCTGTAATTATTTAGTTTATATTATTAGTGTAGCGTAGGAGCCCCCGTGATACAATTTCTAAAATCAAAGCTCACCATTTGTAATAACCGTGGCGCAGGTACTACTAGCATAAGCTCGTCAGCCACTCAAACGTTTGGGCAACCATAATCGCAAAAAAAGTAATCAGAAACGTTAGGACCGCTATCTCTAACATCTTTGATGAATAACTGATGATTAACGAAATAGATAAGTTTGATCTGTATTCTTTTATTATTCTTTTCTTTATTCCATGCTTTTACAGTTCAGTAGCTATGTAGGACCCACGTGCGACTGGAAGTTAGACAGATCAGTCAGTGTGGCAGTATTGTAACGTAATGCTCAAAACCGAGTCTTGAATTGTTACATTACAAGCTAATGCCCCCGGTGAGAGCGCGCCTTTACAATCAGTAAACTCGGATGACCACTCCGATAACCTTGTTACCTTTATACAGTTTTCGGGGTTGCGTCTCATCTCAACATTTTATCGAACACGGACATTACGGAAGGCTTTTATTTCCTACTTTCTTTTTACTACCGATATGTTACGACTAGAGATGGGTCGAGGGCAAAAACAAATATGGACAAAATGGGCATAAACTTGGCATATTGGGCATAAATGAGTTTACGCCCAAATAAATGCCCAATCACTGGGCACAAAAACTAATAACTTTGTTTTGTAAAAAAGAAACTTAATGTCAGTATTTTGTAAATTAAAATTTTAATCAAGTAATCAGTCATAAAATAATCAGTCTTGTTAATAAAATCACAGTTGAAAATTCGAATACGTAATTATAGAAAATAAAATAAATAGTATATCTCAATTTTTACAATCATCATCGTCCTAATTATAATTTTGGATTGATTTAATGTCTATTGCGTAATGAAATCGCTCAATATAATGTAGATAGCTTCAGTCATCATCGTCATCACTAAAAGAGCCGCGCAGCGGGGCGCGCGGTGGCGGTTATTCCCCTCCCCCAACCCCTCGTAAACTTCAGCTTTCGTTGCTCAGTCCCGCGCCCGCGTCGACTCGACCGGAGAACCGAAATACTTACTATTATAGCTAGTACCCTATTATATCAATTTGTTAAGGTTTATTGCAATATATTAGCTATAGTCGAAAATGTTTTTGTGAATTAACCTTTCCTGCACACTCAAATATAGCTATTTAAATGAAAATTTTAACAAAGATCTGTTAAAGTTTTTGCCCAGGCAAAAGGCATTTATTCGGCGTTTACGGGCATTTATCCGGCGTTTATTCAATGCGCCCAATATGTCAGGGCATAAACCCATCTCTAGTTACGACTGATTTGGGATGTTATGATCAAGCCAAAGTCATTATATCCTGGATATTTTTTTTCTTTTTGTGATGTAGTAAGAGTATAAATTGGTTTAAGAACAGGCCACAATAATTACGGTAAATAATAATGCATGTTAGCCCCCCTTGATTCCGGGGTTGTGGGACGTCTTAACGGGATACCGTGGCCCCGGAACGTAAAGGGCAACAGAAGGAACAGGGTGGTTTTTTAGTCAGTAAAAGTCTGACAGTCCCTTCCGCCCCACCCAGGGCGGAAGGAGTCATTTGATGATTTTTACCATCTAAAAAAAAAAAAAAAAAGCCCCCCTTGATTTCAAATGTAGGTAGGTACAGACAGTTGCATTCATTATACGCGAATCAAAATACGTTAGAAAAGCGGGTAACCAGTTGATAACTCGGTTTGTACTATAGAACCTCTGGCTGTGTCAGATACGACCTCATATTATTGGTCCATGACTATGAGATAAATGCTATTTTAAAATAAGAAGGACTTGTCCGACCTTGTCAGCCGCTGTGTTTCATAATGAAAAAACTTAATAAATATACTTATCCATAATAGTAACCGGCGTGCTTCTATGACGCGATGTATGAACGTGGATGAGGCAAAAGGAGTATGTAAGGATTGTAGTGAGTAGCGTTCTGTTGTTTCTGCCTATCCCCATGGTAAAAAGGCGTGAGATTATGTATGTATGTATCATGAAAAAATAGCATAATAATAACCGCTGCTTTAGGCCGCGCTGGCACCGAACCCCGGTCGTCCACCAATAGTCGCTGTTATCATAATAACATGTTAATGTATGTAATTAGTCCACATAGTACGTTATGCGAACTTACATACAGCGATAAGTTCCAAGGGACTTTATGCAAAATAGTTTTACATAACAATGAAACTTGAACATGTTTATAACGTGCTTTATAATTTACATAAAGCGTACTTAGTTATTACGCTTGACTTTATTCTAAGACTTTTAAATAAAATATTATAAAATAAAAATAAACTAGCTTATGTCCGCTGTTGGTTTCTGCCTTCCCCCATGGGAAAAAGGCGTGAGTTTTTTATGTATGTATGTATGTCCGCGACGTCGACCGCGTGGAGGTCGAATATCTGTTTTTAAAATAAAAGTAGCCTAAGTTACTGATAAAACTTACTTATAACATCAGCTATCTGCCAGTACAATTCTCGTCCAACTTAATCCAGCCGTATCTGAGATTCGCCGGAACAAACAGATACACAGTATTTTTTATTTTTGTTAAAGCATCGTAGGTATATGTGTGGTGTATTTAATTTTATATGTATTTAGCAAAAAGCTTTTATTTGTCATTACAAACAGACACTTCAATTTAATTTATTTGTACAGAGTTACACTAACATTCTATACCTACTTGAAAAGCTTTCGAAAGCTTCGATTTTAGGTACGGCATAGGCAAAATTATTCTTTAATGTATAAGTTGTATCGAGTTAACCTTTATATTAACATTATAAGCAGAACCGTACCTACTTATCAATCGATAAGTACATTTGGGACTATTTACCTTTCACTTATTAGGTACCTACTCTCACAAGACCAATAAATATGATATAAATGAAAACTTTATATGAAACATAAAGACATAATGAGCTTAAAGCCCCGTCGGTATTAATGAAAATTTTGTGCTCCATTAATTATGTGATTGGCAGAAAATATGGCGCTTTTCGATCACAATTAATTAACAGTCAATATTCGTGGTCTGCCGTCTGTTAAACATGGTAATTTCAAAATATTAACGATACCTATAATATCGCAAGTGCGATGCTGAACGTGCCATGGGGTACTAAATTCGATTACTAGATCGGGCAAAGTGTTATTAGGGTTTTACCGTCAAGAATTTCTCGGTTAGTGGCAATGGGCTTGCCCCCTACTTAATGTAACAGAGAGGCAATTCCCATTAGTTTAACAACGTTCACGTTCTAATTTCGGTCTCAATTTGCCTAAAATAGTTCTAATTTTCCCACATTTTTGACATTGATTGTCGCTGAGATGTGACTAGATTTTAAAAGTTTTTAGTTACGAGAATTGACACTAAGACTAGATTTCGACTCGAGTTTGATCATCATTTAAATAGCAGAATTGGCTGTAAGACGTTAATGTACTGTAACTCTACCCTTCTGGGGAATACGGGCGTAGTACAATGATAAAGTTCCACCAAAGTTCTCTAGGCGTCAACACGCTAATTGATGGATCTTGACAAATGATTCCGTTTTCCTGTTCAATCTCTATAGCAGGTATTATAAGCGGGCGTGTACATTGTAGTGTCATATTAGACTCAGAACCGCGTTTAACATTTTTATTGGTCCAAGCACCAGCACGTGCCAATTGTAGCGTGGACAGTGTCCGTTTGGACCTATGAACGTACTCGCTATGGCTTTGGAGACAAGCTATTTATTACATTCCTCGACTGCCCCGTTAGTCTCATGGTCGCCAGCGCGACTGATGAGCGTAGAGTCCTAAGTGAAATTCCCAGACCGAGCGATATGATCTTGAATTTATCCATTAGGAATTTCTTATTAGTAGCCCGGAGTTTAGAAACTGGTAGCTTATACACTTCCGTGCTTTGGAAAGGTCATAAAGCCGTTTGTCCTGCGTCTGATCTCTCGTCTATTGTCGGATTGCAGACGCATCGGACTATGAGAGTGGAAACTGAGGTGCAAACTCTTCCCTCAGGAAGAGTTTGCACCTGTATTTGCGCACACACTGTCTTGTACTGCCTTCGTAATTGGCCAACTCTATTGAGATTGGTCGCCGTGTCCAAAATTCGGACGGGGGAACGTTATTTATTACATTCGCCAGAAGAGTAATTGCCTCTCTTTCTTTAGAACATTATTCAATTACTAGTGACATAGGTGTCAGAGGGCAAAGAGCATTTTTTTGGAATGTACCTTGTAGTGTTTTCCCATACGTCATATAAAACCCAGTTTTTCTATTACCCACAAACTTCATTCCTTGTAAAACTTTGCTAATAGCATTACTATCAATACGAAACAATGCCAGGAAATACCAACATATCAAGTAATGATTCCATTATCATAATAAGTTAAGTAGGTACCTACTCGACTTTGGTCATCGAAAAACCCACTTGTCAAACTGCAAAAATGTTCAAAGGTACTTATTATTAAATATCTAGTAATTTCGCAATTGCAAATGATAAACACAGTTTATTAACTGGGTAGTTGACACCATTAACCAATAATTACAATAATTTATTTATTAAATAATAATAAATTAATAATAATAATTAATAATTAATATTAATTATTAATTAATATTTATTAATAATTTATTTATTTGTTGGTTCTGTGTCTGGGTGTTATTTATCTATAATATGTATATATTTATAAATTATATAAGTATACTACTCAAAACAAAATAGGGCCCACCACTACTTATTTTCAATTTTTGTCTTAGAATTATTTAAGAGATACTGATTAGCAAAATTAAGCATTAGATTATGTAGTTGACTTGTTTGTGAGTCTTTCTCAATGTTTCGAGCGAAAACTTGAGGGTTTAATTCAAGTGGGAAGTCAGAAAAAGTAAAGTGCTTGAAAGAACGTAAATTGCACAAATTCTTTTACTTGTGTTCTCAATGTGACTGTAGTTGTTGTTGTAAATCGTTGCTTACTTGGACAGTTTTATTTGAATTTTATGTTAATAACGATTATTATGGCTGGTTCTGGACGTCATAAGGACATGATAACTTCAGCGAAAGCAGTCATCCTGCTTCAGGGGAAAAATCTCAGAGGTCTGTAGCAATACATGTTGGTGTGTCGCAAAGAGCTATCCGAAACATGTAGGAGTGGTACCAGAAAATCGCGAGTGTAGCTAGGAGTCTTAGAAAAGGAAGTCCTAGAACTACAACTGCTCCTGAAGATCGCTATATCAGGTCAACTGCACGTCGGGAGAATATTTTAACCGCCCGGGCTTTACAAACCCGATTGTGGCAATCAAATGGTACACAAGTCAGTGATTAAATCATTCGTAATCGACTCCACGAAGATGGTCAATGTTTCAGAGTATGTGCTGTTCGACTTAAACTGACAAGGGCTCATCATGCAGAGCGTTTAAAATACGCTCGCCAACATTTGTACTGGACCAAGGCTAACTTTGGTGCGCTACTCTTTATAGACGAATGTAAGGTCAAGTTTTATAGTGATGACAAACAAATACAAGTGTGGAGAAAACAAAGCGAACATTTTACGGAACCATGCATCCATAGAACAGACAGTTTCTGGGGTTCAAGTGTTACAGTGTGGGCGGAAATTCGCTTGGCGTGCAAAACAGAGCTGGTAATTCTGAATGAGGGTGCTGTAACTGCTACCAGTTATGGTGAACGAGGAGTCTGACTTCATATTATTCCATTTTCACAAAGAGTGGGTTCTGGTTTTGCTTTTATGCAAGATAAGGCTTGTCCACATACGGCTCGTATTACACAAAGAGCTCTTTCTGACACCAGTATCCCGGTTTTGCCATGGCCTGCGTCAGTCCCAACCTCAATCCCATCGAATATTTATGGGATCAACTGAATAGAAGCCTCGAAGAGAACAACAGTTGAGTGAATAGTCTACAGGAGCTCATAAACGCGCGTAAAAGTCTGTTGTAACGAATACTGGAACAAAACGTTACCCATCTGATTAAAAGTGTACCTGATAGGCTCAGCGAGTGCATACGGAGTAGAGCAGGCCCCACTCCCTTCTAAACATAACATCGCTCAAGCCACAGGCACCAAAAAAATAGTAAAAAGTGAAATTTACTTTTCTCATTATTTTGCTACAATTTCCCTAAAAAGTGTTTTTGTGTTTGATTTAGAAAAAAATTAACAACTTTAATTATTGATTACGTTTAAACACTTTCTTAAAACCTAGCCTAAACTCGTCTGTCCATAAAAACATGATAAACATTAATACTTTTTAATTTCACCCTAAAAACGTGGTGGGCCCTATTTTGTTTTGAGTAGTATATGTATATCAGTTGTCTGGTTCCATAACACAAGCTCTGCTTAGCTTGGGATCAGATGGCCGTGTGTGAGTTGTCCCAAGATATTTATTTATTTTATTTTATTTATTTATTTAAACCCTGAAAACTCCAAATCAATTTAGAGTTTCGAAAGAATTTTAGTTGCTTTTAAAATCAATAAATAGTTCATGAATTGAGTTAGGAAATAAGTGACGTCACACTTTACTAGTGCCATACAAAATCTATGGGGGAGTGACGTTTTTACAGATCATAAAAAGAATGTCAATTGATTGGCAGCACCAATTGTATGAAGAAGGTAACAGCCAATCTATCCTATAAAGGTCCTAGGATCCTATCTAATCCTAGAGATTGACAGCTTACCTCAAACTCCCTTCGTCTAAATTTACCCAAAGATATTATTACAAAATGACATCGTAGCAAACAAAATAATATGAGGGAAACTTTTGCCCAGCACTGAGACAGCAAAGGATACATAAAAAGTACCTACTTTATGTTACACCCTACTGGGACTGTCATGTGTAATGCTCCTTGATAAGGGTACGATTATGAATATTTCACATCCTGTCATCACCATTTAAAATATCGAGAAAATCTGACCTAACAAAAAATTTTAACGCAAACTTGATTTCATATAATTAATGGTCCTTATCTGTTACATTATAATTATAAACACATAAAATATGTTTGTTCTAAAACAATGACTCAACACACAAACATAAACATTATTGAAAACGTAGGTATTTTATAGACACATTTGTTGTTCTTTCTTACCCTACATTTATGATAACAAATCCTTTAATGACTTTTGTGTCGTAATTTGAACTGAAACTGATAAAGTAATAGATATAATTATCTACTTAATATTATGTTTAATCGGACTAAAACACGGATAATTGTTTCTCCGATTTCTCTTATAATCCGCTTAATTCCTTGCATTTATCAGAATAATACGATGACCCGATAAATTTGATTAAATCCTGAATGACAGACGCGCTGCAGCTACCTTTATTCAAGGGCTGCTGCAACTTTTAAAAGTAAAATTTATTTAAGCTTCACCTGGTAATTAAAACAAAAAAATCAAAGTCATTTTCTTCTCTGGCCGCTTGATGCTTTAAAACCGCAAAATGATTTTTCATTTAGTTTTCATCATTATTTAGAGGATTTATTTTAATAAAAAATATGCTTATAATACTAATATTTGATCTGAATATAGCACAAGCTTGCTTCAATATAACCTGGTTTTAAGCAAACATCGATGTTTTGGCGCATAGATGAGAAAGGGAGAATGTGCGAAGATTATTCTTTTGCAGGCCGCTAGTTTTAAATATAACATAATTTAAAATTTTATCGCGAAAATTTTCAGGAAATAAACGCCAGGCAGAAACACTTAGGTGTAATCTTCTTAGAGAGCTCCGCGACGGCCGGCTGAGTGGAGATAACAGCGGAAAATTATTACCTAATATATGTGGCAGATTTTCCTATGAGAACGCTAACGGTGCGACTATTTTACTTTAGTGAAGTTGCAATTTAAAGTCTTAATTGTCTCGATATCGTATCCGAAGCTATTGCTTATAATTCGAAAATAGAAGCCCCAATTATAAGTAAGTAAATCATATAATATACATAAGGGCAGAATTGACCCTTTTGTCTTTTGAATAAACAATATTTCGATGAACAAAAGAATTGGAACCACTCGTACAATTCAATTATTGTATAAGTTCCAGTAGTGGAAAACTTTTTTGCTGAAAAAAAAAGAAGACAACTACAAACGTCGAAATTTTCACAAAAATCTTCTCCTAATATGCTAATTCTGAGCTCTGCAAGCGCCTGCATCCGCTCTACCATGTTTTATTTATGCAAGCACCACTGCTTCCGAAGTAAAGGCTACTAATTAAAAGAATTAAAAACCGGACGAAAAACAAATAGGGAAACAGAAAAAGGAATGGTCATTTCATGTTGAAACATTTATGAGCTTTCGCTGTGTGAATTAACGAATTTAAGGTAAAAAATGCACTATTAAAGTCTTTCCTATTCATTCTGTTTTTAAAAATCGTATAGATTTCGAATGACACTAGAATACAAAATTATTATATTTTTAAAACTGTGCGCATTGCGCTGTTTACTAAGGTCTCTCTCAACAGTAAGCCATCAGGTAGGTACCATCCTAATACATTAGTATTTGAGAGGCAACTCTTTTTCTCATAAAGGCGACAGTAGGTGCCTACTTACCTAAGCTTAGCCGTCTGAACGACACAGTTTTCAGGAAAGTCTCGCTTATATTTTCCATTTTATTCTCTGTTTTCATATTACACACACGTTGTAAGAAAGATGGCGGTAATAGCTTATTATATGGAATAAAACCTCGTTGTAATGTCATGAAAACCGTGATACAAGTAACTTGCTGTTTCATTGATTAGCATAATTTTCAATTCATACGAAATTTCAAATTTTATTATAAACATGTTTCACAATAATATTTGTAACCAGAAATACGTGTATGCCTAAATTAGTGCCTACGTGGGTACACACACTACATTACACGGTGTTGATAATAAACTTTACCTACACGAACCATGTGTTGGCACTTAAATATACGTCAAAGTGATTTCCTCTTTCGGAACCGTCGCTCTTACATAATAACTGATAAACCGTAATAAGTATATTTTCCTTAAACATTATGATGTAAATATTTAACGTGCTATGAACTTGTAAAAGAACTCGTGGGTATTTATTTTTTTGTAACTGACGTAGTCTTAGCAGCTGTTTATCTTAGATTATTTGGTGACGTCATCTGACACAACTGTTTCGAATACCAAGTTTCTATAAACTATACTTGGGTTCTGCAGGTCGGGTCTCAAGAGGCAAGAACTTCAAATTGACGGACCAAAATTGCGTGTCGAACTTCTCGGTCCCCACGACAATAAATCAAGATAAAACACGTTCCCTCTGTGGTGTTTATCTTTGGACGTATATATTCATTCGGTCTAAAGCCTACCAGCCCTCAGGGTAAGATGTGTCACACGGGTAACTGGTGGACGATGTAAACATGGGTCTACATCTGAGGGCATATCTGATAATAAACTGCAAAATATATGGTGCAACTTGTGAATTCTTAATAACGTGTCGCCTAATGAGGGCTGGCTGCCGCTCATATGACATGACATTACTGTACTTTTATACGAAGTTTTATAATGTAAAACAATTTTTTTTAAGAACCGCATTTTTCTAAATGATTAACGCTTCGTAAAGAGACACCTCATGAAACCGAAAGTTACAATACGATCATAGTTTCGACTTTTTATTTCATTTTTATACGTAAACAAGTTTGAAATGTTCCAACTAAACTCTAACTAACCCCACGACCCTTGTACTGTTGCATGCATCCATAAGTACTATTTTTATCGTGCGTAACTTTCCACACTACCTTAGACAGTGATTTTTCACACCAAAAATGAAAGTCATTTCCCAGCAAGGCAGTATAATGTGTAGTTAACAGCTATAAGATACCTATGATGTGTCTCACACCTCACATGAAATGACTCATACTTTAAATATACATTCCATAATTCCATGTCGATTCCAAAACGTGAGTAGTAAATATTTTTATGGTACTCAGACTCGAATAAAAGCTGACAATAAATATGCTACGGCAACGGTCTTTGAGTTGCTCTCAAAGCTTATAGTGGAATGAAATCAACGCTCTGTCATGAACTCTAAGAAAAATAGAGGACGAAACGCACGCGGTGTCAACTCAAAGACATGCTTTGTTAAAGCGTACCTATCAGGGAAGAAAAGGTGACAGAAGACACTGTTTATTAAAAAAGTGAAAAGCTATACGCGCTACAGTGAAGAGCTAAACGCACCAGTGCGTTTTCATGTTTATCTTGCCTTTTCGTTTGACGCATGCACGAAGCGCATGCAAGAAGGCATGCGCTAATAGTAGTTCAAAACAGCTGTTTTGAACTATAGCACATGCCCGTAGCCTACGCTGATCCGTCACCGGTGGACGCACAGGTGTGGACAAAACGAAAAAGCACAATATTGCATGCGCTTGATACGCGATGAATTGAAAGGAAAGCGCACTGATATGAACCTAGCTTAAGATAGAAAACTAGAATATGATTAATTTGCGCTTTTATTTGTGCAAGTAAGTAGAAACGGCTAATATAGCATTTGCTTACTTGTAATGCTACATTATCCTTGTTATTTCAGCGCGTACTGACCCAGTAAAATAAAGCCAAGTCCTGAATATGCAAAGCCTAGTCAGTTGTTGGCAGTAGTGTACCTACGGTGTACAGTATCGATCGATTCCGCTTATTATAGCTAATGAGACCGGTTTGTTAGCGGTTTTCTACTATTTCCCTGCATTCAGTAACGGCATTAATATTGAATTTTCCTACACTAACTATCTAGTTCACAGTTCGGAATCGCATTGATAGAAAATGTAGTAGTTAATTGTTTGTAATATTATATTTACAATTACAACTGGCGAAATCTTCGGGGATTACAGGCGTGATTCAACTGTTTTTTAAGTTATCATTCGATTGGGGAATTCAGTAAAGTTAGTTCAAAGGAAGTCAGTTCGAATTATTATAACGTAGATAATAGTGATGGCAATCCAGCACTGTTTTCAATCCCATGGGATTTTTTCTGGATTGACTTCATTACAGCGGGATACCGCGGGATATAACTAAAGCGGAATAGTTATAGATTTTATGGTAATAATAAATTATTTATTAAATATAAAAAATCAACACACCTTACTGTACTTAATTGACTAATTATTGTACAGTTCGACTACTCCTACTTATTTATTATTCATAAGTCCAAAAACAATAACAAATATCAATGTTAGGTAGGTAGTACTTCGAGATACACATTGTTAAACATAATTTTATTTTTGAAATAGCTTAAGCACGACAAAAAATAAAGTAAGATAAAATCTAGTTTCTCGCAAATTGGATTTATTGGCACAAGTTGTCACTTTATCTGAAGTGTTCGACCAATTGGACGCTGCCGTAGCAATTCCAATAATATAGTACTCTTATTTTAATTGGCTGTTCCACTTCGATTTCAAATTAAAATTATTGCTAATAAGATAAGAGAAATTAATAAGTTTTTGCGTTATTACGCAATATTATCGCTGTCGTATAAAAGACAAGCATAGTGAAACTGACGGCACATTTCCTCGCAGCCTTTAATCAACGGTCGATAAGGAACCCCCATGCTGAGCAAAACACACTCACAGACTGATTATGGTGAATAAAGCTTATTCTATACATATAGGTACATGCATACATAGGCACATAAACTCACGCCTTTATCCCATAGCAGAAACCACAGAACGCCACCTGCTACGATCCTTCCATACTCCTTTCGCCTCGTCCACGTTTATTTTTATTTTTTTGTATTATATGTATACCTATTCACGCTTTTAGGATGGACCATAAACGAAATTTTACGTAATCATGTTACAGATTATATTTGTAACTCAAGACGCTTAGTTTTAAAAACAATCTAAAATAATATTATAAAAAGGTAAAGCGTGTCTGTGAAAGATAATCTCTGGAAGTACGATCACACGGTCCGATCACATAAATGTTTCACTAATACAAAACCACGCTGTTGTCAAGTGTCATAAGACATGTATGGCTTTGGTTCAGAAGCTAGACTATTATAAAAGTAATAACCAACGAAATAAAACCCTAATTTAAGAGACATTCCGTAAATTGTCTCCATTGTTTTAATTTGATACGAAATTTTTGACACGCTAACGAGGTTCGTAGTCTACACAAAACAATTTTGAACTTCGTCGTTACGCGCACACGAAACAGTACATTTTCGGAAGTTCGCTACTGGTAGTTACCGCTTGTTACCGTTCCTAACAATATGTATTTTTTGTTTCAGGTAAGTTCTGAACCGGCAGTGGATGTACGAGTAACTTCCTGTGAAAGAGTTACCCAGCACCAGGTATTTGGCTCTCGACACCCAATCTAACTTTGTTACGGAATACAACAATGAAAGCTATGCAGCTGTTATAGGTACGAGTAAAAGCACAGAAAAGTACCAGTATATTGTATTGTACAGTCAGGAAAATGTATTATTGTGTTATGGGCATTAAAATGTCATAAATATGATTGATAGAAAATCACAGTTGTCATTGCAGTCCATTTGCCATTTACTACGTTTTCCTGAATGCACTTTGTAAAATATTGTGTAATTTACGTTAAATTACCCCTTACAACGGCACGGTATATGTATGCAGTTCCATTGAACAACTATAATGGTAATGTACGAGATAATTAAAACCATATTCGTCTGGAAATTGGGCTTGAGAAATGTGCTAGGAGTTTGCTTTTGAGCATTAACTTTGATACAATTACAATTAAGGAAACAAAAAGCGAGCTTACTGAAGGGAGCTTTTGTAAACAAAAATTTTCTATTTTATGTGCGTCATTTTCGCGGGAATAAATAGTTCCTCTTTCTTTCTTTCTAATGGTACTTCTGATACTTAAAGAAACAGTTTGCGATCATATCTCGGGTACATCGCAAGTCACTAGTATTGCTATACTAGTGAGATGCGATTGGATATTAAGCTTTAGAAAGAGATTGTCAAAGGAAGGTATGTGTGACGGGGTCGGAGCTCTGCAAAACCGAACTTTTTCAATACTCGATGTTCAATATTCAAAAATTTTCTATTTGTAAGCCTAACACAATCACGTTAACGTGTTCGTCCGTATTCGATTGGCACGACTAGTCCTATAGAATATTGGTTCAATTTTATACTGCAAGTACAATGACTATTTTCCATTAGGAAAAAAGTCTTGAAACTAAATAAATATTATGTGCGAGACGGGTATTTCCAATTTAAAAATTGATCAAATTTACATTAAGTCTAGTCCGTGCGCGCGTGCAAGTCTCGCTGATAATAAAATGAACCGACCCGCGTTGAACACTGAAGCTATAGAACCCGGATAAAAGGCACTATCAATGGGATATGGAAGCTCGATAAGTTCGTTATCGCTAAAATCGCAGTTCGGCCGAAAGCCATCGGACTTTTGAATATTTCATAGCGCATCACGAATCGATCAAAGCGATCATGTAGGATTTCACCTGTCACGTAGGGATTTCGAATAGATAGATGAAATATGCTTTAGTAAAACTACTTCAATGTACTCTATCTTTTTGACCACTTTTGGATAAATAAAGTATTTTACAGATTATAGGAATATTCGAATTAAAGTACTACTAAAGTTCGGGCTACCAATTTACTTTTTTATTCAAATGTGAAACTGAAAAAAATAATAAAATAAAAGTAATCAAAAGTTCTAACAACAATCATGAAGTCGTGAAGTTTAGTAAGAAGTTAGGTACTTAGGTGAGCCTCGGTTGAATATCTGAACGAAGGAAGAATATCTTGAATATCTTTAAACCTGAAGGTCAATGCATCATGTACGTTAATTATTTTTTATTTCTTGTATCAGACAGTTTGAAATAGTTTCCTTTAAAATGAGGCTACACGAAGTTACAATAGAGTTTAAAATACACATTCCACATTTATCTTTGATTACTATTTTTAGTTTGATATTAATTTTCCTTTAAAATAATCTTCATTTAAATGAGGCTAGTAGACCAAGGAACAATAAAAGTTTGAACTACTCGTGCAAGAATAAGTAAATAAACAGTAAATAAATATACCTACGCTATTTAATCTACTAAATTACTGTTCTTCTAAAAATAGCTACAAAGATCTCCAGAGGGTCGACCGTAAATTGAACAATTTATTGCCACACATAAGTCGCAAGAATAAACAAAACCGAAATTCTTGGCGATTCGGATATTCCACGAATAGACAAAATCGAATGTTCTTGGCTACTCGAATATTCCACAAATAAACAAAATCAAAGAACTTGGCGACCCGAGTACCTATTCCGCAAAGTACAATTGTGTTTAGAACAAGGAGATAGAGACATCTGTTTCTTGGTCTTTTTCATGTAAAATGCAATTCGAAAGTTTTTCGCAAATCCTTTGGGAATAGCTTGAGTATGAAGCGGGTTACACCGCTTGTGAAACAGCACTATTTATCATAAATCTGTGCACAAAACACTTTCACAGCAAAACATTTTAAGAACAATATAAATTAATTAGCCTGGCCACGTCCTACCTATTAAATTATTATAATTACATATTCTCAGTTTACACGACTACATACATAAATACTTCCCTTTTAATGTTTTTGAAACAAGATTCTCGCTCGCACTACCGATTTCATTATTTTATTTTACGAGTATTTTCCACCACAACAGGGAGTAATAATTAAATACGTTGTTCATTAAATATAAATCGTGGAAAAACTCGATTTAAGTTTCATAAAAACATGCCTTTTAATTTTCATCATTATCAAATTACCTTTTGCATGGTTCAACGTATTATGTACATATGTTAGAACTGAAATATTTACCTGTACTATGTAAATTATGGAGCTGTTTCAACAGAATAGTAAATACTGTATAAAAAGCGCGCCATTACTGAAATTCAGTAGACCGCCCGGCGCTTGAACTGGATTTATTATATTCGTTGGATAAAACGACTAAAATATCGTACCTATTTGTAAAGTTACAATCCCATTCTACCACTGCACAAAGTTGTAGATGTTGTAAGAAGTAAGTACGTCACTCGTACTGACGTTGTAAGTACGATAAGAAATCGAGCATTTTATTTTCCAGTAGCAAAGGTTAAAAATAAAAGTTCCAAGAACACACGTGATCTGCCGTCGAAATCGTTTACAAACTTTGAAAAACGATTTTCAGAACGAAATTCGTCTAATATAGTTTTGAATACGAACAAATTGAAAGGGAATCAACTTTTCTCAAATATTCTATGTTTAGATTAGTTACTGACAGGAAACAAATCAGATAGACGTCTGTCTATAATGTGATAGGGGTTTCAAGGGGCTGTCTAGCTCCTTGAAACCCCTATCAGTCTTGAAGCAAACGTTACAAAAAGGCTTGAACTTTACACAGCTCCTTTTTTAAACAGACAATGGTCCTTCAGTCTTTATTAGCGGGCGAACATAAGAGGTTTACTCTAAAGCTTTGATATCCTATTTCCGCTATCAAGTTAACACAGCGTACTGTATTTGTAAACCACTTACCTACTTGATTAGGATTCAAATGTTATGTTGGCATCCCTAGATTGCATATTATAAAATGCGCTTAAGCTTCCGGGCGTTGGAGCAATTAACCCGCTAAAGCCCAAGAAAGTTCGTGCCCAATTTGCGATTCGAATCTCGCGGGGCCCTTGAAGGGCGGAAGCCTGGCGTTGCCCACTTCGACGTTTTTGCATGAGCCTTGGCACGGCCTTGAATGTTTCCGTAAACGGTTTTTATTTAACGAGAAAATGGTAGATTCTACCTAAATTCGATAATCTCTGCACATATTGTTTGGGAAACGAGATACACTCAAATACAAATATTATCTCTAAATCCTGCGCTTTATAATATCAGACAAGTACTTTTTTTAACCGCATGCCGAAATGCATTAATTAATCAACAGCACACGTCATTACGCAGATGCGGTCGATAGATCGTTCTTGATAAATAAGACCAATTAATGGCATTGACAGATTGATGTTGCGGTAAAAATAAAATATAACTTAAGAAAAAGTGATCAATTTATTAGGACCAACTTTTTACGAAAAAGAGCTGCCTATAATCAAAACGAATCACAGGTGTAGAAACAACGCGCTCGTAGCACATTGTGAGCTACGCCGTAGCGCATTGTGCTACGGCACCGAACGATAACTACGCGTGAGCGACGGTGGCTATTGCATTTTTTTTTTTTAAATTCAGTATCATTTTGTCTCTAGTTAACGATTCTCTAAAATGAGTATATTCACTTCTACTATACTCTACAAGACTATATTGTGCTTTTTTTGAATCAGAGAGGCGCATCTGTTTATTTACTTTTATTTCTTTTACGTCACATTATAAAACTAGTTCGGTTTTGTATAACGTATAGAGACCCAGAAAGTTCGGTCAAACATTTGAACTTTGAAAAGACAAGTTTCGGCACGCTTACTGACGCGATGTTCAACGTCTTATTGTTGAATTTTGTACCTAAACGCACCTGTCCGACCGCCTGTCTTTGTTTAAAACTTTTCATCTTTCGTTTTAGTTCTTAACTAAATTCTGTCAACATCACTCTAACATTTTTTTGACAGCGTTACTTAGGTACTGTTTCACAAATAAGAATTATAAAATCCTAAGTTTACTCTCCGGTTAAGACAGTTTTAAATAAATTCAACGAAAATTAGAATCCAAGAGAGAATTTAAATTAAAAAAATCCATGTTTTATTTAGTTAGACAAGTAACTGTAGTTAGTACAAGTAGTTAGATCCCTATTTATTTGATAAATAGAAAATAATATTTTGGATTGAAATAATATACGTCTAATAAAAAGTTTTCTTCTGTAAAGTACTTTATTCGATCCGTGTCGTACTTATAAAGAATTTTTCAACAACAGAATAAAAATAGGAACAAGCGTGTTTGTGTTCTTTATTTTAAGCTGAAGCCTTAATTACACAGCTATCATATTCAGTGATTTCCTGGATTTGAAAGGTTAAATATAACAAAGTCTATAATTTATGATGGATATTTTATATTCTGGTGTTGTTTACAAATCCCATCTATGTTAATGTAGTTCGTATTATAACAACAAAGGCTTAAAGATTTGGTGTTATTAAAAGAACCAATCAAATATTTAAAATATCCGAACTAATTACCGTAAAAGTATAGTACAGTGAAAACTTTATGGCCGCGTTTTCTTCGTTTTCTTAACAATTACATTTCTCTAATTAAAACAAATGCCGTGGACCCAGATAAGACAAAAAGAAACAGAAAAAATTAAACGTTAAAAACCGTGAAAAAATGATATTCCTTTACAAGCGAGACTGTTAATTCTGCATTAAATATTCAGTTAAAAGATTGTAAACGATTTTTACGGGCCTTTCTCAGTCTTGCAACATTTATTCCTCGCCAATGATGGAAACATAATAAAATGAAACTTCTTTTTGTACATAAGAACCTTTTTTCACTAATATTTTTACGGGGCTAAAAAAACAAGGTAAAACGTATTCCGAAATTAAAATTATTTTGTTCATGTCTTTCATTGTGTCAGTCATGTGTTGTTTGCATAACCGACCTTTAGCCCTTTTAACGTTTCTGAAAATATTAATTTGAATAAACCTTGTTCTATTTTATTTTTTCAATGTTTTGATGGATATATTAATGACATGATTGTATTTTTTCTTCTTTTACCCCTCTTCCATCATAGTTATTTGTCACTAGCTTGTGCACACGACTTCGTCCACGTGGAAGTCGAATGTACCATAAAAGCTTTGAAGCTTTCTACCAGTGAATGATTTTTTGTATTACGACCCGCGTGGTAAGTGTGAGTTTTTTCGACTCACGTTCGATTGCGAGCTCGTTAGAATTTTGTATGGGAAATCAGGTTTCTCCTCGTATAAGGCGCTATAACTTTTACCCATATAAAATTCTAACGCGATCGCAATCGAACGTGAATGAAAAAACTCACACTCAGCACCCTGTAGTACCAAAAAATACCGTTTACGAACAAAAAAACAAACTTCTTTATTCTAATTTGAGTATAATTTGAATTGACGAATGAGGTTAAACCCACAGGTTATACCCACAGATGAATGAGATTATACCTATTAAATACATCGGCTTCCAACTTAAATCAATGTTAAATACTAATTTTCTCTAGACGGGCTCAGATTGAAACACATTAATACTTTAAAAAGGTCTTGTGCGGTTTCACAAAGGATTTTAAAACTTTAGAGAGCTGTCTGTGATCTAGATAAAGGCTTGTTCGTGCACTAGGTACTATCTGCCATCAGCAGCGGTACCTCTTGTGTCAAGCGTAGAGTTTGAATTCTCTTTTTAAAAATTAGCGGTTGGAAGCCGTAATTCTCGTTTAAAATAGTGATTGCTAAGCGGTGTGCTATCAGTATAGCACTTAAGATATGGAAGGGGGAACTGAGATACTTCGTTACTTTTCCAAGTATAGTTTTAAGTGTACATTTATTACGGGGTCAACAACCTTCCTACGTTTTACTTTCAAGACGAAACTATTTGTTATAATAAAGCTGAAGAGATTTTTGTTTATTTGTTTAAACGCGGAACTACTTGACGGGTTGGAAAAAATCTTTTTGTAATGATAGCCAAATTCATAGGGAATAGTTTAGGCTATCCAACATCACGTTGTGATCCATGGGAGCGGAGCAGTAACCAAAAACGTAACTTAACACGTGTGAAAAACTAAGCGTACAAAGTCGCGGGGAGCAACTAATATAATAATAATAATAATAAATAATAAATATCTTGGGACAACTCACACACGGCCATCTGATCCCAAGCTAAGCAGAGCTTGTGTTATGGTAACCAGACAACTGATATACATACTTATATAATTTATAAATATATACATATTATAGATAAATTACACCCAGACACAGAACCAACAATTATGCTCATCACACAAAGTTTGTCCTGGGTGGGAATCGAACCCACTACCTCCGGCTTTGCAGTCAGGGTCACTAACCACTAGACCAACGAGGCAGTCATAGGAATATATGTATATAAATCCTATGCTTTACACCAAATTTTAACCAATCTCGACAACCAAGCCAACGGATCTATTAACTAAATCAATTCAATTATTTCAATACCTACCATACCTACACATACCATACCATCTTCAAACAATAATTCTATTATAATTTCCCGCAGTGTAATAACATCCCTTAGTCTGATTTGCAAAATTACTCATTTAATAGGATCAGAGCAGGCGCCCTACCATGAACTCTTATCGCGATCCAAAAACTGAAGTCAATATAACGCATCAATTTATGCGTTATATTGACGTATTTGAAGAACAGTTCAGTTTTTGGATCGCGATAAGAGAAAATACGTCAATAAATGACATAAATTGATGCGTTATATTGACTTATTTGAAGAACAATTCAGTTTTTGGATCGCGATAAGAGTTCATGGTAGGGCAGCTGAACTTCATAATTGAACGTCATGTCATTACTGTTAACTTCAAACGTTTATCTAAAATACTATATGTTAACTATATGTTTAACGTAATTACTACATTATACTAGCTTTTGCCCGGGACTCCGTCCGCGTAAACGTCGGTTATTGGCGATCTAATCTTGTTTCTCCATACAAAGTTTGCCCATCCGTTTCATCCCTTTAGAAGGTGAATTTTGACCCTGGCCTTTGTCATTATAGCTATCTGCGTGCCAAATTTCAGCGCAATACGTTCAGTGATTTGAGATGTGCGTTGATGGATCAATCAGTAAGTACCGGTTGCCTTTTATATGTAATGTTAGAAACATGAACGCTAGCTGCTGATATCTCCACGTTTTCGACAACTGACAATAAAGGAGTTTTATATGCGTATTTGTGATCGTTTCGTCTAAAGGGATCGCCGAAGGATCCCACTTTATCCTATCAGAATCACACTTCAACCCTCGTGTAGATCTTGAGTGTGTGATATGTACACATACTTAAGAGCTATTTTGCTTTGTAATGGATCTTATCCTGCTATTGTTACTTTTTCTATGTTTCCTTTATTCGCTTTCTAAACTTATTGACATTTAAAAGTAATCACACATCGAATCCAGATGTTCTGCTTTTTAGAGTTCGGTATCCAAACGCTGTAAACGGGACCCTGTAAGCCTTCATTGTTCGTCCGTCTGTTTGTGAGCGAGCTGTATCTCATGAACCGTAAAAGGTACTGACCTGAAATTTTCACAGAGTGTGTATTTCTATTGCCGCTATAACAACAAATATTTGTTTATTTTTTTGTATCAATCATTCTGCTTAGCCTTTTTTCGACTTTTCTTTTTTTGTATGTATAATTAAATATAGGACGATGGTAGGGACCCTTCGTGTGCGAGCCCGACTCGCACTTAGCCAGATTTTTGTTAATTAAGTGGAATTATGTATAAAAGTACTAACTCCTGCTACTTCAGGGCTCATATACATTTTATTTGGTAGTATAAACTAGAGAAAACTTGGCATGGCCTGGCAATCCAACGTGCTGTGGCCATAGGCAACTTTTATTTTTATTGCAAAAATCCAGCTCGGCTTCGGCGGTTAAATCCTTTGCTAACGCAATTGCCTCTGTGGACCGACTGGAATTATTTGCCCAGGTAATTGGTTTATAAACTGGCCCACAGGGGAAACCTATTTTATCAACGTGTTACTAAGTTCTTATGTTTGATTGTGACGTAGGTTACCTTTCAGATTAATTTAAAAAGAAAATTATTTCCAAAATATGATAATAATACTCTCCGTACCGAATTTCGGTGACGGTGGCCAATCTTAACGGTGACTTGCCAAGTATAAAGAGGGATATTGTAGCGCACAAATGCGTGCAAAAATACCGATACCTCACTGTCATGGTCTAATGGGACGGCAATCCGACACGGCCGGAGAGAAATCAGGCGCAGGACCAACGGCTTTCGTAGCGTAAAGTACATGTTTTGAAGCATGGGGGTGTCACACCATCAACTTCCAAACTACGAGTTGCTACTGAGAAATTCCTAATGGAAAACCTAATAACAGTTTTCTCGACTTGGAAATCGAACCCAGGACTCGCTTAACAATCTCGTTTGCGAACCCGAGACCACAGGGCACTAGAAACTTAGATCTAGTATACTTTCTATTTCAATAAGCTTATAAATAAAAACATAATTGCTTTCCATCTTTTAACAACTTCTATAGATTATTCTATGTAAACTCAACAGAAATCATATCTATTCTAAAACATTAAATCAATATTTGTTCAGTTCAACAATTACTGTGAAGGTAAATATTTACCGAATTGAAATAGGGATCGCAGGGATAAGTCGGAGCGTCAAGTAATTGTGTTTACAGCCATGTAAGTGGCGGATCTATGAATATTATAATAGAACAATTTTAATGCCGCATTGTTACAGTAGGTAGGTGCACACATACTGCTGTGATTAATGGTTTACTTACAAACATCAAATATTCTACTTATGTTTATTAATGAACACCAAATTTTCATAACCTAAAATATAAGTACCTTCTTGTATAATTATAAATGTAAAAACATCGTCATCATTTCAGCCCTGAAACGTCCACAACGATTCATATGGATCTCGTTAGAGTATAAAGTACTGTTTTTGATACATTATAAAGTTGTGACATACATAATGCTGTAACAAAGTGCCAACAGATTAAGCTCACTATTTTGTTTATATGTTACTACGGTATATTATATTATAAAATATTTAACTTTTAGCCTTACAAAACTTAAAACTTATGGAAAATACGAAAGTACTTGTATTTTCTCATCGATGGTCTCAACAAAAACAAATAAGCTCAGAAAATTGCGATACAAAATCTGGTCTCAAATAGACATGTTGATACAACATAAACAGTGCGGCTTAAACTACATATAGTCCATGCGACCCGTGACCTACGAGTAACAAAACGCCACCTAAATAGACGACGACCCCCAAAGCCCTCGTGTTACGTCACGCGCCATTTAGCGTGAAAAGTAGATAAATTGCACCCTAGTAACTAAACGGTTCAAATTTCGAACTTTTAAGATTGTAAAGTTGGCATTAGGCCTTTAGGCCCTGTTTCAACACCCCTGAATATACACTAATCATCAGATATATTAAAAAATAGAACATAAATAAAATGTTCCATTTTTTTAATTATCTGCCAAGTAATTTAATCGGAACTTATACGAGATGGTGTTTGCCCTGACTCTAATGATACCTTTTTTTAATTATTTTAGTGGAGAATTGTGAATAAATTGTACCTACCTATCTACTGACCAGTACCACCTATATAGTAAATTGCTCTGCACTGAAAGTGTCCCTGACCAAGTTATAAAGAACAGTGATTAGCACTGGTACTTTCAATATACTAGTGACTCACGTATCACCGATTTCAACCATTATAACTCCCGGTTTACGCAATTATTCTTCATGATGTTTTCCTTTACCGCTTAGGCTGAGATTTATTCACTGATGCGTATAGGGTGAGCTATTTCTTACTGATCCGAGAGAGCCCGTGAGAAATATCCAAGATTTACTTGAACAAAAATTTGTGATAACAATTTATAATACGAGCGTATTTTAATCCACTACAGAACAGAAGACACAACAATTGATCACCACGATTGCTCAGGGCGATTTTAGACTTGCATTGATTAGTCCAACTTTCCTCTCGATGTCTGTGATGTCAAGATAAATTTAAAAAGCACATATGAAAAGGGCATTTGTCTAGTCCGGTATCGAGCCCGCAATCTCTTGCATGAGCGAAAAACATGTAAAAAAGACATTTGTATTTTCTAGGTTTGTATTTGTAACGTGGCCATGTCGTGCCCAAATAGTAGAAATGCACTGCAAAGCTAGTAAAAATAAAATTCTGTGCACTTTTATATTTGTGTGACTAATCGACATGCAACTACCACTAGGTACAAGCTCGGATATAAATCGTACAAACAAGTTCGCGTGAGCTTACTTGCACCTATAAATGCAGCGATAAGTAAAAATAGAAATAGTGCACATAAACAGAGTAGGTACTGTACACACGATTAATTGCGCTTGTAGGTACGTACGTACTGGATTTTACAGGAGTTAAGGTATGGTAAACAGAATCCCACTGTGGTTTCATAATAGCATTGGTACTGCAGTCACTTGTTTGCTAAACATTGTGATGATAAATCTACCTATGATTTTAACGCAATTAACACAAAAATACGGATGTTATAAGTTTGACTAGTCTATGTGTTTCCGTGTGTTTGTCTGTGGCATCGTAGCTCTTAAACGAATGGACCGATTTTGATGCTGTTCTTTTTTTAAAAGCTGACGTGACTGAGATCGTTCTTACCTTTCAGGTACTCGGCAACCGCTTATCATAATTATCAAGTTAACTTAATCACTGATTTTCAGTAAACAGTTCACAAACAAACACAATAAGCGCCGCCAGCAGCAATAACAAGTATATTTTACCTGATTGTACTGTCGCAGTTATCGTGCCGCTTTCAAAATAGCTTAACATACCTTGTTATTACCTATTGACAAATCCATGGCAATAACTATGGAACAACATGTAACAATATCGTTACGTAGATCCAATGTTCGTGCTAGGGAGCGAGTTAGGGTGGGCGAACCCACATGATATGTAACCACCTGCGGTTGGAGCTAGTACTGGCTAGCTATTGCACAGTGCACTACCCACAACCCGTTACACCCACTAGAAATAGCTTTAGTAGGAAATAGTGGGCTATTTCCTACTAGCGAAGCTAAATTAGCTAGATTTATTCACTGATGCTTTTAGGGTGAGCCCTAAAAGCATCAGTGAATAAATCACAGCCTTAATTTGAATAAAACATCCCTTAGGTACTGTAATATTCATCTGCGATCGATCTGTGAATGCCTCATTGCCCAGTGATTGAACCGGCTGAGTTAATCTCATGTACAAAGTTGTAGGTTCACAACCGGGACGGACAAGTACTAATATGAGTTTTTCTATTTCTTGTGTGCTTTGTTAGTTTATCTTGGGCATCACTAACATGATTGAAGGAAAACATCATGAGAAAACCTTGACTTATCTTCTATATAAATAAAAATGAATCGTCGAAATGTATGTACGCGCATAACTTCCGAACGGCTACATCGAATTCTATTTTTTTGTTTTCTTAATTGTCAGGACAAGGCTTGTATGAAAGAATATTGTTTTGAAAAAGCCACAAAAAAAGAATACAGAAATTGCACCCGTGCGAAGCCGGGACGGGTCGCTAGTGATAAATAAAAGTAATATGTAATTATGCATGCACTTGACGGTCAGTAAAATCAACATAATTTTCCAAATACTCTAGTTGCGTAATTGTTATGATTATAGTGTTAATTTCGATAATAAACAAACGATGCATTTACGATAATTTGGTAAGCTAATCAGTTATTAAACTGGTGTTTGATAGTCTAGCAGGCTTACTGCCTAGCTTAAAGCATCCGTCAAATCAGAATACATTAATTTAGGAGATATTTACATTAACATAGTGCGAAGCCTTGTTATTGTTTTGGGTGCCTTTGCATATTGCGTTGATTGAAGTCGCGTCGATGTAAAGTAAACAAAATTAACATCATAATATATCGATATAGCTTTAGTCAAAGTCAAATCATTTACATATTTTCCTTTAGGCCATTAAAAGGGACTTTTGAACGTCAAATACAAGAAAAAAAAATGAATCTAGCTCCCTTCCAAAAGATAGTTTTAAATAGAGAAAAATGGGCGAGAAACTCTTTCAAAATCAATGTTTTACAATATTTGTACACATAATCACACAGAATTACACGTAAATGCAAAACTTCTATACCATTGTACGTAAAAAGTATTACAAATTAAGAATAACGGTTAAATATGTTCAAAGATACATAGTGTTCAGATAAACATAACATCACGCCTGTAATCCCCTAAGGGTTAGGCTGAGGTTAACCCATTAGGTACACCCACATTTCGCCAGTTACATGGAACTGCAGATGACCACTTTTAACATTCAAACCAACAATTAATTAGAAGGTATGTGAGCCAGCGCAGCGCATAAGAACTCTCGATAAATGCTTATTTGTATGTAAATGCTTAGCGTAAGCTGCCATAAGTAAACGATTAAATATATCTCAATCGGTCGTGGAACACATAACAATCACTTCACTGCTGCACCTATAATCGCTGACATACTCGTAGCAAGCACAATGTCCCGCGACATTACTACCATATGTTCGTAACTACAATTTTACAACCCAAACAATCTTTTTTTCTCCACATGCCGCCTGTCTCCACAATTAACAGTAATAAACAAATACACGGTAACAATTACCGTAGTTACCATAAAACAGTATAATAGTAGTTTGAAACATTCATGTAGCGCTGTAAAAGTTAATGAAGCCGGTAATACTAAAGTTGGTATTTTAACAACGTTTCTATAACAATGCACGGTAAAGTTTTAATTGCACATGAAAATTGGTACAGTTACTATTACAGGGTAACAATGTGGTAGGTAAGTGGTTACTGTTATCGAATATTTTAATATCATCATAATTTACAGACATACTAGACAATACTGACATCATTCCGTTCCTCGGAAAGCACGTTAAGCTGTTGGTCCTGGCTGTCATACGTGGATCTTTGACAGTCGTTACGAGTCGTCAGTAGCTTGAAAGTCTGACAACCAGTCTTACCTAGGGGTATCGTATTACCCAGTTACTGGGTTGTGGATGTCAGATAGGCAGTCGCTCCATGTAAAATACTGGTACTCAGCTGCATCTAAATGCAACTAAATACTAGTGTTTTACATGGAGTGACTGCTTATTTGACCTCTACAACAACTGTCAAAGATCTAAGAATGACAGCCATGACCAACGGCTTTACGTCATACTAACAATTTTCAAACTCCAGGTTACTATTGAAAAACCTAATAACACTTTACCCGACCTGGGAATCGAACCAAGGACAACATGCAACAGTCGTGCTTGCGACCATGAGACCAACGAGCAGTCCGATTATTATAATATTATCTGACAGTAGATTATTCATTTATAAACATATAATTTTACAAACAATGTGCTCATCATCTATAAAGACTTGACATATTTTAGAATCCATTTTACTTATAGCTTATAATAAAAACAGTGGAAGAGAGCTACAGAAGTAGGATCATAGAACTGCGCTTCCAAACGACGATATTCTTCGCCAATAATTACAAATAAACTTAAACTCAATTTAAATTGATACCCTGTTGTATTTGATACATTTCCCAGAAAAGCGTAATCAAAGTTTCAGTTTAAAAGCGATAGGATTTAAATAAGTTTCGATTCAAGATAATCAATCAATTAGAATTGGAACGATTGAAGATGATGTTGTCGTTGCGTTGGAAAGATACTAACTAATTTAGTGTATTTTGCACGTAATTATAAAATCAGAAAGATAGTAGGAAGACCTGACCGAAGATGCCCAGAATCACCTGGCTCTCAGATTTCATGAGTAGTTAGTCAGCTCACACCGAGACGCGACGCGACGTTGCGTGCACACTTTAAAAGAGCGACTCAAAATATAACTTTGTTTTCTACACGAAAAGATACACATTTCATTGTGAGTATTTAGAATACGTTACACCACGCAGCACTACGTCGCGATGCGTCGCTCTACGCCGCGAGGCATCACGAGGCGTAGAGCGACGAGCAGCGGCGAATCGCCGGTACGCGCGACGTGCAAGAACGGCGACGCCGGCGACGTTGCGATGCGTCTCGCGGCGCAGCGCGAAGTCACTGGCCTCTTCCAGTATCGTCACGTTGCGTCGCGTCGCGTCGCATCTCGGTGTGAATTGACCCTAAGTAGGCACCTAGTTGTAAACATGTAAAAAATTACATAAAATTATACTGATTAATTTTATGTCATTTTCTAAATAGCAGTTTTCGTGGAAAACTCAGAAATTCGAAAGAAATACAGGCATAAGGCTTACTTTAAAAATTCGGACACAAACAAATAAAGTGCACGACTATATTGCAACCCAGCTTTTCTGTAACTGCCACTTTATTCTGTTTATTGCAAGCTTAACGTTTCCGTTACAAATTGAACCGATTTCTGAAAATCATTTTGAAAAATTTCAGTCATAAGTCATGCATTTTTCATTTCGACATGTGTATTCGACACTCGTAGGTGGAGGGTCATACATTTTTCATGTGAACTTATTTAATCCATTCGTTATGATTTAAGCTACAATTTGGTTAATAATATTATTTAGTCTATGCTCGCTAGTGCACGTGTGTGTTTTTCACCGGGTAACGGATTTCGGTTTTTCGCTGGAGTTGCGTTGTGTGGATTACAATAGAATTATGTACCCTACATGCACCAAACCAGTGGTAACCAAACGCGAAAAATACGGTACGTTGTGCAGCTAAAATAGATTGGCCAAATGCGAGCCAGGCTCGCGCCCAAAGGGTTCCGTTCCACCATACAAAATTAAATAAAACATTTTTTTTAAATATTTTAGTAAAAAAAAGAAGTCCATTTCGTTTAAAGATACAGCCCAGTTACAGACGGACAGATAGATGTTTGACACCCTACGGGTACAGAACTCCAAATAAGGGGTGCGTCTCATAACGTACAAATTCACTTAGTCTAATTTCATTTTATTATCGTTCATAAGATATAATCAACGTGAGATATACTAACTGTTGATATAATTTCTTTACATATAACATTTATTTATTCTAAAACTTATTTAGTATAACGTTGTTTGATATAACGTTTGTAATCGAACGTTATGTAATCGAAAATTATTTGGTCTAACGTAAAACGTCATTATGGTTAATACCCCGACTCAGAGTACCCCGACTCGGATAGGTTAAGTTAGCTTCCGTTGTTATATGTTGTAAATATTAGAGATTTTGTTGTTATATCATCTATTAGTTATCCCTAAAAAAGGACGCTGTCAAGCAGCCTATGTTATTCTTGCATAATCATCTTTATTAAATGCAAAATAAATGAAAGTTTCTAATGAATAAACTTAAATCTACATAACATAAAGATTTATTTACCTACTGAAAATGTATTTTTTATCCAGAATTTGATAATAGTTCTTTTTAATTAAACAAAAGCTCGCTAACATTTTCATTAGCGCAGATCAAAGAAAATTTTACAAAGAGTCGTTTTGAATCTTGCTTTATCTAACCCTAATTGAATACTTTCTTAATGGATATTATTTTAACGTATTAATTTTTTTATAACAAAGATTACCCAGTAGTGAAGATGAAGTAAAGATTTGCCTTTATTCATCCTAATTAAAAATTTTCTTACCAGTAAGTTTTCACCATTTCCGCAACAAAGTTTCATGAAAAACTCCTGAAACGAATTTTCTTCGCAACGGTTTACATTGTTAATAACGTCTGACTACATTAAATATCAATATATAATTTTGTTAATTCATTCTAAAATCTCCTGAATATTTGAAAACTGGTACTTAACATTTTTTGTTTACATTCAAAGCTTTCTAAGGAAAAGCCTCGTAATACGATGTTATTGTATCCTAAATACACAAATTCTCGCGTTTTATGTAGCTATAAATATGCACGACAGCTAGCGCCACCTTGTCGGTTAGGCAGAAGTTACTAGCACCTCAGGTTCTTCTAGGGTTTATTCTAGGCTGAATATTTGCTCTCCCTTGCTTTACTTTTGCAACAGTGAACGAGCGCCATCTATGAGCGCGACAGGGAATTGGCGCCAACAAACTGAGCAAATGGCTGCGTTTTCCTCGGGTTGAACGCTGAAAATTTTCCGACCGCGCGTGGCAACGTTCCAAGTTCTTGTTATAACTCCTAGATGGCGCTGTTACATCTACCGTAATTTGGGACATTACCACCAATAATAATAACGGCAATTACAACATTAAAAATAATAATCTTACTGCTATGTTTACTATAATTTCCTATAAAAGTAAATATAACTCCTAATCTCGTATGGAAAAAATCTTTAACATGTTAATCTGGCTTCGTTTCAAGGCCCATCGTTGCGTAGGAAATTGGGCAATAGGGTAGATTATGAGCACCATAGACGTCAAAGGTTACCTCGCTGACTTCAGCTTAACCCAAGGGTATAAAGGGTCTTAAGGTCACACATAACCTTAATGGTAATTGACCCAATATTTATTTGAATTTCCACGCACGCAAGTAATTTCCGAAGATTGTTTAGAATATAATTTGCCAAATAATTTGTCATATCGTTTTTATAATAAAATTTACATTCACACCAGCAATTTTAGTATTCTCTAGTTTTGGTACTAATAACGGCTGTATTTAAAAATATGTCAACTTTTAAAATATAATATCTACATAAATGCAATTTACTGCAAATACATGTAGTAAGTCAGTTACCGAAACTATAATATATCAATAGATATAAGTAAGTAGTCCACTTAAACTGACTCTATTCTTTAAGGTAAGCTCGATATCTGCCCGCAATACATCTTCAACAACGATTTTAAACTGTATCTGTACAAATTAAGTCTGTATTTTGAATGTCTGGTCGTTGGTTTGCATTCTACGGACTTTGGCTGAAGAGTGTGGGTCGTCGGCCGCTGCGCCCCGCCCCCAGCTCTGACGTCACACGTGTGACGTCAGTAACCCACCTGCTTCCGCCCCCCACACCCGCTACCCCCGGCCGGGGAATATCCGGGGACCTGGCCCCTCCAGCAAAATGATTTAATCAGGATTTTGAAGTAACGAAATATAAAATTTGATTTTTATGTATACTTACCTACGTTGGATTTCAATTTATACGTGCTCGTTATTAAAGTGTACGTAGGCTTTTTACTGAAGGTACCTTTTAGTTATGAGATTTATACGGTATTTTTACCTGGCTGCTCTTAGGTTTTTATTGAAGTAAGAAAAATTGAGAGCTTAAACATTCTGCTCAGATAGGTACACTTATTCCAACTCACATTTTGACTTACTTATTACAATACGAGTAACATTTCATTGCAAAAATATATAACCGGCATAATATGTAGCTTTATAAAGCTAACATAACAATTGATCAACGTCACTCCGTCACTCGTGCTTGTCGTAGCCACATAAAGCTAAAACTTGGTTGTAAATTCACAAAGAGCGGAGAGATTTACCTGAAGCCCCACCCTCAAATACTGCAAATGCTCTTGACAATGCTATCGTAAGTTAGTACAACGACGAACACACCTGCATTCTACTATATTTTACATAAGTCGCATCAAACTTTAAAGTTGTATGGTAGTTTCAAAATGGAGTTTACGTTACATTAACATGAGAATAGCACGGCTTTGCTTGGTTGGGTTAGGGATAAGCGGAAAAGCAAACAAAAGATTTTTGGGAAGGTCTCCTTTTTATATTTTTATGATATTTGCGAAGTTAGGCCTCAATGGATGGAAAATGATACTACTTCATCGGTTTTAGCTATTCTTTAAATTGTTAATTATATTAAATTAAATGCCGTTATGGTTGCCCAGTGATTAAGGCGCCCGCCTCTCATGCATGAAGCTGCAGGTGGGCAAGTACCAATGTGACTTTTTCTATGGATCATGGACATTATTGACAAAGGTGAAAGAAAACATCGTAAGGAAACCTGACCTTGTAATTGATATAAGTATAAAATCGCCAATCCATCTTGAGCAAGCGTAGTGATCAAAGCTCGTGCCTTCTCGTATGGGAAGAGGAATTTGTCCTGCAGTAGGACGATAGGCTGGTATTACTTATTATAAAATTGCTGCAAGTTTAATTTTTACATGCATACTAAAATACAATTTTACATTCACTCTAGCAAGTATTTATCGTTTCTAGATATACTGCAAGGGTGTGTTTTGATACCTGAAACGATTTCGACCCTCATTATTATCCTTATATACCAATGCCCTTAGGTTACCGACACAGTTAGGTAAGTGATTGCGCCCATTTGCTTTTTCAACTGATATTCCAAATATAAACATTTTTTTTTCTTAACTACGTGGATAAAAATTACATGATGTTTATTATTGTAGGCTCCCGGACGCTTAAAATGTATGTAACATTGACAAAATATACTTTGTTGATAATACCCAAACATCAATTATAAAAATAAATAATATTTCTAATATTTTCCTTGTTTTGATAAAACCGAAGTACCATCTTCATACGTCTAATTCATTTTATCGAAATTGCTAATAAACTCAATATCCATAAAATTATGATGTTAAATTTCTCTGCTCGCCGCGATGGACTAAAAAAATATAGATAGGTACCTGACCTAATTTTTTCTTACGGCGACATGCAGATGCCCCAATACATAATTAGAACTGGCGATAGCGTTAAGCAATTCGAACAAAAAAAAACTGGTCACGTGCGAGTCGGAATCGCACACGTACCACCATACAATATTTAACACAACATACAAAAAAATAAGTTTAAAATCGTAAAAAAGTAATTATGTCGTGATGTAACTTCAAAGTTCCTAAAAAAAAGGATCTTGACAGATGGATAAACAAACAATCGGACAACAAAGTGATTCTATAAGGGTTCCGTTTTTGCCGACTGAGGTACGGAACCGTACGGAATAAAGTATACAAAAGTCAAAATGTACTGGTTTTTGTACTTTTTCCAAGTCACAAGTATACTTCCTCTTTTATACTAGTCTCTAATTCTTTCTTCTAAACATCGTGTCTTGTGTCGACGTAAAAATATAGCTAGTTATGCATTTTTCAAGAAGCTCTTCAAGCAAAGTGATAAATGTGAAACTGTCTTGGAACCTGAAACAAAATTGATCCGATGAGCGAGGGCGGCGGGGTTGAAGATACCTCAAGTAAGAAAGAGATGGAGATATAAAATGAGGAGACTCTTCAAGACAGGGAAGAATCTTAAAAATTACAACATGTCCTTTTGTAATTACAGGATCACGGTTAATAAGTACATAAATAAATAATTTTAGTAAAGGATACACGCTCTTAATAACAACAAAAAAACTGGAAGGGCGTTTGATTGATATCTGTTTATCTTTGATGATAATGATGTATGTACACCGGGTGGTAATTTTTACCCCACTACGGCAGAGAAGATGAGTTATGAATCTCATTGCTACCACGTATGTTTCTTTGCATTTTTTCCAATAAAAGAGGTGTCTAAGATACCTCTTTACGAGGCGGATCTAGGGGGTCATGGGGGTCTTGACCCTCTGGACTTGCTATTTCCTTATAATTAGATTTATTATTGTAATCGAAACGGAACCTCTCTTGACTAGACCTAATTCCTGACTTTAAAGCTGGATCCGCCCTTGGGTATCTTAGGATGAGTTTGATCCAGATATTTCCAAGTATATTAAGTTTTTTAATGAGTATTTTGGGATTTTTTTACAAGCTTTTATTTTTCTTAAACTTAGATGTTTTGTATAATATCATATTAGTAATATAAGGATTTTACTTATATGATAATACTAGATTCTGCCTTCGACTTCGGCCGCATTAGAGTTGATATACCATCCCTAGAGAATCGGATATTTTTCCGAGATAAACAGTATGCTATTCCAGACTATAATCTATCCATGTACCAAATTTAATCTAGATCCATTCAGCCGTTTTGGCGTGATTGAGAAACAAACATCCATCTAAACTTTCGCATTTATAATAGTACTAAGACGATAACTTAGTAATTTTGTTACCTACTTAACTTTCCACAGAATTATCAAAGGACACATAAAATTAAAAGTTTTATTCTCAACAATACATCCCGAGACAGTGATAGCGCATTAGACAAAAAATTGAGATACGTTTGAGGATTCAGCTGTAAGTCTTGCAAGATACATGACGAGTATCTTCAAGTGTAAATACACAGTTAACACAGTAAATGTTTGCGTCACTAACACATAATTGGCTACACTCAGCATCAACATCAACAAAGTAAATCCGCCCTATAATTGAAACATTCAAAGCACCCACACAGCAGGTACGATACAAAGGGTTACATTCCCGAGTCTATTTAATAGATTGTAATGCTGTGCTGGTAGATATTAAGTATGCCTGGCGAACTCTATTGTGTTATGGAAACTGTACAACGGCTGCAAGTGCACTGTTAATTCAAAAAGGTACGAATTTTTTAATTAAAATGAGCTTTATGTGAAAAATGAAACTGAAGAAAAATAAGATCTTGTTATATAATATCTGAATATTCTTTACTAGCTATACCCCGCGGGTTCACGCGCGTTTAGTCTTTGGTTAGTGCTCCACTCCCTTCCTCGTGAATCTGGCTATCGTATACAAAAAGATTTTTTTCAATCCTACTGGCAGTTCCAGAGATGAGCGCATTTAAACAAACATACAAAAACACTCTTCAGCTTTAATATAAAGGTATAGTATAGTTTACTTGATAAATTCAAGAATGAAAATAATTGTGTGATCTTATCAGCCAGATGATAAGATGTGCTGAAATGAAAATGGTTGTTAGACATTTTTTTTTTCTTCTGTGCTAAAATCCAGTTGGCGATGTGATTGAGTAATGGATACATCAATTATTATTTTAACTAAAACTTACAAAGTATCGTTCTTTATTATCTACTCGCTTCTGCCCGCGATTTCGTCCGCGCCAAAGTTCGTATTATCCAAATGGATCCGTACATTTTTCCGGGAAAATAAATAAATTCTTTCCTGTGGCAAATTTGATGTAGATTCGTTCAGATGTTCTGGCATGATTGAATAAAAAACATCTATTCATTTAAACCTTCGCTTTTACAATAGTAGTAAGATGTGTATAGTTTTTTACTTCCAATCATATAGTTAGGTAGTAACACAACCATAAAGAACTTCATGAATTTTATACATTGTACAAAACTAAAAGAATGTGTTCAGCTTTAGTGTTCACCAACTTTTCTCATAGTTTATTTTATGAATAGTTAAACTAAACAGATATTAATTAAATAGTGTGGTTATCACGTCGGTTGTAAGGCAACTATTAAAGGACGGCCCTCTGAAAAGATAATTGGTATTTTAATAAGCTTATGAATTAATCCAAAAGTCCAATTCCCTTAATTAAATACTGGCCAAGTGCGTGTCGGGTCACGCGCAGTGTAGGGTTCTGTCGTTGCCTGTTTTACTCGTTAACTTGTAAAGCCTATTTAGCTGTAATAGTTTTCCTTTTAACATCGTGATTACAACTGCCATTAATTTATTCACATATCATAAAGCAATCATTTAGTTAACATGCAGGGACTTTGACTCTAACAAAAATGAGTAACTACATAAAAGCTTAATATTTCCCGAATCGAAAAATTGATTTCACACACCCGCTATATTTTTCAATGACCTATCCTTCGACACACAATGGATATAGACACATGGGATAGACATGAACAAAACAATACACCTATTCCTGAAAAATAATTATAGGGTTATCCTACACTATAATTTTTTTTTTCGTGATTTTGTTTTAACCATTTTGGCGGTGCGACTAATATGTAGTACACCAATACCAAATTACACCTTTCTTGAACTAGCAGTTCTAGTGTCGGAGCTACATGAACCGATGTGACAAAACTATAACGGTTCCTTAACCCGCCATTTGTGACGTGTATGTCTGTAGGACCGGGTAGTTCAAAAAAGTCTTATAACTTTTTTATCCGCTATAGAATCAAGTAGTGATTTCGTGTACTTTCGTGATTGCGCGTCCCCCACCGTTAGTCCACCCCGCGCCGGCGACGCGCACGTATTTCTTGGAGTTTTGGAGCCAACCCGGTGCGTGAGACCTGGGTTACAGACTACGTAAGTCAAATAGTCCTAGTATAATTTGTTGGCAGGATTTTGTTTTTTGTTTTATTTTTTTATTTTTATAGTTCCTAATGTCATAAGACTGCCAAAGGCTGATTTAGCAATAAAAAATTGATTTTTGTTACAATTTCTATATTTTAACGTAAGTCTAGAAAAAAAATCGATAATTTTCAGTGTTATAAGTATAATACAGTAAAGATTAATAAACGTTATTTTTTTTAAATACATCTTTATTTTATTGATAAAAAAAACATGTCTTTTTAATATTTGACCGAGTAAAAGTAGCATGGAGTATTGCTTAAAAAAAAACCTTAGGTTGAAAAACCCGGTGCCTAGGACCGGCGTCACCAAAGAAGAAAGTCAAATTCACGTCACAAGTGGCGGGTTAATAACTACGGAACCCTAAAACTTTCAAAATTTAATAGCACTGTCATCTCTGTGACAATTAAAGTCAAAACCTTGTCAAGAATGTACGTAAATTAGAGGCCTATTTGTTGTATTTAAAAAAAAATGATATTATTTTTGAATAGTAATAATACATTTTATTACAATCTACACAATTTTGTCATAAGATCGTTTTCATTCATATTATGAGAGAAGTTTATCAAGCAAACCTCACGCGTAAAAGGAATGCGGTCTATGTGCTACGTGCGTAGCACCGTAGCCACCGCGTAGCGACACCCGTAGTGCTACGACGCGTTAATATTAAAAGGCAATTTCGCGCTAAATTCGTGTTGTTGTACCATGAGGTACACTTATGCTCTTATTTACTCCCCACAATAATTGGAAAACTTCAACTTTTGTTACCCGGCGTTATGATATCGTAAATCTTAAAATGATAGCCAGTAATACCATAAAATTGACATCAACTCTGATATCTTATCGACAATAAAGACTAGTAATTTACGGGGAGAATAGTATTTTAAGTGCAATATTTCCTACATTTGTTAACTTTAATCTTGGGAGAAGACTTTGTTTTTACTTGACTTTGTTTTAATTTTATAAGACAATAAAAATATTTCAAACAAATAAATTGTTGATGAAATAACTTTTAAATAGGTTTGATCTCCTCTGGCCCGGTGAATTATTGGTTTTAGTGAAAAGGAAACAAAGCTATACTGGGCTAGTATACCTGAGTATGTATACTCGATTCCGCGAAACTGCAGCTCAAAAATCGATTAAGTTCCAAAGCGGAGTTGAGGTCTCGAGGTGGAGGGCTCTCGTGAAGAGTTTTGGAGAATGCTGGAGGTGGGTGAGGGGCGCATGCGCGGGGCGGGGGTACGCTCTGACGTCACTCGTCGCGCCCGGGGCGTCGCGCCAGTGCCTCTCGCGACCGCGCGATCAGTCACGCGCGACTCCCGCCCTAAATCGTCTAAACACGATCACGAGCTTCCGATGTTAATTCTCTGTCATAAACAAGCGGTTATTGTTCATAAACTAGCTACCGCCGGGTGCCGGACGCCCCGCCGGCCACCGCCACGTGCTGACGTGACGTGACAGCCACACTGTGCTCCGGTCCTCCCGCGATACATTTGTTATGACCATTCCATACAAACTACTTATATTTACATACATGTAGATAGTGTAGCCATTGATGACGTACACAAAGGCGGCTGTTTAAATTGAATTATACTGACTGAACTACATAAGTACATGCTTAGAACTCGTCAACAATGTGGCAGTGTGATAGTGATGAATAGTTACTGTTATTAGGCCTGCCTTGCTTTGATAAGCTGCCAAACTGCATACAGACATACACATAACACGTAGAGATCACTGTAATACTAGTTTTTTACATATAAATATTTAATGCTAGTGACCGGCCACAGTTCCATCAGGTTGTAAGTAAAGTGAGATTGTTATTAATGCTTCATTTCTTTTACGAGATATAACTATTTTGAACATGTAGTAATTAGTTACTCAAACAGTAGTTATAACTTAATCCAATCAGATTAATTGCACGAGGTGGTACACACATCACATACATATGCCCTTTTTTATTATTGTAAGGGTTTTAAACATACTTACATTACAAGGCCTAACACATCCAGTCACATGATTTATGGCTCTATTTGCGACTGCCTCTGAATACATATTACACTGTTTATATACAAATGTATGTTCATTTTTTCCAACAAAATAATGCAAACATTTGTATCTTCCATCCGTAACTTTCTTAAGCTTCTGTAACAGTATATATAGAAGTATATAAGCAAGGATTACGTTTCTGTGCGTAATACAATATTCGTAAGATAAGAAAGTATAGAGGTTATATTTAAGAAATAGACCTTACCGCTATCGGTATAAAGGCTACATTTTTGTAATCGGTTTATCCGTAGTGAACACAAAAGGATCGGGCTGGGTAGATCGTGTCGTGGTAGTAATATCTTAAAGATATTGATGCTGTATTTATACATTTATTTTGGAAAATCTTTTCTTTATACAGGTAGGATCATATTTTTAGCAAGTCATTGTATTGTCGTTAATAGAGGTTAGAAGGAATTATAGTTTGAAAACAGTTAGTTCAATGACCTTAACATAGAAATAGATACTTTAACTAGGATTGGTTTCAGAATATATAGTAAAATAAACCTATCTCACGATGTCTTAAAGTAACCAGTGATATAGGAGAATAAATATAATTATGTTCGAGGCAGGCCACAGCTGGCCATACGGCTCTTCCTAAAATGAAACAATTTCTGAGAAGATGTGGTTAAAATAAAGTGGAACACACCGCGCTTACTGTTTTCGGCAATATTTATTCAAATTGTAACCACACAAAAAATTCATACCTTCTCTATTCTCTCCTGAAACAATGAAGATCACTGCATGGCACCACTTTAATAAATTAAACATCTTGTACCCACAGATCGATGTGCGGGCGTTTCTAAAACTACTGTATTATTCAAAAGACATAGTGTCTTATTTAAATTAAGCTTTTAAGGTTTTAGTTATTCAATATTCCTTTACTCGGAGTTTCTCACACGTGCTTTAATTCTCTTGAAATTGAAGTATTTAAGGCTCTGTGGTAACGGAGCTGACGTGAATAAACAAGAATTAAAGTCCCTAAAACAAAAGATTAATAAACAAAAAGCTCTATAATTAGTTCTATGACAGTGAAAGCTTTGTTTTACATTAACCATCATAGAATGAAGTGATACTTATTGTTTCTGTGTGTGCCTGTGTGTATGAAAGCCTAATATTTGTACATATTTTACCTTTAAATTCTTAATTTGAAATACCTTTTAATTATTATGATTTAGTAGTTTTTTTATAGGGTACATAAATTGCTTTCACGTGCCACGTCGTGTGTGATTCTGTATACAAATTTTGTAAACATTGATTTTAAAAGAGTACGTATGGAGTTCTTGTTCATGTTCTTGCCCATTCTTCTCCATACAAAACTACCTTTTGGAAGAGGCAACTAGATTAAATTCCTTTTTTCTTTTTGTATATGGCGTTCAAAAGTGCCTTATAATGGCCTAATTGAAATAAATGATTTGACTTTGACTTTGAAATAGGTAGGTACTTGAATAGTACACAATTATGAGTTTCTGATAAGTCTCATACATGTTCCGTATACTTCAAGGATATTTAGTGGCAATGCTTTTTTGGACATCTTAAAGATCAGTATCATCATCATTTTAAACGTCACAGTAACATTGAATATTACTGTGGAGAAAGTAGTGTTTCAAATAGCATAACCTACTTACAGGTCATCAAAGTCTAACTCCAATAGCTTCATTAAAGGCCATGCATATATCAATAAACTCGCAGGTTCAACGCCATCAAAACACAGTCAATAAACTACTTAGCAATATCTGACAAAGGTTTTGTGTCAATCGAACGAAACGTTCTATGTGTACACTTGACGAAAAGACAAACAGAACATTTCGCTTTGTAACTATTCCCTGAGTACCCACAGTGCACACACTTTGACATCCATCACTTACACTGTAAATAAGAATTCTACCAGTCAATGGTATTTTATTCGATGTTCAACAAAGAAAAACAACTCTATTTTTACACTTACACACCAATACTCCATCATTGATTCATAAAACTTGGTTCTTTCGTGAATGAATTCTGTGATCGATAACATTTAATTGGATGTTGAACTTACTATAGTAAAGTAACGCTTTTGATACAGAAACTATTAATCATTATTTTAAAAGTGTTTGTTTATTCATCATCATTTCAGCCAGGTATGGGCTACTTTCTGCCGGTTATGGGCTTCATTTTCTTTGTTTAATCTTCACGGTTTCACTGTACTTGAAATAACAACTGTATTGTAGATTCTGTCTTCAATCTTTTAAACAATAATTAAGTAGGTGAAGGTGATGATTAATGTAAAATTATCAACAATAGTTATTATTTGACTTTAAAATTTAAAGTGAATCAATTAATAATTATATAATTATGAATATCTTAAATCGTTAGTTACTTCATTCAATATCTTATATCATCACTTGGCAGATCATTTTATTCAAATTGTATTTTATTTATTGAATTGAAAGGATAAAAAGACCCTAAACGTTGCAATATGCAGTTCATACTTGAACCATGTTACAATGTTATTCAAAGCTGTTAAATATATTTAGTCACAATATATTGTTAACAAGTACACTAAGTCCCAGGGCCCCATCAGTCTTACAGACTATCAGTTGGGGCTAATGCCGAAACCACTTAACGATTCTTGATGGGGTTATCGCTACTTCCTAGGACATCTCTCGAGGGAGGTTTACACTGATTCATTAATAGATTATATACAGCGGCCCAAGCCACAATAATAACAGTCTCTAAATGAACTTGGTTGAAGCTACAAAGTATGTTCGTAAAATCTCTAGACCTTAACAATGCATGGATCTGGTAATGGCATCATTGTATGTTTATGTTACTTAAACAGCATCATTTTTTCCGTTGAAATCATTTAACTGGCATATAAATATGTCTCTACATCTGGCGCAGAACGTTTTATTCAAATCGCAACAAAACTCCTTTTATAGCTTCAATAAAACATGAATATTTTTCTTGCCTGTACGAGAGACGACTTTCGTTTCATCACTCTATCCAATTTCGTTCCTTCCACATTGCCCTTGGGCTTATTACGAGGCTCAAGACGGGCCTATATATATGTTTGTGCGTGCGTAAGCAGAACGAATAGTCTGCCTTTGGCTAACAAACGCTAAAACCACCCCTTGACTGTTGGCCTTGCAAATTTTTCACAGGGCACCGACCATACGAGAATGTCCTCGAGCGTCCTCCTACCTAATTTTTTATCTAACGCAGTCGACTTATTTCCCAAAATTATTCAATCTACTCGTGGACACTTCGCGCTATTTTCGTATTAATTAATTAACTTAAATTAAAATCGTGATGTGAATTCATTGCACTATAAAGTAATTAAATTAACCATGACTCAAATTGGATTAAACTATTTAGGCTACACGATAGGTTTTTTAATCTTTTTTGTTTACATTGGTTGTTGTTACTTTACAAGGAAAACTTATAAAGTCCAACTAACCTACAAAAGAATTGTAAGGAACAAAAAGTTACGACATCTGTCTGAAGTCTGTGAAGTAGGAAAACTTCGTGTTTCCGTTTCTTACAGTATTCACATTGGGTCGGCAAGGAAGGGACCCTCGACTGTGGATGTACTCTGTCTATTGTGTAGATGTACGCTTAAAAAAATTTGTTTATTCAACACCTTTAACGTATAAAATAGAATGTATAACGTATATATAGAGTAGAATGTACGAATGTCGAGTATTCTATATCTTCTATACAAAATCTCGGTTACTTTTATGTCCGACATATTTTTTTGTTACTTTGTTGTTTGTTACCTAGTTATATTTTATAGTTTTTCTGCTAGGATAATCATGAAACCTTTTAGTGTATAATACATTTATTTAAAAAAAAAATGCAAACATAATTTTCAACTTTCTGTATGGATTTGTCAATCGTCAAAAAATACTTCAATTATATAGATGGTATGATTAACTACACGTCACCACGAAAACCGTCCTCACTATCACGAAATAAAGGCACTGTCATAGACAATAAAATTGTTTCCATTGACGTACTAATCACTGTATAAGTTGGTACTTAGAAATAAATGGCAATATCAACATTCTACAGCTAAAATGATATAACCATTTATGTATATATTAGTAAATAAAAAATATGTATTTCATAAATCTACGAGTATCTACTTCCCAAGAAATCGTATTTGCGAATACAAAAGAGCCGCGATCTATTCTTTCCGCTTTGTTAAGATTTATACTTTTGTACAAGATCGGATTTATGTAAGGACTCGGACATATGACCGATTTTAGCCAATTAACAGATAATTCCATTCAAGCAGTGTATACCTACGTATTTCAAACAGTTATGTGTTTTAACATTGAAAATTAACTAAGCTCCTTAATTAAGATAACATAATCTGAAATGCCGTAGAGTTTCTAAGAAAATATTTATATTGCTTTATGTAAATCTGCGCTCACGAGATCTCTGTTGACTTTGATTGGAGTATAAACTCAACCAAAATAAATTACGCTATGAAATGGCGAAACTTTGCTTGCGCCCGCAGGCTGTGCGCAACCCAAGTTAACCAACGAAATAGTAAAAATGTACAAAAAAATCTGTTTCAAGATGTTTTCATTCTAAAGTAGCGACTCGCTCGGCTAAGCAAGGGTGCAAATTGCGATTTTTCCAGTGGATTTTCAAAAAAAAACTATCTTATAAACCTTTCCCTGAAAATAACGAACACAACAGAAACAAGCTACTATAATTAAAAAATTAAAAAACACGACTGCAAAAATTGCACATATTGTACTTTGTTTACTCGTCAGTTTTTTACGACGTTTTTTATTTACAATGTTATATATTTTTTAAATCTACTTGTCAAATTCTAGACGATAAACATAGACACGACAAGATTCATGAAAAAAGTAAATTGAGGCTGGTATTAATTTACGTTTTAAAGTGACCACACCGGTTTCTTTTTATTTTTTACTAGCCTATGTTACTCGGAACGATGCAAGGATTGTAACAATACCCCATACATCTAAATCGGTTCAGGCGTTCAAAAGTTATGGTGGAATAAAGAAACTCACATACATACATACATACATACATACATACATTAACCCTGAACACATAACACTCCTTTTTTTGGGGCAGTCGTGTAAAAAAACAGCCGAATCGGTCGAGCCGTTCTGAAGTGATGATGTGTCATACATGCGGCAATTGATTTTTATTTATAAAAAAGATAGATGTGCGTGTTGTCTTACTTAAGACCGTCCGACAGTACTTTACCTGTCAGTTGTCGAGTTATCGCCCAGAAATCTGTACATCTTTATTGTATCCGAATATATCAGATGCGATATTATATCGACTATTTATCCAGGAGTGAACAAACAAAGATTATTGGTTGACACGATAAATGCTAAAATGTTACCTGTATCTTTATAGTAATCAGATTATAGAAATAAAGACTTAAAATTGAATTTTAACGGGATCTTTTAACAACGGTAAACCAATTCTACTACACACAGTGCGCACTACACGTTCTCCTACTAGGTGCTAGATGGTGGGGCTTCCTCTCTCCTACCCTTTTTGCTGTGCCCTACAGGGTCCATAATGATCTCAATTATTTAATTTACCACCTAAGTATACTTATGGAGAAGCAATAAAGATATTGAGTATTGAGGTGTCATTACTCTACTGAGGATCGTTTTATAACTCATGACGGCTTGATAAGTTATTTATGTAATGTTTGAGTATTCAGTTATAACGGAGACGTCGCACTTCAAATCAAAATTGTCATAATCCGCAATGTCGATGTGCCATATTCATAGCTCAGAACTGAAAGTCGAGCAATCTAGGTACTAGCGCAAATAGTAAAATAAACTACATTGACAGCTCACCTTCGGCTTACAATATGCGTGCAAACACGTGAGGCTGCCGATTAATATTCAACATGTAATGGGAAAGAGGTGCCAAGTCCACACGCATGCTGGATGCAACAAGGTGACTGAAGTACCTACCTACAAATGGTTACTAATTGGTGACCCTTTTGTACAGTAATGCGCGTCAATAGAACCAATTAAAGATGTTGTTGGAAAGCACGCGTGCCTACGTAGACTACAAATAACGCGTAGGCTTTACGTTTTTGCACCTTCTCCTTTCCAGCTAAATATATTTCATCTAAAAAAAGCACTTGTGATTATAAAACGTTTCCATGTTTTGTATTTCAATCCTCAGAAATCCGATTTGATTCTGTTTATTTTTCGTCACCGTCAAAGATTTCCATTTTCATTCGCGCCCAAAAAAATTATAAGGTTTTAACTATCATAATCAGTGTAGCATTCTTTACGACATAAGTAATATTTCAAGTTGTTTTCTGTAATTAAGCATAAGAAATTAATTTTATTAATTCTTAAAAAAATCGCATTCTTTAGCCGAATGAGACATTGCAAAGGATTTCATTAAACTAAGTAATACTTAAGGAGAGATAATTTCAATTTAAAATTTCCCTTTCTTTCACCAAATTCTATAATAAAACTAGCAGTGAAGAGGGGTGCAATTTTAAAATAAAACATCTCTACCCATATATTGTTTTTTGTTTACATCCCTTTTTAAATCCCTTTATCTCAACATAGACCAATATCGATCAAATACTTACCTGATTTAAGATTATAACTTGACAATCAACAATCGCGGTAGCATCAAGAAAATTCTCTTTTATTTTTGTTACGAAGTACTAAACTTCTTTTATCCATTAACTGGGGGTAAATTGTTTTTAGATGAAGTACTTGGAAGTGTTGCAAGTTAATGGAAAAGCTTGGTACGCCTCTGTAATATTAGAAAGGGGAACGGTAGGGAGTAAATACTGTGGAGCTACCTCCTCCTGACTTTCTGAAAGCTAGACATTAACTAGAACATTAATCAGCAGCCCACGATCATACTTTAGTACTCAGCTCAACAATAACAACTGCTGTTAACTGTGTACAACAGCTTGATAGCACGGCAGGGTTACTTAGTACTTTTATGCACTTTACATTGATGGTTCTCTTATAAATTGTTTGTAGCATGCTTTTCAAACACGAGAAAACACATTCTGTATTGAAACAGAGATAGATTTAGATTATCCTCACTATAGATAAATACAAACTAACAACCACATTATTCACACGTTTAAAACTTAAACACCATAGCACAGTAGGTCACGTCACATCAATAAAGGGAGGATCCGATTAAAGAAACTTAAAAAATGCTTTGCGTTTAACAAAAATTAACTCGAAAGCTCGTTTTCACACAAAAATAATAAAAATTAACAACCACAGCAATCCCAACGATAAACTAAATTCAACTAAAACAATGAAAGTTTGAACGAGCAACGATACTAACAACAGCGAATAAGTAAGAAGCAGCATGACGTGATGGTAGACCCGTGTTCCTGTGTCACTCGAAGGTTGTGTGCCAAGTATTAGAGCATGGAAGGTACGGCGTGAAGCGAGCCCTGGGCGGGGGCGGCTCGCGGCGCGCGCGCTGTGATGCGATGGGCCAGGACTGGTGCTTCAGACGCAAGAGGAAGCGCAGCAGCAGTCAGGAGGACCACCCGCATCACACCCGGTAACTATAGCAACGCGGTACAATACTGGGGGCAATTCTACTAACATTTAGGAACGATTGCAATCTAATATTGGTCTCAATATGTCAAAAATGCCTCTAATTTACCTATACCTATTTTTTGACATTGATTGTGACTGAGATGAGATTGTGACAGATTTTAAACGTTTGTTTACTGGATTGACCTTCTGCTTGTTTTGAAATTTCCCGCCTAGTTTCAGCATAATTGGTGGCTATAATGCACGGTCCTATTGTTAGTTTAAACATATTTCTTTCGGAATAACGGTTTGGATTAAGTAAGTATGGAGTTTCTTGCCCGTTCTTCTCCATACGAAACTACCTTTTGGAATGGGCAACTAGATTCAATATTATAATTTTTTCTCGTAAATGACGTTCAAAAGTGCCTTTTAATGGTCTAATTGAAATAAATGATTTGACTTTGACTTGACTTTGACTTTGACTTTGATTTAAACAGGGTTTTTTTTTTGATAATCGGTAGGTGGACCTGGATCCTTTTGTTACGGTGTACAATCGTGTACCTATGTCTACGTATAAGCAACTTTTTACTTTGTACGCCATAATTTATGGCAAAACAGTAAGCTTTTATATCTATCCCAACCTACTACCTACTAGACTTATATAGGTAACTACTTATGTTTTACAAATAAAAAAAAATCATTTATTCCAATATCTCAATGCTCTTATTAAACGTATGTATAAATAAAAGAGACAAGAAATTATTACTAAGTATTATTTTATTTTTTTAGGAAAACTTACAGCTAATAACAGAAAATAGATAAACAGTTAACTAAATTAAGGCCAATTACAAGTTTTCATATTTAGAAGATTGAGTAAAAATTTAAAAAACGATACAAAGAAGAGACAGTAGGGTTCGTCGCGTGCATGCATCGCGAAGTAAGAAATCAAATTGAAAAAAAAAAGAATTACTTCGCCTCGGTTTCTGTAAGCTTAATCAAATCCCGGATTAAGAAATCAGCTGTGAAATCTCATATCACTAGTTGTTGTGATTGGCTGACCACATAGCAATACCCATAAAAATTATAAGAAATGAGAATGCTCAAAAGATTTACTAATTAGAGATTGGTTTCAGCAACCTGGGGATAAAGTGAAGCTGCGTCGCGTTAAATTTCGATTTTATGACGTCAAGCGAATCTACCGCCATCTGGTGGTTGTAAGAGCCTTTTAGTAATAGGTAGCGCGCTTAGGGTGCTCACTAGCGGCGTTGCGCAAAGTTAACGCTAGGGGTAGCTAGATGTCGTTCGCTACCCTCTTACGAGGTAATTATCTGCTCACGGAAAAATAACGTTTTACATCAATGTTTTTCTAAAAGCTCCATAAAATTACGTGGGACAAGTAGCATATTATGGTAAAATATTTCCAACTTCAATCAAGAAGTAATATGGATGAATATACCGTAATTTTGTTCATAAAAAATTGCTAATAAAAGTGTCCAACCGAAGCTAAATTTGGCCGAAGTTAAAGCGGAATGTATAATCCAACGCTAAATAATGAATAAATTTTAGAGTTCCGTACAAAAAGGTTTTGATAAGAACCCAACAGCATCCATAGTGTATCTGCTTATCTATAGAATATAGATGTAAGCCGTGAGGTAGACGACTTTTCTGAATAGTTCCGAATCTGCCTATTGAACTTTGGAAAAATGTTGAATCTCTATGACCCGTATCTAGTTTAGTCCGATTTTATTTCGTTTTGCGTTGAAAAGCAAACGTGATCTGTAAGCCTTTTCCCACTGTAAAAATATCCGGCCATTTAAAGCAAAAACGAAACAGCGAGGGTGTTATATTTATTTTACTATAGGTAATTCAATCTTTTAATTAAGACCCACACAAAACTCAACAATAGCATAAAATATTAACGATTATGTGATAATAATTTGTATACACAAGTAGGTAATAGTCTCTTTTGTTGAATTATGGCAGCAATTTTCGTATCCTATTGTCAACATCGTTAATAAATAAATTGTATTATAACATGTAATCGATAATTTGCTGTATATGGAGGTTCGCAGAGGTGGTGTAACGATAATTGTTTTCATTTAGTTTTGTAATTAAATGTGCATGTATGGTTGTTACTTTTACTTCTATACTAATATTACTAAGAGGTATTGTTTTGATTATTCTTTTTTTGGATGAGGTAATCTCTGGAAATTCTGATCCGATTGCAAAAATTCTTTCACTGATTGAAACTACACTATTGCCAAGTGCCCTTAGCTTCAAGTTTTAATGGCAATCTTGACTTCTACGTGGACGAAGTCGCGGGCAAGAGCTTATAGTTTTGAACTATAAGACTTATCTGGTTTAATCATAATATCAGAATGACAATCAATCAACAATCATCAATCAAAACTTTTAGAGAATAGATTGGTGATTGTTTACCTAGTTAGACTGATTCCAATATTCTTTACCAGAAAAGACCGCATGTAGTTAATCTCTCTATTATTTAATTCGAAATCTATATCTATATCGATATCTATTCTAAGTTCACTTACAGACTAATTTCTACGATCAAACACTGGTGAAAAGCTAGTGTTATTCTCTACCGACTTTTAAATATCCAGTAAAGTTCTGAAATCCACAAGGACCCATTATTTCTGAAAGCACGGTCAAGAGCTTTACTTAACGCCTAAACTCTTCGGGGTTCGAGGATTTTTAACTGCATATTTATGAAAAACTTAAGTATGCTTTCCATCAGTCTATTTTAATAAAGGGAAATTGAAGTACTAATTTCTATATCGAATTTTATTCAAGCCTTTTTGACTAAATATTAACTTAATTGCCTGCCTCGTTAAGTGCGACTGCTGAGCATGAGGTCTTGGGTTCGATTCCCAGGTCAGGCAAAGTGTTATTGGGTTTTTTCATTGGGAATTTCTCAGTAGCAGCCTCGGAGTCTGCATTTGTGCCCGGTTGATAGCAATAGACTCGCCACCTATTACATGGGACTTTAACAAAATGTGGGTGTTATGGGTACACCTCTGCCTAACCCTTCGGAGATTACAGGCGGGGATTATAGGATTGATATACAATGAAAAGGACGTGTCACAATTTTTTAGCATGGATTCAGTAGGTACAAGATTGTTGACTTCCTAGAGTTAATATTAATCAACAGTTATAAGAAAGTTCTTCAAAAAAGTCAGGTGCGCGGTACTCGTAACCAGCGTGCTTGTATAACCAGATGTATGAACGATGTATGGATCGTAGTAGGTGGCGTTCCGTGGTTTCTGCCTACCCCCATGGGAAAAAGGCGTGAGTTTATATATGTATGTCATAAAGAAACAGCTGTGACTATTCAAAAGTGCCTGTAAATGGTCTAATTGAAATAAATGTTTTGACTTTGACTTTGACTTTGTCCCATTTTCACACATATTTGTATGGAACAGCAGATGTTTTTTAGTAATTACCGACGTTAAGTTTCACCACTCAGGTGTCTAGATTCATGTACTGAAACCTATGGTAAAAGTTTGTGCCACGATGTTCCTTCCACCGTGTATATGTAACTATACAGCCTGTAACAAAAACCCTGTCCGATCCTTAAGGGTATTATTCGGCATCGTACTGCGTACTCATATACGTAACCATTTAATGGATTTGAGATTATTATTTTTCCCCAGTGAAAGAAAGAAGAAGTAATTAAATTAAAATAAAACATAAAAACATACATACATACATACATACTGGTCAAAATCATAACCCTCCTTTTGGCTTTGCCGTAGTCGGGTAAAAACTGATCAACGGCAACACTGATCGGACAGGGTTTTTGTTACATAGTGTATAGATGAACCGAAAGCTACATCACTATATTATGTAAAGAAAGAAAAAATGTTTATTGACACACCATGTTAAAGCACTACAAAGCGTCATAGTACACGTTAGATTAATTGCAAACAATCGCATGTCGTGTTAATTGATACAAATCAATGCTTCATTAGGGCACGTACGTTTATAGGTATTACATTGATACAAAGTATTAATTAACTAGCTTATGCCCGCGACTTCGCCTGACACAAAGTTGATATAATTATGTGAACCGTGCAATTTTTCAAGGGATAAAAGTAGCCTATGTGCTATTTCAGACAATAATCTATCCCTGTGCCAAATCATCCAGATCTATTCAGCCGTTCTAGCGTTATAGTCACAAACAACCATCCTTCCAAACTTATCTATACATAATAATATAATAAAATGGTAGGAAAGTCAAAACTGTACATTAAATATTTTTTTTAAAGAATACTTGGGGTGTGATCTACAATCGATACCGAAGCCAAAAATATAGTTTTTAGAATTTTTGTCTGTTTGTGTTGTATGTATGTCCGGGATAAAATCAAAAAGTACTTGACGGGACGGATTTAAATATTTTTTTTTTGTATAGGTATTAAGTCTGGGCAACATATAGGCTATAATTTATCTTGGAAACTTGAACACCTGATGCAGAACCGCAACAAACCAGCTAAACTATAAGAGATACAAAAATGGCACCATAGCAAAAATTGTTCCACGTGATGAGCATATTCTGCTAAGAGAATAAATTTGAAGATCTGGAACACCTGATGTGGAACTCCAAGTTCACGCAGACGAAGTCGCGGGCAGCAGCTAGTGCATTTATAATAGTAGTAAGATTTGTAGGTTAATCTCTGCTTATGCTTCTGCTATGCCACATGCACGTAGTTCCACAGGACACAACGTGTTTACAATATCTACCTTATATTTTATAAAAGAGTGTTATGGACATAACCCTTTAACGACTGTGGTAAACTTAGCTTCCTTTGATCGTTTGCTTGAATGACGGCAAGATAATAATAGTAGGTACCCACTTAGGTATGCACTTCACTATCCTTATTATCTTCTAACCTACCTATAACTTTCTGACTGACTGACTCCTTGATAATTCAAAAGTGCCTGTAAATGGTTTATTTGTATATATAACAAATATTATACATTATTATAACAAATATTATATTATAAAATAAAATACAATATTATATATAATAATTTGATGAAAATGAAATAACCCCATTTCAAACAATACAGCTCTTCAGGGGCGGATCTACTTAAAGGCTTTTTGGGCTGCAGCCCAGGGCCCCGTGAATACAGAGGGCCCCCAACTGGACTGAAAACAATAGACGATATTGTCAATAATAAAAATTATCTATAAAAAAAATCCGATTATAAGGTTGGCAACACTGCGATCAAATTATATATACCTACATCACTACAGAAAACAGTTTTTTGACAAAATGGCAATTGATTGAGTAATTAGGTAGGGCGCCTAAGCAGTATTAGCCCAGGGCCCCACAAATTCAAGATCCGCCCCTGCAGCTCTTCCACTTTTTCTACTAAATGTTATCTACAAAGAAATTATACTTCTAATCTATAACGTACCTACATCACATCCGATAGTATATTTTGACTACTTAATTTGATACCTACCTATGCATTATTTTTTAACCATACAGAGGAAACAAGTACGTGCAAAATATCCTCTTTGGCGTTTAGAAAGAATGATTCAGTACCCGATAAATTATTAACATATAAGTATTTTTCATGTTGATCGATGGAAAGTTTCATCATATTTTTGCATAATTTACGAGTATCAACAAGTTTCTCTTACACGGCTTCTATTTGAAAAATTACACTTATACTACAAAACAAAAACTAGCTCCTAACCGCGACTTCTTCCATATTATTATGGTGGTCGGAAAAACATAGCCACACAGCGATAAAATAACTTTCTATCAGTGAAATATGTACTGTTAACGGACCAAAATACATCTAGAGATTTCCCCTTCCTAACAAAAAAAAACAAACAAACTTTACCTCTTTGTTGTTAGTTTATATCTACGTAGGTAATGTAATATTGACTAATCATTTTAAATCATTTAGTACCGACCCAATAGGTTTTTATCGTCATCTATTGTTAATAGTTTCCGGGTTTTTTTAGAACTTTGTCATTTGTACTTGTATTACTAATATATAAATTAAAACAAAAAACTTCTTATTACGAATTTCTCTCTGTGTAGTCAAAGCGAAAAGTATATATTTCAAGTCTTGTGTCGACATCCTTGCATCATCTGCATCATGCAGATTAGAAGCTACGAGTATATGTTTGTGGGGCCATAGAATACTCACCTGTTTTTTTTGTGACGTCGCCAAGTGACTGGCTGGCCTATTCCTGGGTCAATGATTCAACATTGCCATTCCACGTAGCAATGCTGACAGCCTTATACCCCTTAGCCCCCCCCTCCCCCCCCAAATAGTTGAGCATTTGTTGGGCTACGTAAACATAAGCGTATGGATCAGCTGTTTTTTTTTTCTGGATTGCTCCCATAGCACGACTTGTTATTAATGATGAGTTTAAAGACTCCTTTTTAGTTCATTTAATTACACATTGTATAATTATTCCATTATGGATTTAATGAAAATATCATTACCTAATCTTCTCTGGTAAGTTCAATACTTACAACATCTAAGAATCACAATACACACCAAGATAAACATTAGCTATTCATTGTGATATAACGTGCGCTAAATCGATTACCACTGTATTCGATCCCTCGATAAACACACATAGTTTCTAAACTAATCTAATGGCTGTAAGGAGTTCCCTAGCGCCTTATGTGATGAACAAAGGGCCAAGCATGAGCGCGCAGACTAAAAACGATCGATTTTTAAATGAGCAAGTTCAGTTTCGCACATTATTTATGTAGTTTGAAGGTTTTATACATATATGTATAAAAACAATTGGTGCTAGTAATTGTGCTGGAGTGTCTAATTGTTCGTTTATCTACACGATCCGATCTGTACAACGCCTCTAACCCAGCAATAAGAGTGATAGTGTAAATTTTTATTATAGATGCATCATTGATAAAAAACATTATTATAATTGAGCTTTATGTATAAAATTAGGGTAGTCGTATTTCCAATTCGAAAATCGACTTACCTAAATCGAATACTTTCACGTCAGCGCTTTCGCGCTAGGCCTAGTGAACACTGCGGTGGCAAGTGGATAATTGCATCCTAATAGGCTTCGTCGTCGGCAATGCGATTAGCCCCTAACCTCTCATAATACACAATGACTGCTTACTATGATAGCTCGCTGCAGCGCTTTATAATGATGTTATTCAGCGATCGCGTGCAAATCGCTTCATAAACGATTTGTTTTGAACAGATGTTGCTTAGCTGTTTGACTAGTCTTCAGGGATTTTTGCTGTAATTTATTTCAAAGAAAAGTTGCTGAAGATTTGTTGTTATAAAGTAAGCAACTACTCGTGTTATTATTCCAATTATCTTAATTATTTTTCTGTAAATCTGTAGTATCATTTTATTGAGGAAAAAGTTAAAACCTCTCGCTCTTTAATTCTTATTAGAAGTACTTTTCCTTCCTGACATCTTTATTTGAACCCTGGTAAAAACCAAGCACCAATTGCAGACAATAAACAGGAAAAACTTATACCATTCTGGTATCATGTTTTCCGATTTCCTCAAAGGATGAAAGCACTTTGATTTTATCCTACTTGGTATAGGTACCTATTGTTGAGAAAAATCTTATTAACTTCCTTACTAACGATGTTTGCCACTCGCTCGACCTACCAAATAAACTAAGCACAAGAGCATATTATTTAAAAAAAGAATTTTAAAAAGTATATTGAATGCATGTTTTTCTAAGTTTTTTTGACAAATCATCATCACGATTTATAGAAGTGTCTAAATTTTTGTACTTTATTTCATTTGCAGTTTATAACTGTCAGTCAGATTAAGATTTATACCATCTATACATATACATATAAACTAATATGATACTAAAGCTGAAGAGACGTTGTATGTGTTTGTTTAAACGCGATTGGAAAAGTGGTTATTGTATATGATAACCAGATTCATGAGAAATAGTATAGGCTATGTAACATCACGCTATGACCCACGGGAGCAGAGCAGTAACCAAAGACGTAACTAAACACGGGTGAAAAAAACCACGCGAACGAAGTCGCAAGGAGCAGCTAGTACATATAGGTACTCTATTTTGTACACCATTATAATATTCAACACATGTACCTATCTATGTACAGTCAGCAACAAAAGTCGATTAACATTTATGATTTTTAAATCCTAATTATTAAGTAAGTACAATATTAAAAGTAAAACGCAATGTATATAAAATTATAAAAAATTAAACTCTTATAGCTATTGCCTGAAATTCTGAAAGCCAGTAAATTATGTGTTTAGTGTCTGTTTAAATGATTTAAAGAAGTGACATTGTTAATCGACTTTCGTTGCTGACTGTACCTACGTACGTTACAAGCACAGAACAACAAGGCTATTATCAGATACCTAACTACTCAAATTAAAGTCAATTACCCACAAATCCAGTTACACACATATAATCAGCTTTAACAAGATTCCTCTCCGCTAATTAAATCACTATGCATATAGTAAAGCACATACATAATACATAGTACCTACAATCAGGCTCGGACGTACGCCGTAATTGCAACAACGTGCATTCCCACAATAATTATCTTTTGCCACAAGCGTAATGATATGGTGGACAGTCCGGCCATTACGAGCCAAGGTAACCGTACACAATACTGTATTGTGCCGACTCACTTGAAATATACACTGTCAATCTTAGGCCTGTATTTACGGAGAAGGCTTCGTGTATTCATATTACAGGTGTCTTTTCTAATGGCGTGTTGTTATCTCGAATAATTATATGTTTTCCTCCTTCCTAACTGTATGGTATTACCTGTCTACTACAAGTGGTTAAGTTGTTTGTTTTATGTAACGTTTGAGATCGGAAAATAACCAAACATAACTGGCGAAATGTGGGTGTACTAATGGGTACACCTCTGCTTAACCCTTCAAGGATTACAGGCGTGATGTTATGTATGTCAGATCGGATAATAGCTCAGATTTTATTGTAGGTGTATCTCCTGTAATTTAAAACGCCTAGAAGTCTACAAAGCTACGGAGTTGATGATGAAGTGATAAAATTATTCCTCTACTAGTCTTACTACCGCTTTTAATATAAATGTAAATGAATAAAATTGAAATTTCTGTTTGTAATACCTATCAAAAAAATAGCTTTTTACACAATAAATATGAATGTTTACACAATAAATTTAATATTTATATCTATCTGCCTGTTTGTTCTGTCTTAATCTTCAAAACGGGGTAACCGATGTTGACGGGACCCTCACTAGCACGCAACTGATGTTATAAGGAGTAACTCACTATTTTAGAGAGCCCCGTGAAACCCAACATTCATGCGAATCAAGTCACGGGCATAAGTTAGTAAAGGTATATTATACAAGATCAATGCAAATGTTACCCCGGATGTGATGTAGGGTGCACCCGCATGGAGGGCAGTGCCACCGCGGTCAAGTTCAAGGTGGGCGACCTACGCGACATACCAATAAAACAACTACTTTATACTGTACCCACTTTTAATTACATTACGAATCGTCTACATACTTTTATGTAAGTAAAACTAAACTATTCTGAATAGACACTTGGAAAGTGATGTTATATTACTTGTCAATTTGATATGAAAACTTAAAAGTAACTTGTTAGTTGAAAATGTAAAGGGTACTGTATGTCTTAATGGTCCTATATAGGGAGATTACTTACAATTTTAGTTTGTTGATAATTTTATTCGTCTTATTGCGGATATAGAATACCTACCTAAGGTATAAGATTCCTTACACATTCCTTCCTTACATTAATTAAACATTTTAAGTATACACTTGCAATCATAACTTTGTTTTGATCCAAAAAATCAGGGCAATCGTTATCGTTCGAGGGGTTGATTTGGAACAGTACCTCGTGGACAGGTAAATCAATGTGAAACGTAACTCTTATCGCTGAAAATGTAATCTTCGAAGCCTTACGAATGTATTAAACCGAATTCAGTGGTTGTGATTCGTAGCAAGCTTCAGTGAAGACGTTAGGTTTTCGCTTGACCTATAAACGAACGCACTTTGCATGGTAGTTGAAAGTGGTTCTTAGGTAGGCGGCATAAGCACCACTTCTGCTCGGCGGCGTTGTTGACTTGCGTCATTTCCTACACAAGAGTTGCGTGCCGGCGTACGCATGCGGCTCGCCCCATTCGACCCCCGGCAAAATGGCGGTGCCAACATGGCCGCCGGGCAGCCGCAGGATGCTCTGTGACGGTGCTCCTGTCCGAAGCGACGTCGACACGATTTACCGGAGCGCTGCACACCTTGACACGCACCTCCGCTCAGACACTGCTGTCGAGATCGATTCGACGCTTGCAGCGACACGGCACGGCTGCCGACTCGGAACGCGCGTGCAACAAGTGATACCGTGTCGAAAACTGTACAAATAAATGACGTATTGATATTGTTTTCTAACAGTGATGTAATTGTGGGTCACATATAAATATAGAACGTGCCCTTTCAGTGAGTGGCGGCGCGGGTGAGCCAAGCAGTGAGTGACGTCGGCCGCTCACGTTCCCCGCGCCGCGCAACGTCAACATTGCCGGTCGCGTCACGCCGTCCGCTATGCACATCATAATATCTACACGCACGATCGCTTGTACGATTAGTGACATTTCGTAACATGAACTCCATCCACAATTTGTAGTGTTATTATTATAATAAGACAACCTATTGACTAGTCAGTGATGTGACAATAACGGCAAACAATTCGCACTTAACCCTGCCACGAAAATGTTTAATTACTGTTTGTTATACGTATTAACGATGTTAACGTGTAGTTGTCATGCTAATAACTATCAATAATGACGATAACACAAGTGCATAGTATAGCGCGCGTGTCGGCAGCTCGGCGGCGAGCCCAGTGTAGTGCGAGCCGCGCGGGCGTGTGAAGCGCGCTCCACCGCCGCGCTACACGTGCGACCCATGTGCTACCATGCTGCTGCTGTCACTCATGCATCACAGCACCAGTGCTTGACTGTTTCTGACTGACATTGTGCGGAGAAATGATAGTGTGAACTAGGGCCGATGTTTTGGTCTCCGCGGAAGTGTTGTTGGGGTGTGGGCAGGGGTCGCGGGCGGCGCGTGGCTCGATAAGCCGACAATGTTGACATTCGTATTCGCGGTATGGTCGGCGGCGCGCGCGCTGGGCTGGGCGTGCGAGACGGTGACCTCCCCCGAGGCGGAGGAGGCGCCCGTGCTGCCGCGGCTCCGCTCGGCGCGCGCCTCCAGCGACCTGTCCACGCTCAGCACCACCACCACCAGCTCCAGCCAGACCAATACTGGCGACCACCCCAAGAGGTTCACGCACGTTCACAGAACAGGGACACTTCATGACATACAACAGTCGTAGCAATTTAGTAAACAATTAATTTCATGATTGTACAATTTTGACAAAAAATAGACAGATACCATTACATTATATTATTAAAAACATTAATCACAGAGAAACGATACAATCATTTGATGAGACTATAAGATAGGCAAATTGATGCAACTGAGATAGGTATATTTAATTATCTCCAATGACGTTTATTACAATGGTTTTAATCTACCGGTACTTATTGAAATCTGCAGAATGTAGATACACCGATAGGAGATACCTAATAATGATTTTATTATACATGACGTAGGTACTCGTATGTACCTACACGTTCAGTGGCGGTAAAGTCCAGTTTAATTTATTTTCACAATAATTTATCTTGTGATTTTATTCTATGCTACAATAAGTCACTTATAAAACTAGAAGCTCTGCAAATACCCAAGGAAATATTGTAAAGAACAGTCATGAAGTTACATTTCAAAAGCTATTTCAAAGAGTAGGGAAGTAACAATTCACGCGGTTCTTGTTACTTTAACATCGCATGATGCAACGGTACCTTCGTTCCTTTTGTTAAAGAACAATATTTGACGCGAAACCTGGACTTTTTCAACCCCATTCAGACTCGGAGACTGCCGGAATAAAATTTACGAAGCGAGAAACTTGAGCTTTTGCGTATGTATAAGCAGACATGTAACTGTGACAATAGAAATAATGATACATTTAAATTCGCATCCTACTCATTCTATGTAGGTTTGCAAAAGTTACTTCTAATAAAAAGGGCTCCAAACAATAAGCTTTGTAGGTTGTACGTACTCCTTTTATTCGAATATCTAGCACATTGGCCGGCCCTGAGTAGAGATTCAATATGTGACACACAGAGTAAAAAGAGCCAACAGACCAGAATAACTTGGACATGAAAGACATTCCTGTTAACTGTTTGGCCGGAAACAATTTAATACTATTGCTATTGCCTTCGTCAGCTGTGGCTGTAGCTATGTGGCCGTGCTCTTTATCAATCAATGTATCCCAAAGATGTGTTATCAAATATTTTTCGTCTTTACATAATACTTGTTTTTCATTTCAATCGTTGTCGCATGCGTTGCTTTTTCTGATAGGTGACGCACACACACCTACACACTTTTCTAAAGTCGTGACAAATATTTAATAAAAATACATTAGGTCCTCATACTTTGAACGTTTTCATGGGTATTATTACGACCGTTGTATGTCAGCGTACGGCTCAATATATGAAATTATAGTGGTTTTGTGACAGCAGTAAATGATGTACTAATGAATGATAAATTGTTCTAAAAATAGAGTAAACTTGGCTAATAATTATATATTTACCAATACACAACAACGTACCTACAGCATATGGAAATAGGTTATAAAATTCGTCTTACCAGATCTGCAACATTTTAGGTATCCTTTTTTTAATCTAAATACAATTTGAAAGAATTGGAAAATGACGATAGTGTACGTTCATGAACTGAAAAGATAATGATGCAAAATGAAAAGAATTTGAATGAAACGTGGAACAAACAATTTTATCCATCTCACTTCTTTCACGAAAAAATGTAATATTAAAGTCTTCTTGACAAAGACCGACACCGGATTCAATTGTAAATCAAAGCTGACGGAGTGTGTAAAGGATCTTTTCTGTAATCCTTTTACCGTTACATCCAGTTGCTACTACCATTTACTGCTGACATACACTGTCATCCAAATATTCAAGCCTATAAATTTGTCCTTTATCAGATTCAGTCTAAAACCTGAAAAAATAAATTAGTAGCTGTACCTAAATCATACAAACAATTTTTCTATCTCGTCACTGGGCACAACATTGATAAGAAATGATGTTTTAGCACTGTAACATTTAAACACGTGGTTTTAAATTTGCATAGTTATTTTGGCAACCTTCCAAACCAATAATAAACGAACATCGAAGAAAATTTCGTAAACACCCGTTGAAGTGTGATATGAGCAACAGTTCGATATTCGATGTTACACTCACATATATACGACTAGTTATATAACCACAAACATATAGAGACCTACATATAGTAGAATATGCCAACTGTCTGCGATATTTTGAAGATGAAAAAAGGTGAATGCGCATAGTCCGCATACGTCAGACACCAATATGTTATGATGTGTTTATCATATTATGTACTGATACCTACCTCCGTCAATGTACTTGTTTTAGATTACCACTTAGATAGTATTATGTATATCAGATCATCAAATCAAACATGCCAAATGTCAATAACATTGATAATCCAGGCATATCATCAGATTAGAAATTAAAAAGAAAAATTAAGCGACGTCATACTTATAGTGAAAACAATAAACACACTAAAGATATTCAAAGTAATTTGGTCGGTATAGCCACTTAGTTAATTTCAGAATAGGTTATTCTCCTACAAATACTAACAAAGTTAACCAATACGATACCTATGTATATACATAATTATTGTTTCTAAATATAGAAAAAAATACTGCCCTGTAATCATATTATACTGTCGTCGGTTGCCACGCTCGGTAATTAAGTTCTTCCAATTATTTACCGAGAACACCGAGCTACTCGGCCAATAGGAAAACAGGGGATCAGTGAAACAGCTCCAACATAGTAAACAAATCGACAAAACATGGCAGTACACAGGAAAATTAAACTCAATTTTAAAGAGAGCTATTAAGCTGCCTTTGCTTCCTATAACATTGCTACTGCTACGTGTAAAATAGGTATAGCTGAACAAGCTATTTGGTATACAGGCAGGTAACTAACTTGCAACTACTTTTAAGCAATGTTTCGAGTGTGTCAATTCTATTAAATCACTATAAATAAAAAAAAATCTTTAAATGGGTTTCAAAATAACAACGAATGGCAATGTAGCAGAAAGATAATTGTTATTGTCTGTAAACCAAATAGCTTGTTCGACCGTACTAAAAAAAAGATCTCACTCAAAGCGCGATGATAAAATACTCAGTCGGTAGTAGGTAATTTTATTAACCTGTTGCCCAGTGACAGATATTTACTCTTAATAAAACTGCCATAAATTGTACAACATTAAATCGTCAGATTGTCAGTATCCAGATACTGACAATCTGTTGTTGACAATCCCACATTATGATAAACATACAAATACTAAAATGGTTTCTCAAATTGGCAATCCACAAATAAATAAAAGTTCACTTCCGTGTAGTAAACGGAAGTCAAATAGGCTTCTATTAAAATATCAATAAAAGATCATTCCTGTAACAGTACGCTAAAGGTTATTCATGTATGGTCCTGGTGTTTGGTCTGGCTGGCTGGTGGTGGATCTGACGGGTAGGCATGTGGTCAGGTGGAGCGAAGCACCGCGGCGATGGAGTGCGAGGGGCGCTTCTCGCAGACCGCTGAGGAGGCCCCCGGTGTCCGTACGGAGGCGCACCACCGGCAGGTATAATAATAACACGGGGGAAATTACTCGTGTGATACGGCCTTATTTATAGAACATTGATTTTTTTACTCCTTGTCCTTTTTTTAGAGTTCTTCGAAAAACTTTAAGACAAAATTATTAATTAATAAATCTTAATCTGTCATTGTTCTTATTAAAAATAAATTATTAATTATATTATATTATGGGTATTGAAAAGCACGTTGAAAAAAAATATGAGATCTACTTAAGATTTTTCTTTTATCAATAAAATAATGTCAATTTTCCCGCACGCTGTTTAAGTACCTTGAATTGTTTACTAAACTATTTTTTGTCCTTGATAGTTGCAATTTCTTATCGATACACGATTACATGGAAAAGCTGTATATACTAGATTTATAATTTTATGAATATACTAGCTTCTGCCCGCGACTTCGTACGCGGATCCTGTTGCTTATGCCAGCGACAACGGGGTCGTCAAAATCGAAGATCTGAAACGTCTGATGTAGAATTCTAAGGCCTGGGGACGGGAAAACAACGGGATGAGCGAGATTTCATCGAAAATCAGTCCTAAACTGTTACCGCCTTCACCGTGTGGAGGTACTCCCAGCTTATGTTATTTTATAATTATACAGTGAAATTGAGCTTTGATTTCCACATCAGGTGTTCCAGATCTTCAATTTTTATACGTCAACAGAGAGTGCTCATCAGGGTGGACAACTTTTGCTAGACGTCATTCCTGTATATATTATAGTGTAGCTGGGCTCTTGGAGTTCCACAACAGGTGTTCCAGATCTACAATCTTTATACGTCAACAGAGAGTGCTCATCAGGCTGAACAACTCTTGCTAAGACGTCATTCCTATATATGTTATAGTGTAGCTAGGCTCTTGAAGTTCCACATCAGGTGTTCCAGATCTTCAAATTTATTCTCTTAGCAGAAAATGCTCATCACGTGAAACAATTTTTGCTATGGTACCATTTTTGTATCTCTTATAGTTTAGCTGATCTGTTGCGGTTCTGCATCAGGTGTTCAAGTTTCCAAGATAAATTATAGCCTATATGTTGCCCGGACTTAATACCTATACAACAAAAAAAAAAACATTCAAATCCGTCAAGTAGTTCCGAAGATTAGCGTGCACAAACACACAGACAAACAGACAAACAGACAATAAAAAATTTAATTACAATTTCGGGTTCGGCATCGGTATAATAACAACCCCTGCTACTTTTTTTTTATATCTTTCCATTGTACAGACACCACTTTTCTACAATTTTATTATATGTATATATAGATTATATTCTGTTTTATTCAAGGTTATTAAAGTGAAATGCATAGAGTTGGTTATGTCCTCTAAGCTGTTCAAGTTAAATTATATTTTTGGATCGTTAACAAACGTTACCTAAAAAATATAGTGATGGTTGCCTTAGTGGTTACCATCCGCTTAAGTTTGATAAGCCCAGAACAACTTTCCGGAAGATATTACTTGACGTAAAAATAAATAAACTATACACATCAAAAAAGTCTAGGGATCAACATCCCTAACAAATGTTAGGGATGTTGATCCCTAGACTTTTTTGATGTGTGTAATTTGCATTTTACCTAATTCACGTTTTTTATTTTATTTACTATGGGAATTATCCTATAGTAAATAAAATAAAACGTGAACGCTACATAGTACATCTATAATATACTAATATTATTAAGCTGAAGAGTTTGTTTGTTAGTTTCAACGCGCTAAGCTCCGGAACTTAAAGAAAAAAAATAGGTAAAGGTTCATTATCCGCAGATTAAACGTAAATAATAATTAAATCTGCTTAAAAACCGATGAATTAACAAATATTATAGGTTTTGCCTAATAGTTGCCATATTTATTATAAAAGACTGAAAAAAAAAACATGTTGTAAATGGATACATCTTCCTGTACAGTGATATAAGTACATGTTATTACCCTAGTAATAGTCAAGTACCAATGTGACTTTTCTATTTCTTTTGGACATCACAGATATCGGTAAAGGAAAACATCGTGAGGAAACAAATATTAATATAAGTCTGAAATTGCCAATCCGCCTTGAGCAAGCGTGGTGATCAATGCTCGTGCCTTCTCTTTATGAGAAGAGGCCTTTGTCCTACAGTGGGACAGTAATAGGCTGATGGTATTATTTTATTATTATCATAGTACGATGTCACCGTGAATGTGAATTGTGCGGATCTAAACGCAACTAAACAATGACGTACTAAAAATGCATCTGTCATAAAATGTATCATGGCCGTCAGGTCATAACAGTGACATAGGCTTACCAAGTATTCCATTCGTCATTATTAATAAGTCATTTAAATGAATAGGTACGCATAATAAATAAAAGGTAATACTCGTTTCCTGCACATAATTCTGTGACGTTCTCCCTAGCAATGTATGTCATGTATGACATTAAAAGATGTACAAAACATGTCATTATTATGTTTTGTCATTATTATTAAGTCATCAAAGTGCAAAACATAATAACAGCGGAAGATGTTTGCTTTCCTGTTCATTGCTATGACATCATGTTGCGTAATGAAGTGATCTCATAGGAACAGGTGCATTGGTTTATTCTAAGAGGAAGCACATAGTGCGGTCATTGGCTCATCGGATACCGCTGGTTTTAACACCTACGTCTTACCTACACCACTATGATGATCAGGGCAGAATTATCCATTAGGCAGTGTAGGCAATTACCTAGGGGCCCATCGCGTCCCTGCCCAAGGCTCTGAGGCCCTGGGGCCCAGAGAAAAAAAATGAAAATAAATTTCCTTCAAGTGAAATTCAGGATTGATATAAAAAGAATAGATTTTGAACGTTTTTAAATAGTAGAATTTGCCTTCTAAGCGAATATTTGCATCAGTTAATCTCGTGTAGTTCATGCTGCACTACACAGAACCTGGAACTTGAAGCTGTTCGTAGCGTAATGCATACGACAGAACTCGCCGCATTCTTGCATAAATCAACCTTAATTGGAGCACTTCTTACGACTGACGCGCGCTACCTTAATAAATACCCTTTGTTCTTAAATCAGCTGGAATTATCCACATGACTTTGTATTTTATCGATTTTAAGGTGTTAATCGATTTAACATACTTATGTCCAAAACAATTTTGTAGGTAGTACCTAGTCTATTATTTACTAGTTCTATTTTTAAAACACCTCGAATGTCTTATGTCTGGAAAAACTTTGAAAGGTCAATGGCCTCGCTGTAGCAAACAACTTTTGTGCTACGCTTTTAGAACTAAGAAAATTCTTTTATTATTGACCCATGCAAACTAGACGGCCTGATATTTTTTATCTAAGTATCGCGAACGACGTATGACATACGAGGTAGACAAAGGATGAGATAATAATACGTCCAGTAGTGCTATTCTCTAAAAACAGCGCGGTGGTATGGTTTGTGTTTAGTGGATTTTCAACGTTGTGATCTAACGATAAAGTTGAAAATCCACTAAACACAAACCACGACTGGGCAAAGGCGTCTTCTCATACAAAGAATGCACGATCATTGATCACCGTGCTTGCTCAAGGCGGATTTGCGATTTTTTAAACTTATATTAATTGTAAGTCCAGGTTTCCTTACTATATTTTACTTCATCGTTAGTGATGCCCACGATAAACCTAAAACATTATATACAAACCACACATGCATACTAATAAAGACAATTTAAACTAACAAAATACACTCACAAACCACTTCCAAACGCAAAACTTACCACGACAACGCTAGGAATAGGGATAATATAGAACTACCTTCAGTAAGAACATTATACGGAGGGAGAACTATTCAGTTTGGGGGAGCGCAGCTTCATAATAAGTTACCTAAAGAAATAAGAGACTCTCCATCAATGAACATTTTTTTAAATAGGTTAAAGTTGTATTTGGCCAAGCAACAAAAATAAACGGCTACCCACTGAATGTACGATAGGTCGAACGACAACTATGTTTATTACTTAAGTTAACATATTTTTTGTTAAGTTTCTCATATCTAAGTGAACTATGGATGTTCTTTTTGAGAAATTAATTTCTTTAAACAGAACCTAGAAAGTACATATTAATTGAAAAAGTTACATTGGTACTTGGCATGGTATCAAACCCGCAACCTCATTCGTGAGAGGCAAGAACCTTAACCATCACCACTTATTATAATGGAGCAGATACTTATGTAATTATCAGTTGTATTATATCGATTTCGATTGCCCAACGCCGTTGAAACTTGAAACACAGAAGCAGGAACGGAGAATTTCTTTATTTGACTGATAAAGAAACGTCAGTCATTTCATTTCTAGATGTTACAGAGCTACTACAGATCCGCTACGGAGATTTTACTATCGCCGTGGGCGTAGCACTTAAAAGATGTGGAAATAACTTTATTATAATTTTATTTGCAGAACTTGTTGGTGGTAGCGAGTTAAACATTTCAATTCTGTAAACACATGAATTCATGCTTTTACTTATGAATGGGTATATGCTTAGTAAAATGTCTTTTAATAAATACTATATTCTGCTCGCGACTTCGTCTGTGTGGTCATAAAACATATCCTATGATACTCGGCAATGGAGTAACTATCTATTATTGACAGGATTTTTGAGTTCGGACTAGTGCTTCTTGAGATTACCTCTAACAAACAAAAAAACATAACAAACTTTACCGTGTCACAATAAGTAGCAAAGTTATTTACTACTAGCACTCTCCCCGCGACTTCCTTCGCGTGATTTTCCTTACGGATCCCTAATTTTTTGATAATAAAATATAGCCTTTAGCACTCAGTGGTGACGTAGCTTTCAATTTGCGCAAGAATTTTCATAATCGGTTCGGTAGATCCAGAGATACGACCTACGACCTCACAAACTTTATCCTTTATAATATAATATTAGTATAGAAGATAGACAATTAAATATGCGTACCGTTAATATCTATTTAATGAAATGAAATGAAATGAAATGATGATTTATTCAGTAAATTGGTTATAAATAACACTTTTACACGTCACATTTGTTTTTTTTTTTTTAACTAGATGAGTCCAGTGTTTCCTAGCCGACTGCTCTGAGAAGAAACACCGAAACAAACTCAGAGGTCAAAGTCTCTTTTAAAGTCCATACAATTACTTGTAATGGTCAAATCATATGCGAACCAAGTAGGTTAATGTCCGAGGTGGTCTCTTGAGGAGAGAGGCACACAAATTTGAGTCGGCCTGTCCAGTCAGTGCACGCATTTGTCAGAAATCGTCAAGCTCGACTCAGAACTTAAGGAGCTCAACGACACGACGAACAATACTACAGAAAGGACATTTGGGTAGGCCGCATCGAATACTCAAACTGTCAGACAACCATGAAATCTAATCCCAGAAAAAATGCAACAACCCACATAGTCCACATATTTACAATATAATATATTAAAAAAAAATATATACTTTCCAAAGTATATCCGGATGAGAAGAAAAAAAAAAAAAGAAAAAATAGAATAGTCTCTAAATGTCATGTTTACGTAAGATGTGTCAAAAGGAAAAATGTAATTTGCAAAGGGCATAATCACAAGGCTTAGCAGAGCGAGCAGTTCAATCCCAAGCTTTTTTATCATCTAAATAATCCGAAATTTTATAGTAGCCCTTTTTGTATAGTTTGGTTTTAATACAACTTTTAAATTTTTTAATCGGTAAGTTTCGAACATCAATGGGAAGTTTATTGTAAAAACGTATACATTGACCGATGAACGAGTTGCCTACTCTGTGGAGACGAGTGTGATGTACCACAAGATTGTGCTTATTTCTAGTATTAAATCCATGAACATCGGACACTTTCTTAAAATTTGAAATATTCTTGTGTACATACATAAGGTTTTCAAATATGTATTGTGAGGCTACAGTCAGAATGTTGATGTCTTTGAATTTCTCTCGAAGGGAATCCCGTGGACCTAAGTTGTAAATGGCTCGAACAGCCCTTTTTTGTAGAACAAAGATAGTATTAATGTCCGCACAGGTTCCCCAGAGAAGAATCCCATACGACATGAGACTATGAAAATAACTGAAATAAACAACTCTGGCTGTATCCACATCAGTTATCTGTCGAATCTTTTTAACAGCATAGGCAGCCGAACTGAGCCTGCCTGACAATTTTTCTATGTGCGGGCCCCATTGTAATTTGGCGTCAATGGTAATTCCAAGAAACACCGTTGACTCAACAGGATTCAACTCTATTCCATTAAGCTGAACATTGGTGCTTAGCTGCCTGACATTTGGCGTTGAAAATTTAATGAGATTAGTTTTTTTTTCGTTTAACAGAAGATTATTTACATTAAACCAATGGACAACTTTACAGAGTGCATTGTTAACTTCGTCAAAATTTTCTAACTGTCGCTTGATTTTAAAAATTAGTGAAGTGTCATCCGCGAACAATACAATCTTGTGATTATCCCTTACGTGATAAGGTAAGTCATTAATATAAATCAAAAACAGGAAAGGTCCTAGAATTGAACCCTGCGGAACGCCCATGGTGACCGCAGATCCTGCAGACATTTTGCCATTTACATCAACCCTCTGAATTCTGTTGTTCAGATAAGAAGTCAGAAGGTCGAGAGCTCTGTTCCTTATACCATAATGGTGCAATTTCCTAATGAGTGTATTATGGTGTACGCAATCAAAGGCCTTGGATAAGTCGCAGAAAATGCCAAGAGCATCCCGCGATTCCTCCCAGGCCTCAAATATGTTTTTCAGTAACTCCACGCCCGCGTCTGTAGTTGAACGACCCTTTGTGAAACCGTACTGTCTCAGATGGAGTAAATTATATTTATTAAAATGCCTTAACATTTGATTCAAAATTAATTTTTCAAAGATTTTACTCAATGTGGGTAATATGGAGATTGGCCGAAAATTCGTAGGATCAGTTGTACTACCAGATTTGAACAATGGAATTACTTTACTAAGTTTCATCAGGTTAGGAAATACACCAGATGCAATGCAAGAGTTAAAAACAATTGTTAAAAAAGGAGAAATAACATCAATTATTTCAGACATGATATGTACCGATAATCCCCAAAGGTCGGTAGTTTTTTTTACATCTAGATCCCTAAAGGAATTAATAATATCTTTATCAGTCACAACAATAAATTCAAAATGTTTGTCGCATTCTGGTACACATTCTTTTAGTATAGAGAAAGCAGAAGTGGACGACGACGACAGAGTCCTGGTTGTTAAAATTGGAATATTAGTGAAGTAATTTTCAAACTCTGTTGCCACGTCCATGTCCGCTTTAAAATCTACATTATTGATTTTCAAATGGAAATCACGGTTGCGTACTGTAGTTCTTCCCGTTTCTGAATTAATAATATTCCAAGTTGTTTTAATTTTGTTACCAGATAATTTTATTTTATTTTTTATGTGTATGGCTTTTGCTGAGGAACAGGCTCTTTTAAAAGTTTTAGAATATTTTTTAACAAATTCTTTAAAAGTTTCGTCTTGGTTATATGATTTTTCACTATACAATTCATATAACCTTTCCCTACTTTTATAAATACCCGGTGTTGCCCAGTCACGCTAAGCTTCAATTTCTTAAAAGCAGGTGTAAATAACGCACCATTTGTGAAAAAACCAAGGGGGGGTGGCGTACCTACCTTCTACCTGATTGAGGTAGCAAGATCTTATAATTAAGACAGATTACCGTAATTATCCGGGACTCGACCTTTTATTTCGTTACAACAAAGCCTTGTAAGTAAACTGAGGTCATGGAAGGGCGGCAATCTTTTCATTAAGAAAATACTATTTGCCGCCTTACTACATTTTTATTTCAAAATACCGTTATTTTTATTTTATATATGCTTGCGAACAGTAGTTTTAAATATGGCAGTAAAATTAATATAGCGATTAGTAAATACGACCGGAAAAACCTTTGGAGTAAATTATTTACGTTAACGGTTTTATTTAGGACAAATAATTATTATAATCATTATATCGCTTTATTTATTAACCTGCATTTTGCCGATTTTCTAGTGTCAGAGACCTCTGGCGGCAGTAAATCGTACTATATAACCGACAGCGACACAACAATGAAACTTTCCGAGCGCCTGTTGCTCAGATTTTCCTGCAGATGGCACTGGCATCCTACATGAAAACATCCGCCTGATTTTCCTCAAACTGCTGCTGCATTGTACTTTAAACCCTTGGAAAAATTATTTTCCCAAGTGGTTTATTATTATATTAAGAAACTTATATTATACCACGTTCTCTAATGATTCATTAAAGTTATTGGGAAATCCGCGTATAAAATTACAAATACATTTATATACCTATTGCCTTTTATCGTTTACTGTGATAAAATCATAAACGCAGAAACTACGTAATACAAATTATCACGACTTGATATATTATCGTCTTGACTCGCGAGTACATTTCACGTATGTTTATCCTTCAGTGCGGTCGTTGTACATTTTCCAAGAAAAGCATGCGTAGAAAATTGTTTTCAATAAAATAAGTATAGAGTTTTACATCCAAATGCCGGTGCTATTGGGGTAATTTGCAATTTATTTAAATGTCAACACAGTATGATAAATACGAGTTCTATTTTTAAATTAGTTAAGTGCTTTAGAATTTATCTCTAGCACTGGTTCGATGCGACGAGTTAAAATCGCGTGGCGATTGTCTTATCAGAGCTTATCTGCCGATGTACTGGTATGTTCAGGATTAAGACCTATTCATGACACTGCGTTGTATTAATCACTGTGTACTATTGTTTCAGCTTCGATGTGGAGAATGGGGGTGGTGCGGGAGGCGCGGGTGGGGCGCGCTCCCCCCTGGAGGGGGGTTCGCCATCCACCGCGCTCGTCCTGCAGGCCATGCCGCAGCGCCGCGAGTCCTTCCTCTACCGCTCAGACTCCGACTTCGAGATGTCGCCAAAGTCGATGTCGAGAAACAGCTCGATCGCCAGCGAAAGGTAAGATTCTTTTAATGTACCCAAAACTACATAGATTTCTACCTAGCCTACATGCGAGCTACGGAACGTAACAATCACGCGCCACGCCCTCACGAGCCTTGCTCCAGGCATGATCCGATTGAACGCTATATTCGAGACTTAATCACATAATATGCACTCTTCAATCTTTCTCAACAATGCGTCAGGCATATGCTGTGGGCGTAAGCGCCTTACACTCCACGGGTGATGCGACCAGAATTATTTTTCCCAGGCAGTATACGTCCTACGTTAGGATTGTGCCCCACACAACAACACTTTCATATTATAGTCGTATCAAATTACCATTTTAGGCGAGAACCGAGCACGGTGCATATTTCGCCTCGTCACCCATCACTCGATAGGCAAATAGAGCTTTACAATGCACAAAAAAGTCACATGATGGAGCAATTCTGTGACGTGCGAGTGAAGTGGGCGAAAGAATTTGACTTTATTACAGATTTCATTAAATTTATAGACTCACGAGTTCGCGACTTAAATTACCCTTTTGGTAATATTGAAAACCTTACAAGGTTCGCCTTTTACTATTTTAATCTCAAAGGAACTGCAGGAACCTATTATACCTTCGTAACGGACTGCCTCAAACTCTATTGGGAATTTCATGAAGACAATTTTTTTCAAATTAGTCGTAACTTATTTAACCATTTTAACGTAAACCGCGTTCTCGGATGTTCTTATAGAAGATGTTTAGATTTCGAGGCAGGCCAGCTGTTTAATGTTTACTCGATACCTCTACTATTATCATTTGATTGGCAAACCTATCACACCTTACTATTAAATGTGTGCTTAGGTCCTTTTTTCTTCTACCTGTACCCATAGTAAGATTGAAAACTCTTTATCAGATTCATATCAAAATTTAATAAAAAAAAAACGTGGTAACATTGATTACTATCTACATTAGTAAATAGAAACAATTAATGTTACTTTGATAAGAAGTCGTGAAAACAAAACAAAATAATACAGAGCTTTGGCATGTTATTATTACTGAAAAATATGTTATTCCAAAATGAATGCTGTTATCATCTAGCTGTTCATCGGCTGTTCGTATGTAAGTACATACGAACATAAGAAAGTTCTAAATTAATATTGGACGTTACTGACATTGGTGAAGGAAAACATCGTGAGGAAACTCGATATTAATATACATAAGTCCGAAACCGCCAATCTGCTTTGAGCAATAATAGTGGACCTTCTCTGTATAAAAGAGGTCTTTGTATTGCAGTGGGACAATAATGGGCTAGTAGTATTATTTTTATCAATAATTAGGTATCAATAATACTGAAATACAAGTCAGTCATTTTTAAATACATTGTAAATATTGTACATACATACGTATTTCCTTTAATTAACAATAAATTGCTTACAAAAATATAACTAATTCGAGTAAGATCAAAGTAAGATCAAAATAAATTCGTAGTTTGCTTAATTATGCGTCAACACTTTGGTGATTTAATTATAAACATGATCTGAGTACACGTTTACCCTAAATATAAATAAGTTAATTGAATAATTTTATATAAATAAAAGTAATTTATTTGTCATAATGACAAATAAACTGTCACTTTGATTCATACATTTAAAAAGATCACGGCTCTAAATAAATGGTTAACTCATCAGTCAAGTTCAATCAAAACATTCCATAATATTGTGTAAATAGCCTTAATATGATAATTCTATTTACATTTGTTTATCATAGAAATATAATGTTTATCTAATTAACTAACTAAAAGGAATGTTAACAGTTTTACTTTAAAAAATCATACATTCAATATGATGACAGCCTGTCCCACATTTATCTATGGTTACGTAAAATTCATTTAGCAATTCATATTTGTGAAAACTTTTACGATGTACAACTGGTTTTTGAATCCGATAATCCCTGGAATATAACTGACAATCAAACAGAATCATAAAACGAATTATAACCTAAAGTTGACTATAATAACACCATTGTTTATATCACAAAATATGGCGGGTATTGAGAAATTTTCAGGGATTACTATTTTAATCACTGTCAACAAAATACTTGATAAACGTCGTTAGTTATCTTTTCATATCGCACAAAGTATTGCGATGGATATAGATAATTTGTTTAGAAATAGTAGTGTGTCATTAATAACAAATAACAATCTCTCGTTGTTTTACACATTATAATTATTTACTATGAATGTCTACGTTCCATGACTGTTAAAAATTATCGAAGCAGTGGCAGTAGTAGTATTCCATAGTATACAGATATAATGTAAAATATCTGATGTGTAACTAAGACATTACACTTATCATCAATAACTGTTACTCACCGTAGGTTTTGTCGCCATTCTGAATTGCATGAAACAATACAATCATCGAAGCCACACAGCTTCGCACACAGGACCAAAGTAAGCTAAATGATCATGTTCTATGTAAAATGTATAACCATATAAATGTTGTGAACGACTAACAAGTAGCCAGCTTACTCACAAGCCGCCGCGTTCGATGTCAGCATGCGAGCTCGGGGCTGTATGTGACGTCACATGTCGCCTGTTGCTCACACTGTCACAGCACCCGCAGGAGCAGCACAGACGAACACTTCTTGCCACTGCCACGTCTACAGAGCCTCTCACTACACTACTCCAGCACAAACTTGGTGTGACGCTGATCCCCGCATACTTGTAAACGCGACCTGACCCGCTTAGGTGGCATAACAATGTGTCCTCTGATATCTTCGTTCTTTCTTTCTTTTCCTTATTTTTTAATTGCTTGCAGATTCAAGGAGTCCGAGGCGGCACAACTGGACAGAGCGTACGTATACTTACCTACGCACATATAATAGCACCACACCGCTTTATAAACTGTCTCAGTTCTCTTGGCTTGCTCTCCATTCTCGCTTTCATTGTGTAGAGCTTTCGTTGTTGGTGTGTGTCGTAGTGCTATGGTTTGTTCCAACTCTTGATATAGGTGTCAGGAATTAGTCTTCATGCTAAGGCTTTTTATTGGTGGCTTTTATTGTTTCCGGAGTGAAGGAAGCTGCAAATTAAACGTCATATCACATCTTCAAATATAGTTAAGAAATGTAAACCCTCATCTGTATTTTAGCATTTTGTGCATTATGTTTGAGCTTTCTAAATTCGCATGGTGCATTATAAGATCTTAAATATAATTGAAATAAACAGGTATGTATTTACTTATATTAAAATAAAAAATATATTAAACCGCAAATCAATGCTTAAACAAAACATTTGTAAGCTAGTAACCTATTCTTATAAACAGAATAAACGACAGTTGAGACTAAATAAAAACCAATACAATAGACAAAGTCTCATGAGGATATTTAAGGAAATAAGCATGTCGGGCAAAATGATATATTTGTACCACTTCTGTATAAATTTTCATATCACTATCGAATTCGAATATTGCATGCTTCTAACTTGATTGCCTCTACATAAGATGATCCTATTTGAAAACCAACGAATCAAATTAAGCCATGTTTCACACGAATTTTATTGGATTTAGCTCTGTTTCAGCCATGCGTATTAGATTTCGTTCAAATGATTTTACGTAAATCAACCAGAGAGATGGAAATGAAGATCGATGATGCTTTTCTTATTGCTCGGAGATATTCGGTGTTTGGGAAAGAAAACGTTTTTAAACGTGTTTACATTACTATCAATAGAATTGTTAAACATATATTATATTTAGACCCTTTAATTGCAGAGAATGGCTACTTTTTATTAGTGACGTACCTAATCAAAAATTTACTTGGCGTCATAATAATATGCTTTTATTTGGCTCACCTACCTAAATAATTGTACTTGTACTCAAACTACCGGGTAAAATACATATCATTCTTTACGAGTATTTTGTCACAAATAGTTATATGTTTGTAAATCCGTCGTTATGTAGTTACAATTCTAAAATATAGATAGACCACACCATAAATGACATTTGTGAAAATCAATTAGTGTGGATTTTGTATATACACTTCACTTAACAGACTATGGCACAAGTAAAAACGTTAAAAGGTTTTGATAAAACTGTCTCAAGAGAGACGTAATTGATCGTTGATTGAGACACTCAATTGACAACTCCCTAATGAGACTTAATTGGACATCGTTAAAAACAGTTTAGGGATCCCGAATCTTCTAAAGCCGTTTATCAGATTATTATACACGTGTATATGGATCACTTGAATGTACAAGGTGCGGATATTTCGAGGATCATTAATTTAATATCTCAATTTAATCGTAAAGACAATGATATTATTTTTTTAGTAGGTAAAAATAATAATTTGGGTACAATTGAAACGAGAAAATGTTATTAATTCAATCATATTTAAAAATATAATTTTATACTTAAGTAAACAAATGACATGTAGTCAACCTGTTATTATGTTTAATGCGTACCTAATTTACATAGAATGGGAGATTTTTTCGGCACTTAGAAACGGACTTCTTTAACGTCATCTTTACACATAAATACTTGCTTATCCGTTTTTTTTTCCTAAATACCTCTTACTATTGTTTGCTAGGTATACAAATTTCCATCGCACAAAGGCATCAAACGGATTTAACCATTTGTGGATGTGAAGATGATTTACTATAAACTTTGAATGGGGTACAAATAGGAAACTCGGAAATTTCTCTGAGGGCTTATCTAAATAAACGATTTTATTTATAGATATACAATGTTAAATTTTCCGATAACGTCGGTTTTATTCATTGGTTTAATGCATACAAAACCTTATGTAACTACCTACGAATATATTTTCATAAATAGTTTTTTAGGTTCATTCAGAGCGACGTGGTTTAATGTGGTCATATGTTAAAACTAAGCAACAGATTACAATATTATGCTTCTTAATCTTTACTTAGTGATATCTTCGATAAGTCTATCCCCGACAAGACAATTTGATGAAAGATATCAAACACTGATGTGATTGGATGACTAAAATAACAACAGTCCATCAAACACTTGGCATGATTTTGACAATCTATCAGATAATTTTTGTGTTGATTAGCCTTCCGGAAACCGGGTGCTTGTTTATCAACATTTTCGGGTCATTTCTATCAAAGATCAATATCATTTTATATCTACTAGGTAGGTACTACTAATTCAGATAATTATGAAGAAGGCATAATTAGACTGTTAAAAAGCTTCATTTAATGAAACCATGTTACCTCGTTAACTAGTTATGCCTCATAAAAGTTTACTTAATCATACAAGTCCTCGAAAGTAGTAGCATCGGTATCATCAATAATCCACAAATATGCTAGTAGCTTGACATGTAACACGCTCGACTTGAAAGCGACTCGCACCTTGGATGTAAAATAATCGATACGGAGAGCGGCGTACCCAACCCAGTCATATTTTTCATTTCATCTCGGCCTGATGTCTTTCAACCTCACCTTAACAAGTACTTACGCGTATATCTGATTTGTCTTTGATATTGATAATACTCTTACTGCCCCTCGATTTCCAAGTCGAACATTGATTACCGGCGCCCACCGTCGCCAGTTTCCATTAGCGCCAAATTTATCGTCGGGCGGCGTCGCGCGCTCTCGGCGCTCGCACGAGGCGAGGCGCGGGCGGCCGGGCGAGCGAGTGGGACGCCGCCCGCTGCGCCTCGCGCGGCTCACGGCTCCATTGATAGTCCGCGCGGGCTGCCGGCGACACGCCACCACATGCCCAGCGACACGCGATGCACATAGCCCTTATTCTGCCGTACAAACCCCTACTGTCACTCAAACCCCAACTAAAATGTGACTTAAAGCGTCGGTGCTATATAAACGCGAAGTGATCTTCCCTCTTGTCTTACTGTTCTGAGCAAAAAAAACATACCGTGCAATATATTTACTTGAGTGTTTGAGATTCGCGGTTGAACGGTTGGACATTGTCGAGGTCGTTCACTGATCTGACAGGTTGGCCCCGTCGAGCGCTGCACGCGATGCTCGAGCTTCACCAACTGCGTTTATTAATCGGTGCCAAGGATGAGGCCTAACAATTTATGAATACCTTTAGTTTTGAGAACCGACTATCAATTAACTAGTAAAAGATTAGAAGCTCATGTGATATTTATGTTGTAAATACACAGGTTTCACTTAAATACTGCTGTCGATAAGGACAAAGTGATAAAGTTATCTGAACATATGTATGTCGAAGTGTTCAATCCAATAGGAGATTAGCCTGAAACAATTGTTATTTTTATATTGCATAGCTGGGAAGCTAGGAGTGTTTATATAATAGCAAGCGAGTGTCATCTTACTGAGCTCGACAATAACAACAGTCATTAGTGGGCAGTGGCGCGGGCGCGGCGTAGGAGACGGTGCGTCGCGACGTCAGGGCTATGACGATCGGTGCACGATAGGTCAATCAGTCGCGTGTACGTGCGTGACGGCGTGTTATGTAGTGAGTCAGTGGTAGTGGACACACAGCCATGCAGCGGTCAGGGTCCCAGTCGGAGCGGCTGGGAGGCGCGGGTGCTGGCGTCACGTTCATCGCCAAGAGTTCCGCATCTGAGCACAGCATGTCCACCGGCGTGGCAGCTGGCGGAGGCGGAGGCACGCTGCCGCGCACGCTCAGCACCAGCGTGCTCAGAATTAAAAACAGATCCACGTTTTGGGAGAAATTCTGGGACGAACGCACCAGGCGCGATGCGTGAGTAAAATTAGCTGTTTTCATCGATCTCTTGACTTCAGTTGTGAAATACAAAACCACCAACAGAAATCTACTCGATCTGCGTGATAGCAATATGTGTTTGACATGTGGGAAAACAGACAATATGATCGATGTTTTCACGCATTGGTGTAAATTGGGTAATTAAGGAAAAATTTTATGGCACTCAATTACGTCTAACCTAACCTAACCTAGCAACATCCAATATTATCGCCTTTACACTTCCACATACGGACTAATTCTGTAAATGTAACATAGGTATACGACACAAAATGTTTGAACTTCCTTTTAACAACTTCAGCTATTTTTAGACAATGTCAAAAACAAACCGTAGCCACGAGGTGATAAAATATTAACTAATAGTTTAGTTCCATCTTCCTCATAAGCAATTGCTCCACTATGTAGATTGTTGTTAACTTGTAAATCAATCGTCGTTTACATCATGATACCTACTTGTTTGTTGTTACATTGAAAATAGCCTCATAAATCTCATTGTTTTCTTTGCGCCGTAATTATTTTTGTTGTACCTACCTACTTCTAGCAAGTAGGTACGTACGTAGTACGTAGGCATTAACCTTAATAAGAATTTTCATCAAGATCCTCGGTGCTCGCTCAGTACATTCATCTCGGTTATGTTTAGAGTAATAAAATTGCGCGCTGACTGTCTGAACTCTCCAGGGACCGCGTCAGCTCGCGTCCCTCCGTGCTCACAACCGTTAAAACAAATCTACATTATTCTTTGTAGCAATTAATTAATAACATGAGCGTTGTTTGCGAATAGTTTGCTTTTAACTACAATATATTACGCAGTACATTAATTAATTGAATCACGCGTAGCGTCCATCACTGGTGATCCAAAAAGCGAGCTCACGGTTAATTGGCGAAACAAAAACTCTTACTACCCATACCACATCACGTTAAGTGCTCGTTGTACAGTAAAAAAGCATCCGTCATTTTTCCACAATGTTACGTAGACATGCTAAATGGATGGATGACTTTTTGGCTGTAAACTACAGGTACTCAGTTATTATGAAATATTACCTGCGTAACGTTACTAGCAGACAATAAAGTTTGCAATCTAAACATCTTTCGATTTGTTTTTTATGAACGACCAAAGAAAAAAATTGTATATATCTACCGTATAATAGGAACCTAAGTAAAATCGCGAATTAATTTTAATTGATATTTTATTTATATCGATGCTGTGATACATTGTAAAAGCCTACAAAGTGTATTTACAAATCCTATAAAATCTAGGCGTTGTTTGTGATCAAATATTTCGACTTACCAAATGAACGGTAGGGTGGATACAGGGTGGGTTCAATAGAGCCTCAAACCACTCTTGCGTGAAATAAGACAATTAAAGGGATTGTACGGCTGTCGAAACTGTCGAGCAAAATTTGTATAAGTACAGTGGACATCAACTGACGTCAGCATAAATGACAAAGTTCTGCTCTGCAATATGCACGTAGAATATGTAGATAGATGAATGATAGCAATTTGCATTCATCTTCGCTGCGGTATTTAACTGTAATAGCGTTCGAGCGGATCTCAGTGCACCTACCTATCATATTATATAGATTACACACACCTGGGAAGGGCTTTTCCCGATAATTGCCAACTAAACTAAGAAACAAGCGCCCCTAAGTAAAGTAAACGTACGCGTTTATCTAAGAATATGATCAAGGAAACACTATAGAAACATTATAATATTAAAGACGACCTTTGAGCATCATGTCTTGAGAACAGAGCTCGGTTTGACGTCACAACTGTAGATATGCAGAAATATGAAATGTCTATAGCCTTTAAAATCAATTTAAATTTTCAGTGACAGTACATCAGTTCTACGATTCGATTTATTTGATTTACAGAGCTGAAAGCTGCCCTTTGACTGTGGCTGGGGCCGCAGATTTGAAAGGTCGCTTCGATTTTGGCGAAAATTAATCCAATATTGCCAGTAGATTGTGTAACCATATTTTTATACGACACGTATACGTACATAAAATAATGTTGTAACAAAACAGAGATAATAAATGAGATCAGTAAAAACAGGAAAACTAGATATATACACATCAAAAGTGTCTAGGGATCAACATCCCTAACATTTGTTAGGGATGTTGATCCCTAGACACTTTTGATGTGTGTATGATAAAAAAAACTCGCTTTGACCAATCAGTAGGTAGCTACATAAATCCGAATCGTGCCATGTAGATGATCACCGTGTATAAAGTACAGTCTCAAAGATAATTAATATTAACATCAACAAAACCTTTAAATTACTTGTACAAGTGTCATTAGGTTACATAATTAACATAGTTTTTAAATACCTTTACAGACACTTATATATTCATAAATAGACATTGTTTATGTTAAATATTTTATACGAAGTAAAAGTTTTAAATAACATAAACTTAATAATATGAAATATAATATGAAACTTTATTTCCTAAAACTATAAAATACCTATTAGTGTTTCGTGTTAAATAAAAAACAATACGCTACATAAACACATATCTAAAATATGGCACTACCTAAAAGTAATGTGTCTGAATATTTTATGAATCTTTTAGCCCAAGTCTAATCTTGGTCTTTTACAACTTAATCTCGATTTTATTCCCTTTTCGTTGGGTATGGGAGGCAAATTTTCTAAATCTATTTAGCCGGCTGAAAATAGACTGGGTTCGTAGAATGGTATTAAATTGTTTTTATAAAATAAAAAAGCTTGACTACGTTGCCTAGTTAACAGAGTGGGCGTTAATTGGAAACACGTGGCCAGTGCAACGAGCAGCCCCTAGGTGACTATAAATAGAATGGAAGAGGTGAAAGCATTCATCTACATTTTGCTAACTAAAGTTCAAACGTCACTTCACACACCGACCTTTTTGTTTTTAAACTCCAATATAGAGTTTAATTGAACTCATGAGCACTTGTAATAAAATTGTAATCGTTTGGCGATCCACCGCAGATACGTTCACCTAACGGGATGAGTGGCTTGTTGAACTCTACTCACAAGAGAGCTGTTTTGATATCAAAAGCATCATAGGAAGGGATCCAATAATTTTGTGAAGGTACCCTAATTACCCTAATAACTTAACTTAGGTTCACAAACCGAACTTGTTTAATAAAATGTCAAAATGATAGACGATTTGCTTGCAATCTTATGGAATTTCGCCAAGATTTACAGCGATATACCAAACATGTCTGCAGACTTAACTGTAAACAACTGCTGAGTCTGCTGACATTACCATGTTTCTACTTAAATACAAAGAAACTCTTGTGTATGTGCAGTAGATGACGATAAGCAGGTACATATATCATGTTATTTTCATGAGATTGGCAAGCTGTAACCTATGCCAACAGATTTTCTATTAACCGTGCCAAGCTTCCGATAAAACGTAAATGTATGTACTTACTAAACTTAGCAATAATAACATCAACGAACATTGGTATGTACAGTAGAAACCTATTTGGTGTATAAGCAAAAGTATTGCCAATACTTTTTTTATATTGTGTGAGTAATAACTTTTCAAGCTTATGATATACTCAAGAGAGTGATGTAAAAGTATTGACTACACAGCACACTCATAACATTGCTTAGAAGTAGTTGTAAGTAAGCTGCCAGCATACCAAATAGTTTGTTTGACTGTACATACATAAAATTGTCTACAATAGCTGTACTAAAATAAGATAGGTTGTAGCCTGTGATGAAAAGTTAACAGAAAAACTTCTCTATTTTCTTACTTCACTCTAACTAACATTAACTTCTTGGTTCCTTGTCCATCTTCAATTAAACTGAATGGCGTCATATATAAAAATTATGGTATTTCGTTATACCTCATAACATTGTTCCGAACACGACATTGTTCCACGGTGTTCTATCTGTATATAATCTTCGGCTAACCACAAATCAACTGCAGCGCGTCTGGTCTCGACTTTATTATTGTGTTACACTGAAATTCAATTACCACGTAACGTATTAACTATTCCTTTGAACGACTGTATATGTATAATTAGTACATAATACCCGAAATCTTTGAACTTTCTTTATCACGTACCTATTGTGTGAGAACGTGGTGTCGACGCCGAAAATGTTCCTTCATTATTAACTTTTACCTGAACTTTATGTGAAGATAAACCCCAAGTGAAGTGCCATAACTTTCTCAGTTTAATATACGAGAATCCTTCGATAGCTTCTACAGTGGAAACAAGTTCTTACAGATAACGAACATATGAGCTCAAGGTCATGAAGCATGTCGGGGGAAATAATCGTTGTCCTTCAAACTTCATGTTGTACTGTCTACCGTAAAGAAACTTCACAGTGCACAATTGCCTGCATTAGATTTCCCATGAGCTTAGAAACAACATATTTCGCAATGTTGTTTTTTAAATCTGCATGCAATGTTTTTATTAAAGGTACTTCAATTTGTTTAGAACTAGTTATGCAACTAAGCAATGAAGGTTCCTGGTTATTAACTGCCTGAAATTTGAATAACCTCACTTCAAAATGTCTGTCGTTTGAATAAAGTAATTATAGCACCCTAAAGCTTGTTTGAGAATATCTTAACTGTCAACACAAGAGACCTCAAGATGAACTGGCGTTTAAGATTGACGTCAATGATAAATCTTGCTCAATAGACTATCCTAGTACTTGAGAAAATTGTAAATATCACAAAAAATATGATATTCAATATCTTGCCGAAGACCGAGATATTATATTTTATTTCTATTTTACTGACAACAATTCTGTAAGAAGATTGTTTTATGTACAAAAATAGAATAGGACATACGTCTGTGACAGTCGCCGATATCGTATGCCCTTTCCTTTATACCGATCATGTTTCCCCTCGCAGCCATTGTATGTAGAGATGTTATCCGAACACACGGAACGTAATATATAAGGATAAGTAAACACGGGTGGGTATCCGATACCGAGACCCATCGTCAATAATAAACGAGATATCGCGATTTGAAATCGATCACTCGACGACGTTGCATAATCATATTAGAGTTTATAGCCAGCAAGTGTGCACCTGGCTGAATATCAATCAAATCTTCATATAAACCACGTAGTTCACCAATGACATGGTTCATTGTGCACCAATAAATATTTTTATTTGCAATTTTATATTCACATTCAACATGAAAACACACTTTATACTTTAAGTCTGTGAGAGCAGAATGTTCTGCAAACTTTTAAATATTTAATGTTGTTTAGAAAATAAATAGGATCGATGTTTCATCGTCTCCAGATACATTTTTTATAGTATTCTCTTTTTTCAATCACGCAGATGAATGATTTTATTCGCCACTAAGTAAATATTATGGGCGCAAAATATCTTTCACTCGTATGCTGGTATACTGGTCTGGTACTACTACTAGTATACCGAGTGTACGCTATTGTATTGTTTATAGTTACGCAATCTTACTGCGTGCTTCAATATAGCTAACGATGTTGTTATGATAAATCCACATGCAAAATTTCTTGATCAACATCGTTTATTTATATTGTAATTGCAATAACTTCTCATTTTTAAATTTTATGTCAGATTTTCAATATATTTTCATAAAATTGTTGCTCTACACAGTCTACTCAATTTTCCGATGCAAAACGGACCGGACGAGCTTATTAAAAGTTTCTCACAAAGTTGAGAAAACTCATTGACAAACGATCAAACAACTCTAGTGCGATAAAGGTACTGTACGATACAGGTACACGTAGGTGGTACGTAATTCATGTTTTATTGACTGCATAATTACTGCTCTCAAAGTAGTAAAAAGTAATAAAAATAAAAATATTAGCTTACACTATTAAAAGAGGGGTGAACAAACCATTGATAGTGAGACAAGAATCTGCGGTCATTGAGAAAAAGCTTCTTTCCAACGAAGAAAAACAAATAAAAATGAAAGGCAATAATGACAAAACGAACAATTTGAGTTTTATTGCATTGTAGTAAAATGTGTAAAACTTTTACAATCGTCTACATGTACCTACTAGAAAAAGCTAAGCTTTACAGCACATTTACATTTTACTTTAATATTCATTAACTTAGAGGTGAATATCTCAAACGCACAAAGATCAAAAGAAAAACAAAATCTATGAAGAGAAAAGTTTGGCCGGGATCGATCAATAATTCAGCTCTTTGAACAAATGTATTGAATTGGCTGAAAGCTATCGATTTACTTAAAAATATGACGGCGCGGTGGGTTGTTGGTTTTGTGTTAAGCTTTACAAACAAAACTAAATACCTATTTAGTATTTGACGAAACAATTTTCTTTAAAATGAGTCTGTGTAATGTGGTAGGTACTTATTTCCATTTAGGTAGTTCAGTGAGCAGAGGAAGTCTACGTTATTTCCTCGTCCGTCGGCCACGGCTTGAATCGTAAAACCAATTTTCTCCCTCTAGACAACCTGTTAAGAGCTTTTCAGCAAATAAATCAAAACATGGGTTATAGAACATTGAACAAATATAAACCAGTACCGAATTACCGCGTTGGGTTCTCTCAAGTTTTAATGTATGTTTTGACTCCTGATACCTGTCTCCTAGAATTTTGAATTATTTTATGTAATTTTATTCTGACCTTACAATGACATAGTCTAATGAACCAATACAAGTTGGTACCATTCGAAGTTCGACTACAGTATAGCTTCTCTACAAAAATAAAAAAAATAAACGCTGGTCTACAATAACTGTTTCGTAAAAGCTTAATCTTGTTATTTTGCAGGGAATTCAAAGGTGACCTTTTCAGGCATCGTCACGTTAGAGATTTCATGGAATCGCACAAGATCTGATTTATAAAAAGTCTTGGGCTTGACGAATTCTTAACTATTCTAATAACGAAATTCAATAAATTCTATTAAGTAGGCACTGAAAAAAATGGTTGGCCTTAAAATCAAAACTCCTAATTTAATACAAAATCATAAAATAAAACAACGTTAAAAAAATGATGGAAGTCGTGATAAAACTGGGAATAATTTTTCACAGGCCCAAGTCTTGTGATTTATCGTGTAATTCAATTGTTTATCGGCCCAATCCCGTTTATTTTCCGTTCTAATTTATTGCCAACTGCTTGCTAGGAATCATAGCAACGGTTTTTATTTTAGACAATATTTTAGATGAGTACCTAGTGGCCATTTTAACGATCCACATTTTCGGATGATAATTAATTAATAAGTCGTGTCAAAATTGTTCCAATTGCAATGTACATTTTTGTTTACATACATAGTCTATTGTAATAAGAGAAATATATAAATAAATCATGCATCATAGACCGCAAGCAGACAATAAACGCGTACTGCATTCGCTAAAAAAGTCCCTTAAATCTATACGATCTTAAAACCCATCTTAAATCTAGATTCGATTAAAAAAAATAAAAAAAAGACCTCATAGACTATATTAATGATATTCCACCCTACTTTCAAAGAAATATTCGAAATGAAAATTGTATCATAGACTAGAATTTACGACTTCAAAAAGTTACGTCAAATGTGCTGAATTTTCATAGAGGAATACCTATGGAGATGCCCTTAAATTCAAAATGTTTGAAGCAAATGCCTGACAGAACGTGGCAAGTCTGCCATATTGAGATTCAGTTATTGATTAACCTAAAGTACATATTCGTGTGAAACGCATCAAAGCGCATACTATTCGGCGGCCATTTTGTGTCCCAAGGTGGTAGTTTTTCTTGAAATTGGGTCCGTCCATTGATATAAGTCATTGAGAATTTTGACAAACTTCAAAAACGTAGTGAAAATGCCCTTTTTGAAGGAATTTTCAGATCAGTTTGAATTATAATTTAAAGATCTATCATACTTTGTTAATAGCAAAATTGTGGTAAGTTCCCACAAATGCCAGAATCAAAAGTTGAAGTCGTACCTATATGAAAATGAGGTAAGCAGAGATATTTTTACAAAATCCTGTTTATTTACAAACAGAAGATAAGTTATTTATTTAAAAATGAATGCATAAACAACAATACATGATTAATTTTACTTTCATTTCAGTATAAAATATTCTTGTAAATATACAATTATTAAAACACAGAAAAATTGCAATATTGTGTATTTTTGCGGTTTCGTTACCTGATATAAATTCGTCGGGGTTTGTAAAATAAAACCGAACATTTAACCGGATATCACTTATGGGTATACAAATATTTAATTAATGGCTTAAGACTTAATTAATTTACAAAAACGTTACTCGTGTTGATTATTTAATGAGCACACACGCTCGTATGTATCTGTAGGGAAGTAAATCTGATAACGCTGTTTTTACAAATCCATTTTAAAGAGAAAGCATCGGCCTTCAGTGCTAGAACTTACGAATGGACGTAACAATAATAAAATCGTTTACATGTCGGATTGTACGTAACACAATAAGCGACATCGTAATCTCGTAATGAGGTTTTATACAATTTACCGTTCGTACGTGATTTGGCGCGGGTCCTCTACACAGAAAATAGTACTAAAACAGAAATTGTATCGAAACCAATTTACGGATAAGTACTAATAACAGGACTGTCCAATGAGTTTTTTTAAAGTACCCGAGTACTGGACATAAAGATACTAAGTATTAAAATGTAAAAGTAGTATTGGGTAGGTACTAATAAAAAGATGACATCAAACGTATTGTGTTGCATAACAAAAACAAAGAATCAGAAAGTATCTTGACAAGTATTGTAAAAAGAGAAACAACAGACTTTACTATGAAGAAGTTATATAAACTTTCATAGTTATTTAACATTTTGTTAACTGTCAGACATACGTTGTATCAACAAATTGTTATAGGTTGTACTTACAAGTATTTTTTTACATCATCATCATTCAAAGCCCAGCTTCACCCACTACTGGGTAAGGGCCACTCCTTGTTTGTGCCGTATATTCTTAGGCCGTTGTAATTTATTAATTGAGGACAATTAATTGTCTTTCATCTGATTCTACAATTAATAGACTGACGGTCTCCGGACGTCTTAAAGAACAATACGTCTTTAAGACCTTTAATAATTGTGTGACAATTTAAATATCCCATTTAGGTTTAAGAGCTTAATGTTCCTCCTGTAAAATTTTAATAAATAATTGAGTTTTCACAACACAAAAACAACTCATTCTTAACGCACACTTCTACAAGTAACATTGGCGAAGCCTCTATAGTAAAAATCGATATAAGTATTGCTCGTTCTAGCCTTTGTCTATTATTAGCTATGAAAATTGACTGTGACTGAATGATTGATAAGAAACAGCGGGACAGTATAAACGTGCACAGAAGGTACTCGTAAATCAATATTGTGTCGACTTCTACGTTATCGTAGCGTTGTGGAAGTTAACAGTTACTAGTTTCATTCATTTCTGTCGAGTTGTCGACAGTACCAGCGATAAGTTTCTGTGGAGCTTTTAGTTTCGGTCCAACAACTGTGAAAGTTCCGCCAAAATGACATAATCTTGTCGAATACAACTTTGCGGTCCCTTCCTGCTACGGTGGTGTCTCTAAATAAAACATTTCCATTTTTGTGACTATAAATGTCACAGACCCCAAACTTATGGCACCATAATTTCTTTTTGTTGGATGAAATAAAACCACCCTTTACCTTTTTCTTTCAAATTAAAGTAGAAACATATTTCATAACTGGTAATTCTATTCCGGCTCTGTATCGACCACAGACATAAAACGTATCTAATATCCGCTCTATTTATAACTACGCTACATAATGAATAAACCTTTCATGAGTTTTTATATGCGAAGTCATTCTGGGATCAATTGTCCAATTAGAGGCGCTTAAAAATAACTCAAACAATAAGATAATTATAGCTGGAGCTAAAAATATCACACGTATAATAAAGTCGAGACGTTTTAATGAATACTGCGGTATTTGTGAAGCTCAACATAAATAAGTACACGGCGAAGTAATAAGAGAGATGCGTTTGCAGACAACTTGTGTGGATAGGGAGCGGAGTGCGGGGGTGTAAAAGCTAAACACACTCTCGTATCTCATTCACCTGCAACCAATATTATGTTTCAGTTCTAAACAATATTAGTTTTGTTTTATTCTAAAATTATCTGCAGTTTGTTTACCCAAGTAATAAATCCAATTTGCCACCGTAAAAGAATCAAATTACTTGCACAGATTGCAACTGAATCCTGCAAGACTGAAAACAAAGAATACACTGCTATTATTAGAACTGAGTTCACAGAAGATAATAATACAAGTTTCAATCGATCGTTGAAACTAGTACCTTCGGTATCGATACCCAGCTATTACTTGTCTAACAAATACAGTAACATCTGTATAAAGCTGTGTTAAGTAGTCTAGGAGTGTGAAACAAACTTGATATCTACAAAGTCCATGACCTCTGCTAGTTCTACTTTTTTTTGCTCGTTGTAAGCAAAAATACTAGAGACGTGGGTGGATTTCATTTGTTTGTTCTAAGCAATGAGCTTAGATTTTTTATTAGACATGTTTAGTTCGCCACACTTTGTTGAGCTATAATAAAAAATATCCAAAGTATATTGATTGCTTCATATTATACTAAATAGTTTTCACTAGCTGTGCTTTGTGCTGTATGCGCTTTTGCAAAATGCTCATTGTGCCCTGTAAAGATTTGTGTATTCGCACAAATATGCAACCAATATAATATTCCAGACGTGGAAATAATTTAGATCCTGTTCGTTATATTATTACATGAAAATTTTGTCAATAGGAAGAAGGGCTAATTTAGATAAACTATTTCTACGTCTGGAATATTATATTGGTTGCATATTTGTGCGAATACATGGTTAGATAATGTATACTTAGATACGTTAAAGCAAACATTTAGAGCTCACATAATCACATACGCAAGTCTATTATATAATGTAGGTAGGTATGTAAAAGCGAAATAGGAATGTAAAAAGTTTTCTCTCGATACAGCTAAAAGAAATTTTGTGTCGTTCTCATTTCATACATAATGAAAACATATTACACTAACCCTCTTTATTAGGAAAAATAATGCTCCGTTTTGTTTATGAAGGTACTTGGTCTAAGTGAATAACGGATTATTACCTACTTACTATTCCCTTCTTGTATACATACCTATACCAATGTTGTTCTGAAGAAATCGAGGTTATGGGCCCTATTTTGTTTTAGTTAATACAATTCGGACAAACGATGAAAGAAGTTCTACAACTCTGTTTATCACGTAAACCAATTTCAAGAAAATGAAATCTTTCTCACCCACACGTTTACTTTAATATACTCGCTACAGCTTCTTGGATCCTAGTAAAAGGTTTTCAGTTTATTAAACATCGCTTTTATGTTTTCTATTCATCTCTGATATGCTCTGTATGAAATTGTTCCACAGCTATTATTTTATATTCCTTATAATTGAGTTAGTTCTCTTGGACAGGATGCAGTAAACGAGAAAAGTGGTCGCTGGCTATAGTCGTTCGTTAAAGTTAATAGACTGCGACTATAACTAGGCGCTACGACTAGCGTAGAGTAGAGAACTCGTACAAACGAGGCTCCCCGGCTATATACAATACGTTAATATTCATGGTATACGCATTTAGGACCCTCTGCCTCTAAAATGGGACATTCAAATTTAAAAGGTCTCATGTGATAAATGTTCCTTATTTATGGTACGCTTACCCTGAAAATGACTCGATAGGAGATAACGCTACATGATTCGCGTTTTTCTAAGTATGTAAGCTTACAATAAATGAAAGTGAAACCATACATTCATGTAAACATTTAAAAAAATGTAGTAGGTACGTACTACATAGTAGAAACGCGATAAAAATGTTCATAAATAACATTCCATGTGAATAAGGAAAATACATAAAACGATAGAATGCGCCGTTAGCTATTTATTTACATCAAAATACATGGTTTTGTTTGATAACAGAAATGTGATTCGGGAAATAATTAATTCTAATCTCTCCACCGCAACACCGCACTGTTAGTCTCTAGATGTTCACTAGTAGTGTTCTTGCATAATGCGAACACACCTGAAGCTTAAGTCTTATGTGTCTGGAGAACAAACGATGTTTTCCCGGGTTTTAGTAGAATAGCCTGTTTTATATGTAGATTTCCCTCACAGTATTCTCTCGAAACTGAAGGTAAATTTTGATTTACGACACGCCACGTTAAGCACACTGTCAAATCAACGTGAAATAGATTACGAAGATATCGAAGCATGACTAGTGCACAAATATGTCTACCTACAGAATATTCAACCACTTATAATGATATGTGAGAATGTACACGTGCGACAGCGAACAGTAGCATATTTTATGAATAAGGTACCTTATATATCGCCTTGTCATAATTGTGGTATTCCGCGGTAACGTACCTATATCTCGGTGATACAATAATATCGCGCTCACGTACACCAACTGGCTCGTTGGACCACAGTAAGTCAGGCACGTGACGCGCGACTGGGCATGCTTCCAAACCGGTCGGCCAAATACAACGCCATCCTTACCTTCACATGACTGTCAACTCACATGATTCCGACGATTGTAATAGATTCAAGACTCAGTTAAATTATATTTTGTATTTGTCATTATTTATTTTAATCATATGTGTGTACTTGTTCACGTAGCAGCATAATTAACATAAAATAGAAAAAGGAAAGAAGTTATAAAGAAAATCAAGTCATGCATCATAAATTTTCAGTACCTAGTCTTTTGCTGAAATCAGGCCTACGACAAAAAGTCGTACGGTAATATCAGTACCTATATATACTTGTACCGTTACCGGCAAAAAGATGCTTCCCAGCCCCATTCTCTTTACCAAAGCCATTTTAATAAACCTGACCTGAAGATTATATGAGGAAAACAATTCTTATTCCATGCCTGAAGGTATGAAACGCGATATTTTTTGTGTGAAATAATTTGTTATCTTTTATTATATTTCAATATTAGGTATAAGTAAGCACAATTTAATTTGTAGGAAACGTAATAATAATAGGATATTGCGAGTGTCTGTATGTTCTGAAGCCTGTAGATAATATTTGTTCTTCCAAGTACACGGAGAAAGTTTTCCGCCTCTACAAATGAAACTCAACTAGTGATATTGCGTTTCATACAGTCGTCAAGTGATTATTTATAGGACACTTTTTTTGATACTAATATTAGAAGATCATAATAGTTATAAGGATTCGGATTTCGCTGGATCGGTGACTCCGCTGTGGCTTTTTATAAAGTCATTCATTTAAATTTTACCAACAAAACCATAAAAACATTTGGTTTTGAAATACAGTATCAAATAAAATAATAATATACTCTTGCTTTTCATTAAAAACTAATACAAATTATACGTCTACGCTACGGCAGTGAATGCAGTTTTGTGGCGTATGCGTTTTGCTACGCGGTGCCTACGCACCTACGTAGCGTCGTCACATCGATTACGCTGAACATTGGTCTGACAAATGCCGACGCTTAGTTCACACGTGTCTCCATACCTAAAATAACTACACATAAATTAATATTAAACCACTTAGGGCTGAATTTTCAATAGTCAGATAACATTTATCCAAAGAATAAATATGACAGTTTGACATACTTTCTATACCTACAAAACCAGTCAAATCACCATATTTATCCCTCCGTTACGAGTTATCTGATAATTCAAAAATTAACCCTTAGAGTTTTACGTTCTTACTCGTGCCTGAAGAAATCAATTCCATTCATTTTATCAATTTCATATTTGCGATGTATACAGTTTGTTTACGTTGTAAACACAGATACGAGCTAATTCTCGGACGATCCGCCCGCGCGACGCTCAAATGTGGTTTCTTAATATCATCTCACATCTCATCATAACATTACTCGCCAAAGAAAACAAACTGCTGTCCACCGCATTCCCTTTAATATTCGAAAATATCTCTTCATACATATTTTACTCTCATGAATAAATATTGTAAATATATTCTTCGTATAAAATGTAGTCATATTTAAATGTTAAAGCTATTATTTTATTAGCCATTCAAAATTGTTTTAAACGAGACGTTTTATTGGCAGTCTTAACTTTTGTTTTTCTTTTACGAGTAATTTAAATAATGAAATACGGAGGATAAACGTTGGATGATGGTAATTGGTATTAAAGAGAAATGAAAATATTAGTTGAAAAATAATCTTGAGGAAAACAGTGAAGTGGAAAGATAGAGAGACATTTACCTTCTTTAAGTGTCATGAGAAAAGAACGGGGCTCATGAAAAACGGAGTGTCATTAATTTACACATCAATGAACTGTTGTTTATGGTCGAGCACAGCCCACCGCAGCGCCCGCGACTTCTATAAAAATATCATAAACTAACCCGTAATATTAACGATCCTATGAAAACAAGACAATATCCAGTTTCAATTTCAAAATGACGTGGTGAAATAAAGGAAAATAAACAGAAATTTAACCGTCTGTCTAACCAAATAGCACTCCATATAAATATTTGATTGCACTTTCAAAGCACTGGCAGGTAACTTGTTCCAACATGTTCCATATAACCACTTATATAAGCTAAGGTAATTTGTGTGCAAGGTAAACTTGTTCGAGTTTAACTTGTGCAACTTCACGTGGATACTTAGACATATGCTCTACATAAAAGCTTTGCTTTTAAAGGATGGACGACACATACTAATGATCACATCAGTAACTGAATAGAACAACCAACTTTTAAGTGCAATATAAATAGATTTTATAGAAGCGAGCATGCATTCGCAGCCTTAATTTTTACACAAAAATGTCATGTTTATACCACGAACATTTATCGTGCGTATTTAAGGCAGCTAGCATTAATACAAAACTAACCGTCCTACCTTACAAATACCTAGTATTTCGTATGTCTATATTTATTCCGATCACATGGAAAATTTTACAAACGTCGATTTTATGATCCAAACACGCATAAAATGAACTCTAATTAGAATAGATAGTACGCAGAAATGTAGGTAAACGTTAAACATTCATTTATCATGAATGTCTCGTGCTAACATCTGGATAGTTTATTGCTTGGGGTGATTAGTCTCGCGAATGAACCTCGACGGGAAACATCTTTAGAATTTGATTTAGCCTCATCGCATATCTACATAAAGATTTAAATGTCTACTCGACTTCACACATTGTTTCCTATTTATTATTACATAATACGACAATTATTGCGAACAATAAATCTTAAACTTATACATTGCTATAAACTTCAATGAGTCATTGCACATTACATAAATAAACTTTAAAATCCTCGATCCTCGTCTTCTGATATCTCTCGATTGCTAATGAAGCCAATATTGACTATTGTATAAATAAATAACCCTCTCCCGTTTACCTACCTAGGTATAATTTACACAAGTATAAACATTTCCTATGCGTTTCAGATTGCTTCTTAATAAAACTTTACAAGTTAATCATGAACAGCTTTTAACTACGTCCAAGTAAACTGATTCTTTTCAAAGTGAAAATTAAAATGTTGGTATTAACTTTTTTCTTGAAGATTCTTTGAAAGCAATAGCTAATTAATTGAACATCAAACATAAAATAGATTCTATACCTCCTTTGAGTATTGAACGAACCCTCTAATGCTAATAGAAACTATAAGACATCTTCCTACTTGCGCTTCAGTGAATTTGTCAGGTTTCTCAAGTTCAGGTATTAAATTGTGTAGATCTTACTCGTCTTGCGCCTACACCCTTCTATAAATAACATTGAGGGTAAGCTGGGAAAATATTATGCTCTCAGAAATAATAATTTTATTCAGATCTATACGAGAAACCTTTACAGGTTCCAAAGGTAGGTATTGTTTAATAACTTTGGGTACTTACTGTTGTTTTGTTTCTTTAATCAAAAATGTTTTAGCCGAACCTTTGTCAATAATAACAAACAAGAATTTAGGCACTACGAATATAGACGGTGAACTTGTAACCGTCTTACTAACGACAAAAACTCTATTTCTTGGGTTTGGGAAAAAATGAGCTTTCATACAAACAACGCCTAATGTAGTAAATATTTTGTACTGTGTATATATCATGTTTGAAATATTTGTGTTGTTTCTAATCCATTTTTAGCGCTGTATCGTAGCTACTGTAACAGATACGACCCGAAACACTTACTTAATTTTATGTCATTAATATCAGGTAAACCTTTTGAATACAATACATATACTTCAGACCCTTTTTAAATGTTTCAGTTCTCACATTAATGAGCTTGAATTTAGTTGGTGAAATGTGTAAGAAACGTATACAACATTATTTTTAGTATATGCGAAACCTGAATATATACACATCAAAAGTGTCTAGGGATCAACATCCCTAACAAATGTTAGGGATGTTGATCCCTAGACACTTTTGATGTGTGTAGTTTGTTCAGAATCAGTAACTGATTCGATTCCAAAAATTTTTACACCATGTTATTTTTTATTTTTCAAAAATATTTTAATTAAATTTTATTACCAGTTAATTACAATACAATCACCGTACGGTTAGGTACTTATTGCCAAACTATTATCACGAGTGTATATAACACAGGAGACGCGGTTTACGCGGGTGTACCGCGAAATGAGCATGTTTTTGAACGGACAACCAGGTAATATACAAGTTTATAACTTTGTGATTTTTATGATACGGTTTTAAAATTTTGTACACAAAAATACTAGACAGGTGTATCGGGTTTCGCATAAACAAAAAATAATGTTGTATAGTATTCGTATGTAAGTAAGGACATAGGCGTACATGTTTAAAAAAACTTTATTTTTAGAATAAATTGCATACTTTTCAGTATAAGTATTCGCTTTAGCAGGTATTCTTTCTCTTATATCAAAATGTGTTCATATTTGGATACTAGCAGTGCCAACAGTCATTTTATTAATAAGATACGTACACTATAGACTATACAAAGACACATCATTTCAGTTTGTTTTCAAAGGAAACTCCTCTTGCTTTTTAAATTTCAAGTAAACATACCTTTGGATATTTTTTACAGTTAAATATAAATTGATTATTGGTGAAATAATTCCGTAACCATTGACTGTTGGCATTTCAACGTTTAACCTTGTAGATTGTTTAATATTAAAGATATAAATGCCTATAAAGTTTTACTATATCCCATAAATCTATTTCATATTTATTGCTGTACAAGCATTACTTTGAGAGAACGTTGTTCCTCAACAAAATATATTATGTATTCCCCTTTTAGACCCACAACGTTTTAAGTACTAACTTTAACTTATAACAAGAAATCCTATTCAGAAAACAGTGTAAAATATTTAAGAACATTTTATAAACTTCCAACTCGTAAACTTTTATATTTCAGCCCTTGTCGCCTTTTACCGAAACAATATTTTAACACTGCTACTCGTTTTTACCCTTGAAAACTTGAGTGTGCCTGTTAGGCAAATCTGTATTCTGTAGGTATATTATCTAGGATCATTATTAGTTCAAAATACTCGTATGTTCGCACTGATATCTTTCTAGCCTCAAAACAAAATACTTTTGTAAGCTGCCTTTAGCTCCTTTCATTATAGATTTGCCTCATGATTTGTTTGAGAGCGTATTCGTAGCAATTTGCATCTTGGGTTTATATTTACAAGGTTTATTTTTGTCCACAGCCACGGGGAAGACTTGATCGTAACGCCCTTCGCGCAGGTGCTGGCGAGCCTGCGCAGTGTTCGCAACAACTTCTTATGCCTCACCAACGTGCCCGTCGGCAAGTAAGTCATTCTTTTGTTTCTGTTCACGACTCCACTTAACACGAGCAGATGAAATCTTATGATCCTTTCAGCCCAAGAACAAAGTAGAGTTTTTTTTAAATATTGGTACTTATGTGTATCTATGTATATTCTTTCATAGTAAGTATGACAGAATAACCGACAAACGCAGTAAAGCCGAACAAATACTGTTACGTTACATAAAAGCTTTAAGTGCTGAAAATACAAATATTTGCGTTAACGTTGCGGACAGGCGCTCTATGTAGACTCGTATGAACTATCGTCATAACAAAACACAAACAAGTAAAACGACAGTTATTAAATATTCATTAATTTCAAGTTCAACATAACGAGTTCAGTAGTTCAATTAGTTTCGCAGTTCAGTCGCGTTACTGCTCCACAACAAATTACACGCCATTTAGATTAGTGAAACTACGAAATTCTGAATAATGAACGTTTGAGATTGCATCTCGTATCTAGAGCGAGCTTTACCCAGCTTTTTTTTTTTGAGGTGGTAAAAATCATAAAGCTTACGCGTATTTGTTGTAAATTAAAAACACTACCTGTAATTTAAGGAAAGCTAACATTCTCCTTCCTTCTATACTGTACGATGGGAAGTATACGTATAGGTATGACAATTAAGTTGTGCGTAGTAAAACCGTAATTTTATGCTGGTTTTTCGTCAACAATACTGTATTCAAAAAGATTTGATCGTAATGTCGATGGGGTTTTTTGGTGACCACAAAAAGAGGATAAACACGAACAAAATTTCCTTTTTTGATAATCATGAATTAGTCCGACATAACCCTCAAAAGATTAAGTGCGTTGTAGAAGGAAAACATCAAAATATAAAATGGTATGGGTCGGACATAAGACACACGATACCTATAGTAGTATCGATATAGGATATAGTAGGTATACAGTACAAGTTATAGTTATATGTATAGTATAGCATAATAAAGGACTTTGTCCTACATTTTATAGGCAATCTTTCGCTATATGCTTCGTGCGATCGTATCACACTAAACAGTCGACAGTTAAGCTTCTTTTTTATATTATTTTCTCTCGCAAATTTTCTTTTTATTCGCCAAACTGTAGACCAGGTGCGTCACTTAACTACATAAACACACCCCTTCAGTCTCCGAAAAGCTTATTGTTGATCTCATCTCCGGAAAATAATTTCTTTGATGTGTTTGAGGCTTTTATTGTTTGTTATTGTACTAAACTTTTGATAATAGTGCTCGGTATATACAAATCATTCAAAGTTGGTTAGTTAATTTGAATCATATTTTATGTTTTGCTCGATAAGCAAGCCGTCATTAAACCATTTTGGTCAATTTAAAAGAAATAATTACTATTATTCATTATTTGCGTGCATAATATGTAAAAGTACGTATTGGTACTTTGGTTCCTAGTAATTCGTTAGCCCAAATAAAATGGTTTATACAAACAATTGTTTATTTTATGAATCAGTTTTGATCATTAAGTATTACTCACCTGAAACCATAATACGATTTATAAATGACTCAACTTTGAAAATATGAGTTAAGAAGTGGGTAATCATAAATGTTTTCAACTAATCGATGTTGTTCTAGTCTACGTTATCTTCTTCATCTACCTACACAGACTATTGACCTTTGTACGCTCAATGTCCAAAAGATTAAAGAAAATTATCTTAAAAGATAAGAAAAAAAAAGGAAAATTATACGTAGCGGCCAGCATATTTGAGTAAGCTAGGTGTCTAGCTTCAGCCCACGTGATGTTAAGCGGTGTACTCTCAACCCATTACAATAAATACTATAAGTAAGTAAATAAAATATAATATTAAATACTACCTTATAGGTCACATACCTCTGGGACATCCCAACGCGTAAACATGCCCATCCCACACACCAGAAAGTCTGTGCCTATATTTTTCCCATAATGGTAGGTACCTACGTCAAAACAATGAGAAAGAAGGTATGAGTCTCGGGAGTACATCTCCGCAAAGAAAGGATAAGAAATTCTACTACATTATAACTACTTATGTCGTCATTTAACTACCTGATCATATAAACTGTCTTATAACAATGGAAAATCTGTCACGAGATTACTATAAAAGATCAACGGTTCACGAGTTTGCATTTATCATAAATATCCGTATAGGTAAGTAGCCTTACGTATATCTCCACTTCGTCATCAATGTTGATATTATCTTATGAGCGAGAGCAAATCCAAGGTCTTCCTACTAAGATGTGTGAACTGTGGAGCTTTGGATGTGCAAAGTAACTGTGCTCAGAAATATTCAATGCATAATATTTATATTTAATACACAAGACCGTAATAAAGTGTTGTAATAATAATCATTAAGTACATACTACCTGTTGTAAATTAACTGATAAGTTTAGCTTATCGTGCCACTCGAAGTGTGATTAAAAGCTTTCGACGGGTAGACATAGATAGTGTCATGATGTGGGAAAACGCAGTTGTTGTTCACAAGTGTCGTGTTTGTTGCAAGAAGGCGTGTTTGTTGCATCAAATCCATTTATAATAAGACAAAAACATACATTAAAATAAGCCAAATGAGCTTTGGTAGATTGCTTGCATTGTTCAAATTTTAAAAAATTCACCGACTTTAAAAAAAAAAAGTTTTCCTTATTGACCTTACATTACTCTTGGCTCAGAAAACCTTCTGTGAAAATGATGTGTAAGCACTTTTCATTCAGAAATCACACCTCACCACAAAGTCGTACGGTAGACGTTTTTAATTACTCATCCTTATACATAGTAACGCAAAAATAACGTCACGGTAAACGCGGCTTCTCCATTTATTATTGGTTCCGATGACGTAGGCTGTGACGTAGCCGTGTCGTCGTGATGACAAAACTGTCGGCAGCGGCTGCTCGGCCGGCACGCGACCGCCGAATCAGGTGCTTGCGCGGGTTGACGTCCTCGACTCGTCACCCACGCGGCGTGCCGAACACATGACAAGCTTCATGATAAATCGATGTTTAATAAACATTAAAACAATATCACAACAAGACCCGGTCCTAATTAAACTGTTATTATTATCTACAAATAGATATCGCAAACATTCTAGTCTAGCTATTATTTTCAATTCTCAAGAACAAAATGCAAGGAGAGAAGTCAGACGAAACCTAATTAAAAAGGTTACGGCTGACGTCACCTACGGGACCCTTAACCTTTACAAATCAGTAACTCATATAAAAGTAACAGGCACGAGTAAAATTATACATAATTTATTATCTTCTCTTAAGAATTTATTGCCAATCATAAACAGAGAGCTCCAATCCGTGATAACAAAAGATACCTAAATCAATTTTAGATTAAACTACCAACTTCAGTGTAACTTCTTAACTGATCGCAGTATTCGGTACGTATTTTCCTTGAAATATTAATAGGAATATCTATGAAGCTTTAGCTGAAACTCTAACTGAAAGCCGTTAGTATTCTAATCTATCTGCTCTGCAATTAATACGTATAGACAGGCTTTACAATAACAGTGATATAGCATTCAGTTCAGTCTTTCGTATTAAAATATTCAAACAAATTAAGCTTCCAAACGCAAATTAACTTTAATTTACATATTGGCCTTAATAACAGGCCTGTCAAATAAAATTGTTTATTTAAATCCGACGTTGGTTATATAATGGACGCAACCATGGAAAATGTTTTTAAAAATATATAGCCTACAGCTTCAATTCATTTTTGTTATTAATAACTCTAGCAGTCTAGCCTGACAAATATTTGCTCCAGGATGTCCTTGCACATTACATCAATTAAATGGTCAACATCATATCTAAGAGGCAATTAATGTGATGGACGGCACATCATGTTGAATTAGTTGTAGCACCCATTTGCTATAATTGCGGGCCTCTGTTGTAATAAGAGCTCGTAGAAATAAATGTTGTATGGGTTACCTTAGCATTCCGTTCGCTTTTTTTTCTCTATCTTTGAAAGAGTTGCAATTTAAAAGCTGAGGTATTATGCCAAGATAGATGATTTTTAACTTCTGTTCACGAAATAAACAGTTGTTAATCCCATCTGTCGTGTATCGGGCCTTGACATGACCTCCTAGACTTATCTAACACATGTCTCGGTGCTAAATTTAGATTACAAACATCGTAGACCAAACAACACTAAACGCTTGCTTTTTCTAATTATAGGTCTGTTATTGTGATAATCTGTTAACGATCTACAATGATTTTACAACTGCAGTCAGGGTTGCCTACAACGTTCATTTAAAATTCTTTATCGTTCATCTGTTTCATGTGAGAGTTACTATAACGCTTTAAATGTTTTTTTTTTTTTTACAAGTTTGATTTGTATAATGAGGCATCGTATTTATATAACATTTGTGTTTATACGAGTAGTTTTTCTTACTGCTGTAATGTGGTATAGTAACACCGTACGTGGCAACCTTGTTGAAATGATCAACACACCCGTTGTATCGTAATCTAAAGTTAGTAATAACAACAACACATTCGATTCGAGGAATTTGAACTTGTTATGTCACAATCACAAGACTAGAATGATAACGGTCAAAGAGCGTAACGTATAGGTACCTATTGTCAAAAAAAATATCAAAACACTCTTATCTTAATGTTTCTTATGTTTATAAACAATATTACCAGCCGAATTCAGTTTGAACCGCTTTATAGTAGCTATTTCAGCTTATTACAAGTTTGTGTAACTTTACTAGAAGCTTTCAAAGAACAAATTTATGAGCTGTGGTTTATAATTGATTCGGGAGTGAAACCGATGCAGAATTAAATACTTATCATTAGTTTATAAAGATTTTTACAAACCAAACATGTTATCTTAGACATTGATGGTTCACCTTTAGGGGAATTAGTACCTTCATTTATTATTTACTAGCGACCCGCCCCGGCTTCGCACGGGTGCATGTATTATACATATAAACCTTCCTCTTGAATCACTCTATCTATTAAAAAAAAACGCATCAAAATCCGTTGCGTAGTTTTAAAGATCTAAGCATATATAGGGACAGACAGACAGACAGACAGGGAAAGCGACTTTATTTTATAATATGTAGTGATAGTGATATTATTATGTTTTCCTAGTCTGAAACTCAACGATACTCAATTTCAGGATGGTCTAGTATATGTACCTATAGTGGTAAAACTAAATAAGGATCTTTAATAGTTTAGATAAGTATAACAAATAACATTCTTAACATTAATAGCTTTAGTTCTGATTACTTTTAAACACATCCCAAACTCGGACAGACGACGGTATTATTACGTCCGTCCGGACATTATTACATCTTCATGTATGTATTACAAATGAGTTTCGGTAGATTTGGGTCAGAGAGGGTCATGACTTATATAATTTATATTTATACTTATTTACGACTCTTTAATCGTTAAAAGAGAATATCGTCGGGAAATCAGTTTGTCCTAAAACCGAAAGTTTTAGAATATTGACGGTGGAATAAACCTGATGACATTTGGAACCACCGCACCGTACGATGTGTGAAGTCCATTAACCCGCATTTAGAGCTTGTTACAAAGAAAAGGCTGGAGTCCCAGTAGTGGGAACGTAATAGGATTATTTATAATTTTGTTGATTTATAGTATTGTGTGTAATGTTACCTTGTTGTCGTTTCAGATCCCGAAGGTCATCGGGCGCAGCATCCGCTGTAACACCGCAACCCAAGAATTTAAATCCAGGAGGTAAGATATATTTTACATTAAATCTTTTTATTATAAACTGTTTATAAGGAACAGTCGAATATACACAAAAAGCAAGGCTAGTACAACGGAACGTAAATTAATGTGCTATAACGTAAATTATTTTATAAGTCTCTTATAACCTTTTCAATTATAACGTAGTTACGAAATCCATAGCATTGGTTGACTGCCTTGGTTTTGAACTTGTTAATGCTAGAATATGTATAACCTAAACAAACAACGTAGCCGGAAAGTCATAAATCTTTCACTTCACTAAAGCGAAGAAAAATAATAAATATAAATTTTAGATTACATTAATTAGAAATGCTCAAACATTAGGATTAATATAAACAATTTACGAAGCAGACAATCCTTGTCAAGGGGAGGATAGATACCGACATTAGTTTTAGTTGTGGATAGAGCTAAGCATTTTGATGGAGGAGCCTCTCTACCCTTTTCGAGTGCGTGAAAGCGATTTAGCCAAGTCTCCGCTTTAGGAAAACTCATTTAAAGGGACAAACGGCCCACCGTCCGTCTTCTGAGCGCTTAATAATACCAACACAAAAGTAGTTTACAGAAACTGTCATTACGAAACATGGTATGCACATACCTACCTACAATACTATATCTATGGTAATGACGAACAAGTTTTACAAACTTTAAAACTTAAGTTAAACCGCTTTGAAGAAAAACTAAAGTTAAATGTTATTATTTTACTTAGCTGCAGACGTGGGTGGTGGTATGGTAATAACCTGCACTTGAGTGATTAAAGTTAGAATTTCTATCACAGTCTAGAGCTTAATGAATTGTTTGCAGCACTAGACAACTTTTGCTATTTTCAAGAGAAACCACTTAATATCTATGAAAGTAAAACAAAGCGCAATGACACTGCCTTTGAGAGGCATTTTAGTAAAATGTTTACTTAAAGTGAGCTCAAAGGAGTATGAAAATTCTTAATACATTTTGTGGCAAGTCTATCTTTGGTTGTTTTCTTCTTACTTATAAAAGGCATTATTTCACGCGCAAAAGACTTAATATCGCAATCGAAATAATATTATAATCACCAATCGACAGAACATAATCAAAACTATTGCGCATTTTCATGATTTGATAGCGACACATCATAAATATCACAAGGGACTCATTTATATCACATGTCGTGGTTGTCAGCAATTTGATGGGTCGTTTGGAAAAAAAACGTTACATAATCTCAAATAAATTGGTCCCTGTGTTATTGTGGTTTACTGAAAATTTACGAGTGCAGTTATACGATTTTATTGCGTCTAAAAAATCCCGCTGAAGCTTTGCCCTGGCTGTCCTATCATTGACTCAAAAAACATAAAAACCTTAAAATGTAACAATTATAACAACAACATAAACATTATGACTGGACCATTACCTCAGTAGTTACCTCAGTTTTAAGTTCAAAACCGGTACCAAGTACCAATGTGACTTTCCAAATCTTATGTAGGTAGTTTCTAAGCTTATCTTGAACACCACTGACATCTGTAAAAACAAACGTCGTGAAAACAACCTATACTAACAAATAATGTAAGTCTGGAATCGCCAATCCGCCTTGAGCAAGCGTGGCGTATTGCTCATGCCTTCTCTGTATAAGAAGTAGCCTTCGCAGGTGTACAGTGTACAATAATAAGCTAGTATTATTATGTGTTAATACAGCAAAAAATCCTGTAATGGTACTAGGTGCCTCAACCAACATAATTAAGTTGCTTTGCGAAAAGCAAAGCTCGGAAAAACACTGATCACGTAGCGAAAATGAAAAGCGTCATTTGATAAAAAAACCACCTGTGTCTACGATTTTACGTAGGCATGACATACTATCTGTTTACTGCGATATCGTGTTAATATCCTTCATAAAACACGTACAATATTTGGCATTAATGATCAAACTAGCATAGACAGCTAATCCTGAGTTTTCTACGACGTTTCCTCCTTATTCCCAACACATATTATGTATTCAATGTCGAATAGTCGCTGAATTCACGAACATTTGTCGAGCAAACAATTGTATTGTCAAATACTAATAGCTTTTTAAATATGTATTAAACAGAAATCGACACGATAGCTTTCGCCGAATAGAGATGTGTTGTGGCCGCGAGTGTAACGGTAATAACGTTGGAAAACCAAGTACTTGGATCAATATTGAATGAAATGATTGCGATAGAGCACTTACTGCGGTGAGCGGTGCAGCTGAATGGAGACGAGCAGGCAATGGTAAATAGTAGGTAGTTAGGTACATTTTAGTATCGTTTACTCGATGTAAGTCTTATAACTTTTTTTTGATGTTTAATTCACTACTTCATCAATAGAAAGCGAGTTTTCGGCGAGTTTTTGTATGACAACAATATTATAGTTATATTAAGTAATATTTTTTTTACCTACAAGTATATCTCAAAATCAACGATATATTCTCGATCAATAAAAACGGTAATGTGATTGAGAAAGAAAACACTTACACATGAAATAACTAATTTACTTAAGTAGATTATGGTCGGAACGGAAAAACAAAACACTTTTCTTCATATCCGGTCCGAGGGAACCGCCCCCATAAACAATGCGTAGCTACGCAGCTACAGATAGCTATATCTGAGGGTAAACAAACGGCGCAGATATTACACCATGCTTTGTTTACAATTTTATCAGCAACGTGATCAATTCCCCGATGCGATATAAAGAGATTACGAAGAACAGTTATGTCACAAGGTAAACAGACCTGTCACATTCTTAGTAATATCCGTACCTGGAAAAGATTTATAATCTATGACTCTTAGTATAATAACATACTCTTCCAATCGTAATGATTTGATTGAAAAATACTCGTACATTCAGACATTTTAATGACGCAAATTCAAAAATTTCTTTCGGATGTATGCAAACAGAATTCTCAAATGAATTTTTTATCTTGTTGGTACACATTTATTTATTTTGTAGGTCTGTACTCTGTAACAGGATCCATAATCCTTCGTGATTGAATTGTACGCCGCCCTTAGTAGAAGCCAGACACGATAATCCTTCGAAAATTTCCTTTCCTTTATTCAATGGAAAAGAAAAACTGACTATAGGTACTGGCATAGTTCCGCCAGGAAATTCATGCAATGTGATTGCATAAATCTTGAATATTATGTAAAGTTTTCCTCATTTATTTTACTCTACGAATTTCAATTGTTTTTATTGACGCATAGTTACACCAAATCCGCAATTTCTACGAAACCGAAGTCTCATAACCTGAATAATGTCAACAAGCAATACTGTATTAATCTGATAACTATAATATACAAACAGACAACTTCCTGCTTTGAAAAATGATTGGCAGATTTATCGATAAACGTTCAAAATAAGATAAGTGATAAACACACGGTTCGCATATATACCTAGATTATTTCCAGCAAAGCTCCGGGGTAGCTAAGTTTGTCCGATTTAATTAAGGCAAAGTTGACACTACCCAGTCACCGTTGAACGTGTTAAAACAATTTGATTGCGGTTTTCGTTCCAAATGTTCCAATACAACTGTTATATGGATTGAAATCTATAGTATTGGACGAGATTATGTAGTAGTATATTTAGTCCAAGTTAGCAAGTTTTAGGTTAGACTAGAATTACGTTAGACAAGAGCTAAAACTATGAATATTTTTTAATGTCTAATTTACATAAAATTCGCTTAATCCATAATTATGACCATCATATCTACCTCTACCCGGGGTACACGTGTGTAGTGTATTTCATATAAATAATATCGATTTGATTCGGAAATAAAAATACAAAGAGGTAATATAACCTGCTTGCTACGCATGTGATTTCACTGCGTAAAAAGTTTGTAAACAGTTTTCCCTATTCTGTTGTCCTCTTTGCGTAAAATACAGGATACAATAAACTTCTTTATCAATTCTATCGAATATCCTCTGTGCTGATACCAGTCTAAATCCCTTTAGCCTTTATGGCGTGAATTAATATAAAAAAGTTACTTTCAAACGCAAGTACTATACAGCCGGTAGGCGACCGTTAATATGCCACTTCGGGTTTTAGAAAAGGCTCGTCATTGTGCAGCCTATCTCTGTCGCTCATGCGTATGTGATAGTCTGTGACTTTCAATGTAGGTGCCATTACTCAATGTACCATTATTAAAACCCGGGTACTATAGGTAATAGTATTTAGGTATTACTGAGATAGGTATGAGCTCTACAATACGGCCTTGTCCTGCGGCTTTATGACTCATCCGTACTAAAGTATATAAAGCTCACAAGTGACCTGCACAAGTCATAACTACTTAAACCTTTTATGTACACAAACGTTAGTGTCAAACACTTTACAAAGTTATAAACAACGACACCATTATTTTTTGTCAGTAGCCTTTTTTTGATTGGAAAATGACTACAAATCGTGATAATACAATTTTCACCTTCGACATCGTTGCCACTGTATTGAAGGCGACTCGTCTACTACTGCTACAGTGTGTCGGCAACCATCACTTTGGATTCATTCGGTGTATGTTTGTGTTAATATTTAGAAACTACAGTGTTTTAAGACCACTGCCATAGATATAGATAACCTTTTGAAGTGGTAAAGTGCTTCTAACAATCAATAACAATGTGACTACAAAATCTGTGATATGTTATGTTGGCTTTGTTCTGTGTCTCTGTGATATTAATTAGGTATCATTATTTGCGTAGTTGTGGTCGGAGCTTTGCGCTGAATGTGAGTAGTACAAGTTTAATCCAACACTAATTAAATGTTTCCACCGCAAAGGAAAAATACTCGTTACCGCATTGGGAAAACCCTTTAAATCGGCCTAGATTAAAAGATGATTAACGTTTCTGCGTAGTCATATTGTTTGAGTAAAATGACGTATGATCCAATGTAATACTTCTCATTGTTCAATGACTTGGGCCCATTAATCATGTCGTCATAAGTTTGACATACCTTGCCACAAGGGGGTGTGTCATATTATTGGTGTTATGTTTTGGATTGCCTTTTACATTTCCTAAACAGTACGATGTAAACCTCAAAACGTATTGGTCCCTTGAATTGTAATTTGAGAGCACGTCCATATTTCAGCATCAATATAAAATACAAAGTATTCACAAAGCTCTCACAATTTATTAATGAGTAGAACGTGCCGCTTCTATTTGGAGCGTGACAGGTACTAATGAGTGGCAATGTTGGCCCCGTCATGAATCGGATTCAGGACGCGTGCTGTCACTCGCCACTCACTACTTCTAGGAAAAACGTCAAAACTAGGCCACTGACGCTGAAACCGCTGGTGATCATGTCACGGTTGATACACATCCCTTGCGACCCGTTCTTCAAGACAATGAACGGCTTTACGTATCTCTCCTCTTGAAGCGTGGGTGCACTTATGACGCTAATACTCGTCACCAACGCGTTCATAATTTAGTTAATCGAATTTTCAGAGGTTAAGTGGTTAGAAGGAAAAGTTAAATACCTACCTCCTCCGGACTTTAAATAGCTACCGATCATTTCAATCGAGCCGTGACCAATTATGCGGAAACTATTTTATTTTTGTAAGTATGTCACACCAGTCAGATTTTTTTGCCAGCTTTGTTTGTGCTCCGATCCTATTTCCATTGACTTCCAATAAATAAACTATTTTCGTACTTCCAGCTATAGGTATGTCGTTAACAATCTAACTTTGTTGTTTTCAAACGTTCGCTTTTGACACCGTTGTGAGTGGGAAAGTCAACAGCATTTCACTTTTAAAGTGTTATCTCAATTCGGCTGGTAACATGAAACCTCGAATCATGAATAAATATTTTCAACTGTAGATCCTTGTAATATGCAAAGTAATGTAAATATATCTCTTCATTGGTGATTATCTTCTGCACGCTTAAGTTCTTTGACGGAGTGCTGGCTAATTTCGTATGCTCTAGTTTCTTCAGTGGCTGGAGGCCGTAACCATGAGCTATATCACTCCGTGCAATACTTCACATTTTTCATCATGTTGCCATTTGTACAGAAAACAATTTTTCCTCCGTCAGTTAAATATTTGTGTTGTTGTATCAGTAACAGCTCTCATTACTGAAACTGTCGAGTTTATTGTCAAACAAAATATGTGTGTCTTCGCCACTATTTGTTATAGTTATCAAGGTTTTTAGAACCGAACATTTGTTTTTGTAAATATTTTTTGCAGTACATTATTTTCATGCTTCTCTGAATATCAAAGAAAAAGAACCTCCTTTTCTTTGACGACAAAGGGAGAAATTCATGATTGCTTAAACACAATCTTAATTATGATCTGTTCAGTGCAGTATAATACCTAAGTCCGCGGCCATGACAAAGAAGCCTCTCTGCCCTTCTCATAAACGAAAAGATAGAAAGGTTATTAACCTTATGTTAGGGTCGAAGGTCAATACTTCCTGTTCTCCTTTTAATCTCACATCCTACTCGGCCTCGTTCATAACAATTTGCGGTAAAGCTCTAGTGTAATTCGGCTAAGCTAGGCTCATTGCGGCGACCACGTAACGACTCCTTGTGTACTCCTATCTTATCTTAAGAAACCCATAATAAACGTACCCGTGGAATAAGTATTTTTTCGCTGTCATTATTTTAGTAGTTTACTTCATTAGGTATATTTGGTATCGTTTAGAATTTTTCCGGATTTGAACCGAATTTATAACAAAAAAAAATCTCGACCTCTTGGTTACACTTTTCTGTTTATGTACTGATAGCAGCTTTATTATAAACAATAGTAATCTGTGCAAAACGCTCGTGTGAATGTAGTGCAGGGGTCATGATATGAAGCTGTTAAGTGGTCCAATGCATTATTTTGAAAGAAATTTTTATCAGAATTTAGAATATTTATGAAAGGATAGAATAAACCTTTTAATGTCTCACATAAATCTACATTGTTCCATTCAGTGAGGTATAAATATGAACACATCGTCGCTCCTGTAGGTAGTTTTTATTACTCTGTTTACCTAGAAACAGGAAAACAAAACCATTTATCCCGACTGCATAAAAAATTACATGCATTGAATTGAATCGTAATACAGTGGAAATTATCCAGTTGTTATAAATATTTTCCGATGAATCTAGGAAATGTATTATTTTATAATAAATACATATAATGTAAATGGAATCTAAACAATCATAATATACCAAGTACCTACTGAAAATACTTGTGAATCATCACTTCTAATTAAAATCATTCGTAAGTCAGTAAATGAATCGCGGAAATCAGATAGCATATATATATTTTTTCAATTTTTGATAGAAGGTATGAGCCCGGTCCCTTAAGTAATTTCCCAAGTTGTACCTTTTGTTCTTCTTTGAATCTGTTCGAAAAATCCTTAAAAACTACAAGCTAAATTGAATCATATGTTGATAACAGGAAGATAAAAAAATTGCTGGCCTAACACGAGCAAGAAGGTGTAAAATGTGCTTATCTTAGTCTAGTCTCAACCTCGGATCCGGATACCCCAGCAGATAGCTACTCACTATCAGTATATTTATATTCAAATAGGTCAAACTGAAGTCAGACCCCACAACATCTGATGAGACACCAATACGTGACGCACGGGATCAGGGTTTGTCTTCGGAGCACACATAAACAACGTGAATTTAATCTGACATTAGTAAACACTTCTTTGAATGCTTAATTACAAGGTCTAGAACAAATTCGATCAATTACCTTATTTAACACAATTTATTATGAAGAACATTTTTATCAACATTATTGACAGCGTAATCAAATTAACGTTTTATCAGTTGTACTCAAAACTTCCGAGATCACAGATTTTGTTTTGATATTGATATCAAAGTCTACAATGACATAATGATTCGAAACACAAAGACATGATTTAAATTCAGTTATATTTTATACTAGCTTCTGCCCGCGACTTCGTACGCGGATCCTGTTGCTTATGCCAGCGACAACGGGGTCGTCAAAATCGAAGATCTGAAACGTCTGATGTAGAATTCTAAGGCCTGGGGACGGGAAAACAACGGGATGAGCGAGATTTCATCGAAAATCAGTCCTAAACTGTTACCGCCTTCACCGCGTGGAGGTACTCCCAGCTTATGTTATTTTATAATTATACAGTGAAATTGAGCTTTGATTTCCACATCAGCTGCTCCAGATCTTCAAATTTTATACGACAACAGAAAGTGCTCATCAGGCTGAACAACTCTTGCTAAGACGTCATTCCTATATATGTTATAGTGTAGCTGGGCTCTTGGAGTTCCACATCAGGTGTTCCAGATCTTCAAATTTATTCTCTTAGCAGAAAATGCTCATCACGTGAAACAATTTTTGCTATGGTACCATGTTTGTATATCTTATAGTTTAGCTGGTCTGTTGCGGTTCTGCATCAGGTGTTCAAGTTACCAAGATAAATTATAGCCTATATGTTGCCCGGACTTAATACCTATACAACAAAAAAAAATCTTTCAAATCCGTCAAGTAGTTCCGAAGATTAGCGTGCACAAACACACAGACAAACAGACAAACAGACAAAAAATAATTTAATTACAGTTTCGGGTTCGGCATCGGTATAATAACAACCCCTGCTACTTTTTTTTTATATATTTCCATTGTACAGACACCACTTTTCTAGAATTTTATTATATGTATAGACTAGCGACCAGCCCCGGCTTCACACGGGTGCAATTTACTAAACCTCATATTTTTTTGTGCTTTTCATACAATAATACTACCGAAATTTCCAACTTTTCTAGTAGATTTAAAAAAAGAATCTCCGATTCAAACTTTATCTTGAGAAGTACCTATGAACACAACAAAAAAATAGACAAATCGGTTTTTTTTAATAATTACTCGCAGTATTTAAAGTTCTCCTCTCTTACTCAACTTACAGACATAATTTGTATGTGTATTTTATAGTACTTTATCGGTACTTAATTTATTCTCTTTGTTACAGACGAAGCCTACATGAAGCTAGCCTTAGAAACCGTTGAGGAGCTGGACTGGTGCTTGGACCAGCTCGAGACCATACAAACACATCGCTCCGTGTCTGACATGGCTTCCCTCAAGGTCAGTGTAACTGCATCTTTCATACGACATGTACGGATTCACTATGAATACGACATTCGAACTATATTTTTAGTTGCACTGATTACATTGTCATGAGCTGAAACAGGTGATTGATCTTGACTCAATACTGATACGTCAGTGATAAACAATGAGTAAAGAAATATATGACTCAACTCTGTCAATACTGAAACTATCGTGTAATCTTACTCGCTGGACATGAGTGAAAACGAACGAACTTTGTCTCTATGTATGATGTATTTTCCAAACAGGTCCTACTCTGTGTCGTAGCTAAAAAGAATGGATATTTCTGCATACCACGTTAATTTTAATAGCATTATAATATTCGTTTAACTCAAAACCAAAATGTCCAACCTTAGTAGCTACTTTACTTAGTAGCAATAAAAGACGACACGCGCATTTCACAACAATATCTAATGATATCGAATATTTAATGACTTTTTCATGTCATCAAGCTATCTTATACATTGAACAGCAAATAACAAGAGTTAAAATTGCGGCCTTCTAATTAAATATGTAATGTAGGTCAACGATAACTATCTACATGTATCTAAGATTACTGCTATTAATAGCATATAGGTTACCATTAAAATTGTTATTCACTAGGACAGAAGCCTAATATGTTACCGAACTGCGTGTTAAATATCATAATCAGTAACAGTTATAAAATAGATAACGATTAAATTTAATGTTTCTTTTAAATCTGATAGTCTTTACGAAACTAGAGTACATAATGTATCACACATTGTTGTGTATGTAGGTAATAGCCTTGGAATTTAAGAGACAATGTACTTTCAACAAATATCTTATCATGATTTATGATGATAATTCACGAGAATTATTACTGCCATTTATTTAGAGAGTAAAATACCCGAGGCGTGCCAATCCCTACTGGCTCATCTTATATTCTTCAGAATAATTTGCATCGAAACACATAGCAATTGTCTTTTGTTTCTATTTATAATAAACTACGCACAATATATGAGGAAAAGACTGCAAATTCTTTAAGTATTGGTCACTGAAAAAGATTCCGAAGCTGTAGGTAGGTACAGTTTTTCCGTTGAAAGTTTCTACAGAATTCTAGTTAAAAAATTAATTACTTACTTCCATAAAGTTATTTTAAAAGGATCTTGAAAAATAATACTAATTGATTCATAGAAAAATGTAAGAGACGGCGTTCGATGTTTTATAATTTCATTAATTTGTTCTTCTACTAAGTATTTTAAGTATGACCTTTTTACTAGAATTGCCAGTAATCTATCATTAAGATTGCCAAGCCTCACTCACGTACACACTTTATTATGTTGAGATAAATCGTAAGAGCTATGAATGGACCACGAATGTTACGAGTGCATCTCAAACGTGATCATTTCATGAATAATGATACATCAATCTAGGGGATAAATTACTAACGGTGGAAACTTACTGATAAAATGATTATTAAGGTAACTTGTAAATTATACACATATGTTTTACAAACATATTGTCAAGATGTGACTATAAACTGAGGAGTAAACAAAGTACAAATGTGAGCAATTTTTGCAGTCGTGTTTTTTAATTTTTTTAATTATAATATTAGTATAGATAACGTTTTATTGTATAGCTACGTTGAACAACTGTTAAGTCTTATATAATTCACATGATAGATGTAATGATTGTGACACAATTTCAATGTAGAAGCTATTAACGTACATAAATACCTATAACGGGTGTTAAAAGACGCTTAACGTAGCCGAAATTAACATGTTCTTCCCATCATTATGCTCATTTTATTATTTGGGAACCTTCTAGTTACCGAGGTATTGAAGGTCAAAATGCTATCATTTTTATGGTTTTTTTTTACGAAAACGAGTTTTATATTTTAAGTAAGTAAACTAAAATACCCCCATGACTCCTGTACTGTTGGATTGTTCACACCAAAAATGTAAGTCGTTTCCCAGCAGTTCTTTATCAATGTTGCTTGATTTGATGGGCAGTATGCGTAGTTAATGCGTATGCGATGTGTCTCATAGCACCCTGTATAAGCCGTATTCAGCCCTCAATCCCTTTTTAAAGTGTATGTTTTCTTTCATTCACGATTGGTATTTATATCCCAATTGACATTTTAATTTTCAAAATACTTCTTGCCAAAAAATAAGTTTTTTTTTTTCAACTGACATGACTATGTACATCATCTAGTGTAATCGGTTTTGGGATTTCCCTGACCAACCTCTTCAGAGAACCAGTTTTAAAACGTGACTTACCAATAAGTGACCTAAGATAATAGTTTGCCATCAAAATAATGGAAAGCCCGTTCTCAAGTATTTGTGTAAAGAATAGAATGGCATTCTACGAACGCTTAGAAGGTTTACCTTACTATTTTCACTAATGTTCTGACTAAATCAATGTTTACTATTTGAATTCTGATTAAATATATTAAAAGCTGTCTGGAATATATGAATGTAATTAAAACTCTTTGTTACCATGCTACTAATGTTCAGTTTCAGTTTATTTAGATTCAGTAATATAAATCGTACCTAATTACTAATCGAGCTTAATTTAAAATATATTTTTTTAAAGCAAGCTTTTGTAATTTAGTTTGACGTATTCCTCTCAGCAAACCCTTTCATTTAAGACCCATATCTTGGGAGTGCACAAAATAAATAGTCCGCCATCTTGAGTAGTCCGCCATATTGGATTTAGAATAACGTCACTTAACTCACCATGCATTGCCATCTAAACTAACTGTGCATGCAAAATTTCACTTTAAAATTCAGTTGCAATATTTGGCCCGAACAAACATACATTGCAAATTAAATAAAAGCTTGTAAAAAGTGTTTATTTTAAAACTTTTTATAATACAACAATAAACAACATTTAATAATAGTACGTATAGCTATCATCTTGTTGACTGCTAAAGAGACTGACTATTTCGATACAGGATACAGATACAGTTTTATCACGACAAGTTTTTTAGATTAGTATCTACTGCTCATAGCTATAGCTTCATGATGTTGTAACAGCTCCACGACAACTCGTTAAAATTCTGTAAGTCAAATATATTTTGTTAGTTAGCTTATATTTTGAATCACGTCCCAAGTTAAATATAAATTTCCGCGCCTTCGATCGCACGTCAACGTTCAAAGCCTCTTTGAGTCGGAAAAGTTTTAATGATTTCGAAGCCAAAAGACTTGCTATTCATATATACTTTTCATAATTGACGGAATTTTGGTCAACTTTTATCAAGGTAATTTATTTTCCGCAAATTAATTAGCATAGGTACACCTAAATATTTTTTAATACATAAACCTTTAATTCACCTTAATTAAAACTCTGCATGCGTAGAGTATCAAGTACACACCTCTACGCGAGTAAAGGTCAGCATCTCAAATTAAAATTTAAGACTTTCGTTGTCCTTTTAGCTCTAAAATATACGTAGATTCATTAAAGCCTCAAATATTTGAGAGATGAATTTTAATTAAAGGATCCCATTCAACTATCAAGTTACTTTAGACTTTATTTGGACGGAGGCCATTGTGTTCTGTCTCAATTATTATTTAGTGGGGCAAGTTTTAACTTTTAATAGGACACGGCTGGCTAGCATTGCACCACTTTGCACCGCTTTATATTGAGTGAGAGGCAGTTAGTTCCTGGTGGATCGATGCGTTTGACGTCACAATGACGCGAACACTTTAATATTTTTTTGCCTGACTACACAACGATTTTAGACCTAATGCTTAAGGAGCTTTTGATACGATACATACATTTCGTCAATCATTACGGTTATCTACGTAACCGTAATGATTGACGAAAGCGTGAGTGTGTGCTACGCGCAGCAGTGTACGTGGAATTTACGTAATGTAATGCTTCAAGTACATCCAGATGGTTGAGTTTCGTTTGCTTACTTACTCTTGCACCAAAATGAATTTATTTTCAGTAGTAGCAAAAGCGTGGCTTTATATTCATTTGAACTCTTTGATAACTTCGTTTCTAACCGCCCAGCTGTGCGCTTGAACCTCTATATTTCAATCAGAGAAGTTTCCACCCTCCATGTTAATGTAAAGTCGGTCCGTGTGACCTTTCAGAGCTTTGGGTAACAAACTAATTCTGGTATACGAGTTCCTTAACGATTGTGGCAATGAGTACTAAACCCTGGATCACTTCCTCTAAGGGTTTACAGTACGCGGCAGTTGGCACTGTCAGTAGCATGTGTGCGTGACGTGGTACCATTAACACTGAAGGGCAGCTTCGCCGTACCCTCGTGGATGACGCAGATCCCGTCCGAAAAATAATGCGTGTATCATTTACAAATCAATATTTCACAGACAAATCGTCTATTTATGGATGCAGCAGATACGCACGAACGTATATCGATTCGACATTGATACGGATTCGATATTTACCGCAGAGATTTTAAACGATTACCGTACGTATCGATATTTATTTACCGCACCCGTTCAGATGAAAAGTATGATTTGGGCACACCTTCCGGGAAAAACGGAACACATCTTTGAAGTTTTCGGACAGAAAATCTGGTCTTAATCATTTTATTTAGAATCTCGTCTAAATATAAATCAAATTTCAGGAAGAAAGAGAACTAATTTCATATTAAATTAATAACACAAAGAGTCGTGGTTCCTCAAGTCAATTTATGAAAGACGTGCCAACTTGGTTAGCATTCAACTCAGAGTCGGAGGTAAGATTTTAAAACCAGCGTCGTAAAATTACATTTTTAAATATTCCGACAGCTACGGCACATTGTCTAGTTTTATTACTCAGTCAGTATCCTTGGGAAAAACAAAGAAATACAAAACAGACAGAACAGTGACGTGCTAGTAGTTACACAGAATGTGACTGTGAGAGAGAATGTGTATCGGCTATGACATTAATTCGCGTTATTAATTATTCTGGGAGGTTTTGCGTATAGTGCGCTTCATCATGCAATCACAACGCAAGCTGTAATAAAACAGCTGGGTCGTCGCGTGCGCGGGTAAGGTCCATGGACGCCGGGTGTCCCCTACGCTCGCACAGTCACGTACGCCGAGCTGGGCCGCCGCCGCCCGCCCGCCTTGCCGGATCAATTGTCTCATGACACACTTGTATCTTGAATTCCTTATCTCCAGTCAAACTGCACATGATCTAAAAGAATTGCGCTTCATAGCAGATCTATTTCAAATGCAATCTGAAATCAAATAAGATAATGCTTTTTATCTCGGCCACCAGTACCAGAAAAATCTTAGTAAACAATGATTGGCATCACAATGCCATCGCTACTTTCCCTGTCATTTAGATATTTACCTGAAAAGTTTTCCTCCATCATATTAAATGACTACCTATATCCTTCACGATTCTCACGATTCGTACGATAAATAGAATGAAAATTCGCTGAATTGCTAACAGCCGCCTACACGCTACAGAACGTATATTTCGCCTGAAATATATTATTGAATGCGATCTTCAAAAGAAAATTTGTTTTGTATGGCTTATTTTTTAAGGTTTTGATAATCACATAGTATAGATTTGTTTTAATATTTCCTCAATAATGAGAAACGGACATGAGCCATCATGATCAAATTTGCTTAATTTTAAAATTGAATTTCATAAGAAAATGAAATAGTCATGTATGTATTGAATTAAGGAAAGAAAAGAATAATAGAACAGTTTGACATATTTTCTATACAAAAGTTGTCAAATCGCCATATTTATCCCTTCATTAAGACTTATCTGACAATTGAAAAATTAGCTCTTAATGTCTTAACATATGTTATGAACTTACTCGTATTATCAATGGTAAACATAATTATAGCCCTTGAAAGATACCTACGTTTCTAGAAATACCTACATGTTATTTAATTTACAATCTACCTCATCGTATGCAACATTCATAAGATGAATTTTCTATGTACATTCTTAGAGCCATTGTTTAAGTAATCGTAACTTTCTTCGTTGCTACTACATCTGACAGAATGAGGTGATCGCATACACATAATTTGTTTATGTACAAGGTGAGGTAGTAATGCCAGTCCACAGGCTCTTATAGGAATATCGATAGTTAAATTACTACATAATTAATTAATAGCAAACATGCTGACTGTATTACGGTTGTACAAGATAATGATGTATCTTTATAAATATCACATACAGAAAACTAAATTCCAAGTAAACGGTAATGTATAAATATTTCATTTTTAATTCAGCGCAACGTTTAAATTGGTACAGGTTGTATATTTCAAATCCTGTAAAAGAATGAAGGTTTCATGAATAAATGGGGCATCTGGCAACACTGTTACCTATCTAATGACCCGGGTCGTGTGTGACGTCTATTCCGACCTCAGGCGAGGAACACGCGCCGCCACCGCCGCGCCGCCGCCGCCGCTGCCTCGACTACGAAGGTTGACATTCGCTTCCCACCACAATACAACGATGCTAGAATATATGCGATCTTGATTCAAAATTTTATTGATTGGTTCTGAAATGAGGAAATCTACTAAAGTAAGAGAATTTTATCGCAGTCATATTTTCAGTCAGGATTGTTTGTTTACTCTTAGTATATATAATTTATTTAGCTAAAATAGGAACAAAAGATATTTTTATAAAATTAAAATGGACCACCATTTTTATTATTCTAATAAAAATAAAATAATTTTGTCCACCTTCAATCAAATACATGGCCATATCTTATATAACCTATGTCAATACAAAACAGAAGTCTTTTTTTTACTTTCGTCAGCTTGTTTAACACTAAAATGGATGCGTATTTAAATAGGCATAAGTATATTGGAATAGGTAAATCACTGAATACTGAATAAGTACATACATATCATTTACAGGTTTTCCTGCACACATTAGGTACCTATAGTGATAATCATGTAATGAGGAAATTATGATTATAAATTAATTGTTGCCTATTTTGTGAGAAATACCTATTGATTAGTTGTGACGTAGTTTATTAATACGTCACAATGTTAAGATCGGGCATGCCAACAGTCATAGGTACTGGTTATTTTGTACTGGTCAACCACAAGTAACGTGTTTGCTTTGCAGTTTTGACCACACGTTTTTTTATGGAAACACGTCATTAATAATTGCAATAAAAATATAAATCTTGTATGGTTAAAGTACTAATGAGTCATTTGAATACTTAATTATGATTCATTTTCTAATCTAACTTTTTTGTCTCCATGATGTCCGTCACTCTATTTTATGAATGTGTAATAGGTTACATAATATTTGAAATAATTTTAATTAATTTTATTTAAAAATATAATCATCTTTTTTCTTATATTCAAATACGTTACTATTATTCTTTTCTGATCTCCAACAAAAAATATACACAAATATAACATACAAAAAATGATCAGGAAACAATCTTAGGTGTAGGTACTCCTTCACTTATAGGAGACCACAGCAGGCACAATAAAATTAAAAAAGTTAAAAACTAACTAAGTAAGTAATTATAAAATCATTTTAAATACAGCTATAAAAGATAATAACGTGAACAAATTTGGTAAAATTGTGAAATAGGAAAAAAAACCTTAATTACTATAAAAATTAGAGTAGTTACGTCGTGTTACGTATAATCATTGAGACCTAAATTTAAACATTCTGATTTATTTCCTATCGTGTGTCGTAACGTCAATGCAACAAACAAGATTTGAGAAGTAGTCACGGTCAACCCTGTCGTGAACTAGACATTATTACGTCATTTATTTAACTATGTAGCTACATAACGTTATACATAACAGATAGTACATTTTACTAAGGAAGAATCAGTAGATCTTGAACGATTTCACGACAACATTAAATAGATTTTTGCTCAGTACATAAATGAAATGAGTTAACCATATACGGAAATCAAAGTACATATCTCTTGTTTCTAAAACAAAATTAATTATTCAAATCTTTTATGGAAATAATATTCTTGTGACATTATATCGCAAACAATAAAAAGATATGACGTGAGGGGAAGTACCTACGTAGGTAGTGGTCTTACTCTTAGTTATCAGCATCACTGCAAGGGCGCCATAACTCAAACAGTTGGGAACGTTTTCAATAAGTACTTATTAATCTAATATTTGTAACATATGTTAGTAATAAATTTGAATCAAGGAGAGCAATCTCGTCATCTTAATACCACTGTACTAAAGTGCTGTGTAAGTAAACACTATTAATATATATTTTCAAAGTTAAATGAAGTATATTATAATAATCTAGGCCAGGGCTGCCCATCGTCAAACATACGAACATAACTTGACTTGTTTACGTCTATTTAATCGTACATCTGTATCTTATCTTCGCGCAATCAACTCCTTTCTATAAGTACCACTAATTTTAACTATTAGACAGATTGATAAAACATGTAACACTGCTAATCAACCTTAATTATTGAGATATTGTTGTTTTTATGATTCAAATCATAATGGTTTCATAAAATACTGTAATAATCTTAATCAATATCTTATGTAATTACTTAAGATTTAAAATATAGGAAGTAAGATAAAATCTGATTTTCTAGTGTTTTAAAACACAATTTTCATTGACAAAGGTATGTCTTATCTCCAGCCATCTCTTTCACTTCATTAATGAAACTTCGATGTGAGGTACCTATGTTAAAAGCGATGAAATCGATTGGTGTACTTGACCATGCTCTGATATTTCTACGTCACTAAAAATAAGTACGTAAGCAAAGTAAATTCGACCTAATAAGGTAAACTATTTACTTCAGAGCGGGAATTACCTATGTACTCCATTTGGTAATCTGTACGTAGTTCAAAAGTACGAAGTTTAACTGCGTGCACACACCTCCGTGACTTAACGTTTATTAAGATTTCGTGATTTCTTTAGAAATCTTAAATCCATATTTTTAAGACGCTCTAGAGTTTTCTTAAGTGTTGTATGAGACAACTTAGAAATCAGCTCCTGATATTTATTCAGTCTCATCATTTAATAAATTTATTATTTATTTATTTATTCAAACTTTATGCAACAAAAAAATTACAAAGGCGGACTTAATGCCTAAGGCATTCTCTACCAGTCAACCAAAGGTGGTGAAGAGATAACATAGCAGGGGCAAAAAATTGTACATGAGAAATAATCATAATAAAAATAATCATAATAATCTTCTTTTTTTTTTAAGTAACAGATTTGGGAATTCAAAACAATTTCGACATAAAAGAAAAATAAAAATTAGTCAATGAGAAGACCCGCGGTTTATTTCTCTAAAATTATTGCAAAGTCACTCCACATCAGCATTTTCACATTTTTCAGGGAATTTTACACGTATTTCAAATGATTCTCGTAAACAAAATGAATTGCAAATGCAAATTGATAATTATTGCGGTCCGTTATTTATATATTAATATTATTACCGTAAGAATCCCCATAATATCTACAATACGTATATGTTTTCCAAGAACATAATCTAACCACTACGTTTAACCACAACCTGTAATCAAATAACCGACGCGTTTACTTTGCAAATATTGTACATTAATATACAAATTGTTCTATACAATTTATGCATACCCTGGAATATGCAATGCAAACAATTTAACTGAATGAGCGTGATTTTAGTTTTAAAAATACAGCAGTTAATTCAAATATAAATGTATTCTAAAACTTCGCATTCCAATCTTTGAATGGAACTCATTGAACGAGTGAAAACTTTTAAACGAAGAAAAGAAAAATAGTGGATTCCTAGGTGGAGGCGCCTGTTTTGTGTTACACAGAAAAACATTTATATTGCTACATCGTTACTCTAAATGAGTTCGCGAAACTCAAGGGAAAACGTCCAAATTACGTAGGATTCTGTGCAGTATGCACATAGACTGCTCACTGATACGTATTGTTATTCACTACCATGTTTACTTTCCAATTTTTACTACGTACAAGGCAGTCATAACAAAAAACGTTCCGTTCATGAAATTCTTCAGAAGCATAAAGTTGTTAATCTTATTCATGAACTTTTAAAAATAAGGTTGAAATGTAAACTCTAAACTGAAAATGATTTCATTAAATCGCTACGAACTAGTGCAGGTCTCTGGTTATAGCGATTAAATAAAACCTTTTAATGTCCCTTTCATATGTACGTACACAACTCACATATGCGTACATGAAATGACTTTTAGATAATCAGTAGTTGATAAAAGTTAACACACAGAAAAACATTGTCTTACATGTTACTTGTCACGTTACCCATTAGAAATGTCGTGAGACCATACACCCAACGACAACGTCCGTCCAATATGATGCACATCATTCAATCAAATTACGAAACTTGATGCCAAGTAAGCACATGTTATGATTGAGAGGTGAACCAATCGCGACGGGAATGATTAATCCTATTCCGCTTGATGAACAATTTGGCATTAAAACGCATTTATCGAGTATCGTCCGATCACTGCGTCATATTGCCGCGCCCACGCCCTAATCACGTCTCGCCATGACCTATAGGATAAATATTAATTACTATGTAGGTATGTGCATAAATGACAAGCATTTATCAGTATCACATAAACCAAACGCATCGATTTCAGCTACCATGTGGTATATAATCGACAAACAAACGTCATTTTAACGATTTTCAGGTAGCTTATTAGCGCCGTTCGTACCTACGTCATTCTACGTCATACATTATTTGAATAATTAATCTAACTTTTCCCAAACATCAACCTTACTCACTTGTCAGTAAAACTGAATTTTCATCAAATGAGCTTTGGTACTAACCGAAAAGTAGTCGTGAATTAATTACAATTTATTATTTCTGTAGTTTTTGTTTTTAAGAAATCCTTTGCCCAGCTTTGAATTGGGCTATGCGGCGCGACGTAGCAAGCATTATTCATATTTTGGTTCTATCTTGCAATAAGTAAAATTGATATACTCTTTTATATGTTTTACTGATTCTAACGCAATAACGCATCTATATTACTGTATGTTCTAAGTAGAGAGATAAGAGATCATCACAATGTTAAATGTTTGTTAAATATTTCACAATAGATGAAGCATCTTTCTCAGTTCAAAATGGTCGAGACATAACTCACAGATATTTTACTCGTAGCAACAGATGCTGGGTACCCTGACGCAAGTAAATGGGCTTTTATATTTCCTGTAGGTACACCATTTTCAGCTATCAATCAACACTCTACTCTAGTTTTACGTCACGGTTTTAGCCATGAATCAATTTAAGGTATTTTTATTTCATTGTTTGTATCCCACGCCTACGCGGTCAACGTCACAGGGAAATTGTGAAGCTAATTTCTCTTCAAAAACCCTTAGGGATAGGATAATGGTGGTTTGATAGCAGGAAATCTTAAATAGGTACCTAAAGAATGAAAATATAACTATTTAGGTATGTATATATTACTTGAAACAGTGAATTTAATTAAAAGTAGTGCGTGTAGCAAGTCCTCTTTCATCGATCTTCAATGAGTTTTAATAGATGAATGATATTAATAATAATATGCGGAAGCGAAATTGAGATACCATCAATCGTATAAAATGTTTTCAAGGAGATAGGAAGGCAATGTTAGCTTTGTAGGTCTTCCTGAAAAAGCTGTGCCGCTTTTATATTATAAATCATGGAAGTTATAAATTATAACGTTTTAATTTCGCATAAAAAATATATCAAATTGTAACAAATAAACATAGGTAACGCTCGAGTTCCTGACTTCATTCCTGAAATATATTACAACGAAAAGAATAAACAACAACGTAAATTTTATTTTGTACAGTTGTAATGTTTTCCCATTTTTCGTGAATGAAAAAGTAAAACAATGAGATTCCCATTTTTTAACTCCGTCTATAAAATACCGTTAACAAATAAGTTTTTTACAGAACCATTGATTTTTTTAACGATCATTTCTTTACCCGTTCAAGCCGACAGTATTTGTGAATGTGCGATCTGCATTTTATATTAAGGGCTCTTACAATTTATGAGTTTGGTACGGGACTGCTGCGGCACTGGAAACTGCACACGAACGGTTGTCGCTTTCATACAGTTGAGACGTGACGTTTGACATCCAGCCTTCATGCATGCGCGGTACGAGTGTCGCACGGTGCTATCGACGTGTCTTCAATACCGCGCAGCAGTCTGACACCAAACGCACAAATTGAAAGGACCTTTATAGCGTGTACCGGATTTCAGTGACACAAAAAGTAACTTTTACCCAAGAGCATTACTTTCCAGCTAACTACCATATAACATGAATCACTAGACACGTGAACTAGTTTGCAGTGAGAATGCTTTATCATGTCCATGCCACGGTCCCGCACTTAGTGACCTGCTGCTCTATTCCAGTTCCTTCACGCTTTCAGGACATGATTTATGATTGTTTGATTTACATTCACATTTATACACGCTACCTATGTCGATGCAGGTCGTGCTAGTTATCTGTAACATTTTATGACTAAACTAATGGAAATCTATTTGCAAGCCTTTTAAAAGGTAAAGTAGGTAAAACTCTCTAAAGTAACGGTTTTGCGTAGGTATCTGGAATCTTCCGTTCAACACAATCAATTTAAGCAATTCTTCGAATCAATCGTGCTTGAAATCAATGGGTATGGAGGCTGTTTACGTCGCTGAAAACTAGTTCGGGTCAGTTGATACCGGTCAGGGTTCGTGATATATTTTGGTCAATACTATAATCACCTTATCCTTTTGAAAACTATGTACTTATGTAGGTACTTATGTTCAGAATTACTCTTCAGTTTATAGAAAAATATGTTGAATAAATTACCTAACAGTAATAATCAACAATATTTATAACCATGTTGCATAGGCAGGTAGTGGCATTATTAGCTAGAAATCTTTATTCTGAAATCCATCTGTATGTTAATTACAAGACGTTTAATCTATTCACTACGTTGTTTTTATACGTAACTGCAGTGTCGATAACAGATTGAACAAATACTAGTGTTGTACCACCCAGCATTACTGAACCGATTTATTTTCACAGAAAAAGTATAGGTAGATAGATATATTTATAACAACTGCGATAATAAATGTCAATGACAAGTTAAATTGCAATGTCGCTCTCTAGTACATGCATAAGAAATATTATGTACTTGTCTTATCTTTACAATCCGAAATAATTATAAAATTAAATCTTAATTATCGCGAAGGTGACTTCCTAATTTGGGATAATATAAAGATACTCGTAATTATAGGATTTATATCGACTACCGGGGATCAAGATTAGGCTTCTTAGACGATAAAAAAAAAACTATGTCAAGAGCAGTTGCCTCCAATTCTGTATGTCACTTCATGGCTGAAAAACATTTTAGTTGAGCTGTTGGTAACGGAATCTGCCTCAATCTCCTGCTTAAGCCTGTCCACTATCCACTATCATGTTACTAAGCGCTTTTGATATAATCCGTAACTTTAAAATGTTATCGACATCTTATCACGTGTGTACTTTGCTTCGCGTTATTCTTGTCGTGCTATTTAGCCATACATAGACAGATACAATCAGACCATTTATATCAATTAATTGAAACATTTCAACTGCCGAAAAACAATGGAGACAGGTTGTATCCGGATAAAAGCAACACAAATAAAGCTAGCTAAACCGAAGCCCGTTGAATCAGATTCGGCTGAACAATTCTCTAATAATGAACTTCTTGCAGCCAGGTCGGATATTAAATTATTAGTGGGAAAAGCGGTTCCCTCTACACTGTGTCAGAGGAAGCGCGAGCGACTGAATCTAGATTACATGTAAAGCACATTACTGGGAAGGCGGTATTTCTGTAGTGTGCAGAGCTGTGACGATAGTCGTGCCTCGCTTAATATGAGGCCGCGGCGGCGCGACCGCTTCAGTCTGACGATAGCGCTCATAGATAATAGACGTTCTAAAGTTATATCGTGGATACATTATTAAAGTTCGGAATACGAGCTTACTAGCTGATTTTTTTTTTGTGTTTGGAATATTATTATTTTGTGTTGTGAAATGCGCGTGTGCGCCGAGAGACAAAGCGTTCGTTTCGCGCCTGCCCGGTGGCTGCGGAGTCGCGCTGTGACGATGGCCCGTTCAATGGATATGTTGCACTTGCAGTTCAAGCGCATGCTGAACAAGGAGCTGAGCCACTTCTCCGAGTCCAGCAAGTCCGGCAACCAGATCTCAGAGTACATCTGCTCTACATTTTTGGGTGAGTGTTCATAAATAAATAATATTTTATTAGACGAGCTAACAAGCAATTACTGAAAAAAGCATTTTAATTTATAATTTATTTATTTTCCATAATTTTAAAAAATTCCATTTCGTCAATTTAGTTTACTCACACAATATTATAAAAACGACACAGCAATTTATAATTACTGATAAACTTAGCATAGCTCGATAAATAACTTACATTCTAGGATATTTATCAAATAATTTGGAAGTTTTAAGATAGGAACGATAGATATTAAATGCATTATAAATAGCTACATACTTGCAACTTTGATATAAGTAGATAGTTATTAACTTAGCCGCTGAAAAAATGACTCACTCGTACATTGTGTCATGTCGACGCGATTAAGTACTTCAATCTGTCAAAATGTTATAGTAGGTACGTCATCGATCACAGACCGTGAGGTTACGCAATGTAACCTTTTTTACAATACATTCTTGATAAGTAGGTACGACGGCCAACAAAAACATGATTTCTCCACAACAGAAACTTCAATTACCTACGATAATTTTGCTTTTAGATTCAGAATTTCATTATTATAAAGTAACGACTCGCCTGGCTATATACGGGTGCAATGTAGAACATAAACCTTCCTTTTGAAATCACCTTGATGAAAACCGCATTATAATCCGTTGCGTAGTTCAAAAGATCTAAGCGTACAGACGGCAGGAAGCAAGTTTGTTTCATTCTATTTAGAAATGAAAAATTCTAATTTGGAAAACATCGAATTTCCACGTTTTTTCAGTGTTTTACAATTGTACGCTGCACTTATTTTATTGAACAGTATCTTGGTATATGGTATTTATTTGCTGGTAGGCGTAGCTCGTTGAATACATATGTTAGAAGTAGGTATATAGAAGTACATGGTCTGGGCATATATTAAAGTACATGGCCTACTTACTTTACGGTGTGAACGTCCTCCCGCGCCCACTTGTGTGACAATTATTTCGACCAGAATATAATGTATTCTAAAAGCGCTATAGCCTATCTGCATGAAAAGAGGAGCGTTCCCATAAAAGTCGTACTAAACTAATTCTGACTAATAATTAAAAGTATTTTCGTTGTATTAGAGCCTGTTAAGTAAATACTTTGTGCCTCATAAATATTATTTGTATTAAGTATTTCGAAAGTCGATTCACACTCATATGAGTAATAACCATTATTCATCAAGTCAATACAGACACGACCTTCCGCATAATTACTTTCTTTATACCTACGTATTATTATTCTCCCTGGGAAAACCGGGATTAAAGCAACAAATACGTGTATAGTTAAGAAAATCCACGTTAGGTACCTACTTGATTAACTTCAATTCATAAATGCAGAAGATTATCGACTTATTGATTACATGGCATTATCATTATAAATCGCGTCACAAAGTGACTGTATATTAATGGAGCTTTAATATTTGAAATCAACAGGTAAATAAACCTAACAGGATAATAAATGTAAATAAGCCTTATCAGTGGTGATAAAGCCGATAACCCCATGCCACGCGCGTCTACTTCCCGCTTTACAACAACATCCATTAACGATTTAAGGAGTCTGCGCACTACGCCGTGTCATACCATGACCGTGCTAGAAACGCGTCGGACAATATTTTTTTTTTCGAAAAGCATGAGACTAGACCGTTCCGTCACCTACCAACACCGTCGCGTGCCATGCACATCGCATCAACAATTTGTCAGTTGATACGCCGTTGATATACGTTCTAGTGGGCATAGTAGTGCATGTCATGTTTCGCCCTCAGGCACGTTCATAGCACGATCTGCCTTAACTTTTTATGCTATCTAAAATTGTTATTTCATCTGGATGAAGACCACCAGAAACCACAAGAAATACATAAATCATAAAGTACTGTTGTAATGCTAGTTGTGAGTCGTAATTTACATTCAACTCATTTTGCGTCGTTGTGTGGCAAACAAGCTTTTATATGAAAAGGAAGGTAGTGAAAATTACGCGACTGAAAAACGCGCAAAAATTACGGTCGTTTGGCTTTATACTTACACTTCCTATGTTAAGCAGTGCAAATTAATTAGAACATCAGCTATGAGCAAGCCAAATATTGTTGACACGCCACAGCCCATATATTATAAATATTCAAGGCGATGTTATTGAGGACGTAAAACATTTGGGACATAGATATTTGACAAACAACTAGCTGTTATTAAACCAATTGCCAAATGGGGACGAAGGAACTTCGTAGTACAAATTAATTTGTTTGCGCTGTGAACGGCCATGACTAACGATTACGGCAGCCAAAGAATGGGCCCCTGTCTTCAATAATATACGCATCAATGAATTAATTTCGTATTTACCTACTTGTTATTGTATATCAGACAATAATGGTAATCACTATTTCTCTGGTTTATTTATTGCTATTATTGTTACAAGAGCTTTGGATTTCGTACTTGGAATAAGCTGTCATACGAATCGTTAGCAAAGGGTTACTTAACCTCTTGAATTCCCGCCGCAATTACAGACAATAAAATTTCCGTTGAACCTCAACGTGAATCTGCGTTCGAAATAGAAGGGTTAAAAAGAAAATGCCTTTATTAAAATTACCCATCACCCCATGGTTTAGAATATTCATTTCAAATTATATGGTCAACGACACGAAATAAAGTAGGGCCTACTTTATTTAACATTCAAATTATTTCAGTATTAATTGTTTAAACAATAACTTCAAATTTTATTGCTATAACAGCTACAATTATTCATTCTTCAGTAAACACATTTATTTTCATTTCTATTTACAACGGATCGATGGGACTTTCTTTCATCTAAATATAGAAAATAGCTGCGAGTGTATTTATCTGTTGATAAGATAGGCAGTGGACGCGTAGTACTATCACATAGGTAGATAACAAGTTAATCCGTTTAATGTGCTTGGATTATACTTTCATCATGGTGTTGTTGGTCTGTTGGTCGCCCCTTTAATAGCCTCGCTGTATTATTTTGTAATAAATTGTAATTATAAGATTATTAAACTGTCTGCGTTCCGAATAAAATTATGTAGGCCAAACGGCACGTAAATAATATTATGTGAATATCAAAGCTCCCATCGGCATGATTGATTACTTATCTATAGGTAATAACTAAACTCGCATGCTGACCTGGAAACGTATTAATCATAATAATATATGTATTAATGGATACTTCATACTTTCACCCACTTTTTCGGCATCGTTACCCCGTAACACAGTTGAGAAACGCAATAAAAATTGTAGTCGGTCGATAATATTTAGCTTAGGTACTGTCGGTATTTGCGCAGCTTCTACCATCTACCAGGATGCTTACTGTTCAGCTAATATTATATTCAGGTCACACACTCTGTTTATTTATATCCCAATTTTACTTGATGTTCATCAATCTAACACTGTATTTTTTTTATTCCAGACAAACAACAAGATATCGACTTACCATCTCTACAAGTGGACGAGGTTGCCGAAGCGCGTGCCAAGAAGAAGGACAAACCGCGTCATACCGGACCAGCAACCACCATGTCACAAGTAAGTACAATACCAATTATGTGCCTTTTATTTTTATTTTCCTTAACAATAAAATACTTACTTAAAAATAATGATTTTCTTGCCCCAAATACTAATTTTTAATTATTTTTCTACAGATATCTGGCGTTAAGCGGACACTGACGCATACCAATAGCTTCACTGGAGAACGCGTGCCAAGATATGGAGTGGACACTCCTCATGAGGAAGACCTCGGTCGTCAACTGGGTGAAATCGATCGATGGGGTGTGGACATCTTCCGCATCGGCGACTTGTCTTGTGGGCGACCACTCACGGCGGTGGCATACGCTGCGTTCACATCGCGGGAGCTGCTGGGCACGCTGCAAATTTCGGCACGGACGTTCCTTGCCTTCACCATCACGCTGGAAGAGCACTACATGCGTGACAACCCCTTCCACAACTCGCTGCACGCCGCCGACGTCGCGCAGTCTACTCACGTGCTGCTCAACACGCCGGCGCTCGACGCCGTGTTCACGCCCATCGAGACCTGCGCCGCCCTGTTCGCGGCGTGCGTGCACGACGTTGACCACCCCGGCCTCACCAACCAGTTCCTTGTCAACTCAAGCTCAGAACTCGCTCTGATGTACAACGACGAGTCTGTTTTAGAGAACCACCATCTTGCTGTAGCGTTCAAGCTTCTCCAGAACGAAGGATGTGACATATTTATCAACCTTCAAAAGAAACAGAGGCAGACGCTGAGGAAGATGGTCATAGATATGGTTCTCTCCACAGACATGTCTAAACATATGAGTCTATTGGCAGACCTGAAAACTATGGTGGAAACAAAGAAGGTAGCTGGAAGTGGCGTGCTATTACTAGACAATTATACAGACAGAATACAAGTGTTGGAGAATCTCGTACATTGTGCCGATCTGAGCAATCCCACAAAACCGCTACCACTTTACAAGCGATGGGTAGCATTACTTATGGAAGAATTCTTCCAACAAGGAGACCGCGAGAGGGAGCAGGGAATGGATATAAGTCCAATGTGCGACAGGCATAATGCGACGATAGAAAAATCTCAAGTTGGATTTATCGACTACATTGTCCACCCGCTGTGGGAGACATGGGCCGATCTAGTACATCCAGACGCTCAGGACATATTGGACACTCTAGAGGAGAACCGTGACTATTATCAAAGTATGATCCCTCCGTCACCGCCACCAGCGCCCATTCAGCACTCACTGCCCGATGATGACCGCCCCGAACAAATACGCTTTCAAGTAAGTTGAACTCATTTAATTTTGTATTCATGCCTAGCAACAAATCTTACAAAATAATATCAATTTTAACGTAAAAAAATGAAGAAAAAATCAGTTCCATAAAATGAAAGAGCAAGGCGATCACGGTCAGGATACTAATGATGATTCGTTTTGTTAACAGGTGACGTTAGAGGAGGGTGAAGGCTCAGAGGAGTGCGAGGGTGAGGGTGATGGCGGGATGTGACGGAAACTACTGGGAATCTGCAAGAAACTCACTGAGAAGATGCAAGTGTGGTGGAAGCTCTGGCAGTAGCACGGCGCCGGCCGGGCCGGGGCGGGTCTTGTTGATAATAGTAATACTTGTTGACGCTTACCCTCGAAATGGAACGATCCCGATGCATCGTCACATTTCGATCATGATTATTTTTGTGATTATAACGCAGTGTTGTTTAGAAAAATACCTAACGACTAAATAATTATGTCCCTCCAATGACTGTAACGTTCGATTGTCTAGTATTTTTACTATTGTTTCGTTTTGTCTAACCAAAGATATATGAAATGTTCTTTCGTTCACGGAGACGTTCGATAATCCCTGTAAGTAGTTAGTATTCGGTTCTTAATGAGTCGTGTAAGTAGTTATAGTCGTCGATGCCGCATAATATATATCGGCTCGACTAAGTAAGGACATTGAAAACGCTTATTAATTGGTATGAAAGGGTAATTTATATTGTCATATCATCCACGTTTCTCATATTTAATACGGGTTTGCGATAATGATGTTATTCACCAAAATATATTAAACATGATAAATATCCTAAATATAAAATCTATTTTAAGGTAAATTTTAAAAATTGCCTTTCGGAGTTGTTGTTGTGTCTTTTCTGAATATATAATATTCGGCCAGCCTCTTACTGCGGTACTGACCGTGACTCCGACAGCTCCCGGCCGAACCGTTGTCAGCAGAACCTACACAGCCAACACTTTGTAGCGTAGTTATTGTGTCGTAATAGTACCAGCCCTGGCACGGCCCAGGTGTCAATATTGAGTATTATAGGAAGGTCGAATTCATAGTAAGATAAGATCTCTCTTCGTATTTGGTCGGGGGTCAAAAAGACACTTTACCAAATTCATCCTATTAGAAAGCTTTACTTGATTTTTGTGAACCTAAATGCACCTCATTACTTATGGAGGATCGCTGGCGATCCGTTTACTTTTCTCTTTAGAGTAATGTATTATTATTTTTGTAATGTTACGTATTTTATTCTAGTTCTCTTTACCCAAATACAAAACAAAAAAATTAGTCATGAATCTTAAAGTTTTCGTGTACGCAACTAACGGCTTGAAGTGTTTGATTAAATTGTTAAGTACTAACAAATGAGTGGTTTGCGACTAAGTTTTATTTTGAGTGGATTCAAATATTATATTTTCTGAATTAAGTCGAAGCTAATCGGCGCGCGGGCCGGGTCTTGCAATAGTAGTAGGTAGGTCCGAAACACTTCGCACAACTGTCTCTCCTTCATCCGTTTCATGCCAAATATGCTCCTTTCATTAACTGTATAATCATATCAAACAATATCAGAATCGCTGTGCAGATCTGATTTCAACTATGTGTAACAATATTTGTGTACCTACATAGATTTTTCTCTTAAGGAAAAAGCGTAACTGATACCTTTTAAATATATATATATAACAACCACTGTGTAAAAGATGTAATATAAATAAGTAGATGTCTGAAAATTGTACATTGGATGGAAAATCTAGTTCTTATCCAGTTTCATGTTTGTCGGTTGCGACCTTTTCATGTTTGTGACAATGTTATATCAATTAGCATGCACATAGCCACTTGAGCATTCGCCGTTCAGCTATACATATTACATACTCGTATAAAAACTTCGTGTAGGTACATTTACAATAATATAAGGAGGGTGTAATACTTAATGAACCTGTATTATTTTTGCATTTCATCATCCATCTTTTTTATTTTTAATGGACGAATTTTAAGAGCTGGTCTCTATTCCTTCATATGTACTCAAAAGATATTTTGTTATAAACTGATTAAATGATTTTAGTTCCTCACACTTCACTTGTTTTGTATTTATATCATAATGAATGTCCCCTAGTAGGTATTACTATGAAATGTATTTTCTAAGTCATCATTAATTTCTGTCATTCATCAGCATCAAGAAGGAAGGTCCAATGTACATTATTTTCGTAGATAAATTAAGATTTTATCGGCGATCAAATACTACGAGCATGTGTGCATCGCCTATCTTCGAAGTGTCTGATTTTAAAACTGCATAGTTTAGATATTTGGTACCTACGTCAACGTATATACATACATACCTACTACATTAAAAATTGGATACGCTTAACTACTTGTGTGTTATAAAATAGAAACATTACGCTTAGAATCATTAATTTTCTAATTAAATACATACGTATTTGTAACTAATTGTGTTGAATATGATATTCGTACTGCAGTAGATCTGTGTATAACGTACGTACCCAATCTTTGGTAATTCACATAATGTGAACATTTGCATGTACTCTACCTTGTACCTTTACCGAATTGTCATAATCATTACTGTAATAATAACTGTACAATAAACAGGATAAATGATCAGAATGTATAGATATCTAGATAATGTACTCGTTGTCTTGTCTTATTTCAATGGATTTATCTAATTGCCTACCTAATGCAATAAAATGGTATATAAATATCAACTGTGGCATGTCGGATACGCTGTGAACGACTCTCCTGAAAGTGCTGTGCTAAGTATCTCGTGATTCTACTACCAAAGAACTTTTGATAGGAATGAACAAAGTGGCAAGAGTTGTCTCAGTGCATCGGACATGTCATGTATTCATAGTCATGTAGGATACTTGTCTTCACCAAAGGTTTTCAGTGTTGTGTATATGTTTTGTCACTCTATGGAGAACTATCGCTAAGATTGGATAATACCTAGTTAAATAATAATACCGAGTTGAAAGTGTGCAATGCGGGTCATTTGCATTACTTATTATTTATGTTTAAAATAAAAAAATAGCTTGTAATAGTTTAAATGAATATTTGAGTTGAATTAAAGAATATTAATGTATTTAGAATAAAAAGATATGGGAGAAAACTCTACAATCGTTTTATTTTCTACAATTGACCACAATAAACACGATTTTTTATAAACTTGGGAGTTGGGATTTGGGACACTATATTATGAAAATAATTAAGAAAAAGATTTTTAAACAATGATTTATCAAATTATTCTTCCATAATTTATAACAGAAGATTATTTACTACGATTTTATTGATTGTATATATATGGATTTCAAGAAAATTAAAATCTATGCACAGTCTCGTAGCAGCGCTTGCGACTATTAGACCACTATTGCAAGCCACTACTGAGCATGTGGTCTCCTGGGTTCGATTCCCAGGTAGGACAAAATGTTCCCGAGCGCCTAAGACCTAGTCCAGAAGGGCTGCGAGTGCGTGTATCAATTTCGGATTCAAACTCGACTCGCTCGTGCGTTGGTACGCTCCTTCTGGACGCAACGGTCGCGCGTAGTACGCACGAGAATATCGCGGCGAATTCACAATTCTACTCATGTGGCGAATTCGCCCATTCTGGACTGGACAAGATCCATTGACAGCTCAAATGTATATGGGGAGGAACACTAACTTTTTATCACGAAAGAGGGCGTATTGATCGACTGTACCTACCGTGTTTTGACGTAACAACTGTCAAATCGTATGGATATTTGTTTGTAATAAAGTTTGTCGTTCCTATTCTTAATAATTTGTGCAGAAATGCCTCAATGTAGTGCATTAAATTGTAAAAATAGGGGAGTCCATTTATTTCCGAAATAAAAAAAAATAAAAAGCTCTGAATCAAATCATAACCTTAAATATTTTATGTGTTTACCTTTCAATCAATTGAGCCTTTTTGCCAGCAGTTGACGCGTTTTTTTTTCGAAGCTCAACTTTAAGTTGAGGAATCGTCATAAACGAGTACATTATAATCAAAATATCACTTTTAGATCGTAAAATAGCAACCACACTCCTGTCACGGAAAATAAACAAGGTCAGTTGATCGCAGCGCCATCTACGATTATTTTTGAGTGTGGCTCCCCGATGGTGTCATGTGTCAAGGGTCAAGTACCCGATTACGGGTGGGTCGTCCCTCACCTCACCGGAAAACCGAAAATAACGCATGATTTGAAATTCGCGCCATTTATAAAAAAACGGCGGCTTGCCAATGAAAAATTATCGCATAGCTGTTTTTTTTTCTTTGGCAACCCTGAAAAACCTCTTGGCACTTTGTAACACCCGACGCCACACACGTGTCTATTGACCAAATGAAAAAAAAAGAGCTTTACATGAAATGTAGCCAATGAATACGCATCACTGACATGATTTGTAGCGTGATGTACGTCTGTTACTACCCTTACAGTGCTTCCTACTTTAGGCTCTTAAAAGGCGTACCTGCCTGACCAAAGTTCACCAGTCTCATCTTTCCATGGGGGACTTACAGAATACGGAAACTGATACACCTATAGACTATTTATTGAAATATATGCCACTGGCTCGCCGCCGCCGGGCAGGTGTGATAATAGTGGAAAATAAAAAAATATTTATAATTTTTTAGTAAAAATATTGTAGTTATTTATATCCTTTTCTAACAATTCTTGCCATAGTTTTTTTTTTCGCGAAACACTAGTATCTCGGTAATGTGTTAGTATAGTACTTAACATTTCCATGCATGGTTTCTACTTCTGTCCCTTTCATTTATAGGGTAATTAGCAATTGCTATCCTGCTGTCATCAGTTGTCACCCTCAAAGTGTATAGATAACATAGTATGTAGCAATCTATCTTTAGTTTGTGATTGTGAAACAGAAGAGATCAAGAGTAAAGAGAGGTTAAAAACCCGCTTACAGTCGCATGGAAATTTAGTGCCCACTTTATTAGCTTATTTTTGTTATAAATTCCTACAATCGTTGCAATGGCCGCCGTGAAAAAGGATGAGGAATTAATTACAAATAATGCTCTCGAAAACGGTGATGAAGATGAACTAGATGCAATAGAGGAAGGCGAAACTAAAGATCCCGCTAAGAAGAAGAAAAAGAAAAAGAAGAAGAAGAAGGCAGGTTAGACCGAGTAATATTTATATTACTTCAAACTACTCATCGCTTGCGAACGTACATTACCCTCTATCCTCTAAATGTCTATTTTTATCTATAAGCGCATAGTAACAAGGCGCCTACGCTTAACCTGATAATATTGCGCCGTTTTTACCTAATTAGCTATGTGTATTGGCGTAAATATACATCAGAAAAACAATGTATTGTATTACTATGTATTGTGAATTAACAAAAGCTAAAATGCACAGTAGTGACTTATCAGGTTTGACATGGTAGGTATTTAACATCATTGTATGTATTTTCTATTATGAATCACAATAATCCTATTTATTCATCAAGTCTAGCATCAATAATTATATTTATTATTTTCCATGCCAAGTTATACTTGTCTTTGCAGATATATGTTGATTATTTAAGAGTCTCATATTTCAATTTCTTGTTTTCCCTTTAGAAAATGGAGCCATTCCTGAAAATGATATAACTGAAGTGACAAATGCTTCTGAGAAAATAGAAGCAGTTGCTGAAGACGTAATAGGAGATGGGGATGAGAAAAAAAAGAAGAAGAAAAAGAATAAAAATAAAACTGGAAAAGGTCCGTCTAAGGAGCAGACCCATCCACCAACCATCCCCATTGCTGAGCTATATCCTGATGGTATGTTACCTAAACATGTTGATAAAATTAAATACTAATTGAGAAAATATAATACAGTACAACATACAGCCTCAATAAAAAAAAATTTTTCAAAATGATCATTTTAACAAATCCTGCAGTATCCTATTGTCTAGGTCACTGCTAGTAACAAACAAACCCCATTCTCAAAAATTGTTTGGTATACCTAGAAAATATTTTCTAATCTCCTTCAGCTTTATTATATTGAGGTTGCACTGTAATATTCCATATTTTATTAACATTCAATTTTTAAACAACTACATAATATGCCATGTGTCTACTAGGTCTCACTTGCTGTTTCCCTTTTTTGTGCACCATCTTTTGGCAAGACATATTATACACACTGTAATAACATTAAAACTGTATACTAGGTGTATATATAATTTCCTTGACAAATCGGTTTGGTGCATCAATGTATTATACATTATGTACACTACATGTGTACTAAATTCTAAATAATTGTTTAGGAAACTTCCCTGAGGGGCAGATAGCAGAGCATGGTCCGGCCGAAGGAATAGATGAAAGGACTGCTAAGGAGCGCTTCTCCAGTGAAGAGAAGAGAGCTTTGGATAGACTGCACCAAGATATCTATCAGGAAATAAGACATGCTGCTGAGGCACATAGACAGGTAAAGGAATGAATACTCTTCTACAAAGTTTCATCATATTGTCCTTGGTCTACATTACAAATAATAAAATTCAACCCATCTATAAATCATTTGTATATTTCAGACACGTAAATACATGCGTGACTGGATCAAACCAGGCATGACTATGATTCAAATTTGTGAAGAACTGGAATCAACTGCTAGGCGTCTGATTGGAGAAGATGGACTAAAGGCGGGGCTGGCTTTCCCCACTGGTTGCAGCCGTAACCACTGTGCTGCTCACTACACTCCTAACACTGGTAAGAAAGGTTTCAGGGGTAGACAAAGATTCTTCAAGTTTGCAGCAAATCAATATGTGAGCTGAAGTAGATTGCTACTCAGTACTTATTTAAATACCATCATCTTATCTTATACTATGTACTAGCAGAATTTAAACTCTCATGACTCCGTTGTCTCAATGAGGCATTGAGACAATGGAGTCATGAGAGTTTAACCACAAAAATTCCCCTTTTTTCTAAAGTTATTTTCTAACAATTTCAATGTTTTAATATAGGTGACACAACGGTGCTTGAATATGACGATGTCGTGAAGATAGACTTTGGTACTCACATCAATGGGCGCATCATTGACTGTGCGTTCACTCTGAGCTTCAACCCTCGTTACGATCCTCTGGTCAAAGGGGTGCAGGAAGCGACAGAGGCTGGAATCAAGGCTTCCGGAGTTGATGTCAGGCTGTGTGACGTTGGAGCTGCAGTACAAGAGGTACTTGAAAAATCCTTATAGGTTTTTTCTAAATTAAAAAATAAATCAAAATAAACCTTTCAGCTAACAAGGTTGTGTTAATTTTGACATATTTATGTTGTCAAGCAGACAAACTTTCTAAACATATAAAGCAATTCATTTTATTTCCATCAAAAACTATCTCAAGTGTATACGCATTTACCCCACAGATCAGAATGGGTTAACCAATACATTTTTGTTTCAGGTTATGGAGTCACATGAAGTAGAAATTGATGGTCAAGTGTATCAGGTGAAACCTATCCGCAACCTCAATGGACATTCTATTGGTCCCTACAGTGAGTATTACAATATTATATTATTTTCTCCACATACCTACACTTGTAGTACTGATTATGATAATATATTCTAATCATAACCTCTCGTCTCTTAGGGATCCATGCTGGAAAAACGGTTCCTATTGTGAAGGGCGGAGAAACAACACGCATGGAAGAAAACGAGTTTTATGCTATTGAAACATTTGGTTCAACCGGACGTGGCCAAGTTCATGACGATATGGATTGCTCTCATTATATGAAAAACTTCGACCAACAATTTGTGCCACTGAGGTAATTATGTGTTCAATTAAAATTTATCAACATTTTCGTGTTGCATTCTTTTCTCGTGTCTACAGTCAAAATAACATCAACAATAAATGTTTAATTTCAGGCTGCAGTCATCAAAACAGCTACTGAACTTAATTAACAAAAATTTCGGGACTCTGGCATTCTGCAAAAGGTGGCTTGAACGCGCGGGCGCTTCTCGTTATGCCATGGCGCTCAAGGACTTGTGCGACAAGGGCGTAGTGGACGCCTACCCTCCGCTCTGCGACATCAAGGGATGCTACACGGCGCAGTTTGAGCACACAATACTTCTAAGACCTACGTGCAAAGAAATTATATCACGCGGAGATGACTACTAGCGAAAGCTAAAATTGCTTTGGTTGCAGGTCGCAGCCAGCTTATTCACTTCAGAATTTATAAGTCAACAACTTTATATCATCTCAGGTTAATTTATGATTAATGGCACAATAGAACTTATGGAATTACTATTTATGATCTAAATAGTTGCTGACTAACATAATAAATACCATTTAAAATCATAATTTGTAAAAACGAACATTGCGTAATCCGTAATAACGTGTGTTTGTTGCAATATTTGTTGCTTTTTAGTGTAAGATGTCGTTTTTGGACTATAATGTTCGTCAACAGCGACAATAAACCCTTTATTTTAACATTGTTATTTCTTTACTAATCTTACGTAAAGTCGTATTTTTAAACACCTGTATTCATAGCAATTGTGTCGATATCAACGTATTTGAAATAAAGTTCTACTTGTATTGGAGGCAGTAATTCATTTAATATCCTATAAGACATCCAGTAAGAGTACAAAATGGTATTATAGGTAGATATACATACATACATATAAAGTATCAAGCTGAGAGCAAAGTACACTAATTTACTGTTTTTACAAACTAAAATCAGCTTGTAAAAACGCGTATGAACTAACAACGTTAAGATCTGACGACTGCTTCAATAAAGTTTCGGTTGCCTCATTCTAGGTCAAACAACTTTTTAGGTACTTGTACATACATCTATATATAAAATGTACGTATGTATACCTATTAATTTCTGCCATCAAATACCACTAATTACGTACCAAATTCGTACGTAAACACGTACGAATTTGGTTAAACGCACAGAAATCTAAATAAAATTTAATTTCTGTGGTGAAACGAATTGAGATACGTATATCGACACGCGGATACGTATGTCGATACCGGCAAAAGCTAGTGAATATAATAATTCTGAGAATAAGGACAAGGTAAAATAATGGCATAAAAGGTACTTAATTAAAAGTTAGGTCTGTTTCAAAACTTTATTTTTTAGGAAAACGCTAATTTATTACTATCGCAAATATAAACGATTACATTCATAATTTTTAAGTATGTATTACATAATATCGATACAAAATCTTTCGCCAATAGCGGATTTATAAAAATGTATAAAATGTAATGACAACTGAATATCACTAGCATTTACCCATGTTAACTTGTCAATTACTACAAAGATCTACTCCTTTCTAACATTTGCGAATACTTAATACCTCTAAACAAAGTCCTGTTGTATATTGCTTACTGTAAAAAAGACAATTAAGAAATCAACATTCAGTCTCTTCTAATCTGTCTACATTATTTCCAAATGCTATACAAACACTTGAAAGGCCTCTTAATCGTTTACTAATTAGGTACGTGCCGGTAATACATAATCTCACATAGTGCAAATCTTCCATTTGTGATGATAAGCATGAGTTGTTGAGAAGTATGGCAATAATAAATTTAACTATAATAATTTAATTTAATTGGAGTACATATGCCACGATGTAATTATTGAACAATAATAAATAAATACAATGGTTCGTCATCTCAGCCTGCTATCAGACTACGATCACTATGGTATGTTTCATGTAAATTATAGCATTTATTAGCCTACACTGAAGGGACTTAGCTTCAACATACACAAACTGCAAATAGCTTAAAATACGTAGAAACATTCACATAAATGTAGCTCATACATTTAATGAAGTTAAGAGATAACATAAAAGGATAAAAAATGCTAGACTCAACATAAGAAAAAGGCAGTAAGTTAATGGAAGCCTGATGATAAAAGGGACTTGACAAATTTATATTTGCTGAATGTGTATGTTCAGGAATATTTTTTCTTAAGGAATTGAGACAAAATATTCCATATATTTAAACAGGCTCTAAAGTAAGTACGTATATGATATTAATGTTACATAATATTCGCCATATCCGACGCGACGTAGAATGACTAGACTAACGAATTTCAATTTAACTTTTCGTACTACATCTGCCAGTAGCACCTAGGTATATAGATACAAATATGCTATAATTTATATGATTAATAAATATTACATTATTTAATAGGTAGTTTATTACTTTCGATAAATTTACTTTTACAAAATATTTAATTTACATAAAAAAAGTCACATAAATAATAATACATAATGTTCAGACATTTCATGAACCAGCATTCAGAACACGCAACAAGTTAACGTTCAATCTACGCGATTCTGTTGGTCTCACTACGATAACCAGGGAACCAAACTGATAATATAATATTGCCTTATACCAAATCGGTAAAGTATCACAGAAATTAACCATATCTAGCTAAACTATGATGTCTTCAATAATACACACCACGAAATATTACGAAACACATCAAGATTTGGTCAATGTATACTAAAATATTACGACAATGCATACACTAGTCACAAGTGCCAAGATACAAAGAAATTATATTTAAATAGATAGACTTAGGTAACACTCAAAGCTTACCAAAGTATATAGAATACGAGGCCAATTAAAATGAATCATAATTAGGCCTTGAAATATTTAATTTTAATAAACTAGAACGAATATTTACAATTTCACCAAATAATAAACACTGGTAATGGTTTAGCCATCACTGGAAAACGTCTAAACCTACTTAAACACTATCTAAGAAAAACCATGATAGTTGCATTTAATTAATTTATAAACAGTGTACTAACCTCACTGTATGATAACTTAATCAATATAATCTACTGACAGTCGGAATGGAAGCTAATTTAATGTGATGATGATGAATATTAATTTTATTGCTACAAACCCCATTCTACTAACACAAAAATCGCTTAATAATCCCATATAGTATAAGCATTTATCATAATTTCTCTTCGACATTGCAGTATAGGAAGACTAGAAACCTCATACACAAAACATGTTTTAGTACTAAGTTCTATGAAGAGTATAAATAGAAAAATAAATGAGAATTAAGAAATAATTGAGATAACTTGTCTAGTTACTTTGATGAAGGTCGCCAGCATCGCCGTTGGTAGCCATCGAAGCGACTGGGACGAGTGCCGAGCTACACGGCCAGGTGTAGATGGACTGCAGGGGAACATGGAGTAACTCCACTAAATTTCTGTAGTGCGGTTCTGAAACATTTGTTCATAGAGAAATAAGATCCATCAGTTCAATAACTTCTGTCATCAATCAGAAGTCTAAGTAAGTCAGCCTATCAAGGCAAAAATAAGAAAAGCCAACCAAATCAATTGACATGAGATGATTGCTGTTTTACTAAAACTCTACTGATCAAGTTTCATCAAGCAATGTTCAAAACTGACTAAATTCCCTTAGAAAAATAATATTCAGAACAATGACCCACCATTTTCAGGACTAATAAATCCTCTGCGTATCAAAAAGTCTAGAAGCACTGGAGCACTTGTTGTCTTGAATTGGGGAGTGAGGGCTCTTTGAACACACTCCTCAGCTGTTAACAACTCAAAATTCTCGACCTCACCATCAGCATTCTGAGGCATGAAGTCAAGGGGCAGCTCAAGATCGTATACATACTCTGTGTTAGGAAATAAGCCCCTTTCACTTTCAAAATAGAAACTGAAAACATAATATCAGATATCAGTAACTCCTTATGTGAAAATATAAAAATAATGTATGTAACACATAATTTATGATGAAGTAGACAGAGAAGTCAACAAGTATTGTATACCTAACACAGCCAGCTGGCACCAACTTTTTCACTAGTTCTCCTTCAACAGAGGCCTCTTCGGCCGCCTCTTTTATAGCTGTCTCCAGAACGCCATAGCCAACAGCCAGCCCACCACTAACAAAGCAATCCCACTTGCCTAAAATTTAACAAAAAAATAATGTTATATAAAATAAGTTTCTCAGTTTCATTTTTCATTAGAGAAAAGAGGAGTAAGTCACATGGGTCTCAAATTCAATTTTAGTTGTACCAGTTTTTTTCAAAATGATGCATACCAGGCCAGGTTTGTTTAGTGAAACTTCTCTGCTGTAGCCAGATGCAAAGGCCTTTTGATGGGTGATTGACATAGCCAGTGACACTGACTCCATAGTTCCTGATGCCAAACAAACACACAGCACTCCTGTCCATTTCCAACAGACTCTCTGGGTAGCATGGTGTAGTGACCCCAAAACACTGCAATAATAAAACTACTTTGTCAAACTATATCTCCTTTAAAAGTTTATCTCAGAAAATGGTACTCCACCCACCAACTTGATAACAAAACTTTGTATAATTTGATTTTTCATAATAATTGCCCTATTGTTCAAAGTTGCCCCTTTTTTGTTCTTCTGACTTCAACTTGGAAGTTAAAGCCAGAAAACCAAAAAAATGGAACAAAATTAGAAGTTGCCAATGTTATTGGCCAGTACCCACTATGTAAATTCTAGATTCCAGTTGGAATTTTAAATTTTAGATTAAACAAGACTAAAAATATACCATTGCTGAGATAATAATGTAATTAATGGCAAATATAACATTTAATAAATAAATAATCAGGAATAAGGAAACTTGTATGTTTACCACATCCATCGTAACACTTATTAGAATGTCTCATCTTTCCTGTTAAATTATTTTGATAATAAGTTACTGTATAACTCTGTAATTTCATTTACAAAATATGAATCTATTATGAAATACAAACTTGATGAAATTGTCATGAACCCTTAATTAACATTTATGATTGCTTTTATTTTTATTTTTTTTAGTATAGAGACCACATAAATACCTCATCTCTCCATCCTTTCAAAGCGCATATCTCATTTTCTTTTCTCAAATTCTGCAATACATCGGCTATCTTTGTTGTTCTCTCTTTATAATCTCTGAATGCTGGATTCAATTCAACATACTTTCCAGTGATCCGAAATACCTGTAAATTGTATACTTTTATGATGGAAATATAAAAATATAAAATATTATCATATTAAAATTCCTACAGATACATACTGTAAATGAAATTTATTATATGATAATAATTTTCTCTATCTAAATAATAGGTTTAAAGCTTTACAATTATGTAACTATTTTAAATTACTGTGAGATTATAGGTTACTGACTGCATTAAACTAGTTTTTATAAAGAGTGATAACTTAGTATATTAGGTTATGTTTATATTTATAAATAATTCCTTAAATGCTTCTTAAATCTTTAGGGAAATTCGTTTTTGCATTGACAAGGCAAGGTAATGCAATATTGATTCATGTATAGGTTCATATCAAATTATTATGAGAATATAGAACTTAGTCAATATTCTAATACAATACTATTTATTTTATAATCGAAGTCTTCTGCTCCCAGGGAAAAGTGTAGGTAGTGTGTTATAAAAAAATATAGGTAATAAACACTTACCTCTGGGAATCTAATCAAATACTTCATAACATCAGGACGAATCAAACCCACTTGATATCCGGCTACTATAAACGGTTTGCATACTCCCTGATGCAAGCCTTGAACAATGCAAAATAATTGTAAGCAAACAGTAGGTACAAGTTGCTTCTTCGACAGCTTGTTATTACAAACACAAAGTAGGCTGCCTAAACAGTCACTCGAGTATTCCTAAAGAAATACACAATTACCTTTTTACTCACAAATTATACACAAATTAAATCACGTACCTGATAAGTAAAAACAGTTGAATTTTTTGGCTAATTTGAGTAGATCGGAAATGTTGTTCTGTGCAGACGAGTACATATTTTTCATATTACTGTTCCATACAGGATCCATACAAATTATAAGTACCGAATGTTTAAAGTTAAACCTAAAAATTAATCAGCAATGAGAAGACTTCGAGTTGGCCGTTAGTCGTTATACGAAAAACGCTTTATTGTACTGTCCTTGTTCAGAAAATTCCACAATGTCTGTCTGTCACTGACGAAGAGTGGCGACCAGTGGCGACATTCGACAAAAACAAATGACAGCTGTAGGGATGTGTTTGCAGTACTTACCAAAAACAAAAATGATGTCGATATTAGTATTGATATGCTCGATGTTGAATAATTCCCAGTTTACATTGTTTTAGGATTTTTAGATTCAGTAAATTCAATTCGGGCTGCATAGATATCTATACGGATCAACAAAATCATTCCATGGCTTTTGTTTAGACATACAAATAATTTTTTGGCAACACAATTCGTTTCCGTCAAACACACATCGCCTCGGCCATAGCCAAGCAAGCAAAGCAAAGCAATGTCGAAGTGACGAACTGTCATCAACTGTCTGTCAGTGTCAATCAAGTCTGTAAACTGTTTCCGGTGGCCCGTGTTGCTCAATGGTTTTTGGTTTTATGTTATTGTTTAGGTTTTATTTTTGCCTCACACAATAAATGTAAATATTTAAACAGATAAGGTGAAAGAGTTCAATTTTCACGATGTCTTCGGAAAGTTTTGGTGTAGTAAATGACTTGGCTCCAGTTTTTCGACCATACATTCAAAATGTGTACCAAGATTTAAAACTTGGTGAGTTGTGTAAATGCAACTACATACGCCGTGTTGTTTATTGAATGTGTATAAGAATAATCTGTGATAGGTATCATATAATTTGCAGGTTTATGTAAAACGAAAGTTGACTTTGAAAGAGTATCCGGTAATTCCGAGGGGGGTGATTGCCAAATTCGGATAGTCCTACCCTATTGTTCAAAGAAACTAAAATGGGAAATCATATTTGATAGCACAGCACCTTGGTTCGCACCAGACTTCAGATTCGATGACGATAGTTTTCTTATGAATGTTGAAGAACAATTTTTGGAAGAGAAAGTGCCAAGTTTAGCAAAATGGAATGAAAATGATCCAAAAGCACTCAGTAATGTTATTTCAGAACTGATTAATCTTTACAAACTTCACCAGGTAAGCAAATCAATTCACATTACTTCCATTAGTATTACAAGTACTGAGTGGCTATCACAAGTGGACAATTATGTAAAAACATGTATTGGTGTGTCCAGACCTGGCGAATGCGCCACTCGCGAGCCGCTTGCCTTGCCAGATTTACACTAGAACGGCACACCAAACATAGGCTGTAACTTCACAGAACCAACATGCGCACAGTTAACAAGCGGCTTGTGTGTGGTACTCAACGAGTTAGTAAAGAAAACTCATAAAATTCCATTATTGCTTTTGTTGCAGATAAAAAAATTAAATGAAGATGACAGTTCTCGAGCTTACTTTGAATACAGTGCTCTATTGGGTGATGCTCTGACATCAGAGCAAGATATTGAGGTGTGGGTTGGTAACCACTTAGTTGAGTTTCTGATCAGACTTAATGTTGATACATCCAGGTTACCTGAATTGTATAGTGATGGGTAAGCATTACATCAAAATAAACAGTTAAAGTCTTATTTTAACACTAAATATAATTATGATCAACCAACATGTTGTTGACCATTTATTTCTTAAACATTATTACTTATTTTTTATACATAAATAAAGTTTAAAAAGTTTTTGGTAAAGCAGGTGTTTTATATATTAATTTTCAGAATTGAAAAGAATCCTGGAATAGACACTGCATTATTATTGGTCAGATATCCAAATTCAACAAATGCTGAATTAATTCTTTCACCAATACTCACCAAGTCACTTGGAAATATATCACTACCCTTGTAAGTACCCGTTAAATAGATCGGAATTAATTTAATTTTATTGAATGACAAGATAATTATGTAGATGTATTTCATACATTCTGCTATATGCCTGTACTTATTTACAGCTTAATATTATGCTGTTCATTTATAAAATAACTAGCTGACCCGGCAGACTTCGTACTGCCTCAATCAATAAATAAAAGACCATTCGAATTTTTCTCACCTTTTAAACCTTCCCTAGACCTCCACGAACATTTCAAGACCAAGATAAGATAAATCCGTTCAGCCGTTCCCGAGTTTTAGCGAGACTAACGAACAGCAATTGATTTTTATATATAAGATTCAGTAGGTTACCCAACAAAAGTTGTACCTGTATATTGAAATTGAAATATTTGCCTTTTAGGATGCATCAGTCGGGAGTTTTGATGGATTATGTCCCAATGGTGACAGAATTATTGAACAATAAGGTATGATAGAATAAATACATTTCTTCTTGTTTTTTTTAAAGGCAATATAGTGCTGCCATACAGTTTTCTTACAAGCTTCTGCATTGTGAAAATTGATGCATGAGTTTCATAACATTTACGAGTCTAATCCATTTTTATTTTCTTATATTTTTTAGGCCCAGTAGGCTACGTTTAATAAGACAGTAACAAGTTTGTATTTTCTACTAATCAAAATATTGATTTTCAGATCAAGGATTTGCTGAACAATGAGAAGTTAAAGCGGGATTTGCTGGCACAACTGATTGTGAAGTATGAAGGTGCTGTCCTAGAGCATGATGCTAATAATGCAGCATTCTTATTTGAAATGAACAGCTACCACTGGATCTTACAGATAGACATTGGTTTGTATAATTATGATATTTGTTCGGTACATAATTATTACTATTACTACACAGTGTAAGCAAACACAATTTGGAGACATTTAAAAATGTACACCCTGTACAGTCAGCAACGAAAGTCGATTAACAAGGTTACTTTTCTTATATATAAACAGACACTAAACACAAATGTACTGGCTTCCAGAATTTCAGGTAATAGCTAAGGGTTTATTATATCTTAATTTTATATTCATTGCGTTTTACTTTTAATATTGTTCTTAATAATTAGGATTTAAAAATCATAAATGTTAATCGACTTTTGTTGCTGACTGTACTTCCACATCTCTATCTCTAGGATCTCTACATAGTATAAAACAAAGTATTATCCCGCCATCTGTACGCTTAGATCTGTTAAACTACGCAACTGATTTTAATGCTGTTTTCATTAATAAAAGTAATTCAAGAGGAAGGTGTATGTACCTTGCACCCGTACGAAGCCTATAAAAATGTTTCTAATTAAATGATTGTATTTTATTCATTTCAGGTGCTAAATTTCCAGATAAGCCTCCAGTATTGACCCTAAGATCAATTTATCATTGCAATAAAGGAAAACCAATGTATAAAATACTCTTAGGCTGTCCATACAATAATTTTGAGGGCTACATTGAACAGCAAGTTGAACTTTTCAAAAGTGAATGTATGGGACTGCCACCAACTAAAGAATCACACCAGTTTGTGACTCTGGAAAACTAAATCAGTGTGTTTTTAAAGTACCTAGATTATAAGTAATATTTTTTGTTTTATGACATTAATAATTGTCAAGAATACAATATGTTAATTAGGTGTAAATAAAAAATCTTCATATATGTAATTGAACATGTTTTATTATGTGTTTAAGACCTTATTCATGATGTTCAACAAAGATTTATTACTGTAAACTCTTAGATTAATTACTGACGTCGTCGTGGCGACACTCTTCTAATCTAATCTAAGCTGTAAACTATATGAGAATTCATTCATACTCGTTATTTTACAATAAAATTTTTAATGCACAGAATTAACTTTCAAACTTTAGCTTTTACATTGCCTACATAAATGTTTGTGGGTGGTTTCAAAACAGTTAATTTTTAAACTAAAATGTGGATTCAATGGATAACAATAAATTATTACTTGTAAGTATGCCTCAAAATTTTTAACTACAATATTATTTAGGAATGAATTATAACACTAATAAAATTATGAAGTCTGTATCAAGATAACAGGTACTGTAACTTTGTGACTAATAATTTAAATAAAATAAAATTTAAATATAATCACAAAGAGTTTCTACAGTGACAAAAACTCTTGCCGACAGAAGAACCCCACAATAAAATAAATAAAATTACGTAAGTACTTAATTATACGTAACTTCATGCAACACGCATGATCAAATGCTAGATCTAATTAGTCAACTTATTGTTTTCTTTCTCGCCAATAAGTTCGTAGCGATATCTCATATACATCACTTTCATCCTGTCCCATGCATTATCAAATGAGTCAAGAGCAGGCCTGACATCAAGTAGAGCAAATTGGTATTTGTTGTCAACTTCACCACCATCATAGTAGTCAATAACGTAACGGACCTCTTTTCCGCATCTATCGACAATCCAGTCATGCCTATCAAATGGCAACTCGTACCTGAAAACAAAAGGTTAAATAAATAATTAACAATTTAGAATATAAAAGATATACTTTTTATGAAACTTTGCTCAAATGTCTTTACTACATACCCAAGCCAATTCCTTATGCGGGCTCTGGGGCTATAATCTGAAGCTTTGCCACCAAAACTTTTGAGTCTGGGATGTCCACACTCCTTTGCATGCAAAGCTTCCCATTTCAACACTTCCTGCCATGCCTGAGGAGCAATAGATGATTTTTATAATATTTTTTTACAAATAATATTATCAATTATGTATCCTAAAGTTGAGAGAAACGTCTGACCATTGACTTAAATCACAAATGACTGACTGAAACTTAATTGTTTAACAGATCAAACTACCAATTTGCCAAACAATTTTGTTTCCTGTCTCTGGAAATATTATTATAATAATGAATCATCTTTTGTTGTTTTTACCAATTACATTTTATGTAGGTAACTAGGTAATTTAAAATTAACAAACAAGGGATGTTTTTGAATTACTAAATTACCTGTTCATTATTGGCATTGTGTATTTTGATGATATCATCCATATCTTTTTGTTTGATGTCTTCATTCTTCCAGCGCCAGCCTTTACGTAACATGGCATTCCAGAACATTTGTTGGCTTGGGTATACCCAGAACTCTGTGGATCCATCGGGCATGGCTCGTGGAATTGATGACACTTGACGCTGAGTTGGTAGTTCAAATGGCTGGTCAGGAGCGGGCTGTTGATTAGCAGGTGGCATCTAAACAGAAATAAGAGTAATACGATTAGGATTGTGATTATGACAACGATTTATGAAAATCAATATTATAAACATTTATAAAATATGTATATTTAATTTTAAAGCACACCAAAATAATTCGTTTTACATAATAGTAGGTTGACTTGAACAAATTATCATCACTATCAACTTCCCCTATGATGGGCAGCCATGCATTGAGACTTTTTATCACTTCAATCATGAAATTAGTGATTACATATTGTGAGTAATTAGTTGCCATAGATTCATGCTCTTGTTGCAATTTATTTTCCTTTGAAATACAAATTTTGCAAGCTGAATGATAGATGGGTCAAATAAATAGGTCATCGCTTAGTCGTGGTAATTGGATCTGTTACTAGTACACTCATATCAACCAATAATATTTATTTAGTTATCAATCCTCTTCCATAATATGAGGGTGTATAATTCATTGTTTTAGAATCAATTGGTTTGATTCCAGTGTCTAATGCAATATAGACATGATAAGTACCTATCTACAATATAAATCATATCATATAGTTAATAAAGCATGTGGGACATAAGATTGTGTAATATCTTTGAAGGTTATATTATTTTGGTCCCAGATAGTAGTTATTTTTAGCTATACTGAAAGTGATGATTCTTTAAAATGTGTATTATGATCTCGGTCTGATCTTGACGCTTACCATGTTATAGGGATTGACATCATTGCCTTGTTGTACGGGACATTCGGATGGTTTCTTCGTTTCTTGAGTTTTTGCGTCAGCTTTATTGTGCATTGGACATTCTGGCGGTGGATTAGAACTTCCAATATTTGGCAAGCTAATATTAGCTTCGGCTGATACCGAGTTCCCCATTTTCCTGTTCGTTTGTCTTACGTAAGCTAACTAAAACATATACCTAGGTTAGGAGAACATGAGCATATTTTATATTGTCCTCCTCTAGGACTACAGCATCAAACAGATACTGTAGTTATCAAATTACGAAAGTAATTTAATTATAAGAACTACACTAATATTAATCACTGATCGTAGAGGTCTGCTGCACTTGCTTGCAGAGTCCTTTAGATTCAAAATTATTCTTAAATCTTAATTCACGTCACGATCACGTCCGTCACGTTGATTGACTTTGACAATGACATAACTGTTCCTAGTGTTGCCAGGTCTAAGCTCAGACTATGAAGTTAGTGTCAGTTTTTATTTCCCAGATCGGAGAGAGAACGTGAACGTCTTATAGTTTTATACTAAATCCTATTGCCCTTTGAGTTCCAGGGCCGAGGACTCTTTCAAACAAAATTCGCAACCCTTGCAGGTACTCAGGGACTAGCCCGAGCGGGTCCCGTCAACTCCCGTCTTCTATGCTGACATCTCTGTGGCGCGCCGCCGAAATAGGCTTCTTTCAAACGGGACTCGAAATAAAACAGTATGTATGTAGGTAGGTACATAAACAGTGTTGCCACTTTGGGGAATTTGTCGCTAGATTTAGGGAATTTTGCAATAGCTCAACGATTTTTTCCTTTGCTAAGTCCCTAGATATAAATTTGGTGATTTTTAGCGACTTTCTCAAGACTGCATAGGCGACGATGACCATTCACCATGATAGTGACTCGTCTGCTTGTTTGCGCCTGGTTGTTAATCTCCTCGTATCCAGTCCACTTCCTTTCAGCTTCTTTAACATTCACTTGCTTTCTCTTTCACTCCTAGACTATTTGATACTTTCATCTCTTTCATTCAACATGCTTTACAACTGTCACTCATCTTTACCATTCATTCCACTCATCTATCGTAACGTTTCGTTCCTACAACTCTGCCATTCTGATATCTAACTGTCGCCAGTCAGATCTAAACTAAACAAACAAAACAACACCTTTCACAACTTGAACTTTATACAATAACAACTTAATTAAAATTCTACACACCTTGTCATGCCCTTCTTCATTTAACCACATTACTACTAGGTACATAACAGATTAACAAAACTCTTTAATTCTTTATTTACTTCCAGTTACGTCTTACCAAAGACGTATTTCCTAACAACCTTTAACAGTCTTTGTGTTTTCATGTTTATTACCACTAATGAAAAACTGCGAAGAGTATAGGATCTAGAGAATTCTAAAGAATTTTTGACATCCTGAATTTTCATAATCTAGCGAGATTCGATGGTACATCTAGTGACCTGTTCAAATTGAAGGTGGCAACACTGTACATAAAGCTAGGTAGTTATAACCAGCTATAACCATGGTTTGTTGCAGCAATATTTCTATTTATTATCATTTCTTTTATACTAGTACAGAACGAATAACAACAGTGACCACACAAAGAATTACTTTTTCTTAATATATTTTAAATATTTCTTTGCATTAAAGTCGTCTTCAATATCATCAGTAATTTTTACTTTCTTCTTTGGCTTTCTCTTTTCTAACCTCATTTTCCGTTCTTCTTCAGTCAACTGGGACAAATCTAGAGGCAACTGTAATTAACAAAAAGTACCAATTATTGTCTTTGTTGCTATAGGAATAGGTAATTATTTAAGGTAATAGAGAAAGCTCCCAAACTCTTTTATTTTTGTATGTGATCAATGAAAGATTATTTTATTATTCGGTTGAAATAGTCAATTCAGCTATGTAAACTACAAAACAGGAGACTAAAGAAAATAAGAAATTATTAAAAGAATTCCCACTATTTTAGACAGACTCATCAATGTGAAAATAATGAGGCATCCATTTGTGAAGCTAAACAAAATTATATCAACCAGATGAAATATCAGACAAAGAAGTGGGCTATTGTTTATTATCAAATTGCTGTGACAGCTGTGATGCAGATTATCAAAAGGAAAATAGAAAGTCACACACTGTAGACGGATAAGTACTTATACAAAATGTACACCTAATTTTGATGAACAGTGGACTGAGACTAGATGGCAATCATGTTCATGCTACTAGAATGATTAGAGGATATAAATAAGAATAAAAAGCCATCAAACTAATTCCCATTCTTGAATTACCAATTTGTAAAGTTATCTTTCAGCAACGAACTTGCCCAGATTAATTATTAGTACTTAACATGGTCAAAATATGTACAAATTATCTGTGATTAAAAATACCTTTATAATTTTTCTGGGTTCATGGTATCTAATATTAATAGAGGCTCCGTCCGGTAGCACAACTTTAGTTGGATACATTCTGCTATACAGGTCTCTGTGTATCTTTGTAACGCTAGCTATATTATTATGTAAATAGCTTCTGCAACAATAGTTGACTAGCGAAGATTTTAAGTTTAAAAGAACTTTTGTATTCATTTTTCTTCAAATTATGTGTATCTTACGTCTCGTAACCTTAAAAAATTCGCGACTGTTGACTTGACACTTTGACAGTGTTGACACTCTTCATTTCATGACTTCATTTGAGGGAGGCTTTGACTCATTGACTGACTGATGAATAGCAATAGCTGACTTGTAGTGTTGCCTATCGATAGTCGACTATCGTTAGTCTATCGATAGTTGACGTCATATAAATAGTGTCGATAGTCTATCGATAGTATCGGTATTATCGATACTATCGATGTATGATACAGGGCAATAGCACAGTATAAAAATACTACCAGTAGTTGCACTCGGCCGTAACCTTGAATTAAGTACCTACAATTTTGTGCTACATACTCACGCGTTAGGGCTGCCCGCACATAGTATTTTAATTTCATCAACCTACTTGAGTTTCTTTCTAGTTATGTGAATGAATAAAAGTTGTTCATATTCATGAGTACATTCACCCCCTGAAAGATTTACAACGGATTAAAATTCAGGTTGTATAGCACTATCGATATTGTTACTAGTTTTCGAGGTCATCTATCGATAGAGAAACTATTGCTAGTTGGGCAACTCCAAGGAGGTTAAAAATATAGGGAGTGCGCGCTTCATACTACAGAAACGGTCCTAACTCGGTGACCTTGAAATGAATGAAAGGCACCGAGTTAAGCGTTCTGTTTCTTTCTAATACACACAATAATAATATATTATTTAAAATAATTTAAATTATATAATATAATATAATATACACAATTTCTAATACACTTAACAATGCCAGAACGAGATAAAATACAAAACTCAGTGCCTCTCTTTCTAAGAAAAATGAGGAACGGTTACAATGTTCCAAGCGCTCGCTCCCTATATTTTTAACCTCCTTGGGCAATTCTGCTGACTTGATCACTTGATTGAAATTGAATTGCCAGTTTCAAGAGATGTTTTGACAGACAGAATACTATTAATTTGTCATTGAAATGGAGGAGTATGGAAATAAAAAGTAGGTACTTTATAGAGTAATATCCTCTGAAGTATAGTGATGTTCTCAATTAGATTCATTGTGATATCGATAGTTTCTGAGACAGTGATGCCCAACCAGTGGGTCTGGGGGCTTACTATGACCTCTATAGCAGGGCAGAAGTTGCCCGGATATTGAACTGCCTCGCTATTTTGTACTATGACATCGTTATAGCAGGCCTGTAACAGGCCTGCTAAGTTAACGTTTACAAAACCGTTCACCTTTTTTTTTGTATAGACTTTCGTACTATGACGTGCTATTTGACAGCAGCAAAATGATAATGGAACGGCTGTAATGTCAAAATTAGCGATTGCTAAAAAGTTACTATGGGACTAGCTTTTTCAACATCGTTTTGTAATCTAAAATGATATTCGTGGCAACATGTTAGGTTTATATATATAATAAGAGTTTTTAAAGTGGATGGTGAGAATTGTAAGCGAATTAAACCAGACTTTTTCATTTTTGTAGCTGTGTAACGAGTACGAAATATATAAATAATAAAATTGAAGTGTGAAAATCGTATGGAAAAACATACCAACGGCGTTGCATTTGGGAAATAAATAACAATAATGAAGTTAATGACAGGGAATAAGAATCAATTAATATAGGTAAGAAGATATAACTTAAAATCATCAATGGTAACCAAAACCTATGAAAATACGTAATGTAAGTATAAATAAAAACCTACTCTACAAATCTACAATAAGTACTCAATTAATATTTGTATTTTACAGGCCTATCAAAAGATTTAGTCCCCCGTTTGTGCGAGGGTTTTGAACCTATAATGAAAATAATAAATCCTCCAAAGGCTTAGTGATCTAAGCAGAGACTAAGGTGAGTGTTATCAATTCATCAGATTTTCTATTGTGGAGCATAACTACCAATAACTACACTAGTGTGTTTCTTGTGTATGTTCCTTGCTAACTTGCTATTAAACATAATTTGCTGTGTATTAAAGTGACAATGTAAAACATAAGCAAGTAATCTTTTAATCCATTTATTTCAGGAGATTCTCGGTATTGACTCAGAAAAACAATAATGACATCAATTTTATTTGGAATGCAGAACCAGTCTCCAGAAGCCTTTTACACTGAGAAGCATAACAAGACCCGAAACATTATTGAGAGGACCATTGATGTACTAAAGGCTTGATTGAGATGTTGATTAGCCCATCAAGTGCTACATTTCCAATTCCAATCACAAATGTTTTGCAAATGCATGTGTTTCTACACAACATAATGTAACACAGTAAATTTATGAAAATAAAACAATGACCGCATCTAGTTTAAAAAAATGTGTTTAATTTTTACCTGTTTACAAATTAAATTATTATCATTTATCACATGATACTTTCTTATGACTGACTGAAACATATATACATATAAGTAGGAACCCATATTATCCATATAAATGCAATGAAAGTTTACAAGAACAAAAACTGGTAACAGAGATGACTGCCTGCAGGAGCCATAAATTCATATGGTGTACTTTGTTGGTTTCTAATATGCAGGTATATGTATATAAAACCACATCATGAGTTTTATTCTTTATTTTAATTTTCATCCTAAATACATAGGTATGTATAATGATACGTTCTGAATATCACATTGTATCTTTAAGTTAAAAAGGTTTTTTTAACGTGAAACTTGTGCTTTTAGATAATAAATCATGGTAAGTTGTAATACATAACCTTAGTTATAACGTGTATTTATCTAAGAAATTCAAGTTATGATCATTAAAAAAAAAACCGGTAATGTGTTAGAGAATTATATCGTAGTTTTTGAACGTTGTTTATTCACAACACTAAGACTAAACTTCATCATCAAAGCAGGCAGAGACAAGCATTGCCGTTCAATAATCGTTCACCTTTAATACGGTCATGGTACGATTTTTAGCGATTCCTAAGCAGGCCTGCTTTTGAATGGAAGTTGACTGACAGGCATTTAAACGTTTTCTTAAAAGGTGATGGTAAGCCCCCTGACTATCACTAACTAAACAGTAAACTATGGTCAGCGAAAATTGAAAGTTTTTTAAGTTTTTATTTGACTGAAAAATAATTCAGACAAATTATTTAATCAGGCAACATCTCATTTCAGGCAGCAGTGCCAGTGGCACCAACATTCAAGTTTCAAGCAGGGCTTGGCTTGGCTTTGGCTTGTTGTTTGATTTTGATGTTGATTTAACTTATCAAAACGTAAATATTTGTCGTGAAAGTGGAAATGAGGAGGTTCTACTAAGTATTTTTTTAAATAAAACGTATAACATTTTAATGCACAATGGGTTGCACTCAAAGTGAGATATCTCCTCAAAATGAGACGCCAAGAAAAGGATGCACGGATGTGTTGTGGCTCATTATTTATATTTTGTTTTGGATACTAATGGTAAGAATACAAAACAAATAAAAGAATAATTTAATTATATTATCAGATTTTTTTTAAATAATTTTGTTTCCCATTGCTCTCTCACTATAATCAACTTTATTAAACAAAACTTGTTTATACCTAAAATAATTATAGAAAAAAAGTTTTTGTAATTTTAAATTTTTCTGTTATTAATGATGTATTCGTTTTTTAGATAATCGTGGCTTCAATATCTTTTGTGTATGGGAATCCTCTAAGAGTTATCAATGGATTTGATTCTTTTGGTAATACTTGTGGAGTAAAAAGCAATCACAAACTCACACCTGCTCCAGTCTCAGGAATAAGTACATTGGATAAAAAATACTTGTTCTTCATGGATGTAAAGGAACTCCAGCGATCCCTTAAAATATGTGTGAAGGAGTGTCCTAATAGGAACCTAGAGTCCCTGGCCGATATACAAAACTTTTATAAAGAAACTGGATCTAATCTTTGCCGATATGACATAAATTTGAATACAATAACAAGTAACAAGGTCATTGGAAACAGCTACATAGGACCGTGTCCTACACTGCCTGTGTATGAGACATTTCCCCTTCTAAACAGATGCTTCCCTAAGAAAGCAAAGGAACTCACTAAAAAAGTGTTTAATGACTTCTATGATTTACTAAACAGTTGGGATACTATTGAGCAAATGCTTTCGGATCTTTACTCATCTTGGAAAGAGATGATAATATGTGTTATTATAGCATTTAGTAAGTATACACTTTAATAGATACCTAATAAATGAATATATAGCGGTTCACACTGCAAGGAAAAGTCGTATGCTTAAATTATCACAAAAAAATATATGCGTGGATTAAATGAAGGCATTATTTTAACAGATTAGGTCAATTTGTGCTTGTACTAGTTGATCATTGTGTTAAAAATAAGCTTTATGTGGGAAGCAAGTTCATAAAGTAACTGAGTCACTGGTGATGTCATGTAGCTATTGCTTGTCACAGTTGCAGTTTCTATGAATACTATAGTCTTACACTTTAATTAACAACTAAGCTAGATAAAAGGAAATGAGATCATCAATAATTACAGTACACTCAGTATTTAACCTTTCATTAAAATTACTTGTAGGTATGTCTATTATTTATACCTACTTGAGCATTCTTTTTTTTTGTAAGGTCAACTATAAATAAAGCTCTGCAACTCGCACACTTTTTTTTAAACGAAACAATACATTTGTTTTCTTTAAGAAAAAGTGTTTTGTGCGAGTTGAACTTGTCTTGCCATGTCCTGCCAATGTTTAATAAATGACTCACATAAGATAAGCATAGTACTTTTATTCCACAGTATCTTTCTTTAGGGAGGTAAAACCATTAATAGGGGCCAAAGTCTTCTCTCTCACAATTCTCATTTGTACTACAATAGTTGGGTCATTGACTAAGACAGTGGGAGGGTTTTTAAATCATTGAAACCCTCCGGCCTCTAATGACAATGATTAAATAAATTAGTTGCAACCAATCACTACTTGACTTACATCAAATATTTAAACTTTCTGTTTGTTTCTAGGCACCAAATAAATTATCTGTAAAGTAAGCAGCTTGCATGGAATATTTTCACAAGAAAGTTGGCTAGAAACTTCATTATTCGTGGTTGTTTTGTGAAGAATGTTCATAAGAATTATATTCAAAATACTTCTGCTCGTCATTTAAGATTGACGTTTTCATTATTTAGTAGTACAGTCGGTTATAGCTGTTGCTTGACCCACATAACCAGCCACCTAGCCAGTTAGGTGGGTCAAGCAACAGCTATAACCGACTGTACTTAGCCGTATTATTAGCTAATTATATTGTAGCTGTAGTTAGCATTAGTTAAAGGTAGCTAAGGTACAGTTGCCGGAACGTAACATGGTAAGGTTTTGGCGTAGTAGGGGTAAGGTTGTGCATGTAAATTTAGTAGGTACATTTGTACATGCGCAAACTTACCTCCACTACGCCTATACCTTGCAAAGTTACGTGCACTTGTACTTTTTATCATCATGTACTGTTAACAAAAGAGGTAAATAACTAGGATTGACCAATACAGTCGCATTGAAACTTAATTTAATTATTGAACTGTTTATTATCTACATAATTAAATTACATTTGAAGACACTCATCGGTCAAACATCATCGAAAATTTCAACTACTAGTTGAAATTACGACCCTAGTTGCTTATCTATTTTGTTGACTGTACAATGTAAAGTCAGATACCACAATATTTCTCCAGCATAATTCTAAATAACCAATGAGAAGTGTGATAGAAAAGTTTGCTAATTGAAATATGTTTCCAGTTTAACCTTTTCACCGCCAGCGAACACAGAACGCGATGCCTCGCCAAGCGCCAAGCTATATGATAATAGTTAAAATGAAGAGCTTCTAATGAAGTCGTGGCGCTGGTGGCACGAAAATCCGGAACTTCTATTGAAGTCCGTGGCGGTGAAAAGGTTAATATTCACTCTTTGAATTATCTTCCAAATTATTTATTTTATTTAATGTTTTCAGTATGTTCTCTGGTCATGGTCTCAATATTGCATTTACTGGCTACTTTGGTATCATGGATATTTATGATATTGGTGTCAGTAGCTAGTGTAGCTGGAACAGCACTGTTGTGGTATACATATCATGAATTAAGGACTAAGCACAAGACTATCGATACTGCATATTTGTCTGTGAGTACTATTTTCATGTGTATTATAGATCAGGAGTTCACTATCTTTTTATAATAAGTACAACATCCTTTACAGGCCGCATTTTTTGGTACCTTCCTAAAATATATTTTTTTGTTGCTCTAAGATAGCGGACTTTAACGTTTCATATTTATATTTTTTTTTTATTTTATTTAAAAAAAGGTCATTGATTATAATTTTAATTATCATTATTTATTAGAAACTATAAAGTACAATGATTGTACTGATGATTAATGCTAAGGACGTCGCGTGCCGGAGACCTATGCCTAGGCCTACCCACAGCTCCCCCCATCCAAGCTTTTCGACACACAATTTTGAAAACCCCTGAAAAAGGCTATGAAATACAAAATAAACTGGGTTAACAAAAACGTTACGACCTCATTGGGTTTACTACTGGCGATGGCGTGAACACGTTTTAATCTTTTTACTAAAGTATGTCGTGTGTCGACCCAGATGTTAGAATGAATTACTTAAACTTTTTGAGGTCGATCGCCTCGAGGGTAGCAAGTAATCGCCAAGCCGGTCTATAGGCGATCATTCAGATGTACCCAACGCCCAAGGGCTGTAACTTGGCAAACCAAATGGACCACACAACTAAGCGTCAGCTCACACCGAGACGCGACGCTGCGTGCACACTTTAAAAGAGCGACTCAAAATATAACTTTATTTTCTACTCGAAAAGATACACATTTCATTGTGAGAATTTAGAATACGTTACACCACGCAGCACTACGTCGCGATGCGTCGCTCTACGCCGCGAGGCATCACGAGTTTCACGAGGCGTAGAGCGACGCATCGCGACGCAACGGTGAATCGTGTACGAAAAGGTGTACGCGCGACGTGCAAGATTGAGCGGCGACGTTGCGATGCGTCACGCGGCGGCGCGCGGCGCGCGGCGCAGCGCGAAGTCACTGGCCTCTTCAAGTATCGTCACGTTGCGTCGCGTCTCGTCTCGTCTCGGTGTGAACTGACCCTAATTATATAATTAATTTTACAGGAGTCCCTGAAGAATGAAACTGCGTTTTTATGGTATTCCATAATAGCCACTGTAATAACGGTAAGCATTGTTGTTATTTTGTGTCTGTTGTTAGTAAACATTTTTGGAAATAATAACAAAAAAAAAGTTATTAGGCAAACTACGTTATCTAATCTCAGATACAGTAACTTTTTTAAAAACGAGACAAAATTAAGTCGATTTTCTACACGGCACCTCGAAAGCTATAGTGCATATTTAGCTTTATGAACTAGTAGAAAATGCGCTGCGCATCGTCGGTCGCGTATATCGCGATAATACCTCTACCGGCCTCTACGTTAGTGCATTGAGTATACCTACCTATAGTAACGACACCACTCGACTCGACTAAGGCCCGGTGTCCACCAAAGCGGAGACGAGAGGAGATGTCTCGTATAACCAATCGGCTTGCGTAATTTTCACATCTCACCGCTTAGCTTCAACACAACACCGTATCCTATTGGTTGTTTACGAGACATCTCTTCTCCTCTCCACTTTGGTGGATTCCGGGCCTATACGTCCGAGAAATTTTCTACCTTACCTTTATTTTAAATCACATTTCAATTTCAGGTGATTTTGCTGCTGCTGGTATTCGTGATGCGTTCCCGCGTATCTTTCTTGGCAGCTTTGTTCAGAGAAACCGCTCACTGCCTCGGCTCCATTCCCGCCCTTTTCTTACAACCTATAATAACATTTTTCTTCCTTGTGCTATTTTTAGCATTTTGGTCCATAGTTGTGGTAAGATTGAGTTTCATTTGAATTCAATAACATTATCGAATCATTAAGCGTCAATAATTTTAATATTATTTCACAGGTGTGTTTGGCAACAGCTAACTACCCTGGTATACCACTTCAAACCAACTTCCTAATCAATGGTACTACCACTGCAGGGTTTGAGCCAATTAATAAAGCTGCAATGGATGCACAGAACGGCAGTCTCAAAAGTAAGCTATTCATGTTATAATAATAACATTCTACTTTTTGCAATGTAATCGCCTTCATAAACATATAAAAAGTACAAACAAACAAGTAAAAATTGACCAGTTTGCCGTCACGGCAACGGCATGACGCTCTCTCATGCCGTCATGCCCCGTCTATGCCACCGTTCTGAACTCTCTAGTATGTTTAATTTGAAATTTAGATGCTCACCGAGATGTTTCACATCTAACGGGCGTGCCGTGACGGCTGACTTTTTTTTTTAAATAATTTAGAATCTAACCTGCTTACCTACCTTTTCCAACTTTATCTTTTTCTTTACAGCCTTCACCCTAGACAACATAGAGTTTGACCCTATGTGGATTAAGAGTATGTGGTGGATTTGTCTGATCTGTTTGATTTGGGGCAGCGAGTTCATACTTGGGTGTCAACAGATGACGATCGCAGGAGCTGTATCACATTGGTATTTTAGGTAAGTAATTAACGTAATCACGAAGTGACGACAAGTTTCATAATGTATTAAGACCAGTTTCCTGAAATCAACAAAATGTCTTTGGACCAACCAAAAGATTATTGCAATTATGTTGGAAGCTAAGCTGATGGTTTTAAAAATAACGCAAGCCTTATATTTTTGGGTTATTTCTGATTCGTTGAAAACTAGTCCTAAAGAGTGGGATATTCAATACAGTATTGCTAATTTGCTATATTCGAGGACTGTGCAAAATTAGTCCTCTCGTAATGGGTAAATAAAGTTGGACGAAGTTTCCTAGATTCATTTTAAGCGCCGCAAATTACACTGTTAGTGATAAACTGCTATAACATGGCTCGCCCCTCCATATTACTATTTCAAAGTGTGTAGTCACATCCGTCATCCGCATGAAAGAGTTTGTTTGTAGTTGTGAGTAATTAGATTTGTATGTCAACTAATCATAAATAGCGGACCGCACAAGACAACGCACCTGTCATTTTCATAGAGTATGTCAGTGCAGCGCCATACTAGTAATAATGAGTGATTAATGACGTCGCTAGTCTAGCAACAAATCGCTAATTTGTTTTTGTTTCGAGAGCCGTCTCAGTACGCACACATGCGTTATGAGTCTTTTCAATACTTTTACAAACACTTTCAAACGTTTTTAATTGTGGAAGGGCGCGTCATGTTATTGTAGTTATCTCTACGGCCCCACCCTTATACAGAACGCTTACTTCATGTAACATTTAAGTAAGTATTATTCTATGTTGAATTTAATTTTTTTTCCCAGAGGGCCTAATGCTCATTCACCGGTTTTATATTCCATCGGCAAGCTGATAAAATACCATTTAGGTTCAGTGGCGAAAGGATCTTTCCTGATTACGATCTTTAAGATACCTCGTCTTATCTTGACGTATTTGCATGCCAAGTAAGTTGTTTTGAATTATGTAACATGCATGTAAATAATAAATGACGAAATATTCTTACCTATAAATACCTGTACCTACTTATAGAATATCAAAAATCCATCTGACAAGTAATCAACTTGTTTTTTTTTTAAGTAAATCTGCTGTAAAATGAGACACATTTGAATTGTTGAATTAATTAGACAGATTTAATTATATTTCAGAAACCAAAACTTAATCCAGTGTACTGTTAATTGGATTACCTATTAATTAATGAACTTCATTTATCAACTGAACTTCTACATAAGGACCACTTTTTTCAGGTTATCTTCGAGAGCAGAAAAAGGATCTGAGTGCGCCAAATGTGGCCTCAAGTGTGGTATATGCTGCTTTTATTGTCTTGAGAAGTTCATTCGCTATTTGAATCATAATGCCTACACTATAATTACTATTGAGAGATGCCATTTTTGTAAGGCTGCTGGGAAGGTACGTTTAAACTTTTGTAACGTTTATATTTTTATCAGACTGCGGTGGAGTCTGAAAGGAGGGTGTAATGTTTTTATTTAATTTTTGATTCACCGTACATATGTGAGTGACTGTATGAGCAAGTGTGAATTTGCCACCAAAGTTGACCAGATCAGTAACTGCAAGTAGACGGCATTGCGAGCAATGTAATGGCAAATTAATAGTAAATTAGTTAATAATATTCCTGTAAAACTCGCCATCGCCAGGACTTCATTGGCGAGAATCCTAAATTAAAAAAAATAAAACGACTGACTATATTCTCTATAAAAGACTTCGAAGTTCAAAGGTAATGTTCTAATTCTCTGTCTATGAAAGGTGGACTACAATGGGACAATTACAGTCATCTTTAATTATAGGACTCTTTCGCAAAGGCTTGAAGGTCATGCTAAAGAAAGAAGGTCAGCTAAGTTTTTCTACAATACATTTTGTTAGGTCAATAGACTTATTGCTAACTAGAATAGTTACTTGGCAGTTTATATTAAACTATTATTCAGACATATTATAATTATGTAGAGTTATTTGTAGTTTATACTTTTTGCTAGTTGTTATTCTCGATCACAAAGCGTGATAATGTTTACACCTATTTATTAATTGCGTCACCATTGTATAACAGAAGGTTACTTGGCAAGAGGAAGACTGATATGACTAATTAGTTATTTTTAATATCTATACTGATATTATAAAGCTGCAGTGTTTGTTTGTTTGTTTGTTTGTTTGAACGCGCTAATCTCTGGAACTACTGGACCGATTTGAAAAATTCTTTCAGTGTTAGATAGATTAGTTATCGAGGAAGGCTATAGGCTATATACCATCACGCTACGACCTGCGGGAGCGGAGCAGTAACCAAAGACGCGGGTGTAACCGCGGCGGACAGCTAGTTACATATATTAATGTAACAAATTAAACAAAGAACCTATGCCATAAATGGTTACACTTTATAAATTACTTCATTAGGCTTCTAATATGCAGTAAAACATACTGATAATAATAGTCTCGTAGGTTATCATTTGATTCGATTTTAAAATTGAAATGATTTTAATTACATTTCTATGGAAATGTAATTAAAATACATAATCATTCGATTTATCCGCAAACTGTTCATTAAAAAAGCAGAAACTTGTTCTAATTACTACAGATGCTGGTAATAAATTGTGTGACCCTATTTTAGTTTCCAATTGAAAGTGAAGAATTCAACCTGAAAATTAATGATCTCATCATTAATTTTCGGGTTGAATTCTTCACTTTCCTCTAAACGATTTGAATCGAATCATCTGCGATTATCAAGCAATGTTTTAAATTTTTCAGGCGTTTAGCACAATCGTGAACAACGCGCTTCAAGTAGCTACAATAAACAGCGTGGGTGACTTCATACTGTTCCTCGGCAAGTGCATAGTGACGGCAGTGACCGGCATCATTGGTCTTCTACTCGTCAAACGCAACACTGAACTGCATTTCTTTGCTGTCCCAACACTAGTGATATGCATCTACTCATTCTTCATTGCACACTGTATACTTTCTCTTTACGAGGTTTGTTACTATTTTTCTGTTTCATATATATTTTGCCTAGTTTATTCTTGTAAAAATTCCGTATATAACTTTAGAGATAAGTAGTCCCTATAATTTTTGCCTGTGTCGTTCATAACTTACAAAAAACACAAAAGACACAAAAGTTGTTATATTTCTTTAATGCGCCAATCAATGCAATTCTATTCAATTCAATATCAATGCCTTCTATCAATGAAATGATACTCACTTGACCCGCAGTCCTGAATTGAAAGAACTATACCGATAATGAAAAATGACAAATGTATCTTTTAATATTATTTTTCTTTGCAGATGGTAGTTGATTCCCTCTTCCTCTGCGTATGTGAGGACCGCAATATGAACGGTAATGATGGCCGCTGGAAGAACACACGTCTAGCGGAACTCGGCGGCCATAAACGAGAGAAATACGACGACCAAGATGGCGCTGAGTTACAGGATGTGCCAGACAAGTACTGAAGCTCGAAGCCTGTTGTGCTTGGGGCTTATGCATGTCCGTTCAGTGCCTTATAGTGGTTGCAGGCTGCAGATTATGTAATTTATTATTGCTTTATTTGGTGTTTTAAAGATCTTTTCGCAATTGCGATTAATCGCCTCCCCAGCCCGCCGCTAGGGAACCATAAGTACGAAAAAAGCATTGGGTTTAGATACTAAAAAGAGGTGCTTTAATTGGTGTGTAGAATTCTTGAATGGAAATGTGGTGGCAGCTTTTTTATTCTGATTAGATTTACTCATTCTATCCAGTATTAGGAATGCTCTAGTCTATTTATCTCATATAAATTGTCTGTGCTTCGTCAAAGAATGGTGCTTGGTAAAATACTGTATTAGTCTGTGTGTGCCTTTATTTTGTGTGAAAAATTACAGCTTACAATCAATCTTATGGCGACAGTTTCGAGGTCACCTTAGTTGGATTTATCGATCAACCCAAAACCGAACTGACTGAATTGAAAACTCATACATTAATCAAACATTATTGATTTGTCCAGTATCCACTGAAATTGTTTCTGCAGCCCTTACGGACTGATCCATTGAATTTGATTATTGAGAAATGTTTATTTTACTTTCAGGTGAAACTGGCGGCTTTTAAAATTAAGAAGAATCGTACGCTTTTATTCAGACTCAGTAATGCATTTTTTTTTTATTTATTATTAATATAACACCAGAATTGAAGCATTTTTTGTGTACATCACTACTTTTTGTGAGTTTTAAAGGAGCATGGGCACTTTTGTATGAACCAGTTTTCCACATTGTCCAACAGTGATGAGACTTATGTCTAATGAAAGCGGTCTCATCACACTGTTGAGCTATGTTGAGAAGTGGGCCCAAATTGTCACATAGTCCTTTTCATACTAATCGATAATGGTGAAAAGTTAGTAGTTATAAGTCATGGTTTTCCATGTTTTGACATATTTTTGTAAAAAGAAACATCAATGCTTATATTAAATTGTAATATGCTATGTATGTTTTATGAATGTTTACATGAATTTTAGAAATGTTTATGATGTGCACTATAAATGTTATTTTTGTGTAATTTTGCGATCTACGTATTTCCTAATATTTTAAATAGCAATGTGATAGTCTTTTTAATCATGTTGTAAACACATTTGTATTCTGGGTGGGTTTGCTGTGGAACAGGAATTATACTGTAAATTCTTCCTAGACATAGAAATCTCATACATATTATAACCCTTAATGCTAGATGCAAGTATATACCTATACATACAGAAAACCGTAAATTGCAAAAATATTATCAAACTTCAGAGCTACCTGTCTACATGGCAACCAATAGAGCTATTGTAAGAACCTGCCGCAGTTGGAAATTAGTACATTTATAGAATAGATAGATACTTTAAATGCATACTTATATTTTGTCATATGCTTGATAAATTAAGTAATCTCAATCGCAAAACTGAAGTAAAAGCTTTTAAATATGTTTTACTTTAAGGCTATTTTGAAGTACAATTTTTATATTTTTATTTTTTTACTCATTTATTAGTGTTTATTTTAACTTTAATATAAGGAATGTTGCATTTTTATATTCTAATACAAACGTTAAATGCACCGATTTTTATTCATTCCAGTTTTATGAGAATTTCAGGGTGCTCAATTTTCAAATCTAGTTTAAACATTTTTAAATCAATGTTGAACATAACTTGTCGTCATTATAATGCAAAATATTAAAGCATAATTTTACAAAAGTATTATTTTTATATAAAATTATAATGGCCGTCCATATTTTAAATAGGACCCTGTAGCTTTATACATCTGTAAGACACAAATAATTAAAATCTCATATATTTATATGGAATCTCAACATGATCATGCGGTTAAAATATAATAATAGATTGGGTCTGCATTCTGGTTTAGTATCTTTATAATAATAATAGAAGTGTATTTAGAAATGTTAATTTTACAATACTTTGTGTTGTACCTTTTTTTTACATTTTGTTACTTTTATGCAATTGTCCAAGCAAATGACATTAAAAATGTGCGCAACGTTTTATTGAACACGTATTTACCTCAACTTAGCTCTTCCATAATAGCATTCAGAAATACATCCATAAAAATAATAGAAATTATTTAAAAATAAATTCAATCAATTGTGTGAAAAATAAATTTTATTATTACGATTTGCCAGGTCTTTTCTTTTTAAACTGCTTCCTCTTTTTGATTTGATCAGATATGGCCTTACTCTTAGCCTTGAGTTGCTTGCGTCTGATTGTTTTATCTGGATTTGTTTTAGGTTTCTTCAGCATCATGCTGAATGCAGGCTTTTCAACTTCATGATCACTTTCTTCCTCCACTGAATTTTCTTGTTCTTCTATCTCTTCTGTAATGAAATAAAAACAAAAGAAAATTATTATTAGTTGTGGTAATGCATTTTTAGGGCTTCCTGCACAAAGTGGCGGCAGAACAAGTGAAACCAATCATATGCATCAAAGAAAATAATCCTCTCTGCAACTTTTTCACAAATCGTGTACTGGTGGCGTGCTAATGCCGGCAGCGTACTTGGGCAGAGATAATAAGCATTGTATATCTTTACAAAATGTAATACTAGCTTTTGCCCTGACTTGGTACATGTAAATGTTAGTTATGGCAGAAGCAGATGCAGTGGCTGAATTAAAAGTAGCAGATGTCCTTTCTTGGGTTTTGAACTTACCCTGTACCAAATTTCATTAAAATCAGTTTAGTGGTTTAGTTGTGACAGAGTAACAGACAGACAAGAGTTACTTTTTCATTTATAAATGAATATGGATTAATTTACCTTTCACAACAACTTCTTGAGCCTTCTCCATGGGATCGCCTTTGAAGAAGTCAGCCCCCTCTATATCAGGATAACCAGTCTCAGGTTTGGTAGCCTCATAAACGGCTTTCTTTTCAATTCTTCTTTCATATTTGCTACCAGCTTTCTTGGATACAGCTTGTCTCAGTTTTGCAGGGCTAATATATTTTGGATTTTCCCATAATGTTGCACCTCCAAATGACCCAGAAAATATTTTTACCTGAAAATATGGCAAACATATTGTTGGTTAAAGGTTTGAGCCGAGGATTAATACAATCTTTAAATAAAACTGCATTGGATACATACAGGGTTCAACACAAATCTTGGTCCAATTTCAGCCAAAGCTCCATCTTCAGATAGAATTTGATAGTTTCTGAACCAAATTCTGTTATCAAGTATCATGAAGGTATAAACATGGTCAAAGAATGGTTGACTTTTGGGATGGTGATAGGGAACACCAAATGTCTGCATAAGTAGTTCTTTTATCAGAGCATAATGTGGATCTTTTGTGAATTGCGGGTCAAATGATAGAAGAGGCCGCGATCCCCTCAGGCAGTTTCCAGTCATTTTTAGTTCACCCATTGTGTAGACTGAAAATAAATAAAATATTAATAATGTTTGAAACTTGTAGTCAACACTTCAACAGCAAGGAAAAATAATTACAAACAACATACTATTTTCAACCAGGAATTTGACACTTGGTCCATTTGGTATGTTAGCCATCCACATGTAGAGATCTCTCATTTTTCTGCCTTCAAAGAGTATGCATTTGTTGCAATTCTTCATTTCACTGATTTCATTGACAACATATAAGTTTTTACTTCTCTCCATTTTTGATTCTGTCTTATGATGTGGCATAATTTTTTTAATATCCTCCATCAAATGCCGATGACGATGATTAATCCCACGTGCGGCAAAGACCAATACTCTTTGCCTGTTGATCCATTTTACCTGAAAATTTGTTTTAGGTTATATTTTGAAGGCATGTCTGTCATAAAACCGTAAATAGTTGATAATTTAGACAATACTAGCAACGGTAGTGATCAGGAATTCAACAATAACTGGTTTATATTTGGATATACATAAATAAATGCAATTATAACCTGTCTTGGTACCGGATCATCAGACATTCGAACAGGCGGCAAAGTCACTTCATTTTGCTCATCTTTCTTATTTTGAAGTACTACAGGTCCTTTTTTCTTTCCACTTTTTGACTTCAATTTCACCATTTTTCTATAATACAAACACGTGTGAAACTTGAAATTACTTGAAAACACGAAAGAAACACCGTCGCGTCGCCGATTGACATATGAAGTGACGGTGAAATTGACAAGACAACTGTCAACAACTGTCATGTTCTGTGACTGAATGTCAGTCAAAGTGAAATGCAAATAGGGTCGTACTACGATAAAATCCAATTTAAATATCGACTTCAACCAAAGTTTAAATATCGACTAAAAGTACTTCGATGAGAACTCAATAATTACCTCTTGAGTTTTATAAACCTATAAAATGAATAGAAGATCTTTATGTTTAAATTTTTCATAAAAAACTTAACATTCATTATAGTAGTTTTTGGAATGTGATTTCATGACGTCATACTTGAAGGCTTTTGATTTTTCTTTCTTCTGTTGAATATCAAATCAAGCAGTAAATAAATGTCCCTATGTTTCATATTATGTAGTTCCTATGGTTTAAAATGTTTTAGTTTATGATATCGTAAAATGTATCGCATGAAGTCGGTTAAAAATGTTACTGCAGCAACAAAATGATCTACGTTTTAACACTCGACTGTGAATACCCGCATTACGTAATCACTGTTATCGGATGTAATCGACCTCGACATGAGTGAATAATGTATAAATAAACTTATGATTTTATTAAGATGTATTAAACTTGTATAAACTTTATAAGTAGGTTTCAATTATTAACTGCAACATCTGTTGGAAGTAAACTGTAAATAATATTACTTATCGGGACTGAATTCAAACTGGATAAAAATTCGTTCGTTGATTTATCAGTATCATAATATAATTGGTGCTAGACGCTACTGTACTATCGCTGTGTTTATTAGTAAATACCTAAAGCTATAAAAAAATAGATTAAATCAGAATGATTAAATCAATAACGTCGTTGGTGAAATTAATTAGTAAAAATAATGTTTTGGAACAAGTTAGATATGCGTCGCAAGCACTTCCACAGCTTTCCTCGGTAAGAACAACTTCCTACATTACGTTACATGTGTTATTATAGCTTAATTCATAACTTAGCTGTCATCATCATTATCATCCCACAGCCTCTTATCCTGTTCTATAGGGTAAATAATCATTAGAAATAAAATTTATAACATGACTCATAATATGAATGTTAGAAACGATCAAAATATTTACTAACCTTATGATAATGTAGATTGTAGATACATAATCATAATTTTATTTAGCGGCTGTTCAATCAGAGTCGCAACTGCGTTTCAATTTTGTTATTTTTTTTTCCTATTGAAGGTACGACGTCGCTACGCCCATACTCCATCTAATAGAAAAATAAGGGCCAAAGGGCCAAATATCGGTAATGTGATAAATTGCGGAAATCACTGCATTTTGGTGTTTGTTTTTTTTTTTTAATGGACATATGTCACAATAATAATTGCTGCATTGGCGCCACTATTTGAGCATTGGTACTATTCTGTGTATTTTATTCATTCATCATTTAATAAAAAGTTAAGAAAATAACGTAACAACGCTATCGTTGTGTCAACGTTAGCTAGCGTATATTATGCTATGTTATTTCAAGACAATTTTATTATAAGGGCCGTTTATGCTGGAAAATCAATGTGGTCCCGTCTGATAATTATTGGTCGTTTACTTTTAGGAAAAATACAACGTAAAAAGAAAATTATTCGGCACCATAGAGCCATCGGACGTTGGGTACTTTCGATCTCTATTTGGAGACGAGCGAGTGTTGACTGATGAAAGTGATGTGTTGCCATATAACATTGACTGGATAAAGAATTGCAGAGGTACTGTTTACTTTAGATCACATGAGTAGCTTTAGATACAAGGTAATTGATTTGAAATAGAAATTGCTCAGACAATACGGGACAATACCGTCCAACACCGGAATTTACATAAGGCCCACTTTCACCAAAAACTTAATTCGCAGTTAGTTGCTAACGTGAGGTTTAATATTTCAAAATGTCATACAATAAAGTGTTCGTTATTGACTCGGGGTTCAAAGATAACTCTGATAGGACGGTTATAGTAACTTTTCCATTCAAATAAATGTTCGGTAATTATTGCAATGTTTTGAACTGATATGGATACCATGATACGCGCATAAGTAATTTTATTTAGGTACTTACCATCGTACGATAATAGTCTGTACATACGTAATAACTTGTGATATTTTTTAGGACAATCAAAGGTTGTATTAAAACCAAGGAGTACAGAAGAGGTTTCTACAATCCTGAAGTATTGTAACGGAAGGCGACTGGCGGTATGTCCTCAGGGTGGCAACACCGGGCTCGTCGGTGGCTCCGTGCCGGTGTTCGACGAGATCGTCATCAGTTTTGCACTCATGAACAAAATCAACACTCTTGATGATCTCTCAGGTTAACACAATATTTAACTAACTACTTTTTAATTGAACAACTGCCGAACAATTATTTACCTCATCATAACGTCACCCGAACATAAATTGGGGTTCGATTCCCGTGCGGAATTAATATTACCTATGCTGCTTTGATCTCCAGACCACGACTGGTTCTAGTATGGCTTGTGCAAATGAGATTGATGTCATAATAGGTAAATATTTCATTCCAATGCCTCGTTGGTCTAGTGGTCGCAAAGCGCGACTGCTGAGCATGAGGTCTTGGGTTCGATTTCCAGGTCGGGCAAAGTGTTATTGGCTGTTTCCATCAGGAATTTCTCAGTAGCAGCATCGGAGTCTGGATTTGAGCCCGGTTGATGACAATATAGGCTCGCCCCCTAAACTTAACTGGCGAAATGTGGGTGTACTAATGGGTACACCTCTGCCTAACCCTTCGGGGATTACGTGTTTATTCCAATAACGCGGGTATTTGGTTAGCTAACACGAACGTAATGTAAATTCGAATTATACCTTCAGTACACCGCTGCACTGTATTAATGCACATTGTGCTAAGTAATACTATCTACCTGCGGGCGATCCGGTCTCTGCATAACAAATCGCCGGCTGTGACCATTTTTTTTGGCGATTGTGCTCTAGCCTACCTGGCCAGTTTAAAAAGGACAGCCGTTTCTTCCTACTTTATTAGACAATTATTAATGAATTGCAGGGGCCTTAGTTTGTGAAGCTGGTTGTATACTGGAGAATTTGGATAACTATGTGCGTGAGCGAGGTCTTATTATGCCCTTGGACCTGGGCGCCAAGGGAACCTGCCACATCGGTGGTAACACCAGCACTAATGCAGGAGGCCTGAGGCTACTTCGGTATGGAAACCTGCACGGATCTATACTAGGAATTGAAGCAGTAAGTTTAGTTTTTAAAATAAATAGTAGATAAATTATTTATCGCATCAAAATAATCTCCTAGATTTTTGTGTATGATAGAGTGCTTTCAGTAGATTTATTTATTTGTTATCGTATATTTTACACGTTTCACGATTCACGACTTCACAGTCAAAATAGCCTATGAAGACTATGTAATGTACCTACCTAACTATATCCACTAAGAAACCGTTACCTACCTATGAATATAGATAGATATCTATAGGGGGCACTTCCATAACTGGTTTGGTGCTTTCCTTACAAGCCCCATCGCATAACACGTTCTCTCTAAAATTGAAGCATCAAAATAAGCTTAGCTGTCTTGTTTTCATTTATTTATCTGCATGAATAACCTGTAATATTTTTTAGTTTGATATGCTGTTTTCTTATATTTTCGTAATGGTAGGTAGGTATCTACTTACGGAAAAATACTAAATCAAGCAAATATAGAAATGACGCTACTATAAGACCTGCTGTAATATAGTTGTTTATTACCTAAGTACATAAAGATAAAAAACCAGATGACATGTTGAAGGTAGGTAGGTACCTACTAATACATGACTATAAACCGTCTTAGCTAATTTAGTTATAATTACAAGCAGATTTCAAGTTCCAGTTCTTTTCCACTGGCTTGGATTTTTCGTAGGTTGACAAATTCGTGGGAGGTGGGAAACCGGTTTCTTAGAACCTGACGCCAGCTTTCTTTTGTCTCGTATCGAGTGACAAAGTCGCTAGGTACGCGCAGATGCAGGAGACACATTAATATATTCTCACACATGTTGGGTTTGCTTGGCCATCTGTATAAGATTTGTGTCTTTATCATATACCTACCTAAAGTCATCGAGGCAGATTTCATGAATAAACTATTTTATAGCACGCAAATTAAATTATGGCCGTCAAATTGTTTTTTTCTTGTTCCTAATCACTCGAATCCCTTTACTACCTATTTCCATAATTATCTTATTACTTCGCATTTAAGGTGAAAGCCGACGGCACGATCATAGACTGTCTCAGAGCACTGAAGAAGGACAACACAGGGTATCACTTGAAGCATCTCTTTATAGGATCTGAAGGAACGTTAGGATTGGTCACCAAAGTCGCTATACACTGCCCGGTGTTACCTAAGGCCGTGAATTTGGGTTTCTTTGGTGAGCATTATGCCTTTTCTTTTACCATTTTTGTTTTAGTGCAATCAATTAATGATAATCCTTTGCAGATATCTATCAGTTTTAGGTCGGTACTAACATACCTGTGGTGTGAATGTTATTGCTCATCTCCATCCATCCATGGGTATTATCCATAGTTTAGTAACACAGGGATCAATTACCTAATTAATACTTATTTAAACTTACAGGTGTCAAAAACTTTGAAAATGTCCTGAAATTGTACAAAAGCGCCAAATCAAAACTGGGTGAAATTCTATCGGCTTTTGAAATGGCTGATTTTGATTCAATAGACTATACTGTAAAGAATCTTAAGTTACCGTAAGTAACAACAATGCACGTATATTTTCGGAATGTATACAACAATCAGATAATAATGATTACAATTTCTACAGAAATCCCATCTCAGAATATCCATTCTATGTGTTGGTGGAAACTCATGGAAGTGATGAGACTCATGACAGTGAAAAGCTGACGAGGTTCCTGACCAGTGAGATGGAGTCAGGACTCATCGTAGACGGAACTGTAACGTCTGAGCCCGCTAAAATGCAGGTGGGTATGTCTACCACCAAGTGGTCCAGACTTGTTTTGACGCGCTTTCAAATCAAAATTTTATTCTGTTTGCAGACAATTTGGAACCTCCGCGAAAGCATTGCATCCGCGGGCTTAGTAGCCGGCTACGTATTTAAGTATGATGTCTCCATACCGCTAAAAAATTATTACGATCTGGTGCCGCTCTTGAGAAAGAAACTTGGTGATAAGGCCTTAAAAGTTTTTGGCTATGGCCACGTCGGTTAGTAACAAAGTCATTTTTTTTAAGGGTCACACATACATACATAAACTCACGCCTTTTTCCCATGGGGGTTGGCAGAAACCACAGAACGCCACCTGCTACGATCCTTACATACCACGAAACAAAACCACACAAAACCACGTCCCACGTCACAAAATACTTAACACTTAGCGTCAGCTCACACCAAGACGCGACTCAATCAAACACTAATTTTTTGTCGGTGACATTAATTGCAACATTGATTATAGTATTTATTATTATTAATTATACATACTATTAGATACTATTTATTTTATCAATTTTTCAGGGGACGGTAATATTCACATCAACGTCACTGTACAACAATACAACAAAGAGGTATCGTCGCTTCTGGAGCCATACATCTTTGAAGAAGTGAGCAAACTGAACGGCTCCATAAGCGCAGAGCACGGCATTGGCTTCAGGAAACCTATGTACATACACCTCAGCAAGGATCAGTCTGCACTACAACTTATGAAGGATCTCAAACAGCTGATGGATCCTAACGGAATTCTTAACCCTTACAAGGTCTTACCTGAACAGGCATAAAATATTAGATTACATTGTGTACAGGCCTACCTATAATTAGTATAAACTTACTATTTTTATAATCGTTAAATCGCCCGTGTACAAGTACATATATTATGACATAATATCTCAAGAGACAATAACAATGTAGATAGTGGAGTTGCGTCATATGCCATAAGACACTTGTAAGCTGCACTGATAAGGGGCATAAGCAATATAAGATACAAAATGAAAAACAATATATTTAAATGACTTTTATTAAAATATCCATTTATTCTTATAACATTCATAATATCACTGCAACAAAAATACAATGGAATATTATAAACATTTTCCTAATTGCTTCAAATAAATAAATGTTGTATTCCATAAATATATTCGAAAAAGGTTTTTATTACTTCAATAATCAGCACAAATGGCTTAGTTTAGCAGGTGGCTTATTAAATTTATTGCTTTGTAAATTGTTTAACTCTCTGGGATCACTGTAGTCTATCGATTAGCAATTAGGTCATTGGGCTAAATCCATTACACACACAAGGCATCTGTCACACCGTCGCACTCTTTCAAATAGGCAAATATAATTACAACAACACACGACACAAGTGTAACGAATTTGGCAAAACATATTGTTCTACTCCACATCGACAAACCATTTAAAAGTTATGAGAAAATGCAACTGGAAGTATCAATAGAACAACTTCATATGCTCTACAAGTTGTTGTTATCTAGGTACTTATATAAGATCAGTTTACTTTTAAGAGTAAAAATGGCGCAAAGTTGTGTAAAATGCAAACAATGTCAAATGTTCAAAATGACTTAGTAAGTACTTGGATTGAATTGTGAAATAATGCACTAAACTAAAGAAATTTGTGCCAAAGAAATGTATCAGGTAATTAAAATGTATCTTGATTGTATTCCTTACTGCTTCCCACCAAAAGAAGTCCAATCAATCAATAATTACATATAATTATAATTATTTAATTAATTCATCAGTAAAATGGACAAAATGTCATTTAAGTAAATAAAAAAATTTTCAGCCTTCTAACTTATGCAATATTATTATGTAACATTTTTCTCCAGTGGGCATTGTTAACAATGGAATGGAAGTAATTAGCCTTATTTTTGCATACAGAAGGTATATTTATTTTACTTAGGTTTATTTCAACATTTTCTGTATTATTTGAGGAAATGTGAAGAAACCTCAAAATTAATGCAATGTTTTTTTCTATAAGAAAAAATAGAAAAAAAAATGAAGAAATTATGAGATCACTAAACACTAAATTATAGACGAAATGTAAACAAGAAAATGGCTCTAACATATGGCCGTCAAATTTTGTGGTGGGAACTAGTATACATAAAATATATTAGCAGCTTAACAATACATGAAAACAACAGTACTTTTTTCATAAAATAAAACACTTAGTTACCTACACTTGTTTACATTTAGTCTATGTGATATAAGTCGGATGTGTTTACGTATAACATAGAAATTAATAACTGGGCAATTTATGACGTAAAAGAATTAATAAAAACATTGTATTTTGCTTCTACGTAAACACAAGTAAGACCCTCCGGAACAACAGACCAAAAGATTAAATATCACACTAAAAATAAAAATTATAAGACTTTTTTTTTTTACTGAAAATATCCTAGTTTGGTCATACATAAAGGCATATCAAATCTAAAATTAAAAAGCTTTAAGTCGGTATATAATCCTGATACTTAAATCACTACGTTGGAGCACCTAAAAGTAAAGTTGTTGTTGCCCTTTAAGTAGGTAAGGTGGAAAACTGTTAGTAGGATGCTATAGTTAACAGTCGGCGTATTCTCTCGAGACGTGGGCACCGGCGACGCGCGCTCACTAGGAGTCGCAACGTGTTGGTGCAGTGATACGCGCCAACTTCTTACATCAAACTCATATTTAAATCGTTGATAGGATGGCTACGAGGTTGATTCGCTCCCATTAAATCTTTTTTATAGTTTTATATATTTTATATTTTTTTTATAGTTTTTCACCATTGTCCTAGCATAGTAGACGCAGTTTGGTCTGTGCCCCGCGAGGGAAGGGGCGCGTCGCAACGTGCGGTTATCGTTTGATTTGATTGGACATCTTGAGGAACTCCAAGAAGCCGGCCTGCATCTCGGCGTCCATGCCGGTGTCCCACGCGTCGTTCTCCAGCTCCTCGCTAAAATGCATTACCAATATTGTAAACACTTGTAAACATACGATACAAATGGAATAGCAGGGGACCTGTCGTTAAAACCTTTTGAACGCCAATGTCGGCTATAGCCGACATGAGCAAGCGTGCCCTGTGCGCCAACGACGGCTATACTCGACAAAAAACAGGTCGCAGAAAAATACAAAATAAACCTATTAAATCATTACTTTTATGTATTTTATTGATACACCTTGAAAGCTGATTTTCGGGCTTGGCGTACAGGGCATAGGAATACCGATATGGCGTGGCGGTGAAAAGGTTAAACGTCAAGTTATTCCCACCTTATGGTGTTTTATTTGGATTTATAAGTACACAATAACAATCCAACTAGTTAGCTCAATAGTTATTACTAGGCAGTATAATGTGACTGGTTCCATAGAACCAGTAGACCGCCCATTGACCTATAGCAAGAAATTGTACTTGGCACTTTCTATTTTACACCTTTATACCGTTATTTTATTATAAGTACTATTCAAAGAAAAGGATTTGCTTCACTAGCCATACCAAATACTTATAATATGAGCTTTGGCATACCATAAATAAAAAAATGAATATTTTATTATCTATTGTTTACCATTAATTATTACGGTTGACGATTTATCTAGTAAGTTAAATAAAACGTTTTATATATTGGATATGTTATTTTAATCTTCAAAACATGATCCGAGTAAACAAAGTGTTCAAAGTGACGTGCTCGTACAACATCACGCGTTCCTCACATCTTGTCCTACATCGCTAACACCTGCAGCCAGGAGGCGCTGGCGTTGACGAACGCGCCGTCCGTGTGGCGGAAAATGGACTATTAAAATATGATATGATAATTATGTGCCATTGACACAATAAAATAAACACAATATGTGACTCACAGTATATCCTCATCGAGCGCGACGTTTTTGCCGGGAGGCAGGTTACTCTGCAGGAAGGCTCGCTCTTCGGCAGTGAGAGTATGCCCGTCTGCAAGGTACCCGCCGTCGCTCGGCCCGCTCTCCACCTCACCATTCATCGCTGCTACAAACCATCTTATGACACTTAATTGATGCATTTCATCAATGATATTGCGATATAATAGACTGACTTTGAATTCATTTGCATCTTTCAGGTGGTGAAAGTACTCATGAATATCAACTAGCTTGCTGTAGTTGCCATACATACGCTTATCGAAAACAATATTTCTTGTGTCATACAATAATTTCGTGAAAATGTATTTACCAAAAACCAATGCCCTTTTTTTTCGAATTGAGTCCACAGTAAAAGTTCCTAATTAGGAGTACTTTTATCCCCTGAAAGCATACTAATAATTTCAAAGTCAGGTCTGTTTAACTAGGTACTTTCGAAGTCAAACGGAGCTCATACAGCACAACAATAGAGTTAGAAAGTAATGAAATAAACAGGTAAATACGCGAATGAAACATCAATAAGAAAGTTATAATACGAAAAGATACACAAAGCTTCATCAGACTTAAGAGGCAGAAACTTTATTGATTTCTATTTACTCAAGCAATTTACAAGCAAAGTATTTAACTACTTTGATTATTTTTAGAATCATACCAAAATGAGTTAAGTTTATTTTATCATTAATTAACACAACACTAAACTTTGACTGTTTGGTATTAGTGTTGCTGATTCATGTGTAATAAATTAAAACAAAATGTCGTTGAAATAAAATTTAAATAACGTGATATAAAACTTGTCCGTATTCAGATTTGAATGCTTAATACTAATTTATGTGGAGTTCGTATCACATTCCCCCAAGTCTATTGTTTATCGAGCAAACAGCTTCGTTCGCGTCACGTGCAGATTCGGGCGCGACGGGAGCGAAACACGTGGCACGATGTAATCGAGGCGAGAGCAGGAACGTGACTAAAGCCGTACACATTGAAAACGTGAACTCAACCCACGCAATTAATTACTAAACCCTAGCTAGGTACTGGGGGGAATATTAATGACGTGCTTGACGAGTTTTGACTAAAATTAATATTGTAATGTTACTTTAAAGGTTTCTAATGCTTGCTGTGCTATGCTACTGTCTTGAATGAATTCCATACAATTTCGGTTAGATTTAAGATTCATTTCGGTTAGATTTAAGATTCATAATTCTTAAAATAATGGGAATATCTTTTTTGGGATTCTTTGCTGCATCCTTTCAGTACAGAATCCGAGTCACAAGTCCAACTACCATTACAGTTTACCGCTCTTTCGGGTTAGGTAAATGTATCATCGAATTTAATCAATTTACCGCGGAACCATAGCGCGGCCATGTAGCGTTGCCATCAATTTTATTAATGACAGCCGTCACAGCGGTTGTCATGTGGCGGATACCGCTATCCTAAAGAACCCAAGCTTAAATGAGAATGCAGTAGAATCTGCAACAACCCAGCTAAAGACGAGTGAATGACACTCTTGGACAGCAAAAAGTTGCGTTTAGTTGACGGTATGTAGACTGGCAAAGAAATGTGTTGTTGCTCACCGCCGTAGTTGTACCGGCGGCGCGTCTCCTGCTGTTGGGGAGGCGCGGGCGCAGGCTCGGGCTCGGCCGTGCCCCAGCGCGCGGCCCGCAGCGCCACCACGCCGCGCACGCACGCCAGGGACGCGCGCCGCTTCAAACGCTCGAACGCCGCGTGCATGCCTGCCGGGCAGTCCGCGTCCAGCGCTATTCCCGACAGCTGTCAAACAAATGTTAATACCGACGAACTTTGCTAAGAAAAACGATCTGATCATTTTCTTTTATAAGCTGAGCGTCTACTTCGGTGGCATCGGAGCGTCCGCATTTAGTTTTCCTTGGTTAACCCAGCGTGCGAAACTCTGTTCTTTAGGAATCGATACAAACCAAGCATTTCCATGTACGCTCTGATGCCGAAAGTAGACGCGTGGCCTTACATGACAAAATGTGGTTAGTAATTATTAAGATTTAACTCACGTCCATTTTTCGGGAATACCCGACTATTTTTGGATACAACCAGGTTCTACCTAAATACATGCGACGAGTTGGCGAGCTAGGTTGGCTAGGTTGGTTGGTTGGCTAGCAAGTCTGGTATTCCCAAAATACGGACGTGTGTAAACTGATTTATAACCAACCACCAATCTTGACTAACACTAGACTAGACTTGTTATCGTAGCATTGCAATGTATGACTAGGTGAAATTCACGAGAAGTTACATACCTGGGACAAGAGCTGCGAATTATTACGACAGAAACTATGGATAGCAAAATATCAGAAAGAGAAAGTTGACATGCCAAGATACAGGAGATAGTCGACTCAATCAAAAAAGCTGATGTCACTGAAAACCTTAACCGATTAGCGCGGGTCGAATGTGATTGGAAAGGCATAAAAAGAGCACTCAGAGCACTCAAAGCGTTGCATATATTTTAAAAGTATTTTTCACGTAGATATCTATAGATATAGAGTTCATTGAACCCCATCACTATGATTCATGACTTTGATAACTGTCCCCGAACGAATTCGTTACGAATTGTAATTATATGGTGTACAATAAAGAGTATTCTATCTATCTACGTGAAAAATATTCATTGCATTCTAGATTGTTCACCCCAAAACGGACTAAATATGTTTGTGTCAAGAGCTTCACCGCGGTGCAGTCACAGTGGGTGGGTTCGAACTCACAACCATACGATCGCCAGTCCGACTCCTGAGCTGTAGAACTAATGTCGCTTTAACAGAGACAAAATCGTTAATTATAGCATTGACGAGCGTCAATGCAACTTGTAGTAACGGTCTTGCTGACCGTTACTACAAGATTCATGAAATCTTGAAAATATTTTTTAAGTCAAATAAATTTTAATTTAATTATAATATATCATTATGCCTGACGGTATAAATGACCAAGTTATTCCTGAAAATTTGGTAACAAAATGTCAGTGTAAACGAAAATAAATTACGACTCCGAAATTCTGGCTTGTGATATAAAGAATCCGACACTTGAATGTTGTTTTTACATGAACACCCACACAAGTCTGGTTTATTGTTGTTTTAATTTGCACGAAGCGAGCCGTGAAAAACGTCAATATATAAAATGTAGAAGGTGCGCCGTGCGGTTATAATTTCACGCCGTCGTCGTCCTGTTTTTATTGCGTGTTATATGAACATCAGTTTTGACAGCAATCAGTGTTACTAGTTGGTATTTCCTTTTATAACATTGTTTTCAAATTGAGTGTCATGAATACTTAAGTAATTAAAAAACAAATCTAGAATTAACACAGCACTAATGTGGATACAATGTGCCTGAAAGAGAAATCACTCAAGAATGGAGTGGACCAGTAACCCAACCCACTGCTTCAAGTATTAAGTTGGCAATAAATTGACTAATTAGTTACAGTAAAAAAGGGTACTAACTTTGAGCAGCTGGCAGACAGCTTTGATGTTAACTTCCTTGTCAGTATCGAGCAGATGGAGCAGCACCTTGCACAAGCTCTCGCCCAGAGTCTTGATTCGTCCTCCCTATAAATAAAACAATTAATTCTTGAATGTGATCTGAAAAACTATAACGTTCTATAGAACTGCAAGATGGTGATTTAACCCGTTGACTGCGGGATACGCCCGTAGTATTTCTACTAAAAAACGCAAGTGATTTTCTACGGCGAACACACGAACTGTGTAGCCAGCCGCACTTCGGGATTGGCGAAGCGAATGTTCGCCCGCAGTCAACGGATTCATAAAAAGTTTGTCGAAAGTCTAATTTCTCTATTATTAGGGAAATAAAGGCTTTTTAAATCTATTAAGATCTAATATTAAAATAAGGTTAAATTGCTTTTTAATTTTTTTTTTGGTTGTAAGTGGTAACCTCTGGAAGTACCGATCTAATTAGGAAAATTCTTTTACTGATAGAAAGCTATTTTATTGTCGAGTACCATATGCATGTTTTATATAAAAAAATAAAGTGTTTTCATCATAAAATAATTATATTTATTTATATAGCAATTGGAGAAAAAATTAGCTGATTAGCTGTTTAACGGCGTGCGCTGACCAAATAGTTTAAAATAAATCAACACAACAAAGTATTGCAAAAAATATCCATCTTATTAATTTTATAAAAAAACATCGCGATAGTGTATATATGTACAGGGTGTCCCAGAACTCAACGTCAAGCCGAAACGGGGTGACAGGATTGATCAAAACCATCACGAGAAAAATCTGAAAAAAAAAAAATTAAAAAAAAAAAAAAATTATTGTATGGAACTAACAAGTATTGTACCATTTTAGAATTCTGATTAAATGCGCCAACTTTTAATGCCACTTGCCAAGGCACTCTAGTACATTTTTTTTTTAAAGGAGGGCCTGTCAAACTCGACGAATCTTGAAAATTTTAAATTCGTAGTTTAACAAATAGTCTCAATTCTCGGAAACATGAGGCAATTGTGTCATTATTTTTTATTGGGATTCTAGAAATGTTATTTAGGATTACGTTTCCAAAGTTCAAATGAACAAAACTAAAAAAGAATAACCACAATAACCGAAAAATGGTACATTTTGATCAAAGGACGATGACCGAATTTGTATGAGACCCGTCCCCCCCTCCAACAGATATTTTGTATGTGTTAGTAGTTTCTTAAGGATCTATTAAAAGACTAGCAACCGGTTTTAACATCAAAATCCATGGGGTTAAGATATGAGATAAAATTAAAAAATCACTTTATTTTATCATTTTGTCAAAGTGGGCGTAAGACCAACAGCATTGAAATATATTTCATATGAAAGCATATAGTTAATACTTTATTTCATATTATGGCACCAAGTACCAAAGACGCGGGAGAACAGAGTTACACCGTTTTAAAAAATGCAATATTTCAACTTTACTGTAGTTACTTGTTTACAGGCCGAAAAGACAGTGGGTGTAAGACCAACAGCATTGAAACATACTTCATATGAAAGCTTATAATTAACACGCTATTTCATATTAAGACACCAAGTACCAAAGACGCGGGAGAACAGAGTTAAACTGTTTTAAATAATGGAATATTTTCAACATTTCTGTACCAGTTTACAGGTATTATGGACAGTAGGAAAATACCAACAGCATTTAAATATATTTTATATGAAAGCTTATAGTAATTACTCCATTTCATATTGTCTCACCAACCACCAAAGATATGGGAGAACAGAGTTAAACCGTTTTAAAAAATGCAATATTTCAACTTTACTGTAGTTACTTGTTTACAGGCCGAAAGGACAGTGGGCGTAAGACCAACAGCATTGAAACATACTTCATATGAAAGCTTATAATTAACACGCTATTTCATATTAAGACACCAAGTACCAAAGACGCGGGAGAACAGAGTTAAACTGTTTTAAAAAATGCAATATTTCAACTTTACTGTAGTTACTTGTTTACAGGCCGAAAGGACAGTGGGCGTAAGACCAACAGCATTGAAACATACTTCATATGAAAGCTTATAATTAACACGCTATTTCATATCAAGGTACCAAGTACCAAAGACGCGGGAGAACAGAGTTAAACTGTTTTAAAAAATTGCAATAATATTCCAACATACTGTACCTGTTTACAGGTATTATGAACAGTGAAAAAAGACCAACAGCATTGAAATATATTTCATATGAAAGCTTATAGTTAATACTCTATTTCATATTATCACCAAAGACGCGGGAGAACAGAGTTAAACCGTTTTAAAAAATTGCAATAATATTTTAACATACTGTACCTGTTTACAGGTATTATGAACAGTAGGAAAATACCAACAGCATTGAAATATATTTTATATGAAAGCTTATAGTTAATACTCCATTTTATATTATGGCACCAAGATGGTGGCAAGCAGACATACGGCCCACTTGATGTTATGTAATCACCGTTATAGGTTACCTTAACAAGATTCAAAGTTCAGAAATGGCACACTAACGTACCCATGATGTAATATTGTGTCAATGACACACAGTCACACTTTTTGGGAAACGTCATAGACCAAATCAAATCGTTTCTTTGTGATAGGTACATGGGTTACATACAGGTGTTCATTACATTAATTATATACCTACTTGATGATGTTCATTCCATGATCAGCCACTTGGGTATACCTACTTGGTTTTGTTTCACTAAGACGGACCCCTACATGTTTATTAGATCTGATTGATAGCATCACGTTTGATCCTGCCACGTTAAAGGACTTTATTTTGGTAACTAATATGGTTTAACTCTGTTCTCCCGCGTCTTTGGTACTTGGTACCTTAATATGAAATAGCGTGTTAATTATAAGCTTTCATATGAAGTATGTTTCAATGCTGTTGGTCTTTTTTCACTGTTCATAATACCTGTAAACAGGTACAGTATGTTGAAATATTATTGCAATTTTTTAAAACAGTTTAACTCTGTTCTCCCGCGTCTTTGGTACTTGGTGCCTTAATATGAAATAGCGTGTTAATTATAAGCTTTCATATGAAGTATGTTTCAATGCTGTTGGTCTTTTTTCACTGTTCATAATACCTGTAAACAGGTACAGTATGTTGAAATATTATTGCATTTTTTTAAAACAGTTTAACTCTGTTCTCCCGCGTCTTTGGTACTTGGTGTCTTAATATGAAATAGCGTGTTAATTATAAGCTTTCATATGAAGTATGTTTCAATGCTGTTGGTCTTACGCTCACTGTCCTTTCGGCCTGTAAACAAGTAACTAGAGTAAAGTTGAAATATTGCATTTTTTAAAACGGTTTAACTCTGTTCTCCCGCGTCTTTGGTACTTGGTGTCTTAATATGAAATAGCGTGTTAATTATAAGCTTTCATATGAAGTATGTTTCAATGCTGTTGGTCTTACGCTCACTGTCCTTTCGGCCTGTAAACAAGTAACTAGAGTAAAGTTGAAATATTGCATTTTTTAAAACGGTTTAACTCTGTTCTCCCATATCTGTGGTGGTTGGTGCGATAATATGAAATGGAGTAATTACTATAAGCTTTCATATAAAATATATTTCAATACTGTTGGTATTTTCCTACTGTCCATAATACCTGTAAACTGGTACAGAAATGTTGAAAATATTCCATTATATTTTAAAACAGTTTAACTCTGTTCTCCCATATCTTTTGTGGTTGGTGCAATAATATGAAATGGAGTATTTACTGTAAGCTTTCAAATAAAATATATTTCAATGCTGTTGGTCTTTTCCTGCTATCCATAATGCCTGTAAACAGGTACAGTAATGTTGAAATATTGCAATTTTCAAAACGGTTTAACTCTGTTCTCCCACATTTTGGAAAGATGTCGCCATAGTAAAAAAATATTACCTTACTAAGATCTATTGACTGTGATACATTTCATATCTGTTGGTGGGGGGGGACGTTTTGACGCATCGTCCTTTCTAGGCTTTTCTTAAAATGCCCATAATTTCAAACTGCATGGGATAGATTTTTTTTTCAGATTTTTCTCGTGATGGTTATGATCAATCCTGTCACCCCGTTTCGGCTTGACGTTGAGTTATGGGACACCCTGTATATATCTATCTTCATTATAAGTCACAATAAGGTTTTTTAAAAAGAATTTTATAATTTTAAGGTGTTGATTTATAGGGCTGGTTATATTAACGGAAACCATTGCTCACGCACAATGGGCTAAAATCGAGAACTAAATACGGAAACCAAACTCTCATGATACATGGTGGATAGGTGATGATTATGCGTATTTTTTTAGGTATAACGTATAAATACTACGTACCTACGAAAATAAATAGCTTTGACATCAAAAGCATTCAATGAAAAGAAAATTAATATGCGTTTTAGAGCATGTAATTTGGTTGTACAGTTTAGAAAATAGTGTAAAGTAAAAAAATATGCAAGATGCATTAATTAATTCAGGGTTTTTAATGAGCTAAGGTCACCGGCAAACAACACTGCTGTTTGCCTACATAATATGAGTATGTAAATTTTAAGTTCATGATGTGTCAAGGTTAGTACATGCCACTAAGTACACAATTTCTTCAAATTTTCATGCAAAGAAGTGGCAAACAAAACCTAGTTACAAAAAAAAATTCTCTACTTAATCCTAACTTTTTTTTTAAGTTAATGGCTGACCTGGCTATCCTCCAGTTGGGTGTATATCTCAGCGAGGAACATGGCGAAGCCGCGCATGTTCTCCTCCGAGGCCTCCATGCCGCTGATGATCTTGTTCTCCTCAGTGGAGCAGCGCTCCAGCAGGCAGGCGCGGAACGTGGACTCTTCGGGCGGCGACACCGAGTCGTACATCGAGCACAGACGCGCCCCATTGTAACGGAAGTTAGGCTCGCCTATCGACTGTTATCACGAGTTTTGATTAAGAACAAGTTCATATCAACAACATCTATGTAGAGCTGCATTTAAGAGTTAAACATAAATCCTTTTAATAAGTCTCAAGAGAATTTGTAAGTTGTACCCTAGTTATGTAGCTCACTACATGGGATCTGCAGGTCAAAGTTAATAATTTCAAGAAACTTACAAAAATTGAAGTTTATTAACAAACTTACTTTAAGTGTGTATTTTATTTAATTATTATTTATTTATTTATAAGTGTTTGCACAAATTACTTTTATTTAAATGTAGGTAGGTACCTACATTAATTTAGTTAATTCATAGTCTTGATGTTATTTATTGAACAAATAAATTGTGCCATGTTATTTACGATTATATTGTAAAATAAATTTTATGTAAACTAATACTTTACTTAATATTTGTCAATAAAACACCATGCAGTTACAAAAAACTAAGCACACATTATTTTTAATAATAGCATGCCAGTAATAAATCATTCTGATATATTTATTAGTGCACTAGTTTCTAGGAAACACATCTTTTAAAATGGGTTTGTGGGTATGTCGTTTACTAAGTTTTACAATAATTCCAGGTTTTTTTTTTATTATAACCTCAATATTATCTATCATTTAAACAGTTGAATGACCTTTATATACTTATTATTCAACACTATTAAGTTTGCTGTTTGGCTATTTCCAAGTTGATATGAGACAAAGAAAACCATAGTGGATCAGTTTCTTGACATTCAATACATAATTGCTCTCAAGCTTACACTTTTACAGAGTATTAGTGGCAATATGTCACTAACTGTGCAGTATTGAATCTTTAACCCCTAAAAGTCATTGCATTTATTTGTCAGGCTAGACATGAATAGAGCTGGATCACTAAACCAACCTACTCTAAAAACTATAGAGATAGTGATTAAAAACAATCAGAGTTAGTAAAAAGTTAATAAAAAAACTTACTTCAAAATTAAAAAGATTTAGTTAAGACATTTAATTAAAAGATGAAACAGTCTCAGCTTCTTGTACATTTTATTAAGTTGTTTATCTAATCTGTTGCCTATACAAAGTTTATTAGCTTTACCAAATCAATAACATGTGATTATTGCATGCTTGTTAGTAACAAACACATTATAAAAGATAAGCTGGTTACAAATAATTATAGTAATTATTCAACAAATGATAAAAAATAATAAAAATATTACCTGATTGACAATAGCCTCAACTAGAGGTCTGGTGTAGCTCACATCATGCAGAGTTGTTGCAAAAGCATCAACCAATGGGCCACACAGGGTATCGAATTTACCAGGATCAAATGTTATCTCACACATCACTGTTATCAAGTTGGCTATATTCTCCTGCGGAACGGCAGACTGAAGAATAAAATAAGGTTAATATTTTTGTATGATAAAATTAAATATTAAATTAAAAATATCTATCTTCATACAAACCCGTAATTCCATATTTTCAGCTTCATCCAGTGAATAGGACATTTCTTCTAAGCTGTAAGGGTTTTGATCTTGAGCTTGGCGAAGGCGATCTTGCACAGAGAACCGGTGAGGTCTGTACGGTGCAGGATCTGGGTTGTAAGTGGGTACTGCATGCGGGGTGTAATTAGGCGGGTACCATTCCTTAGCATCGGCCGATAGATTTGATTTCAACTGAGATGGAGGCTCTACTGAAACAAAGTATTAAAATGAGTAAAAGTATGTTCTTACTGTATGTTATATAAAAATAATATAAATTCACACCACAACTAGTTGACCTAAAAACAAATTATTGCTTCGTAATCGATTCTAAGCTCGGCCGGCTGACTTTGTCAAACTACAGCGACGTCATTAGAAATGAAAATCCTTACTTTCACCTGAAGTATTATAATTACGAAGAACGCAGTTATAAACTGGCCAAGTATGACGACGTCACACAGCATAAGATCGGTGTGTGAAAGTGTGGAATAAATCAAATTCAACGTTATACTTGTTACCTTTTGATTCCTCAGCAACAATCTTCGGTCTACGAAGCTCCCGTGGTAGATTATCGGGTTGCTGCCATCCACGGCCTCTGCCTCTTGGCCCACCAATCTCACCGTTATTCATTTCAACGCTTACTACACAACAACGACTCTGTATACAGTTTTCTCTGACTTACATCCATAAATCATCGAAATATAATCCTAAACCTCGTACGCTTTTTATTAGCTCGACAGATTCGACACGTAAACAAAGAAAAATATACTTCGCTACTAATTTCACAGCACAACCTCCATGTTACTTTTGAACGAAGGAGATAGATTGCTTTTTTTACTATAGTTGCGTTGTGGTCAGGCAAAGGTACCAAACTCTATACAGCCTATCGAATTTTCAGAATTCGATTTATGTGGATTTATGTAAAAAAGTAATATTATTATTTGTAGTTTCATGCTACAATTAAATATTTTAATTATTGCATTGGTAGAGTTTAATAAATTTCGTTGTACATTTTATTTGTCCAATGTTTTTAGGATTGGAAAATTGATTGGAAAGGAATCGTGTCGTCATCATTTTTATAATCGTCTGTTAGATAAACCTTTTATATGAATAATAAATTAAATAATATGAGAGTTTTAATTCAAGCAAGAACGGCCAACAGATGGATGCCCATGAGCGTTTTGATGGTCATTTTCAGTATTATTTTTGACATTTTGGGCGATCGATAGGCTATTATGCTATGTGCAAGGCGTAGGTGCAAGGTCAATAAAATAATGTGAAAACCCTCCGATGTATGTATTTATTTTAGGTAAAGTAAAAGAATATTATTTTATTGTTCCAATAATAATGAACCGGTTCTTAAAAAACTTGAAAATTACCGGTTTGGGGGGATTACACATGCTTACAACATACGTGGCAGTGGGATTGAGAGAGAGATTGGATTGAGGATTGAGTTTCAAAATTATTAAAAACAAATCTTAGATTATATAATGTCATAATCTAAGGGTAATATAATATCACGCCTGTATTTCGCGGCGTTGTCAGGGCTGTACGTAGCTAGAGTCGAATTTGAGGTAGGGCAGCATTGGTTACAGGTAGGTCGGAAGTAAAAAAAAATATAATTGATCTGCCCTCGAAACACGGGCTCATAATCAATCACCATGTATATCTGACATCTTATGATGACTCTGAAACTATGAACAAACCATTAAATTATAATAATTTATCTTATTTTTGGTATTTTTTTAAGGTAGGGCATTGCCCCACAATGCCCCCCCCTAGCTACGGGAGGTACATGTAATTTAGACACTGAAAAAGTACCTAATATATATGTAGGCTTGTAGGTGTTAGTAAATACGATACCTATGTGATACTTGCAGTGGGTACCTACCTAAAACTATTAGAATTCCTTTTATTTATTACGTATAGCAAACCCCGATGTTAGTGATCCCGGTGGAGTTAAAGAATAGTTTAATGTCAATAGACTGCAGCATGCTCCAAAACAGCACACCTACCAACTGCAACAATTGTTTATACTTGGTTGACTCTACTTGTCTGCATATAGGCAAAGAATTATCAGCTCCTAGTATCTGCATCAGTACCTAGACCTTCTCTTGTGTGAGCTTCAGTCTCACTCTCACGGGCTCACATGCGCGAAAACATTCGTAGATTCAATATTAGTACCTATAGTTCGCTTTTTTGAATGAGCGAGGTACTTAAGGGCATTATTTTCGCCTTACAATCAGTCAACTTTAAAATTAAGTAGGTAGCACATCTTGGTAGTACGCGATAGTTAAATAAATATTATTTTGTTAAAATGTACATCGTACATACATTATATGAAAGACAAAATTTTATTTACATCACGTCTGTAATTCCGAAGGATTAGGCAGAGGTGTACCCATTAGTACTTACATTCACATTTCGCCAGTTATGTTCGAGTCCCATGTAATAGGGACCTATTGCCATTAACCAGGCACAAATCCAGACACCGAAGCTGCTACTGAAAAATTCCTGATGAAAAAACCTAATAACACTTTGCCAGACCTGGGAATCGAACCCACGACCTCATGCTCAGCAGTCGCGCTTTGTGATGACTAAACCAACAAGGCTTCCATTAACAAGAGTCAGTTTATTTTTGTCAGGATAAAGGTATCAAACAAACTATGCTATTAGGTCATTTGTGTATCTTGTACCAAAAAAAAATGACACAAAATTAACATCACCCATTATAAACCATAGATAATTTATGAAAAATGCAGAGATAGAATAAAACTTTTTATAATTGCTCGAATAAAAGTAACAAAAATATTCATAGCCAATGTATTTTGTTCACTACATGAAGCCCTACATATTTTACAAAACTATACATAGTCTATCTACTATTTTTATTTTTTTACTAACATAATATCAACATTTACAGTATACCTATACATTTTCAATTTACACTACACTATGGTATCAGCTTCATCTAAAAATTTAGGGTTGCTGCCAGATTCCACAATATTTCATTATTTATTTTCACTCCACAAAGTATTGCATGCTGATTATGCATCATTACAATCCATAAGCATTATCATAATAATATGTAGCATATTTGCACAGGTGCATTGAGAAGGTAATTTATTATACATATCAAGTTCAAAAGTGCTTTGAGAATGTGAAGTAAAATATCTATTATAACAACCTCAATGATGTTCAAATCAAATTAAATACTAGTCAACAACTATTAATTTTATATACTAAAAGATTCTCCACAGCCACATGTGCCTTTTATGTTGGGATTGTTGAATACAAATTCAGCTGAAAGTTTGTTCTCAACAAAATCCATTTCTGTCCCTGAAATTAAAAAGAAAATAGAATTCAATTAGTGACACTATTATTATTAACAGTGTATATTAATTTATTACATAGACCAAGTTAAGTCAGTATGGTCATATAAGGGGTTCCACAGGACTTGGTTCTCAGCCTCATAAAGTCATCTCATGCATGACAGCTTCTACAATTTAGAACAGACCAAATATTGTAATAAATCATTGAGTATATAGTTAAAAATCAATTAGTAATAATGGTAGCTAATATCACAACAGTGCCAACATAAGGTTTTCTTACTCCCAAATATTTTAAGTATTTCTGCATTTACATAATTAGAACAATATTATGACTAGATAAATAAAGTTTCATGACCTAACATAGAAAGTCACTCATAGTTGTTATGATAAATTTAGGAGTTGGCAGTCACAAGGGAAACAGAAATAGCCACAAAACAAGAATGTCATTTTGGCATATTATTTTTTTAATTTGAAGATGATTGTTTTGCTTGCAACCTGTAGATTTATTTAACATTTTTATCCTGCTATTGCATTATAAACAATGATTTCTTTATTTATTCACATTATCATGTGTTGTTTTAAGAGTCACACGGACATAGTCAAGTGAGTCTTTTCTAGAATATATAAATAAGCTTGAGATAGCCCAAATAGAAAGCTGAATCTTCACATTAAATGTTTCTATTATAGTGCTATTAGGGGCGTTGGTACTATAAAAATGTTGATAATTTATCATAACTTACCTAGTAATGTTAATTGTGCTTTTCTGTCAATAATTATCGTAACGCCATCCTGTTTGACTTCTTCATCTAGTTTATCCTTGCCTTTTGCATAGTCTAGTGTGTATGATAAACCATTACAGCCTCGCTGGCGAACACCAACTTTTAAGCCTACAAAGCCTTTCGCTTCCTCTTTCGCCATTATCTCTTTGACTTTGCTTACTGCGGAAGGAGTTAAGACAAGTGCAGTCCGTGAAGGTAACAATCTTTTCTTAACCGCCCTTACAGTAGCACTTGCTACAATTTTAGTGGCCATCTAAAAATTATAAAGTTAAGATGAATAATAATAATTGATGAAATGTAATTTTTGAGAAACAAGAAAATTTTACGTCTGTTATTTTTTGCGACACCTTATACAGATAGAAGTAAAGACTAAGCTAGCATACATACCGTAATTATATTTACGCGCAGTTGTTTTTTTTCTGTTTTAGTGAATTGTAAATACTATTTCATAACTACGATTTTGGCTGCCAATTTATTTTGTTTCGTCAATGTCAATTTAATTTTGTCAAAATAAATTTTTTAAATGTCAAGTGTCACTGTCAAATTATAGGAGGAAATACCACTAGTGGTGAATAAAACGTTAGTCGATTTTATCAATCAAGCAGTCGATCGGTTGTCAATTATTTACTTTTTTTATAACTTATGTATGGCAAAGTGACTCTTAGCACTTTTGGCAACATGTTTCAACTCCTTCAGTTTTTTTTGCTCAGCAAAAACTGAAGGAGTAATAATGCGCTGTAATCATGTTGGTCCCGCCCGCCACGAAGTAATAGACCATTCGTATACCTCGTAATGCGTGCTACTGATGGTACCCATGGCCTACTCCACATTATAGTTTTTCATCATATAGACGACCCATCATCGCGGACAATGTAATCAATTATTACCTTTTTTGTCAAGTGACGATATTTTATTTTAGTACCTTTGCCTTTCTTTCCCTTAATTTTAAATGTCGATGAAAGTCTATGGTAATCATTGTACTGACACTTCCGTCAGGTGGCCCCGGGTCTGTGCGTGACATTATCTGAATCTGACAGTTAGTGTTGTTCTTAGATGAACAAGACAGAAGTCGTACCATTACGTTTTTAATCGATTGTTGTAATTTTGGTCAGTCTTTGTGTAGTGTACCCGTATCTTTAGGAATACGAAGAATCGGTCAAACACCGAATATTAAATATAATAAGAATATCGGTGCATTAAATCCTCAAATTTTATGACAAAATGATTAAATTTTTAGTACATGCAATCCTGATAAAATTAAAATGTCAAAATGGATCCAACCTATGACCCATCACTAAATGACACGTCTTCTACCTAGCAATTGTACCTACTTGTGTAGCGTGTAATGATTTTTCATTCTCAATGTATTAAAAATTAACAATGGGCGGCCAAAAATTCGAATATGATGAAAGTGGATCTACATTCTTTTACTTTGTTCTTTCTTTCCTGGCTCTAATACTTGTACCTGCAACATTTTATTATTGGCCGAGAAAAAGGAAAGAAGGTAAGGCATTCATGTTTTAGTGTGAAAATAATATTTTGTCTCTCTAATAAATAAAATGTTAACTATTAATTGTGTGTTGATTCGTTATGAATTCATGATAACCATACATTCGTGAAATAACTTGATTACCGTTATGTCAGTAATTTCCCGATGACGATGCGGCTTATTGTCGGTAAAACCCTGTATATACGCGAATAGAAAAGAACACGTAATGAGCCTTAACATTTTTTTAGATCCAGCAAAACGTGCAGAACTATGTCAGTGTCCAAATTGTGTAAACAAACAGATCATAATAGATCAATCACAACCCTACAAGGGAGTCAAAAACTTCTTTATAAAGCTAGCTATAATATCGGGATGGGTACTACTTGGATTCTTGGCATACAAGGTGTCACAATTTGACTATGAAATGTCTAATTTTGACCCTTATGATATACTGGGTCTGCCACCGGGTGCCACACAAGCTGAGATTAAAAAATCGTACCGCAAACAATCACTCATTCTGCATCCCGACAAAGAGACTGGTGATGAAAAAGCCTTCATGAGGCTTACGAAGGCTTATCAGGTAAGCATTCATGTTTAACATTGTCTTTATTTAATTTATTTTTTTAGAAAAGATCAGATATTAAGGAAGTTAGACGGTATAAACAATTTTCTATAAAAGTAACTAAATAATTATAAAAGTATAGTCTTAAATGAAATTTCTTCTTCATTCCAAACCTTGATAAATAATTTTCATGGGACTGTATTTTAAATTAGGTGAATAACATGACAATTAGCACACTAAAGAACTATGTGTTTTCAGGCACTGACTGATGATGAGGCTCGTCGTAATTGGGAAAAGTATGGCAACCCTGACGGCCCTGGTGCTATGAGCTTTGGTATTGCTCTGCCTAGTTGGATTGTGGAGAAAGAAAACAGTGTTTGGGTGCTTGGCCTTTACGCTTTAGTGTTCATGGTTGCACTGCCAACTGCTGTAAGTATTTTTCATTTCTAGTTGGCAACATCATCTAAATATAAAGTTTTTATGTAAGAAGGGTGTTTTATAAACTTTCTATTTTATTTCTCACCATGGAACATAGTCTCATTATTATGCCTAACTTTTAAAATTGCGCCTTGATAAACATTTATAAAGGGCAGTTAATTTTATTTTAAATGATTTGATGTTATGTCTACTATAAAGCATAAAAATGTGACACACCATAAATCATTAAAATCTTATCTTATTAATTCTTACATTATTTTGGTGTTAATTGCATCATTTAAGAACTCAGGATTCAATACAATTTTATTACTTATGGTGTAAATGTAACACAATGCAAAGAAGAATTTATAACAATTATTTCTTCTTCACTGTGAAATCCTTTAGTTTTGGAAGCAATAAAAAACCAATAAGGCCATACAAAACACCTACAATCCTACTTATTTGCACATTCAATTGTTCACCATAATTTTTTACAATATAATAAGGTGGACATTTCCCTGCTACCTACCTATATTTAAACACTAGCTTTTGCCCGCAGCTACGCTCGCATTAAATTTGGGTAACTTAGTTTACTCCTATGTTTCTCCAAGTTTTTCCATACAAAGTAGACCCACGTACCATATTTTTGCATGATTTCAAATACATTATTTTAGAAACTTTAAATTGTAATCTTGAGCTAGATGCTCACCATATTTGTAAGCCTACTACTGGCATAACATAGCGCTCGATTTTATCAATATTATAAGATCTATTTCTGTACCTGACTGTGTTAACAAGTAAAAAGTGATTTGATTTGATTGATTTGATCTACTAAGTATAAACTACCTCCTTGCCAAGTTTCATCTTTATATGTCAAACAGTTTTCGATATTTCGTGATGAGTGAGTGACCTTTCGCCTTTATATATTTGGATAGATATGCGTAAATGAAATCTAAAAGCCCCGTTCCCTTCTTTCAGGTTGGTACTTGGTGGTACCGGTCAATACGCTTTTCAGGAGAGCAAGTGTTATTAGATACAACTCAGATGTATTTCTACTTTTGTCACAAAACACCATCTATGCCATTGAAGAGAGCACTGATGATCTTAGCGGCCTCTTGTGAGTTTGACAAAAGGCATAATTCTGAAATTATTGAGAGAATTACTGATAATGAGGAAGTTCCTATGGTATGTAGTACTATTAGTACTGTTAGATTAATTAACATCATTGAGTGATAATGTTAATAGATGCTTGTTCTTATTTCAAATTTTTGTTAACATATTACAGTACAACCCAAATATAACGAACCTCTTTTGTATTCCTTTACGATTTCCTCTATTTAACAAATCCTGCAAAATCCCCTATGAACCTCTGCTAGTAATGAACAAACCCCATTGTAACATTGTTTAGTATAATGAATATTTTTTAACCGACTTCAAAAAAAGGAGGAGTTTATCAATTCGTCTGTATTTTTTTTTTTTATGTTTGTTAGCTCCTAACTTGCGACTGGGTGAATCGATTTTCATGATTCTTTTTTTATTTGAATGCTGGTGCTTCCCGTGTGGTCCCATTGTCACCATTTCAATATCTGATGATGAACTTCGGAGATATGGAATGGAACTCCTCACAGAATCACAGCAGCAATATCGTAACAAGTGAAATTGCTTTGTTTATACGTGTAGTCGATGACTGACTGAAGGAAAAGGGGGAGGGGGTACGTCAACCCCCCTCCTACCAGTTTCCAAAATTAAATATATCGTGTGAGGTATTGTTTGAAAGGGCTTATTGTAAGGATTTCAAACATTAATACACAAGCACTAAAAAGTGAAAAATAAAAAGCTTTTTTACAAAAAAGATAACCGCCTTCAAAACTACAAAATAAAAAATAACTTTAGTTTTGGAAGTCGGTGGCAATACCTACCTACATAACAAAAAACAAAACCAAAGCCGCCGACTTCCAAAACTAAAGTTATTTTTATTTTGTAGTTTTGAAGGCGGTTATCTTTTTTGTAAAAAAGCTTTTTTTATTCCCTTCAGCTTTGTTATATTAAGATTGCACTGCTCAAGTATTTATAGTTACTCAGAATCCTCCCTATAGCCTATAAAGTAATTAATGGTTCTGAGCTGCAAATATTAAATGAATGCCTGGAGAAACTTTCACCAATTTTTCTAACATATTAGTGAGAGAAAATCCTATGCCCCACTTGCAGGTAATTCATTTACTCAAGTGTGTTAGAATTTAAACTATCATGCTGTTTTTTTTTATTTGAACTCCAGTTACTGCGGGAGCTACCAAACTTGGGCGAGAAGAACAAAGAGCAGCCGTTATGTCGTCCGTACAGTATAAAGGCGCGTGCGTTGCTCCACGCGCACCTGTCGCGCATGCGCCTTCCGCCGGAAACACTCGAGTGCGATCGAAGGTACATCGTGTCGCGTTGCCCCGACCTTATCGTTGAAATGGTTAACTGCGTGAATCAACTCATTGCTTTGGCTTATGCTAGAAGAAGTAAGTATGCTGATTGAACTATTTTGCATAAAAACAATAAGATATATAAAACTTATAAGATTGAACTTATTTTTTGTAATAATTCCTTCCAGTACCTCGCCTACCGACTATCGAAACAATAGAAAATTGTATGAAGCTGTCCCCAATGATTGTCCAAGGTCTATGGGAGTACAAATCGCCTTTGCTACAGCTACCGTATATCAATGAGGATCACCTGAAGTACTTTACGAACAGGAAGAAGCACATTAAGTCACTGCTGCAGTTGGCTCAGTTGCCCGGCGAGGAAAGGAGACAAGTGCTGAGGTTCTTGAATGATAAGCAATATGATGATCTCATGAAGGTGCTTGGCAATATGCCCTACATTCATTTCCAAGTTAATACTGAAGGTACCTAATTAATACATTATTATGTTTATGAAGCATCTTTTGAAAAACTCATTGTTTGCTTATTTTCCTGATATTTCTTTGTTCCTTATCTATATCCAATATAGTATTAATAAAACCTTGTATTCTCATTTTAGTGATTGACGACGAAAACTCTACGGTTGTGACTGCAGGTGCAATAGTAACAGTTACGGTGTTCTTGCGAAGAACCAACATGAGGGAACTGTTTGGAGACACCACTATCAAAGAAAAGGAAATAATTAAGTAAGTAACATCTGACAATTGCTTGCGAAAAAAAAGTTTTTATGGAGTTTACTGGCCTGGCAGATAGCAGACAAAATATTAAATTCCCTTTTCCGCTATGCTAATGAAGATAGTACGAGGCTTCAACTTCAACTGTTAAAGTTTCATAAGACTTCCTTACGACTTCGTCCGCGTAAGTGTCATTATCGCGGATGCAGACGAAGTCGCTTAATAAAAGTAGCCTAAATCCTTTCTTGGGGTTCAAACTTACCTCATACCAAATTTCATTGTAATCGATTCAGTGGTTTAGTCGTGAAAGCGTAACAGACAGACAGAGTTTCTTTCGCTTTTATAATATTAGCATGGATGGCCCAAAGCAATCATGTTATTGTTGCTGAATAATACAACTATTGCACGTATTCGCTAACACCCAATCTCCAGCGAATTTTCATTCGCGATGAGGAAATATTATAAAAGTTTTCAAATTGTCTCAGCAACAAATTAGTTTGTGGTACTTATGCTAAAATATGCCCTTGACTCTTGACAAATCCCAGTATGATGTTCTTAGTTATTACTAGTAACTAATAAAACTAATATATTATCTACATAAAAAACTAATTAGGTACGAGTATGCCATATAAAACGCCTTCATAACTAAGTATTGTTTGAATAATGAAGTATGAAGTAGGAAACATGTACTTTTAAATGATGGTGTGCTTTTAAATGGTACAAATTGCAAACATGTCAAATTGACTAGAATAATACATTGACATAGGCAACGGAAACTCCTATCATCAAGCTGTACTAAATAGAAAATGTAGTTTTTAATTGGCAGTAATTTATTTTGCCTTAATTAAAAAGTTACACCGGTAAGTAAAGCTTGATACAAAAAAGGCCCACCTGCATCAGTTATCACTAAATAAACGATGTTTTAACCCGTTGAATGCGGGAAATACAACCGTTGGGTTTCTAATAAAAAACGCAAGTGCGACGCACACACACCGTATGTGTTTATCTCCGGCGAACACACGAACTGTGTAGCCAGCCGCACTGCGGGCTTGGCGGAGCGAATGTTCGCCCGCAGTCAATGGGTTAAATACGTTTGTTAAACGTATTCAAATCGTGTTCAAAATACTTTATCTATAAAATAGTTTCTGCCCATGATTTCGGATGCATGGTTTTTTTATCCGTGTTAAGTTACATCTTTGGTTACTGCTCCGTCCCCCGTGGGTCGTAGGGTGATGTTATGTAGCCTATACCACAGTATAAAAATCATACAGTAGGACGACGCCTTTGATCTCGGGTAAAATGCCGACATCGTCTAGACAGTAATGCATCGGCCAGGGTTGTCACAAGTAAACAATATTTATGAATTTATTTATTTATTGCAGATCAACATCGATAGCAGTATTATAATTAAAACAATATTACACACTAATATAATAATGAAAACAAATTTTAACCCGCTCTTTACTGCATGTATTATTAAGAAGTTGAATGACAATAAAAAATGCAGATTAGGCGTATACAAAGAGATTTAAAAATTGAACTGATGCAGACTTGATAACTAGTTACTGTGACACTTACGACGTGGACTGTAATCTTTTTATGTGAAGTTTTCAAAGAAATAAATAACTCAGTTGTCAGTGCGACATCACGGTTCGGCAAAGGTCACGGCTTGAATAATTCTGCCCGTGACAGTTGTTTTTAAATCTCTTAAATTGTCATCGTTTTAATTAGCTTACATAAGTATAGATTAGTCAATGAAAAAGAAATATTTAATTTGGTAAGTGGTAACGATGTCAATAAATCGATGCCATATTTCATCTCACCCACCAGTACAATCATAAATAAACAAATAAAAAACAAACACGCACGTCGTTTTGTTCGCAGCTCGGGCTCGGCATACCCGCGTCTCGCCCCTCACACCCCGCACGATTGCCCTGTCTAGACGTCTTCGTTGGACGACTGTAGGATTATTAGACTGTGCCTATACTATTCCTTATGAATTGATGAGATTTTTTCCAATCCGACTGCTAGTTCCAAAGATTAGCGCCTTTAAACAAACAAACAAAAAATACTCTTCAGCTTTATCATAATAGTATAGATAATTTAGAATTCCTACGTCACAGCTAACACCTACGGCATTGACATTGTAGTACATTGTGCCACTTTCGTTCCAAATTAACTTATCAATGGCACCATTGCATTAATTTAGATGCTTGACGCTTTACGAACTTAATTTACCGTGATGAATTCTGTCGGCGATAATTAAGTGTTTTCCTTCATTACTTCAACATGGTTATTATTTGAAATTATTTTTATTATAAGTAACATTATTTAGTATCCTAAAACTTGCTTCTATTGTTTGTCTTTGATAGCTTACCAGTGACACAAATAAATGATTAGTGGACAAACATTATTGTTGACTGAACTCGGTTGTTATCTAGTAGGACGAGATCGTTTCTTCTACGTTCTAGGAAGGAATCTATTTCTGTCGCCAAAATGATAGATCTTTTTACTAGAATTGAAAGAACGCGAGGCGACGAAGACCCTCGAAGTTTAACTTTTGCTACAAATATAACATATCGTATGTTTTTCTAAAGGGGTAGGTAGAGGTGAATATAATATCTACCAGTTATATTATATCTAGCAGGGAAGAAGAGTCAATTTTTGCAGTATATCTAGTTTAAAATCCCATGTTGTAAGACGCGAGTGTACAAAAATATAAGCAAGAATGTTTACATTACTCAAGTAACAATAACTTTGTCCTAACAGAGAGGATGATGACGGTGCCGCCGGCGAAAACGGAGAGAAGACTGAGAACGACAAAAATGATAAGAACGATAAGAAGGAGACGTTCAAGAGGCCTGTTTGGATGAAGCAAACGAAAAGACATCCGCAGTCAAAGAAGTCGAAGAAGCCCGTGGCGGCCAAGGCGCAGGCCAAGCCGGCCGCGCCCGCCGCGCCCCCCACCTCCACGCCGCCGCCCCCCAGTAACGATACCAAGAAAATTAAAGAACCAAAAAAGAAAGATGAAGAAGGTAAGCCAAGTCAATCTGCCTAGCCTTTTGCCAACTATGTTGGGGTCGGTTTCCAGTCTAACCGCATGCAGCTGAATACCAGTACTTTACATGGAGCGACTGCCTATCTGACCTCCACAACCCAGTAACTGGGTAACGACTGAAAAAGAGAAAGAAAAAAAAGAAAGAGGAAGAAGGTTAGTATTGTATAATTATTATACACTACACACAAAGTTTGTCGACTTCTCTAAACCGATTACCAAAGAAGCATTGGCACAATATTGATTAAATACCCACAAGCATTCGACAGTCTTATCTCCTAATAACCATATTATCTAGTCATGGTGACTACCTCAATTATAATTGCGACCTGTCGGTGTAGTTGTCATTTAAATCCGTTATGAATGGCTTTTTTTCTGTAAAAAACAATCAAAATCCAGTTGCAATCTTATCTCAGCAACAATGCATGTCAAAAATTATGATAAATTAGAGGCATTTCGACTAATTTACCCTAACATTAGTATGCGAAAAAATAGGAGAATACTCCCTCTGAAATTACTTTTTCAAAATCATCTTATTTACATTGAAACAGTTGATTACAAAACTAAAGACATTTTAGCCTTCAAACTTGTCCTAATTCCAATAATATTACGGTTTGTGACGTTTGAGAAAAATACTTAATGGAAACCGAAGAACTACGATTTATCGATAGACGCAGTCAGTGCTAATTTTACCGCTGTCTGTGCCAATATTCGGGAATCGGGTATAGCAAATACCAAGAACAGTGTTAGAGTTTTATTTTGACGAAACATCTAGATTTAGATGGCCCGGCCGTTGATCTCTGTCGTGTGGGAGGCAAGTTATTACAGCGACGTTGTTTAACCGTTAATAACTATTTAATCGTCCTTATAAATCATGTAAACGGTAATAACTAACTATGAATATGGTTTACCTTCCTTGATAAAAATAAACATTTTTTAAAGACTATTGTTTTAATACAGTTTAATAAAAATGTAAACTAAACTCTGTATTTTATTAAAGTATTAGCTTTATATTTTACTACTTTTTCAAATGATTGTGTGAATATGTGAAATTATTAAATTGTATTTGAAATATGGTTATAAAATATCCTTACTGTTTGTGTATCTGTTTTTGTGTGTGTCATAGTAGTTCAACAGATAGACCAATTTCAAACTAAATTTTTTATTACTTGTTTAGGTGAGGATTCCGAAGTAGGCAGTTCGGACGATTCGGGCTCCCATAGCGACGCGTCGGAAGACGAATCGCGCGACAAGTCGTCGGCGGCTGAAGATGATGATGACCAGTGGGAGAAGTTCCAGAAGAGGATACAGAAACGGGAGCGGCTAGAGGGACGGTCTAAGAGCTCGCATCCTGTGCACTGTCCATACTTCCCGCAGGTATGTTAATTTTTTTAAATGGTTACTTACTTCATGTTGTACGGAATATAGGGACACCTTAGGAGGACATAAACTGATTTACGGTGAATTCAAGGTGTTGTTCAAATGGATCATGTGCATAAGTGCATAGTACTCGTAAACGTATTTGATCGCATCATGATGTGCCTGAAGTTTAGCTTGCAAGATCTGTCCTCAAAATAAGGTCATTGCGGCGGAGCCCAAAAGCAGTGTAGTGTTTTTAGAAGACATAATTATGTATGATAGAAATGAGTATGTCTAAATGTATTTATTTCATATTAATATATATTAGCGGACCCAACATACGTCCTGCCCGATCGTTAGCTTGCAGCGACAACTACCGTGTCCAATTGTGTTTTCAAACCATCCAGGAACCCATTGAAATAAACACACAAAATTTCATCCAAATCGGCCCAGCCGTTTAGGAGGAGCTAGGTGACAAACACACGCACAGAAGAATTGTATACTTATATTAAGATAACTATAAAATAATTACGTAAGCCAAAAATTTTATTCAACCGAATTTCACTCTTTTGAAACTAGAAATCGTTAACAGAAGAAAATAATTAATCGTGTCGATACCCATTGTCATGATGAGGAAAACTTGTCGAAACATCACTCGCGAAGGTTATTTACTTGTAGGATGCGAACAATAAATATGTTTGTATTTTTTCTTAGACTGGAGCTATCGCGGAAGTGGCTTTTGTTTAACTAATGATTCTTTCTTGGCCTTGCAGATGCCAATAATAACTAAATACTTTCAACTCTGTTGCACGTAAATGTTTAGATGGGGCGTTTTCAGGGCTGTCCAACATGCCGCCTGTAGCTACTAATAAAATAAAGCTGAAGAGTTATTCTGTTTGCTTGTTTATATACTCTCACCTCTGGAACCCGGTAGGAATAATAGAAATCTATAATAAATATAATACCCCTGAAGCACGTAGATAGGTATGGGCAGCCCTGATCGTTTGTGCTTTTTTTAACTTTAGTCCGAAATGATTTATAGTAGACTAGCGACACGCCCCGGCCTTGCACGAGTGCAATGTTGGTACATAAACCTTCATCTTGGATCACTCTATGTATTGATGAAAACAGCATTAAAATCCATTGCTTAGTTTAAAAGATCTAGCGGTTAAGGCGCCCGCCTCTCATCCATGAGGTTGTGGGAATACGGGCAAGTACTAATGAGACTTTTTCAATTCATATGTACTTTCTAAAGTTTATCTTACGGCGCGTTCACATAGAACGTCCGTTTTACTGGTCCGTTTAAACGTATATGTTATTAGCGTATGTAGTTGTATGAATGAGCGAGTTCACACAGAATACAGTATTGCGGATCCAGTAAAAAATACCGATCCGACATCCAGTAGTAACGAATCAATTAAAATAGGTCCTGTAAATGCTGTGTGAATATTACCTCCAGTAGCGACGGATCAGTTAAAACGGATCCTGTAAAATCGGACGTTCTATGTGAACGCGCCCTTAGACGTTACTGACATCATTCCGTGCCTCGGAAAGCACGTTAAGCTGTTGGTCCCGGCTGTCATACGTGGATCTTTGACAGTCGTTACGAGTCGTCAGAAGCTTGAAAGTCTGACAACCAGTCTTGCCTAGGGGTATCGTATTACCCAGTTACTGGGTTGTGGAGGTCAGATAGGCAGTCGCTCCATGTAAAATACTGGTACTCAGCTGCATCCGGTTAGACTGGAAGCCGACCCCAACATAGTTGGGAAAAGGCTCGGCAGATGATGATGAGTTTAAAAGATCTAATCGTACAGACCGTGGGAAAGGATTTTGTATTATAGAGATGGTACTAATTATAATTTGTAACCTAATCCATGCAAGACCTACACTGACCTTATTGGTGAGGTTCTTCAGAAAGGTCAGGTGCGGAGTACTCGTAACCGGCGTGCTTGTATGACGAGATGTATGAACGTAGATGAGGCGAAAGGAGTATGTAAGGATCGTAGCAGGTGGCGTTCTGTGGTTTCTGCCTACCCCCATGGGAAAAAGGCGTGAGTTTATGTATGTGTGTGTATGTAATCCATGCAAATTTGGCGTGTCCACTAAATGCAATGTCTCCAATATGTCCAGATTTATTTCTCACGTTACTGCATTCGGATAAAAATATGCAATACTGCAGCTATTGTTTCAAGTTCGGATGTTTATGTCTGTGATATTGTGTTAGTTATGGCAGTTATGTAGTCACGACTCCGGCACTGATAATTGTGTACTATAAACTTTTGTAATTGTAACATCATTTTAGAACGGATTTCCTCCAACCATACCAACACACCTACTTTTTATGAATCTATACAAATAAATAAAATTGAAGTGTCTGTTTGAAATGTGAAAATAACATCTTACGAAATAAATATGTATGAATGTTGTATGGTGTACACGGTAATTACACAAAAAAAATCTCTTTCAGATCTTGTCTGTCTGTTCCGGCTGATCTCCGGAACGGCTAGACCGGTTTTGATGGGACTTTTACACTGGCAGATACTTAGTTTTTGTATTATTTTAAAAAGTAACTTAGGCACTACTTAAGCTTTCATAATAGAAAAATAATTAGGGTATCGCGCATAAAAATAATACCCCGTAAAAATCGACAATCACGCGAACGAAGTCAGGGGCATAGGCTAGTTCAGAATAAAACAATTGATGATCTACCTATGATATTTCGGAACACATCCTAGGTGGTTAAAATTCCAGAATACTATATTTTTCCGTTATCTCAAAGCTTCCGCCTACACCCACTAATGTTTATTTATTATCTGATAGTGACGCGTTTATCTAGTCTAATCTAACCATTTAAATGCTAAATCACAGTTGACATGAGTTAACAGCTCCTTACATAACATTGGTGACTAATCAGACGCATGCAGTGATTTTGAGGCAATCGCGTAAACATGTTTTATAATCTACGACCAAACTGTGAACAATCAAGAAAACGTGATCCTGAGTCGATGTGCAGTTGCAAAATGTCTGTTGATACTAAAAGAAGCACGCGTTTAGATTGTAAGTATCTTATCTATTTTAGTGGTCTAGGAGAAAATTTCTACAAAACACTTGACATTACGGAAATATTTTTCTTTAAAGTTGGGTTTAGAAATCTAGATCGTACGAAATCACATCGAAAGTCCAGAACATCTCGCTTACATCATCATATATCAGCCAATCCGACGTCCACTGCTGGATATTAGGCTTCCCCTAAAGATAACCACAATGACCGGTCCTGAGCTGTCGGACTTACATATGCCAAGCTTATTTATTTAGTTTCGAGTACGAGGGCAAGGTATTCTTTCGCCATATTTTATAGGATGTGTCAGTTGAGTGTCATCCTTAATGCCAGTCAATAAGATTTATTATGAAAACTAGACAGCTTGGATGTTTTTGAATGATTAAGGGCGAGAGTCCACCAAAGCGGAGACGAGAGGAGATGTCTCGTAATTAACCAATAGCATATGTGCTGAAGCTAAGCGCTGAGCTATCAAAATGTCGCAAGCTGATTGGTTGTGAGACACACCTCCTCTCGTCTCCGCTTTGGTGGAGTCTCGCCCTTAAAGACAAATATCGTATTTGACAACTGAGTGAAACCTACGTGCATATCAATTGTTCTCAAACGTAATACTTTTCCCGTAGGAGCTTCTATGAATGGTGCCAAGTGACTTTGACCTTGGCCTGACCTTGTTCTTGGCTTCCGTTATTATCTTGACCTCAATTACGACATGCATGACATTTGTACGTCAGGTGTAAGTAGACAGCGTTTATGTAACTGGATGACGCTTTGGTTTTTTTATGTGAAGGTTTCGTAGTTCCGTGTGAAAGTATTCCTACCGATTACTTTGTACTTTCAAAAAGATTAAGTCTTACACGTTTTTAATGTGGATCAGTGCAATGTGGTTGTCATGACGGGCAGGAAATAAGATGTGGCACTCACTGGGACTTTTGGGGCTTTAATTATGATCAATCATTTACCAGAGTTTAAAAAAAACATTATGTTCTTCCTGCACCAAAGATAATGAGCGCAGTACTGAAAATAATGAATCCCTTTATCATAAACTTACATCTCATTCTTTTCTTTCCTAGGAGAAACAAGAATACTGGTGGTGCTACATCTGCGATCGCAAGTCGCACACGCTACTGACGGCGCCGGCGCATGTGACGGCGCTGGTGGACACGCATGAGCTGCAGCTGCGCTTCACCGCGCCGCGCTGGCCCAACTTTTACACCCTCGCCTGTTGTCTCAGATCAGGTATCCTACTAACTTCTGAGCTATTCTCCAATAGGATGTTTCTTAAAAGCAACCGAACCACCGACGATCCACGTGAAGGTTAAGTAGACATGCGTTACTATACTTGAGACAACACTGATTATATCTCATGTTCTTTTCTTTCGGAACAAGCCTGCACACTTCTGCCATCAACTCTGTTTGGTGGTAGAAATGGTAGCACCGGTTAAGCTGCTTCATAAAGAGCTTTACGTAGAGTACTAAGGGTATGGTACTTTGTCATTGAACTCTTATTATACCTATGTAGTTTTGGCGCGACTTGAACCAATTGGCACTTGGCAGCAGATAAAGTTAAGGAAAAGATGAAAGGCTGATGTCTGTAATCGATTAATATTGATTGTGTTTAGTGGATTTCCTAGATTCCGTACCATTCTCTTACTGGTTTAGCCTTTGATCGTTTAGCTAGCTAATGTTTGATGTAGCTTTTTTTTGTCCTTGGGCTGGGATAATATTTCTATGGAAAAGAACAACTTTAAAACGTAGTGTTTTTTACAATTAATGCTCATCACGCACATCGGCGTAGATGAAGTGTTTGTGCAGAAACGCCTCTAGAATACTATGGCTTACAATTGAATAGATAATAATCTACAAAGCCTAATATATGCATACACCTATAAATATCCTAGATAGGTTAGAAGTTTAACAGGGATCCTGGGTACTCTCACAATTTTAAATCAAATCTTACAGCCTGTTGAATTCTTGTCTTATTACGTTAGTCATAGATATGTGACAAAAAGCGATTTGTCATTAAGTGAAAGCTTCCGGTTTTTCCTTAGCTTAGTTAGGCCACACCATAGCAATGCGCATGTCGTCACCATAAGGACGTGTTAAAAGCATCACGTGCTAGCTAAATATTAACTTAAAACATGAGTAAATAAATGTTATTGTTACACGATTCTCTTTCAAAGCTCAGCCGATATTTTAGGTACTACAAATGAGTACTGTCTGTCAGGCTATCCCGCTCTAACACACTACAATCCTATCATTCTTCAAAGTTAAAGCCAAAGTCAAATCATTTAAGTGGTAGGCAGAAATATGTAGAATAGCCTAGTTATATTTAAGTCCCATGTAAAAGTTGACGAGTTTATTGCTTTATACCCCTCCCTCCAGCCTCGCTAGTCAATCAATTTGCATAGCCTTTTCCCGACTATGTTGGGGTCGTCTTTCAGTCTAACCGAATACAGCTGAATACCAGTATTTTACATGGAGCGACTGCCTATCTGACCTCCACAACCCAATATCTGGGTAATACGATACCTCTTGATAAAACCCACGGTAGAATGCTGGTAATATTTCTAGAGATGGTATTAGTGGTGCCTATATGCTAAAGCATTGTTGCATATTATGACAGATTCGTACATCGGCATGGACCAGCAGCAGGACATGAAGCTGGACGTGAAGGAGGCGGCCGCCGTGCCCGCCGAGCACCCGCAGTGGGACCTCAGTGACTCCGACACCGATAATAATGATCAGGTATGGTTATTGAATGATATTATATTTATATACGAATTCATAGAAGGAGAAGGCTTTACGTTCGTCTTTTTTTATGTAAGTTAGGCAATTGTTAACCGATTAAAACGTTAGTTGGTCCAATATGAATTTATTGCAGAACCGAAACCAGAACTAAAGCCACTGACTTCCGAAAAGTTGATTTTCACTTTGTAGCGAGGATAGGTCATTTTTGTAAAAAGTTTTGGATGCCAAATTAAATCTGTGATCAGTAAAGCTGTCAAATGTCACGCTACTCAATTATGATAGGTTGATCGAAATAACAGCAGCCAATTAAATCACTTGGCACTAGATTTGACAATAGATTTAATGTTTGATGTCTAATCCATTACAAACTTTATTTTCTTCTTACCTTCATTAATGGATGTTTCACTGTTAGTTTGGCCAGCCCTATGCATATCTGATGAGTATATTTCTTATGCCTAAACTCTTGCCTGAACTGTATTCTTTTGTATTATTCAGCGCTTTTTTTTATTTTACGCAATATAACCCGCGAAGTATCAATCTGAAACCTAATAAAAATATTAAACTGTATACTTAATAACTTACTTTCTTACTTACCTGTGATATTAATTTATTGAAAATCACAACAAGGAAAAATGACAGCTACAATCAAAGTTATTCCATTATATTTTGTGATCCGCGTTTTTTAGCCCAAAATGGTAAAAACAAAGCTCTTTTTGCAATTGTTGTGCATAACATTGTATTCTATAAAACACTCATATTTTCATAGGCACTGATACTGACTGAGTTTTCTTTTTCACAGGGAGCCAACGAAAGTGAATTTACAACAGACGACGAGGTGGAAGAGGAGTAGTCGAAGATTAACTAAGTTATTTTTATAGAGTTTATTAATGAGGTGATTGCAGATAGATTGTTGTATGGTCTGAGAGCGAGTGAATATAATGTTTTATATCCAAATGCAGTACTTTAATTTTACCAATACATCTTCCCTAGAACAGTGTTCACTGAAAATGCTAATATTGAATGATGAGAAGTGGACACATTGAAAATGAAGGTATGAAAGTCCAGTCGAGTCCTGACATCTGATGGAGTCCGCGCATATTTTCCGAAACGCAACCTTAAATTAAAATATAACAACTTTGATGTTCGTGGATTATGGACATCGCGAAAGTGTTGTCATTAAGTATTAGATCTTGTATAATTCCAAATAAAGTTCAGTTCTGTGTAAAGACTCTTCAAGTCCAAAGTCAAGGGTCTCGTCGAAACGTGGGCCCTCAAGTAAGTCGGCTGTCGGTACAGTGTTACATGTAGCGCTGTGTGTTAAGCTGCACAAAGGGATGTTAGCGTAGCTGGTTTGCGAGGGTATCGTCCTCCGGAGGCTGCGCGGGCGCGGCGACGGGGCGGGGGAGGGGGGCGCGCGCGGCGGCGCTGCGGGCCGCGTCTCACTCGCGCGTCGCCGCTCGCCTCAGCTCCACGACCGAACGACTTTCGCCCGCGCCCGGTGTCGTATTACCGCTCTAAATATAACTCGCGAGCGCGATCGCCAATTTAGAACGGTCGCGCGCCTTGTTTTGAACCAGTGATTGACAGTGCTAAGTGAAGAATACTACCCCGATCGTCGAGCTATCGGCCGCCGAAGTGAGTATCCCCCAGATGTAGTCTAGAGGGTGAGACGACCCTGTCATATATTGTATTACCGCATCGCGGTTTTAAAATAAACAGCTGTTCTCAGAAACTATAGCGCTAGTAACGTGCTAAATTGGGAGTACGCTTCCAGCGGAGGTTGTGGGAAATTCGAGATGTTCTTAGTGACTGATGGATACTTCTCAAATATTTTATTATTATTGTGGGATGCCGACCCTGCCAATATTCAGGTGTCGAGGGATGTTCGCCTCGCTATCCTCTATTTATAAAACTATCGTGAAAGTTCAAGGAGGACTTTTAGCTGCTATCACATGGGAGTGAGCCAGGATTTATGAAGATAGGTACCAACCAAAGGTCGCACGAACGAAACTAAATTAAGTTCAGGATAAATTATAGACTGCCATAAACGTCATACTAATTATAATGTTGCCCAGCCAAACAACGAATGATTTATTAAGAAAATAATTAAATCATAATTATTATTCCTGTAGCACAGGATGCACAACATAAAGCAGGCTGACTAGCAAATGAAGCCATTCATTGAAATATTATTTGAAACGGCTGAATATCCAGCAAAGCCTACGCACACATAAATTTTTGCAGCCAACTTTTAAGTTTTAAATCTATACCCAACCAAACTAAAGCACCAATGTTGGAAACTGGTCAATTGCATAAGCGCCAATTGTTGGCCGAGTGTCGCGGCCAGTGAGTCAGTCCAGTACGATTGTGATAAAAATTTACTAACAGTTGTTGGCAAGAACTGCAAAACTAATTGCCAATTACACTGAAGAGTCGAAGCGGGAAATATTGAAGTTATTGCTAGAGACCGCATGAGGTGCTGGACCTTACAATATTAGTACCGCATTTTTGCTTCATTGTCAGAGTAATTATCTACATCTCAGCAAACACGAGTTGATTTCCTGTATACTAACAACAGTCGTGAAGTGCAATTTAGTTTCGATGTATCTTAAAATTAAATCTACCTACACATCTAAATACAATTAGATCTCATGAACATTTCCACGCTCTTGATTATTTTCAAAATGTTTTTACCGAACCCATCAACATTAGTTATGGTTGTAAGCAGGTGTTTGAATTGATTTTTCACGATAAACATCCTCTTGCAAAAATAGCCAGAAAATATTGATCTATTTAAAAGAAGCTCAGTAACATAACATCGGTAATGCGATAGCCTTGAAAATGTTTATTTTATCCTATGATAGTTACTATGTGGGTAGTTTATGTGGAGAATACAAGAAAGAGGAGTCGAGTGCGATGTGCGCGTCTCACCCTGCACAGCAGACTAGTCACTCTATGTATCTACCATATTTGCAATGATAGATTATACTACGTAGGTACAATGAATATTTAAGTAGGTAGACTTTAGTTAAATATGTATAGATAACACTACTTAATTAGTAATACACAGTAGATAGTTATGTTTACCCAAAAAATACTTAGGTACCTAGTTGTTATTTCATGTATTTTGACCTCAGAATAGATATCTTCATGTAATAATTTCATTACATTTAAAAAATGTTATTAAAACATAGTCGTATCGTTGAATACGAATGAAGCCTGGACTTTATGATCTGAAAACCACCAACACGCAATCAACCATGAATAATAATGGTTGGTGTTACTATTATAAGTAATTACGTAGAAACCCAAAATTCAGTAAACTAATTTCAAAGCAAACAAACAAAAATTAACAAGGAGGCTTTTGGCCCTTTATTAGCTTTCGATACAACGGGTAATAGGTATAAGTACCTACCGGGGCCGTTTCCATGGTAGTGAGTTTGAATATATGGCCTGCAGTTACGATTGGTGATATCCCAGCACATTGGGCACGGGTGTGCGCGCGATGAATCGAACCGCGGACTGATAGCGGGCCGGTTAGACGAGTCCCGCAGCCAGAGAGTGCAACGGCCCAAACTAAGGGAATTTTAAAACGTTCATACTTGCAAGCCCTTTGATTTTATAATGCAAGGCTTTACTGCATTATTATTTTCTGTATTTTTCGCTGCAGCAACCGTTGTAACGGCCTGATGAGCAGATCTAAACTGAAAATTAATAATTGCAATTATTAGTGTTCAAAAAAGATATCATACCCCTAAGAAATTACCAATTAGCAATCTAATATTCAATCTTTTAGGACTTAAACTATGTAAGGTAGCCATTTAGCCAAAAAACTAAACTAAACTCCGGTGTGCAGCATTTAATGTTATTTCATAAAATTCCAGATGTTTTTTCCTTTATGATAGCTTGTATGAAATCATCAACCCGCATTATTGTCATGAAAATAACTACGTAAATGTTTATATACGCACCTACTTATTTATATTTTTCCTGTAACGAATAACCCGTTTGTTATACTATCTATATTACCAGTCCTACTTGACCAACTTACAAATCAACCAATTTCCAACTAATTTGCGTACCTAGACATTGAGTCATTAATTAATTCGAAGGAAAATGCTAACTTTAATTTTATTTTACGTTGACAATGGTAGGAACATTTTATTGCAGTTGCAGACACCTTAAATGGTGCAACGCGCATATAAAGCTTATGATTAATAAGTACTTTTGTACAATACGTAACTTACGTTTACTTAATCGATATAAGACTCATAAAATACAAACCGCGTAAATAGCATCCTCCAACAAATCACGGTAGGTACAATCAGCAACAAAAGTCGACAGTTAACAGTTATGATTTTTAAATCCTATACATTATGTGTTTAGTGTCTGTTTAAATAATATAAAAAAGTAACATTGTTAATCGACTTTTGTTGCTGACTGTACCAATTTTTTGCACAAAGCGTTACGTTGATATCATCAATAAGAATAGAATTTAGAATCAGATACTTACCCAAGAAAAAAATGGCGGTTATGTATCTAAGTGTTTCCGTAAACGTTGAAATTAAATAATAACCTATCATTATTTAAAGATAACAGTGATTCTATCTGTAATCTACTACATTGGTGCCGACTTTATTATTACATAGTGCAGTTCGGTAGGGCTGAGATACACAAACTAGCGTACCTACATATCTTTCCACAATTTTCTTTGTGTTTTCATACCTACTCTTCACACCTTCTGTTTACGTTTTTCCATAACAATTTACATGCAAATGTCAAGTTCACTTATCGATAGAGCAAACTTGTTTTCTATTTAAACTAAGACGTATTTTGTAATTATCATGAAACTAAGGAATACAAGGCGAATGTTTATCTAGGTAGGTAGGTTTGTTTACATTGACAAAGAGGAAGCGCCTGAAATTTAAAGTCGTTTACTAAATTTAGCTAAACTGTGAATATGATATAGATTTATCGAGGTCAAGCGTTAAAGTATTTGGAAGATATTCGGCACTTTGCTTACATCAACAAATATTTTTTGTTTGTCTGACATTCCTCACGTCGATTTTTATTTTCATGTGTTCTTAATCCTTGGGTCTTAAACGATGAATCATAAGGGTCCTCTGTCTGGGTACGGTACGGTTTAGATTACTCATACCTAGTCGATCGCGCCTTAATTCTTCTACACCACCGAGTGTTCACTTCTGTTGCACTTTTACGCATTAGTTATGTATGATACCTACCACATGTTTACATTTCGCATATTTTCATTTTTACTTGTTGTCCAAGGTGTTCTTTATTCTTTATACAAATATTTGTGATGAACTCATCGTTCTGGTTGAGGTGAAGAAAAGGTTTTGTGCGTGGTTACAGTGCTTCCAAATGTTGGTAAAGTAGTCTTTTGATATTACTGTATTCATCCAAATCATCCACATGTTTATTAGTACTACGGTAAAATTTGATGGACATTCTTATCAGTAGAAATGTCTATTTCAAAAACAAACACTCATATCAGGTACTACTCTTCAGTATAAGGTGCTGTTACTTCTTGGCAACCGTTTATTTCTCTTGCCTTGTTTATCAAACAATATTCGGAGAAATTATGTGTATTTTCAATATTCAACTCCTCATTGGGATCCTAATGTCTCCTTTGAAATATTAGATTAGCCTACTTTGAGATTTTAAACATCTTTGTCTGCTGTGTTGAATGAAAATACGCGATCTCGTCTACCTTCTTTGTGGGTCATAAACAAAACTTGTTCGTATCGATTCACAATTAGCTTCCATTAACCTTTGAACTTAAAGATTTTTCTCTCTGATCGTTGTTTATTTCGCTGATCGTATGCGCTTGCGGTTCTGTTATGCCTGCTATAAAATTTGATGAAACTTTCTCTAGATGGGTCTATTAGACTAGTATAGTACCTATAGATAAAAGTAAAATATTGTTAAAGAAAAGAACTGGGGAATCCTAAGCCTCGTTCGACTTGTAAAAAGATATTTTGGACTATTCATAGTGCATAATTATGTAGGTCGCACTGAATAATAATTTTCAGGGATTTATGAGTCCATTGTATCGTGCTCAAAATAAATGGAGACATCCAAGTGGTTTTGTAGGCTATAGGCATTGTGTCTGTATCACTTATCAGGTCAGCAGAAGATATAAAACTTTTGTTGTCGGCTGGTTAGATACAGACTGAATTGTGTGTCATTCATAAAGATGTCAATATGGCACCGGGATCAGTCGTGCACATCCGTTTTGCTTAACCCATACATACTTTGATGATATATGAATTGGTACAGAACAATAACGTGGCTATTTATTTCGTTCGTTACTCATATGCGTCGAACGAGGTGACGTCAACATCAGCCCATACTTGTATGTAACTTCTCAGAATGACCACAAAATGTGAACCTCGTAAGGAGATATACTTACTGCAGATATATCTACCTACAATGCAATGATCTGTGCCGCTATGTCAAGATCATGTGTTAGACTGTTAGCACATCTGAAAAGGAAAACTAGTTCTAATACGATGTACAGGGATCGAATAATTGGATGCATGCATGTTCACCTAAACTTCAAGTGTTGCCAATTTGCGTAATTTTGACATTGTGGAGATTGACCTAATGTGGATCTACTGACTGACTATTTTAAAATACTTATTGTTCAATGTCGAGAAATAACGGCAATTCCGGGACCGATTTTACGCCGAATAAAGTTATATAAATATGATTTTATTTTATTACTCGGATCTAATAATATTAGTTTATTTAATTTGTTGTGATCTAGATATACATTTTTTTTTTATTATTTCTAGACATTGTATCCATATTTCCATAGCGAAAAACCTTTAGATAAAATGTACCCGAAAATCCGATTCCTAAACAATGAGTGATTCTCATAGTACCTACTAAACTAAATTTTTATACATATCACATTTCAAACTAGATAATTGTTTTACTTACCTACTTATTATCTTAAATTAGGTAGACAAAGGTAGGTATAATGAGAATGACCGTAGGTAAATTAATTTCATGGTTACGGTCTCGTCTAATTTCGTGGATTCTTGGATAGAGATAGTTTAATATTGTTGGTGGTCTGCCAAAACTTCTCTTTATCTCGCCTGACACAAATGAAGATGCTATAGGCTTATATTCATACATATCAGCTGGAGCTATTCAAAAATGTGACAGTTGTAACACTTGGTGTTTTCAATGACAAAAGTAATTTCGTAGCAATGTTGTGTGTAAAGTATTTTAAGCTCAATAACATTGAACTTGGTTTTCGCATCAATGAATTGTATTCGTAAGGAAGTACTTACCAACGTAGTATCTAACATACAGGTGAAGTTAAATAAAAGCTTTTAAAAATGCGTGGAGAGAAAGAGAGACGTCAGGAGACGGAACAGTGCTCTGAATACTTTTGCTTATGAAAAAGACACCATTGGACTCATTGGACTAAAACAAACCAATACCTACTGTTAAAGTTATTTAATTGAATCTGGTAAAACTTAGATTACTTGAGCACGCACTTATTATGGAAAGCATAAACGCAAAAAAATACGTGCATGTCTGTAGTGGTTGTAAGAGAGGATCAGAGGACCCTAGCAAACTTTTTGCCCAATTTAATTTAATTTCAAAGGCAACAAAGATTAACCATGTAACGAAAGAAGGTAGAAAGCCTACGAGTCATTATAGCAAAAACTGTGTGGTTGTCACCAAATAAATACTTACAAATTACTAGCATGTCTGTTAAGTTCATTACCTAGTAGGTATATGTATATATTTTTTTTATCTAAAACCTTTGTGATCTTTGACATAAATTGTTTGTGATCAACTGATCATGTCTGGACGGTTAGGTACGGATGTAGGTAGACGTCGTTCTGCTGAAGTTATTGTAGACTAATTAAAAGGAACTTTTCACTTTGTATCACATTGTCTTATACCTAATGGTGGATCAATGAGTTTCTCACACATGTGTTTTGTCACGCCCACTTTTCGGCAGTCGGAGTGCCAAGTACCTATTAATTTAGATTTTTTGGAAGACTGAATGCCAAAACAAGTACCTAAACGTAAACATGCGCATTTGTATGAACAGAACTTTTCTAATTAACATCATCGACTATGTAGGTATAGAGGTATCCACATTTGTACCCACAATTGGGTATCAGACACCACTCCCAATAATTTCAATACATAACTATATACATTTTATTATATCCCTAAAAACCCCTGATAATTTTTATTTAATTGTTAAATAAGACTGTTAGTTGCAATTTTTAGTTGAAATTTATAAATAGGTGTGTCAATTGAGTTGGCAGAAAAGTGACGTCACAGTTTAAAATTGCTATACAAATTCTATGGAGGAATCACGTTTTCACAGGTCATAAAATGTAAGTCAATTGGTTGGTGGTATGATCTAGTACCCAGTTGCTGTGCCCATACGCAGTTATCAGCGCTTGTTTTATATCAGCCAGTTAGCGCCACCTTAAGAGCAATAGCGCACTAGCGGCCCTGGCCGCAGCGGCCAGGCCGCGGCGGCCATCGAGATACATACCTTAGTATGAAATCGCCACAGAGCGCGCGCACCTGGCCGCACGCGGCCAGCGACCACACCAAGCCGCAGGGGCCAGCGAGATCGTACGACGCATGTGCGAGTCGCTGGCCGCTGCGGCCAGGCCGCTAGTGCGCTACGGGTCTAAGGGGCTTAGATAAACTCACTAACCAAAAAATAACTATATAGCTTATCTTAGGATAATCAAATACCTACGAAAGTTATTATGATTAGTTGTTTGTGAAGTACGTTATCAGTGAGGCGTCCGAACTCCGGACGACGCGATGGCAGATCGCCAACTCTTTCGTAACCGCTCTATATTTACGCACCAAGGTTTTTACATTGCAGTTTGGGGGTTATTGACATTAATACAGAGTTACAACGAATTACTTCATATTTAGCTGTAAGACGTTAAATCACGTTAAACCTAGAGAGCGACGTCGGCGTCAGCGACGTTGACAGCCGACCGACAGAGTTAGTGCCAAGTTTACGCCTGCGCGCGACGCAACCGACACCACGCTCACAGAAATAACGCGAGGCTGACTATATTTAAACACCAAATGAAAAATACGCGATAAATCCCGGTACATAACCGATTTAATAGCAATTTTTTTATGTGTTTAGGAAGAAACAAACTGGGATTGATATCACTGGGAAATAAGCTGGAGTATGCTAGTCGATTTCTAGTGAGAGAGCCTTATTTTCTGGCCCAAAGTTCAAATTCTCTCCTTTTTCTTCAATAAGTATCAACCCATTGCAGTAATGCTGAGTGTAGATGTCTTCTTTTGCACACCAGCTTCCCTGGTCTTGCCTGTGGGTAGCCTTCACCAACCATCTTCTTTCTCTTCTCCTCTTTCTTCTGTCTTCTTGCTCCTACCTTGGCTTAACTGCCTCATGGCCAGCCTTCGCAGTTCTGGGGTCTCTTTCACACTTTCCAGCACCTTCTGATAAGCATCTCTACCATCCAGATTTCGCATATTATGTAGACTGCCCAATTTCACGTTAACCGCGCTACCACCAGAATCATGATGTCAGTTATCTTCGTTTCTCTTCTAGCCTTTGTATTTATGACGTGGTCATGAAGAGAATTCCCTATCATTACTCTTACGGTCTTACCATAGCTCTTTGGGTAACCTGGCGTTTGTTAGTTGCCTGCTTAGTGAGCGACCATGTTTCGACCCCATACATTATGATCAAGTATATGTTTAAGGAGAGGATATTACCTACACTAAACTTATCTACCGTACCATACATTATTTTGAAACCATGAACTTAGACTTACTTACAAAGTTAGCGAAATTGCAAAATCTGCAGCCTTAAAACATAAAGAATACGATGCTTTCTATGGCATATTCATTTTACGATTTCTGTACAACGATGCCCGCATGGTCGATGAAAGGCTGTTTGTAGACTTTGTAATTTTATTACCTATACAGATTACAGTGGAAAATTATACGTTTAAATTGTGCACTCCAATCAATTGTATACCGAAGGATTCAATTATGTCCTTTTAAAATACTTAGATTTCTCTGATACTCTGACCGTAGCGTAGGTTCAACACTTTCGATGTCATGCACCGTTGGGTACTAAATATGGATAAAACATTTCTTAAAATAAACATTGGCAATCCAAATAGATCACAAGGGCTCTATACAAGCCAATATAATGAGTAAAAATAGTGTATTGTTAATAAATAAAATATGCAACATCGGCGAGTCGAGTAGCGCAGCATGAACGGTTTGAAGGCGCCATGTCGCGTCAGCTGGTTCGAATAGTTCAGCAGCCGACGTTGCGACATCTCAGCAGCCCGGCCGCGTACGGCCTGAGCCTGACCGGACTCTGCTCTGGCATGCAATATGCGTTTGTCTCATACGCAACCCAATGCACAAGCTGCGCCGCTACGCCCACGCGCTTTATTGATCACGCTCTCGACATTATCGTTTCGCACTTATTAACAGTATCGATCGACTTTTTAGCCTTTGAGGTATCATCGCCAGTGCGACCTCGCAAGGCCGCAGCTGAGTAAACAATGTTGAACACACGTAGATATGTGTTTTGTTAGTAATTACAACACACAAAATGGCATCACGTCTGTGAGCACCTATCGTAAATATTTCACTTTGAAGCTAAGTAAAAAGTTTCAAAGTAAGTAGGTACCTACCTACCTAATGATTTTACCACACCAACCGCACCTTCTGTTAGTGCCTTTTTAATCTGTAATCTATGGATGTTTTAAGTAACGGTAGATTTATACTCTATTTATTGTGGAATGAGAATCTCACGCATCCCACATTAGTTGCCGCTATCCTACAAGCGCAAGTCTTGAGAACAGTGTGGTACACCTATTCAACTTGTCACAGTTACTTGTTTATGTACCTGCTTAGGTAGGTACTAGTAGGTAGTTAATTAGGCACTTGCTAATAGCCTCGGGCACAATCCTAACTTTGTACTATTTTTTGTCAGTTCGTGGGTATAGCACATTCGCACCTGCCTAATTCATGCAATCTTTCCATGATAAAAGTACCTACCTAGGATGAATAAAAAAGTCTAGGAATCCAACTTTTCTTTCCTACCTACCTGCCTACTTTCGTATACTTTACATCAAACTTTAAATCGCTCATTTATTACTTAGTTATTAGTCATTTAAAAATGTGATGTTAATTGAAGCAATTACATGGGGTCTCAACTAGAACAAAATATAATTAGTCCTTCGGAAAATTTCATAGATGGCAGCATAGGTAGCAATTATGAAATAAACAATCACTAAAAAGCATTAAACGGCAGATTTAGGTCGAAATAAGAATTCATAAAAATCTAAACTTCATTGTTTAATGCTGATTCACCTATTTAAACTCACAAAACACGTATTTTTAATAAACAAGGTAAATTAAGAATTTTACCTCCATTCGAACTCATAGATTGAGCAAGCAGCCATCTGCAAATCATTTTGTTTAGAACTCTTTTAGCAAAAGATGGCGTTTTTCTCAATTTTGCGCTGTCGTCACTCCTTAATCGTTATTCATTTACGTTTAGTTGTTTTATTTCAAGGAAAATAATTAAAAGTTTTTTTTTTTAATCTGGTACGCTACGAAGTAAAATAAAATTTAGAAAGAAAAAATACATGTTTTTAGTACATAATTATTATCCTTATTTTCGGTTTACTTAGCCTGGAACTATAAAACTTTCTATATAAAAGGATTGCACGAAACGTTTTTAAAGTACCTATGTATCTATTCCGTTTGTCAATGGCAAGTCAATAGAGACTGTTGCGCATTAAAAGATAATGTAAATAATTCTATAATCCTTAAAACTTCAGTCATAACTTAGTAAAGCGTAATTTTAATTCCAGAAATCAAGTTTCCGCAGTGTAGCGGTTATCATGTGTGCTTCACATGCACAAGGGCCCCGGTTCGATCTCGGGCGGAAACAGTTGCTTTTTGTATTTTATGGCCGATCATAAAAAGTATCTTCACGCTTTTTATTAATTGGGTGATCAGAGAAATCTGAAAAATAAACATTTTGTTAAAATAAAAGTAAACTACGTAGGTACTACCTATTTCTCGCCATGAAACTTACGTTTAAAAATCTATGATTGTTATCAAGGCCAAGTATGCCGCAAAACCAAATTATTTGTCGTATCAGATTACGATAGCTCACTTTGTTTTTTTTTTTGTTGCTTTGTATGATCTACCTATGTTATGAAATACCACGTTACCGATTTGGGGTAACATGACATGTAATGATAGTTGTATTGATCTAAATAAATAAAAAAAAATATTTATTTAGATTGCGTCGGGAACAGTGGTCAGTAATTGACTGACGCGAGAATGATTCGAGCGGTTACACGATCAGTCTGGCATCAGTCTGCTGTCATTCACAACAGAATGATGAAAAATATTTAAAATATTTAATTTTTGTCATTCTGGCGATTACAAACAAAACTATTCAACGTTTAACAAGTACCTAAGTACCTATTAAGTATTTTGTTTTTTCGTTCAAATTATATCAACTGTATGTACTAATGTACCTATACCTACCCTTTGTCGTACATGACTGATCATGTAAAAAAAACATGACTGATCATGAAAATATTTTTTTATAGAAAAATACATAAGTAAAGCAATACCTATATGTATAAAACCCGGTTTTTCTCAAAAGTAAAATCAATCTCTCTCAAACTGCCCCCACAAAATCATTATCAAAACAAAATCGATATCCGAGTTCACTAATGCCAGGTTATAAAACTACGAAATCTTTAGAAAATCAAATCAGTGTGCAGTATATAAAAGCAAGATTGTTGTAGTAGGTACCTAGGTAAAACAGAATTCACAAAAGAAATGAAATAGATACCTACTAACCGAGCACCGAGCCTGTGACCGAGCGGTCAGAGCGGTGCCAGTGCAGAGGTGCGATATTCATTCATAACCCCCGTATCACCCCGCCCCGACCCCGCACGACTCATGACTCGTCTCAAAGGCACCGCCTTGTTGACTAAAGCAAAAAGTGATAACGCGATAACATTGAACAAAAAATAGTGTTCGAAAATTTCATATACATAGATAGGTAGGTACCTAACTAGGAAATATGTGTTTATGAATAAGTCTTACAAGTTTGTGAAAAAAATATTTGTCAGTTAGAATCTCCATTACCTACATTTAATTTACATGTGCAAGGTTTCTATCAAGTTTTTTTTCCTTTAGCTCCATCATCAGACCCTGGTTTCGATCTAGGACCATAGTAGGTACTCGTCAGGCAGGAGTAGTCAGGACGAACTAAACGATCCTAAACTCGATGGGACTGTTGTTTTATTACGGAATTTAAGTATATGTCCACTTCTACTATCTTTGTAGTCGGTAAAACAGTATTCACAAAATAAATGAAATAGATACCTAGGTACGTACTTACGCGCAGACATAGCGTATTCAACAAATTCAAAACCTACCTACTAACCGCGCGCGCGCCGAGCGGCCGCTTCATTCATAGGTATCCCCCGTCTTACCCCGCCGTGACACCACGGCAGACGACGTAGTAGGTAGGTACTGTCGGGCGTCTGTGTAAAGTGCATTTTACCGCGCACGAACGTTGTAATATTTTTGTAATTATGGGGCGTCTAAAGTGTCAAGCTTTCTCAATGGAGTGAAGTACCTACCTGTTCCGTAGGAACTACAAGTCAATCTGTGCTATCAGTTTGATTGTTAGTAGGTACCTACTTGATAGAAGAAATAAATATTTTTATTAAAATATTCCGTTGGTTTTTTTTATTATGTTGGTACCTAGTAGCTACCTTCCTACTTGTATGCTCCTACTCCTAGTTCCTACCTATCCCATGCGCAATAACTAGGTAGGTACCTACATTAAAATCTAAATACAACATATTGTGGGTATCTAAATATGTAGGTAGGTATATATTTATTTATTTATTTATACCTAGTTAATTAATACGGCATAATACCAATTACATTAATTAACATAGAAACAAAGGTCACTCACTTAATCACTCATCACGAAATATCGAAAACCACTTGACGTAGGTAGGTATAAAGATGGGAGGTAAGTAGTTTATAGGTAGGTCTGTAGCCTTCCGCTAAAAAATCTAAAATTCCAAAATTCACCCCTGAGGGGAAAGAGGGTCCAAAGTTTGTATGGAGAAATCAACTTTGACGCGGGCAAAGTCATAGGCAGAAGCAAGTTTTCGATACAAAGCAATTTTATAGTTAGCCTTTTTGTTAAAAAAAAGCGCCACTTTCTCGCCAAGGCGCGAACTGGCGCGTACCCATACCCATAGATTTATTTAACCCCTGCAAAAAATCTCTTAACGCGGATAGAAGTATTCACTTCAAAAACTAAATTACGCTAAGCGCCAACACGAGATAACAGTAACTTGTTGTACCTATTCACCTATTGTTATACTTGACCTTGAACGCAACGACTGCAGAGAAAGTACCTATCTAATAACGCCATCTAGTAGTATCGATGCCACGTAGTACGTATCTAGTTCGTCGCATAACTCGCATAGATGGCGTAATAAAATTAAAGTCTCTGGCAATTAGTGCGTCGCTGATGCTGCCATCTGTTATAAAAATGAAGGAAAGAAAATAGCCAGTCGAATAGCCAGACTTAAGGAGGTCTCATTTCTTTGTATGGGATTGGGTATCTGTACGTAGTATTATATTATCTGTGGCAATTAGGTGTCTGTTCATATGCAAGCTTAACTATTAACGTTATTGATTCAAACTAAGTACCTAGGTACCGGTTTCAACCTTTGCGAGGTTAGTTAAAAAGAACTGGTTCTGTTCATTTGGCAAAAAATATTATTTACTGTTGGACCGATGTCTGCTTTCTATATTTTCACAGTGCTAGGCTTAACAAAATTATAAATGTAAATTACTTTGAGAGTAGAAAAACAGCTTCTCGGTTTTAAATTTGAGCTACGTAGTTACTTAACTAAGAGAAATAAAAAGCACAGGACAAAAGTGATACCTATCTTCAGATATTTATAAAATGTATGCTAACGAAATCGAATTACACTCACAGGAGATAAAATCATAACATGTCATAAAGACTCCATTTCACCTAAATACCGAGGTAATCGCTTTTGTGACCGACAGCGGACGCGGGCTTTCGTGGTTACTCACCGGCTTGCCGCCATCATCGCCACCGCTGACGTCATCGATTAACGCGTGACTAACAATCCGAAGAAAAATCAAACGTAAAATATATTGAACAATGTTTACATTGATAATTCTTGGAAGTCAAGAAGAATATTAGCAGAAATCGAATAGTGGTAAATGACTGTGTTGTCCCTATAAATAGGAGAAATCACACCTGAAATACATAGAATGTTGGATCAAGTTGAATTTTACGGTCAATACCTATACAAAGTGTTTAGACAATAGTCTGAAAAAAAAATCCTACTTTAAATCAATGGAAAATGTGGAACACTTCACAAGAGGATCCAATCTTACTTACTAATTTGCCTTATTAAAAAGATTAGCTACCTAAGTAAACCTAATTAAAAAGAGTGCCGTGGAGTTTCTTGCTCTTTCTTCTCCTGGATAGAGGCCTACCTCCGTTTTGGAACGAGCAACTAGCTTCAACTTTCTGACTAACTGACCGACTCCTTGAAAATTCAAAAGTGCCTGTAATTGGTCTAATTAAAATAAATGTTTTGACTTTGATTTTGACCTAATGAGCTATCTAAAAACAGAATAACATTTTTTAATGATTACCTACATTAAATGTGCCATACCTACTACCTACTTACCTAAAAAGTTAATCACAATATTAACTGTAAGAGAAGCAACGTCAAATATTACAAACGCGAAGAGCCGGTTTATCTTGCCAAATACATATTAGCTAGTAAGTACGTATATCTTTCATAGGTACTCATTGTAAATTCCTATTGGAATGCTTAGTAAAATTGAATGTAGAAAACACATTAAGCCTGTCCGAGTCGTAAAGAAGCTATAATAATTATCATATACACGGCATTCTTGAGATAAGGCAGTCCCCTGTAAACTACGTTCAATCACGAACAAAGGTTTCAAGATGACATTGTAAACGCAACGCCAACAATGCTGTGAAGATGCGAGATGATTGCAGGAAAATCAATACAAAACAAACTTATTTGAAATTATAATGAGAGAAGCTGACTATTATAGGTTTATTTTATGTTATTGAAATATCCAACTGAGCATAATCTTTCTATTAACAACGCGAATTGAATACTTAATTTAACAATTATTTAAATTAGTCATCGACTATACCGAGAGATGCATCAGAGTTATGATTGATTTGCATCGGGAATTTGAGATAATGTTTTAGGTAGTGTATATACCTATTTATTTACGTCTCCTATCACAGTTATCCTACGCTATTTATAAGTCTTATTATAAGAGTCTGACAGTTTTTAAATGATGAAAACTTACGAAAAGTTTGGAAAAATTGAGAGTAGTTAGTAGTCGGTAGTATAGTAGCTAGTAGCCTCTTATGAAACACTAGCTTTTGCCCGCGACTACGTCCGCGTGGAACTTGTTTATATCGTACTTGCATACAAACTTCCATCCCCTTTTCACCGCCTTAGGGGGTGATTTCCGGGATAAAAACTAGTAAAAACTCCTTCCCCGGGTCTTAAACTATCTCTATACAAAATTTCACCTAAATCGGTTCAGCGGTTTAAGCGTGAAGAGGTAACAGACAGACAGACACACTTTCGCATTTATAATAATAATATTTTTAGTATGGATTGGTAAATGTAAGTAAGTAAGTCTTCAACCGTCAGGCCTTCAGGAATTTTGATATTTTGCACATGGGCCTGGATAAGAATATACCTACCTACCTTTCATCCTGGTGGTATGTTCCAGTAAGATTATTTTTCCTAAAGATTTCGTTTTCCGACCTCCACGGGTTCAGACTAGAGGTTAAAAAGAATCGGAGAATTTAAAAAAAATGTGCAACTGTGAAGTCGGTGCCTGAATGTCACCTCATTAACAACAAACGGCTTGTTTAGTTTGTTACTTACCAGTTTTCATTATAATAGTCCGATCAACGAGGAGATTCGTTGTATGGAGACTTCCGAATAATTCCTCCGCCTATGAAACTTGGCACATGATGAAAATAGGTAATACACATTATAGATATACAATTATCCAACAACTTTTATTAAGAGAAGTTAGGTATTTTTACCTAAACATGAAAATCGTTTATAGCTCTCTGTGAAAAAATCCTCAGACTGAAATTATTTCTGTATACGTACCTATGTACTACTTAGAATATGTATGTAAAAGTATCCAAAATGTTTTCGATCACAGAGATACCCCAAATTTAACTTTTAACATTTTGCACTATAACTTCTACTGAAAAATTGCTCTGCTGATTTTAATTTTTTAATATGCTTTTATATGTTCAAATACATAGCTTTTCTCAGTTATCCAAAAGTTTTTCTTATTGAAACACATTTTTTTTAATTTTTTGCTTAATTACGTAATGTAAAAATAACTCCGTCCATTCTTATATATCTATTGGTCATTTGATTGTAGATTAAAACAGATTTAATAATTATCCAACAAATTTTCGAACGTTCATATACTATTAAGGATTACTAAACGCAGACGAGATGCAGTTCGCGGGCTAAAGTCAGCGATACGTTCTTATTACTACTCCAGTAAGGTTGAAATTGTAACAAAAGGAGCGAGCCCCCGCACCCCTCTGCACTCCCGCGCGCCCGGTCGCTGCTAAGCGGCGGCAATATTTAGTATTAGCAATTACTGATATTTTAGAAACTTGGTATTTCGGTGAATTTCAATTGGATTCTTGAAAAATCTATTACAATAGAGCGACCCCTAACTAAGAAACGTAATTAATTTACCTGAGCAATTATTCACACGACGTAATTACGTCAAAATAAGAATTATAATATTGTAAAGGAAAATCTTTTGGATAACTTATTAAAGCTATTTATTTAAGTAAGTAAATAAAACCATATTAGAAAATAAAAATGAGCAGACAAATTTTTCGGTAGAAGTTATAGCGCAAAATGCTAAAAGTTGAATTTGGAGTATCTCGGAAATCGAAAAAATATTGGATGCCTGTACTTACCTATTCTAACCAATACATAGGTACGTATACAGAAATAATTTCAGTCTGAGGATTTTTTCACAGAGAGCTATAAACGATTTTCATGTTTAGGTAAAAATACCTAACTTCTCTTAATAAAAGTTGTTGGATAATTGTATATCTATAATGTGTATTACCTATTTTCGTCATGTGCCAAGTTTCATAGGCGGAGGAATTATTCGGGTTACAAAAGCCTCGTTGATCGGACTAATAAATTGAAGCGAATTGATGAGGACGTAAGTGTCAGCTGAAAAGTGTCGCGACCTTTTGATTGGCGCCGCCGCCGTCCGATGCAGCGGGCAAGGCGACGGAATGCCACAACAATCACAACTGAAAAAAAAAAACAATTGCATAAATTGAATTGCACTTTATTTTTGTCTCAATTGCCTTGTTTTTGTAAAATGCGCCAGATACTCAATTGCCTACTTAATTGCCAACTTTGTTAAAATAGTTACACAGAAAAATCTGGCAGCTAGCAGGTATACAAAAAAAAACAATATTTTATGGTATTTCTGATTTCAAGATAGAAACATTGCTAAACGTGACCGGCGGCGGTAGCGATTCGTTTCGGACGATGCAGATGTTTTAAAGCTTCCTCATAAAACTACGGATCTACTGAAACATAGAAAATAGAATTACAGTAAAATATTTATGGAATATTTTATGCCAATATTAGTCATAAAGCATCGCCGCCAGTTATCTTTTAATTTAATTAAGTTATATTGCAACTGCGACACGAGGTCAAAAGGTAATTATTATTAGTATTCCTACTAATTAGTTGGAATGATAATTTGTGATAAGGCAAATACATACCGACGTACCTTTTAGATATATTATTATAATCTAGTAATTTCAATAAGGCTAGATACTATGAAAGGAAGGATTTTTTAAAATATAATGTTGCCCCACACTAGGAATTTCTCCTGCATCGTGAGTGAGTTTACAAACATATAAACTCACCAATCACCATAGATAAAAGGCCAAAACCGGAACAACTATCTGAAGTCCCAAATCGAACCCGCGAAACTAAGACAGCAGCCTATCGCTCTGCCACTGCGCCAACCGTGTCGTCTTGTTATTGTTACCGAAAGATTCTCCTATCTATATAATAAATATCTACGGGTACACTGTACAGATGCGTATCGTTCCGCGTTTGGTATTCACACAACATGGAGCAGGAATGTAGCATTAGAGAACTGCGATGGTATCAGTACTTTTTTAATCAAATTTAAAATATCACGGAGAGAAATCTAAGACCTCCGAAAACCGATAAATGATTTGATTATTGTTTATTCCTTGTATAAATAAACGAGTTTCGCTCTCAGCCTCCTTTCACTGATGTCTTTTGGTTTGCACTTAGATCTTGATCGAAGATAAAATAGATCGCAAGATGTCTGCATACTTATAGTGCGCGGTCAATGAGGCTGGGCCCGATAGAAAATAAATCTTCAATTGGGTCGATCAAATGCCAGCTTAATGGTAATATACTAATCCACGTAGGTATTACTTACCTATTTAATTATTAGTATGTAGGTACGCTCTTTCCAATTTTATTCTTTCGGGAATGATAATGACTTTTTTACTCACCTGGCGTTCATAAGATGGTGTTTCAAAAAACAAGGGAATCTTTGCCAACGCAATAAATTGACAAATAGGTAATTGCGTGTTCATTAGTGTTTCTGTTCAGTAATTTATGTACGTCTGATTTATATGTAGATAGCCTGAGGTATTTCGATCATTTATCAGACACCTGCTAATGAGGATTAAGAAAAGGTATAGGACTAAAATAATCCCAGCCTATTGCCAAAGGCCTCTTCCCAATCTTCCCATACAGAGAAGACACGAGCATTGGGGAGGTTTGGGGAGCCAAGGTTTCCTAAACCGATGTCAAAAAAAAAAGTGTGTTCAAGATAAACTTAGAAAGCACTTAAGAAATAAAAAATGTCACATAAAGTCATATTGGTCATAGGTAGGGCTGCCATCACCAAAATTGCCGACGCCGGACAAAAACTTCAAAAACCCATTCCATTTGGGTGAAATTGAGTTTTATTCCCGGACATACCAAAAACAAAATTTTCAAAATAAATTATTTGATAAAAGCTTTTTTTAACTAAGATTTGTTTTGATTTATCGCCTATCTTTCAATTAATCGGGATTCCCCTGATATTAAAAGTGTCCGGGTTATACCCGGACACTTTTTGACAACCCCTCCCGGACGTCCCCCGGGAAACCCGGATCTGAACCGGACCTGAATCTGGGGAAACCCGGACGGATGGCAGCCCTTGTCATAGGGCTACAATAATATTTTTTTCTAATGTTTTTTTTTCCCATTTTGTTGACAGATGGCACAGTTGATAACTGTGCGGTTGAACAAAGCCGACCAGCAGCCGCTAGGCTTCCGTCTGCAGGGCGGCAAAGACTTCGGCACACCCCTCGTCGTTCAGAAGGTCAGTAAACGAAACCATTCGAACAATTAGGTACTCAGTTATTAAACTAGTCAATAAGTTTGTAATTAAAGCTATGTTTAAAAGGACTTTATCGACACCGCGCTCCATAATTTTGGTCAATAAGTAATTAAACTCGATGAGATTTTGTAGATAGGATCTATGCTTGTGGTTAGCCGCTCCAGTTTTCTGGAATGGAAAATACGAGTTTTTGAGTCACTGTGTATTACGTACTACAGACTACATTTGTATGGACCGCATAGTTGCACTTAGTCTATACCTAATACGCAGAGTACCTACGACATAGAATATAAGAAATTCGTTAGGTATGCGTAGGTTCATAGTTTTTAAAGTGTTAATGAATAAGTTAATCAATTAGGTGGTAAAAAAATTAAAGAGCCCTACTTAGTGCATACCTACCAAAATGTTCTACTTAACTTGGTATAGATCTACCTTTTTTGAAAGTGGTACCTATGTAAAAAGATAATACTGAATCATGAATCAAAAACCACAATGAAAACAAAGCTTTGCCAACTCAAAACATGAAACTATTAATTTTATGAATAGCTACAATGAAAGTCGACACGATTATTATCTTTGATCTCGTTTTAATTGTAACAATAAGAGATTATATCCGAGTCCACAAACATGTCGAGTGGAGATATTTGCTCCCGTCCTCCCACGCGCGAGTCGGACGCGGCAGCTAGCACCGACGAAGACGATAACCGCGACACCCGACGGTTTCTATAAGAATAGACATAGTAACAAAATATATACCTATAGGTTCACTTTGAATCTTTTTAATAAACAATAATTCCCTTACGTAACTCCATCAGCGCTGTCCTACATCGGCTTCCTGTTATTATAGATGTGCATTTGAATTCATCCTATTTTTAGACGATTGCAGAATATCAAACACGCATTATTTATTTATTAGTCTTTGTGGTCGATTCAATACGCCTATTTTAGCTACACAAATCGAGTCTGTAAAACTGCTGTGATACCTTGGCTTTCCATTTGAAGATTTATGTGAAGAGCTGTGTGCTAAAATAAGTTTTTTGTTGTATAACGACGACCAATATGGTTAAAATAACAAACCGGTTAGTTACTAGCTATATTATGTAGCCAGGTTAGCAGTTCTTTATGTATATCTATCAGTACAAGTTAGGTACATTGTTAATGCACGATTAGTTATCCAAAGGAGCTTTTAGCTCATTAACTGTTAGCTGACCCCGTTGAGGCTTGTTTGACACTCGTCACTAAGTAACAAAAAATATTAGGAAAGTCCCATTATGTGTATGTGTAATGTTTTAGGTACTGTATTAAGCTTGAATACATATTTAATTATCTAAAATTATTTCTCATACCATTGAGAATTATTGCGCGTTTAAAATGGATCAAATAAAAGGGATATATGCATGCTGCATGGCGCATGCACAGAACTTTCTTGCCATAAAGCTTTTACCGAAAACAAAATAATTACCGATTCTTTACTACAATTAATGAACAGTAGCAAACTAGCAGCACTTGCTAGTTTGCTACTGTTCATTAGTAGTGCAGTCAATTAGATCCGTTATGTGAAATTGAACCATTTATTAATAATTAAATTATGGTAGTATTAATATTCGCTGAACAATAGCGCTGTAGTGTAAACCATAAGAATGATTCAGCCAGCCATGATTATAGAATCGCGATTAAAATATTAGCCTAGCCTACATGGAAATACTTATCCATTATTATGTTAATGAACGCGTTACAAACGTCTGTAGATTTATGATTAATGCCGTTTTGTTGGTAAGATAATAGGCAGGTACTCATCATGGTGTCATCACATTGTGGTACCCTGCAAAACAATTTTTTTTAAGCAATAGAAGAATACTACCTAAATCTTTTGTTTTGGGGAAGACTTTCTCAGCAGTGGGTAATGGTTTAATGAGGATAGAATAGTTATGTGTTAACAATCTAGTAATGATCGCCTTCAATTCTGTGATCGAATCCTGCCTGCACCCAACCGCTGTTCTTTTCTGATTAATTCGCTGCGGGATCCAAGACAGTTGAACCGTCTCTCCAGGACTCATCAAGCTTCATTGTCTCAGCGCTTTTCTGGTGGTCGCCACTATTGATTCTGACTTTCAGGAGTTGCAGCGGTTGGGAATAGTGTGGCAGGCTTGCCCGCAACCAATCTAGGGACCGAGTTAGCAACTAGGCAAAACTTTTAGAGAACTGAGGATGAATGAAAGTACAAAATTAATCGATTATGGAAAAAAGTAATGTAATAATAATGTGCAACGTAGTAGTATCTACATATCGCATTTGCAAAGAGTGGATCGTTGTTGATTTTTTTATCTTCACCATGAACCGTTTGGCCGTATCGGTATGACGTTTAGCAATGTCAATAGTAGATAGCAAACGATGGTATTGGCCTGCCCGATGCCAACGGTATTTCTTCATGTTCATGCGTTATATGTATACTCTCACTCATCATGTTCCTTCCGTGATTTGTGTTTAGCTAAATAGATGTCAAGCAAATTATGTAGTAGGTACGATGGTTTATTGAACTGTGTTGAATTACAATGTTCAATTACATGCTTATAATAATTATGCTCTTCTTTCAACTGAAGATAATGATTGCGATACTTGTGTTAGTTCTCAGGTTGATCTTTAATCTCAGGTAGGTCGTGGTACTCGTGGGTAAAAAGAAAACTTTTAAAACTGCGTATTTGAGAGACGATCATACGCTTAGTAACCAAACCTAGTTGACCTGGATTCTGAAATAAATTATTACGTAAATATAAGTCTTCGCAGAAATTTTGAACTTTAATAAATCAGCTTCACGATCCATAACTATTTACACATTTTTATGACAACATCACCACGCATATATATTGTTAGTGCTTCGGGTGCTTCCAAACAATAAACGATTTTCAATTACCGTGTTATTGTATTACTTACGTGCATATTCGTTTTCAGAGTTAAAAATAATATTTGACCTCTATCCTTTTAAACCGGTCATAAAGGTTTAACCGTGTAACATTTAATATTTGTTTTCCTGTGTTTTATTTACGCTTGAATACAAAGAAAGAAAATTATAAGTATGGGTATATCCCCGTTTTGGCCTTCGTGTATTAAAGCAGAAATTGGATGTAGGTTGAGTAAGTATGTATTCACTACCATATGCACTTGGTAAATTAAAGTTTTTGTGGGCAATAAACTTGAAAGGATTCTACGAGGGGATTGTAAAAGATAATCTTATTCTGTGTTAGTCACCTTCATTTAGTGGAAGAGACACCACAATTTCCAAATTATCACATACCAAGGAGATATTTAAAGAATTTTAAGCGATGGATAGAAAGTAAAGGTAATTAAAAAATACAAGTTTAACTTGTTAAAATGCATGTCAAGTTAAGCGGTGGAAATAAATGTCAAGTTAAGGTTCTGTAGGTCTTTGCACCTTACTAAAATTATTTTGGCTTAATTTTTATGTACCTAGGTACGATAAATAAGTCCTACCTAAGCCTAAAGAGTTGTAACAAAAGCTCGTAAAGCTATTGTCAAAATTCTCAACCCACCTAATTAGGAACGGCTGCGAACATAAATCTGGATATGATAGCTTTGTTTGATGTTTGAATTGTTTAAAAAGCGTACCTACTGCATTCTAGAGCAATCTTTTGTACTGAGTATATGAGAACGAGAAGACTATTTCTAAGGCAGCAATCCCTACTTTTTGCTGATGTGTTTATGTCCACGGCCACGTACCAGTTTCACTCTTATTAACCGGAATCGCGTGGAGCTTGCTGGCCATTGGTTGTTGCGTAACTATTCGGGTTCTGTCGTTTATAAGGAACACAATCTGAGTCACGTACTGGCAGGGATTGTTTTGAAATTGGAACGGCGACCAACGACAACAACGCCTTCTGTGGATTATCGCTATTTGTCTATTCTAATTACATACCACACTGGTTTCTAGCGATAAATACCGTATGCGTTCAAATAAGACTAATGGATAGATAGTTATATTGGTACTTAGGTACATCGAAGAGGACGTAAGTAGATATCACCTCACTAATGATTAAAATTTGTATGATCTTATTTAATTAAGGCTGCACGCTACTTCAATATATTTTACTCGCTCGCACTTGCACGTACCACGCACTATTGCTTGTAAATAACATAAGACCTGCTTTATAGTTAGTTCAGTTAGTATAAAAAGTTTCATGATCTAATTTTAAGTATTTTATGATTGCCAGCGGTTTATTGTTTAGTTTAGAGGTAACTTTGAGATTTTTTTCTATAAGTAGAGAAAATTTTATGGAATCGTGTTTTCGCCAAACATAAGCCCTAACATGAATCCTCAACTTTATCATATATCGATACCTTTGGGTAGAAATGTCGTAAAAACCAAAACCCGACTTTTCAGGAGAGCAGAAAAACTATTTTTTTTTTACATAAAAATTCATAACTTTTTTGTTTTTGAAGTTATAAAAAAATGATCTATGAGAAAGGTTCTTACAATTTGCAAATGAAAAAGGTTAAATCATCAAAACCTATCTATCTTCTTTAGTTTTAAAGTTAGCTTGGATTTACGTCTAAGAAAAAATCAATTCGTGGTTAATACACCCCATGAAAATATACTTTAAAAAAACTGTATAGGTCGTATATCCATTTTTGGTAAGCTTATGGTCACATTTACTGTCGTAAAAACCCATTTAAGTAGTTTTTTTTGTATTAAAAACCATTTATAATCATAGATCTATTGAATTCTGACTAATTTCTTTTTAGTGTCTCCCTCCATTTTACAGAATTATTTAGTCACTACTTATTATTCATTTGTTGTAATAACAACAAAACTTGTGACGAAACGCTCAGTGCGCCAACTCGCATCCAAGTAAACAAATGCGCCGGTATCTGTCTACCTGGTTTAGGCGCAGAATGCCAAATTCTCAAAATGACAACAGAGTCGCAAAAGGACTAGTTCTCAAAATGGCGAATTCTCAAAAAGCCTAATTCTCAGAATGGCCAATTCTCGAAACTAATTCTCTAAATGGCTAATTATCAAAATGGCACATTTTCTACAGTTGGAAGTATTCTTATAAATTAAATAAAAGAGTTCTTAGTATTATACATGTATTTGTTTAATCAGTGAATTGAAATTGTAAGAGTTTATAATGCATTAGAATATAATTACTATCTAATAGTGTCGGTGTAGACAAAATCAAGCCAATTTTAAGTAATAGATGTTAGAATGAGGATGTATAACAAAATGTGTCCAGTAGCGCCACCAATAATGTTGTAGTGTTCTAATTTATTTTCAAATAAAAAACTAAATCAACTGAATGTTTCATTAGACTTACTTAAAATTTGCTTGGTTTTGTCTACACCGACACTATTAGATAGGTAGTAATTCTATTCTAATGCATTATAAAATCTTACAATTTCAACTCACTGATTAAACAAATACATGTAATATAGAATAGAATACTCCCAACAGTAGAAAATGTGCCATTTTGATAATTAGCCATTTAGAGAATTGGCCATTCAGAGAATTAGGCGTTTTGAGAATTGGCCATTCTGAGAATTAGGCTTTTTGAGAATTCGCCATTTAGAGAACTAGTCCTTTTGCGACTCTGTTGTCATTTTGAGAATTGGGTATTCTGCGCCTAAAGCAGTATGTTTAGGTACCTAATGCATTTAACACGTTAGGGCGTATAAACCATTTACAATTAACGACAGTGGCGTAGCTACCAAGGGGCTAGGCGGGGCAGTGCCCCGGGGCCCTCAAGCACAGGGGGCCCTCGAATCCTTACCAGAAAATCTCGATCGAACGGAACTTTTAAATTATTTTCCAATTTTTTAAATAAATATTAAATATATCGTTGCAACCCGACTTCAACTCAGTTGAGAGAAATTCGACACACACAGTTAAAAAATTGCAGTAGGGCCCCATTTTTTTATTTGCCCCAGGGCCCTTGGTTACCTAGCTACGCCACTGATTAACGACTATTTTTACGCCCTGAGTTAATATAAATTATGGTCATTACATCATAACAAAACTACAAAAAAAAAACATTTGGCTTTTACATCGAAAATTTACCTTTTTTAAGAGGCTATGACCGAAAATTTCTTGGTCGTATTAACCATTTTTGTGCGAATTTTTGCTTTTAGTATATACAGATCGATAGAGAAAAAAATTCTGAGAAAAATGGTATATATAACTCAATTTGGCCAAAATGGTTTATACGACATTTCTACCCAAAGGTATCGATATTTATTTCAAAATTAATGCTGCAGTATTTTCGGCGTATCAGAGGATTCTGCTAAGCCATTTGAGGTTGTATAGGCTCTTAAGTAGATACACATTTGAAATAATGTTGAGGTACTTAAATTATTATCGCCAATTTCTATAACACGGCTATAAAACTGATTTAAAAATATAAATAACACAGGTACAACGCAACGTCGCGTACTCGCGTCGCATCAGTCTCTTGCTTGACACGCTTCTTATTTTAGCCACCTAGGTAGGTACCTACCTACCGGTTGAAGTGTCAAGTGCAATGAAGATATTAGAGGTGAAGTGAGTAGGTGACGGGCAGATTAGCACGTCGGTTGTTAAAACTTGGGCAAGTGCCATCATATTTTCAAGAGGTGAAAATTTTGCAAGAAAATACTGGGAGTATTTTCTTGCAAAATTTTCACCTCTACTCTAATCTCCATCTACCCACCTGTTGCTGTTTGTTGTTAAGAATTCCAGCTCGTCCTGGATATTGAATAAGCCGCAAACTGAAATGCTTTGTCTAAAAATCCTTCAGACCCAAACAAGATTTAGAGACCTCGAACATTGAAGCTTAGTTGCAATGAGAATCGCTTAAAAGCTAGCTCTAACCTAAACAAAAAATGAAAGGATGATAATCGTGCAAGTCGTGGTGTTCACCGGCTGCGTATTTCGAGAGAAGAATGGAAGACAATAAAGAAAACATAATACGACGCGGCCTCGACCGGGGCCGCCGCCGCCGGCCGGGGCGGCGGACTTGCATTTAATTTCTTGTTCTTGCCTACTCCTGATGCCGTTTATGGGAGGCGCGCGTGCGGCGCCGATCTGAGGACACTCATAGATTGCACGTGTGCATATTACCTATGTGGGCACGTTACATTTTAATTTTTTAATAAATAAAACATGTCGCTATGGTATCAATTGTCATAATGTGAAGACCAGCTATTGGAGACTCATTTAGCCAAGCAGTAAGACAAATGAAAATCGCCCCTTGTTTGCAGAGCTTTTAATAACTCAGTTAAGCCTACAAATATTAATTTAAATAAAAATCGTGGAGGAGGAAAAAAAGATGAACCCACAAAATCAGTCATTAGTTAGGTACTTTTGTATAAACCTAAGTTGCATCGAATTGAAATATCCAATAACATTTTCCTCGTTTTCTTTCTTATAAATAGGTTGCTTAATGCCGGCCATCCACGATCCTTCCTATCGTCCAATCGGCAGGACGCTACCGATTGGATCATGCCGATTGGACTGTGGATGGGAGTGGATTGGCATGACCGTTATAATTGACGGCATAATCGAATTTCGATTCTTTTGGCATGATCCTTCCGATTGGATCATGCCGATTGGACCGTGGATGGCGGTCTGCGCGATCGTAGATAATCTTGAGGCGCAGCCCTCAATTCTTTTAATAAATTAGTATGAGAAAACTGTTTTTTTTTTCATTAGCCACTGTTTGCACCACTCTGCTGGAACTTTTCAACTAAACGTCGCTGCCACTCGCTGCCGATTGGACAATTAAACTGATCGTGGGTGGTGTATATAGACGAACTGCAGATTGGATCATGCCTGCAGCGTCCTGCCGATTGGACGATGGGAAGGATCGTGGATGGCCTGCATAACACAGTCTCAATAAATATTCAGATGACATAAATTGACATAATGATTACAAAAATACGTTACGAAACGACAAAACAAAAAAATATATATAGGGCGAACAATGGCGAGGTGGTATGCAGTTCCACCTGGCTAGCGACCCTCTCGGAATGCCAGTTTTTGCGAGCGCTCAGCGCAAATTATTGCAATTATTTTGCAAGGCATGTGTCTCGTCATCGCCATTTATAGCAGATCTATAAAATTAATTCTTTGGCAAGTAGGGTCAGGTTACCAATTGCCGGTAGTGAACGAAGCGGAAGGAAACATGCCTGACGCTCGAAGGGTACAGGGGGAAGGTTAATAATAAAATGACTTAACCACTTATAATATGTCGCGATGTGTCACTTTTTGTCAGTTGTTGTTGTGATTTCTACGTGAATGATTGTGCAACGTATCAGTGCATTGTGTGATTAATTGACTCGCTTGTTGGCGACGCAAGAAACGGTAGAATTTGTATTAAATTAGATTCACGTAAGTACAGAGTACAGACCTATATAAGTAATGTAGATACAAACACATAAAAATGATGAACTAGGTTTTACCCGTGACTTCGACCGCGTAAATGTCGAAAATCGCGGGTGCAGACGAATTAACGGAATAAAAAATAGGCTATTTATTTACTTGGGGTTCAAACTTATCCCGTACAAAATATTATCAAAATGTTTTTTTTTTAAATTTCGTAAAAATAACATTATATTTTAATATGCTTATTAAGGGGAAGATCGAACACTATATTATAACATTGAGTACAGGATAACAGGACAAATTTTAAAACAAATAATTAGGAAAATCCAAAATTTTATCTTTCTCTATCGGGGTATTTTAGAAACAGTCACATAAGCTGTACTTAAACCTTTATGGCTGGGGGCGCGCCCTGGGTTAAGCCAGCATTTGCACGAGTTGCATTTAGATTGCACTTGAATTCTTCTACCAACAAAGTAGGTACCTACTATTAGTCCTAAGTAGTTTAATACTCAAAAATGATAAGCTGTAGCGTGAGTGCGGCTTGCTTAGTCATACAATCCATGGTTAGGTAATCAAGCGATGTTTAAGTATGGTTTTTACTTTTCCATTTCAAAATCGTTTTGTGTCATCACTTCTTTAACCAAGTACGTGTAAGAACCGTAGTCTAACATTTATTGCCTAATATAGGGATTGCCATTGGTACCTACTGTCCAACCCAATCGTCAATAACATTGACGGCTGACACGGAGTTCCATTAATTACGCATTTATTTTGTTTCGAGAGGTATACCTACTTATCAACTTGTTTGTTTATCGAATAGAAGCTTTAAGATTAATTATTTGTAATGATTTATTAATTCGTTTCTGACGAATCATCGACTGTAGAGATTCTTAATCTATTTTAAATATACTTAATATGTATTTATCCTAATAGGTATATCAGGAGGCCTACCTACCACCACCTCTTAAAACAATATTATTTTAATATTAGTTTGCCTTCCGCACTGTTGGATTTTCAACGCTCGGCTCAGCAAGAGTTGAAAATGCAACAACAGAAATTACAAAGTAATATTAAAATAATATTATTTTAAGAGATGGCGGTAGGCACCCAGGTGTAAAAAGACGATTAACGAAACAGAAAGTCTCCTAATCATTGCGATATTTTTTTTTTCTCTGGACGTCTAGACCTGGGAACCTTCTGGTTACGAACTTCGGTTATTGATTGTCAAACTTTCGATTTTTAGTTACCTACGAAAAGAATTTTTAAATGTTCTGATACTACATACTATCAATGATATCATACTAACGACCCTTGTGTTGTGCTGTTGCGTGCACAATAATTTGCGTGTGTTACATTGCATGGCACCATAAACAGTGATTTTTTTTAAACCAAAAAAAGTTGTATTTTGATGGGGAGTATGCGTAGTTAGCGGGTAGGTAGGTATGTGACGTGTCTTTTTTTTACACCCCGTATTTCCCTAAATTGTAACCTAGTATGGAATAATAAATATCACAGCATTGCTCGTTTGTTAGCTTTAAGACATAGGGTACCTAACTATGTCGGTATTTAAGGTAGGTTACATGTAGGTATCTATTGGTTATCTCTTACGTACTCAATTTCTCTGGAATGTATAAACATGAGCTAGAATTTAGCCTAGTTGTATGCAGTTATTTATACACTTAACATTGGTCAAACTGTGCCACGCGTTTATTTCGACTCACAAAACTAATATTATTATAAAGCAGCAGCTAAGTAATAAATCTTTGCATGAAGGCGAGACGTGCCTACCGAAAGTGCCAAACTACCAATAACAGAATTTAAATAAATCAATGTAGGTACTTAAGAATTTTTTTCTTACTAGTTTTCTGATTAGCTACATTTTATCTGAAGTACATAATTATCTATATAAAGTCTATTAGGACGGAGTGAAGGCAAAAAATTGCCATCATTTATGACTTGTAACGACCCAGACAAGCAGCGCTTGCGTTGATCTCATGTTGACGTCATCAACACAGCTTTCCGCATTTAATATTTTTAATGGCGTTTAATGCGAACCTATAGCAATATTCATGCGTAATATAAATTAAGGTAAAACTATTTTGTCTCGTAAAACGTGACTTTGTATGCACATACATGAAAACGGCTAATGCCACTACTTATTGTAAAGGTATATTGTTAACAAATTGATTAGGATAAAATTAGAATAACTATTAACACATTTTCCGTGTAAAAGATTGACGCATTTGTATTCCACATTTAATAATATTGACACGTAAACAACGTTAGATAACGATGACTAAAAATGAGGACGATGACAATTACAGGTTTCGTTGTTTATCAAAAATATTGCTAGTTTTTCCGCCATAGGTTCAAAAGTGTCATGTTAATATTTAGGATGGGTATCAGGACACATGCGCGAAAGACATTTGCGCGCAAGACACTTGCGCGAGTCCCTTTGCGCGCCAAGACACTTGCGCGAATGGACGTTTGCGCGCCTAGACCTTTCCGCGAACAGACACTTGCGCGAATGGACATTTCCGCGCCAAGACACTTGCGCGACTCCCTTTGCGCGATAGGACACTTGCGCGACTGACAGTTCCGCGATAGACGTTTGCGCGCCTACACTTGCGCGATAGATACTTCCGCGAATCCACTAGGGCGAGTGCTGATATGCGCGAACTAAGTATATTTTTATTATTAGAAGCTTTAATTTGACCCAGTTCCCGGTGTCCGATTGAGCTGAAATTTTACATACTGGTCCAGTCTCCATGACAATGCATGTTTATGATAAGCATGACGTGATGCTGCTGTCAGGATCGGCTCCAGACGAGGGAACTCCTCAACGGTTAACAGTAGGGACATGAAATTTTACATACTGGTCCAGTCCCCATGACAATGCATGTTTATGATAAGCATGACGTGATGCTGCTGCCAGGATCGGCTCCAGACGAGGGAACTCCTCAACGGTTAACAGTAGGGACATGAAATTTTACATACTGGTCCAGTCCCCATGACAATGCATGTTTATGATAAGCATGACGTGATGCTGCTGCCAGGATCGGCTCCAGACGAGGGAACTCCTCAACGGTTAACAGTAGGGACATGAAATTTTACATACTGGTCCAGTCCCCATGACAATGCATGTTTATGATAAGCATGACGTGATGTTGCTGCCAGGATTGGCTCCAGACGAGGGAACTCCTCAACGGTTAACAGTAGGGACATGAAATTTTACATACTGGTCCAGTCTTCATGACAATGCATGTTTATGATAAGCATGACGTGATGCTGCTGCCAGGATCGGCTCCAGACGAGGGAACTCCTCAACGGTTGACAGTAGGGACATGAAATTTTACATACTGGTCCAGTCCCGATGACAATGCATGTTTATGATAAGCATGACGTGATGTTGCTGCCAGGATCGGCTCCAGACGAGGGAACTCCTCAACGGTTAACAGTAGGGACATGAAATTTTACATACTGGTCCAGTCTCCATGACAATGCATGTTTATGATAAGCATGACGTGATGCTGCTGCAAGGATCGGCTCCAGACGAGGGAACTCCTCAAGGGTTAACAGTAGGGACATGAAATTTTACATACTGGTCCAGTCCCCATGACAATGCATGTTTATGATAAGCATGACGTGATGCTGCTGCCAGGATCGGCTCCAGATGAGGGAACACCTCAACGGTTAACAGTAGGGACATGAAATTTTACATACTGGTCCAGTCTCCATGACAATGCATGTTTATGATAAGCATGACGTGATGCTGCTGCCAGGATCGGCTCCAGACGAGGGAACTCCTCAACGGTTAACAGTAGGAATATGAAATTTTACATACTGGTCCAGTCCCCATGACAATGCATGTTTATGATAAGCATGACGTGATGCTGCTGCCAGGACTGGCTCCAGACGAGGGAACTCCTCAACGATTAAGAGTAGTGACATGAAATTTTACATACTGATCCAGTCCCAATGATATTACATGTTTATGATAAGCATGACGTGATGCTGTTGCCAGGATTGGCTCCAGACGAGGGAACTCCTCACCGGTTAACAGTAGGGACATTAAATTCTACATACCGGTCCAGTCCCAATGACAATGCGTGTATATGATAAGCATGGCGTAATGCTGCTGCCAAGATTGGCTCCAGACGAGGGAACTCCTTAACGGTTAACAGTAGGGACATGAAATTTTACACACCCATTGGGAAGACATTAGGTGATGTTAGTGTGTCCACCATGAAATTGCTGCCACCTTCAGAATTGGCTCCAAACCAGAGAACTCCTTAACGGTCGGCAGTAGGGACTTGACATTTTGCATACCCGTTCGGATATTATAGGCAGTTGGTGAGTTCACCATGAAATTAATGCCACATCCAGGGTTGGCTCCAAACCCTGGAACTCCTCTACGGTCAACCGTAGTAACAGGCATAAGAGGTATACCATGACTTGTGTAATTTGGTGAGATGGGCGTCAACAGCATTGGTTTGCAACCTGTCTAGGAGACGGAAAATGAGCATAATACAAAAAGTAAAGTGATGTCATTTGACTAATGATGAAAATCCAAGCTAATGTTTTCGGGGGAGCTGATGACGAAAATGAGGCCGAAATGAAAGTCCAGATTACGTCAGCAGCAAAGCTAATAGTGTGTGATCCACTTGATAACATTTGTTCAATTTTCAATTATGTTAAGCTTTGCTGCTGACGTAATCTGGACTTTCATTTCGGCCTCATTTTCGTCATCAGCACCCCCGAAAACCATGGACACGACACCCATGAAGGATACTTTGTAAAATTTGTCGACCGCCATCTTGGATTTTCATCATTAGTCGAATGACATTACTTTACTTTTTGTATTATGCTTATTTTCCGTCTCCTAGACAGAAAATAAGCATAATACACCAATGTTATTGACGCCCATCTCACCAAATTACACAAGTCATGGTATACCTCTTATGCCTGTTACTACAGTTGACCATTGAGGAGTTCCAGGGTTTGGAGGCAACCCTGGATGTGGCATCAATTTCATGGTGGACACACTAACATCACCCAATGTCTTTCCAATGGGTGTGTAAAATTTCATGTCCCTACTGTTAACCGTTGAGGAGTTCCCTCGTCTGGAGCCAATCCTGGCAACAGCATCACGTCATGCTTATCATAAACATGTAATATCATTGGGACTGGATCAGTATGTAAAATTTCATGTCCCTACTCTTAATCGTTGAGGAGTTCCCTCGTCTGGAACCAATCCTGGCAGCAGCATCACGTCATGCTTATCATAAACATGCATTGTCATGGGGACTGGACCAGTATGTAAAATTTCATGTCCCTACTGTTAACCGTTGAGGAGTTCCCTCGTCTGGAGCCGATCCTGGCAGCAGCATCACGTCATGCTTATCATAAACATGCATTGTCATTGGAATTGGACCAGTGTGTAAAATTTCATGTCCCTACTGTTAACCGTTGAGGAGTTCCCTCGTCTGGAGCCAATCCTGGCAGTAGCATCACGTCATGCTTATCATAAACTTGCATTGTCATGGGGACTGGACCAGTATGTAGAATTTTATGTCCCTACTGTTAACCGTTGAGGAGTTCCCTCGTCTGGAGCCGATCCTGGCAGCAGCATCACGTCATGCTTATCATAAACATGCATTGTCATGGGGACTGGACCAGTATGTAAAATTTCATGTCCCTACTGGTAACCGTTGAGGAGTTCCCTCGTCTGGAGCCAATCCTGGCAGTAGCATCACGTCATGCTTATCATACACATGCATTTTCATGGGTACTGGACCAGTATGTAAAATTTCATGTCCCTACTGTTAACCGTTGAGGAGTTCCCTCGTCTGGAGCCGATCCTGGCAGCAGCATCACGTCATGCTTATCATAAACATGCATTGTCATGGGGACTGGACCAGTATGTAAAATTTCATGTCCCTACTGTTAACCGTTGAGGAGTTCCCTCGTCTGGAGCCGATCCTGGCAGCAGCATCACGTCATGCTTATCATAAACATGCATTGTCATGGAGACTGGACCAGTATGTAAAATTTCAGCTCAATCGGACACCGGGAACTGGGTCAAATTAAAGCTTCTAATAATAAAAATATACTTAGTTCGCGCATATCAGCACTCGCGCTAGTGGATTCGCGGAAGTATCTATCGCGCAAGTGTAGGCGCGCAAACGTCTATCGCGGAACTGTCAGTCGCGCAAGTGTCCTATCGCGCAAAGGGAGTCGCGCAAGTGTCTTGGCGCGGAAATGTCCATTCGCGCAAGTGTCTGTTCGCGGAAAGGTCTAGGCGCGCAAACGTCCATTCGCGCAAGTGTCTTGGCGCGCAAAGGGACGGAAATGTCTTTCGCGCAAGTGTACCAGATCCTTTAGGATGGAATCTAGTTTCCGTGTGAAATCAAGTGGAAAAGGGAAATCTTTACTTTTTTTGCAATGGACAATTTGGCGATTAAGCACCTATCTACTACTTTGCCAATGTAATGGAAATTCAACCTGACTGGATCATTGGAGCTAATCATAATTATTGCCAACCATAAATGACTCGTTGTTCTAGAGAAACGCAGACAGTTCTAATTGTGTCCAATTTCTTGTCGATTAGGTGAACGGTGGCAGCGCAGCCGAACGCGCTGGTCTGCAAGCGGGTGACGCACTTATCCGCGTCAACGCCACCGACGTGTACCTGCTGCGACACCAGGAGGCGCAGGACACCATCCGCGCAGCCGGAGGCAACCTCGAGCTCACCGTACAACGGTAAATAATCCTTAATACTTTTTAGTACAATTGTCATTATCAACTTAGCTTACAGCAGTCTACTTACTACTAAACATGGTCTCTTCAATCGCATGCAAATTAACCGAATCCTTGGGTACTCTCATGCTCCCAGCTGCTACCAGCTACCCTGTGAAGATTGTTGCTGCAACTAGTTTCAAGGCGTCCTATGGTCTTACTTTTGTCGATTTGCGAAATGATTTCATGAAAAGTCATCTATATCATCAGAAAAACCATCAAAAATAGTTAATTACACTTCTCAAAATAATATTAGATACATTTACTTTATACTTTTCCTTTTTGTTTCCACTTCTCAATGTCTGTTGTCTACAGCTTACAAATTAAATCTAGGTAACTAACATTCATATCAAACATCGATAACAATAAAACTCTTGTTTGTTTATCTAGTGGCGGCGGTACTTGGCGTCCTTCCGTGACTCCAACCGGTAGCCTGCCAAGGCCAGGCTCCAGGTCTATTGGCGGCACTCCGACTCTCGTCACCAACACCTCTCTCAAGGCCACACCGCAACCCTCACGCGCCTTCGGCTCTGGTCACAACAATGTCGCCAAGCCTTTTGGTTACGTAAGTACCATCAATTAAAGACGTACCGTGCCGACTGACGACCCCCGATGGGGATGAAGAAAAAAAACAAGAGGCTCTTGTTACTGTGTTGATCATCATCTACCTGCACTTGACAAGAGCAAGATATGAATAATGATCAGGAGCAGAAATGGAACGGACAACATTATATTACTTTGTGGCGAAAAGGTTTTTTTTTTATTGCTGTCAGAATATCTATCACGATGACTATTTAAATGTAATTTAAAATATTTTGTTTATAGATGAACGGTAACGACTCGGTGAAGAGCATAGTGAACAAACAGTACAACACTCCAGTCAACATGTACAGCGACAAAACGATTGCAGAAACTCTCTCGGCGCAGACTGAAGTCCTTGCGGGAGGCGTGCTTGGGTATGACTTTACTCTTAAACTGAACATTCACAATATTGCCGCTAAAGTTAAGAGACACCCTGTCCAAGACCATTAGACCAACAACAATTTCTCTTCGAACAAACTGCATTTTTGCATAAGCAGCTAGCTCGAATGCATACTTAAATTAAAAAACTACTCCTACAATATTATGAGCCTCGATTGTATCTCGTATTATGGTTCAAACGCATTGAATTTGGCATCTGAACGGTCTTCGTATGTCCCCATGTTTGAAACTTGCAGAAATGATTTTTTGATAACATTGCTAACTTATGTTTTAATCCTTTATTAGACTGATAAATAAATAAGTACCTACTTAGGCATAGCTAAGTACTAAATCTTGATTTTGAGATAACATTAAATAAATTAATATTGTCTGTAATTGGCAGAGTGAACTTTAAGAAGAATGAGAAGACATACGACTCTGAGAAAAGCGCTGTATTCAAGGTTCTACAAGAAGAACAAAACGACCCTGAGCCAGGTATAAAAAATGCTTATCTTTTTTACATAAGTCACCTGATGGACAGAATGAGACTTAGCATCTGCTTTGACACAACTGACTGTAAAACTACAAGATAAAAACACGAACATACCTAAGCCAAAGTATGTGCTAAGTAATGTTTTTTATTCCGGGTTTGATGCCTCAACTTTAGTTGTGTTTTGGTATAGTGCCGTTAATATACCAAGTTACCAACATTTTGATCAGGTAACAGGGGGAAATATTATGGAGGAAGAGCAAGATAAACTGTAAGTTATTGCTGTTTCAAAAGGGTCGATCGTAAAAAAACAGATGTGATAAAATAATTTCGGTATTTTTTAGTCTACTGCATTTAATTACCTACGTAAGTATGTCATGTACGATACCTAACCTACCGAATTTCAATAATAAAGTTGCAAACGTAAATAAAAAACATTGTGAGAGGTACCTATAACAATAAAAAGTAGAACATGTCAAAATTAATGAACTTCTAAATTGGCATAATAGTCGAACCTGTGGTGGGTCCGACATCCGCCCCGGGCGCCCCGGTGAGCGGACTGCGTCACGTGCAGGCGCCCGTCACGAGACCAGATGCCCCCATCAACAATACCGGAGGCTTGCCCCCTGGACAGAACATTTGCGAGGAGTGCGAAAGACTCATCACGTAAGTCGGACGATTCGCGCGGGCCGACACGGTAGCACATATCGCAAGCTAAATTTGATTTTGCGTATGGGGTTTTTGACAGTTTAGGGTGTTGGAGTCAGGATTAGATACGTAGTTTTAATTCGATTCGCAATTGATTTCCCGAACGTCGAAATCTCGGATAACCTGGTATAAGGAATGTGATCGAGTTTCAAATAGAAATAACCCGATATTGCGGGCCAGCAGAGCCTTCTCACTTTTACTCACGAGCGAGCGTGGCACGCGCGGGCACGCCGTGCAGCCTGCACCGCACGCACCGCTCGCGCTCGCGCACGCCGCGCGTGGCCAGCACCACGCCGCAGCCGGCCGTGGCGCGCGTGTGCACCGGCACGCAGACGCCGCAGGAGCAGCTGGCGCCCGAGCCGCCGCACCGGCCCAGCATCCCCATGGGCTGCCACGAGGTGCTGCCCGACGGACGCATCGCGCTGGGCGCTCCCGCGCTTCCGCAGCCGCGCGACGCACTCCCCGTCGTCAACGACACCCCCTATTGCTCCGACTGTAATCGCTACATTATGTAAGCGACGTCCCACTGAATGTCTTGACGTGTTTGCGACCGTGTCGACCTGTGCACTAGCTCTATTCGTGTAGATTAAAATAATTCGATGTGATTCCTTCGTGTTGCGACTCCTCTCCTTTATTTTTTGTTGTAAATATTGAAACTACATAGCAGGGAGACGTGACATGTAAGTTAGTACACATATCGTGTTTTAACGAAACGATTACTTTCCATTTCATTATTTCGTTTTCGTCACGATATTTGTGCTAAAAGCTCAAATCATTATTCATTAATTAATTGTCTTCATCTATACCTACTTTCATACTTTAGTAGTTAGGCAGAATGAAATAATGTGTCAACGCCACTGTATATCTTCACTCAGCATGTCCTCACTTCGCTGTCATTTTATTTAGATGAGCACCAATGTAATTTTGCGTGGCAGATTGGTGGATACGCACGAGCAAGTCGGTGAGCATGTTTGTAGCAAGTAACAAGTATAGAAATTCATTGTATGTACCTATATTTTTTACATGTGTATATATTCCAATAAGAATTCCAATATGATATGAAACTTTTGATCTTCATGCTTATGTCAGGCATCAAACATAATGATTGGCCCGTTTGTGCACCGCTGTCGACTAACGAGTGCTTGTATGTGACAGCGGTGTGTTCGTGCGCATCAAGGACAAGAACCTGCACGTGGAATGCTTCAAGTGCTCGACGTGCGGCTCTTCGCTCAAAAACCAGGGCTACTACAACCTGAATGGAAAGCTTTACTGCGACATCCACGCTAAGCTCGTCGCACGCAACAATCCTCCCGCGCCCAATCTTGAACCTGTTACCGTGCCTCCGTGAGTTTACCTTGTCGTTCTTTTTTTATCATGCAAGGAGTCAAAGTTGAGCCTTGTTGATTGTGTTCCTTATTTTTTGAATTTTTACATAATTATAATGAACAAAACAATCTCAGATGATGTAATAGAAGGAATTCATTCAGTCGTCTATAATCGTAATTTTAATCCAACGATTTTCATGTAGTGGTGCCCGGATCCCTACCAACACGTACTCGACGCCGCTTCCGCCGCTGGCGACCAACAACTACACGAACGGATCGTCATCGCTCTTTAGCGTAAGTATATTATTTAACTATATCGTTTCACTTCATTATCTTCAGGGTCCACAAGTTCCACGACACACTTGTTAGTCTCGTCTATCACTCTATGTTTTTCAAAATATTCTCTTCAATTCGTATTACGTATCACGTACATATTCTTGTTCTTCATTTTCTAAATTTCTTCTTAATCCTGATTCCTCTACATGCCTCATCACGTTTTCGTGTCATTCATAACAAAGTTAACAATGAATATTATTTTCGCAGCCATCAAGCAACCTGTCGGGACCGAAGCCTTTCGGTTCGTCCATCGGGTCAGCATACTCTCCGTCACTGTCCCCGCGCTCGGCCCCGATGTCCCCTGCTCGACCTGTGACTGCGCCTGCTCCCGCGTCGGCTCCCATCTCCGCTCCACAACCAGCGGCACCTTATGCGCCCAGTAAGAGAGTTACTTTTGCCATATAATCTTTATCGGACATCTAAAACTATCACAATGAACTTAATAATTTAATTATTCTTGTCATTAACGCTTTATTTAAGTACTTTCTAGGTTTTATTGACAAATGTATTAGTAGAAGTTAATAAACCTACTGGTCAATGTATAAAAATATCTACTTAAGTACTAATTATTTTTACTAAGGCAGAAATTGTGAAAGTTTTAGATACTAAAATTATATTGATTTCAGTATGAAAACTAAATTAAAATATCTGAGAGCAGATAATTCATATACTTAACAAACTACGTTGGTACCTCTTTACCTAACTTCGAAAAATATTTTTTTTATGTAATATTTACATTGTTTATTTTTTATACTTTTATAGGTTTGTATTGACCGATGTATTTAGACGTATTCAAGTAATTTATATCACGCTAATCTATACCTAAATGTAGTGAATTATATTTTTACGTTAGAAAAGATAATATGGAAATAATATATTATAATAACGTCCATAATACCTTGATCTAGTCAGCGAATAAGTATTAATTAACGATTAAATCGTTAGATGATATCTTATTTTTACTATTATATACAACGTGTTTATTTACATTCAATTATGAAATACTTACTATGGTTGTTGAAACTCATCGTGATATACAGTATACATTGTACCTTTAAATTCATAACAAATTGAATAATATTTTTATGCATAAAGTAAGTACAACATCAAAAGACGCGACGACATGGTTGGCACAGCGGCTGAGCGATTGGCTGCTGTGCTATTTGTCGCGGGTTCGATTCCCCCACCGAACAAATATTCGTATGGCCTACAAGTAGTTGTTCCGGGTGTGGTTATTTATGTATGTGAGTTACCCACGATACAGGTGACATTCCTAGAGTGGGGAAAGTTCTCTTTAAAAAGAAAAGAAGACTATGTATACTACTGTGAACCAATTTGGAATTAAGTAATTTAAGGCAATTATTTATTTTCGACAGAGACCCCAGTTTCCCTTTTTAAAGGTAATTTATAATTAGGTGGAGTACAGCTTCTTTTAGCTATTAATTGATAATCTGTATATACCTAATATACAAACATAGTGTGAATGCGCTACGCGGGAAGCCGATATCAATAGCAGCCGCCGCATCAAAATAACAACTGCCCTGGCACTGCCGAGTGACGCGTCATTTAATAAAATAATAGTACTATCATGTCGATTTTTAACTTTCTGGCTTCTTTTTCTTTCTAAACAGTTTGTAATTAGTTGATTAGCTTATACCAATCTACTTTAAGTTGCTTCTTCAATTTCACTAATATTTACTTTCATCTATTTTCTCTCCTTTAATAAACCTCTCTAACACTCTAACTGACTAACAGCACAAAATGTAAAAAGTATTGTGTGGCCCCCACCTGCAAACCCCTCTGATGATGAACTGCCAAAGTATGAACCAAGTATGAATTCTGTGGCCCCCGCGTGTGGCAGAGAACAAACGTGGGCGGTAAACAATCAACAACAACAACAGCAGCAGCAGCAACAACAGCAGCAACAACAACAACAGCAGCAGCAACAGCAGCAACAACAACAGCAGCAGCAGCAACAACAACAGCAGCAACAAAAACAACAGCAGCAACAGCTACAACAGCAACAGCTACAACAACAGCAACAACAGCTACAACAACAACAACAAATAAAAATTAATCCTGATTCTAGGTTTGCAGAACAATCTATGGAACAATTTGTAGCGTCCTCAAAGCAAAGAGAAGAATTTTCTTCCAGCGTTTCGTATGCTTCTGCTGCCATGTCTTCTATGACGGCGTCATCTAAATCTGAATCTGTTGTGCAAAGTAAACAATCACAAGTGATGCAAGAATCAACTAGTCGAACTATACAGTCTTTCTCTCAGGAATCTTCTGAATGCCAGAGTACAACTGTTTATAAAACACAAACATGCCCGCCGAAGTCTGTTGAAAATCCCGCAAATGCCATTGAAAATATTAATAAAGTACAAATGGTTCAATCAAAAGAAAATATTCAATCAAAATCAGCTACAGAAGTACAATCTGTCAACGTATCGGAACCTCCTAAATTACAAGATCAGGCTCAGGTTTCTCAAACAAGCGATACGAACACTAACTGTGGTAATGGTATGCAACCACCTAAAAATATGGCCAATGAAAAGCATGAAGTTGATAATAAGGCAGTCATGAAAACCGAGGAAGTCATGACAAATCAACAAAACGCATCACTTGACCCCCAGAATAAAACTAAATCAGAAATTAAAGTGACTGAACAATCTAATCTAAATGCAGAGATTGTGACTAAAGAGACATTACAAACAATTACGAATTCCGGGCCAATTAATGAAAATATTAAAGGATCCATGGTAGACGCACTAACAACCGCGCCGGATCGCCCATATTCACCTTTGCCTACACCAACTCCGCCTATTAGCATTATCGGGCAAACAACCGTAGACGAAAAAACAGTTCAACGTAACGTTGAACAAAATCTCGAATTCAAAGAGTCTACCGAAATAAAGAATATGCAGTTACCAGCACAACAGTCTCCAATGTTCTTACAGGAAAAGCGTCCCGTATCGCCAATACCACCTTTAAAGACATATAATCCTCCTGAAAAAGTTGCACCTCCTGTACCAATGCCTGAAGAGACTAAACCGTACATCCCACCTGATTTCAAAATCATTATTGAACCTAAAGAGCCCCCCCCGCGCGAAGTAACATCTTCACCTATGATAGACGCTTTAACAATTGCACCTGATAGGCCGTTTACGCCTGTGACGAATTATGGCCAATTTCAATCTACAGGAAGCGGGGCATATGAACAAAATCAATCTATAGGAAGCGGGGCATATGATCAAAATCAATCAATGGGAACAGCGTCATATGATCAAAATCAATCAATGGGAAGAGGGTCATATGATCAAAATCGATCAATGGGAAGAGCGTCATATGATCAAAATCAATTAATGGGACAAGCGTCTTATGATCAAAATCAATCAATGGGAAGACCGTCATATGATCAAAATCAATCCATAACCAGAGGGTCATTAAGAGATGCGTTAACAATTGCTCCCGATAGACCTTACAGTCCTTTTGGCACTATTAGTACTACTCAATCAAACCAATATATGACAAGTACTACACATGTGACTGAAACTAATTTATCTGATATAGTAAAGCCCATTGCCACACAAACATTAACTCAAATGAATGATCAACTGCATTCTGAGTTTTCAGCCATGCAAAATACATGTAAATTGCAATCGTCTTCAGAAATGTCTGCATTTAGGCCAGTTCCTAAACAAGTATTCAGCCCACCACAGCCTGAAGAATTTTGTAAGCTAACGAACTTTCCTCCTATTAGCAATGAATTGAAAACCAGTTTCACACAGGCTACCAAAACAAAGCAAGAGACCACATTTTCAGAGTCGATGACGATGCAGCAATCTTCACTTTCAACCAATATGGCGACGCAAGGTTATTCATCAGTTAAAACCGCCCAAAATTATTTTGAACAATTAGATAAAAAAGAACATCTTACTTCAACTGCAGTAAGATCTAAATCTGGACTACATAAACCTGACAGTATTCCACCTTATCAGAGAAATTTCGAGCAACTACCGTCACAAAGAGGAATCTCTCCTGATATGTTTAATGCACCAGCAGTTCTTCAAAGACCAGTTACACCATCAACTGGTCCACCAAGAAAGTCAAAAGAAAAATCTCTTGAACCCAATCCAACCTATTCTACTCCCCAAGTGCCAACACCAAAGTTTACACAAATTAAAACACCAGTTCAACAGCCTCCTGTACAATTTCATAAAGATACTCCTATTACTATGACGTTTCAACCGGTAACAGCAGATGAAAACTTTTTAAGAGTATCACCGTCACGCAGTCGTCCTACTACACCTAGTTTAATTAACAAACCAGCGCCCATTATACCCCATTACCAGATGAACTTGATGACAGTAGAGCATTCGGCCCCCGAAAGTCACTTATATGAGCCGTCTAGTCGCGAAGCTAGTAGGTCCCCAACACCGAAACCAAACCGATCACGCTCTCCTGCCCAAGGTCCTCCTCCTAATCCCTTAAAAGCACATGCACCACGGATTAAAGAATCTATCCCACAAAACTATTCAATGGACTCGTTTACTCCACAAGATGCTGCAAATTTGCGAAAGCAACATGAAAGGGACCAAAGAGATTTTCAGACTGCTGCAGAGATATATAACACAAGTGGTAGTAAAAGCTGGGGATCAAATCAACCGTCAGTTGTCAAAGAGCAGCGGCATTCAAATGTCGGATATAAAAGCGAAAATTACACAAAGGGCGATATGAGATTTAAAGAAGATTCTGTAATCCAAGAAAATTACGGTCAAAAACAAATGCAGTCACAAAATGTTGTAGAACAGGGCAATACCACTGTTCAAACAACCAGAAAAACGTTTGAAGAATTCGAAAGAACACAATCTGCTAAAGTTGTAGAGATCAGAAAAGGAGGTTCATCATTTGCAGGGACATACGAGCAAAATATGGACTGTAACATTCGGCCTTCTAACATTAACCCAAAGCAAATTTTTCCACCCCCTATGATGAGTTTATCATCAACTGAACAGAATTCATCTCTTAACCTTACTAATCAAAATATGGCATCCGCCAGTAGAGCAATAGACAATTATGATCCAAAGCCTTCGATTTCTGGTGCTAACCAAGGTCCAGTGTGTGATCCTACCCCATCGACAGGTTCGAGTGTAGGAGCTGCCGCTCGTGGCAAAACTTTCGGTGTATCATCTGCCCCAAAACGTGGAAGGGGAGTTTTGAACAAAGCTGCGCTGCCCGGCTCCCGTGTGCCACTATGTGCTTCCTGTAATGGGAATATTAGGTGATTGAAACGTAAAAGAATGTGTTAAGTATTGTATTGTGTGTTGCATGAATTAAAGTGTGAAAACATGCGTGATTTTTGTATGACCTTATGAAAATACTCATTTGTGTGTGTGTGTGATTTCGTATTTAGATACTTACTTTAAACTAGTCGTGCACTAACTTATCTATACATAAAAACTGCTTGTAACTTGTTTGTTGACGTGATTGTTTTGATTTTCTAACAGCTAACGAACCGCTGTCAACGGGCAGTCCACACAAAACTGAATACAAAAGTCCAGCAGAAGAGAGGCTCATTAGAAAAATGGCTAAAATGGCTTTGAATGGCTATGAAATTGGCATACAAAGAAAAATCAAACCGGCCGATCACATTCAGTCAATGGCTGATAAAATTCAGGATACCGTAGTGACAAAACATCCATTAAATACAGATAATTTGCCTTCAGCAGATAACAATCCGATAAAAACTTTAGAAAAAGGATATAAGACACATGAAAATATTCACAGCATTGGGGATAAAATCAAAGATACTATTAAAAATAACCACCCAACAATTGAATCTATGTCTAAACCCAACATCTTGATACCACCACCATTGCCAAACTCCCCAATACCTACATTTAATGTCCACAGTACACCAATTGGACATTCGCTGAATACTAACGGTGACAAAAAGAAATATAACACTATGCCCAAAACTCTAAACGCTAGTCTAATTGACGAGCGTATACTTAATAATAATGAAAAGATTCATAACGGTAGTGGTAACTCAAGTAGCGAGGACTTACATAAAGATAAAATGGAAAACAATTTTATGGGTACATTATTGAAGGCTGGATTAGACAAATCTTCTTTTTTTAACAGCATGAATGATTCAACTGGTACGAATGCAAATCATGATGTAAAACCTGAATTAAAGTTTGACAGCACTTATTCTAATACTTTAAACAAAAGAAAAATATTTGAAAAACCAGAGAAAGGATCTTATCATTCAATGAACAATATAAATCTAGCTAAAGCCAACGATAAAGTAAACAACGTAAGCGAAACTAACATTTGGAACAAGGGTAATACTTTTGAACATGCTTCTAAGGCTGAGAGCGGAAAGAATACATACATTGTGCAGCAAGAAGACGAACTCACCAAAAATAAAGAGTTTCCTGACCAATTATATAATAATTCACTTTATACTCTAAAAACATTTAACAATAAAGTTAACACGAATGGTAATGAACAAAGTAACGATTACGTTGATATTGCATTTACTGAAGAAATAAAAAACTTATCCGATATTGATGAAAAGCAACAACAGCAAAAAACAGAAGAAGAAGTAGTGGTTAGACGTAGACAGAAAAAAAATTCAAGAGTTGATGATGGTAGAAGGGACTCGCACATAGTTGCTCGTCCTTTGAGCACAATACAATGCGCAGACGTTGCTGAAGGACTTTATCCTGTATGCCACAAATGTGACAAAGCTATAACGAGGTAATGTAATTTTACTATGGAAACATACAATATAACATATCTATTCCACAAACCGTAGGTACTTCAAGTAAGTTAAACAAACCGATTGTGTTTTTTTTTGTGTAAGCCAAGCACGAATGTTGTTTTTCTTTTTTAACAAGATTAACCGATTGTTTTTATAAATAGGTTCAATTCAATTTCCGTTCTAATTTCTGATTGACATAAGGCTAAAAATAATGTATTTTGTACAGGGGACCGTTCATTACGGCTTTGGGCCGCATCTGGTGTCCAGAGCACTTCATTTGCGTAAACGCAACGTGTAGGCGTCCGCTTCAGGACATCGGTTTCGTTGAAGAAAATGGTCAACTCTATTGTGAATTCTGCTTCGAACAGTACATCGCGCCTGCTTGCGATAAGTGCCACGCCAAAATTAAGGGCGTAAGTACAATATCTTTTTAGTATTGTAAGTGCTTACGTAGGTACCGTTTCTTCTCACTTCGACAATTTCAATTACAGGATTGCTTAAACGCCATCGGCAAGCACTACCATCCAGAATGCTTCAACTGCGTCTATTGTGGAAAGCTGTTCGGGAATAACCCATTCTTCCTAGAAGACGGTTTGCCGTATTGCGAAGCTGGTATGCAATTGATATTTTTATTTATCGCTATTTATAATCGTTATTTAAATACCTAATTAGGTACTTGTATGATTTTTGGGAAAGGTGATATTACAAAGTGACTATATTTCTCAGATTGGAATGACCTGTTCACGACCAAATGTTTCGCTTGCGGCTTCCCCGTGGAGGCAGGCGACAGGTGGGTCGAGGCGCTCAACAATAACTACCACAGTCAGTGCTTCAACTGCACGGTGCGTATGATGAGACTCCTACTAAAATACACTTACACTGTACACACACAAACTGTTTACAAACGGCTTCTTGTTAGATATTGTATACCTATTATTGAAATAAATACTTTCTGTATTTACCTACTACCTATATCGTGATAAATTTCAATTTATTAAATACATAAAATAGTCTAATATTTTCTCATGACGCGCAATACCTTTTTCTATATTCTAGCTAGCCCACATATGTATTATTTTTGCGTATACATTGATAAAATATGCAAAAATTATGTAAATTAATATGTAAGTATGTAATTATGTAAAACAACTGAACTGCCTATATAATGTAGTATCAAGATGAAACATTCAGGTACATACTTCATAAAATAAATTACATTATTGATGCTATTCATACTGATTTTTACATTTCAGGCGCGTTACCCGAATCATTTACTCGTATTATAGCATTTGCCCTGTAACCACTCCATATAAAAATCCGAAAACTTACAACTCTGAAATCCTAGTCTTTATTTTAAAACAATGCTGACATTCACTCATTTCAAATATTTTAAAAGTGAAAAAAAAATATGAAAGAAAAATTACTGATGTATAACATGATAATTATGATTGATTTACCCACGTCTTTATACAAAGCTCGTCATACGCTGCCAGTCTGCTGCCCCTTTACCAATAACTGTGACCTTGTGTGTGCGTTAATTAAAATTGTATTATCATATCTGTATGTTTTATGACTTTGAGACATGTACATATATCTACTTAATACTATATACTCAACTTCCCAAAGTTCAGGAAGTTTATCATAGCGTGTTTTGATCCATGTAGTTATCAACCTTACATAATCCGCTTGTAGAAATGCTTTCATGAAACAGTTTGAGTAGTTTTGGCTATTTTATGTATTTAATTATGATAATTTATTTTTAATTTAATTATGTTTTAACTGATAATTATCTACTCGTGTTGTTATGTTTGTTTGTAGTTATTTGTATGCGATATTCCTAGATAACTTAGATCAAGATTTTCAAGTATTGATATTTATATCGTAATGCAAATAGCCAGGTTTAGATTATAACAAAAAATACGAATCAAAAAATACATTCATAGTATTTGCTGAACAGATGTGAATAATTTATTTTATGAATATTATTTACAGGTGTGCAAAAAGAACCTCGAAGGACAGAGTTTCTTCGCCAAGGGAGGTCGACCTTTTTGTAAGACACACGCCCGCTAGAAGTCCTCAGAACATAATATATAACTCTGACACTGTTTACACGACTACCACTTTCCGTCCCGTATCTCCTTCTCCCATAACGCCTCCTCTGAACACGCCCTCTCTAAACACACCGTCACCGCAAAGAACAAGAAGGTTGGAAACACCCCTCCACTTTGATGGAGGACTGTTTTCCGACATAAGAAGTACAGATGGCAAGTTACTCAGCAAGGTGACCGTAGATCGAGTTCAAAGGTCGTCACGACATGACGTCACTGATTCTCCGAGCGTTGTTACCGATGGAAATAATTACGTCGATGACATCGTTAAAACAGAAACGATCACAAATGAAAATGTTATAACGGTAAAATTCACCCCTGTGCCGCCAGAACTTGATTCTCCGAGATTGCTGACACCGTCTCAGATTTACAGAGCTCAACAGAAAAGTCCTGTTGAATACATCAAGGACAACTATGAAGACTTGCAGAGCTATAAAATTGTAAGTTCGGTTTGTAAGGAAAAGTTATTTGAAAAACAAGAAAACTTGGAACCAGTGTTTAACGAGGGCAGAATCTCTGAGACCCGTGATGTTTTTAATTCGTTATGTAAGGACAAGTTTTTAGAAAAAGATAGTTTGGAATCAGAGTTCAATGTTGAAGACAAACTTGCAAACAGCCTTCATATTTTTGAACCCATAAAGAGAGGCCCAAGCCCACTGGCAAATCTCCTTATTTCAGAGCACTTAACTAAAATAGACAGTTATTTGCAAGAGAGTTTAGAGGTATGTTCTGGAGCCAAAGATCGGTCTACTCCAATACCAATTATTATTGAAGGAGATAAAACGGGACCGATTACAAGTACAGAAAAGGTTTCTCATGTAGAAGAACGCCATGAACAAAAGGCAGTACATTACAAAGCGATGACGGTTCAAAGTTTAAATGAAAATAAGCAGAGCTCTAGTGAGCGCGAGGAAGAAATCATATATCGTCATGACAAAGTAACACCAGAACCTTCTTTTGTTGAGAATACTTTACCTAAAGCGTCAAAATTAAACAGTGATAAACACCCTGGAGTGATGAGGGCTATTTATAATATGCCTATACATTATCACGCAGCGATTCTGTGTTTCTTATTAATTATATACAATCTCATATATCAATACGTAAAACAAAACTGTCATGGTAGTAAAATAAATTGAGAGAAATTCGAAAAAAATGCATATTTAACTAGTCATTTGAGTTCAGAGACGTTTTGTTTCTAAATATTTACCAATTTGATAAGTTGTAAATAGTCACAGGTAACAAGTCTTTCTTGCGTATTTTTTGTATCAATAATACCTACTTTATAATTAACAATTTGGTGCTTTTCACTACTATTCTATAAATTGCTGGCAGTATTGTGATATTTCACATATTAAATAAGGCTTTGTATACAGCTTCCGGAATGTTGCAGTAAACTGTTACTAACATTAACAGTAGTCCTTAATATTTGAAAATCAACAAAGCGTTACTTATCGGAGAAAATATTATCCGATTTAAATGAAATATTATTTGATTGGTGCACCAACATACAAGATGGTTATTAAAGTAATGTAATTAATGTGTACTCATATAAGCTTCTACGAAATTGTAATATTATTATCATGCATTAGATTGTTTAATTACTTTTTTACCCTGCTATTTGTAATAATATAAAGTAGATACATAAAATTTTTGCGATCTAAATATATTTTACAGTTGGTAATAATCTTAATTTTAAGAACTATTTATTTAGACTTACTTTATTGCAATTAGCATAACACATAAATATTATGTGGGCTTAAATAAAGTATTTTATTTTATAAATTGTTTTTTTATCCCCTGCAAAGTACATTCTTTATACTAAGATAAGAAGACAAACAACGACTAGAAACCCGCCCAAGCTTCGCACGGGTGCGATCTGCATTCTATTTAAGCAGTTATAAAAATAAATGTAAGCATAGTATAGTAAACAGTCAACAGTATCAACAATATATCGCTAAGATTAACAGAAAAAAATAGGTAATTAAAAAGGGCCCTAGAATCGCTCCTTGTGGTACGCCATAAATTTACTGCTTTAAAGTAAAAGAGTAACGCCCATCTTCATAATCTTATTTATACTAAGCAGGTCAGGTACATCATAATTAAAATGCATTTGGTAAGTTTAAGTAAAAGGCGTCATGCGCGCTCTTGGGTTTTTAGGCAGAGTACAAGAAATACCTTGAAGCATAGTCCAAAAAAACATGTTCTTGAGAAAGACTCCAGAGAAAGATCAAAGAAGAGCTAAGCGACAAAGGTTTCGTTTCGAAAATCTGGGAACAATATATAGCTACACATAGGCAGCCTGCTACAAAGTACAAAAGCATCCAACTGTAGACGTATAAAGGAATTTCTTTCATGTAGTCTGTGAACATGTATCTAACAATTCCATTGATATCTATTTGAATCAGAAATTAGGAGACCTGCAAAAGAACTAAGGTAACCGACATAGCCCTCAAAATAACGAAACTCAAGTGGCAATGGGCAGGCCACATCCGGCACATAACTCGAGTGGTGACCACGTACCAGAAGGCGCAGCGTGGGAAAGCCCCCTACGAGGTGGCCCGACGCTGTGCGCGAGGTCTTGGGTCCGATTCCCAGGTCGGGCAAAGTGTTATTGGGTTTTCCCATTAGACAATTCTTAGTAGCAGCCTCGGAGTCTGGATTGGTACCCAATTGATGGCAATAGGCTTGCCTCTATTATATTGGACTTAAAAATATAACTAGCAAAATGTGGGTGGGTAAACTAATGAACTAATGTGCACCACTGCCTAACCCTTCGGGGATTACGGGTGTGATGTTATGTATGTGTTAATAGGAAACAGAAAAAGTTTGTTTTATTAAGAATCATAGCTTGATTTATAAAATTTTATTTTCATTTCATAATTAAACTACATAATAATATTTTCTACATTAACCTACCTCATATTTACAACTTATCTCCATCAGCTAGCATTTTATCTCACAATTTTGTCTTTGGGCATCATGATCAATGCTAGTGCCTTCTCTGTATGGGAAGACGCCTTTGCACTGCAGTGGGACAATAATAGGCTGGTATTACTATTTATCTACATCTACATCTACACTAATATTATAAAGAGGAAAACTTTGTATTTTTGTTTGTTTGTTTGTAATGGATAAACTCAAAAACTACTGGACCGATTTTAAAAATTCTTCACCATTAGAAAGCTACATTATCTGCGAGTGACATAGGCTATATTTTATTTTAGAAAAAATAGGGGTCCGTAAGATATTTGGGTTTTTCGGACCCAAGGTGTAAAAAATCATCCAAAAAAGTTCTTTATTTGGCGTACGCCGCCTAAACTATAAAAGATAGAACCATAAAAAATGTTCTAATTAATTAAAGACCTTAAAAATATCTACAAAAAAGTCCGCGGCACACTATACCTATATCTATTTCGAGATAAGCACAACAACCATTTTTTTTATTTAAAAATCTTGAATTTTTTAGGACTTCATTTAAACGCATTTATTTTACACATGTCATTACTCCTTATAAAAAAAAAATATATAATATATAATATTTTTTCACAAAGTACTGTTTATGTAGATAATATTTAGTCTTTGATTCATTAAAATTGGACGTTTGGTTTAAAAGTTATGGCGAAATCAATATAATACTATTTCAAATCGCTTGACGTACGTTTAGCAGGGAGGTAGTTTATAATTAGTAGACGTTCGCTAAGAACGGATTTTCCATAATTCACCCTCTAAGGAGATGAAACTGGGGTCAAAAGTTTGTATGAAGAAAACTTTGACGCGGACGAAGTCGCGGGCAGAAGCTAGTTTTTTATAATTTTATATGTAGCATATCTATACATATAATAAAATTCTAGAAAAGTGGCGTCTGTACAATGGAAATATATAAAAAAAAAGTAGCAGGGGTTGTTATTATATCGATGCCGAACCCGAAACTGTAATTAATTTTTTTTTTGTCTGTTTGTCTGTGTGTTTGTGCACGCTAATCTTCGGAACTACTTGACGGATTTGAATGATTTTTTTTTTGTTGTATAGGTATTAAGTCCGGGCAACATATAGGCTATAATTTATCTTGGAAACTTGAACACCTGATGCAGAACCGCAACAGACCAGCTAAACTATAAGATATACAAAAATGGTACCATAGCAAAAATTGTTTCACGTGATGAGCATTTTCTGCTAAGAGAATAAATTTGAAGATCTGGAACACCTGATGTGGAACTCCAAGAGCCCAGCTACACTATAACATATATAGGAATGACGTCTTAGCAAGAGTTGTTCAGCCTGATGAGCACTTTCTGTTGTCGTATAAAATTTGAAGATCTGGAGCAGCTGATTTCGAACTCCAAGAGCCCAGCTATACTATAACATATATAGGAATGACGTCTTAGCAAGAGTTGTTCAGCCTGATGAGTACTCTCTGTTGTCGTATAAAATTTGAAGATCTGGAGCAGCTGATGTGGAACTCCAAGAGCCCAGCTATACTATAACATATATAGGAATGACGTCTTAGCAAGAGTTGTTCAGCCTGACGAGCACTCTCTGTTGTCGTATAAAATTTGAAGATCTGGAACAGCTAATGTGGAACTCCAAGAACCCAGCTACACTATAACATATATAGGAATGACGTCTTAGCAAGAGTTGTTCAGCCTAATGAGCACTCTCTGTTGTCGTATAAAATTTAAAGATCTGGAACAGTTGATGTGGAACTCCAAGAGCCCAGCTTCACTATAACATACATATATATAGGAATGACGTCTTAGCAAGAGTTGTTCAGCCTGATTAGCACTCTCTGTTGACGTATAAAGATTGTAGATCTGGAACACCTGTTGTGGAACTCCAAGAGCCCAGCTACACTATAATACATATATATAGGAATGACGTCTTAGCAACAGTTGTTCAGCCTGATGAGCACTCTCTGTTGACGTTTAAAAATTGAAGATCTGGAACACCTGATGTGGAAATCAAAGCTTAATTTCACTGGATAATTATAAAATAACATAAGCTGGGAGTACCTCCACGCGGTGAAGGCGGTAACAGTTTAGGACTGATTTTCGATGAAATCTCGCTCATCCCGTTGTTTTCCCGTCCCCAGGCCTTAGAATTCTACATCAGACGTTTCAGATCTTCGATTTTGACGACCCCGTTGTCGCTGGCATAAGCAACAGGATCCGCGTACGAAGTCGCGGGCAGAAGCTAGTTAAACAATAATGGCACTGACTGCAGGTACCTAACCTAAATAACTTGTATGAAAACCTAGCCTTAAATAATTCTGATTTTGATAGGAAAGTCTCATTAACCTATTGAGTGCCCCACATTTATTTATCCATTATGTTTTATGTACATATTTGGTGCATACAACATTTGATGGATTATAGCAAAAGGCTGCTGAAAGAGAGTTCCATAAAATGCTTAACTTCACATTATCTACTTATTAAATTAATTATAATACCTATCTAAGCTGCACAAATGTAGCATCAATTTCTTTCTTCATCAAGAGAATTCTCCTGTTTAATAAAAACATCTGCACCATCAGCACCAAATAAAAACGTTTTGATCCTGAAATTAAATAAAACGTTTCATAACAAAACCGTAGATACCAAATACTAGGTAGTAGATTGTATATGGTAGATATTAATGATTAAGCCACCACAAGAACTGGTAATATCAAGTAAATACTTACACACAGTAAATAAAAGCAAACCTGGGTACATTTTCAAAAATACTTTAAAGAACGAAAGTTCAGCGAAAGGTCTGATTTACAAAGGTTAGTTTTTATAAATAGTATTGAAGTTTTACCTTTTCCATTCAATTCCTAATCCAATAAATGTGAGAGTTAGAAAACCATGCCATATTGTAGTCACGAAAGGTATAGGTTGTCTTTTATGGCCAAAATTTTTAAATGTCCTTCGACTAATTATTGTTGTCGATATAAAATTCCGCAGCATGTTGTTTATAAGTACAAATCAATTAAATAAAATTAAAAGTTCAATTTATTTATTGTAAACAAATAGAATTTGATTCATAGAATAGAAGACAGTGACAGAGAGCTCATGACAGACAGCTGACACTTGACACTTGACAGCAGATGAGCTTGAGGTAGAGTGTTCAAGATAATTATATCGATAATTGGTTTGATAATATCGAATTTTTTCGATATAACGATCATAAGAAAACGATAGATTTTTTTCAATATTTAGAAATTCTACACGCTAAAAATTCCTGTTTTTGAAAAAAATAATAGCAATTTTAAGTCAATTTTTAATGTTTGCACCAAAGGTCTAACTTATCGCCTGCTCTCTGCGAAACTTTAAAATATTAAAAAAGAGACCATTTGTTTGTTCTTTGCTCAGTGCTGAGTCATGCACGTCTTGCCTTTTTGTGAGTTTGTCTCGCATAATATAATAAAATTATGAAGGATTTTGCATGCTGAAAACTAAATTCTGTAACTACCTAGACCTACCTAACTAAAAGGTGGTCATTTAATTGAAGCAGTAAGTTTTAAATAACCAATATTGAGAAAAGTTTTAGTAAAAAAAAGCATGCAAATACTGTTTTTACTCATTCTTCTACTTTTAATAAAGTATATTCTGCTTTTATCTTTTAGTATTGAGTAACTCAATGCAAACATGTACGACATAGTGACGTACCTACTTCGTCGATAAATAATATCTAATATCTGTGGCTACCCGAAAACAGTACATAACGTATTATAAAAATAATACTAGTATATTTTTTAGCAGTGAAAGATCTGTTCACATGTAGTTTATGTAAATGTACTCTGCTGCTACTTTCTATGCTGGGCCATTTTTCTGGAATCAGGGACAATCCTACCAACTTTCAGCTGGGTGCGAAATATTGTACCTTCGGATGTCTAAATTGACCGTACTATAGTAATTTATTCGGTGACGTAGCTTGCCCTGCACAGGCCGTTTTAAATTTTTTTTAAAAGGCCCTTCTACATAACTGCGGTTTCGCGGCCCCTGTAGCTGGGGGGGCTCCGTATTTTTGATACGGCGGGCGGTAGTTACGCCAGTGGATATACTGCTTCTTGTGAAGTTTTATTATCAAGTTTCGAATATAGCCCTTTATTATTATCTCAACACTCACAATAGGCAACCAAGACAAGATTGGAAAACAATAAAACTCAAAATAAATTATGACTCCAACAGCTTTATAATAAAAAGGCGGGCTTATCGAACTATTAAAAACAAACTGGTATTTTAAAAAATACAACACTGTATCTCTTATACATATTATACCTGTTCTCATTACTTACTAATGTATTACATCTATAGTTAATTATAATTTTATATAAACCTATGTACACAGTAAAGTACGTAAAATAGGTACGTCTATTTACATCAATGCCTAAGAAAATAAAAACATTCAGTATCATTTCTAGTTATCAGTGGTACCTAATGTTACAATATAATAAAAATAAGTTTTGGCCCCAACAAAAACTAGATTAAATCTAAATAATTGTCTATTAGGAAATAATCGAGCAGGGGGAAAAAACAGGAACGTTGCGTTTTATCAGTTTCTATCTTGAGTCAGTAATACCAAAAAAATAACTATTATGTCGAAAATATCGATAAATATTTCGTCAGCGTTAAATTATAATTTTGTAAATATACAAAACATTTCACAAACATAATATTATTACCCATGAAATTATAAAAATACATGTCCATTATTGTCCATTGCAGATTCACTGGAGCCAAATTTACTCATACACGACAAATACATACGAACGAACGAACTAAAGTAAACTAACAGCTCTACTAGAGTTAAGTGGGAAGCGTTAAGTAGAGACTATAAGAGAATGGTGTAATTACTAACTTAATCTATAAGTAACTAAGTTTGAATCAGTTATGTTACGAAGATTGTTGAAAAAACATTTGAAATACATACAATAATACAGCTTGCGTACATCTGAACAAAATTGATACCATCGTCGAAAAGGGGCATGAATGCAAAGCAGCGCGTTCGGCTTATTATCACTCAGACTAATCAAAGTAATCTCGTTCACCCAACTACTTGACATTATGATATTTTCAAATCGTAAGCAGAAAGTAGTCTGTGTGCGCGAGCTATCTATTACTAGTCTTCGAATTTTATGGAGTGGACACCTGTATCGATTGCGCCGCCGCGATATGAGCCTCTTTTTTTCTTCGTCTTTTCATGCTTGAACGACTTGCCACGGGTGTGTTTCAAGTCTTGATTAGCACGCTCACCCCATGACCCGCGTGAACCACTCTAGAAAATGATTTCCTTACATTATTTCTTTCCTAAATTGCACAAAATTTGTTTTACAGTAAGTAACCAAGTCGCTGATCATTTCGAACTTTTTATTCAACATATCCATATTAGGATTACGACGGTAGCCGAGACGGAAGTCGCGGATTAAAAAGTAGTTTATGCCCGCTTTTATTCCGATCCAAACTTACTAGTAAAATTGATCGGTTAAGTGCCGTGAAAAGGTAACAGACAGACAGAACTACTTTCGCAATTATAATATTTTTGTGAATTTCCCACTTTTCAATAATTTGTTAGTAAAAATGACCAATTTTTACTAACACATTATTGAAAAGTGGGAAATTCACACAAATATAATTGCGAAAGTAGTTCTGTTTCAGTTTTTAGACATAAAACTCTTCTGAACTTTGGATTCCTGATGTTCTTGCCAGGTGCAATTTACAAAAAAATAAAAATGAAGCTTTATGCAATCAACACTGAGAATGATTAATTAAAAAAAAAAAAACCTATTTTAGCCTCACCTATTTAATCAAATACAATTTTCTTGTTTTGAGACTCTCCACCCTCAAAACTTTTTCTATCATTGAAACCTCCTTTGTTGAACCCTCCCCTGTCTCCACCCCAAGAGTGACGGTCCCCGCGCCCTCCCCTACCACCGCGATCTCCACCACGACCTCCCCGGTCGAACCCACCGCGACCTCCCCTGTCGAAGCCACCGCGGCCACCCCTGTCGAAGCCACCGCGGCCACCCCTGTCGAAACCGCCCCGGCCGCCCCTGCCACCACGTCCACCTCTATCATTGAACCCTCCGCGGCCTCCTCGATCTCCTCCACGGCCTCTGAATCCACCACCTCTACCCCTATCATTGAAACCCCGACCCCGATTAAATCCGCCACGTCCACGCTGGTTCCAACCTCCAGATTGATTGCCTTCTGTCTCCTCGTCATTTTCTTCGCCTTCTTGGCTTTCACCCTCCTGATTGAGAGATAAGTACTATATTATAACCAAGACAACCCTATGTGATGCTGGTGAACAAGTTATTCCAGAAAAGTAAATGCCCAAAATTTTATAGCAAGCCACTGGCAATGAAGCCATTGGCGATAATGTCCAAGTTAAGACATAACATGGAGTTGCCTTGGCTTCTCAAACTTTGGGGCATTTACCTTGGCGTCGAATGAGTTATCCTTAAGTCTAGGATCCACTTCTATAGGTTCTGATGCCACTCGGCGGAAAGGAGCTGGCTTACCCGTTCCATTATCTTTGGGGGTTGACACACTAACTGTACCCTAAAATTAATTTCATCAATGAGGTGCGATCATCACTTTAAGAAGTGTAACATCAAAATTTCGTTGATGTGATTTGTACTGATGAATTCTAGGTTTCGCGGTTTCGGCTCTTTAAGTTCTTCGTAGTAACGATCATTAAATGATCGTTACTACGAAGAACTTAAAGAGCCGAAACCGCGAAACCTAGAATTCATCAGTACAAATCACATCAACGAATGCACGCTTCCAAATTCCTCTACACGTAAAGTGAGGATGTTATTTATTTTTTTCGTCTACCTCGTGGCGTGGGATGTCGCTTAATATAGATATTAAGGTATTTCAAAAATATTGCGTGTTTGTGAAATCAATTTTTTAATTAAGGTATCCGGTTGTGAAATATTAAGCTTTAGGTGCAGCGCAGACGACAGACTATCCGTGACGCACTTTTTAGTCTGTGAAAATAGAACCTATGCAATTATATGCAGTAACGCACACGACGCGCAAAAAGTCCGGCGTACAAAAAATCCGTGTAATTCGGGCAGACCGCACCGCGCCGCGCCGCGCCGCTCCGCACAAAAAGTGTGTGAAAAAAATTGAACGTTTGCTTCAACGCGCGCTAACGCAGACGGCGCACACTTTAGTCGGCAATCTGCATCAATCTGCATTTGCTAGGGGTGGACGTCGCGATCTATTGTCATGGCGCCAGAGGTCGATGTAACGATGTTAATTCAAGAAATATAAAACAGACCAGCAATTTATGATACTTCTAAGGCAGAATATCATGATAGACATTTAAAAAGAAAAAAAAATTCCGGATGTTGTTTCAGAATTGAATGTTTAGTATGGAACTGTCCCTTCAGTAATCTTTCCGAAAGTATAGGATGTACCCAAAATTCTCTATTTCATCTTCTTTTTCTGTACTTCATGTACAAAATAATACTTCGCGATCTCTGCACGATTTCCATAGCGTCTACATCCCTACAGCTCTGCCGACAAAATGATCGAAGATGTGCGTCGTGTGCGTTGAGTCTGTGAAAAATCCGCGACCGACAATTTGCGCGCCATGCAGACTTTTTGTGCGCCGCAGACTCGATCGCACAAAAAGTGTGCCGTCTGCGCTGCACCTTAAAGTGCAAATTTTTGTGAGTCAAATGTTTCTGCCAGCTGAATGGTTGTTTTTGGAAATGTATGTAAAAGAGATTGCCCGTTTTGTAGGGGAAGTTGGGTCCCAGTGGAAAATTGTTGTGCCCTGAAGATTTTTATTTTACATAATAGTAAAAACATATTATTTTCATAATCAGAAACCATTTTTCATTTACTCATCCTGGTTCAAGAGGTATCGTTGTTTTTCTGTTGTAAAAATCTAGGTTATAGGTAATTAGAAATTGACTTTGACATTTCCTCCTTATTCTATTTAGGCTAAGTACCTCCTTCTACTACCTATAATATTATACATCACTATGGGGATGGGATTGTCTTTATTACTTACGTATTTACAACTAAGTAAATATGGAATTCAAAACTCAACGTTTATAGAAACAAAGCAATCACGCACGCAATGAACCACAGCTGATTATGACAGTTGACTTTGACTTTGACATGTGCATGACAGTTGACTTTGACTTTGACATGTGCATTCAAGTTAACGTTGCCAGATATTTTTCTATAATCTTTTAAAAAATCGCTAACGATAAATTGATAAAAACTACTTTATTAATAATAAGTAAAAGTAATTTTTATCGGTTAATAAATAAGGTGTTTTCTAAATCCCCTTCCGTCCGTTCGTCCGTTTCTTCTGATTAAAAGACGTCATTTTCGTTAGTTATTTCTTTGATACCTGGCAACATATTTTTTATATCAATCAAACCACAGGCTACATTGAATCAAACGGATGTCAAATGTTTAACTATTAATTAACTTTAATTTTATTCCCAGGATGAAATAAATTGTATAAAAAATACCCTGTACCCAAAAAAATAGATAATATTTTTACGTTATTATTTCAATCAGGCACACGATACCACAAAAGGGACCTGCTCCGTGGCAATATCCTTTATGAGTTATAGTAAATTCAGTCTGGCCGTTCTTTCTTCATACGATTATTTATACACATACGAGTACATAGATGCTAGGTCGCGTAGAAGCGTGCATTCATTGTTAAGGTTCGTTATAGTAAACATTCGGGGTCATGATATATTCAGTGTTACACATTTTGAAGTGACATAACGGACCTGAGACACAATGATAGAGTAAACACCAAAAATGCTGAAGGTCTATTATAGCTGTTACCTAACCCACCTAACTGGCTCAATAAAGTTAGGCGAATTTGAACCTTCTGCAATTAGCGATAGATAATTATGAATTCGATACGTACGAGCTTAACGAGCTAGAACGACTTGTTCAAGGACGCAAATATTATAGAATACTGTTGCCAATTTGATCTTTAATACGTTATGTTAGGGTAGATAATCTTTTGAATACTGTTTTGTCACATAATGGAGTTTTTAATTTCAACTTCATTTGTAAAGACGATTTGACCAAGTGGTAGCAACATGGTAGTGAGATCAAACCTAAGCCTAAGTATGAATCTTTGTCACTTTTTGTTTACAATATTCATTTATATTTTTTGCGTTCTAAATTTTATTTATATTAAATTAAAATAGTTAACAAAAATTGACTATTTAAATACAAAAATAACAACAGAAATGAAAAACAGTAATAATTTTTATTACGATTTTATTCAATATGGTTAAATGTAAAATAATTACTGACAAAAATAATTACTTGTCATATTATAAAGCTAAACCATATAAAACAAGTTAGAATATACAACGTGTCACGGAATACACGCAAGACCTCAGACACCCCAATTAGAATATTAAATAATAGAACTAAAACAACATCTGTAATTCAATTTACTTAAAGAACACACAGTTTTTTTTAATAAAATAGTTGTCCTGACTGAACGTAAAACGTTCGGGCATACTAGTCTATCCCTACGCACACACTCACAGTTTTCGTGCCTCCACAAATGCATGTTGTGCTGGTTGTAAATACCAACTCGTGTGAAGGTCCTCTCATCCGTCCAGATGATGTTTTGTTGCCAGTTTTCCAACAACCATCTACAAAATTGTAGTCGTGGCAAATAGTCAGTCGGCATCAGCTCCTGACAACGTCGTAGGTGGAAGGGGTGTTCGCCATCAGCACGTAATGTTCTCCACACGTACATGTGGCTACAGTTAAACAACGGCGCTGCTTCTCTCGTGCTGCTCTCTGAATTTTCATCGAAATAATCAAGAATGTTTTCCTGCAAACGACTAGAGCGCACATTCGTCCCTCTATCCATTGCCGTGTTAGGATAAAACGTTCCGGAGTCCCTCAGGCGCTGAGTTGCACCTAGCATTGTCCTGGCGCTCACTCTGGTACCATGTCGTTCATTGAACACTCGACACGCTAACTCCACATTATCGCCGCAACGAGCTAGTGTCCTCACCATCTCCGTGTAGTGAATATTGCTATACCGGAAAGCCATCGCGTGCGTAAACAAGTAACAGCAACAACAACAAAATTACGAAATTCACTATTTTTTTATGTCAAATGTCAATTTTTTTTATGTTAAATGTCAAATGTCATCAAATGTCAAAGGGCTAAGTCGGTAAATTATTGCGTCTCGCTCTTTCATATTGATTTTGCGTTTGCAAAAAACGTACATTAGATTTTCTAATATTTTGTCATTTCTCAACAAAAGATTGGGAAATGCGGAATTACAAATTCAGTTATGCATTTAAAAAAGCTTTATTGTTTTTGAAATAAGGTTAAAATTTCCTTAAATTACGTACAATAGGGGTGTGTGTGTGTGAGTAAGGATACTAAGGATAGATATGAACTACAAAGTACAAATTCGGTTGTGCAGTTAAGTACGACGTATTGCTTGGAATTAAAGATTAATCTTCCTTAAATTAAATATTTTATTTTTCGCACACTATTAAAATAATGCATTGATATTATTACGTGTGTGTATGGATAGCTATTGAGCGAGCTACAAATTCAGCCATACATTCATATGGGTTTTTATTGCTTTGAGATAAGACTTAAATTTCCCTAATTAAAATATTTTATTACGTTGGTTTTACGCAGTGATCCTAATTTAGGTTAAATAAAGGATTTTTCCGGAGAAAATTAACACATATAAATAATGATGGAAATCGATTCAGAAGCCGATTCTGAGCAAACTACTTTCAGGTCTTGCGTTTATTCTGTTACATATTGTATATAAAATAAACTACTTGAGCTAGAACTTGATAAAAAAGCAGTGTCTTCGTTTCAATGCTGTCTATAAAATACCTATATTTTTATTTTTAAAGTAGGTAAAAAATTATGTAGTGAATCAACATGTTACATGTTTAGAAATATAATATTTCTATTTCATAACAATAACATCACCACATTAACTGTCATACCTACTTATAAAATAAATTATAAATAAAATTTTGATTTTTTTAATATGGTTATGATCGTAAAAAGGACCTGCTTATTCAATGTATGAAACACTTCCTTAGAATTTATGATAACAACAGTTTATTTAAAACACACACTGACACTTAAGTATTGTGGGCTGCTGACGGTGGTGCTGCCTGCACCATCTCTTGAGCAACATGTTCTTTCCAATTAAAATCTATATATTCTTGGGCAAAGCGGATTCTTGCTTGGCGATGAACAGCGGTTCATTGAATTTTACGTGCCGGCTTGTAGTGTTTCAGTCCAACAGCATGCATGAATATGTCTACTAACAATCCGTTCTAATACGGGAGTAAACATTACAGGTTTTGGTCACGATTTCACGAACGACCCTTTTGAACATTTCCTGTTTCTTTAAAACGTCTTAACCACAATCTGACTGTATTTCTCTGAAACAAATAAATAAAAACGGATGTCACTTTACGTTTAAGTATATAAAAAATAATTACATATCATTCATAAGGAATACTTAGGTATAAAATTAGACAAACACACTTACTGCTAAATCTCCAAGCAATCTCTCTGATGCCAACATTCTCCTTCAGCAAATAGATTATTTTTTTGTATTTCAAATAATCACTCAATTGAGACATTGAGACATGATAATGAAACAATAGAATATATAAAAACATTGGAAAAAGAAGATTTTTGCAATTTACCAAGTCAAGGTAAGAAATTTTTGCGCGTAGTCACTGCAATTGCGCGTAGACTGGCTTGAGGTTTACTGTCACGGTTCATTTTTATTTTCCTACCCACATCCTTACTAACATTTGAATACCAGTTTTATAATGAATACGCAAATTGTCTTTCAACTACCCACTTATTACAAGTTAGGCGAAAATATTAACAATTTAGATATTTTTGAAGTATGTGGCCGGTTCTTTGCAATAATGCAAGAAATATTTACTTAATCAATTCTAAATTGAAAGCAAAACAATATTCCTCAATGCAGGATTTGAACTCGCATCTCGTTCGTCTCAGCCTTATACACGGACCACGAGACCAAATCTACTTGAACTTTTTATTTAAAATAAGCAATTAGTAGTAATGACATTAAATTATATCACAATACTCTAATAAACTTTAAATCATATGGCATAAAAATCAAAATTGCATAACAAGTTAAAAGTATCTTATTGCTAACGATTTATAGATCAAATTGGCGTATCTATAATATTATTGTATTCGTTCATTAAGCAGCGCTAGTGTGATGAACTTATATAAATTGAATAAACCTTAACGTTTTTGACAGAGGGTTCAAATTCGTTTGTTTTTAATTGCAGAAGGTTCAAATTCGCCTAATTTTATTGAACCAGTTAGGTGGGTTAGATAACAGCTATAACAGACTGTACATATAAGTATGCATCAGTTATTGAGTAGACCTCTCGCAATGGATAAATTAAGTATTTTAGGCAACACAAAATACAATCATATTATAACATGATTGGATTTCAAGAGATAATTAACAATTTAGTTGTGTATAATAATTTTATTAATCATCTATGATAGTCCATTGATTGACAAACTTGTCTTCAGGGGCATGACATAATAGAGCTTGGTTCTTGGCTCATAAATTACCAGTCAAGTGGTGATGAATAAAAATGAAACTAGCTTTTACTTAATTGAATATTTACCTTTACAAAATTACTGTAGGGCTTCTTGGCAGGTGCACCTGAATCTCCTCCTGATGCTTTCCTCTTTTTCCCTGATTGAAATCCATTTTCAGCCTGGAACGTAAGTTTATTAGGATGATAAAAATGTATTTTGCGTAGAACTAGTATGTTTTGTGTGGTTTTTTAAACTTCATTACACTTTAAGTACCTCTGCAACCCACATCATTCTGCATGGGTATAATATTTACCTGATCATTAGATTCTTTTTTTGCCACTTTAGCAGGAGGAGAATCTTCATCACTATCATCGCTGTCATCAGAAGATGCGGCTTTCTTAGCTGCTGCTTTTTGTGCTGGTTTTTGTTTTGGTTCATCCTCATCACTAGAATCATCATCTGATGACTCTTGTTTCTTTGCAGCAGGTTTAGGTTTAGCTGCGCTAACAGGTGTCTTTGGAGCAGGCTTAGATGGTTCCTCATCACTGTCATCACTATCATCTGAAGAAGATGCTTTTTTGATCGGTGCCTTTGCTGGAGCTTTAGCTGGTGTCTTTTGAACAGCTTTAGGCTTTTCGTCTTCACTGCTATCTTCACTATCAGAAGAAGACTCTTTTTTAGCTGAAGCCTTAATAGCGGGTTTCACTGGTGTGGGCGCAGGTTTCTGAAGAGCCTTCTGAGGTACTTTTTCATCCTCATCGCTGTCATCACTGTCATCTGAGGATTCTTGTTTTTTAGTTGGTGCTGCTTTAGCTTTAGCAGGAGTTACTTGTGTTTTTGCTACCTTTGGTGGCGGTTTGGAATCATCATCACTGTCATCAGAGTCATCTGACGATGACTCTTGCTTTTTAACAGGTGCAGCCTTGGCAATTGGCTTAGCAGGAGTAGCTTTTGGAGTAGGCTTAGCAGGTACTTTTGGTTTCTCATCTTCACTATCGTCACTATCATCGGATGAAGATTCTTGTTTCTTAGCTGGTGCTGCTTTGTTTGGAGTCTTAGCAGGTGTAACTGCAGCTTTCTTTGGAGCAGGTGCTTCATCCTCACTGTCATCAGAAGATGATTCTTGTTTTTTAGCTGGAGTAGCTTTAGCTTGAGGTTTAGGTGCAGATTTTGCTACCACCTTCGGTTTTTCATCTTCACTGCTGTCATCACTATCTGATGAGGAATCTGCCTTTTGTTTTGGAGCTACTTTTGGAGGAGGCGCCTTAACTGGCGTTTTTTGTTGGGTTTTAGGTTTCTCATCTTCACTGCTATCGTCATCAGAAGATTCTTGCTTCTTGACAATTTTGGGTGCAGTGATACTAGGTTTCACTGGTTGTTTTTTTGGTTTTGATGTGGCATTATCTTCACTGCTGTCACTATCATCTGATGATTCTGCCTTTTTAGCTGGAGCAGCTGCTAGTTTGGGTTTTACCTAAAAAATACCATATTTATTTTCAAATTGTTTGCAATTTGATTCTCCACTAATTTAAATAATTTAATTGTATTCAGAGGTAGTGACGAATAAGTAAAATTTAAAATCATAGTGATTCATTCACAAGGTCTCATCATTATAAGTGTTTAAAAACCAATGTTTACCAAGACAGAAAATAATATAATAGTTCAAACCTACTTGTGCTTTAGGTTTTTCATCCTCAGAGCTATCAGAGTCTGAAGAATCTTGTGTTTTTTTAACAGGTGCAGCCTTGCCATTAACTTGTGCAACAACAGGTTGTTTTTGTGGCTTCTCATCTTCACTGGAATCATCATCAGAACTGGAAAAAAAAAAAATATTTACAGAGAACAGATCTTTTAGGTGAACACTGTGGCTTCTTATGCGGTTGTAATAGGATCAATTTTACAACATAAAAGATATAGTACGTGCTGGCCACTGTACACATATTATTATTAAATGATATCATATTTTAAAAAAATGTAACAAATCATACAGAAAACTAAACCAATTGAAATGTATATGTCTGTACTGCCTCTTCAGGTATCAAATGAAATTGTTGAAACTAATCAGGCCGTATTGCATAGCCATGGGATGGCTATGCAATACAGCCCCAGCAATGTATTGTTTTATTTTTAAACAAAAGTAGGTTATATAAATAACCTTTACATTAAATTCAGGACCTAATGTGATCATAACCTTAAAATCATAAATATATTAATTACCTTTCAGCTGCCGGTTTTTGTGGCTTCTTGTGTTTATTAAATTCTTGTATTATATCTGTAAGTGAAGGCAGGCCCTTGACACGAGGTTTCTAAAATAAAGAAAACATTGCTCAATATAATAACACGCGACATAAATAGCTCGACGGGTACCAAATCTTGAATACAGCATTCAGGGTAAGGAGGAAACAGAAAGTAAAGGTTTCTATCTCTATCTGCTAGATAATTCATAAAAATTTATCTTTTTTGATTTTGAAGTGAATACTTCAAAAAGTAAATTTTACAAAATGTCGCGTCGCAGTACAAAAATGTCGGTCGACATGACTGTGGCGATTAAACTTTTAAATGTGTACTCGTAGAAATGTCTGAAATTGCAATCGACCGAATTACTACTTGAACGTAGCATTATTTACAACAATTACTTCAGAAAAACATAATCGCGAGGTTTTCGAGCACGTGTGTGTGGTGGCCGGCCACACGTGGTTTTTTGGTGACGACTGATGTTAGAACTTACCGCTTTTGTTTTCTTTAGAAAGTTTTGAGCTAGTGATTTGTCTATATTTAGTAGAAATTGATGAACTATTGAAATAGCTTCAGTTTGCACTTCTGCAGGAACCCCCATTTTTGCAATTTTTCTAAACTTCTAGCACGGCAATGCAACACCGCCGCTTGTCACAGATCGCACGCACAGATTAAAAAGAACAATGCATTTGCAACTGGCAACTACCTACTATCAAGAAAGGACCACGAGTGTTACCATCATAAAGAATATTTTTTATTTTTTTCCGTACACTGAGTTTTTTTCAATCAGATTTGTCAGCGGATAAATGGATTGAAAGTTTGTCGTGTAATTTCCATCGAATGCAGCTATAAAACTTGGCTTTTAATTGGCTGATTGGCTGCCTTTTTTTTTTGTTTTAGGTGGTAAAAGTCATCAAATGACTCCTTCCGCCCTGGGTGGGGCGGAAGGGACTGTCAGACTTTTACTGACTAAAAAACCACCCTGTTCCTTCTGTTGCCCTTTACGTTCCAGGGCCACGGTATCCTGTTAAGACGTCCCGCAACCCCGGCAGGCGTTTGGCCCCGTTGGGGGCCCCGTCCCTGTGCTGACAGCTCTTTGAGGCGCGCGCGAACAGAACGCGCCGTCGACCCGGGCATGGTCCTTGATCGGACGGCGAGCTACCCATTACTCGCCGTCTGCAAGCCCGCGCCTACGGTGGCCGGATGTCGCCTCGCGACGTCCGACGCCCTGGGCGTCTCCCGCGGCGGCTGGGGCGTGAGGTGGAGGATGTTCTCTCCCTCACGCGGCCCGCTTCCTCCTTCGCTAGCATTACTGCTTCGCAGAAGGAGGTGACTACATCCCATTCCCTCTCGCCCCGGAGCATGGCCTGAACCAGGCCCGGGCGCGAGAGGTCGCCGCCGCCTATCGCCTCCGTGAGGACACGGCGATGCCCTGCCCAAGCGGGGCAGACCTGCACCGTATGCTCCACCGTGTCCTCCGGGCGGTCCACACAGTGGTGACACCCGGGCGTTTCCTCCCGTGATTGGCTGCCTAAGGCAGGTTTGTCAATACAAGAAATCCGCCTGCCATACATTTTATGGCTCTCCGAGTTTAATTTTAGTTTAGTAGGCCCCTGAAACAGTGAAACAATGTGGGATTGAATACGTACAATTTATTTTGCTGGTGAATCAGTTCACAATAAGATTTTAAAATTCTTAGCATGCTTTTAGTTTTTTACAAGATGTTTTAAAATAATGTTGTACCTACGTCACAGAACTATTTATTGTAATGTAGAACATTATTTTAGGCTATCTAAACTTTATTGATGATTTTATTTTAGTCACATTTATTTATTTTAATACATATATAATTACATTTTTAAATATTACTATAAAACAATAAAAACATTTAAAAATATAAAAAATAGTATCCCACCGGCATCGGGAACAGGGTCCAAGCTACCGGTGGTCAGGGCTCCTGAGAAAGGAATCTCCTAACAATACGCGCCGTGTCCAGGAGTACCGCTTTCTGAATCAAGCCCTTGATCCAACCGCCCAACGAGAGCCTCCTAAGGTATTGGTCGAGGCTCTTGGCTATTATGCCATTGGCAGTCACGACTATCGGCACAATGATTGCTGTACTCACATCCCACATATCGACAACCTCGCGAGCTAAGTCAATGTACTTCATTTGTTTATCTTTCTCAGCCTTCACGAGGTTCTCGTCATGTGGGACCGTTATATCCACAATCACTGCGCGACGCTCTAATCGATCTATCACCACTATGTCAGGCTTATTGGCAACAATAGTCCTGTCAGTGATGATAGATCGATCCCAATACAACGTGATATTGCCATTTTCAAGAACTGGGTCGGGCACATACTTATAGTAGGGCACTTCTGATTCCACAAGACTATATTTAAGAGCAAGCTGCTGGTGAATAATCCTGGCTACTAGGTTATGTCTATGCAAATAGTCTCCGTTAGCCAGACGAGAACACCCAGATATAATGTGTCGGATTGATTCCCCGGGACGGTGGCATGCCCGACAAATGTCAACCGTACCGTCCTTCACAATATATCTCCGATAGTTGTTCGTCATCATAACTTCGTCCATAATTGCACAGACAAAACCTTCGGTTTCCCCAAAGAGGTCACCAAAGCGCAGCCAGGATACGGACGCCATAAAGTCTACATCGGGCCCATGTAGGGCCCGGTAGTAGCGCCCGTGAAGCTCCTTGCTCTTCCATTTATTTTAGTAATTATTAAGTACATAATAAACGAATAGTTTTCATCAAACGAGAATCAAGCCAGTATAAAATTTGACAAACGTCAAACCGTTCGCATAGAGGATCAAAACTTATTTGATTCAAATCATGAAGCCTAAAATTCGGACCAACATCAGTATTTGAATGAAAAATTCAAACCAGTCTGATTTGACATCAGATTTCATGACTGATTTCATGTTCTATTATTTCTCTTTTTCGTCACAACCATAGTTCCATGTCGGACTGTCTTTGTCTCTCAACCAACTCTCTCATTCTTTTTCTGTAGTGTGTGTGTGTACCTCTTTATTTATGTGATGACAAGTAGCGTAGCAGCAGCAACGATCAGCGTTCCGATAACTTTGGTTGACGATTTATTTCATGAATTTTGTTTGTACTACCTATATCACAATAATTACAGTGTGTTAAGTAGGAAGAGGAATGTGAATAACCAGTCATCATCAACAGTGTAGGTACATACAAATGAAAATCGTACTTATCAGGAGTTAGGTACGACGATTGCGATGTGAGCTCTGACATGTTTTTAGATGTTTGCTTTGTCGATGTCCAATTTGATCGTGAAGAAAATCTGTGAATGTTATGTAGGTTCAATTGAGTATTAAAAATATAGTGTACCACAATGCCTGTTCAACAAATTAATGTGAAAAACTCATCGGATATTGAAAGTTGGGAATGGGGAGGTGGATGTGGTCGAGAGGTGATACGGACGGGGTCAGGGAGCAGCCGCACGTCATGTAGCAATTCCAGCGGAGATATTTGCCGCATATGTCATTGCGAGAGCGAACCTCACAACCCTCTTCTGGCACCATGTTATTGTTCAGGTCAGTGAAAATGTATTTACATTGTACTTGTACCTACCTCACCAAGAAGTCCTACACGTAGCGAGGATAAAGCGAATTACACAGCTGTTCTCTGTTTACATAATTTTATTTGACACAATATTGAAATATAAAATTTAATTCAACAATAGATAATACAGTGAAGGGCAATTTTGAGATGTTATTAGGAATATTGAAAATCAATAGAATTACAATATGCAAGATAAACAAAGTTTGTGATACATTGAGTCAGATAATATTATCTTTAAAACTAACCAATAATATGAAACAATTTTACTGTAAACATTAATTTAAATGTTAAAATTATGCTAATCAAGTATAATTACTTTTATTTTATACTTCTGTGCAGCTTAAACTAAAGGTATGATTTTAAAAATGTGATGGAGTACAGTACTGTTACTTTTAACTTTTTAGATTGGTTTTATTAATAGTGAGGGAAGAAAAGATACTAAGTTACATTCTGAGATTGTAGGTAATTCAATAATATGTTAAGGAAAATCTATTAATATGTAGACCGTATAATTACTCTGCACTTTGAGGTAAATAGAATAGAATTATTATTTCCTACTATTCTGTATTCAGGACCAATGGCCAATCTAATGAGGATACAAAATATAGAATATTCCCAATCATGAATACATTACAAGCTATTCAATAAGAACACATTTAAATTGCATTTAATTATAATAAATTATCCCCTTGTGACAAAGCTGGTAGATTTAGAACTAGTTTATTTATTTAATAAAATATAATATTAAGTCTAGATAGCTATACACTTTGCATAACCATTTTATATTGGCAACTCTGTAATTATGTATTTATATATTGCTTAAATTACATTCTAGTTACACACTGCTCAAAACCATAAGATTTTTATTTTGCTTCACCTTACTGTTTGCGTCAATAATGTAATTAGTAAAGTAAACTATAACATTGGCATGGTCTGATAATAGCATCCTTTTATAAATTGTGATATGTCATACATTTTACACAACTCATTCCAATACCTAAATATTGCCTGATTACAGATTACCTGATTATTGCTCAAGAAGGATTACCTTCCTTCTGTTGAAAAAAATACCCTAGCTTTTACTCATTTCCAGAGAGTGAAACTTGAAAGTAATGGAAACCTTTACAATTTACAACATGATCTACATAATTATGGAAATGACATTGAAATAAAAATAACCTGTTACTTATGTAACTTAAGTGTTGACATAATATATTATGCTCAGTAATTATAATTTAATGATGTGTGTTATTGCAGGAAGTTTGAAATATGTTCATCAGAGCTGTTTACAACAGTGGTTGACTGCATCGGAGACGAGATCTTGTGAACTTTGCAAATTTAACTTTATCATGCATACTAAAATAAAGCCATTTAATGAGGTATGTTTTTTTCAATTTCTGTTAACTTTTAGTTTATCTCCGTTTTCTTGTTTATCAATTGATGATCTCACAACTAGTTCTGAGATTGCCTGGTTCTGTGCGTCAAATTTAGAGACAGAAGGCCAAAATTTTCGAGATTTTGGTTTTCAAATGGGGACAGATACAATACAATGGTTACAAAAAAAAAACAGGATTTTGTGAGTTTGGTAAAAAAAAATATGGAAGCGAAAAATTTTTTGTAAATCATAACACTCATAGATAAATTCGCTTACCCTATCAAAATTATTGATTAAAGAAGATAGTGAAAAATCTGGACATTGAGCGTCTAAATCAAGAGTGAATCGGGACATGTCACAAGACCCCTGGCAACACTACATAAAATTATTTTATTTATTCAATTATGAATCAAGTGCTGATTCAACCCTCAAAAAAGGATGTGGTCACGGTCACTTAAAACCAGCCAAGTGTGAATTGGACCTCACTCCTATCACATTATTGTATCTGGCCTCTACTAAACTACTGAACCGATTTTATATAAACTATTACAGCTTGAAATCATATCAAATTTAATTAAAAGCTGATATTGAATTTACAGTGAATAATTTTTTTAGCTACTAACTTAAAATCTCAGACCAATAAAAAACTTTTTTATTGGTCTGAGCTTAAAATAAAATAAGTTAAGTTTTTTTTCGCGAATTTGGGTTGTGGGCATTCCCACCATGGCCACAAAAGTGGAGCCGCGCTTGTTTTGAATAGCTATGGCCACTTACTAGGCCACCAACATCACAAGATAAGTTATACAGTCAACCAAAAAGCTAAGTCATAGAGATAAATATTCATCTTTTCACCACACTGCCAATATTCACTTTCGTTCCGTCTATTAAGCTTAATACATACTCAAGTTGTGTAAATGACTTGACTACTTAGCATAAGTATTGGGTAAAAGTAGTTGCAAGTTAGCTGCCTCTGTAGTTGTCTCTTTGGTTGACTGTACTGTCGACACGAAAAGGAGAGGTACAGTTGAAAGGTGTATAAAAAACCTGTATCTAGTTTCTTTTATGGTAATAACTAGCTTTTGCCCGCGACTACGTCCGCGTGGAACTTGTTTATATCGTATTTGCATACAAACTTCCACCCCCCTTTTTACCACCTTAGGGGTTGATTTAGAGGTTTGAAGGAGTCATTTGATGATTTTTACCACCTAAAAGAAAGGGGTTGATTTCCGGGATAAAAACTATTCTGTCCTTCCCCGGGTCTTAAACTATCTTCATGCCAAATTTCATCAATATCGAGGTAACAGACAGACACACTTTCGCATTTATAATATTAGTATGGATGTATTGTGTAATTGTGAATAATGATGTGAGTGTTGTTTGTTTCCAGTGGCGTCTGCTGGAGATGTCGGGCGTGGAGCGTCGCCGGCTGTGCTGCGCCGTGCTGTTCCACTGTGTGGCCGCGCTGTGCGTCATGTGGTCACTGTTCGTACTTATTGAGAGGGCCGTGGAAGAGGTCAACCGTGGCATGATCGGTATGGGTTCATAATGATACCTACTGCTCTGCTAATACAAGTAAAAGTAGTTCTCAAGGCTATCAGTTGACATGTCTTATTGGCACAGACACACTTACTGTCTTTTGTATTCACTTTAATAGCTTTAGAAACATTAAACTTGCAAGTTTCATATGGCAGTTACTCATAAACGTTATTTTAGGGACATCCTTTATTACGACAGTTTGTTTATGGTGCAGTATGCTTCAGTTTAGTAGCCGTACACCGTACGCGTGTGGTCCGTGTGCAGTTAGGCTTAGCGTAGCGACATATATCATGTACCTGCCTTTTACTAATCAGGCCGAAATTACGTCGCGTAATTTTCATTGCAAATCGAGCTTGCCGTATTTTCAGCAGGTGTGTCGCTATTCTTAAGTGTCAACAGTTTCATTGTAATTTTTAAAAAAGTACAATTTCAAACATTCTATTTTACATTTTATACAAAAACATATTCTTTTATGAACAAGCTACTATAAAAAAATTAAAAAACACGACTGCAAAAGTTGCACATATTTGTACTTTGTTTACTGGTCAGTTTTTTTTACGATGTTTTTTATTTACAGTGTTATATATTTTTTTAATCTACTCGTCAAATTCTAGACGATAAGCATAGACACGACCAGATGGTTACATATTAAAAAATCAAAACATTCTCAAGCAAATTTCAAAAGAGCAATAAACGAAATAACAAAGTTTAAAATAAAAATGGTCATTTGATCAAAAGTTCAGCTTTGATGTCACATACATTGGGATTCTAAAATTTTTCTAAATAATACATTTGGTCATTTAAATTTTGATATTTCGTTTATTGTTCTTTTGAAATTTGCTCGAGAAAGTTTTGATTTTTTAATATGTAACCGACCAGATTCATTAAAAAAATAAATTGAGGCTGGTATTAATTTACGTTTTAAAGTGACCACACCGGTTTTCTTTTTATTTTTAACTAGCCTATGTTACTCGGAACGATGGAGATGGATTGTAACGATAACCCATACATCTAAAACGGTTCAGGCGTTTAAAAATTATGGTGAAATAAAGAAACTCACATACATACATACATTAACCCTGAACACATAACACTCCTTTTTTTGGGGCAGTCGTGTAAAAATAACCGTATGTAATTAGTAATTATAGAACCAATCAATCACAATCCAATCAGGATATTATCAAAAATATGCATACATAACATAACATCACGCCTGTTATCCCCGAAGGGTTAGGCAGAGGTGTACACATTAGTACACCCACATTTCGCCAGTTATGTTTAAGTCCCATGTAAATATGCAGAAATAATATGGAAAGAAGACGAAATGCAACATCATAAAATTATTATTTTATGTTCGTAAAGTAAAGGTCACGGTCGGTCAATACACGTGGACTCCTATTCAATATAATCGACCCAGATGGATATAGCATAAAGCGTGTTTAATATCGAATTTGAACTAATTAGAAAATTAAAACTATTTTGGACCATTATAAAATTAATTCTCAGGAATAAATTGAGAAATAGTCGTTTTAGTCGCAAATAAAATATACACATCAAAAAAGTCTAGGGATCAACATCCCTAACAAATGTTAGGGATGTTGATCCCTAGACTTTTTTGATGTGTGTATTAACCTGTATGTTACAGCCAGAATGTACGATAGAAGCTGTCATATAATTTATTTAATTTTGTTATGTTTACTAATTTATGATAAAACGATCATGTATTTCAGCATGGCCTTTTTGGACAAAATTGGTAGTAGTGGCTGTGGGATTCACTGGCGGCGCGGTTTTTATGTATATACAATGCCGACAATACCTGCATCTTTGTAATCGTTGGCGAGCTCATAACAGGTACTTTTAAAAAATCACTAATTGGGTACTAGACACCATCAACCAACAATTCCAAGACATAACTTCTCTAAAGAAACACTGTATTTTAGCCCTGAACATTCAGTTAAATTTAAATCCACTTAACTGTAAAATTAGATTTGCCAATTGACTATTTATTGATTTCAAAACCACTTAAGGCTTTGAAATCAATAAATAGTTAATTGGCAAAAATAGTGACGTCACAATTAACTATTCCCCTAAATCGTTTTGACAGGCATAATAAATGGTACTTATGTCAATTGATTGGTGGTGTCTAATACGTCATTTTCTTTATTAGACTTCTTCACAATTTTTTAAATTCAATTGAAATGATTTCACTCCGAATATTATTTTTGTCTAGGATATTATTAATCCAAAACGCGCCAGAGAAAATACCGATCGGTGGTGGTTCTCCGCCGGTGCGGGTCAAGCGGCGCGAGCGTAGTGCGCGCGGCCAGGTCATCGCCAACATCGAGCCGCCGCCGCCGCCCGCCGCCTACCACGAGGAGGACGAGAGCGGCGGCTTCGAGACCTACCGCGGCAACCCGCACCGCCGCCTGTCCGCGCTGGCCGACGAGCGCCTGCGCGCCGAGCACGACGATGCGCGCCGCTACTCCGACACGCGCCTCGTGGCGCCCGGCGCGCCCGCGCCCGAGCCGGCCGAGGTGAGTTCCTGCTCCGCGCCGGCCGAGGTGAGTGCCTGCTCCGCGCCGCCCGCCGAGGTGAGTGCCCGCCCCGCCGCGCGCCGCCCGCCGCTCTGACCGTGTGCGTGTCGACAGGGCGGCGTGTACCACATCAGCGTGGACCCGCTGGAGGCCGACATCCGCTCGCTGCTGGCGCTGGAGGCGCGGCGCGCGGCGCGGGCGGCGCGCTCGCTGCCCAACCTGCGCGCGTCGCGTGAGTCGCTGCTGCCGCCTGCGCCCGCTCCCGCGCCCGTGCCCGCCGTGTCCGCGCCCGCGCCCGCCGCCTCCTGAGGCCCGCTGCTGCTGTACCCGGACGACACGGTGTACTAGCGGCCGCGCCGACTGCGCGAGCGAGACGCGATCAGTGTGCTGTGCGTCATACGACGGTGTTGCGTGTACATAGTAACATGGATATTGTAAATAGTAATTATCATAATAATAGTTCTGGCGTCGCTCGTTTAAAGCCACCGTATATGACCGCCCGTTAGATACTTATTTCTTATCCTTGCATTTTGTACCATTACGTCCATATGTGTACATAGCGTAAACAAATTTTACTTCATGTTTTTTTCGTAATAGCAACATAAGTAATTAAGATTTGATAGTAGACCGCTTGCAAAATATAAATAGTAGGTATAATACTGTTGCCAGAGGTAATATTATGTACCTATCTCGTAGAAACTAATCCATATACTTTAATCCAACCATATTTAATGTTTGTAAAGATAATCCAGCTTTCTGAAAACCATTTCGTATTTTTTAATCTACGCGTCCGAGTTGGCGACCCAAATGTTAGACTGTGTCCAAATATCGCCAAGAATGCGCCGCGAGACAGAGAGATTGTCATAAATCATGCACCTCACATTCTAATATTATGATAAATGTCTTTAGGATCTTAATAATTAAGCTGCTAGAGTAACCAAATTATATTAGACTGGCGAGAGACGGTATTGTCAAAAACTGAATTGCGTTTTAAAACTTCCAAATGAAACTACCCAAATTATAAGTGTGTATGTTTTCAAATATTGCATTTCTCACACACAGAAAGAAATATCTACGATAACTTTTGATTTACTTCAAAGTTTTTAAATGCAGTTTTTCTTAACTCTAAATCTACGACATGGTTATTTAGAACAAATTTCTCTACCTGTAATAAATTTAGATTTGTCTATGCTGCCCCATCTCAATCACCTGTATTTATTTGTATTAATCTGAGGTTTGCTCTTGTTCTACTCTAGACGACACGTAAGTCACCTCAACGGGGCTTCAACGTGTCGCAACATCTACAGTAAGCGACATTTTGGGAGAGCTACTATAACAATGAAAAAATATGCAAAATGAGTATTAGAATCGATAACTTAAATTTTTGTCTTTCTTTCCCTTCAATTCTCAAACCACGACAAAAGTATTTCTGTCGCTACTATACACCTTAACCGTCTAGAGACTCGATTGGACCACTAGAACCTCTCAGTGGTTTCAATTGAACCCGACAATTGCGACCCAGGCCGTTCAATTGTACCCACTATAGGTATACCGGCCCGGCGGATCCTGTTCAATAACTGTAAATATTGATATATGCTGTCCATCTTCTGCTGCTTCTGCTTGCTGCTCATCAGTCTTACGAGCGTGTGTTACTTAAAAAAGTTTGATAAAAAGCTCATATTATGTCAACGTCATTCAATATTTTATATATACCCCATATGAATATAAATATACCTTCTTGAAATGTTATAGAAACGAGACTTAACGGGGATCTAAAATAAAATTGCTTTTGAACATTAGGCCATATTTTACACAGCACTCCTGCGGTGACGCTCATTGTAGGTTATCAATGATAACCTTAACTTAATCGGTGATAGCTTATCACCTATTGGGTTTTATCAAGGAAAATAAACGACAATATATTGATGTCCTTAATTACTGATATGGAGATTGGAAAGTTGGGTGGGGCAGCAACGCTATGTCGATCGTGCATTCATATTTTTTCCATTATTATTCGTAATTGTGTTTATTAGAAATTCAAGCCAGTCATGGTATATCAACAAATAGTCCACTTTTAGTTATTCAGGCTAACTTAATTTACTGGCCATCTTTTAGAGAGTGTTGGGGGGAAGTACTCACGAATTTTTACAACTTTTATTATGAAAATAACTGAAGTATAAAATAAAACATCAGCTGTTCCCTACAAAAATCTATATTATATTATACATATAAAATGGTAGGAAAGTGTATGTATGTCCGGGATAAATTAAAAGTACTGGACGGATTTGAATGATTTTTTTGTTGTTGTATAGGTATTAAGCCTGGGCAGCATATAGGCTATAATTTATCTTGGAAACTTGAACAGATGATGCAGAACCGCAACAGACCAGCTAAACTATAAGAGATACAAAAATGGCACCATAGCAAAAATTGTTCCACGTGATGAGCATTTTCTGCTGAGAGAATAAATTTGAAGATCTGGAACACCTGGACAGTCATCTGGGTTCACGCAGACGAAGTCGCGGGCAGCAGCTAAACACTATAACACGATAACATTCCATCCTGAAAACTGGCCAGTAAATTAAAACTCAGCCCGTATAAAGGTACGCGATTTAGACACCTGTATTCGTAAATACAAATTCACACGATTCGAGAGATAAGAGTACATCTCTGCAATGTCATTAAAACATCAGTAGACAGGAAATTTCGATGCATGCATAGAAAGGCGTTTATTTTTTAACGAATCGAAAATTAATGTCATTGGGAATATTCTGTCTGATGGGTAGAATCACCTCGCTATAAATCTAGGTGACTAAATCGCTAGCCTGTATAGACTTTGAATTTGACATGTTTAGGAGACTAATTTACTGACACACATATATTTTTAAATCAAAGCGATATTTATTTGTTTTTCAAGTACTTTGTTAATTGTACCTTTCAATTTGCTATAACTATCAAAATTTTTGTTGACAATATTTTTGATTTATTACCGCGAAAATCGGAGCGATATGGTGTCGTCTGCGTTCTCCTTCACTAAATCATAGTGTTGAAGTTTTTAAAATATGGAATCTCACTAAACTATAAACAAACCTAACGTCCTAACTGCTCTCTCAGTTTTTGTGTCCAGATACGAAGTTTCTACCAAAACTTAAACTAAATTTTGTTATGAAATTGTCACTCAGATAAGTAAACTGGAACCTATGCAAATCTGGTATTCTGGTGTATCAGACCATATGATGTCAATTCGTTCTTGTCTATTTCCCGCCGACTTCAAATAATAATATAGGTACAGTTGTTATTCGTTAACGTTTTCTTCAACTTCCATTATACAGTAACTGCTGTCATAAGAGAACCGATGATTTTGATTTGTTTTAGTTTAACAATCAAATTGCAATGTTCGCTTTGTATACGAGCGAGCCATTTTAAAGAGGCTCATATTAATGAAAAAATAAAAAAAAACTTGAAGTGGCCCGAAAATTTGAAAAGATAACTTGGAATAGGAATCGTTTTGTGAACTGTCATCATAAATATTAACGTTCATTTCTATTTGTTAGTTGCTGACTTACTGACAATATTGTATATTCATTTATTGTATACTGTTTATGCTTTAGTTATGTAATAAATATAAATGTTGACTTATTTTTTAATTCCACTTAATAGAAAGAAAAAAATACATTAATTAATTATAAACACAACCATGACACCGATCTGATGATGTGATTGTGTTATTAGTTTGTCGCAAGGTATCTCATCTCAAACAATTCACACACTTTCTAGAATTATTGTAATTTTAAATAATTGACTATTATTTTGGTCTTGTAGAATTTTATATCTCTTTGACTAATATAAATGGTGTTTTAATGCACTAATAACGCATTTATGCAAACATCATGTTGTTTTCAAGGCATGAATATGTTTTCGCTTGAATTTAAATTGGTGCCATGTATCATCTCTTTTCTTTTTTCAGTAAAGCGTATTTTCTCTCTATAATAGTTTGTTAGTGTCAACTTTAAATCATAAATGGAATAACATTCATCACTAATACCTAAAACGACCTAGAATCTAGATCCTAAAATAACTAAGGTTTTTCAGAAAATACCTAATTCCATTTCCCCCACAATTGGGGAAGTTTATATTAATAAATGGTTTATACCTATGGTTAGCTGAGTAGCCATTATTATTTATTTACGTTCAATTACATCGGACATGAGAACTACCAGTTGTTGAATGACTTATAAAATCAAACTGGAGTCTTTTAGTGAACACATTAATTAAAAAGTAAACATCGCTATTTGAAGTTTAGATAGATAGTGTTTAAATAAAATAGTTCGGACTTTGGTGCTAAATAAAAATGAATATCAGTCCAAAATTAGGTAACATAATATTTTAGTACGACGAAAATAGTTGGTGAAAGTCATAAAATCATATTTTCTGTTTTGTCGTTATTCATTAAAACGCAACGTGTCAATTTCCAGATTTTAAAACACGAGCGTTCACTTTTATTAGTCGTGCAGTCGACGAGTGGGACGTTATTATTGTATGATACTCTCGACACAAAACCGGACCGTTCACATTTACGGTATAGGTACAAGTGTGCCATAACTATGTATTCACACATTTTTCTTAATATCATCACTGAAAATACCTTGATTTACGTATTATGACTTTTCGATACAAATCTAGTCGTTTTCATTGATATAATATATTTGTATATACATTGGAGTTCTATACTTTCCTGTTTCTGTTAATATTTATAAAATGAAATCGTCTCTTTTTTTCTCCATTTTACTAGCTACTTTACTCATATTAATTCTTCATGTTGTATATTGTAAATTAATTGTATAATGGCTAATTAATGATAACTGATGATGATCGGTCAGTCTGTGGTAAGTAAAAATAATAAGTGATGTTTTATGGGGTGCTTGGAGATGTTTCTTAATGTTACATGCATGTTATGCACTTAATTTCGTGTACTTACGTTGTGTTTACATATCACAATTATAAACGCTCATGTAAATATTCGCTTGGAAACTATAAAAATACGATCTCAAAGCTTGTAACATGCAACCATCTCCATGAGTCTCGCGTGCTACGAATGCTTATTCCAAAGAATTTGTTTCAAAATTAAAATATAGTAGTGCCTTATTTGATGTTCTTTGAAACTTTTATTATGTTTAACGACTTAGATAATAAATGTGAAACATTATTTAAATGACTACTTGAATTTGTTTTTTCTTTGGAGTCATAGCCGTCACTGTTTATAGCGTTGTGCGCGTTGTTGCGCTTATAATAACCGATGTGAACACCATTTATTCAATTAGATGTAATTACGATAGCACGAGACGTCACCCTTGTCTGTATAATGTGATTTGTGATATAAGTTATTAGTGTTATTTGTTTGCTCAAAATTACTTTCTCCTTTCGATCTGTGTACTTATGGTTCATGAAATTTGTAAGACTGTATTTTATTTTGTTGTGTAAACATCGTTGGTAAACTTCGGGTTATGAATATAGTTATTTTGAAATTAATCTTGTTGTTATTGACCTTTAAGATTATGTATGTAAAGTCGGGGAAAATAATTGCTTAGCAAATTGATTTGAACTTAAAACTTTCATTCTTTGACATTCCTATCCTATGAAATGGCTTTAATAAAGTGTCAATCTGCTGAACAATTAATTTCCCTGACTGTACTTGCAATAAAATAAAACAAGTGAATAAATAAAAATAAAATTATTTATTTAAGGTTGATCGAATTTCATTCTCGTAGGTACGACCGGAGCTCGGGTCGCAGTGACTAGACTGTACACTCAACATTTCTCATAAGTATTCATAAACAATATATTTCTGTTCAAACAGAAAATCAACACTTAGTAATAAACATTACATTTCTACTTAATGTAAATATAAATTATATCACTAATACTCGAGTATTAGAATAATTAAATCCACCGAAAAATAATATTACACACTGCCAGGAGCATTATTATAATAGCTTCCTAAAATTAATGTTGTTAGTCTTATTCGTTGCTAACCCAACAAGTCATTACGTCTAATATTTATTATTTGGCGCATATAGCTAACCGCCGTAAAACCGTTCTAAAAATCAGTCCATTGTTGATATTATGACAAACTGCGCAATTTTTGATATCAAAGTCTACATGGAACGCAAGATATGATTGCGTAGTGTGACTGTGGATGTCCAAACTGTCATGATATTACTTAACTAGTAAGTTATAGACATATTAGGCATAAGTTTCGTTGGTATTTGTTTGTCATATTGGTTAGGATTTGCACTATGACGGCAGGTATTGTGTCTAGAGAGTGCTGCGCCGCTAGAAATCAGTGTCACCGAGCACGTGGTACATGAGGCGCTTGAACGAGTTCGACTGTTGGATGTGCTCTTCGTGTAACGAGTTCACCTGAAACAATACAAGAGTACTATATTGTACGGACGACAGCGCTTTATGGTAAACCCTGTTGTATCTTATGCGGTTGTAATAAGAGCGATTAAACAGCAAAAAGGTATGGTGTTGTGCTGCGCTGCGACTGTACATTTATACAAAATAATTAAGTATGAGAAAATTATTTGACCTTAGCTAAAATATTGGATAGGTACTAATCTTAGATGAAAAAATTATAATTCGTGTGTTGATTTTCATTTTGAGATTTGTCAACTTTCAAAACACTAGGCGTTTTCAGTATCACGCGTTCATAGTATACATATTTTTATGATGCGTTCTATTAGCACGTGGGATGCATGCAACCGCTTTGAAATTTATCGTTGCTTATTATAAAAAAAAATCTGCTGTTCCATATGTTGACCTTGTAGATATTGCGTTTATGTATTTTATACAGCTACGAAAAAATTTAAAGCTTGGGTCTAGAATCATGTACTGCATTTTGGGTTTCGGGTTGCGCATCGATGCCCCTTTCAGCCTGTATACTATTTGCATGTTTGTACTTACGAAGGTCGTTTGTTTTCCTTTCGGTTTCTCTTCAGGCTTCGGTCTCGGAATTGGCGCTGGCTTCTGAAATCATGATTATCGTGTCTGTAGGAATCGTTGATAGGTTTTAATACTAAATATTTCAGTTTAAGAAAGCGTAAAGAATTGCATTGACCTCGAAACTGAAACATGAAATAGTAATTTTAAAACAAAAACTATTTTTGGAAATACTTTTTTTTCTTATGTCCTCTTTTCTTGACTAATTTTATAGTCACTAAATGCATAATTATCTTGGGTTTTTTTATATACTGACGCCTGCATGGCATCTTTGTAAAGACGCACCTTGTTAAGCGGCGCGGTGAACACCTTGGTGGTGACGGGCGTGGGCACCTCGTGCACGACGTCGCCCAGCCCGTCCTCCTGCAGCGCGCGGAACGTCTCGGACTTGGCGGGGTCGTACAGCATCGTGGGCTTGTAACTGTCGTGAGGTCGGGCCGGCCAGGTGGGGCGTTAGGGTTTAGTCGGTTAGCGGGCGCAACACAATAATAGAGAGAAAACACATTAGATACGACTCGTACGACGTTAGAGGGACGCGGAAGCGGTTAGTACGAACAGAAGTTTAGTTTTGTTTGTTTTTCAGGAAGGAAAGGTCGATAAAAATACTAACATTAATCATGTAGAATAAGTCCTCTACCTTAATTATATTATTTAGTTCAGTATATAAATAAAGTATAAATTACTTAATAACTACTTTTGTGTAATAGTGATCGCCACACTGTGATCACACGATGTTGTCGCGTGAACGTGGGGCGCGTGAGGAGGCGCATTCAATAATGTCCGGCACTCCTGCACGAAGATAGCTGTCAACATGTCGACGTCGTCACCATGCAAGACGAAAGAGACTGAGCGTGGAGTGAGAGAGACCAAGTTGGCAAGATACGAAAAGAGCAAATAAAAATAAAATAAAGCATTAATGCATCATGAGGATGGGCGTCGACTGTTGTTTGGCGGCGTTCTAGTAAAACACTTGCCTCTTGACAACGTGCGGCCGCCCGTAATAGCCGTTAGCGCTAAGTAAGCAGAGAAATACTTCATTATTATTTGAATATAACACCTATGCTATGCCATCGATGTATGCTTTGTTTTGTAACTTTTGATATTATGGGTTAAACCACACTGAAAATACTAATTCTGGAAAGGTCACCAAGTCTTATTTGCCCGTGTTGTGTTGCGTTAAAGCAGAGGATATTTTGTTTCTATTCATATTAAATTAAAGAAAACTTATTTACAGAAATTCCGTCACATTGAGAAGGGGATCTGGTTATGTAACGTTAGCTTTGGCATTCGTCCATGTTGTTTAAATTCATTGCCAAGATATGTGTAGTGTGAGATGACTGATGCTAGTTTTACTTAACGTGAGCTGGTAGCCTGTATTATGTCACTGCTGGGCAGAGGTCTTTTCCATTATGTCTAGATCTTACATCTGGAGTCAGTGTGGACCAACTTAGTATCTTATTTAGAGCAGTTTGTCTCGTCATTACAGTATGGCGATGACAATTTGTAATGTAATACTATTGAACTAATTTTAAAAAAAGTCAGTGCCTATGCAGATACTCACGGCAACGGCGAGGTCTGTTGCCTGATAGAATTAGCGATGTTCTGTTCCGAGTATAGATTGATGGGTGAGTTGAACTGCTTGTGCACCATCTGAAGCGATACGAACAATCTTTTAGCATAACATACTTATTAAGACAACTTGAGAGTACAATAAATGTGTGAGAGAGCAGCTACAAGATCTCATTCTAAAATAAGTTAAAACACCAATTGTTTTACAGTTAAATGATCAGTTTCAAAAGGAAAGATAGCAATGTAAATTTTGGAATTTCATAAATTGGAGACCGAAAACAAATTAGCTACTAACAGGGTTGTGTTTTGGCTTGCATAATTAAAAATGCAAAGTAAACCAATTTAATTGTAAGGATATTATTTCAACTGCGTCTAAACAAAGACATTTTTAGATGACTGCAAATTATAACATGCGAAAGCAGTTGACTCAAGAAATAAAAGGTTTCGGTCTACACTAAATACAATAAACGGGTAAGTAGTTACTCTCTTCGTGACAGAAAAATAAACCCTTTCAAGTCATAAAAGCTCAAACAAGATGACGTATAGACATTATGAGTTCATGAGATCAACGATACTTTGCAAGAGATTGAATGAATATAAATTAACTTTTAAAGCTTTAAAACATATGATGAATTAGTTACAAGAAAATACAATTTAATTGCAAGGTATCGTTTGTCGACCGGCTTCGTAACAGAAGTTTGTCGCTGTCATGCTTGAAGCTGATACTGTTCACACAAGTCATTTAGTGCACCACCTTGTTCGCTTCTTCGCCAACCACTCGCTGCAACACCGACTCTGCCACCTGGATTTTTTATGAAAAATACTATTGTACTATACAATCCGTGCGCTACTTTATAGTAGTTAATTCTATACCAATGTATGTGGGGAAATAAGAAGGAGTACATGTTCTTTTGAGTTTTATACTGGTTACATCAGGGGTTCCCAACCCCTAAGAGCGTCACGCGACGGTACGCACAAGTTGCCAGCACGCGACGTCCTCGTTAATTGTAATACAATCATTAAACTGTTATATTTTCATATAATTAGTTATAATTAGGATTATTATGTTAAAATTTCTTTATTTCTTTAGTTAAATAAAAATAATATGTCTGCCAGAGCTACACAAAAATATCAACTTATAGAAAGGTGTCGCGAAAAAACTACAACCAGTTAAGGGAGTCGCGGTATAAAAAAGATTGGGAACTCCTGGTTTAAATTACAGTATTGATCAAATTTTGACTAATGGCTGCATATCTTTTATCTCCCTTCTTATTTCTTTTAACATGAGGGTAATAAGTATTATATATTTTCTAAATTTTGATTCAATTCTAATCTACTTTGTACAGTTTTAGTGTGGAACAGTGAATTGTGTTGGTGTGTGCGTGCAATGTTCGTGCGTGTACCATGTAACGTGCAACATAAGTATCTACTTTATTTATAGCTCCTAAGGCAAAGAAAATTTAATTTACTAACCCTTCTAAAAGGAGAATTACTTTATTACCACTATTCTGATAGTTATATCCTTGAAATTGTTTAATTACATACAAATCGCTGCTGAACGAGGTCGACCTCGTTACAAAATACAAACTGTACCTAACCGCAATTAAATAAGAAATAAATATATCCTGTTGTACGTAACATGTATTTCTAGAAAAGCTACGTGTAAAAATATAATTTGAATCAGCACTACTATCGCTATACCTACACAAGTGGGGTTCCATTTCTAACGTCATAAATATTCCCGCATGTCTAGTGAGAAACAGTTCGAATGGCTTTCAACATTCGCTATAGATATCTATTATTTTAGAAGAAAAATTTTGAATCGTTCAGTAACTACTGCAAAAGTTTTGTAGATTTTTGTGTTTATCGGATTGTGATTGTAACATTTACAGTGAAATTTTTCGAAAATGGTTTGAGCGTCGAATTTACATTGGAGTTTTGAAACTATGCCAGCTACTTAGATTCACACTTGTACAACAAAATCTTAAATATTCTTTAAACTTTTTCTAAAACTAAAGTCACCTAGATGCAACTAAAGTGTGACCCAGTATGGTTCCTTTAGGTACCCCTTATTTCAATTGATCCCATAACTATTTGCGACATACGAAACCAACAGAACGTAAAACCACGGGATTGTGCATTGAAGTCATTTCATTTAAATGTTTTAAAACAGATTTATTAAAAAGAATTTTAAAATGAGGTTGCAAAGTAGTCTGTGCTATCGTCTCAAAAGCTTTATACATATCCACGTGATTTTGCGAGTTGTTTGTTTTAAACGATGGATTTGAATTTGGAGACGTTACCTTCTGTCTCATGAGGGTGTCACGGTAGTCGTGGCTGGGTGGGGCACGCATGGCGGGGTTGGGGTGGTGACGCAGGTAGCTCTCCGTGGGGCCGGGCTCGCGGCGGACCTTTGCGCCCGGAAGCACCAGAGGCGTTGTGCGGTAGGGCTAAAAACAATAAGCAATATTCGTTAATATGACACAGAATTAATACGAATTCATCTTCGTCAACATAATCATTGTCGCAAGCAACCCACATTATCAGCTGTACGAAAAATAGTCCGAAATTGCGATCCGTTCAAACACATTGTTGAATAAATTCAGACTTATGTTTCTTTACGTGTGTAAATATTGTCAGGAATTAGGTGAAGTGCTTATGTGCTCATGGTAACTTATTTACGTTAGGTTCTCTAACCTACATACACAATGCCGTAATAATACGTCACATATTTCCAAGGAATTCAATTTATATCCAGTCTTGTAATACGTATAAGTAAATGGAAAAGTCAATGATGTTTATATCAAGTATACAACCATGATCTAGAATAGTTGGCTCACATCACACGCTAATAATAGGTTCACGTAGTAGGCACATAAACTTCACAACAGCGTAAAACTAACGGCGTTAAACATAAATTGTAATTTAGTTTACTGCTTTAGTTAACTGAGGTTCGGCATATTCAAATAAACTTGAATGTTTGTCGCATATAAGTGACCTTTTAGAAGGCCGCAGACGAAGCAATCAAAATACCAACGTTTTCCTTCAAACGGCACGTGTATATATCACTTAGGATCTGACAGTAATCAGACGCTATTTCTCTAAAAAATGTTGGACATCTACGCAAAGATTTGCCGCTAAACTCCGTGGCGTACTTGGCTGCGCGTCTAATTATAACACGAGGTTATTCCATGTGGGTTATGATATGACTTCTGACACGATTTCGTTATGCTTATATTTATACGGGTCTGTGATATTTGGGCCGTGGTCATGTTTCAAACTCTTTGTAGCTAGATTGGCTAAGATTGATACTACAAATAAGGAAAGTAAAATCCTGTTACGGGAGCAAAAGAAACTACGTTTAGTGATCGATGGCCAGCGCTAGTTCTCTTCAAGTCAGATAGACAGATGATGATGTCATGTGGACCTAGTAATTTACGGTGGACCAGATCTCGATTTATGTCATGACGATACATGTTTATAGCAATATTTAAATGGAATACTCCATACTTCAACGAAGCATTCGTTAGTATCGTATACGTGCCAATAAGCAAACAACAAGCTTCGTTTATTTGCGGCGATGTTTACAAAAGCGGGGGCTTTCGCCACTGACGCAACGTTCTATGTTGGTCGAAAACGTTTGGTTTGACTAAATTTCATGGTTTTCATTAATTACCAAAACCAATAATTTCCAATAAATACCTAGTTTACGCTATTATATCCCGTAAGTGTCTATCTTTGATATATTCGATAACAGATTTAAACGTGTAATTAATAACCACTACAAGGTGTAGTTTGAAATAAATAGATGATTGTTCGAAAGCTAATGAAGATTATGACAATCATAACAACACGAGAACTGTTCAATACATTAATTATGGATTCATTATATTTAAGAAAGGAATCTGTTATTTTAACCATGAAAAGGTATAAGAAAGTATATAGTTATCAATGGAAGAAGAAAGGTCCACTGTTGTGGCGTAACTAAACAGTTAAATACTGCGTTGGACCGTTGGAAGTGTTTGTCCATAATGAAGATGCTGACGATGCTTAGATAAATAAATATTTCTTCATATATTTGAGTCTAGTTTTCTCTAAAATTTCTATTACTTAGGAAAATTGGACACTCTGAGTTTAAGTCATTTTATAATATTCGGTTTTAGTGTTAATTTTCGTTAGCATTGCATTTGGTAACAATCACGTCGCATATTCGTGCTGAAAGATCAAGTGGGTGTAAAAAATGTTGTGACTCGACATTGAAGCCAAAATAACTTCACAGCTGGGTATTTAATATCAAAAGGGTATACAAGATACAAACCCATGATTTGGAAATAAATAGGATTCTACACTTTTCTTATGACATACGAGTATTTCAGGTACCAGTCTTAATAATAGGGTTAAATCATACTTTATTTAAACTTATTCAAGTAAATAAAACAATCGTTTTAGTAACTTCGTTTTTCTTAGTTGTGATGACAAGGAAACATCATTAGTTTTTGACGTGCAAATGAAGATGAATTTTGAACATTGTGTGGTGATAGAAGCACCGCGACTGTAGCGATTTAGCTGTTTTTATTCAGAACAGAATGTACGTTAACGTAAAATATTTGGCAAACTATCAGAGGTCCTATTAAAACAAAAATTTACATTTCTCAAAAACATAATTATTCAAAGGCACACTTTTGGCTTTTGTTGATATAACATTTCATAACATCATAAAACTCATATCCTGTTGTGAAATCACTTACGATTTTTCGGGAAAATTACATCGTAAAGCTTTCGTCTCGTTTATTACATCACATAATTTTGTAACACAACACGCGTCTCAAGTGCTCCCAATTTAGATATGCTTCAACATCCTATGTAACGGCTGAATCGCTGACGTTTCACATCATTTGCAATTTAATATCAACTATTATGTATTATAGTTCCACAACACATTTCAGTTACGATGATTTATGAAGATTTTAGTAGTTAGGAGGTTCTAGTGTTATTTTTAAATGGCGCACCCACCCAGTTGGTGACAACCTCGTCCTCAGGATGCATGGGATCCTGGTACCCGTTGGGGAAGAAATTATGATTGAGAGCCATTGTGGTAGCACTTAGTTGCGCGGACGTGTGCCGTGCAGAGTATGATCGCGGACTGCCGCTCCAGTCGTCCTCTCCCGAGTAAACAACGCGATTTCAATGCATTCTATTTTGGAAATATGGCGGGAAATTAGGCGTCAGCGTGGGCGAAAACCTCCCGCTCGGCTACAGAGCCTTGCGCTACATAAACCACACATTTTTAATATTTTTTTATCAAATATTTTTTATAAGCAACAATAATATGGATATAGTTGCTGATTGGCGTGTGTTACGACTACAGCAGCAAAGTTTCGTCGAATCATGTCTCAGGTCGCCCTCAATAAATCGCATTGTAACTGATTTCGTTAATGTGTCTTCAGACACAAAAAGAGTTCAATGGCGATGAAGTCAGTACCTACTTCCATTGCAAATTGTATAAGAAATACGACCGCAGCGATCATCTATTATTGTGATTCATGATTCAGACAACAGATTTAGCTTAGCTCGAGAACGTTCCAAAATTTCTATGAATTATAGCCACATTTCAGTAACTTCGTTTCACTGTAGGTGTAAAGTTGTGTATAGGCTATGTTGTTGGGTGATCTAATCCGAGTGGTTCTAATTAATAAGTTAACATCATTAGCCGATAACATTTTGGCGGGTCTCCAAGGTACGTCACACGTTTGGTTTAGCATAACACTGTTAACCTATTTGTTGAAAATCAAGGATATCCACATTTAATGTTGTCGCAAATGCGGTAGAATAATTTTCAGCAAAAACACAACTGATTGTACAAATATTTTCCTACGTATCTGGTTCAGTATAGTTATTATATGAGTGCCCACCCAATAAAAATGCAAAGCATTCCAATACTCGGCGTTAGCAACGCGATGAAATTTAAAGAAAACTGCCTACCATTTGGCAAAGCGTCAAAATAAGAATTATATAGAGTATGATTATCAAAATCTTACGATTTCAAATTAAAATAATTAGGATGTGTATAAAATGTTACGATCCTTAATATTAAAAGAAGAAAGCCAAATCAGCAGCAGCAGCGAAGCTGTTTAACCTTTCTAAAGTCAATGAGAAATGTTTGGAGTCGGTGGCTGTGTGGTGTTATGTCACAGTAACTGGAGAGGCACTAGATAAAGAAGAATCATCACTAATGTGTAAGAAAGCAAATAATATCATTAACGAAGATCTCAGGCTGGTGGAAAATTTGACCTCGGTTAAGTTAATTGCACAGTTGCACTGCTTAAGGTTGAATATCATGTAGCACTAGAGTTTAAGTTTATTATTGAGCATATGAATGTATTATCTTTTTCAGCCGACCTCGTAGCTTTAAAGTTCACAAGAAAAAGAACTTCTCTCTTTTATACATCCCAAAAAATAAAGAGTCCTGTATATCGTACTTTTGATTTAAGGCTACTATGGAGACAAGCCAGTGTTGGACTCCAAAAGCATAAACATGCAACGACATTTCAGTTATCGGTCGTGTACTCGTCGCCTGAACGGTTAATGACATCGGTTGACCGCCTTGCACTTTACATTGTTGTACTATAATAATAACTGTCTCACCTGGCTTTGAATAGACTCGTCAAGCGTATCATCGGTGCGTATGGAAGAGGGTGACAGCATCAGTGTCCTGTACTCGCCCTCGACTTGCGGCGGGAAGGAGTAGTGCGGCAGGCCGGCCGGGCCCGCGGGTCCGTGGCCCGGCAGCGGCGTGCGCGGGAGGGACTCGGGCCCACGCCAGCTTTGCTGTGATTCTTGCCCGCGCCAGCCTTGCTGCGGACTTGGTGTCCTGGGACAAAGGTTACTTGTTTTAGTTACCTGACTAGTTTTGAATGCATCGCTTCGCTTCAGTGACGCAACAGATTCTATCAGCACGATTGGACAGACTCCTACAAGGACCGTGCTTTTTCCTAGATAAGAAGAGGCCTGCCACTTTTTTAGTACTTAGATGACAAACCAACTAAAATACTTTTTCAATATAATAACATAAGTAAGGTTCTATGAAGTAAAACAGTGCTTACATAACACAGTCGGACTATATACTGTTCCGACTGCTGGAATTTAGGTCTCCTTTTTAGAGACAGCGGGCACGCAGATTCAGTGCGAATTTTTAGTTCGAAAAAAAAAACCGAAGAAGACGGTTCAGGATATTCGAGTGTAGACGAGGATTCAAGATTAAGTGCCTGTAGAACGTATAATTTAGTCCGAGTTACGTTCCATTGTTGAAAGGTCACTAACGAATTTGTTTTGGACTGTCATTGTTAAGCTAATTACTAGGGCCGTAAGATGTTTCCAAAAACTTATCAAGGTCTAGGACCCACGCAATGGTGGTCGTGGGGTAATTAATATTTAGTTCAAATTTTATAGAGTTAGGTGACTACTTCAATGTTTTGTATACTCCGCTTTTAATAGAATCAATGAGAGACTGACCTTTGGCTCAATCTCTCAGCTAGCTATGCGTCTCTGATTTTATTTCACTGGGACATTTTGTTTTCTTTGAAGTTTACATACATTCCATAAGATCTAATTTAATTTTTATTTGTCGAGGACACACCAAGTTTATCGTGGAATTTAAACTTCTGCAGACAGGTCGTGTCATTGACTTTATATTTTTGGCAGCTCTGGGGGCGATGCATCATAATTTATTTTGGCTTTGATTGCAGTATTTATATAATGTTATTTATTATGCACCAGCTGTTGAATATCTATAATGATAAGTTGACATTCTATACTAAAGACAGTCACAATTTGAAACAGATATGAGTGATTACAAATGATATGGGGAAAAAATAGTGACTGATTTTCTATTCTGCGTTTGTAGATCACCGACGATTTAAAATTCCTCTTGATTGGCTGGATAAACAGGGAGCTCGGAGGTGTTGTTTTCATTGTTCTTAACTCTATCGAATATTGAAATGTGAATAATACCTGTATGGTGCTGCAGCGGCGAAGGGAATGGGCGAGCGCGGCGCCCTCAGGGTGGCGGAGTCTCGCGGCCCTTCGCGGTCCACGTCCCTACACAGCGTGCAATATGAACATGACTGGAACATGGAATTACGTCAATACGATGCAATGTCTAGTGCCAACTTTATGATGTATCGACAGCATCAAATATTAAATTATCACTGCTGGACTAGTTCTAAAATAACCAAGAAATAGTTCAAGGTACATAAAAATCTTAGAATCAGTCCAGTGATTTGTAAATGTATGTGTGTTTGTGAACATTTAAGGAAGGATGCAATGCATTTAGTACACAGTTTTTTGGTAACCTAGACACGTATAAAAGAAACTGTTTCCAACATCTAAACATACATAGAAAAATAATCAGAAAATAAACAGGTACAGTTCATGCATATAATATTGACGACAGCATACAGGATGCTACGTTTGTGTTGACGGAGCCTGAAACTCGTCTGTTCCAACAATAAATATTCTTTCAAAGTGTATAAATATTAAAGTTATTTTGGAAAGTTTGTTTACAACATCGAGAAATTACCCATGCTTGAATACTTTGTATACAGATTTAGATAGAAGAGGGCTAAATAAACAGGCTTACAAGATTAACAGGCTTTAAAGATTGACGACGAACTCTTTCAAAATGCAATGTGATACTGAATCATACGCTGATGTAATGTATGTATATATTTTTTTTTTATTAGGGAAGATGCCCCCTTGAAATTGTACTCATTTTGTATCAGTGAAAGCGATATGAAGATGTTTTCTGTAATTTGACTGTCTGACATTTCTCTATTATACTTTTAGCAGTTGTTAAGTATTCGAAACATAATTTAATCGAACTTTTAATCAATCTAGAAAATTCAGTATCACCAGTAACATCAATCAACAAGTAGGTGGAGGGCAACATGGATGACACCTAGTGCAAGTCTTACTCAGCGAACTCGTGATAGAAGGTAGGCGTGGGCACGCGGCCTACAAAGCTGCCCGGAGAGCGAGGCAACGAGTATAGGTGTGCGCTTGCGCCGCCCCTGCGGTTACACTTACTTTTTTTTACCAAGAAATTGTTTACTACCCTCTTTTCAAGCAGCGGAGGATTACAATGACGAAGGTGGAAATAAAAATATACAAAGTTTGGGTCTAATCTTTAACAGTACCCGAATTGAATTTGAAAGTATGGTTTTATCTGCCTTTAAGTATTTGGAATAACTTGTTCTCATAAATTTATTAGCTTTACTTATTCGTTTCCAGTGATTGACCAACAAGGTAAGTACCGTACTGTATCCAGGTCATTACCATGGCCCATGGCATACGCATTAAGTTTCAGAAAAACTGCGGCTTTATAGAGCGTCATCTCTTTCATTCACATCAGTGTGACAGTCTCTTTCTAGAGCTCAATGAATCATATTAGCTCCCAGATGACTTGAATTTTTTTTAGTGTATAAGACTCATTACCTCTGTACTACCAGCTTGATCTGTTTGGGCGCATTCCTGAAGAGATTCTGTGCGTCTTCGTGTCGCAGGTCGCGTGCGTCGTAGTCGTCGATTTTGGCGATGATGTCCCCTCGGACCAGGTCCCTGCCGGCAGGAGTCCCTGGCGTCACCTGGAAATGATATTGTACGTTTAATATGCGGCTGAGAATTTATGGGATGAAGACAGTAACATACTGGAATATTCTAATTGTTGTGTAATTTCTAAACATACTGGTTCGTCTGTAATTGGCGACTGTATAATACCGTGACTGCTAATTTGATTTACTTAAGATCGAATGTATACAGAAGCTATCTAGCTAATACTTTAAATGTGGAATGTTTGTTTCTCCATCACACTCTAACGAATGAACGAATTTGGATGTAATTTTGGAATACAGGTAGACTATGACTTGGATTAACGTATATAAAGATACTTTTTATTGTTTGGTTTTGTTACGTGTAGTAAGCAGTTTGCCTAGAATGAAAAAGGTTCAACGTAAGTTATAACTAAATATTATTAACAAAAAAATTATCAGCAACCGTTTCATGAAAAGTGAATGTTTCCTACTGCCACGTTACGCACTTCAGTTTGCTCTGAGGGGTTCAGTTCTATAACTTGGTAATTGCAGATGTAAAGCGAAGTTCAAAGAGCCATAAGTAGTATGTCAATCTCAATGCGTCAATGTTTATCTAAACTGAAAATATGGCAGTGTTTGAAGTCTCATCCACAGGAATTCTATGGAAAAAACATCGGACTTCAAAGGTTTGTTTAATTTTACTGTTTAATTTTACTTACTTTACAACGATTTTTACATATTTTATCAATATTTTTAATTTTTTTACTAATTCGAAGAGTAAAACTTGAATGGGTGTTGTGTTATAATATTATGTTTACAGGCATGCGACACATAGAGGCTAACAAACGGGCCGTGACATTCTGAAGTGTGAACCAAGCGTCCATTCGGTTCGGTCATCTTCAAGGGTAAGTGGACATGACAACATGTTTTCAGCCACCTTGTTTACTTTTCCAGAATATACTCTTTTTTATATTTTAGAGTATTTTTTTATAGACACCGTCAACCACAAGTCATTAGTAACACTTAGGGACGAAAACTGCCCTTACTGTTATGAAATAAGGGCGTTTTCGAAATGTAATTATTAATGAACTTTTCTCTGCTTAAGGAAAAACTACCGAAATTCAATATGTACATTTACTGGTTCAGATAAGCGTAGATCATAATTATTATGACATATCCAGCTAGTGTGTGATTTGAAATGAAGGGTGTAGTTGTAGTATATTGCATAGAGTATACTAGGTCGACCTTGTGACTGGGGTAGAGGGGAGGGCGGGACGTATGCACTGAGTTTGGCTGCTGGCCAGGCTAAATGCGTCCGCCGGCGACGCCGCGCCAACCTGACATTTTTTATTGAAAACAACCGACGGATCGAATGGAGGCCGCGTCGCATCGACGGCTCGACCTGCGCAAATCCATCACACACTTCCTCGAGTCAATGGCGAGGACATACATCTATATTTACTCTAATCCATCACCGTGGGTCGTGGTGAAATTTTTGTGAGGACGTCAAGCGTTCTAGTTCTTTGTGTTTGACGGAATTTTTAAAACGTTACAGCTGGCTATCGTCCATCCGCATTACACTCATACGCAGGTGACGCGTAAGCGCTTGCGTCACAAAACTATCCAGGTGGAAGAAGACTCATTATGTTAACAAACATTCTAAGTAACTTTACGTTTCCATTAATTCTAGTTTTAGCATTTCTAAATCAACATTTCATAAACGTTTTAATAGGCCTGCTACGTTGCCAAATGCTCTAGTTAAAAGCCTGTGAGTTACCTAATTAAAAAAAATACAATTAATGGACGTTTTCCCGTAAATAGAAACTTTTCTTGTAAAATATTAGGTACCTTTCTCAAGCCAAAGTTTAAAACGTAGGTTTGTTATTTTGTTTAGTTTGCGTTAAAAGAAATAGATTCTTAACAATTTAAATGGGGAAATTCAAATATGTTACAGTTTATTGTATTTCCAATCAAAAACTTCAGTTTGTGTATGACTATCGTTTCAAGGAAGATGTATTAAGTAGATAATATTCATATTGAATAAGAGTACGTTTAAATAAGATTGTAATATTATTACATATTGCCGAAATCACATTAATTAACAGGTGCTGGGATTCTGCCAAGAAGTGACATGAGTTATGAAGTTGCTAATTACTCAAATGTTTGAAAGTTTTTTTTATTCGACAAAATATAGTCTTATTCTGTTTTCTAATCGGTAGTGTGTTTTCTATTGAAATGAATCGAACCGATTGACTCATCCCAGCCATATGGAGAGGAAGCAATGAAGGCATTTTAATGGCTCCGTTAAATAAAAAACCAGCTCAAGGCTGTGTTTGCGATTGAAAGATGGCAGCCAAGGTCAACCGGGAGATTATTTGCTAAGTGCATTTCTCGATCAGCGGTTTAAAGGCGGGAAACAGATGCAAGGCGTCATGTTATATGCGGCCAGCCTAAATGTATGTAGGCCAAATATGACGTCCAGTCTAGAGTAAATCGTGTCAAGAGTCACTCGATGTAAAATCGAACAAATACAATAAAAATACAGAATTTTGTGGCTCCTAGCTAATCAAGTGAGTGTAAAAACATTCGGTAGAATAAGTACAATACCAACATGTTGAATTAGACCACTGTTCATCACATAGGTTTCGGCTCCTACAATAGTCATGAATTCCTTCCTGCTTAGATTGTTTCGCGGTATTTATTAGCATATTCACTGCATTTTATAGCAAAATATTCTAAAAGGAGACTGTTGTTGTTTTCTCAACTTCCTCTCCCCACTTGAAATATCCGAGAGTAACCAATTAAATGCTTTCACGAATTTAGGAAGACCTTGTCTTAGAACATAGAAGAATCATTTTTGCCTTTACAGTTAGATCACTTACATTTGTGACATAAATTCTATTCATACATCTTTTTCTTTTTACAATCAGACGTAGAAGGTTCTACCCAGGGAGCTTAAGGAATTTGGTGTCAGCCTAATTTGGATGAAACATTATTTAAAAAGTAAACAACACTTTTTCAAAGTTAAAAAACCAAATAGGTCGATGATTTTTTGACCCATAAATGACGAGAAAAAAAAATGACGTTTATAAGTGATTTATGAGAGCTGTAAGACTGGAAGAGGTCGTTGCCTGTAGGTGACGAGTAAAGAGAAAGCAGACCATTTCTTTTCCGCTCCTCTTGTTAAATCTAACTACCTACTAACAAATAAACTAAAATATTTTTCTTTACGAGACAAAAATGTAAATCTGAATCTAATCTATAAATACTGCCCGAGAAATGTCTCGTTTTATATTATATCCCTAGCTTAACTTTTTTTTACGATTTTGTTTGTCTGTTTGTGACCCAAAAGATTGTAGCCGCTTTTCGTTATAAATAACTGCAAATTAACGCCAGAAGTGCTCCTGGCGACGATACAGTGCCTGATTCATTAGAAAAATATTACACTCTACATACTATTATATAAAATGCATTGCAGTTTATATTTGTCTGAAATATTTCCACGCTGCTATTGCGTCATATGCGTGTGTTGCAGCAAACGCACAGTTAATGATACTCCGTATTCAATGGGAAACAAAGTTGCGCAACGTTGTTTTAGAATAAGCTAATGTACACACAACATTTATTTTAAACTAGAAAACCACGCAAATTTCGGAGTTTTCCAAAAAAAATCTTTCGTGTAAATTATATGCAGAACAAAAAAGAATCAACTAAATTGGTGCAGTCGTTCTCGAGTTTTACGCTTAGCAACACCTTTTGCCATTAATTTTAATTTATATTTATGTATAAGATTCTAGCATTAGTAAGGCACTGATGAAATCGTTGCATGTCCCAGTGTTCAAAACAGCTCTGATACATTCTGAAGGTGCTCTCACTAGAAGTCCCTAATAGTTCAACAGCAATTGCTTGGATTGACGTAGGTTTAGTGTATAAATTAGGTAAAACGGACGATAGACGTACAAGCAAGTATGCGAACTTAAAGCTTGACGACGCTTTTCACCCATGTTTTACTCTTTGCGCACAAAAGGGTGATACATGCGCGTAAAAGATCACTGAGCCATAAAGTACGGGTAGTTGCTCTAACGTCTATCGCCCGATTTAAAGTACTCACTCATAAGTACGCGTTCTTAAGCCTCGACGATCTTTATAGTAAACTAGTGACAAAACCCGCCCTGTTATCGCAAGGGTGCAATTTTCTAAACATCATTTTACAAAATACTTTTCCAGGCGGATTTTCCAACAAAGAAAATCGTTCTTACAATTACGAACCCAACAAAAAAGTAGACAAATCTGTCGAGCCGTTGTCAAGCGATAATCTTGCACACGTGCGGCAATTGATTTTTATTTATATAGAAGACAGAAGATGTGTCACCCTTAGTAAGTGAACTTGCTTTTACGTACGTCTATCAGCGACTGAGTAATTCCTGTATGACTTAAAAATTACACCTGTGAGGAATAGGTGGGAACCTGGCAACCTGTCCAGAATGCAATCTCAAGATCTATGAGTCAGAGCCTACTACATGTTACGCACAGAGAAATAGCTGTGATGCACTCTTTCTTATACTCCTACGTCACTCACATAATTTAAGCATACAATAGGCAAAAATAGGTCAAGCATCCTGTTTTTTATCATAATAATATTATCTTCCTAAAGTATGAAATCATAAGTTTATTTTTGGTAGGCACACACACTATTTAACATTTGAAAACAGGCTTTTAGATGATATATAGAAGAAAATGAGGTACAATGATTTCACGTTTAGCCCTCCATTTGTAATCAATAAATAAGAAATTAGCTCAGAATTAATAGAGCATTTCAAAATATTAAATCACTGAATGTGGGTTTGATATTTTAGAATATCTTTTCATTCTCTCTCTCGTATATCTTATCATTAGTAGAATATCAATTGCAGATTGGAGGAAGGGGAGGGGGGGTTCATCTAAACACATGTTTATGTATGGTTCATAATTGATTGATGGGAACTAGCTGTCAGGTGCCTACAAAGTTAATTATTAGATATTATATGGGTAACTAACGACATTTTTAGGACCGGTCCCCAAGGATCGGTTGAGGAAGAGGTTGTAATAGTAGGGGAGCCCAAGATGCTAAATTTGGATTTACTCCAGCGTCGTGGGAACCCTTTGGATTGTGAATATTAGATGCTAAAAAGTAAAAATAGTTACAGATAGGACCCTTTCACTGGTGGAGGAAGCGCATAAGTAAATATTTAAAAAAATGAAAAAAAAAATCACGAACTACTAATCGAGCGTGTCCGATATTAATAGTGTATGCGCCCCACGTGTTTTTAATAACCGAGGAATATTAATCTGCCGGTTTGCATGGTAGGGGTGGCCGTACGAAGGGGCTGAAAATGGTTACAAATGGAAGAAAAAAATATGACATTGAAATACTAGAGCGCGTCAAATTAATATACAGCCAGTTCAGCTTGATGTCCTTGTCGTGCTGACCCTTAATCTGACAATTATGTGCAGGGACTTCTTTAATCTGATGGTTTGAAACGCGCGGCCCTATATACAGGGCTCATATATGGTGGAGGTACTTAACAGGGTGCTAGGTATCCCCCCTTATATTAATCTGCCGCGCTCGAGTAAATCCAGAAATCCCTTCCTGGCCTCCCCAACTATAAAGCTAGTAGAAGGATTTCTATATCAGCACTTCGGAAGCGTTACCATGGAAAACGGGCCTTATTGTGTAACTACACTACTTTCTAATGCTTTGCTAGCAATTATTAAAAAAAAAAAAATATTGTGACTATCTTTCATATACAGTTCCAAGAATCATGCCAATGCAATTAATATCAGTTCTGACTGCGCAAAGATCGAAAACTGAATGTAAAAATTAACAAATTCAAAAAATACAAAGTGTTTAGTGTTCAGTACCTGTCTATTCGTGGTTTAGGTATAATAACGTCAGCAGCAGCTTTTAAAGCTTCTATGTTATTGAACCAAGGTTCCTACTTTGTAAACACAAATCAACGTTGATAGCTTTTGGTTCCTGTGTTAGGTTTGCAAAACTATTTGCTGCATATGCATTTCGAGCTACGAAGGTCACTGGTAAAGCAGCCTAATAGGTCGGCGCGAAACATAGTAAACGACAGTGTACAATTTTTAAGTTGTGCATTTAACCATAGAGTAACAATTAACTAACAAAGTATACATTTTCTTTTAGGTGTTAGCTAAAAATATTAAATGAAAGAGATTAAGATAACGGGGTCATGTCGCATCGTCGTTTGCAGCTGTCGAACGACACGATACATCCAAGAATATATCAGTTATAAAGAGAGTCCGTCCACGCTCTAGATGTATTTTAATGATGTTCTAGATAATGTTTAAACAACGGTCGTTTCCCGATATTTTAAAACGGCTCAGCAGATACTTGAATTACGAAAATAGCTGAAGTGTTTCAAATTGTCGGCTTGCTGGTAGAGTCCCAGACTGACTGACAACGCTATAAATATTTTTGTGTCCCGGACAAATTATAAAATAATTCAAGTCAGCTCTTATGATATTTTTAAAGAAGAGAATTCTATGCAATGTTCCTTGAGATAATTAACTAAAACGTGTAATTAGGAACTGCTGGTGCATATTGATCGTTAACCTGGATAGCGTCTTATTTACAAACAGAGCGGTGACTGGAGCGTCGGATGTGTTTACACCGGCGCGGTGTGCCGTGACGCGGTCCCTAGGGAGCGGTAGGAGGCTATACCCTGGTGACGATGAGCGGAGTGGCGAGGTCGGCGCCTCCGACCAGGCGCAGGCCCCAGTTGACCTCGCGGGAGTCGCGGCGCAGCGTCACCACGAAGGTGTGCAGGCGCCCCATGCTGGTCGCGAGTGCTGTCACTGCACGGTGCACGACACGCGGTGTGTGCGCGGCGGGAACACGCGACGTAGTGCGCGCTAAATTAGCTTCACCGCAAACCCGCACCGCCCCTGCCCCCCTAGTTCTGCACTGCATGTAACCCTGCCTTCGCAATCGACCTAATTCGATTTACGGAAACTCTGGGATATATCGATGCTTGATTATCGAGCCATTCCGGCAACTCTTTGGCTTGTTTGTTTACTCTCAATATATCGACGCATTAGACATGGCCTACTTCTTAAATTATTGCATACTTCATACTCTCATAAGATAGCAGATTATAATCAAATAATTGCATTATCATCTTCGAGTAAGATTATCTTAGATTTATTTCAACATTTATCTATTTGTAAAAACCTAGCTCTATAAGGGTTATTCACCAGATAGGTATGTTATAAAGGCCATCCATTACTGATCACTATTTCCTACGTCAAACTTTAACTATAAATAAATACATAATGATTTTATATTGGCATCATATGAAATTATTGACGTATATTTAGCCCATTGATCATGATTCGTATTATAACCCATACGTAGAAGGAATTGGCATGTGATTTCTAAAGAAGTGTAATGTGTCATTACACCGCAAGTTAATCATCTGACTATATTATTTTAAAGAACTTAGTAAACAAAGGAAAAAAATATTATTAAATTTTGTATTAATCAAAAACTAAATAGGTACTTAAATATAAATAAGCGATATTTATAAAAAAAACGTTTGTGAATCTTTGCAATGCAAAATTAAAATATTAGAATAAGTGTGTTACCAACAATTAATATTTAAATTAATAAATACTTTATATTGTAATAATACCTTCGCACGTAGGTATAATTTATTTGTTTTTTTTAATATTTGTGTATCTATATAACGAATTAAACGGAATTTTCATTTTAGACGTTTTTTTTATCATAGTTTGTTTACATAGACAATCACCGTTTTTATAACAGCAAATAACTTACAATACTAAAATATTACTGTAAGATTGAGCACCGCCTGTAAATTGGTATCGTTACACAGCCTTCCCTAACAATTGTTTGAAACCCATCTACCAACTAATTGTATGCAATAAATATGAATAAAATGTTCTTACATTTCGTCTCTGTCCGAAGTCCCTGGGCTCATTTCCAGGATCCACGCGCATGTGGGGCACTCGCCAAAATGGTGGCCGCTCGTACACCGGCATCGTCTCCTCTCAATATCCGTTCCAGGGAAAACTGACACAAAAATATTCGTATTACAATTCAACTGCAGTACAAAAGCATTGCACATGCAGTGATAGTGCATACTATCTCAATCTCTTTATACTCGGCCGTCAGTTACATTTCATAATGCATAAACGTAGGTGTTTGGCAACATTTATATGCATAAATCACCTGTTCTATGGACAAGGACAGCCGCGCGCAGGAAAAATTACATGTTAGACGCCACGTGGGCGAGGTAGTGGGGGGGAAGTAAATGAATATAAGGGCTAACTCACCAGAGGGCGCGGGGCGTGGTTACTTGTGCACAGTCGTTCGGCCAGTGCCGTTTTCTATTATCTCGAATAATTCCGGAGCAACATCAAACTATATCTATTTTTCGCGAGGCGGCGGGCGTCGGTTCGACGGCTCGTGCTTCGAGTGATTTACAAGCCGGAGCTTACACGAACTGTTTCTGGGCCAATACAGAGATCCGCAACACTGCGTCTACTGTGAGGCGGGAAGTCGGGAACACTCGACACCGGTTCAATGCTCCCGACTTTTATCTACGTCAGATATCACGACGTTTCTAGGAGACCCAGCACTTGTAACGAGACAGCGGCTCGCTAATGAGTTTGCGAGCGTTAAACTCTAAAAGTATTTGTGTTGACACAAAAAATATTATATCCGCTTCAGTACTTACTATGTTTATAGAAATTATTATGATTTTTAAGAAAATTTCAATAAATTACAAATATAAATAAAGAATACTCTAGCTGAAAAGTTACATAAATGTCATTTAAAAAAAATATATCATACGCAACTCTTAAACTTCGAAGTACTTAACTATAAGGTGAATATTATGTTTTAAATTGACTGTTAAAAATAAAAAATATACTGCCAAAAACGAATTTATTCTTAAAAACCACATAACAGTACAGGAAATGCTTAAATCGTTGTTTAAATGTGATAATATACTTAACAGGTAATAGAAAATGCAAGAATAATAAGCATTATACGTTTAACTTTCTTTTTGTAACGATAATCAATAAATATCTGTGAGAAAATTACAATAATAATACAATACTTAACATTAATGTATAATACAACTTACCTATCTATTTTCTGCAAGAGGTGATTCAAATGTTAATAGTGATTTCATTAGTGATGTGTAAAAATTGATTAAATCGTTATTAAATTAATAAGAGTTAAAAAAGCGATCGTACAAAAATATAGTCACAGTAGCAAAAAAATAATAATTTGAGATTAAAGCAAAAAGATCATAAATACTGAGTAGTGAATAGTATAATTATCTGTATTGATAAAAAATATAAGTATTTAAAATAACTAATTTCGATGGTAATAATTATTTCTTTATTTTTATCATTTCAAAGGGAACTATTTCTTATAAAATACAAATAACGAAATAAACATTAACTTTTGACTAATTTGACTAAAAAACTACATCATTGAACACAATAAAACTTTGAGGATTGAACAAATTTCAGTCTAAGCTCAAGTAATTATTAAAAATGCTTAAATATTTATGACCAGAATAGAGAGCTTAAAAATATAACTTAACATAAAACATTTAACCGATTTAAGGAAGACCCGAGACGTAAATGTATTAAAACTAAGTCATAAGTTCGGTGGTTGACATAACTTCACAGAAAGATTCCTAGAAGCGACACTATTGGTTGGTGTAAAGATACAGGCTATGTTCTCTTTTTAAATGAACGGGTTTAATTCCCCCCCCCCACCCTTTTATAATTTATAATCTAATGTTGCTGTTTAAGCTTTTGACAATGTCGATACAGACTCTTGAATAATTAATGTTATTTTTATAATTTTGAACTTGGCCATTCTTCACTACATAGTATAAAACAAAGTCGCTTTTTCTGTCTGTCTGTCCCTATATATGCTTAGATCTTTAAAACTACGCAACGGATTTTGATGCGGTTTTTTTAATAGATAGAATGATTCAAGAGGAAGGTTTATATGTATAATACATGCACCCGTGCGAAGCCGGGGCGGGTCGCTAGTGTTCAATAAAATTTAATATTGCCCATAATTCCGCAAATGTAGCAATAGTATAAGAGGTCGAGTCTTAATTCGTTAAGTTATAAAATAGAATTAAGATCATTTCAAAAAGATTTATTTTATTTTAATTATTATTCAATTCGAAAATTTCAAAAATGTTTTCAATACCTGATGTTTACGTAAAGTCTGCTAACTATTGATCCTTCTACAAAATCATGCATTGTCTGTATTTTACTGACGTTCCTAAACGAAACGCGTACTATGACACATGTCATGTGAATTTGAAAGAAAAATGTACAAGCCGGACGTATGGTTTCATTAAATCGGTTAAATACATAAATAAACGCAAATAAATTACATCTAAAGAGTCTGTGCGGGCACAGCGGCAAGACTTTATAGGATGTCTGATCAAAGGGACGTTCACCCGCTAGTAAATCTTGTCGTTAACATACTTCAGACATTTCCAGCTGACCATCTTAAAATAATAGGTTTACACTTGTTCGATTGGTGATTGATATAATTATTTAGTATAAAGAACTTTGAGACTTAATGTTGTTATTTCTCATTAACGAATGCTAAGCTTAATATTTGGCGTAGTATAATTTCATAATTTTAGAGAAGCGAATTTTAGAACTTTGTATTTTGTATAAATACCTAAAATAGGAGAGGCTGTCTTTTGACTGAATACGTTACTGCAAAGTCAATGGGTACACCTAGGTCTTGAGGTTATCATATAGGCATTCGTTGGGGTACAGACGTTGCGGCCGCAGGGCGGTATTCATGGCAACGAGCAGCATGGCTAATATAATTTAGTTCAGTTTTTGTTTTAATATGTATAATAATTATTTATCTTTGGTTAAATCGGGATTGATACCGGCAACTGCCAATATGGCCTTTTCAATTCATAAATATGTTAAGTTTATCTTGGACAGCACTGACATCGACGAACTATAAGTCTGAAATCGCCAATCCGCCTTGGGCAAGAATAGTAATCAATGCTCGAGCCTTCTCTGTATGAGAAGAGGCCTTTATCCAGCAGTGGGACAATAATAGCCTGGTGTCAGTATCGGTTAACCCTTTATAGGGCAGAAATTTTTTTTGTTCAACTCATCTATGCAATAAGGTCGACTACCAATGCAAGTATAAGAGAAATATGAACCTTATTGACAACCTTGTCGGGTGGTTACAGACGCCATACTAATTTCGCTTCTGCCCTATAAAGTTTTCCTAGGTGACGACTTTTAGCTGTAACACGTACTTACAACAAACAGTTCTTCATTAATGTAGGTAGTCCAATCGAACATAAATATTTACGTAATAGGATCGTTATTAAAAGTCTAATATAGCCGGTTTGGTGTCTTTCGCGCATTTGATTAGCGAATACATAAGTTTGACAAAACCTGTGTCCTTTGGTTTCTCTAAGCCTCGAAGTAGTCTGTTCTTCATAACTGCGACAAACTCGCGGTTGCTGAGCTGGCCATCCACTGCGAAAATACGTCAATGTATATTAGAAACTACTTATTTAATAACGTGCTTGGTGCAGCAAGAGTTAATATTTGTGTCAAAATCTTGGAATGTTTAACAAATAGTGATTTTATTTTAACAATTTATTTATTTATTTATTCAACCTTTATGCAACAAAAAAGTACAAGGGCGGACTAAATGCCTTAGGCATTCTCTACCAGTCAACCAAAGGTGGTAAAGAGATAAAAAAGCAGGTGCAAAAAATTGTACATGAGGAAATAAATAATAATAATAATAATAATAATATCAAAATACAAATAAATAAATCAAATATGAGATTTTAAAATCATTAAAATCAAATATCTAAATAAGTAACAATGACAGATGAGACGCGTAACAGTAACAAAGAACCTTTCGCTTTCTTTCGGTACGGAACCCTAAAAAGCAGGTAATTTTGACAATAAGCTGTGAAAAATGGTAACTTAATACTTAAAAATATTGCAAATATACAAAATACTTTCTTACAAAATTTGTATCCGTACATATTTGTTGTAAGCATCATTGTTTATAAGTAACAAACAGGCAAAATAATAGCATTTACGCATAATATGCATTTAATCACCTGAAGATTCTCCGTCCAATTAAAAATCTAATAAAGATAAAATTATACGTACTGTTCTCATCAAAGATAGTGAAGACCACATTGATGACATGAGGATCCAAGTCCACATGAGCTACTGTCCTAGCCACATGCCTCAGTGTCGGCTGGTCAATGGACGCGCCAGCAATGTGGTAGAACGTTAGAGCCGTGTCCACGTCGTTGATGTTGTTCAGAAAGTGGAAGAACTTCAGGTAGTCGTCTTTTGTTATACCTACGCCGTGGTCGCGGAAACTGAAATTGTTTTTTTTTTATACTTTATTACTAGAAGTAAGGTGATATAGATTAAAGGAGAAAGGAGGGGGGGGGGGGGGCGTTAATATTAAGATTACGTCTTATTCGTTATGTCTTCTTGCATACATTTCTAACAGAGTCGTGTAAAGCTGTCGAAATGCTAATAGACATAGCTCCAAACCTCAATTGATTTGGGATACGGGTAGAACTGATACTAAGGTAGAAAAAAGTTGTGCCTATATTATTATAAAAAAGGAAAGAAAGGATATGATTGAAATAATAATAACAACATTATTATGGTCCCATTACAAGGCAAAGGACTCTTCCCATACAGAGAAGATATTAGTCCAAGTTTCAAAGAGCAAAGATATAGTAGAAACTATTGGGTATAACTTTATAATTTGAACTATCTAAAAACGGGAGATTTAAAACACAACTGGCCACCCTAGGGGAAATACAAGCGTGAAGTTATTAAACCTCACGTTTTCTTAACACGCTTCAGCATTCGCGCCTTCTTCTTGGCTGGGTAACCCGCATAGGCCAAGAGAAGCTCGGCAAAGTCCGCTTCAGTAATGCGACCATTTTCATCTGAAATAGTTTGATTGAAAATCTAAGTAAGACTAGTATACTTTGCAGTTAAATATCATTTGTTTTTATTTAAATGTAGAACGGAAAAAGTACTGCTACTAATTTCAAAGAAAGAGAACGTTTAATTGAATATCAATGCTCGAGACAGAGAAAGGTATAGTTTTGTCACTTTCAAAAATGTTAATTGACATTAATCAAATACCGACTCACCGGGCTGTTTTCTTTGGAATTCGAGAGATAATATTTCCCTCTGCAGTTGTTGTTGAAAGTCTAAGAACTTTTCAATCGTGAGCTTCTGATTGAGACGTGGTCCAAAGAAGTATGTCGTCAGTGCTGAGTTGATACCCTGTAAGATATATAAACAGTTTACAGTAAAACACAATGCACTAGTGTTTAGGCACGAGACATATTCGGGCTGCTATTACCTAAATTGCCGTACATTTGGGTGAAATTGAGAAAAAAATTTTTTTGGTAAAAATAATTTTACAAATAAAATCAACGTTTACGTTTTAATTTATTGATTATCTTTAAATTAATCGAAATTTCCCTGATATAAAAATGATACTTTTTGAAAACTGTTTTCTGACGACCTTCTAAACTAGGACAAATCCTTGGAATCCATGATGGATGGCAGCCCTTTCGTATCTCTATCAAAAATCATTAGCCAGCCAGAACATTAATAATTAAAAAAACCTGCCGCATCCCTCAAGCTATCTTACTGTATTTTAGTTTTGTGACAACGAATTTTAAACCAATCTTTAAATTTTTACAGTATATTATTTTTGGCTAATGTCTCTTTTTTTTTAAAAACAACATATTAGATCAGTGTTACTTCATCGTAACGTTGTTAAGTACCTTAAAAGTGTTGCCAGTGTTGGCATGGTCTCTGTGCCTCGATCCGATGCTGCTCTGCTGACGAATGAGGAGTGCCACCTTCTCAAACTCCTCGCAGTCTACGTCACCGTCACCGTTCAGATCAAACATACGGAACGCGATCTCGAAATGACGACGAGAGGCTAGAAGTAATAATGATATTATAATGTTTATCTATACTCATATCGTAGCGTTCCTATTATGAAATCAAAAATTGTACTATATAATGATAGATTTAATGCACGTGCAACTCTAATGAAGTTCAAAAGTTTTATTATAACCAGGTTCACGCACCTATGTACGTGACTCACGCAAACATACATCTGCTGATGGCAAACGCGGGGAAGGCAACAGCGGAAGGGCTCGGTGCGGGACTGCCGTACTAGTTAGTCGCATTACACCTAATTTATGTCTATGGTAAATAAAATAAATCTACATCATTTATTATAAAAAAAAACGATCATTGAAGAGTCCTGAGTTCTTGACCCAACACATCTGAATACTAAACATAAATCACAAATACCAGGGCAGACTCCGAGGCTGCTACTGAGAAATTCCTGATGGAAAGACCCCACACTCAGTAGTCGCACTTTGCGACCACTAAACCAACGAGATAGTCCAGTCAAGTTGAAAATCATACTTGTTTTAAAAATTAATTTTATTACAGGGTTAGATACACATTAGCTTATTTTTCTTGGAACATTATTATCATTGTTTATGCAGTTGATTTGCATGTGATCACAGAATCTTGGGATTTCTTAATGAAAAATGAACTTTAGGTAAATAAGCATCCAAATAATCCTAATTAGAACACACCTTCCCTAACAAAATAATGCATTTCCACAGAGTTCTCAATTCTCAGGTTTTAGTTGCCCTCGACGTACAAAATAATGAACGTTGTGGTTTCCTTTAAATATAACGACCAAATAACTAGAAAAATCTTATGAAATACCTATTGCAAATGGTTCATCGAGGAAATAAAAAAACATGTAATCGTGTGATCAAGAAATACACAAACAAACATAGTCGCCTTGAAAATATTATCGTAAAAGTAACGTACAATTAAAATTTAATTATTTTTTAAGAATCTATTAATAGGTAGGTTAAATTTGTTACATATCAATTATCATTTTCAATGTTTAGTGTTCAATTCAGTGTTCAATGTTCATGACCAGTGTCCATTTTCATTAACACTCAACACAAAAAGTAACGACACCTAGGTATTTGGCGCGAATATTTGGTGTAGATTTGGTAAACAAGAACAGTTACTTAATTGGCCTTTTGTTTACATTGTAATGCTCAAGCATTACTTTATCATTTATAAATTAATACTTCTTTATTTACAATGTGGTTTCGGTAAGCAATATTATATTTATTATTTATTCCTATAGTAAACTACACAGCTAACTATTGACATTATAACAGTAGTTGAATATTAGGCAATAAGAATTAATATGAATTAAAAAAGGTTGCAACAATCAAAGCAGTTTCTTACTGCTCAAATTGAGCAATTTTGACTATTGAGCAGTTTAAAAATTGTCAAATCCAAAATTATTCAATGTGAAAATTGGGCTGGGCCAACTGCTGTTTCTACATTTTGTAGGGCGTATGCGTATGCAGGGCGCATGCGCGGTAATGGCGACGTGTCATTGCAACAGCTGATAGCTGAAGAGCCCCCGGATGAGCCATTGAGGTATACCGATGGCATTGTTTAAAAATGTACGTAGAAATAAGTACCAAGAAATAGGTAGTATGTAATTATTTATGGCAAGTCCATAGATACTAGTCAATGGATGACGTCATGTCATGTTGACGATAGGAATTTAGTTTATATTTTATAATATTTTTTTTACTATTTTTCTATTATGTTTTTTAAACAAAAACAGTAAGTATATTGAGTAAAAGTATCTAGTGTATGAAATTGCACATCGCTCGCTCGTGTTTTGACAAGATATAATGCAACAATTTCTAGTACTACTATTATTAGACAAGTAGGTAGCAGTAGTAGGTACCTACTACTTAGTCAAGTAGGAAATACGAAAAATTAAAATTCTCGTTGCGTCGTTTAATTTTCGGCATAGAAACGAAACCGGGTTTTCTATCTCTATTTGATGTAAAAGCCTAAGCTAATCTGCTTATATAAAAGCTGCTACGCACTAAACTTATCACCATTTGTTTATTCCTTGTTTATATCCTCAATAAATACTTCTTTCTTTCTTAATTCTCCACGATTCCTGGGAAGCTGGCCTTTATTGCAGACACATTCTACTGTCACATATATTACCTAACAATTTTATTTATTTATTTAAAACTTTATACACACGTAAAAAAATATTGTACAAAGGCGGACTTTAATGCCTTGGGCATTTTCTACCAGTCTACCAGTCTACCTTAATTTTTGTATTCTATTGTATGTGCTGCATTCCTTATTTAAATATTTCAAATTTTAATGCATTAATAAAGATAATCCCGGTGAGAAAACTTCATAACGATTGGTAAGTACCTACCCGTTATTTTGTTTTATTTCCCTAGGCATTATTTTATAGTTGCTTTGACATAAAACTTAATTGTTTTAAACTTGTCGCGAATGTAGGCCCACGATGCCGATGAGCGAAGTTGTTCGTCAGAAGGTCATAGTTATCTGCAATGATGGTTTATGTGTAGCAGAACTCGAAGCTCGAGTGTTCGATGAGTTCAATTTGATAATTCGGCAACGCTGGGTTTACTACTAGTAAATATTCCTTGATTAGGAAGACATAATTCATCATAATGTGATTTAAGCTGATCTATAGGAAAATATGTGTAACGTAGAATATGTTAGACAACGTTTTAAACAGGGGAAAAAATTCTCCATTTTTGCCTTTACACAGCCTATCACCTCATTTAATTTTAACTGGCTTAAACTTCATTCAACGCCAACAATAATGGCAGTAAGCTCTAATAAAAAAAAAACTGTTTCGTTTCACGATAAACCCAGTTTCACTACCCAGTTAAATCTCGCGCTCGCAGAAACAGAAAATCATTAGATTCGCTCATGCTCCGTACAATCCCCCACCCCTTCGGATGCTGCGTAAAGAGTTATCTTGATACCTATTACGTACGCGAGGACTAACCACAATAACACCTTTGTGACAATGTCCACCAGCGGAATAACATAAACGAATTAGTTTACGACCTTATCTAACGATTGTTAACTCACCGAACGAGGCAAGATGTCATTCTCTGTGAAACGTTTTAGGTCGAGGATGAAAGCAAAAGCATTCGTATATCTGAGATGTGGTGCTAAGACCGCAGCTTTTCTGTTTTGGGCGACTCTTTACATGGTTGTTATGAAAATGACAGTATTCAAAAGCAATGATAAAGCCCCAGTGAAGGACTGGTCCATACTACCTGACAATTACAGCAGGTGGATGGTAATGTGCAATTTTATATACAGACAAGTTTTTTAGTGTAGTGATAGTGTTAATAGTGTGATTATAACAGTTGCAGAATCCAGTGACATTAGACAAAGACGAGTCAGATTTGGAGAGCGATAATGTTGTGTGGTGGGAGCCAGACAACGAGACTCTTTTAGAACTCGAGAAACGCACAGATACAGTCAATGAAGTGTGTCGCAAGAGAAATCTTCTCTCACAACCAATAAATAATAAAGAGTTCTTTGTTGATAGTAAACATAAATTAATATGGTGCAATATTTTCAAAGCTGCTAGTTCTTCTTGGATGTATTACTTTAATATTTTGGGTAAGATTTGTGTAGACGAAGTCTCCGATTTACAGATTTAAAATTCAATGGTGGTTTCTTATGTTATGTGATCACCGTCGCCTAAGCATTTACATGTCCAATACTAGATGACAGAGTGGTCTAATTTTGAAGACAGCGATGAAATAAATAACTTCTATGTGTTAACAATATTCGTATGTGTGCATACGTACCTACGTAAAACAACAATTTATTTATTTTCAGGGGGATACGACAAAAAGTTTTTGGCAAGAACTAAGGTGTTTCCTTTGATTTTAGCGAGAAAAAAATTTCCTCGTCCCAGTGTAAAACAACTAAAAGATGCATTGAATACACCAGGAGCAGTTTCACTTCTAGTAGTGCGGGAGCCTTTTGTGCGGCTATTATCAGCTTATCGCGATAAGTTGGAGATAAAAATAAAACCATTCTACAGAAAATTGGCTCAATCAATAATCTCAAAGTATAGAAAAAAACCGAAAGCCCTAGTCGGGCCGTCTAAGTCTTCAGGACCTACATTCTACGAGTTTGTTCAGTATTTGATAGATCAATACAATTCTTTAGGATACGTGATTGATGAACATTGGGCTCCTTATCATACATTTTGTTCACCTTGTGCAGTGTATTTCAATGTAATAGCGAAAGTAGAAACATTGGCAAAAGATTCAATGTATGTGATACAACATTTAGGACTGGGCCATATGATTAGTATGGTTGGTGAACGAAAAAGGGAAAAGCAACGTACTCTAATGAATAAATCTCGTGATGGTAAGAACACGGCTGCCTTGTTAAAGCATTATTATGGCCAACTAGACAAAAATTTGTTAAATCGATTGTTGGAAATATACGGTATCGATTTTGAAATGTTTGGATATGATGCAGATGTTTATAAAAGTTACGTTAAGAAATAAAGTCATCTATCGATTGAATGATGGTTTTAATTACCGATTCTTTAAAAAAATAAATGAATTTTGTAAACGAGTACTGCAAAATAATATCACTACGAGTTAAGACAGTTCTAGGCGATGGGCTACAACAATATTGTTATTAAATCGCCATCGCCATCGCCAAAAAAATAAAAATAATAAATACAATACAATCAAAATTATGCAAAGAACATGGAGTTATAGGTACCTACTTAAACCAGCTAACTATTCATATAAAATTCACGCTTGTATTAATCGAAGGGTGGGCAGTGGTGAACAGGAAGTTTAAGTTAATATTAAGTTTAAGTAGGTACCTTAAGTTAATATTAAGAGGGCGAGGTTGTTAATCATACTGGGCACACTTATAGACTTCAGGCTGTTTAGAACTTTGTAATGGAAAATGCAATATCACTTCGTCCATCTTGGGGATCGAACCTTAGTTTGGGATTAAACTGATTGGCTCTAGCCAATCAATCTATTTTTTAGGTTCCAATAAAACAAAGTTATAAAATACAATAGTTATTCCCGTTCAAAAAACAGGTAAAGCTTTAACTCCGACTGGCGTACATAGGGTTCCGTAATTATGGACGGGAACATATATTCTTTACAAATGCAAAACTAAGAATATTTGCAATGAGTTTTTACTGATCTCTGAAAATTTATGTCAAAGTTAAAGTCAAATCATTTATTTTAATTAGACCATTAAAAGGCACTACGTATGCTACTACTACTATGTATGCTATTGAGACATCGCTAAACCAACTGTAGATATTTATTTCAGGCTTCGAAAATAGCAACTGTAACAGACAGACAGATTCATATCATAAGAGTCTCTATTACTATTTTGATTCGGAATCCTAATAACATATAGGGGTTTTAAATAAATTGGTACTTACTTGACAATACAGTCAATAGAAATATGTAGTCGCTGAATGTGATGAGGCCCGAAGAGCCGAGTTTATAGAAAATGGAATCTTCGTCGAGGTCGAGGTTCAGACGTTGACTGATGCTCTGCGAGAAATTACAATAGTTAGCAATGCAGCAATAAAACATGACAATGATTAACCAATCTCTATATGCACCAAAACATAAAACTAATGAATTAATCTAATAGCAAATTCTTTATTTTATACCAGTTTATCAAAACCTATTAGGAAAAAATCTATGAAAAAAATAGGGCTCTATAATATTTAAATCAAAAAAGTAGGTACTACCAAAATATATTAAGTAAAGAAAATTTTTGACGATGTTGAAAAACAGCTATTTAGTTCTACCGCTATAAAAGAAAAGTCTAATTAAAAAATGCAATCTAATAAAATCACAGCATGCTATGGAGAGAATGGTAGAGTATGCAATTGTTTTGCGGGATCTAAGACCCATTACGCTTGAAGTAGCTGATAACAGCGCAGAGCTTAGGTCTGTAGCAGAGTTGAACATTGTATTAAAAGATTTTCCTAAAATCTATAAGTGATCTAGACTAGATTGAGGCTCAAAGTGGCCAACGGCGATGACATGAACATTGACAGGGACATAACCAAGTCAAAGAAGTGCACTTGAAATAAAAAGAAAATATTACGAAGTCGAGAGTAGTAGAGAAAAAAGAAGAGGAGAAAGACAGTACCTCATCGACGTTCTGAAAAGACAAGAAAGTGATGTGAGTGGCTGAAGAGATGGTGCTAACTGTGCAATAGTGTCCAATGACAATTTAGGTTGCTATGAAGCAATAGGTCTAAATAACATCTGTGATTGGGTAATGTGTTCCTAAAGATTGGATATGTGAAAACATTAATATGGAAAATATTAAGTGAAATACTTTTTGTAAACTTTCTTTATTCTTCTTGAAGATTATCTGCTCCCTCTATAATATAAAGAAATCTTCTGTTAAAGTGCTATTTATAACTTTTATATTATTGTATGTATAGTCATAGTTCAACTGGAACATTTTATAATACATAATTAGAAATGTAAAGTGGGAATCTTAAAACAGCAGTGAAGATTAAGTTAAATTAGTGCAAGTGCACATAACACACATTAATTTTTTTGCACACAATCTTAACAAACAATATTTATTCTTTATTTTTCATTCAAATGGAGATAGAAATTAGTCACATGATAGTATATGGGCATCCTATTTGTCTTTTATAACATTTAATTATTTTTTATGAAATGAAACATACCTTAGGGTCGTATCTTCTATACTGGTCTAATCCTAAACCTGTTAGGAGAAAAACATTGATTATAAAATTATTATTTGTTAATATTGAAAAAAGGGCAATGCCTAAACAGTATTCCAAAAATTTATAAACAATAGAATTTTTTTCATTAAATACAAAGCAAAGGTTTTTCTTTTACATACAATAACACCATGACTGTACTCCCCGGCGGCGTAAAGGAAGGTCTACAATACAGATGTTTAGGTCCCATCTGTTAAGGTGTGAGAAACCTCCGACCAGGACTGTATTCCTTATGGTAGAATCTAGTAACACAGTCCAACCTGGGGATTGAACCCATGCTAACCAGTGTCACATGCAGATATGGCAGTACATTTTTTTGTCTTTCTCATTTAATTTACAGGTAGGTAATTATGGTAAGAATGCTGTGCTGTTCAAAGTTTTACCATCTGGTTGTTTGACACCAGGTGTCATGGAGCGCAGGAAGTCATCAGGGGTCATAAATATCTCATGCTGGTCATGATGCTGTGCTTGAAGGGTGGCAAAGTATCGAAATACCTTATCCGGTGTGGAATACTGACGCATACGGTTTTCATATTCAATAATCTATCCAGCAGCGTCCGGAATAAAAAACATTATTTTTTAAATGCTAAATCAAAATTGTGCTTTGTGTATTACGAGTCTGCAAATCAGAAATGTATTTGTTCTGCATGGGAATCAAACCCAAAACATGCCGTGCTACAGCCAATCGCTGCAGCTGCAATAGACAATGGAAACTCAATTTTGCAAATGGCAGGATTAATCATACATTATTTGATTTTAAGACACTTTAACTTAAATAAAAAAACATTTATTATAAAATTAAACTTCAAATTAGAATAAAAAAACCTAATACTATGTTTTAGATTGAACAATTTGTGATGATTATGTATGTTTATGTAGTATTTGCCGAGTGGTGAAGACAAATAAAAACAAAAAAAAAGGTCCTACACAGGTGCAATCTGAGACAGTAAAGATTAAAAAAAAACAAATTGCTGCTAAGCATAAAATAATTATGTTGAGGCAAAATTGTGTAAAAACTTTATATTACTTAGGTACTTTAAATGTTTATGAACAGTCTCATATTTGCATCTGCATAGAGGAGCCTAAAACTAAAATAAAATAAAACAAATACCATCAGGCTGTTTCATGCCAGGAGTGATAGCTCGCAAAAAGTCATCAGGTGTCATGTAAATCTCTGTGTGTTCACCAAATGTCAATTTCACTGTGGCAAAATATCGAAATATTTTGTCTGGGGTTGAATATGATCTCATACGATTTTCATATTCAATAATCTGAGATAAATAAAAATAAATTAAAACTTTAACTGTATCAAAATAAAAATTAACAAATTAAAGTAACATCAACACACCTTTCTGTCTCGAAAGCCAACTTTTTCTTTTCTATATCTTTTCTTTTTAGTGTCAACCTCGCTATCTGAGTCAGGTTCTGCAATTTCTTCAGCAGCATTTATGGAGGGTAATAGCTGATGCTGTGCCCTAAAATGGTTTCCAAAGTTAGATCTTATTATATTTTTCATGTGCTTTATCAAATAATTGATGAAACTGAATGAATCAAGCATACAATATTGATATTGCAGTCTAATCAACATCAACGCCAACCCTTCAGTCAAAACCAACTGCTAGATTTAGGCCTATCTTGAGTGTCAACATTTACTGGTTATTGCTGCACTTCATTAAAAAAATATGCCTATTATCCCAATTAGATTTTTAGTGTGGAACAAGTTGAGAGGCCTTTGCTAAACATAGTTAACTAAAAATAACATGCATGCATGTCAGTTCAAATTTTATTTGATATACATTTCGTGTGCTTTAAGTGTAATCGGCGGCAGTGGATCTATGCTGACTTACTGTGTTAATTTATATTGGCTTCTATGTAAGTCAAGTTTCACTCACCAGAATTTATATGAAGTAAAGGCGGTTACACCAAATAAGACCGAGTAACATATATATTTGTATGAATAATCTTTCCAGTGCTTATTATAGTCTCTATTTGTGCTATAATTACGTTGTAATTTTAATGTTTGATTTGATGCTATCGCAAGTATAGAACTAGTATGAATGCACGTAACTTTTCGTATTGCAGCAAATTCGGTTGGAAATTTTAGCAGGCGTGAAGAAAGGCTACACATTTTGGTATTTAATATTCAAATATATTGAAAAACAATTAGGTTTTCCGCTTTTAAAAATAACTTTTACAGGTATTTTAGCATTTTTGACAGCTTTCGCAGCTCAAATCTCAATGTGTCAATTTCTTTCACTTGACATTGGCATTGACATTTTTTCCAGATTAGACTCGAACTGACAGAAATAGTGTGGTGCATTTGCAAAATTAATTAAATAGAATAGAAAGGAACCGAAGAAAATTTATTTTCCATAATATAATGTATTTGATAGTAACTACCTCTTTACGACTTAAAAATGTAGTTTAATTAAAGCACACGGGGCAAGTTTGATGCTTCTATGTGGTGATTTTGGGCCCTATATCCGATTCGGGAAACCGGCCGGCCGACAGACCGGCAGAGATAACCCCAAAGAATAACGAAATCTACCTAGTTATTTGTGCATGATGTAGTCTCCTATAATTGAATTGAAGGAGAACACGTAACTTATACAATTATCTGTATCGAATGTAATGTAACTGTGTATCCTTTGTTGGAGATCCTAAATAAATAAATAAAATAAATGATAGAAAAACTATGGTACCACACAACACTCTTTGCAACTTTGGGCTTTGTTGTGGGGCTGAGGCCGCTACCTATACGACTATACCTAAGTTCTATCATATTATTAACATTGTATTAAATCAACTCAGCCGTTTGATGGGGTAACGCAAGTAGATGAAATTGAAAATGGGGCAACGGAGTAGGGCATTCTCCTGGTGCCCACGGCATCAGTGCGGCTGCACTGTTGTGGAGTACCTACTTTGGCTCGCTGCCGATCCGGTACGCCCATCTAAGGCTATCCCAGACAGGAACTCAGTCACACGTGCTGTTTATTATGATGATGCTTTTATAAGCTTCATGATATCGGTTGCGAAATTTTACTATATGTTCGTTAAATGTTATTTCCATAGTTGGCATGGTTGACAGTAACATAAAAACTGCTAATTAATGGCCGTTATTTTTAGAATTCATAACTATCGTTTCGTGTTCCACAGAATTCATGATAGATAAAGTCTCCATAATAGATTTACACCTTTTCGGAATTTCTTTTCGTTAATGTACACCGACCGCAATAAATACCCCAAAAACCGTACTTGGTGTGTGGTATGGAACCCTGTATGAGAATAAAGACTATCAATGTCAAACCAACCAACCAACCCAATCAACCCAGCCAACTTTATCTCGAAAATAATGGCCTCCTTGCTGAATGTAAATATTTCGGCTCTGTGCCTATGGCCTGACCTCTGAGATTACCTCTTCTATTTACGTTCACGAGTGGGTGTGTGCAGCCATTATCTATCCCGTTCCTCCCTAATAACCTACCTATCGCTGTCTCTTTCTCATGCTGTGCTTGACGGCTAGCTAGAGTCGGACCGTACAACGGTCCGTTTCTTCAGTACGCTTTTGTTTACGTAAGCGAGTGGTGTGTCGTACGTGTAAAACTTAAAAGTTCAAAAAACGTTGCGTAACGTTCGGTTTAAATTAAAAGAAATAATTATGTGAGTCAGGTGAGTAAACTAATATAAATATTTATTTTTCTCAGGAAACTGCTCTCTTGCACGTGAATACTTGTGTTGTACCGCTTCCGACTCAGATTTTGGTTATTAAACCTAAATTCGTTTTAGACTCCGTTTTCGGGTTCAGGCCCAGACGGTTATAGTCTCAAATCACGTATGTACGTAAATGGCCCGTCGGGGCAAGGAAGCGGAGCCCTCCGATCTCGGGTTCATGCCTAGTCGGTTATAGTCAAAAAGACAGGGCCGCTCCGATCTCGGGTTGAGGCCCAGACGGTTATAATCAAGAAAACGGGGACACTCCGATCTCGGGTTGAGGCCCAGACGGTTATAGTCTCAAATCACGTATGTACGTGAGTGGCCCGACCGGGCAAGAAAGCGGGCCCGATCGTGGTCGGCCCCGACAATTGATCCGACCGTGTCCTAAGGTTGATCCGACCGGGCCCTAAGGTCGATCCGACCCGGCCCTAAAGTTAATCCAACTGGATCCTAAGGTTGATCCGACCGTGTCCTAAGGTTGATCCGACCGTGTCCTAAGATTGATCCGACCGTGTCGTAAGATTGATCCGACCGGGTCCTAAGGTTGATCCGACCCGGCCCTAAAGTCGATCCGACCGTATCCTAAGGTTGATCCGACCGTGTCCTAAGGTTGATTCGACCGGGTCCCAAGGTTGATCCGACCCGGCCCTAAAATTGATCCGACCGGATCCTAAGGTTGATCCGACCGTGTCCTAAGGTTGATCCGACCGTGTCCTAAGATTGATCCGACCGGGTCCTAAGGTTGATCCGACCCGGCCCTAAAGTTAATCAGACCGGATCCTAAGTCTAATCCGACCGTGTCCTAAGGTTGATCCGACCGTGTCCTAAGGTTGATCCGACCGGGTCCTAAGGTCGATCCGACCCGACCCTAAAATTGATCCAACCGGATCCTAAGGTTGATTCGACCATGTCCTAAGGTTGATCCGACCGGGTCCTAAGGTTGATCCGACCCGGCCTTATAGTTGATCCGAGAAGATCCTAAGTTTGATCCGACCATATCCGAAGATTGATTGAACCGGGTCCTAAGGTTGATCCGACCCGGCCCTAAAGTTGATCCGACTGGATCCTAAGGTTGATCCGACCATGTCCTGAAGTTGATTCGACCGTGTCCTAATCCGACCCGGCTAAAGTTGATGCGATCAGGTCCTAAGATTTATCCGACCGGGCCCTGAGATTAACCCGACCAACCAATTGATGCCATGGGCAGGACATAGATACGTCGAAATATTTAATAATGGTCGATAACCATTTACGAGAACTAGTCGCACTAGGTGAACTGTTGTTTCGAAAATGGGTCAGTGGGTCGTCTTAGAAGCGGATTTGACGGAGAAATATTGGGTAAAATTAAATCCATAATAGAAAAGAGTCTTCCCATTAGTTGGAGAGACAGGAAGGTCATTGGTCTATGGTCCTGAATGAAATCAGATTCGCTATCCCGTCAGTAGAGCTGGATCAGGCTTTCTCTCTAGAAGCTAAAGCAATCCGCGCAAAATCACTCAAAAATATGAAACCCAAGCTTTGAGGCTGGGACCATATTATATTATATTGATATTTTGAACCTACCTCATGTAGCAGCAAAACTGCGAGGACGGCAAAGACAACTAGAAGGTCTGTGTATTTCAAAGAACAGATTTCAGGCGCCTTGACAACGGACGAATCGGTTTCGGTCGCGACCCAGACTATCATCTCCTTCAAAAGATAACTTAATTCACGGGATCACTTTATCTCAACATCACTAACGGTAAGCTTACCCAAACGCGGTCGCTACCTGTCATCTATTTTGTAATATAACGCCTGTAATTGCTAAAGGGTTCGGCAGAGGTGTACCTATTAGTACACCCTTATTTCGCCAGTGATGTTTATGTCCCTTGTAATATGGGGCGAGCCTATGGATCACTCCTCCTGATGTCTCCTTCTTGTTCATCAAAAATTAATACCACAAATGTAATACTAGCCCGGATGGAAGGCATGATACAAATCATATAAGAGTCAATAATCACGAACAAAGAAAACGAAAACAGGCTCGATAGTTCGAGTTGGTAATTTAAGGTCCTAGCCCTACCTACCTGGCGAAGACCCTAATAAGGACACCAATAATGATTGGGTTTTCTCATTTTCTACAAAAGACAATGAACCTGCCATACCAAAACCGAACCCATATTCTGGCACAACAAGGTTTGAAATGTCAAAGATTTGGAGAGCCAACATGGAATAATCCGCAACGCTAACTCTCAGGAAAACCCTTCAGAGTTTACCAGTTTTCCATTGTCTTTAAATTAATGCAACAATGTTACAATTAATGAAAAATGTAATTAACACTCCAAGTCTCCGAATGGGGAAATGTGACTCGGCGTTTGTTACCATAACTCATGGACTTTAGTTACAGCGGCTAAAACTTCAGGAAACCGTTGAATGTAGCGGTAGAGACCACGGTAACCTTAAAAAAAAAAAAAAAAATAAGATGCTCGCATTGGACAGCGAGTTTTGTTCAATATCCGACGACTTGCTCAAATACTATTGTACCAATCGTGCCGCAGTAATTGAGTCCCGATCGGTCCTCAATGACATTCCGCCATCGGGAACTCACATAGTGTTTCCAAAATTGCTCGAATATTATTGAACCATATCTAAACATAAAAGGAAGACAAATCAAAGCAGTCCCGAGTACTTAACTCTTTCAGAAGATATAAAGTTACCTTTCAGAAGACATAAATTAGAAAGCTGGAGTTCAAACAGCGAACCCAATCATTACAGTCAGCAAAGGATCATAAATTCCAAAATCTTAAGGATAGGAGCGGAGGGGACCGACGGCGTTATGTTTGACAACCAAAGCCTTTAGATCATGCTAGGCATCTAGGCCTAGTTGATCCATGCCATGTCATGCCAGCCACGATCTAGGCCTATAAATCATGTGGTGCATCAGCGTGGAAAAATCTTGATGCACAAATCCCATCATAAGTATTATAAAAGACTAAGCCATACCGTGCCCAAAAAAAAAAAAAAAGCCAGTAATAATCACATCCGTATCACCATTATTACTGGAAAGATGTCGAACACCAAAATCAGGCGGGCAATGGAGAAAGACTGAACGAATGTGTCAAGTTATAAAAGCTTCGACTAGTAAATCATCGCAAACTAAAATACTTCCTACAAAGAGGAGACTACATGACAAAATAGACATTACCAATTCATGTACCAATAACAAATAGACACTGACGGTAGCACTCAATTACCGCAATTCAACCCACGCACTAACAGCACCTTTTTGGCCTGAGTTCCACGCCTCAATTATTCTCAAAAATTATAAATTGGGCTGCCAAGCTACTCAGAAATCAGAACTTACGATTAGTCGTTTTTATATAACGATTTTATAAAAGTGAATCACCTATCGAGATGAGGTTTTAATAGTTAGAAAAATTGAGCTTCATAATAATCTGGCTCAGTTGGTGCCAAGTCCAACAAAGGAAATAACGTTCTCCGAAATAATCTGGAATACAGAATCGAATTTGAAAAGCCTATCTGTAAAAAAAGAACAATCATTATAGAAAAAATAAAAATTAAGCAGGCAACAAGCAGGGCAAAATGGGCAAAATGGAATTCGCTTCATTCGTGATACCGCTAGTTTGACTATACTGTCGGAAGATTCAACGAGCCGTAATCCAATTACCAGAATCTATGCCCAACCTTACACTTCAAAATAAAACCCGAAATTATTCAAGAATTGCAATCGTGGTCAGAAAACCTAAGTAAGACAAAGGTCAAAAATAATCACGATAGAGCCGCAGCTCTAGGTACCTAATGACATACTGTATAATCTATGCTAGTGACTGACGCCTCAAACAAGGGTTGGGGAGCAGAAGACGAACTGGATCTCGAGACTATGGACGACCTCCTAAAACAAAAACAAAAAAATAAATAAATAAAAAGTAATTTGTTTACAAAATATTGAATTGACAAACTACCAAAGCACACTACAGAACAGACGCATTTTTATACAATGCGGCAACAAAACAGGTAGTATTGAAGAACCAGTAACCGTACTAAAGAACCAGCGGGGGGGGGACACTTTTCGCCCTGTCCGTCAGGAACTCCGGGTCGTGTATCCTCTGCGCCCCGCTTAGGATCTCTTCACCACGCATGAACATATTGTATGTTCTACACTTTCTGCAAAAAAGGTAGCTGGCGACATCTGGACTACGGTTATACGCAAGAATATAGAATGGCAAATAGAACATATTATTCTAGGTCACTACAATGTAATATCAGATCATCTACCAAAGGGCAAGAGCTTACCAGCCTGGAACCTGCCGAATGGGATATTAAAAATGATTTTCAGAATATGGGGCACTCCACCTTTTTGCAACACAGAAATCGCGGTTCCCATACAGGCGGGCAGAATTTGTGAAATCATTTACAATGGCCTGGGACTACAAACCACGATGGATATTCTTTTCACCATCGTTCATATCCAGAATCCTAAAACATTTCAAGCTATGTCCAGACGATTCCCAATACGGGACTTAGGCCACCAATTGGATAAATCTTCAAACCAATCCCTCCTCCCAAAATACTAAAATGGTACCTGGAAGCATAGAAAGTACGGAGTGGGCCGATTTGTTGAAGAATTGGTCAAACAAATAACAGAGACTTCATAGCGCAAAACATCTCTTGGAACTTATTCATCAGCATGGAAAAACGGGTGCTTGGGGGCTAAAAATCAAATAACCCAGATCCCACAGAAGTAGCACAATATACTTTTTACTATTTATAAGAAATAGGTTGTATAAAACTAACAATCTACGTAAATCAACAAATCCTCTAAATTCTAGCAAAATCTTTAACATCTCAAAAGGGAAAAACAAACAAACCACAACAAAAGGGATATCACCTCACGACCAAAAATATGGGATACCAGACTTTCAGAACGTTTATAAGTTTAAAGACAATAACTTAATGCTTTTGTCATCTAGAAAGGGAGTACATGGCTTGACCCTTCCAAGTTTGTAAGACAATTTCCTAGTACAGTCAGAAAATGAGGTGATTTCCTGGCCACATTACGAGCCGAAGACTGATAAGGTCAAAAATATACAATCAACAGGGAAATTACCTAGTAAAAAACGATCAGGAACTAGGATATTGAAGATTGGGCTAAAAAGTATATAAATAACACGAAAAAAAAAAAAAAAAGACGCCAAATAATCAGAATGTTTCACAGGTATTTATTTGCCAAGACTCGTGGAAATGACAGGACCGGCCTCTCGTTCGATAATAGCTTATTGTCAGCTGGTGTCTGCCGATACACAAAGAATTGAAGAGAGGAAATTGGCAAGACCAAACCATGTTTTGTTTTTTTTACACACATTGAGATTGATAACTTGGTCTGCAACCCGTGAGGCTAAATAATAACAAGGTCACTAAATCTTATGTACCATTGTTATCTGAGATGTGATTCACTTTACATTTTTTAAAGTGCGTTTATAACTTATATTATTAACTTGATTTGTCTGGACTCAAAATATAGGTCTAGACTACACTGACAACGACAATGATTGTACTATATTTTGTACTAGTATCTATCCCCAGGAGTGACTATTATTTAGTTATTAGTTACTTGGAAGTTTATTGGTCTGTTACTTTTATAACAAGGCGTTGTTTTGTTTTATCTCATTACCTATTGCTACGAAGAAGACTGATTTAAGAAGTGAAACTAAAACTAATAAGAAACTTCAATGTTTAGAATGAACTATTGTTATCTCCTTTATACTCTTTCTTGGCAAGTCTTGAAATTTTAAAATCTTTCCAGTAATTAAATATACCTATCATTCCTTAGGTATCTTATCACAGTACGCTGCTGTGCTGATAACTAACATGCCGGCAGATTTAAGACATATCTCAGAGGTCAGGCCATAGGCACAGAGCCGAAATAGACCAATTTTCCCCCCAAAGGGAAGAAAATTGATATTTCGGGTCTTGCCGTAGGCCTGACCTAGGCAATTTCTTGCCGGCTGATCGATAGTAGGTACTGAAGAAACGGACCGTTGTACGGTCCGACTCTAGCTAGCCGTCAAGCACAGCATGAGAAAGAGACAGCGATAGGTAGGTTATTAGGGAGGAACGGGATAGATAATGGCTGCACACACCCACTCGTGAACGTAAATAGAAGAGGTAATCTCAGAGGTCAGGCCTACGGCAAGACCCGAAATATCAATTTTCTTCCCCTTGGGGGGAAAATTGGTCTATTTCAATAATTATCTGTGAACAGTTTACTTCAACTTTGACAGTCCACATTAACCGCAGTGTTATTAACTCTGTGGCACAGGGCTTTCGAGAGATCGAGAACAGACGATTGACGGCGGCAGCGAATCAGCGAAAAGCATGAATTTTTGAATTCAGATCAAATTTGACTGTGCTTGCCAGACAAGACAATTTACTACACATTCGAATAGTGTCGAAGGTAAATTATTGTTCAAGATAGAATAAACTTAGGGAATTATATCAAAACGAGTACGATGAAATAAGAACGGATATAGCAGCTTCTCGCCACTACATATCTAACGCAAAATTGGTACGTGAAAAGAGTGAGTTATATAACCTTGAATCACGAGACTTCAGTATTGATCAGTTAATTTTCTGTGTAATATTCAAGTGAGGGTAAAACTTATCAGGTATGTAACTACAAATTTTGTACCGTAAACGTAAATAAAAAAATGACGCAACGAGTGGAAAAGAGGTTAGGAAAACTGGAGTAGTCAGTGATAAAATGTAGTCTATATCAACACTACAGTAATATTATATTAGTTACCAATTTGATGATTATATAATCGTGCCTCCTTTAATAAACTATGCAATTAGAAAGTATCCAGAGTACTATGGGATAGCATGACACTTACAGAATTACTTAGCTCCTTTCTATTCCTCACATCTGTCTTCATTGACTTACTTCTAGGTGAGGTGTGGTGTGAAACAAGACTATGTTTTCAACACAGCAGCTGGTACATTATTGATTGATCATGGCTTTATAGAAATTTTCTACATTAGACTACATTTTTGTAGGGCTTGCAAAATTACCAAATTAAGGCACACACATCCATCCCATACATCTAAGTGATTTAAATTTTTTATATCATGAGGACAGGAAAATAATAATTTAACATTAAGAATTTTATTACTGTAAAGAATGCACATGCTTGTGTAACTTAATTAGATAAGTTAATATTAAAATTTAAAAAAAAAACAACAAAGTTTGGCTCATGTAAAACACTACTAATTTCTCCTATGGCCTTGAACTATTTAATAAGGTCTATAAATAATTTTAGAGCATGTGAAGTGCAGCTATATAACAGTTTTGACTGACTGCCAAATTTTTACATACTAGAAAGTAGATTGGAAAGGTACTGTTATTGTTCTTGTATCTGTAATTACTTTAATGAATATTTCTTCACACTAAGGCTCACTTCACCATGGATTGTAATGTAAAATACATTTAGAGACATATTAATTATGACGACAACTGCACATAGTTGATAGAAAAATGTATAAAATATGTTTAAGTGCAAAATGTGTTTCAAATGTGCTGAAGACTGCTCTTTTGCTTGGCACTTAGGTACTCTTGATTGATAAGATCATGATTTATTAAAAAAAAAAACAGTATTAGTTCTGGGTCCAAAATATGTCTGCTTCTTTAACATACTGAAAACTATGTTAAGATTTCGATGTGCCAGTTACTCTGGCATTGACAATGTTATGTCCTAAATTCTTAAGTGTATTATCTTGCTGTTTGTTTCTTTCGTGTCATGCAAAGCATATTTGTTTAAACAGTATTTATTATGTTTATGAGCATCTATACCTAATAAAAGCAGTCAAAAATGGTCAGGGTGACTTTAATATTACAATAAGATTAATTGGTCAGTATGTATTATTGCCGGCACGTATCTTGAGCACAGATAGTACAACTTCGCGCATGTACACTTTTGGCCAAATAAAGGCTAATACATATTCATTTTCAATGTCTATTTAAAAATTTAAAAAGTTTATAACACATCAATTTTATAAAAATAAATAATAAAAATGAACTTTATTAAACATTAAACACAACAATGACGAAATAACGAAATTAAACTATATTAAAAAAAAACAACTAATACGTAATAACAAAAAAAAAACTATTTAAAAATTCAAAACGTAAGTCACTAACATTGCACAAAAGTGTACAGCAGCCGAATGACAGGCGATAGTCCAATAGACGATGAGCATCGATTGACGAACCAATCGCGTGCAGCGGACTGCAGCATCGGCGCCCCCCGCCTTCTTCATTCCTCCAAAGAGACCGAAAAATTAACAACTGCGCAGGTGACATTTGTGCTCACCACTGGTGCCGATACCTATACTATGGTGTTGATTAATAGGGTAGTGTAAACACAAGCACCAAACTCGCACGACACTCCTAATTACATTGTTTTGATGTTTCAACATCATCCTTTAAATAAAAATAATCTACTGTTTACAAAACTATCTTACTGGTTATCTTATAAATAGTTGCATAACTTAAAACTACTATTTCATGTAGAGATAATAGTATTATAAAAATAATGGCTGCCAGTTCATTGCGATATTCTTGTTTACAGATCTGACACTAGACTGAGACAATCATGCATCGTGCAAAAGTGATATTTCAACTCTCAAATAAAGTTGGGACCAACGAAAGGTTTGCCTCATGGCTCCTCAGCAAACCACAGGTAAGTGATCTATTTTGACTTTTAAATTAGCATAAAAAAAAATCATTTTGTTTTATGCCCAGGCTATCTATTAGTATTATATGCAAAATACATGCTGACACATGGAGTCGCAAACACCAGCATGTTGTAAAATACAATACATCTAATAGTATGTTAGTTAATTAATGTAATAGTAGAAGACATCCTTCTGAAAAAGAAGTGACAACTTCAATAATATACACTGGGTTGTGATGGTTGTTGATTTTACATGAAATAAATATTTATAGGACACACAGATTGCCATGGTGAATCACAAGAATTATTTTCGGGGAAAAATACAGCTTTATAAAAAGTATTCACCATTTCTTCATTCTTAGAAATAGCATTCACATAGGCACATGTGGGTCAGTAGTCTATTACCTAGTCTGTGGTCTTGTGACAAAAAAGGTTGACGTCAAATTGTTTGCTGCCAATTACACAATAAGTTCAAGGCTGTAAACGGCCATGGTCAGTAAACAGTAACCTGCGACCTTGTCCAATAAACTAGTTGTTGGAGGTATCATTCAAATACAAAAATTACAATAAAAAATAACAAACATTTTTTCTCACTTAAATGTAACTGGTGCAAATAGGTATAAGATGTATTTTAGGAAATGATAGAAGTTAGAGGGTGACAGATTAGACGCACTATCACGGTGAGGCGTCATAACGCCAGTGCATGAGTCACGTCACGTGTCGCGTCGCCGGTAGTAGTTACATACTCGATTTCACCAGTTCACAACTGCTAAGCAACAGTCATATAATTTTAGAGTGGACTAAAGAATTTTTGGTTTCAAATGACTTACAACTAGATCCTCCAGGCTCCATTATTATTGACCTCTTTTGGATTTTGAATGGAATCAAGTTCACTCTTGTTCCATTTTGCCTCCACAATTTTTTTTGTCGCTTGTTGTATGGGTTTGCTTATTTAATTTAAAAGGGTTTCATATTAGTCTTAGGCTAGAGCTGAAAGTATATTTCGCCTTTGCAGAGCATTATTCCGAACTCATTGCACATTGAAAAAAATAATATAAGAAAAGAAACAGTTTGGTAAAAGCCAGAACAATCTACTACAACAATTAACTCTTGCTTAAAACTTGGAAAGTTACGGTTTTCACTATGAAAACTATAAGTTAACTTTAAATAAAACTATTGCTGATGCGATGTCCTCTGCCTTCACCTTGTTAAATTTGGGGGTCAGCTTGTTAAAGTGGTTTTTTTTGATCTTGAAGTAATTTCACGACACTAAGTTAAAAAGGTAGCATAGGTACTAGTGGTAGAACAAGTTCTGTGGAACTGGTAATGAGAAAGATTTTTATTTTAAAATAAAGTTCTTGAAAGAAAAGTGACTCATGCTTCGTAGTAATTGCATTATCCTTTTGAGGTAAACTTTTAGGCAAATTAACGTATTGGCTACAGTATAGGTACCTATGCTAATATCAAAATACAAACTATTTGCCTTTCGACAAAAGACACGTAATATGCATTCTGTACTACCAATTTATGTAGACTTATTTAAAAGTATAAAATGAGCCTCATAATATTCACGTCATGAATTATCATTAAAACATGAATCACTAAAAGGATCTTATATGAATAGGCTCGACCGATTTTTATGAAATTTTTACGTTTGTTTGGCAGGTAAGAGAATAGGTCGCAAAATACCGTTAGGTAATAGGGATCAACTTTGACGCGGACGAAGTCGCGGGCAGAAGCTAGTATGGCTATAAATTATTTGATAAATTAAAAAAATATGACTATCCCGTATGTCTTGTTATTTTTTATCACGTATCGGTTATTTATACAGGTGTTAAGCCTTTTCTCGATACCTGCATATGTTTTTATTGTTTTAGAACAACATTTCCAATTATCTTCGTAAAATTTTCTGATAAAATCACGAGTGATGTCGTCTAATAGATACCGTTCGATATTGTTATCTATTTCAAGTTTCAAAGTGCAGGTGTCATGATCGAAAGAAAACTCCGAAAGTACAAAAACATGTTTATTGTATGCAAGATTGCAAGTACTTTATTTTTCTTCGATGCTTATCTCGTCGAGGATTCTTGAGAATTGTTATTATAATTGAGCCTGACAAATGACAATCGAATGTTTCTGAAACGCTGAAGCGGACTTCAGCTGCAGACGTCTATTTCTAGCGTACGATCGATCTGTTCGTAGTCCGCACGTTTTATAAGCACCGTCTGTTGTGTAACCGGTGTGTTAGTCGCGCCTCCCAGTTGTTGTATCTGGTATAATTCATGACGAGGCGGCCGAGCCCCTTTGTTACTCTGATAAACTTTGTTCTACATCGTTATCTCATTTCTACTTGTTGTTTTTTATACCCGCTATTTCTCAATAAAATTCTACTTATTATTACATGCATTAATTGGTAGAATACAATATAGGTAGATAACGATTATTACAAAACAGTTTCTGACTTACAAAGACAATTGGATGATAGCCAAATGAAATGTGTTTGCCAGGAAAGATATTTATTTTCACGTTGGAAATAATTCTTATAAAAACGAGCAATGGTATTCTGTACATGTTCTTGACGTCATTTGACGGTTCCACCTTTAACGGTTATGTAATTAAACTTACGATTTATAGAAAGTCCATTGTATCTACACCCGATATTAAAAAGGCATGCCATTTCGTCAGGATGGATTTGGGCATAACGACCTTAATTACAATCTGATATATTGATTGGATGATTCGTTAGGAGACCTAGAGGGTAAAATTCAGAATGTTATCGTTTCATTATAATCCAAGTCTATTACATACCTAAGTAATATAAATACTAAGTAATTAATTATGTTAATGGGGTTTTTCTACTAAAAACTTTGTCTCGGAGTTACCCAAATTCTGATGAGACTACATACCTTTCCAAATGAACCTTTATTTCGCCAGTAATAAAAGCTTGATTGTTGATTTAACCAACGTTTCGTTTGCACAGGTTTCCGCGGGTCTACTGACTGGTTATAGGCATAAAAGCTCGGCAGCCGCTGAACCCTTCCTCAATGGCTCCAGCTCCGCCTACGTGGAGACCATGTACAACACATGGCTCGCAGACTCCAGCTCTGTACATGCGGTAAGTTTTTATAAAGTTTTTTGCTGTCGCCATTATAATTGTGACACATTACCCCGATGATAACTGACCCGTTGGCCTCGTCCCAAGCGCAACTGCTGAGCGTGGGATCCTGGGTTCTATTCTCAGGTCGGGCAAAACGAACGCCAGCGCTGGAAAAACGCTAGTGTGAAGCGGCTCTAATACTTTCTCAGTAGCAGTTTGGAAGTTGGTGGTGGGACACCCCCGTGCCTCAGAAAGCACGATTTGTTTATTCTGCACCTGATCTCTTTTCGGTCAAATCGGATTGCCGTTTAAGTGAGCGTATAGCGACCATTCATTACTGGCTTTTGGGAAAAACACACCACAATTTTGCCTAACTCACGTAGATAATAATGATAGACCAGCAAAGGAGTACTTGTAATATAATTATGTTGTTGCCAAAAGTGTTATAACTAGGTATATAAACATTGTAACCAATAGCTCTTGACATCTATTGTGTCTCTCTACAACAAAGCAGCAATCACGCCTTGACATCAAAATTAATAACCAGAGAAAATTATAAAAGTACTGTCTAAATTGGTCATTAAATAACCGCAATACTAGGGTATAAGGCATTTAAATGAATTCAAAACTTAATATTGGTGCATTGTGTACTATTGTAATGTCTATAAATAGTGTCTAACAAGCATAACTAATAACAAAGCAACATTGAAACTTATACCACTTAGCTGTCTTAATTTTTTCTTTCATAACTATTCCTCCTAATTAGGTAAATGTTTATTGTTATTGTGGAATTAAAGCCGGATTTTGCGTGTTTACCATTAGTAATTTATTTTGATGATATCACTGCGGACATTGTTTTTGCAGACGTCCCAGATAAGATAAGATTCTAAGTATTATCTCAGTGTTTTCCACGGCCATCAAATAATCAACATCATCTTATTAGATCAAACTTACACGTTATTTGGAGATATACTTCAATGAAAAACGTGTACAATGCCACAAACTAATCTGTTCCGGACACTCGATATCGATTTTTTAGATTAGAAATAATAATATCGCCCCTATACACACAAGTTTGGGCCACTGTTATATACCTATAGCTAATGTTTTGAATTACTCATTGTAATGTATTATTATTTAAATTACCACATTAAAATCACATGTGCGTGCATTGACGCCCTTCATATGGACAAATTGTCAAATAAATAACCGCTTTATGTGAAGCTTGTCCACATGTGAGATAGATGATCAATGATGGAAAAGTCCTTTAGTCCGAGTTGACGTCTTATAACGATGGACATAATATTATAAATCAAGTAGTTGTTGACATAACCACTTGAGTGATAAAGCGTGTTAACCAATACGTTCCAATTACGAATAGGTGAATTGTTTAGTTGTGTCTAGACGACGCCTAGACAAGACAGTTTTCAGTTTGATTACCTCAATACACGTCAGTAATGTTGTGGAATCCTTGATAATCAAGTATTCCCACCATTTGATCCTACAATAAATGATCTCATCAATCATTCTGGCACCATTAATTATAACTTATGAAGTCGTTTAACGTAAATATGAATAATAATCTTGAAAGCTTGGAAACTAATTATTGCTTTGGAACGTTTAGAATAATTTTCTATGGATTCATAAATGAACCGTAAAAGTTAAGTCTCAAGGACACTAACGAAATATCCTATTTAGCAGAAGGAAAAGAGATGTTGACGAATGTAAATTAACAATTCGTGCGACGCCAATTTGCGTGTGATTACTAAATGGAGTCAGTTGTTACTCGCATGGAGTTGTCTGCTTTGATCTAAACAAATCTGGATTAGAACTAGATTTGAATTGTTGAAAGGAATATTACCGCTCACAGTGTAAATCTTAAAATTGACATTTACATTGTAGCAATAGCATAGTTCCTGCGGTAATTTCTTTATAAAAATGGATATTTTAAATGCACATTGTAGCTAGGTCGTTGCCGAATTAAGGTCAAGTAGGTATTCTGTTTTCGTATGTATGTACGTAGGTATGTATGCATATAGGTACACAAAAAAAGATATAGGCATCTTACAATATACATATACGCCTCGTTTTATATTAAAAGTAGGTACCTATTCACCTAATAATAACATTGTTTGGTAATATTTTTTAACAAACCTCAAATTCATATCGGGTTTGAGTTGTGAAAACCCGGATTAGCAAAAAACGGAATAGGTACCAAAACCCGCATGTTTAATGATGGAAACTTTATGATAATTATGATTTTTCCTTGAACGATTAACAGTCCCCATGCGTGAATCTATTAAATACTAAATATGAAGAAGGAAAATATCTCTGTATGAATTAACCCATAAAAGATAAAATAGAAAAGCAAAAAGAAATGATGACAGTTTAGGTGGGCAAAGCTGATAAAGTCTCACACTATCAGATTTAACTTTGATTGATCGCAATGATGATCATTCAAAATCGAAGCGCTTCTCAATCACTGTTCAATGCCAGTCATGGTCAGAATTTCATTGAATGAGATAAGGAAAGCGCGTCATACCATTTTACCGTGCATATTTAGGAAAATTAATGACACTGTTTGCAATTATTTCACTGTATACTGCACAGAAACAGTAATTTTCATAGTCATACATGATATTGGAGTCATAAAACCTCTTTTTTACGATTGTACGTCATTACGGTATTTTTTAATGCTACTGATATATTCGTGTAGGGAGGTAATACCTAGGTACCTACTTGTTTTTTATATTACAACGCGTCGTCGTAATAACATGTTATCGTAATATCACTGTTTTGATAAAATCTAGATAATAAATACTGGCTAAAATTGCTAAAAATCAAACAGGCATGACTGAACAGGAAAATGACTCGAAGTTCTTGCAAATGGAAAGGTTTAGCTCTGCAGTTACTTATGTATGCAAAGTGTTATCGATTGTCATGGTCTGGGTATTTCCCAAACTAATTGTAGATTCCACTTTTTTGCTGGGGCCAAGAATCGGAGGACCGTGCATTGATGCTTTATGTCTTTAGTTTTAACATAAACGTTTGAAAGTGAAGGTTTATATTTTAATTGCTGGTAGGTAGTCGAGTATTAAATATAAAAGTAACATCAATTTATTAATGAATAGGTATAACTCTTTAAACTTTAACTTTTAACTGTAAGTGTTAAAATAACTGAAGAAGTTGTATTTTTTCTAGTCTTGGGATGCATTTTTCCGCAATGCGACGGCCGGCGCTCAGCCCGGTTCAGCCTACACGGCGCCGCCGAACCTCGCGCCGTACAACAAGAATGAAATACCTCTCACGTCGCTTGTACCAGCCAGCGCTGGAATGCCATCCATTTCTGCAGGTTTGTTCATACGCTCATAACACTTGACAGGAGAAAATATATACAACACATAACATCACGCCTGTTATCCCCGAAGGGTTAGGCAGAGGTGTACCCATTAGTACACCCACATTTCGCCAGTTATGTTTAAGTCCCATGTAATAGGGGGCGAGCCTATTGCTATCAACCGGGAAAAATATATACAAATAGAGCACAATATGTGATGGTTGTTCTGACACGATTAAAATATTTAAAATACTACAAATAATTATTTCTCAGAGACCTAATATACTCATAATAGAAGTTTAGTTGGTATATTAGTATGCTTTTGAGCTTTGCCGCAGTCTGATTACTTCAGAATCTTCGAACCTCGTACTTTCAAACAAATGTTAGTTGACAAGAAGTAGTCATATCTCTTCTCCATAACAACTAGTTAATAAAAAGCTCTACAACAATAAGTTGATGTAGATAATAAAGGATGAAATGTTTTTTTCACAGGATCTCCAATTAACGAGAAGATAATCGACGACCATCTGGCAGTGCAGGCTATCATCAGGAGTTACCAGGTGACGAATGTTCCTAACTTGTTGTTGTGATTCTTGTTATACATTCATTATTGTTTGCACTTTTTGCCCCCTACTCGTGACTTGCTAATAGTTAGGGAGCATACCTATTATGTACGGAGAAAATAAATCAACTGTTTAATAGTTAAAGTTTTGGAGAACATTTTAGAAACCAGACTAACTTTTTTTGCTTGTCGTACAAAAACCCTACATTCATTTGTCTGAAGAATGAAATTTTTATAATAAAATTGTTACTCACTCAGCTCCCGAACTAAATGTGTGTTCCCCTTTTGGTTTGATATCCACTTTGAAAAATTTTGACTAAAAATGTCGATGTCAGGTCTAGGTAGTGTTTATTATGTTACATATTTTTTTTTATTATTTTTTTAAAGCAGCTTTCTAGCATTATGATTGTAGGTCGCGCTCATTATTATTGTTAATAAAGATAGACAAAATGGACTTAGTCCGTACTTTTTATTTATTTATTCAAACATAGAATTAATTATGACATTTTTTTATAAATGTTATGTTAAGTTATTTTATTTTTGTTATTTTTATAAGACTAGCAGACTAGGAATTATTTTAATTATGTTCATAAATGAAGTCTATACTGTATACAAGAAACAGTCGTTGTTACTGCGTGTGGAACATTTGGCATAGCGGTTTCAAGACTCCGTTCAACTAGTCTAAATTCTGTTACACGACCTAGCGACAAATACATCTACCTACGTAATGATAAGTCCTTGAATTACTGTTTAGTGGGTATCGCATTGGATGCTGTTAATAGCTTTTTATCTGTCACAATACGTAGTTGTAGTCGCTAGGTCGTGGATGTTTGCAATTTAGGCTAAATTGTGATGTGGTGGCGGGTGCGTGACAGGCTCGCGGTCACCTGGCGGCCGACGTGGACCCGCTCGGCATCACGACGGCGAACCTGCCTCAACTAGGCACGCGCGGGCCAAGCTCCGAGCTCATCATGAGGAAATATTTCAATTTTGGTACGCAGGAGTCAGGGGAAATGTCGCTGTCGTAATTATGGACGTAACCACAGTCGTATATCGTTTCGTTATTTATTTCAACATGCATTGCGTGTCACTGATTGTTGTGTTTCGTAAGCGATTTTATAACACACATACATATTTTTTAACTAGTCATGCTTATGGGAGAATGGTCACGAGTGCTGATAAGACCTTCGAGCTATGGATAGTCGTAGCTTTCACGCAATCCACTTAACATTAGCATTTGATGCATCATCTTTAATATAGCACAGTAATAGTGTTGTCTCCAAACTTGAATTAGTTTAATTATTGTGTATGAGACGTGCGTATCTTGTTGTAGAATAACACAACATTTTATTCAACTACACTGCTTGTGTAATAGATATTTATGTTAGGAAATTGTTCTTGCATATGCATGTGTGTGATAATACTCGCTATCGATTAATATCAAAGGTTTTATTTGCTGTAGTTTTTAATTTAAAGCAGTTTTAGTCATCCAAGTTATCCTAACAATTATAACCAATCCTTTAAAGTCTTTATTCAATCATTTTACCGGAAGATTAGAATTACATGTGAATGCAAATAGTATGGTTGCTCATGAAGATATTCATATTTATCATCAAACATTTGGTTCATACAAAATAACCAGACCGTCATAAAATGCTAGTCTCAAATGGTTCAAAAATGAAACAAAAAAATATAAAAATTCAAGTAGCAATTTACTGCCTGATTTTTCTTCTCTTTGTCGTATTTAACACATTTTTCGATGTGGTAGGCGCTGATAAATAATATGCACGTTTATGGGAATACTGAGGTTGATATTTTATCTTTTCTTAATCATACGTATGCTGCGTAACAATCTTATTAAACTTCCAGTTTCTCGAATTATATTTTAATACAATTAATATTTTGTACATAATTTTCTATGTATAATATACAACAGTGCCTAAGTACCTATGTTATTCCGCTTTATATATTATATATCTAAAGAAGGAACGTCAATGGGGCAGTCATTTGATTGTTTTGTTACGAAATTTTTCTTTTACGTTGGATGTAGTCACGTGGTCACCTAGTGGCGCACTTAGACCCGCTGGGCATCGCTACCGGGGACCCGATATCGAGCGGCGAATGGCACGGCGGGTTGCGAGCCTTCGCTAACGAGGCAGTCATTAGACAACACGTCAGATTCGGTATGGAAGACCAAACTATCACGTATTCGGTTGGACGACACTGATGTCAAATGGACTTCGCAATTATACATCATTAGTGTAGTACGATAAGATAATGTATGTGTGAATTGTTAACCCAAACAAATAATTAATTAGTTTTCTACGTAGTTAATGTCTGTCCAATTGACATCATCACTGTTCAAGTGCTGAGTAACGCGTTACTCGTAACTTGCAGTTGGTCCTGTAGGGGGGTTAGTTTCGGTATCACTTCTGGCACCGGCTGATTGCGGATATCTCCACTTTGCGTACACACGCGTACACCTTACCTTTCATGTATCGTATGTAGTTAGATGCTTTATGGTGCTTGGTTTGTAGAACTTTGACCTCGTAGCAAAAAAATGGAGATATAAAATAATTTTCACCTTCATTCATTCTGTCTATCAAACTAAAACATGAGTGAAATTAATTGGAATAAGTTTTGATTGGAATTTAAATAATTGAGACTAGCTTTTTCAAATTATCGGTCATATAAATTTAAATACTAAAATATTACTAATTCATTGAATATGACTGTTTGATCTGCAATTTTATTGTTTGTTGTTGTATTATATTACAACAATGTAGATAAACAATAATAATCATAATTACTAACAAATTGAGGTTGAGGTATGAAGAAACTGCATAAGATAATCGCTTGACCATCATATTCCTTTACTAGAGTTTGTATGTGCCTAAAGATTTATTGTGAATAGAATTCAATACATTTTAATAATGATTACATTTAGGGGATATGTTTTAAGTTAAGGCAGTGAATATAAGACGGTTTAGAAGGTATTTGTAAAAGATAATGATACTATTAGGATGCTTTCAACTGTTTCCACCATTTTCTTTACCAAGAATAAATATATTGTACCATTACCTACAAGTATCTTGTTTAGCATATTTTCAACTAGGTGATTGTTAAGAATTATCGTTAATTTTATTGTATCCCAATTAACTGTTGCTAACTTGATTCTTGTTTCCAAACATGTGAGACTTATTGTGTAACTAAAATCAATTTTCACATTGATTGTGTTTCACATTGTAAATAGCCATTTGGTAGGAACATTTTATATTTATATAATGCACATTGTATATTATCATAAGAATACAGGTTAGTTGTACGAGTACTATCTAATAAAATGGAATAGCTAGACTATTAAGTGTTGACAAACTTGAGTGTCGTATAGGTAGTAGGTATAGAGAAGTGAAGGAGTGCATTCAATTGTCTAGTTTTAATCAATTAACAGGTTTTTACTTAGGATATAAAACTAACATTATTTTAACTGCTTAATTCGAATTTTATGCTACGTTGCGTTATCCACGAGGATATGTTGCCCTCTGTTCAGCACTGTATGTATGTAATATATCCTAACCAGCTGCTGAACCTGCGATATAACTGACTAATCCCCCAAACCCTTCTGAATGAAGCAAATATGCCTCCAGCTATATCTGAACTGACAAAGACATGACTGTTTATTATTTTTGCTTATTATTTTTTGTTTTAAACTACATATAACTAATCGAAGTATCGGCAGTTACGTAATACACGCTAAATGAGAATGTTGTGCACTAAAAAACAGATCCGAGGACATCACATAGCCAATCTCGACCCCTTGGAAATAATGAACAGCGCTTTGATCGGTAAAAACAAACGGGAGGTGATTCACAACAGCTACAGGTTTGGTAAGAACACACGAGAACCTGAAATACTGAAAGCACCGTGGTCGCTCGTTGTCTCATAAGTAGGTAGTTATGGCGGCGAAGCAATATTCGTTAACAATTTTCCATTTGCAACACTTTCTAAAAACTTTCAAGATCTTATTCTTATGCATATTTAGGTGGATTTACCCTATAACAGCTGTTTGTATTTTAGGCGGCAATTATGAATCAATACGGATTGGCACAAAAACACTAAATTGAGTTTTATTATTTTGTTGTTGCAGTCGGATTATTTGGACTTTTTATGAACAGAATTTATCAGCAAAGTCAAAATGTCAGAAACGTGTTTATTTTTTATTTGCGTTTATTTTTTATTTATTTAAAGATGTCTGTTCGTAAATCGATTCGAAAGCTGGTAGCCATAACTACAAGTTCATAAAGAAATGTGGATGTAACGCACAAGGTCCTCGGCTCGCACGCATATTTGCTCATCTCAATAACTATTTAAGTATTCATGATCTGCACGATACACGATCCATGTGATTTATTTATTATTATTATATTGATTGCATGCCTGTATTTACTAGATTGTATGAGCATTAGCATGTATCTATATACTGCATGAAACAGTACCTATTATTATATATTGAACATTCAAAAACTATATTGTATGTAATTAAGATTATAAAAATGTATTGGCTATGGTTTATGCAAATAGAAAAGTATTTTATTGTTTGGCATCGAGAGATGCGCTATCTTTTTTATCGTCGGTGTTGGATAATCGCCAGAGAATTGCTCTCCACTTCTAATAAAACATAGCCACGTTAAATTCAACAACTCTATTGCATTTAAAAGTTTATTTTCATATCACTTAAGAAATATATATATGCATACATTGATGCACCGCATAACTTTTAAAACAAATGTGTATATTTTGTAAATGTAAAGTTGTCATATCTGTAAGGGCGTATAGTTATGGGATAGTGTCACGTTGGCTAAAAAAATATGTAAATTCCTAGTAAAGGTATATGATAAACTATTTTGCTTTAATTTGTGCTTTATTCAACGGGTACTTGTTTGTATAATGTAATGTTGCATTTCTATGGGTATTTAAAAAAGTTTTTTTATCTTTTTTTAACGTTCCTACTCTGATGGCGCCTTATGTCTTTTAGATGAAGCTGATATGGATAGAGTGTTCAAATTACCATCCACTACTTTTATTGGTGAAAAGGAGAAAGCGTTACCGTTGAGGTAAGTTTTAAAACCATTTAACTTTATAAAAAAAAAAAACTTTAATTCGGATAAGTACCTAACATCCCTATGGGTTAGTAAACAAAAAGGGTAACTTATATCTATGTTAGTAAACTTATGTACTATCTATTTGAAAACCAGGCTGTGGTTCAAAAGGCATCTTTGAACCACATCACCTAACAAAGGGGAATCGTACCTCCCCGCTATGGTCTTCAGGATGAAGTGTACATATTTAATACATTGACTCTTGAGGAGATAAATATAGTGTATGTATAGTAATTTTTACCTAAATGTGTATACTGTACTGGTTAGTTTTTAGCTTCGATGGTTATAACGTTTAATTATAGGTGCAGTTGATAAAGAGAGCTTGCTATCAGTGTTATTGTGTGACCTTCACCTTGTCTTTTGTAAGCGCCTATGACGTTTACTTTATCACCTTTATCGATAACAACTGCTACAGCTGATTGGATATTATGCGAGAAAATAAAATGATACAAAGCATATTGTTTCCTCTGATTTCTTAAGAACCAAGATTTGCAATATTTACTTTAATTGCTCTGTGATTAGTTCCAATGATTTGTTATGCGTGTGATGGTAACTATTTACTGGAGGCGTGTGTAATAACTTGTTATGTAATACCCTCTTTTGTTTGAAGATTTCTCGTGGTCAGCTGTAAAACTTATAAGTCTTTTCATATTCTAGCTACTTGTAAATCTTTTTTATTTGAGGCTCGGTTAGGTCCTGCAGTTTATATGTGAAAATATTCGATAAAATCGTTTGGGACCAATACAAACCAATACAACAATCCTTTGATAACTAGAACTATAAAATGTATGCTTGATATTTCCTAGAAATCAACAAACTCTTCCTTTATATATTCCCACAGTTGGGACTGAGACTATGTGAGAGGCAGCATCCCATAATTCACCACGGCCCAATATTTTCGGCCTAATAATTGCTAAGAGTAATTAAGATTAATAATTTCAGGGAAATTTTGAACCGTCTAGAGCAAGCGTACTGCAACAACATTGGTATTGAGTTCATGTTCATCAACTCGCTGGAGCAATGCAACTGGATCAGACAACGCATCGAGCCGCCCAATGTCGGCAAGATGAGTGCCGACCAGAAGAGATTGATCCTCGCTAGGCTTACCAGATCCGCTGGGTAAGTGATACAGATTTATCACAAACTAGTAAACTAGTACCGACCCGAGTCCCGACTTCGCAAGGGTGCAATTTGCTAATGAAGAAAATACAATTCCAAATTTAAAAACCGACTCTTAATTACGTTTTTTATTGTACCGAATTTTACCCAACCGAAGGTTGAATATAGTCTAAAATTGCATATCGCATTCCGAAGATCTTCAATATTACCCAATATACACAGAAATCAACGCTCGTTTTCTACAGAATGCAACTAACGTGTAATATTGGTATAGATTCGAGAATTTCTTGGCGAAGAAATGGTCATCGGAGAAGCGTTTCGGTCTGGAAGGCTGCGAGATCCTGATCCCGGCGATGAAGCAGGTCATCGATGTGTCTACACGCCTTGGTGTCGAATCTATCATCATGGGCATGCCTCACAGAGGTAACTCACATTCTATTCCATACCCAACAAACATTTTACAAGTCGCCACAACGTGCTGATTTCTACATTTGGTTCCTAAGCTGGTCGTAAGTACGTCGCCATCACGTTGACTTCACCGAGAATAGGCCCATTTTATACGAAAAAGTGTCTTAAAAGAGTGACGTAACCGTCGTATAAACCACTTTTTGGTCAGATAGTGGTTGTGTAGTAGTCGCAAAACCCACGTTTTCGTCGAGTGATGGTGTTTATTACCGCTGCTTCGGGGCATTTTGTTGCAAATAGGTAGCGTAGTATTATTTTCAAACAGGATTTTGTGATAAAATGGTGAGATAAGTCCCGTAAATTATTATGCCTGCATGACTTCAATTTATGTCAGTACAAAAATTTATGTGCATATTGTATATTGTGTTGAAACTCATTGGGCCCATTAAATCTATTGGGAAATTAATTCTATTGGGTAATATGAGCTAATTATGTCAATTTAATTAACGCGCCATGCAAATTCTTTAAATTAAGTGATTTAATCATGTAAATTTTTAGTAAACATGCTAACATGGGAAATATACAACCATATTACTACATCAAAACGACTACTTATTCTGTGCACATACTTTTTGTTTAATATTGTCAGCCATATTAACTGAAATAGGGTTCCTTTGTAGTGTAAGGGTAGTATAAAAGTTATAAAATTGTCTTAAAGTCGTATAAGGGTGCAATTTATCACTCTAAAATGGTCGTCACTTAAAGGTGGTTCTCGCGATTCTAATACGATTAATGGTGGGAAAAAAGTCATATTGACGTCACTAAGATCACGACACTAGTTTTACCACTAAATGACGCCGTTTCTACATAAAACTGTATAATAGTCATAAAAATAGTCGTATAGAAGTTAATACGATTTCTGTATGACTGAAATATACGACTAAAAGTTATGTAAGAATAAGATGCTCTAAGTCGTATTACACGCTAAATTACTTCAATGCGATGTTTACAACACTTTGAGTCGCATATTTTTTATTTATATGACTGAAATGTTTGTTGGGTACAGTTGATGCATTTAACGAACTTTTCGAAATTCGAATTCAAATTATGACTAATAAATAATACTGGACTGTCTTAGTAGAAATTGCACTCGAAATATTTTATGTTGTTTAATGAAATATCTTAGAAATCTTTGAAAATTACGTACGAAATTTGTCCTTTTCTGCTTATCTTAAAAAAAGATTAGTCATGCATCATGTGCTTATAACTTCTATGTTCTGGCAGTAAACTAACAGGTGGAAGTAGGGCTTTTACCCGGCAGTGAGACAGTATAGGCAGTTAAATAACATTGACATCTATCTTTATTCCACAGGTCGTCTGAACGTGGTTGCCAACGTCTGCCGCAAACCTCTGCACCAGTTGTTCACTCAGTTCGCTGCACTCGAAGCCGAAGATGACGTAAGTTTTTTTTTTTTCAATTGAACACCATTTTCTAAACCAGACTCTTACTATTGGAATGTGTGCTTCAGATATATCGTGTAAATTACGACACGATATGTCACGAGTGTTCTGGAGTGCGCATGCGTCACTCATCGTTATCTACTGTTACCTGACTTACAGGATTTAAAAAAGTACTTAGTTTAGTTTGTCTGTAGACTGAGTTAACTTTAAACTGTAATTTGTGATAAGAAAATAAAAAATATTCTTATACTTATTTTTGAAAATGTACCGTACGTAACACGGTATAAAGGTCACATTTAAATGCTTTAGTTTTGAGTGGAGACGTGTCATGCAGGGTCAGATATAGTTGAAGTTTTCTTGGAAACCGATGGATGTCTTCGATTGAAACTTAACATAAAATGAACTATTTATTATCTACTTTTTAAATTAAATTTACTTTATCTGACGCACCTGCATACCTATCTCTTTTGTTCACTGTACATAGGTACCATTCCCAAAATCACGTAGAATATAAGGTATGTATTGAAATATTAATCGGTGACAAACACATAATTAAGAACATTATTAACAACAGGGCTCCGGTGATGTGAAGTACCATTTAGGTACATACATCGAGCGCCTGAACCGCGTCACGAACAAGAACATTCGCCTGGCCGTGTGCGCTAACCCATCTCACTTGGAGGCCGTGGACGCCATCGTGCAGGGCAAGTGTCGGGCAGAGCAGTTCTACCGCGGAGACAATGAGGGCAAGAAGGTATGAAAACTCATTTAGCTAAAGTTTGCTCAAGTTCTTTTTTCAATTGACTTTAACAAATACCTTCTTTACGTAAAAAAAATAAGTAATACATAAATACGTAAAATATGAAGTAGAAGTTGTAGCGGAAACTAATCTTTATGTGTAGGCATTACAGTTGTTGTTTCAAAAGAGTTGCTTACACATTGCAGCATTGATCTTACACACCTAAAATTAAACTGATTTCCCAACAATAATTTTTGCTTAAAGTTACAATACGGCCGACGTATCTTGGCGGCTTTGAAGTTAGCCGATTGCTGCGCAGTAAACAATTTCGTTTCTATAAGATCCATTGCGCAGTCAAACAGCTATCTTCAGACCGCCAAGATACGTCGGCCGTACTATACTTAGTTAACGGTTTTCTGATGTGTCTTATACCCGTTGTTAACATTCGTAGGTAATGTCCCTACTCCTCCACGGCGACGCGGCGTTCGCCGGTCAAGGCGTGGTGTTCGAGACCATGCACTTGTCAGACCTGCCCGCCTACACCACCCACGGCACCATCCACATCGTCGTCAACAACCAGATCGGCTTCACCACTGACCCTCGTCACTCGCGCTCGTCTGCTTACTGCACAGGTTTGTTAATGATTGAGTATATTTATTTAGTAAGTTAATTTAAAATTAAAGCTAATAGCCTGTTCCAAAGTATGATTTCTATAGAAAGGATCGGGTTAGGAACTCCATGGTTATTCTTTAATTTAAATTAAGCGATGGAATGTGGATTCAGGAAAGTACCAATGTGACTTCTTCATTTCATATGTAGTTTCTAAGTTTATGTTGGACATCATTGACATTGGAGAAGTATAACATCTTGAGGATGGAAACCTGTATCGCCAATTCGCCTAGAGCAAGTGTGGTGAACAATGCTGGTGCCTTCTCTGTATGAAAAGACTCCTTTGTCCTGCAGTGGAACGATAATAGGCTGGTATTATTATTATTACAATATTTCTGATTACAACTTATTGTTTAACTTACAGACGTAGCCCGCGTAGTAAACGCGCCGATCTTCCACGTGAACGGCGACAACCCGGAGGCCGTCATGCACGTGTGCAACGTGGCCGCCGAGTGGCGCGCGACCTTCCACAAGGACGTCGTCATCGACATCGTCAGCTACCGCCGCAACGGACACAACGAGATCGACGAGCCCATGTTCACGCAGCCGCTTATGTACAGGAAAATTCACAACACCAAGCCTGGTAAGAAGGAAATTATAAGTTTAGCTGTCTTAAAATCAAACACAATATGCTGTCATATTTATTTGGAGAAGTGCATAATCTATCATGTTACTTTACATATTTGCAGTTATCATGTCACTTTTAATTACATCTTTGCAGTATCCAGTTAATGTAGCAAATTGTATTTAGGAAAAATTGTGTTCTTATAGCGTCTCGGTCTTTTTATGTAACGTCACTCTTATTTCAACGTGTCTTATTAGCGCACAGAAACTGTACTTATGTTTTTATTGATAAAATAAAAACATAAAGAAAAAAATGTGCAAAAGTGCAATGTTGAATTGGGATAAATTGTCAGTTTTGAATGTAGAATGAAACGACAGCAGGTGAAAAACCACCGTCCTATATATATCTAACAAATTCAATGATCTACCGTGTACGCGTAAGCAGTCTATTCATAAAATTTTGTTACATTTGACCTTTTCTCCCACAGTACTCGAAAAGTACGCCGAACAGTTGATTTCTGAGGGCGTCGTCACCGCTGCTGAAGCGAAGGACGTAAAGGACAAATACGAGAAGATTTGCGAAGACGCATACACCCAGGCCAAGGCCGAGACTCACATCAAGTTCAAGGACTGGCTCGACTCGCCGTGGTCTGGATTCTTTGAGGGCAAGGACCCGCTTAAGGTAGCTATCACTTGTATATCACTATAGAAAATGCTTTTTTAAGAGCATAATTTGCCTGTAGTAGTAGTAGCCGCGAGATGGTTATTATAAGTGGTGCGCATTGATGTTGTAAACTGTATCATTGCAGGTTGCTTACTGTAATGCTCGGTCGTCCTTACTCACTAATGTAATGGTCGCATCTAAACAATTACATTACAGGCGAATGCTCCCACAATATTTACGACTCTTTTATAAAACTTTACAGATGTCAACTACCGGCGTAGTAGAAGAGACATTAGTACACATCGGCAAACGTTTCTCGTCTCCTCCCCCCAACGCCGCCGAGTTCGAGATCCACAAGGGATTACTGCGTATCCTGAAGGCGCGCATGGCGATGGTGGAGAACAGGCAGGTGGATTGGGCGCTCGGCGAGGCGATGGCTTTCGGCTCACTGCTGAAGGAAGGCATCCACGTGCGACTGTCCGGAGAGGATGTGGAGAGAGGAACATTCTCACACAGGTCAGTAAAATTTGATCGGCTCAAAAGCATTTTTAAAAGTTCACTATACATAATTACAATGTAAATAAAATTGTCCATTCCAATATCCTAGAACTCTTCTCAAGTCAATGTATGATTTCTGTTAAAATTGTTTTTCGCGCCTTACTTCAAAAGCCAAATTTTAAATGTCCTTGTATTGCGTCCTTATAGTGCACTAACAGACGTGTTTGTTGTTCAGGCATCACGTCCTGCATCATCAGAAGGTAGACAAGGCGACGTACTGCTCGCTGTGTCACCTGTACCCCGACCAGGCGCCGTACACCGTGTGCAACAGCTCACTGTCTGAGTATGGTAAGTACTTGCATGACTAAAGCTCGCTTCTCACGACGCGTGACGACCCGAACCGATTTGTTTGAGCTGACACGCGGCTCCTCGTAGGTACCGTACATTCGAATATAAAATACACTGAAAAGCGGTGTAGTCTTATATGCATTAGAAATGAGCTTTGTATCGTCATCCTAGCTGAAAAACTGTTATTCTTTACAATCTAGGTGTCCTCGGCTTCGAGGTCGGTTACTCCGTAACAAACCCGAACGCGCTGGTCCTGTGGGAGGCGCAGTTCGGAGACTTCAACAACTGTGCGCAGTGCATCATCGACCAGTTCATCTGCAGCGGGCAGGCCAAGTGGGTGCGGCAGTCCGGCCTCGTGCTGCTGTTGCCGCACGGCATGGAGGGCATGGTGAGAAAGACCATTGTACTACTTTAAAATCAGTCTGTGAAATAAATTAGAACCCAAACTTTGTGATGTGTATGATGACATTGAGTTTGTGGTTGCAAAACATGATATTATCCAAGATTCTGCAGCAATCAGCAATCGTTAAATATATAATATTATTTGTAGGGCCCCGAGCACTCCTCCGCCCGGCCTGAAAGGTTCCTGCAGATGTGTGCCGACGACCCCGACTACATGCCGCCTGAGAGCCCCGACTATGAAGGTCAGTCATCCATATGCTTGACACACGACAGTATAGCTGTCATTATGATCCACATGCGGCTCCACCAGATGCGACGAATTTTTGACGACTTTTTTATTGGGCTTAGTTTTGCCAAAAGGATACTTCATACTAATTCAATATACTATATGTGTTGCAATGCAAGACTATCTAGCAATAACAATTCTAATATAATTAGCGTTTTATTTAAAGAAAAAATTCTTAAGTTATTTTTTTATATCATGTGCACAATTGTGTGTTTATATGTATTGGTCACTAATTACCAATCGCCCTATCTAAAAGTAATAAGTATAAATAAATAAGCATAAGTTAATAAGTATAAGTAAATAAGTTTAAGTAAATAAGTAAGTATGTTATTACCCACAGTCCGCCAACTACACGACTGCAACTGGATTGTGGCCAACTGCTCGACGCCTGCATCCTACTTCCACATCCTGCGGCGACAGATCGCGCTGCCGTTCCGCAAGCCTCTCATACTCATGACGCCAAAGTCGCTGCTGCGTCACCCCGAGGCCAAGTCTCCCTTCGATGAGATGAAAGATGGATCCTGCTTCAGGAGGTAATGATGAGCTTTAAATGATAATATTATTATTAATTATATTTTAATGCGAAGCAAATTGTATGCGAGTGACAATTATGGCACACAGAGAATTTGTAGTGTTTTAATAGAATAAAAGATTCCCCTGCCGGCGTTTCGTCCGCGTGGCAGTCAAGTATACCATAAAACAGATCCTATAACACTCGGCAATAGTGAAGCTTTCTGTCAGTAAATATTTTTTTTTGTAATCAGACCAGTATTTCCAGTAATTACATTGCAACAAAAAAAGAACAAACTTTACTCTTCTATAATATAAGTCATAAATAGGTAGGTAAATATGAAATAAATTGTATGCACCTGACAGTGTCTCGAAACTCCAATGGATCATATTATCGCCCAGACACTACCTATAAATGCATCATCAATCAAGATTGGCACGCAAATCTAGAATGATTTAAAATGAAAACATTTTTATCGCCTAATGCGCTAAGGACAAATATTCGTTGGCCAAACAACTTCCTCGCTATAGAGATCAAGGGATGCAAATTATCTTTCTTCAATTTCTAAAATACCCGTACCGATTTTTATTTTGCTATTTCTGTTGTGCAGAGTAATTCCCGATGAAGGCGTTGCATCTCAGAACCCGCAGAATGTCCGCAAGATCTCGTTCTGTTCCGGCCGCGTGTACTACGACCTGCTGAAGCACAGGCGCGAGAAGGGACTCGAGAAGGACATTGCTATTGTCAGGTAATTAGCTCTGAAAAATTAAATAAGCTTGCATAAGTCATTGCAATACAAACCTTATGTCAATGACGTAAGACATGATGCGCGCTTGTGGTTTGCAACGATTATTTCGGTCTGCACTTATTATTGTTTGTTATATGAAAAATTATGTTCCTTAGAAGAATAACAAATAAACTCCGAAAAACATTTAGAAAATAAGCTGATTTATTATCCCTCACTACTTTATTATTTGCCCGGAACTTCGTCCACGTAAAAGTTGATATATTATAATCTCACGGGCACAGTACATTTACAGGGATAAAAAGCCTAACATGGACTAATGTGTTATTCCAGATTATAATCTATCTCTGCGCCAAATTCCATCCAGATTCCATCCGTTTAGCCGTTCGGGCACGATTGAATAACAAACATCCATCCATCCAAACTTTCGCATACATTATAGTAGTAATGTGAAATAATCCCATGCTCTTTCATCAGAGTGGAGCAAATCTCGCCGTTCCCGTACGACCAGATCAAGGCCGAGATTGAAAAGTACCCGAACGCCAACATCGTGTGGAGTCAGGAGGAACACAAGAACTCCGGCTACTGGCAGTACGTCGAGCCGCGATTCCGCACATTATTGCAGAACCAGAAAACCGTTGCGTATGTATCATTTTTAAAGTGTACAGTGCATACTGTTTTCGTCTGATTGTTTATTATTAGCTTTGGTTTCTTGTTATCAATAAACAGCTTCTATTAGCTTCGTTCTGTCACAACGATCCATCCCACAATATGAAATTACACAATGCCAAAATCCAATACTTTTTGTTACTGGCGAAATGAGGGTGTAGGTACTAATGGGTACACCTCTGCCTAACTCTTCGGGGATTACAAGCGTGATTATGTTATGTTGTTGTTAATAGGCTTAAAATTAGTTCGTGTTCACTAAACTGACAAAATACTTTGAAAAAATTGGAAGATATTTTGATGTGAGTTGATTTGCTGTGGCAGAAACTGAAGCCTTATAATTATAGGGTTCGCTTATAAAAAGCTATCAAATCCTTATGCTGTATAAAATTAAGACAGAATTATTATGGCTAAAGTTTTTTGGTTATCTATTTTGTATTCATATCGTTCCGAGTCAAATCAGCGAAATGCAGCTTGAGTTTCGGTTAAACTATATATGGTCATCGTTACAACAGCAACACTCCGACACGGCAACGCCTCAAAAAATCGAACTGTTAGTTGCAATCGCGCCGCCCGCGAGCTTTTACCTTTTTACCTTGTCATTGTAAAAAATATTTTAATGTATGCGATTTAAAGCCCTAATTTCAATGGCAAATTGTTTGCTATATCGGAGCCGTGCTGTTATAGTAAGCGATGGCCTTAGGATTGATCTTGCATGGTGTTTACATTTGCATGCGTGGCTGTTCATTCAGTAACATTTCCAATCATTTTACTTCATTTTCGCGCAATCCAACAATAATGGTGATATTTCCTTAACACGGTTCTCTAAGAAACGGTAACGCCATAATTTGGCTATTGGTTGCAGTGCTAAGCCTCAAAAGGGTAACTGGTTCTCCCAGCTTTTCGGGCAGGAAGCGAAGCCTGTGTCAGGTGACGATGAGCCAGTGCCGCGCACCATTAGGTGAGATAACGGCATATGGCGACCATCTCCATTCCCGTACCTTTCCTTTTCTATTATAAAAACGCTATCATAAAATCCTGCCTGAATCATTTATTCATTTCATTCCGAAATGATTGCAAGTAAAGCAGGGTGTTTGGCTATGTTGACTAAATTGTAAACATTCATACAAAATGACGTCATTCCGTATGCACTTACAATACTGGCATTCAACAATAATCTTAAGGATCGGTTTGCACCAAAGTGTAGAGGAGAAGGCATGTTTATTTTCACATCTTACCGCTTAGCTTAAACGAAATACAGTATCTTATTGATTGTTAACGAGACATCTCTCCTCTCCGTTTTAGTTCGGTTCCTAAAGTAGTTTTTTAAGGCATTTTCCACCTTTTTTTTACCAAAAAAATGAGCAACAATAAAACCCAATTGCAAACTTAATTATGTTTAAAGGATTGTGTGCAGTTGAACACCTTGTTGGTTTCAATACAAAACATTACAACTAAAGTCAAGTTAGTAAAGAGTAAACTTTTATTTTTTACTGTTTTTCGAAATAATGAGTTTAATGGCCTTAATACTGGACTTGAGTTTGGTTTAAGTACTGACTTCTGATTCATTACACATCACAAACTTGTGCTTTGTAACATCTAACAGATTTGCTTTTAAATTCTGCTGGATCTTGATATTGAATCATTGGTGCGCCTTATTGGTGAGGTTCTTCAGAAAGGTCAGGTGCGGAGTACTCGTAACCGGCGTGCTTGTATGACGAGATGTATGAACGTAGATGAGGCGAAAGGAGTATGTAAGGATCGTAGCAGGTGGCGTTCTGTGGTTTCTGCCTACCCCCATGGGAAAAAGGCGTGAGTTTATGTATGTATGTATGCATGTTCGCCGAGTGTTGGGGGTTAGGTTATCAAAACTACAGGGCCCTGTTTTTGAGTATAGTACGGCCGACGTATCTTGGCGGTCTTAAGATAGCTGTTTGGCTGCGCAATGGATCTTATAGAAACGAAATTGTTTACTGCGCAGCAATCGGCTAACTTCAGGGCCGCCAAGATACGTCGGCCGTATTGTACCTAGGAAAAATCGTGGTAGCATTGATCTATATTTGAAATCTGCATAGCATTCATTCAGTGTCTCCCCGTAAAGATCGTAGGCGTTGACACCGCACAGACACTGCGTAAACGCAAACGCTGCGTGAACATCGCGTAGATAGTAAAAGCGTTCAAGAAGTATGAATACGCTATAACACCACATAAGTGCACCCTGAAACTTAGACGTGGCACTTATTAATGATTTATAATGTTATCAACACGAAACTCAAGCTGCAGAGACCATAAAACGTAAATATTTACTGTGTAAATATTTAGCATTTAGTAAATATTTAGGCGAACACATGCTTATTTTTATGTATTTTTATTGCTGTAACATTAATTGAGCTTAGTTCTGCCAAAGCAAAACATGTTCTTTCAATAATTCAATGAATTACATGAAAATTATATTATTGAATATGTCAAATGTGTTACATTACTGTCCAGCTAAAGCAGGTCAATGTACAATAGATTTCAAATTATTCAACGTTAAAATTAAATATACAAAATCATTACAATTACTTAGAAAAATGGGACAAAGTTTGATGTGGGTTGGTTTGTTTTTGCAGAACTAAACCCAATTATATTCTGCTAAAAAGAACTGATCATAATTTTTATTTTTTCTTATATTCTAGTTACCACGGACGTGCCACTGCCGCAGCCCCGGCCACCGGCTCCAAGGCAGCTCACAACAAGGAGCTGAGGAATCTCCTCGAAGAGTTCTGCGTGCTATAAACGACCATACCCACACACACGAACATACGCGATGGCAATACAGAATGGCTAGCTTGCCCCGAACACATCGTCTAATCATAGATTAACGCCGTCAACGTACACGCATAGAATGTTAAACGATATACTGTTAAAATTAGACAACAAGATTAATGCCATATTATAAACAATGTAAAAGAATCTACACAACTACGTAATCTATCTTGAAACGTAATGTATCTTTGACGTGATCATTTATTTTTGTCGAACGAAATTTATTTTTGTATAATATTTAAAATATTATTTTTCTCCTTACTCTCAGTATTTTGTTGTAATTCTCTTCATGTTTAGGTAGATTAGTTAGATAAATTATTATTTATTTATTTAATGTAGCATACGTGATCTGTAGAACCTACATAATTAATTTATTTTTATTGTAAAAGCAATATAACGTAGTATCACGTATTCTCCACTGTAAGATGTTGCGTACTAGATTATAATAATACATATTACTTCAGAAACATTATGGTACATTAGTTACAAAGTGGCGGAAATACGCTGGTTGTATTGTTTTCATGTACATAAAAATAATGTTTTATTTTTTTATTATTCGATATTTTTTATCGTTAACGGATTTGTAGTTAAAACGTTCCTTTTACTAGTCTGGGATACGACATAGAATTGGTAATCTTATTACGTAGCAGTAATCGCACTTTGCGAGCGATTAGATAATAATTTATTGAGAATGGGCGGGCGTAGCTAGAGATGAGTTCTTGATGGAAGTTTGTTAGGTATTATTGAACATCGGAAAGTACAGCATTGGCGCCAAAAACACGCTAAGCCCATGTTTGTGATAATGCTAGTAGTGTTTCACCACGTAATCGTATTAATAACGAATTCACTTATCAAGCACTATAACGAATCCGTTAAGGCCAGCGTAATTAACGGGACATTGATATAATTGGCGGTAAATATTAATTAATACCGCAGTAATTAGTTAATTTGATTGACTAGTTGCGACGGAATATTTATTTTAAATTATAAAAAAAGAAAATTTAAATAAAAATTAAAGACAATCTTGAGGCTGGACCTAATTGCTGATAAGGTTCATTGAGTACTACGATATGGGTTATTTGTAAGTTTGTAAAACAGGAATCAAAATAACCCAAAAGTATAATGTGTTAAGTAAATAAATAAAGTTAAAGAAAATATATTATCAATTCGCCATTGTTGTTCTCCTTGGTTTGCGAAAATGAAGTAATGTCCGGTAAATAGTTATTGGTGTTACACTGGCCGTAACACTTCCATTGTTCGCTTGCAAGTACGTTGTTACCATTACAATAGTTTTGCTTTACGATACTGTACATGAGATATTATTAGTTAGATACATTAGATAATGTCTAGTAACTAGGCACCAGTTTTAAAGTAAATTGCACCTTAGTACATATAATGTATGTAATAATCGTCATCAGGTCGTTTTGGTTGCAATCTTCCGGCCCCTGCGCATAGGTTTAGTTGGCTCATAGTTACCGCCGTTGTGAACGGCACAATGTAAGGAACAACACCAACATCCAATGCTTTGTATAAACCGACGCAAACTTAATCTTGTCTGTAGTCAATCTTCGAATGTATGTATGTCGTTATATATGTAGAATTTAATAAAAAAACCTAAATTATCTCACTATTGTGAAAGCCACGTGTAAACTAAGCTTTATTCAGACTCCTAGTATTGTGACATTCAACCTTAATATTAAATGCGGTTTAGCTTTTTAACACTATTCGCATGTGTAGGTGCATTGTTTTATTGTTAAAATTAACGTAATTATTTTGATGTTCACGTATTTTCGATTTATTATAGACTCAGGACGCCCTTGAAGAATTTTAAAGATTCGAATGATAGTATTCTTCTGGCAAGTACTATCCGAGTCAATTTATTGCTAAATGTTAGTTTTGATTTAGTTATTTACAAATAAAATGTACTATTAATTGAGAAACGTTGTTTTATTACCATGTGGTAGCAGAATTGGATGCACGATCCTATGATACCCGTACACACACACGCAATTCACGATATCCGATTTACGGCCTCCGCCGACGTCAGACAAACCGTGACCGATTTTTTGTCGGTGAGAAATGGAACGCACAAGTCCTAAAAAAGTCGGTCCTACGAAACTATGAAATAATCGTCCGATCCTACAATATCGGTTCTACAAAAAGTCTGACGTGGGCGGAGGGTTTTAAATAAAAACAAAATATTTAAAAAATTAAGTAAACACAACATAAAAGTGTTAACAAAAGAAAGTTCAAAAAATTCACAAAATATAAAAGTGTAACGTAATGAAAAGCGCAATAGATCACAGTGCCGTGCCCTTGATGTCGCGCGGCTCACCGCGGTCTTGGAGCACTTTCAAGATTCTTATCTCTCGCTAGTCTCATTTCAGCTCACAAAGCAGACTTTGCCCCCTATTTATAAGCTGCTTGGCTAGCTCCGGACCACACCAAAAGGTGCGAAGATTAAAGATGATATCAGTTACGAGTGCGTTTTACACGTCACGCTGCTACCACTTCAAAGACGCGCTCTTTTGAATAAAACGATGCGTATTGTGAGACATCCTTTTTTTTCCACGATGCGGGTCGCGATTATCTCGTGACTATGCGGGTTACATACAAGAAATTTAAAATTAAAGGAGGTTTTAGGAATGGTTTGTTTTTCCTTTACAGTGACTTTATTTTGTAGATTATTTAAGGCAAATCGGCGTTTAGAGATTTTACTAGATTTTCGGAAGATCGTTACAGCACCTAAACGCTAGCCTAGAGTAAGTGAGGCTTTGGTTGTGAAATGTCTTTGGCGTCTGTAGAACACGGCTCGATAGCTGCGAGCGGGCCTAGATCACTGACAAGTACTTATGCCGTGCCGTGAATAAGAGAGCCGCAAATCACCGGGTAAATTGTAAACAAAGAGCAACATTGACTAAAATAATAATGACAGCGAAACTGCGACACGTTACTTAAATTGCTATGTGGCAATTTGACAGCAACACACGGAAAGATTACAAAAGGAAATGTTTAAAAAAATTTGTTGATTTACAATTTCAGTATTATAAACTGATGAATGCATTTCAAATTGTACAAATTATACTTTGTGGAACGAGGAGCAAAATTCAATGGGCTTCATTACAAAAAAGAAATAAAAATATAGGTACCTAGTTAACTAAGCAAATAGGTACCAATCAGCAAAACAATGCAACTTTGGAGGATTACGTTTTCCCGTAGCTACAAGATATTTAGGTATTATGTTGCATTGTAAACGTGTGTTTTCCGGGCGGATATACTTAAACGTTTTCCCGCAAAGAGATTTCTCTCTAAACTAAAATGTCATCCGTGAAGACTACAATCCGCAGAAGTATCACAGCACTTTGTTGTTTCTCCCGGGGCTTAGTCCTTTGTTTTCTAAAACCTCTCCGAGCTCCTTTAATACTTTGTAATGGCGGGACAAATTCTGTGTGTCTTGCTCGCTGTCTGCGATGACTGAGTTGAGATGAGCTCTTTTGCCCAAGTGGGTACGTACGGTACTAAGAACTTGCATTTACGGAAATATGAGAACATATTTTATGATTTTTAATACCTTTGCGCACTACAGCATGAACTTGTTATACTTGCACATCTGATATCTTTTCGCCGCCGTTGTCATAACAAAAGTTGTATTTAGACAGTTTTTTATTAAGCGTCCTTCGGGACATAGATAAGGTCCTCATCCGGGACGAGCGTAATCTAATCGCATAGGGTAAGAAGCGCACTAACGCATAGCACTAGCAATAAGTATGCAAATTATACCAGCATAACGATGCGCGTAGCCCGTAGGCTTGCGACTAATCGCGTAGCCTCGCCTACGCGGCGCGGTAGACAGCTTTTTGCTACAGAGCAACGCACGTTTGACGCAAGGCCGACGGGCCGGTACAACTTCACGGGGCAATGAACTATGAGTTGAAAGCCGATGTGATAATTATGAGAAAAAATAACAGTATTCAGTTATACGGTTATCATTATGTCATTTTATATTTTTCATTTTTATTTGGTGCTGTAGTAATGTTGCACTGTTATTTAAATTAATATAAAATTTAGTTCATATTATTTGCATTATTTGCAGTATAACATCCATGAAGATATGTTTTTTTTTGTAATGAAAATGTTTATGTACCTATACTAGATATTTATTTACCCATGTTTGCTAAAGAAAAAAACGATTTGATTGAACGTTGTTAATAAAAACGGAACGAATCAAGCGATTGTAAAGCAACTAAAATGAACCTTAAAATAATTTAATTTACCTCGATCATTTAAAATTACTAAAGCACTCACAATGCTAAGACTTAATCGTTTCATCTACAATTTTCAGGCTGGAGTGTAAATAACCTATCTCGAGCGTTCCTTCGTGATCCAGATGGGTCCTAATCCTACTATCATCGGGGATTTGTGGTAGCACCGTAATACCTACAGACTTACAGCTGTGCCAAACCCTTCGTACATTTCAGACGTAACAATGACACATGATGGCATTTAAGTGGTTTTCAAAGGCGGGCGTGTATTCTACCATATTCAAGCAATCAAAAGGTAGGTACCTATTATCTTTTTAGTATGAGTAGGTATGGAAAGAACCATGATAACTTTATTTTTCTATTTGCGCGGCTCTCATTAAAAGCTCGATGTTTCATTAAAATTAAATTAACTATCATCGCTCGTCAGTCTTTCATTACCTACACGAGTAGATACCTATTTTGCCTGGGTACTTGATATGAATTGAACCTAAATGTATATGTACAACTAGGTACACGCCTTCAACAAAGCCAGATAATAGAAATCCGTCTAATTCTAACCGACTCAAAGACCTAATAAGATTTATAGGGCACAGTAGACAGGTAGCTAGGCAGTATCTCATCCTTTGTATCCGTCCACACAAAAAGTGGAGAGGCAACGTTAGTCGACGACGGTCGCGTGCGTGCGATGTCGGAATACTTGCCGAGATACCATCTTTAATCTTCACTCTTCACACTGTTTGTTACTGAAAAAAAGGTTTCTTTTTTTAAGAAAAATACTCGTATAAAGCTTTGAAGATAACGAAAAAAAAAACACAGGTAGTTAGTGAGATACATTATCATAAACCGAAGAAGACTGTGAAACTAAAGCCGGTTGAAGTGGTTAGGACTTAACACAGCTTCAATATTTACCTGATTAGAGACTACCTGTTTGAATATTAACGCAAAGTAGGCAGCTACTTAACATTAAAGCGGAGGCAAATTGTCTATTTTTCCATTCGATGTGCCTTGGGGCGTAGATTTTATATCAAAGTTTTTTTTCTTTAACCCTGCTCGTACATAGGATGCAGCGACAACACAGAGTTGCGGTCATAAAAACTGTATAAAAAAGACTACGTGCAACACATGCCTTTGTAAACGCATTGAGCCGCATATTAATCGCTTTTATGTAGAAAAACACTGCGTACGTCAGGTGCAAGTGCATGTAATGCACATTCTGATGTGCTGGGGATACCTTTACCCCCGATTTCCCGAACGAAAAATAAATGTGACGAAATGTCAAACGCGCTTAAATTGTTGTAATTGGTTGTTGATAATTCAGTCAACCTATAACAGCAGATACGCGCGCTTGGTAATAAAATCTGTCATATAACTTTTTTGTTCGAGAAACCGAATGTTGGTTGTAGAGAAAATGCCTGTATAATGTGCCAGTTATTTTAGTAGCAAAAGATTCAGCTTATTCAAGCGACACATTTACAGCAGATTCTTTTTAATAACCCAGCGCTTCATTTTCTTTGGAATCCCTCAAAAGAGATAAACAGGTTTTATAGTTGGGGAACCAAATCCAGGGTCGTCATCACACGTCTATATATTCACAGATGTAGCGGCCTCATAAAAGACCCAAATTGTTCTTTTTGCGTTTCGAATGAGGCATGGAATCGAATGCCAAACAGCTTGTTTTGTTGACTTGCAAAAACAACGCGCCGTGAGAATCGCGAACACGGAATGGATTTTGTTACTTTTGCATACGTATCTATACTTAGGTTTATTTTCCTAGAAGTATTTTTGGGTATCTCTAGGTATAATGCGACAACTACATACCTATTTATATGTATAAAATACCCTACAGTAAAGTAGGTTTCATCCGGGGATTTGCGGATACAGACAGTTCTAGGATATCGTGACAGTTCGGTGTTATTCATATACAGGTACATAAGTATAGGTAATGTTGTTTTCATCTTATTCTGGGATGGTTTTATACATATCCAAATAACTGGCAATATTTTTTCACGCATGAGTGCGGAATACATTTTGCCACTTGCCCCCACGAGGTGGACTGACGACCTGATAAAGGTCGCGGGAAACTGTTGGAAGCGGGCAGCGCAGGACCGCTCATTGTAAGGGTTGGACCTCATCTGGCAGCACGGAATCGCCTTTTTCCGTCGCCCTTTCTCTTTCTGTCGCTTAGAACTGCCATTTGCTAGGCAGAGACAGAAAGCATAATGCGATAGCACGCGGCGGAATCCTCGAGGCGATCGCATTATACTTTCTGTCTTCTGTAAACATAACTGGAGAAATGCGGGTGTAGGTAACACCCGCATTTCGCCAGTTATGTTTAAGTCCCATGTAACATCCCATCAACCGGGCACAAATCCAGACTCCGAGGCTGCTACTGAGAAATTCCTGATGGAAAAACCCAATAACACTTTGCCCGACCTGGGAATCGAACCCAAGACCTCATGCTCAGCAGTCGCGCTTTGCGACCACTAGACCAACGAGGCAGTCTGGCAGTCAAGGCAGACATGTCATGGGTCTGCGTATAAATAAATTGATATAATCTCTTTTACGTGTTGTAGGACGTCACTACTTGCAACTCTGTATCTGAACATATTTGTACGAATACAAGTCTATTTTGGTCCCCGATTATAACAAGAATCAGGAATTCGTGACCTATCTCGTTTCAAAGATCCGCGTGAAATTCAACTGTAATCCTTTTCTACAATAACATTACTGTTGGTACTCATGACTTGACATGATATGGATACGTTCGCCCCGGGCTAGGGGTGCGGGGTGCGGGGGAGAGCATGCCAGTGACATTTATCCCTATAGTTTAACAACAAAGGAGTCAGATTCGTTGCGTTATAATGTCGCTGCTCAAAGGGCCACCTTTGTTCCAACGCTTGTTACATAGTGACACGTATGGGGGTGAAATGCTTTGAAGCTACTTTTATTTTTGTTAGTTCAGCTAATTCCCTGATTGGACACCGAGACGCTCCAGATATTTCCCATGGCAGTACTGTGATAACATTATAATATTTTCCGTATCTATAATTGCATTGTGGAGAGCTGGAATATATTTTTCTTATTTAAATTGTATTTAACTATTGAGATTTTCAATAATAGGTAATTGATGTTTCTTTGTTTTCTTATCTTTGTAATTAGGTATATAATTATCCTACTATGATGAAAATAAATACCAATAGGTTTTATTTTTAATTTAATTTGTTTGGATATCGCCAGAGTTCCGATGGAGTGTTTAATATTCACACATCTTACAGGAAGATACGGTGCGATGCATCGAGGCAATTTACTGTGATCGAATTTATTGGTACACGAAAGGAGTATATCACCGGCAAGCTAGCGTAATCGACGCGTGACTAAACAAGCATTAACAAAATTAAAGTGAACTATATTTCTTCACCAAAGAAGCTAATTCTGATTAATTATCGCGACTCGCGAATTTGTTCGCGTGAATGTCGATCACGGTTTTAATTTTTTTACGCGGAACCCTAATTCTTGTTTTCAGATTTCTCAGATCAAAGTAACCTTAGTTAGGTACTTCTTATACATCAGCTATCTGGTACGGGCAGTTAATGTCTCATCAAAATCGGTCCAGCCATTTTGGAAATTAGCCGGAATAAACAGACAGGCAGACAAACAATAAAAAAAATGATTTTTTTGTGAGATACCGTGTAAACATTCAATTTTTTTGTAAAAAAATCTGTTGTTTTGTCAATACTTACCTACAAACAGACTGTTTGTGTGTTCTTAATTTTTAGTACTTACGGTAATTTTGTAAGAAAATCTCAATAAAAATATAATAATACCTATATTTCACTAGAGTAAGTATAAAAAACAAAATACCTTTTAACCATTATTATTTCAATTTTATGACCTCTATTTGGTGTTTAGCAAGTTGTGTGTAAGTGCCTAACTTGCGAGGTCAAGAAATCAGTGTATAATATTATTGTTTACTGCTATCGTAGCACCCGCAGCTGCTGTAAAACACTAAAGTAGTTAAGTCAAGGTTGTATAAAAATGTTACTACTTACTAGAAATAGAAATATTTGTAGCCGAATTTATAAAATACTATAGGTTTTGCCCGTGGTTTTACTTGCTTCCTAGATATTCCTAGATGTTAAGGTGTTTTTTTTCATATACACGAATAAAGTGACAAGTGTGTATAATATTAGTAGATAGATACTTATATAGAAACAGACTTTCACATACAAAATTATAAATACATTTTTTCAATTGTAATATTTTGCGACATTTTCTACCAGGATATAACGTCGTGTTAATTATCAGTGTGGGCGTGCCATTAGAGTAATTTTATATAAAAATTAGGAAATCAACTTTAGAAACTTTTTATTTCTAATTTACCGAAAATTTCATGCAGAAAATCGGGGTCGTGGGTTGGTAACTTTTGTAGGTATTTGTTCTCGTCTCATAAAAATTGGTAGGTATTGGTTTTCAGGATCTCGATACCTACCCCTCAATCGTAAAAGAGTTTTTAACAACCTGGTAATTTCGTGTTTGTTATCTCCTGAAGTTATCTCAAAAGTTTTAATATAGGTTAGATCTGCAAGTCAGCATTGAGTGTAGGAGGTTATTATTTCCAATAGGTATAGGTATTAGAGATATCCAGTAAGTCGCATTACCATAAATAATTCTCTTTGGATACTGTATCCTGAAGATCCTCGTCGATAATTCAAGGTTTGAATAATTCAGTAGTCGTTTTAGGATAATTCCCAAATTGAAGGTTTCACGGTTACGCGTCGGCTTTAATGAAGTAAAGTTTTTCCTTCCATTCTTTCTCGTATTCCGGAGCCCTCGCGTCGGGTATTTCGTTTTGGTACAGGCGTTCTATCTTGTCCAATTGAAAGCGAATGTCGGGGAGGCACGGATACAACGGACTCGTAGCTAAAAGGATTGTCAACTTTTAAATGTAGGTACTTCTTATTTTTCGAGTGAGTTGAAGAGATCTGTAAGTGTAAATACGACTTCCCGTAGTAGCAAATAAACAAGGTGGCCAGATATAGATGGCCACGGTAAACGTAATTTGTTGCATGCCAGTCATTTTTGGAAACCTAATACCTATCAGCATTACAAATATCTACCTATAGCAACCGAAGCTCACAAAAATATTAATTCAGATGAATAACCACGCCAATATCGATTTCCGATTTCGAAGCGATGATGAGAACAGAATTTCGATTGAAAAGACTTAAATTAAATGTAAAGGAAAAATTATGTCGTCGACGAGAGATCTAATTAAAAGCGTAAAAGGTTTTGTGTTCCTCTGAAAAAAAGGACAAAAAGACTACAAAGGTTGACGTCAATAGCGATTTGATAAAAGTATTAAATTTCAGTTACTTTTTATCTTTCCCTTTCGATCTTGATTTAACGTCCTTTGAGGTCATTACTGAGGCTCACCGGAATGGCTTCGCTTAATGAAGTCGTGAAAGAAAATTGAGTTTAGTTAAAGGGGCGAATTTAATTCGATTTCAAACTTTTTGAATGAATGTCGCAGTTTAAGAACGCCGGCATCATGAAACCCGCAAAATAAGATGGAAGCGAAAAATGGAACTCTTGACTTTCGTGGTTAATTAAAATAAATTATTCACTGGCCCCTTAAATAGATTGCTCGGCGTCTCCATTACAAATCGTTTCAAGTTAATTTGTGATTTCGGAGAAGACACCTAATGATACTGATTAAGTAATCATTATAACTGACGTTCGTTAGCAAATTAAAGATTAAATAAATATGTACCTAACGCTCTTTCGTGGTTATCTTTAGAAATTATTTACTGAACTGGTACCGATCAATTATTAATTTAGTAGATTTAACTAACAGTATTTGTACGTTTTCTTTACAAGGCTCACATGGAGTTTTCCCTCGAACAAGTCATTTACAAATGCGTCTTAACGAGTAAGCAGTAGGTCTGTAGTCGCCAGTGGCACGCGAACTTCCGACATTTTAACTAGCACAAAGCTGTTAAGCCCGCATTGATTTTATAAGCGGGAAGTCCGCGCCGTGTAGTCGAAGCCACCTTAACCCGATGGCTCACCTTCGAAGAATGCCGACACTTCACGAAACTAAGATAGCCCAACGAAAGTAGTTCGCGAGAAGCACTTTCTTTTAGCGTTACTATCTTTAGGACATCACAACTTTTTACACCCCTGCTGATTGTAGTTTCAGTTCTGTTTACCGAATACGCTTTTATGGCCTTCGGGTTGTCAATGGACTGCTATACCGTAGAGAATGTGCGCCAAGAGTTAACAAGCAAAATCCTTTGGAAACTTTTCAACCAAATTAAATAAGCCGAAGGAAGTTTGTTTGCGAAACTCATTGAAATTACCGAAAAAAAGAACTTTACTTCTATACCGCTGGCCAAACATTCTTTTTAGCTTTTCCTCTGAAAATAATTTCTTATAAGAATTTAAACTTTTATGAAATAATTATGTAGGTACGGTCAGCGACAAAAGTCGTTTAAAACTTCGGATTTTTCAATTCTAATTATTGAGCAAAATAATAAAGAAAATACGGAATGGATGTCAAATCAAGGTACACTCAACTTTTAGTCTTTTAATTATTAAGTTTAGTTGAAACGTTGAAAAGCAGTGCATCGTATTATGTCTATTTAGATGTCTGCAAAAGTAACAGTATCAACCGACTTTTGTCGGTGAAAGTACGTGTGTTAGGTTTTTTTTATAGTCATTAAACTTTAAACAGCATTTAACAAATAAACAAGGGAATTTAACATACTTATAGGTATTCCTTATGATATGCATTGTAATATATTATAAGGATGTCGCGTATGTCGCATAATGCCTTGTAAATTCACGTACCTATCTATCTATATAGGTATATGTATATAAAATCCAATTGCCGTGCGTTAGTCTCGTTATGGTCCGACCGATTTGAATCTATATCTTTTATTTTGTTCGCCTAAATTCTGGGGTGGTTTAGAAAAAAACCGCGGGCGAAGAAGCGGGCAGCAGCTAGTATAAAAATAAAAATGGATGTGCTTTATGCGTTCCTAAACCATTGATCTCCGTTTGTGTTATAACTTTAAGGTACTTCCGCGTTCGCTTGCCTTGGTCCTTACCCAAAACAAAAGAAAAAAAAAACTTCTAGAACGGAGTCGCGGGAAGCAGCCAGTTTAACATAAAACATAGAATAGGTATTCTAATATGTTGCGAGTGTAATTAATGAACACAGGCTTTGTTTTAAAATGTATGCAACATTTACACAGGACTTTGAAATGATAAAACTTTTTTGCTAATTAAGAAGTTTAATTTGAAAGACTAGACTGTTCTTCATTAATACGCGAACTGATACCTAACGTTGTAAGTTTTAACAATGCGCTTTCAGAGTTTAGCTGTACATTTCTCTTGTGGCGGAATGTTACATACACAACTTTGTGAATTGTTATTTTTAGTTGTAACTATGTTGTAGTTTAACTATCCCGTGGTCGCAAGCGACTGTTGAGTGTGGGGTCCTGGTTTCGCTTTCTAGGTTGGGCAAAAAGTGTTATTGGGTTTTTCCAATATGAATTTCTCAGCAGAGCAGTCGCCCGGAGGTTAGAAGTTGGTGGTGTGATACTGCCGTGCCTCGGATAACACGTAAAGACGTTGGTTCAGTGTTTGATCTCTCCCCTGTCGTGTCGATTGCACCTATGTTTATGGGCACACTCGTGCACTATAATATCTTCTGCGTCACCATTGCATGATTATTTTAGTTGATGTCAAGTTGTACGTCAGAGGCTTCAAAGAGAACGGTAAAATTACTGACATTGTTCTGAAAAAAGGTATCTTGTTAACTATCGGACTAAAACGTCTTTTATTTTTTAACGGTTTCATTCAGCTCGAGCCCGTTTATTTGTTTTCTAGCTTCTCCCTTGATTCTGTCTGCGTAGATTTCAAAATTAAAATTAAAGACCCAAATTATTCCCCACAGAAACGGGATAAAAAAATTATTATCTTAGGTAAGCTAGATCAATAAAAACACATGCTTGCATGCTTGCTTTCATGCATGCTCGTGCTTAATTACAGATAATTACGCTCTGCCATTTAAGCGTGAAAGAGTATCAAACATCCATCCATCCTGATATCCATCTTCACAAACTTTAACGTTAATTATAGTTGTATTTATTTCAAATCTCTAGATATTATTTATTTTCTAGGTGAATTTTTTGATGCCATTTGCTTTTAGTTCCCTTTTTTATTCTGACTGTTTTTTTTTTGTAATTAATAAAATGTTTCAGGATACAACATAAAAGTCTGGATATAGTTTTTTTTTGTCAAGTCTACAATTATCCTGCCAATTCTGGGAACAAAAGGTGGGAGTTTATTTGAGTTTTGTCGGTTTTAGTGGGCGTCGAAAGGTTCTGTTGCCTTTTCATTGCCATGATACTGTGTTATGTGATTATTAATGGCTAATTTCTGAATGTTCAGTTTTATATTTATTCTGCGATATTAAAACGCTGAGAAATAACACATCTAGTACTGCCCAGCCATCTATCTATATATATAAATATTTGTTTTTATTGAGTTCATAAATTGTCAGAACAAGGTTTGCATGAAATATTTTTTTATAAGATTTGATGGTATTTTAGTATGAAACTCTTAATAAAAAAATGTGACGTGTAGTAAATTGTACTTAATAAAGAAATCGATCGAATGTTATGTACATTAGCAAGAAGAGCCAACATTAAATAAAATAACATCAAAATTGCTTCACTCTACAAAGCAGCTAGTAAATAAAACGACAGAGAATATGTGAGAATACAACGAACACAACAAAACAAACAAGTTTATTGAAAGCGTATCGATGTACAATGTTTAATATCTAATGATAGGTTTCAATAAAGAGTAGGCAATAAGGGGCAGGATATTGCTTAAAAGCTTACTCCCGGTTGCACTACGAACAGGTGGCTGCGGTGTCCCTGTGAGCTATAAACTGTGTTCTATGCGCTTCTGCAATGGACACATTTTACTCTCTTTATCGTCTGATAAAGTCCGACAGTCCTTTGTTCTCTTGGCTGTTCTTGAAAATTTAAAAGCGGTCCTTGCAGTAAATTCGCGTTCAACGCGCAGCCTCTGTCCGAGATACCGGCCGATGAATAAATTATTTTCACACACATAAGTAGTAAATACACATACGGACACGGTAAGCATGCACATTAGTGTGCATTAAATAAACGCTCGTACTATGTTAATTTTGGGAACAGTTAACAGGTGCTATCGCATAATCATGAAATATTGAGAGATTGACTCATGACAGTTGTCCGCATGATACCAAATCGTACCATTCACACAAGATATATCGGGTTTCCGATTAAATAATTCTCCCAACACTGTTTTTCTCGGATTTAATTTTTATTTCTACAAGTTCTTAAACACTAATTCCTCAGTTCAGTGAAGCTTTCTTGTTTTGTTTTCATCTATTTTCTTGTGTTGAGAACGGACAAAACGACAATTACGCCTCTGAATGTTTTTCCAACAAAATGAAAAGGTAACAACTATTTTTCTCCTCCGTGACACAAAGTCGAATTTAAAAATTAAATGTTCAAGATGTTCCATCATGGAAATAGAAAATAATGGAAAAAGCGTTTATGTTAAATTTAATACAACTGTAATATATGCAAGTTTTCTCTGCAGCTCTACAGTCCACTATACACAAAGAAACTCAGTCACGCAAATGATGACATCTTGTATGTGAGGATTTTCAGGGTATCCGAGAGCCAATCAGCTAAGACTACCTACATACATTAGACTCTCGAGAGCTTAACATACTCTCCGAAGTTTAGAGGATTTAGGTCCCTCATCCAAATGTCTGTCGGACTAATCGTGGCTTAGCCGTATGCTCGTGAATTCGAATAATCATGCCAATCGAATGTTCCGCATATTCATAGGTAAATCGGTGCGAGCAAAAATGTTTGCATATGGAACGGCAAACGTATTTGTCGTCAGAGGTTTTATGTCAGTTTAATCCCAGTAAAAAAGCTTGGTGAGAGATCCCCGCAGCTTCCAGTGTCGGTGTCTGTCCAATGGAAAGGATGATAAGGACCAATACTCTCTGCGGGCTAGTCTGTTTGTGTTATATTTAGCTTATGTTATGTCACGCTTTATACTATTTTCTTTTTGCAACTTTTTACCCTTTGTTATGGTTAGTATTAAAGTAAGCAATTTTATTATTTTGGCGATTTTTCAGTGGTTTTTAGAAACGTATTTTTTTTGCTTAAAATATGGGTAGGTACTTACCTAGGTGATTTTCCATTGCAATGTTATTTTTTTCTTCTATATGCGAGTGTATTTCCTACTATGGAACAGCGATTCACTCGTGTTGTCTCATATTTGCAAAATAATCCAAGGACTGAAGCAACCGGCCGTACGTTTGTACCGTCCGGCTGGATGCCGTAACATAAACTAAATATGTTTCCGCCTTAAACCCATAATACAAGTCGTATTTACCTGCGGCCATCTTTATTTCTTCACTTGGAAGAATATTTACGTTAGCTGCGGCCGGCTTTCACATTTATTTATAGCTAAAGCCAATATTATAGAGCTGTTTACATAGTCAGTTGAAATAGATATTATGGACAATAATATTTTAGGCATTTGAGTAAACCTTTAGGTATCTACGTGTTCGGATTTTCAATATAGATTATATTATATTCAATGTAATCATTGTTATTAAATTTTCAGACAAAGCTCTGAAATAAACATTTTGTATAATAATGTAGTCAGCATATTTTAGTGAAATTTGAAATTACTACGATTAGTTTAGCTCATAATCGGAAATGTATGCACTTGTCATACATATCTAAACCGGATCTGCATAATAATGCCGTTGACATTAAAATGTAGAACAGCCTAACTGCGTTGATAATTCAAAATCAATGTGCTTTGGTTAATTAGTTTATGAGGCTTTATAGTAATAATGGTGCCGATTCCGTTGTTCGCAAACTAAACTAAATTTAGACTATTTTTATCTTTTTCTGGCCAATAAAACAAGAAAGGGGCGGAAATAAATTAGACCTGTCAATTTTAGTTAATCTGACACATCCATACCAATTATAGTTGACATCTAAAACGTGTCGATTAAAAATATGAAGAATTTGAAGGCGAAACTAATTTGACATCTCTATCTTAGTGTGTAAGTGTCACCGTCCTTTTCTTTAGCTATATGTCAGTAAAAGATGAAAATTCTCTAAATTTAGTTTAGTTTGCGAACAACGGAATCGGCACTATTATTAGTAAACTTACAATTATAATTACAATTATACCTAGTGGCTAAGTTTTGGGCCAACTAAATATAGACAGGACAGACACGTTATAAAGAAGATTATATCTATGGTAAGGATATAATCCCATGTACCTATCAATCGAAATATCAATATAAAAGTTTTATATTCAATTTCCTTTCATCGTACTTAGGTATATCGACGGCAGCATAAACCTAGCTTGAAATATCTTAGTTATGGCCCAAACTGCGGTACTTAAGTGTTCTTCTCCATAGAGGCCTACCTCCGTTTTGGAACGAACAACTAGCTTCAACTTTCGGACTAACTGACCGACTCCTTGACAATTCAAAAGTGCCTGTAAATAATCTAATTGAAATAAATGTTTTGACTTTGACTTTGTTCTAAGATCATAATATTTCTAAAATCAATAATATCGATGATAGCGTTGTGCCCAGCGCGCCCCACCCGACCTGTCTTGCGCTATAAAGAGGGATTAAAATTGCAGCGCTCGATGCAGCTGGCTGGGTCGACAGCTTAGCGTAGGGCTGCTGTGTTCCAAACTTTGGGAATTTATGGTTAACAGGTTTACCTATACTTGTTCAGGTTTTTTTATAACATGTTAATCAGTCATTAAAGGAACCTAGTTGACGATATGATTGAACAATAGTTCGGTAAATTGGAGAACGTTTTTGAATGTTATAGAGATTGTAGACCAGTTGGTTGTTGGTTGTTTGTCTGTATGAGTTTAGTTATGTTCATAAACGAATCCACGGTTCAGGTGACACAATGGCCCCACACAAGGGATAGGTATAGGTAGGTATGTAACTTGTTATAAGTTGGGAATTTTTTAATTAAAAAAAAGTGATTAGATACAGTAGAAAAAGATTGCTGCAGTGCCGTAGGATGAGCGATCATTTAAAAAAAAAAAAAACTTTATATTATTTTATAAAATTATGAAGTTGTAATAGTGCGAAGAGATTGTGACGATCTAGTACAACAAATTAAAATTTGGCCGAGTCGTAGCCGATAAGTAGAGTTACTTTATCATAGCAACCCTAGGTTAGTGCTTATTCACATAGATCGCGAATTACGGCCCTGACGTAACAGCGAGAAACAACTACAAAACCTCCAATAAATGACTTTTAAAAACTTTACTAAGTATAAAAACGTTTAAAAATGAAATAAAGTGAAAGATATGGATGCGATTTAAATGAAAACAGTCCCCGGGAGTATAAACATTGAAATACTGATGTTGACAAATGTCAGAAAAGGTCCGTTCGTTTAGACTTTGTGGGTTTCTGGTTAAAGTAATATGTGATGAAGGCTTCTACGTAGAATCGCTAATATTATAAAAATATGTGGTAATAAGGCTTGTTGCTCAAGGGGTTTACGATATCGGAATCGCCATTCGTGGAAGGGTTTTATGTGCAATTATAATAAACATAACATTTAGGCCTCGCGCCAGGACTGCCTTGTTCGTCTAGTGATCGAAAAGCCCGATGACTGAGAGCATGAGGTCTTGGGTTCTTATTCCCAGGTTGGGAAAAGTGTTATTGGGTTTTTCCACCAGGAATTTCTCTGTAGCAGCCTCGGAGTCGGGATTTGTGCCCGGTTGACGGCAATAGACGCGCCCCCTATTACAAGGGATTTAAACATAACTGGCGAGATGTGGGTGTACTAATGGGTACACCTCCTCCTAACCCTTCGCTAAAGCTGTTATTTTAAAATTACAAAAAGATACTTTTATAGATTGCATAGATAGATTGATAGATAGATTGTTGTAGACTGTTTTCTATGGCTTTTGGTCTAACCAAAAGCCATAGAAAACAGTCTACAACAAACAAGCATGACCTACTTCTTGTGATATCTATATGTCAAACGTTTATATACGTCACATTTCGTGTATTAAGACTTTAATTCAGTTGGAGTCCATCTTCAGCACCATATTTTATCGTTTACGAGCAGGTGTAAAGCGCACCGTAATACGCGATGAAGAAAGCCCGTTGACAAATGATTCTGATACATAATGCGGCGGGCGATATGTTGTGAGCAATTTAAAAATAATCATGCGCCGGCTTTGTTGTCAGGCGCGCTATATTTTCCCTTCCTAGGTATATGCATGCGCGCGCCAGATCTTTTGTTGTTGTTCAAATTACGGGGTATAATATAGTACCCAGTGAAGGATGTTTGTTTATATACGGTTTTGGATGTTAGGGCTGAATTAGATAATGTGAATAAAAAAGATGTGTTATAAGGTCTATGCTGTACGGCTTTTCATAAAAAAATTCAAGTCCTTAATCAACCGATTTTAATGAAACTTCTTACGCATAAGCAGGATACATAGTCCTAAAAAGTTATCAGAGAACATTTTCTAAATGTCTTATTTAAAAAAAGGTAATTGAAAATCTCTGTTTAAATAAGTTGAATTTAGATGTAAAACAATTTTTCAAAAATTTCTCTGATAACTTTGTATTAACTCGTAGCACACTGTGCTACGCCGTAGCACAGTGCGCTACGAGTGATAGACATGCGTGGGCGCAATGGCCTAGGCTTTTTATTTTCTAAACTCAATATTCTCTTCGTAATTTACTTACAGGTCGGTTAGTAATCCACTTAATGTAGGTAGGAAAGAACAAAGTTTATGTAATGTTCGTAGCTAGTAAGGTATTTATTATGTCCGGTACAGTTCTCATAGGAATAGGTAATGCGATGTCCCTTGCCGTCCACCTTAGGTCCATTTAGTTTAATGGAGGTCCGGACTCTACTACATTGACCTGAATTAATACTAGACACAAATATTGATTTCGAGATTTTAATCTAGAAAATATTTTAATTTAAGGAGGAATATTCTGCCTGTGTATTGTATTCTTATGTATTTTAACCCGGCTCTCATTCGTAGATCTTATCGTTATATTATTTATCTATTCGTAGATCGTTACGGGTAGTTTGAAGCCCGAAAGTATGACCACCAGTCTTACCAAGACGTATCGTGCTATCCTGCCTGGGTGGTGGAGGTCAGATCAGCAGTCGCTCCATGTAAAATACTGGTGTTCAGCTGAATTCGGTTAGACTGGTAGCCGACCCCAACATAGTTGGGAAAAAGGCTGACAGATAATGATTTTTATGTAAATTATATAACGTATAAAAAATATCAGACCAGTTTCACTATGTTTTTTTACAAAGTATTTAGTAGGTACATATAGTATTAATATGTGTAAGTATATAAGAAAAAATCTTTATTTTTTAAAATACAGACCTACATATTGATATTTTGCGCGATTTTAAAAGTATCTACATCGGCCATATTTTGTCACTCAGTGGATTTGATTGAGTTTTGCCTCCAGCATAAATATAGCGACGAAAAAAGAATATTAAAAAATGGAGCTCCATATCACCCAAAAACAAGATTATTTGTTCGTTAAAGCTGAGTGCTGCACACTTTTAAACAAAATTAACTTGTTACTGACCAATCTGCCGGTGTATCTGCGCACGTATGTAAGTACTTAATGTAGTCTGCAATTAGCTTGACGTAAACTTCGACACTACTAGTAACCCTTTGAAAGTCATCGTGTATTTATGTCCAGGGGTGCATGGGCCGGAAGTAGACTGCAGTGCAGTCGGGGCCTTGGCAGAATTTATAGCCTGGCCTGGTAGCCGGGGACACAGAGTGATCGCGGCGACTGCCTCGATCCCTAATAAATAACTACAGCCAACTTTCACAACGTACAAAGCGGCACATTGCTGTTTTTTCGCGGCCAAACTGCATGCGCTGTCATTCAATTGATTTCAAATCTTGATTAGCAGAAACCCCGCCGGAATACGATAGAATATGTTAACAATATATTTCCATATTCAATAATACCTTGTTCAATAAACGTAACATTTTATATGTATTTGTTTCCTTTATAACACGATAATGGAGTCTTTCCCTGCGTATTTACGAAAGTAAAAGGATATTGTGCTTGCCTCCTTGTTGATATTGTTTTTTTCCCGTTTACTAAACTATTATTGTAAGCGCGTCTGATAACATTGGAGGTTATTGTGTATCCTATCGCCTTTATTGGTGTCTCTGCCATCTTATTTTTGTAAGCTTGTGTTGTGAAAATAAACGGCAGAGCTCACGTGTAAACCTAGGTTGGACCAAAGAGAATAAACTACAAAGATAACAAGATAATCGCGTCCGAAGTTTCCTATTGTAAGTTTAAGTGGACTAAGAGACACGAGTCGGGTGAGACAATTTAATCTTGTCGGCTTCATGGTCCCTTGGACCGGGGGATAGTTTTTAAACGGTTAGAGTTTCTTTGTCATCTATCTAGCGCAAGTCTAATTCGTTTTTAAAAACTTTTAACTACATCGTGGATGGTTAATTAGAAGTATTTTAGCGAGCTGTCTATGTACTGAATCTATGTTATATTAAATAGGTTCGTGTGTGCCATAACCCTATTTACAAGGTTTTTTTTAATAGTTTAGTTATCTTAAATTACTGCTGGTTTCTGGAACGAAAGATTAATGTTACAAATTGTAAAGAGCGCGTAAGTTTCTCGGATTGGTTGTTAATAATTCAGTTAACCAATCACAACACTAAGCGCCTTTGAAAATTTGTCACAATAATTTTTCGTTTGAGAAACCTGAGTAACTCTGCGATACGGAGCAGGTTATCGCTGTTTGATACAAAGTAAACACTAAAACAACTAAGTCGGAACCATTGGATAAAGCTGTCAAAGTTTCTTCTTCAGTAGCTGAAAAGGCTGTTTATAAATAAGGAATGTTGAGATCCAACTGTTCACTTTGTCGAACCGACTTTTGAAGTCACGGAAATGACTGCTCATTAATTTAAATACAATTTAATCTTACTTTTTAGACATAATATTTTTGGCAAGAATGTCTTCTTAATAGTAACAGATAGATAGTAGATATCGATAGTAATTTCTTTTTTTATAAAATAGTGTAAAAAAAATAAACAATGTGGAAAATAAAAACAATTAGGAATTAATTTGGCAGTGAGAAGTTATTGTTGTATTATTAGCTTCTGCATGCCATTTTGTCTGCATAGACTTCAAAATAAGTCAAAGTTTTAAATTGTCCCACGGGAACACAAAAAAGATTTCAGGTAATTCCGTAATAAGAATCATCCATGTATTCTTTCAAAATTTCGCCTTTATAATAATAGGTTGTGGGAAGTAGAATTTATAGATAAATATCTTTTTATATATATAAATATATTATGATAGGTATAACTTCCGACAAATCCATAACTATTTCTTTGGAAAATATGATCATAATTGAACTGTTCAATATTTTTTCTTTTACAAAGGACAAAGGTAAGTCTTTGTATGAATACATAAATGCAATCAGTGAGCAAGTAACGGGTATCTGTTACCGCGCTAGATTACTGAGAGCGAAGGGGCACCCCTTCGGAACAGAATGTAGCGGAAAAGAATCCAACAGAAAACTCGATTAAGTTACTAGGAGACGCTTAGTCGGGAATTAAATTTAGATTGAAACTATCCGCTAAAGTGGCCACCCGTACTCCCATGTTTTAAACTATATTAAAATTGATTTCACGTAGCACAAAATCCGGCTAATCAATTCAAGATTTATTTTAAATATTTGATTTAAAATGTGGTTGTGGAATGGTTCGTTTTTGAATAATATTGTATCGTTTAGTCGACATGCATTTGTGTTTCCCGCAGGGTTTATCTTACAATGTTTTTGTTTGTTACCTTTATAAGGTATCGTGTTATGTAATCACAAATATTTTTGTTATAAACTTGAATAAAAAAAATACTATAATGCGCTCTAAAACAGGGATAGCTGACGTGGCTCAAAAGGTTGCCTAATTTAAATGGGACTGGGCAGGACATATGTTTGCCGCCGGACAAACTGTGGGCCCAAATAGCACAAAACTGGTGCCCTGAAACAGTGAGTCGGGGCCGCGGCATGCCACGAAAGAGATCGCAGGACGAACTGAATGGATTTCTCCAAAACTGGAGGGATAAGGCACAGAAGCGGGAAGGACGGAAGGAGTGGAGGGAGGCCTTTGCCCAGGAGTAGGACAGAATAGGCTAACAAAAAAAAAAATAGCAGCGCCTTTAATAATCGTAGCCTTATAAAAGAGAATTGAAAAGTTTCCCTACCTCTAAAAATAATATCTTACAAACATGATTAAAGTCAATTTCAATGATCACTCCAAGAAGGTAAACCTACCTATTCAATAATACAGAAGCCATATCACAAAAGATATCTGATTAACAAGAAGTAGGCCACAGAGCGTAGTGCCAAATGAAATGAGATACTGTATTATGATTGGTTTCCCTTGGTTATATAAACTGACGAACAGCAATTCCCTGAGAATGAATAAATATTACAACTAGGCCGTAAAATAAATAGGCACGTGTAATGAACATAGTTAAGGCTGGTCGTCTCAGGTGCATGGGCACCGCCGCGAGGGAGGCTGATTAATTAGACCCTACGCACAAACCCTTTGAATTATTCGCATATAAACGTAAAGCTTCTTAACGTTGTGCTCCTCAAGATTCTCTGTAGACTCGCCTTTGGTTTATTCTCCAATTAATTAACGAGTTACTCGCTATACGGCGCGCTTACATACCAAAGATTTTTCAAGAACAATATAATTTTATGTTAAAAACATGAAGCAATTTGTATTATCAGTGTTTAACCTTTTTGTTTTACTGAAGGCGTGTAATAATTATACAAAAACTGTGTTCTATTGTTTGGTTAATTATTTTAGGATCGTTGTGATTATCTCAAGTCAAAATGAACATATTTTTGTGGTTACACCTAATTACTTCGGGTTTTTTTTGCAGCTTGCTAATTTTAAGCAAGGGTTTGGCTAGATAAATTATATAAATAGCGATTCGGTTTTTTACTGCTTGATTTGCGTAATAATAGTGATAACGGCTTACTTTGCTGACTGCCTCTTTGGGCTAGTGGTCGCAAAGTGCGACTGCTGAGCATGAGGTCTTGGGTCCGATTCCAAGGTCTGGCAAAGTGTTATTGGGTTTTTCCAAAAAAAAAAAAAGGGGAATTTCTCACTAGCAGCCTTGGAGTCTGGATTTGTGCCCGGTTGATGGCAATAGGCTCGCTTTGTTACATGGGAATTAAATATAACTAGCGAAATGTGGGTGTAGTAATGGTACTACACCCACAAGGTGGGTGGTTAAAGGTGTACCCATGTACACCTTTGCCTAACTCTATGGGGATTACAGGCAAAATGTATGTTATGTTATTATCGTCAAAAAGATCAGTTTGGAATAAACTTGCAAAGACTATAATATTAATAACGAATTGTTCTGTAATTATGGACTAAGCTAGTCTTTGTAAGGAAATTAAAGTCTCTTAGCTGCACCGGAAGGGATGCAACTATGCTACACAGCGCTCATGGATTTCACAACACTAATTAATGCAATCAACTTAGCAATATTCGTTTTAAACAAATTATTTTTACAAGCTTTTATTTATTTTATGAACCTACGTTACATTGTGGTTTAGTAAAATAATGGCATACAATTTGAGCAATATAAAATTGAACGTTTACAGAGTGGCGAACAACTTTTAGACCTTTGCGTCAAAGAGTCCGCGGTTTCTTTGAAGTCATGTGCAATCGGGGCATTATTTTATGCCCTTTCTTGAAATAACTAAGGATGGTTTGCGTTTAAATAAATTAGAGTTTAGTAATTATTTTTTACTAGCTTCTGTCTACGATTTCTTTCGCATGGAAATTAAATATAGGTACAGTCAGCAACAAAAGTCGATTAACATTTGAGATGCTTAAATCGTAATTATTAAACACAATATTAAAGGAAATACAAAATTGATTTAAAATTAAGATAAAATAAACCCTTAGCTAAAATTCTAAGAAGAAGTGCATTGTGTTATTTTGTATCTATTTAAATGAAATAAAAAAGTAATCATGTAAATCGACTTTTGTTGCTGACTGACCTTAAAACATCAACAACACTTGGCAATAATGAAGCTTTCTATCAGTGAAATAATTTTGGTAATTGAACCAGTACGTCCAGAGGTTACAACTTACAAATAAAAAAAAAACAAACACATTTTATAGGAATGAAAAATGAGCGATTAGGTCAATATTAATTGAGCGTTGCCAAAGAAGGTTCTTTACAAAACGCTAAGTAGATGTAGGTAGGTACAAATTAAATACGTGTTTACCTCGACGCAAAAATACGCGTCATTAATGAGTATGTAGGTACCTACTATACTTTCTGTACAGCGTGGGCTCTCGCTCAGCAATTACGGTCGTCAAGAGCTTTAATAACCTTTGTTTAACATGTACGACCAAAAAAATGTCACTGACGCATACATTAATGTATTTTCCAGTAAAATGCCCTAGAATAAAGACGAGATCCAATCGTTCGCGTAATTTGAAAGCAATGAAATGAATTGGTATCGTAATAAAAACCTTAGTTCATTATAGACAGTAGGTTTCGCTCTCAATCCGGCTCGTTACCAAGACATAGCTTCATGAATAATGTACCACGAATAATGTTACTCCACGAAATATCTACTTGCATGTTTAAAGCGTTGGGAATTTCTCCTTTTGATATTCGCTTGAAAGGAAACGATTTGAATGTGTTACGAGTAGGTGATGACTAGGTATGATATTTAACGTTACACTTTGTTATCCGATATCAGAATCTATTGGAGATAAAATATGTGATCGACTCAAAATAACTCAAAGACGTATCTGAAAATAACTTAAAAAAGTCATATTTAATTATTTTGGGACATCATTTAACTTGATACACCTACTCACTTAAATTTTGTTTGGTAAATAATTACGTAAATACGTACTTATTGACTGGAATGTTTCCGTTTCAAACTATAAGATATCGATTATTTTGATACGATAAACGGATATACTTTGAGAGAATTTCACAAAACCGATAGTAAAGAGTGGACAGGCCAGGACAGAAAGTTTAATAGGATTGGTTAAACTCAGAGAGTGTTATAACACAAGTTTCTGCCCGCGACTTGTCCGCGTGGGAGTCAAGTAGGTAGGTAGACCATACCATACCATACTATAGCAATAGGCTAGTGCCATAGGATAAGTTTTATCCTAGCTTTACATACTAGCTTTCTATCAGTGATAAAAAATATGATTATTATATGAGTTTCTTACGGGTTTAAGATATTCGTACCAAAAAAGAGTCACGGCCTGCAGTGATATAAAGAAAAATATGTTCTGAGCACACATCTCCAACCCAAGACCAGTAACAAAGTTTATAGCAAGATTTTTGTTGAATTCTTTTTTGTTAATAATAATAACAATAAGGCTTTGTTCAGCCTTCAAAATTTGACGGGAGATAACGTAAACTTGACTTCAGACAGCTAGAATTTGTACAGAAATCTAGATATATAAAGGAGTCTAAAAGAAAAACATCGTAAGTCCTCTTACGAGCAAAACGCTACTCGACGCACCCACTGCTCACTTTCCTTCCCCGTCTAACAATGCAGGCCGTGTATGCTGGGCGTGTAAAGTAAATATGAATGATTATAGGGACAATGTCGAGGTGGGGTTATATCGGAGAGACAGCACACTGCCTGGGGAGGTCACAAGTCGTTTATTTCAATAAGACAAGCTTACCTGCCACCTCCCTCGACCCTTTCCCTCACGACGCCTGTGACTTATGAGCTTTATTTATATTAATTAACGAGAAATTTATTAGAGCTTGTATCATCGTTAATTTACTAATGCAATCGTTAGATTTTGTATGATTTGATTAATTGGTCAACAGAAAATTAATAATTTAATAAATGAACAACAAAACATGCGTTTCATACAAGAAAACTTTTGCGAATACGTAAGAAAGACGTTAGAAAAAACGACTGTAGAAAGGTGGCATACAAAAGAATACAAATAAGTACATAGTATATATGTAGGTAAACAAGAAAACACGTGTAAAAGGTCACAATGTACACAGTTGTTACGTGTCGCACAGAGTAAATAGATCGAAACTTGTTAAACTTTTTTAAAATGTGTCGACGGACGAGCGGGCTAATGGAAAGATCCTGCGCGAGTTCGTCGACACGTTAAACGAGGTCAAGCTCTTGTTTTTAAAGCAATTTCGCGATCAAAGTCCTCACCTCCATAAAAGGAACTGCAAACATTCGAGCAATAATCGATTTAATGAAAGGGGAATCGAAGGGTCCCGTAGGTTTGCGTTTCAAAATTTACGACTACCTCTAGCATTTAATTGGAAATTCGTGCCGCAATAAAAACGAGTTGATGACCTAAAGATTAAAATGGGAACTCTTTAAAATGAAACTGGATGCTAAATGGCTCATGGCTCGCGATCTCACGTTTACAAATGATGCTTTTACTTGAGACTCGCTCGGATACATGGATCGGTCGAGACTTATTTGAATAAAATGGAAATAACTGGAATTTGTGCGAGTTTTATGTTTGTCAGCTTTAGCACATAGTTATTTGCAAGGTATCGGATCACTTGTGAGACGTGAGATGAGTTGGTATGCGTATCCCAGACTAAGCAAAAACAGAGTTGGTATTATGGATGAAATGAAAATATTATTATGTAAAATAATACCGTGGCGGGTAGCAGTTGAATTAAGTATTCATTTAAGTAGGACTTATTACGGTCAGTTCTGAAAATGAAAATCATTTTCATCAAAAGCTGCAGCAGTAGAGTGAACGGTTAATTTCAAAAGGAAAACACAGTTTGTGTAGTGGCTGAGTAATCGGCTTCTACACTACGGGTCATGATTTTAATGCCCACATGGAACTAATAGGGCCTATGGTTTATAGAGCGTGTGTCTTCATAAATATGGTTACAAACACTGACTGTGTGACTACGTGAAGCTTTAAAATACAAATGTAGACATTAAAAAGTAAATCTTCTTCTATACAATAAAAGGCAACCGTTACTGACTGACTGATCTATAAACACACAGCTCAAACGACTGAATAGATTGCGCCGAAAGGCACGCAGATAGTTATTATAACGTAGGTTTGCGCTAAGAAGGGATTTCCCAAAATTCACCCCCTTTTTTTTGAGGTGGTAAAAATCATCAAATGAGTCCTTCCGCCCTGGGTGGGGCGGAAGGGACTGTCAGACTTTTACTGACTAAAAAACCACCCTGTTCCTTTTGTTGCCCTTTACGTTCCGGGGCCACGGTATCCTGTTAAGACGTCCCGCAACCCCGGCAGGCGTTTGGCCCCGTTGGGGGCCCCGTCCCTGTGCTGACAGCTCTTTGAGGCGCGCGCGAACAGAACGCGCCGTCGACCCGGGCATGGTCCTTGATCGGACGGCGAGCTACCCATTACTCGCCGTCCGCAAGCCCGCGCCTACGGTGGCCAAATTCACCTCCTAAGGGGAAGAAACGGAGTCCAAAGTTTGTATGTTGAAACAAGATTAAATCGCCAATAACCGACATTTACGCGGACGAAGTCGCGGGCACAAGCAAATTTAATATAAAAGCGAACAGCAGTGTTAGTTCTGTAAATATCTGTCGCTGAATTTAAGTGAGGTGAGCAATCCATATCTCTGAGAGATGACAGCTAACCTCGAGCTCACTTCACGTAAATTCACCCAGGGAGATTTTTACACAATAGAGCAGCAGAACCGCAATCTAAGTTGCAGAAATGTTTTGTTAAACTATTCCTAGTATTCTTTCGCATTCCCACAAGAGTGCTCGTGACATATAAATTTGGTCTATAAAAGAATTTCCTGTACGTCTGGACAGCGATAGTAAGGAAACCAGCAACGGAACAATTTTTTTTTAAAGAAATGAAATGAACATTCACCACAAAGAGCCGGATAATAAAATAAAGGTTCTTTCCCTCTCTCGTAAATCTTTCTAACCAACGAATAGAATAGGGAACGAAAATGGTACAATCTTTAACTTTCTGACAGTTTAATAAGATAATAAAAATATAACCACGAGCAAAGAATTAATATCTCCACACTTTTCGCAGTTTACTTAGATTTGAGTTTTGAAATTCAACAAAAACAATCTTTCAATCTTTTTATGAAACTTCAGCTCGAATGTTTTTAAAGTTTCTCGACTGAAGTAGGTGCGTTGTAAGCGTGTATCTACTTATATTATCAAGATTGAGGCGTGATACGCCGAGGAAATTATGTCGAAAGCTATAACGTGGAGTAAGTTGCAGGTAGCTTTTACCCTAAAGGCTTGGGGTATTAGCTACCGCACACTTTCGTCGTAACTTAAGGTCCCATTGAATTTCCACGAGTTTTCTCCGCAAAACCAGATTTGAGGAGAAATTCTGTCTTTTGTTAGCTTTTGTTGACATTCAGTAATCTTCGTTGCTACTTTTGTTTATGTAGTTAGTCAAGTCAATTTTAAAGATAAATATAATTAATGCAATTTTACAGAAAAACCGTAATAATAGGTAATTAATTTGACTGCAGAGAAAAGTCCATGTATTATGGTTATAAAAGAAAACCAAATGCTCTTATTCTATCAAACAATAACTACTTTATTGGCTACGTATTCGGTGATTCGGGCTGTGGTTTATATTAAGTGCCAGATGACATCGAATATAAACATACAACATTGTGTCTGACTAAGGTAGATCACAATAGAATTAAACGCGATTGCTCAAAACGAGCAGCAACATAAAAATAGATGGCAGAGTACACAAACAGCTTCCAATTGGAACGTTAGTGTCGGCACACATCGGACGCTGTGTGCCCTGGGTGCGGCCGGATAGTCGGAAGTGTGTAGTTATGTGAGCAAACTGACCCGAACTAACGGTTCCAAACTATCCACAGCCAAGATAACATATTCCTTTGAAATACGTGATTTTTGTGTGATATCATGTGAGGTGGATCAAGATTTTACCTGAATTGAGCACGTGGGTCTTAAGAAGTTGACTGCATCAGGACTTGTGGATGAAATCAAGCAGTATCCAATCCACCGATCTTACCTTATCCTGAATCGAAACAGGCTTGCAAAGACAGCTCGCTCCAGAGTAGGTAATAAATGTGTCGAAAGTGTATGGGCTTCTACTAAAGTCTCTCAGGAAGGTGTTACATAACGCTACTACCCATCAATAACAGTTCAATGTACATATAAAACCTACACACTACACTATAGTGTTACATACAAAAATCATTACAAATACAAAACTAAAATGAAGTCGTTTAACAACAACAATTAAAAGGCAAAACTAAACTCAACTATGCACACATTAATAATGATTTGTGGCTGACGTGTTTACGGTAGAAGAGAGTCCTAATACGGGAGTCCCAATGGGAGTACTAATTTCATTTAACAGAGATATCTTATAACGGGTGTAAATGACACTTAACGAAGCTGAAAGTTAATTAATATTCTTCTCATCATTGTGATAATATTTTTTGCTCTGGACCATACATTTTTATTATGATGGATATTGAAGGTCAAAGTTCCAATCCTTTTGTGCGTTTTTTTACGAAGACTAGCTATATGTAGTTTGCTATGTTATGGTAAACTTCTGCGCTTTGCACACGGAGCAACTTAAGTGGAGGCTTGTGGAAGTTGATAGTTGCTATAACGTTTACGGTTGCCGCAACTTTGTGGCAATCTGTGAGCAACTTTCACAGCCGAGTTGCCGTATGCCGTTGCCGTAGCGACACTGGCATTGCCGGGCACAGGGAGAGGGAGGGAGGGTGTGAAATCGCCCGTCGCGTTGCGATTGACGGTTGAGGAAACCGGCAACATTAAAAACCGGTGTAATATTTAACAGTTGCTAGTTGCGGCAATTAGCAACTAACTTAGTCATCGATTGCAGCAACTGAAAACTGTTGACGATTGCCGCAACTCGAAACTCGAGTTGGTAACAGCTAGTTGCCAGCTAGTTGCCAGTTGCCAGTTGCTGAAATAGTTGCTCTGTGTGCAAAGCGCCTTCAAGTACCCCAATGGCCCTTGACTGTTTCATGCACCCATAAGCACAATGTTACCTTACCATAAACAGTGATTTTTCAGATTGAAAGTCGTATCCCAGCAATCATTTTTGCTCAAACTTAGTTTGATGAGCAGCATGCGTAGTTAACAGCTATGTGATGTGTCTTTTTATACCGAGTATATTCTTATAGCATCCCCCAAATTCTCCAAACATTGCAAGAAACACAGGCAATCATCGGGTTCAACCGTGCACGTCAGACGCTGCGGAACAAACGCGTCAGATTACGTTCGTCTAATTTCCGTTAAATTAACCTTATGGTGTGACATATTACTTCCGCGTCGATGGGAACCGACTCACAAGGGCGTCTCCTACGTATAGGATTATAACCGCTCATTGTATTACAAATACCATCATCGTCACCATTATAGGCTTTTGACATTGACTTTCAGTTAATAAGATATAATTAACGTCGTTAAGCTGGTGTATATTTTAGATGCAAGACAATAGTTGAAGATACTTATAATTCTGAGATTCATACATGTAATAGGTGTCGGATTTGTTTACCAGTGCAATGAGTTATCGTCTCTATGTGAGGTAGTACGTAAATGTAGTGTGTTTATGTAGATACGCGGTACATTTGATTTTACACGCTCTGCTTCTGTATTCAGTGTAGGCGGCCAGAGCAGTGTGGCAGAGTTACCTGTTAATTCTTCTATAGGTATTGGCATGAATTGGCAGCTGGTTTCACTCTCGTTTGGGTTTCCAGGTGCAATAAATGACCTTCCATTTAAAGTGTGACCAAAGGTGACTTTGTTTCCCTATATCAATCGATTAGTTCGATAGGCCCATTTTACGCGTACGATATGTGGCCTACAGTTTAATAAAAGATAGGTTTATAGAAATTTTAATCCTCAAAAAAAAAATACATAAGTTACGTACTTAAGATTAATGTTTACCTTATGCTAAACTAATTATGACATCGAGTTCGTTACCGCGTAGGCAAATTATGAATGATTCACTCATCTAATGCATTCAGTTTTTATGTTATTTATATCTTTTTTAAATAAATATTAGGCTGATTTAGAAAATATGTCAAATCTTATTAAAAATATAATACCAATTATAATAAAAGTACATTTTATAAAATGTTTCTAAAAACTCCACACTAACACCAGTCTAGCAGTGGAGGCAAAGAAGTCAAGTACAATTGCGTTGCATGCCATAAAATGGTAATCCAGGTTATGATTGGCACTAGTAAAATTTTCACAGCTCCCGTGTCGGTCGGCTGGCTGGCGCGCCGCGATAGGTCAGTTTAATCGGATTCTTTATTCATGAGACCACCACCGCTGCACCGGCGCTGTATTCAAAATTACACTTCGCATATTAACCGGAATTAACACCAGTTTATAATATTGGAACGACTGCTTAATTTATGCGCTCAATTTGTCGAACCTATTATCCTTAAATACCCAATGCATAGGTTTCTATTTATCCAATAAAATGTATGTGCATAACATTTTCTTGGTTCGCCTACTCATCTTAAAAGGTATGAGAAACCCCGAGATATAAGATAATCGTCGATCCAAGGCAATGCATTCGAGATAAGACGCGGTACGTGCGCAGCGTGCATCATCGTCGCGGATCGTGAGAGCTAATTTGAACTCTCAGTTAGCCTTTATACTAAGCTACAAGCACCTTTTGACTTAGACCTTCGAGATAATAGTTTGTCAGATTGTATTAGATATTGACATTTTACCATATAAGTACGCTTTAATTATTATTATTTTATTGTGGTGGTTTTAATGTCTTTATGGCCCAATGGTTGAGGCACCCACCTTTTATGCATGAGGTTGCGAGTTCCAAATATTTAAATAATTTCTAAGTTTATCTTGGACATCACTGACATCGGTGAAGACATGCAATATTGTAAGGAAACCTAGATCTATAATTATTTTTAGTCTGAAATCGCCAATTCGCCTTGAGTAAGCGTAATGGTCAATGTTCGTTCCTTCTCTGTATGAGAAGAGCTGGTCTTTTCTCTTTATAATGGTGATAGACTTTATATGGACGGTTTTCGGGATTGGTATTGTCCAGATTGCAGGCAAACGCATCAATAATGTTATCTGCAGACACGTACATAATGTAGGCTCAGGGCACCGAGTAGACGTGGTCCGATTTACTTCAATTTGAGCCCATGTCGTGTGGCGATGCGGCGCACAGTGGTCTGAAAATCGAGCTCCATACTCATAGAAACTTAAAGTCAAGAATTAAAAAAATAAAAATTGTAATGGCTCTGGTATACCTCCCTTTACATAATATTAACGTATGGATGGTACAAGTCACAGTACGCGTGAGAAAAAAAAGATTTGTGTTTTTTTTGTATGGGAGAAAACACTAAAAGTACGTTTTTTCGAAACTTAATGGAACTGTTAAGCTGGTGCTCACACGAGCTATAGTCCCATACACGGCGATCAAGATGACATACAATTCATGTACCTTTAGGCACCGCTTCGCACGTAGCAAATTTTTGAAATTTTGATTTTTCGAAATGTGTTTTTTCAAATCTTTGCCGTGGTTAAATGATGTTGCCGATCGATTTACTTATATTATAATGAGATTTAGCCTGCTAATGACCTTTATGATGACAATAATTAAAAAAGGTATTGATTGGATAGGTTCTTTTTTTTTAATTTCTTTTTAAATGATTTTGCCATCTATCATGGTCATAAGCATTGAGTGCTTTACAACATGGTTTCCCATATTAGAAGGCTGCAGTGCTTCAATCTCAGCCTCAATCAAAGCCTGTTCTTCCACGATGTTTAACTTGTTTTCGTTTGAAAACTTTAATAGGTCTGCAAAACATGGTGGAAGATGGCTTTGGATTCTCCTATACCTTTCCATCGCCACAAACTAAGCGCAAAGGCACAAAAGAACACATAAAAATACTGGAATCGTCTTCGTCTGCCATAGTTTGCTTATACAAACTTTGCCCAGAAGCACCATCAAAGCCCCACTTGCATAATTATAAGTGTCAACTCTTCGCCATCCAGCGAAGATTCCACACGTAAGAATTTTCCAAGCTTAGCCACAGTTTTGCCCAAAATTGCTTGGAGCTTTACTTTTATCTCTCTTTCCGTGATGTCTGTGGTATCTTTTGGGGGGTAGCAGTCCTCCTTCGCCTCAAGGATGGCAGTATAAGAAGGATACAGTGGTATTCCTTCTTCTTTTGCACAAGATCTTAATGTCATATACTGCCACATCGAAAGCTTCAATGAGGTCAAATGAGCTTCAATGAGCGGAATATATATGCAGTTTTCTTTGTATTTAACAATTTCTTTATCTTGATAGCCTCTTCGGGATGCTCCGATACCAGTTTCATGATATCTGCTACATTATTGTTTTGTGCTTTCAAACCAGTTGCATGAGCAAGGCTTTCAGTGCTATGCGTTAGGAGCTCTTCCACTCTCCTTCTCTTCTGTAGCGGGCTTAGATCCACGAATGTTTTTCTCGGCGTTACAACTGATGTTGATGTTTCAACACTGCACGTCTCCGGTGTGTAGGATGTTGATGCACCCTCATTTACACCAAAGTCAGAACTGGAACATATATATTCCGCTCATTGAAGCTCATTTGACCTCATTGAAGCTTTCGATGTGGCAGTATATGACATTAAGATCTTGTGCAAAAGAAGAAGGAATACCACTGTATCCTTCTTATACTGCCATCCTTGAGGCGAAGGAGGACTGCTACCCCCCAAAAGATACCACAGACATCACGGAAAGAGAGATAAAAGTAAAGCTCCAAGCAATTTTGGGCAAAACTGTGGCTAAGCTTGGAAAATTCTTACGTGTGGAATCTTCGCTGGATGGCGAAGAGTTGACACTTATAATTATGCAAGTGGGGCAAGGATGGTGCTTCTGGGCAAAGTTTGTATAAGCAAACTATGGCAGACGAATACGATTCCAGTATTTTTATGTGTTCTTTTGTGCCTTTGCGCTTAGTTTGTGGCGATGAAAAGGTATGGGAGAATCCAAAGCCATTTTCCACCATGTTTTGCAGACCTATTAAAGTTTTCAAACGAAAACAAGTTAAACATCGTGGAAGAACAGGCTTTGATTGAGGCTGAGATTGAAGCACTGCAGCCTTCTAATATGGGAAACCATGTTGTAAAGCACTCAATGCTTTAGACCATGATAGATGGCAAAATCATTTAAAAAGAAAAAAAAGAACCTATCCAATCAATACCTTTTTTAATTATTGTCATCATAAAAGTCATTAGCAGGCTAAATCCCATTATAATATAAGTAAATCGATCGGCAACATCATTTAACCACGGCAAAGATTTGAAAAATCACATTTCGAAAAATCAAAATTTCAAAAATTTGCTACGTGCGAAGCGGTGCCTAAAGGTACATGAATTGTATGTCATCTTGATCGCCGTGTATGGGACTATAGCTCGTGTGAGCACCAGCCTAACAGTTCCATTAAGTTTCGAAAAAACGTACTTTTAGTGTTTTCTCCCATACAAAAAAAACACAAATCTTTTTTTTCTCACGCGTACTGTGACTTGTACCATCCATACGTTAATATTATGTAAAGAGAGGTATACCAGAGCCATTACAATTTTTATTTTTTTAATCCTTTACTTTAAGTTTCTATGAGTATGGAGCTCGATTTCCAGACCACTGTGCGGCGGGAGCTGAAAATTTAATGCCACGGGCCTCTCGTTACTCTGTGTCAATGTTCGGCACCCTGTACATATGAAGGTATATTTATATTGCTTCCTCAGCCTTCACGGAGAGCGCGGCAGTCGGGAGAACGTATTGCATTTTCTATGTAGTGGATTAATAGTCAATGTGTGGTATGGAGGTTTGCGTGTAAGCTCTGTGTGGTTTTTGTTTCAGATGTACTTGTACGTGACGGTTTGCGCTCACGTGGCCGCCCATCTTATTTTATGCAGCATTCTTTTTGTCTTATAAATAATAATATGAAGTTGAATTATTAACAGAAAAAGTGCTATAGGTTACACCTAGCTGTATTGGATCATTCGATTCCCTTCAAGACGGTTGAGCAAAATGGTGCTGTTCCACGCGTCATATCCTTGAACCGACGCTGTCAGTTGAGATTGGTCATCTCTTAACTGCCATGGTTTACATCTTTATTATTCTATTTTTTATGGTTTTATAATTCACCTTCATTGTTTTCAGCAATAAGAATATTGATTACATATAATTATAAGCTGCAGCTGTCTGACCGACTCCTTGACAATACAAAAGTGCCTGAATAAATGCTTTGACTTTGACTTTGTATGTAGGTTAAGTTAAAAAGTAACCTAAACCAAAAGGTGACCACTAAACGAACTGTTCCCAAGCGAAAACAACATTTTAATTGGGTTCCTAACATCTATCGTTAGCTCACTATCAATTTTACTAAACTGAATTTGTAGATAAAGTTATAATGAAATTTTCAAACTTCGAATTGAAACGTTTGATATTTAACAAGCCTTTAAATTAGTCAGTCACTCACAATTAACAATCGCAAATGGATTTGTGTTACCGATTCGTTTCGTGTGGGTATACTTTTTATTTATAAGATATTATAGAAAATTAATTATTTTCTTAATCGATTATTTTTCGTAGGTACCTAATTGGGTTTTTAGCACCATTAACCAATAATTTCACGACACACCTACGTTAAAAAACACTTTATTTTAGCACTCAAAACCCGATTAAGTTTTTAACTAACTGTGAAACAGTTGCTTCGAAATCAAAAAATAATAAATAGTGAGTCAATTTACTTGGCGGAAATGACGTCACAGTTTACTACTGTCATACAAGCAGCTCATAAAAAATATCTATGTCAATTGATTGGTGATTTCTAGTGCCTAATTATTGTTGGCAGATACAAATAGTTTCATAAAAACTAAAATGTTTTGATGTTTGACTGGTGTTTTTTGTTCCTTTCAATTTGATTCCATGCAAATAGTGAAGTATAATTTTGAAATAATACCCACATGACTTTTAATTCGGTATACGTCTTTCAGCGGGTGAAAGTTCTCACGAGTAAGAACAAGTTTTATTACTGGACCTATTCTGAAATACGAACAACACAACCAAAATGTAGGGAACAGCAGATTTTTTTCTCATATAATTACAGGTTCTATAGGTAATACAAGTTTTCACTCCCGGAAAGATACAATTAATTAAATTCATGTTGTCATAGTATTATATTACGATCTTATTCCGAAATCCTTTGGCTCTCATAAAGCTAAAAATAAAACCTACGACATGAATCAAATCGACAGTTTTAAAACAGCAATTTTACAAATAGAAAAATGAAGTAGGTACAGTAAAAGCCTATTTTGTCCATCCAGCCGGTGAGGGAATGCTCATCGATGTTTCCAACTGCTTTTTTGCTTTTACCTTCCTGTAGAGTATAGATTTCTGCTGTCGTCACTCCCATCCATTCGTTTCGCTTGTCTGCCCACATACCTACACATAACGTACAGTATGTCGGTATGTGAAAATGTTAGGGTTCATATTTTCCTTCGGGTGAAAAATGGATTTTGATAGAAATACCAGGCCGGCTATATCACTCTTGGTGAATTTAGGTGGAGTCAGCTTTTATTAATAGATTAATAGCTCATCTCAAACCTACGACAGAAAATAGAAAAGCAGTTCTAAAAGTTAGCTATTTAAAGTCGTATTTTGATAACATTTATAACAGTACCTACTTATTAACGAGTTATGATTTTAAAAACAGTAAATAATACATTACGACGGAATAAAACATCAAACTGACTGATTATCTGACTGACTGTTTTGTTGTTCTAGTGGTCACAAAGCGCGACTGCTGACTTGGGTTCTATTCCCAGGCCGGGCAACGTGTTTTTGGGTGTTTCCATCAGTTTCTCAGTAGCAGCTTCGGAGTCTGAATTTGTGCCCGGTTTATGGCAATAGGCTCGCCCGCTATTACATGGGCGGAATTTGGGTGTGCTAAAGGGTACATCTCTGCCTAACCCTTTGGGGATTATAAGCCTGATGTTATTTATATATAACATCAGAGGGGTAAAGCTAAAGTTTTTCCAAAATTTTCAGTTACATTTTCGAGTAGGTAATCAAACGTTGGTTAGAACAATTTTGTGTATTCTTTTATAGAACCTGAGCGAAACGATCGCGTTACCTTGGTGTTCGTAAAGAAAGAGGTGCACGGAACCCAACACTTGCCATTGTCTCTGTGGCACTCACTTTACGGGCTAATTGATTCTCTTTCATGCAGCGCCGAACAAGAAAATGCTGTTAAGATTTCTCTGCATTGTTCGTTAATTGAACTTGTTCCCGGTGCAATGCCATCAGTTGCGTACGCCGCAGTGGTTTGCTGAATGTTTTCAGTGTTCAATATACCTACTAATTATTCTTATATCTACAGAGTGTTAGTGTAAACACCGTTATCCATGAAACCAGTGGTTTGGTTTCACTTATAGAACGTAAATTCAATGAAAAAAAAAATTACCCTTACAGCCTGTATATTAAAGGCAATCGTTACTGAGTGACTGATACATCAACACACAGCGCATTGAGCTGTTTGACACGCAGATAGTTTTATGACGTAGGCATGCGCTAAGAAAGGATTTTCCTAAATTTGACACCTCCTAAGGGGATGAAACAGGGGTCAAAAGTTTATATAGAGAACCAAGATGAGATGGACTTTCCACGCAAACGATGTTGCGGGCAGATGCTCGTAGTTATCAATAATTACCTCAAACTCAAACCGGTTAAGTATTCCAAATTGATCTTTTACAGGTAGTTTAGAGTTGACATGGAGTCAGTTAGAAAGTTGAAGCTAGTTGGTAGTTTCTGGCACCGTACGTCTAAAGAAAGTTTGTTAACAATAAAAAAAGCAAATGTAAGAAAAGTAAAATTAATTTAAAGTTTATTTTGACATTATTTGGTTGCCAATAAGGTACCTACTTCTTACAAGAAACTACTACATAATATTATAAATGTATGTAGGTAGATAATCTATTCAAGAACACAGCAATGAGTTTGTAATTTAAATATTTATTAGTCAGCTGGTTGAAAGGGGCAAGCGGTAAATCATGACATCGCTCAATATAAACAATAGGTACGGCCATAAAGATAACAAGGGTGGAAGGTGGCCCACATTAGTCTTACCGTGGTGTAACGTTTGTTCGTCTGACAGTATTCATTAAGGCACAAAAGCGTTGTCTATCAGGCAGTTTCCGCGACGGTCGTGTTCCTTCTTAACAAATTGGTGGAGTAATGTGCGAGGCGCTTGGACAATGGAAGTGCTTCTCAACGGAACTACTAAAGCTACTATTTACTTGTCTTACCAGTCATGGGGCAGTTATGTTCAATTTTACTTTGTAATAGTGAAGCGAATGTTTCACTGGCTTAGCTCTGATTACACATACCGACTCACTTCTTTCTTTATCGTGTGGGCAGTGTCTTACGACCCCACACACCCTAGTGTCAGAGTTTCTAAACCGCCTCAAGGGCGTCTGATATGGTTTGAGTGGGACAGTGATAGGCTGGTATAAGTCCAGGTTTTCTCACGATGTTTTTCCTTCACCGATGTCAGTGATGTCCAAGATAAACTTTAGAAAGTACATATGAATTGAAAAAGTCACATTGGTATTTGCTTTGCATTAGGGGTGGGCGCCTTAACCACTGGGCCATCACGACATATTCACCACCTATCACCGACTTACTGACATCGATGAAGGAAAACATCGTAAGGTAACCTAGACTTATTATTAATATAAATCTGCAATCGCCAATCCGCTTTGAGCATGCGTTGTGCTTCTCTGTATGAGAAGAGGCCTAACGCGTCACAGTCCTACTGCAGGGGCAGGTATTCTCATACCGATTACGACCAAAATGTTTGAAAGATTGAAACAACAAGTTCAATTAAAAATAATTTATTGAATTCAAGTATTGGAGACGGCTGCTTGATTTCAACCCAGTCGGTATTATTATTTTCACATTCTAATAAACCTGAAACATAGAAGAAGTATTATTTACTGTGGAAAGGAACGTGTTATAATAATATTGCATTTTTCAAGAATAATAGTTATTCAAAAGGATTTTTATGTGGGAGAATTCATCTTAAAAATGACTTTAATTTAATTTTAAACAAAATTCAAAAAAATCAGCTATTTTTACCGCAAAACAAAGGTGAACGGGAAATTAGATTCAAAAGGTTTTATTTAAAATTGGGATTTAGGTAGGCATCTCTATAAAATCGTTAACATGCACTATACATAACCGATTATGATTCATGCATTGTTATATTTATTTCATGCTTGCCAGTTACATAAACAACATGCTTAATTATGCCTTTGCCCGGTTTAATTTAAGTAATAAGCACAAGTAGGTACATTATTTTGTAGAAACTTAGAGTATTTTACTAAAAGCCTTCTGCACCGCCAATCACTAAATAAGTTTAGCGCTAAACATAATTCAAACATCATTCCGTCTCAGCTAATTCAAACAATTCGATTGAGACAGAATGATCTTTTAATACGTTTAGTCCTAAATCTGTTAAATGATTAGTGGTGCAATTGGGCCAAGGTTGTGTTAAAAATTTTCCTCCACCAGTACCTATATTTTTAAGAGTTGTAATGCCACAAATTCTATGTGTGATCTCATGTTAACAGTGGCAGTTAAGTTTATTTTTTTTGTGTGGTTAGTGTGATTACATTCTTTAAAGGTTAAAGGTCCCTCCGTTGAGACATAGAAGTTGGTGCACTGCAGGAGTATCGCACTTATCTATCCTTAACCCTCATGCTTTATATTAATGATACATACTATGAAGATGTAATGTGTTATCTCACTAATATTCCAGTGAATGTATTTAATTTTCTGTTCAGTTCGCTACTTTTACATAGTATCGCAAAAACAAACGGATGGTCTGCTACGAATTCAGCGGTCGATCTAAATGCCGCCCTGACATCAAGGTTAATATCTGAAATGTTCGTTTAAATTAATTTATGATTTTATGAAAGTAATTGGGTTTGCGTATTTGTACAACATATAAATTAAATAATTATTGACTGGAGATAACCGGAGTTTTATGATAACGAATCCATGCTCTCATTGTTTTGAAATGCTACGGATCGTTAGGTTAATGCATAATATGAAAATTCACACTTTCCTGAAAACATTTTCGACTGAATATTGTTTACGAAAGTGTAAGAGAAATGTATGTAGGATTGATAAGCACTGCCCAGTCAAAGTTGCCACAACCCGGCAAAGTTGCTAAAGCCTAGAAGACATATTTAATTAAATTAAGTTCTAAATATAGGTTATATTGCGTGTAAGATTATTGCATAAGAGAAGAAGTACCTACACATGCACCTGTATTGCAATGTCATGGAAAAGATTAATTAGAATAATTTAAAGCCAGGTGATAGAGGGTTGAGTGGTTAGAAATAGCATCTTGATTGTAGAAATCAGACCATAAGTTGTTCAGAACTCGTATTATAAATACCAGACGAACAGAAAGCAGAACAAAGACGAAGCTGTTATAAAAGATTAAAATGGTCATGCTCATGGGGCAAATGATGCGCCAAACGTCGCGTAGGTACCTAAGACTGGAGGACTCCATTAAACAGAATGTTATTCCCCTCCATTAAGAAGAACACGAACGGATGGTCCGCTCTGAATTTGCGGCTCTCCGATACAAAAGCGCTCAAATACGTGATACCGAATTCTGCAACGATAACGGCGGTAATGGTGCTTAGAACACGTGTGCAATATATACATGTTACAGGTACATTTGAATTGTAAAGGTGTGCACTTATAGCCACAAATACACATGTAATTTGCACAGATGTAGGCAAGTAGCTGATTCACGCATTATGTTCGTGAACGGGCGTTGTCAGTTGGTATTGGTCATCTCTTAACTGTCATGTCATCATCAACTTCACTATCATATTTTTTACTGTTTTATATTCGCCTTAATTTTTTCAAATATAGAAGCAACAAGAATATTGTAACTAAGATTTTGTAAATGGAAAAAGTGTCCATAAAGTTTCTTGGTCCAAAGAGGCCTAGGATACCTAGGTTTTGGAACGAGCAACTAGCTTCAACTTTCTGATTAAGTAATGGTCGTATCGAATGGATATAATATAAACGCTTTGACTTTGACTTTGCTTGCATGCCATAATAACTTTTGATTGGTGAATGTCACTATGGCAAGTAAGTTACTTGCATGCCATTGTGCAAGTTACTGGCATGTGTACTTGCGGTTTATTACCTACACCTACTAAATATTAATAATCGATATTTATTCTAGTAGGCTTTTGTTTTTTGTTGACAGTGTGTATCATTAGATTAATAATTATACTCATACCTAAGCATGCACCTTTACAGAACATCTATTTAGATTACATTTTGTATTTAAATAATGACGCGTAAAATTAAACAGATAACAAATTATTATCTAAAACCAATCTAAATATAATTAATAATAATGGTACGAAAATTTAACAGTACATAGAATTTTTTAGTTCTTTTAAAAAATCTTGAACAATTTTCCGCAGGATTATTATAAGACGAGACAAATGGTTAGTCACGAATTTATTTACCTAAAACCAAAATCATTACGCTATACCTACAAAGAGCTAATAAGTTAATCATGACGGTATTGGCTATTATCTTAATAAAAACTAGAAGTGCATTAAATAATAATATGTTATAATAATACTAAATGTAAACCTAATTGGTTTTGATAGTATCTTTGTCTGTATGAATTTGTTAGAAACCATTAATTGTTATGGACCAAAGCGCAAAATGTCTGGCCATAACGTATGTTGGTTTTTAACTCCTTTCAAACATGTATAAAAACGCGCCGTCTCACTTATGGCTAAGTGAGTGAGGTTCTTTTAAAAGAAAAACAATTGAAGGTAGAAGGTACCTTCTTAACAATGTATTCCTTCCTCTATTTATCCTTAAAATTTACTAATTTATACAATACTATGTAAGCACCTAAATATGATATCAATAGACAAATTAGACGGCACGGTTGGCGCAGAGTCTGAGCGATTGGCTCTACACTGTCGCGGGTTTAATTCACGAATGGAACAAATAGCCTACAGATCCGGGTCTGGCTTTTTGCGTTTATGAGTTTATATGTTTCTAAAAGCACCCACGATACAGGAAAAATTCCTAGTGTGGGTTTTCGTCACCTTTTGTATCACAAACAAAAAAATCTCATAAAAATCTGTCTATTGTAAAAAATATTCTACTTGGGCTATTTCTAATTGCATTTGGCTACCGACACCATTTTTTTTGATTATTAGTTACAATTTCCCGATGCTAGATATATCTAACACGATACCTATTTGTAAACGATTCCGTTGAAGATGATTTTGTTGTCAATTTTCAGTGCAAAGTGAAATGGACGGTTCACTGAAAAGTGTTTTCGATTCGGGATATACGCAAATCCAACCATAGTAAATACTGAAATTGTTATAAAAACACACATTTATATTTTAGTTATTTTAGCTTATGTAACCTGTATCTTTTAGGGAAGTGGGTAAAAAAGTTTTCAGTATGATTTAAGAGCGAATTTCATATCAATTTTAAATTCCTTATTTTTTTTATGAATGAACCGATTTTTATGGATATACCTATAGGTCAGGGTCATTTTTGAAATGTCTTATTTAAAAATCTTTGTTTTGAAACTTAAAAATCGGTCGAATTTATCTGTAACACGATTTGTTGAAAATGTTCTCTGTATAACTTTTCAGACCTATGTATCCTGCTTATGCCAAGGAAGTTCAACTAAAATCGGTTCATTCAAGTCTAGAAAATAAAGACTAAAAAATTCGTAAATGCTCTTAATAGGAGAGTAATTTGCCCTACGAGAACGCATGTATGTAGTAGTGTAATGAAAACAGTTATCTAGAAGCTAGATGGCTTTGCTTTGTGTGTCTGTGTGGCTTTTTTTAGGGTATCATTTGATCGCTCCATTTGATGGTTGCATACTAGTAACTGTTAATTTATGAATTAAAGTCTCAATGATGTCAATTTGGCTTATAAGGTTTGTGGCAAGTCAAAGAACACACATTTTAAATGAAATATTTTAATCTAGCAAGTCGTGTTGATTTTTAATAAGGTAAATAATAATGATTTATCCTTGGGTATGGGTGCGTTACTAGTAGAAATCTAAACAAGCTTATGGCATAGTAGAAAAATGTAATATTTAAAACTAGAATTCATCTTTAATGAATGTCATGCTTGGATCACAAAACATTATTTTTCCAGTTGACTGATTATACCCAATTATAAATATTCACGAGGTTTAAACATTGCTCTGTGGGTGATAAATTAGTTGTTTAAACATTTCTATTTTTAATACAGACCCTAATGATGCAAACAAGATGTAAGTAACCTTTTTAAATCATCCCCATATATTCAACCAGTTAAAACATGTACCTACCTTTGTATCAATATTTGACTTAAAACGATTTTGACGTGCAATCATAACATTTGTATAAAATGCAACAAAGCACATGCAAAATAAATTATTATATTAAATACCTAAGAATAAAGAACTCCGTTGAAAAGTGTTACAGAGTTGGTTCTCAAGAAGTAATAGAAAGGCCTGTCGACCTTGAAAGAAGCTCTATTAAATATAAATTTTGCCGACCGATTTGCGACGTTAAAATCTGCAATACAATAAAACATATACATAATAATGTACAATCAGGAAAAGAAATGAATAAGGACTATTAATATAATAACATTTTAAATATTTTTTAAAATTATTGATATGTACATTTTAGATCGTTAAAGTGTGTACTTAGTGTACCTAATTATTTATTACTATTATTATTATCCTTTATTCTTTAAATACACATATAAATTACATTTTTAAATATTAATATCAAAATACAAACATTTAAAAATATAATAAATAGTAGCCCACCGGTGGCGGAAACAGGGTCCAAGCCACCGGCGGTCAGGGCTCCAAAGAGAGGAACCTCCTAACTATGCGGGCCGTGTCTAGAAGTACTGCTTTATGAATCAAGCCGTTGATCCAGAAAGGATCAAGGGCTAATCTAATACTGTAATTGTAATCTATTATTATTATTTTGTGTAACAAACACACTCCAGTGTTAGATAAGCAAGATTACCACTGTAATGGTGGGAATAATCCCAAATATTAATTACGTGTGATAGTTACAGGTTAACGTCGTTTTCCTTCTATGGTTTAGAAAATCGTAGAAGAAAAAGGACACAATTTTGAGTTCTAACCCATGTATAGCACCTGTTGACATAGTATGCTTATTTTACGGTAAGAACTTAGTATTATAATGAGTACGTACCAAAATTTACCCACCTACTTAACTCAATTAGTAAACTATCCCCTTTCACCGTTATCCTTTGTTTTATTTTAAAAAGTCTTTAATTACATATTTTAACTATATTTTTGTTTCTAACAATGTTAACACTTACTGATACCTATTTAGAAACAATTCCATTAAAAGTAACAGAATTGTTAATTGTCAGTGCAAAATAAAATGGCCGGTTGGCTTGAAATGAATTTTGATACAGGGAGCTTCCATAACCAACGAATGCTGAAATTTTTGAAACAAAACAATTATTTTACAAAATTTTTCAAATATAATCTCTTGATGACCAATACTAGAGATATCATTGAGCATTACTAATCATCATCAATGAGATAACAAAACATAATTTCCACGTACCTAGCTGCCTACATACAACCGAATAAGTACCTACCTAATTGTTTACAATTCACGTGTATTACAACACACTGATTTTGAATAAGGTAAATAATAATGTTCATCTTTGGTTATGGGAACCTTACTAGTAGAAATCTAAACAAGCATAAGACGTAGCAGAAAAAGTAATATTTGAAACTATAATTCATCCATATTGAATCTCAGGCTTGGATCACAAAACATAATTTATACAGACAATCCCAGATACCTACCTAATTAAAAACATTCACGACGTTTAAACATTGCTCTGTGGATGATAAATTAGCTGTATGAACATTTCCAATTCTTTTAATACAGATCCTAATGATGCAAGCAAGATGTATGAAACCCTTCTAAATACATCATCGCATTGTATTCAACCAATTGAAAACATATACCTACCTGCTTTTGTATCAATATTTGACTAAAAAGATTTTCATGTGCAATCTAACATTTGAATAAAATGCAACAAAGCACATGCAAAATTAAATATTATATTGAATACCTAAGAATAAAGAACGCCGTTGAACAGTGTTACAGAGTTGGTTCTCAAGAAGTAATAGAAAGGCCTGTCGACCTTGAAAGAAGCTCTATTAAATATAAATTTTGCCGACCGATTTGCGACGTTAAAATCTGCAATACAATAAAACATATACATAATTATGTATAACCAAGAAAAATAATGAATAAGGACTATTTAATTAATATAACATTTTCATTTTTTTTAAATATAGGTACTTTAAGATATAACTTTTTTACTTTTTGATATTGACACTGACATTTGTTATATACATTAAGATCGTAAAGGTGTGTAGGTACTTATTATACCTAGTTTATTTATTACTATTATTATTTTAATGGAAATCCAAAAGTGTTCGCAAATTTTAACAAAAAAAAGTTTTTGTGTGGTGGGTGAACTGATATCACTTCTGGGAAAAGTTTTTTCACATAATCTACTCGTATTCAAACACACACACAACTACCCTATGTTAATAAAATCCACAATACTTAATATTAATCATTGAAACTAAAACTAAAGAGACAACAAATTTTTATCTTGAACAGAACAAAATAGTTAAATTAATCAATTCAATGGTTCAATTTACATTAAAGTCGAATTTCAAGTCTTTTAATCAAAGAGACTTGAAATTTAAAAACTATCATTTCTGAGTAGAAGTGTGGGTTTTTGAAAAGTAAGGCAATTACATAAAATAAACACTTTTCGAACCTTAATAATTCCATAACTGTAAGAAGTATAGGTATTCATGAAATTTAGGATTATAGAATCAAGAGAGCTTTATAAGATATTCAAAATTGCATTTATATATAGGTGTAATAGTTTTTGAGTAATATGGGTCGAAAGTACCTCGAAGTATATATTTTGTGTAACAAACACACTCCAGTGGTCACCGAACTTGGCTGACACACTGCTGTGTGTCTAGATTACGTGTATTTGATTTGATTACGTGTGATAGTTACAGGGTCTCCAGATGATATCAACAGGTATGAAGAAGACTAGAAGGTTGGCAGTGGCAGTGATAGACCACAAGAGAAACGAATTCTAAATAATTTAAATGATTGGTATGTGAGTACGGCAAGAACGTACGTCGTCGAACGAACGTCGTTTTCTTTCAACCAACTTGTTTGGGCTGTTGTTAAAATTATTTTGTATGCGTCACTTTCACGTGAATAAATTGTTTTTCTTTCTTTCTTTCTTTCTTTCTTTCTACTTATATAGTTTGGAAAATTGGAGAAGAAAAAGGACACAATTTTGAGACACATATAGCACCTGTTGACATAGTATACTTATTTTTCGGTAAGTACTTAATTTTTTAATGAGTACATACCAAAATTTACCAACCTACTTAACTCAATTAGTAAACTAAGTATCCCTTTTCACCGTTATCCTTTGTTTTGTTTTAAAATAGATAAAAAGTCTTCAATTATTTTAACTACATTTTTGTTTCTAACAATGTTAACACTTACTGATACCTATTTAGCAACAATTCCGTTGAAAGTAACAGAGTTGTTAATTTTCAGTGCAAAATAAAATGGCCGGTTGGCTTGAAATGTAGTTGGATTCGCGTACATGCTTGCAGCAACAAAACCGAAAGCTGAAATTTTAGAAACAAAACAATTATTTTACAAAACTTTACGTAAAAAATCCCTTGATGACCAATATCAGAGATACCATTGGGGATTACTTATCATCATCAATGAAATAACAAAACATAATTTCCACGACCTAGCTGCCTACATACTTTTTTATCTTGAACAAAACAAAATAGTTCAATTTGTCAATTCAATGGTTCAATTTATTTATATGATCACTATTACTTTTTTTATCTTTAATTTTGTTGTTTTATTCTAGGACAACAATTTGCACTTGCCATATTATCTCTTCGCCACCTTTAGTTGACTGTTAGAGAATGCCTAAGGCATTAAGTCCGCCTTTTTACATTTTGTTGCATAAAGTCTAAAATAGTGTTAACTGTAACGATCGGCGGTGGTTTGTTATGTGTACATACTCGTAGTATAGGAAGTATACATATAATAAGAACTTCAGAGTGCTAAGTGTGAGTTTTTTCACTCACGTTCGATTGCGAGCGCGTTAGAATTTCATATTAAGGTAGACCTTAATGTCAAATTTAAAGTCTCTTGTCACTTAGAAGTGTAGGTTTTTGAAAAATGAGGCAATTATAAAAATTACACTTTTCGAACCTTAATAATTCCGTAAGTATAGGTAATTTAGGATTATAAGTGTTAAAGAGAGCTTTATAAGATATTCAAAATTGCATTTACACCTATAGGTTTTTGAGTAATATGGGTCGAAAGTACCTTGAAGTATTTTGTGTAACAAACACACTCCAGTGTTAGATTAGCAAGATAACCATTGTAATGGTTGGATGGATCCGAAATAATAATTACGTGTGATAATTACAGGGTCTCCAGATGATATCAACACTTCAACATGAATGAAAAAGACTAGAAGGATGGCAGTGGCAGTGATAGATGACAAGAGAAACGAATTCTAATTAATTTAATGATTGTCGTCGAACGAACGTTTTTTTCATTCTATAGTTTGGAAAATTGGAGAAGAAAAAGAACACAATTTTAAGACACATATAGCACCTGTTGACATAGTATGCTTATTTTTCGGTAAGTAGTTTTATAATGAGTACGTACCAATTTACCAACCTACTTAACTTAATTAGTAAACTATCCCTTTTCACCGTTATCCTTTGTTTTGTTTTAAAAGTCTTCAATTATTTTAACTACATTTTTGTTTCTAACAATGTTATCACTTACTGATACCTATTTAGCAACAATTCCGTTGAAAGTAACAGAGTCGTTAATTGTCAGTGCAAAATAAAATGGCCGGTTGGCTTGAAATGAATTTTGAGACCCCAGGGAGCTTCCCAAACCAACGAATGCTGAAATTTTAGAAACAAAACAATTATTTTACAAAACTTTACATAAACAATCCCTTGATGACCAATACTAGAGATATCATTGGGGATTACTAATCATCATCAATGAGATAACAAAACATAATGTCCACGTACCTAGCTGCCTACATACAACCGAATGAGTTACCTAATTGTGTGTAATTGTGTATTACAACACACTAAGGTATTAAACGAAGTGAATGTATGTATGTTTAAAACGAAGCTGTCGAATGTAATGCAAACAAGTGTATGAACCCTTTGATACATTAATCAACCAATTTTTCATATTTCTAAGCAGAATAAAAGCTCATGCATAATAAAATACTGTACTCAATACCTAAGAGTAAAGAACTCCGTTGAATATTGATATAGAAGTAGTTTTTAAGACGTAAAAGAAAGGCCTATCAACCCGGAATGGAGTCCTATGTACTACTTTAGCCGACCGAGTACCGACGACGTATGCTGGAATACAATAAATATTTAAACACAATCCCTCAAAACAAACAAAACAAAGTTTATCTTTAAATAAGGTTTAAGCTCCCGAACCCGTTCTTATATTAAGAACTTTACAAGAATCAGTATAAGGCTCAAAATATAAATACTGGAAAGCAATTCTAGTAACTTTTATGAATGTTTGCATTCTAATCTCAGTTTCAATCTATCAAAAACGTCTCAATTTTACCTACATTTTTGATATTGATTGTCGCTTAGATGAGATTGCGACTAATTTTTTTACTGAAAAGATAAACTTTGTTTTGATAAAGGTTACTGATTGCTGTTAGAATCAGAGCAATATTATGATATGGAAGACATTGTTTTTTGGTGATGCTTGATACCTATATCTTTTCTAGATAATATCATGGGGTGTAAAAAGACATATCGCATAGCCATTCACTGCGCATAAAACCCATTTGAGTAATAAATGAGCAAAAATTATTGCTATGAAACGACTTTCATTTTTTGTGTGGAAATAGTGCAACGTCTGAGGGGGTATTTCGGCGCTTTGCACACGGAGCAACTTAAGTTGAGGCAACTATCAACTCTTAAAAAGATTCCTGTAAAAGTTGATAGTTGCTTTAACGTTTACGGTTGCCGCAACTTTATGGCAATCTGTGAGCAACTTTCACAGCCGAGTTGCCGTATGCCGTTGCCGAAGCGACACTGGCATTCAGTGCTGCCATATCTACCAACTTTTTGGTAGATCTACCATTTTTCACTTCAGTCTACCTATCTACCACCCTAGACCTAAAAACTACCTATTTTTTAATTAGTTTGACATATCAACACTATGAATTATTTTATATCGACGAGCGACGTTGCGATGTGTTGCGTGCGCATGCGACGATGCGTCCAGCAACGCTGGACGCATGGTCTATGGTCCAGCAATGCTAGACTAATATATGATAGAGTCCAGGACCTAAACCACATAAAAAAAACGTCAGCAACAGTTCGCCGTTCGCGCCATTTCGCGCCCATAGACATTATTATACTGTTCCGTGTTCTGTTGCCCATTCCCGGTTGGTTTGTTGCGGAATCAATGGTGAATCTTTGCTCCTGTTTTGTGTTGTTTTATTGTTAAAACTAAATAACTACGTATTAACGGTGTCAATCTATATCCAATGTTTCCCCTGCTATGCGAATTCGTGAGAAAATTACTGGCACTTTCACATAGTAGCGCCAACGTTGAGAGATTGTTTTCTGCAATTAATAATATGAAAACCTTCCAGAGAAATAGAATTTGCACGGAGACTCTAGAGGTATTGTTGCGTACTAAAAGATTCATAGCAAACAACGGGCAGCCTATTGCAGAACATTTCAATAAAAATATGTAGGTATAATTTCCAAAAATGAACATTTTAAGAACAGTTCATGCATTTTTTAATTTTAAAAAACCTTCTAAATTGAGGTGGTAGATCTACCAATTTTGTATTTTACATTCTACCAACTTCTACCAACATTTGGCACATAATCTACTAATTTTCAAAAATTCGGGTTGGCAACACTGCTGGCATTGCCGGGCAAAGGGAGAGGGAGGGAGGGTGTGAAATCGCCCGACGCGTTGCGATTGACGATTGAGGAAACCGGCAACTTTAAAAACCGGTATAATATTTAAAAGTTGCTAGTTGCGGCAATTAGCAACTAACTTAGTCATAGATTGCAGCAACTGAAAACTCTTGACGATTGCCGGAATTCGAAACTCGAGTTGCCATGTGTGCGCAGTCCAATTGAAATATATGTAAACAGTATGTAAACAGCTAGTTGCCAGTTGCTGCAATAGTTGCTCTGTGTGCAAAGCGCCTTCAAGTTTGACCATGAATATTTGCATAACCAGAAGATTCTCAGGTATGGTACAGAATCAAAAAGTGATCGAAATTATGGGAAGAACGTGTAACTTTCAGCGTTGTTAACTGTCTTTTTACACCAATTATTTTCATTAATACCTACATAAAATAAATAGAGATTTTTCTTTGAAATTGCTAAAGTCAGAAAATTGCTGTGAATAAATGGATTTTATCTTTAGATAATAATCTTTTATCTGTTTTCTTTCATTAAGAAATCAGTTCTCAAATTAATCGTAGAAATATAATAATCTCACCGTTAGCAGCAGCAGCTTCAGCGCCTTCTTCATTTACCTCTATGAAAGCTTTTTGGACAGCATCAGTAACATACAAATCTGAGTTTCCTTTTATCAAGTTTTCTAATCGAGCTTCACCCGGTGTGAATAACTTGTTAACACCCATCTGAAGAAAATGTTTAAGATGACAAATGACATAACATAGCATAACATCACGCCTGTAATTCCCGAAGGGTTAGGCAGAAGTGTACCTATTAGTACACCCACATTTCGCTAGTTATGTTTAAGTAATAGGGGGCGACAAATGAATAAAGTATAAAGGACAGGATATGACTTTTAAAGATGTCTCTGGTTGTTTGTGTATGTGTGTTTCATATGTTACGATACACGCTACGATCTAAGTGAGAAAAAACATTTTTTTTAATAAGACCTAGAACTTACCTTTTTGAGAACTTCTGACAGTTTAGTTTCGGTTTCGATCTTAAACTTCGGAAGATCTAGGACGACTTCAGTCGTGTACATGTTTTCAACAGCCTTTGATAGAAGTGTTGGGTCTTTTAGTTTTTCAACAAGAGAATTGATGCCGTCGACCTCATTTGGAAGTACGATAAGAAGTGATGATTCATCTCCTTCATAGGGCAACTCTAGAAGCTGTAATGATAAAACGCACAGTACATAACAAATCAGCAGTACAGGTAATGTAAAGTTAATTCGCGTCAAGAAAATTATGTGTCAACTGAAGGTTAATTCGTATTTGCGACTTAGTAGACTTGATGACACCACCAATTAATTGACGTACTTTTTAAGACCTGTCAAAACGCGATTCTCCCATAGATTTTGTATGGCTAAAGACAGCTGTGACGTCACTTTTGTGACGTCACTTTTGTGACGACTCAATTGATTAACTATTTATTGTTATTAAAGCTATCAAATATTATTTTTTACTGTTTTTAGAAAAGTTATTTATTAGAATTATTATTGGTTACTGGTTTCAACAACCCAATTTGCAATCTGATTGGTCAATGTTAAGTGTCAGTTTCGGCCGACAGCGGTGACTCATTATTTACTTAACGTGAATGAACTAAATAAGGTATATTATCCAATTATTCAATTATAATAAAACACGTTATTTTCTCAAAGAAATATTAATAGTTGAAAGGTTTTGTGTGAACCATGTTTTTAAAGATAATTTTTTTATACCTTAATAATTTCAGTAATTCTCGTAGTTTATAATCTAGATGTTTAATATTCAGTATTTTATGTATTATAATTAATAATCATACAAAATAATTACCTTAGCATCAAGTTCCTTACTTTCACCATATTTGAAGTCGTCAGATTTGTGCATGGTAGGTTTTTTAATAGTTTTGTCTTTGCTTATGTAGAAATCAAGATCTGCGGTCTGTTTTGCATCGAATTGCTTTGCCCACTTACCCTAAAAGACGAGAAATTTGAATAAATGCATAAATTCTTACCTTTTATAATTTTCACAACATTCTAATAATGTGTTGTATAGATCCGTGAATTTTTTAATTTACATAGACAAATAAAAATTTCTAAACAACTTATATTAGAGTATTTTATAAAAAGAGATCATTTGTATAACAGCGTATGTATAAAATATGTATATATGCATGTAATTTTGTTTCTTTGTGGCGCTCTAGAGACGAAACGCGTGGGCCGATAATGATGATTTTTACATCATTCGATTTGTCTTAATCTTGCGAGTGTCACAAAAGATATGACAGTAATCAGAATACAGTAAACAAACGCAAAATTGCGAAAAAAAATAAGATGACGAATTATGTTATGTGGGGTCTCGTTGAATAGGTAGGCATTTGAAAATTGTCTTTAGGTTTCCCTTATCATGTTTCATTTCGAATTACCATTTAGTATTTATAACGATTTAAAGTTGGCTAACAACCACTCTCACAAAAAAGTGTAAAATAAAAAAATCTATTTGAAAAATCAAAAACCCGACTGCAATAATCTTATTCCCATGGGGGTACTTAGGCAGAAATCACAGAACGCTATCCACTGCGGTCCTTACATACTCCTTTTGCCTCATCCACGTTCCTAGAATAATCTGGACCGGCTCAAATCTTCCCAATCGCGTCGCGACGGTCGCGACTGTTACTTAACAGAAAACTGGACATTTTTTATTTTCAGTTATTATTTAAAGTTCATGATTTAGGCAATCGGGGTTTCTGATTTTTTAAACTGATTTTTTGTTTGTCCTATTATAAAAATATTCGTCCTCATGGAAGTCAAATATGGCATATTTAACTATTACGACGTGGAAGAAGTTGCGCGCAAAAGCTAGTCTATAATAAGTTTATTATAACAATATTACTACTAAACACGGAAATGAAGCGTATTCAGAAAAATATCATACTGTTTGTGTTTTTAAAAAAGTAATCGAGTAACAAACCTTGAAGTAAATAGCGTTTACGAGGACAGCTGCTGTCAATGAATCCAGTGAGTTTGGATCAACTAAATTTTTGATCTTGTTATTTGTGTTTTCTTCAACCTGCAAATAATAGTACCATGTATCTACATAAAGTAAAGACAAAGAACACGGAGCTGGCACACTGCTCTGTAGCTATAGAAGAGAATTGAATATATCTTTATTTGCTTAGAAACTAGGTATACATGCAAGATGTACTTAGGTGTTCACAGCATCCTTATCTCTTGTACAATCTACTTTAAAATGATGCATGCAAATGTTCAAATCAAATAAACCATGATAGCTAGACAGTTGGCATTTTCACAGATGATTTATTTCTGTGGCCGTTATGACAACAAATACTAAAAAACAGAATAAAATAAATATTTAAGGGGGCACATACAACAAATGTGTTTTTTTTTTGCTCATTTTTATAGTTACTGGTGCCGTTTGCCTTGTTCACAAACTAAAATTAGACTATTTCTATCGTTTTCTATCCAAAAAACAAAAAAAGGGCGGACATAAATGAGACCTGTCAATTTTAGTTATAGAACGCATTGATTAAAAACACGGAAAGTTCAAGGCAAAACTAATTTGACGTCTCTCCAGCTTAGTTCTAAGGTGTCACTGTCCTTTTCTTTCACTGTATGTTAGTAAGAGACGCCAATTCTCTAGTTTTAGTTTAGTTTGTGAACAAGTAAACAAAAAGTCATAACTTTTTTAAATTACGTAGAATTTTTCTTTGAGGGATACAAAAGTACAAAAAAATATTTTTACCCATGCATTAATTTCAGCTGCAGCTTCAACATTTTTGGCGAAATTTACGTTCTTAACGTCTGAATTGAAGACATCTTTGGACACAGCAGCAAACTGGTCATTTAGTACTGCTCCGTTGCGGACGTACACTCTGTTGGCTAGTTTAAGCTCAACTCCCTTCACAGATCTCAGTTGCTTGGTTACTTCAACGAATACCTCCTTTGTCTGTAAGAAACATAAACTTCTTAATTCTTCCTTCTTATATTTCAGATTACGGCGCGTACACATAGAACGGCCGATTTACAGGTCCGTTTAAACGTATATGTTATTAGCGTATGTAGTTGTATGAGCGAGTTCACACAGAATACAGTATCCCGGATTCAGTAAAAAATACCGATCCGACATCCAGTAGCGACGAATCAGTTAAAATCGGACCTGTAAATGTTGTGTCAATATTACCTTCAGTAGCGACGGATCAGTTAAAAAGGATCCTGTAAAATCGGACGTGCTATGTGTACGCGCCCTTAGGCTATATTACATTTTTGGACTGAGATCCTAGAGCCGTTTGTTTGACCTTCGTCGTATACCGCTCAAACTTTGAGGGGGAATATTTGTAGTTGTTAGCATTGGAACATTTTTCAAGTGTTAAATAATATTTCCCAGACCAATTTCGGTCACAGTGGCCAATCTCATTGGAGACTAGCCAAATATGCAGAAGATATTATAGTGCGCAAATGTGTGCGCAAACACAGGTGTACTCCCTCTTCCCTCACTCTTATAGTCCGATGGTACGGTAATCTGACACAAGCAAGGAGAGATCAAGCGTAGGATCAACGGCTTTACGTGCTTTCCGAGGCACGGAAGTGTCACAATAATAACTTCCAAACTCCAGGCTGCTACTGAGAAATCCCCAATGGAAAAGCCCAAAAACTCTCTTTTCCCGATCCAGGACCCCACGTTTATCAGTCGCGCTTGCGACCACGTGACTGACGGGCAGTTAAAAACCAAGTAGTGTCGTAGTAACCTCAAGTAGTGTAGGATATAGTTGAAAACCTCAGCCATGCTTAAAATGACGTAGAACTGACTATATGCCAGTATGTTACATTGAGTTAAAGTAAAAAGCCTGTCACTCATTTAAGTAGATGTGTGACAGGTTCTTAAGATCGATATGTCATTATAAATATCAGGTACACTTACCACGTTGTCATTGGGCAAACCGATGGCTTTTTGTATTTCGTCATGAGATTCTCCTACTGAAGCCAGAGACAGCTGCGCTAACGGAGACAGCACAGAAAAGGCGGACAGCACAACATTTTCACCTGGATTCGACTTTACGACCTCCTAAAAATAAAAAATGTAGTATTAGGTATCTGTTTAAAAATTCGTGGTGAGGATGGTATAATTTGTATAGCTAAACTGCTTAATTGAGTACCTACTTATTCGCCTGTTGCTGTTGTGCACCGGTAATCACTGACTTGACGTCACATATCTTAAGAATTATCCAGTGCACATTTCGCCTCTTGTGTATCACGCTACGAGCGCCCGACGCCTGCCCCCCTCGCTCCCCTGTACCTCACAGGCGAAGACTCAATATAAGCGGTTTAGCTATAGTAGGCAATATTCCAGATTTTCTATAACATTTACATACATACATACCAAGTTATAATGGGTAGTTTTAAAACCAGGTTTTTTAAATTACGATTCGTTTCAAATTGAAAAACCATGTTCAATAAAGGAAAACATAAATCTGTGTTGCATGTTCAGTTGATTGCGTCACGGTCTTTGTTTCCGTATGACGATCTGTTCAAGGACTATTTTATGATCACGATAAGATGATTGGTAGTATTGGTAGGTTATGTCAGAATTTATGTCTTTTTTAGTTTTTAATTAAGGTAAGTATGTTGTGATAATCATATACAAAGAATTAAAATTGAATTGGTTCCTGACGAGGGTCTCCCGACCGCACAATTTGTTAAGTTTAAAATCGCATAGTGTGACTAATTTTCGTATCTAGGCTCAACACTACCCAATACTGTTGACTGCCTCGTTGGTCTAGTGGTTAGTGACCCTGACTGCAAAGCCGGAGGTAGTGGGTTCGATTCCCACCCAGGACAAACTTTGTGTGATGAGCATAATTGTTGGTTCTGTGTCTGGGTGTAATTTATCTATAATATGTATATATTTATAAATTATATAAGTATGTATATCAGTTGTCTGGTTACCATAACACAAGCTCTGCTTAGCTTGGGATTAGATGGCCGTGTGTGAGTTGTCCCAAGATATTTATTTATTTATTTATTTACTGTGGCCGTTACTGTAGAAAATTTGTTATTTCTTTATACACGATAAACCGCCAGCTAATTTATTTCTATATATATTAAAAATGTAGGTATTTTTATTACTACCTATTCAAAAGAATTGAAAATACAAAAACATCTTTTAAAGTCGAAAGAATCTTCAATAATTGCTATCTAATGGCATACGTAATTGGTTTTAGGTTATCACTTATCTCGTAGAATTTTCCATTTTTGTTTTTTTTTTTATAGTTACCTAGTTAATTTGAAACATTGTCGCTAATAATACCACCTAAAATTGGCCTTCTCCAGGGCAAACGCCTCTTCTCATACAGAGAAGGCACGAGCATTGATCACCATGGTTGCTCAAGGCGGATTGGTGATTTGAAACATATAAAGTCCAGGTTTCCTCACGATGTTCTTCCTTCACTGATGCCAGTGATGTCCAAGATGAACTTAGAAAGTATATATGAATTGAAAAACTTACATCCCGGACATTATCTACTAGGCCATGGATCATCACGTCAATTTTAACGTTCACATGTTGCTAATTATAGTAAAAACAATGATAATGTATGACATAATGTTGTTTGTGTGCACTGTTTACTTACTTGAAACATCTTAGCTGTAAACACTTCATTGCTAGCTCTCAGGAGTTCTGCGTTAGAATCTTCCGACATTGCTGTTGCCGCAAGGGCCAATACTGGAACATGAAAAAAATAATAAGAAGTAGCCTTTATGAAATATTAGGCGTTCACTTCGAGTTGGCCGTTAGCTCCCGTCCCGCCTCAAGTCAACCCCGCTGAATATGGATAGCAAATTCGTAATTGAATTTCCGTGTTTTTTTGTGAATCTCTTGTTATTGTTTCTGTTTAAAATTTTGTTGCAGTTACGAACGCGTTTGAAAAACTGACAAAAAAAGCTGTCTTTCGGTAAATTTTGAAATGAAAAAAAATAAGCCTTCCATTCGGTTTCATTTTTGTCACGTGTTGATTTTATGGACAATATAATATAATTTTATAAATACAATTACATTTGTTAACAGTACCTACTTGTGCCTATCACTCGAAGTGAAGGGCTAGTATTCTACTTCTTTATAAAAGTATAAACGGCTTAGCTATGTTTTTTTTAATTTTTGTTTCGTATGTAAATTGAATCCTGTTATTTTAGTGCACAAGACAATAATAAGTTGTTTTTTTAAATGCGATGACTCTTCAAAGTCAATCTTCTAAAGTTTCCCTGTAGATACAGTTTGCTAATGTGTTTTGTGTGTTCTTTTGCAATAACTATCAAAACCAGTTTGAACAACACACTTGAACATTTTTTGTGTAAATTAAAACGAACAGAATAGGTTTTTATTACAAACGGATTACGGTAAATTATGCAAAAACGATGATAGAAAAATAAATTAATAAATCGAATCATCGCTTTGTAAATCTGTTTCGATCTAAAATAATCATACACACTTATATCATACAGGTACTAGACACAAACAATTAACATACTTTTTATAGTTGTCAAAAAGCGATTCCCCATAGATTTTGAAAGCAGTGACGTAATTTTTTTGGACACATTCAATTAACTAACTATTAATTGATTTCGAAGCAACTAAAAATCTATTTTCACAGTTAATTGAAAATTAATCCGTTTCACAGGGTTAAAATTAAGTGGTTTTTTTTAGAGAAGTTATGTCTTGGAATTATTGGTTGATGGAGTCAAGTACCCAAGTACAATTATAAAGTTTATCATCAATTAGTAATTGTTTGTAGTTGGATCAGTAAACTGTAACAACAGTCTCTTGTCGAACATGTTATAGATGTGTTAAAATATCATTCAAACAGAATGCATAACATAAACAATAAGCCATAAGGAAAACCGGTTAAGTAACTTGAATTACTTGAATACTTATGCTATTTGATGTCAGGGAATCCCAGTCAACCTTTAATAACCAAGAAATCAAGTTTCCCGATAAGAAAATTAAATGAAGCCATTAAGTATGTGCTTAACAAGGTAGTTTAAAAATTATCAACGTCATTCTGAGGTACTTAAATATAATTCGTGATATAGTAAAGTGTGTAAAATATTTAATATTAAAATAAAATATATTATTCCAGCCTATTATTATTGTCCCACTGCAGGGCAAAGGCTTCTTCTCATACAGAGAAGGCACGAGCATTGATCACCACTTGTTCTCAAGGCGAATTGGCGATTATAATTCAAAGATTATAAAAAAGACGATGCCTCCGTGGCTCTTGTTTCCGTCTTGCTATCCAGTTTCATATCACGTTTTTTCATTGCAAGGCGCACAGTAAAAAAATCAGATAATAAAATTCTTCTTTCGAAGTGCAAAGGTTATGAATATATGATAACTGTGATAGGATTGTAATTGTTATCAATAAAAACGTGAATGTTTATAGAAAACAGGTTTCTAGAGTTGTTCAAGATCAATGAGACAAAAGTTTTAAAACTATTTATTTTATCGAAACAAATTTCTTAATTATCTATTCGTTATTTGCGATCTTTTAGTGAGTTAAATAGTGTTGTAATGTGTTGTAATATCTTAATAATATAAATATTTTGAACACTTACCGCATATGAAGAGCTTCATGATTACGGTGGCGTCTCACTCGGACGCTCGATCAACACTAACCGGTTCACGACGCGATGCTCTTTTAAATAATACAATTTGTTGACTGTAGTCAAGCTGTGGTCACTACCTAATGCCACCTAGCTAGATAAACAATCATTTATATTGGGTATTCACGTAATACATCAGCAATTCGTTGAAATAAATGTTTGTTTGCTTCTAAGCCAATGAAATAAATCTCAGTAAAACGTAAGTACAAAAATATTGGTGACGATTGCGTTAATGTTTAGGGGGTATAAGGAAAATAAGAATGTTTTTTTGAGGTAGTAAATCTTGACAGAATCATAACTAAATGTCTTAACTGCCTTGTTACATGTATGATGCATTAACAGAAATTGTTCATTATGATACAAGTGAGGTGAGTTTTATTAAAGAATTATTATTTTTCTTTAAATAGCACAAATAAACGTTAATTTATTTACAAAAATAAATAATTTGGTGACTTAGGTAAAATGTTTATTTATCATATTTTATTATTTTTGACATAGGTAGTTAACTTTGTCATAAAATATTTAGGCGTAAACAATGAAAACATTTTTCTTTATAAAATAAACTAATATGATCAAACAGCAAATAATACCCGATAATATTTTAACAAGATGAATACTTTACTGACTGCCAAGATAGAGGGTTTATCACGTACTTAGTTCAGAAAACAAGTGTCCCTGAATGCGCTCAAGTATGAGCTCACATAAATTGCTTTCTATCGGATATATACATACAAATAATTATAAAATTGAATTGTTTGTTTGTAATGTCAAAACAACAGCTTTTTATTAAATTCATATGACAAGCTACTTTATTTTTTTTAGAAAAACAATTAACAAGGCAAGTGTTTGTACACATACATATATAAATTCACGCCTTTTTCCCATGGGGGCAGGCAGAAACCACAGAACGCCACCTGCTACGATCCTTACGTACTCCTTTCGCCTCATCCACGTTCATACATCTCGTTCTACAAGCACGCCGGTTACGAGTACTGCGCACCTGACCTTTCTGAAGAACCTCACCAATAAGGTCAGTGTAGGTCTTCCTAGGGCGATCCCTCCCTGCGTTGCACTTGCCACTCACCTCTGCCATATAAATGTTATCATATAAATGTTTTAATTTAATTTTTTTTAATCTTATTTTACATTTTAAATTGTTTTATTTTATTTAAATTTTTGAAGTTTTAATTATTGTACGTACTATTATGGATCATGTTGTCTGAAATAAATGATTTTTTTTTTTATAAATACCTTCGAGTATTTTCTTCAAGTGTTTGTGATCGCAATAACCGACATTAATTACGCGGGCAAAGTCGCGGGCATGCTAGTTTTATTGTAAACTTACTAAGTTTACGTAATTATGCATTGTTGTGCTTATATTAAATTATTTGTTATGTAATATATTTAATAAAACTTTATGATATCGATAAAAATTCGTTTTGGTTGGAGAAGTATGGGCAAAAAACTCCATAGCGATTCTTTTACTATATTTGTATACACATCCGTTCAGATTTACACATGAAAGCAATGCACCCAGTACTTATAAAAACTACTTCATCATAATACGTCAAAAAATTTAAAAAGTATGAGCCTTAATTCTGCCATTTAATTTTATTTAATTTAATATATCAGGAATTTAATATATTATAAGGAATTTTGTTGCAACATTTAACACAGTAATTCATAAAAGATGTATTTACGTTAGAAAATGTTAAATATGGTTGAGCTATTTATGTAACCTCTTGCTATTAACATTACGTCTTTGCCTTACTTTTATAAAAAAGTGTAGTTATTTTTTACAAGCTCATTTAACTTAGTTTTGAATAATATTACGATTACCTACATGTTACTTTTATTTATTACTAGCTTTTTCCCGCGACTCCGTCCGCGTAAATGACGGTTATCACGGACGCAGGCGAAATCGCTGAATAGAAGTAGCCTATGTCCTTTTTTGGGGTTCAAACTTACTTTGTACTAAATTTCATCAAAATCGGTTCAGTGGTTTAGAGGTGATAGCGTAACAGACAGACAGTTACTTTTGCATTTTTAATATTATAAGTATGGTTGTACCTTTATTATATTTGGAAAAGCCTTGCGGACAGATCAAGATTGCGGACCCAAGTTGGCCGCTGTAAAACTAATCTGGCCAAATGGGGCTTTCTTCACCCATCCCAAACGGAGTGCACGTGTGGAGCACCATCACAGGACATGCGTCACCTCCTCAGTTGCCCGTCGTGCACTACCACCTGCACCATCCAAGACTTTAATGAGGCCAATGACAGAGCTGTACAGGTTGCTCAATATTGGTCAGACAAAATTTGAGTCAATCGACACGAGAAGAAGAAGAAGATTTGGAAAAGCAAGTTCAAAATATTTCTCGACAATAAAGAACCTTATCAAATTAACTCTAATTTTGTTATTAATTCATACTTTTCCCATAATTATGTATAATATTTATGTCGTTGAAGATATTAAAAACGTAGGTTTCTACTTTTTTATGGAAGGTGCAGCATCCATTACAGAGTCAACGAAAAGATAAACGATTTTCGCTTTTATTTATGCAACTTGAAAGACTATTTTACTACTAGATATTATGTTTTTAAACAAGGTAAGTTTGTGTTTAAGTGTTTTTAACAAGGACCAGCGCGAAGCGGCGCGGCGGCGTTCACTCGTGTCAAATTTGAGATGAAACGCCAAAACAAATTCGAAAGTCAAGGTCTCTTTTAAAGTTCACACTGTACTCAACTATGTAAAAATAACATTAAGAGGTGGCATATCTTTTTATCAGCTGACCTGACCCATCATACTGCAAGTCGGTATGTAGGTATCTGTTATCGTGTAGTTTAATAATATGTTACGGAACTGAAACTGCTCCGTTTGTGGTTGCAAGTGCGACTGCTGAGTGTGGGATCCACGGTTTGATTCTCAGAAACAGTATTTTTAAAATTTTACTTTGCCTCGCGCTGTTGGATTTTCAACGCTCAGCTCAGAGCTGAGAGTTAAAAATCTATTATCAGAAATTACAAAGTATTATTAAAATGGTACTGGGCGTTACGGCGCGTACACATAGAACGTCCGATTTACAGGTCCGTTTAAACGTATATGTAGTTGTATGAGCGAGTTCACACAGAATACAGTATTCCGGATCCAGTAAAAAATACCGATCCGACAAAATATTACCTCCATTAGCGACGAATCAGTTAAAATCGGTCCTGTAAATGCTGTGTGAATATTACCTTCAGTAGCGACGGATCAGTTAAAAAGGATCCTGTAAAATCGGACGTTCTATGTGTACGCGCCATTAGGCCCCCTGGTCGGGCGTAAAGTGTCATTGGGTTTTTCCATTAGGATTTTCTTAGTAGGAGCCCGGAGTTTGGAAATTGGTGGTGTGACAACCCTGTGCCTCGAAAAGCACGTAAAGCCGTTGGTCCCGCGCCTGATCTCTCCCCGCTCGTGTCGGACTACCGTCCCATCGGACTATGAAAGTGAGGAAAGAGGGAGTGAACCTATTTTTGCGCATACACTTACACTCTCCTGTGTAATCCTCTTCATTCTCTCTGCATTGAGATATTATTATTATTAGTATGGAACTAATGAAATTGCATTTGTGTAGACTTTTTTACTAGCTAAATAAAAGCTTTTTTATTTAGCTTGCACTGTTCGTATGTAATTGTATGTATAATAATAATAAATAATAATAATAATTTATTTAAATAAAAACGTTCGTGCGTAATTTGCAAACCATTTAACGACCATTTGTTGTTATCCGATTAAGCTGAAATTTTGCATACACCTTTAGTTCTGATGACAATACAATGTCCAATACTCAATATTGTAATAAATTTAAATTTAAGCTTGTTTTTAAAAAATATTTCTTTATACATATAATTATTAAATACTTAAAATAAATAGTACTTAATATATTTTTTTCTACGAAAGAAACAAACACGTAGCAATAACAAAATCTGGTTTTTGATTCAGGTACCTGAACCAAAAACCAGATTTTAAATGTAAATTAGTAATTCGTCATGTAATTACAGTAGTTTAGATAATAGGACCAGATTTCTTATACTTTTTAATTAAGTATGACAAACAATTTGTTAAGGTCAATTAAGTTATGACAGTATCTTAATTACCTAACTATTACAATATTTTACTAAATGGAGGGTTTAAACCTATGAATGTTTTTACTCGGTCGCAGAATACCTGGAATAAAATATTAAGTAATTATGACTTATTGTATTTACGAGTACCTATATTGTACATTCTCTATATAATATCAATATTATTATAACAACATTATTATGGTAAAATTATTATTATGTTGCCGCGCTCTAACCGAGTTTCATGTTGGAACTTGTACACATGAATGCAATAAAGAGATTTGATTTGATTTTTTTTAAACAGGACGAAATAATGTTAAAAATCCTACTAATAATATAAATGCGAATGTTTGTGAGGATGTATGAATATTTATTACCCTTTTACGCAATAAAAAAAATGTGCAAGACTGCACCTTGTATTTACTTACTTACTATATTACTATTTATTTTGTACTTACCTATAAGTATGGTATGTATATTTATCGCTATTCTTTGTAAAGAAATTATAATTATATTCCTATTTACAAACAAACCTTATTGGTGAGGTTTTTTAGAAAGGCCAGGTGCGTAGTACTGCTACCGGCGTGCTTGTATAACGAGATGTATGAACGTAGATGAGGCGAAAGGAGTATATCGATACCTTTAGGCTCAAAGGGCGTAAACGCCATTTTGGCCAAAATGAGATTTTAATGCAGTCTTACTTAGTTTTTCGTCCTCTATCGATTGGTATATTTAAAACATCGATATTCGCAAAAAAATGGTGAATATAGCCATAATTTTTGGTTCGCTAAACATAGATTTTCTTAAAATTTGGGTCGTGTTTTTTGGCTCTCCTAAAAAGTCGTGTTTTGGTGGATACGCCCTTTGAGCCTAAAGGTATCGATATTGTAAGGATCGTAGCAGGTGGCGTTCTGTGGTTTCTGCCTACCCCCATGGGAAAAAGGCGTGATGTTTATGTAAACGAAGAATAAAAAGACCCATCACATAGCCCTTAACTATGCATACTGTTCATCAAACTGAGTTACACTGAGCAAAATTATTACTGCGAAGTAACTTTTATTTTTGGTGTGAAAAATCACTGTTTATAGTCGTGCGGAATGTAATGCATGTAAAACATTGCGCTTATGGGGCAATAGGCTTGCCCCCTATTACATGGGACTTAAACATAACTGGCGAAATGTGGGTGTACTGATGAGTACATTTCTGCCTAACCCTTCGAGGATTACAGGCGTGATGTTTTATGTGTTATGAGTGCATACAACAGAACAGGAGAGCCGTGGGTTTTTATTTTTCTCATTTTATTGTTGATCCTTTATTGAAAGTTATTCGTTTTCATGAGTGCAATGGCCCTTTAAAATATTCAGAATAAGTAACTATGTGTGTTAACGCTTTATAACTAGATCAGATAAAAAAAGCCAACCTAGCTACCGTATAAAGGTACTGTATGTTTCATTAACCATAGTAGGTACAGGTAATAATTTATTACTAATTAGGTTTATTGCTTTCTGTCATAACTCGAGTACCATAAAAATTCTGGTTTTCCCATTCAATTACAAAAGTCATGTAGCTTTATTGCTGGAAAATCAATTTGGTATTATTTTTCAATTATTTTTAACAATAGTGTGTAATATGAACACGCAGGCATCTACTTACATATTTCAGTACTGATAATGATTATTTCAGAATTTACCGGCAGTGCGTGTATTTTATACTATCTTTAAAATGAGGAAGAATGTAACGCTGTGACTGATAAAAGGTAACATGCAATGTAACATGAAAGGCAGTTCATCAGTGTGGACGCAGCGCGTGAGCGAACTGAACATGTACGGTCAACAAAAGAGTATCCAGGGTCGTCCGATATACCTAGTTGATGTCTTCTTAGAAATCGATACGTCATGTCTTCGATTTAAACTTTATTTAATTAACTAACTGTTTATTATCTACGTTTTAAATTTATTTGAAAAAAAAATATTTGAAACCATCCATCGGTTTTTAAGAAAACTTCAACTATATCTGATGACCTTGGTTAGGTACTTATATCTTTTATTGACTGTACCTACTAGCACACTGCGCGCCTGTTTGTGTCCGTTTGAGAAACCGAAAAAACACGGATCGCTCCGCGCACGACTTGAAATGCTCGTAGCGTGCGCATGAAATGCACAGAACGCGTGCGCAAGACGGCCAGACTATGAAAATTTGTTACAAAGCGTGTTACATAACATGATACATTGCACTAATGCGGACAGCAAATTCCTTCATTTCATGTTACGTTGCGTAAGTCTGTATGCAACATAAGAAGGTAGCAACATTCGTGATTATATTCTGAGTGTAGATGTCTAGATAAAATAAATTACAATGCTCGTCATGTCTATGAATATAATTGTCTATATAATCGAAGGAATATTCTCTGTTATCAACTGAATTAAATTCTAATAAACCGAGTCTAGTCACGAGTTTACACTAACGCGATTTCAGACAGATGCTAATCATTGAAACACTCCTAATTCGACCGTATCTTGTATCCAGTTAGGTACTTGTAATATCAAGATGCTCAGTTGTTTGCAAAATGGTTCAAGTTTCAAAGTTTCTCTCATTGCGACGAATGAATCACAAGTAATCACAACGCTTTGGGCAATTAAAGAGATAATACTAAAGAAAGTTGTAATCTTAGTAATAGTTAACAGTCAATTGTGTATTTATTTTAACTCCAGCCGTTTTCGGTCTGCTAGGGTTGCGGATTTTGTTCGAAAGTGTTACCGCGGCCTGGAACGCAAAGGGCATTATTAGGAATTTGGAAGTCATTTGATGATTTTCCATCCTTAACGAAAAAGTCGTTTTCGGTGTACCTAGTCATACTTTGATACTCGTAATAATGTTATCAAAATTGAAGTGTTTGTTTTTAATGTCGAAATATGCTTTTAAAATATGAACAAGGACATTTTTTTTTTAAATTTTTGTTTGCCTGCCTGTTTGTTCCGGTTAATCTCGAAAACGACTGGATAGTTTCTGGCAAGACTTGCACTGGCAGATAATTTATGTTAAGGTAAGGGTATAATGTAACTTAGGTTTATTTTTAGTATAGAAAAATAATAAGGGTTCCGCGCAAAAAAAATAAAAACTTTTGATAACCGAAATTCACACAAAAGAAGTCGCGGCAAGTCGCGGGCTAGTAACAGAAAGAAAGAAAGAAAAGAAATCTCTTTATTCACGTGAAAGTAACGTGTAGTAGGTACTTTCATACAATTGTCATAATGACGACTAAAAACATAACAATACAACCGCAATCGTTAGCTTGTCAAGAGATATCTTTTTAAATCTTATTATGGGTTAGCATCTGTCTCCTCTATAGGGTATATCTATTGGTCCAAGATCCTACAGTCGCTAGATCTACGTCATCTTCGTTACTTTCCGTGGGCTATAACTTAAACCAGATGCTACAAAAGTCGGAACTTTACAGCGTTTGCCAGAACTTATGGCTCATCGAAAGTGTCTGGCAACAACGACTGTTGGTTTACAATATCCTATAAAAACTAGCTGCCCCTTTGAACGTAAGTGAAAAGGTACCTGCTACCTGAAAAAGGGACGAGCTGGCAAGTTACAAAGTAAGCATACCTTCTTAACGAAATATTTCTCTAACTATTCTCAACATTTCCACCATGCTAAAATGACATAGGTCGTGTGACACCCGTGACACTGAAAACGAGTCGCACACACGAAGGGTTGTGTACCACCATACAGTATTTAACACAACATACTACTAAAAACGGTTTACGGATTTCTTCGTTTACTTGTGTTATATGGCATTATTTCTTGCCAAATTTTATGATTCTAGGTCAACGAGAAGTTCCTTATAGGTTTTGGGATACCCTAGCGAGCGTCAAAATATGCGCCATAAATGACCTTATCTTTAGATTGCATTGACTTAGAAGTTAAATTATTTCACTGCTCCAAGCGGTAAGCGGCATCAAATACTCAGGATATTTGATATTTTTTAAATTGATATCCTCCACGATTTTTCTGAGGATGTGTCCGTCTGTCAAGACAGATGGACAGCAAAGTGATCTTAGGGTTTTGTTTTTGCCTTGATTTAGGATCCAGCATTGAAGCTAGCAAGTACCTACGCGTACCTTATCGATCCTCATAATTTCAGCCATATCCATGATAAGATGACGTAGGTCGGGTAACACTGGGCTCTCAGTCTATGCCTAGTTGGTATTCAGAACATGTAACGCGTTTTAGCCTCATCTTTATAGTTCCAACGTGATGGGTCTCACGGTGTCGTGACGTTTCTCTACGCAACAAATGTCGGATTCGTCTTTGGATTTCCATAAAAAACTATTCATAGGTTTCCCCAAGACATTTATTTTCCTTCACTGAGTAAGATTCTTTAGTAAATAACGTCATTTACTTTTGTCATGACAAATGAAGAACTATTGTTATAATACTATGTCTCCAAAGTGTTACACATTAAACGTTAGTCGTAGGTAATTTAGAAGATTAGCTGTACCTATTAGCATTGTTTGTATTTAAACTGTAGAATAAGAACTCGTCAACACATCAAACTAGATATTATCTTAAGTAGATACTCAGGGTATCGATCAATATTTTACCTAAGATTGGTTCATTAGGTTTCAATTTCAAGGAACGCAAATTGCACAATAGCCTCGAGCGTTCAGGTAAAAGTGAATTTTGCGAGCACATGTTTTACAGCATGTAAATACGTACTTGATAGGATTTTAACGTAAGAAATCGGAAAAACAAGTGATGGGAAAGTGCTTACCGAGGTCTGAAATTGGAAACGCGTTCGTCAGAGTCCGGAAATTGTTGGTTCGTCGACGGCGACGGCTGTAGGGCTGTAGCTGACGGGTCACGTGAGCTCATTATCCTGTCACGTGGCGAGCTCCAATTGCCTCCCGCAAGATGTCTCACCACGCCGCTGTGCCGCTGTGTCGCTTCTACAATACAATAATATTATACAGACGTAAGACGTGTAAAAAGAAACGAACTCCGAATTCCTTCGTTTCCGTAAGGGACTAAAATTATTGTTGTGAGATAAATCGTTAATAAACTGTGTTATAATAAAGTATCTACTAATCTGATTTCAAAGTCAAAGTCAAATCATTTATTTCAATTAGGCCACTGGCCAATATAAGGCACTTTTGAACGTCATAATTATACAAAAAAAGGATTGAATCTAGTTGCCCCTTCCAAAAGGCAGTTTTGTATGGAGAAGAATGGGCAAGAAACTCCATACGTACTCTTTTAAAATCATTTGCTATTCTTTTATTCTCGTGCTTGTCAGAAGTCAATCTTACAACCAATTTTACCCAGTAACTGGGCTGTGGAGGTCAGATAGACTGGAAGCCAACCCCAAAATAGTCGGGAAAAGGCTAGGCGGATGGTATTGCCCGTGCTTTAAATAGCTCATAATATCAAGTAGCGCAGGATGTCCGAATGTGTAGGTAGGTACAGTCAGCAACAAAAGTCGATTAACATTTATAATTTTTAAATCCCAATTATTAAGTACAATATTAAAAGTAAAACGCAATTAATATAAAATTAAGATATAATAAACCCTTAGCTATTGCCTGAAATTCTGAAAGCCAGTACATTATGTGTTTAGTGTCTGTTTAAATGATATAAAAAAGTAACATTGTTAATCGACTTTTGTTGTTGACCGTACTTACATAATATCTGTAGGCAGTTCTGACCGTTATGTTTATTAAAAAAAAAGACCATTTTTAACCATTACCTATAAATCACTGTTAAATAAGCCAGTTTTAATATACACAGTAGGTACATTAAAAATGTTTTAAGATCGGGGGACCGGCAGTCAATTTTCAAACTCCATCGAATTCTAATTAAGTGGCAAGTTTCAAAGTTCAAGAGAATTATATTTTGATTCAAAATTAAGAGGGATTGCGCCTTTCATTTGTTTTCGGATGGTTGTCACGATGACGTTAAGTGCTGAATAAATTAGGCATTTGTTTTAATAAATTGAAAGCGAGAATTCATGTATCTAAATAAATAAAACAAAGTCGGGATAGTTAACCATTTCATCATAATAAAGTCGGGATAGTTACACTATTTATAATTCAAAAACGGTTGGACCGATTTTTATGATCTTTGATAGATTGGATATGTCCCCGATCCGAATAGTAGAATAACTATTACAACAAAGAAAAAAATTACAAATAAAAATACAATATTTATTGATCCTGAGGCGGTATGAAGTTTACCGAGTGAACTAGTACAAGTTTAAAATCTTTGTTTATAAGAAAGGTCTGGTCTTTTGTAAATAATGTAAAAGAATTCATTAACTGACACGACTGACGTGTACTTAAGTTGCGAGGTTATCCAATTTATTATGTTTAGAAAACGCACTCCGGAGTGTTTTTGCTCCTTCAAGTTTGTAGGAGCTTCATATTTAAACAAAATGTTTTGAGACGAAAATTTAATATTATTCGGCTTTAAAATATTCATTTACTATAAGGTTTGCGTTTACATTATAACGGGTGTACCTAAAAATACATAAAAAAATGCGAAATTTACATCTTCACATCATAGCGATAATTTCTGTTCTTGACTTGGGAACCTTTCGGGTTTCCGAGATATTGAATTCCAACTTATTTTACGAAATTGAGTTGTAAATACTAAAACTAAAATTTAAATATACTCCTACCTCTGTACTGTTGGATGCACCCATTTTCGTACGTTACCTATGTTACGCGCGCAACTCTCTGCCTGCGTTTATATTTTCGAACGCATTCCCCAACCCTTTTTTGACACAACGATAGATATAGTGTGTGTGTGTGTATGAATATAAGAAGTAGCCTACTTTTTACCTTTTTGAATAATTCCCGTGGGATAATATATTTACTATATAGGTATAACTTTGACGCATGCAAAGTCACGGGCGGAAGCTAGTAATACGATAATTATAAAGGGTCTACTATAAGCAAAGATCAAAGTGCGTTTCTGTAAAAGACTAATTGAAAGGGATGTTGCTTGCAAATTGATCTTAAGGAAAGAAAGTAGTCAAACAACATCTTACAAAATGTGTAATTAAAACCAAGAATCCAAATAATAGCTAAGACAACCGAGCGAAGACTTATAATAGACGCCGATCTCAAGTTTCGACACGTTGATAGAATTAATTACGTTGGTACACATTTCGCCTTAAGATATTTTTACGAAAAAGTAATTTATTCAATTAGAGAATTTAATCGTTCTTTTTACTTTTTTTTAAATAATAATAACCGCCCAAAGTAAGACTGGCTGGTTTAGCCGTATCTAAACCTTGTTTTATATTTAAACTAGCTTCTACCTGCGACTTCATCCTATCCTACTAATTATTTTAAATGTAAAAGTTTGTAAATATGTTTAGATGTTTGTTACTCAATCACTCGTAAACCGTTGAACAGATTTGGATGAAAATTGGCACATACATAGAGCATTTCCTGGATTAATTCATTTGACTTTTTATCCCGGTAATGTGTTCCCCTGGGATAATAGTTCAACTTACTTTACGGTAAGTTACTTTTTACGCTGGCAGAAGTTAGTCTACCATAAAACATAGGCTATCGCAGTCTGGGACAACGTTAGCTTTCTATTAGCAAAAGTATTTTCAGAATCTGATCTGTATTTTCGAAGATTAGCGCAAAAAGAAACATTTAAACTCCACAGCTTTAACTCTGTTCTGAATTAGACTTGACAGACCGCCATGAGGGCTGCAGTTAAATCTACGGTACGTAACCTCGTCCTAGTGGTTATAGTAATTATTGGGTAAAAACATTTAGGGAAGTACGGTAAAAAAAAATCTATAATTTATAAGCGCGCAGTGTAACTTAGTTTAACTTCAAAAATGTTTCTTCATCGATTATTAAGTCGTATCTAGTTAATTAACAGAGTTGAAATTTAATTAAACCTTTTGTTTTATAAATAAGATAAGCCGGAGAAGTTTTGGCAGACTGACCTTTGGCAGGCAGTTCGCTATTGTACGTAAGTACCTATGTGCGTCAGAGCCTTCGGGCTCGCGAATAGATTATGAAATTTCAATGCTTGTGGAGTTCCTTACAACTGTGTGATACTAACTTTCCTTTACTTTGATTAACGGTTCCCTTTTCAGGCATGTTGTATCAACAAATACATACCTGTTTTTTAAAATGTCTCTTAAAGTTATGGAGTAAAATATATAGGGCGACTGGTAATTAGTGACCGATAAACTCATATACTCATGAAATGCTTTGCGATGCATCTAACAACTGAAATCGCAAAGGCGTGCACACGCGCGCGTTACTTATGGTTGAGATGGTTGAACGAAAATAGAAAAATGAATGTTAAAAGTTTAATAGTTTTGTTTGCATAGCTAAATTAAATTACAGCTGATGGTGTGACACAATATTCTATTGAAGTTAAAGGGTTTAGCGTATTGCTAAAAAAAAAATACATTTCTTTGGGAAAGTTGTTTGTTATCATAAATACAATAATTACGAGTCCAGGGGCGCCGAGTTTTTAAAATTCCCGTGGGTGCTCCAGCTTTTTAATGACATATAGGTACCTTGCTACTTATATATATTTTTATTATTTAATAGACACAAGAAAATACAAGATATTAGGAAAAGATAATTTATTGTATTACACAGCAGTTTGACATGTGCACAGGCCTGTTAATAAATATCTTATTTATCTTAAAAGCTGAGGAAGAGAATTATTTTAGATGTTCATAATCGTGGGTGCTCGGCACCCACTATTTACCTCTCGTGGGTGCTGGAGCACCCGAGCACCCACGGAGTCGGCGCCCCTGCCAGTCATAGTATATAGAAAGTAAAGATAAAAATCGAATATCTCAAAACACTTAAGAAACAATTTATATAACAGCAAATTACTACTAATTAGGTTACACTATTCAACTTTAAGAATATTCTCGTGTTGTTTCTACTCAAATTAACATGACATGTTAAACCTCGTTAACTTCGAAGCAGACACAGCTGCCGACACTAAACATTCTATGAAATCAAGCAGTGCAGATAAATTCTGCACTAGACATCTTCACTTGCCAGTCTAGTAAGTCTAAAACAGTACTCGCATATATCTAAGTCGCAATTAATCTATCACAGCGAATGGTGAGTGAGAACTGGCTGAATAGTTCTGTCGCTACCATCAGTTCGGAGTGCTCAGTTGGGCAAACGCAGCGGGCAATAACATGGCTCCGTCACTTGCATGTGCCCTCGTAACTGTCATAGATTTGATAGAGTATAGAGTGTGAAATAGGCATTAAAGTAGAAGAAAGTTATTTGAAAGACATGTTTTTATATTGCACTAACTTTTGTTCGCGACTTCGTCCGCTCAAATGTCGGTTATTGCGGACGTAGACGAAGTCGCTGAATTTAAAGTAGCCTACGTTTTTCTTCGGGGTTCTAAGGTACCTCGTACTAATTTTATCAAAATCGGTTCAGTGTTTTCTACGTGAAAGCGTTTTCATGTATATCTTTATTATTTAAAAATCAATTGTTGAGTCTTGCAAAACCTCGAAAATGGCTTGATCGATTTGAATGAAACTTTGATGGGTTCTTCTGCGTACTTACATTCCGCGAAGTTACCTGGTCGAAAGAAAAGAAAAAAAAAGGCAGAAACTAAGTCGCGGGCAGCAGCTAGTTTGTAGTAAAATAATTTTTTATGATAAGTATGTCGTAAAATCGTTATAAAAAGGTTTATTTATGCGCCGCATCAAAACATACGCCTCCCCTCAAGGGGACCGACGACCTGGTGAAGGTCGCGGGAAACCCTTGGATGCGGGCAGCGCAGGACCGGTTATTGTGGCTATCTTTAGGGAAGGCCTAAGTCCAGCAGTCTGAACCAACAGTCTGAAATGATCGAAACACCAATGTTTCATGACTCCAAAGTCGTGTGATTTCAACAATTGCAATAGGGGATCGGACAGTAATCAGATTAATATCTAAAATGTACTTAGATAAAATAAATATACTGTTTTAGGATTATTTATCGAATAAAAATTTAATATGATTCATTTAAATGTTTTTAAATGAAAAAATAAAATGTTGTTATTTACAATATTTTTAATCTGTACTGAAACAGTGCTTGACGTCATTTGTGGGCAATCATTGACTGCACGGGTACTAACTAACTTAATTCACTTAGTTATTTCCATAATTTTGTTGAAATTCTAAAAGTTGCCAAAAGATTACTGATAAATTAGGATACGGTGATCAATTTAAAAACTGTCACGTGGTGTTTCTCTAGTTTTTCATAATGAAAATTTTGTTATGACCACAAATGACGACATGTTGCGTTTTGGCGGGATTTTTAAACAAACAATATTGAAACATGATTTTGAGTACCTAAAAGGCTATAAATAAATAAAATTTTATTTTTCATGAGAATAAGTATCCATAAAGATTAATTTAAAACACTTTTTGAAAATTTGTCCGATCACCTATTCATCTATTTTCTAGTCTTTGACCGAATAAATGTAACTAACTGGCATCGCACTGACAGACAGGACAGACGACGTTGATATACAAGTTATCTGCAGTTTATTACTATTCCCATTCCGTTAATTACAATGTTAATTAAATTATTATTTTTATTTTAGTTTGATGGATTTAAAACAAAAATGGCCACAATTATGGCGTCAGAAGCACTTATCGCGTTTGAAGTATGATTAAATTAAGTAATTTATTATACTTATCGTTTTGAACTTACAAACTAAAGTCGGCAAACAATTTATATAGTCACAACATATTAGAGACTGATTGATTGATAATCGAAAATAAAAAATTATAAAACCAAACCATGCCAGTAATTTTTATTTATAGTTTTTTATTTTATTTTTTACATAAAACCGTAGACGACCATAAAGTTTACTAGAGGAGTAGGTAGTTAGATTTGAATAACACGATCACAGGTTTTCCTCATTAAATAATCAACCTCAAAGTTGTCAAAGAAGGCTCTAATAAACTAATTGGTCCATTTGCATTGGTTCCTCGATACGTTCTCGAGTGGCGAGTACTGGGATGCACTTGCGGTACCACTCCGGTCCTAGCAACGTCGGTCTCAGTATAAACGAGATAGGACACGATCTAGCCGACAAGTGACCCTTGACATCTTCACAACGGAGCATTGTACTCTGTGTTTTCTTTTTAATTGTACGAACACGAATGCGATACGGTTACGTTTTGTGATGATGATGTTAAGTTGTATGGCTTTGATTTCTTTTTTGGTGACTGGCTGGTTTCTTGTGTTCCGTTTGATGTTGAAAAGCAACAATGTATTGTGGGATCCCTTGTTTTGGTTTTTGTTTTGCTGTAAACGTGACTTGGGAATTTTAATGACGTTCTAACGTGGTAATGTGTTTTAAAAGGTCAGGTGCGTAGTAGGAACTGGCACTCGTAACGGGGTACTTTTACGGTTAACCGTATGAATGTCGACGAAGCAAATTAAAGGAGTAGGTACTTATGTAAGGTTCGCAGCTTCGTAGCTTTCTGTTTAACTAAATGGTAAAAAGTACATGAATTTATGTATGTACACCTGTAATGTAAATACAGTTGTAACACAGATAGGTGACTGAAATCATTATGCTAATAAGGATGGCGATACTTTTTGGAACAGCAATAGGTATTCCTGCATTGTGACGTCACAAGCGCCAAGATTGCCTTTACGAATCTTGATGAGACGGCGCGGCGGCGCGGTCTGGCTTACTTCCGCCGCAAACTACACAGACTGCTTAGCTCATGGCTTGAAAGCGTGCATTCTGATACAACGTATTCTAGTGTATTGATTATTATTGTTCAAAAATGATACTCTCATTGCCTAGATCAATAGTAAATTGCTATTAGGTACTACCTAATAGCAATTTAAATACTATTGCAATAATATTGAAATCAGAACTTAAAATAATTTTCCGAAAAATGAAATAAGATATAGGGTGCATGGTGCTTTGAATTTTACTTTTGATTATAGTTTAAATAAAACATAAAAAAGGCAATATAGTCTATGTGTGCACACCTAAGAGGACCAGTGATTCGTTACAAAGCTAAAAGTAGCAAAAAAGCAGTTCCGTGAAGTAATAATTAAGAGTATGTATGGAGTTTCTTGCCCGTTCTTTCCCATACGAAACTACATTTTGGAATGGGCAACTAGATTAAATATTATTATTATTTTTTCTTGTAAAGGACGTTCAAAACTGCCTTTTAATGGTCTAATCAAAATAAATGATTTGAATTTGACTCATCTCTCTCTCTCTCTCTCTCTCTTTGAAACATCTTGCAACCTGTCCCATAGTACAGTAGTTTAATCAAACTCTGTGCTTCCATTAATAATATCTGATGAGTAGTTGACGTTCTTCTACTATCTAAGTAATAAAAACTCAATTCATCCAAAGCTTAAAGAGAAATATTTAGCCAATTTCCTTTAATCCAACGTCGCGTGGCAGACGGCCTTAATCCGTTGCAACAAGGGACAAAGAAGTAAACTAGATTAGAGATACGTACAAGAACGTGGTTACATGCTTTACAAATTAAATAATGTTATGTTCTACGTACGCTGGTGAGCGAGTTTGCAGTTCCTTGAGAAATGATTTGGTTTAAAGTTTCGGATGGTATTTGCATTTACTATTTTAGTTTTAAAATGTTGTACCTACTGACAGTGGCATGTGTATTAAAAAGAAGCTTATTAAGAGAGTAATGGAAGTAAAATAAGACTAAGTAGGTTCTGTCCGTGTAGACTTCGTCTGTGACTTCAAAATTAAGCTAAAGTCTTAAATTATCCCATGGAAATACAAAAACGTGATAAAAATACACACATCAAAAGTGTCTAGGGATCAAAGATGTATTATTACCAATACATCTTTGATCCCTAGACACTTTTGATGTGTATATATTAAGACACATTCTATGTATTAAGCTATATAAAATTCTATTTGTGTGCTAATTCTGTTGAGCCGTTTAAGCGTGAAAGAGTAAGAAACATCCATCCATACATCCTCATGAACTTTTATGTTTATACAAACTTTTATGTATATACTTACAGTAGGAAGTAGGATAGTAACATAAAATCAAGACTAGGTTTCCCAAAGAGGTAGGTTCTCACAATTTCAGTTATTCTTAGGTCCTATTACGTAAACGAGGGCAAGCGTATCACCATTATCGCCATCAGCTGCTATTCGAAAGAAAAAGATCTAACAACACAGTCCGATCTGACGTGTTTAGCAATAGTGTGGCAATAGTAACGAAATTAAAAAAAAATCCTTGCAAGAAAAATATTCAATCCAAAACAAACTGTATTTCTTTGCAATACAAATCTATTTACAAAATCGTTAATTGTGTTAAACAGAAGTCATTTTCCTTGTCTTTACACCCTCTAAGCACACACAAAACGTTGTCTATGTACATTTTTGATGTCGTAATGTCAAGACAAGCGTTTATTTCGGGCCGTGTTCCGCTATGTCACCAGTGGGCCCATAATACACGGTATTCTACTTTGCTACTGCTTAGTGTTATGTTTACGTTTATTATTAGAGCCCCTAGTCGATGATAGCATTCTTTTGTTTCATTCACACGAAGTTTAAAGTTGCACGGGAATTTTGAGACAAAGGTTAAGATATTTGAGTAAGAAAATTTCAAAACTTATGGTAATTTTCCCGAAAATGAGTAAGATACTTCTTGAATAAGATAATGAATAGTAGGTACTGTATGATATGCAAAAAGATTCAATATACTAGATTTATACATGTTAACTACTATTTCATATATTGAGTTTTAAAACTTATAAACTTACTTTAGAAAATATAAACATAACATCACGCCTGTAATTCCCGAAAGGTTAGGCAGAGATTTACCAATTAGTACAGTTATGTTTAACTCCCATGTAATAGGGGCTAGCCTATTGCCATCAACCGGGCACAAATTCAGACTCCGAGGCTACTAAGACATTCCTGATGTTAAAACCCCAGACCCCCATTACCCCCATTTTGCCAGACCTGGGAATCGAACCCAAGACTTCATGCATAGCAGTCGTGCTTTGCGACCACTAGATGTTAAATACGTATATATTATATATAGGAAAGAATCTGTTTTGTACTATAAGTTTGGATATGGCTAAACCGGCCAGAGCCTCTAAAGTATACACATCAAAAGTGTCTAGGGATCAAGATGTATTTGGTAATAATAATATATTGATCCCTAGACACTTTTGATGTGTGCACTTACTTCTAACTTACTTCTGGGAGTTGCAGAAATAAGTGCACGAGTGTCGTAAATGAACGCTGGTTTGATACTAAGTATCACATATCACATAATTATATCACATACTGCACTCAAACAATCACATTATCTAGGAATTGCCTCACACATCAGTTTCATTCTCAAGTTCGGTAAAGTGTTATTAGGTTTTCCATTAGAAAATTCTCAGCAGCAATCCAGGTAATATCTGGAATAAGTGCTCGGCTAATGGTAATAGGCTTCTCAATGTGTGGGTACTATACACTACATACCTACCTATATCTATACTATACAAAACGTCTCTGCCGAACCCTTCGGGGAATACTGGCATGGTGTTATATATTCTGTTGAACTTCCCCATCTACGCATAGTAATGTATTTCTCTAAACTTAAATCAAAACACAAAAACCATAATGATGCTGCGTCATTAGAACTCATAAGAAAATTGCTGCACAATGCCAAATATGCAATAGAAGCGGCCGTTTTGACACACTTTACAGTAAAAATGGAAACGCAAATCGTAAAACAACATCGTCATCATGAAAGATTAGACAGAAAGACAAATGGCAGTACCTACGGGCATAACACATTGTACACACTGTATTGTTCTCAAAGAGACGAGAATGTTCTTTTTTTCTGTGTTTTTTTTTCCCTTTTTTATCGCTCCATTTGCGCCAAGCTTGCCTTGTCTCTGCATCCCAGCGTTCCCTATGGAGTGTAATTAGGGTAGACCACACGACTAATTGAATAAAAACATTGCATAATTAACGAAGGGCGCAATGCCGCTGCTGCCGACGGTACACCTTGGGTTCAAAGGGTGTTCAAAACTTTGTCTTTCCATTAACACCTTCAATTTAATAAATGACGGAATGTTGTTTGTATAGTCAGAGAAGTTCCTTGCGGTGTCTTTTGAAGTCAGCAGCTGAGCAAAATTACCTGTGTGAAAATAATGAAACTCGCTTTTCATTTGTAAATCGTAAAGGATTTTTCTGCTTGGACTGCCATATTAATTAAATGGAACTGTATAATGAGAGGTTTTTTAAATTGTAAGGTTATTTAATTACTCAGTTACTGTTTGCCATCTGCCGTTTGCAGTTATTCGATACCCTTATATATTAAAATTATTCGCAGAAGCGCACATCGCAATGGTACATTGAAAAAGGTTAACAATAAGCTTGTTGCTATAAAACACCACCGAACCACACTTTATGAAGTAATAAAATCCAGCGGCGTGGTTTAAAGTTCACGGAGGCGGTCGTAATGAATTAAAATACTTTGGGCACAGGTCGTTTACGGAAAGTTGATGTGCTTATACAAATGCCCTGCCCGAAACAGGACCCCCTGTAATCATACATTTAATGGTTTCCATAATGACCTCGTAAAGTAGTAACTGCCACAAGCCGTTTCATAAATACTGAACTTTGAGCCTGAAACTTTTAATTTTTCTCGCGAATTCAGATTTATTACGCACTTATTTGACGTGTAACATGCATGAGTAAAGGGTTCACGGAATTAATTGAAAAATCAAATATTATAACATATCATTAACAGTTCATTTCGATAGAGTGCATAAGCTGGATATTAAAAAAAAATACACACCGTTTCAAAATAATTTACGTGAAATATCGAGTAGGCAGAATGTATGAACATTCATTTTTATCCTCAGAAGTGATTAAAAAATATGCAACGTTCAATTGTTTTCTGTTTCATAAAACAAATGATATATACCTACTTTATTCCAACAACATGTTTATCTACAGTTTATATTGTGTAAACCAATTGTAAACGTGATTTTATTGATAAACCGATTTAAAAAAGAGTGTTTAAGTTACAAAAAAAAAGATTTTGTGTAACTCTTGGTATAAATGCAGTAAAAAATTTAACTGGGTAGTGAAACAACTCCGATAGTTATGAATTATCATATCAAAACTCTAGAGTTTTGCCCCCCACTGAACCTAGGTTCAGTGGGGGGCAAAAGTTTAGGAATGTTCACGTTCTAATCGCAGTCTCATAATCTACCAAAAATGCTTCAACTCTCTCCTGTTTCTAAAAGAGATTTTTGTATTGATTGTCACCTAAATGAGATTGCGATTAGACTTTAAACGTTTTTAATTACAAGAGATGGCGTTCTGATCTCAGATTTTTAACTCGCATTGATCAAACACTTACCAAATGTTTTTAATCAACCTGCTGTGAATGATACTAATAGGTAATTCTAAAACAGCCCATAATCCAGAAATGGCAGTAATGTGACCCTGAATACTCAAGTAGAATCACTATCCTAATCCACTTAACGCATCACACAACTCGCATTAGACCATCCAGGTCGTGACGGGTCAATTGCGTTTACCCTTTCCGCGAAGATGAATAATTAAACAGAGATAAAAAATACTTTTAACGGTAAAAAAAGGCAAACAATTACTGTATAGCAAACCGTGGTCACCGGATGACCGTGTACCTATGTGCGATCGTTGACAGTTAACACAATTCCTACATTACCACAGTCCTGCCTCTGCTATTTTGATTAATACAATCCTGACAGAATCGGTACGATGCGACCCTTTAATCCATTTATCTTGTAAACTCGCCTTTTGTACCCGTTCCCCATTTTATTTCTATACACTGATAAGATTTTTTGGGCAACAAATATCAGCATTCGAAAGCCTTTTTTGTTTAAAAAAGGATATGTCAATTACACGAATTAAGAATACGTGACACGTAAGCGAAATGGGCTTGGAAACAATGAATTGATAAATGAGTCTTATTTGCGTAGGAAGTAAAATGCCATTTCGTATTTTCCAATTTAACAAAAAAAAGCAATGTTCCGATTTCTTTATATTACTTTACGATACGGTGTGTGGTATTATAACTAACAATGAAAATATTCTTAAGGCCCATCACAGGAGCATTTCCCGTATTTTTAAGAACGATCGCATTCTAATCAATAAATAACATAACATATTATCGCGCCTGTAATCCCCGAAGGGTTAGGCAGAGGCGTAGCCATTAGTACACCCACATTTCGCCAGTTATGTTTAAGTCCGATGCAATAGGGGGCGAGCCTATTGCCACCAACTGGGCACAAATCCAGACTCTGAGGCTGCTACTGAGAAATTCCTGATGGAAAATCCTAATGACGCTGCCCGACCTGGGTAATTTACCTACATTTTTTACACTGCTTAGCTATTAGATACGATTGCGACTACATTTTAAACGTTTTTTATTACCTACGGGAATTAGCCTTCTAACTAAATACGGCTAAAAGTGCGCTAAATAGAATGATGTCAATACTAAAATGTCTATTGTACTCATTGTACAGTCGCCCGACCTACAAGCGCTTAACCAACAAAATAATTATTGTTAGCAACTCTTTATGACATATGTAACATTGTTCACAGAAATAAAAATATATACTGTATTAATCTTCCATTTCAGTTATTCAGAAAGAATTATAACTACGGTAGTACTGCACTCTAATTATTGCAGGATGAAATACAATACAATGAAGAAGGCTTTATGAAAAAATAACGTGTTTTTGCTTTTCATTTCAGTATGTAATCTGTACTCGTATGTATTTACGTTGTTTTTTTTTTTCAAAAAAATAAAGATGCAGCTTCTAATTTTAGCGTAATTCTTTATACAAATCTAAAACACTGTAATCAGCAAGGCATTTTTGTGCCCATAATGTTCCCAAAGGGTTGTGTAATAGCGGACACAACGTACCTAAGCTGTTCCATACACTGAGCTCCCGCATACCTCCCGTATACAATTATTACGAAGATTTTACGATTATACGATTTGTTCATTTCATGCCTCTGAAGGGAAAATAAATAAGGAAAACTGGCTTGGCAATAATTTTTAGCTTGTTAATTTATAGTCTAAAAGACGGTCCCGGCTTTCTTAGAATAAAAGTGTTTTATGTGGAAAAGATCTTCTGAAAAACCTACGCATTATTTGTGGTATTATTTTTGTTGAGGTTTGTTTTACTTCAGCGGGCTAACAAATTCCATTTAATGGCTGGGTTTTTGTTACACAATAACGACAAATACAGCCTAATATTTATGTTACAATCGTCATAGCTAACATTACATTACATCATTAACTTACATTCGATACTAGCTTCTGCTCGCGACTTCGTCCGAGTCGGAGTTTATAAATTATACCATTTAATCTAGTGTTAGCAACTAACTCTGAGTTAAGTTTATGGCCCAAGTGGGCCCTTAATAAATTAGTTTCGTTTCCGCGTAATGTTTTGTTGATTAGTGAAATAATTAAACAATTTTGGTTCAAATCTTTCCCCGAAAATGCGATGGTAAATTGTAGGTACTAAGCTTCTGATTTGTTTAGGAACTTTACATCAAGTATGTCAGTTGACTTTGTGGAAAATAGAATACTTTGATTCATTTAAATGAAAGTTTATAATTCATTTACATGAAAAGCAGTTTCTTTTTAGTTTAGAGCTGCTAATTCTACTAATTTATAGGGACGATCACAATTTAATCTCAGTCTCAATCTGACAAAAATGCCTCTTAATATAAAAAAATGTTTTGACACTGAGATGAGATTGCGACTTACGTAGATTTTGAACGTTTGAAAAACCAATTAAAAATCCTATTGGAACCATTTTCGACTTCTAAGCAGACGAAGTTGTGGGCAAAAGCTAGTAGGTACTACAACACAACAATATCATGCAATATTCAAAATGATACCTATTTACTATTCAATTCATGAAACAAATCTGTACAGTTTGAAACCCGTTTGTTGTCTCAAGTCAAACGAATATATCGTATCAGGTAGGTCTTACACGTATTGACCTAGAATCCAGACTTAAGTAAATATCTTCAGTCCTTCTCGGCCTACATAAATTAAATAAAGGAATCTGCTCACAACACCGTACCACACTATGACCGTGCTATGAACGTATCAGGCACGTAAAGAAACAAGACACGGAATACTATGCCTTTTTTTTTTTTTTTTTGGTGTTAAAAATCATCAAATGACTCCTTCCGCCCTGGGTGGGGCGGAAGGGACTGTCAGACTTTTACTGACTAAAAAACCACCCTGTTCCTTCTGTTGCCCTTTACGTTTCGGGGCCACGGTTTCCTGTTAAGATGTCCCGCAACCCCGGCAGGAGAATACTATGCCTGGTAGGACGTATCGATCGTCAATCGTTGATGTTCCGTACATGGCACGTGACTGTGTTGGTCGGTGACGGAACGGTCTAGTCATCTAGTGCATGCTAGGGCATCTCTACGTAGTATAAAACAAAGCCGCTTCCCGCCGTCTGTACCTACGCTTAGATCTTTTAAACTACGCAACGGATTATGATGCGGCTTTCATCAATAGATAAAGTGTTTCAAGAGAAAGGTTTATACATATCTAAGTATCTACATTGCATCCGTGCGAAGCCGGGAATTATCCTTAGTAGTCTTATACTTTATTTTTCTAGCACGTTCGTCATATACGGTGTAGTAGGCAGAGTTCCTAAGACACAAGTAATACAATAACTTCTCCTTTTACAGTTGGGCGATCTTGCCGTGATTTCACCAGAAACTTTCAGTATAAACGTTCTCGATTCATTGACTCAGAAATCTGTTTTCCGTTAGTGGACCACCCTTGTATTCACTGCTTTGTTTACTCTGATGGCGGAATGTTTTGATGATGTAGTAAATGGTGTTCTGGGTTCTGGTGTTATTCAATTATAAGCAATGTTGTCAGGCGGAAATGTTGACGGTCACAGACGATGGCGTCACGCCTCTGATTATACTCAACTGAGGGGATTTTTGTTCTAATAAATTAGATATTTCTTGATAAATGTACCAGTAAATAAGAAAAACTTGATTATAACAAAATTATTTATATTTTTTTCTGGCTACCGCTTGTTGTTCAATGGACTGTTAGTTATCGTTGTCGTTGATATATGGTACAATTTTGCTGTTAGGGTGTATAACTTTAACTTTTCTTGTTTATGCACATTTTCTTGACATTAAAGTTAAAAAAACACTTAGCTTATTACACTTAGAGCTTATTCTACGCAGAATTTCAATTACAGTACTACTTTTCATAATTCCTGTGCCTGATTTAAAGTGCTCCATACTTTGTGCCCTACTCTTTCTAAGAAAGTTCTATAAAATGGTCGTTTATTATAATATATAATTAATAAGGGATTACTTTGACGGACACAGCACGGAACACTTATCATGCAAGGCTATACTTGCACTTGCCTAGATTTTATTTAATCCTTTTATACTGCCATCAATTTACTTCACAGCGAGTCTTTACATAAAGTGAATAGCTTTAAGTGAAACAATTTATAGTGAACCGAGCTAGCCGATTGTAATATAATTTTGCAACGATACGGTTCAGAAAGAGTTCAAAGACAGTTCGAAAATGTTTTGCCTCGTATCTCGTTGATTACTTCCGAACTAGCGATAGTACTGGGTAACTCTGGAAATGTACCGCTAAGTTTTGCCGTGTAACATTGGCTTCGCGCATGTAAGAGCATGTAGTGACCTACCTATAATTATTTATATTGTTATCCAATTTAGTAATGTATAAAATCAAACTAACTACTAAATTATTAAATCTAATTACAAACAAAATTATTTACAGTATTATGTACAACTTAAATCTACTACTAAAATTATATAAAAGTCAAAATCAACATACAAACACATTTGCTTTATTAGTAGATAATTAGTTATCAGCTGACGGCGCTGCTGTGACTCGTCTATTGTTCTAGCGGCCGACGGCCGACCGGTTTGACCACTACGTCACGCGGACGATGCGCGTGAGCGAGACAGCGCTATAGTCGCGATGCGCTCGCGCAGGCGGTACATCAGCGTGACTCGCCAACTCAGTACGCTACTCGCATCTATAGCCGCTGTTGCGATTTAAAAATCACAGCTTCGCCGCGCGTTATTTTGCTAAGCTTTAACCTAGCTCAATCTAGCTTTATTTTAAATATCTGTTCTTTCTCGCCTATCTTTATTTCTACCACTCCTTCTTCTTAGTGGAACTCTTGTGTGTGTGAACTGTAACCTGTGTCTGTGCAATAAACTTTCTTTCTTCTTCTTGTGTACTTGGACTATCTTTATTTCTCCTACTCCACACACATCATCATCTCATCTCTCACATCCCTACATTGGTGACCCCGATCAAGAGCACGATGGCAGAGAAAAAAGCACGCAGCAGCCCGGATGACGGCAACGTGGCAGCGGAAACTTATCGCGTGGGTGTGCGTACCCCGCCTTTCTATCCAGAGAAGCCAGCGCTGTGGTTCGCGCAGATGGAAGCACAGTTCGCATTAGCGAATATTAAATCGGACGAGACCAAATACTACCACATAATCGGGAACTTGGATCCGCAATACGCAGCAGAGGTCGAAGACGTAATCGCCTACCCTCCAGCCACCGAAAAATATGAGAACCTTAAAGGTGAGCTCATCAAGAGGTTGTCAGCTTCGCGCGACAATACCATGAAACAGCTTCTCATGCACGAGGAGCTGGGCGATCGAAAACCTTCCCAGTTTTACCGGCACCTCCTTAGCCTCGCTGGTCCACGTGTACCGGAGGAGGTCTTGCGGACTATTTGGTCGAGCCGCCTACCCGCAGGCACACAGGCAATAATAGCCTCCCAGACCAAGCAGGATTTGGCGGAGTTAGCCGAGCTAGCGGACCGGATCCACGACATCGTCGGCACCCAGGTGGCATCAACATCTGCCATCGCCACTCCTGCATCGTCGAGCACCCCGGACAACAGCGTGCGCGCCGAGATCGCCGCCCTAACCAAGCTTATGGAGAAACTGGTGGACAAAATCGACCGACCTTCTCGCCCTAGAGGACGTTCCCGCAGTCGCACACGCCGTCGGTCCAGCTCATGCAGGTCGCAGTCCAGCTACAGAAAGTTCCCGCAGTGTTGGTACCACCAGAATTTCGGTGAAAAGGCTAGGAAGTGCGTCAAGCCGTGCGACTACCCTACATCGGGAAATGTGCGGGACAATCAGTGATGGCGGCCGATGATTGTCCGAGTGCTGGTCGCCTATTCGTCACCGATCAAAGGTCGAAGATGCAGTTCTTGGTCGACACCGGCAGCGACCTCTGTGTCTACCCCCGATCGGCAATAGCGAAGAGAGTGGAAAAAACCAGCTACCAACTATGTGCGGCAAACGGCACATCAATAAACACTTACGGTTTTGTGAATTTAAACTTAAACCTAGGGTTGCGCCGTGACTTCGCTTGGCGATTTATTGTTGCCGATGTAACAAAGGCGATAATAGGCGTGGATTTTTTATCATTTTATAATTTAGTTGTTGATTGCAGGAATCAACGCCTCCTCGACAACAATACAACGCTCTCCACCCCGGCGTCGCCTGTCCGTCGTTCTGATGACGTCTCTTCGGTGAAGGTGAGTCTCGGTGATTCCGCATACATACACATACTGCGGGAATTTCCCGACATCACTCGCCCAAATGGTTTACACCGCACATCGAAACACAATACAGTACACCACATTCGTACTACACCAGGGCCACCAGTATCGTGTACACCGCGCAGATTGGCACCTGATAAATTAAAAATCGCCAAGGCCGAATTTGAGGCAATGTTGCAGTGTGGTACCTGCCGCTCGTCAGAGTCACCATGGTCGTCGCCCCTTCACCTGGCGCCTAAGAAAGACGACGGTTGGCGCCCCTGTGGCGATTACAGGATGTTGAACGCACGTACCATACCCGACCAATACCCCATCCGGCACATCCAGGACTTCGCACATAGCCTGTCTGGCTGTACCATCTTCTCCCAAATTGACCTGGTAAAAGCGTATAACCAGATTCCAGTACATCCAGACGACATCCCGAAGACCGCGATCACAACGCCGTTCGGTCTTTTCGAATTCCCATTCATGACGTTTGGTCTTCGAAATGCCGGACAGTCGTTTCAGCGCTTCGTGGATGAAATGCTCAGGGGTCTGGACTTCACGTACGCGTATCTTGACGACTTTTTGGTCTTCTCAAAAGACCAAAAGTCCCACGAGCACCACCTGCGTCAGCTTTTTGCCAGGCTCAGGGATTATGGCATGGTCATCAACAGCGCTAAGTGCGTATTTGGCGTGCCGGAGGTAAATTTTTTAGGTTACCACATCTCTTCCAAGGGTACCAGACCATTACCTTCCAAGGTCGAGGCTATCAAGAGCTTCCCAGCACCCAAGACCATAAGAGAGCTGCGCAGATTCCTTGGGATGCTGAATTTTTACCGCAGGTTTATCCCAAACGCAGCTTCTTACCAGGCGCCTCTGAACGCTCTCCTTGTCGACTCAGTTAAAGGCTCACACCCTGTCAACTTCACACCCGAACAGCACGAGGCATTCCAGAAGTGCAAGGACAGCCTCTGCGAAGCAGCACTGTTGGTTCATCCTGACTGCAACGCTAAGATGGCGTTGGTCACGGATGCTTCCGACAAGGCAATGGGCGCAGTCTTGCAGCAGCTACATGCAGGAGCCTGGGAGCCTCTTGCCTTCTTTTCGCGGAAATTGAGCGAGGCACAGGTTAAGTACTCTCCTTACGACCGCGAACTGCTCGCCATCTACGAGAGTGTGAAATATTTTCGACACATGCTGGAGGCTCGTGACTTTGTAATTTACACAGACCACAAGCCTCTCACATTCGCGTTTCACACCCGTAAAGAGAATTGTTCCCCACGGCAGTACCGTCACCTGGATCTCATAGCCCAATTTACAACGGACATCAGGCACATATCCGGGAAGAACAATGTCGTGGCGGATACCCTTTCGCGCATTGAGGAGATTACTCAACCTGTGCCCGTCGAAAGAATCGCTGCAGCACAAACAGAAGACCAGGAGTTAAAGCAGCTGATTGCTGGGGATACCTCACTACGCCTGCAATTACTGAGTGTACCAGGTTCGCAGAAGCAGCTATACTGCGACGTCAGCACCCCCACGCCAAGACCTTTCGTGCCCAAAGAGTTGCGCAGGACCATCTTTCTCAGCCTGCACTCCTTGAGCCACCCAGGTACCAAGGCGTCCGCAAGGTTAGTTGCTGACCGTTATGTATGGCCTGGCGTTAGAAAAGACTGTCGTGAGTGGGTTCGTTCTTGCTTGGCTTGCCAGCGCTCTAAAACCACACGACACGTCTCCGCACCATTTCACGCATTTAAGTTGCCGCGGTCAAGATTCGCCTTTATCCATATAGATCTCGTAGGACCTTTGCCATTGTGTCAAGGTTTTCGCTACTGTCTCACCGCCGTCGATCGCTTTACGCGATGGCCTGAGGCAATACCGTTACCTGACATAACCGCAGAAACAGTGGCAAAGGCTTTACTGAGTGGCTGGATCTCTCGCTTCGGCTGCCCATCGGATATCGTAACCGATAGAGGTAGGCAGTTCGAATCAGGACTTTTTAAAGCATTGTCTGCCATTGCTGGGTTCCAACATCGCAGGACTACTGCATACCATCCAGCCTGTAACGGACTGGTGGAAAGATTCCACCGTCAACTCAAGGCTGCGATTACCTGCCATGCAAGCAACAGTTGGGTGGATTCTCTTCCACTAGTCTTGTTAGGCGTTCGCAGCGCCTATAAAGAAGACGCAGAGGCTTCTGCTGCCGAATTAGTTTACGGCCAGCCATTGCGCCTTCCAGGCGAATTTTTTGATCCAAAGGCCGACGAGACTGCTGACATGACGGATTACCTGTCACGGCTTCGGAGTATTGTCCGGAGTCTACATCCATCACCAGCAGCCAGACACAACAGCAGACACAAAACTTTTATTTATAAGGAATTACCCTCTTCTACTCACGTGTTCCTCAGGGACTGCACTGCTGGTGGCTTAAAGCCGGCATATACGGGCCCTCACAAGGTCATACAAAGAGGGGACAAGGTGTTTAGGATACTGGTTAACGGTAAACAGGTTGCCGTATCGATAGACCGCATTAAGCCGGCCTTCATACTGCATGATCCTGACAATACCTCACACTCACCACATACCACTAATATACACCATAACACACCGCAACCACCACCCAACACTAACACTCATCACTACACACCTAACGCGGATATCCGAGACTTGCCTTCCGCTGACGACGGCGTCGTCAAAACGACGCGGTCAGGACGTCGCGTTAAATTTCCCGACTATTATCGCCCTTGACGGTCTCTGGAAGGGGGTGATGTAGTGACCTACCTATAATTATTTATATTGTTATCCAATTTAGTAATGTATAAAATCAAACTAACTACTAAATTATTAAATCTAATTACAAACAAAATTATTTACAGTATTATGTACAACTTAAATCTACTACTAAAATTATATAAAAGTCAAAATCAACATACAAACACATTTGCTTTATTAGTAGATAATTAGTTATCAGCTGACGGCGCTGCTGTGACTCGTCTATTGTTCTAGCGGCCGACGGCCGACCGGTTTGACCACTACGTCACGCGGACGATGCGCGTGAGCGAGACAGCGCTATAGTCGCGATGCGCTCGCGCAGGCGGTACATCAGCGTGACTCGCCAACTCAGTACGCTACTCGCATCTATAGCCGCTGTTGCGATTTAAAAATCACAGCTTCGCCGCGCGTTATTTTGCTAAGCTTTAACCTAGCTCAATCTAGCTTTATTTTAAATATCTGTTCTTTCTCGCCTATCTTTATTTCTACCACTCCTTCTTCTTAGTGGAACTCTTGTGTGTGTGAACTGTAACCTGTGTCTGTGCAATAAACTTTCTTTCTTCTTCTTGTGTACTTGGACTATCTTTATTTCTCCTACTCCACACACATCATCATCTCATCTCTCACATCCCTACAAGCAGTTCCCAAACTCCTTTCAACGTACGGCTTACCGCGATGAATACTATAAGCTGCATGAAACGTCAGCTATCCAAGTTGAAATTCTTAATGAAACTTTAATGTACGGAAGAATAGTTTCACCGAACTATTGCCGATAAATTTATGATCAGGAATACGACTTAGAGCTTTTGTTTGCGGTCACGCAGAGCTGCCCGTGGGAAATTAGGGTGCGATTGATACGGATCGGGTCGGAATACAGTAGTGTACGCATTCTTTCGTGCACCGTTAACTGTATTAAAATACGGTTGACGGTTGGTCCCGCACGATTCGGATCTCAGTTTCGGTTTATTGACCCAATCAACTTGTCTATGGGTTTAGGTGCAAATCTGAGGTGACAGAAAAACGAATTTAGTACTGTGTTAAGTATAAAGGCGATGTATTCAATGAAATACGGTATGTAGTTCTTGTGGATGAAAATGTTTCTGAATGGCTGCTAATACTCTTGTTTGACCTACTCGTATATTATAATTTGAAAGTTTTGGAATTCGATGCGTGTTTGTTCTAGAGTTTTTTTTTGTTGTTGTACGGGAGTTACTGCGGAATCTTAACGTTTAATAAATTATCCCTATACCAATTCAGTCAGGGTAAGCATTGAACTGTGTTTATCTTTATGAACATCTTACGGAACACTGAACCGTTATCTTTCGGGCAAAAGATAACTTTTGTGTTTTGAATCAAAAATCAAATTAATCGGAACAGTGGCTGCCGTGTTTAGTTTGTGAAACAAATATAAAAATATGATTTTTCATGAGCTCCAGTGGTCACGCACGGCTTTGGGCGTTTCTTTTTATTACTAAAGAAAATTCCTGTTCCTTTTATGTTAACTGGTGCTTTATCGTGTTGCATGCCACTGAACCGCCTTAGTGGGGCTTTAATAACAGCGTTTTGGAACTTCCACGATAGTGCTGTAATGTGGCATTTACCACCTTTGGTGGGGAAACCATAGAACAATTGAATCTTGTTGTCTAAATATGCAAGAAAAAATTGAAAATTAAATGGTTGTTTATCTAGGTCTACATACTTCTTATTATTATACAAATAAAATCAAAACAATATAGTAAACATATACATGTAATGTTTCAAAACGGTAAATAATACTTAAAGCTATAAACTCAAGGGTACTAAAAGAGTAACCATATCTCTACTAAAGTAATTTTAATATTTAAGTGTTGGATTTTTTTTGGTTTTTTATTTTTATTTTTGGTTTTCACCATATCTCTCAGTGGTGTGGTTTTAAAAAAAATAGCTTTTTCATGTCTCTAAGGTGTTTATTAATTATTTACATTTTATATCTTCTTACGATTATGTTTCAATCTACAAGCGTTTGTCGTATATACCTAGTAAGCTCCTAAGCTGACTCCAGGTCTAAGGGCCGCACAGTTACAATTACTCTCGTCGGGAAGGGCGGTACATATTTATTTGTCAGCAAAATCGCGCTTGCCCATTAGGGCCGGGGAAATCGTAAGCACGCAATAAGGACTTTTTGGAAGTTCCCTCCATACTGCGGAGTGCCCGACGCCTAATGTTTATTTCATACGATAGGTACCTTTGAATGAAATTCAGAATTTCAGACGTCACTTGTTTTTTTTTGTTTCTCTTCAAGAATATGGAAATGTTTAAAGGTTTTCATTTGTTTTTATTATAACGATATACAATTTAACTGTATTGTGAACTTGATTTTAATCGTTTACTGTGGTTATTTCCTACTTGTACCAGCACATAATATGTGTTAACACATTATATAATATATACATAATAGTTACTAGTTTACCCACATTTCGCCAGTTATGTCAAAGTCCCATGTAATAAGGGGCGAGCCTATTGCCATCAAACGGACACAAATCCAGACTGCGAGGCTGCTACAGAGAAATTCCTGATGGAGAAACCCAATAACACTACGCCCGACCTGGGAATCGAACCCAAGATCTCATGCTCAGCAGTCGCGCTTTGCGACAAACCACTAGCCCAACGAGATAGTCCAAACACAAGCACAAAAACACTAGAATATAATAAAAAAATAAGTATAAAACAAAATATTTGTTTTACATATTTTATTAGGTACAACCAGCGACAGAAGCTTTAGAATAATTTTGTTTTGTAATGAAACATTCCTACCTTTGCTTATTTACTTTAGAATAACTAAACACTCCGTCAATTACGAAGTAAACTATAGTAGGTACCTACGCTTTATTGAGCAAAACTGTTAAACTAACAACCCGGGTACGACAATAGACCTTTCATAATATTGTCATAATAACGTATCGAAATACTTTAGAAGTAGAGTACAATATGGTAACAATAAAATAGTTTCTTTATTGTGGCGGCAGGTGAACCTCGAGGGAAATTAACGATAGATTGCAACGTCAAAAACTTGATCACATATTGTACTCGATTTCCTTCAAGTATTGCTCGATGTTGGGTCGAAGCACGTATTATATTACTTTCACTACCTATAATCATGATTTCTATGAACACACGTTAAGTTACGCGCACACTGTCGCGTGTCACAGTGCCTAATCCGCGCTTTGTTCAACACGAACATAAACATATGTATATACGTTCGTTTAGGTCTAAATTCTGAAAACAACAAACAAATCCAGCACCTACCGAATAGCGACAAACTGTTAAGCCCTTTTTTCTAAGGGTACAAATGAAAATGTTTGACAAAATAAATATGTAGATCTCGATTTTTGTTCGCGACACACAAATCGTACACACGAATGAACAAAGTCGTCCAAGTATCATGGAACATAATAGTCCAGTCGTGTGTACCTACCCTTTTTGTCAGATCTCCGAACGTTTCAAGCATCCGCCTGATTTGCGGGGGAATCAACTTTATTTATGTGCAGACCTTATTTACTGATAATCTTGGTTTTATTACGAGGGTAACTGTGCCTACTCATGAATACTACTAAAAGTTACGGTTTGCAAACAAAGCACTAGTTGAGGCAGAAAAATAGAACGATCCGTTTATGTGGGCAATACGTTTTGTTTTTTTCTGTTACAAAATGTTGTACCTTTTTTCTTGATTTCTATTAGATAGGGTCACAATTTCTGTTATTCGTCTTTAACTTTACGACATATTAGTGTTTAACTGTGTATGTTATTAATATACATATCTACTCAGTAATCAAGGGTATATTTTCATAATGTGGAATTTTTCATCGAAATTCTTTAGCCAGCATGTCGTGATATAAATACTGCGGGGCCTAGAAAAATAATGGCTGAGCTAACTATATTCGCAAGTCCCACGCAATGAGCCCATCTCTCGTTTTACCTGATGAAATATGTAGGTTAAATTTACGACTTACGCAACTCGTAATAAAAAAAGTCCATTCCGAAAATATTTTGTTAAAACTTCTGTATTACGTAGGTTCGTACTTTTGAAAAGTTCCTTACATCATTTTGGGATTGTGAATTATACCTATTTATTTTGTTGTATTTTACACGGCATGTTAGCGTAAACCATAGAAAAATATTTATTTAGGTTAATTAATTATGTTCAGCAGTTTTCATTGATAAGAGATAATGAATTATTAGAAATAGAATAAACAAAATAATTAAATTAATGTTGGTTCAGAATTTTGTATGGCTTTTGTTTGGCTAGGTTTTGATGTTTCTTGAATATTAACTTCTGTTGTTGGCAGAAGAAAACTAATACATCATGCTTCTACGTGCATTGTGCAGTAATAAGATGTGGCAAACAAACATGCAGCAAATATTTGCAGCTCTTATGAAAAATAACACTTGAAACCTCTAAGGCCCTTGCCTAAGTGCCCTAAGGCGCTTGCTAAGGGTAGATGATCATCACTATGCAGAGAATAAGTGATATTTTAAATGAGAAGTATGACGCAAAGTCTGTGTGACGGGTAGGTATAGCGTCATCTTATGGTAATTAAATTCATTGATCGTCAATTGTTTTTCTAAATGTAGTGATTAAGGTAGGTACTTGACGCTCTTTTACATCTGAAGGTGGTTTCAAACCGGCGAGGCGAGGCGAGGATTGGACGGGCGAGAAATGAAATCACACTAACACTTTCACACTAAAAGCGCCGGACGCGGGACGGTGAGATTTGTGTATCCATTTTGCGAGGTAATAAATACTCTATAATTGTAGCAAATATAGTTCAATGTTGTACGAACAAGTATTTCAACTCTCACCTCGCGCATAAGACTTTTCGCATCAAATTTTGGAGGCGTAATTTTTTTTAACAACATTGCTGCATGAATAAATTATGTATTGAAATATTGCTTATGCAAATTTTAATTTTTACCCATCCAATCCTTTTCACGCCTCGCCGGTGTGGCCTGAAAACTTCCCTTTTCAATAGTCTGCAGTGATGGAACTTTTGTCTGGAGGTCAGACAATAGGCAGAACACGTGCTACCAGGAACTTGTTACATGAAACAGTAGTTTATGCGCTTAGTATGTAGTTAGTTCAACCAGTTGCTTTAATCAAATGCAACTCGACCGATAGCGCATGAAAACTCTAGAATACGGAAGTTTTCACTTTCGGTAAAGTTTCTCTTTATCTACTGTAAGTTTGCTGGCGAACGTCGGTTAATTTGTCAAACTCGATAACTTGCGTGTTACAAATTCTGTTAAAAATCTCAAAAAGGTGAAGTAAACATGAGATGAGATGCCAGCCCCTCTGCCGATCTATCGGGAATAAATCTCCCTTGGTGACTTATCCCCTCAAGCTCATTTCACATATGAAGTGAGCTTGAGGTGACTTAGCATCCTGGTGGGATGACAGCTCACCGTAAACGCACTTCCCTTTTTGTTTAAATGAGCAAATCCTCATGGCACCCCCCGTCTGGGAAAATCGGATAGTTATATCAGATTCTTACCGACTAAAACCCCATGGTTAATTCTACCACTATAATTCGGGAGCACGGTATACACTTGACTCATGATCCGCGCCCTCGACTGGTTTTGGGCCACTGTCAGCTGGCCCCTTTAAGCTCAATTCACCGAGGAATATTTTATCAGAATAGCACTGCAGCTCAACGAAAATAAACAATTGCTTTTATTACATTTTGATGTAAGCACATTCTATCTATCTACCAGTTTTAGTCATTCGATAAGAGTACATCAATGAAACCTGTAGTTTGTGTCGTACTGTTGTTTCAAAATATATTCAATAAGAAATACGAGCTCACGAAGCTTGTATGTAGTTTTAGAGCCGTTAGTTCTCAACTTAAGTAGTGCTTTTAAGGGAACGTGGAAAAGCAATTACCTTCACACTGAGTAATTACAATTACGGCAGTGTTCGCGTCATGCTAGTTAGTTTGCATGCTGTCTCCTCGTCCTCGTACGGGGTGCACTGATCTTGCAACGTCGTTTAGCGCCTAGCTCATTGGCTGCCTCAGTCTTGAATGAGTTTGCATGATTTATTCAGTTTATAAAGTGTAATAGTGTAGTTTGTTTAATGTTTTGAAGTTATTTTAATCTTAGTATCCATCTTTCAAAAATATCTCTTTGCCTACATTTTTGACAAGTTTCTGACATTGATTGCCACTGAGATGAGATTGTGACTAGGTTTTGAACATTTTACAAGAATTGGCGTTCTTATATTTTGATGGAAAAAAGAATAGTATATTCACATATATATTGCAAAGGATTCCATGGGTGCGGATGGATAAAAAAGTGACGGATTTCACGAACAGTTTTCACATAGTTTTCCTTAAAAGCGAACCCTGTTACAAAATTATATGTGGATATATAGTGTGTTACTTTGTACCTACTTACGTATTGATAGCAATACTGTTTCCTTTATTTGACTGTTGATTTGAAACGAGAAATAGGAATAGATTTATTAGACCTTTATGCTCTTTTCTATATGTAAATATTTATAGATAATTGCCTCGTTGGCATAGTAAGCAAGTAGTAGTTGGCAAAGTGTTGTTGGGGTTATCCATTTGTAATTTTTTTGTAGTAACCCGAAGTTTAGAATCTGCTGGTCTGACATTCCCGTGCCTCAAAAAGCACGCAAAGCCGTTGGATTCGGGTATAATCTTAGACAGTCCTTGCGAGTTGAAAATCTGACAACCATTCTTACCAAGGACTATCGTGTTACTTAGTAACACAGAAGCACAGATTAATAAAAGTACCTTTGACTATTCCGAATATGACACTAAAATAAAATACACTGTCCACCTCGAAAAACATAAGAACTTCAGAAGAAAATCAATGTACAAATAAAAACAAATAATACCACAACCCTTCGCGATACGAAACTGTATGTATTTGTTATACCCACCATAAATACTGGCCGTGGAGTATAAAAATAAAATAAATTCATCGGTTTGTTCCCGTAAGGTGTAACGGCAGCATAAAAATGCGGTTGACTTGTAATTGGGTTATGATCGAGCTGTGGTCAGGGGAGGCCCAGGGGACACTCCTTTATTACCCTGGATATATTTTCGGCCCGTTACAGATGTGGACCCGACGAGTATTTTGTGAGAATGTGCCTTAACGTCCTTTCTTTTGGCTTACGGATTCAGATGTTTTGTGATAAACAAAAGTAGACTGTCCCACTTAGGATTCTGGGAATCCATGACTTTTTGCTGGACTTAGTCTTGACTGCCTCGTTGGTCTAGTGGTCGCAATCGCGACTGCTGAGCATGAGGTCTTGGGTTCGATTCCCAGGTCAGGCAAAGTGTTATTGGGTTTTCAATCAGGAATATCTCAGAACAAGCCTTGAAGTCTGGATTTGTGCCCGGTTGATGGCAATAGGCTCGCCCCCTATTACATGGGACTTAAACATAACTGGCGAAATGTGGGTGTACTAACGGGTACACCTCTGCCTAACCCTTCGGGGATTACAGGCGTGATGTTATGTTATGTGTTATGTTATGTAGTCTTGACAAATACTAAGAGGTGGATACGGAACGGTCTTTATTTCTTAAGGTGTGTCCAAATATCGAGCGGCAATCGAGCGCGGCTGCCGCGCGCGGCCCGCCGCGCTGTGATTAGACGACTGCCGCGCGCGAACGCTTCTGGCTACCTGCCGCGCGCGAACATTCTTAGTAAACATTCGGCAGTAATTGTGTTTGGACGTATTTCTGTTATTTTGTATCGACAATATCACAGCATACTGGTTAGTAGTTCTTTCATAGAGTATGTAATACTATATGTTTAAAATAAAAATAAAGTTACTTCTTGTCTGTCATTCAAGCGTTTGTTTTATAATAATTTCTGCGCACAAACATGGACAACGAAACATCGATTCGTTTAATTGAAATGTATGGATCTTTTAAAGAGTTATGGGATCCTCGACAAAAGGAATACCATAATAAAAATAAACGTGAAGACTTGTGGAATGAAATAGCCAACAATTTTGATCTTCCCAAGAAGGAATTAAAGGCTAAAATGAAAAGTCTTTTAAGTTCCTATAGACGAGAAAGGAATAGAGAAAAAACAAGCAATACAACTGGATTGGGTTAGTTATAATCTTTTAATAATTAATATAATGTATACCAATATTGCTGTAAATCTAGACCTACTTACTATACTCATAACAATGATATTCAAAAAGTATAGATGGAGTATAGTTGTGATGGCCTACGGGGCTTGATCCACGACCAACCGTAGTCCGGGGACGGTCTCCCCTCGTTTGACATGCACCCCTTCTGCGATGCTGGTGGTACACGTCCCACGCACCCCTAGTGTATGCGTAGTTAAAAATCCGGATGATCCACAGGTACAAGGTGGCAGCGACTACACAGGGATATTTAGTTTTTCTTTTAAACTAAATACATATTATTTTGTTGCAGGTAGGAACCAGTCTTACACATCAAAATGGTTTGCTTACGAAGCATTTCACTTTTTACACGATAAAAATAATCCTATAGACACATCTGATACAATGGTAGGTACCTAAATTTTTTTTTATTTAGTACTTATCTTGCCACGGAATGGATCCATTTGTTATAAAATGATTGGCTAAGAAATTACGATTATCAGTCGGAGTGGTACCCGTAAATTGGTTGTTCTGTATTGCAGAAACTGTTTCATTCGTGGATATATTGGTACTACGTTCCAAATAATCTCTACGAAGAAAATTATGCAAATGAACGCTGGCTAAAACTACTTTCTTAGCTGATGACGGTTTTAGGATCATTACTTTTCTCAGTACTCTAAACTTCGATGACATTATCCCGAAAGCGTTTTCAACTACTCGCCGCGCTCTTGATAACCTATAGTTGAATATCCTTTCCTTGGAACCTTTTTCATGAATTCCGGCAAAAGGAGTCATCATATATGTATTTAATGCAAAAGCTTGATCTCCTAATATTACAAACGGTATTTTTTTTGAGTAGGGTATATTTAAAATTTCCGGTACCGGTACATTAAGTTGTTGATTTTCCAGCTTGTGATATAATTGGGAATTTTTAAACACCCCTCCATCTGAAATCCGGCCTTGGCAGCCTACATTAACATACATAAAGTTGTAATTTGAATCTACTAATGCCAGAAGAATAATACTAAAGAACTTTTTATAATTATAATATTCTGTGCCACTTCGAAAGGGAGCTTGAATACTGATGTGTTTTCCGTCTAAAGCACCAATAGCGTGCGGAAAATTCCATTTCTCATTGAATTCCTTAGAAACTGCGTGCCATTCTTGTTCTGAATGTGGCAACTGAAAAAAAAATGTATTATTAAGAAGCCCGTGACCAGTTATGGGACAGGTAATTAACTTTCTTATTTGTTTCAGGATTCGGCACTAGAGAGCTCTCTCTTAGACACAAACAGCAATAGTGGAATCACAAATGAAACGGTAAATACGGATTCAAATAGCAATGCATCTGAAGGTAATATACCTTCAAGAGCATCTGAAAATAAACGTAAAAATAAACCAGCAAAACGTACTCTTGAAGATTCTGTTATGGATGCCGAAAATAAAATGCTAGAAGATGCAATAGAATTCATGCGCAAACAAGATCAATGTAGCAACGATCCATATGTTGCTTTTGGTATGCAAATAGCGGCTGAATTAAGAAAGTATGATACAATTACATTGACAAGAGTTAAACATTCCATTAATAATATCATATATGAGGCTGATATGGGATATCTACAGCAACAGACATTAGGATACCATGAAGAAAGAAGACCTGGATACTTCACATCGCAATTGACTGATCTCTCCGACTCAACAGTTTCTAATCATACTGATACAGGATCTGGATTGACACAGTTAATTCGCGATCTAGATACGTAGAGTTAATCTTTGTTTCAATTATATCTGGCGCAAACTACTACCTTTTTTTTAAATCAAGCATAATAAAAATAAGTGATTATGATAAACACTATTATTCTTTCTTACCTTTACAAAATCCTTAAGGGCTGCTGTTATGGCGTCACACACTTCGGGTATTACTGATGATATGGTTTGTTTTGATACACAAAAGACGTATTGTAGGCTAGAATAGGAGTCTCCTGTTGCTAAAAACCGTAAAGTTATAGCCAATCTCTCTTTGGTTGTGATTGCTTTACGCCAGTACGTATCTTCTTTTTTAATATGTGACTCAACCAGGCTATGTAAATGTTCAAACTCTTCCAAGGTTAGTCTTAAAAACTGTGGTGTCCGGTAATTAATTTCATAATTGATTGACTCAATATTCTGTAACCTCCGTTGAAAAAGTGGTTTCATCCAGCATTTCCTCGTTAAAATATGTTTCTTCTTAGCTCTTTTACGCAATTTTTTAATAATAAGCAGAGCTACGACACATGCGACCGCTTTCATTTTAGTTCTGATGCCAACTGAAGCGCGCGGCATATCTTGGTTGTGCCGCGCAGTACTGCCGCGCAAACATTAGTTGGCTTTGTCCAAACTAGAGCGCGGCAGAAATGTGTCCTACAAATGCCGCGTGTTGCTGCCGCGCTCTTGCTGCTCAATGTTTGGACACACCTTTAGGGTCAGTTCACACCGAGACGCGACGCGACGCGACGCAACGTGACGATACTTGAAGAGGCCAGTGACTTCGCGCTGCGCCGCGCTGCGCCGCGCGCCGCCGCGAGACGCATCGCAACGTCTTCGGCGACCTCTCGCGCCCGGGCCTGGTTCAGGCCATGCTCCGGGGCGAGAGGGAATGGGATGCAGTCACCTCCTTCTGCGAAGCAGTAATGCTAGCGAAGGAGGAGGCGGGCCGCGTGAGGGAGAGAACATCCTCCACCTCACGCCCCAGCCGCCGCGGGAGACGCCCAGGGCGTCGGACGTCGAGAGACGACATCCGGCCACCGTAGGCGCGGGCTTGCGGACGGCGAGTAATGGGTAGCTCGCCGTCCGATCAAGGACCATGCCCGGGTCGACGGCGCGTTCTGTTCGCGCGCGCCTCAAAGAGCTGTCAGCACAGGGACGGGGCCCCAATAGGGGCCAAACGCCTGCCGCGGTTGCGGGACGTCTTAACAGGATACCGTGGCCCCGGAACGTAAAGGGCAACAGAAGGAACAGGGTGGTTTTTTAGTCAGTAAAAGTCTGACAGTCCCTTCCGCCCCATCCAGGCCGGAAGGAGTCATTTGATGATTTTTACCACCTAAAAAAAAAAAAAAACGTCGCCGCTCTTGCACGTCGCGCGTACCGGCGATTCACCGCTGCGTCGCGATGCGGCGCTCTACGCCTCGTGACGCCTCGCGGCGTAGAGTGACGCATCGCGACGTAGTGCTGCGTGGTGTAACGTATTCTAAATTCTCACAATGAAATGTGTATCATTTCGTGTAGAAAATAAAGTTATATTTTGAGTCGCTCTTTTAAAGTGTGCACGCAGCGTCGCGTCGCGTCGCGTCTCGGTGTGAGCTGACGCTTAAGCTATAAGTGTTTTCATATTGATCTTCGGTAAATGTCAATGTTAACAATGGAGATCAGCCAAATACGCAGGAAGTATTATAGTGCATGAGTGTGTGCGCGAACACAGGTGCTCTCGCTCTTCCCTCACTCTCATAGTCCGATGGTACGGCAATTTGACAAGACCGGAGAGAGATCAGGCGCAGGACCAACGGCTTTACGTGCGTTCCGAGGCACGGTGGTGTCAGTCACCATCTCCATGGAACATATCTGGGGGCCTACCACAACCTCTTAAAACAATAATAATATTATTTTAATATTACTTTGTAATTTCTGTTGTTGCATTTTAAACTCCCTGCGCTGACCTGAGCGTTGAAAATCCAACAGTGTGGAAGGAAAAGTAATATTAAAATAATATTGTTTTAAGAGGTTGTGGTAGGGCCCCAGGAGGCTAATTCTCGTCTAACATCAAAACGAAAATCAATGTCAAAAAAATGTCAAATAAAAGAAATAGCCAAAATTTTGATTTTTTTGACAAATTGAGACTGAGATTAGAATGCGATCGTAATTAAACTTACGGGTAACAAATAAAAAAAAATCCTACAAAGCACATCGTCGCTGTGCTTGCAAAATCCGCTATGGAAAAAAACCCAACTTTTCAGGAGAAGCAAAAAACTGTTTATTTTTCGACCTGGTGATGACATTTTAAAACTAAATATGCAGAAAATTAGACTTTGTGTCGAGACATCCAGATATATAAAATTTTTGACGTTTACTATGTTATTATGGGGGCTAGAATTTTTTTAAGTGAATTTGGGCACTTAGCGGATTTATTTTGAGTCGTAAATACCTCTATGTGACTTTTTACCACTGGTTTTTCTGGTTTTGAGGTACTCTTTCAGCATACTCAAATGGACTCAAACGTTACTTGACGCCCTGGATAGGTGGGTCCATACATTGCTGATGGCATATCGAATGCGTCACCCACGGTCATCGAGAATGAGACTATATAATAACATGAAATTGGGTGATCGTAGCTTCTTAAATGCTAAGTCCCTCCACAACCGCAAGATATGCAGTCTAAGGGAATATTTCCTTGGAGCTGACGTGGACATGCACCGAGATGTGGTTGCAGTAGATAAGAGCTTCACCCCGCTCTCCTTAGTTAATGAGAACGGCACAGGCCTGTAGGATTTGAGACTAAAGATCGCGAGGAAGTATGGCAGAGCAAGGAGCTTCACGTTTTCCGGGCCATGTAGCATGGGCCCGATGTACATTATTTAGCGTCCTTATCCTGGCTTCGATTCGGTGACCTATTTGGGTAAATTGAGGGTTTTCTCTGTGGACGAAGTTATTATGACGAATAACTACCGAAGATTTATTGTGAAAGATGGCACGGTTGTCATTTGTCGGTCATGCCACCGGCCGAGAGAATCAGTCTGTCAGATTACCTCTATGTTCTTGTTTAGCTAACGAAGAGTACTTGCATAGGCACAACCTTGTAGCCTGGGTTATCTATCAGCAATACTTGCTCTATACTGCCTCGTGAAATCGGAAGTACAGTATCACAGGTATGTGCCCGGCCCAGTTTTTGAAAATAGCAATGTCACATTGTACTGGGATCGTCACCACGGACAGGATT